>CP106732.1:89220208-91816332 GCA_025506655.1 Gossypium rotundifolium | reverse complement strand
AATTATAAAATTATGGTTTCATATTCTACTCCATGAGACCTTTATAACGGTATACCTTATGCTCAAAATGGTTGAGTGATAAATGAGAAATTCATGTTCAAAATAAGCTACTTGTGAATATTTGTTGAGGAAAATAAAAGCTTAGATCTCACATTGGTTAAAAACCAAGTGTGAGATGTGTAAATATATGAGAGCCCACTTGAAGGGTGATTGAATGACTAAGCTTGGAACCTTACTCGCGCGCAAGGGGTGCAGGTTCAACCCATTAGGGTTGAGTTGCACCAGCATGACATGGGCGACGCAAAATGTCCGGACCGGTATGGGCTTACGGATATCTTAGCCCAACACGAAATTTATTTTTTTCTCAGCAAATATATACAAAATTTGATTTAAAAGGACATATATCTTGATTTTATTTGATTCTAAATTTTAATTAAATTGATTTAATTGCATCTTTAAATGTAGATTTTGTCTCCTTATACATGGATATTTCCAAAATTCCTCCACTTTAAATGCCTATAAAAGGATAAGACTTCTTCAGAATTTTTTGATCAATCTCACTCTCTCACACTGAGATTATTTTCTCTCCAAAATTCTTCTCTTTTTCTCTCCATAGTTTCCAACGTTTCGGTGATAGAAAAAGGCATCGTTTGTTCGTTGATCACTGTAAATGTGCTACTGCTTCGATCATCGTGTTGTTGTATCCTAGGAGACATTTCACCAACGTTTCTCCAAGTACTGTAGGAGCGTCCGAATCTGTCTTAAGGAAACTATGTAAAACAGGCCTCAACATTTAGTAAAACTCGTTTCTTCTTTTTGATTTTTGGCCTTTATTATGTTATTTATTGGTTTTTCATATCCGATAATTTAAATATAAATTATTCAATTTATTTTATTATATATATAAATATATTTTTATTTTTATTTTTATTTTTTTCGCTAACATGTTTTGTCCAACAATCTTAAAACAAATTTTATTATTTTGTAATTCTCTAATCCGAGACGAACGAGACACCAAGGCGAAAGAAAAAGAAGTTTTTTATTTGAAAATAAAAATTAAATAAAATCTGTTTTGGGATTTATTTCCGCCATTCAATAGATTTTATTCCATTTTTTATTATGTTTCCAAACGAGTATTAAAAATTAAATAAAATCTGTTTCGGGATTTATTCCCGCCATTCAATAGATTTTATTCCATTTTTTATTTTGTTGCAAAACGAGAAATTAAAATTAAATAAACTCTGTTTCGGGATTTATTCCCACCATTTAACAAATTTTATTCGATTTTAATTTTGTTTCCAAAATAGAAATAAATTGAAAATCGGTTTCGGGATTTATTCCCGGCTTTTAACAAATTTTATTCGATTTTGATTCTATTTCCAAACGAGAATACTTAATCAAATAATTCTATTTTGATATTTATTCCCGTCGTTTAATAGATTTTAATTTAATTTAATTAAATTATTTTGTTTCGAGATTTAATCCTGCCGTTCAATAAAATTGATTTTGATTTTGTTTCAGAATTTTAATTCTACCGTTTAACAAATCAAAGAAAAATTTCTTGTTTATAGTGGACTTAATTGTGGCTTTAAATTGTGAAAGCTTAAATTGTAGCTTCAAAATTGTGACATCAAAGAAATAGGAAATTTATCAACGGTAAATTAAAAAGACAATATGAGAATGTATGTTTAGAATTGGTTCTTTGAAAGATTTGGTATTTAAGTGTGTCGAGTGCACCACCTCTCTTTTAGGGTTACCTACCTGGTGCATTATTTTATTGTATTTTTTATTAGACCATATAAACTTTTGTTTCGGGTTTTATTAGATTCCTGCCATATAGCAAAAGTTGATAATTTTTCTAATTCTGGTTTTGTTTCTTAACAGAAAATGGAAACTCCCACCAATTCAATCAATTCAGAATTTGAAGCTTTGGTTCAAATGCAATCTTTGATCCAAAACTCAGTGTTGCTGATGGCGGCTGCTGTAAGCCACAACGAGAAACCTACAAAACTCTCGGGACATAATTTCAAGACTTGGCAACAAAAAATACTGTTTTATTTGACCATGTTGAACTTGTCCAAATTTTTGAAAGATGACCCTCCTATTGTACACCCCAAATCTGACCTAGACGTTATGGCCGAATCTGGAGATGTTATTGGGAAAGTTGTAAATTCGAGTTTTTCTTTTTAAAAGCATTGCATAATCTTTGTTACTAAAAGCGTCCATTTTATTTAAAAAAAGTGTTGCTATACTTATTATCAAACCGTCAACCGTTTACATTTTCTATTAAAACAAATAAATTGCGAGAAGTTCTTAAGTCGTTATGTTTCGAAAACTCGAATTTGTTTTCTCGAAAACGGTTAATTTTGTAAATCGTTTTATCACATGTCATGTAAGATATTCCAAATTAAAAATCCAAATCCAAAATTAAACCCAAATTTCCAGAGGGTCCCAAAATTACAAAACTCTCAAAACCAAAATATAAATTACACAAATTAAAAGTAAATGGAGTTTTACGGAAAAGTGGTTACACCAGAGCTTCTGTTGCGCCGACCCGCCTAAGTCTGAGGGTCACTTGAAATTATCAGACAAACAGAAGGCGAGTTTTAAAACCCTGTGTGTAACTCAACAAAAACATAAATCCAGATTCAATCACATGATAGAACAGATACAGACATAACTCTTTTACAGATAACAGAAACGTACAGATATAGATATGCAAAGTCCTACCCCCATCCTCTACACACCAACTCCGACCATCCCAACACCCCATGTGGGGTATAAAATACCCACCCAACCCTACACACCACATGGTGTCTATACGATACTTTTCAGAATAGCCGCAGCATTACTGCCAATATATTGGCGAAATATCGCCTTACATAGAATACTTCATCCTCATAATACATAACCCGCCCCATAGCCAAATACAAACAGATCATCAGATAAAACATAATAATAGATACCATAATGTATATCACATGCATGCTCGTATAACGAATGCTAAACATGCTTATACATAGCAGAACATATCATACATATCATTTTACACAATACTCATGTAGACGTTATTTAAGTCATTTTCAATCTAACAGGGTGACAGATTTCATGCTTTAAGGTTTATACTACACATAGCAGCCCTACAAAAAGCCTACAGTCGATCAAGGCGATATATACAGCTTTAGGGAAAAATTCTAAAATTTGGGCCCATATGCCCATGTGGGCCCACACACTTAAAATTGCCTAGCCTTTGTGGCCCACATAGCCTAGCACACGACCCAAAATGGCCTAGGCCGTGTGTGACACACGGCTTATCACACAGCCTGGCACATGCCCGTGTGGCGTCTACAGGCCCCAATTTTGGCTTTCATCGATCACCATTTTTCGAGTTTCTTGTTACACACTTGGTTCGATTTTTTCTACGATGCAACCATGAGATTCCCAACACCTAAAATCAACATTTCAACGCCCAATTTCAGTAAAAAATTACGAAACTCAAACAAGAATTATCCAAGAACATAGCCTCACAATAGCATTCAATGCATTCGCACACTCACCATCAACGACCAGCAACCGCGCAACGTGTAACCTACTGAAGGAACTCACGATTCTCCCCTAATTGAGCATTAAAACAAATAACACAGTTGACCCTTCCATTCTAAACAAAACTAAAAACACTAATGTACTACAATTCCTAAAAAGAAAAAAAATACATGACGAAAGATGACGACTACTCCCAACCCAACCCCAAACGAATCAGCAAAGAATCGAAGCAACGAAGTCATAATCGATGGTAATATTTTAACTAGAAATGAACAGAACAGTGGCTAGGAAACAAAGAATAAAAAAAAGAATAGAGAGAAAAAATGAAAAAAAAGAAACGTGGAGAAGACTTGCTGAATTTTTTTTTTTTAAAAAAATAACCACCCACACTCTTTCCCCTTGAAAAGAGGCACCAACCTCACCCCACAACTAACCAGATAACTACTAAAGAGTTCAAATTAAATTTAAACTCCTCCAAAACCTTAATAAAATAAAACAAAATACCCCTTACACTTAAGGAGACTAGAACCCCGGAACTTAAGCAATCTACCAAGGTCTTGTCCACCTAAACTAAACACATTTAATGACAAAACCCAACACATACAAAACTTAAAATTTTAGGTGTTACAACTCTACCCCCTAAAATAATTTTTGACCTCAAAATTTACCTGATTCAAACAATTGTAGATACTGTTGACGAATTGAGTCCTTAGGTTCCCATGTGGCTTCCTCAGTGTCATGATTCCGCCACAAAACCTTCACTAATGGAATATATTTCCTCCTCAAAAATTTAATGTCTAGATCCAAAATCTAAACCGACTCATCCTCAAAAGTCAAATATGGTCTAACCTCAATCTCCTCAATAGAAATAACATTAGATGGACCAGACCGATACCACTTCAACATAGAGACATGAAAGACATCATGAATATGATCTAAATTTGGAGGTAGCTCTAACTGCTAAGCAACCATTCCCACACACTTTAGAATCCGATACAGTCCAATGAACCTAGGGCTTAACTTGCCCTTACGTCCAAACCGTAAAAATTTTTTCACGGAAATACCTTAAGAAATACGTAATCACCTATAGAGTACTCAATATCTCTCCTTTTCAAATCTTCATAGGACTTTTGTCTATCAGAAGTCGCCTTAAGACGATCCCGAATCAATATAACTTTATCTTCAGTCTCAGAAACCAACTCAAGACCCAAAACCCATCGCTTACCCAACTTAGTCCAACACAAATGAGTACAACACTTACGACCATACAGAGCCTTGTAAGGTGCCATCTGAATACTAAATTGAAAACTATTATTGTAGGCAAACTCGGTTAAAGATAGAAAATCCTCCCAACTACCTCAAAAATCGATCACACAACTCTGAAACATATCCTCCAGTATCTAAATCACCCTTTCAGATTGACCATCAATCTAAGGATGGAACGCAGTACTGAAGTCCAATCTCGAACCCAGACCTTCATGAAGCTTCCTACAAAACTGAGACGTAAAGCAAGGATCTCTATCAGAAATAATCGAGACTGGTACCCCATGAAGTATCACGATATTTGAAACATATAACTTGGCCAATTTCTGAATAGAATAATCTGTTCAAACTAGAATGAAGTGAGTAGACTTGGTCAACTAATCTACGATAACCCATACAGAATCCTTCTTAATATGTGTTAAGGGCAACCTACAAACGAAGTCCATAGTTATACGTTTCCATTTTCAGATAGGAATCTTAATCGATTGAAGCAAACCCGAGGCAACTGGTGCTCAGTCTTAACTTGTTGGCAAGTCAGACAACGAGAAACAAAATCTGTCACCTCTCGTTTCAAACTAGGCCACCAGTACAGTTCACAAAGATCTCGATACATTTTATTTCCACTAGGATGCATAGCATATGGGCTACTATGCACTTCCCTCAGAATAGTCTGTCTCAAATCAGAGTCATTCGGTACATAAACATGTTCTCGAAAGTTTAGAACCTCATCACTATTCAACCCAAAATCAAAAGTACTACCATCCTTTTACCTGACAGAAACGCAGAACCAGAGAATCATCCCTTAACAATTTATCCAGAATCTGATCAATCCAGTTCAACTTAAATCACAACTCGACTAGCAGACTCCCATCATCAAACAGACTTAAACAAACAAACATCGCCCTCAAATCCAAAATTGCTCTATGACTAAGAGCGTCAGCCACCACATTAGCCTTACTAGGATGATACTCAATCGTACAATCGTAATCCTTAAGCAATTCAATCCATCTACGTTGCCTAAGGTTCAACTCCTTCTAGGTAAGGAGGTACTTAAGGCTCTTGTGATCGGTGTAAATGATACACCTCTCACCACATAGAGAGTGCCTCCAAATCTTTAAGGCAAAAACCACGACAGCTAACTCGAGATCATGTGTCAGATAATTTCCCTTGTGTAACTTAAGTTGTCGGGATGCATAAGTCACAACCTTACCATCTTGCATCAGAACACATCCCACGCCGACATGAAACACATCACTATAAACTACGAACTCCTTACCAGATTCAGGCTATATCAGAACAGGAGTGGAAACACGAAAATATACACACTTTTTCATACCATTTTTAACTCAAATTCGTGCAATTTCAAATTCTTGTCGAAAAATATTTAATTATTATAAAATAATTAAATTGTACTTAAATTATTAACATGTTGAATTTTACTTAATTTTATAATAAATTTTGATTAATTTTGATCATTTTTGACAAATTTGCACAAAGGGCGAAAAACGGCTCGGTAGACACTACTATAAGCATAAAACTAAGAAGCAATTTTGAAGCATCAGGGCGAATTAATTTTTCAGCCTAAGACTGTCCAAATTATGTGTATTAATTCATAATATGATTAATTTTAATTTTAATCCAATTTAATTTGGATTAAACAAATTATTATTAATTAATTATGAAAAGTGGCCTAGTTGAGCTGAACCGAGAAAACCAATCCAACCAAGCATTGGGCAGCCCAAAATCGTCCCACATGCTGACCCAATTAGCTTGCTTTGCTGATTATTTAACTTGCAAAATGGCCCTTGAAGACTCCTTCAAATTGCATTCAAACCCCTTAACTATTTGTGCCTTTCTAGATTTTCCCCTACCTTAAAATAGCAAGTTTGAATTCTTCAAACTTGCCACATGTGTGGCCAGCCATGGGGGGACTCTATGGCTGTTGATTTTTGCTAATTTTTGCAGTCATCTCAACCTATAAACCCCCTTTGCTTCTCACTTCAAACACATCTCAACCCTTCTCATCTTTTCACTTCTCTCTCATTTTTCTCTCTTCATTCCCTTCCATTGTTGTTCATTTTCTTCCCCTATTCCTTTCTTGATTTCACCTCTTGAAAAAGAGTCAATCAACCACCATTTGGAGTAGCATTGAAGTGTGCATAGAATCCTCGGTTCAACAAGAACAAGTGGAGAAGGAGGAGTGGAGCAAACTAGTCAAGCCACAGAGAAAACACCAAATTTGATTCTTATTCCCTATCCTTTTAATTTTTTTGTTGTTATAATGAACATGTTTATGAATATTTGTGATGTTGGTATTGTCAATTTAATTAATATGGCTTAAATTTAGTTCATGTTAGGTTGATTGCATTTCATCTACTTAATTTATTAAAATTGTGTTTGTGTTGTTATAGGCCTCGGCAAGATGTTTGATTGAGTAAAATCATGATTAAGTTATTCTTGCATTACAATTGTAAGGTAACTAATGAATTAATTATTTAAACGGATTGAAATTATAATTAATTGACACGATATTTAATCAGTGCATGTTTGATCATCTAAGGTAGCTAAGGGTTAAATTAGCAACGGTATCTAACGATACATTAGCCTTGCATAACTTGCAAGATTATTGTAATTAAACTGTTTCAAGGTAGAAATACATTGTTACCTCACGTAATCTTTTATGTGCTTATGAGATTGAATTAACTGTTTGAATTGGCATAGAGATATGTACAAGAGATTATTTTAATTTCATAAGTATGTATGTGCATTAACACATTTGCTTATTAAAATTTGCTTAATCAGTTGAATTAACATAGAGATATAGCCAAGAAATAAATGAATTTTTTTAAGTAAATATGTTCATAAGTTAGCAAATTACTGAGTTGCCGTGAATTTATTTGTAACAACATAAACATAAGTTTAATAATTCTAAGTTAATAAATGTAATTAATCTAAGACAATTATGTCATCTTGATTAAAATCATCTTTTGAAATCGTGTATTGGAACTTTTATTTTATTTTTATTTATTTTACTTCGTTAAAATCCTAGTTTTTAATCATCTCCTCAAATCAAAATATTTTTCTTCACCAAAGTGTTTTTAAAATTGCATTCATAAATAATTCATTTCACATTCCTTGTGGGTATGATAACTCGACATTTACTTGTCATTTGATTACTTGTTGTGATTGTATACACTTGCACATTTTCGTCATTCCAAGGAGCCTGAGTCAAAATAGATTTGAGCTTCTCAAAGCTCGACTGCTAATCATCAATCCAGACAAAAGGGGCGTTCTTACGTAATAGCTTAGTTATAGGAGCTGCAATAAACGAGAACCCTTCGAAAAACCTTTAATAATAGTGCGCAATACCCAGAAAACTATTGATCTCAAAAACATTCCTAGATTGTTTCCAATCAAGAACAACCTCAATCTTTCTAGGATCAACCGGGATTCCCTCCGCAGAAACTACATCTCCCAAAAAGTTACTTCCTTTAACCGAAATTCATACTTGCTCAACTTAGCGTAGAGCTGTTTCTCTCGAAGTATCTAAAGGACTACTCTAAGATGATCATCATGATCATCTTCGGTCTTAGAGTATACTAGAATGTCGTCAATGAAAACCACGATGAACTAATCTAAATACGACTGGAAAACCCAGTTCATTAAATTCATGAATGCAATCAGAGCATTCGTCAAACCAAAGGGCATGACTAGGAACTCATAGTGCCCATAACAAGTTCTAAAGGCGATCTTATGAACATCAACTTCTTTAACCTTAAGCTGATGATAGCCAAAATAGAGATCTATCTTAGAAAATATCGAAGCCCCACGAAACTGATCAAACAAGTCGTGGGTCCTCGGAAGTGGGTACTTTTTTTTCACAGTTAGCTTATTCAACTGTAGGTAGTCGATACACATTCTCATGGTACCATCATTTTTCTTTACAAACAAAATCTGTGCCCCCCACGGAGGCACACTAGGATAGATGAACCCATGATCGAGGAATTCCTGAAGTTGAGCCTTTAACTTCATCAGCTCATTCGATGCCATATGATATTAGCTATACTCGGTAGAAGCTTGATACTGAACTTAACTTCTAGATTAGGAGGAAAACCCAATAATTCCTCAGGGAAAACATTTGAAAATTCCTTAACTATTTGGATGTTCCCAACAGAAGAGTCCACAAAAGTTGAATTACGTACAAAAGCTAAATATGGTTCACATCCTTTCCAAACCAATTTTTCGGCCACAAGAACGAAGATCACATTAGATAAGTAATCCCTACGCTCGCCGATCATAATCACTTTCACACCCCTCTTAGATCTCAGAACTACCCTCTTAGTAGCACAATCTGAGCTCAGATCAAATTCTCCGAACAGTAATCCACCAAATTGGCCAAAAATACAACCCTTTGTACCTCCAACGGTACATTCCTATATGGTCTATTCACCCGAACAAATTGACTCAATGGACTTAGTATAGAAATATCACCAGAAGTGCTCTTAATAGGAATCCCCAAGTTTATGGAAATAGAACTAGCTACATAGGAGTGTGTTGACCTTCTGTCTATCAGTGCAAAATAAGGGCATCAAATATAAAGAACGTACCCGTAATCACATCAGCGATGTCTCTGTCTTTACGACATCGAGCAACATAAACCAATACAGGATGCCTCACCTCAGTTTGATTAGCACCTCTACCCAGTGCTCTCTGTCTTCTACCCATACCATTACTACCCTTGTCCGGACCACGACCCCTAAGCGACTGCTAAACTACCCTTTGAGGCTGAACAAAACTTGAAGCTGGAGCTTGCATCTGATCAGAATGCTATGAACAATCTTTGATACGGTGCTCCATCGACCCACATCACAGAAACGCTCCCAACCTCCTCCAACACTCGCCTGGATGGCATCTACCATAACCACTACATGGCTGAGCCATAATAGGAGTAATGGAAACCTCGAACCCTAGGAGGCCCATTAGATCTAGTCCACTTCTTAGGCCTCTGAATAGAACTAGAGGGCTTCGAGTCCCTCTTATTCTTATCTCTCTCACGGTCTCTATTCTGGCACTCAACAGGCTTAACCTCTTCGATGATCTTCACCTTGTCCACCAAAACGGTGAACTCTCGCTCCCTTTGTGGAGCTATCAGGACTCTCAGATTATCCTTTAGACCATCCTCAAAACGGACACATTTCTCATATTCAGTTGCTACCATCCCACGAGCATAATGACTTAGTCTAAAAAATTTAGCCTCATACTCAGCTACAGTCCATCCCCCTGAGTGAGGTTCATGAACTCTCGTCTACGAGTATCCACATAACTCGCCCCCACATATTTCCTCTAGAAGATGGTTATAAAATATTCCCAATTAATCCGATCCAGCTAAGTACCCTCCTCAACCATTAACCACCACTGATACACCTCATCGCGAAGCAAAGATACTGCACCCTTCAATTTTTGCTCAAAAGTGCAGTCAATGTCATTCATTATCCTTTCAGTGGCCTCCAACTAGTATTCGTCCACAATTGGGTGACTATAGTGATGCCCCTAAATAGCTCAGGTCCATTAGACTAGAGTCGTACAGTTATTAACTCATGGCTCTTAGAATTAGAATAGGGCCTAATGACCCTCTTCAACACTCTGAGCATGGCTTGGGACAATGCATCATCCCTAGCCGAGCGACTATGAGACGCAGTCTCAGTAGTAGATGTAGCCGATGTCTCGCTTGTATCCAAATTAGGCATACTGCCCATAGAGGATGACTTAGCAAGAGTCCTTCTACGAAGCCCACCGCATCCACGAGTACGACGACCACGCATTCCATGAGCACTCATCTTATTCAAAGTTTTATCTACATTACGAAGTTTTATGAATTAGTTTTAGTATTTATTAGTAATATCTTATTCTTCAAATAATTATCAGAAGTAGTTTAAGAAAATTCAGAAATTTCATTCTATAACTAACTCAGTGCAGTTTTAATCATTTTAGAGTCTTCTAACAAAAGTATTTTTGAGTTAGAAGTACTTACAAGATCGGCACTGGAGACGTTGTGTACCACATACTTACTTTTCAAATTTCAAAAATAAAATTTACTCGAAAAATAGTTTTTTTACAAGTAAAATTTTGAACCCAAAATATCATAGCCTGAGTTTTGCAACTTGACTCTGATACCACTAAATGTAACACCCCAAACTCAGCCTAGACGTTATGGTCGAATCTGGAGATGTTACGGGAAAAATTGTAAATCCAACTTGTTCTTTTTAAAAGCATCGCTTATCTTTGTTACTAAAAGCGTCCATTTTATTTAAAAATGTGTTGCTATACTTGTTAGTCAAACCATCAACTGTTTACATTTTCAAATAAAACAACTAAATTGCAGTGAAAGTTCTTAAGTAGTTATGTTTTGAAAAGTCAAATTTGTTTTCTCATAAAAGGTTAATTTTGCAAATCATTTTATCAAATGTCATGCAAGATATTCCAAATTAAAAATCCAAATCCAAAATTAAACTCAAATGTCCAGAGAGTCCTAAAATTGGAAAACTCTCAAAAAAAATTTAAATTAAACAAATTAAAAGTAAATAGAGCTTTACAGAAAAGTGGTTATATAACACCCTAACCCGTATCCGTCGCCGGACAAGGGTTACTGAGCATTACCAAAAACTTTCAACTTAAAACATTCGATTACAACCATTTATAAAACACATTATATTACATTCAAACACATGCATAACGTCCCTTTTTCGAGCCCTCGAGGCCTTAGAAACACTTTAAAAACTATTCGGGATTAAATTGAAAACATTTAAAACTTCATGGAAAAAGATGGAAAAATTCATACTACAGGGGTCACACTGTAATAGTCCGGTTTATACCTAGTCAGAATAGTGGTTTCGAGACCACAAATTTGAGTCCGTATAATATTTTAATGATATTTTCTGTGTGTATGATATGTGACATAGCCGTGTGAAAATTCTGTGTGATAATTTGATCGTTTGTGTGTCAAATTAAGAGAAATGATGAAATTCCATCAAATGTGAAAGTTGTTTGCTAATTGTTAAAGTATCAATGTGTTGTGGCTTTGTAAGTTATGGCCTTAAGTGTAAAATAGACCACTTTTAAGATAGTGGACATTAGAAGGACAAATGTGCCCTTAATGTATGTTTGTTTGAATTATTATGGAAGGGTTAAATGAGTAATTTGATTAAATAAAGGCTAATAAACCAAATCAATTAAAAAAGCCATGTTCATCTCTATTTGTTCCACCGAAATTAGAAAGAAAAGAAAGGGTTTTGAGATTTGGATGTTTCGGCTAGCTTTAAGCAAAATTAAGGTATGATTTTGGTTCCAGTTTTTGATAATTTCTACGTTTCTGCAATCGTTGCTTTGGGAGCTACAAAACCCATGCCTTGATTTTGTGTTTTGATGATGTATGTGAAATATGCCATTTATGGTTTTGCAAGCTTTGTGATGTTTAAGATGAAAAATGAAAGATTTGAGTTAGATAAACATGTTTTGTTCTTGAAGTTGATGAATTTAGCTAAATAGGGCTAAATTATGAAAATGATAAATTAAAGGACTAAATTACAAATTTGATGAAAAGTATGGGTTGTATGAAGTCCATAAGTATTCGGCTAAGCTTGTGTATTGTTGACTTTGTAAAATTTGATGTTTTGTGAAAAATAGACTAAATTGATAAAATGTGCAAATATGAGGGTTAAATTGTAAATAGCCCAAAATATATGTGTATGGATTGAATTGAATGGAATAGTGAATAAAAGGGTTAATTCTGAATATGTTTAGATCAAGAACCGAGGAAAACGGATTTAGATCGCGGGAAAGCGAAAGTAACAAAGTAACCATTTTCGTCTCGTTAAACCAAATCTGAGGTACGTCACTATGCAAATAAACTTATCTGTATTGAATTGAATATATATATCCATATGTCTATCAATGAAAATGAATGAGTATGAGATGCTAAGTGCATGAATTCTAAAATAAGTTTAGTATAGTGATAAAGCCAAGAAGTCCCGTACGAACCTCGGAATAGATAGGATTAACTATGTCATGACATAGGTATCTGTTCTGTTTTATCATGTAAGACCACGTCGGGACATTGGCGTTGATTTGAAATTTCATGTAAGACCTCGTCTGGGACGTAGGCATCGATATGAACTTTATGAGTAAGACCATGTCTGGGACATTGGCATCATATCGACTCGTGTAAGACCACGCCTGGGACATTGGCATTGTTATGATCTGTACGAGTAAGACCGTGTCTGGGACATCGGTAACATATTGATTCGTGTAAGACCCTGTCTGGGACATTGGCATTGATATCCGAGTGCATGTAAGACCTCGTCTGGGACGCTGGCATTGTACAACTATTTTAAACTTTCTAATCATCCTACTAGGTTCCTATTGGTTCAACGGGCAAGTCTGCAATACGAATGGTATATTCGAGCCATGATCAATTAAGTGAATGAATATCCGATTCAGGTACATTGAATGTGCATAAGTATGCATGAAAGGTAAGTATGCATATGACTTTGATATGAAGAAGAGTATGATTGAAAATGAGAATGTGAATCTTAAAATGTTGAATGTGGCAAATGTGGCCATAAGATTATGAACCAAGATATATATGTGATAGTTTCTAAGTGATTGATATATATATATATGTACCAATGTGTTTATTTGTATATGACTTACTAAGCTTTTGGAAAGCTTACTCTGTGTGTGTATTTTCTCTGTTTTATAGGTCGTCGAAGCTATTGAAGGCTCGGGATTGTCGAGGATCGTCATCACACTACTAAACTCATTTTGGTACCCTTTTGAAAATGTATATGGCTAATTATGGCATGTATAGGATAGATAGGTGTATATGTTCATGAAATGAGCATGGCCATGTGTATTGGAAAGCTTGTGAGTTGATAAATGTTTGAATGAAAGAGTTATGAAGCATATATTTAGTATATTTTGATGCATATGAAATGGTTAAGTTTTGGTTAAGCAAATGGATGATACATATTTGAAATGATATAGGATTTAGTTTTTAAATTGGTATGAATGGAATTGGTATTGAATGTATGGATGAAGATAACCATTTGATATGTTTTGGTTGCCATATATGCATATTATGTTTAGGTATATATGTATTGCTTGTAGGAAAACCCTAAGAGGTTGGCATATTGGTCTTGAAAAGGGCCTATAATGTCACACGGTTGAGGCACACGGGTGTGCCTAAGATCGTGGGTAAATTGGCAGAATGTGGCTTAAATTGCATATGGCCTCGACATAGGTGAGCTTGATGGCCGTGTGAGAAATGGAAGCATGTGATCTAGTAGTACACGGCCTTAGCACACGGGCGTGCTTGGTGACCGTGCTGAATTTGGCAGTAAACCACCACAGGGAGGACACACGGGAGTGTCCAGTAGCCGTGGGTGAGACACGACCTACCCCCACGGCCGTGTGTCCCCTGTATGTTAGAAAAGTTTCAAATTTTTATGAAATTTCTTATGTATTTTGGTTTAGTCCTGACTCGGTTTATAAGCATGATTAAGGTTTCGATGACCTATTTAAGGGACATTATGATTGATATTGATGAATGGTTGTACGATTAATTCTGTAAATATTTTTGATCTGTCTGGTAACGCCTTTAAACCAAATCCGGTGATCGGACACGAGATAGGGTGTTACATTTGATTGGTATCAGAGCTACGATTTAGTCGATTCTCGGACTAACGTAAAGTGTCAGAATCTAGCTATACATGCCATATATTTGAACTATGATAGTGTGATGAATCTTGACGTGTAAAATGTGATTTCTGTATAGCAATGGATCCCGAAAGAGCCGTAGCTAACGACGAAGAAAGTAATGCACCTACTCCCGCTCAAGGCACAGAGCTTTCTAATCCGAGATCGACTACAAGCAGTTAGGAGGGAGAAGCTAAACAAGCTTTCTTCCAAATGATGATTGAGTGGTTCACTCAATTCGTAAAGAATAACCCGACTGTTTCACAACCTCCACCCCGATTAATCCCCTCAGACTATAGTTGTGCCACCGGTTATGTATCCAAATCTATTAAATAAGCGTCCAGTTGACAAGATCCATAAGTATGGGGCTGAAGAGTTTCGAGCTACCAATAATGATGATGCTGAAAAAGCTAAATTCTGGATTGAAAATACTATTCGGGTATTTGATGAGATGTCTCTGACTCCGAAAGAATGTATAAAGTGTGTTGTATCATTACTTCGAGATGCGGCTTATCAATGGTGGAAAACCTTAATTTCTGTTGTTCTGAGAGAATAGATTACATGGGATTTCTTTCAGATTGAGTTTCGAAAGAAATATATCAATGAGAGATTCGTCGATCAGAAACGAAAAGAATTTCTGGAGCTTAAACAGGGCCGAATGACTGTCACTGAATATGAACGAGAGTTCGTGCGACTAAGTCAATATGCCCGAGATTGTATATCTTCTGAAGCTATAATGTGCAAAAGATTCGAAGATGGTCTTAATGAAGATATCCGTTTGCTAGTCGGGATATTAGAAATAAAAGAGTTCGTTACACTCGTTGATCGAGCACGCAAAGCTAAAACACTTGGGAAAGATAAAAAAAAAGCTGAAACCCTAGATATGAGAAAGAGATTTCAGAATAAATCATTTCAGTCTGCTTCAAAGAGATACAGAGATGATCAAAGTCATTCCCAAGAAAATGCGGGACATTTGAACAGAAATAGAGCTAGATCGCAAATGAGTTCCAAAACCCCAGCAACTTCAGTGGCTAGTGTTGGTAATGTTTGATCTAAGATAGTCAAATGTAAACATTGTGGAAAAAGACATCCGGGAAGCTGTAGATTAAATGACAGAGCTTGCTTCAGATGTGGATCGCTTGATCATTTTATCCGTGATTGCCCTGAGCCTGTTCAACCAGAGACTGTTCAGAATTTGAGATTTGATGATGCACCTGCGAGAGGTAAACCTTCAAAGAATACAAGAAATGTTGGTGGTAGTCAGAGAACTACGAGAGACAATGTTGTCAGATCTGAAGCTAGAGCGCCTATCAGAGCGTATGCTATCCGAGCTCGTGAGGAAGCTTCATCACCTGATGTGATAACTGGTACTTTTACTCTTTATGATACTTCTGTTATTGCTTTGATAGACCCTAGTTCTACGCATTCATATATATGCATGAATTTAGTATTCAGCAAGACTTTGCCTGCAGAGTCTACTGAGTTTACTATAAAAGTATCGAACCCCTTAGGTAAAAGTGTCCTTGTTGACAAAGTATGCAAGAACTGTCCGTTAATGTTTCGAGATATCTGTTTCCCTACTGATCTGATGTTTTTGCCATTTGATGAATTCGATATTATTTTGGGAATGGATTGGTTGTTCATGCATGATGCCGTTATGAACTGTAAAAGAAAATCTATTAATTTAAGAAGTCCAAATGATGAGATTGTACGGATTGAGTCTGATGATTTGAATGGATTGCCTGCTGTGATATCCATTTTGAAAGCACAGAGTTATGTGAAAAAGGGATATGAATCATATTTTGCTTATGTGATTGATTCAAAAGTATCCGAGAAGAAAGTTGAATCAGTACCCATTGTTTGTGATTTTTCTGATGTGTTCCCTGAAGAGTTACTGGGTTTACCTCCGATTCGTGAAGTAGAATTTGGTATTGAATTGTTGCCTGGTATGACACCTATTTTGATAGCTCTGTATAGAATGGCACCAACGGAGTTGAAAGAGTTAAAGTCACAGCTACAAGAATTGACCGATAGAGGGTTTGCTAGACTGAGTTTTTCGCCTTGGGGTGCACCTGTTCTGTTTGTGAAAAAGAAAGATGGCACGATGAGAATGTGCATTGATTACCATAAGTTGAATAAGGTGACTATAAAGAACAAATATCCTTTGTCCAGAATTGATGATTTGTTTGATCAATTAAAAGAAGCTACTGTGTTTTCCAAGATTGATTTGAGATCGGGATACTATCAATTAAGAGTTAAAGATTCAAACATTTTGAAAACTGCTTTTCGAACGAGGTACGGGCATTATGAGTTTTTAGTTATGCCATTCGGACTAACCAATGCTCCTGCTGTCTTTATGGACTTGATGAACAGAATTTTCAAATTGTATCTGGATCAATTTTTTGTTGTATTCATTGACGACATTTTGATTTACTCAATCGATGAAAGTGAGCATACTGAACATTTGAAAATTGTGTTGCAAACTTTGAGATAGAAACAATTGTACGCAAAATTTAGCAAATGTGAATTCTGGTTGAATGAGGTCAGTTTTCTGGGGCATATTGTGTCAGCTTCTGGGATTTGTGTTGATCCGAGCAAGATTTCTGCTATTCTAAATTGGAAACCTCCACAGAACGTGTCTGAAGTCCGTAATTTTTGGGGTTAGCTGGTTATTATCGTAGATTTGTAAAAAGCTTTTCGACAATAGCTACTCTATTGACAAGATTACTTCAAAAAGATATCAGATTTGAATGGTCAAATAAATGTTAGAGAAGTTTTGATCGGTTGAAAACTCTGTTAACAGAAGCTCCAGTGTTAGTACAGCGAGAATTGGGTAAAGAATTTGTTATTTATAGTGATGCTTCGTTAAAAGGTCTGGGATATGTTTTGATGCAAGAGGGCAAAGTGGTAGCTTATGCTTCGAGACAATTAAAGCCTCATGAAAAGAATTATCCGACACACGATCTTGAGCTCGCTGCGATTGTGTTTGCACTTAAAATTTGGCGTCATTATTTGTACAGTGAGAAATGTCATGTGTTTTCAGATTATAAAAGTCTGAAATATCTAATAACCCAGAAAGATTTGAACCTACGTTAGAGAAGATGGCTTGAATTATTAAAAGATTATGAGCTTGTGATAGATTATCATCCGGGTAAAGCAAACGTTGTTGCTGATGCATTGAGTAGAAAGTTGTTGTTTGTACTACATGCTTTGAATGCTCAGATAGATTTGTCTGATGATAGTTCTATGATAGTTGAATTGAGAGCGAAACTATTATTTGTACAACAAATATGTGATGCTCAGAAGGTTGATAATGAATTGTTGTTGAAATAAGCTCAGTGTGAATTGATTTCTGAATCTGAATTTCAAGTTGTTGATGATTGTTTGAGATTCCGAGATCAAATTTGTATCCCAAGAAATCCGGAGTTGATTCAATTGATTTTGGGTGAAGCACATAACAGTCACCTATCTGTCCATCCGCGAAGTACAAAGATGTATCATGATTTGAAGCAACACTATTGGTGGTCTGGCATGAAACGAGACATTTCTGACTTTGTTTCAAAATGTTTAGTTTGTCAGCAAGTGAAAGCGAACATCAAGTTTGTTTGGGTTGTTCTGACCAATTCGATTACGAATGGAAATGGGATAGAGTAACTATGGACTTTGTTTCTGGGTTGCATTTGACTTCAAGAAAGAAGGATGCGATATGGGTCATAGTTGACCGATTGACGAAATCTGCCCATTTTATTTCGATAAGATCTGACTATTCACTTGAGAGATTAGCTGAGCTTTATATTTCTAAGATTGTGAGATTGTACGGGGTGCCACTATCCATTGTGTCAGATAGAGACCCGAGATTCACATCGAGGTTTTGGAAGAAATTGCAAGAAGCTTTGGGCACGAAATTGCATTTCGGTACAGCTTTTCATCCTCAAGCGGATGGTCAATCAGAGCGAATTATTTAGATTCTCGAAGATATGTTAAGATGCTATGTACTTGAGTTTAATGGTTCGTGGGAATAATACTTGTCGTTGATTGAATTTGTGTATAACAATAGTTTTCAGTCAAGCATCAAAATGGCACCATATAAAGCTTTGTACGGACGTAAATGTCGTACACCTCTATATTGGACTGAAATCAGTGAGAATAAGTTACAAGGGTCGATTTGATAAAAGATACCAAACAGAAAGTGAAATTGATCCAAGATTGTTTGAAAGCAGCATCTGATCGTCAAAAGTCCTATGCAGACTTAAAACGAAAGGATATAGAATTTGAGATCGGTGACAAAGTATTTCTGCAAGTGTCTCCGTGGAAGAAAGTGCTCCGATTCGGACATAAAAGCAAGTTAAGTCCTAGATTCATCGGACCGTATGAGATCATTGAACGTGTTGGGCCTGTTGCATATAGATTGAAGTTACCCTCAGAGCTAGAAAAGATTCACAATGTGTTTCATGTCTCAATGCTTCGTAGATATTGATCCGATCCATCACATGTGATTGCCCCATCTGAAATTGAAATTCGACCTGATATGACATATGAAGAGGAACCGATCCTTATCTTAGCTCGTGAAGTGAAAGAGTTGAGAAATAAGAAAATCCCGTTAGTGAAAGTACTCTGGCATTATCACGGTATAGAAGAGGTTACGTGGGAGCCTGAAGACTCAATGAGACAACAATATTCGATTCTGTTAAACGGTAAGATTTTCGGGGACGAAAATCCCTGAGGGGGGAGAATTATAATAGTCCGATTTATACGCTAGTCGAATAGTAGTTTCGGGACCACAAATCTGAGTTTGTATAATATTTTAATAATATTTTCTGTGTGTATGATATGTGACATAGTCTGTGTGAAAATTCTGTGTGATAATTTGATCATTTGTGTGTCGAATTAAGAGAAAGGATGAAATTGCATCAAATGTGAAAGTTGCTTGCTAATTGTTAAAGTATCAATGTGTTGTGGCTTTGTAAGTTGTGGCCTTAAGTGGCAAATAGACCACTTTTAAGATAGTGGACATTAGAAGGACAAATATGCCCTTAATGTATGTTTGTTTGAATTATTATGGAAGGGTTAAATGAGTAATTTGATTAAATAAAGGCTAATAAACCAAAATCAATTAAAAAAGCCATGTTCATCTCTATTTATTCCACCGAAATTAGAAAGAAAAAAAAAGGTTTTGAGCTTTGGATGTTTCGGCTAGCTTTAAGCAAAATTAAGGTATGATTTTGGTTTCGGCTTTTGATAATTTCTACGTTTCTGCAATCATTGCTTTGAGAGCTACAAAACCCATGCCTTGATTTTGTGTTTTGATGATGTATGTGAAATATGCCATTGATGGTTTTGCAAGCTTTGTGATGTTTGAGAATGAAAAATGAAAGATTTGAGTTAGATAAACATGTTTTGTTCTTGAAGTTTTGATGAATTTAGCTAAATAGGGCTAAATTGTAAAAATGATAAATTGAAGGGCTAAATTACAAATTTGATGAAAATTATGGGTTGTATGAAGTCCATAAGTATCCGGCTAAGCTTGTGTATGTGTTGACTTTGTGAAATTTGATGTTTTGTAGAAAATGGACTAAATTGATAAAATGTGCAAATATGAGGGTTAAATTGTAAATAGCCCAAAATATATGTGTATGGATTGAATTGAATGGAATAGTGAATAAAAGGGTTAATTCTAAATATGTTTAGATTAAGAACCGAGGAAAACGGATTTTGATCGCGGGAAAGCGAAAGTAACAGAGTAGTCATTTTCGTCTCGTTAAACCAAATCCGAGGTAAGTCACTATGCAAATAAACTTATCTGTATTGAATTGAATATATGTATCCATATGTCTATCGATGAAAATGAATGAGTATGAAATGCCAAGTGCGTGAATTCAAATAAGTTTAGTATAGTGATAAAGCCGAGAAGTCCCGTACGAACCTAGGAATAGATAGGATTAGCTATGTCATGACATAGGTATCTGTTTTGTTTTATCATGTAAGACCACGTCTAGGACGTTGGCATTGATTTGAAATTTCGTGTAAGACCTCGTCTGGGACGTAGGCATCGATATGAACTTTATGAGTAAGGCCATGTCTGGGACATTGGCATCATATCGGCTCGCGTAAGACCACGTCTGGGATGTTGGCATCATTATGATCTGTACGAGTAAGATCGTGTCTGGGACATTGGCAACATATTGATTCGTGTAAGACCCTGTCCGGGATAGTGGCATTGATATCCGAGTGCATGTAAGACCTCGTCTGGGACGCTGGCATTGTACAACTATTCCAAGCTTTCTGATCATCCTACTAGGTTCCTATTGGTTCAACGGGCAAGTCTGCAATACGAATGGTATATCCGAGCCATGATCAATTAAGTGACTGAATATCCGATTCAGGTGCATTGAATGTGCATTAAGTATGCATGAAAGGTAAGTATGCATATGAATTTGATATGAAGAAGAGTATGATTGAAAATGAGAATGTGAATCTTAAAACTTTGAATGTGGCAAATGTGGCCATAAGTTTATGAACCAAGATATATATGTGATAGTTGCTAAGTGATTGATATATATATGTGCCAATGTGTTTATTTGTATATGACTTACTAAGCTTTTGGAAAGCTTACTCTATATGTGTATTACTCTATATGTGTATTTTCTCTGTTTTATTGGTCGTCGAAGCTACTGAAGGCTTGGGATTGTCGAGGATCGTCATCACACTACTAAACTCATTTTGGTACCCTTTTGAAAATGTATGTGGCTAATTATGGCATGTATAGGCTAGATAGGTGTATATGTTCATGAAGTGAGCATGGCCATGTGTATTGGCAAGCTTTTGAGTTGATAAATGTTTGAATGAAAGAGTTATGAAGCATATATTTAGTATGTTTTGATGCATATGAAATGGTTTAAGTTTTGGTTAAGCAAATGGATGATACATGTTTGAAATGATATAGGATTTAGTTTGTAAATTGGTATGAATGGAATTGGTAGTGAATGTATGGATGAAGGGAACCATTTGATATATTTTGGTTGCCATATATGCATATTATGTTTAGGTATATATGTATTGCTTGTAGGAAGACCCTAAGAGGGTGGCATATTGGTCTTGAAAAAGGGCATATAATGTCACACGGTTGAGGTACACGGGCGTGCCTAAGACCGTGGGTAAATTGGAAGAATGTGGCTTAAATTGCACATGGCCTCGACACGGGTGAGCTTGATGGCCGTGTGAGAAATGGCAGTATGTGATCTAGTAGTACACGGCCTTAGCACACGGGCGTGCTTAGTGACCGTGTTGAATTTGGCAGTATACCACTACAGGGAGGACACACGGGAGTGTTCAGTAGCTGTGGGTGAGACACGGCCTACCCCCACGGCCGTGTGTCCCTTGTATGTTAGAAAAGTTTCAAATTTTTATGAAATTTCTTATGTGTTTCGGTTTAGTCCTGACTCAGCTTATAAGCATGATTAAGGTCTCGATGACCTACTTAAGGGGCATTATGATTGTTATTGATGAATGGTTGTACGATTAATTCTGTAAATGTTTCCGATCTGTCTGGTAACGCCTTTAACCTTAATTTGGTGATCGGACATGGGATAGGGGTGTTACACACGGTTGAGACACATTTCCTTGTCTTAGGCCATGTCGGCATTCGAAGTAGGGACACATGGCCGTGTCCCAATCGGTGTAACTGCCTGTCTAACTCTCTGACTTGGTCACACGGCCAAGTCACACGCCGGTGTGCCAGGCCGTGTAACTCTTGAAATGAAACCTTTAAAAAACCAACAAGGGAAACATGGCTGTGTCGCATGGCCGTGTCTCACACACGGCTGAGACATATGCCGTGTCTTAAGTCGTGTAGACAAGAAGTAGGAAAAATTCAAGCAATTCCATTCACCCAATTCATGTATACCCTTACAAGTCATTTGCACCTATATTCAAACATTCAAAATGTACCTAACACATGCATATTCAAGCTAGATCATCCTAGTATTTAATCATTCAATCAATATGCTCAAAAGACATCTCAATCACAATAATCAAACATGATTATGCAATTGGTAAGTTTAGCCACAAATTAACTAACCTTTATAAATATTTTTATGCCAACATTTACCACAATGTTCACATACCAATATCATACTCAAAAACACCAATTTGACTGTTCAACACCTATCATCACTACCTTAAAAACTTGACCATATGTCAACACATCCAAACACACCAAACTAGCCATTTATTAACTCAATGTTCACTATCAATTTCCATACCTTAATGATCACATTCAAGCATCTCAAAATAACATTTCATAGCATGCAGTTTATATACCATTCCAACTCCTAACCTTTAAGCACCAACATGCTAAAATATCAACCATTAAACATCAAAGTGCCAAAAGCACACTAACCATCAAGGCATCAAATATCATAAGTTTCACAAATTCAAAGCAACATTACATGCTAATATCATTAACTAAACATTAGACATAAGTCCACCTATACATGCCATTATAACCACGACCAAAGCATCAAAATCTACCGATAAAATCGATGGATAGTGTGATGGATCTCCAACTAGCTTCCAACCCGATCGAGCTTCCGATAATCTATAATGTAAGAGAAAAATAACCACATAAGCAATAAATGCTTAGTAAGCTCATATAAAATTTAAGCATAATATTCCATCTCAATAATAAACTTTATTGAATAAAAATAAACCAATACCAATGTCATAAGGTTCATAAGTCTATATAATTATCAACCTTTTTATATGAGTATATACCTTTCAATTTACTTACTTTCCATTTCTTTCTCAATGCTTATCATAAGCCTAAACAACATTGTCAATTTTCGATTCAATGTATTTATCCATGAAGTAGGTAGATTCATCCATAGTATAAATAGTTAGCTCGCATACAAATACATCATTTAACTCGTCAATTTTTTATTATCATCATATTATATCCTAGTATTGAACTTCCGTTTTACTTCTTTTTCTTAACCGTTCCATTTGCATAGTAACAAGCATAGGCATAAAAATCAACCATGAAAACAAGCTTAGTACAAGCCTAAATATCATCCGTGCATGAGTTGGTGCACATATGTGCACCCATACATATATTACTTAAATTAAACATATGATGATCCATTTCCATGTGAAAATTTCATTTGAATCATTTAACCTTTCCATAAGAATATGCATAAGTTCAAGTGAAAGCTTACCTTTTCAATGGATAACTTAAAAAATAAAACATCATACAAGCCAACCAACAGCTTGGCACATCAATAACACATGGTAGTTCATTTAAGCATAATTCATATGAATTTAACATGAATAACCACTATACTTGAGCATAATTCAATTGGATTTATCATCCATATTAACATAACATATTTTCCATGTAACTCACCAATTCAAAGTCTTTTATACATACAAGTCTTGGTTCATATAGAACACTTACCATATCCTTGTAAAATTCATGCCCGTTGAATCAAATGAAATAACATCGAATAAGGGAAATAATATTTTCAATACAACTTACCTGATACAATACATTGGCACGAAAACTACTAGGCTCGAAGCCTGATATAACACACCAGCACAAAGCTTACTAGGCACAAAGCCCGAATATCACCGGCACAAAGCCTGCTAGGCACCGAGCCCGAATAACGTTACGTTTCTAATTCTTAAAACATAGCTAAATGACATTTAAAATTTAACCAATAATGAAATAGTATGAAATATTCAATACAATTAATAATAATCGTATAACGAACTTACTTGGGAAAATTGCAAAAATGTCAAAGTACAATGGCATTTTGGTAATTTTCCATTCTCCTTGATTTTCCACCCGATCTTGACCTAAATTAATAATTTCATTCAATCTATTAATTTAGACAATAAAAAATATACTTTATGCAATTTAGTCATTTTTATATTTTTACAAAATTACCCTAAAGTTTTACTTTTATTCAATTTAGTCACTGAGCCTAAAACATGCAAATTAACAATTTTTATTGAAATTTCACACTAGCCAAATATTCAAAGCCTCCATTTCAGCCCATTTTTGAAACAATTTCATATCAAAACCTTGTAATTTTACTATTTCAACAATTTAGTCCCTAATCAAAAAATTCATCAAAATCACTTAACAAAATACTTTTAAATATCAACCAACATTTCAAATTCATCATTTAACATCTAAAGTTACATACATTCATCAATGGAAAATTTCACAATCTTTAACGGTTTCAAAAACGAAGGTACGAGCTAGCTAGACCTACTTGCAACAATATCAAAAATATAAAAATTACAAGAAACAAAATCAAAATGGGCTTACATGCAAGAATTAAAAATGACCAAACCTCCAAAGCTGAGTTCTCATGGTGTTTCGACATGGTGAAATGAAAAGATGAAGAAGAAATGGCTTTTTCTTCTTTTAATTTTGTTTTAATTCCGTAAAATCTACCATTTTGCCATTAAATCATATAATATTTTATAATTTTAATACATAGTGCCGTCCAATGTCAATACTAAGGACTATTTATTACATTGGTCCTTTCTAATTTGCCGTCCAATGTCAATACTAAGGACTATTTATTACATTGGTCCTTTCTAATTTAATAATCAAGCCATTAAATCACTAAAATGTTATTTTTACTACATTTTGCACCATTTACACTTTAGTCCTTTTTAAATTATTAATTATCCAAATGTTAAAATTTTTCAACGAAACTTTAATACCACCTTAATGACACTTTGTATATATTTACAGCTTAGTTTATAGAAATAAGGTTTCAATACCTCATTTTCCAAAACCACTTAACCTTAAGGTCTTACCACTCGAACTTAATAAATAGTTTAAATAACATAAATTATCAAATCAAAAACCTTTTCAAAGTCACATTTGACTCGTAAATATTAAATAATAATATTTATGAACTTATTCGTCTGAATTGGTGGCCTCAAAACCATTGTTTCTGACACCACTAAAAAAGGGGGCTTTTACAATTCTCCCCCTATACGAAAATCTTGTCCTCGAAATTTCTCACTTGATACAAGCCATCAAGTCGATTCTTTCTGTCATCTTCTTAATGGTAATCCATAGATAAATCATTTATAACTTACCTCGATTCAGAACTCGCATTAGAATTCATATTAAAACTTGATACTATACCAAAACTTCACTGAACAACTATGATGTTCTCCTGTCATAACTTATCATTAGTAGTATAACTACTGAGAAATTTGTAACGCCCCGAATTTGGGCCTAGAAGAATTGGGCCTATTGGGCTTTGGGCTTTGGATCTCAGATTTTTTTTAAGTGAGCGAGAAAATGAAAATTGGTATGTGGGCGTTGAGGCTTAATGAATTTGGAATGTCTAGGGTGTTGGAGAAGTCTTGGGATAAAGTAAGGGTACATGAAAAATTTTGGTTTTAGCCCCAAGGGAACTGTGACTTCAGTCAGTGGGCCTCTTAAGTAGATTAAGAGAAAATACGACACAAATGGGCTTGTGGTCCAGTGGAAAATGGCGTCACTTAGGAGCTATGAGGTGGTGTGTGTGAAAGCTGAAGAGGACCAAGGTTCGAGCAGGAGGAGTGTATTTTGGAGTGTTTTATTTTGTATAGGTGGGCAGCAAGAGTTGTGTTGGTTTTTTACTCTTGCCATGGAGAGTTTGTATTAAGCAGGACTGATGGATGTAGAGGAGATTTCGGATAAGATTAAGGTATTATCAGAGAGAAAAGATAGGAGATAAGGAGGGTGAAGTGTTGGGGCCGAATAGGACTGTGGGGGGAAGGTAGTTCGGCTTTGGCTATAAAAGGGGGGTGTCAAAATCCTTAGAAGGGGTTCTTGGAGTTTCCATCTTTCTTTCTCTTTTTTCCCCTCACCCTTATTTCCTTCCATTGCCGAATACCACCATCCCTGTTTACCGAAATCCATGTTTGTCAAAATCATTGTTTGCCAAAATCCCTATTCATCGAAACCCCTATTTATGCTGATTCTTTATTGTTTGTTCCTCCACCTCAATCGATTATTATCTACTCTTAGTCACGTTTGGAAGCCGAATCTTGTTCAAGTAGATATCTAAGCCGTAGAATCAAAGGAGAATTTTGATAAGTGCTTAGTTAAACTTTTTAGTGTGTTTTGTAAAAGTCGAAGGGCTATCTAACCCCTCCTTGTCATTAACTTGTATTAACAAGGGTAGGGCTCAACAATCGCAAGCATGGTAAGTAAGGATTGCTAACAAGGTGGTAAGCGTTCTCGACTCAATTATGGTTTAGTAAATGGCTAAATCTAATGTGGCTCATAGAGGTGACTTATGATCAATATGGGTCACTTGGTTTTGACGATATATGTGTTTGGGTGCAGACCTAGAGGATAATCGCAAACAGTAGCAAAGGAAGGGCTACTAGAACGTGAGGCACACGGTAAGGGTACGGTGAGGTTTTAGTTTTTGATAAGTATGTGTTAAAGCTTTGGTTAATCGCCAGTAATGTCGATTGTAGGTTCGTGACTAAGGGGTCTGCAGCATGCGAGGTTACCAGGTGTGTACAAACACTACACACATGATATCGGCAATGCCAAAAAACTGAATGTGGCTAAATGGGCCTGATGGGACCCAAGGCTATGTTTGATGAGTTTGTTTGGTTTGGTGTATGAATTAAGTCAGTCAAGCATAATACATGATTTGAAATTATTTTGGGCCTAACAGGCCATAAGGATGTGATTTGGGCCTAATAGCTGTAAGGAAGTAATTTAAGTTTGATGGGCTTTATGGGGATGTAGACAAGTATGCTAGGGTTTATGGACTTTAGGCCTAGTTTGAACAACTCTGAAATTTCATAAGACTTAATCTAATTAAACACGTCCGTGAACAAGTCGCTGGGTTAGAGTGTGGCAACGGGTATACGCATGTCTAGGATTGGATCTAGGGAGAGCTTGGTATTTAAGCGACCCTAGTGGCCCACCTCCTCTTCTCTAGAATCCTACCTGGTGCGTAGTGTTTGTTCACTTTAGTTGCAAGGACTTGTTGATGGGCCAAAGTTCATAACTAAAACCCGAGAGGGACCAAATACTCTTATATTTGTAAAATTACTAAAATACCTTTATATTTGTAAAATTACTAAAATACCCCTAAATTTGTAAATTACCAAAATACCTTGTTTTGTAAAAGTACCAAATTACCCATGTTATACAAATTACCAAAACACCCCTGTTTTGCAAAAGCATCAAAATACCCCTATTTTACAAAATTACCAAGATACCTCTATTTTGCCAAACTACCAAAATACCCCTATAGGGTAGAATTACGAAAATACCCCTGGGTAGTGAGATGACAAAAATACCCCTGTGTGACGAATATGAGTTTATGGATGTTACTTGTGTGTTTGATGCATTCATATGATATTCTGCTTAGGATGCATATGGGTAGGAATTATGGTACGGTGGAAGATTTGGGGATCGCATAGTCTATGGCCATGGATCCACTGGTGGCTTTAAGCCCATTATATGATTAGCAGCTTTGCTGCAACATTAGGTAGCATCGCAACTGGGCTACCTTTGGCGTGTAGAGGATGGGTGGGTTGATTTAGAAATCCCCACAGATGTGCAATGGTTGGAAGGGAAATGGTGTGTGTAATGGATGGATTATTGGGATGGGTTTTGCATTATCTGTTTGTATATGATACGATATGATATGATATGAGGTCAATGTGGGCTAAGGCCCAAGACCACCAATTTTGATAGGGCTTAGGCCCAATGTGAATATTTGTATGTGATTTGATTGCCAAGGGTTGTACACATTGAGTTTCGAAACTCACACCCTTTAATTTATTGTTCAGGTAATCCTAAATAGACGGCTCGATGTGGGAGAGGACTCGAAGATGGCCACACTACAAGCTAATCAAACATTTTAATTTGTTCAAGTGAATATGTTTTTTAATACTTTGTTTTTTTGGATTGTAATAAGGCCATGTAACTCCTAATTGACTTTAGATTTCTGGTTTATTATTATTGTTTCAACTATCCGCTTAATAAATTTCATAAAATTTCTAAAGTTAGAATGGTTTTCGAAACAATTCAACATATGATCGTTTTCTTAAAATTTGGGTTTTTCCTCTTAACTTAACAAGATACAAGGGTTTTGGGCTTTTGGGCCTTAAATTGTTAAATTGTAAAATCGTTTTGAAGTGTGCCTTTAACATGACATTCCGGACTAGGGCCTAACTTCTAGGCTGGGTTTAGGGTGTTACAAAATTCCCAATGATCGTCTAACGAAACATAACCAAAAAACTCGTATTATCAAACTCTGACTGATGATTCTGACATGTTTGCATCTGTAACTTTCAACTAATATTTGTTCCCTTTACATGGAAAACGTCATGCAATATCATTTAACACAGGTGCGACAGCTTCAACTATTAAGACGATTTTAACCCATAATGACATTTCCCGATTATAACTGATCTGATAGATATATTTTAGTATCATGTCTTCTAGACTATGAATCCCTCATTCTGACTGTCCATCAATTTACCCGTGAATGCACAAAATTTATTTCTGAGCGTGAGGAAAAACTCAAAAGCATATGATTCAATTTACTTTTCAAATGAATAACCCATTCTGATTAAAAAAACTAAGTCGATCCTAACTATAGGATAATAATATTTCAGAATAATCCCTTCTTCTTGTTGTCAAGACAATTCAAACATACAATCTATCATAATTCCCTCAGAATACCAATCAAAGATCACCACAAACTACATTAAATCAAATGAAATATAACATCCCATTTTGACTCATTGACATAATCTAAGATTACCTAATGAGAACCAAAATGCAAGGTTAAGCTCGACCTTCCACATCTATACTTTTTCGATGCCTACCTCTTCACGAAATCTAAAATGGGATATACAATAAAGCTATTTCAATTATTAACATCGAAGCTTTGAACCATACCAGAGCCACAACCATCAGATGAATTAAAACCATAATGCTATAATAAAATTGACGTTTTAACCGTATAGATAGAACAATACCTCAACATCAATAGTGTACCCTGAAATAAAAGAGGAAAATCGAAGGTAGTTCCAATAACAACTAGAATAGGAGCACAACCTCGAAAAACCTGAGATCTGTATAACTATGCTCCCATGATCGAACCAGAAATCATAACCGTAGTAGATATAATTATCCCTTGTCAATATGTATATATCCTTTATAGATGAACCATATTTGATAGAATAGACCATAAGAACGATAAGAAAGCCGAAATAATGAAATCTTAGATATAAAGCTCTACTGAATTTCCAAGAACACAACCCATATTAAATGATAAAGAGATCAATGATACCCCAGAAAAATTTAGAAGAAGATTATCACTCTTATGCACTGGAATCAGTTGTGACGGAGACAATATAAAATGCTTATACATAATTCAAAGCATCAACTAGTAGAAATAAAATAACATCATATAAGTCTTATTGTTGAATCTTCTACTGTCATAATAGAATAGAATGCCAAAGAAACATAGAGTAATACCGATCATAAATCAACTAGACTAGTAATATTTTCGTCTAACATTATGGTTAGCTAGCATTCTTTAATGATAAAAATCACCTTTGAAGATGAACAATTATATATACCTCAGAGAAAAGTGAACATATAGAATACCCAGAAGAGACGTCGTAAAATACTCTACCATAACAGCTACATTCAGATATATTTGCAGTTCAAACACTATCTCACTAACTACTAAAGTCATTGATGATCTCAAATTATCCCGTTACAATAAGGAAACCAATTCATAAGAAATTCAGATTACCCTATTCTTTACCATACCTGAATAAGTCAATTTTCTATGATTAACTTCGTCTTTAACAACGACGTTGTGTATCTCGAATGATCTTTAAAAAAAAAATTAGTATATCTTCTAGAACCATATTTACTTGCTAACTAATTCTAGGCTTTGACCACATCATTACTAATTCAATCATTGAATTCTATAGCGTCACTTTTGCCGACTTAATCATCATAGGCCTTGTAACTTTCGTTGCATAAGATTTTGAGGGTGGGGAGGTGGAGATCGTAAAGCCTCTAAATTTTACTATCATATATATACACATAGCATTCATCATTAACATAATCATTATAAACATTTCTTTATATGTTTATGAGTTCTGACTTATCATAAAAACCTTTTTACTTATACACATGAATACCACTTCCAACATTATCGGAATTAGCTCGGTTGGAAAACATCTCTGTCTAAAAATGAAACAATTCTCACTAGAGTCGGGAGATATCACACTGTCACAGGTTATATAATAACTGTAACACCCCTATCCCGTATCCGTCGCTAAATTAGGGTTAAAGGCGTTACCAGACAGATAGAAAACTTTTACAACATTTTATACAACCAGTCATCAATCGCAACTAAATTGTCCCTTAAATAGCTCAACGAGACCTTAATCATGCTTTAGAGTAAGGTTGGAACTAAACCGAACACATAAAAAATTCTCAGAGTTTAAAAAACTTTTCTAGGTTATGCAGGACACACACCTGTGTGGGCAGGCCGTGTGTCTTCCACGAGCATCAGACACCCCCATGTGTCTTGGCGGTGCCAAATCAAAGCATGTATACTGAGTTTTCCACACGGCCACTAGGCACGCCGTGTACCATGGTCGTGTGCTCATAGGCCATAAACTGACTAAACCACACGGCTACTAGGCACGCCCATGTACGATGGCCGTGTGCTCTTAGTTCATTACTGACTTACTCCCATGGTCATCAGGCACGCCCGTGTGCCTTAACCGTGTGGCAAAATAGGTCATTTACAAGGCCAAAAATGCCACCCACATTAGGGTCAAACTTACAAGCAAATAACCAATTCATTGCATGTACAATTTACATCCAAGAACATATAAAAAATGGCCATTCAATCTCTACATTCAAATCCAATTCCATTCATGGCAAATTACAAGGCTAAAACTCATGTATACACAAGCATAATTCATCCATAGTTACCTTCCATGAGCTCATTCTTTTGTCAAACATATACTTACCAAAAACTCAACCATTTTATATACTACCAAACTATACTAAGTCATGCAACATATAACATATTCCTTAAAACATATCACCAACACATCACTAGCCAAATCACATGGCTAAAATCGCATCTCATTCTTAACCAAATATCTAGCCTATACATGCCATATCTAGCTATATACATTTCCAAAATGCACCAAAATAAGCTTGCATAGTGTGATGACGATCCTCGAGGGTCCCCGAGCCTTCATAGACTTTGACGATCTATAAAATAGAGAAAACACACACAGAGAGTAAGCTTTCAAAAGCTTAGTAAGCCATATACAAATAAACTTAACATATAATACACTTATTCCATTTGATGAAATGTTATTTATAGTTCTCATAGAAAATTCATCTCATATTCATTAGCTTATATACTTAGCCATATAATACCAAAATTCTTCAATTCAAATATCATATTCACACATAACTTATTTAAGCATATTTCGCATATTAACTCATCATTCCATTTCACATATTCATCATAATAAGTTCGTATAGATACTTACCTTTTATGCACACTTAGTGTACATATCAAACATACCTGATACGGATATACAAATCATATAGTCATTCAATGCGTCCCAGACGTGGTCTTGCATGAAATCAGATATCGATGCTCTATCCCAGACAAGGTCTTACACGTAATCAGATATAGATGCCACTGTCCCAGACAGGGTCTTACACGTAATCAGATATCGATGCCACTATCCTAGACAGGGTCTTATATGTAATCAGATATCGATGCCACTATCCCAGACAAGGTCTTACACGTAATCAGATATCGATGCCACTGTCCCAGATAGGGTCTTACACTAATCAGATATCGATCACCTATGTCATAACATAGTTAATTCTATCTATTCCTATGATCGAGCGGGACTTCTCGGATGTTAACACTATGTCGATCTTATCTTAGAATTCATATATATACAACATCTCATATGCATTCATCATTATCCATAGTCATATGAACATAAATAATTCAATACAGATAAATTTATTTATATATCGATTTACTTCGAGTTCGATTTAACGGAAATGGATACGACTACTCAATTACTTTTGCTTTCCCACAATCTAAGTCTGATTTCTTCGACTCTTGATCTATACATATTTAAATTTAACCCTTTTATTAACTAATTCATCCAATTCAATCCAAATACACATATTTAGGGCAATTTACAAATTAACCCTCTTATTTGTACAAATTATCAATTTAATCCATTTTTCTCAAACATCAAATACACAAAATCATCACATTATCATGCTTAGCCAAATGCTTATGTATATCATACAAGCCCCGATTTTCCATCAAATTCACAATTTAGTCCTCAAATTATCATTTTTCTCAATTTAGCCCTATTTAGCTAAATTCATCAAAAATTTAATAACAATATATGTTCACTAAACATATATCTATCATTTTTCACTATTAAACATCAAAAATCACATGAGTTCATCAAAGTCTCATTTCAAAACATCATCAATTCACAAAATTGAAGCGTGGGTTTTGGAGTATACGAAGCAACGATTGCAAAAACGTAGAAATTATCAAAAATCGAAGTCAAAACTCACCTTAATATTGCTTGATAGTAGCCGAAACCTAAGATGGTTTTCTTATTTCCTTTCTTTTTGTGTTTTCGGTGGAAGATTATAACAATGGCTTTATTTTATGTCTTTATTTTATTATAAAAACCTTATATTATAATATTATTATCATTTTATCTTTTATTACAACAAATAAAAGCCATATATAAACAACAATATACCGTCCACTATCTTGCTTAATGGACACTTTACAACATAAGGCCTCATCTTTATAGACATAAATTACATAAATTAGGCCACTCAATTAACTAAAAGGTCACTTTTACCAATTATACGATTTAGTCCTTTTTCTTAAATTAAGCACACAGACAAACGAATTAATTTACGAAAATTTATCACATGCTAAATCACATATCAAAAGCACAAAAATAATATTAAAATATTTTTCTAATTCAAATTTTTGGTCCCGAAACCACTGTTCTGACTAGGGTATAAATTAGACTGTTACAATTCTCCTCCCTTAGGGATTTTCGTCCCCGAAAATCTTACCGTTAAATAGATTCAGATATTGCTATCTTATTGAATCTTCAGGCTCCCACGTAGCCTTTTCTATTCCATGTCGATTCCATAGTACTTTTACTAACGAAATTTTCTTATTTCTCAACTCTTTTACTTCACGAGCTAAGATACGAATCAGTTCCTCTTCATACGTCATATCAGATCGGATTTCGATTTCAGATGGGGCAATCACATGTGACGGATCGGATCGGTATCTACGGAGCATCGAAACATGGAATACATTATGAATCCTTTCTAGCTCAGAGGGTAACCTTAATCTATATGCAACGGGCCCAACACGTTCAATAATATCCCACTAGTCCCAAAAAACTACGGACTTCAGACACATTTCTCAGAGGTTTCCAATCTAAAATTGATGAAATCTTACTCGGATCAACTCGTATCCCTGCAGCTGACACTATATGTCCCAAAAAAACCGACCTCGCGTAACCAGAGTTCACATTTACTAAACTTTGCATACAATTGCTTATCTCGCAGAGTCTGTAACATGATTCTCAATTGCTTGGCATGTTCCATCTTATCACAAGAATAAACCAAGATATCATCAATAAATACAATGAAAAATCAATCCAAATACGGTATGAATATCCGGTTCATCAAATCCATAAACATTGTAGGAGCATTTGTTAGTCCGAAAGGCATAACTAAAAAATCATAATGCCCGTACCTCGTTCTGAAAGCAATTTTCGGCACATCTGATTCTTTGACTCTAATTGTTAATAAAACTGATCAAACAAATCATTAATTCACGGTCGAGGGTACTTATTCTTTACCGTCCCTTTATTCAGTTGTCGGTAGTCAATACACATCCTCATAGTACCATCTTTCTTTTTCACAAACAACACAGGACACCCTAGGGCGAGAAACTTGGTCGTACAAAACCTCTGTCTGTCAACTCTTGCAACTGAGATTTCAATTCTTTCAATTATGTTGGAGCCATTCTATACGGAGCTATTGAGATAGGGGTCGTCCCCGGCACTAACTCAATGCCAAATTCAACTTCTCGCATCGGAGGTAACCTCGGTAATTCTTTAGGGAACACATCAGGTAACTCACAAACCACAATCACAGAATCAACTTCTTCTTTGTCACTTTCGTATCAATCACATATGCAAGATAAGCTTCACACCCTTTTTTCACATAACTCAAAGCTTTTATCGAAAATATTATAGCCGCTGACCCATTCAATTCACCAAATTCAATTAAGACTATCTCATCATTCTGACTTCTCAAATCAATAGTCTTCTATTTGCAATTCACAATAGCATTATGCAAAGTTAGCTAATCCATACCTAGAATTATATCAAATTAATTAAAGAGTAATAGCATCAGATTAGCTGGGAAACAAAGATCTCAAAACATCAACGGACAATTCTGGCACGCTTTTTCAACCAGAACGCACTTGCCTAAAGGGTTCGATACTCTAATTACAAATTTAGTAGACTTAACAGGTAGAGTCTTACTAGATAATAAGTTCACACACACATATGAATGAGTAGATCCTAGATCTATTAATGCAATCACATAAATATCAAAAAGAGTCAAAACTACTAGTAATGACGTTTGGAGATAACGCTTCTTTGCAAGCGCGAATAGCATAAACTCTGATAGGTGCTCTCGCCTTAGATCTCACAATTGTATCCGTTGTTCCTTCCTAACTACCAATCACCATTCTTGTGTTTTTGGGTAGTCTACCCCTAGCTGCTGTGTTACTCGGCCTCGTACTCTGAACATTATCTTTTTCAGCCAACTTTGGGCAATCCCGAACAAAGTGATATCATAATCCACATTTACAACAAACTCTATTATTATACTTGCCCCAACATTCACTAGTATGACGTCTCCCACACTATCTACACTCAGGTTTATTATTTTTTACACTACAAACACTTGATTCCATTGGAATTTTAGCTTTAAAACTCGTATATTGTTTCACACGATCTCTACTCGAATATCCCATCGAAGTATTTGAGCGACTAGTTGCATCTCTGAATCTCTTTAACTAATAGTGATACGACTTACTCAACGACCTTTTTCTCTCATCTCTAGCTTCTGAGTTTGCTTTTTTCTTTTCTTTACTAAGCTCCTCGGCTTTACAAGCTCTTTCAACGAATACCACAAATTCATTCAAGTCAAGAATTCCAATCAGAAGTTTAATATCTTCATTCAACCTTTCAATGAATCATTTATACATAATAGTTTCTGTTGAAACACATTATCGTGCATATTGGCTCAATCTCACAAATTCTCGCTCGTATTCCATAACAGACATACGACCTTATTTCAGCTCAAGGAACTCTTTGTGTTTCTGATCTATAAACCGTTAACTAATATATTTCTTTCAAAATTTAGTTTGGAAAAATCCGGGTGATTCGTTCTCTCCGAACCATAGATACAATATTTTCCACCAATGATACGCCATATCTCTCAACAGTGAAACAACACACTTAAGACATTCATCAGGAGTGCATGATAATTCATCAAACACTCTAATGGTATTCTCAAGCCAGAATTCAACTCGCTCGGCATCATCATTAACTATGGCCCTAAACTCTTCAGCCCCATACTTACGAATATTATCTACTAGAGGTTTACTCAATCGAATCGGGCCTATAACTTGTGGCACTATAAGAGTTTGCGGGGGTGAAGGTTGTTGAGCAGCCAGATTCATTCGAACGAACTTCGTGAACCACTCACTCATCATTTGGAAGAAGGCTTGCTTTGCCTCTCCCTCGTGACTACTAGTAATCGGCCTAGATTTAGTCGACGCTATCCCTTGAGCGGGAGCAGGTGTATTACTCTCAGCATCATCAGCTACAGCTCGATTGGGATCCATTTGCTATACGAAAACACATTTTTTAACTATCAGGAATCATCCTATCGTAAATATATATGGCATGTATAGCTAGCCTCTCACACGCTACGTTAGTCTTAGAATCGACTAACTGTAGCTCTGATACCAATAAAATGTAACACCTTTCACCCATATCCATCGACGGACTAGGGTTACGAAGTATTACGGGTTAAATCATAACATTTACACCACTATGGCACACACGTCAACATATCATAGTTAATCAATAACACAAAGTCCCTTTGAAAGGTCCATGAGACCATAAACATGCTTTCAAGACGGTTCAGGACTAAACTGATCTCATAAGAAAACTGTGTGAAACTCATAAAATTTTTCTTTTTACACAGGGCACACGCCAGTATGTCTAGACCGAGTGGCTCACACGTCCATGCCTTAGACCATACCTTACCCCGTGTACACTACGAACTAGGATCACACGGTCTGTCACACGCCCATGTGTCTGGCCCGTGTGCAGCACTGACTTAGGTCACACGCCTGTCACACGCCTGTGTGTTTAGCCTATGTGCAAGTCTGATCTAGTTCGAATAGAGGCAGTGAAGGACCCAGTTGAGACACACGCCTGTGTGGGCAAATATAGGCTATTTACAAGGCCAAATTGCCACCCAATTTAGGTCATCCCTATATGCTCAATTCCAACATCAAATAACATACAATTCATTCACCATTCTCAACTACCAATTAAGTATGAAATATACCATTTCAATATTACCAAAGCATACCCTAATGGCCATTCACACAAGACCATATTTACACATTATTTACACCATTTTCACATAGAAAAACATGTACCAAAATCATTCCACAACCTCATTAGCTTATACATGCCATATAACATAAATACAACTTTCAAAAAGGTACTAAAATAGATGTCCGATAGTGTGATTGAGTCACTGACGATCCCCGGTTCTGAGCTAGCTTTAATGACACTATAAAACAGAGAAAGACTTCACACAGTAAGCTTTAAAGCTTAGTAAGTTCGTCAAATAACACCATTAACTCAACAATTCAAATTCAATATACAAAATTAACTATCACTTGGTTCAATTCACATCACTACTCAATCTCATCCGTAGCTATTACTCACTTTCATACCACATCTATAGGTTCATGTACAAGCATTTATAATGTTACTCAATCTAACCCTTTTCATCATTCATTCACATAATCATCCATCTATCTCATACACAATATCATCAACCACATAGGTTCTGTACATACCTGTACCATCACAAATTTATCTATCACATTTACCACGAAATGCTCGATGCCATAATTTGTTTGATCCTCTTTAAACATTCAATGAACTCGCACACTTGGTGCCAATTAATTAGCCGAAGCTATAGTAATATCACACACTTAGTGCCATCACATTAAACTAAATTTGTCTTGGAATCACACACATAGTGCCAAATAATATAGCCGATGCATTCTTTATCTCACACACTTAGTGCCATCCTTCACAGTAAATATTCTATTTACGCACCCTTAGTGCCACATATCTTCGAACTCACATTTCGTATTACCAAGCTCCAAAATCACATTTCCATTCATTTCATTACATATGCACATTATTTAAGCAATATGTATTATACACGAACTTACCTCGGACGTAGAAACAACGACACTAGTCGATCAATCGAGCACTTTGTTTCTGTCGCGATCTCGGCCCGAATCTCTCTTTTCTTGATCTATATAATATCAAATTCAACTTATTCAATCATATTTTCATTCAAAACTATTCACAAACACATAGTTAGGGTATTTTATAGTTTAGCCCTCATAATTTCACACTTTAGCATTTTAGTTCTTATTTCACAAATACATCAAATTCACAAAATCCAATTTAATCCATGCTTAGCCGAATTACCATAGTGCCCCTAACAACCCATATTTCACATTTATTTCAATTTCAACACAAAGTTTTCACATTTCTCAATTAAATCCCAAAAATACATTTTACTCAAAATCATTTTAGAAAATATGTATATAAATCATTAAACACTTAGTTTTCATCATCAAACATCACAAAGCTCACAAAATCAACAATGGCACAACTCAAAATCTTCATCAATTTCATGAATTAGAACATGGGTTAGCTAGCACTCAAAGTAACGATCACAAAAACATAGAAATCATCAAAACCCGAGCTAAAACCGTACCAAAAGTGTGTCGAAATGTTAATGGTTCCAAGCCCTAGTTTCCTTTCAATTTTCAGTGAAAAAAATGTAAAACATGAACATAAAATCACTTTGGTTTTGTTTAATATTCATTAATTCTATTATTACCATTTTATCCTTTGTTTAAAACATTATAAATCACTTAATATAAGGCCATCTATGTCAAATTCCACTATCAATGGTTTAATAACAACATAAGGACCTCTCATTTAATAAGACATGGCAATTAATCACTTTTAACTACTAGCACACAGCTTTTTCATTTTATGCGATTAAGTCCTTTTTCACAAATCAACATACAAACAATAAAATTTTCACACAAAACTTTCACACATACTTTATCACGTGCCATAAACATCAAAAATAATAATAAATCATTTCTTCAACCTCGAATTTATGGTCTCAAAACCACTGTTCGACTAGGGTATAAACCAGGCTGTTACATTATCATAAGCCTAAACAACATTGTCAATTTTCGATTTAGTGTATTTATCCATGAAATAGGTAGATTCATCCATAGCATAAATAGTTTGCTCACATACAAATGCATCATTTAACTCATCAATTCTTTATTATCATCATACTATATCCCAGTATTAAACTTCTCGTTTCACATCCTTTTCTTAACCGTTCCATTTGCATATTACCAAGCATAGGCATAAAAATCAACCATGAATACAAGCTTAGTACAAGCCTAAATATCATCAATGCACGAGTTAGTGCACACATACATATATCACTTGAATTAAACATATGATGATCCATTTCCATATGTAAATTTCATTTGAATCATTTAACCTTTCCATAAACATATGCATAAGGTCAAGTGAAAGCTTACCTTTTCAATGCATAACTTCAAAATAAAACATCATACAATCCAACCAACAGCTAGGCACATCAATAACACATGTTAGTTCATTTAAGCATAATTCATATGAATTTAACATGAATAACCACTATACTTGAGCATAATTCAATTGGATTTATCACCCATCTCAACATAACATATTTTCCATGTAACTCACCAATTCAAAGTCTTTCATACATACAAGTATTGGTTCATATAGAACACTTACCATATCCTTGTAAAATTCATGCCCGTTGAATCAAATTAAATAACATCGAATAAGGGAAATAATATTTTTAGTACAATTTACCTGATACAATACATTGGCACGAAGACTGCCAGGCTCGAAGCCTAATATAACACACAAACACAAAGCCTACTAGGCATGAATCCTGATATAATACAATGGCACGAAGCCCGCTAGGCACGAGCTCGAATATCACCGGCACAAAGCCTACTAGGCACAAAGCCCGAATAACGTTACGTTTCTATTTCTCAAAGCATAGCTAAATGACATTTAACATTTAACCAATAATGAAATAGAATGAAATATTCAATACAATTAATAATAATCGTATAACGAACTTAACTAGAAAAATTGCAGAAATGTCAAAGTATAGAGGTATTTTAGAAATTTTCCATTCTCCTCGATTTTCCACCCGATCTTGATCTAAATTAATAATTTCATTCAATCTATTAATTTTTCCAATAAAAAATGTTTTTAATGCAATTTAGAGATTTTTGACATTTTTACAAAATTGCCCCTAAAGTTTTACTTTTATTCAATTTAGTCCATGAGCCTAAAACATGCAAATTAACCATTTTTATTGAAATTTCACACTAGAAGAATATTCATAGCCTCCATTTCAGCCCATTTTTGCAAAAATTTCATATCAAAACCTTGTACTTTTAGTATTTCAACAATTTAGTCCCTAATCGAAAAATTCATCAAAATCACTAAACAAAAAACTTTTAAATAGCAACCAACATTTCAAATTCATCATTTAACTTCTAAAATCACATAGATTCATCAATGGAAAAATTCACAATCTTTAACAGTTTCAAAACTAAAGGTACGGGCTAGCTAGACCTAGTTGCAAAGATCTCAAAAACATAAAAATTACAAGAAACAGAATCAAAATAGGCTTACATGGAAGAATAAAAAATGGCTGAACCTCCTAAGTTGAATTCTCATGGTGTTTGGCATGGTGAAATGAAAAGATGAAGAAGAAATGGCTTTTTGTTCTTTTAATTTTGTTTTATTTTAATAAAATCTACACTTTTGCCATTAAATAATATAATATTTTATAATTTTAATTCATAATGCCATCCAATGTCAATAATAAGGACTATTTATCACATTGGTCCTTTCTAATTTAATAATCAAGCCATTAAATCACTAAAATGTTATCTTTACTACATTTTGCACCATTTAAAATTTAGTCCTTTTAAATTTATTAATTATCCAAACGTTAAAATTTTTCAACGAAACTTTAATACCACCTTAATGACACTCCATAAATATTTATAAAAATATTTACGACTCAGTTTATAGAAAAGAGGTCCCATACGTCATTTTCTAAAACCACTTGACCTTAAGGTCTTACCACTCGAACTTAATAAATAGTTTAAATAATATAAATTATCACCAAAAATCTTTTCAAAGTCACATTTGACTCGTAAATATTAAATAACAATATTTAAGAACTTATTTGTCGATTTGGTGGCCCCAAAACTACTATTTTTGACACTATTGAAAAATAGGTTGTTACAACTTACACCTGAGCTTCCGTCGCACTGACCCTCCTAAGTCTGGGGGTCACCTGGAATTATCAAACAAATAGAAGTCGAGTTTTAAAACTCAGTGTGTAACTCAACAGAAACATAAATATAGATTCAATTATATGACAGAACAAATACAGACATAACTCTTTTACAGAATCAGATTTATAACAGAAACTTATAGATACATAGATGCATCCCCCATCCTCTACACACTAACTTCGACCATCCCAGCACACCATGTGGGGTATAAAACACCCACCCAACCCTACACACCATATAGTGTCTATATGATACTTTTTAGAATAGTCGCAACATTGCTGCCAGTATATTGGCGAAATATCGCCTTACATAGAATACTTCCTCTTCATAATACATAACCCTCTATAGCCTGATACAGATAGATCATCAGATAAAATAGAATAACAGATACCAGAACGTATATCACATGCATGTTTGTATAACGGATGCTAAACATGCTCATACATAGCAGAACAGATCATACATATCATTTTACACAATACTTATGTAGATGTTATTTACATCATTTTCAATCTAATAGAGTGACAGATTTCATGCTTTAAGGTTTATACCATACATACCGACCCTACAGAAAGCCCATAGTTGATCAAAGCGACATGTACAACCCTAGAAAAAAATTGTACGCCCAAAATGGCCTAGCCCTTGTGGCCCACACAGAAAAAATGGCGTAGGCCTTGTGTCTACCACACAGCTTGGCACACATTAGTGTGACGCCGATAGGCCCCAATTTCGGCTTTCACTGATCGTTGTTTTTTTGAGTTTCTCATTACACACTTGGTTCGATTTTAACTACGAATGCAACCACGAGATTCCAAACACCTAAAATCAACATTCCAATGCCCAATTTCAGTAAAAATTTATGAAACTCAAACAAGAATTATCCAAGAACATAGCCTCACAATAGCATCCAACGCATTCGCACACTTACCGTCAACGACCAACAATCGCACAACGTTAACCCATTAAAGGAACACCACCGACTCACGGTTCACCCCTAATCAAGCATTAAAATGAATAACGCCATTAATAGACCCATCCATTCTAAAGAAAACTAAAACCCCCTATAACGCCCCAAAAATTGGGCCTAGAATAAATGGGTTTCGTGTGTCGAGAGAATGGATTTTGTCGATCAAAAAAAAAAGAAAGGGAATAATGAATTAAGTGTGTTTAAAAAAATTATGATTGCATGTTTAGTTTAATTTTTAGGTGATTTAGGAAGGGTTGGCAGTGTTGGAAAAGTCTGGGCTCGATCTAAGGCTTTAGCAAAAATTTTGTTTTTACCCTTAAGTGAGGTTGGTGTTAGTCAAAAGGCTTTTAAAATATTATTGGGTTAAAAGATAGCACAAGGAAGTAGGTAGTCTGGTGGCCTGGGGTGTTCTGAACAAGCTGGTGGCCAAAGGTTCAAGTCCTAGACTTGGCAAAAAAAAATTTATTGCGCATATGTTAGTATGAAGGCTAGAGTTTAGGCCTTCTAATTAGTTGGGTCTGATTCACGACACAAAGAAACACCTGTGTAACACCCTATACCCAAGTCCGATGCTAAGACTGGATACGAGACATTACCATGCCTGAACTCACTTAAAACATGTACTTCGGGCTATAAAATTTTGTTCTGAATTAAAAACTTATCTTTCTTAGTCTAATCATACATTTCATGGGCCTACGAGGCCTTAAACATGTATCTGGAAACTTTCGGAAATCAAATGAAAACTTTTACTTAAAACAGGGGTTACACGCCCGTGTACCCCTAACACATGCCCGTGTCTTCCACCCGTGGTCGACACTGACCAATTACACACGACCTTGACACGCCCATGGATGCAAACCGTGTGCTATACCTTGATATACTGACTTCCACACACAGTCTGGGGCACACGCCCATGTTCTGACCGTGTATCACACACGGCCTAAACAAATGCCCGTGGGATTTGCCCGTGGGATTTGCCCGTGGCCTATTCTGACTTAAAACACTAAGGTGCAGGGTACGCACGGCCTAGATACACGCCTATGTGTCTAACCGTGTGGGCACTTAGAGGCTATTTACCAAATCAATTGCCACCCAGAAATCAAGACCAACCTCATGCTCAATTCAATACATTTTTCATAAACATTACTACATGCTTTATTGATCTCAATAAACATACATACTTAGTCAATTTTGGCCAATCACTTAGCCATATACAAAAGAATAATAAACTTAATAGCCAACATTTTGGCTCTTCTTATAACATATTCACAAAATGAAATGCTTCCTATACATGTCATACTTAGTAAAATAAATTGGCTGTAACTCCGATGACGATGATCCACGAGATTGGCTTGGCGAAACTACATAGAAAGAAAGAATAAAAGACATAAGCAGTTAGCTTAGTAAGTTTGCATATAATGCACATAGCAACATACTTGATTAATATAAACCATTTGACATAATCAATGGTATCATAGATTTCAGCTATAAAGTTTACTTACTCATACTGATTCTTACATATTTCATGATACTTACTAGTCTCATCCCCGTGGGATAAATAAGGTACCTGTATCACTTGCTCACATTGATCAGTATACTTTAACATGATAATCATAATCTTTCCTTCATCATTCATAACATGAATAATACTCATTTCTAACTTGATAATAGCTTTGCTTACTTATCTTTCTTGTCATCTAATTTTAACTTTAGTCATTTGCCAAATGAATTTTTCGAGTAACCAAGGATACTAAATCTCTTCCCACGAACTTGATACCAAAGCCATACCCTAGATACGGTCTTACATGGAATATCTCATCTTGGTTTCGAGGCCATGTCTTGACATGGACTTATACAAAGTCTTTATTGTTCTCACCAATGCCATGCCTTGGCTTGGACTTTTATGGGATCTCCTTCTCTTGATAGCTTTTCAAGGCCAAGCTTGCCTTGGACTTACATGATATCTATTCAATGCCAAACTTGCCTTGAACTTTCATGATATCTGTTCAATGCCAAGTTTGCCTTGGACTTACATGATATCTATTCAATGCCAAGCTTGCCTTGGACTTACATGATATATGTGCTTGATTGCCGATGCCATGCCTTGGCTTGGTATTATATGGACTTTCTTATCTCATGTGGTAGATTGAGTATCTTGGGAAATTCATCTTCAATCGGGACTTGCTCATACTTAATCTCATTAATTTCTTTGTTTAACATAACATTAAACATTCCATGAAAATAGTGTACATTATATTAAGCAATTCAATGATAAAAATCATAAAGCTTAGAAATCATACAAACTTACCTCAATATACAAAATGTATGTAGATATGCAATTTAGTCCTCGACTTTGTTCTTGCCTGGGTTTTGATCCGAGCTTTGTTTTTCTTGATCTATAATAATAATTCAACTCATTTAATAATCACATTGACTAAATTGGCCCTTAACAAATACTTTGGCAAAACTATTATTTTGCCCCTAAACTTTCTCATATTTTCACTTTTGCCCCAAGGCTCGTAAAATGATTCTCATTCAACTTTCATAAACTTCATGCTTAGGTGACTCATTATCTCAACCATAACAATAGCAAATTCTCACTATTTCTACCATGTATGACCAAATCTCATAAATTAACAAACTAGTCCCTACATGCATTTTTCATGAATTTCACATAGAAAATGATGTTTATCTAACATCAAACTCTCATAAACTTCCATAAAACATCATTTAACAAGCATGCCATTCATTGGTAGATTTTTGAACATGCATCTTAGCTCATTTTATAGCTAAAAATAGCTAATTCATAATACGAGAACTTCAAAGATATGAAGAATATTAAAAACGGGGCTAAGATGAGCTTACTAGCAAGCTTGAAAAAAATGAAGAACCCTAGCTATGGAGTCTCCAAATTTTTGGTAATGTGAGGAAGAAGATGAATAGATTTTTATCATCTTTTTCCTATTTTAATCATTTATTAGACAAATGACTAAAATGCCCTTCTTTTTAGAAATTTCTACATGTCCAATTTTGTCCAAAAATTGTAATTTTGGAAAAATTGCTACTTAAGGACTTCTAATTGATATTTTAAAGCTATTTCATACAAAAAGCTTTTAGAAACTCATATTTTTCAACTTTTACAATTTAGTCCGTTTGGACCATTCAACCTTAATTTAACCAAAACCGCTTCATGAAATTTTCACACTAGCATGCAAACATGGCATAAACCTTAAAAACTCATAAATTCACCTCAAATTCATGGCCTCACACCAGTATCCCGACTAGGCCCTAAATTGGGTTGTTACACTTCTTCCCCCTTAGGGATTTTCGTCCTCGAAGATCTTACCGGCAAATAAGTTCGGGTACTGGTTTCTCATGCTCTTTTCTAGTTCTCATGTAGCTTCCTTTATCCCATGCCTTTGCCACAATACTTTCATTAGAGCAATACTTTTATTTCTTACTGCTTGACTTCCCGAGCTAAAATCTTGATTGGTTCTTTATCATAAGTCATGTCGGGATGAATCTCTATCTCTGACGGGGTAATTACATGTGAAGGATCTAATCGGTAGCGTCTCACATTAATACATGAAACACATCATGTACTAACTCTGATGGCAAAGCCAATCTATAAGCTATCGGCCCAACTTTCTCGGTAATCTCAAACAGTCCAATAAAACGTGGACTTAACTTCCCTTTCCGGTCGAATCTAAGAACTTCTCTCCAAAGTGACACTTTCAAGAAAACTTTATCCCCGACTTGATACTCTATCTCTCTTCTCTTTAGGTCCGAATAAGATTTCTATCTGTCTGATGCAGCTTTTAAACATTCTCGTATCACTTTCACTTTCTCTTCAGCTTCTCTAACCAAATCAACCCCGTGAATTTGGTTTTCTTTGAGTTCAGTCCAAAATAAAGGCATTCTGCACTTACGCCCATATAGAGCCTCATAAGGCACCATCTTTAAGCTCGACTGAAGGCTATTATTGTAGGCAAATTCTACCAATGGGAGAAACTTTTCCCAACTGCTTCGAAATTCTAGAATACAACATCTAAGCATATTCTCGAGTACTTGAATTAATCTCTCAGACTAACCATCAGTTTGAGGATGAAAAGCTATGCTAAAACTCAATTTTGTACCCAAGGCTTCTTGCAACTTCTTCCAAAATCTGGAGGTGAATCTCGGATCTCTATCCGATATGATTGATAAAGGAACTCCATGAAGTCTTACTATTTCAGAAACATACAAGTTTGCCAGCTTTTCGAGTGAGTAGTCAACTCATATAGGTAAGAAATGAGCTGACTTCGTGAGTCTATCAACTACAACCCATATATCATCTTTCTTGCTCGGTGATAATGGTAATCCCGTTACAAAATCCATAGTGATATGGTCCCATTTCCACTTGGGTATCATAATTGGTTGAAGCAAACCCGAAGGTACTTGGTGTTCAGCCTTTACTTGCTGACAAATCAAACATCTTGGAACAAACTCTAAAATATCTTTCTTCATTCTCGGCCACCAATACAATTGCTTCAAGTCATTATACATCTTGGTACTACCCGGATGTACAAATAGACATCCATTATGTGCCTCATACAAAATTCTCTGAATAAGCTCCTCTTTTCTCGGTACACAAACTCTATCTTTAAACATCAAGTATCCATCAGAATTAATCCAAAAATTAGATTCAACATCTGACTCGCACTGAGTTCTCTTGGCCTGTAACTCTTTGTCTTCTTTTTGAGCTTCAGTGATCTCTTGAAGTAACATTGGTCTAGCTTTTAACTCAGCTAGAATAGAACCATCGTCAGATAAGGTCTTCCATGAATTCATTGCCCTTAATGCAAAAAGGGACTTCCTGCTCAATGCATCGACGACCACATTCGCCTTTCCTGGATGGTAGTCAATGACCAATTCATAGTCCTTTATCAACTCTAACCATATCTGTTGCCTTAAGTTTAACTCTTTCTGCGTCATCAAGCACTTCAGACTTTTGTGATCAGTAAAAATTTGACATCTTTCACTATATAAATGGTGTCTCTAAATCTTCAAAGCGAAGACTATAGTAGCCAACTCTAAATCATGCATCGGATAATTCTTCTCATGAGGCTTCAACTATCTTGAGGCATAAGCAATCACCTTGCCTTCTTGCATGAGTACAGAGCCTAATCCATTTTTAAGGATGCATCACTGTAAATCACAAATTCTTTCCTTGTCTCGGGTTGTACTAAAATTGGAGCTTCTGTCAACATTGCTTTCAATTTCTCAAAACTTTGTTGGCATCTTTCTGTCCACTCAAACTTCACATTTTTCTGTAACAATTTAGTCATCGAGGTTGCGATCATAGAAAACCCCTTGACAAATCGTTGGTAATAACCGCATAGGCCTAAGAAACTCTTAATCTCAAAGATATTACTCAGTGGTTTCTAGTCCATTATAGCTGAAATCTTGCTTGGATCCACTCGGACTCTATCTCCCGAAACAATATGTCCCAGAAATCCTACTTCCTTGAGCCAAAATTCACTTTTACTGAACTTGGCATACAATTGATTTTCTCGTAGAATCTGTAAAATTGTCCGTAGGTGCTCAACATGCTCATTCTCATCCTGGGAATAAATCAATATGTCGTCAATGAAAACGACTACAAACTTGTCGAGGTAGGGTCTAAAGATGCTGTTCATTAAGTCCATGAATACTGTAGGAGCATTGGTCAAACCAAAGGGCATGACTAAGAATTCATAATGCACATATCTTGTTCGAAAAGCTGTCTTGGACACATCTGGATCCTTTACTCTTAACTGATAATACCCTGATCTCAAGTCTATTTTGGAGAACACATTAGCTCCTTTCAATTGATCGAACAAATCATCGATCCTAGGCAATGGGTACTTGTTCTTTACTGTCAGTTTATTAAGTTGACGGTAATCTATGCACAATCGCATGGTGCCATCTTTCTTTTTTACAAATAAAACTAGAGCACCCTAGGGAGAATAACTCGACCTAGCAAAGCCTTTATCTGTTAACTCTTGCAACTATATCTTCAGCTCTTTCAACTCTGTTAGAGCCATTCTGTAAGGAGTAATAAATATCGGTACAGTATTAGGAGCTAGCTCAATATTAAACTCAACCTCCCTAACTGGTGGTAGTCCTGGTAATTGCTCGGGAAAAACATCCACGTACTCACATACTATCAGTACTAACTCAATCTTTAGCTCTGTTTCTTTATAATTCATCACAAAGGTCAGATATGCTTCATACCCTTTTCTTATGTATCTCTGTGCCATCATATGGGAAATCACTACTGGTGACCTACTCTGTTCATCTAATTCTATATGAGGAGTGTCTCCATTCTCACATCTCATCTCAATGTATTTCTTCCCACAATTAACTATTACATCATGGGTGGTCAACCAATCCATACCAAGAATGATGTCAAACTCATCAAATGGTAACAACATAAGATTTGCTTTAAAATAATGACCTCTAATCATTAATGGACAATCTTTACATACTTCATTAACTAACACTCTCTGGCCTAAAGGATTAGACACCTTAACCGTAAAATCTGTAGCATTTATAGGCATATTCATATTGGATACTAGTTTCATACAAATATAAGAGTGTGTGGATCCGGATCTATTAAAGCAATAACTTTGATATCATAAAGAGAAAAGGTACCTGTAATAACATCAAGAGAAGATGCCTCTTCACGAGCGAGACTGGCATAAGTCCTCGCAGGTGCTCTACCCTCAGGTCTCATAGCCTGTTCTCTAGGGTTAACTCTTCTACTTGCCCCACTCCCCGGGTTTCTCTGCGGTCTGCCTCTGACCATACCCCCATATCTCAGGTTTTGAGTTCTCTCTTCTTTTGTCATCTCATAACAATCTTTCATAAAGTGATCATGGGAACCACATCCGAAACAAGCATTTTCATGCACTCGATATTCACCGAGATGGCGTCTGCCATACTGTGGGCATTCGGGCCTATCAGATCTAATATTCCCAACACTTGCAACTAAAGTAGTTTGTGCTTTACTCCCTGAATACTATTTACTCTTATCCTTCTTTGAAAATCTAGTGGAAGTAGCCGATCGGGTAGTGAAATCTCTTGACTTCTTGGATGAAGTTTGGAATGACTTATTCCACTGTCCCTTTCTAGAGTCACGAGACTCCATTTCAAATTTCTTCTTCTCTTTTACTAGTTCTTCGGCTTTACAAGCCCTTTCTACTAGTACAATAAATTCCTTCAGTTCTAGGATAGCAACAAACAGTTTGATGTCCTCATTCAGCCCGTCTTCAAATCTTTTACTCATGATGGCCTTAGTGGACACGCATTCGCGAGTGTACTTACTGAGTTTTACAAACTCACGCTCATAATCAGTTACTGACATCTTGCCTTGCTTCAGTTCTAGGAATTCCTTCCTTTTTTGGTCCACGAATCTTTGGCTGATATACTTTTTCTTGAACTCTTCTTGGAAAAATTCCCATGTAACCTTTTCCCTCGATACTACCGACACAAAGGTGTTCCACCATTGATAGGCAACATCTCTTAAAAGAGAAACTACACACTTTATACATTCCTCAGGTGTGCATGACAACTCATTAAATACCCTGATAGTATTTTCTATCCAGAACTCATCCTTTTCCGGATCATCTTTTCTAGCCCGAAATTCTTTTGCCCCATATTTCCTTATCCTATCAATTAGAGGTTTGTCTCCTCTTACCACCTCTACTACTTGAGGGGCTGTAGGGATAGGTTGAGGGATAGGCGGGGGTGGAGGGGGTTGTACATTCGGGTTCGTACGAACAAATTCCATGTACCACGTATTCATCATATGGAGAAAGGCTTCTCTGGCCACTTCTCCTCCTTCTTGACTTATCGTAGTGGGTCTATTCTCATTCTCATTTGCCACCGTCCCTTCAGTAAGAGCTAGCGTTACTTTCTACATCATCTGCCTCAGCTTTTTCGGGATCCATTTACTATATGTATAAACATAATTTAAGTCATTAGGAGTCATCACACTATCATTATAAAAATATTCATACGTAAGGCATGTATAGCTAGACTCGTGCTTGTGATACGTTAGTTCTAGAACTGACTAAACCGTAGCTCTCATAACACTAAATGTAACACCCCATACCCGAGTCTGATGCAAAGACTGGATACGAGACATTACCATGCCTGAACTCACTTAAAACATGTACTTACGAGCTATAAAATTTTGTTTCGAATTAAAAACTTCTCTTTCTTAGTCTAATCATACATTTCATGGGCCTACAAGGCCTTAAACACGTATCTGGAAACTTTGAAACTCAAATGAAAACTTTTCCTTAAAACAGGGGTCACACGCTCGTGTGACTTGGGAAACGCCTGTACCCCAAACACATGCTCGTGTCTTCCACCAAATGGTCGACATCGACTAATTACACACCTTGACACGCCCGTGGATGTAAACCATGTGCTATACCTTGATATACTGACTTACACACACGGCCTGGGGCACACGCCCATGTTCTGACTGTGTATCACACACGGCCTAAACAAATGACCGTGGGATTTGCCCGTGGCCTATTCTGACTTAAAACACTAAGGTGCAGGGTACGCACGGCCTAAACACATGCCCGTATGTCTAACCGTATGGGCATTTAGAGGCTATTTACCAAACCAATTGCCACCCTAAAATCAAGACCAAACTCATGCTCAATTCAATACATTTTTCATAAACATTACTACATGGTTCATTGATCTCAATAAACATACATACTTAGTCAATTTTGTCAAATCACTTAACCATATACAAAAGAATAATAAACTTAATAGCCAACACTTTGGCTCTTCTTAGAACATATTCACAAAATGAAATGCTTCCTATACATGCCATATTTAGTAAAATAACTTGGCTATACCAAAATAGCGATTGATAGTGTGCTCCGAACTCCGATGGCGATGATCTACGAGATTGGCTTGGCGAAACTACATAGAAAGAAAGAATAAAAGACATAAGCATTTAGCTTAGTAAGTTTGCATATAATGCACATAGCACATACTTGATTAATATAAACCATTTGACATAAACAATGGTATCATAGATTTCAACTATAAAGTTTACTTACTCATACTGATTCTTACATATTTCATGATACTTACTAGTCTTATCCCTATGGGATAAATAAGGTACCTATATCACTTGATCACATTGATCAGTATACTTTAACATGATAATCATAATCTTTCCTTCATCATTCATAACATGAATAATACTCATTTCCAACTTGATAATAGCTTTGCTTACTTATCTTTCTTGTCATCTAATTTTCAATTTACTCATTTGCCCAATGAATTTCTGCGAATAACCGAGGATACTAAATCTCTTTCCACGAACTTGATACCAAAGCCATACCCTAGATACGGTCTTACCATGGAATATCTCATCTTGGTTTCGAGGCCATGTCTTGACATGGACTTATATGAAGTCTTTCTTGTTCTTACCAATGACATGCATTGGCTTGGACTTACATGGGATCTCTTTCTCTTGATAGCTTTTCAAAGCCAAGCTTGCCTTAGACTTACGTGATATCTGTTCAATGCCAAGCTTGCCTTGGACTTACATGATATCTGTGCTTAATTGCTGATGTCATGCCTTGGCTTGGTATTATACGGACTTTCTTATCTCATGTGGTAGATCGAGTATCCTGGGAAATTCATCTTCAATCGGGACTTACTCATACTTAATCTCATTGATTTCTTTGTTTAACATAACATTAAACATTCCATGAAAATAGTGTACATTATATTAAGCAATTCAATGATAAAAATCATAAAGCTTAAAAATCATACAAACTTACCTCAATATACAAAATGTATGTAGATATGCAATTTAGTCCTCAATTTTGTTCTTGCCTCGGTTTCGATCCGGGCTTCATTTTTCTTGATCTATAATAATAATTCAACTCATTTAATAATCACATTAACTAAATTGGCCCTTAACACATACTTTGGAAAAATTACTATTTTGCCCCTAAACTTTCTCATATTTACACTTTTGCCCCAAGGCTCGTAAAATGATTCTCATTCAACTTTCATAAACTTCATGCTTAGATGACTCATTATCTCAACTATAGTAATAACAAATTCTCACTATTTCTACCATGTATGACCAAATCTCATAAATTAACAAACTAGTCCCTACATGCATTTTTCATGAATTTCACATAGAAAAAGATGTTTATCTAACATCAAACTCTCATAAACTTGTATAAAACTCATTTAACAAGCATGTCATTCATGGGTAGATTTTTGAACATGCATCTTAGCTCATTTTATAGCTAAAAATAGCTAATTCATAATACGAGAACTTCAAAAATATGAAAAATATTAAAAACGAGGCTAAGATGAGCTTACTAGCAAGCTTGAAAAAAAATGAAGAACCCTAGCTATGGAGTCTCCAAATTTTCGGCAATGGAGGAAGAAGATGAATATATTTTTATCATATTTTTCCTATTTTAATCATTTATTAGACAAATGACTAAAATGCCCTTCTCTTTAAAAATTTCTATTTTACTAACTCATGTCCAATTTTGTCTAAAATTATAATTTGGGAAAATTGGTACTTAAGGAGTTCTAATTGATATTCTAAACCTATTTCATACAAAAATCTTCTAGAAACTCATATTTTACAACTTTTACAATTTAGTCCTTTTGGACCATTCAACTTCAATTTAACCAAAACTGCTTCATGAAATTTTCACACTAGCATGCAAGCATGGCATAAACCTTAAAAACTCATAAATTCACCTTGAATTCATGGCCTCGTACAACTACTCTGACTAGGCCCTAAATCGGGTTGTTACAACTTGGCCTAATGGCAAAGGCGTTAGGAGCAGGAGGGGGAGTAGGGTTCTAGTCGCGGCGTGTGCTAAATGTTGGTTTTTTTTTAAGTAAACCTGGAGCACGGCAAAAAGGTTTATAATTAATTAGGGAGGAAATATGACTCAAATAAAGTGGGCATCGCAGTGGAAAGGGGTGTGTATCATAGTGAAGAGGTTGGAGGTTCGACGCTGGGTGTTGGCGAATATTTTTAGATTTCTTTGGATGATTCGATTGTTGGGAAATAGGCCTTAAAAGAATTTGAGAATGGAACATAGTACAAGAAGAGTAGTGGTGCAATGGCGAGAAGTGTGCTATGGATCCGAGTGGTCGCAGGTTCGAATCCTAATGGCTGGTAGCGTGTGGTAGTGCCTTAAGGTCTTGGTTTCAAGTTTCCTTTTGTGCAATAACCTACTATTTTGCTTCTGGCGTGGAGAAGGTGTTTGAAGTGGGCCGAAACACCAATAGATGGCTACTGTTCTGGGAAAGCAATTTGAATGTAATTCAACTTGGATTTTTGGCTAAATAAAGGAATTTTTGGATGGGGATAAAGATAAAATTTGGAGAGAATAAAGGAATTTAATTGGTGATAAGTTTGAGTTGATTGGGGGTGTAGGTTTATTTATTTATTTATTTATTTATTTATAGTATATATATATGTGTGCTGTATGGGTAAGTAGGGCATTTGTTGTTTTTGTGTGCTTTAGTTGATTAATCAGGGGAAAATTCCTTCCAATCTCCCAATTCTTTTTAGTTTCTTTCCTTTGGCAAATACCCGAGTAATCACAATTTCTTTCTTTATTCAACAAAAGGGTAAGTTTTAATCGCTTTATTATCTTATTCTTAGTCGAAACCCCTCATTGAGTCTTTCACTCATTCTCTTTACTAGGCCGAACCCTTGTGCTTCTCTACCAAATTTTTGTTGTTTCTTTGACGAGGTACTCTCCTCGCGCTTTGGGTTTTGGTGTGGTAAAGTCCCTAGTCAATTGGTAGGTGTACTCATCTATAATTCTTGGATTAATGGTTGGCTGAATATGGTTAGGATTGGTTAAGAGTGACTTTTGATGGATGTAAATCACTTGGTTGTGCAGCCTTTGATGGTCAAGGTTTTTTAACGTAGATCTTGGAGTCAATTGTGGTTAGCGAATAAGTGAAGGGTTGATAGGCTTAATCGTTCAAGGTAAGGGATTGGTATGTTTTCGGCTTTTGATAAAAAGGGAGAAATGATACTAAGTGTACAATTAGCTATTAGTTTTGATTGATCATAGGTTCATGGCTAAGGAATCGTAGCGTGCTTCGCGACTAAAGATGTGTACAAACACTACACACATGATGTTGACAATGCCGGAAAGGCGAAAAGCCGAAAGTGGCTAAATGGGCCCAGTGGGCCCTGAGGCTAAGTTTTGTGAAATTGTTAATTTGGTTATATGAATTGAGTTGGTCATGCATGTTACATGCTCTGGAATTGATTTGGGCCTAGTGGGCCATATGTATATGATTTGGGCCTAATGGGCTATATGAATGAGATTTGGGCATAATGGGCCATATAGATGTGATTTGGGCCTAATGGGCTATATGAATGAGATTTGGGCCTAATAGGCCATATACATGTGATTTGAGTCTAATGGGCCATATGAATGAGATTGGGCTTAGTGGGCCATTTGCATGTCTGTATGCTTATTTGGGCTTTGTATATGGGTTTGGTCTTAGTATCTGATAACTGCTAAAACATAAATAAAACTTAAACACATAATTGCAACCGTGGACAAGTCATAAGGTTGAAGTGTGGTAATAGGTATATGCATGTCTAGGATTGGATCTAGAGAAAGCTTGGTACTGAAGCGATCTCAATGACCTACCTCTTCTTCTCTGGAATCTTACTTGGTGTATAGTATTTGTTCGCTTTGGCCAACGGGGATTTGTTAATGGTCCCAGGTAAGTACTAAATCCATAATACTTAAAAATGAATGAAATGCCCCTAAGGGCAAAAATGACTAAAATACCCCTATATGTTAGACTTAGGATTTGTGGATGTTACATGCTGCATTCATATGATATACTTCCTAGGTTGCATATGGGTGGGAATTATGGAACGGAGGAAGTATATGAGGATCAGATGGTTGCTTGACGACTGTGGATCCACCGATGGCTTTTAAGCCCATTAGCAGCTTTACTGCGACGTCGGTAGTACCGCAACTGGGCTACCATTGATGTGTACCAGATAGGTGGGTTGATGTAGACATCCCTACATGATATGTATCAGAGGATGGAGATGGTGTGTAGCAGATGGATTATTTAGGGAGGGTTGCACAGCATTGCATGTATGATGTTGCTATGTTATTATAAAAAGGGCTTAGGCCCAATTGATTGCTTGTATGTTATTGTTTGCTGAGGGTTGTACATACTGAATTTCGAAACTCAACACCTCTTTTATTTTCTCAGGAAATCCCCAGTAGGCGGTTCGATGGATGGAGGGGCTTGGAGGTGGCCAGCTAGCAAGACGTTTCATTTTACTTGATTTTCTTTATAGTTTTATGTACTTTGATCATTTTAAGTTGGATTGTAATATGGCTTCCCCTCTGCTTAACTTTACATTGAATGTTTTACTTTATTTCTTTTAAGATTTATATCAAATTTTTCTGAAAAAAAGTGTTTTATTCAAAATTAAGCTTCCACTAGTAAAAAGTTTTATTTTTAAATAATTGTTAACTTACAATTGAAAAGATAGATTTCCTAATACACATCGTTTTGGAAGACAACTATGAACTGGGTTTTAAATCAAAATTCTTTAAGAAGGGTTTTCAACGAAAACAAGGTTTTTGCAAAAATACTTCAATGTGACACGCCGAATTCGGGCCTAACTTCTAGACCGGGTTTGGGATGTTACACCCCCCAATTTACTACAATTCCTAAAATGAAAAAAAAATATCTAACGAAAGATGATAACTACTCTCAACACTCAACCCAAAATGAATCAGCAAAGAATCGAAGCAATGAAGTTGTAAATGGATGGTAATATTTTAACAAGAAATGAACAAAATGGCGGCCATGAAACAAAGAAGAAAAATAAAGAATAGAGAGAAAGAAAAAAAAAAAAGAAACGTGAAGAAAACTTGCTGAATTTTAAAAAAAAAAAACAATAACCACCCACACTCTTTCCCCTTGAAAAGAGGCACCAACCTCACCCTACAACTAACCAGATAACTACTGAAGAGTTCAAATTAAATTTAAACTCCTCCACAACCTTAATAAAAAAAAACAAAATACCCCTTACACTTAAGAAGACTAGAACCCCAGACCTTAAGCAAATTTACCAAGCTCTTATCCACCCAAGCTAAACACATTTAATGACAAAACCAACACATACAAAACTTAAAATTTTGGGCGTTACACCTACTATTAAAGAGGGCGAGGTAGATGAAGTTACTGCTTTTACTGCTGTTGAAGCTTAGAAACATTTTGATTTCCTGTGTCAAAACTACATCCTAAATGAATTGTCGGATGCACCGTACGAAGTGTATAGTGTTAAGAAAATAGCTAAGGAATTATGGACATCATTGGACCATAAATACAAAGCCGAAGATGCTGGAGCTAAAAAAGTTTTTAATTGTTAAATTCTTAAATTTTGTAATGATTAATTCTAAATTAGTTGTGAATCAAGTGTAGGAACTTCCTGATCATTCACGGAATTCTTGCTGAAGGGATGATGATAAATGAATCCTTCCAAGTGGCAGCCATGATTGAGAAGCTGCCTCTTACTTGGAATGACTTTAAGAGTTACCTAAAGCACAATAGAAAGGAAATGTCAGTGGAAGATTTAATATCAATACTTTAGATTAAAGAAGACAATAGAGGTACAGAAAAAGGCTCAACAAAATAACAAATGACAATGGTGCTAGGGAAACATCGTAGAAGTGAAGAAGGACTTCAAGAAGGGAAAACAACCTCAAAATGGGTCTAAACTGGGAAAGGTGGCATTTCCAAGAAGCAAAAATTTCAAGAAAAATGCTTCAATTACAATAAGATGGGGCACAAGTCATCTGATTATAGGATCCCAAAGAAGGTTAGAGCTAACAATGCCAATGCTGTGGAAGAAATTTCTAAGGAAGTGTCCGATATGGATTTATGTGCCTAACATATGCAAGAACTATGAATAAGAATGTTTCTTACTAAAAGGGGAATGTTTGTGAGAAGGGGATATGTATTAAACTAAATGCAATCTCTGTAAAGGCAAAACTATGAATAAGAATATTGCTTCTTTTTATGTTTCTATGCTTAAGTTATTTAATTTATGGCATAGTAGGCTCAAACATATTAATTATGAAACTTTATGTACATTTCCTTCGTTTCATAATAATTATAATTATAAATGTGAGATATGTGTTGAGGCAAAATTAACAAGGTCAAAAATCACTTGATCTAATACATAGCAATATTTGAGACCTAAAGTTTGTTCAAACAAGAGGAGGGAATAAGTAGTTTATTACCTTCATTGTGGGGGGTGTCTTGCTAGCGTAACTGATAACACTCTAGAATGACATGTTTTTATGTGCTAATTGTATATTAATTTTGAATGTGATTCTACTAATTTGGGCTATTTATGGACTTTTATCTCGTAGGGACTAAATTGGAGACCAATGCAAAATTGAGGGCCAAATTCGTGAAATTAAAGATAAAAATGGACAATGTGCAACAAGGGGAAAAGATGGTGCCAAAAGTGCAAACATGGAGGGCAGAGGGACTAAAATGCAAAAAGAAGAGACTTTGCTTTATCAAATTCTATTTTAAATTATATTAGGATAATTAATATTAGGATAATTATCTAGGATTATTTAATTTCTTTATTTATCTCTATTTATCTTTAATTAAATTGTAATTATCTTTGGGAGTTTGAGTAGAATTAAACTATCTACCTTAAGCACTATAAATAGGGATGAAGTAACTAATTTAGGGGATCATCTTTTTTGTACACTCTTCTCCCATAAGTTTTGTGCTTCCTTTATTTTCTTTTCAATAAAATTCCTTTTCCATATCTTTATATTTTATTTACTTTTCCACCACAAATATGAGCCACTAAATTCCATCTAGTCAAGGTTGTCAATTCCCGGAAAAAGGTTCTTGGGGCTTAGAACCGCGCTTAACTTTCTCACCCGGTATTCATCGTTTCTTTGCATTACGGGGCTGACGCTTCCGTCCAGGTCCCTTTAAAAGTAACCCTTTCAACTTATGCAAAGGAGGCCGCTTTGTGTGTTTTGGGAGGATTGCACCGTCGGTTCGTGAACTTACTGCGTCAGAGGTTAGCGAGCCCAAGAGACAAAATGGCGTGGGATTCGCCATTGAGAAATGTTGATCTAGCATAAATGACTCCACAAGGGCAATAGTAAGCTAGAGTTAGGCTCCCTAAATCCGTAAGTTTAAACTCTTGGAGTTGGTGGTCGTAGGCATCCTCTTCCACTATAACTGGCTTACTTGGGCAGAGAAAGGTCATCCAAAAGCCGAAGATTGAACCTAAGGAGGAACGAGACAACTGGAGGCTGGAATCTCTCCACATAAGAAACTTTTCTCTAAACCCTTTCTTTTTATTTTCCTCATTTTAATTCTCGTAATTTTAATTCGTCTTAAATTCTGTTATTATTATTATTTTTCCAGATCGAAAATTATTAATTCTATTTTTTATTTATTTTTCAGGAACGCAGGTTTTCTTGGGCACGATTCTGCCTAGGATCTCGAGAAACAGGCATTTGTATAATCCGATCCCTATGGATTCGACCCTACTTGCCCTTTACTGTTATTTTCACTATTTTTCAGGGAGTAGGATATATTTTGGTGCATTCAACGACGCATCAAATTTTGGCACCGTTGCCGGGGATCGGTAACGTACTAATCCTATTTTTTCTTGTTTTCTATGACCAGATCTGCTCCAAGCATTCTTGCGTTTGATTCGGAGATCGAAAAGACTGCACAAGCTAATCGAAAAGAAACTAAGTTGAAGAAAAAGTAGTCAGCGGTGGTAGTGACTCGAAGCAATCCACCACCAGAAATTAGGACCAACGACAAAGCGGAATCTAGCGTTAACGAAAACCCTACTCAAACGCTTGAAAGTAAAGCAAAAGAAGTCAATCCATTTGAAGAAGTGTTCAACGCTAGGGTTGACGAAAACCCTAATTTCGCACAAAGACCAATGGCTCAAATGATTCGGCAACTAGCCGAAGCACCGACAGAACAATCGCCACTGTGCATCGCTTATCCTACCATGGATACTGACTTTGAGCTGAAATCAGGGTTGATTCAGTTGCTGCCAACATTCTGAGGGTTACAGAATGAAAACCCCCATAAACATTTGAAGGAGTTTCATATGGTTTGTCTGAGTATGAAACCTCAAGGCGAATCGAGGATCGAGTTAAATTGTGCGCTTTTCTTTTTTCCTAGCGATTCAAACTAGGAATGGTTATTTTATTTACCTCCGGATCTATAACTACTTGGGCTGATCTATCTCGTTTGTTTCTCAACAAGTTTTTTCCAGCATCTAGAGCAGCTGAGCTAAGAAGGGAGATTGTGGGGATAAGGCAGAAAGAAGCAGAAACTCTATATGATTATTGGGAGCGGTTCAAGAAGTTGTGTGCAAGTCGCCCACAACACAGTATAATCGAGCAATCTCTCCTTGATACTTTTATGAAGGATTGAAACCAATGGAGATGAACATGGTGGGACGCTAGTGGAGAAGCATTGGTCAATATTACCCCCAACAAGCAAGGGACTTGATTTCCACAATGGCTGCAAATTCTCGCGAGCCCGAGCCAATCTGAACCTCCCGAAGGGTTCACCAGCTAAGTAATTCTTCCATAGAAGATAGACTTGATAAACTTACTAATATGATGAATACTCTTCTTGCGAAAAAACAAAGACTGACTCGATTATGTGGAATATGTCGCTTTTGAGCACACAACCGATGCATGTCCCGTTTGTACGATGACTCACTTAGGTGCAAGTGGGAAATTTTCCTGCCCACCACAGAGGCGTCGACCCTTACTCTAATACCTACAACCTGGGATGGAGGGATCACCCTAACTTAAGTTATGGGGCCAACCCACAATATAACCGACCATACGAACCGAAGTTCCACAAAGACCACAAGATTCGTGTAATTCTCTAAAACTTTGGTCAATAAATTAGCGACTAATATGCTTGATTTTCAAAGAAAATCGAGGCATCTATAAGAGAATTGACCATATCAGTTGAGAAATTAAACTCTCAAGGGAAGCTGCCGTCACAAACAGAACCAAACCCAAGGCAAAACGCAAATGCAGTGACGCTGCGAAGTGGAAAGGTATTAGAATCGATTCTCGACAGAAATCATGCCCAAGAAATCACCCAGGAAAAACCCAAAAAAGACGAACAGGTCCGAACGAAACCCCCATTGCCATAATTCAACCTCCATTTCCAGAACGATTCCACCAGTGTCGAAAAGGTAAGCAGGACAAGGAAATCCTCGAAACATTTAGGAACGTCGAAATCAACATTCCACTGTTGGATGCCATCAAGCAAATACCTGTGCACGCTAAATTTCTTAAAGAGCTTTGCACCAACAAACGAAAGTTAACAGTAATGAAAGGGTGAATGTTGGTGAAAATGTGTCTGCAGTGTTACAAATGAAAAATGCCGCAAAATGTAAGGATAGGGTATGTTTGCAATACCATGCAAAATAGGACATTTGGGAATTAAAAGGCTATGTGTGATCTAGGAGCCTCCATAAATGTAATGCCTTATTCTATTTATGAATCGCTTAATGCAGGTTTTTGACAAAAGCAGTGTTATTATTCAATTGGCGAGATAGGTCCGCATTGTGCATCCGAAGGAGTCCTCGAGGACGTGTTGGTAAAAGTTAACGAACTTATTTTTCCGCAGATTTCTACGTGATAAAAATGGAGGAGGATAGTGCTCGGATCTTGAGATCTCTTGTTGGGACGACCATTCCTTAGTACAAACTAGTACTAAAATTGACGTTCAAGTGGAACTCTCACGATGGAGTTTGATGGGAGATCGTGAAATTTAACGTCTCACGATGCCATTAGTCACCCCAGTGAAATTTTGAGCGTGAATTGTGTCAATATAATCGACTCATTAGTGGAAGAAAATTTTGAATCCATTTATGATTTTAAATTTGACTTTGATAAATTTGAATCTGTTAATGAGTTGTTATCCCGTGTACTAAGCTTTTACCTTACATTGTGTGAGCTAGATCCAAAATTAAAACCACCTCTCGAGCATCTCAAATTTACATTTTCGGAGAATGATGAGACCATTACCGACTTAAAAGGGATTAACCTTTTGGAGGAAAATATGAAACCAATGAAAAAGGCGCAAGGACAATTAAACCCAAATATGGTGGATGTGATAAAAAATGAGAAATTCCAAGCTCACATGATTAAAAAAATTTATTTTGAGCCACCGTAGAACCATTTAAGTCGTCGAGCTAATGACGTTAAACAAGCGCTTGTTGGGAGGCAACCCAATCTTTATTTTATTTTATTTTGTTTATTTGTTTTTATTTTCATTTTTATTATTATTTCTTATTTATTATTTTCCTTTTTTTTATTAATAAGTTTCTCTTCTTCCATCTAGGTAAAACGGAGCGCATTGAAGCTCGACTCGACACTTTTGGCCAGCAACTCACAGAACTTATTACTATTCTTCGCATTCGACAGTAGCTACACGGGGAGTTTTTCTAAACTTTTCTTCCTATTTATTTATTTTGCGTCCACATTGAGGACAATGTGTTTTAAGTAGGGGGGAGGTACTTTTCGTATTATTATCATTTGCTGCTGTGATTTATGTTTGCTGCTTGAGGCTCCATTTTGTCCATATTTTTTTTTCTAAGAATATTCTATTGCTTTTCATGCCCAAGAATTTGACCACGACTTGCCACTGTTTGACCTACATGCATGATTCTTGGCCACTGAGTTAATTCTGATTCTGTCTGTTTGATTTTATCTCCATTGTTTTATTCTTATTAAGCCAATTATATTTATGATTAATAAGTTAACTCTATCTTACTTTTCGTAAAATTAATCAAGTTTAATATCAATTGGACACTTAATATATTTGCATGCCTAAATTATATTCAGGTCTATTAGGTGGTTACTAAAACTTATTTTTGACACTTGATTATTTCTCTTAGGTCCTCTTGAAGTTTATATTTCGCGAAAATTGTGATTAATAAATATTTTCAAGGTTATGAGTACAGCTTAGAACGTGGCTGACTGAGTAACCGGGGTAGGGTGCTTGGGTTGTCATTCTACTTCACGTCAAAAGGTTTTGTGACGTAATAGGTAAAACTCCGCTAGTCAAGGTTATGAGTATGGCTCAGAACATGAGTGATTGAGTAACCGAGGTAGGGTGCTTGGGTTATCATTCTACTTCGCGTCAAAAGGTTGTGTGACGTGTGAGTAAAACTCGCTAACCGAAAATAAATAATTTTAGGAGTATGTTGAAATGAGTAAAGGGGTGGGTGCTTGGGTTGTCATCTCTCTTCGCATAAAAGGTTCGATATATTCCTAAGTAAATAAATAATTCTATTATTAAAAAAAAGGAAGAAGAAGAAAAAAAGAAAAAAGAAAAATAGTACTAATAAAATTTCACTAAGGACTAAAAGTGGGAATAAGTAGAGTGTCTCAGTAGGTTTGGTAAATCACCTAATTGACATGAAATAATTCAAGACGATTTTAATTTTTGTGTGTGTTAATTAGAATACTTTTTCTATTTTACTTAAAGCAAGCATAGAAGTTCTCTTTATTTTTCATATGCATTTTGGACTAATCTTTATAAAACTTTGGAGTAGAATTTCTTTCAGGATCTAATTTTCACAGTGGATAGGAACCATACTTGAGGGCAAGCATGGGCTAAGTAGGGGGGATTTGATAACACTCTAGAATGACATGTTTTTATGTGCTAATTGTATATTAATTTTGAATGTGATTCTACTAATTTGGGCTATTTATGGACTTTTATCTTGTAGGGACTAAATTGGAGACCAATGCAAAATTGAGGGCCAAAATCGTGAAATTAAAGATAAAATGGACCAATGTGCAACAAGGGAAAAGATGGTGCCAAAAGTGCAAACATGGAGGCGAGAGGGACTAAAATGCAAAAGAAGAGACTTTGCTTTATCAAATTCTATTTTAAATTATATTAGGATAATTAATATTAGGATAATTATCTAGGATTATTTAATTTCTTTATTTATTTCTATTTATCTTTAATTAAATTTTAATTATCTTTGGGAGTTTGAGTAGAATTAGACTATCTACCTTAAGCACTATAAATAGGGGATGGAGTAACTCATTTAGGGGGATCATCTTTTTCTGTACACTCTTCTCCCATAAGTTTTTGTGCTTCCTTTATTTTCTTTTCAATAAAAATTCCCTTTTCCATATCTTTATATTTTATTTACTTTTCCACCACAAATATGAGCCACTAAATTCCATCTAGCCGAAGGTTGCCGAATTCCCTATAAAAGGTTCTTCGGGCTTAGAACTCGCTCTTAACTTTCTCACCCGGTATTCATCGTTTCTACGATTACGGGTCGACGCTCCGTCTGTGTCCCTTTAAAAGTAACCCTTTCAACTTATACAAAGGCAGCCGCTTTGTGTGTTTTGGGAGGATTGCACCGTCGGTTCATGAACTAACTGCGTCAGAGGTTAGCGAGCCCAAGAGACAAAATGGTGTGGGATTCGCCATTGAGAAACGTTGATCTAGCATAAATGACTCCACAAGGGCAATAGCAAGCTAGAGTCAGGCTCCCTAAATCCGTAAGTTTAAACTCTTGGAGTTGGTGGTCGTAGGCGTCCTCTTCCACTATAACTGGCTTACTTGGGCAGAGAAGGGTCATCCAAAAGCCGAAGATTGAACCCAAGGAGGAACGAGACAACTGGAGGCTGGAATCTCTCCACATAAGAAACTTTTCTCTAAACCCTATCTTTTTATTTTCCTCATTTTAATTCTCGTAATTTTAATTCGTCTTAAATTCTGTTATTATTATTATTTTTCCAGATCGAAAATTATTAATTCTATTTTTTTATTTATTTTTCAGGAACGCAGGTTTTCTTGGGCACGATTCTGCCCAGGATCTCGAGAAACAGGCATTTGTATAATCCGATCCCTGTGGATTCGACCCTACTTGCCCTTTACTATTATTTTCATTATTTTGTAGGGAGTAGGATATATTTTGGTGCATTCAACGACGCATCAGTAACGTATAATGGTAAGTCGAGACATATGTGTCGTCAACACAATACCATTAAACAACTGATCTCAAACGGAGTTATCTCTATTGATTTTGTTAAATCAAAAGATAACATTGCAGTTCCGCTAACTAAAGGCTTAGATCGAGATCACGTTGATAAAGCATCGAAAGGAATAAGACTAAAGCCCATGAAAATAAAAGGCGCTATGTGAAGGAAAACCCTACCTAGTTGTTTGGAGATCCCAATATCTAGATTCAAAAGGACAACCTAATTGCGTAGACCTTGTGAAGTCACCGTAGGGATACTTATCCCAAGTCCATTCCTATGATGTAATTAGTGACTAAAAATGAGATAGGTGAAGCAATGCTTTTAATGACCATTGTGTGTTTCGGTGAGTCGAACAACATAAGTCACCTATGTAAGAGTGAAATGAGGCCTCTTCGAGGAAACTATTGGGGCATAGTTCTCTCAAACTCTTGCAGAACTAGGAGATGTTGACAGCTAGCCGGAGAGGTAGTTGTGTAAGGTATATCATAGTTTACACAAATGACAGAACAGTTCAAGGACATCACGTCTACTAGTCAGCTAGTAAAGTAAATATACTTTCACAAGGGAAGGTTCAAGGGTGGATACCTACCTATCCTATGCAACTATCGATCGTAGATTCTATCACCATATCGAGTCAATATTTTTTCGATAAAACTATCAATTTTCATTCATGTGGTGGATTGTTGGAAAAATTGTAATTTATGGAAACTTGGAGGCATATTCTCAATTGGTAAAGGTGGAGACTTGAATCATAAAATTATGGTTTCATATTCTACTCCATGAGACCTTTATAACGGTATATCATATGCTCAAAATGATTGAGTGATGAATGAGAAATTGATGTTCAAAGTAAGCTACTTGTGAATATTTGTTGAGGAAAAGAAAAGCTTAGATCCCACATTAGTTAAAGACCAAGTGTGAGATGTGTGTATATATGAGAACCCATTTGAAGGGTGATTGAATGACTAAGCTTGGAATCTTGCCTCGTGCACGGGGGGTGTAGGTTCAAACCCGTCAGGGTTGGGGCGCACTCGCAAGACGTGGGCGGCGCGAAATGTTTGGATTGGTATGGGCCTGTGGATATATACAAAAACTGATTTAAAAAGAAATCTTAATTTGATTTGATTTGATTTTAATTAATTTAATTTAATTGCCCCTTTAAATGTAGATTTTGTCTCAGTATACATGAATATTTCCAGCTACAACTTAATTAATTTTTGAATTATTTTCGAGGAGCTTTTTAATAGTTTAGCTAAAGATATTTTTTTCTATTTTAAATCGCTATATTCTCTTTCCATTAAATGCAGCTCTACCTTTTGCTTCTAAGTATTTTAAAACCTAAAATCTTATTTCTCCCGTATGGACTTTTAGGAAAACAAGATAAAAATTCCTCATCTCTTTCGGGTTTTGGGTGATAAGAAATTTTTAGCTTCATAAGAATTTTTTTACAGTTTCTTATAACGGACTGTAAATTGTCTTGTTTGCTAATGGCAATGTTAATTTTTTATTATTTGTTGGCCATATTGATCACTTTCCTTTGAATCACATGTCTCATTGTGTGTTAACCACTGTTGAAAACTAGATACCGGAACTTAGTTCTAATAACAATTTTGCTTCTCCAAATCACTCCAATGGATGCTTGAGATGATTAGACTTGTGCTTTTTGATGATTGAGGGGATCTTTAACTACAGAAGAATTTTCTTTTTCGATTGATTAAGAAGCACCTGGGTTACTTGTACTAAACAATGTCAATGGGATGTCAAGAAAAAAAAAAAAAAAAAAAAACAGCGTCAATGGAAAATTTATTAATAATTTTTATCCACATGTCAATTTTATATTGGTGGGCCACAAAGATGGACATAGCGAATTTTTGTTCAGTGAAATCAAAGAAAACAATCCCCTAATTATCTTCTTTCTAAAATTTTTGAGATCCTCATTTACACAGACCTGGTCTCCGGCTTTGCCTATTTACATCATACAAGAAAACTTAAACCAAAGAAAAACCAAGGAGAAAGGGAACAAATTTGGTTTCAAAAATCAAAGCCAACTTGCTCTTTTAATAAAACACCACATCTGCATGAGAGGGTTAAACAAAGAGAAATTTGTCTCTTGTCATCAATTTCATGTCGTGGAACTGACTAGGTCCGTATTCAACCTTCCCATGCATCCTAAACATCGAGCTGAGTAGCATAATATGGGGGAGCATTCACAGGAAAAGAAATTGGGTTGTGGGATATTGAACGCTGTTTTTCGGAAGCGTAATAAAAGGTCTGCTACGGTAGATTCATTGACAGTCCAAAACAACGAAGTTATAAGCACAAGCTCGAATACAAACAAGGGGCCAAGTGGTTCCGATGAGCCTTCCTTTCTTGACTCTTCGGTGAATGGACCAGAAGCAATTCCAAAACCATGCATGAAACAGCCTCCAAATCATATTAAGCCCGCTGCGGTATATCAACAAAACCAGGTCCCGAAACCTCTTGAAGAAGAAACCAAAATAAAACATAACCAAGCGTCTATGAACCCAGGTAGAAAGCTGCCTACAGAAAGTATTAGTATATCCGGTGAGCTTGAAAGCATGATTGTGGATCATCAAAAAACAAAAGGAAACAATAACCTAATACGAGCCTCGTCCAGCAACATGATGCTTCACGGTAGTTTAGGCAACTTGAGACAACCTGGTGGTGGAGGAGGAGGAGGAGGAAACATGACTTCGTATAACGTTCCCAAGACTGAAACAGAGGACTCGACGCCGAACGGGAAATATCCCAACGGTGTGAAAGGAAATGTGGTGAAGAAACATGATGAGGAGAAGCGTGCAGAACGACAGCCAGCTTCTCTATGCAGAGCTCATTCTACGAGAATGGACCCTGAAACATTGAAGATCAGGGGAAACGAAGATTATAAGAATGGGAATTTTGCGGAAGCATTGGCTTTGTATGAAGCAGCCATTGCCATTGATCCAAACAAGGCTTCCTACCGAAGCAATAAAAGTGCAGCCTTAACAGCTTTAGGCAGGATTCTTGAGGCAGTTTTTGAGTGCAGAGAAGCCATTCGAATCGAACCACATTATCATAGAGCTCACCATCGTTTAGCAAACTTAAATCTCAGGTTAGGAGAGGTGGAGAAGGCAATATATCATTACAAGCAAGTAGGCCCTGAGGCTGACCCTGATGACATTACTAAAGCTAAAACACTTCAGTCACATTTAAACAAATGTACCGAAGCTAAAATACAACGAGATTGGAAAAACCTGATAAAAGAAACAGATTCAACCATTAATGCTGGTGCTGATTCAGCTCCCCAGGTGCATACACGATCAACATAATCCTAAAAGAAAACCCTCAAATTCCATCAAAATTTAGTATTCTGGCCTGCCAGTTTACAATAAATAACTTTTTCTTTCTTTTTTTATGTCAAGATATATGCATTGAAAGCCGAGGCCCTGTTAAAGCTTCACAGACACCAAGAGGCCGATGAAGTTTTATTGAAAGGTCCAAATTTTAATGTTGATGACAGCACTAAATACTTTGGCCCTATTGCTAACGCGAATTTGCTTGTTGTTCGAGCTCAGGTGGACATCGTTGCCGGTAGGTTAGTAATCTGTCATCCGTAACTTTTAAGTCATACTAGAAAAATATTGTTTCAGTCATTATAATGACACTGTGATTATTGTATGAAGATTTGAGGATGCCTCGGCGACGCTTCAGCGAGCTGTTAGGCTTGACTCTAATAACAGAGAAGCAAACACTGTAATGAGGAAAGCTAAAGCACTGGCAGATGCTCGATCAAATGGCAATGAGCATTTCAAGGCCTCTAGGTTCTCAGAGGCATGTGTTGCATATGGCGAGGGGCTTGATCATGACCCGCACAATTCTGTCTTGTTGTGCAACCGAGCAGCTTGCCTCTCCAAGCTTGGCCACTACGATAACGCAGTAGAGGACTGCACCCGTGCCCTTAATGTGCGTCCCGGTTACAGCAAAGCTAGACTAAGAAGAGCCGACTGCAATTCCAAGGTTAGACTATTAACAATTTGCCACTTATTTTACATGTTCAATTCTAGATAGCTTGACAGCTTCAACTCTATCCAATAATATTGCATTGGATATAATGTAATAGTTGGGGAAATGGGAAGCTTCAATACAAGACTACGAGTTCTTGCAAAAAGAAACGCCTGACAACGAGGAGGTTCAACGGGGCTTGTCCGAGGCCCAAATGCAACTCAAGAAACAACATGTGTGAAGTTGTGGAAGACAAGAAAGAGTATGTACGAGGGAGCTTTGAACAAGACGAAAGATGAATCCTAGACGAGGACAAACAATATGAAAGCTCACAGGCAGCGACAAATTGATTAAAAGACAGAGCAGCAAAGAAACAAATTAAGAAGAGAAAAGGTCTCGTTTTATATAGGGTGCCGGCAGCAAATGTGAAGTTAAGAGCTTGAAAAGGATTATGTAGGATAAGAGAAGGGTTGCTTTGTTATTGGAGGAATTTTTGGGGAGGGAAAATTTGACAGTGTTTGTATATTTTGTGAAGCTAATTTAGCATTCTAGTCTGACTTCCCTAGTTAGTCGCTCAATCTGTATATTTTCCAAGATATAATGGAAATGGAGTTGAGCATTGGATGGTATTATGTCGGCCAATAAATGTCAGAATATTTGAGTAGGGCAAGCCATGTAGATTCAAACAACATCGTTAAATGTATATTAATTCATAACACATTTCTAAGAGAGATTATACAACATTCTTCATCTGTAAAATCGTCTGTTCCCAGTTGTGCCCATCCGTGCCCCCACAAATAATTTTTTTTTTTTTTTTTGCCATCTCAAGGCATATGGTAAAGTAAAAAATATTAAGGGTTATTTTGTTATTTTGTATGTGAGTTTGTTTTCAACGTTTAATTTAGTATTTAAGTTTTTTTTTTTTTCTAATTTGATATCTAAGTTTGATTTCAATGTTTATATTGATACTTAAGTTCTTTTCAATTTGATACTTGAGGGTTTTTTTTTTTTCCTAATTTGGTATTTAAGTTTTTAGTTATCTCAATTAAGTGTCATTTTCTTTTTACTAGAATACTCGTGTCAAACATTCATTAGGTCATATGATGTCATTTGGTCTAAGAATCAAGTTGAATATTGAAGTTAAACTTGAGTATTAAATGGTATATTAACCCAAATATTAAATATGTTAAAGTAAATCAAATAGCTTAACCCAAATTAGATCAGAAGCTATACCATTTTCCTCAAATTGATACTGAGCACTTAAACCATTTTAAACGTTCCCATATCAGATAAGGAGCTTAACCACCAAAGTCTGTAACCATCAGCATGCTCCCTCTCTTCTGTCATCCGATGGCTCAAGCCTTGCACTATGTAGTATTTACAATACTATAATGGAGGATTTATTAACAATGGCTTGTAGTGGAATCTGTGCTTTCTGTACCGATAACCCTTTATCTATGGAGTTTTCTATTGTATCAATGATGTACATATTATGTAACATTGAGCAAAGCACAACAATCTGTAGGTTACAATCTGAATCTTCATTTAGTTCATTTAAACAGCTTCAGTACATTTTTGCTTATGTATGAGAAAGATTTTGATATGAAAAAATATGCATAACAAAGGGTGCTTGCACATTATTTGAAAAGTGTCATTTTATTAAATGAAAGCAGGTCAAATGGCCAATGCCACACTAAAATTACAACAATGTAGGAAATGTCATCCCTGCTATTCCTCTTAAAAGAAGCTTTGTTGTGGACGGAGCATCGTTCCTAATAGCATCCACCGTTTCTTGGTTCGTCATTGTTAGAAGTTGGCTTACATGAAGCCCTAGCCATGCAGTTAGCAGCTGAAGCACATGCGGCTGTCATTTTGCTGTTTTGATGATGTTTTGTTGCTTAGTTACAATTGAACTAAGTTTGTAATGAATTTGTTGTAATTTGGTGCTGATAGATTTAATAAATCAGCTTAACCAAGTGTGCAAACAATGTTTTATAAGTTTCAAGAAATTGTTAGTGGAGTTAGGTGTGTTTAGGTGACACTTTCTTCCTTTTGACAAGTTAATTACTTGTTATATGTAATGTCTTGTTCTTTTTCATATATGATGATGAATCATTCAACAAATTTTCTCATTGTTTTTTCTGGTTTAAGCTAAACAGTCTGTTCTTGTTCTTCTAGCTCGATTTTCTTGTTTGTTCAATAAGTCACTATAGCTTAAAGCTTAAGACTTTGCTGTAATTGCTTAGTTTTGATTCTCAACTCCAACAATTGGTATCGAGAGCTGATTTCTTAGAGGACCTTTCTCTTTTCTACTCTAAAAAATAATGTCTTGATCAGGTTTCTCTCCTGCACCACCACTAGTATTCAACGGTGAAGGCTACCATATTTGGGTAGTGTAACAGCCCAATTTTTGATAAAATCGAAACAGTGGTTTCAGGACCACAGATCCGAGCCCAAAAAGAAAAATTATTTTAATTTTATTTTATGATCTATAGTATGTAATAATATTGGGTGAAAATTTCGTGAAGAAATTTTATCGATTTCATGTTTAATTTGATAAATGACTAAATCGCGTAAAGTGAAAAAATTGTGTTCTAATAGCTAAAGGGATTAAATAGCTATAGAAATTTAAATTGGAGGTCCTTATATGGTTAATAGACCATTAATGAAATGTTAGTAGATATTTTTGGATGATTCATCCATGGAAAATTAGAAAAAGTCTAAGGACTAAATTGGAAAGTGATAAAATTAAAAGATGATAAATAATTAAATAGAAATAAAAATAATTTTATATCATCTTCTTCCCCAAATATTCCATGGAAACCCTAGGAAAGAGAAAGCAAGCTTTCTTGGCCAAATTAGGTAAGTATTCAAGCCCCGTTTTTAGTAATTTTTATATTTTTGAAACTGGGATAGTCTAATCTATCTATTTGGGGATTAATTTGAAAAGTTATCAAAGTATAGGAATTATTTCATGGATGAATATGCTGAAATTTTGAAATTTATGGTAGAATATGAAAGGTTGATGATAGATAAACAACTTTTACAAAGTGATTTTTGATGAAAACTTGATCTAGGGACTAAATTGTAAAGTTGTGTAAATTGAAGAAAAATTCTGAATTTTATAGAATAAATGTGTTGTAAATTTTATATTAAAATTTTGGTTAGGCTTGGAATAAGAAGTAAATTGCATGAATTTTATTTTCCGAGCCTAAGGACGAAATCGTCATTAATTAAAAGTTTAGGGGCAAAATGATATTTTTCCTAAGATGTAAATTGGACTGAATTGAGTTTAAATTGTATTAAATTGATTTTAAATTTACTTGTATAGATCCAGATAGACCAAATTCGGAGCTAGAACGAGGAAAAGAGAAAAATGTCAGATTTGTAGATTTTACGTACACAAATATTTGTCGAGGTAAGTTCGTATAACTAAACTGTATATTTAAACGCTTGAATTAGATTTCTTGTATATGAATTATATAAATATATATATATATATATATATATATATATATATATATATGACATTGAAAACATATCTGACAAAGGCCGGTTAATGATAATGCCTAATAAATGATAAATGATAAAAATGTTACTTTTATGCTTGAAATGAATGTGGAATGAGTTTATTTAAATTATATGAATGTTATAGATGTATGAAATAATCACATGCCTGATAATGCTTGAAAAATGTTAAATCTCGTTTGAATAAATGAAAATGGATGGATAAAGGTGATTTTCCTTATTTAATGAGGTCCTGCATTTGTTACTGGCGGGATTTAGCTCGAATAATCCTATTGACCTCATTACAGAAAGGATTTAGCCTAGACTAGTAATCCTGATATAAGCCCTCTTGAGCATATGTACAGATAGGATTTAGCCCGGATGGGTAATCCTAATTAAACCCTTAAGAGTATATGTTGGAAACAGGATTTAGCTTAGACAAGTAATCCTGTTATATGATATGTGGCTCAAGAGTGTGCTTTCTGATTAAGTGCCCTAACGGGTACCCCTGAATATGAATTGACGGATACTGATTTGTACACCTCAAGTGTACTACCTTTGTATCCATCGATATTTCGAATAAATTCAACGGGTAAAAATCCTGATATGAGAAGATATGAATAAGAAATGAGTCATTACACGTAACTGCCGAAAATACATGAAAATGATGATATATGATAATTGATACATATAATTTATTTGATAAATATGTTCATCCTTGATTATAGATTTGTACACCTTGAGTGTACTACTCATGTGGCATTGATATTTCGAATTGTATAAGTAAAGTTCTAACATGAAATAATATGAACTCGAGATGAATTATTGTGAAAATATACTTGTAATATAAAGATATGATTTATACACGTTAAATGAATACGTGATGTGGAAAGCATATGTGCCTGGAAACCTGATTATTGTTAAGCCCATATATGTTTCTTGGTGTTATTATGGAATATATTACTAACAAGGGCAATGAGGATATGTGTAGAGCTTAAGATCAAATTGATTTGAATATGCCTTACATGTTTATCTTGAAATAGAATAAATGGTAAGTTAAGTATCATGTTATACGAACTTATTAAGCATTATATGCTTCCTTAGTTTTATTTCCCTGTTTTATAGTAAATCGGAAGCTCATTGGATTGGAAGCTTGCGGAGATCACTCACACTATCCATCAATGCATTTTGGTACATATGGTAAATTAGTTATGGTTATAATGGCATGTATAGGTTAATTGGCCATATTGGCATGTAAAAGGGTTGATTGTAATCTAGCCATTTGGAATGGCTAGTAAAGATTTATTTTGGTAAAATTATTAAGTTATACCATGATGAATATCCATGTTTTTAGTGTGGTTGATTAAATTATGTTAACATGTATGTTCACAAAAGGGTAAGATTATAAACATGAATGCATGTAATGATGTACCATGTTAGATGTTAACAATTAACTTGATTATGATGCTTGAATTGGTTGGTATATGAATGAAAGTTTTGGCATAGGTTATTGGCAAAGTTTGGGTGAGAAATAAAGCTAGAAAATGGCTTTATCTTGTTGATAAACCTCAAGTTATACATATTTTAACCCCATGCTTGGCTTATTTTGGATGAATTTTTCATTAAATTTGATGAATTCGATACTCATAATCCCTTAATTTCATGTTTTACACTCAGGAGAGCTTAAGGAGTCAAAAAGAACGATAAACGGGCCAAAACGGGACAAAATGGGCCTACCTATAAAATCAACACGGCCTGGACCAATGAACACGGGACAAAATAGGCCTACCTATGAAATCAACACGGCCTGGACTAATGAACATGACCGTGTATTACGAGCAGGATCAAACACGGCCTAGATCAATGTACACAGGCAGACCATACTGCCGTGTGTGGCGAGTAGAAGTGAGCACGGTCTAAGGAATCGAGCACGGGTGTGTCACACGGGCGTGTCCCTTCCATATCAAAGTTTAATTCTATTCGGAATAGGCCACTTGTGGGTGAAGAGAGGTGTCCCAAAGCCTACATAAACACCCCAGGGGGCAACCTAAAAGGGGACGCTGAATAGAAGATAGAAACTACTCGAAGACAGCCATCGGGAGTAGCTCGGAAGAAGGATCTCTATCTAGACTAAAGATCTCCCATCAAGTTCTTTAGAAGTTTTTGGATTTTCTTATGTTTTGTTATTTTTCTTATTTTAAGATGTTTCCCCCCATTAGTATGAACTAACTCCCTTAGATACCTAAGGGGATGAAACCTATGACAAATCTTATTATTATTTGATTTATAAGATAAATACTTGTTCTTATTCTTAATTGTGAGTTCTTATTCTTGTTTTGATAATTCAGGTTATTGATTCAAGTCGAATGTGCTTATTCAGAGGAGCAAAAGTCCCTGTTTAATAGTAGATCAACACAATTAAGCGGAGTTGATTGCAAACCTAGAAATAGGGCGATGAAAATCAGTCGGATTAGAGCCAAATCTAATAAGGGAATCCATAGATCGAGTTAATGTGACAATAGGGGTTTTAATTAGAAAGAGATTTCAATTAATCAACCTAGAGTTGGTTGTTTTTAGTCTTGAAAGAGATATTAACATAAATCAGGGATTTCTACGGATTAAGTCAAGTGAATAAATCATATGAATCAAAAGTATTAAGTGAAGTCTAGGTGGATTCTTCCTTAGGTATTGCCTTTATCATATAAGTTGTCTAAAAGTATTTTCCCAATTCATTCTCTGTTGTGTTTTTAATTAAGTTTTAGTTTTAAAAAAGTCACTCCAATTCTTATGCTAGATAATAAAAAGATAGCAATTACTAGCACTCTTGGTCCTTGTGGATACGATATTACCGGTCTTACCATAACTATACTATTGAACGATAGGTGAGCTTGCATTTATTGTGATCATAGTTAGTTAGAGACACATCAAGTTTTTGGCACCGTTGCCGGGGACTAAGATATTAGAAACACTAAATTTTTTATTACTTTAGCCATTTTTTATTTTTATTTGCAATTTATTATTTTATTTTACTTCTCTAATTTTTCTTTTATTTGCTTCTGGCAGGTAATTTTAGTTTATGACTAGAAGAAAGCCATCAGGACCATTTCTTTACGACAGTGAGATAGAGAGTATAGCTTGTAGAAACCGAAAAGAAATAAGGTGAAATCTACAATAAATACAGGAAGAGCAAGAGGAAGAAACCCATACTACCGAAGAGATGGCAGATAATAATCTGCTACCTCCTGTGGTTGCCGCAAACCCGGTGATTTGAAATCCTGCTTCTCGTACTATGTATGATTATGCTAAACCTAATTTAACAGGAACCGAATCAAGTATTGTTAGACCTGCTATTGCTGCAAATAATTTTGAATTGAAACTAACACTATACAAATGATTCAGCAATTTGTTCAGTTTAATGGTTTGCAGAATGAGGATCCAAACAATCACTTAGCAAATTTTTTGGAATTCTGCGACACTTTCAAGATTAATGGTTTTTCTGATGATGCCATTTGTATTCAATTGTTTCCCTTCTCGTTGAGAAACAAAGCTAAACAGTGGTTGAACTCGTCACCATGAGGATCAATCACTATATGGGACCAAATGACCGAAAATTTTTTACTTAAATATTTTCTGCCTGCTAAAACGGCTAAGTTGAGGAATGATATCTCTTCTTTTGTGCAGATGGATTTAGAGACACTTTACGATGCATGGGAGAGATACAAGGATTTACTAAGAAGGTGCCCTCGCCATGGGTTACCTTTGTGGCTACAGGTTCAAACCTTTGACAATGGTGTAAACCCCTCAACTAGGCAGTTGATTGATTCAGCCGCCGGTGGAACCCTAAATAACAAGACCCCTGAAGCAGCTTATGAGTTTATATAGGAGATGGCACTGAATAACTATCAGTGGCAAGTTATAAGGACAAAGCCAACAAAAGCTGCCAATGTTTTCAACCTAAACGCAGTGACCATGCTATCAAACCAGGTAGAACTGTTAAATAAAAAGATTGATGGTTTGTATGGTTCTTCACAGGTACATCCAGTGATGCAATGCGATACAAATGGAGGGGGACGAACAATATAGAATACCCACCCTACAACCCTGGCATAGAAAACCAACAGATGAACTATATGGGTAACAATTCTAGACCTCAAAATAACCCCTATAGTAACACTTACAATTCAGGTTGGAGGAACCACCCAAACTTATCATGGGGTGGCCAAGGAAATCAGAGACAACAACCCCCTCCAGGCTTTCAACAGTAACCCTACCAACAAGAGAAAAAGCTGAACCTTGAGGAGATGCTAACAAAATTTATTGCGGTGTCAGAAACCCATTTCCAAAACACTGAAACAGCACTCAAAAATTAGCAAGCATCGATTCAAGGGCTTGAGAACCAATTAGGACAACTTGCTATGCTCAAATCTGAACAATCACAAGGCAGCTCGCCAAGCAACACTAAAACTAATCCAAAGGAGCAAATTCATGTCATTATTGCTCAAAATAGTAAAGGGTTAGATGAACCAAAATTGAGGCAAGAGAATGTTGTAGAATAAGGTAAGGTTGAGATAGGCCATGAAAAACCAAAACTGGTAAGTACAGAATACCGACCTCGTGTGCCATATCCCAATGCGACAAAGAAAGACCGCACAAATGAACAATTTAGTAAATTCCTTAAACTCTTAAAAAATTACATATTAACTTACCGTTTATTAAAGCTCTTTCGCAGATGCCCAATTCAGAAAAATTTTAAAAGAGCTTTTGACAAACAAACAGAAGTTAGACGAGGCATTGCATGTGGGGCTAAATGCAGTGTGCTCAGCAATCTTACAAAATAGACTACCACAAAAGTTAAAAGATCCAGGGAGTTTTACGATTCTTTGCTTAATTGGTAGTTTATCTGTTAATAATGCTTTAGCAGATTTAGGGGCAAGCATAAATGTTATGACTTGTAAAATGTTTAAATAGCTAGATCTAGGGAAACCCAAACAAACTAGGATGAGCACTTAATTGGCTGATAAAACTATTAGAGTTCCTAGGGGTATATAATTGAAGATGTACTAGTAAAAATTGATAAATTCATATTCCTAGTAGACTTTGTTGTTTTAGACATGGATGAGGACAATAATGTTCCTTTAATTTTAGGAAGACCCTTTTTAGCAACTGCTAAAACTAGAATTGATGTTGGTACAGGTGAACTCACACTTCATGTAGGTGACGAAGCGATCACTCTCCAGGCTCTCGACTCGGCTAGGACATCGAGTAATAAAGGTGAAAACATAAATTCTATTAATAACCATTTGGTTCAACCCTCTTTTCAGGAAGCACCACAAAATTACACAACTGAGTCATATCCTAGACCTCGTGCCAACAAAGAAATAACTCATGAGGAGCTAAGGCTTCAGATCGATGAACTAGACGAGTGGAAGACACATGTCAAGGAGAAATCAAGAACACACGAAGAAAAATCGAGGCAACTCCATAACGAATTTAAAGATGAAGTAAACTACTTCAAGGTTGGAGACCGAGTTCTAATGGATAATACAGATCCTCGTGTCGTCACTTTTGAACCCAATGGAAGTACTTAATACTTTCCTATACGGTACAGTCGAGGTAACTCATTCTCAATTTGGCACCTTTAAGGTAAATCGTACTCATCTAAAATCGTATTTTAATACAATTGATAGTAAGAATGAGGAGTTTCAACTCCTCAAACCACCATGATTATGTGAATGAAAGGTAAGTTTAGCTTAAGACTTTAAACGAGCGATTCTCGGGAGGCAACCCGAGAACTAACCCTATTAATTTTCATATTTTTGATTTTTAGCATCTAACTAAAAACTAACCAAATTAATAAAGCGCAGGCTTCCTTACCACACGACCTTGCACACAGGCGTGGTTGTGGCCGTGTAGACACCACGAATAGGCACATCAGTGTGGCAAAGACCATGCGAACCAAAGACGAAAAATTTCCCCAAAACATGGGCTACGATAAAATGCCACGGCCATGCGATACAGCTATGGTTGACACTAAGAAAATAACACGGTCTTGCGACACGGCCGTGCCTCTAGGCCGTGGTCGACACTGATTAAGCAACATGGACGTGGAAACCTCTACACAGGCCTGGGAGAAACGAACGAGGCACTACACGATCGAGGGATACGGTCGTGCGACCTAACACGCCCAGGGCACATGGGCGTGGGCAGCAACCAAGTGCCCTGATTTCTATTTAAACCCCCTTCTTCTCACTTTCTTCCCCAATTCTTCTTCTCTTAAACCCTAGCCACCACACCCTTTTTTTTTCATTATCTTTATCCCTTCATTTTCCATTCCCCCTTTCCCTTATTCTTTCTTTACACCACCACCACACCAACCACCATCCTTGCCACCATATACAATGACTAATACTAGAGGCAAGACCAAAGCCACCATCCCCATGTCGAAAAAGTGAAAGGATCCTTGTGTAGTCTCCCTGTGCGCGACCGCTCTACATAAGTTCATGCTGGCCGCTTCATTCACTCGACAAGACAAGGACATTTGAGTCCATTTATTTTTTCTTTTTTCTTTTATTTTCATTTTAAAATTTTTCTCCTTTATCTTTCTTATCTTTAATTTATATTAGTATATTTTAATTTCTTTTTATCTCTGGCTGTTTTTGATTAAGGAACAACCACACCACCACCGGAGTATCCACCTCCTCCACCCAAATTTATCAGATTTCTTTTCTTTGACTCCATCCAAAATTCAAGAAGTTTCACCTCTCTCCCTATCTTTTGATTTTCTTATTATATTGTCATTATCTATCTTTGTACATTGAGGACAATGTACACCTTAAGTGTGGGGAGGTGTCAACAATACTGAATTATGCCTTGTTCTTAAGTAACTTTCTCATATTACTATTAGAATGAAATTTCTATTGATTTATGATTTCTGTTGATATGTTTTGGAGTAAGTCATAGATAATTGTGCATTGATGGTTTAAACTTTAAGATATTAGAGAATCAAGCATGATAAGTCTATTTTCAGAATTAAAAATTTCTAGGTTGTTTCCCTAAATTTAAATATTATTTTGAAGTTTGAAATTTGCAAGGTTGACATCAAAAATCATAAATTTTGTGAGTCTTTGAGCCTTTTAGAGCATACATTTTTTTTTCATGCTCACTTTATTATTGGTTATGAGTGTGTCAATATTGATTTGTTATTTTAGAACTTGCTTCGATTATACATGTCGAGGCCACACCTTTGATTTGATCTACTGAGATGATAAAGGCACTTAGGTTTTAACCCACTTATTCCATCAAAAGCCTACCTTCATAATTAACCCCTAGTGAACCCCTTTGAATCCGAATAAATCGTTTCTTGACACACCCACCCAAAACCAAATTTTTACTTCCCCTACTTTATTGACTTCCCTTTTGTCGAGATTTGATTTGATTAGTTGCCTATCTATTTTCTTTATTTTAGTTGTTAAATTCATCTTTTATAGTGTACTTGTTCTTATTCTTTAAACAAAATTCATTCATTATTAGTTCTATGTTATTTGAGCTTAAAACGGTTAAATTCACATCTTTAGAAGAAGTTCGTGTTATTATGATAAGTTTTCAATTGATGTAATTATTCAGTATTAGTCTATTTTTCTAGTTAGGTAATTTGATAATTCAATCTCGATTTTAACCCTTTTAATTCAGCCTTTATCCACACCTTTAACCCAAGCCCCATTACAACCCTTTTAAAAGACCTTTTGATTTGTGTATCATCTCATTTTATAGTGGTGGAGATTTCATTTTCATGCAAGCCTATGGTAATAACTCTTCATGTTTGATTTTTAAGTGCTTTATCTTGAACCTTAAACACTTTGAGTGATTTGAGTGAATCCTTAGTGAGGATGTCAATTCTTGTCGATTTTGGATCAAGGGTAATTATTTAGATAAAGGGAAACACCTATATTTTCGTGCTACAAAATTTCGTGACTTAGATTGTTTGAATCTTTAAGACTCTTTAAGTTAAATTATCCATGTATGAATCATTTAGGAATTATGATGAGACATTATTGATAAAAATTATGATTTGATGAAGTTAATTTTAATTGTGAGTTAAGGATTTTGCTTGAGGACAAGCAAAGGCTTAAGTGTGGGGATATTTGATAAACCTCAATTTATACATATTTTAACCCCATGCTTGGCTTATTTTGGATGAATTTTTCATTAAATTTGATGAATTCGATGCTTCTAATCCCTTAATTTCATGTTTTACACTCAGGAGAGCTTAGGGAATCGAAAAGAACGATAAATGGGCCAAAATGGGACAAAATTGGCCTACCTATGAAATCAACACGGCCTGGACCAATGAACACGGCCATGTATTATGAGCAGGACCAAACACAGCCTGGACCAAAGTACATAGGCAGACCACATGGCTGTGTGTGGCGAGCAGAAGCGAGCACGGTCAAAGGAATTGAGCAAGGACGTGTCACACGGGCGTGTCCCTACCGTATCAAAGTTTAATTCTATTCGGAATAGGCCACTTGTGGGCCAAGAGAGGTGTCCCAAAGCCTATATAAACACCCTAGAGGGCAACCTAAAAGGGGACGTTGAATAGAAGATAGAAAATACTCGAAGACAGCCCCCGGGAGCAGCTCGGAAGAAGGATCTCTATCAAGACTAAAGATCTCCCATCAAGTTCTTTAGAAGTTTTTGGTTTTCTTATGTTTTGTTGTTTTCCTTATTTTAAGATGTTTCCCCCCATTAGTATGAACTAAATCCCTTAGATACCTAAGGGGATGAAACCTATGACGAATCTTATTATTATTTGATTTATAAGATAAATACTTGTTCTTATTCTTAATTGTGAGTTCTTATTCTTGTTTTGATAATTTAGGTTATTGATGCAAGTCGAATGTGCTTATTCAAAGGAGAAAAGTCCCTGTTTAAGAGTAGATCAACACAATTAAGCGGAGTTGATTGCAACCATAAAAATAGAGCGACAAAAATTTTTCGGATTAGAGTCAAATTTAATAAAGGAATCCATAGATCGAGTTAATGCGACAATAGGGGTTTTAATTAGAAAGAAATTTCAATTAATCAATCTAGAGTTAGTTGTTCTTAGTCTTGAAAAAGATATTAACATAAATCAGGGATTTCTACGGATTAAGTCAAGTGAATAAATCATATGAATCAAAAGTAATAAGTGAAGTCTAGATGGATTCTTCCTTAGGTATTGCCTTTATCATATAAGTTGTCTAAAAGTATTTTCCCAATTCGTTCTCTGTCGTGTTTTTAATTAAGTTTTTGTTTTCAAAAATCACTCTAATTCTTAGGCTAGATAATAAAAAGAGAGTAATTACTAGTACTCTTGGTCTTTGTGGATACGATATTACCGGTCTTACCATAACTATACTATTGAACGATAGGTGCGCTTGCTTTTATTGTGATCATAGTTAGTTAGAGACACATCACTTGTCCACATTGGTAGACACACGGGTGTGTGTCTTGATCGTGTGTGACACACGGCCTGGTACATAGGCGTGTGGTTAGGTCGTGTGTCCCTTGCACCTTAAATTTAAGAAACAGAATGCTTAGAATTGAGCACATGGGCAGAGACACGGACGAGTGTCTTAGCCGTGTGTGTTACACGGCCTAGCACACGAGCATGTGGCCGGTCGTGTGGCACAAGTCAGAGAGTTACACGAGGTCGAACATGGCCTACAACACGGGTGTGTCCTAGGGTCACACGGGCATGTCCCTTGGACCACATGGGTGTGTGTGCCCTCTATCTTGGAAAATTTTAAAAATTTCACGAAAAATTCTCTAAGTTCCTGATTTAGTCCCAATTTAATTTTAATACTCATTTTGGGCCTCGAGGGTCCATCTAAGGGACTATATGAACAATATTTGAAAAATTAATAGAATTTGACATGAATTATATGTAAATGTACTAAAAACTTTGGTAATGCTCCGTAGCCCTATTTCGGCGATGGATATGGGTTATGGGTGTTACAGGTAGTGAAAATGAAAACCTACATGCAAGCATTTGACTTGTGGGAAGTTGTCAATGCTGATGTTGAACCACCACCCTTGAGAGCTAACCCCACAGTAGCTCAGATTAGGTAGCACTCTGATGACAGAGCCAAGAGGTACAAGGCAATGTCTTGCATCCAAAACAGTGTGTTAGACTTGATTTTCACAAGGATCATGCCCTGTGAGACTCCAAAACAGGCTTGGGACAAGCTTAAAGAAGAGTTTCAAGGCACTGAAAAAATAAGATAACAACAACTTTTAAACTTAAGAAGGGATTTTGAAAACCTGAAGATGAATGAGTCAGAGATAGTTAAGTAATATTTAAACAGGATCATAGCTATTGTGAACAGCATCAGACTACTTGGGGACTAATTCAGTGAAACCAGAATAGTGGAGAGTGTTATTTCAACCTTACCTGAGAGATATGAAGCCAAAATCTCTTCCTTGAAAGATTCAAGAGATCTATCAAGCATCTCTTTGACTGAGCTAATCAATGCACTTTATGATCAGCAACAAAGAAGAGCTAGCAGATAGGAAGAGCATCAAGAAGGTGCATTTCAAGCCAAGAGCAGACCAACCTCGAGCTCCTTTAGCTATAAAGGAAGAAAACTTGGTCAGACAAGCCTAGAAGAGATGGAGCAAGAAGAAGACATCCACCTTGCTTATATTGTAAGAAAGGTCAGCCATCCAAAAGTAAACTGCTGGTACAGACCTGATGTGCAGTGCAAGGTTTGCAAGCAGATAGGCCATGTTGAGAATGTGTGCAAGAATAAAAGCCAACAAAAGCAACATCAATCTCAACAGCCTAAAATAAAAGCTCAAGTGGTATAAAAGAGTTGTGGTCTGGAAGAACAAGTATTTTTTGCCTCCTACTCAGATACCAAAAGAAAAATAACAAAAGGTGGTTGGTTGACAGTGGTAGCACAAACCACATGACACTTGATGCTGTTATTTTCAAGAGCATTGATAAAGCTTCAACACAAGAGTAAAAGTGAGCAATGGACATTACATTAAAGTAGAAGGCAAGGGAGATGTGCTGGTTGACACTCATTCATGTACCAAACTTGTTTCTAATGTTTTGTTTGTACTTGAAATTGATAGAAATCTGTTAAGTATTGCTCAGTTGTTTGAAAAGGGATACTCTATTGTATTCAAAGGCAAAGAGTGCCTGATTAGTGATCCAAGTGGATCCAAGCTCATGTCAGTAACCATGACTGACAGAAGCTTTGTTGTTGATTGGAATAAAAATTTAGTTAGTGCCTACACAACTGCATTAGATGAATCCAAACTGTGGCACAAAAGGTTAGGCTAGGTCAATTATAAGTCTCTACTTCAGTTTTCTAAAGAAGACTTTTTTGAAATTTTCACAAAAACAATTGAAAAATAGGATGTTTGTGAAGTGTGTCAGCTAAGAAAGCAAGCTAGACTACCATTTCCCGCTAATAAGGCCTGGGGCCTCTAAAAAATTACAACTGGTTCATACTAATGTGTGTGGCCCTATGAAGACTGAATCTTTGAATGGCAGCAAGTACTTCATCCTTTTCATTGATGACTACTCAAGATTTTGTTGGGGCTATTTTCTAAAGTGTAAATCAAAAGTGGCTTCAGTGTTTTGGAAGTTCAAGGCTGTAGCAGAAACTCAGTCAGGTTGCAAGCTTAAGACACTAAGGTCAAACAATAGGACAGAGTACACCTTAGAAATGTTTTAGACTTTTTGTGAGGAATCAGGCATTGAACACCAGCTTACTAACACCTATACACCTCAACAAAATGGTGTTAGTGAGAGAAAAATCAAACTCTGATGGATATGACTAGATGCTTGATGTTTGAACGGAATCTGCCTCAAAGTTTTTGTCTGAGGCAGTTAATACTACAACATACCTTCAAAATAGGCTACCAACTAAAGCACTACTTGAAAAAACACCATTTGAAGCCTAGTTTGGGTTCAAGCCATCAGTTGCTCACCTAAAGGTCTTTAGTTGCACATGTTATACACATATTCCTGCAGTCAAGAGGGACAAATTGGCAAAGAAGGCTTAGCCTGACATTCTAGTGGGCTATAGGAGTGTCAAGAAAGGCTACAGGATTTTGGATCCTATAACTTACAAAGTCTTTATGAGCAGAGATGTTGTGTCTGATGATAGGTCAAGATGGAATTAGGATAAAAGTAAACTAGAATGCATTACTGAAGACTTGGTGAAAAAGCAAACTGAAGTTGATCAAAATGATCCTCAGATGGATATTGATCATGAGCTTGTTAGGGGAACTAGACCACTAAGTGAAATATATGAGAGGGCAGGTGTGGCTACTTTTGAACCAACCTATTTTCAACAAGCTCAAGCTCAAGAAGGCTGGAGGCAAGCCATGCTTGATGAAATGAGCATGATTTAAAAAAATCAGACCTAGGAGTTAGTTGCAAAACCAGTTCATAGGAAGGTCATAGGAGTAAAATGGGTTGTTTGAGCCAAGCACAATGCTGATGAACTTTTAACAAGCTGAAGGCAAGATTAGTAGTTAAGGGGTTTAGTCAGAAATATGGGATTGACTACCTTGAAACATTTGCACCAGTGGTAAGGCTTAATACAATCAGACTACTAGCTGTATTGGCTGCTCAAAGGCAGTGGAAAATACATCAACTTGATGTAAAATCTACCTTCCTCAATGGCTTTCTTGATGAGGAGATATATGTTGAACAGCCAAAGGGTTTTAAAGTTTTTGGTGAAGAAGACAAAGTTTACAAGCTAAGAAAAGCCTTGTATGGCTTAAAACAGGCACTAAGGGCCTGGTATGACAGAATTGACACCTACCTAGCAAGCTTGGGTTCGCAAGAAGCAATAGTGAGCCAACACTGTATGTGAAGAAGAAAGGTGATGAAACACTACTCATAGTCTCCTTGTATGTGGATGACTTGCTGGTGACAGGAGGAAACAATACTATGTTGACTGATTTTAAAGGCAAGATGGAAAGCATGTTCGAAATGTCAGATTTGGGTCAAATGTCCCATTTTCTTGGCATGGAAGTGTCTCAGATTTAGCAAGGAATTTTCTTAAGCCAAAAGGGTTTTGCCTTGAAAATTCTGAACAAATTTTCCATGCAAAATTGCAAGGCAACTAGCACTCCAATTGCTGTTGGAGAAAAACTGTCAAGCCAAGATGATTTCGAAAAAGTGAGTGAATTAACCTATAGGAGCCTAGTGGGATGTTTGCTCTACTTAATAGCCACAAGGGTAGACATAATGTTTGCAGTCAGTCTCCTATCTAGGTTCATGCATTGCTGCAACATGAATAATTTTCAAGCTGCAAAGGGAGTACTGAGGTACATTAAGTGAACTTTGTGCTTTGAATTTATGTTCACCAAAGTTGACAGCATGAAGTTTCTTAGTTTTTCTAATAGTGACTGGGCAGGATCAATATATGACATGAAAAGCACCTCAGGGTATCTGTTTACCCTTGGTTCAAATATTTTTTATTGGAGCTCAAAGAAACAGTCTATTGTAGCTCAATCAATAGCTAAAGCAGAATATGTAGCAGCTGCATGAGCTGTTAACCAAGTAATTTAGTTAAGGAATGTAACAGCCTAATTTAGGGGCTAGTAAGAATAGTAATCTCGAGATCACTATTTCGAGATCAAAGAAATTATTTTCATGATATATTATGAGTTAGAGCATGATAGCATATGAGCATTAAAATTTTGGTATTTTAATTTTAACGTTTTCATGTTTAATTTATGAAAAAGGACTAAATTGCATAAAGTGCAAAAGTTCCATTCTATATGCTAAGAGTACCAAATGGCTATGGATTGTTACAATTTTAGACTTATTTTTAGTATGGCATGTATAGGACTTGAGTATTTTGTTAAGTTGTAATTGTTAGTCAAAGTGTTGGCTATGTAAGTTTGTAAAAGTCATTTTGTAAATGGCCTTATGAGTTAGGCAAATACTTGGCAAACTCTTTCGCTTAATGAAGATGAAATTCATGAAGTGTTTGTTCCTTTTATTATCTTGCATGTTGGAATGAGATGTTAGACTTGCTTATGGGATAGGAGTTGTATTGTTTTGAGTGGAAGTATGTATATGTGCATTGTAGGGTGGAAAGGGCTTGGTATATAGCATACTAATTGTCCACATAGGTTGACACACGGGTGTTGGTCTAGACCGTGTGGGAGGCACGACTAGCACATGGGCGTGCACCCAGGCCGTGTGAATTTTGCACCTTGCACTTGTGATTTATATCACCACACGGGCGGGGTACATGGGCGTGTGTTTAGGCAATGTGGATAAGTTAGAATGCTAAAGTTTTACACACGGGACAGGGCCACGAGCATGCAATGGCCGTGTGAAATTAGTCAGTGTCAAACACGTGTAGAAGATATGGGCATGCTTTAGGGGCACACGGGCGTGTCCCTAGGCCTACACGGGTGTGTGGCCTCTGTTTTGTTAAAAAGTTTCTTGAACTCGTGAAAGTTCCTGTAACATCTCGAATTAGGGCCTAGTCAGAATAGTAGTTTTGAGACCACAAATTCGACGTAATAAAATTTATTTTTATTTTATTTTTATGGTCTATGATTTCACGGAAAGATTTCGTGAAAATTTCGTTCGAAAATTTTGACGTTTGGGCACTTAATTTAGTCAAAAGGACTAAATTGTAAAAAGTGAAAAAGTTGAGTTCTACATGTTAGAGGTGTCCAATTGTTATGAAATTTTAAATTGGAGGTCCTTAAATGATAAGACCATTGGTTAAGTTGGTGGACAAAAATGGACATGGATGGGTATGTTTCAAAAGATTTTTTTAAGGGGCATTTTGGTAATTTTGTGAATTAAATGAATTAAAAACAAAATTTAAATGCCAAATATGTCCATGTTCTTCATTAGGACGAAATTACAAGGGTTCTCCATAGCTAGGGTTTGTTTCAAGCTTCCAAGCTCCATCGTAATTCCAAGCCCCGTTTTTAATGTTCTTTACGTTTTTAGAATCCTAGTAACTTGGTTTAACTTATTCTAGCAATAATTTAACCTAGGGTTCATATTTGGAAAAATACCCATAGGTGAAATTTGTTTATTTTGATATTTTATTATAGAATATGAATGGTGAAATTATGTTAAACAACTTTTTCTAAGCGATTTTACGTGAAAACGAGTAAAACGACATAATCGATAAAAAAAGCTAATGTTCACAAGTACATGCTAGAGTGAGAATTTGATGTTGCTATAGAAGGGAAAATGTTTAGCATGTTATAAAACATAATAATAAGGGATGAAGTTTAATTTTCGAGCCTAGAGGTAAAATTATAATTATGCAAAAGTTTAGGGGAAAAATTATAATTTTGCCAAAGTTTGAGTTAGGGACTGTTTTGAGTAATAAATTAATTAAATAAGTTAAATGTGATGTTTTAGACCCCGAAAAAGGAGATTTGGACCTAGAACAAGAGGAAAATTGAAAATCTAAAAAGTTGGTAAATTGCCGTTTCTGGATCCGAGGTAAGTTGATGTGTTAATTAATAATGCAATAATGTCGTAATGTATGTTTGAAACCTAAATTGTGGTATTAAATTGATTTTTGAATTACATGTTTAGTATATTATGTTGGTGAATTGATTGAATAATATGTTTATGATAAAATGTGACATAGGTGGCATGGAAAATGGGTTGAAATGTTGTGCTTAAAGGTGTTTTCTATGACTATGGTTATTATGTGAACTGGAAAGTTTATATGTAAATAATGCATTTATTTTACATGTTCAATAATTATTTTGCTAGATATTATGGAAATCATTGGGTGATAACTATAATATGAAAATGTATGGAATGTGAAATTCTCGATTGAACCTTCAGAAAATCGAGAGATCCGGACAATATGTAGCTAGGTCACACGAGTGATAAGGGACCTTCACCGTATGCACAAGAAAGATACTAGATTGAAAAATTTGATATGTAGCTATGCCACATGGATGATAAGGGACTTTCACCATGTGTGCAAGAAAGCTTACGGGATAATAATTTCATATCTAACTAGGTCACATGTGTAATACTGTGTGTATACCATGTGTACAAGAAAGTTACGGTTATGAGTAGCTAGGTCACATGAGTGGTTCCTAGTGTTGGACACCATGTAGATAAGAAAGCTACGAGATGGAATGGCTAGGTCACATGGGTGATAAGGTACCTTCACCATATGTACAAGAAAGCCGAATTATGTGTAGGTGGAGCTATGTGCTGAGACCACCGAGTATCGGGCGTTTTCTGAAGGGGTTCAACAAGATAATTTACTAATGATGATTGGTGCGATCATGCTATGAATAAATGCAAGTGTGAATGTGACCAATTGAGAAATGTGGCAAATGTGCATATGAACAATATGTTCGATATGTAATCGGAAATTGGAAAGGTTGGTATAAGCAAGTGATGAACACAACTAAAGTGAAAGAGAGAGCAAAAATTTACAATAAAATTGTTTGGACATCAGTAGTGACATGAGTTTGAAAAATCATTAAAAATAGTAGAGATTGAATTATAAGTTTTATGAGATATTGATTAAATCTTATTGATTCTATTTTCATATAAAAGAAACATAGAAAACAAATGATTCATATATTTTGAGATATTTGAATTTCTGTGAGACTGGTTCAGAATGATTACATGATCCCCTATTCTTCATTTTAAAAATCATCAAAAAATTTAAAAAAATAATTGTGGGATATAAATTATATGCCTGATATATTGAATGAGTCTATTTTCAAATGAACTAAATAAGACGGTCATATGAACTCTGTATGAGGAGAAATTTGATTTGTTGTGAAGAGAGGTCAGAATAGTCAAATAGTAAAATAGGGGAATCTTTAATGAATAAAATGTATTGATTGGACAAACCAAAAATTCTAGAAATTTTATGGTAGGAATATATGTGAGTCTAGTTTCATGGAAAATTAACGGATCTTAATTTGGAGTTCCGTAGCTCAAGATATAAATAATTTAGTGATTGTGACTGAAGTAGACAGCTTGAGATAAACATGAATAAAAAGTGGAACTATGTTCAATTATGATTGCATTATATTGAGAACATATTGTGAGGATTTATAAAAGCCTATTAATAAATCACTTATTATTTACATACTTACTTACTAAGCTTTGTAGCTTACTTCCTTCATTTCCTATATCTTATAGGGTTGTATGCTAACTCGAGTTGGAGATCATGGGAGATGTAATCACACTATCAAGCTATCATCATGGGGTAAAAGTGAATACAAACCTCTTAAGTTTATGACATGTATAGGAGACTTAGTCATTTGTATATGTCATAATTGGTTTGGCCTAAAATGTTGGCCTTTTATATTTAGCAGTTCATTTTGTATAATTTGGATGAAATTTTATGACTCAGATTAATACGTTTTCAAGTGGATGTGTTTTGGTAATGCCTCGTACCCTATTCCAGCGTTGAATATGGGTAAGGGGTGTTACATTTAGTGGTATCAAAGCTATGGTTTAGTCGATTCTCAGACTAACATAGCGTATGTGAGTCTAGCTATACATGCCATGTTACTACTCGTGATAGTGTGATATCTCCCGACTCTGACAAAATTATTTTATTAAGACAGAGATGACTTCCAACCGAGCTAGTTTTCGATAATACTGATAATGATATTGAAATGATTGAGACGTGCTTATGATGTGTCAAAATTTGGAAAGATATGAGTAGAAGTTCACGATATATATGTGTTAATGTACGAAATGAGATAACCACAAGTTGAGAAATGTGAAAAGTGGAATGAAATGAAAGTTTATATGGTGATAAGCCCATCCATGTTTGTTTGGCATGCATATGATGTTATGTGCCCAACATATTTCATTAAGTGAATACGATAAGTAAATTTTCTCAAATTGACAGAATGTGTGTTTATGTACACTTGTTTGAATAAGATAATCGAAAAAGTTCGTGTAAGATGACTATGTATGTTAATTAGCTTGAAGTGAATTATGTAATTGTGATTGAGAGTTAAGTCAGAAGCTTTACGACCTCACCCCCTTACCAGTATTGTTTTATAATGAAAATTCACGAGAACCATGTGGAATAAGTCCATAAATGTGAAAGTAAAAAGTTTAGTGGTGAAATACTTAGTAATGCATATATATAAGAATAGTTTGGAAAGTGGAAACAATTTTGCAAGGATATTAGAATGTTTTGCTTCTGAGAAAAACCATTCGAATCTCATTTGAATCTTTGATAAAAATTTTCGTGTTTTTGAAAACAGTTGATTAGGGTTCAAGTTGAAAACATAGAAAAATTTTCAAATATTTCGTTTTGTTAAAAGTTCGTGGTTATATTTCAAAACCATGAGTTCTTAGGTAAAAGTCGAGTCTTTAAAGTTTGTTAATTAAATTGAAAATCATTTGTATTTTAGATGTCAAAACATTTTCATTTATTATTAAGACAATTTGCTTACTTTAATTTGATAAGTATCGTGCCATAATAAAATAATTTAAGTGCATGCATGAACAATTCATACTATAGCCTTATTACATCAAAAATAAAGCCAAAATAAAATTTAAAGTACTTAAATAAAATAAAATGTCCAACTAATAAAATTAAATGCTGAGCATGGTCACCACTAAGCTCCTGCAGACCGATCCATTCTTGGCGTCACGAAAAATATTCCCACAGCAGGGTGAGTCAAGCAGACTCAGTGTGTACAACCAACACTAAGTCTCAATTAAATTCAGGCATGTCAAATCATACATAATAACATATATAATTAATGATGCAAACCCGAACCCAAGCCTAGATAACCATCCACTACACATCACCCGTACCAACCATCACACCGTGGGGACTACTAAGTCAACCCTCCATCCGCTACACACCATCGAAGGCGATCGCTGCGATCGGCGTGCTCATCACCCTTATAAAATTCGTGGTATAGCCACAGATAAATATTCGTGACATAAGTCACCACATTCGAATATTGTGACATAAGTCACCACATTCGGATATTGTGACATAAGTCACCACATTCAGATATTGGGGTATATAACCACCAATTCACTTCCCCTTTACATATCACCCATATGCCCCATGTCAAACATATCATGCAATATCATGCTTTATTTCACATTCTTATCACTATTGACATATGTGCCATAACGGATCTTATCATACTCATAGTAGGAGTGGGTAAATGTACCTGAGTACTTTGTACCATTGCATGGTACTCTTAGCCATATCATAACATATTCTTGTAACATATTAATTAAAACATAATCGTCAATTAATTAAAGCTTAGTGTGGGGTACACACCTGATTTACTTAGCACTTAATTGAAATCTCGAAAATCCCGATCTAACGCTTTAGATCTTAGTTCCTAAATTCGGCCATTGTTAGACATATTAGCAAAACTTATTCGGATATATGATCAAATCCCGAAGGAAACGTAATCAAAATCTTACCTTGCTTGCCGATTTGAGTACTTCTCAAATCCTAAAATTTTGTGATATCCCCTCCTAGCAATCGGCCACACACTAGATCACCTAAATGATTAGTTTTCGGCTTTTTAATAAGTAAGAAATAGATCCTAATTCTTGAATATGGCCTTGGCGATTGGTATCTTTACTTACCTTTGCGAATCTAAAATCCAAAGCGCACTTGCTTCACGAAATTGTCGAGATCCCTACTAAACCATTGTTAGAATTGGCTTCAACTTAAACTCATGAGAAGTGGCTTATGGTAATAATACTACAGAGCTTACCTTGAGATATTAAATCCAAGACCTCCTTGATGCTCCTTAACTTGGCTATACACAAAACACAAGAGAACACATTACTATGGCCTTAAAGATCATTCGGCCAACCTTAGTCCAAAGCCTAATCACTTGATTTTGGCTCACAATTGGAAGAGAACCGATTGCTAGGATAGAAAATACTTACCAATACTCAAGCACCCTCAGAGAAACGGCTTCTAGATCCCAAAGAGAAGGATTTTGGCACTTTAATGGTGAAGAGAGAAAACGCAAGAGAGGGGAGATTCGACTATGTGGACTTAGATAGGAATCGACAAGTTTTGGCTTTTGAAACTATGGAGAAATCGACTATCAAAGAGTAGAACCAACTCCAAGTTTTGGCTTTTGTCAATAATGAGAGAAAGGTTGGTTCTGGGGAGGATGATGATTCGAATTAACAGAAAAAGAAAGAGAGAAAAGATTGAGGCTATAAGGTTCAGCCAAGAAGCAAAATAGAGAAAGAAAGAGAAGATAGATGTTCATTAAAAGAAAATTCGGCACTCACACCCTTGCTACACCTCAAAGCCGAAATAATGCAAGCCCCTAGAGTCCTTTATTCGGCCACTACATCCTCTCTTATCAAATCCTTATTTCACTCCCCCTTAGCCAAATCTTGAAGTGTCCCTGTGCCGTCCACTTCCTCTTCTCCAAAGTCCATGTGCCGTCCACTTCCTCTCTTCCTTGTAACAAAATAAAATCTTTTATTTGCTTTCCTTGTGACTCGAACCTAGGTCCATTTACACCTGTTGGTGGCGTCACTTACAGAGGCCCTAAGTGGCACCTTGCAACCACTTTAACAAGCCCAATTTCATGTCAAATTTCCCTTACAAATTTTCTTAAGGCCTCCCTGCTTAGCTTCCTCTTTTAGATTTAAAAATCTAATATTTTCTAAGGCACTCTCTTATTTTCTAAAGTTCACAAAATTCATACAACACATTATTAACACACAAAGGCATGCTATTTCATATTATTAAGCAAAAATGCATAAGCCATAATTTGGGATATTACAGATTATGCAATGTCATGAATAAAGGAGAAGTTAGTCTCGGCTAATCGACTTATTCAGATATGATGTCTAAAGTATGTGTTTGCTGAAATTTTTCCCGAATTGATTTTCATTAGTGAGTGGAATAATACGGGGTTCATGGTGACAGAATTAATCAAAGAAATGATATTTGAGTTGTAAAGATGTCTGTGTGTGTGAGATTCAGATTGAAATAAATATGATGATCTTTTCTATGTATTCTATATATTCTCTTATCCTCAGAGATATGTGCATGATTGTTCAATTTCTGATGGAGTTCTTATGTTGTGAGAAGCTAACTATGATGTTAGACAAATGCCTTATTGGTCTGGTCAGTTTATGATTGGTAATTCTTTATCTCTTCGGAATTCTATTTAAATATGTTGGAATGAAGTCGATGGTAAAAATTTATGTGAGACTATTCTTATATTTCTACTGATTATGGTTTTGTTTTATATATACAGGAAATATATTATCTCTGTTGTGATAGAAGTCCAGAGTCGGTAAGCTTTACTTTTCTGCTGGGTTTCTCTGAGGAATCATCAGGATCTCTATTATTTTCTTGTGAGTTATGTTCTCAAACTTCTGGAATGGTATCGTATTTAGGGTTTTCTTATCGGCATTATTGTGAAAATTATCAAACATGGCTCATCCTTAAAGTATGTTCTTTGGTCTATGATGGCTATGTTTAGTATGATTGTATTTTTGGATTTGATAATAGGAATGTGGTGATTCTAGTATCAAGGTTTCTCAAATTTTCGTGGAAGAAATTGATATTGGCAAGGGTATAAATGGTAAGAACACAAGCTTAAATTATATAGCAGTTTTCTTTCCTTGGGTAAGTTTGATTAAAGTTAATGAGTTCAATCAGGATATCTATTTCCTCGAGCTAATACGGTTTAAAAGATCTTTGATTTGCATGCTAAAATAATTTTGAAAGATTGTATATTTGAGTTGTATCCTCAGCATGAAGAAAAGAGTATATTGATATGTTATCATTCGATATTGAAATCAACTCGATTGTTTTTATATGAGTGAACTAATTTGTTGAGATATGATTTGAGTTATGTATATTAAAACATGCCTCAACTAAGAGAATAAATTTTGTGTATTCACGAGTATGAAGACGGATAGTTGGAATAAAGAAATTATATTTTAGAAAGTATAATACAGAGATATGCTTATTGGATTATTCTAACCGGATGATGTTATTATAAGTTAAAGTTGTGAATGTTTGAATGGTCTTGGTATACTAACAAAGTTAAAGCAATTGAAGGTATTATTAACCGAAGCTCTATTTTTGAGTTCAGTTGGAATTGAGTAATGAGTTTATGAATTTTTTTAGTGATGCACTAGTGAACGGATTAGAATGAGTTTTATTGCTAGAATATAAAGTGATGGTTCATGTTTTCATACGGTTAATGTCACATTAAAAAGAACTATTCGACTAGTGATTTAGAGATGGTTATTATTATGTATGTATTGAAAAATTTGATGACACTGTTTGTTTAACGAGGATTTTCACATGTTTCTTAGTTTTGAGAATTTAATATATCTGATGGCATAGCAAAATTTGAGTTTAAGACAGTGGTTATGAATTAAGCTATTGAAAGATTGTGAGTGATTATTGATTGATTTGTAGGAAGCCTAGAGAAATGCTAGTGGGTTGTTTTCGAACGTTTGATGGAATTAGCATAATAATTTCAATATGTATCGATTCTTTGTTTAACAGAAATCATTGAGTTCTATTAGGATTCAGATAGATGATAGAGTGTTTATGAAAGCATCGTCTTGAAAAATATTGTTTAGCGATGTTGGAAATTAAGATAAAGATACTAAACCACTCTTCTGGTAAGATTTTCGAGGACGAAAATCCTAAAAGGGGGGAAGAAATGTAACATCCCAAATTAAGGCCTAGCCGGGACAGTGGTTTCAGGACCACAAATTCAACGTAATAAAATTTATTTTTATTATATTTTATGGTCTACAATTTCACAAAAGATTTCATGAAAATTTCATTTGAAAATTTCGACGTTTGGGCACTCAATTTAGTCAAAAGGACTAAATTGTAAAAAGTGCAAAAGTTGAGTTATACATGTTAGAGGTGTCCAATTGTTATGAAATTTTAAATTGGAGGTCCTTAAATGATAATTAGACCATTGGTTAAGTTGGTGGACAAAAATGGACATGGATGGGTATGTTTCAAAAGATTTTTTAAGGGCATTTTGGTAATTTAGTGAATTAAATGAATTAAAAACAAAATTTAAATGCCAAATATGTCCATCTTCTTCATTAGGACGAAATTACAAGGGTTATCCATAGCTAGGGTTTGTTTCAAGCTTCCAAGCTCCATAGGAAGTGATTCCAAGCCCCGTTTTTAATGTTCTTTATGTTTTTGGAATCCTAGTAACTTAGTTTAACTTATTCTAGCAATAATTTAACCTAGGGTTCATATTTGGAAAAATACCCATAGGTGAAATATGTTTATTTTGATATTTTATGATAGAATATGAAGGCTGAAATTATGTTAAACAACTTTTACTAAGCGATTTTACGTGAAAACGAGTAAAACGACATAATCGGTAAAAAAACCTAATGTTTATAAGTACATGTTAGAGTGAGAATTTGATGTTGCTATAGAAGGGAAAATGTTCATCATGTTACAAAACATAAGAATAAGATATGAAGTTTAATTTTCGAGCTTAGGGGTAAAATTGTAATTATGCAAAAGTTTAGGGGCAAAATTGTAATTTTTCCAAAGTTTGAGTTAGAGACTGTTTTGAGTAGTACATTAATTAAATAAGTGAAATATGATATTTTAGACCCTGAAAAATGAGATTTGGACCTAGAACATAAGAAAAATAAAAAATCAAGAAAGTTGGTAAATTGCCGTTTCTGGATCCGAGGTAAGTTGGTGTGTTAATAATAATGCAATAATGTTGTAATGTATGTTTGAAACCTAAATTGTGGTATTAAATTGATTTTTCTAAATTACATGTTTATTATATTATGTTGGTGAATTGATTTAATAATATGTTTATGATAAAATGTGACATAGGTGACATGAAAGATGGGTTGAAATGTTGTGCTTAAAGGTGTTTTCTATGACTATGGTTATTATGTGAAATGGAAAGTTTATATGTAAATAATGCATTTATTTTACTTGTTCAATAATTATTTTGCTAGATATTATGGAAATCATTTGGTGATATCTATAATATGAAAATGTATGGAATGTGAAATTCTCGATTGAACCTTCGGAAATCGAGAGATACGAACAATATGTAGCTAGGTCACACGAGTGATAAGGGACCTTCACCGTATGCACAAGAAAGCTACTAGATGGCAAAATTTGATATGTAGCTATGCCACATGGATGATAAGGGACTTTCACCATGTATGCTAGAAAGCTACGGGATAATAATTTCATATGTAACTAGGTCACATGTGTATCATGTGTGTATACCATGTGTACAAGAAAGTTCTGAGTTATGAGTAGCTAGGTCACATGAGTTGTTCCTAGTGTTGGACACCATGTAGATAAGAAAGCTACGAGATGGAATGGCTAGGTCACATGGGTGATAAGGGACCTTCACCATGTGCACAAGAAAGCCGAATTATGTGTAGGTGGAGCTATGTGCTGAGACCACCGAGTATTGGGCATTTTTCAAAGGGGTTCAACGAGATAATTTACTAATGATGATTGGTACGATGATGTTATGAATAAGTGCAAGTGTGAATGTGACCAATTGAGAAATGTGGCAAATGTACGTATGAACAATCTGTTTGATATGTAATCGGAAATTGGAAAGGTTGGTATAAGCAAGTGATGAACACAACTAAAGTGAAAGAGAGAGCAAAAATTTACAATAAAATTGTTTGGACAGCAGCATTGACATGAGTTTGAAAAATCACTAAAAATAGTAGAGATTGAATTATAAGTTTTATGAGATATTTATTTAAATCTTATTGATTCTATTTTCATATAAAAGAAACATAGAAAACAAATGATTCGTATATTTTGAGATATTTGAATTTCTGTGAGACTGGTTCAGAATGATTACGTGATCCCCTGTATTTCCTTGTAAAAATAATTAAAAATTGTACAAAAATAATTGTGGGATATAAATTATATGCTTGAAATCCTTAATGAGTGTCATTTCAAGTGAACTAAATAAGAAGGTCATATGAACTCTGTACGAGGAGAAAATTTATTTGTAGTGAAGAGAAGAGAATAGTCAAACAGTAAAATAAGGGAATCTTTAATGAATAAAATGTATTGATTGGATAAATAAAAAATTCTGTAAACTTTATGGTAAGAATATATGTGAGTCTAGTTTTAGGGAAAATTAACAAATCTTAATTTGTAGTTCCGTAGCTCTAGATATAAATAATTTAGTGATTGTGATTCGAGTAGACAGCTTGAGATGAACATGAATAAAAAGTAGACCTATGTTCAATTATGATTGTATTATCTTGAGAACATATTGTGAAGATTTATAAAAGCCTGTTAATAAATCACTTATTATTTACATACTTACTTACTGAGCTTTGTAGCTTACTTCCCTTCATTTCCCATATCTTATAGGGTCGTATGCTAACTCGAGTTGGAGATCGCCGGAGATGTAATCACACTATCAAGCTATCATCGTGGGGTAAAAGTGAATACAAACCTCTTAAGTTTATGGAAGTATAGGAGACTTAGTCATTTGTATATGTCATAATTGGTTTGGCCTAAAATGTTGGCCTTTAATATTTAGCAGTTCATTTTGTATAATTTGGATGAAATTTTATGACTCAGTTTAATACGTTTTCAAGTGTATGTGTTTTGGTAATGCCTCGTACCCTATTTCGGCGTTGAATATGGGTAAGGGGTGTTACAGTTCCCGAAAAGATTTCGATACTTCTCGAAAGTATGTTTAGGGCCTCCTAGGCCGAGTATGTGCGAGTGATGGGGTTAAACAAAATTTTTTATAACCCTATTCTAGATATTTAAGCAAGTTTAGCTATGTAGTGCCTCAAACCCTATTTCGGCTCGAATACGGGTAAGGGGTGTTACAAAATCTTCCTCGTTGCTCTTAACAACCCTCTTATTTCGCAATTGCAACAATCTACTTTGACACGACCTAACTTCTTACAATAGCAACATCTCTTGTCTCGCTTCTTTGATGCTACCAAAACTGAGGCTTGCCTATCTGACTTGTTATCTAAACCAAACTCATTGTGGAGTTTGTCTTTACTCAATAGATGAACCTTCACATCCTCAAATGAGAGATTATATCTACCATAAATCAAGGTCTCCCTGAAAGACTTGTATGAAGTGGATAAAGAGCACAATAATAGCATAGCTTGATCTTTATCGTTAATTTGAACCTCAATATTTTTTTAAATCATTCAAAATTAAAAAATTCTAAAGAGTAATAAATTGATTGATGTGACCTCTGAGGTATTCATTTTCGTCCATGCAGAATGTGTACAAACACTATTTCAACACCAATTAGTTAGCTAGAGACTATGTCGTGTAGAGGGTTTCTAACCTTTTCCATAAGGTGAATGACATTTTCTCTATCAAAACCTCCTGCAACACATTATATTTTAGACATAATTGAATCATGGATAGAGCTTTTTTATCTAACCTATCACATTTTGATTTATCCATGTCTATAGGATTCTTTGTTATAAGGACTGTCTCAAGATCACTCTGAATTAGAATTATCATCATCCGAACTTGCCATAGATTGAAATTTGTGATGCCACCAAACTTATTAATATCAAACCTTGTTGCTTCTATCTCTGAACGGGTTGATTGCGAAAATTGAACTAGCTCTTGATACTAGTTTGTTGGGGGATAAACCCAGGTTAAGCAACAAACAAGTAAAATAATGAAAAAATTGAAAAGATTGAACACAAATATTTTACATGGAAAAACCCTTTCGAATAGGATAAAAAGTCACAGGCAAAGATAATTTCACTAAAACGATAAAGACGAAGAGTACAAAAGATGGAGATAAAAATAAACCCCAAAACCTAAAATGAGAACCCTCAAAACATAAACACAAAATTCTCTAAAAGCTCATAAAAGCTAATACCTAAATGTGTAATGAGTTATTTTTCTAGGATGAAAAAAGGGCCTATTTATAGGCTAAATTTGCAAGTCAAAAAAATATTAAAATAACCTACACTAATTAGAGTTTAAGTAGGAAACTAAAAAAATTATTTAACTAAGAGAAGGAAAGCCGAAAAGTATGAGGCATAACTCCACAAATCCCACCGAACGAGCCAATTTGTGAAAGCTGAACCGTAACTATGATACCAATTTGTTGTGTGTGCCTCGTATTTATGAGATGACACATCCCGACAATGGACGACGTCCCGATGAGAAAAAAAACAACGTCGCAACATGTTCCCAAATTCAATCGGTTTTTTCTCCTAGTTAAACTTTGTTATTTATTCCTTAATTAAAATATGATTATTCTAGGAATATTATAGTCATATTAAGACTCTAGTTTTAGCCTATTTAAAGGGGCCATTGTATCCCTAATTCTAAAGGCCAAAATTAGACACAAATCAGTAACGGCTTTTTTCTTTGAGGGCGACAAGATGTAGTCACATATGAGTTTTTGTGAGAGTTTGTGGTAATTATGAAGAGTGTTTTATACTTTTTTTTGTGAGTGCCTTATGAGATTTAGGGTTTTGCTTATCGGTTTGCTCTGAGATTTTGAGCTTTATTTTCGGGGTTTGGGATTGTACATTTAGTTTTATTTTCCCCATATTGTTCTTTCATTTGTTTAGTTATTTAGTGAAAAGTTGAAGTCTCCTTTACCCGTGGTTTTTCCTCTTTGAGGGTTTTCCATGTAAAATATTTGTGTTTGTTGTTCTCCACTTTTACTATCTCGTTGATTATAGGGGTCGATCCTTAACAAATATGATGAATGAAAATAAGTAAAGAATTAGACAAATAGATCGAATGTATCATTATCCGTAGTGATGTATTTTCTTGCTATATGCAAGAGATGACTTAAAGATTAAATTAATTTTTTCGAATTATTATTTAATTGATTATAATTAAATAATGGGTTAATATATAGTTTGCCCCCTAAACTTTTCAAAAGTACCTACTTGGTACATGAACTTTTTATGGACCTAGTTGGTACTTAAACTTGTATTCTGTCACCCAGGTTGGTACCTCTGCACTAACACTGTTAATTTGTGGCAACATGACATTGATGGCCAATCTAGTAGTAACACGTGGTAGCCTCTCAGTATGACACATGGTGGACATAAATTAATAAAATTAAAAAATCTTTAAAAAATATATAAATTATTAAAAAATAAAATATTCACATCAAGAATGAACTTGGACGTCCATTTCTAGACAATCGTTTGCCTAGATTTATTCCAGATATATATTTTAGTAAGATTATATATTTTTAATTTTCTTTTGGGGTGAGTACTTGATATACTAGCAGTGTAGTTTTTTTATTCAACAAGTAACCTTAAAAAATTGTTATGTGTCTTTTTTTAAAAAATATATATATCTCTAATATTTTACTATATCCCTATAGGGCACTTGTCAACCCTGATCCTACTTGTGGAGTCTAAAAACGCCACTAATAGTGTATCAAATAATTTCCCTTTTCTTTTTAGGTTATTATTTTATACAATGTAAGCAATTTCTTTTAACTCCCCATGTGTATGTTTTAATTCATTATTTATTTATTTTTTAATATTACCTAAGGAGATATGGCAATATTTCAACCCTACTTGTGGAGTTTTTCTTTCCAAAATAAATTTCTTTTATAAAATATCAATTTATAAGTTATTAATATTTTAAAATATATAAAATAAAATTTATAAATTTAAAAATATATCATATTAAAAATATATAAAAATTCTATAATATTTTGAAAATATATCAAATTTACAATAATATATATAAATAAAAACATTTTAAACATTATAAATTTATAAAAAAATATACATAAAAGAACTTAAAAGCACATCTACAATGAATTTGAACAATCTTTTTATATTTTAAAATTATATATATTTTAATTCCTAAATAATAATAACAAGATACTTTATAAAAATTAAAACATATAAACTTACTAAAAACAAATTGAGAATAAATTTGAACAAATAAAAACTTTTGAATAATTTTGTGGCCATTTGTAACTTTTTGAAGTTAATCGATCAAAATGTAAATTTATTAATAGTTTAGTGACTTTGAGTGTAATTTACCTTTTATTTATTTATTTTAACCTAAGAAAATGCCATGTTAGCAATTTACACATGACTCAATTGGAAAATAGAGGCACATAGATAACGGGTTAATAAAATGCAAAAATTAAATCAAAATCAAAATTTAATGTATATAAATTCACCAAATTAAAATTAATGTATACTATTATAAATTGTATCAATATTCATATATATAAATTTTGATATTTAAAATATAATAATCCATTTCAAATTCAAATTTGAGTCTAACCTAACCCACATGGATTGGCCACCAATTTATTTTCCTTGGTGTCTAACCATCCAATGAATGTACCAAAAGTTTATCACGATTTTAATTTTGTTTTCAAACATTTTCTTTTTTCTAATTTTAGCCCCAAATATATGATTGAGACTTACTATTTTGTTTTAAATAGGAAGATTTTAGGGTCATTTGCTTAGCCGCTACCCTTTTCTTTAATGTTAAAATATACTGTTAGCCTTTATACTTTGATAAACTTTGAGATTTAATTTATGTAATTTAAGAGTTAGAAATTATTTTTTACTTTTGAAATTTAAACTTTTTAATCCAATCATTAACAATATTGTTATCTTTCATTAAAATTTATCAATTTGGCATATTTTTTTATTAATCAATAGCCATGTTTTATGAAGGTGCCAAATTAATATGGTAAGTTGACAAGTATTTTGATAGAAAATATTAACGATGTTCATTATTGGACCTATTTGTTTTATTATTTATTATATTTGTTTATATTTCATCACGTATTTTTGGTGTAGGAATTATTATTATGCACGTTCTATATTATTATTTCTTTATTGCTTATCTTAAATGTTAGTATATTATAATTGCTTTTAATCTTCGTGTTTGATAATATATAAACGCAATGTTGTTACATGGTTATTATTTAAAATCCATTTTTGCAAAACTACTATATTTTATTTAAAGGTTTTTAGAATAAGGCAATGTTTTGGTATTTAGAAATTCGGGAAATAGTTCCCTAACGTACTGTTGCGATTTTCCGTTTGGCTAAATAACTAAATATCCTTTTAACAAGTTTTATAAATCATGAGAGGATTTTGATTACGAAGGTTTTAAAATATCGTGTCCAACGTGCTGGATGTGATGTTTATAGTCTTTTGGAACAAAAAAATCTCAAGTTTTAAATAAAAAAAATCTTATTCTTGAAAATTCAAAACATTGTATCCTAACTCATTGGGTGTGATGTTTTCTATCTCAAGGTAAGAATATTCTAAAATAAAGATGTACCTAGCTTTGAAGTCATGAGATACTGTATCCTAACTTACTGGGTGTGGTATTCTTATTTCTTTGAGACAGGTAGTCTTTGTTTACCTTCAAATAAAGGATCTTACTTTAAACTTTTTAAATTTCAAACATTTGGACATGATTCTATCGATTAGGTACCAATTTTTGGGCATTACGAGGGTGCTAACCCTTCCTCGTACGTAACCGACTCCCGAACCCATTTTCTTGTTTTTTTTTTCGTAGACCAAAATCAAATGTTTTAAAATAAAACGTTTTACAAGGTGATCCAATCACACCGAAGTAAAAAGGGATTGGTGGCAACTCCCATTTTTGTTTTCAAAGTCAATCCCTATTTTTTCAAAATCGATTTTTAAAATAGTTTTGACAGAAAATATTGACGATGTTCATTATTAGACTAGAATTTTTTAAATTGAAAAGAATAGGATATCTTAATTTTCAAAAGTTTAGATATAGGGACTAAATAAAATATTGCACGAAAATATATGGACTGATGAAAGGTTTTAACTTTTTTTAAAAAAAAAATATTATCACAATAATAGATATATTTTAACATTCCTTAATAAAATTGGTGTTAAAAGATCCGTAACACTAACTCAGTCATAACAAACTTAGTCAGAGTATAGTTAAAAAAGGAAAAAAAATCACGTTTTTAGCGTTTCTTACCCCTTTCCTAAGTTCAAGTTCATTATGACAAACAAACATCATCCGATGTTTATACATTGAAGTTACATAATTAAATGATCCTAAGAAAGAAATCATCCTCTATTTCAGAAACTTGGTTGTTTTCTCATGAAAAGATAATATTAAAAAAAAGGACCAATAATATTTTTGTTGTTGTAATGCATGTTTAAAAAGGGGGTAGATAATTAAAAGTGAAACAGAATATTGTATTGGCCTTTGGGTATCCTTTGCTAGGAATTGAGGACCAAAGCCATAAGAGTGACATTTTTGAGGTAAAAGGAAGAAGGTTTTTGAGAGAAAACAAAAATGGCAGAAGGAGGAGGAGAAGGGGCATCATTAGAGTACACACCAACATGGGTTCTAGCAGTTGTTTGTACATCAATTATTGCCATTTCTTTAGCTATTGAATGTTTATATTATTATTTAGGGCATGTTTTACAACATAAACAACAAAAACCACTCTATGAAGCTCTTCTGAAAGTTAAGAAGGTAAAGTGAAAGTTAAAAAGGGTAGCTTGTATTTTTTTTGAATCCATAGAGGATGTTCAAGACTAAAGAAAAGACAATCACTTGAACATCTTAAGGAAAAGTTTGTTTAAAATGCTACCTTTCTTTGAAATTTATGTAGAAAGATTTTTTTTGTTCTTTTATACTTTTCAAAATTTGTAACATTGAAATGTGGGGTTTTTGTAGAGTTGATGCTGTTGGGATTTATATCATTGTTGTTGACAGTATTTCAGAGTGCAGTTTCTAAATCTGCATGTCAAAGAAACTAGTTAAAGACATGCTTCCTTGTAAAATTGAAGAAAAAGAAGAATAAGATGATGATGATGGTAATGCTACAACATCTCATTTTCGAACCTATTTTGCTTCTACAATGTCCGGTGGCACCCAACACTTACAAGCTAAGGCATCATCCAATTCTTCGGTTATAGGATATTGCGGTTCCAAGGTAATATAATCGTACATGATTTCCAAATAAAATGTTATTTTTCATGGTGAGAGTAAGTAATATTGTGGTTTAAGGATCCCATATATATGATCTTTCTTATTTTTTTCTATATGCTTGTGTTCTTAAGGACAAGGTACCATTGTTGTCGGTCGAAGCTCTTTATCATATGCATATTTTATCTTTGTCCTGGCCATTGCCCATGTCACATTTTGTGTTCTCACTGTTTCTTTTGGAGGGCTAAAGGTAACATATCTCATTTCACTTATTTTCAATTTTTGTGCTTTGTGATAATTCATTTTCCCCTTCAAGTATTTGTATATTTTCAGCATCTCATAAAAGATGTTGTTTATTGATGTAGATACGAAAATGGAAACAATGGGAAGATGAAATTAGAAAAGAGGATGAGGGAAGTATGGATTAATACTAATCTCAATGCTCCCTGTCTTTCCATGCCATCCTTTCATGGTGCTTTGACCTTTTTATTTTCTCTTGAAGTATCTATGTCCAACACATTTCTAAAGTTGTATACATATCTGTGTATGATATTCGCATCGATGTTTGAGTAATATAGCTTATGATACATTGAACAATATATGTCGGCTCTAAAGTGGTGTAGGGTGATTGCAGTGTTAGAGAAAAAAGTCACTCATGTCCATCAACATGATTTTATCAAAGATCGCTTCCTAGGTTTCGGTAAAGATTTAGTTCCTCTAGCATGGTTGGTAAGTTGCTATTTTATTTATGGTACTATCTTATTTGCTATTCACATTTATAATTATTGAACTTAATGAAAAGGGATCAATAGGCATGATTATATTCACTTATGAGAAAGTTAGACCTTGAACTTCGTTATGTTACTCGAACTAGGACTAGGACTAGAGCGTTAATGTTAGAGGTAGGTGTGTTCCAGTTTTTTTACAACTTTGGAGAGTCCTTTGAAGAACATATTCAATATCCAATGTATGAAAATTAGAACATACTCATATTTGAAATTCACATCTAAATCTGAGTGATCTCGAAGTGATGTTGTGCCTTATTAATTGGCTTTTTAGGTTTGGTATTCACATAGTTTTTTCCCCATTTCCCGTTTACTTTTTTAAAAAAAATAAAATTGAAACACAAGTTTTGTATGGTTTTGCTAACAAGGATACTAATCATCTTCCCAAAATTCATTTATCAAGCAATTCTATGCATCTATTACCAAATCCGATTATGAGACACTAAGGCTAGGTTTCATCATGGTAAGCTATTTGTGGAGCAACTTTGATATGGCTATGATGGTTGTAGTGAAGCATCAATACTCATCATTTCTATTTTCAGATGCATTGTAGAGGGAATCCCAAATTTAATTTTCACAAATACATGATACGAGCCTTGGAAGATGATTTTAAGGAAGTTGTTGGTATAAGGCTAGTGATATTTCTAATGGTTTATGTTTCCTACACTCGTATTCTCCAGTTTAAGTGATGCTTATTCATTGTTTCTTTTCCATGTTTATAGTTGGTATCTTTGGGGATTCATCATCGTCGTATGACACTTGTATATTTAATTTTATTCCAAGTCTTCCCATCAATTTGGAGGATCCTTGGAGAACTATATTTCTGTAATCATATCTAATATGAGTGTTATACATGAATACTTTAAAGAAAACATGATGCATATGCTATGCCAATCCATAGTATTTATAACTTATATTACTTCGATTCTTCATTTTTCAAAGTACCATGTCTGGCGTATAAAGATTGTTACATTTTGCTTACGTGGCATGTAATAGATGTTTGTTGTTGAGCTTACTACTGAACATTAATGTTCCATGAATAATGATGGAATTTCCTTTATTTTCTTGTGCAGGTTGGCATACATATTTCTGGATAGCTTTCATTCCTTTCATTGTGAGTGGTTTCAATAGACATACATATACACATGCAATAAAGTAAACACACATCTAGCTACAGAAAATATAAGTGGACATGGGTATGAGGATATGATTTGTTCTTCCCACTTATCTAATTTTTCCAGCTCCTACTTGTCGTGGGCACTAAGCTAGAGTATGTGATTACCAAGTTGGCTCATGAGGTTGCTAAGAAACATGTAGCTATTGAAGGGGAATTAGTGGTAAAACCATCAGATGAACACTTTTGGTTTGACAATCCTAGGATCGTTCTCTACTTGATCCATTTATCCTTTTCCAAGATGCATTCGAGATTGCATTTTTCTTTTGGATTTGGGTAAGCTTAAATATTAGGGCCACTACACATTGTAAGGGATGAACCATAAGGAAAGTTGCTTCTTTATTGTAGGTTCAATTTGGGTTCAATTTTTACCTAATGGGTCAAGTATCTTACATTTTTTTGAGGCTTCTTATAGGGTAAAAATCAATCACCATTCCTTTTAATTTGTGCATGGTTTCTTCATAGTTACTAATAACATTTGATCTTCTGTTGGTTCATACAGGGTTTTCATTGAAGTATTGTGTAGTTATAGTACCCTACCACTTTATGCCATTGTTGCACAGGTTTGTTAAGTTTCACATAACATATGTTTCTCTGACTCTTGGTTTTATTAATTTTTTAATTGAAATAAAGATGGGAAGCATGTTCAACAAGGCAATATTTGAAGACCATGTGCAAACGAGTCTTCTTGGTTGGGAAAAAAAGGTGAAGAAAAAGAAAGCCTTAAAACAGAAGACAGAGCTTGCGGCAGAATCAACCCCCTCGGAGGTGTCGATTCAGGTGGAAAGTGACGATTCTAGTCCAAAAGAGGATGATCGGAAATAGAAATGAGCATAGGGGATAGGGTAATAAAGTTCTACTTCATCGCTACATTTTATTAGGTAGGTATATTCATATCAATATCTAATGTCTAAGTGTCTAGAAAAATGCTTAACAAATAAGAGTTAATTAACATCCATTTCAACTATTATGCCACTATTTGTTGTTATTGTTTTGTGTATCTTATAGACATCCAATTTCGCCTTTGAATTAAATATACTTTATTTTAATAATTGGATGTTGATCTCTCGATTTAAAGAGTACGTAAAATCATAAGAGGCAACAATGTTGTCAATCTTCAAATCCTTACCTCTACCTATCACGGGGCTAAAATTTTAGTCTCACAATTCGTGCAACTTGGGCAATTTATTTGCTCCAAATGCGCTTAAGTCAACCTATCTCGAAATATGAGAGTTGTCAAGAAAATTCTCCAATGCACCGAAACAATATAGCGGAATAAACTTGAAACGAAAAGAGTAATTAGAGAACTAAAAAGCCACAAGAAGAATGCTCACTAAGTGTTTAAGTAAATGCTTTTAATATATTCTTAACGCAAGTATAACTAAATACAATGGGATGATACAAATGAATGGGGAGGCCTCTATTTATAGTTGAGCTCTCCAAAATCAACAGTACAAATTGAGTTACATTGACGGTCAAGATTAGAGCCTATCTACAATTGAGAGTCCTAAAGGATTTAAACTCTATACAACCTCATCCCTTTAAGATTTAACCTATTTACCCTGGTAACTCTAGTTTTACTGGAGTGTATCACCGGGTCACCAATGCTTCAAGTAGATGGGCTTTTCCATGGATTCCACGAGTCAGGCTAGTTCACGTGGGTCAAATGAGCCCCATTTAATAAGTTGAACTCTATGGGATGTTCTGTGCACTATGGTCATGGGCATTGATCTGCGGCCTGTGACGTTCTCCCCTACCTATTCTTGTAATGCTCTCGTTGTGTCGTAGGATGACATTGGTCTTACTTGCCTTGAAACTTTATTGATGCGTCGATCGATTCTTGACTAGCCTTTTGTTAGGTAGTCTCGCTCCTCGGAACACTTGCTCGACTTCTGTCGTCCCTTAACTTTAATCTTTTCTCTCCTTTTTGGTACATATTGTTTTAAGAGTCAACCGCTCTTACTTTCCCACACTGTGATGTGCCTCGATTGGGATCCCCTTGATCCACACAAATAAGATTTGGCACACCTATTTTAAACATCAGGTTAACTTTGAGTCTTGCTTCAGAACTCTAAAAGGGCCCCTATGTCCTTGCCAAGCCAACAAATCAAAATTTAAAACACTACCAAAGTGTTTGAGATGTACCTCATTTGTTGCATTTACTCGTTTCGGCTGCCCAATTTACATCGCCACTTTCCCCCTAAAATTTGATGCACAACTGACCTCTCTCTTGGGTGGTAGGCCCACTGATAACTCAACAGGCTTCATATCAGTTTGTTGCCCCTCTAACATATCCAAGATGGTCTCTTTAGCACTCCGATCTACCAAGTCAATGCTTTTGTCATAATGAACACCCTCAGCTAGTTGGATTACCGATAATACCTTTATTCCACCCCTCATGTTTTGACTCACCAGCACAACGCATTTTTGTTGTTGAGTATAAAGGAACCAAAAGAGCATTAATCTTGTTCAGAAAATTTAAGTTAAGAACAAAATCGTAATCATCTAAGTGATTTACCTTAAAGTCTTCCTTGCTTTTCCATTGACTAATTTGTAGCTCAACTCCTTGTGCTACTCCTACATTTGGGACCTATTTGGAGTTAATAGTATTGATCTTCTTAGTTCATTCATTAACTAAGAGACCAAGTTTACCCATGACTTTTTCTGATATGAATAGGTTTGATTCCCCCATATCAATAAGAACACTCTTCCTTTGACTTGTGATGTTGATGTCCACATATATCAACCCTTTCTACTTGAGATCCCTTTTCGCTTTCGCAAAATTGAGTATTATTGACCCAAGCTTCAATAACTTACTCTTAACATGCTCGCTTCTTCTTTATTGGTTGCGAATATCTTGGATCGCTTTGGCCAATCCGCATCCTATTCGGACCACAACATAAGAAGCACTCCACTTGCTACTTCTCATTCTTTCTAACTCTCTTGGCTTTGAATGAACACACTATTGAACCAAGTTTCATTGATGCTCTATTCAGCTCATTATCCTTTTTGATGGCAAATAGCATGGATAGTTTCGAACAATCCCTCACACTATGCAAACCTTTACAAAAGAAACACCTCACTGGCCATTTTGGTTTATTGTTAGGCTTCCACTTCTCATTTGGTGGTTTCTCATTGCGACCATTTTCATTGCTATTCTCAACCGAACCTTCCTCATCTCTTCCTCCATTTCTCCTCTCTCTAGGCTTAGAAGACTCAAACTTGTTTCTCTTTGAAACAAGCTCAAATAAAGACTCCGCTACGGCCATAGCTTTGAAAAGTTCTTGGACCCCTCGACATTGAAACTCTTGCTTTGTTCATAGCTTTAGCTTATCAATGAATGAGAAAAATTCCTCTTTCTCACCCAAATTGAAAATCTAGAGCATGAGTTCACTAAACTCCCACACATACTCCTTGGTTGTGCATTGTTGTATAAGCCGATGCAACTTAGCTAGAGCCTTATCCTTAGCATACTATAGGTAAAATTGTGCCTTGAATTCTCTATGAAAATCCTCCCAAGTCTCAATAGAGGTACCATCTAGTCTCTCATTTGTGGACCTACGACACCATCATAATAAAGCAACATCAGTAAAATACATGACAGTAGTATGTACCTTAGTAGCATCATCCATGATGCCTTTGGCACGGAACTATTGCTCCATCCCCCACAAGAAGTTGTCCACATCCTTTACAGACCTCATTCTATTGAACTCTTTCAGCTTTGGGACATCTACCTTAGGCATAGGTGTCGCATCCAATGCCCCATTACCCAAAACAGCTTTGTAGATATTAAGCTGCCCCTTGAGCTCGTGAATTTGTTCCTTTAAGGCCAACACCATAGTCTTGAGAGCATCATTCCTCTTAATTACCTCACCAACAACAGTATTTAGGACCCCTTGCATCACATCTATATTGTCACTAAGGCCTCTACCACTTAGTCCTTGAGCTAACCATGCCTCGATTCTAGCTTTGTATTACACCCATTAACTTCCTCGAGGGTATCCTTAACATCACCCATAGAGTTATCAAGTTTGGCTACCTTGCCATCTGCTGCATATCTCTTGGTCAACTTACTTTCTTATCCCTCCCACAAGTCTCTATTGGCTCTTGCTCGTCTACTCTTTTCGACATCTCAACCAATACTTTTAAACTCTAGCTTGGATACCAATTATCACAGGGCTAGAACTTTGGCCTAAGGTTATTTCTTCGCTCCAAATGCGCTTAAGTCAGCCTAACTCTCAAAATTTGAGAATTCTCCCAAAAATTCTCTAAGGGATTGTATGAAATGACAAGTTTAAGCACTAAGAATAAATTTTGATATTTTTGGAAACACGAAATGCATGAAAATGGAAACCTAAACATTTTGGAAAACTCGAACATTTTGGGAAACTGAACATTTTGGAAACTCGAACATTTTGGAAACCCGAACATTTTGGAAACTGAACATTTTGGAAACTTGAACATTTTGGAAACACGAAGATGTAAGAAAAATGGCAAATTACTGAGCCGATCGAAAATTTTAGGAAACTTAGAAATAAGTAGGAATGACAAATTTTAAAGCCCAAAATAAGAAATAAGGGCAAGAGGGCCTTAAAAGAAAAAGTTGGTGAAATTTGACACACAATCGGGCTTGGAAAAGTGGCCTGAAGGTGTCACTTAAGGTTTATGGAAATGGCCTGAGTTCGAGTCACTTGGAAAGCAAATATTGAGGGTTTTATTTTGGTTCCAAGGCTAGGAGGTTGGACGGCACAAGCATCTAGAATTAGAGGAGTTTTAATTCCATAAATATATGATTAAATAAGTGATAAATAAAGGATTTTCTTTTACTAAGATAAATGAGGAGTTAAAGGATGGATTAAATACTTTTAAATTTATTTAAGTGATAATTAATGGAGATAAAATTATCACTTGTGGGGAGTAGTGGCTAAGTTTTGGACTCTTGGTCTAGCAATTTCAGTTAAAAGAGGAAAATTGAGACTTTTCTCTCATTCATTCTACCCTTGTAGAAATTTTGCTAACTCTCTCCCCTCTCCACGAATTTTCCTAAGCAAGAAACCATCCTCTCTTTTTCTATTTTCTTCTTCGTTTCTACTATCAAAGTCAAATTTTTATTGATTCTAAGTAAAGGAGAAATCATCCACAACATCAAAAAGGGTAAGATCGTGGTCGATCAACTTCTATTCTTTTCTTTTTACCAAAATTCGGTACTAATCCCTACTCTTGTTCATAGCCGAATAGCATAAGGGATCTTCGGATTCAAAAATGAGGTAAGTCCATCAATGTACATTAAAAAAGATCCTTCCATAATTAAATAATAGATCAAATCTAACAAGTGATTTCAGAATTTAAAATAAAGATCAACTTGGATTTGATAACCCCAAGGTAAGTGAGTCTATACATTCGGCCAAGGCCAAATCTTAGTCAATTAGATCAAATTGATCAAAAACTAACCTATTCAGAGATCTAGGAATTTGCCGATTACAAGGAAAAAGGAAGGTGAAGTTTTCGGGATTTAAAAATCCATAAGGTAAGCCCCTAAAGGTATTCGGCCAAGGGTTGTGTGATTACCTAGATTAGATCTATAATTATTAAAAAGCCGAAAACTAATTTATGTTGAGTTTTAAGGGTGGCCGAACATCAAGTGAAGGAAAACCAAGTTTTTGGGATTTGAATAAACATTAAATCGGCATCAAAGGTAAGCCTTTTTACAAATCCTACTAGGATTTGGTTTTGTTTTAAGTCAAATAGGTTTATTAATGTGTATTAAATGATGGCCGAATATAGGGGTAATTGCAGATCTAAAGTTAGATCGGGATTTTCGAGATCTCAAGGAACCTATTAAGCAAATCGGTGTGTACCCTTACTAACTTTCGATATTTTATGGCTATTATTTTAATATATGAATATGAATAAGAATGTGAATGTGGTTATGTACCACAAATGTGGCAAAAAGTACCCATGTCGTTTCCTACTTACGATAGGATTGTGAAATATGTTATTTTATAACACAATATAAGCAATATTTGAATATAGAAAGCAACTTGAAACGAAAAGAGCAACTAGAGAACTACAATGCCACAAAAGCAATGTACACTAAGTGTTTGAGTAAATGCTCTCAATATATTCTTAACTCAAGAATAATTTCTTTTGGGTTTTATTTGATGAATACAAATGGATTATTCTTTATTTTTACTTTACTTTTAAATATTGGGATGATAAATATGAAGTTTAATAAAATGGGAGCCCAACTCAAAATAATAGGCCTCTATTTATAGTTGAACTCCTATAAAACCAACGGTATAGATTGAGTTACATCGACGATCAAGATTAGAGCCTATCTACATTGAGAGTCCTAAGGGATTTAAACTCTATACAATCTTATCCCTTTACGATTTACCCTATTTACCCTAGTAACTCTAGTTTGACTAGAGTGTTTCAATAGTCCACCAAGGCTTCAAGTAGGTGGGCTTTTCCATTGATTCCACAAGTCGAGCTAGTTCATGTTGGTCAAATGAGCCCCATTTAATAAGTTGACCTTTATGGGGCGTTCTATGCGCTATAGTCATGAGCTTTGATCTGTGGCCTATGACATACCACTGTTGTTAAATATAAATACTCGCATTATTGCCTAAATAATATTTTAAATTAGACTCTAATGAAAATTTGCTTTTGTTTATGTGTAGATTTTAGTTTAGTTTGTGAATTTCAATATGGGTTATTCTGATTCTTACTCAAGTTTGTACCATAATGGTTTAAAGTATTTATATTTTAATTGTATTAAATTTATTTATCTCAAAATCATTTATCTGTGGAGTTCATTTAAACTTGATCTCCTTTAATGATCCATTTTACTATTAAAAAATAAAATTTTATAAAATTATAATTAAATTCAAATGAAAATATCAATTTTATTATCAAAATTTTAATTCCAATTACAAAAATACTCAAACAGTCATGCTCTTAAACTTGAGTGATCATTTGATTAGATTACCTAAAAAATGTATTCAAGGTTAAATTTTGCTATTAGTCTCTGTATTTTGTGAAAGTGATGAATTTAATCTCAATATTTTAATTTGGTCACTTTTAGTCTATGTACTTTTAAAATTTTAAAATGTAAGTCCTTGCAAGATGATAATTGTTAAATTTATTAAGTTCGATTATGATATTTCCAAAATATAATGCACCAAACATATTATAATATTTGTAATCCCATGTCAACTTAGTCTTTCCTCATATTACTCATTAAGAATCCGATTAATGGATTAAGGATTTTCATTTGCGTCAAGATTGAAATTTCAAAATTCAAAAAGTATAAGGACTTAGAATGACCCAATTAGAGAATATGGAGTAAATCTACAACTATACACATAGTACATGACTAACAATTGAATTTAACTACTACTATTTGGGTTAGAACATAACTTAGATCCAAGTCAATCTGATGGCCAGTGTCAGAGATTGAAAAAGAAAGTTGTTTGGATTTTGGTTCATAGATTCGTGATGTTCAAAGTTATTTCCTAAAAAAAAATATAAAGTGTAGAAGAGAAGGAGAATGAGAGCTTTCAATTGGTACAGGCCGTGCGAACAAAGAAGGCCAGACAATAATGATTTTAACAACCCAATGACTTAAATGAAAACTTTTGAATAGTTTAGTGACCATTTTGTAACGTTTTAAAGTTGAGTGACCAAAATGTAAACTTGGTAAATCCTTTAGTGACCTTGGGTGTAGTTTACCCATCAAATAAGTGCCCTTATGTCTATTTTTTTTCAAGAATATTATTTAGGGCATTTAAAAAGTATTATTATTTAGGGTAAATGTAATACCCCATACCCAACCCGATCGTTGGGTCTGAGTTACGGGATGCCACATTCGTTGCCAAAGCAACTAAAATTAATTACAATTCTATTTTAACAGTTCAATGTGCTATTAAGATTAATTCATCATTTTAACTTATTATATAATCTTATATGGGATATATACGAGCTTACAAAAGCTCTTTCACTAATCTAAGGTCGTTTAGTAACTAAAATTCAACATTTTCAAAATTAATGGGTAGTAATTGCCTCTCCCTCACTCATCCTCGTGGTAGAGTAAAGGAATAGATTAATAAACACTAATACGATAATCAAATCAGAATAGCTATGTATGGTATCTACAAGTATGACAGGTCAGTTGTAATATTTATGGTGTTATAATGGAACATCAGAGTATTCCAAGGATCGAACAAAAGGAGTCAGCAATTTAATGATTCCTACACAACAAGCATGCAATGAAAGAGTCTAGCTAGCTACTCACTAAGCACTATATTACGGTAAGCCATAAATAAATTTGATTAAAATTAATTAATTAGCTAAAACGAAAAAGGACTAAATTGTAAATAACATAAAGTGTAAAACTAACTAATACGATAATAGACAATAGTTGGTTGGTTTGCATGTTGTTTTTTTTTTTAAGTTTTGAATTAGTGATCTAAATCACTATTACTCCTAAATTGGCTCAATTTTACCTCTCAGCCTCAATTTTACCAACTTAGACAAATTAGTTTGGTTCATCTCTCGACCTTACCAACTAATCTGACTCTATCAAATTGGTGCTCGATAAGATCTCCTCTTGATATCTCTTACCTAAATTTTTCCTTAGGGTCGTCAATCCTAAGTCTATTCTATTGAATCTAATTTTTATGATTAAGTCCTTATACTAAAGATTAACTAGTCAACATTTTCATCAACCAACCACTTTGGGTTTAGCTACCCATACCCCCACTTAAGCAAACAAGAACGCAATAATAACTTAAAATGTGCTTAAATGGAAAATGCAAGAAAATTGAAAAAAAGCTAGGTTTTTCTTGAAAAAGCTTGAAAGTAAAAAAGATGAAAGCAAAGGAAATGAACAACAAGACTTAAAGGTTAGACTTTTAATGATGAAATTAAAAGGAAATTGAGTTATATTAATACTAATGATTAAACTGAAAATACAAGAAATTCAATGTACTAAACTAACAAATAAACCTAGATACAGTGATAACTTAATTAATTAATTACCATTAACACTAAGAAAAACAATAAAATGTGCAAGAAAAGTAAACCCTAAGCTATGAAGAAGATAACTACCCTAAACTTAAACTATAAGATGAAAGAAACTGTAATGACCCGAAAGTTAGTGGTGTTAGAAATGGTAGTTTTGAAACTCTATTTTTGATCATCAAGACCGTAAATATTATTGTTTAATATTTATGAGGTTCAATAAAGTCTAATTGAAGTTTGGTCCTTTAATTTTGTCAATTGGATAGTTAATTAATGTATAAGGACTAAATTATAAAAGTGGTAAAAGTTAAATAATATGGATTTTGAAGTAATTGGAGAACCAATTAAACAATTGGACCAATTAATATATTACCAATCGATAGTGGCAGACATTGTGCAACCACTAAAGTTGATTTAACTTTATTAAGATTAATTATTAAGATTAATTCGCTAATTTTAGGTGATTAACATATTAATTAAAGTATATAAAGGAATTATTAATTGAAAAACAAGCCATTTTCTACAATTCATCATATTCCACCATTTGAAAAATAAAGAAAAGGGTTTCAAGCTTTTTCATATTCGGCCCTTTGGTTATTATGTAAATTCAAGCCTATTTCTTATAAATTTTATGTTTTTTAGGTATTAGGAGCTTGATTTAGCTAACTCGTACACCAATTTTTAAAACTGTTAAAACTTTTAAAATTTTCCATTTTTTATTCTTGAAGCTTTTAGTACTAAATTGTTACATTTTAAGCTTAGATATGAAAAAGAACTAGTTTGTAAAGTGAAAGCTGTTAATTTTCAACATAGGGACTAAAGTGTGAATATTTCAAAATTAACAAGAATTTTATATAATTATAGATAATAGATTGCTGTAGAAGGATGAAATTGAGATTGATTTCGAAATCGAAGCTCAAATATGAAAGTTATGGTAATTTCGGTTTTAAAGACTAAATTGAATATGATGCAAAAGTTTAGGGGAATTTGAATAATGAAATTGAGCTGATATATGCTTATAATAAGATGAAATAATTGGGTTGGAAATGATAAATTGAACTAAATTATTGTATAAATGAAAAATTGAACCAAACCAATGATAATCAAGAAAAAAAAGGCGAAATTGGTTATTAGTCCTTGAATATTTGGTTGTTTGCTATTTTGACTAGGTAGTTCATATAATATTTTTTAAAAATTTTATGTGTTTAAAATTATAATTCTAAATTTGTTTAATTGAAATTTGGATTATTTACGATTTGGTACAAAATGTGAAATATGAACTAAATCATAAGAAATGACAAATTGATTGATAAATTCAATATAATGAATTGTAATCTAAGATTGATTAGTTGAATTGAATCAAATTGATATGCTTATGTTAAATTTTCAAGATAGAGGACTAAATTGAATAAAAGTGAAAATAGTATAAATTGAAGAAATTGTGAAATTGGTTTAGTATTGTAATGAATAATGCTATGCTATATATTAAATGATGTATTGATTGATGAATTGATGATATTGAGATCGATAAAATGAGGATTGAACTATAAAGAAATTTGATTATTGGTTACCTGATTAACTATTCAGGCAAAGTCGGAAATAGTTGGCATGCCATAGGATAGATAGAGTACGAGTTACTTTGACTACATGTCGATAGGTGCCGGACATGTAATAGCTTGATTTAGACCCTAGTCGGAATAGTGGTTTCGAGACCAAAAATCTGGGGTCGGAGTAATATTTTAATGTTATATTTGGTGTTGATTATGTGTGGTATAGCCTGTGTGAAAATTCTGTGTGGTAATTTTATTGACTGTGTGCCAAATTAAGAGAAAGGACTTAATCGCGTAAAGTGTAAAAGCTATATGTTGATTTATAGATACCTAAGTGTTGTTATCTTTTAATGTGGAGGCCTTATGAGGCAATTATGCCATAAATATGATAGTGGGTGACAATGGACAAAAATAGCCTTAGAGTATAAATGTTTTATATCTTTAATAAAAGGGTAAATTGGTAAACGAAGAAATAATGTATATTTACTAAAACAAATGAGAAAAAGAAAGCCTTATTCATCTTTTCTTCCACCGATTTTTGAAGAAAGAATAGGGTTTTAAGCTTTTGAATTTTCAGCACCTATCAAGCTTGATTCAAGGTTAGATTTTGTTGATAATTTCTATGTTTTGTAATCGTTGCTTCGTGCTCTAGCTAACCCAAGTTGTAATTTTGTGAATTGATGATGTTTTTGTGATGAGCCATTGATGAATGCTTGAGCTATGTGCTAGTTGATAGTGAAATATGAAAACTTGGTGTTGAGGAAACATAGTTTGTATTGGGATTTTTAGTGAAATTGAGCATTTTAGGCTTAATTGAGAAAATGAGAAATTAAAGGATTAAAATGTGAAATAAATGAAATTTATGGGCTTGTATGAACACAAGGAAAATTCGGTTAGGCTTGTGTGAAAAGAAATTATGTGAATTTGATGATTTTGTGAAATAGGGACTAAAGTGTCAAAATGTAAAAATATGAGGGCTATTTTGTAAAATGCCCTAAATAAGTGTGTGTGGATTAAATTTCAATGTGTATAGACCAAGAAAGAAGAGGTTCGAATCGAGATCGAGGCAAAGATAAAGTGCTCGATTAATCGACCGTTTCGATAGTTCGACATCCAAGGTAAGTTCGGACATAATACGTGTATTTATCTATGTTTAATGTTGTGAAATAAATGGTATGATAATATTGAAATGTGAATGCTATGTGAGGACTTGAGTTATGTGGCACTAAGTGTGCGTATTCGAATGTGACTGAGATGATTTGCACTGTGTGTGCGAAATAATATAAGCTCGGCTCTGTGGTTGGCACTGTGTGTGTGATACTGATTTAAGATTGGTTTGATTTAGATGCACTATGTGTGCGATGCTAATTAAGCTTCGGCTAACTATTTGGGCACTAAGTGTGCGATTGAATCGAAGAAGGGATGAAAGTTGATTGAAGTGAAATAGTGAGTATTAAGTAGCAAATGTAATCGACAACTAAGTGTTGGTTAAGGTACGTTAGGAACCTATGTGGTTGATGAACCTCTGAATGAGTTATTGTAACATCCTGAAATTGGGCCTAGTACGATTGAGCCCAATGGGCCTTAGGCGTAGTAGCGTTTAAAATTTTTGGAGAACAGGAGATCGGCTTAAGTGCAAGCTAGACCATTAAGATAAGTGATTTTGGAAGGTTAGAGGGCTTCTATGAAGTCCCGGGATCAAATATTGGCTTTGGGGAAATTTTGGTTTTAGGTGAAAAAAACCTGGAAGTTGGCAGGTAGGCCTTAAGAATAAAATATGGAGAAAAGTGACACAAGTGGAGTGTGTGGTATAGTGGCAAAGTGACGCCACTTAAGGACAAGGGAATGATGCCACAAGGAAGGAAGGAGGTCCAAGGTTCTAGTTGTAGTGTTTGCATTCCTTTTAGATTATTTTTTTGTTAAATGAATTTAGACCTTGGCCATAGGGTTATATTTAGTTGCGCATGGTTTAAGACACAAGGAGCTGGTTGGTAAAGTGGCAAGTGGCGTGAATTGGTTGATGGGAGAGCTTGGGTTGAATCTCACGAGGAGCAAGGAGTATTTATTTTGCAGATTGACTGAAGAGTTTCATTGAATTTAAACTCTCTTCGACGAAGGATCCCACATCGAAAAGATACAAGGAATGAAGGTGAAGAGCTAGCTATATAAAGAGCATGCCGGAGGAGGTTAACATACCTTGGTGGGCGTTGGGCAGGAGTGGTCGCAGTAGTTTAGCACCGAGTCCTATCGGTGTGTAACTCTCGACTCTAGTTGTAGGCGGCAAATGCCGAAGTGCATCACGGCAATAGTAACCATCTACGTGCGGCCTTGCGTGTGGGGCTTCGACGCGATAGTCGAGGCCATCAAGAGTAATTTTGTGGGTTGGGGCTACTTGGGTCGCGATGGGCCGAAGTAGGCCCAATGGGCTAATGGGCCCAATTGGAATAAATTGTAGGATGATATAGTATATAGTGAACTAGACTAGGTGGAACCTATATCGTGGCTAGATTTGTGTTAGGTGGGCCACACGGCGTGTGGGCTTGAATGGGCAAAATCGGGTTTTAGGCCCAATAATCTGTGACGACCAGAAAATGGTAGCCGAGTCGTCAGGTAACATTAGACCTTGGAGGGCCATTGTAGGTATGAAATTACGAAAATACCCTTGGTAGGTAAATTACGAAAATACCCTTGGTGGGTAAATTACGAAAATACCCTTGGTGGGTAAATTACGAAAATACCCTTGGTGGGTAAATTATGAAAATACCCTTGGTGGGTAAATTACGAAAATACCCTTGGTAGGTAAATTACAAAATACCCTTGGTGGGTAAAATTCTTGTTATACCCTTAAAGGTTGGTTAGATTGATTATGTTGTATATTATTATTCGATTATGATGGTAATTCGTTTAATCGTTATTTGATATATAATTGCATACATGTCATCTTGCATACAATTGTAATATTATGTATGTTGCATGGGCATATGGGTGATAATGATAAAGGGAAGTGTTCGGTGGTTTTACCATATTATCGGTGACCTATGTCACATATTATGAATCTGGTGACTCATCACATTATCTCGTGGCTATGCCACAATTATAAAAGCGATCTGCAGTTGATTGCAATGGCGCCTTCGATGGTGTGTAGCGGATGGAGGGTCGATTTAGTAATCCCACGGTGTGATTGGTGTCTGGTGGTGTGTAGAGGTTGGATACTTAGGTTGGCACAGGTTGCATTGCATACATGCTTAATATGTTGTATTTGTATGGGTTGATACATGTTCTTACTATTGGGGGTTGTACACACTGAGTTTTCGTAAACTCACCCCCTCTTTTTAAATGTTTCAGGTAATCCCTAGTTTGAGGACTTGGAGCCGAGGTGGACTCTGTGGTGGCCATGCACTATTTTCTCGTAAACTTTCAGTTTCTATTTAAAATTACTTTCTAATTTTGGGATTTTGCAATGTAATAAGGCCTTGGTATTTTATTTGGTTTTAGCTTTTAATTTGGTTACTGCTTGTTATTAAATGTTTAATACGGGATTTTCCTAAAATGTTAATAAACCGTTTCTTTTTCAAAATTACTTACACTCGATTTTTCACAACAAATATAACAAACACGAACTTTTTAACGAACACACAGTTTTAGACATTTCTTTCATGTGACATGCCAGATCCGGTCATAACGTTTAGGTCGGGTTTGGGGTATTATAATTTTGGTATCAGAGCCAGGTTCAAAAACTCGACTGTGGGTTTGGGTTCAAAAATGTTTTCAAAGGATGGTTTAGAAAATATATATCTTTTCTGTAAGTATGGCACCCGAGTCTCTGGCACCAAATCCGTAAGTTTCCTTTTAACTATATTCTGTTATATGCAAAATGATTGTATTTATTCTATGATGTGTGGATGTGATGCTTGAATATAGGAATTGTATGTATGTGTGAAAAATATTTGTTGATTCAGTGGTAGATAGTTGGTTATGTGAAGGGGTTCCAAGATTTATTTAGAAAGTATATTAGTTTTATTAAGATCAGAGTGCGTAGCAAGAGCGTAGTGTTGTAGGTTAGGATGTGTGACTGTTAGATAGTTGGAAATTTCGAGGACGAAATTTCTTTAAGGAGGGTAGAACTGTAACATCCTAAAATTGAGCCTAGTAGGATTGAGCCCAATGGGCCTTAGGCGTAGTAGCGTTTAAAATTTTTGGAGAACAGGAGATCGGCTTAAGTGCAAGTTGGACCTTTTAGATAAGTGATTTTGGAAGGTTAGAGGGCTTCTATGAAGTCCCGGGATCAAATATTGGCTTTGGGGAAATTTTGGTTTTAGGTGAAAAAAACCCTGGAAGTTGGCAGGTAGGCCTTAAGAATAAAATATGGAGAAAAGTGATACAAGTGGAGTGTGTGGTGTAGTGGCAAAGTGACGCCACTTAAGGACAAGGGAATGACGCCACAAGGAAGGAAGGAGGTCCAAGGTTCTAGTTGTAGCGTTTGCATTCCTTTAGATTATTTTTTTGTTAAATGAATTTAGACCTTGGCCATAAGGTTATATTTAGTTGCGCATGGTTTAAGACACAAGTAGCTGGTTGGTAAAGTGGCAAGTGGTGTGAATTGGTTGATAGGAGAGCTTGGGTTGAATCTCACGAGGAGCAAGGAGTATTTATTTTGCGGATTGACGGTAAGAGTTTGATTGAATTTAAACTCTCTTGTGAAGGATCCCACATCGAAAAGATACAAGGAATGAAGGTGAAGAGCTAGCTATATAGAGAGCATGCCGGAGGAGGTTAACATACCTTGGTGGGCGTTGGGCACGAGGAGTGGTCGCAGCAGCGGTTTAGCACCGAGTCCTATCGGTGTGTAACTCTCTCTACTCTAGTTGTAGAGCGGCAAATGCCGAAGTGCCGGTCATGGTAATAGTAGCCATACGAGCGTGCAAGCGCACGTGTGAGGCTTCGACGCGATAGTCGACGCCATCAGTAGTATTTTTGTGGGTTAGGGCTGCTTGGGCCGCGATGGGCCGAAGTGGGCCCAATGGGCCCGTGGGCCCAATTGGAATAAATTGTAGGATGATATAGTATATAGTGAACTAGACTAGGTGGAACCTATATATGTGGCTAGATTTGTGTTAGGTGGGCCACACGAGTGTGTGGGCCTGAATGGGTCGAAATCGGGTTTTAGGCCAAATAGTCTGATGACGACCGAAAATGGTAGTCGAGTCGCTCAGGGTAACATTAGACCTCCAGGAGGGCCATTGTAGGTGCGAAATTATGAAAATACCCTTGGTGGGTAAATTACGAAAATACTCTTGGTGGGTAAATTACGAAAATACCCTTGGTGGGTAAATTACGAAAATACCTTTGGTGGGTAAATTACGAAAATACCTTTGATGGGTAAATTACGAAAATACCCTTGGTGGGTAAATTACGAAAATACCCTTGGTAGGTAAAATTACTGTTATACCCTTAGAGGTTGGTTAGATTTATTATGTTGTATATTATTATTCTGATTATGATGGTAATTCATTTCATTCGTTATTTGATATATGATTGCATACATGTTATACTACATACACGAATTGTAATATTATGTATGTTGCATGGGCATATGGGTGATAATGATAAAGGGAAGTGTTCTGGTGGTTTTTACCACATTATCTGGTGACCTATGTCACATATTATGAATCTGGTGACTCTGTCACATTATCTGGTGGCTATGCCACAATTATAAGGGCGATCTGCAGTTGACTGCAGTGACTGCCTTCGATGGTGTGTAGCGGATGGAGGGTCGATTTAGTAATCCCCACGGTGTGATTGGCAGGTACGGGTGGTGTGTAGAGGTTGGATACTTAGGTTGGGCTGGGTTGCATTGCATACATGCTTAATATGTTGTATTTGTATGGGTTGATACATGTTCTTACTATTGGGGTTGTACACTTTGAGTTTTCGTAAACTCACCCCTCTTTTTAAATGTTTGGGTAATCCCTAGTTTGAGGACTTGGAGCCGAGGTGGACTCTGTGGTGGCCATGCTTTGTTTTCTCATAAACTTTCAGTTTCTATTTAAAATTACTTTCTAATTTTGGGATTTTGCAATGTAATAAGGCCTTGGTATTTTATTTGGTTTTAGCTTTTAATTTGGTTATTGCTTGTTATTAAATGTTTAATACGGGATTTTTCTAAAATGTTAATAAACTGTTTTTTTTTCAAAATTACTTACACTCGATTTTTCACAACAAATATAACGAACATGAACTTTTTAACGAACACATAGTTTTTAGACATTCCTTTCATGTGACATGCCAGATTCGGTCGTAACGTTTAGGTCGGGTTTGGGGTATTACAGTTATGGAAGGCTAATTGAGCATATTAGTTTTGGATGATATGATATATGAGATTGTGAAATAATCTATGTGATGATTTGTATTGGTTAATGTATTTTGTTACGAACTTACTAAGCTTTGGAAAGCTTACTGTGTGAATTGTTTCTCTGCTTTGCAGAGTCAGTAAAACTAGCTCGGATTTGGGGATCATCAGCATCTTTATCACACTATCGACAATCTATTTTGGTACTTTTGGAAAATGTATATAGTTGAAATATGGCACGTATAGGCTAGAAGTTAAGTTATGTCTTGAAATGTTTAATCCTTGCCATGTGAGTTGGCTTGGAAGTTGAATGATGTAGATTTTATGAATGAGCTATGAATGTGGTATATTTCATGACTTTGTGGATTATGAAAGATGTGGTTTGAAGATGAATTATGGCATGAATTACCTAATGCAAGATATATGTATATTTTGAGATATACCATTGTTATTTTGAATGAACTTATGGTGATGATATTAGGTATAGAAGTAGATGGTAATGTTGATGATTATTGAGTGCATGAAATGGTATGTTTGAGTGCATTTAAAAGCATGAATTGGCATTGTTTTGAAGCTTCTTGGTAAACCCTTGTGTGGGAGGCAAATTGGCTTTGTAAATGGCTTGTTTTGCTTAAACAGTAATGGCACACGGGCGTGCCTAGTGACCGTGGGATAACGTCAGTAGCTAGCTCAAGTATGCTCGGCCACAATACATGGACATGCCTAGTAGCCATGTAGATAAGTCAATATATTGCCTAAGAGTACATGACCTTAGCACACGGGTGTGCTAGTGGCTGTGTGAAGAAGTCAGAATACATGCTCTGCTTTGGCACGGTCTGGACACATAAGGGTGTCTAGTGATCGTGTGAGGCACACGGGCTAATTGCATGGGCATGTGACCTCAACAGTGTTGAAGGATATTTGAAATTTTGAAAACTTTCATTAGTGTTTGGTTTAGTCCCGACCCCTTTCTAACACATGTTTAAGGTCTCGTAGACCTAGATGAGGGACTGTATGTTCGTAATTGAGTATGTATGATTGATGCTAAACTTTGTGTCATGTTATAGTTGTGAAATGTTGCAGTTGTTAGGTAACTCCTTTTAACCCTATTCCGGTGATGGTCTCAGGTTAGGGGTGTTACAGGGCACAACTTTTAATTTGGCATTATCCTATAAGGCATTGGGTGCCAAATTGGTGTGTTGGTTGGATCTGTGTATCTGTTCGAGTTTGAGTTAGGTTAATAGGGGTATAAAAAGGTCAATGGGATAAATGATATTCAAATTGATTTGATAATATGATTTGATGATACAAATACATATTCTGATTCATGAATGATCATGCGAACTTAATATATGAGCCCAGAGGGCCAAGATGATAATGTGACAGATTAATGATTTTGATTTGGAATTCGAATAATGAAATGAAATAGTGAAAGACAATATATTGAATTTGGATGTATTGTTGATTATAGATGGAAAATGATATGAAAATGATATGGAATTGAATAAATGTTCATCATAAGTTTTGATTTGTTGATACTCACCCTGTTGATATGTGGTTGCCATGTCTAGGCATACTCGTAAAAATAGTTTCTTATCGACTTAAGTTGTAAGTTAAGGTGAGTTGTTGTGTAAATACCTATGAACTTCCTAAGTATTTGTAATTGTAACACCCCAAACCCGGCCCAAACATTACGACCGGATTTGGCATGGTACTAGGAAGAAGTTTAGGAAGCTTGACTGGTTCCGGATAGATTCTAAGTCCTTATAAAATCTCAAATTTCGTGTTTCAGTTGAAAACTCGTTGTTTAGTCAACTTTGAAATTTAACTAGTCGAGCTTTTTTATTAGGTGACATTTGGAATCACTTACCGATTGTCTGATTATCGGTTTTTAATAAAAATGCCTTTTTATTACAAGAAGCGTTGTTTGACAGGTTATAAGAAAACTTTAGTTTGTAATCTAATTTCTAAAACATCCCATTAAGCAGTCTGAAATTAATATGTCCAAGCTTTTAAACCCGAAAGTAAATTCCAAATTTTGTAGTAGCCTTATTACAAACCGAAGAAAAATCCCAAAAAGTTATAAACGATAAATAAGATAAAATTTACTCATGAAATCCATGCGTGGCCACCTCGAGCTCCCTTCGACCCAGTCCATAAAGCTAAGAGTCACCTGCAATTGTTTAAACAAAAGTGTGAGCCACAGGACTCAGTGTGCAATTATTCCACAGACTCTATAAATGGGCCTTAGCCCAGAGCACCATTGGTCGAAGCCCAATTAACACAGCATAGCCAAATGATTCATATGAAACCCAACCCAACCTAGTTTTCCATCCTCTACACTCCACTTCGTACGTCCAACCTCAACACATCTGGGGATTTCTACAATCAACCCTCCATCCTCTACATTCCACTTTGGCAGTCATGCTGACAGACACACTGCTCAAAGATAATATAACATGGCCTAGCCACCGATCACCATGTGACCAAATATAATGTGGCCTAGCCACCGATCACTATGTGACCAAATATAATGTAGCCTAGCCACCGATCACTATGTGACCAAATCAAAGATGCAATAATGTGGCATCACGCCATCATTTGGTGTGACATTGTCACCCATAAGCACTTCCCCTTTCATATCATAATATCCCAATATCTCATGCATATGCAAAATAGTGTAATGAACAAATTATATATGATGTCACACACACAATCATGCTATCAAAATTGTAAGGTTTAACCAAGATACACTAACCTGATGTTTCGATTTTACCCAATAGGGGTAACTCAATCACCATTCGATTTTCGGCTTTCATAACACATACACGAATATTACAACAGAAAGAAGTAGTGTGATAATTACACACCTGTGAACACGCAAGACTACACTATCGATCTCGCTAACGTCCTCAGAGATCACATCGATCTGTTTATCCCTTTCAGAAGTTGGCCTACAACTTGGTGGCCAATCTCGAATAGCAGACATCGCACGCCTTTTAAACTTAGGGGCTGGGTTTATGGGTCCAACCCCATTCTTTGCCTGACTGGTACTTGATTCCATAAAAACGATCTTGATCAGAAGACTGAGTTAAACCGTTGAATAAGATAATAGCGAAACTAATTGCTTTGAACGAAGAAGTCCTTACCAAAATTGACAGAACCCGGAGGTTTCTACACTTAAATTAATAGATCACCTGATGTCCCTACATAACCCCATGTTAGATTTGGCCTTCCAAGATATGGGTTAAAGAAAGTGGCCTCTGGCCAAACGAATGGTACGAACCACTTACCCTGATTGATCGAATCCGATTGATCCCAAAGACCCTTCAAACACTGGCCAAAAGTAGGAGAAGAATGAAACCAAGCCCTTCCTATATTCGGCCAAAACCCAAGGAACAGGATAAATGCCTTTGATTGGAAACTAAAAGAGAAGAGAGAATTAAAAGAAAAGAAGAGAACACATACACCACTAAGAAGAATCCGATTAAAGAGATAGAGAGAAGAAGTGGCAGCAGCCTTCAGAGAAAGAAATGAAAATGGATTTTCGCTTCTAGGTGGTCACGAGACAACATAAAATATGACCAAAGAAGAATAAAGAGAAGAAGAAAGGGAGGGTTGAGGTTCGGCTTTAGGTGAAGAAGAAATGCTCACCTGTTACCCAAAATGCTAAAAGATAGAAGAAAAAGATGAAATGGTGGTGAATAGAAGGTTCGGCTAAGAGGTTACTAAAGGAAAATGCTTTTCAACAAAAGAAATATGAGAAGCTTGTTTCGGCTTTGATGGTGAGGGAAAGAACTTAAGTTGCAAAAATTGAAAAGAGGGGGAAAAAGAATTGGTTTCGGTTTAAGCTAAAGAAGAATGAATAAGGCTCTTAAGGACTTTCGGCTACACAAAGAAGAGAACCAAAATTGCCCAATGTGCAACACACTCAAATGCCGAAAAAGAGAGCTCTCTACCCAAGCTAACCCTTTTAAAATTTTTGACACCAACACCCCCTAAAACCGAATGCCTAACCCACCCAGCACCCCCTTCAAAATTCGGCTAGCACCCTACACAACCTCAATCCCCAAACTTTCTCCTTGAAATACTCTTGAACACTCATTTGAAAATGGTTTGAAACATTCAAAATAATTTGAAACTTTCCAAATCCCCCTTTCTACTCTTGTCCAACCATTCAAAAAGTTTGATCAAGTCACCTCCACCCTTTAAGGCTCCTAACCGATTCCATCATCTAGCCCTTCGACACATGAGCAAAAATAAAAGCCACACTGCTAGCAACGTGAATCGAACCTGCTCCCCTCTACTCCCCATGAGGCGTCACTTACTTGCTCCTTAAGTGGTGCCTCCTTGCCACTTTACCAACTTAGTTCTTGTGTCAACAAGCACAAACAATAAACCTTAAGTCCTGCCCCCAACCAGCTTCCCTCATAAAGTGCCCAAAATAAGAGTTTTGGCCAAGGTTCCGACTTAACCCCGGGCCTTTTCAGAGACCCCAAACACACTCAAACAACACACAAAGTATACCAAACACATAAAAACAAGATAAATGCAGAGCCCCTAAATCCCGAATGTTACAATAATGCTTACCTTATTGTTTCCCTTTCCATGTAGATGGCCAACTTGCAAACGTGTCAAGCGGATCGTCGAAAGCTCACACTATCCCGATATTGGTTCGATAGCTCTTTTTATTGTTTTATGTTCGGTCATATGGCATGTATATAGGGTTGATATAAGTGTTTATCTTGGTTGGTTGATTTTGGATTGAACCTTGATGAATGTTAAATTTTGGTTGGTAATGGTCCATATATTACTTGAATGACAAACTAGGAAGTGTTTTGGCATAACTAAATGTTGGTATGGAATGACTTCTTTTAATATAGAATGGTATGAAAATTGGAATAGTCATATGTTGTTTTGAATGGGTTAAAAGCATGGAAAATTAGTTGTTGTGATGAGGTGGTTGGTGTCAAGTTAAGTTTTGATGAATTGATTTGATTTTGGTAAAGGTTAAATGATCAATTAGTATAAAATTTGCTATGGATTATGTAGGTTTTGATGTATGTTATAACACCTTTGAATACCTTTTTGTTAGATATGAAATAGGTACCAAAATGAAAGTTTTTGACATTTTAGCATTAAGGTATCAGTACTATAACACCTCAAACCCGACCTAGATGTTAAGACCAAGTCTAAAGAGTTACATTAACATTATTAGGGAAACCAACTTTTATAAACATAGTTAAAAACCATCTGACATATTATATCAATCACAAAAACCCAACTGATAATTCAACAATCTTAGAAAGTTATAATATGAAGAAAATACTAAAATTACTGATAATGTAAAAAAATGATAAAGCAAAGTGACCGAGCTTCCATTACGCCGACTTGATCAAGATTGTGAGTTTCTTGCAATTCAGTCAACAACAAAATGAGTTGAGAACTCAGTATGTAACCAATATAAATTCAACTGGAAGTATAACCATAATAATAAATTCCTAAACTCATGTTCAAATCCAAAGTAGAGGATATTCAGTACGGTCTTAACAAATAAGATGAATGGCAGAACAATTCAAGTTCAAATACAGAACAAATCAGAAATGTAACACCCCTAACCAGTATCTGTCGCTAGAGTAGGGTTATAAGGTATTACCGATCAATTCAAAACATATAGCATACATTTATCAAACATAAAGCATTCATTCTCATAAATCATTCAACACAATTACATTGTCCCTTATAACGGCCTACGAGGCCTTAAACATACAAAAATATTTGGAAACTTAGAAAAATTTCAACCATACAGGGGTCATACTCCTGTGTGAACAGACCATGTGCCTCACACGGCTCCAGACATGCCCGTGTCTCAGGCCGTGTGGAAACAGGACATAAATACTAACTTGGGTCACACGGCCAACCACACGCCCGTGTGCCCTTTGAAGTGGCTACACACGCGCGTGTGCCAGGCCATGTGCTAGGCCGTGCCAAACCTATAAAGTATACTAACTTATGCAACATGACCAAGTCACACGCCCGTGTGCTAGGCCGAGTGCCAATTAGGGGGTATACTGACTTGTACCACACGGCCAATCACACGCCCGTGTGTGAGACTGTGTGGAGCATACTGACTTCAATTCAATATCAACACCAGGGGACACACGCCCGTGTCTCTACCCGTGTGGACAAAAATAGGCCATTTGCAAGGCCAATTTGCCACCCCAACTTCAATGTACCTACACAAGGCAAAATGGTACCATTTCTATACACAAAGGGCAACCAAATCAACCCCAATTCATGCACAATTCATGCTATACAAATACAACCATTTCACTTAAATATATACCAAAACAACATGATATTTAACCTTAATTCATACAATATATATACCAACTTAATATTCACAACCGAAAACCATCCTCAACTCAATCAATTCATTCACTGTAATACATACTATTTAACTACCAATTTGACATATAAGTTCATGCCACAGTAAGACCTTTCTCAAGCTTTCATCCACTATAATTCAAATAACCATTTTTACTTCCATAATGTCTTGGTTACAACCATGCCTAAACAATCCATCTCACAAGCCATTATAAACATCTTACAAAAGTCATTAACAACCATTTTTATTAGCCAAACACACATCAATATTAACATCATTTACAAGCCAAATCTCATGGCTATAATCACAACCAAAATACCACATCTAGCCTATACATGACATACCATAAATGTATATTCAAAAGTACCAACATAGATGTTTTATAGTGCAATAATGTTCCCGACGACTCCTAGATCCGAGCTAGCCTTAATTAGCTATAAAACATAGAAAAATAACACGAAGTAAGCTTCATAGCTTTGTAAGATCGTATGTGAATAACTTATTTCATCGAATAAATGCAAATCAACCAATTACATATAACAAAACCATATACACATTAACTACAAACCTTTCTCATGTCTCAAAACATGATCAAATACAAACTCATCGAACTTTCACTATTTAATACTCGAATAGGTTCTATACATACCTGTATCGCCTCGTACAAACCTCTTTCTCAACCACATCATTCGTTTACCTATTGAACCATTCGAAATAGAATTGGATACTCAGGAGTCTCGTACAATAAGTACCTATACCATGGCCCGTAGCCAAATCAAAGTAACTTATCCGAAGAACTATTATCATGGCCCGAAGCCAATTCATCCGATATGCATGGCCCAAAGCTAAATCGGTAAAATACGCACCCAAAGTGCTAATATCATGGCCCTAAGCGAACTCAACGTATCACCTACTGACATGTTAATAGTATCCAAAACTATTTTTAAAGTTCAACCGGGCTTTCACACATTTTGTTTCTATCATCGAATGCATCTGTAAAGTCGTTTTCACAATTCATACATTATCCATAATCATGTTTTAACAATTTATGTAGTATTAAAGCATTTAAACATACATTTATAATGTAATCATCACATACGAACTTACCTCATATTCGAAATTGACAAATCGGGTCGACTACTCGATAACATTGCTTTTCCCCCGATCTAAATTTGAATTCTTTCTTTCTTGATCTATATGAATTCAAAATTAACTTATTTATTCATCTGCTCATTCAATTAATCCAAAAATACACATTTGTGCATTTTTACACATTAGCCCCTAAACTTTCGCATTTAATCAATTTAGTCCCTATTTCAAAAATACACAAAATTTACATAATTCAACAAAATCCATGCTTGGCTGAATTATATATAGGTCCCTGGAAGTCCAAAACTTTCATTTATTTCACATTTCAACCACACAATTTGTACATTTCACAATTTAATCCCTATTATGCATTTTCATCAAAAATCACTTAACAAAACATGTAAAACTATCATCAAGCTTTCATATTTCAACATTAAACATCAAAGAACACATAGATTCAACAATGGAAACTCTCAAAATCTTTAACAATTTTGAAATTAAAGGTACGGGCTAGCTAAGTTGAGCTGCAGCGATTACAAAAACATAGAAATCATCAAAAACCAAGCTCAAGACACTTACCAATTAACCTATGAAGATGGCGAACCCTAAAACACAACAAGAAGCTTTCTTCTTCTTCAATATTCAGCCAAAAAGATGATAATGAAGGTAAAATTTTGTTTTGTTTTATTTAACATATGATAATTATGCCAAATGCCAGAATAACCTTAATGAAAAACCATTTAAAACATCCATTAAATTTTCATATATGTCCACTCACCAATTTAATGGTCTAATTACAACATAAGGACCTTAACATTAAGGTTCTATAGCTATTTGACACCTTTAGCTAATAGAGCAGTACTTTTTCATTTTATGTGATTTAGACCTTTTTATCCAATTGAACATTCAAACAATAAAATTAGCTCACGAAATTTTCACACATATCAAATAACATGCTGTAAATATAAAAAATAATATTAAAATAATTTTCTAACATCGAATTTGTGATTCCAAAACCACTGTTCTAATTTGACCAAAAATGGGCTGTTACAACTCTCTCCCCTTAGGGATTTTCGTCCCCGAAAATCTTACCAGTGAATAGGTTCGGGTATTCTTTTCTCATAGCATCCTCGGGTTTCCATGTAGTTTCTTCAACCCTGTGTCGATGCCATAATACTTTCACTAATGCGATTCTCTAATTTCTTTGTTCTTTGATCTAACGAGCTAAAATTCGAATCGGTTCTTCAGCATATGACATATAAGACCGAATTTCAACCTCGGTCGGGGAAATGACATGTGAAGGGTCAGATCGATATTGTCGAAGCATCGACACATGAAACACATTATGAATTTTTTCCAACTCAGACGGTAAAGATAGTCGATATGCCACTGGCCTAACTCACTCAGTAATCTCATACGGTTCGATGAATCGCGGACTCAATTTCCCTTTCGACCAGACTGCAATATCTTTTTCCACAGCGACACTTTCAAAAACACTTTATCCCCGATCTGGAACTCAATATATTTCCATTTTAAGTCTGCGTACAATTCTTTCGATCCGAAGCTGCTTTCAAATTATCGCGAATTACTTTCACTTTTTCTTCAGTCTATCTGATCAGATTAACCCCGTGAATCTTATTTTTGCTAAGCTCAGTCCAACACAACGGTGTTCTACATTTACGACGGTATAAAGCTTAATACGGTGCCATCTTTATACTTGATTAGAAGCTATTATTGTAAGCAAAATCAATCAGTGGTAGACATTTCTCCCAGCTACCTTCAAACTCAAGAATGCAACAACGCAACATATCCTTAAGTATCTGAATAACTAGTTCGGATTGACCATCCGTTTGCGGGTGAAACGCAGTGCTAAAATGCAACTTTGAACCCAAAGCTTCTTGCAATTTCTTCCAAAATTGCGAAGTAAATCTTGGATCTCTATCCGAAACAATAGATAGGGGAACACCATGAAATCTCACAATTTCAAAAATATACAACTCAACTAATTTATCAAGGGAGAAATCTATACGTACCGGAATGAAATGAGCTGATTTTGTCAATCTATCAACAACAACCCAGATCGTATCTTTCTTTTTCAGAGATAAGGGCAAAACCAATACGAAATCCATTGTTAGTCTATCCCACTTCCACCCAGGAATCATAATAGGCTGTATTAAACCTGATGGCACTTGATGCTCAGCTTTGACTTGTTGATAAATCAAACATTTCGAAACAAATTCTGAAATATCTTGTTTCATGCCGTGCCACCAATAAAGCTGTTTCAAATCGTTATACATTTTCGTGCTTCTCGGATGTACTGATAAACAACTACTATGTGCATCATTTAGAATCTTCCAAATGAGCTCAGAATTTCTTGGTGCACATATTCTATCATGAAACATCAAACAATCATCAGGCCCTATTCAAAACTCTGAATCAAAAGTCGACCCACAGTGAGCTCATTTTACTTGCAATTCACTATCAAATTTTTGAGCCTCACAAATCTGCTATAGAAATAACAATCTCGCTTTCAACTTGGCTACTATCGAACCATTGTCAGACAAAGCTAATTGTGTGGTCAAAGCACGTAAAATAAATAAGGACTTTCAGCTCAAAGTATCAGCAACTACGTTCACTTTCCCTAGATGATAATGAATCAGTAATTCATAGTCTTTTAATAATTCTAGCCATCTCCGCTGTCGTAAATTCAAATCTTTCTGAGTCATCAAATATTTCAAGCTTTTGTGATCGGTATAATATGACATTTCTTACCAAACAAGAAATGACACAAAATTTTCAATGTGAACACAATTACGGCTAACTCTAGATCATGCATCGGATGATTCTTTTTGTGCGACTTTAACTGTCTCGAGGCATAAGCTACAACTTTGCCTTCCTGCATCAAAACACAAACCAGGCCATTTAATGATGCATCACTAAAAACTATGAATTCTTTACCCGACTTAGGCTGAACTAACATTGGTGCCTCTGTCAATAATGTTTTCAACTGCTCAAAGCTCAGCTGACACTTTTCTGACCACTCAAATTTAACATCTTTTTGAAGCAATTGTGTCATCAAAGTCGCAATCATTGAGAAACCTTTCACAAATCGTCTATAATAGTCGGCTAGTCCCAAAAAACTACAGACTTTGGATACATTTCTCGGAGGCTTCTAATCTATAATCGCAGAAATTTTGCTCGGGTCAACTCGGATACCCACGACTGAAACTATATGTCCTAGAAAACCAACCTCTCGTAGCCAAAACTCACATTTGCCGAACTTTGCAAACAACTGCTTATCTCTCAAAGTTTGTAACACGATTATCAAATGCTCGGCATGTTCATATTCATCATGAGAGTAAATCAAAATGCCATCAATAAACACAACTATGAATCGGTCTAAGTACGGCCTAAAAATCTGTGCATCCTCAGATGAAGTGATCTAGAGAACCACATTTGTAACAAGCTTTATTACTTTTACTCCAGCATTTTCCAAAATGTCGTCTCCCACATTACTGACACTCGGGTTTGTTGTCTCTCACACTACCAACACTCGATACTGATGTAGCTTGAGCTTTAGAACCTGAGTATTGTTTTCTACGATCTCTGTTCAAATATTCGTTTGAAGCATTTGGGTGAGTGTACGAATCTCTGGATTTCTTTGATGAAGAATGATACGGCTTACTCATCGATCTTTTCTCGAGTCTCTAACTTCTGAATCTTGTTTTCTCTTTTCTTTGCTAAGATCCTTAGCTTACAAGCCCTTTTTAAATAGAATGACAAATTTTTTCAAGTCTAGAATTCCAAATAGTAGTTTATATCCTCATTCAACCCATCAGCAAACCACTTACACATAATCTCTTCAGTAGAAACATACTCTCTGGCATACTTACTGAACCATAAAAATTCTCTTTCATACCCGGCTATAGTCATTCGACCTTGTCTTAATTCTAGAAACTCTTTGTGCTTTTGATCGAGAAACCTTTGACTGATGTATTTCTTTTGAAATTTAGATTGAAAGAACTCCCAAGTAACCCGTTCTTTCGGAACTATAGATATCAACATGTTCCACTATTGGTACGCGGCGTCTCTAAGCAAAGATACAATACATTTAATAAACTCATCAGGAGTACAAGACCATTTATCGAATGCTCGAATCGTATTTTTGAGCTAGAACTCATCTCTCTCAGTAATAGCCTCGTACTCTTCAGCCCCATATTTATGAATCTTATCTACTAGAGGCTTGTTCAACTCTATCGAATCTATAACTTGAGAAATAATAAGGATTTGTTGAGGAATAGGTGGGGGTGGAATTTGTTGAGCAGCCAGATTCATTCAAACTCCATGAACGACTCGTTCATTATTTGGAAAAAGGCTTGTTTAGCCTCTCCCTCATGGCTACTCGTTAAGGCCCAGAATCAAATGGCGCTGTCCCTTGAGTCGGGAGCGGGTGCATTACTTTCTACATCATCATCTACAACTCATTCGGGATCCATTGCCATACGAAAACATAATTTAAGATATCAAGAATCATCACACTATCGCAAAGTACATATGGCATGTATAACTAGACTCTCACACACACTACGTTAGTCCTAGGATTGACTAAACAGTAGCTTTGATACCAATAAAATGTCACACCCCTAACCCATATTCATCGTCAGAGTAGGGTTATGAGGTATTATCGATCAATTCACAACATATAGCATACATTTATCAAACACAAAGCATTTGTTCTCATAAATCATTCAACACAATTACATTGTCCCTTATAAGGACCTATGTGGCCTTAAACATGCTTTAGAAGTGGTTAGGGACTAAACCGATAACATACAAAAATTTTTGGAAAATTAGAAAAATTTCAACCATACAGGGTCACACACCCGTGTAAACAAACTGTGTGCCTCACACGACTCTAGAAATGCCCATGTCTCAGGCCATGTGGAACATCATAGCTGTTGTGGAAACAGGCCTATGATGTTCCTGACGACTCTTGGATTCGAGCTAGCCTTGATTCATTATAAAACATAGAAAAATAACACGAAGTAAGCTTCATAGCTTAGTAAGTTCGTATGTGAATAACTTATTTCATCGAATAAATGTAAATCAACCAATTACACATGAAAAAACCATATACTCATTAACTACAAACCTTTCACATGTCTCAAAACATAATCAAATACAAACTCATCAAACTTTCACTATTTCATACTCGAATAGGTTCAGTACGTACCTGTATCGCCTCGTACTAACCTCTTTCTCAACCACATCATTCGTTTACCCTTTGAACCATTCGAAATAGAAATCGGATACTCAAGAGTCTCGTACAATAAGTACCTATACCATGGCCCATAGCCAAATCAAGGTAACTTATCCGAAAAAAATTTATCATGGCCCAAAGCCAATTCATCCGATATGATATGAAGCCAAATCATCCGATATGCATGGCCCAAAGCCAAATTGGTAAAATACGCATCCGAAGTGCTAATATCATGGCCCTAAGCTAACTCAACGTATCACCTACTGACATGTCAATAGTATCCAAAACTATTCTTAAGGTTCAACCAAGCTTTCACACTTTTCGTCTCTATCATTGAATGCATCCATAAAGTTGTTTTCACAATCCATACATTATCCATAATCTTGTTTTAACAATTTATGCAATATTAAAGCATTTTAAATACATTTATAATGTAATCATCACATACAAACTTATCTCATATTTGAAATTGACAGATCGGGTCGACTACTCGATAACCTTGCTTTCCTCCCGATCTAAATCCGAATTCTTTCTTTCTTGATCTATGAATTCAAAATTAACTTATTTATTCATCTACTCATTCAATTAATCCAAAAATACACATTTGGGCATTTTTACACATTATCCCCTAAACTTTAACACTTAATCAATTTTGTCCCTATTTCAAAAATACACAAAATTCGCACAATTCAACAAAACCCATTCTTGGTCGAATTATATATAGGTCCCTAGAAGTCCAAAAATTTCATTTATTTCACATTTCAACCACACAATTTGCACATTTCATAATTTAATCCCTATTATGCATTTTCATAAAAAATCACTTAACAAAACATGTAAAACTATCATCAAGCTTTCATATTTCAACATTAAACATCAAAAACACATAGATTCAACAATGGCAACTCTCAAAATCTTTAATAGTTTCAAAATTAAAGGTATGGGCTAGCTAGGATGAGAATGATTACAAAAACATAGAAATCATCAAAATCCAGCTCAAAACACTTCAAAATAGTCTTTGGAAAAGCTAGATTAGGTTATAAGGATCTTAAAAACATAAAAATCATTAAAAATAGAGCTAGAACGGACTTACAATCGAGCTTGAAAGTGGCCAAAACCCTAGCTATGTCTTCTCTTACAATATTCGGCCATGGGGGACTAAATTGATGAAGATGAAGACTTTTATTTAGTTATTTTGGCTTTATTTACTAGATTACCAAAATGCCCTTCACCCAAACTTTGAAAATTTTCACTAACCATGCCCATTTTTGTCCATACTAAAGATAATGGTCTAATTACCATCAAGGACCTCTAATTTAAAATTTCATAACAATTAGACACCTCTAGCTTCTAGAACACACATTTTGCACCTATTGTAATTTAGTCCTTTTATCTAAATTGAGTGCCCAATCGATAAACTTTTTGAACGAAATTTTCACGAAATAATTCCATGAAACTGTAGACCATAAGAATATAATAAAAACAAATATTTCTATGTCAGATTCGTGGTCTTGAAACCACTATTCCAGCTAGACCCAAAATTGGGCTATTACATCCCATTTCTAATCCACACGCCTATGTGGTTTCACACGGCCTAAATGACTGACTTGCAAGGCCCCACACGGCCTAGCACACACCTATGTCGTCTGTCTGTGTGGTCCTAAATCACAAACAATGAGTCACATGGCCTAGACACACGCCCACGTCTTTGGCCCGTGTGGTCTCTAATAACAACAGTGAGTCACAATGCCTGGACACATGGTCGTGTCTCTGGCCCGTGTAGTCTCTAATAATAATAGTGAGTTACATGGCCTAGACACATGCCCGTGTTGTCTCTAATAGCAACAGTGAGTCACACGACCTACTACATGGCAGTGTGGCATCAGCAGTCATGGTTTCAAACGTTTGAATTTCACAGAGAGAAGGATTTTCAGTGTGCACCTAAAGTAGTTTCGAAGCAGTAACAATGTATGAGACTCCTAAAGCCTAAAACAACCATTCGATAACTCAATTACATAACTTAATTGTAAAAAATACACAATCTTGTGTAGAAATTATGTCGAAAGTTTCAACGCAAAACCTTCAACGAGTCTAGACTTACCAAAAAATCAATAGCAATTACTTGAGTTAGTGTACTGAGGATCGTTGCTTTTACTATCCTTGTCTAAAATGAAATCAAATGATCACTTAAAAGAAAGTTTAAACAATTCGAGTTGAAAATAACTCTGATAGAAACGAACGAAACAATCGCTTAACAGAAGTTCTATAATTAAAAATTCACACATTTAACCTTTTAATCATCAACAATGAAATGCGTACTTACCCGATCACACACACTGAAACTATAACAACAACCCAAAGGAAATGAAAGGAAAGAAAAAAGAAAAGAAGGAAAAAGGAGGAATGAAAGAGGGAGAACAATAAAAAAAGAAAAGGGAAAGGAAGGAAAAATAAAAAATAACTTTAAAAACAAACCAAATTAATTTTGCAAGGCAGCAAAAAATACATCCCCGCTTCGCTTTTGCAAAGACTCGAACACAAGACCAAAGGGTAGACGGATGCTTAGCCAGTGAAACAGTAGGCTTATTCTTGACACAAATTTACATAAAATTAAATTTAAGTCAATGGCTCAAGAGCATAAATTAATTAAATTCGAATAAGGAAAACTTTTAAAGACGCGACTCGAACTCCCGACCTCGAACACATAAGCAGAGCACAGAACCACAGATACAGAGACTTAATTACTATAGAATCCCTCAAGTAAACATTCAAATTTTTAGGGCGTTACAAGTACCCTGGAAAAGGTATCAATACTTAGTATTTTCAATCATATTTTCAAACAAAAATATACTAAAATGGTGTCAATACTATGGGAAGGTATTGGAACATTAAGGGATGTATGGTACTTCAAGACAAGTAATAATACCTTTTAATTTAATTGGATTTTTATAAACACCAAAGTTCAGATTGGTATTGATACTTATGTAGGGTATCGATACCTGATCTGGAAACTTTGAAAACTTAGCAATTTGGTCCTATTTCATACTCGAGTTTACAAAAGAGCTTTTGTAAGCTTAATTAAGGCTCAAATTTAATTGTGTATCTTAATATCTAGGTATTTATGATATGATTAAATGTTTAAATGATTTTTTTATAGTATACTTGATCAAAAGTTTTTAAAATGTTACAAAAAGGTCCCTATTTGATCTTGGCTTGACTCTAAAGCATTTGTATGCTCATATAAGACCCGAGAAAAAATGTTTACATTATTAAATGTTTTATTATTGACTGATTTCATGAATGATGAAGTGAAATGATGCTTTTACTATGAATTTTTTAGTAGTTTCTCCATCAACGAATATGGCACACTATTGCTTAGACCCTGTAACCCACTATACTAGACTCGATCACCAGGTTTGACTACAATATGTCACATTCATTATCGGAGTAACTATGATCAACTCATAATTAAAAATAATAATTTATATGATAATTATCAAGAAAATATACATTTTTAATCATAAAAATAAAAAATTTAATTAGAACATTATTTAACTACCACAAAACCTAGCCTATTAGGTACATTGATCTGCCGTAATTCGGCGTAGCAGATTAAACTAGTTTTCATACTTAAGGAGCTTGAATACGGGAAATTTTAGTATGTTTTAGTTATGTTTTCTTAGTTTAGTTTAAATTCAATAAAAAGTGTATTTTGAGTCTTTTATTGACCTTAGGGACAAATGAGGCCTAAAGATGAGCTAATGTACAAAGAAAGTGTGAAGGAGACCATTCAAAGGCATAGGAACACAAAGCTGGTTGTTGTGTTGCAATACGGGGAGTTCAATGTCGCAATATAGGGAGCATGATACAAGAATTTCAAGTCTGCCTTTGGTGTCGCGACACACACCTGAAGCTACCCCTGAACTATGCATATTGCCTTCAGTGTCGTGACATAGGCACTAGGGTGTCGTGACATTGGTCCTGTACGGGATTAATTATGGGTTAGAGCATTTTGGTTTGCACAAGGGAAATTAAACACGAGAGCGTTAACTAAGCTAGGGTTAAGGACGACGACTACCTTAATTCTATAAATAGGCTCATTTAGCACTAGTTTAGGGACAAATTTTTATATTCTAAGTTTTTCTCTGTAATTTTAGTTTCATATTTCCTTTCTTTTAGGCCTTAGGTTTATTTTTAGTTCGTTTCTATTTTGTGTTCTTCGGAGAATGTGATTTGTAAATACGATCAAACGCTAGTAGATTTTCTACACCTTATCTATCAAATACAAATAAGATTCTCTAAACTCTATTATGATTTACTCTTTATGCATATCTTTACTATCAATTTTATGATGTTTACACATTCCATAAGAAACTAATCCCCTTAGCGGATTAATTAATTGCTATGTAGGGTTTTCTTAGCGGATCAATTATTTGGGAGAGGAAGAACTTAAACCCTAGGCTTGATGACCCTAGGAAGTCATTGAGGTGGGAGTTAACCCAAAATTGGTATGGCTCATCTGTGAACACCTTAGCCCTGGACAGGTCTGGACTGTGAGGTCGAGAAATAAGTAGTTATTGCCGACTTGTTAGTTTAGTGGAAGATCGAGAGATCCTGTTAGGGTAACGACTAGTTGATTGAATATAAACCTGAAATAGGAATTCGTTATGACCACTGAAGCGAGCTAATCACCCATGTCTATATCTAATTAGGCTTATAAGTTAGTTTTCCGAAGTATCTTTTATTTATGCTATTTTTATTTTCTTTCTTATCAAAACCCCAAAAATCTTTCATTTATGCTTTTATCGTAATAAAATTTATTTAAATTACTAATTATTTCTAGTTAACATTAATTTAGTACTCGGCTCCCTTAGGTATGATCCTCGGAGTACTTACCTACTTTATTGTAAAAACTATATTACAATCTAACCCATATACTTGTAGATACCGCCTCAATTCTACATATTTAGCTGCAGTATTCACACTCTGGATGTTACTACGTCCGGAGGCGGTTAAGTTGTTGGCGCCGTTACTGAGGAGGCAATGTTATTAAGTTAATTTTAATTTTTATGTTTTAATAGATTAATTAGGAAAAATCTAAATCTTTTACTTTATTTTTTCTTTTAGTGTATGACTCATAGTAAAGGCATGCCTATAGAGCCAACCACTGATCCAGAGAGATTAATTCATAGGAATCGTCGACAGTAACAAAAACTACATTAGATATAGAATCAACTACCTGCTGCAGGCAATCTACTGCGAGATAACCCACTATTTGACGAGATTAAGGAAGTTAACCCACAAGATCTACCACCACCACCATCGCAATTACCAGCGAACATACCTATGGAACGAAATAAAAGAACCCTAACAGATTATGCGCTACAGAATCTGGAGATGATTTAGGAAGCATCACAAAGGCCAACCATCAGGGCTAATATTTTTCAGATAAAACTAGCCATGACCCAAATTATCCAAGATAATCTGCAGTTCAAAGGCATAATGACTGAGAACCCAAGTCAACACCTAAAACGATTCCTTCACCTTTGTGATATGTTTAAATATAATGGTGTCATCGGTAACGTTATTTTTCTTCGACTATTCCTTTCTCTTTAATCGATAATGCCTTTTCTTGGTTAGATTCGTAGGCATCATGATCAATAATAGCATGGAATGAACTTGCAGAGAAATTCTTACAAAAAGTTAATTCCAATTAGCAAAACGGTCCAACTAATGAGAGAAATCACAACCTTCAAGCAGCTAGAAGGAGATAGTTTTCACGAAGTATGGGATGTTAGGAAATGTGCTCATATTGTAGTAAACATGTAACTGTTTTCTATTTATTTGAACGATGAATTAATTAATAACATTAATTTGACATTTCTCTATTATGTTTTTTGTATTTTTTGTCTTTTATATTTTGCATGCATAGCAAAATTGTGATAAGAAATATTAGCTTATTGATTGTCTAAGTTCAAACTGAAGATAAGTGGCATTATAAGAATGTTTACATTATGATAAAGATAACTTACTTCAGTAGATAACCTAAATAAGTGCGTAGTCCCGTAAAAAATAAAAGTGAACATTTGATTCAAATACTGAGAAGGATTATTATGTCATCTACAATTTTAATTGGGGATATGGCTAGTCTTGGCTATCGGAGCAATTGACTTCATGAGTGGAGCCATAGATGTATTCATTGGTATAATGATACATTGGACTAGACCCAAGATGAATTAATCCTAAATCCGTTTGTGAATTAATTCACTTATGACGTTCATGGTGTGATTTACTTAAATCCTGAGTTAGTCACTAACCATGCGTATGCAACTCATGTGTTGTGATATAAGTGGAGGCTTATTCTCTAAAGATGATTGATCCCATAACCGGTATGCTGGGTACATGAATTGTGTATGGCATGAGTTTACTAGCAATAATGGAATAGTTCAATTAAAGAGTTAATTATATCCTCTCATTGGCATTGTGTGGATTGATAAATATGGAACGTGGCCATGGGCTTCTGTAAGGGTGTCGCACCTGCATTATCGGACACGACAGTACCGGTGGCTACGACGGTGGCGTCCCGGTGGCCGGTGGTAGTTGCTCATCGGCGGTTGAGTAGTGGAAGAGTTACACTCCTACTGGGACTCTACCAGAGAATTTGATTTTAGATTAATTATTCCAAAAATAATATTATTTTAATAGCTTAATATTAAATTAAGTTTAATGTTTATCTTGTAGATAAACATTTTATTATTTTAATAAGATTTAATATTAAATTTAATCTAATATTTATCTTGATAAATATTATATTAATTTAATATTAAAGTGATTAAGTTTAATCATAGTTAAACTCTCTAAACTCTCGCTATATAAAGAGAGCCTTGGGTCATTATTTAAACACACTTGAATTCATGACAAAGTTGTAGAGAGAAAATTCTCTGAAGAGATTATTTCATAAAAATTCTAGATATATTTTTCTGATTTACAATTTGACACAAAAGTTTAGAGAGATTGCAAAATTACCCCATTGGTAATTTTTGTGAAAAATTTTCTGATTCGAAGCGAGCCCCCACTCGACGACATGAGCTTGAGGATAGCAGAGAAGAATACTCGATCAAAGTGCTCATCCTAGACGAATCAAAAAGGTACAATTTGATTAAGTGTTTATTATTTTAGAGATCACAAACAAGATCTTGTTTTGGAAAAAAAATTAAAACTCTGGTTTGTCCCTAATTTTAATTTTCGCTGCGTTTTCCAAACCCATTTTTCTAATATGGGAACGATTTAAAATAATGATACGAAGATGTCCACACTAGACCTACTCATGGGCCAGGCCATCCGGCCCAGCCCGAAGGCCTGCCTGAAAAGTTGGAGGGTTTGAGAAAAAATATAGGCCCGAAAAATGGGCCTGGGAAAAAAGAAGAAGGACCGTTTTAAAAACGGGCCGGGCCGCGGGTAAGAAATTTTTGGCCTTACTCAAATTCACTCAATGACAAAAACATCTACTATTTTTTTTGTTATTTTATTGATATTTTCTTGTTGTTTTCTTCTTATTTTGCTACTTTCACTATTATGTTGCTACTTTTTTTTTGTTATTGTTTGGATTATAACATCCTTAAAACGGGGTCTCTGCATTTTGCATGTGTTTGCATGTGATGGTATGTCTACTGTGCTAGTTTAGCATGTCTTGGGGACTAGGCATGACCTCGGGTTAGTCCTGGGTCATGGCTAAAATTTTTGTTTAGCACTTAAGAGAAAGGAGTTAGGGGAAATAGGGGTTAAGAGAATTAATTTGAGGTTTTAGACACAAGAAAAGCCTTGGTAAAGTGGCAAAGAGGTGCCACTCAAGTCACAAGGGAGGTGACGCCACAAGGGGTAAGGAGGACCTTGGTTGAGTTGAAATCCCTTCGCTCAATTATTTTGACGCCACGTGCAACAAGGAGGTGTGCTCGGTGGGACTCTCATGGATAGATGGGGATTGAGTCAACAAATTTGATATGGATAGAGAGGAGGGTTTTTAGGAATCGGCTAAGGGAGCTTAGTGTTGGCCGAATGCCAAACACTAAGGGATGAGGGAGGAATCGGTTGGGTTTGCAAAAGGGGTGTGCCGAAAGTTCTTTCATTCTTTTTGCAAAAACCTCCTCATTCCCATTCTCTTTTTCTTCTTCTTCCTATTTTGTTCAAAGCCGAAACCTACCCTCACATCTTCTCCTCCATTTTTCTTTCTATTTCGTTCTTTCTTTTCTCTTAAACCCATTGCCGAATCTATCTCCTTCCACTTCTCTTCTTTTCACCATCTTTCCTGAATCAAACCATCACTTAAACCGAAACCTTGTTGTTCTTCTCTTGGCCAAATACTTTGCTCATAAACCTCTCTCTTCTTGCGTTTTCTTTCATCATCTCAATTGCCGACATTCATCTCCTCTTGGGTTGTTTTTGCCTAATCTCCTGGTGAGTGATTTCTTCATCTTTTCTTCTTGATCGATTTGGGTAATGCCGAATCTCTTTTGCCTTCAATCGCTAGTAATCAAAACCTTAATTTATTCTTGTTCTATGTGGTAGCCAAAAACCCTAACACCAATAAAGGGTGCCAACCTTTGGTGTAAAAAACCGAATCAGTCATTAAGGTAAGGGGCGGCTAACTCTTTTGGTTTCAGATTCATGTTATGGCCGAATGGCCTTTAGATCTCTAATGATGTGTTAAGTCAATTGTAGGGGGAGGGAGAAGTAGCCAAATACAGTAAAGCTGGAGATTTGGTTGTCGATTAAGGGTTTGGCCAATTGTAAAGGGAGATCTTTTAAGTAGTTTCGGGATTTGGTTGAAGACCAAATCGGCTTTAAGGTGAGTGCTATATTTGGGGCGACACATCCTTCGAGATTTCTAATAGAGCCGAATGGGCTTTTGGGTTACTAACTAATGTTGGCCGATTGTAGGAGGAAGCAATGTTCGGGATCTCGTTAGTTTGCGTAGTCTCGGGATTCGCTTAGATTTACGAATAGCCAGGTGTGTAACGCTTACACACTTTATTAGTATAATATGCCTATTATGTTACTGTTTTAGCCAATGAAATCAGTGGTTATGCCTTGTGGGTATGAGCTTGGATTCCGAGTAAGTCCCCTGTTATGTGATTTTTGATATACATCATCATGTTATTGATATATGCTATGTTATGCGTTATTGCATGATACATGATATCATGTCACGTATGTTATGGACATGATGATGGGATTGATGAGAGGAGGGGGAAGGAATATTTGGATCGCCACGGTGGTTTTGACCACACGACGGGTTGGCCCGTCTTTGATATTATAATTTGTGACTAAGTGACCACGGTGGTTTTGACCACCGGTGGTTTTGACCACATATGAATATTGTGACTCGTCCCGTGGTTTGGTACCACGGTGGGTTGGCCCCACATGTTGATTACGGATTGTCATCGGTGGTTTTGACCACACGATGGGTTGGCTCTATCACTTGATTTGTGACTTGGTCATCGATGGTTTTGACCACCGTTATATATTTGTGACTACGGTCACGGTGGTTTTGACCACCAATGGTTTTGACCACACGGGGTAGATAAAGGAGATTGGATGGTTAGGTTATGAGTTGCCTGATTTGCGTGTTTACTGATAATCTGTGTAAGTACTTGCACTATTGGGTTGGGGATTATACACTGAGTATTGGTGACTTACCCCTTCCCTTATATTTTGTAGATGAGGCGTAGATTACGGATACGGAGCCAAGAAGGACTTGAGGTAGCCATGCATGCTCGTTTGGGTTTTGATTTCTCTTAGTTACTATTTCAATTTTATCTATTTACCTAAAGTTGGTTTTGGTTTGTAATAAGGCTGCTAAGTATTATTTTGGGTTTTTATTATTTCATTTTATCTTGATTATATTATTCATATGTTGGATATATGGACTTGTTAAATTAACCAGTAAAAAGAAATGTTTCAAAACTAAAACTCCTTCGGTTTTCTAAACGTTGCCATCGGGTAACACCACTTATAAGATGATAACAAAGGTAACTTGTATATTTTCTGAAACTTGCAACATTAAGCAGATTTTCAAGCATGAGTTTTAAAGCAGCCATCACATGATTTCAAAATCATCTTAAACAAGGATTTCTAAACTTTTCATACTACAAAAAGGGTTTTCTAAGAAAATTATTCGACAAACTTTTGGTTTAAAAAGGATTTTCACTCCGTAGCATGCCAGATTCGGTCGTGGTGTATTGACCGGGTTTGTGGTGTTACAATTTTGGTATCAGAGCCAAGTTCAAAAGCTCGACTGTGGGCTTGAGGCCCAAAATGTTTTAAAGTAGGGTTTTGAAAAGTTTTTGGAAAAAGTACATGGTTTGAACAACATGGCACCGAGTCTCCGGCACCAATCCGCCTAGGTAAGTATCCCTAACTATTGTGTGAATTATATGTGGGGAAAATAGGTGCTTCGGGATCGTAGAATAGTAGATTAGGAGTTATTGAACCCTAGGAATAGCTTACTCCAATACAAATTACATAAGACTTAAAGATCCACTAAACAAACCTGCGGGTATGTCGCTAAGTTAAGGGTGTGGTAACCGTTTTGCGCATGTCTAGGAATGGATTCAGGAGGAGCTTGGTATTTAAGCAGTCCTAGTGACTCACCTCCTCTCCGCTCGAATCTTACCTGGCATGTAGTGACGGTTCACCCTCACTGAGACGACTTATTCACAGGCTAAATTCAATAACTAAAACCCGAAAGGGACTAGCCACCTTGTTTTGTACAACTCTAAAATTAAACCATGATTTCAAAATTTGCAAAGTACCCTTGATTTGAAAAATGACCAAAAAACCCTTGATTTGTAAATTGACCAAATTACCCCTGACTTGTAAAATTATGAAAATACCCCTGGTTTATGAAATTACCAAAATACCCTTGATTTTTGGAATTTTGAAACACCTATGATTTGTAAAAGATTTCCAAATTAACCCTGATTTATTACTAAAATACCCCGATAGGTTAATTACGAAAATACCTCGGGTAGTGAAATGACGAGAATACCCCTACACGTGGAATGAGGGTAGAGGACTGAAAATGAAAACTTTCTAATGATCGAAAGAACCACTACTAAACTTCTTTACACAAAACTTATTCGTGGGTAATCAGTGGAACAGAAGCTAATTCATAAAACTTCTTAAAGCAGATTAAATTGCGAGCATAGTCATGAGTTCTAGGGGACATGGTCGTAATGTGCGAGGGCGTAGTAGAGGTAGAATAACCATATTAGAACCCGTTAGGTCTGGTCAAGGGTCAAAGAACGAGATACCACTACCACCGACTCTGGGGTTGAGTACCAAGATTAGACGGGGACGATCAGGTCTGCATGCGGTGTCTTTGAGTGCTTGAGAGAGTGGTGGAGTAGGTGGAGGTGCGAGAGCTCGAAATCCGTGTATCTGAGCGACTCGAACCAATGGGTGAGGTATTTCGAGGTGTATCTGGTGTGGCACCCAATCTGTTGAGTATTGGTTGGAGGTGACAGAATGAATCATGGGCGATTTGGATCGGCGGTGAGGAGAAACTAAAGGGGTAGTGTCGTTTCTCGAGATGATTCATACCGATGGTGGCTCACGGTTCGGGATGGTCTTTGCGTGGATGATCTCACTTGGAATTATTTCAAAGCGACTTATCGGAAGAAGTATGTTGGACCAGTTATATTGATGCATGAGAGGAAGGTATTTACGAAAGGTGGTTCGAGGAGTAAGTCCATGTCAGTCTGGCGAATTCTTAAGGTTAAGCCGATATGCTCGGGGCATTATAGCTATGGAGCATGAGCGTTGTGTCAAATTCGAGGATGGATTAAGGGATGATTTGAGGTTGCTGATTGCTCCACATCAGAGAGAGAGTTTGCGGTCTTAGTGGAAAAGGCCAAAGTTACGGAGGAAGTGAAATAGTCGGTTAGACGAAATCAGGACAAGGGTTGGAATAAGAGGAATTCTAGACCATCTGGGTCTATCGAGAATCAACAAAAATGGGGTAGATATAGTGGGTCAAATCAAGCTACTAGGCCTACTACTGCTAATACTCAGTGGCCGCCATGATGTGCTCGGTGTGGGAGGTATCACATGGGTGAATGTTGGACTGGAAACAGAGGATGTTTTGAGTGTGGATCGATGGAGCACCGAGTGAGGATTGTCTCTGAGGTCGACTAGGTTCTGATCAGGGGATCGAATCATACTCAAAACAAGAGGGATAGTCGTGAGCCACGAGAGGGGCGTGGTCTTTGCTAGGGAGGTAATGGCTCTGGCAGAGGTCGGGGAGCACCAGACAGAGGTGCAGGTGGAATGGAGGTGAAACAGCCTGGATTAGTCTATCGTGAAAGCGTCGAGAGGAGGTGGCCTTGCCGACGTCATAACCGGTACGTTCTTAATCTTTGGACTACCTTATAATGTTTTGATAGATGTGGGTTCAACGCACTCATATGTAGCCAGTAGCATAGTGGAAATTATGAACTTGAACTCTGAGATTACTTCTAGGAAGATGACTGTGATAAGCCCTTTAGGTCACTCTGTAGAAGTAAGTAAACTATATAGGGATATACCCCTAGAACTTCAAGGGGTCGTGTTTTTGGCTGATTTGATGGAACTGCCGTTTGGGGAGTTCGATCTGGTTCTCGGGATGGATTGGCTGGTGAAGTACCAGGCCAGTTTTGATTGCGTGGCCAAGCGCATGGTATTGAGGACGATGAAAGGTAGGGGGTGGTGATGATAGGTAATAGAAAGGATTACTTATCTAATGTGGTCTCTGCACTGAAGGCAGAGAAAATGGTAAGAAAGGGTTGTGAGGCATTCATGGTGCATGTTTGTGCTTTGGGAGCCAAGGATGCAGCTATGGAGAGTGTGCAAATTGTAGGGAAATTTACGAATGTGTTCCCGGAAGAACTTCTGGGTCTGCCTCCGGATAGGGAAGTTGAATTCGGTATAGACCTGTTACCTGGGACTGCGCTAATGTCTATAGCCCCGTATCAAATGGCACCAAAGGAATTGGTGGAGTTGAAGGCCCAAATCCAGGAGTTATTGGACCGAGGTTTCATTCGACCAAGTATATTCCCTTGGGGAGCACCTGTGCTCTTTGTTAAGAAAAAAGACGGCACAATATGGATGTGTATAGACTACCGCCAGCTGAACAAGTTGACTATCAAAAACAAGTATCCGTTGCCCAGGATTAACGACTTGTTTGATCAACTTAAGGGTGCATCGATTTTCTCGAAGATAGATTTCAGGTCGGGGTACCATCAACTTAAAGTGAAGGAGGCTGATGTTCATAAGACGGCATTCCGTACTCGATATGGGCATTATGAGTTTCTAGTGATGCCGTTCGGGTTAACCAATGCACCGGCAACATTCATGGACTTGATGAATCTGGTGTTCTAGCAATACTTGGATCAGTTTGTCGTAGTATTCATAGACGACATATTGGTGTACTTAAGGACTGAGGAGGATCATGATACGCACTTGCGGGTGGTTTTGCAAATTCTGAGGGAGAAGCAGTTATTTGCCAAATTTAGTAAGTGCGAATTTTGGCTTAGGGAAGTGACTTTCTTAGGTTACATAGTGTCCGCTGAAGGGATTAGAGTGGACCCTCACAAGATTGAGGCGGTGTTAGATTAGAAACCACCTAGGTCGGTTGCAGAAATTCAGAGTTTTCTAGGCATGGCGGGGTTTTACCGGAGATTTTTGGAATGATTTTCTCTGATCGCGGTGCTATTGACCAAGTTGTTAAGGATAGGAGTTTCATTTGCATGGTCGGAGAAACAACAGGAAAGTTTGATAAGTTGAGGAAGATTCTGATGGAAGCTCGGTTCTAGTTCAGCCTGAGGCAGGAAAGGTATTCACGGTCTATTGTGATGGATCACATATTGGCTTGGGATGTGTACTGATGCAGAAAGGGAAAGTAGTGGCATATGCGTCTCGACAGCTGAGACCGTATGAAAGTAACTACCCGACGCATGACTTGGAGTTGGCTGCAGTGGTTTTCGCCTTGAAAATATGGAGACACTATTTATACGGAGAGAAGTCAATAGTCTACACGGACCACAAGAGTTTGAAGTATCTTTTGACGCAGAAGGATTTAAATTTGAGACAGCGAAGGTGGATTGAGTTGTTGAAGGACTACGACTGCTCGATTGAGTACCATCCGGGTGAGGCTAACGTAGTAGCTGATGCGTTGAGCCATAAGGTGGTCATAGACCTGCGAGCGATGTTTGCTCACCTTAGTCTGCATGACGATGGGAGTTTGTTGGCAAAATTGCAAGTAAAGCCGACTTGGGTAGAGCAGATTAAGGAGAGACAGTTAGTGGATGAGGGTTTGAATGCTCGGAGGTTGCAAGTACAGAGTAATGGTTTGGAAGGTCATAGCTTGACTCACGATGGAGTGTTGTGTTTTCAAGGGAGAGCTTGTATGCCAAAGGACGTCGAGTTGAGGCAAAGGATTCTTCAGGATGCACATAGCAGCCCATACGCTATGCATCTTGGAGGTAGTAAGATGTACTGGGATTTGCAAAAGCAGTTCTGATGGCTAGGGCTGAAGCGGGAAGTGACTGAGTTTGTGGGTAAGTGTCTGACGTGTCAGTAGGTCAAAGCTGAACATCAGTTAGGTTTACTTCATCCAATGAAGATTCCTCAATGGAAGTGGGAAAGAATCACTTTGGACTTTGTCAGTGGGCTACCCCGTACGCCTAGTAAGAAGGACTCAGTCTGGGTGATTGTGGACCGTTTGACTAAATCAGCTCATTTCATACCAGTGAGGGTTGATTACCCGCTTTAGAAGTTAGCTAAGTTGTATGTGGCCGAGAAAGTAAGGTTGCATGGTGTGCCAGTATCAATTATCTCGGATAGGGATCCGAGGTTCACGTCGAGATTTTGGAGAGCTTTGCATCATGCTTTGGGAACGAGGTTGGATTTTAGCACAGCTTTTCACCCGCAATCCGATGGACAGTTTGAAAGAGTAATTCAGATTTTGGAGGATATGCTAAGGGGCTGTGTCCTGGATTTTAGTGGTAGTTGGGAGGAGTATCTACCATTGGCAGAGTTTGCCTATAACAATAGTTATCAAGCGAGTATCTAGATGGCACCATATGAGGCACTGTGTGGACGAAAATGTCGCACTCCTACGTGTTGGATAGAGTTGGGTGAACGGTAGATATTAGGTCCGGAGTTGGTGGCAAAAATTGAGGATAAAGTTAAGGTGATTCGGGCTCATCTTAAGTAAGCGTCGGACAGGCAGAAGTCTTACGCTGATCTTAAGCACAGGGATATAGAGTATGCAGTGGGTGATAAGGTTTTTCTGAAGGTATCATCATGGAAGAAAGTGCTGAAATTTGGTCGAAAAGGGAAACTAAGCCCTAGGTTTATCGGGTCATACGGTGTTGAAGCGAGTAGGGCCGATAGCTTATCAGCTCGAGTTGCCAGCAGAGTTAAGTCAGATTCACGATGTCTTTCATGTTTCAATGCTTAGGCACTATCGGTCAGATTCGTCACACGTTGTGCCAGTTACGGAGATTGAGGTGAGCTCAGACTTGTCTTTCGAGGAGGAGTCGGTACAAATTTTGGATCGGGATGTCAAGGTCTTGCGTAGGAAGTCAGTGCCCCTGGTGAAAGTGTTATGGCAGAATCATGGTACGGAGGAGGCTACGTGGGAGCCAGAGGATGTGATGCGGTAGCAATACCCTCAACTCTTCTGACTAGGTAATTTCGAGGCTAAAATTATTTTTAAGGGGGTAGAACTGTAACATCCTTAAAACGGGGTCTCTACATTTTGCATGTGTTTGCATGTGATGGTATGTCTACTGTGCTAGTTTAGCATGTCTTGGGGACTAGGCATAACCTCGGGTTAGTCCTGGGTCATGGCCAAAATTTTTGTTTAGCACTTAAGAGAAAGGAGTTAGGGGAAATAGGGGTTAAGAGAATTAATTTGAGGTTTTAGACACAAGAAAAGCCTTGGTAAAGTGGCAGGAGGTGCCACTCAAGTCACAAGGAGGTGGCGCAACAAGGGGTAAGGAGGACCTTGGTTAGAGCTATAGAAATCCCTTTCTGCTCAATTATTTTTGATGCCACAGGCAAGCAGAGGTGTGCTCAGGTGGGACTCTCATGGATAGATGGGGATTGAGTCAACAAATTTGATATGGATAGAGAGGAGGGTTTTTAGGAATCGGCTAAGGGAGCTTAGTGTTGGCTGCCAAACACTAAGGGATGAGGGAGGAATCGGTTGGGTTAGCAAAAGGGGTGTGCCGAAAGTTCTTTCATTCTTTTTGCCAAAACCTCCTCATTCCCACTCTTTTTTTCTTCTTCTTCCTATTTTGTTCAAAGCCGAAACCTACCCTCACATCTTCTCCTCCATTTTTCTTTCTATTTCATTCTTTCTTTTCTCTTAAACCCATTGCGAATCTATCTCCTCCCACTTCTCTTCTCTTTACCATCTTTCCTGAATTAAACCATCACTTAAGCCGAAACCTTGTTGTTCTTCTCTTGGCTGAATACTTTGCTCATAAACCTCTCTCTTCTTGCGTTTTCTTTCATCATCTCAAGTCGCCGACATTCATCTCCTCTTGGGTTCTTTTTACTGAATCTCCTGGTGAGTGATTTCTTTATCTTTTCTTCTTGATCGATTTTGGTAATCTTAGAATCTCTTTTGCCTTCAATCGCTAGTAATCAAAACCTTAATTTATTCTTGTTCTATGTGGTAGCCGAAACCCTAACACCTAATAAAGGGTTGAGACCTTTGGTGTAAAGAAGTCGAATCAGTCATTAAGGTAAGGGGCGACTAACTCTTTTGGTTTCAGATTCATGTTATGGCCGAATGGCCTTTAGATCTCTAATGATGTGTTAAGCCGATTGTAGGGGGAGGGAGAAGTAGCCGAATATAGTAAAGTTGGAGATTTGGTTGCCGATTAAGGGTTTGGCCGATTGTAAAGGGAGATCTTTTGAGTAGTTTCAGGATTTGGTTGGAGACCAAATCGGCTTCAAGGTGAGTGCTATATTTGGGGTGACACATCCTTCGGGATTTCTAATAGAGCCGAATTGGCTTTTGGGTTACTAACTAATGTTGGCCGATTGTAGGAGGAAGCAACGTTCGAGATCTTGTTAGTTTGCATAGTCTCGGGATTCACTTAGATTTATGAATAGCCAGGTGTGTAACGCTTACACACTTTATTAGTATAATATGCCTATTATGTTACTGTTTAGCCAATGAAATCAGTGGTTATGCCTTGTGGGTATGAGCTTGGATTCCGGGTAAGTCCCCTGTTATGTGATTTTTATATACATCATCATGTTATTGATATATGCTATGCTATGCGTTATTGCATGATACGATATTATGTCACGTATGTTATGGACATGATGATGGGATTGATGAGAGGAGGGGAAGGAATATTTGGACTGTCACCAGTGGTTTTGACCATATGACGGTTGGCCCCGTCTTTGATATTATAATTTGTGACTAAGTCCGGTGGTTTTGACCACTAGTGGTTTTGACCACATATGAATAGTGTGACTCGTCCCGGTGGTTTGGTACCACGATGGGTTGGCCCCATGTTGATTCTGAGATTGTCATCGATGGTTTTGACCACACGATGGGTTGGCCCCATCATTTGATTTGTGACTTTGGTCATCGATGGTTTTGACCACACCATTATATATTTGTGACTACGGTCACTAGTGGTTTTGACCACTAGTGGTTTTGACCACATGACGGGTTGGCCCCATCTTTGATATTATAATTTGTGACTAAGTCGATGGTTTTGACCACGGTGGTTTTGACCACATATGAATATTGTGACTCGTCGGTGGTTTGGTACCACGATGGGTTGGCCCACATGTTGATTACGAGATTATCATCGGTGGTTTTGACCACACGATGGGTTGGCCCCATCACTTGATTTGTGACTTCGGTCATCAGTGGTTTTGACCATACCATTATATATTTGTGACTACGGTCACCAGTGGTTTTGACCACATGGGGTAGATAAAGGAGATTGGATGGTTAGGTTATGGGTTGAATGATTTGGGTGTTTACTGATAATCCGTGAAGTGCTTGCACTATCGGGTTGGGGATTTATACACTGAGTCTTGGTGACTCACCCCTTCCCTTATATTTTGCAGATGAGGCGTAGATTGCGATCTTGGTAGGGAAGGACTCGTATGACCATGCATGCTCGTTTAGGTTTTGATTTCTCTTAGTTACTATTTCAATTTTATCTATTTACCTAAAGTTGGTTTTGGTTTGTAATAAGGCCGCTAAGTTACTTTAATTTATTTGGGTTTGTTTTGATGTAATAAGGCCATAGTGATAAACTGTTTATGCATACATTTTAATTATTTCAATGCGTTACTAAATTTATCAAATCAAAGATCAAATGTTTTATTGAAAATAAACCCTAAATGTTTTGACACGTAAATACACATGATTTTAATTAAGGATAAAACCTATAATTCGACCTACCTGTTAATTTAAACGTTTTGAACTTAACAAGTAGCATCTTTATAAAAAAACTTATACTTCCAAAATAAATTGGTTTCCAACTTGAGCCTAACCCAAATCGAGTTTTCTCCCAAAATCACTTAACGATTTTCTAAGAACCCACGAATTTTGAACCGTTATTACTTGAGGAACATACCAGATCCGGTCGAGGCTCGTGGGCCTCTAGTGGAATTTGCCTACAACAACAGCTATCAAGCTAGTATTCGAATGTCACCGTACAAAGCACTGCATGGTCGGAAGTGTCGGACTCCTACATGTTGGACGGAATTGGGAGAACGTCGAGTTTTGGGTCTAGAGTTAGTGGCGAATCGGAAGAAAAGGTTGAGATAATTGAGACGCAGTTAAAGGAAGCATCGATGAGCGAAGTCGATCACGGATCTTAAAAGGAAAGAAATAGAATTTGATGTGGGAGATCAAGTGTTTCTTAAAGTTTCACCTTGGAAAAAGGTAATAAGATTTGGTCGGAAAGGGAAGTTAAGTCCAAGGTTTATAGGACCTTATAAGGTTTTAAGCGAATTGGACGATGGCATATCGATTGGAGTTGCCACGGAATCAAGTAGATGCAGCGTATTCCATGTGTCCATGCTACTGTTACCGATCAGATCCATCTCATGTAGTACCGGTTGAAGAGGTGGAACTAAGGCCAGATTTATCCTACGAGGAAGAGCCGATTTAGATTCTAGAACGTGATGTGAAAGTGTTAAGGAGGAAGTCAGTTCCTCTAGTTAAGGTGTTATGGCGCAATCATGGATCGGAAGAAGCTTCGTGGGAGCCAGAAGAAGCGATGAGACAGTAATACCCTCACCTATTTCAGTCAGGTAATTTCGAGGATAAAATTATTTTAAGGGGGTAGAACTGTAATATCCCAAATTATGGCTTATGCATAATTGCTTAATTGAGTGAGAAAGCATGCCTTTGTATGTATGAATGTGAATTTATAAATGTTGTGAACTTTAGAATAATAGGAAATGCCTTAGAAAATTTTTAGATTTTAAATCTAAAAAGGGAAGCTAAGTAGGGTGGCCTTAAGAGAAAATATGAGAGAGATATATCACACGAATGGGCTTGGTAAAGTGGCTACAAGGCTCCACTTAAGGGCTTGGTGAAAGACGCCAAAGTGAGGAGGTAAGGGCCTTGGTTTGAGTTCGAAGGAAGCAGGAAGGAGCATTTATTTTTGCGTCAAGAAGGCGCTTGGGCTAAGGAGGCGTTAAGAGGAATTTTGGGAGTTCATGTCACAAATAGCGCCTTGGCAAAGTGGGCTGGGGACGCCACTTAGGTGCTAGGAATTTCGCTTGTGAGGTCTCGGGTTCGAGTCTGGAGGGCGACTAGGGGAGTATTTTTTATTTTTCATACTGGCGTTAGGGAGAGGGAGGAGTGGACGGCACCTAGGACTCTCAATTGGATGAGGATTAAGCTTGTTTTTGATTATTGTTTTATTTTTTTTTAAAGGTAAGATAAGGGATAAGGTGATGGATTATTTTATTTGTTAAGGTGATAAAAGAGAATTAGGAGATTATTATGGGAGTTGAGGTGGTGGCCAAGTATGGGTCTCTTTGGTAGGCAATATTCGGCCAAGTGAAGGGGGAAAGAGTGCCGAAATTATTTATTTTCTTCTCTAGTCTTCATTGCTGAAAATTTTAGTCAAGTAAGTTCATTCTTTTTCCTCTCTCTTTCCTTGAAGCCGAGACCCCTCCACCATTGTTCTCATTGCCGAATTCTTCCAAGCATATTCCATTTTTATTTTCTATTCTTTCTTATAACTTCAACCCCCTACCTATTCTCTATGATAGCCGAATGTGCAATCACCATTTGTTAAGCCATAGCCGAATATCTATTGGGAACCCCTCATCACTTCTTTTCTTCTTTTGTTCCCTTCAAAGCCGAAAGTTGGAGATCTAGTTCTATTTCTTGGTTGTGGCCCAACCTAGGAGGGTGATCGTTAGTGGTAAGCAACGATAGTGGTAAGTATTTCTTTAGAAATCGGTTTTTGGATTCTTTCCTTTTTGGTGCCGAAATCAAGGGATTAGGCCTTGATTTTTATGGATGGTCGAATGTCCATTAAGCCTTATTATGTGTTCTTTTGGTGTTTAGTCGAAGGAGGGAAGCACTAGAGAGCCTTTCGGGATTTGAAGTATTTAAGGTAAGCAACTATAATACTCGGCCAAGGGCCATTTTTATGGATTGTTGTTTAGAGCCGAATCTAACATGTGGTATAGGGATTTTGACAACTTCTAAGGCAAGTGGTGGTTTTCGGGAATTAGATCCGTAAGGTAAGGCAGTAGTGACTTTTGGCTATAGGCCATATTTGATGTTTTAAGTCTATTCTTTATTTGATTAAAAAGCCGAAACTAATCCTTTAGGTGATCTAGTATAGGCCGATTGTAAGAAGAACCAACACAACATTTTCGGGATTTGTTTGATAACCCAATCGGCAACTAGGTAAGTTTGGTTTCAAAAGTCCTTCGGGATTTAATAATCTAGCCGAATAGGTTTTGCTAATATGTCTACTAATGGCCGATTATAGGAACTAAAGGATCTAAGGCTTTAGATCGGATTTTCGGGATTTAAGTAAACCGATAAGTGTATCAGGTGTGTACCCCACACTATTTCTTAATAAGTTTTATGGCATGTTTAATAGATATATATATATATATGTGATATTAAGAATATGAAAAGTATGGCTAAGGTACCATACAATGGTACAAAGAACTAAGGTACGTTTTCCTACTCCTATTATGAGTATGATATGGTTTGTTATGCCATGAATGTGAGTATTATAAGAATGTGAATTAAGCATGATATTTCATAATGTGTATGATAGATAGGGGCATATGGGATATTATGAAAAGGGGAAGTGAATGTGGTGACTCATGTCACGATATAAGAATGTGGTGACTTCGGTCACATTATGTGAATATGGTGACTTCGGTCACATTATCTAAATGTGGTGTCTCATGACACAATATTATTATCTGGTGGCTATGCCACAAATTTATAAGGGCGATGAGCACGCCGTCATTGCAATGACTGCCTTCGATGGTGTGTAGTGGATGGAGGGTTGACTTAGCAGTCCCCACGGTGAGCAGGTTGGTACGGGTGATGTGTAGCGGTTGGTAACTAGGCTTGGGCTTGGGAATGCATCATTAATTGTATATTTTGATATGAACATGTATGACTTGATATGCCTGAATCTATTTGGACTTAGTGTTTGTGTACACATTGAGTCATTTGACTCACCCCATTGTGGGATCATTTTTGGTGACTTACGGTAATGGACCGGTCGGCGGGGAGCTTAACGGTGGCCATGCTCAGCAAGGAATTTTATGATTTTGACATTTTATTTTATTTAAGTACTTTAATTTATTTGGGTTTGTTTTGATGTAATAAGGCCATAGTGATAAATTTTTATGCATGCATTTTAATTATTTCAATGCGTTACTAAATTTATCAAATCAAAGATCAAATGTTTTATTGAAAATAAACCCTAAATGTTTTGACACGTAAATACACATGATTTTAATTAAGGATAAAACCTATAATTTACCTACCTATTAATTTAAACATTTTGAACTTAACAAGTAGCATCTTTATAAAAAAACTTATACTTCCAAAATAAATTGGTTTCCAACTTGAGCCCAACCCAAATCGAGTTTTCTCCGAAAATCACTTAATGATTTTCTAAGAACCCATGAATTTTGAACTATTATTACTCGAGGAACATACCAGATCTGGTCGAGGCTCGTGGGCCGGGTTTGGGGTGTTTCAATGGACTACCCGAGTGGCTGAGACTATAGATGTTTTATAATAGGTTGGATGGACACAAATGTTTAGGACTAGATGTAGCTGCAAGAGGAGTCTTAATGAATAGAACATATGAGGATGCATATGAGTTGATAGAGAATATGGCAATGAACTCCTATTTAGTTATAGCTAAAGACCATCTTTTGTAAAATTCGTCTAGGAAGACGCTAGATATCTATAGATTTTGGATAGACTTAACTGCATAGAGTCCTCATCTAGTGTGTCATCAATATATGGAGGAGATAAACCACTCTTCCATTATATCAATAATCCAATCGAGGATGTGAATTACATCGGTAATAGTCATGGAAACCCTTATTCAAACACTTATAATCCCATCGGGAAGATAACCCAAATCTAAGACGGGACAGAAACCAGGGAGGAGGTAATAATTCTAATACTAATCATGTTAAAAATACTAACTATCAACCTCCATATCTACAGAAGCCTTAGGAAAGAGCCAACCCAAACAACCATACTATATGTGGTCAACGCCTGGATCAAATTGAGAGGAAGATGCAGTCAATGAGGACGAAAGTGAAACAGGTGTAGTCTGAGTAAGCTAGAAGATCAAATGAGCCAATTAATGAGCAAGTTGGGAATTGTCAAAAGACAAATTAGCACCAGAATCCTGAGCAACATTTAGATTATTCCTCGAAGAGAAGGGAAGGGGCATGTGAAAGCAATTGTACTTAGTTCGGGTAAAGTATTGAGTAACCCAGAAAACCTAACTCAATAGAAGAATAAAGAAGATTCTGATGATCTTCTAAAGGACCCTCAAACAACTGAAACTAAAATTAAACCAAAACCAGAAGAGGTAGTCGAGCTGGTAGCTGAGCCGGAGGAAGAGCAAACCAAGGAACCTGAATTGACAAGGGTACCATTCCCTTCATGGCTAGAAGATAAAATAAAATGGGATGAAATAGAGTTCGTATGGATTCTAAACTTATTTAAATCTCTGAATATTAACCTTCCTTTAATAGATCTCATTGAAAAAGTTCCTAAGTATGCCAAGGATTTAAAATAAATTATGTCTAGGCATAGGAATATTAAAACAAGATGGCAGGTCAATATTGATGCATATTGTAGTGCAATAATCTCTAAACGGATTCCCCCAAAGCTAAAACACCCAGGGAGTTTTACAATACCTATAGAGATAGGGGATATTCATTTTAACAAGGCTCTGTGTGATTTAGGAGCCAATTTTAATTTAATGCCCTGATCTATATATGAAAGACTTGGGTTACGGGAGCTTAAACATACTTGGATCACACTACAATTAATCGATAGTTCTTTAGTATAACCAAAGGGGTACTTGAAGATGTATTAGTTAAAGTGAGAAGTTTTATCATCCTGGTTAATTTTACAATTCTAGATTTTGAAGAAGACCATGAACTACCCATTTTGCTGGGTAAACCTTTTTTAACTACATCAATGTCTGCCATTGATTTGGAAAATAATGAATTAGAAATAAGGATCAATGGCGAGACAAAAATTTTTAAATGTGGTCACCAGTAGAATGAGGTAAATAAGGGAAAATTAGGGAAGTAATGTTTTGAAATATCTGTTAAAAGCACTAATTACCTTGAGCCCGAGAAAGTATTTTCTATGATTAGTGGAGGTCGAAAAAGTAAGTTCAATGAGTGGGACAAGCAAAAAAAAGTGGAGTGGCACGACCGACGCTGGACCAACACTTATAAAAATGAAATTAGAAGAGCATCCATGAGTATATTAATAGAGCTGACAGATGAATCCAACAACAAGACTTGACATTTTTTAACTGAATTTTAACCTTATGTATATTATTGTATTTTAACAAACAAATAGTTTAGAATCTAATCTTTATTTAAACTGATGTTTAATGTAAACCAAAACACTTAGAGAATTGAGAATTGGGGTTGAAATAGAGTTGATGTCACAAAACGGCACTTACGTGTCGCAACACCACTCAGAGACTCAAAGAATCTAGAAAATCATCTCGTTGTCGTGAAACAACACCTCTGTGGCGTGACACATAGGAAAACTTTCTGCAGGGTCAACCCGACCTGGTTGCGTAACTCATCAATTTCAAATATATTTTAACTCAACTTTTAAGTTTAAGAAACCTAACATTTTTACTTATCTCTAATCCTTTGCTAACCCTCAAACTTCTCAAAGTCTCTCAAAACCTCTCAAATATTTAAACCCTAAAACCCCTTTTTCCCTCTCTTGTTACAATCTTTGCTTCATTTGGTGATTTCAATTTTTGTACAAATAATACATTACAGAGAAAAAAGATTATGAGCTTCACACAAGGAATCTTGAAGACCCCATATCAGGTTAAGGGTTCTAAACCTGTATCTTAACTATTCCATTGAATTACTCTTATTTTAGAGTGCTTGAAATTCGTTAGCTATCCTAAATTTAAAAAAAAGTCAAATATGCCTCCGAGAAAATCTAGAATAACTAGTGAACCCAAATCATCAACGGTTACAAACCCTTCAAATTTTTTAAATCAAAACGTTGAAAAATAATTTTTAGAACTTCAAGGGAAAATGTTTATTCAATAAAAAGGGTTTGAACCATCAATGGTTCTATGTCAAGAAATATGGCCCTTAGTCCGATATCATAAGTGGGAATGTTTTTGCATTTTTCCAAAAGACTCCGCTATGGTCCCTGTAATACAAGAATTTTATGCATCGCTTTAGGACCAAGAGTCTAGAAGGATAGAAGGTGCCATGTAGGAAATAGTACCTGTATAAGGGAAAGAAGTAAGAGTCACCCCTCAAACTATTTGTAGATTTTATAACATCGAATATGTTCTGTTGAATGCATTTTGAGCATGAAAAAGAGAAGCAAGAGAGTGAGCAACAAGAAGATAGTGAGGATGAGGAAGGAGAAGAATAAGAGAATGAGATGGATTTTGAGGAGGATGAGGATTGAACAGAACGTTTAAATTTTATTTTTGAGGACTGTAACTAGTTTTTGATAATTTTTATGTTATTGTATTAGGAGTAAGATTAATAGTACATTTTGTTTGTTTTTTTTTTTTTTCTTTTTTTTTTGCTTCAAGTTTCTATGTAGGAACCCCGCATGAAAGGAGCACAATAATTTCAAGCTTACATCGAAAAAGGAAGAGAGCACCCACCATTAGACCATTGCAACGCCACGATCAATTGGGTAACTTCTTTCCTTATCTTCTCAAGGCTGCACATTAGGGAAAATGTGCTATCTAAAGTGTGGGGTGTAATATAGGAATTTTTTAAATTTTTATTGTCAATTGTGTGCTTGAGCTTGTAGGAATACAAGTGATTGGTTAGGAGCATGTATATAGGTTGATTGTGTTTATTGTAAATTTGTCATGATAAGGAATGATTTTAAAATTTTGTTTATTAGACTACTAAGTTCTATATATTACACTATAAACAGGCATTGAGTAATTTACTATACCAAATGACATAGAAAATATAGGTAAACGAGCATGATAGTATGTAAGATAAATAGTTGAATTTGTGATTGTTTGATTGATTAAATTTGTGAATATTGAGATACCTAGGGATGCCCTAAGGCATCATTTGGTGTACACCAAGCCAAAAATCAAACCCTTTTTATCAATCCTTAGTACCTATTTTGAGCCAGAAAATCCTTCTTGATGAACTTTTGTACAAAACCCAAGCCAAAACGTTAATTTGTACGTACCCTTTTTCCTTGGTCTTGAATTGTATGAATATAGACGTCTAGCCATTCATATTGATAGTTAAGTAGATGCATCATGGTGGATTTTGTAAAAACAAAGTGAAATAGGAAGAAGAAGTGTGATATAGTAATTATAGGTTAACCAATATGTGCAAGACAAGAAGAAAAATTCAAAAAGGATAGTTAAAACGAGTAGAAAAAGTACATGAAAATCAAAAGCATTGTGAGTGAGATGTGTCGAAAAAAAAGATAAAAAAGTGACAAAGTCACAAAAGTAGAAAAAAGTAAGTCATTTATGCACAAAAACTCATGAGCTAACCATAGTTGTTGTATTATGCTGTGACTTCCCATGTAGAGAAATAAGGAAGGTGAGAAAATGAGAAATAAGGCGGTTAGCAGGTAAGGGTAACTAAAGGGAAAGAATAGGGAATAATACAATATGCCAAACTATTTTGTGGTTGAAACTATTTTGATGCTTCCTGTTCTTGAATTCCATACCTGCCCTAAGCCTCAAAATTTTACAAGTCGAAAAGCCTATAACCAAGGTAAATTTATTCATGAGTTGACATCATATTAAGTAATTGCATTAACGACTATTTGTATTATGCTAGGATAATCAAGTTACATGTACGATTTATAGATGGATGCATATATTTGAAAACTTTAATGTTTGTATACTTTGTAATATACTAAAATTAGGTGTTTGATAATGAAAGTGGTAAGTCTTTTATATATCATGCCAAAATTATGTGTAAATATGAAAATGCCTAGTTATGTACTCTGAAACCAATCTTTGTACTATACTTGCTCAAGAGTCATTGTTTACTTTTTTGTTTTCATGTTGCCTTGCTTGAGGACAAGCAATGAATTAAGTGTGGGGGATTTTGATCTGCTGTAATTCGGTGTAGTAAATTAAACCAATTTTCATACTTAAGGAGCTTGAATACGAGCAATATTAGTATGTTTCAGTTATATTTTGTTAGAGTAGTTTAAACTCAATAAAAAGTATATTTTGAGTCTTTTATTGACCTTAAAGGCTAAATAAGGCCTAAAAGCGAGCTAGCATACTTAGTAAATGTGCAGGACACCATTCAAAGGCATAGGATGTAACACCCTCACACGTATTCTCGCCGAAGGCAGATGCAGGCGTTACCATATTTAACTCAGTTGGTTATACAACTTTAAGTTATAAAACCTCATCCCAACTTAACATTACTCATTACAATCAATACATTCTCATTAAGGGCCTACGAGGCCTTAATCAAGCTTACGGAGGGTCTCAAAACCCAACTGGGAATTTTTGTCTAAATAGGGGCCACACGCCCGTGTGAAATGGGACACGCCCATGTAGGCAGGCCGTGTGGTCACACACGCCTATGTCCCTAACCCTGTGTATAATTTATTTTCATTTCAAACCTACAGGGGTTTTCACACGACTGGACACAAGCCCATGTTCTTGGCCCGTGTGCTCCACACTGCCTAGACACGCCCGTGTTCTCGCTCGTGTGTAAAAACCTGGGTATTCTGTTTGTGACATCAGCAACCTCATATGGGGCATACGGCCTAGGCACACACTCTGTGACTAGCCCGTGGTCGATATGACTTGAAACACTAACATGCAGGGACACATGGCCTCGTCACCCACCCAAGGGACTGCCCGTGTGTCTCACACAACCTAGACACATGCCCATGTGCCTACCCATGTGGACAAGAACAAGGCTATTTGCCAAGTTCTTTTCATCACCCTAGCTAACACAACATAATTCCATTCAACAAATCACTAAGCAACTCAAATTTGCAATATACACTTCCATGAATAACTTCATCTTTTCATAAATTAGTAATAATGAGCCATCAACTATGGCAATATATAAAAGAGTTCATATTTAAAGGAGCCAATACATACTTCGCCAAAATAACAAAACAATTCACCTAGTCTAGCCCCTATACATGCCATACTCAAAATACTAAGTCTAGATATACCGAGATGAAATGATAGTATGGGTGATCTTCCAATTATCTTCGTATCCCGACCCAGCTCTTTGACACTATAAAACAAGGGAAAAGAAAGGGAGCAAGCTTTAAGCTTAGTAAGTTTACATGTAAACAATAAACATCATAATATGTGCTAATCAATAAATAGCATTACAAAATAAGCAAGAACAATCCACATTCCAATATCATGCTTACTCATTTCATCTCTTACCACATTCCCACCATATCACAAGCCAAATGCTCACATTATTTAACATACATCCCTGCACTTATCACCACATGATCACATGAAACAACACTTAACAATTTCACAATAAGCCATTCATAGTAATACCAAACACTCGGTGGTTTCGTACTTAGCCCACCATTAATCTTTAATAGGGTGGTATCACACATAGCCCAACAAATGTTAATATAAATGATGGTATCGAACATAGCCCATTGTGAATAAGTAATAAGGTGGTATCACACATAGCCCACCAACAAGAATAATTGAGGTGGTATCACACACAGCCCACTATTAATTACTACGGATAATATTCCACATTTACATATCTATTTCAACGTTCATACAGAAATTATTCATTATTTTAAATCGTAAATGTTCTCAATCATAAAATTCACCAATAGGTAACAACATGTGTATTTAAGATGCATCATTTACACCTAAACTTACCTCAGTGTAAAATGTGTTAATTTGCGGTTTAATCCGAAACCTTACCTTTTCCCCGGTCAAGGTTAATTCCGTGCTCTTCTTGATCTATAACAAAAAAATCCACTCATCCAATAATTTTATAATCATAATACATCATAATCTCTACTTAGGCAAAAATGACCATTTTGCCCTTGTACTATGGCAAAATTACGATTTTACCCTAGGCTTGTAAATCATTTTTCATTACATTTTCTCATTAAACAAGCCTAGATGAACATTTATTTCTCTTACAACTACTCATAATCCTAACTATTTCATGCATTTATTACACAATTTCAACTTTTACAACTTAGTCCCATTTAGGTGTTTTCATGGTAATACCTTTCACAAAACTTGTTCCTTGACTCACTAACATCCATTTTCTTCCATAAAAACTCAGCAAACATCATTAATACTCTCATGGAAAGTCCCTAAACTTGCAACCATATTACAAATTAGTCCCCTCATTAGCTAGCGTAAGCTTTGGAGGTTCCAAAAGTACAAAAATTATCAACTAAAACCACCAAAATCACTTACTTGTGTGAGGATAAGTTGCTGAAATTTCAACGCTTTCAAAACCCCCTCTATGCTGGTATTTTCAGTGGTGAAGGTAATGAAGAAAAATGGATGATATCATCTTTTTATTTTATTTATTTCCTTCAAATTAGTCCACCTAACCCACCCAATTTTGACCAATTTTGAGTTTATTGTTCCCTATGGATAGCTATCAACATTAGGAAGGTCTAATTTCACATTCAATACCTTCAATTTAACATTCCTTATCAATTTAATGCTTCTAGATTGTAAAATGGAACTTTTGCACTTTATGTGATTTAGTCCTTTTTCGCAATTAAGCCTTAAATCACTAAAATTAATGCACCAAAATTTTCACGCATCCTTATAATCATGCTATAACACATAAAATAATGTCAAAATAATTTTCTTCAACCTCGGGTTAGTGGTCCCAAACCCACTATTCTGACTAGCCCCAAAATCGGGCTGTTACAACTCTACCCTCCTTTAAAGATTTTCACCCTCGAAAATCTTCGAGTTTGGAAATCTTAGCTTCTTCCACACGTGTTTTTCCATAACACTTTTACTAAAGCTATGCTCTTATTCCTCAACTATTTAACCTCCCGAGCCAATATCTTAATTGGCTCCTCTTTATAAGTCATGCCTGATCGTATCTCAATTTTTGATGGAGGGTTCACATGTGAAAGATTGGAACGATATCGCCGCAACATCGATACATGAAACACGTTGTGTATTTTCTCTAACTCTACTGGTAAAGCCAACTGGTATGCCACTGGCCCAATCTTTTCGGTAACCTCATATGGCCCTATGAATCGCGGACTCAATTTTCCCTTTTTACTAAATCTCAATATTTTCTTCCACGGGGATACTTTCAGAAATACTTTGTCACCCACTTGAAACTCGATTTCTTTCCTTTTCAAATATGCATATGAATTTTGTCAGTCCGAAGCAACTTTCAGATTATCACGGATCACTTTTACTTTCTCATCGGTCTCTTTAACTAGATCAACCCCATGAATTTGCTTCTCACTAAGCTTGGTCCAATACAAGGGAGTTCGACACTTGCGATTGTATAAAGCTTTATACGGTGCCATCCGTATACTCGACTGATAACTATTGTTATAAGCAAACTCAACCAAAAGTAGATATCTTTCCCAACTACCTCCAAGCTCTAGCACACAGCATTGGAGCATATCCTCAAGAACTTGAATCACTCTTTCAGATTGGCCATCAGTTTGAGGATGGAACGCAGTACTAAAATTCAACCTTGTACCTAAGGCTTCCTGTAACTTCTTCCAAAATATTGAAGTAAATCTAGGATCTCTATCCTAGATAATAGATACAGGCACTCCATGTATCACGACCTTAGCAATATACAACTCGGCCAACTTATCAAGTGAATAATTAAAATGCACCGGTATAAAGTGAGCCGACTTCGTTATTCTATCAACAATAACCCACACAACATCTTTCTTTCTCGGAGTCATAGGCAAACCGTTACAAAATCCATGGTGATCCAGTCCCACTTTCACTCAGAAACCATCACCGACTGAAGTAATCCCGAAGGTATTTGATGCTCGGCTTTCACTTGTTGACAGATCAAACATCTTGTCACAAACTCAGAGATGTCTCTTTTCATACCCGACCACCAATAAAATTTTTTCAAATCATTATACATTTTCGTGCTACCGGGATGTACTGACAAGTGACCACTGTGTGCTTCATGCAAAATTTTTTGGATCAACTCATCATCTTTAGGTACAAAAATCATGTTCTAAAACATCAAACAACAATCTGAACTCACCCAAAAATTAGAATCATTTCCCGATTCGCACTTAGCTCTCTTAGCTTGTATATCTTTATCATTCTTTTGAGCCTTACATATCTGTTGAATAAATAATGGTCTAGCCCTCAACTCGACTAATATAGCACCATCCTTAGACAACGCTAAGCTAGTACTCATAGCTCTTAAAGCATACAGGGATTTCCTACTCAAGGCATTTGCAACCACATTCGCTTTCCCCAGATGGTAATCAATTACTAGCTCATTATCTTTCAATAATTTGAGCCACCACCATTGTCGTAAATTAAAATCCTTTTGATCCATCAAGTACTTCAAACTCTTATGATAGGTGAAGATTGGAACTTCTCACTATATAAATAATGACGTCAGATCTTTAATGTGAAAATAATCGCAGCCAATTCCAAATCATGAGTCAGATAATTCTTCTCATGCGGTTTTAGCTGTCTCGAGGCATAAGCTACTACCTTACCCTCTTCCATCAACACATAGTCGAGACCATTTAATGACGCATCACTGTAGACTACAAACTCTTTGCCTGACTCAGGTTGTACTAAAACCAGCGCCTCAGTCAATAATGTTTTCAATCACTCAAAACTCTGTTGACATTTCTCAGTCCATTCAAACTTGACATCCTTATGCAATAGTTTTGTTATCGGGGTAGCAATCATGGAAAACCCTTTTAAGAACCATCTGTAGTACCGCTAAACCCAAAAAGCTTCTGACTTTTGACACATTTCTTGGCGATTTCCACTCCACAATAGCCGAGATCTTACTCGGATCAACTCAAATACCATCACCTAACACAATGTGTCCTAAGAATTCGACCTCTCGGAGCCAAAACCCACTCTTGCTAAATTTAGCATACAACTTTTTGTCTCTTAAAGTCTGCAAAATAATTATCATGTGCTCTGCATGATCACTATCATCCCAAGAATAAATCAATATGTCATCGATAAAGACAACTACAAACTTATCCAAATACAGTTGGAAGGCACGGTTCATTAAATCCATAACAATCGCAAGAGCATTCGTTAAACCAAATAGCAAGACAAGAAACTCATAATGGCCATACCTCATCCAAAATGCAATTTTCGGCACATCTTACTCCTTAACCCTCAACTGATAATAACCAGACCTTAGATCTATCTTGGAGAACACTGTAGCTCCCTTCAGTTGGTCAAATAAATCATCTATCCTTGGTAAAGGATACTTATTCTTCACTGCCACTTTGTTGAGTTGTCTGTAGTCTATTGACAATCTCATTGACCGATCTTTCTTCTTTACAAAAAGTACAGGAGCACCCCACAGTGAATAGCTCAGTCTTGTAAAACCCTTATCCGTTAAATCTTGCAGCTGAACCTTCAGTTCTTTCAACTCTAATGGTGCCATCCTATATGGAGCAATAGAAGAAAAATGGATGATATCATCTTTTCTTATTTTGTTTATTTTCTTCAAATTAGTCCACCTAACCCATCCAATTTTGACCAATTTTGAGTTTATTATCCCCTATGGTCGGCTATCAACATTAGGAAGGTCTAATTTCACATTCAAGACCTTCAATTTAAAGTTCCTTATAATTTTATACTTCTAGATTGTAAAATGGAACTTTTGCACTTTATGCGATTTAGTCTTTTTTCGCAATTAAGCCTTAAATCACTAAAATTAATGCACCAAAATTTTCATGCATCCTTATAATCATGATATAACACACAAAATAATGTTAAAATAATTTTCTTCAACCTCCGGTTAGTGGTCCCAAAACCACTATTCGACTAGCCCCAAAATCGGGCTATTACATAGGAACTCAAAGTTGGCCACTTTGTTACAACACGAGGAGTTCAATGTCACAACATAGGGAGTAAAATACAAGAATTTCAAGTCTACCTTTGGTGTCACAACACACCCCTGAAACTACCCTTGAACTATGCATACTGCCTTCAGTGTTGCAACACAAACACTAGGATGTCGTAACACCGGCCCTATACGATATTAATTAAGAGTCAAGGAATTTTGGTTCGCACAATGGAAATTAAACATGTGAGCATCAATTAAGCTAGGGTTGAGGACGATGACTATCCTAATTTTGTAAACAGGCTCATTTATCACTATTTTAGGGACATCTTTTTATATTCTAAGATTTTCTCTGTAATTTTAGTTTTAGATTTCCTTTCTTTTAGGCCTTAGGTTATTTTCAATTTATTTTTTTATTTGGAGAACGTGATTTGTAAATGCGATCAAACGCTAGTGGATTTTCTGCACTTCATCTATCAAATACAAATAGGATTCTCTAAACTCAATTCTTGATTTACTCTTTATGCATATCTTTATTATCGAGTTTATGATGTTTATGGATTCCATGAGGAACTAATCCTCTTATAGGGGATTAGTGAGTAGAGGTGTGATTAATTAATTTCTATGTAGGGTTTTCTTAGCAGATCAGTTGTTTGGTAGAGAAAGAACTTAAACCCTAGGCTTGACGACCTTAGAAAGTCATTTAGGTGGGAATTAACCCAAATTTGGTATGGCCTATCTGTGAACACCTTAGCCTTGGACAAGTATGGACTGTGAGGTCGAGAGATAAGTAGTTCTTGCCGACTCATTAGTTTAGTGGAAAACTGAGAGATCCTATTACGGTAACGACTAGTTGATTGAATAGAAAACCGAAATAGGAATTAGTTATGACCACCAAAGAAAGATAATGACCCATGTCTAGATCTAATTAGGTTTATAAGTTAGTTTTTCAAAGTATCTTTTATTTATGCTATTTTATTTTCTTTCTTATCAAAACTTTGTCCTTTATGTTTTATCGTAATATGATTTATTTAAATTACTAATTATTTATATTTGTGTTTAGGTTAACATTAATTTCGTACTCGCCTCACTTGGGTATGATCCTCAAAGTACTTACCTACATCGTTTTAAAAACTATATTACAACATAACCCGTATACTTGCAGATACTTCCTCAATTCTATATATTTAGTTGCAGTATTCACACTCTGAATGTTAGTACTTTCGGAGGTGGTCATACATGCCAAATATAAATAAGGTTGGAAACAAAAAAAACAATCAAACATTGCTGAGACCGGGATTGTGGATTGGATTCTAAGATCGATACTCAAAAATATCAAACTAAAAATAACCTGCACATGGAGAGAACAAACCATATGCTAAGTAAAACACTCAGTGGTATTCCCATAATTTAAATATGTAATATTAGCATTAACTATTCTACCCTAAGTAAACATGTATATCTATATGGTTATATCTACTATATACTTATAATAATAGTAACATTACAAATGTATCAAGTTTGAAACCAATTATAGTTCATGTCCCATTAGCCATATTCAATGCCAATATATATAAATCAAAATGGAAATATAACTGTTACTGAGTCGGGGTCAGCTTCTGAATGCAAAAATATAATGATGCTTACTCGAACAATCTACAAGACTGTACGCTAGGCAATTTCGCTTAGCAATAAATTTGTGACATTTCAGCTTTAATCGAGCTTATTAAGGCCCTTAAGTTTACTCGGGCATGAAGTAGAACATATTTGCAAAGTTTCCAAAATTTCATACCATGTATCAATACCCTTGGGTAGGTACCGATTCCATTTTCACATTCTGTTGTTTGAAAAACTAGTTGGAAGTGTCAAGTATCGATACCTATTCCAGGGTATCGATACCTTAGTGCCAAAATGGAAAAATATCCTTTTTTTGGTACCTATTACATGCCTACATCTTAAATTACTCAAATGGTGTCTTAAGGCACCAAACAAACCTGAAATTTAACACATAACACCACACTCACGATTCCAAACCATCCAACCATGAACAAGCTATACCAAATTCCATCTAATCATGACCAATTTGTATTTATCATGCTTAAAATCATGATCACACCATAACTAAGCAACGTATTGCATTTCATATTCAATCTTATCAATTCTATCATGTTTAACAGTTTTTTTTACATTGACAAAACATTAAACAACATTAAATGCTTACTAGCAATTATATATCAAAACAAAGCCTTTGTTCTTAATCACCTATCTAAATAATCCTTTAAATAATTATGAATAAACCCACGTTTATAAGTCATTCCATTTCTAATTGCATTTGATACTTATTCCATTTCAAGCCAACTTAAACATATACCAAAATATGCTCAATTATGCACAGTGACCATTTCTTTCCTCCCAACCAATTCCAATACCATATCCATAATAACATATACAATCTAAGGAATATCCAACACATATACTAACCCTATATCATCATTATTACTATTTATTAGTGCAAATAATTTAAGTTTAGTCATTTTTACCTAGTTTTCTCTAAATCTTAACATTCAAACTTTCATAACATAGAAAGCATATAAGCAAAAGATTAAAAGGCTTAGCATGAACACATTACCATTGTACATATCATATCATGATCAAGCTATGGCAATTTAGATTGCATATACACATATACTTAACTAGCAATTATAAACCTTAAGTCGTTAACCCCAAAGATTCAACCTATTATCAATTCATACAAGAAATGATTACCTTAATTATGCATACTTATTTAATCTACTTAAATAATTCATTTCAACCTTTCACTTAAAACATGTTTGAAACATACACCGTATGCCATATGCAGTCTACCTATCAACTTTAACATTCAATCCAACAATTCTTTGTCAAGAATGCATGTAATAATTTAACTACTACTAAATGGTTTCATACCAATTCACTTCTCAATTACCAATTCATATACAATTAAATGCATTCAACTATTACTCAAAACATATCATCTTTCATTATATATTCATGTAACAAACTATTTTTAGTGGTTTCAAGATCACAATTTGAACGTGTGAGTCTGTAAATATTATTTATTTAAGATTTAAAAGGTCATTAGAGTGTCGTATTAAAGTTTAGTTTCGTAATTTTTATGTTTGAATAGTTAATTAAGGAAAAATGACTAAATTGTAAAAATTACAAAAGTTTATTTCTATTAGTTTTATGGGTTAAATGGTTCTAAAAGTATAGTCGAATGGATTTAAATTACAATTAAGCTATTTTTAAAGGTAGTGGTCAGTTTTGTGCTTAGTTAATTGAGTTTTATAATTTAAAATGTTATTAAAATAATATAAAAGTGTTAATAATATTAAAATATAAAGAAACAAAGGTCATCTTCTTCATTCTTGCTCTTTTCAATTGAAAAACACCATTATTGAACCTAGAACATTCAACCTAGCATATATCCCTGCATGTAAGTGAATTTGAAACCCATTTTTAGTAAATTTTATGTTTTTGATATCGTTGTAGCTTAATTTAGCTAGCCCAGAGACTATTTTAAAATTCTATCATTTGTGAAAAGTTACCATTTTTTAAATATTTTTTCATGTTAATTGTTGAGCTTGAAGCTTGATGTTGAAATATGACTATTTTACAAAGTGAATTTTGATAGTTTTGAGTTTAGGGACTAAAATGATTATATGTTAAATTTGGCATGAATTTCATGTTTATTTCTTTACTTGTGAGCTATTAAGAGATGATATCGAATTTGCCTTTAAGGCCTTGGGTTTAAGTACAAAAAATAAGCTTGTTTTAGTTTTAAGGACTAAATTGAATAAAATGTAAACCTTTAGGGAAATTGTAAAAATGTTAATAAGAGGTCATATGCATTAAATTAAATTTTATAAGGTAATCAGGACTGATAAATTAAAATAAATTACTGTATATATTAAGAATCAATAGATAATCGAGGAAAATAAAATATTTTAAATTAGTCCTTGACACTCCTATCTTTGTGGTTTGGCCCTGGTAAGTTCATACGGTAAAGTCTTGTGTCTTTTTTAATGTTTATGTTGATTTGTGGATTTTGGGTATGTTTGAATGTATATATAAATGTTGCAAATTGGTACAAGGTGAGAAAAAGAATTTAATTGAAATGTGTTATTCTGTTATATGTACTGAGCTTGGATGAACATAAGATAGGATACAATTGGCATACCAATAGGTTATTTTGCACGATTTATGAGATTGATATGAGATGAGATGATGATAGATGATATATTGTTATACACTAATTGTACCAAAATCCAGCATTTATTGTAGATTACCGAGTTATATTATAGTGATTCAGTCGTGTTTCTGGGGGAGGATGTGAAGCCTATGGGCTTAGCACTTAATTCCCAAGTGTGTTTTTGGAGGGATGTTAGGCTTTGGGCTAGGCACTCAATGCCCAAGCGTGTTCTTGGTTGGATTAGCTCGTTTGAGTTTTTTAGCATGTTTTGGGTGGATAACTGAGTTTTCGTATATTTTCATAATAGTTCATCGGGTTGAATTCTTGTGGTTAATAAATTTGATGTTTTGGAAACTATTTTATATGTAATATATCATAGATAAATGATCCAAAAACCTGTTTATGCTTGTTGATATGATGATTTGATATGATAATGGACTAACTTGTAAAGTATGCAAAGTTATAAGTCTTGGATGTGATAAACTCACCTTTTGATATGGTTATGGTGACAGGGTTGTTAATTAATTTTTTTTTGTTGATTAAACTTTGAAAATAAGGTATATTATTTCATTTTCAACTTATGAACTTACTAAGTTCATTTGAAGCATACTCTATTTCGTTTTCCTATTCTTGTAGATATCGTTTTGCGGAACCCGATGATTGAATCAACTTGAAGGTCAGTAGACCTTGAAATTTTTTATTTTAGCTATCTGGCATGTAATAGGATTAATGTGTATACATATATGTAAGTGTTTTGTATATGTAATGTGTGCCATGGGATAATGTAAGTATTTGGTGTGTTAAACTATGTTTTGAGATGTTTAGTTAGGTAAGGTTTTAGTTGGATGTTTGGTAATGAAGTTATAAAAATGATAAGTGCATTGATCCTTTTAGTGTCAAATGCATGAATAGATATACTTTGGCATATGGCTCATGGTTTATGATTGAAATTATGACATTTTTTATTCATATGAAAATTGCTTAGTTGAATCTTCGTTAAGCACATAAGATGATGTTTAAAGTTGTATATTTTGTATGATTTTGGTGCAATTGACTAGGTTTGAAGAATGTCATATTGCATGCTTCAGCCTAATTGAACATAGAGTTTTTATAGCTTACTCTAAAAGGTACTAATGGTATACACGACTTGACACACAGTCGTGTGCTACACATGGGCATGTGGCACAACCGTGTGGTCTTTATGTTTTGGGAGATAATTGGTGTACACGACCTCATTGAATTTCATGGTCTGGATACACACCGTATGACTCTAGTTTACACGGTCTCAATTTGTTACATGGTCTAGGACACGGCCGTGTAATATTTTTTGTTGTTAGTTTTGCATTTGGGTCCTCATGGTGTCAGTCCATTACCCGACCTGGTGACAAGGTCGTGTGACCTATTATTGAAAGCATCAGTTTGTTACACAGTCTAGATACATGGTTGTATTGTCTAGCTATACACGACCTAGCCACACGACTGTGTGACCCCTATTTTACAAATTTTCCAACTTTTTTATAAGTTTTTATTTGAATCCCAATTTATTTTCGGTTCATTTTAAGAGCTTTCGTAAGCTCAATTTAAGTATGATCTTGTATGAATAACATTTAATGATTGTTTAAAGAAAAGCTAAATTGAAATAGCATGATCTGGTTCTACTATTTGTTGTAGCATCTCATAACCCTAATTCGATGAGGGAGATGGGTGAGTAGTGTTACATTTAGTGGTATCAAAGCTACAATTTAGTTTATTCTCATACTAAACGTAGCATGTTTTGAGTATAGAATTTCATGCCAAATAAACATGCGATAGTGTGATGTTATTTGGTCTGATCTAACCTTTTTTTTCTTATATATTCAAATATGTCGAAAGACTTGAATCGTGCTGTCACTGATGAAGTAGACAGTAATTTTTTGGCTTTCGATCAGGAAGCGAATCATAGTTTGTCGGTTCCAAAAATGTCTAAAAATGAATTCAAAAATGCCTTTTTTAGCATGATGGGTCAATGGTTCTCAAAGTTTATGTGAGCCAATCCTGCGGCTCAACAACCTCCACTGTGAACATTGTGGGAAATTTCATAGCGATGAGTGCAAGGCCTAATTGGGTGCTAGTTTCAGATGCTATTCGACCAAAAATTTCATGAAAAATTGGCCGAGAAAAGTGGAAGATACTAACGATCAAAGTTTGAAACAATTGCCTACGCCTCAGAAAGGTAGACGTCTTGATCAAAGCAGTAATACTGGAATTAATCATAGTGGAACAAAAGATACAACTATCAGGTTTAAAGTTGAATGCCAGCTCAAGTGTATGCCATCCGAGCTAAGGAAGAAGCTAATGCACCTGATGTTATTGTTGGTACTTCCTGTCTTTTTTTTATTACTATATATGCAATGATTGACCCTGGGTCAACTCATTCATATATTTGCATTGCGTTAGTAATGTATATGAACTTACCTATTGAGTCAACTAAGTTTGATGTCAGAGTTACAAATCCACTAGGTCAAAATGTGATAGTTAACCTAATATGTCAAAATTATCCACTGAGAATTCAAGGCTTTGACTTTCCTACTAATTTAATGTTATTACACTTTCATGAATTTGATATTATTCTGGGAATACATTGGTTTATGTTACATGATGTCATGGTAAACTGTATACTGAAATTGATTGCTGAAATGAATCCGTTCCAACATTTTATTTATATTCAAGATGTTCAGCTGAATCAAATCGAGCTATAGTTAATGAAGCTGTTCAAGCTTTGAATCCTGAAAAATAAGCTCATAAAATAATCCACCCACGGTGTTAGCTAACCGTACACGAGTCAAGGCTTCTTGAAAATACTTACTTACAATTGCCCTTATCTAGCACATACCGTGCCACATATTGAAACTGATTATTCGTGACTCATTCACGAGTACCTGTATTCACTAATTCACATGACTTAAATATCATTCACATTTCTACTTCTAAATTCATCTACTTATCCCCTTATTCACAAGGAATAGTCAAGGACGTGTGTTTATCGTCATTACTGTAAGTATAAAGCCAATGCCACATCCTTGAGGTGGTCTTACATGGAGTCACCTCTAGATGCCAATACCATATCCCGGATATGGTCTTATATGGGATTACCTCTAGGTGTCAATGCCATATCCCAGATATGGTCTTATATGGAATTTCCTATCATGTATCGATGCCATATCCTGAATATGGTCTTATACGATTCTCATATTCATCATCGAAGCCATAACCCGGATATGGTCTTATATGGGATCTCAACTCAGTGCCGAAGCCATGTCCTGGACATGGTTTTATACGGGACCTTATCTATTTCATATCTCAATGACAATATTTTTTATAATCAATATGGCCCATTAGGACTTCATCATCTCATTCACATTAACTACTCAATTTAGTAGAGCATCATGCATTAATAAAATGCCAAGCATTCTCAACATGCTAACGTAAATGTTGCTTTAATCACATACAAACTTACCTCGATTTCAAAAGGAGCTAGCTTGTCGATCTAGTCCGAAACTTTGTTCTTTCCCGATCAAGACGGGTCATCGGTTCTTCTTACTATATAATAGCAATTTAACTCATTTTAACCACTATATTAATAAAAGAATTTCAAAAATCATGCTTAGACAAAATTACTATTTTGCCCTTAGACTTTGGCAAAATGACCATTTTGCCCCTAGGCTCGGAAATAAATTCTAATCACATTTTTACCTTCAACAAGCCTAGGTGAACATTTAATGCTCTTAAAGTTATCATCAAAAACAATATCTCACATATTAACCACAAAATCTATAACCTTTTCATCAAAGTCATATTTGGTGTTTTCATGCTAACACCTTTCAGAAAAGTTGTTCATCTAACAACTAATACACATTTTCTTCCATAACGATGCAAAAATAACAATGATAGCTCTCATGGTAAAACTCTAAAATTTTCACAATATTGGACAATAGTCCCCTCATTTGAAAGCTTAAGCTTTAGGGGTCTCAAAAGTACAATTATTTTCAATAAAAGATCACTAGAACACTTACTAGGATGAAGGAGAGCTTGCTGAAAATTTTGAGCTTTCAACTCTCTATTTTTCTTACAAAAATCGATGGAGAAAGATGGAGGGAAAGATGATATCTTTTCTTTCCTTATTATAATATTAAACTAGTCAAATTGGTCACCCACTTTCACCAACTTTGACCAACATTGTCCATCTTTGTTTCCTATATTAGCCTATGGCCGGCCAAGAAAAATATTGGGGGTCTAATTGCCTAATAAAGACCTCCAATTGACAATCTATGGCCATTTGGTATTTTTAGCTTATAGAATAGAATTTTTACACTTAATGCGATTTAGTCCTTTCTCGTGATTAAGCATAAAATCGTTAAAATTAAAGCACCAAAATTTTCATGCACATATGCTATCATTAAAATTAGGTTGTTATAGATTTAGCTAGTACTAGTTTGGCCAATGAAAAGGATGATGATTTCTTGTTGGTGTCAACAACTGAAAGCTCCGAGCTTATGTCTATGTGAATCCTAGATTTAGGGTGTCCTTTCCACATGTGTCCCAATAGGGACTGGTTCTCCACATATAGTTTAGCTGAAGATGGAGTTGTGCATATGGGGAATGGTTTACCTAGTAAGGTAATCGATATTGGTACTATTCAGATCAAGATGCATGGTGAGACAATTAAGAAATTTTCAAATGTCAAGCATGTGCCTGACTTAAGTAAAAATCTCATATCTTTTGGAATTTTAGACTCGAAGGGTTGTAGAATTAACATCGAGTGAAGTGGCATTAAGGTATCCTGTGGGGCTCTCGTTTTGATGAAAGGTAAAAATATTGGCAGTCTTTATGTTCTGGTAGGATCAACAGTGACTAGTGAAACAGGACGTCCCTTATTTGTTAAGGAGTCGAATTCGAATTGTTTGAAGCAAAGACAACTTGGTCATAAGAAGGAAAATGTATGATTGTTTCGTCTAATAGGGGTTCTCTTTTGGGTGCAAGTTTGAAAAGATAACGCACTATGTTTGTGGAAATTAAACTATAGTCAATTTTGATTTGGCAGTGCATAAATTGAAGACTAGAAGTCTTCCAGCTTCTAAGCATAACTTCAACTTAATTAATATTCTGCATAGTTGGAGATAAGCCCATGGCAGGCTTTGGCAAAGAACGCGTTGTGGAAATATGAGTCAATATAGAGATTTGTGGAGCTATGCCTCATATTTCTCAGCTTTTCTTCTCCCAGTTAAACTATGTTTTTAATTTCTCATTTAAACTCTGATTAATGTAGGTTATTTTAATATTAGTTTCCCACTTAAAACTCTAATTAGTGTAAGTTATTTTAATATTATTTGACCTGCAAATTTAGCCTATAAATAGGCCATTTTTCCACCCTAGAAAAATAACTCATTAAACATTTAGGTATTAGCTTTTACAAGCTTTCAGAGAATTTTTTTTTTTTACGTTTTAAGGGTTCTTATTTTGGATTTTAGGGTTTAGTTTTATCTCCATATTTTGTACTCTTCGTTTTTGTTGTTTTAGTAAAATTATCTTTACCCGTGATTTTCTATCATCTTTAGAGGGTTTTTTCCACGTAAAATATTTTTGTTCGATCTTTTCAATTTATTCATTATTTTACTTGTTCATTGCAAAAGAGTTTATCCCAAACAATATTGATTCAATTGCAAATCGTTTAGAGTTGTACCAAGCTAGTGGATAAATGGATTAAACATATATAAATAGGGATCAAATAAATTTTAATTAAGTTTCGATTCTCTGTTTATTAATTACAACATTATTTTGTTAAGGTATCATTCCATTAAAGTATATGTGATTAAGCTCTACATTATTATATACAATTAAAAAGATACTTAATCAAATGCTCATCTAATGACCTTGTCATATATGTATTACCCTCATAGGATACCCTAAATCTTTTTGGGTTAAATTTGTTCACACAATGTGCTAATATTTCATCTCATGGTAACCATTACATCTTCCTTCATGAAAAATTCAATTACTAACAAATAGTAATTAAATTATTCGTCCTAGACGAATCACCCGTGGCCACGTTACTTTTCCATCTATAATGTAATGTCGATGAAATGATACCATTTACCCTTTATTTGTAACATCCTGAATTATTGGGCCTGTGCATTTTATGTGTTTGTATGCTTAAATATGTTAAATTGAGAGTTGAGGTACTAATTAGGCTCAGTAATGGGCTGAGACTTCAGTTAAAATATTCTGTTTGGGCATTATAAGGTTTAAAAGTAGGTATCTATGTTAAAAATGTCAAATTGGGCTTGGGGCCCAAAGCTAGGAGGCGCCAAAAAGAAGGCAGAGGGTGGCGTCACTAGTGCTTGAGGAGGGCCCAAATTGTGGTTGCTTGAAGCCCAAATTATAGGGCCAAATTTCGACACTTAAAAAGGACTAGGAGGGGACGGAACAAGGCTATTATTTAGGAGTGTTTCTTTTATTTTATTTTTATTTAAATTATGAGGAAATTATGATAAAATAAAGGGAGAGAGTTGGTGCAAATGTGGCCTCTTATGGATGAGTATTCTGATAGGGATAAGGGATAGAAGGATAGAGGTGATCTTCCAGTGTAAGTGTTGGCCAAAAAATTGAACTATGTAGAGGGGAGGAATCGGTTTCCTATAGGCAGAGATGGGTGCTGAAATTTGCTGCTAAAGTTCCTATCATCTTTTCTTTTCTCTGTCGAAAAACCCCACTCCATTCTCCTCTCTTTTTTTTTCTTGATTAGTCAATTCTCGACCCCATTGTTATTCTTCTCCTATTTTTTAAAAGCCGAAACTACACCTCTATTCCCTTCCATAGCCAAAATCTCCAAGAGTTTAGTCTCTATTCCTGAAGTCTCATCTTAGCTGAATCTTTATCTCTAGAAGCCGAATCCTATCTGTGGTATCTGCTTGTACTGAATCTCGAAGGAAACTGAATGTAAGTATCAATTCTTAAGGCTTCAATCCTTTCCGGCTTTTTAGGGACTCTAGCCGAATGGCTATAAGGGAACTGACCTTGAGTTTTTCTTTTATTTTCAGCATTTGGGATTTGAAGAGGAGTCAATCGCGTAGATCTCTGAGTCAGAGTTCAGTAACACTTGAATCGTGTTACTTTCAGGATTTCAAGGTAAGGAGATCTATTAATTTTAACGTGTAAATTTAGGTATTTATTAACCCTTGGCCGAATGTAGGGGAGCCCTAATCTTCGTGTTCTTTCGGCATTTGAGCAAGGTTTTAGACTAAGGGTTGTAGATCCAGATAGTAAGGATATTGACTAAGGGTGTAAAACTATGCGATATTAGGTGTGTAACTTTCCACACCATCTAGATTTGTTTGCAAAATACATGTATATAAATCTAATATGTTCTGATAAATGTTGAAATCCCGGCATAACGATTGAAACCCAAAGAAGGTAAAAGCAAATCACCAGGTTAGTGATCTCTGTCATTCCTAAGTGAATGTTCCTGTTAAGATGACATGTGTGATAAGTATGTCGATTTCTGTGATTGCATGGGGATGGGTTTGATGAAAGGGAAAGTGTTCTATTGTAGCGGCTTTTGTTGTGACCTGTTGTAGCGATTTTTTGCCGTGACCTATTGTAGTGGCTTTTGCCATGACCTATTGTAGTGGCTACAGCCATGATCTGATGATGAGCAGCATGACTGCCATCAATGGCGATGTGGCGGTGTCGTTGATTGTAGAAATCCCCAATGGTGTGGTGGCGGGTAAGGAGGCGTGTAGCGGATGGAAACCTAAGATTTAGGTTGGGTTTTGCATATTTTCATATATAATATGTTTTGTTATTCTGTTCTGTGGGGCTAAGGCCCAAATCTAATGGTGCATGAGGGTTGCACAATGAGTCTCGCGACTCAACCCATTATTTAATATTTTCAGGTAGCACCTAGTGCATCGGACCAGGCTAGAGAGGAGCACGAGGTGGCCATGCAAGAGAGTATCGATTCAAAGCAGAATTTCTTTTCTTGGAATTTTATTTTAATATTTTTATTAAGAATTTTAAGTCTCAATGTAATAAGGCCATGGGCCACTAGACTTATATTTATTTTATGTTGGGTTTTTTATTCTTAGGTATTTAAATTTTATGTTTAAATTAAGCTAAGACATGTATTAAATCTCGGTTTTATTTTTAAAAAAAACACCAAGGTATTTTATAACTTCATATCTTATATGAATTAATAAATTATTAAGTTTTCGATATAAATGTTTAAACACGATGATTGATTTCCAAAGTGCCACAAGTTTTATAAAATCTCCTTAGTGACATTCCAGATTGATTAGTGGTGTTTGAAATTTGGGTTTGGGGTGTTGTAAATTAGTATCGAGCCGGGTTCAAAACTCGACTTTGGTGTTTTGGGTTCAAAACATTTTCTAAAGGTGGGTTTTTGAAACATGCATGTTGTTGCTATTTTTTTATGATAACAGGTTTGTTAGCTCAGCATGGCACTTGCGTCTCCGGCCCAAGTTCGCCAAGTAAGTATTCTGAACCATTGTGTGGTATATATGTGAGCTTGATGGGCTGTAAGGGATGTAGATTAGTTTAAATAGACTTTGATGGACTATAGGCTTAGCTCAAACAACTTCTTAAATTTCATAAGACTTAATCTATCCAAACAAATCCTGTGAACCAGTCGCCGTGTTAGGGTGTGGCAACAAGCATACGCATGTCTAGGATTGGATTCAGAGAGAGCTTGGTATTTAAGCAGTCCTAGTGACTCATCTCCTCTTATTGGAATCCTACGGTGCATAATATTTATTCACTCTAACCATGAGGACGTGTTGTGGGCCAAAACTTATAATTAAAACCCGAAAGGGACTAGCCACCCTGTTTTGTAAAATCCTAAAGTAAACCCTAGTTTACAAAATTACCGAATTACCCCTGGTTTGCGAAATTATTGAATTACCCCTAGTTTGGAAAATTACCGAATTACCCCTGGTTTGTGAAATTACTGAATTACCCCTAGTTTATAAAATTATCGAATTACCCCTAGTTTGTGAAATTACCAAATTACCCCTACTTTGTAAAATTATCGAAATACCCCCGAGTTAAAAATTACCAAAATACCCTTATTTCGTAAAACCACCCAAAACCTTATTTTGGAAAATTATGAAAATACCCCTATAGGTTAAAATTACGAAAATACCCTTGGTAGTGAAATGACAAAAATACCCCTACATGTTGAATGTGGGTCCGTGGATGCTGTTTGCATGATTGAATGTGAACTCTAGAACTAGGAAAGACTGATTTGAGAACTGAACTGGTGGATAGAATCCGAAATCGAAAGAACCACTATCAACATGCTTTTTCATAAAATTATTCATGGATAATCGGTGGAAAGAGTTAATAATTCATAAAATTTTTAATCAGATAAATTACGAATGGTAGCATGAGTATAAGAGGTCGTGGACGTCCGCCGTGTGGTCGTGGTAGAGGTAGGATGACCATCTTAGAGCCAGTAGGGTTTGGCCACGGTCGAGAAGCGAGATCTGGAATGCCATTTGTGGAGGGAGAATTTCAAGACCAAGCGGGTGGAGACGATCGATGTCTCGAGCAATGTTACTGATTCGGAGAGAGTTCTTTGAGGCGAGCACGGGTTCGAGCTCAAAATTTGTGTCTGAACGACTCCAAGCCAGCGGAGCGAGAGATGTTTAGGGAGTTTCAGCGTAGCCCCTAACACTGGTGAGTATTGGTTGGAGGCAATGGCGCATAATGGATGACCTTAACTTCCTTTGGAGGAGAAGTTGAAAGGGATCGTGTCTCTTCTTGAGAAGAGGCCTATCGATGGTGGCTCACGGTGAAGGAGGGAATCTTGTCGTGAGATAGGATTGGTGGGACTTCTTTAAAGAGTCATTCTAGGGAAAGTATGTTGGGGCCAGCTATATGGATGCACAAATGAGGGCATTCCTGAATTTGGTGCAGGGAAGTAAGTCTGTGGCTGAATATGAGGCAGAGTTTCTGCGCTTGAGCCGCTACACTCGAAGAATGGTGGTAACTGAATATGAACGTTGTGTTCGGTTCGAGGATGGGCTGCGGAATGAGTTAAGGGTTTTGATAGCACCGCAGCGAGAGAGAGATTTTGTTATTTTGGTGGAGAAGGTTAAGATAGCTAAGGGGGTGAGACGAACTGAAAGACAAGAAAGGGATAAGGATCGGGGTAAGAATAAGAGAAGTTTTGGGCCATCAGGAGCATCGGGAAATTTTCAAAAAAGCCTAGGACTGATGGGCTAGCTTGTGCTCCGACGGGCCAAAATCGATCATGTCCCTCATATGGGAAAGCACATTATGGGGAGTGCAGAATGAAAATCGATGGATGCTTTAGGTGTGGATCCACGGAGCATCTGATTAAGGACTGTCTTTAGGTGGATCGGGTGCGATCGATTGGCCGAGGTTCGATCGATTAGAGAGGTGATCGATCTGGACCAAGGGTATGGCGTGGCGGAGGAGGAAATGGGTGCAGTGGGGTCGTGGAGCACTGGTAGGTGCAGAAATGTAGACGCAAGGCGATCGAGTCTAGTTTATGCGACTCACCGACGGAGGATGGTGGCCGCACCGGATGTTATAATAGAATGCGTTTCTTATTGCTGGTAACCCTTTCTTTGCCTTAATTGATATTGGATCAACCCATTCCTATGTTGCATGTCTAGTATCTGAGACCTTAAGTATAGACTCTAAAACAACTACTAGGAAGATGACTACGGTTAGTCCTTTAGAACAATTTAAGGTAGTGGACAAACTATTTAGGGATGTACCTTTAGAGACTCAAGGGGTAGTGTTCCTGGCAGACTTAATGGAATTACCATTTGGAGAGTTCGACCTTATCTTAGGAATGGATTGGTTGACTAAGCATCATGCTAAGTTGGATTGTGAGACTAAACGCATGGTGTTGAGTACCCCGGAAGGCGGGGAAGTGGTTGTGTTAGGAGAAAGAAGGAACTATTTGTCCCACGTAGTTTCGGCATTGAAAGTTGTTAAGATGATTCAGGAAGGATGTCACGCGTTTCTAGCCTTTATCAGTGCATTGGATGCTAAGGAAGTGACTATCGATGAGGTTCGAGCAGTCAAAGATCTCGCGAATATTTTTCGGAGGAGTTGCCAGGATTACCCCCGGATCGCGAAGTAGAGTTTGGAATCGAGCTACTTCTGGGTATAGCCCGGTGTCCATTACTCCTTATAGAATGGCGCCGAAGGAGTTGGTGGAGCTCAAAACTCAGATCTAGGAACTGTTGGATCGAGGGTTTATTCGACCGAGTGTGTCTCCATGGGGAGCGCTGATCCTATTCGTGAAGAAAAAGGACGGATCCATGCGTATGTATGTGGACTATCGTCTGTTGAATAAGTTGACAGTTAAGAATAAGTACCCACTACCAAGAATCGACGACCTGTTCGATCAGCTCAAAGGAGCTTCAGTCTTTTCTAAGATTGACTTAAGGTCGGGATATCATCAATTAAGGGTTAAGGAATGAGATATTCATAAGACGGCATTTCAGAATCGGTACGGTCATTATGAGTTCTTGGTGATGCCGTTCGAGTTGACAAACGCGCCAGCAGCCTTTATGGATATGATGAACCGGGTGTTTCAACCATATCTTGATTGGTTCATCGTGGTGTTCATCGACGATATCTGGTTTATTCTAAGTCGAGGAGGAGCATGACAAACATCTTTGCGTGGTGTTGTGAACTTTAAGGGAGAAGCGATTGTTCACAAAGTTGATGAAGTGTGAGTTACGGCTAAGAGAAGTGACTTTTTTAAGACATGTAGTTTTCGCAGAGGAATTAGGGTAGACCCTCGAAAGATAGAAGCCGTATTGGATTGGAAATCGTGAGTCTCAGCGAGAGGTTCGGAGTTTCTTAGGTTTGACAGGGTACTACAGAAGGTTTGTTGAGGGGTTCTCATTAATTGTGGCACCTCTAACCAAGTTGTTGAGGAAAGGAGTACCGTTTGTTTGGACAGACAAACAGCAGGAGAGTTTTGAGAAGTGAAGGATTTTGTGAAGCGCTAGTGTTAATTCACCGAGGCGGGAAAAGAGTTTCTGAAATCTCTTGTGATCGTCACACATGGGTTTAGGGTGTGTGTTGATGCAAGATGGAAAAGTGGTTGCGTATGCATCTCGATAGTTAAGACCGTATGAGTTGAACTACCCTACGCATGATTTGGAATTGGCGGCAGTAGTGTTTGCATGAAGATCTAGAGACACTACTTGTATAAAGAGAAGTCAGTTATTTACACTGACCATAAGAGCTTGAAGTATCTCCTCACTCAGAAGGAGTTGAACCTAAGACAGAGAAGGTGGATCGAGCTGTTAAAAGACTATAACTGCTCGATTGAGTACCAACCAGGAAAGGCTAACGTGGTGGCGGATGTGTTGAGTCGAAAGGCGATAGAAGATTTAAGGGCTATGTTCGCTCATCTTAGTCAGTATAGAGATGGCGGTTTGGTATTTGAACTTCAAGTAAGACCTATGTGGACAAGTCGATCAAAGAGAAGCAACTTTTGGATGATGTCTTAAGTACTCGAATCGACAAGTGCGAGGATGGTAAAGGAGAGGACTATAGTTTGAGTGGTGATGGAGTTTTGTGTTTAGAGAGAGTCTGCATGCCAAAGGATGTAGAGTTAAGGCGAGATGATTCTGCGGGAGGCACATAGTAGTCCATCGCTATGCATCCTAGAGGAGTTAAGATGTCCGTGATTTACGGAACAATTTTGGTGGCGAGTTTGAAGCGAGAGGTAGTAGAATTTGTGGGTAAGTGGTTGACATGCCGCGGTGAAAGCGAAACACCGTTGCCTTTCGGGTTGTTGCGGACCAATAAAGATTCTGCGGTGGAAGTGGGAAAGGACCATGATGGATTTTGTTAGTGGGTTACCCCTTACGCCCACTAAGAAGGATTCAATTTGGGTGATTGTGGATCGAATCACGAAGTCTACTCACTTCATACCGGTTCGTGTTGACTATTCTTTGCAAAAGTTGGCTAAGTTGTGCGTGGTGAGGTTGTAATACTACATGGTGTACGGTGTCGATCATATCGATAAGGACCCTAGGTTCACATCTAGATTCGGAAGGCTCTTCATCAAGCAATGGGAACCGAGTTAGATTTTAGTCTGCTTTTCACCTGATGATGGTCGATCGAGAGGTGGTCGAGATCTTGGAGGATATGCTAAGGGTTGCATCATTGACTTTAGGGCGGTTGGGAGGAGTATTTACCTTTGGCGAAATTCGCATACAATAATGATTATCAAGCTAGTATTGAGATGGCACCTTATGAAGCGTTATATGGAAGGAGATGTCATACCCCAACTTTTGGGCGGAGTTGGGTGAGCGTCGGTGTTGGGTCGAACTAGTTTGTAAACGAAGGAGAAAGTTAAGCTAATCTGAGCTCGATTGAAGGAAGCATCGATCGGCGAAGTCTTATGCGGATCTAAAGCGAAGGAGGTGGAATTTGCGATGGGAGACCGTGTCTTTTGAAGGTATTTCCATGGAAAAAGGTAATGAGGTTTGGACAGAAGGGTAAGTTAAGTCCTCGGTTTATTGGGCCTTATCGGGTACTAGAACGTATGGACCCGATGGCTTATCGTTTGGAGTTGCCTTGAGTTGGAGCAGATACATGGCGTGTTTATGTCTCGATGCTAAGATGTTATCGTCTTTGATCCATCGACGTAGTCTTTGGTGGAAGAGATTGAAGAAAGGCGATTTGTCTTTTGAGGAGGAACTAGTGCAAATCTCGGATCGAGATGTAAAAGTGTTGAGAAGAAAGTTCGTCCCTTTGGTTAAAGTTTTGTGGCAAAACCACGGCGTAGAGGAGGCGACGTGGGAGCCAGAGGATGTTATGCGACAATAGTATCCCCATCTCTTTTGATCAAGTAAATTTTGAGGCCGAAATTTATTTTTAAGGGGGGTAGAACTGTAACATCCTGAATTATTGGGCCTGTGCATTTTATGTGTTTGTATGCTTAAATATGTTAAATTGAGAATTGAGGTACTAATTGGGCTCGATAATGAATTTGAGACTTGATTAAAATATTACATTTGGGCATTATAAGGTTTAAAAGTAGGTATCTATGTTAAAATGTCAAATTAGGCTTGGGGCCCAAAGCTAGGGGCGCCACAAGGAAGGCAGAGGGTGGCGTCACTAGTGCTTGAGGAGGGCCCATATAGAATGGCGCCAAGGAGTTGGTGGAGCTCAAAACTCAGATCTAGGAACTGTTGGATCGAGGGTTTATTCGACCGAGTGTGTCTCCATGGGGAGCGCTGATCCTATTCGTGAAGAAAAAGGACGGATCCATGCGTATGTATGTGGACTATCGTCCGTTGAATAAGTTGACAGTTAAGAATAAGTACCCACTACCAAGAATCGACGACCTGTTCGATCAGCTCAAAGGAGCTTCAGTCTTTTCTAAGATTGACTTAAGGTCAGGATATCATCAATTAAGGGTTAAGGAATGAGATATTCATAGGATGGCATTTCAGACTCGGTACGGTCATTATGAGTTCTTGGTGATGCCGTTCGAGTTGACGAACGCGCCAGCAGCCTTTATGGATATGATGAACCGGGTGTTTCAACCATATCTTGATTGGTTCATCGTGGTGTTCATCGACGATATCCTGGTTTATTCTAAGTCTGAGGAGGAGCATGACAAACATCTTTGCGTGGTGTTGTGAACTTTAAGGGAGAAGCAGTTGTTCGCAAAGTTCAGTAAGTGTGAGTTCTGGCTAAGGGAAGTGACTTTTTTAGACATGTAGTTTTCGCAGAGGGAATTAGGGTAGACCCTCGAAAGATAGAAGCCGTATTGGATTGGAAACCGTCGGAGTCTGTAGCAGAGGTTCGGAGTTTCTTAGGTTTGACAGGGTACTACAGAAGGTTTGTTGAAGGGTTCTCATTAATTGTGGCACCTCTAACCAAGTTGTTGAGGAAAGGAGTACCGTTTGTTTGGACAGACAAACAGCAGGAGAGTTTTGAGAAGTGAAGGATTTTGTGAAGCGCTTAGTGTTAATTCGACGAGGCGGGAAAAGAGTTTACTGTCTCTTGTGATCGTCACACATGGGTTTAGGTGTGTGTTGATGCAAGATGGAAAAGTGGTTGCGTATGCATCTCGATAGTTAAGACCGTATGAGTTGAACTACCTACGCATGATTTGGAATTGGCGGCAGAGTGTTTGCACCAAGATCTAGAGACACTACTTGTATGAAGAGAAGTCAGTTATTTACACTGACCATAAGAGCTTGAAGTATCTCCTCACTCAGAAGGAGTTGAACCTAAGACAGAGAAGGTGGATCGAGCTGTTAAAGGACTATAACTGCTCGATTGAGTACCAACCGGGAAAGGCTAACGTGGTGGCGGATGTGTTGAGTCGAAAGGCGATAGAAGATTTAAGGGCTATGTTCGCTCATCTTAGTCTGTATAGAGATGGCAGTTTGGTAGCTGAACTTCAAGTAAGACCTATGTGGACAAGTCAGATCAAAGAGAAGCAACTTTTGGATGATGTCTTAAGTACTCGAATCGACAAGTGCAGGATGGTAAAGGAGAGGACTATAGTTTGAGTGGTGATGGAGTTTTGTGTTTCCGAGAGAGAGTCTGCATGCCAAAGGATGTAGAGTTAAGGCAGATGATTCTGCGGGAGGCACATAGTAGTCCATACGCTATGCATCCTAGAGGAGTTAAGATGTACCGTGATTTACGGGAACAATTTTGGTGGCCAGGTTTGAAGCGAGAGGTAACGGAATTTGTGGGTAAGTGGTTGACATGCCAGCAGGTGAAAGCGAAACACCAGTTGCCTTCGGGGTTGTTGCAGCCAGTAAAGATTCTGCAGTGGAAGTGGGAAAGGACCATGATGGATTTTGTTAGTGGGTTACCCCTTACGCCCACTAAGAAGGATTCAATTTGGGTGATTGTGGATCGAATCACGAAGTCTACTCACTTCATACCGATTCGTGTTGACTATTCTTTGCAAAAGTTGGCTAAGTTGTACGTAGCTGAGGTTGTAATACTACATGGTGTACCGGTGTCGATCATATCAGATAGGGACCCTAGGTTCACATCTAGATTCTGGAAGGCTCTTCATCAAGCAATGGGAACCAGGTTAGATTTTAGTATCTTTTCACCCTGATGATGGTCATCGAGAGGTAATTCAGATCTTGGAGGATATGCTAAGGGTTGCATCATTGACTTTAGGGGCAGTTGGGAGGAGTATTTACCTTTGGCGAAATTCGCATACAATAACAGTTATCAAGCTAGTATTCAGATGGCACCTTATGAAGCGTTATATGGAAGGAGATGTCATACCCCAACTTTTTGGACGGAGTTGGGTGAACGTCAGGTGTTGGGTCCAGAACTAGTTTCAGAAACGAAGGAGAAAGTTAAGCTAGTACAGGCTCGATTGAAGGAAGCATCTGATCGGCAGAAGTCTTATGCGGATCTAAAGCAGAAGGAGGTGGAATTTGCAGTAGGAGACCAGGTCTTTTTGAAGGTATCTCCATAGAAAAAGGTAATGAGGTTTGGACAGAAGGGTAAGTTAAGTCCTCGGTTTATTGGGCCTTATCGGGTACTAGAACGTATGGACCCAGTGGCTTATCGTTTGGAGTTGCCTTCAGAGTTGGAACAGATACATGACGTGTTTATGTCTCGATGCTAAGATGTTATCGTGCTGATCCATCGTACGTAGTGCTGGTGGAAGAGATTGAAGAAAGGCCAGATTTGTCTTTTGAGGAGGAACTAGTGCAAATCCTGGATCGAGACGTAAAAGTGTTGAGAAGAAAGTTCGTCCCTTTGGTTAAAGTTTTGTGGCAAAACCACGGCGTAGAGGAGGCGACGTGGGAGCCAGAGGATGTTATGCGACAATAGTATCCCCATCTCTTTTGATCAAGTAAATTTTGAGGCCGAAATTTATTTTTAAGGGGTAGAACTGTAACATCCTGAATTATTGGGCCTGTGCATTTTATGTGTTTGTATGCTTAAATATGTTAAATTGAGAATTGAGGTACTAATTGGGCTCAGTAATGGGCTGAGACTTCAGTTAAAATATTCTGTTTGGGCATTATAAGGTTTAAAAGTAGGTATCTATGTTAAAAATGTCAAATTAGGCTTGGGGCCCAAAGCTAGGAGGCGCCACAAGGAAGGCAGAGGGTGGCGTCACTAGTGCTTGAGGAGGGCCCAAATTGTGGTTGCTTGAAGCCCAAATTATAGGGCCAAATTTTGGCACTTAAAAGGGGACTAGGAGGGTACAGCACAAGGCTATTATTTAGGGGTGTTTCTTTTATTTTATTTTATTTAAATTATGAGGATATTATGATAAAATAAAGGGAGAGTTGGTGCAAATGTGGCCTCTTATGGATGAGTATTCGATAGGGATAAGGGATAGAAGGATAGAGGTGATCTTCCGGTGTAAATGTTGGCCAAAAATTGAACTCTGCAGAGGAGGAATCGATTTCCTATAGGCAGAGGTGGGTGCCGAAATTTGCTGCTAAAGTTCCTATCAACTTTTCTTTTCTCTACCGAAAAACCCCACCCATTCTCCCTCTCTTTTCTTTTTCTTCAGTTAGTCGAATTCTCTGACCCCATTGTTATTCTTCTCCTATGTTCTAAAAGCTGAAATTACACCTCTATTCCCTTCTATAGTCGAAATCTCCAAGAGTTCAGTCTCTATTCCCGAAGTCTCATCTTAGCCGAATCTTCATCCCTAGAAGCCGAATCCTCTCTGTGGTATTTGCTTGTACTGAATCTCAAAGGAAACTGAAGGTAAGTATCGATTCTTAAGGCTTCAATCCTTTCCGGCTTTTTAGGGACTCTAGCCGAATGGCTATAAGGGAACTGACCTTGAGTTTTTCTTTTATTTTCGGCATTCTGGGATTTGAATAGAAGTCAATCACGTAGATCTCTGAGTCAGATTTCAGTAACACTTGAATCGTGTTACTTTTGGGATTTCAAGGTAAGGAGATCTATTAGTTTTAACGTGTAAATTCGGGTATTTATTAACCCTTGGCCGAATGTAGGGGAGCCCTAATCTTCGTGTTCTTCCGGTATTTGAGCAAGGTTTTAAACTAAGGGTTGTAGATCCAGATAGTAAGGATATTGACTAAGGGTTTAAAACTACGCGATATCAGGTGTGTAACTTTCCACACCATCTAGATTTGTTTGCAAAATACATGTATATAAATCTAATATGTTCTGATAAATGCCGAAATCCCAGCATAACGATTGAAACCCAAAGAGGGTAAAAGCAAATCACCAGGTTAGTGATCTCTATCATTCCTAAGTGAATGTTCTTGTTAAGATGACATATGTCATAAGTATGTCGATTTCTGTGATTGCATGGGGATGGGTTTGATGAAAGGGGAAGTGTTCTGTTGTAGCGGCTTTTGCTGTGACCTGTTGTAGCGATTTTTTACCGTGACTTGTTGTAGTGGCTTTTGCCATGACCTGTTTTAGTGGCTACGGCCATGATCTGACGATGAGCAGCATGACTGCCATCAATGGCGTGTAGCAGTGTCGGTTGATTGTAGAAATCCCCAATGGTGTGACTGGCAGGTAAGGGAGGCGTATAGTGGATGGAAACCTAGGATTTGGGTTGGGCTTTGCATATTTTCATATATAATATGTTATGTTATTCTGTTCTGTGGGGCTAAGGCCCAAATCTAATGGTGCATGAGGGTTGCACACTGAGTCTCGCGACTCAACCCATTATTTAATATTTTCAGGTAGCACCTAGTGCATCGGACCAGGCTGGAGAGGAGCGCGAGGTGGCCATGCAAGAGAGTATCTGATCCAGCAGAATTTCTTTTTCTTGGAATTTTATTTTTAATATTTTTGATTAAGGATTTTAAGTCTCAATGTAATAAGGCCATGGGCCACTAGACTTATATTTATTTTGGGGTTTTATGTTGGGTTTTTTTATTCTTAGGTATTTAAATTTTATGTTTAAATTAAGCTAAGACATGTATTAAATCTCGGTTTTATTTTAAAAAAACACCAAGGCATTTTATAACTTCATATCTTATAAGAATTAATAAATTATTAAGTTTTTGGCATAAATGTTTAAACCTGATGATTGATTTCCAAAGTGCCACAAGTTTTATAAAATCTCCTTAGTGACATTCCAGATCCGGTCGTGGTGTTTGGGCCGGGTTTGGGGTGTTACATTATTGGGCCATGAATTTCACTTTTGTAAGTAAAGTTGTGTTATGCAGAAGTCGCATACTCAACGTAGTAGCTTTCGACTCTATTACCAATTAAAAGCAGGCTTTTAATACATCAAAATATATGAGTCACACACACACAGTCCGTTACCTACTCAGGATTGAGGTAAGCCACACTATGAATGGCACAAGTGAACAAATCCAAAAACATATCTAGAATTTATTCTAGTTAGATCTTATTTGATGTATTGTTAGTCCAAGCAATCACATCTATGTCTCTATCTTTAGGGAGTTATCCACCTCGATACTCAAGACAAGATATCTTCCTAATTGGACTTGATAGACAACATAATAGTCATTTAATTTATTTTCTCAATTTTTTTAAAATATGGAACTTTTAGATTGTCTACTAATATAAGATGTCTTTTCGCATCATGATTCTACCACATTATGCAACCTAGTATTAGTTAAACGTTAGACAATCACTAAGCTAATATTTGCTTGCATTTTGCAATGCATGCAAAAAATCGTTTAAGACATAATACAAAAGATATTAATAAGAATGATGGAATTCTATTAAACCAATTTGTTCAAAAAATAACAAATACATTTGACTATATCATTACACTTAAGGAACTAGATCCCAAAAGTCTCCCACTTGCCCTAGTAAGTAGATGAGTCACTAATGGTGGTAATTAGATATATGCATTCATGGTCTTTTTATGCTAATTTTAGCTTAACCTTGAGTGAAATCGAGTTGTTTTAGGAGTAAATCATGTTTTCAGTAGTTTGTAGGCAAGTTTGTGTTTTGTGTTAATTTTGAGTATTTTTATATCATTTTGAAGTTTTAATGATAATTTATGCTCTTAGGATGTACTTGTGTCATGGGGGCTAGAACTTTAGCCTGGTGAACTACACGGTTATAGACGATTTCTTTACTTCAAATTTTCCTAAGTCAGCCAAGCTCTCAAAAGATGAGAATTCTCCTGAAAATTCTTTAAGGTACCAAAAAATATAGTGGAAGCAACTCGAAACAAAAAAGCAATGAGAGTACTAAAAAGCCATAGGAAAGTGATACACACAAGATGCTTGAGTAAATGCTCTCAATATATTCTTTAACTCAAGAATGGAATGATTAAAAATGAATGGGGCCTCTATTTATAGTTGAGCGCCCTTAGACCCAACGATACAAATTGAACTACATCAAAGGTTGAGATTAGTTCCTACCTAAAATAAGAGAGTCCTAAGGGATTTAAATTCTATGCATGTTTATCCTTTAGGATTTACAATAATTATCCTGGTAAAATGTAGGATTCAAGTAGATCAGCCTTGAGTCTCTTCCAAGCGATGGGTTAGTCTTGACGGGCCGAATGACCCTAAGGGAACATAAAGGGTCTAAAGTATACGCATCAGTTGTAGGTTCCTTTGCGCGGCCTGTGACACTTGATCATGTATAGGGGTGAAGAGAAGGCTAAATTCACCAAGGCTTGAGGGTTGTCCAAACAAAAACTCACACCGCATCATGACATTGCTAGGTGTTGTGACGTGAGAGACTAAGATTGCAAGAAGTGGCTATGCAATGTCGTAACATGATAGAATCGATGGTGTGATATGGAATGATTGAGCATTAGAAGGCCTCATGGTAGATTGTCCTTCTCCCAACATTATGGCGTTTTGCTCAAATGTCATCAACCACACTTCTAAGGTAAAGATTTCTTAGTGATGATTTTTTATGGTTGTTTTAGTTAAGCTCTTCAAGGATCTTGTCTCTTAATTATTAAATTTTCTTTAGAAATCTAGCTCTGATACAAATTATTAAGCTCAATTTCTACCAAAAGATGGGTGAATTAGTGATTAAAAATTTTGCAATTAACATAAAAAATAAAAATTGACAATAATTTATAGTGGTTCAACCCCAATTGCCTACATCCACTACCTTAGCTTTTCTCAACTAAGGATTTCCTCAATTTACTAATGTGTAACCATCTAAGAATAATGTTTAATCTTTACAACACTATCTTTTGACTAGACAATATAAAATCATTTTCCCTTAAGGTTTTCTACCTAAAAACTTTAAGTAAACCCTCACAAATAGAGATAATACAAGATTGATTAAGTGATTAACTCTAAAAGGTAGATATACAATAAGTTTTTCTATCATATACAAACAACACTTGAAAGAATAAATAATATTGGAACTCACAAGTGTGTAAAAGTAAAAAAAAAAAAAAAGATAAAAGATAAAGGATTAGATTTTTTTTACTTTGATATTTGAAGGCTTGTTTTTTGTCTTCATTTAGGAGTCATTGAACCATATTTACAATCTCCAATAAGTTTGGAGATGTTAGAATCAAAGTGGAGCTATTACAACATGGAATTCACGCATTAATTGTAGATTGTAGAGGACTTGTGTTGATACAAGTGTTTTGGTACCGGTACTAGTGATAACTTTAAAATATAGAGTTATCCTCAGTACTTTTAAACTAGTAATTCATGCAAATTTCGAGTGTTTGATAACAAATTTTGGAGTTTTTATTATAATTTTATCTTATTAGCTAATACTAAGATGAATTTGCTAATTTGATCATTTTTACACTAAAACACATTATTTTTGTAGTTTTTGAGACACTTGATGTACTGGAGGAAAAGGTAGTCTTGAAGCTCACTTTTGATGCTTAATGTTGTAACATTTCCACAGCATAAGTCATGCAGAAGCGGGCTGATATATGGTCATCTTCGGATGCCCAATTAAAGGCTTATTGGACTCTGGAAATTCTCTTGGCCTAGCTTAAGAATTGGGTCAGCAAAAATAGACAGCCTGCTAAGGAAATAGGAGCCCAAATCTTCCCTAAGGAGAAAAAGGCCCAATGGTCCATAGAGGTGCCCAAATCAGCCACCGAGACTTGGTAAAACATTGAAAATCAGCCACAAAATTCTCACATGTGACCGTCCAACTCTTATCCTCATTTCAAGGTTTCTCTCTCATGAATCAAGCATTAATCAAGCAAAAATAGCAAAGCCATGCACCCACTTTCCTTAAAGAAAGGGCCGGCCATGTGAAGAGAGATTTTCAAGGCTCTCATTTTCTAAAAATAGTCAGCCTCTACAAGTATAAATATCCCCTAGCTATTCACTCACTTCACTCATTTCACTCATCCCTCACTTATCATCTCTTCTCCCATTCTTCATTCTTTCACTTCCCATTTGAGAGAGCAACACATGAGTTTGAGAGAAGCATTTTAGAAGTTCTTTGAGAAACGAAATTTAGTATCTTGAAGGCAATTGTGTGAAGGAGGAAAAGAACACAAGTTAAACTACGGAGAAACACTGGATTTGTCTTCTAGTTTCTTTCCCTTTTAACTTTTTATTTTGTTCTGAATTGATAAACATAATTGTTAAATATTTTTCACTTATAATTTAATTAAAATGACTTAATTCTATTGTTGTTAGATTGATTGTATCCTCTTAGCTTAGATTATTAAAATTACATTAATGATGTCATTTGCCTTGGTTGCTTATTCATTCAAATAAAATCATGAACATGTTATTCATGCATTATAAATGTAGAGATGCAATGAATTAAGTATTTAATCATAAAAAGATTGTAATTAGTTGACACAATATATGAATGGTGCATGTTTGATCTTTTAATGATAAATTAGGTCAAATTAGTAATAATATCAAAAACCTTTATTAGCTTGCATAACCTTAAGATTAATGTGATTAAATTGTTTCAATATAGAAATATCACTATTACCTCACATAATATGATGCTTGCTTATGAAAATTAATAAGTTGATAGAATATAGAAATATGCTAGAAGAACTTAATAACTAAATCAGAGGTTGTCATGTCTTGCCATCTGATTGATCCATCAATTGATTTTAATAGTCAACAAAATCAAAGACAAAAATGAAAATGAAGGGGCTTAATTGATTTTTTGGTTTTTTCATCAAAAGACCTTTTATACCTATAAACCTTTTAAAATTATATGATAACAAGTAAATTATATTGATAAATTAAAGGTTGAATTTTTAAAGGGTAATTATACTTATGGTCACTTTAAAATGAGATTTGTCCCATTTGGTCATTTTAATATTTTTCTTAATTTAATCACTATAATTAAGATAATTATTTAAATTAATTCTTGCTTTTACAAATTTTTTAATCTACTCATGGATTGTTAAGGAGACACATAAGCATTTGACTTTTGACTAAAATTAAGAACTTTCCTATAATTAGCTTTAATTATTTTTTATTATTTTTGTTCTCGCTTTCTTTTTTTTCCTTTTTTTTTTTTTTTGTTTTCTAATCTAGCAAACAAAGCCGAATCCATGGGGCTAGTAAAGGCCCCGGCCCCCCTAAAGTAAAAAAATATTATTTTAGTCTTTTAAAAAAATTAAAATTTTAAATTAATAAAAATAAAATTACATTTTAATCTCTCTATAATTATTAAAATTTAATTTAATCTCATTTCAGTCGCTTAAAAAAATTTTACGGCTTCATGGCAGATAAGCCTTTTTCTTATCCATTTAGTGAAGATGAAACAAAACTCAGAAAATATTGCTCAACAAACCCAGATTTCGTAGCTATAAATCAACTTTTTTGTTTATAGTAAATCATTTTAAAACGCATGGAAAAAATAGCAGATTACCATCATCCGCCTTAAGCCATTGGCCTTTCAGTGAAGAAGATGAAGAACTTCTTGTGATATATATAGCTTATCACTTTGATTAAAACCCATTATTTAACCTAAATGTGTGTACATATATGATGGATTGTTTAATTTCTTACAGAAATATCATGGCCTCTGTTTTTGATAATTGAATGAAAGGGCTTGTATATCTTCTATAGCTGTCCCAATTTTCTTTATTACTTTCACTCTACGATTTACCAAATCGATTTGGGACTGTAAATCTCCATTTTTGAAAGCAGCCCATTCTTTCTTAAGATCTCCCCGTTGTTTTAGCCCTTTCTCACTCTTCTCCATGTAATCAAATTCTCTCTCATCCTCTGCAATTCATTTCATTTTCATATATATATATATATATATATATATATATATAATATTAGTTAGGAATGAGCAAAATCCGATTCGATTCGAAAAATTCGATAAAATTTTCAAATTTTGAATTAAATAGTTCGAGTTATTTGAGTGAATCAAGTTATTTAGATCAACTCAAATAAAAAATTAAGTTTTTCGGTTTAACTCGAATATGAATTACACAATTTGACTTATCCGAAAATCGAATAAAAAAGATAAAAATATGCCGTTTTGATAAATGTTTACGTTTTCTAAAGTTAAAATTCAAAATCATCAACTTAAAAGGTAAAACTAAGTTATTTTGATAAATGTTTACTCATTAAATTAAAAGTCAAAACTATTATATTGTTTATGTAAGTATTTCATTTACTAATTAAATAATCGGTTCATATAAACGCAACACTGTGTATAAATAATAAGATTCGTTAACTCGACTCGACTTGACTCAAACTTTTTTGACTCGATTCGATCCGATTCGAAAAAATATCAAATTGAGTTCAGTTGTTAAAATAGGATTCGTCAACTCGACTAACTCGAAATTTTTTGACTCGATTCGTTCGAATACTCACCCTTAATGTTAGCAATAAAAAAAAAAAAAGAAGATAAATTTACACTGTTTTTGACATTACAAACTTCTTGAGCTGAAACTGAAGCATAGTAGCATAGAAACAGAGCTGAAACGATGAGAAAAACTGGGACGAAAATGGGTTCAGCTTAAACCCAAACAGTGCGATTCATGGATAAAGTTAAAGCATCAGAAGATAGTGGTTCATGTGCAGCATTTGGAGTGCCAATAAAACCTTGAAAAGGGTTGTAACTAGAAGGAAAGACCAATTTCACTAGAAGCATCTCTCTATCAGTGATAAGATTACAGGAACAATAGATGCTACAGAGGTTCCAGATATGGCAACTCAAGCCTAGAATAATGTGGACCTGGCTCCATAATTCTTTCTGCTTATGTTAAGACTTCCTCATTCAAAACTCTACATGGATCATTAGTTTTAGCTAATATTAATGAAGAATGAACCTTAGGAAACTTACCCTTTAGCTATAAATGTGAACTAAAACATTTTCCAGGTTGTGTTTCGTCGTCAATGAGAAAACACTCATTTGCCATCTCAGAAAATAAAAAAATAAACAACATAATAATAATAATAATAATAATAATAAATAAATTATTTTTCCCAAACATAGCCTATTTAAGAAAGGTAAATTCGGACTCCACCTAACTAATTTATATTTGACTTTTTAAAATTAATTTTATTTAAAAATAAAATATTTTAAAAATATAATACATTAAATGCACTAAAATGTTAAAATAAAATTTTTAACATATTAAAATACATTAAAAATACTACCATAAATATAATAAATATTTTATTATATTAAAAATACAAATAATATAATAAATATTTTATTGTATTAAATATAATATTATATTTTAAGTTGAGTTATTTAATTGAATAAATTATTGTATTAAATATATAAAATTATTATTTAATTTAATATATTTAGGTCGGATCAAATTAAGATCAAGTCAATTTAATTCATATAAAAAGTACTCGAGTTGTATATTTTATCAAAAGTCTCATTTTTCGGACAAATCTTCCTACCGAGAGGAATAATCCTACTCATAAATAAGCAGGTTTAATATATTTTAAATTATAATTTATTATTAACAGAAATTATAATTAAAAGGACGAAAATTAAGATTCCTGCAGCTTAAGGTTGAATCATCGGAAATTGGAGCGATTGATTGAGCGAGGTTGTGATGTAGAGGGTGGATCTCTCGCTAAAACGCCTTGTGATTTCCCCAAGCAATTTGGCGAGAAAAACCCAAATAAAAAAAATGGCATCTATGTCTTTTTGGGACAGCTGTCAAACAAATACAGATTTCTTTTTATATATATTGGTATAGATTAATAGAAACATTCTTCTCTTTCTTTTTCAATCATTCTCTTGTTTTTGTGCCACCCATGTTTCCTTCGGCTTTCAATGCAATACAGAAACTATTTCAACTTTATAGCTCTTTTGCTAATCCCAAAATGTAGGCAAAAAGAAACAGGATTTCATTTGCTTCCTCTTTTATTAATGATCTCTTTGTATTTAACCCATTTTAAAATATCCCATTCTGCTTCAATTTTCAACCTTCAGGAGCCTTGGGGTTTCTGAATTTTCCTAGGTATTATTGGCTCTTTGATCCTTTCTTCCAAAGTTATAATTTGAGGATTTTGAGCTTTGCTTAGAATTCCTTCTTTTATTTTATTTTAATTAGCAATTCACCACTCAAAAACTCCCCATTGTTGCCTTTCAGGTATTGGGTTGATCTTCTATTGCTTGGTCTCTCTTTCATTTAATTGTACCCCTAAGGTGAGTTTACAGTTAAATTTTCTGATGAATTTATTTGCTTTGCATACATTGTGTTGTTTTGTTTCTAAATTTATCTTATTTTTAAACAGATTGGAAATTGAGAATAAATAGGTTTTTACATAGAGAAAGAGAGAGAGAGAGAGAGAGATGGGGCGTGGAAAATTGGAATTTGGAGTTAGAGTTTGGAAATTTATGGTGGTATCAGTTCAAACAAGTTATAGATTGGTTTGGAATCATCCAATATTTGTTGGTTTGGTCGGTTTTATTATATATTTGTATAGATCTTTTCCTTTCATGTTTTCAATTTTGGTGACTGCATCTCCTGTTTTGGTTTGCACTGCTGTTTTGCTTGGTCTTCTTTTGAGTTTTGGGTCACCAAACATACCCGAAATAGATGAAAAGGAAAAAGAAAAAGAAGAGAAAATTAGTCATAAAGTTTCACGATTGAAAACTGGAGCTACAGAAGGAAATTATGTAGTTGAGAGAGATGTTGATCATGGTGATTTTGTTGTAGAAAGACATGTAGGTGAGAGGAGCGGTATAGTAGAGAATGCTTATGGAAAAGTTAGTTTGGCTGATAATGAGGTTAGTGAAGTTGAGGAAGACGATAGTTCCATTTCTTATAAGATGTTAGTTGATGAGCTTATGGGTATTGGTTGTGACAATGGAGTCATTCAGGGAATGTCAAATGATTTGTTGTCCCAGAAGAGGGAAATTCTGCCGGAGATGCTGGGGAGTGAAGATGTATTTAGTAAGAGGGAGCCTGTGGCAGATGGGGTATGTGATAGTAATCTTGAAGTGGACCATAGTAAATTTGCAGGAGCTTTCAGTGATGTACTAAAGGGTAATGAATTGGAATCTTCTCTCATGACATCTTGGAAACACAATGTGGCCAACGAGGATGATGATGATGATCAATATTTGGATTCTGGTTCTGATGGCACTGAGAATTCCTCTCCTGATATTTCGGTGGCAGATATAATCCCAGCGCTTGATGAGTTGCATCCGCTTTTAGGCTCAGAAGCACCACAGCCTGCTCTATTATTGGTCGATTGTTCGGATGCTGTGTCAGAGAGGTCCCATGGTAGTAGTAATGGAAGTGTTGATTCATATGAGTTAGAGAACCAGAGGGAGGAAGAGGGAAAAGGATCAAAGACAGATAATGAGGATGAAAGTAAATCTGCAATTAAATGGACAGAGGATGATCAGAAGAATCTCATTGACTTGGGGACTTCAGAGCTTGAAAGAAACCAACGTTTGGAGACTCTTATTGCAAGGAGAAGAGCACATAAAAACGTGAGGTCAATGAATGAGAAAAATCTGATAGACTTAGATGGTGCTAATATTCCCTCACACATCACAGCGATTTCTACAAGACAAAACCCGTTTGAACTTCCTTATGATCCCTGTGAAGACCTAGGATTACCTCCCATTCCAGGGTCTGCTCCATCCATTTCGCGGCCAAGAAACCCTTTTGATCTTCCTTGCGACTCAAGCCAGGAAAAACCTGATCCTGAAGGAGTCAATTTCCAAGAAGATTTTTCAGGTTTTAATCAAAGGGAAACTGTTCCCCAAAGAGAAGCCATGTTTCGGAGACATGAAAGCTTCCATGTGGGACCCTCATCTTTTGTCGTTCCAAGACAGGAGCTTAACTGGAAACCTTATTTTGTTCCAGAGCAGTTGGTAACAGAAGGAGCCTCATTCCAGAGGCAGTCAAGTGAAGCTAGTGAGTCGAAGATGAGTTCTGTTCCTGATACGGAATCAGTTAGTTCAATTTTGGATGAGGACAAGCAGCTAAATGTTTCTCAAGAAACTGAACCAATCTTGAATGAAGATCATTCTTCTGTCCATGATGAACAAGAAAGCCAATCATCTGGGGAAGTTGAGTCTGTTAATATTCTCCTAGCTGAGAATAGAGATGTTCATCATGATGTGGTTGAGATCATTTTGGGAGATGGAGAAAATCAGCTTGGAACGGAATCAAATTTGTCTGGAGCTACACCAATTTCTCTTATGGAATTCAATTCCAGTGAAATTCATTCTAGAACAGAGATTGTTACAGAGGATTCTAGCAGTAGCTCAAGTTCGTCGTCATCGTCGTCGTCATCATCTTCATCAGAGACAGATGAAGAGATATCTGATGTCAAGGAAGAAGGTTTTGCAAGTTTTGAACCCAGAGATCATGAAACTGAAGAATTTGGCTTTTCTATGCAACCTTCATTTGAGGAATCAGAGTCCCATTCTACGAGTAGGGCGGTGGATGATAATCAACGTAGGGAGCCTGTTTATGATTCTAGTCCTCCATCGCTCGAGAAATTCCTCTCATTTTCGTCTGTCCCTTCTAACACACTAGCCGAGATATCTAAAATGGTTTCGCCCTTGATGCTGGTTGAGTCTACTGATGAGGGACTGAAAAGGCATGGCAAAACAGCTGAGCCAAGTACTACTAGTTTCCAAGAAATGCATGCAGCATCTTCGGATTTACGTAGTGAAAATGAACGAAGAACAACAGATATGCTGGAGAACAATATGCATGATGTTAAATCTGTGGATTCACAACGGGTTTCTTCGAGTTCTTCTGATCATAATGTGGTTGAATATTTTTCGACAGATGCTGGGTCATCATCTTCAGATGAGGGATCGGGGAAGGATGTAGGTAGGCTTGCAATTGATAAGGAAAACACTCAGCTTGAGCAATTTCATATCTCTAGTTCATCAGAGGGCAGTTTTATGCCTAAGGAAGGCCAAATGCATTCATCAAACTCTGTTGCAAGTCTTGATGTTGATCACCACCATTGTAAGAGTGGGAAGTTGTCTTCCACAGGTTTGACTCATGAGCATACGCCTTCCAGTGATGCAAGTTCATCCACAGCAGCGGGATCAGGTCATGTATCGGTCGCTCAAGTTTCACAAGTTCATTCTTCAAAGGCTAACATCAGGGAGGAGCATAAAAAGGAATCTAAAATGGATCAAGCCCAATCACCAAGTTCTGACTCAGAAATTGATGCTGGTCTCAACCGTGGCATAACCACGGAGGAAATTTCTTCAGAATCTAGTTATCAAGATGTGCCTTATAGAGAAGGTTCTTCACCAGAATCAGACAAACAGCTGTTGTGGTATGATACAGATATGGATGAACATGATAAGATCAAGGTAAGTTATGCAAGATGAACGACTTCTATTATTTGTCTTGCAAATTCCGTATTCAATAATTTATTTCATTTAATTAATACCAGATGCTTTTCTTGGCCTCGTAAGATCAAGTTCTCCCTGCCTTTTTCTTTCTTCTTTGCGAGCTCAGAGTTTGGTAGGAGCAAAATGATAATCTATCCTCCCCCTCCCCCTTATTTTTCTGTTTCTTTCTTTATCTACAAAAGAAGTGATGGCTGTACACAAATAACCTTTAATCCTAGATTTTCCAGCACAAGAAAAGAGTTGACTTGAAAGCAATGATATTATTGTGTCAAATAGTGATGTTGAAATAGTTAATTAAATATGCATAATTTGATACTTATATATTTACGGCTAATTAGGATTTCTTTGCGAGGTGGGTCCCAGTATAAGATGTTTATATTGTATGTATGCTTAAATACTGTGGCTTTCACATGCGCCCTTTTCATTATCCACTAGTGAGCTTGGACAACATGGTAATATAGTTCCCTGCATTGCAGTCAGTGTATCTTAAATTTTACAGTAGTTGCGTGTCCTTGTGTGACTACGTGGCGTAATTATATTAAATTGCTGATATTGAAACTAAATGGAACAACTCTGATTGAGGAAATTAGTTCACCTGAGGGATCTCATATTGCCTATTCTGAATGTGTGTTGTTACAGGAAGATATGAAGGCAAAGACTAATGCAGTGCTGCCAGTTCTTGAAGCAAGATCAGCAGAAGATATTTATTTGGCTTTTAAGCAACTTCATGAAGGAGTCGACGTTGAGGAAGTAACTGTTCCGAGTATGATCAAGAAACTGCCAGATCATGGAGGTAACAAATCAAAATTACCTGTTTTCGAGGCAAGGTCTCTGGAGGATATACATAAAGCTGTTCAACAACTTCCGGAATCTAATCCAGCTGAACCGCCACATTCTTCAGGCTCAAGGAATGAATCATCAAAAGATACGAAAACTGAGACTAATGTGGTGCTGCCTATTCTTGAAGCAAGATCAGCCGAAGATATTGATTTGGCTTTTAAGCAACTTCATGAAGGAGTTGACGTTGAAGAAGTAATTGTTCCAAGTATGATCGAGAAACTGCCAGATCATGGAGATAACAAATCAAAATTACCTATTGTCGAGGCAAGATCTCTTGAGGATATACATAAAGCTGTTCGACAACTTCCGGAATCTAATCCAGCTGAGCCGCTGCATTCTTCAGGCTTAAGGAATGAATCATCAACAGATACGAATACTGAGACTAATGTGGTGCTTCCAGTTCTTGAAACAAGGTCAGCAGAAGATATTGGTTTGGCTTTTAAGCAACTTCATGAAGGAGTCAATGTCGAGGAAGTAATTGTTCCGAGTATGATTGAGAAACTGCCAGATCTTGGAGATAACAAATCAAAATTACCTGTTGTTGAGGCAAGATCTCTGGAGGATTCAGACAAAGCTATTCAACAACGTGCGAAATCTAATCCAGCATATTCTTCAGGCTCAAGGAATGAATCATCAAAAGATGCGAAGACCGAGACTAATGTGGTGCTGCCAGTTATTGAAGCAAGGTCAGCCGAAGATATTTATTTGGCTTTTAAGCAACTTCATGAAGGAGTTGACATTGAGGAAATAATTGTTCCGAGTATGATTGAGAAACTACCAGACCATGGAGATAACAAATCAAAATTACCTGTTGTCGAGGCAAGATCTCTGGAGGACATAGACAAAGCTATTCAACAACTTCCGAAATCTAATCCAGCTGAGCTGCCATATTCTTCAGGTGTAAACAGTGCTGGTGGATCAAGACCTTGACGGTAAGAAGGCAAAAACTCATGACTCAAGTTCCAGCTCCAGCACTAGTTCCAGTGATAATGAATGAAAGCAACAAAACATAGTTCAGAAAGTTAGAAGAGAGTTTTGTGGTTTCAGTTTTCTTCTAACCCTCCTTTTTGGAGATGAGATTTTGGGTTTTCTAGCTTGGTTACCATAATGTTTTTGATTAATGGTAGTCAAAGTTTTGTTGAATTTAAGTAAGGGAGTTAATTGATTTTGATCCTTTATTTATGTGAAATTATATGAATATTTGTTATGCAAGTGATGCAGGTTTCAATTCTATCATATTGTCATACTGTTGCCTTCTCATATTTTTTTGATCTCTCCTTCCAAAATGTACATGTATACTGTTATATCACATACCACTATTTTATCATAATATTTGCAACTTCTTTCTAAATTCCGACTTGTTTCTTGTAAGCAAACTTGATACCGAACCCAAATAGAGAGAACTATTGATTTTACCTTCTCTTAAGGTAGTAACCTTAGTTTTTAAGGACGACAGTAGACCACATATCTTTAATTTTTGTAAAAATAGAAATTAAATTTGCAAATCCATTTATTAGCCGCATTAAATTTAAGTAATAGTATCCAAATTATTTGCTGAATATTCGAATCAATTAAATACTTGCATTTAATAATTATAAAAAAATACTTTTTAAAATAAAAGTTTTTAAAAGTAAAGCAAATAATAGATTCATATATCCAAATCTGCTTTTCGCAATAGTATAGTAAATTTGAATATCCATAATCCGGTTATGCAAAAGTAAATGATTTTGAATAATAGATTAATATTTGCATCTGCTACAAATAGTAATTAAAATATTCAAATTCAAAAATCATCCGACACTATCCCTGAGTTTTTCCATGGTACAGACTACTTGGTTCAAATTGTACTAGAAAGTTTTAGTAATTTGAGGTATGTTCCAACTCTATTCAATTTGAGTTATTGTTCACAATAAAAAAAAAATTTAGAAATATATAAACATAAAAGAAAACTTTTGTAACATTTGAATGTGTAAAATGAAATCCCATGTCCAGTTCATGAACACTCAGCAACTTTAATCCGATCTTTTCTGTTAGGGAAGGGTAAAAAATTGTTAGCTTCATATTAGAAGGCTTTTACAGCTCCAATTCTGTTGGCCATTTTATGAGAGATACTCCAAGTCCACAGGCAAAACTTTACCAGATTTCATTACATGTTATGGTTTGAAACTGTGCCTGAAACTTATTTGGACAAGAGTATGGCTGTATAGGGATATGATCCTTTAATGTTATGAAAAGAATTTTAAAATATAAATTATATCTATGATGGATACATACCAACCTTCAACACTCTCAAGTCCGGTGACATTGGTCATCTGTAAAGCATCAGGACATATAACTTATACTCCAAATCAGCCAATTTGAATGACGCATATCAGCTCATCCAACAAGATTAATCAGTTCACTACCACTTAAATCTCTGATACTTTGACCATTTTGAACAGATTCAGGCTTGAACTTTCTGGGAGAGATCAAGTTTATATCAGTGGAAGCTAGGTTTTATGACATTTGGAAAGAGATCTCACTATGTGGCCGGATCAACAGAGCATGAAATTTTAACAAGTATTTACATTGAGACAGTCAACAATCAAACAAAAGCATGCTAAAAGGAATTCTACCCCATTCTGTTGAACATGCACTTAGAAATCAGTTCGATATCTACCCTATGCTAACCTTAGTGGATAACTCCAAAATGAATCCATATATAATGTCAGTACAGAAAATAAAGAGACAAGAAATGAACTATGGTCGTATATTCCTATTGCTTTTGCTTTTTCTGTGCCGGCTCTGAGGAAGTCCCAGTCTGCCAAATAAAAAGACAAAAACAAACTAGGTATAATGTTCCTCAACAATATCCCAATAAGAGACAGAAATGAACAAGAATTTAAGATTCCAAATACAATCGTTACATGCACGGTGGTAAACTAAAGGAGTAGAGCATAGCTAATGGACTTTAAAACCAAAAGCATGACAAGAAGAATGCAACAGCACTCAAGGCACACCTTGAACACCCAAATACCAATTTCCTACTCCTCCAAACTCTTACTAATAATAATGACCATAATGTTTAGGTCCATAATAAGATACAAAAGGGCATTCTTACCATGTTTGAAAGTTGTTCGTTGATGTAAGTCAATGATCTCAACATAGCTTCAAGTGTGTCTTTAGTCAGCTGAAATTTCACTTCTCTCTCTCCTGAAGGAGACTTGGTATAATCTTGAAGCTGCCCGCAGGGATAAGAAAAGAAATAAGTCATTAACCACTTGTAAGAAATAAGAATTTACCAACTTAAATGGATGAGAAACTTGATTGTAGCAAAGAAATTCTCATTAGAAGAAAGGCCTCATTCATCAAAGAACCAAAATAATTATTTCAATGACACAGGTGATGCAGGAGCATAATTTTAAAATATTTTATTTTATTTTATTATTTCAGTTTATTTTATAATATTTAGTTTAAAGTATTAGGTATCTTTTTTGGGTAGCTAGATTATTATTTCTTGAGGTTAAGTCTAGGATTAATAATAAAACTTTATTTGAAAGAAAGTCTAGTTACTTTGCTTGCAATGAAGTCTATTCTATAACACTAAGTTCTCTAGTGTTCAATATTCTCTCTTAACCACATCACCAGGATTTGTAGCTGGCCTTTGTTTTAAGAGCATGGACACCCTTCCTACAAAGTAACACACAATTAGGGGAATTTATGCACAATAAACAGGATTTACTCCTTGCTTTCTAGGCAAAATAAAATTGACAATGTTCTACATTTACCATCTCCAATTATCATAGCAAAAAAGTCGGAAAAATGGTATACATCATGCAAAAGTCTCAGCCTATCAGGCTTAGCAAAAAAATAAGCCCAAACCAAAATGTAAGACCAGAGTCTTCATTAAGAGAGTCCAACCAATTTGATGTAGTAAATGAGCAATTGGCCAAGAACTATGGATCAAACAATTTAAAGGGAGCAAGTAATGGTAACCAGCAGTAAATAAACATTTATTAACCAATCCTATATCCTCCGTTGTGTATTCTTATATCTAAAGTCGGAATGAAAATTCACACAAGAATCAAAATGGTCCCAATCAATAAAATCAAAGCGTACCAGCCTAATGAAGACCTTCATCGGGCACTATTTATGTGCATTTAGAGCACCAGCTGACACCTTATATTGTCCTAAAGCTAATTAGTAAGAACAAGGAAAAGTAGGAAGGATATTAGAATATTTTTCCCTTTTCTATTTTCCCCTTCTTGGATCTGGAGTAGCTGGATGGAGAGGTATAGAAAAGCACTTCCATGAACAGAGGACAGACTCCAGAGCATGTTTTTATCTGGTCATAACAACTTCATGAAACTTATTTTGTCGATTTTCCCAGTGCTCTTAAAGTCTAAGCATCATTAATTCTCCAATAATTCTTGTTACTCTTTCACTAGAAGTTAATAGCACATAGAATTTTGGAAGAACATCATGTCTCTGTGTTGGCGACATGTAAAATGTTCCTCAAATAAGTTCTTTCTGAATATCAGAAAAAGGGAACCATTCTGGTGTTCACAATGATGGAGTCTGGATGGTCGTTGCCATACACGATTCACATACCTTAAGATGGATAATAGCTGCTTTATTGGCTGGCGCTGAGTTGAGATTCTCCATGGTCCATGTCATTGACTTAAGCCGGGGTAAAACTTCCTAGAACCAAATTAAATAAGACACATCAAGAAATATACAAAATGAGCCAGAAAGAAATAAAGTGTGATAGCTAATTCATTTACATATTTTTGGCTGAAGAAATCTGATGTGGTTTAAGCAGAAAACAACAATAATCAATAGAATTAGGGTGAACAAACAATATTAGTTAAATGGCAGAAAGAGGGTAATAAGCATTCCAATAAAGCTAATTAAGTCTCAATCAAGAATTCAACCCAAGTAGGAAACTCAGACCAGCTGCCATATCAAAAGAAATAGCATTCTTACATTCATGTGTGTACAGGCAAGTGAGAGCTTTCAACTATTTGAGAAAGGAGACAAATATACCTTTAACCAAAATAAATTATACCGAACTCCTTTCCTTAACACAAAGATAACTTTTAATAAGAAGCATGTGTTTGATTTAGACTAGTTGAGGATTAATGGTAATGTGGGGGAAAAGTTGCTGCTCAAATTTCATCATTGCAAGGAAAGAGACAGTAATCCAAGAGGTAGCTGGAAAAGGGAGATGATTAGTTGACGAGTACAAATACATGAAATGATATGAACATTAACTAATTATATTTAGATTTATTGAAGAAGAAACTAATGAACAAATAAGAAGTTTTATATACCAGATTGTCTGGAGGACCAGCATCCTGTTGCATTAGCAAGGGAGCCAGGCGAAAACCAGCTACATCAGCAATGATTGGTGAAGCCCCAAAATCACCAAGATTAGTGCTGGTACTAGGATCATCTTGACGAGACCACAAGGAAGTTGGGATATCAGAATATGGCAATGGTGTGAAAGATGGTGGTGTGTTTGCCTTTATCTGATAGGAAACACTGGTCCTTGGCAATGAATGTGGATGCTGGATAAAATGAATATCAACAAGGCATTACAACCAAAAAATTAAATAAGATGAGAATTTGGTTTGGGGGGGGGGGGGGGAGAGAAGAATAACCATTACATTACCTTGCAAAACCGGCTTTCAATAGATATTGTAAACAGTCTAAAACTATTAATTAGAGTATATTACATTTACATCAGAAAGCTTAGCTATAAAAATCACTCTCATCTTTTTAAGTAAAATATTTCCTAAACCTTTTCGGGACAAATTGCAACATCCTAGATCTTTTGGATTTGTGTGAAAGTAACAAGCCACTAATAAATCAATAATATAGCCTCTACATACATTGAATAAAAGGTTTTGAATTCAATTTGAATAACTATCACAAAGATCCTCAAGGTGAAACCCTTGTTGCAGCTTGTAACGACCCCTGAATATAACATCTGTGTAAAAGTAACAAGTCGCTAATGAATCAGCTTATATGTCCCCAATTCACATTGACTGTAAAGCACTGAATTCTGTTTAAACCACAATCATAAGTTGCTTAAATATTGCAAAAAATATTAAAAATAAATAACAACACCGAAACCACCAACTAGCATTAGCATAGCAGTAAACAGGCATGTAGAATTTTTTTTATTTTTGAACAATTATAAAATAAGTTACTACTTACCTGTTCTTTTGCTAGTTCTTCCTTCCATTGACTCTGATATTTCTGCAACAATAGAACCAGAAGACTTTGCAAATCAAGTGACAAATCAGGCGGAAACAGCTTCAAAAGATCATTGCCATTGAAATTTTCGTGTACAGATTTCCTGATAAGCAATCGAAGGCATGCCAATACCTATTCATCACATTTTTCGACATATTATTATTCAAGTATCAATTATCACTTCAAATATCAAGAAAAGAAAATCATTTATCAATTGCAATAAGCCTATAATCTAATTTAGTCTCCGCTAGATTATCACTTCACATTTTCAAAAAGAAAAAAAAAATCAAAAGCAAGAAGTTAAAAGTAAAGTGTATATTTAGTTATAAAAATAAATAATAATAGCAAAAATAACAAACAAATTTAAAACGCGGAATCCATTTAATGTTAAACTTCCAAGTTTCAAGGTTTAACACTTCAAACAAAAACTAAACTAAAACAAAACAAAGAAAAAAGCGTGTTTGGTTGCAGAGAAAGTGCGAAGGAAAAAAAAAAAAAGAAGGAAAATTACAGGGTCGAGGTCGGGAAGGGAAGGGAGCGAAAGGAGAGATTGAAACCAAGACTTGTCGGGCGGGCGAAGACCGGACCTTCGAGTTTTCCATAGTGTTGTTAAAATTTGGTCCAGAATTTGCTCTGATTTTACAGATGAAAGCTTGTGCAGTTGAAGATACAACGTGTCTTCCGCCATTTTTCTTTTCTTTTTTTCCCCGTCGTCTTGGCTTCAGGTTATGAGGTTCAAACGACATGTTTAGGACTTGACCCGTTTTTATTTGGGTGGGTAACATTGTATCCGAATACCGAGTTCTTGGGCTTAATCCAATCAAACAAACTCTGATTTGTTCTTATTCTTTTAAAAAAAAAATATCCGGGAAAAACTATAGATATGATTTAATTATTTAAATTCAATTTTTTTAATTTTTTAATAAAAGTAAGGGTAAATTACATCATTAGTCACAAACTATGAGTAAATTATCATTTTAGTCACTTAACTAAAAAAATTATAATTTGGTCACTAAACTATTCAAAAGTTTTCATTTAAGTCATTTGAGCTATTAATATTGATGTTATATAATTTTCTCTATTCACACTACATGCACCAATCAAAACTCTCTTTCTCCTTCTTTTCTACAGTTTAGTTTTCTTTTCATTAAACAATTTTAGATGTCACAAATATGCGAACCAAAATTCAAACAACTTTTTTCTCCGATCTTCAACACTAGCTGTCAGATTGACTTAGATTTAAGGTATGTTCTTCTACATATCGATGGATACTGATTCATTGTACCAATCATCGAATCGTTGTTTGGAGCGTTGGCGAAAGGTTTAAGAAAAACTTAACAACCTACTGACTTAAATAAAAAATTTTGAATAGCTCAGTGACTTAAATGAAAACTTTCGAATAGTTCAGTGACCAAAACAAAAACTTAACTATAATTTAGTGACTAATGGTGTAGTTTACCCTAAAAAGTAAAAGCAGATTAACCTAAGTGAGAGTCATTCTTCTCAAACCCATGCCATTTTCATCATCTTGTAACAATTGGATGATTGTCAAAAGGGCCTTCTGTATTATACATACCATATATGGTCTTCCCAAAACAAGACTTGCCATCCCATCCACTGCGCAATTCCCTTTACGATAAATATAGACTACTTACACCTCCCATTTCCGTCTAAACATGGCCACGATTACATGCATTAAGGCATTTGGTTATGCCATTACTGATTCTTTTCTCCAATAAATTTACATGCAAATTGTTTGTCTCTAGGATAACCTTCCTCAAACCCATATCCCATGCACAACTCAAGCCATCGAAAATTCCCCATAATTTCGCATCACCAACTATACATGCTCCACAACGTCGTATGAACTCCATAACCCATTAGCTATTACTATCCCATATGATCCTCTCAACAGAAGCCAACTCCTCAGTGATCGTTGTTGCAGCATCAATGTTCACCTTATACCAACCACATGAAAGTCATTCCCCCTAATTAGTCGACTAACTCACTACCCTCTATTCACATGTAACAATGTTGTTGTGCTAGAGCAGTTCTTATCTCATTTCTCATCTAAAGCTTCTCGTAAGCACTCGTTCAACTTCCACATAGTTTGGGTTAAAGATCATCTTATTCTTTCTAAGCCAAAGGTTCTAACAAACAAATCCAAAGATTAGATCCCCATCCTTAGCCTCCTTTACAAAATATGCAGTTGCTTGAATATTTACAAGAATTCAATCATTGAGCTCTAACAAAATAAACTCAGTCGACTTACTTTCTTCAACCAACGCACCCTAGATCGATTGAGCCGCAAAACATTGACATAGCTTATGGTTAATGTCTTCAACAACATTCCCACAAAAAACACAATATGGGTGACTAACAATATGCCTTCTCATGTGTTCATCCATTAGTTAGCAAGTGTCGATGACAAACTAACCAGAAAAAAAAAACTTGGACCTTTTGTGGTCCTTAAAACTGCTAGACTCATTTCTAGTGCACATCACTGCTATATCCAACCTCTTCCATTACCATATCATATGTCGATTTAGTCGAGAAACAATTATCATGTTAGGATGAAACTAAACTTGACGAAACAACGCAAAAGCATAATTGGTATTCTTACACACAAAATATTAATTCGAAAATTATGGAAAACCCAATAACACAATATATCAACAATCAATGCACATAAACAAAAATAATGCAAGCAAAAATAATAAATTGAGACACAAAATTTTTACATGGAAATCCCCTTTAAAGAAAAGGGTAAAAACCACGAGACTTGAAAGTCTACCAAAAATTTTCAATATAATCAAAGCCTTCCTAAAAGATCACAACTAAGCCACCATAAAGAGTATACAACTCAAACAAGACTATCAACAAATAATCTCAATCAAACTTTAAAAGAAAAGTTGAGAATATCACCAAAAAGAGGCTGGCTTTGAAAGCTAAAAAACCCAAAGCTACAGTAACCCAAATGAAAAGTGAGCCATACAAATTAAAGATCTTCAAGTCTACTAGCTACCAATAAATATCATCTCCAAGGGCACTAAATGAACCTCCAATCGAAGAAAATACTACAGCTGGTCTATGTAAAAAAATTGTATTCTCTCCCACTTTTGTCTCCTTTTCTCTTTGGTTTCGTTAGCGCACACACAACACTATGAAAAAATCATTATTGCCCCCACTTATATATATAGTGCACAAAAACAAGTGGGCTCCCATTATATGGGGATTTTCACTATACCGATGATCAAGCAACAAGTTTCAAACTTCTCTCTTGGTAAGGCCTTGGTCAACATATCCACACCATTATCATCAGTATGAATTTACTTAAGCTCTATAAATTTAGCCTTGAGAAATTCTAGTATCTAGTGATACTTGATATGAGTCTCAAGGCCTAGTTTCAGGCCCATGGATGTGATGGGCTTACACTACCTCAAGGCCCAATAACAAGGTCAAAGGCCAAGCAAATCAAACCAATATTCGATCAAAGACAATATGTGAGAATGAATCTTTTTCAGAAAAGCAAAAATGATACATGCAAGAAATGGATGAAATTTGTTAAAGTCAATTCAACCAAGCTGCTAATTTTCAAGCTAAAAAGATTAGGCAACTTGCGACGAATTTTTGGATGGTATCAAGATAATTATGGGCTTAGATGTTAGCATATATTTGGAAGATCTATCTCTTATCTTCGAAATGCTCTTTGAATCAATCGATTTCAAGTTCGGGAGCTTAAGTTATGACTATTTTAGTGAAGACTACATTAGTAGAATTTCTAGATGGGATTATTGTAGAAATTACGAGTTTTCAAGCTTTTTATCTGAGTTTAAATCATATTGGGTTCAAGTTTTAGGCTTAAATTGTATTACATATAAGCCCAATATTGTATTTATTTAGTTTTATTATTTTATTATTTTTATTCCAAATTTTGGATAATTTTAAGTAATTTAAGTTATTTAGGAGTTTTATGTCAATAAGAAAGTTTAGTTTAAAGCTACTTGTTGTTTAGATTAACGAGTTTCGATATACTCGAGAGTTTTATTTATATGTACTTAGCTAACCTATATAAAGGTCTATTCATTGTACAAAATGAATTCATTCATTATTCACTTTGAGTTAATAAAATTCTCTTTGAGTTTTCTTTTAAAAATATCTCTTAAGTTTTCTTTTAGAAGAGTTTTAACAATCTTTTTAAATTGCAGGAATCATCTTCAAGCTTTTTCTAGCCAATTTTTCTTTCTAGGAAGGGAAATTAGAGTTTTTGAAAGAGGTTATGGAATCCTCAGGTTTCTAAGGCTCCTTAAGACTTCTACACGTCATCTTCATCTTCTTCTATCTATCTGTTGGATCTGGTGCCCTGAGTGTAGTATATTCATTTGTAAACTTGTAATTTTTTTGATTAGATAAGTTAATAAAATAAATTCATTGATCACATTAATATTTTGTACAATTTTTCTCATATGGTTTTTGCCCACAATGGAAAATGAAATCAAATGTTGCTCATTGGTTGTCTAATGTTTAAACTAATGCTAAGCGATGTTACATGGTTGGATTGTAATACAGAAAAAACAACTTATATTAGTAAAAACCTCAACATTTCCTTAGTCTAATCGAAAATGAGCAAACCGATTGAAAGACTAATATGTCGTCTATCAAGTTTAATTGGAGATATGCTTTCTTTTGAGCATCGGAGCAGATGACTCCCAGTAGATAGAGACATAGTTGTGACTGCTAGACTGACAGTAAATCGAGCTAGAGACCCAAGAAGAATAGATCCTAAATATATTTGTAGATTTATTCACTTGTTAAATTCATAGTGTGGCATACCTAAATCCTAAATGGATGACAAACTATGTATGTGTGGCTCGTACACTTTGATGTAAGTAAAATCCTGAGTTCGAATAGATAAGGAATCGAAAGCTGGTGCGTTAGGTGTATGACTTCTGAAGTATGTAGCTTTATTTACAATAGTGGAATTCCTAGCTCGAGACATGGGTAAATGATATCCTCTCATTAGCATTACATGGTTGATGAAAAGTGATAAACCGTAAAAGTAACATATTTTAACCCCATATTTAGTATGCTTTTGGATAATTTAGCCCTTGATTTATGTAAAAAGGTGATTTTAATCCTTTCTTTTCATGTTTATACTCAGGAAAGCACCCGAGGATAAAAATACACAAAACGGGCTTAAAACAGAGTAATTGGGCCTTAGTAAGCAATCAACATGGCCTAGCCCAAATTCCACACGGCCGTGCCTCGCCAAATACCTAGAGCACGGCCTCAACTCCATCACACACCACCGTGCATCATCCACTTACCACACACGGACGTGCCTGGTGATCTACATGGCTGTGCCCAAATCGACAGACCTGAAGCACGGCATGAACCCCGACTTGCCACGGCCGTGCCCAAAACGAAAGAATCGAGACACGGCCCAACCCTGTAATTATACGGGCGTGTCCCATGGGCGTGCCCATGCCGCGGGAATGAGCAATTTCACTCGAAATTGGATGCTTGAAGCCAAAGAAACATACTCCTAAGTCTACTCAAACACCCTCATAGTAATTCTACTTGAAGGAGATACTTAGGATCCAAGTAGAGCATCCCAAAGCCTATATAAACAACCGAAGGCAGACATTAAAAAGAGCTTTTTGGCAGAGGCTTTTTGCCGAAGCATTCATCTTTTAGGGAGTCACTTGAAGATAGCCAGTTGATCCATCTCAAGAAGTCGGAACTCTATTCAAGACGGAGGATCTTCTCTTTAATACCTTCAATGGGTTTTAGGGAGTTCTTATGTTTTGTTTATTCTTTACTCTTGAGATGTTTTCGTATTTTGTTATGCACTAAACCCTTCATATACTTGAAGGGGATGAAACCTATGATGGATTTTGTTATTTGATTTCTAAATTTATATGATAAGTACTTAGTTTGTTCTTAATTATGTTGCTTAATTTAATATGATGTGCTTAGGTGGAGGAGGAATAGACCCCGCCTAAGAGTAGATCTAGCATAATTGAGCGGAGTTGATCGGGCGCCTAGAGATAGGGTTACGAGATTTTGTCTGATTAGGTTGAAACCTAATATGGGAATCCATTGATCGATTTACTGCTTCCTTAGGGGGTTATTATAAGAGAATGAGAGTTCCACTAATTAACCTAAGGTTAGACGTTATTCGCCTCGAGAGAGGGTTTAATATAGGTTAGGGAGTCTCACGGATCAAGCTAAGTAAAGAATTTATATAGTTTGGGGAATAAATAATAAGTGAAGTCATAGGTGGATTCTTCTTGAGGGCATCGTCTTTATCAACTGAGTTTTCTTAAAGTCTTTCTCCCATTCATTCTTTTGTCTTTGCATTTAGTTTAAGTATTTCGTTAGTTTAATAATCCAATCACTCCATAATTTAGGCTAAATAATAGAAAGAAAATGAGTAATAGTACTTTTAGGTTCCCTTGGGTTCGATAAGATATTCTTGCCTGAGCTATACTACTATTCGATAGGTGCACTTGCCTCTATTGTTGTCACAATACTCTGAGTTCAATCATTCTTTATAAATATTAAAGCTCATTGTTTGACACGATCAAGTTTTTGGCGCCTGTTCGGGAATTCTAAAATATTAAGAAAGCTCTATTTCTATTACTTTAGCCATTATTTTTATTTTAAATTTCTCTTTACACATATATTTTTGTTTTTGTTTTTCTAAATTTCTTTCTTTCTTTTCATATTAGGTACCTCTAGTTTATGACTAGAAGAAATTGAAAGGACCATTAGAATACTGAAAGTGACATTGAGGCTACCACTCATGAAATCACAGAGAAATAAGACGAGCCCTAGACTATCAAAGAGAAGAACAAAGAAAGATCCAATCTTCTTTGAAGGGATGGACGAGAACAATCCACCAAATGTGCAAGAACAGAATGCTCCGCGTACTATGTATGGTTATGCTAAACCTAATTTGACAGGAGAAGAATCTAGTATTGTTAGGCCCGCTTATAGTGCTAATAATTTTGAATTAAAGCCTAACACAATACAAATGATTCAACAATTCGTTCAATTTGATGGTTTGCAGGATGAGGATCCAAACACTCATATATCTAATTTTTTAAAATTCTGTGATACCTTCAAGATAAATGGCGTTTCTGACGATGCCATACGTCTTCAGTTATTTCCTTTTTCATTAAGAAACAAAGCAAAGCAGTGGTTGAACTCGTTACCACGAGGGTCAATCACCACATGGGATCAAATGACTGAAAAATTTCTTTTAAAATATTTTCCACCAGCCAAAACGGCTAAATTTAGGAATGATATATCTTCTTTTGTGCAGAATGACGCAGAAACCTTATATGATGGATAGGAAAGATATAAGGATCTTCTAAGGAGAGGCCCACACCACGGAATAACTTTGTGGCTCCAAGTCCAAACTTTCTACAATGGTGTGAATTCTCCAACTAGGCAAATGATTGATTCATCAGCCGGTGGAACTTTGAACAATAAAACTCCTGAAGTGGCTTACGATTTTATTGAGGAGATGTCATTGAACACCTATCAATGGCAAATTACAAGGGCTAAACTGACAAAATTAGCCGGATTTTTTAACATAGACGCAGTGACAATGTTGTCAACACAGATGGAGTTAATGAATAAAAAGCTTGATAATTTATGTCCTTCATAGGTACATCCAGTCATGCAATGTGAAGCAAGTTGGAATGTGGCGAATTCTGTGTACCCATCTTACCACCAGAAGCAGAAAACGAGCAGACAAACTATATAGGTAACAATTTCAGATCTAATAATAATCCTTATAGTAACACTTACAATCCAGGTTGAAGAAACCACCCAAACTTTTCGTGGGGAGGACAAGGAAATCAAAGGCAACAACCTCTTCCAAATTACCAAAATCAACCTTATCCACAAGAAAAAAAGCCGAGTCTTGAAGAGATGCTGAAAAAGTTCATGGCAAACATAGATGCTCGTCTCCAAAGAACTGATACAACACTTGATAACCAAGGAATATCGATCAAAGAAATTAAGGAACAAGTCGGAGAAATCACTAGGTCAGTGGGACAACTCACAAAGCTTGTTTCAGAACGTCAACAAGGACGTCTACCAAGCAACACGAAATAAACCCAAAAGAACAGATATAAGCCATCACATCTCAAGAGGATATAAAGGTAGACCAGCCCACCTCAGTACAAGAAACCAAGGAAGAAACAGGTAAAATAGAGGTAGCACAAGAAAACTGGTAATTAAAGAGTACCACCCTCAAATACCTTATCCCGAAGCATTGAAAAGAGATGATTCAGAGGAACAATTCGGTAAGTTTCTAAAACTTCTAAAGAAATTACACATTAACTTACCTCTTCTTGAAGCTCTTTTTTAGATGCCAGTCTCAATGAGATTTTTAAGACAACTCTTAACAAACAAACGCAAAATAGATGAAGAGCACCATGTGGAACTTAACGCAACATGCTCAGCAATGCTACAAAACTGACTACCGCAGAAATTAAAAGATTCATGGAGTTTTACAATTCCATGTTTAATTGGTAGATTAACTATTGATAATGCGTTAGGTGATTTAGGGGCAAGTATAAATGTCATGCCTTATACACTGTTTAAACAACTAGGTCTAGGGAAGCCCAAACAAACTAGGATGAGTATCCAACTAGCTGATAAAACTGTTAGAATTCCTAAGGGCATTATTGATGACGTTTTAGTAAAAATCAATAAATTTGTCTTCCCAGTAGATTTTGTTGTTTTAGACAAGGATGAGGAAAATTCAATCCCTTTAATTTTAGGAAGACCTTTTCTTGCAACTGCCAAGACTAAAATTGATGTTGCCACAGGAGAACTCATACTTTGTGTAGGAGATGAATCAGTCGATCTTTAAGCTCTCAACTCAGGCAAAACCATAGAAGATGAAGGTAAGAAAGTCGTTTCAATAGATAATCAAATTATTCAACCTTCATCACAGGAAACATCACAAAGCATCAAAATTGAGCCAACACAAAATCGTACAATCAACAATTTAGAAGAGCAGAAGATACACACCAAAGAAAAACCGGATCCACACGAAATAAAACCTGAGGAACCACCAGAAGAACTCATAGGGACATCAAATCACTTTAAAATAGAAGATCAAGTGCTGTTAGATAAAGTCGATCCTTACATTATTTCAACAAAACTAAAGAAATAGGAAGAAATACTCCTTCAGGTACGCAATGTTTTCCCACACGAAATAGTCGAGGTAAGCAATCCAATGTTCAGCAATTTCAAGGTAAACACTTCTCGACCTAAACTTTGTCATGAAAATAAAACTGTCAGTAAGAGGGAAAATATTCAAACCTTTAAACCTCCCTAAATTTTCAAAGCCTAAGACAGTCTGCTTAAGACTATAAACAAGCACTTCTCGGGAGGCAACCCGAGCGCTAACACTTTCTAAAAAAATTATTTTTCTTTTCTTTTCTTTTCTCTCTTTTCTCTCCACAATTAAAACAAAGATGCAGGTTTCCAGGCCACACGGCCTTACACATGGCCATGCCCGTGGCCGTGTGGACCACCAGAACCATCACACTAACAGAGCAGAGCCGTGTAAGTCAGTCCAACCACCCCCCAACGTCACGAATCCAACCACCCACAGCACGGACACCGATAAAAATAGCACGGCCATGCCTCACAACCGTGCTAAGATACTGACTTATTTAGCACTGACAGACCACGCACGTGTATTCAACTGTGCTCCTATACTGGCTTTTTAGGAACGGGCGTGCAAACCAACAAAATGGGCGTGGAAGGACAACATACCCCACAACACGGCCATGCGATACGACCGTGTGAATCGACACACCCTCGGTACACGGGCGTGGGAATGTGCCAGATTTGAAATCCTATTTAAATCCCCACAACCCATCCTCTTTGTCCCATCCTCTTTCTTATTCCTTCTTTCTCTTTTCTTTCAAATTTTTCTTCCTATTCATAAGAAAAGATCCAAGATACTTGAGCAACACAAAGATCATGCCGAAGAAACGTAAGCACCATCTCCTCAGAGGAGACCTCAACATGAGTTCATGCCGGTAGCTTCACTTAATTGACACGCCAAGGGTCTTGGAAACCTTTTCGATTCTATTTTTCTTTTCTTGTCTCTTTTATTTTCTTTATCTTTACTTATTTCCTGCTTAAATTAATTTATTTCATATTAGTTTCTTGGTTTTAGGTTCTAAAGGCTGCTTGGAAATCACGCACCACAGCCTTCGAGGTCACACCCACTTCGCAAACCATCCAACAATAAGGACTTCTTAGTCCATTAGTATTTTCTTTTAATTTCAGTTTTCTTCTTAGTCTCCTTCATTTTATTTCCTTAATCCTTAATTATATTATTAGTATAATATTATTATTACCCTAGATCTCTTGGCTATATCTTCACAGGCTACCCAATTTCTTCATCTAGCAAATTGCTTTTCGGTAGCCACTCAATCGGGCCCATAGAAAACACCATCACCGCCACTAAAGATGCTAGGGATAATCCAAATTTCAAGGAGTATTACTTTCCCCACTTATCTTTTTGATTTGGCACATAAATTTTATTATCTATCTTTGTACATTGAGGACAATGTACATCTTAAGTGTGGGGGTAATAGTGCCTAGCTTTTTGCATAATTCTCAAAACCCTGAAATTAGTCTTGATCTTAAGTATTTTTATCATATTATTAATTAAGATGAAATTTCTAATGATTTATAATTTTATTGATATGTTTTAGAATAAGTCTTAGCTAATTGTGCATTGATAATTAAATTTGAAGAATACTAGAGAATCGAGCATGATAAGTCTACTTTCTAAAAATTAAAATTGATAGGTTGTTGAACCTAATTTGAGTATCACCTTAAAGTTCAAAATTTATAAGGATTGATGTCAAAACACCCATAATTTTTTGTGAGATTTTGAGCCTTATAGAGCATGTACCCTTTTTCATGCTCACTTTAATTGATTATGAGTGTGTCAACTTTGAACTGTTATTCTAGAACTTGCCTCGTTTATACATGTTGAGACCACATTAATGATTTGATACATTGAGATGATAAAGGCACCTAGGTTTTAACTCGTTCACCCCACTAAAAAGCCTACCTATATAATTAACTCCTAGTGAACCCCGTTGAATCCTAACAACCTTTTTATTGAATCACCCACTAATATTAACCCAAAATCCCTTTGTATTTGTTATCAACATTCCTTTGACTACCCTTTATCGAGAATTGATTTTATCAATTGCCAAATTAGGTTATTTCAATCACCAAAGTTCCTTCTATTATGTTTATTTTAGTTTGTTCTAAAAAAAATAAAAAATAAAAAAATCCAAGTATATTCAATATTAGTAGTAAATAAAAGAGTTTAGAGCATTTAAAACTCCAATTGTTGAAGAAAAGCTCGTATTAAAGTATTATCAAATTTTGAGTGATGAAAATACTCTTATTATAGAGTAATTATCAATAGTAGATATTGCTAGTTTTTCATTCGAACTAAATATTCATATTTAGTTTATTGTTTTTAGATTAGGTAATTAGTCAATTCAATCTCGATTATAACCTCTAATTCAGCCTTTACCCACACCTTTTAACCCTAGCCCGGTTACAACCCTGATTAAAGACCTTTTGATCTGTATCATCTCATATACTGATGGTGGAGATTTGATTTTCGCAAGCCTATGGGATTAACTTTTCGAGTTCGACTTAGAGTGCTTATTCTTGAACCTTAAACACTTTTGAGTGATTTGAGTGAATCTTTAGTGAGGATGTCAGTCCTTGTCGATTTTGAATTAAAGGTAATCACTTAGATAAGGGAGACACCTATGTTTTCGTGCTATAAAGGTAGGACTTATCGTAATTGAATTTTTAGGGTTCTTTGAGTTGAATTATCCATGTATAAATTATCTGTGAATTATGATGAGACATTGTCGATAGGAATTGTGAATTATAGAAAGTTCGTTTTAATTGTAAATTGAGAATTTTGCTTGAGGACAAGCAAAAGCTTAAGTGTGGGGGTATTTGATAAACCGTAAAAGTGACATATTTTAACCCCATATTTAGTATGCTTTTGGATGATTTAGCCCTTGATTTATGTAAAAAGGTACTTTTAATCTTTTCTTTTCATGTTTATACTCAAGAAAGCACCGAGAATAAAAAGAACACAAAATGGGCTTAAAACGGAGTAATTGGGCCTTAGCAAGCAATCAACACGGCCTGGCCCAAATTCCACACGACCGTGCCTCGCCAAATACCTAGAGCACGACCTCAACTCTATCATACATGGTCGTGCATCATCCACTTACCACACACGGATGTGCCTGGTGATCTACATGGCCGTGCCCAAATAGACAGACCTGAAGCACGGCCTGAACCCCGGCTTGCCACGGCCGTGCCCAAAACGACAGAATCGAGACACGGCCCAACCCTGTAATTACACGGGCATGTGCCATGGGTGTGCCCCTGCCGTAGGAATGAGCAATTTCACTCGGAATTGGATGCTTGAAGCCAAAGAAACATACTTCTAAGTCTACTCAAACACTCTAATAGTAATTCTACTTGAAGGAGATAATTAGGAGCCAAGTAGAGCATCCCAAAGCCTATATAAACAACCGAAGGCAGACATTAAAAGAGAGCTTTTTGGTAGAGGCTTTTTGCCGAAGCATTTATCTTTTAGGGAGTCACTTGAAGATAGCCAGTTGATCCATCTCAAGAAGTCGAAACTCCATTCAAGACGGAGGATCTCCTCTTTAATACCTTCAAGGGGTTTTAGGGAGTTCTTATGTTTTGTTTATTCTTTACTCTTGAGATGTTTTCGTATTTTGTTATGCATTAAACCCTTCAGATACCTGAAGGGGATGAAACCTATGATGGATTTTGTTATTTGATTTCTAAATTTATATGATAAGTACTTAGTTTGTTCTTAATTATGTTGCTTAATTTAATATGATGTGCTTAGGTGGAGGAGGAATAGACCCCGCCTAAGAGTAGATCTAGCATAATTGAGCGGAGTTGATCAGGCGCCTAGAGATAAGGTTACGAGATTTTGCCGGATTAAGGTGAAACCTAATATGGGAATCCATTGATCGATTTACTGCTTCCTTAGGGGGTTATTATAAGAGAATGAGAGTTCTACTAATTAACCTAAGGTTAGACGTTATTCACCTTGAGAGAGGGTTTAATATAGGTTAGGGAGTCTCACGGATCAATCTAAGTAAAGAATTCATATGGTTTGGGTAATAAATAATAAGTAAAGTCATAGGTGGATTCTTCTTGAGGGTATCGTCTTTATCAGCTGAGTTTTCTTAAAGTCTTTCTCCCATTCATTCTTTTGTCTTTGCATTTAGTTTAAGTATTTCGTTAGTTTAATAATCCAATCACTCCATATTTTAGGCTAAATAATAGAAAGAAAGTGAGTAGTAGTACTTTTAATTTCCCTTGGGTTCAATAAGATATTCTTGCCTGAGCTATACTACTGTTCGATAGGTGCACTTGCCTCTATTGTTGTCACAGTCAGTCTACAGGTTCGATCATTCTTTATAAATATTCAAACTTGACTATTTGACACTATCAAAAAGTAAACATGGCTACGTGTCATTCGTCTTTGTGATGGATGACTGGATTACAATTTGATAGTAATTGACTTTTCATGAAGGAAGATGTAATGTTTACCATGAGATAAAATAGAATCATATTGGGAAAACGAATATTATTCTAAAGATATTAAGATATCCTATGAGAGTAACACACTTATGGCAAGATCATTGGACAAACACTGATTGAGTTGCTTTTGTAATGCTATGGCTTTGGGGAGAGCTCCGTCACAATACTATAGTGGAATGAATTCGTGGCTAAATGAGTTTGTAATTAATAAGAGAAAAGCTAGAACTTAATTATAAACCATTTTAGCCTCTATTGTATATGTCCAATCGGTCCCTTTGCTAGCTCGTTGAAACTAGAAATGAGTTTGCATGTTGAATCAAATGAACAAAAATGAACAGAAATGGTGAAATCGAGAAATAGGAAACACTTGAGAATGATTACGATTTTCTCCAAAATGAAAAATGAAAAATGGAGAAATGAAATCATTTGAAAATGAATGTGGTTTTCTCTAAAATAAAAATGAAAAATATAAATGACCTGAAAAATGAATTTATATTTTTGAATTAAATGAAGTTCGAAAATGGAAATAAATCATTTGGTCATAGTAAACTGTTGAACGCAGAAATATTAAATATATTTTTATCATAGATTCTTTTACGGTAAAGTCGTCATGATTTTAACATAATTAGAATTGGGTTGTTATGTTATAAGGTGGGATGGCAAACCCTAGTATTATTAACTAGGGTTTTGCCCCCTACATCCTAATTAAACAAGGCGTTAGTTTTTCAAGTTGAAATAAACTTCTACAATTCAATAAGGGTTCTACCTTCTCCCTTTATAAATATATGGCACCAGTAGGACTATTGAAAAACTTTCAGATACCGGTATTTTACCCGAAAATAAAGAGACTTTTATTCTCTAAGAATTAAATATATTTTTTGGAATAATAATTCTACTGGTTTCTATTTGAGAAGAGATTTTCGTTTTCACCTAAAAGAAAAGAAAACTATTTTCTAGTTCTGTATTTGATTCGAATCGTTTGAGCCCATACTCGAAACAGTTCATGGTACGAGAATAATGAAGAATATTATTTGGTTGAAAGTCGGGAACAACATGGTACGAGAATAATGAAGAATATTGTTTGGTTGAAAGTCGGGAACAACAAGGATCCGTCTATTTGAAAATACAAGTGCGAATTTGGTCTACGGTTTTTGGCTACAATATCACAAACCGGGTTGATGTTCAAAATTTTAATTTTTTGATGTGCAAGAAAACTGTTTTTGAACTGGATTTTTTCCAACACTATCTTCTTTATTTTATTTTGTTCCTTTTTAGTTATTTAAGTCTTTGATTTATTTAATTGTTTTTTTATCTTAATTATTTATTTTAGTTGCTTCATTTAATTTTTTTAGGTCTGATTTGGATTTGTTTGCATTTCAGGTTATGTTAAAATTTAAGTTTCTTTGCTATCATTTAGAGCCAAAAGTCAAATTCGCGACTTGGATAAACTTGTGATCCTCTTCCGAACTCATCTATATCAATACCTTACATCTATATGTTTACATTGAGCATAAAAAGTCTAATTCTTACCAAAATGAATAACACTTTAGCTATCACAATGTTGGGAAATGTGCCCATATTGTAGTAATTATGTAATTATTTGCTATGTATTTGAACGATGAATAAATAAATAAAGTTAATTTCACAATTCACTATTATGTCTTTTGAATTTTTTTTTTATTTCATGTTTTGCATGCATAGTAAAATTATGACAACCAAATATTAACTCATTGATTGTCTAAGTTCAAACTAATGATAAGTGGCATTATAAAAACGTATACATTGTGAGAAAGATAACTTACTTCAGTATATAATCTAAATGAGTCCATAATCCTGTAAAAGAATCAAAGTGAGCATTTGATTCAAATATTTAGAATGATTATTATTTCGTCTACAATTCCAATTAGGGAGATGACTAGTTTTGGCTATTGGAGCAGTTGACTCTACGAGTAGAAACATCGATGTAATCATTGGAAGAATTATACATTGGACTAGACCCAAGATGAATTAATTTTGAATCCTTTTTTGAATTAATTCACTTGTGATGTTCATGGCGTGATTTACCTAAATCTTGAGTTAGTCACTAACCATGTGTATATAAACTCATGTTCTTTGATATAAGTAGAGGCTTGTGCTCTAAAGATGATCGAGCCCATAGCCGATATGTTGGGTACATGACTTGTGTATGGCATGACTTTACTAGCAAAAATGGAATTCATAGCTCGATTAAAGAGTTAACAATATCCTCTCATTAACATTGTGTGGATTGATGAATATGGAACGTGATCACGGGTTGTTTATTCTCGAATGAGCTATTTATCACAGTCATTTATTAATAATATTTATATTAAACATTAAGAAAATACAATGGTGACAATGAGAGAAAATAAGATTGTATTAAGTGAACAGATTTAACTAAAGGAATCAAAGATATCATATAAGGTAACACACACATGACTAGGTCATCGGACAAAGCAGTTGGTTGAATTGCTTTCTAAAGAGTATACAATAAGAGTTTTCGATCATGGTACTTATTATGGGCTGACTCCATTAATAAGTAAATTGTGAATTATCGAAAGGTTCTTCTGAACATAATTGCAATTACTCGAGCCTAATTGTATATGTCTGATTGGTCCCTCCGCTAGCTCAGCAAAAGTTCGATCGGACTGTATTTGAATAAGAAGAAAACTCTACGACTTTGGAAATAATTTAATTGAGTCAATTTATTCGATATGGAATTAAATTAGGCAGTCGTGAGAATTGTTCAACTAAAGAATTTAATTAAAGAATTTTCTTCAAATATTAATTTGGAAAATCTAATTGATTTTATGAAAAACTAATTTTGATCAAGTAAAATAAAATTAATCAAATTAATTAAAATTAATATGATATTTTTAGAAATTAATTTTCAAGTCACACAATTTGCCCAAAGGGTAATTGAACTTGAAAATTGGACCCAAGATATAAAATTAGGCCTGTGAATCCAAAATCGAGACCAAGACTGAAAAACTAGTCGAACAGGCCTGGTAAGCGAAAATGGGTCAACGGTCCAACCAATGGCTGGATTGGATCGACCGGGCCATCACTGGCCCGGACCGAATCGGCTCAGGGAGCCATAAGGCTGTCATGCCTGCACCATCGAGCACTACGATGTTGACGGCTGCGACGGCGACATCCGGTGGCCGGGGCATGGTCAAGGGCGATGGTTTTTCGGTGGTTGAGTAGTAGAAGAATTACACTCTTACTGGGACTCTACTGGATAATTTGATTTTGGATTAACTATTCCAAAAATGATATCGTTTTAATAAATTTAATATTAAAATTTCATTTAGTACTTATCTTGATAGTATTTTTTTAATATTAATTTGATTATCTTAATATTAAATAATTTAAATTTAATATTTATTTTATAGATAAATATTTTATTAATTTAATTAGATTTAATATTAAATTTAATCTAATATTTATCTTGATAAGTATTATATTAATTTAATATTAAAGTGATTAAGTTTAATTATAGTTAAACTCTCTAAACTCTCACTATATAAAGAGAGCCTTAGGTCCAGAAAATTTCTAGAGATATTTTTCTTATTTACAATTTGGGCGAGAAGTTTAGAGAAATTATGAGATTACCCTACTGGTAATTTTGTGAATTTTTTTTTTGATTTAAAGTGAGCTCACGCTCGGTAGACGTGAACTTGAGGATAGCGGAGAAGACTACTTGGTTGAAGTATTTATCCTAGATGAATTGAAAAGGTACAATTTTGATTAAGTGTTTATTCCTTTAGATAACACAACCAAGTTCTAGTTTTGGAAAAATATTTAAAACTCTGATTTTTCCTCAATTATATTTTCTATTGTGTTTTTCCAAACCCGATTTTCCAGCATACAAAACAAAAAACACCTCTCTTGAGAAAAGTCGAGTTCTTGCACAAATTTCTTTATCCAAAGTAAATCCTTGCACGCTTTGGTAGCTACAATAAGCTCATACTTAACAGTGGATAAAACAAAAGATTTTTATAATCTAGATTGCCAAGCCACAACTCTCCCTACAAAAGTGATCAAGTAATTCAAAGTAGATCTTCTTAAGTCAATAACTTTGGCCATATTTGAATCTGTGTATCCAACTAGAACGAGTTTCTCACTACCACAAAAAGTTTCAATTTGAAAGTGCCTTAAAGATATCTCATAATCAACTTCATTACATTGCAATGCTCTTTTCCTGGATTAGAAAGACACAAACTATCAGTATCATTGCATAAGCTAAGTCCTATCTCGTGCATGCCATTGCATACATCAAACTACCTATAGTTGAAAAGTAGGGAATTTTTTGCATGCCTTCTGCCTCTTTTTTTGTTTAAGGACTTTTCTTGGCACTTAAGTTGAACTACATAGCAAATGGATTGCTCACCACCTTAGCTCTGCCCATGTTAAATCTTTGAAGTACTTTCTTAATGTACCTCTCCTATGATAACCATAACTTCCTTGCCTTTCTATCATGTGTCAATCAAATGACAATAATTTGCTTTGTTGGCCCCAAATCCTTAATGGCGAAGGACTTTTTCAACTCTTGCATCAACATGAAAATTCTAGAAGCTTTACGATCGACAATAAGTATATAATCAAACATAAAGCAATAGAATAAAGAAATCATCACTAGATAATCTTTGAACAAAAACACAATGATCAAAATAGTCTTTTTATAGCCATGCTACCCCATAATAGACTCAAACTTCTTGTACCATTGCCTTGGAGCTTTTTTCAACCTATACAAACTCTTTTTCAATCTACATACATAGTCCACTTTCACTTGTGCAACAAAACCCTCTAGCTGCTCAATGTAAAGCTCTCCCAAGGAAAAAAAATTCACGTTCAACTGCTCAACTTCTAAGTCATAATAAGCTATCAAACTCAATATAGTTTTAATAAAAGACATTTTCACAATCAGAGAAAATATTTCCTCAAAGTCAATCCTCTTTTTCTGATTGTAACCCTTAACGACATCTTAGAGTTATTTATCTTTTATTTTGGTAGGATTTTAGGGTTTTAGGATTTTAGCTTAACTTATAAGTTAATTTTAGTATATTTTAGGAATTTTTTTTTTATGTTTTAGTTAATATATACCATTAGTGTTAAATCAGATTTATTTTTCCAGTGTTCTTATCCAATGTAGGTACAATAAAGCATGGGGAAAGGGTAGTTTGACATAGGCAATTAAGACAAATCTCCACTCCAAAGAAAGATGTTTTGTAACACCCCAAACCCGACCTAGATGTTATGACCGGATTTGGTATGTCACACAGAAAGGTTGTATGAAAACTGCGTGTTCATTGAAAAGTTGCTCATAACTTTTTAACAAAACTTCTAGCTTTGTTGTTATTAATGTTATTATTATTCCCAAAACTTGTTTGTAGCAGAAATCAAATTCAGCGAATTGCTAAAATATGATATATTTGAAAACTATTTTCGACGTTTAGGAGAACCCAGAGTTTTATCAATTATAGTTTGTAAACTGTTCATTAATATTTTGGAAAACAGGTGTTAACATTTTAGGAAAACCCCGTATTGAATACTTAACAATAAGTAATAACAGAATTAAAAGTTAAAACCAAAATATATCCCAAAGGCCTTATTACAAAACATAAACCGAGATTAAGATAAATTTATAGCGAAGTAAAATGGGCTTTACTAATGTTAGGATGTATGGCCACCACAGAGTCCACCTCGGCTCCAAATCCTCAATGCTGGGAATTACCTGCAAAATTAAAGAAGAAAGGTGAGTTATGAGAACTCAGTGTGTAATTCCCCATTCGGACAAATACTGGGCTAGAGCCCACAGAAGCAGATTGGGCCTTAGCCCATACAGAAGCAAACTGGCCCGAAGCCCATACATAAACGAACTAGGCATGAGCCTTATTAGCATGGTAAAGCAGATAATGTATGCAATGCACCTCAACCAACCTAATAATCCATTCGCTACATACCACCCGTACCAGCCAAACACACCTGTGGGGATTTCTACAATCAACCCTCCATCCACTACACACCTCGATGGCAGTCACGCTGCTCATCGCAGAGTTTGTGGCAGTGCCACCAGATTAACAAAATATACGTGGCATAACCACCAGACAGATTGTGACAGAGTCACCAGAATATGTGGCAGAGCCACCAGATTACACTTCGACGGTCATCAATATCCCAAACCCATACAACATATTATGACATAATAATCCGTGTATCCAGTATGTCAAATCATAGTCAATCATATACATATATTATACATATCTCTTAACCTACCATTAGGGGTATAACGGTTATTTACCCTCCAGGATATTTCGATAATTTTGCATTAACGGCCCTTTCGAAGGCCTTCTGTCGCCTCGAGCGACACAGGGCCCTATCTGGGTCTCTATGGAGCTATTGGGCCTAAAATCGATTTTGGGTCCAAAACGTGAAGTTTTGGTCCGGATATATAGATTTTGCATTTGGATCTATCTTTTGCTGCTTTCCCAACAAATTGGCCCAAATGGTCCGGAGAGCCCATTGGGCCCATTGAGCCTATTTCGGCCCGGTTAGGCCCGTTATAGCCTTGGTATCGCGAGAGTGTTCGTGACACTCTCTTCGACTTAATGTCACGATTGGTTTCTCGAACTACCGCTACAAGCGTTCGCATGCTCGTGAGGTCATAAATGCTAGTTTTTCGGCTTTTCGACCGATTTTAAGTCAACATATACAGTCAATCAGAAGGGTGTAAGATTACACACCTGCTATGAGTGTAGATTGAATCCTCGAGATTACGCACCTAAGAATCCATATCCTTCACCATTAGTCTCAATCAAAATATGACATAACTCTAAGCTTGAAAATGACAACACACCCCACTACTTACCAAGAATAACAACACTTCTTTGCTACAGTTGAATGTTTGTTACTCCTTTCGGCTACTAGATTGAGACCCTAAATAAAACACGAGTTAGCAACGCTGAACCAAGTCCAAAAAGAAAATAACTATACGGCCCTAAAACCTCATAGAATAGCACAAGAATTGACCACCCCCATATTCGGCCATCACCTTACCTACCAACCAGCTTCCGAACTCCAAGGCTAAGAGAAAGATAAATAGTAGAAGAGGATTTCTTGATTCGGCCCTTCCCAAAAGAGAACAAAAAGAGTTTTAGATTATAACAAGTGGTTAAGGTTCGGCCTAGCCAAGCCAAGAGAAGAAAGAACCAAAAAGGAACATGAACGAAAGACAAAGAACCATTACCTTAGCATTAAGAATGAGCCAAATGGAATAGTAAAATTTGGCACTAGCAGCAAGACCCAAGAACTCTTGATTCGGCTATTGACAAAAGAAGAGAGAAGTAGATTTAAAAGATGAAAAGAGAAACTCATTTGATAAAGAAAAGAGTAGAAGGAACACTGAAGAAGAAGAGGGAGTTTTGGCTATGGTGTTAATGGTGTTGAAGAAGATGAAAAAAGGAGAATGATGGAGAGTGAGTTTCGGATAGAAAAAAAAATGATGAAGAAGGAAAGAAGAGTAAGGTTTTCAACCAATTGGTACGTGTGAAGTAACCCAAAATGCACTAAGCAAATAGCACACAATTGCACAAAATCTCAGAGAGAAAAAAAAAAGAAAATCCCAAGGAAATTTTGGCACACAACCTCCCACAAGACCGAATATACATCCCCCTACCCCTTAGCCGAATTTCACCTCCCCACACAACCCACAACCGACCAACTACTACCTCTCACTCCTCTCTTATAATTCTCTCCCTCATTTCTTCTATAATCCACTCTCCATCACCCATTTGAAAAGCTTGACCAAGTCCTCTCTCTCTCCTATAGAGTTTGAACTCCACTCAGCTTCCTCCCTTCCTAAGCACAAAAATATAACTCCTCTTGTAGCATGTGGGATTCAAACCCCACTCCCCCTTGCATGCATGTTTACGCCAACACCATTAAGCAATATGCCCATCTTGTGATAACAAAATACACTTAATTAACCTTAAGTCCTGCTTTCACTAGCTCACCCCACCAAAGTGCTCAAAAACCAAACTTTCACTTAGGCATAAGCTCGACCCCGAGCCTTTCCAGGACCCCGAACACGCCCAAATAACAAGCTTAGCTAGCCAAACACATAGAATAGCGCAACAGTTCTACCCCTTTAAAGAAATTTTGGCCTCGAAATTTACCTGGTTAAAAGAGATAAGGGTATTGCTGTTGAATTGCCTCCTCAGGTTCCCAAGTGGCTTCTTCCGAACCGTGATTCCACCATAACACTTTAACCAGCAGAACAGACTTCCTCCTCAAAACTTTAACATCCCGATCCAAGATCTGCACAGGTTCTTCTTCAAATGATAGGTCAGGTCTAACTTCAATTTCTTTCACCGGCATTATATGAGATGGATTTGAATGATAGCGCTTAGCATCAAAACATAGAATACATTATGTATCTGATTCAACTCTGGGGGTAACTCAAGCTGATAAGCAACTGGTCCCACAAGTTTCAACACTCGATAGGGCCCGATGAATCTAGGGCTCAACTTGCCATTCCGTCCAAATCTTAAGACTTTTCAAGGTGAGACTTTCAAGAAGACATGATCCCCCACTGAAAATTCTATTTCAAGAAGACATGATCCCCCACTGAAAATTCTATCTCCCTACGCTTTAGATCCGCATATGATTTCTGTCTATTAGAAGCTTCTTTTAACCGATCCCGAATCAGCTTAACATTTTCCTCTATTTCTAAGATCAATTTCGAACCCAACAGCTATCGCTCACCCAATTCTGTCCAACAGGTAGGGACACCTACGATCGTACAATGCCTTGTAGAGAGCCATCTGAATGCTGGACTGGTAGTTGTTGTTGTACGCAAATTTCGCTAAAGGTAAATAGTCTTCCCAACTGCCTCTGAAGTCTATTATACAGCCCCTTAACGTATCTTCTAAGATCTGAATTACCTTTTCCGACTGACCATCAGTCTGAGGATGAAACGCTGTACTGAAGTCCAATCTGGTACCCAAAGCTCTATGCAATGCCTTCTAGAACCGAGATGTAAATCTAGGGTCCCTATCCGATATGATAGACACTGGTACCCCATGTAGCCTCACAATTTCTGCCACATACAACTTGGCCAACTTCTAAAGTGAGTAGTCCATGCGAACCGGAATAAAGTGAGCGGACTTAGTCAATCGGTTAACGATTACCCACACTGAATCTTTCTTAGTAGGCATCAGAGGTAGCCCACTAACAAAATCCATGGTTATTCTCTCTCATTTCCAAAAATGGAATCTTCATCGATTGCAGCAATCCTGAAGGCAGCTGATGCTTTGCCTTCACTTGCTGACACGTCAAACATTTGCTCACGAAGTCGGTAACTTTACGTTTCGACCCTAGCCACCAGTACTGTTCACGTAGGTCTCGGTACATCTTACTTTCACCGGGATGCATAGCATATGGGCTACTATGCACCTTTCACAAAATTATCTATCGTAACTCAGAGTCCTTTGGCATACAAACTCTTCCACGAAAACATAACACCCCTTCACTGTTTAGCCTAAAGTCCACTGTCTCCTCACTTTTCACTTGTTAAAGCCGAGAACACAATGATTCATCCAACGATTGCTTCTCCTTAATCTGACCTACCCATGTTGGTTTCACCTGAAGTTCCGCTAACAAGCTACCATCTTCATAAAGACTGAGATGAGCAAACATTGCTCTCAACTCGATACCACCTTACGACTTAATGCATCTGCCACCACATTGGCTTTAGCCGGGTGATACTCAATCGAGTAGTCATAGTCCTTCAGTAACTCTATCCACCTCCGTTGTCTTAGGTTCAGCTCCTTTTGGGTAAGGAGATATTTCAGACTTTTGTGGTTGGTATAGATAATCGACTTTTCCCCATAAAGGTAATGTTACCATATTTTCAGCATAAACACCACAGCAGCCAGCTCCAAGTCATGTGGGATAGTTCATCTCATATGGCCTTAATTGACAAGATGTATAAGCTACCACCTTCCCTTCTTACAATTAGCACACAACCCAAACATGTGTACGATGCATCACAATAAACAACAAATTCCTTTCTAGCCTCAGGCTGTATTAACACTAGTGCTTCCGTCAAAATCTTCTTCAACATTTCAAAGCTTTCCTGCTGTTTATCTGTCCAAACAAACGGCACCCCCTTACGCAGTAACTTAGTTAAGGGTGCAGCAATCAACGAAAACTCCTAAACAAACCTTTTGTAGTACCCAGCCAAACCCAGAAAACTTTGAATTTCAGACACTGACTTCGGTTGCTTCCAATCCAACATGGCTTCAACCTTCCGAGGATCAACTCTAATACCCTCGGCAGACATAACATGCCCTAAAAAAGGTTACTTCCTTTAGCCAAAACTCACACTTACTAAATTTGGTGTAAAGTTGCTTCTCTCTCAATATCTACAGCACAACCCGTAAATGATAATCATGCTCCTCATCCGTTCTCGAGTATAGCAAAATTTCATCTATGAACACCACCACGAACTAGTCTAGATAGGGTTGAAAGATCTGGTTCATATCCATAAAAGCGGCTGGTGCATTCGTTAATCTGAATGGCAAAACCAAAAACTCGTAATGCCCGTAACGAGTTCGGAAAGATGTCTTGTGAATATCCGTCTCCTTGACCCTCAACTGATGATATCCCAATTTTAAATCGATCTTCGAGAAAATCGAAGCTCCTCCCAACTGATCAAACAAATCGTCAATCATTGGTAGTGGGTATTTGTTTTTAATAGTTAGCTTGTTCAATTGCCTATAGTCAATGCACATACGTAATGACCCATCCTTTTTCTTCACGAATAATACCGGTGCTCCCCACGGAGATACACTTGGTCTGATAAAACCTTGGTCCAACAACTCTTAGATTTGAGCTTTTAGTTCTGCCAGCTCTTTCGGTGCCATCCTATAAGGGGTGATGGGCACCAGAGTTGTCCCCGGAAGTAGTTCAATGCCAAATTCCACATCGTGATTCGGAGGCAATCCCAGAAACTCTTCAAGAAAAACATCCAGAAACCCCTTCACGGTTCTGACATCTCCAACCGATAATTCCTTAACATCCGATTTGCTGACAAAAGCTAGAATCGCCTCACACTCTTTTCACACCAACTTCTCAGCCTTCAGTGCCGAAATTACATGAGATAGATAATCCCTTCTTTCTCCTATCACCATCACCTCCTCGTTCTCTGTAGTCTTTAATACCATACGCTTAGCAACACAATCCAAATTCGCACGGTGTTTAACCAACTAGTCCATGCCTAATATAAGGTCAAATTCACTGAACGGTAGCTCCATCAAGTCCGCCGAGAACACAACCCCTTGCACTTCTAAAGGCACATTCCTAAACAGCTTGTTTACTACCACAGATTGTCCTAAAGTGCTAATCACAGACATTCCTCTAGCAACAATCTCAGATTTTATACCCGGAGTCCTAGATACAGTACAGGCAATATATGAATAGGTAGACCCAATATCAATTAAAGCAGTAAAGGGCACATCAAAAATAAGAAACATACTAGTTATGACGTCCGGTGCATCACCATCCTCTCGACGTCTAGCCGCATAAACCAACCCCGACTGCCTTGCATCTGTATTTCCAGCACCTCTACCCGGTGCTCCACGACCTCGTCTAAACCCATTTCCCCATGGTTGGGCCACGACCTCTTGGTAGCTACTGACCACCTCTCCCTGCCACGCAAATCCTTGACCTACCGTCTGCACCTAAGCGGCTCCCGTGGACAGTCCTTAATCAGATGATCCTTAGACCCACATTTGAAACACCTACCAGATCTTCTCGAACATTCCCCCGGATGCTTTTTTCCACACTGCACACAAGGTCACCACTGACCCACAGCAATCGATATCCCAACTCGAACTGGCCCATCTAACCTAGGCCTCTTTTGGAAACCCCCAGAAGAACCTAACGTCCCAAAACCTCTCTTATTCTTGCCCCTATCCTTTTCTCCGTGTTGCCTCTCAGAACGTTTCACTTTTTCGATAATTTTTTCTTTGTCAATCAGAATGACAACATCTCTTTCCCGCTGCGGAGCTATCAGTACTCGTAGCTTGTCCTGCAGACCATCCTCGAACCGAACACAACGCTCATAATCGGTTGCGACTATACCCCGAGCATAACGACTTAAGCGCAAAAATTCTGCATCATATTCTACCACAGATTCATTCCCTTGTACCAAATTCAAAAATGCCTTCCTCTGGGCGTCCACATAACTCGACCCAACATATTTTTCCTGAAATGCTGTCTTAAAGAAGTCCCAAGTGATACGATCTGCTTGAGTACCTTTCCTCACTGTGAGCCACCACTGGTATGTCTCATCTCGTAGGAGAGACACTGCTCCTTTCAATTTTTCCTCTACTGTGTAGTCTAGGTCATCCATAATTTGCTCAATTGCCTCCAACCAATACTCAGCTACATTTGGGGCCACACCAGAAATGCCCCTAAAAACTTTGGCCCCGTTTGCCCGGAGTCGCTCAGGAATAGATTTTTAGGCTACCGATCCAGTGTTGCCCCAGCAACTCATTCCAAAACTCACAGCATAGCTTGGGACAAAGCATCTCCCCTTCAGTTCGGTCATATGACGTTGTTTCGGTCACTAGTGATGCAGGTGCTTCTATCTCAGGCATATGCCTTGATGCTTCGGATCTATCCTCAGCACCTTGGCCCCTACCTTAGCCATGTCTACCACGTCCACAACCTCTTGCACTCATGTTGCTGAATCAAGTTAATCTGATTAGAAATCTTATGAATCAGTATATAATTTCGATGTTTATTAACACATGTTTTATGTAAAGCAAGTAGAAGAGTTGTTTTCGCAGATCGAATTTCCTAATGTCTCAGTCTCTACAGTCTTAGCTAATAGTCTCGGTATACTATCACTCACTCAAATAGTTTTTCTAAAATCATTTCATCATATTATTAGACAAAGTTAGAAGACCTACGAATTTGGTGCTGGAGACTCGGGTGCCACACTTCTAAAAAGACATATATTTTCTAAACCATATTTTAAGCTAATTTTTGGAAAGCGTTTTCAAACCCATTCCACAGTCGAGTTTTGCAACCCGGCTTTGATACCACAAAACATAACATCCCAAACCCGGCCTAGAAGTTATGATCGGATCTGGTATGTCACACAGAAAGGTTGTATGAAAACTGCGTGTTCATTGAAAAGTTGTTCATAACTTTTTAACAAAACTTCGAGCTTTGTTGTTATTAATGTTATTATTATTCCCAAAACTTGTTTGTAGCAGAAATCAAATTCAGCGAATTGCGAAAATATGATATATTTGAAAATTGTTTTCAACGTTTAGGAGAACCCAAAGTTTTATCAATTATAGTTTGTAAACCGTTCGTTAACATTTTGGAAAACAAGTGTTAACATTTTAGGAAAACCCCGTATTGAACACTTAACAATAAGTAATAACCGAATTAAAAGTTAAAACCAAAATAAATCCCAAAGGCCATATTACAAAACATAAACCCAGACTAAGATAAAATTTATGGCGAAGTAAAACGGGATTTACTAATGTTACGATGTATGGCCACCACAAAGTCTACCTCGGTTCCAAATCCTCAATGTTGGGAATTACCTGCAAAATTAAAGCAGAAGGGTGAGTTACGAGAACACAGTGTGTAATTCCCCATTTGGACAAATACTAGGCCGGAGCCCAGAGAAGCAGATTGGGCCTAAGCCATACAAAAGCAAACTAGCTCGAAGCCCAAACGGAAACGAACTGGGCATGAGCCTTATTAGCATGGTAAAGCAGATAATGTATGCAATGCACCTCAACCAACCTAATAATCCATCCGCTACACACCACCTGTACCAGCCAAACACACCTGTGGGGATTTCTACAATCAACCCTCCATCCGCTACACACCTCGATGGCAGTCACGCTGCTCATCGCAGAGTTTGTGGCAGTGCCACCAGATTAATAAAATATACATGGCATAACCACTAGACAGATTGTGACAGAGTCACCAGAATATGTGGCAGAGCCACCAGATTACACTTCACCGATCATCAATATCCCAAACCCATGTAACATATCATGACATAATAATCCGTGTATCCAGTATGTCAAATCATAGTCAATCATATACATATATTATACATATCTTTTAACCTACCATTAGGGGTATAACGATTATTTACCCTCAGGATATTTTGATAATTTTTCATTAATGGCCTTTTCGAAGGCCTTCTGTCACCTCGGCGACACGGGGCCCTATCTGGGTCTCTACGGAGCTATTGGGCCTAAAATCTTTTTGGGCCCAAACGGGCCCACACGCTCATGTGGCCCAAAATGCAGAGTTTTAGTCTCGGATATACAGATTTCGCATTTGGATCTATCTTTTGCTGCATTCCCAATAAATTTGCCCAAATGGGCCGGAGAACCCATTGGGCCGATTGAGCCCATTTTGACACGGTTAGGCCCGTTATAGCCTCGATATCGCGAGAGTGTTCATGACACTCTCTTCGACTTAATGTCACGATTGGTTTCTCAAACTATTGCTATGAGTGTTCGCACGCTCGTGAGGTCATAAATATCGATTTTTCATCTTTTTGACTTTTGGCCGATTTCAAGTCAACACATGCAGTCAATCAGAAGGGTGTAAGATTACACACCTGCGATGAGCGTAGATTGAATCCTCAAGATTACGCACCTAAGAATCCATATCCTTCACCTTTAGTCTCAATCAAAATATGACATAACTCTAACATTGAAAATGACAACACACCCCACTACTTACCAAGAATAATGACATTTCTTGTTACCCTTGAATGTTGGTTACTCCCTTCGGCTACTAGATTGAGACCCTAAATAAAACATGAGTTAGCAATGCTGCCTCAAGTCCAAAAAAAAATAGCTATACGACCCCAAAACCTCATAGAATAGCACAAGAATTGACCACCCCATATTCGACCATCACCTTACCTACCAACCAGCTTCCGAACTCCAAGGCTAAGAGAAAGATAAATAGTAGAAGAGGATGTCTTGATTCAGCCCTTTCCAAAAGAGAACAAAAAGAGTTTTAGATTACAAAAAGTTATTAAGGTTCAGCCTAGCCAAGCCAAGAGAAGAAAGAACCAAAAAAAAAAAAAACATGAACGAAAGAGAAAGAACCATTACCTTAGTATTAAGAATGAGCCAAATGGAATAGTAAAATTTGGCACTAGCAGCAAGATCCAAGAACTCTTGATTCAGATATTGACAAAAGAAGAGAGAAGCCAATTTAAAAGATGAAAAGAGAAACTCAGTTGATGAAGAAAATAGTAGAAGGAACACTGAAGAAGTAGAGGGAGTTTCAGCTATGGTGTTAATGGTGTAGAAGAAGATGCAAAAAGGAGAATGATGGGGAGTGAGTTTCGGCTAGAAGAAAGAAATGATGAAGAAAGAAAGAAGAGTAAGGTTTTCAACCAATTGGTACGTGTGAAAGTAACCCAAAATGCACTAAGCAAACAGCACACAATTGCACAAAATCTCAGAGAAAAAAAAAAAGAAAACCCCAAGAAAATTTTGGCACACAACCTCCCACAAGACCGAATATGCATCCCCTACCCCTTATTCGAATTTCATCTCCCCACACAACCCACAACCGGCCAACTACTACCTCTCACTCCTCTCCCACGATTCTCTCCCCCATTTCCTCCACAATCCACTCTCCATCACCCACTTGAAAAGCTTGACCAAGTCCTTTCTCTCTCCTACAAAGTTTGAACTCCACTCAGCTTCCTCCTTTCCCGAGCACAAAAATATAACTCCTCTTGAAGCATGTGTGATTCGAACCCCACTCCCCCTTGCATGCATGTTGGTGCCAACACCATTAAGCCATATACCCATGTTGTGATAACAAAATACACTTAATTAACCTTAAGTCATGCTTTCACTAGCTCACCCCACCAAAGTGCTCAAAAAAAACTTTCACCTGGGCCTAGCCTCGACCCCGAGCCTTCCCAGGACCTCCGAACACACCCAAATAACAAGCTTAGCTAGCCAAACACATAGAATAGTGCAAAATGCCGAACCCCTAATTTTAGGATGTTACATGTTTTCACCTCAAAGAACGTAGGGAAATGATTCTCTGCTTTACTAAAAGATTTTTCTACCCCAACGAAAGTAAATAGACAACTTTTTATTCCAATGAAAAGATTGTCAGCTGGAGCAACGCACATACCTAGATAGTTTTTAAGAGTTATTATTTTTAGGGGTTATAAAAGGAAAAAAAAAAAGACCTAAACAAAAGGGAGGAGAGCAGTCACCAAAACCTTCAAGCATTAAGAATCGATAGATTTCATCGAGAAGACTGAGTTTTTCCATTTATTTTATTCTCGTTTCCTTTTTCTATGACTAGTTCTTGTTTTTATTTGAAAAAGTTTTTCAATTTTTCCATGAACTAAGTTTTCTTTTTAGGATTGCAGTGGATATCATGTTTAGTTAATTGAATAATTTTCTATTTCCATCTTTTTATTTTATTTTTAATAAAGATTTGATTATTTATTCATTCTTGTTCTTTATTGATAATAGTCTAGCCAACTATTAGTCGGTCAAAGCTTAAAGAAATCAGAAGAAGACTTTTCATTTTAGGTCTAGAATGAATAACTCTTGGTCTAAATTAGATGGGTCAATTCGTGGTTCATAATTAAGATAAGAATATATTTAATTACCTTGGTAGCCATAATTAGGGTTTGTTCGTAATCAATTTGGTCTGAATTATTGGCATAGGAATATACCTCAATCGTTGGATTAAATTAATTACTTGGAAAAGAATCAAGGGAATCTTAGTACCTTAGGTTAGTAATAAACTCTAGTAGGATAAATTGGGTAGAAATAGAACAATTAGCTAATACATTGGATGAAATTGTAATCCTAGGTTTTTATTATTGATTGATTATTTTGTTTTAATTTCATTACCTATATTTATTTATTTGATTTAGTTTAGAAAATTATATTATCGATTTATTTCAATAGCTATTAGAGCAATATTTGGTGATTACCATTATAATTAGTAATAGCTTTCCATGAGATTGATATTTTTATACTACCGTCACGATATTTATACTTGCATGTGCAATTTTTTATCAACAAATGACCAATCTAGCTTTGTATCGTGGAGTTGAATTATCTTATTGCTTCAACCTGTAAACCCACCAATTTTTCAAAGCTCTTTTACCCTTTAGCAATTTCACCAACTCAAAGCTATGGTTGTCATACAAGGGTTACAATTCATCTTTCATAGCTTCAATCCACTTATCTTTGCAATCACTCTCCATAGCCTCTTCATAACATTCTAGTTCTCCCCCGTCAGTCAAAAGAGCATACTCATCAATAAAATAGCTCATGGAAGATCGTTAATCTTTAATTGATCTCTAAGGTGAAACTATTGGTAGAGCTATAGGTGTTTGGTGTTAATCATTCTTAAACTCGTCTATAGGAGCATCAAAATCAACTATGCCTTGTTGGTTATCAATGTTATCTTCTTGCATATAATCTTGAATAGGATTTGAAGAAGAAGCTAAAGGAACCAAATCCATGTCGATCAAGTCGCCACTACTTTGTGGATCCGTCTTCTCCATCTTGTTAATATATTTAATGGCATAATCCTCAAAGATAACTATATCTCTACTTCTTAGAAGTTTGTTTTCAATTAGATTCTAAAATTTGTACCCAAACTCATCATGACCGTAACCAATAAAGATACACTGTCACTTAGATCTATCATCTTTTAGAATATAAACAAATGCCTTGTAGTAAAACACACATAGGTGATCATATGACACATATTTGCCAAACCAAACCCTATCTAATACATCACCCTACAAAGGAAGACTGTGAGATAATTTAATCACAAGTGCACTATATACAAAGCTTCAGCCCAAAAAGATCTAGGCAAGTTTGCATCTGAAAGCAAACATCTAACTCTCTCAATCAGTGTTTGGTTCATTCTTTTAGCCAACCCATTAAATTATGGAGTTTTAGACGCTATCTTTTGATGTCCGATTCACTATAATCAATAGTAAACATTAAATGGTCCTCTATACTCGCCACCATTATCAATAAGGATGCACTTCAACTTCTTTCCAGTCTCTCTCTCAATTAAAGCTTGAAATCGCTTAAACACATCAAGTCGATAATCATTTACTTTCAAAGTATATACACGAAGTTTTCTTGAACAGCCATCAATGAAAGTCACGAAGTAAAATGCACCACTATGTGACCTAGCCTTCAATTGACCACAAACATTAGAATGAACCAACTCTAGCAAATCTAACTTTCTCGAAGGAGGATGACACTTAAACGAAACTCTTCTCTGCTTCTCAGCTAGACGATGAACACAGTTCTTCAGTGTAGTATTCTTCAAACTCGAATGATGATTCTTCTTGACAAAAAAAATTAAGCCCCTTTCTTGCTCATGTGACTAAGTCGCCTATACTACAACTCTATTGAGCCATCATCTTTTGTCACATTCACCACACCTTAAGAAGTTAAAACCTACATCAAAAATACATTCAAACTCCTCTTCTCTCGTGCCACAACCAATGCGCCTTTAGTCAATTTCCATTGGCCCTCACTGAAAGTGTTACAAAAATCATCATCATCAAGCTTTCCTATAGAAATCAATTTCAAACAAATATTTAATGTATGCCTAACATATTTAAGTGTCAACTTGGTTCCATTATTAATTGTAACACCCCTTACCCATATTTAATGCCGGAACAGGGTACGAGGCATTACCAGACTTACATCACAAGCTAACATAAAACCGAGTCATAAATTTGCAACTTAATTAAAACCATTTGTATTCAATCATTAAGTTCCTAATATGAGCCTACGAGACCCAAAACATGCTTTGGAAGTGGTTCGGGACTAAACCGAGAACTTAAATTTTTTTTACAAAACTTAGAAAATTTTTGCCATGTACAGAGGTCACATACTGTGTGGTTTGGGACACACCCATGTGGGCAAGCCATGTCCCTCACACATGCCTGTGTCCCTCACACATGCCCGTTTCCCTAACCCATGTAATTCCTTACTTGCAAGGCATGAACAAATTGAAGTTACACAGCCGTGTCACACGCCTGTGTCCTAGGTCGTGTGGTTAATTTAATTTTTATAAAATAGGTGTAGACTTCACACAATCAGGACACACACCCTTGCTTGAGGCCATGTCCCTCACACGGATGAGACACACACCTTTGTCTCTACCCGTGTGTTAAATTATAAGCATTCTGTTTCTCAAAATTAATGTGCAGAGGACACACGGCCGAAACACATGCCCATAGCATAGGGCGTGTGTAGACACACACTGTATGTAGACACACGCCTGTGTGTCTACCCATGTGGAGAAAATAAAGGCTATTTACCAAGCCATTTTCCACCCTCATTTACATACACACATACACAAGTTCCATGGCATGAATCATGGTATAATTAGGCAACCAAAACATCCACAATCGTGGCCAATACATGTAAATGCAATACCATTATCTATCATGCTCATGACATTTCATTATGCCAAATTAAACATACTAATTTCACATTCAAAACACCACTAAGACTACTTTCAATTTGCATTAACTTATCAAGATAATCCAACATACCAATATACCAAACATACCTATTTCACAACAAGTCATTAAGCTACAGTCAACATTTAGAAAATCAATATAAACCACATCACCTAAGGGACATTGGCACATATATGCATATATATGTATATGAGCTTACAATCAACTTAACCAAAATGATCCAATTTATATGGCCAAATACCAAATTCAAGCCTTTGACAATTACAAGGCAATACATTTGGCCAAAATCATGATGACACGTATAATAAAATGACCAAGTCCCTATACATGTCATATACTCAAAATGTTTAAGATCATCGATACCTAAAATGATAGTTTGATAGTGTGATGCGATCTCCGACAATCTCCAATCTGAGCTAGCTTGGTGACACTATAAAACATGAAAAGTAAAACGGAGTAAGTTATATAGCTTAGTAAGCTCGTATGTAAGAAATAAGAAAACCTTACCATATATTTAACATTCAAGTCATATAATATAAGACGATGTAATTTACCATAACCTCATAACCATATTTCATTTCTTCACAACTTAACTTTAATTCATCATTTCACGAATTTAATATTCATAAGCTCTGTGTACATACTACCTGTACCATCTTGTAATGGTTTCACACTTATTCCCATCTTTGACATACCGGTTGAACCATTAGAATACTATTCGATACTCAAAAATCTTGCACACAAGGTTCCATATATGTAGCCAATGCTACCTTAATCATATAAAGCTCACTCTTGAGCTGATAACGGGCCTGCTCACACAAGTTGTCAGTAGGGATGTAGCTACACGGTGCTGCTCACACAAGCTGTCAAGTAACCACAACATATGCCGGTATACTCAGCCACCGGTAGGACATACAGAACCAGCACCCGGACCACATAAATCACATAATCACATAAATTCCTAGTAACATGTCACTTGTATCCTAATCTATTCCTAAAGTTCAATCGGGATTTCATATTTGCCGAATCTACATTGAACGTGTCCGTAAGGTCATTATTACAGTTCATACAATATTAAAGCATTTAAAATGCAATTATAATAGTGCGTATTAACATATGAACTTACCTCGGTTACAAAAATGGCGTAAAAGACCTATTCGTCAAATACTTTATTTTTTCCCCCGATTTAGGTCCGAACCTCATTTTTCTTGATCTATAACATCAAATTTAACTTATTTAATCATCACATTATTCAATTCAGCCCAAAAATCACATTATGGAAAAAATATAATTTTTGCCTCTAACATTTCAATAATTTACAATTTAGCCCCTAGGCTCGTAAAATGAATTTCATTCAATTTCATCATAACCCAAGCCTAGCCAAATATTACTTGTACTCATAACAACACACATTTTTCATTTATTCACACTTTTCTACACATTTTATAACCTTTTACAAATAAGTCTTGATTTGATATTTTTACCGAAAATCACTTTACAAAGGTTGTTTAACTAACTATAAACATGCATTTTCTACCATCAAACATCAAAATACATGTATATTAAACATAGGTGAAATTCTAGACTTTAACTTTCTCTCAAATTAGTCCTCGAAATAGGTAGATCAAGTTACAACGATCTCAAAAATATAAAAATCATTAAAAACGGGACAATAACGGACTTACAATCAAAGCTTGAAAGCTTGGCCAAACTGTAGCTATGGTTTCTCTCAAAAATTCAGCTAGGGGGACTAAATTAAGAAGATGGACACTTTTATTAGGTTAATTTTGTCTTTATTTACCAAATTATTAAAATACCCTTAATGCATAACTTTAAAATTTTACCTAGCTATGTCCATTTTTGTCCACCCTAAAGTATAATGGTTTAATTACTACATAAGGACTTCCAACTAAAATTTCATAGCAATTAAACACTTTTAACTAATAGAATTCAAGTTTTGCACCTATTGCAATTTAGTCCTTCTAGACAAATTGAGTACTCAATCGACGAAATTTCTTAACAAAATTTTCACACAATCATTATATCATGCTATAGACCTTAAAGAAATAATAAAAATAAATATTTCTACTTCGAATTGGTGGTCCCGAAACCACTGTTCGATTTGACCCAAAAACGGGATGTTACATTGATGACCAAGGTAACATCTCTCACGTGAACAACTTGTACCAAGCCATCATTACCCATCTTTAACACCTTAAGCTCTCCAAGAGTATAAGATGTGAAGAACTCCTTTGTGACATTACCTGAAGTGAAGACTAGTATCTATCACCCAACTAGTCTTGTCGCATGTTAGGTTAATCAAATTTTCATCAAAAGGACTGATAGATCATCAATAGTAGTAGTAACATGTTCAGATTTCTCCTTATTCCTTCTCTCTTATTTATCACCGCTATCTTGATTCTCTCATTTCCACTTGTAGCAAAACTTCTTGATATAACCTTTCTTACCACAATGATGACGCTCAAGATTCTTGTATATTAATCTTGACTTGCTTCGGCTTTTATCTCTACCCTTTTCACCTTTTCCTTTGCTTCTCCTCCTACTTTTGGTAACTAGAACCTCGAACAGTGATGGAGAACCTTGAAACTTTCTTCTCACCTCTTCATTCAACACACCACTCTTAGCAATTTCCAAGGTCATAATACCCTTTTCGAGCAACATTAATGAGTGAAACTCGAAACGTTTCCTAAGAGTCCGGTAGAGTAGCAAACAACTAAAGCCCCATTTGGTTATATAAGTCCCATACCAAGTAGTTGAGTCAACAAACCTTGAAATTCATTCAAGTGGTTGGTTATAGAAGTCCCTTTCTTGTAACTCAACACCATCTTTCTCTTAAGCATGAACAACTTGTTATTGTCGGACTTCGAAGCCTACAAGTTTTCAAGCTTCCATAATGTGTCTGCATGTGTCTCTTGATCAATGTGATTGTAAACATTTTATTCAACAAACCGAAAAAACTGCACACCTATTGATGCTCAAATTCTCACTCATTAATTTTTTAGTCGGGTTTTTGAGTAGCAAAAACATAAAGATGCAAAACTTTCACAAATAGAAGATTTTTATTTTGTTTCGCCAAAGTTGATAATTTGTGACATTCAACATAATCATCTGATTAGTGCTATTTTTCATGATTATTGAGCACGAGAATGAAGCTTTGATACTAATTTGTTAAGACGAAACTGAACTCGCTGAAATAATGTGGAAGCATAATCGATATTCTTACACTCCCAAAATATTAATTCGGCAATTATGGCAAACTCAATAACACAATATATTAATAACAAATGCAAATAAGCCACAATATCATGAGCAAAAATATAAATCGAGACACGATTTTTATATGGAAAACCCCTTTAAAACAAAGGATAAAAATCACGAGACTTGAAAGTCTATAAAAAAATTCCACTATAATCAAAATTTTACTACAATATCACAATCAAACAACTGTAAAAAGTAAACAATTTAAACAAGACTATTGACAAATAATATTTTGGATTGTGGGTGGTCGTACCATGGGGGAGCTCACTTGCTTTAGTGCCCTACATAAGCTGAAGTTTTGGGTGTTTAAATATTTAAATATGAATTCATCATTTGCATTGTTACAAATCTTTTTTAGTTTCTCGCTCAACGTAATTTGAATATTTAATATATATATATATAATTTAAGATATTTATACTCTATTGATTTTATATTTTAAAATTAGTATTTTTATATCGCGTTATATTTTATCTACTTTGTAATTTCAAGTCGTGGCATATGGTGGAAGAAAACAACTTAACTATTCGGCAGTGTCTTTGAAATCTAGGTATGCATTTCAGCTTTCAAGTGCTAGGCACTTGTGGTGTTGGATACAATTCTAAGCAACTAATCCATGAAACAGACATGGAAGCCAAGGAAAAAAGGCGAGTCAAAAGAGGATGAGTTACCCAATCTGTTGAGTTCAGAAGGAGAAGCCATAGCCAACAACCCTACAAATCCGTTTCAAAGCAATGGCCTTCTCTCAATTTTGCCTCTCCAATGCTCAACATCACATAGATTTCATTGGGAAAGTGATGTGGAGAATAGGTATGCCAATGCCAAATCGGATGCACAGAGTCCTGGAGACATTTGCATCTTGCCATCACTTAGTTTACTATTTAATATTTTTGAAATGGCTGAAGATTTTCTTAAAATATCATGTAAATTTGGAGACTCTGATAAGTGACCTGTGAGATTAAAATATGTGTAATGATGAATTCTTCTAATTTACTACTTTTCAAATTTACTTGAGAGAGGAGTGAGAAAATTTTTTATTATTAAATAATAATTCTATCAAAACCGACTAAAATTCCCAAAATTACTAGGTTCGTGTTAAAACTGCGAGGGAATTGTTCCAAAAAATTTAAGTGAGTTCAAAATTCCCAATTCCCCAAATGTCGAAGAATTAGGGATTGCGATTGCGAGCATGAAGAGAAGCAGACCCTCCTCGCCTTCGGCAGAAACCATAGCCTACAATCACGACCTTCTCACCCAAATCCTCATAAGAATCCCTCCAAAACATCTCCTCAAACTCAAATTAATCTCTAAACAATGGCGTTCCCTTATTTCCAGCCTCCAATTCTCTCATTCCCACTCTCTTCACCACCAGAACCGAGGCTTTCTAACCCCATCAGCCCTCTTTCTAGGCATCGGCAACTACTACAGACCTCCCTTTGAATTACCCGCTCTTCCCTTAACTCCTGATACCAGACTTCCCGTCTTGGATTTCATTGTTGACCCACACTTCAAAATCCTCCAATCTTGCAACGGCTTGCTTTTGGGTCATTTTTATTACAATATTAATGAAAGGTTGAGGTTCTTCATCTGCAATCCAACTACCCGTAAGTTCAAAATGATTTCTTTACCTGTTTCCCAATTGGGTTCTTTGCGTGCTGTGAATTTAGCCTTTGATCCTATGAAATCACCTCATTATAACATCATTTGTGTAAGGAAATTGCCTTCTCCAAATAAAAGGTTCGGTCTGTATCTCTATTCATCAAAGTCTGATGAATGGGATTCTTCTTGGATTAGTTTTCGGGCCAACGAGTATATAAGGTTTGACCATGGTGTTTTCTGTAAAGGGGTCTTTCATTGGAACAGTAACGGTAGGAAATCTTTGCGGTTTGATATGGAGAATAAAGTGTTAAAGAAAATGCCAATGTTGGCTCCTATGTTTCAAGCTCCGCAAGGCTCGGAGGATGAGGATAGTCGATATTTTGGGGAGTCCAGGGGCCATTTGCATCTTGGAGTTACATACATGCCACTTTGTTTTAAATTTAATATTTTCGAGATGGCGGCTGATTATTCTCATTGGTTTCTTAAATACTGTCTGAACCTGGATGATACTATGAAAGCTTTCCCTGACTTGAGGTTACCTGTTGTTGATATCTATTATGGATTCCATGTTTTGTCTGTTATCCGATCTGAAGGTGAGGAGTCAAAAGTTGTGATTCTCGTGGATTATAAAGCAATTTGCTATGAGCTTAAGGATGGGGTTTTGCTAAATGTTTATGAGCTAAAGCAGTGTCCGGAGACTCTCAATCGGTGTCCATTGAATTATATTGGAATTCAAGTCTATCAATATTTTGAGACACTCTCATGTGTTTGAGGGTCTAACAAACTTATACTATGATTAGATGCGGATCAATCTTCTCAGGTCTTATTTTAGTAAATAATCTAGTTTTTTTATGTTTTATGCTTAACATTGTGGTTACATAAAGTTGCAGTTATAGGAGTTGGGGTGATAGTGTTCTCATCACTAAGGAATTTTTACCTGTATCAAGTGAAATTAGCAATCTAGTTTGCCTGTTCATATTTACTGATTTCTATGATCTATGCTTCTTTTAAACAGTATGTGCTGTATTCCTTCTGCACCTCCTGTTTGCGTGGCTAACCGCTTTTTATGTATGGTTCAAAATTTCTTGTTTGACTTCTAAGCTCTTTCAGCATAATCAATTAACCATTGGAACATGGTTCCCTATGCTGTCTTAGATTGACCATTTTTAACTTGTAAAAAAAAAAAAAAGAAGTTTGTTAGAAATGAGAGAACCAACAGGTAAGTCGAGTAAAATTTAATTCGATTGAAAAATCTATAAAAAATTAAAATTTTAAATTAAATAATTTAAGTTATTTAAGTTAATTGAATAAAAATCAAAATTTTTAGTTTAACTCGAATATGAATTACTAAATTGAGTTATCTAAAAATTCGAATAAGAAAAGTTAAAATTATGCCATTTTGATAAATTTTGCTTTTCTAAAATTAAAATCATAATCATCAAGTTAAAAGGAAAAATTATTTCATTTTGATAAATATTTACCCAAATTAAAAGGTAAAACTATTATATTATTTATATAGTTAAATAACAAATTGAAATCGGTTGCTAAAATAAGTTTCGTCAATTCGATTAACTCAAAATTTTTTAACTTGATTCGATTCGACTCAATTTGATTGAACACTCACCCCTACCAAAAAGAATTTATCTCATCATATTTATTTGAAATTATTTGTTAACTGAAATTTCCATGTTCCTTGAATTATCACTTTTATGATTAAGATGAGTACGAAAACCTTTTCTAGCGTTCATTTACTCAAAAACATTTTGGAACTAATGCTGGGCAAAAGCGTGCATCAGTGTGGCTTTTTCCTGAGTTTAAATATATATGCATTTAACCTTGGCGAAAGATGCTAACTGGTAGCAATCTGGAAAGAAGGCTTGCCCTTTATAATATAATTCTTCAAGGATATAGATCTAACTCTTTGAGTCTCACTATGCCTACTGTGTAGGAAATTGACCAATTTTAGTACATTCCGCTCGAGCAGAATAATAAGTTGATTAGGAATGGCATATGGCGTCAGTAAACGGTGGTGGAGGCTGACAGTATGATATATATAATTCAATGATGGAGCTACTGTTGAGCTGGGCAGTTGGTTTTGATATGCAAAGTTCCATTAATAGAAATTTGATGGCTGCTTGGAGAAATTCAGATATTGTGAATGCAGACTACCAAGTTCTCAGCCCTTTTTCACTGGATCGGAATTCACAAAGACATCATAAGGCCAGCTTTCAGTCTTCATTGGTTCTTGTCTTTGGTTTATTGTATTAATCTTTGTGTTTTCATGCAAATACTATCGTACTAGGCAATTGAAGTTTAACCAATGTGAACTCTAACGAATTGCCTGTTTTGGATTTAAAAGGTTGAAAGCATGAGTAAACAGTTAATTTTAGGGCTGTGCTTGTTATGCATGTATTATTGTAAATGTTTATTGCACTGTATATAGCTATATGCTAATTCCAGTTCTCTGAAGTCGTTTTTGCCGGTCATTTGGGGTTTAGCATTAAGAGATTGCTTGGTAGGGTGGAAAAAAATTAGAAAGATAAAAAATTGAAGGAGTAAAAAAGTAGAAAGAATATATATATTTTTTTCTATTGTGTGCTTGGTAGAAAAAAAAATTAAAAGAAAAATTAATTTTCTTCTCATTCACTACTTGGAGTTTAAAAATCAGAAGAATGAAAATGGAACTTTTAAAAAATTGCATAATTTTGAATTAATTTACATCTCTCACTTTTTTTTTTTTTTATCATTTCAAGGATGATTTGTGTTAATGCATTAGGATAGAAAATGATTGCTTGTTACACATATTATCAAAATTAATATAAGGCCTAATTATGCTTCTATCCATTTACTCTTTAAACTTTTGAAATTTAGTTCCTGTACCGACACTCCATCTCTTAAGGCTCTTTCTCCCTGTCCAGCTCTCTACAGTCCTTCCTCATTTTCCTCCATCTCAACACCACCTGTAGTTCTCAACCCTTCAAGTGAACTGCCTCATCAATCTCTTCCAACTCTTACTCCTCAACAATACTAAAAGTACAAGTTGTAATAGCAAACAAGAACGTGACCAAAACATGTGCATCCCAGGCTTGTTTCTCATTCAAAGTGAGTCATGTAAAGCAATCGACATGAGTAACCTTAACTACATTTCCTTTTTCTCTCAGCACATTTTGCCCTTAAGTCTAAATTACATTGAATTCTAACTTTACAAAGTTTATAATCACGTTGAAACAAAAGAAATGAAAAACCAAATAATTCTAACAAAACAAAAACTATGTTGGTAGGTGAATTTGATTGCAAATTTTTTGGAGAAATGACATGTTTGATTAGAGGTTGGATGGCAAACCATGGGCAATCAAGAAGGAAAGAGACAGATATAGTGAATTCCACTTAAGGTAAGTGATGAGTTGTCTATTATGGAAAGGAATTGGACTTTGATTGTGGTTATCCAATTTTGGTAATTATTTATATTTTATTTGGCTTTTGCAATGTTGGGGGAATTTTGAATAGGAGCTTTGGATTTTGGTTGATTATGTTGGGGAGTTTCGAGTGTAGGATTGGCATTAATGGTTAGGTTGATAGTCAATAAGGATGCTGGAATTTTTATATTGTTTTGTGATAAGCTTTTGGGGTGTGATTATTGTTGAGGTGGTTCATTTATGGAAGATTGTTTAATGCTTTGCCTGCTATATTTGTAGTATTGTGGATTCAATTTTTTTCTGCTGTTCTGGGTATCGTTTCTGAGTATTAAACTGCTGTTTTCTTGGTATGGGGTTGCTGCTTTCCGTTTTGTTTCAGCTTTTTTCGTAGGGTAGGCCTTAATTTTTACATTTTTTTTTTCAATTTGATACTTATTCTTTTTAGCTAATTCAGCCATAAGCTTTCAAAAAAAGTTAAACTATTCTTTTATCAGCTTGACAACTTGTATAACAGTTTGCATGTAATTTATGATGACATAACTCTATTTATTTTATATCTCACATCAATAAATAATTTTAAAATTATAAAAATTGAAAAACTTTGGCAAAAATTTAAAATAAATTGGCATTAAGTAGCGTAGATTGCTATATGGTCTATTTTGTTTACAATTTTAATATTTTAGTCAATAATTTCATAAAAATTAATGATTTAACTATTTTTGAACGGTTGACTGTCAAATTCAATTCTTTTTAAAAAATTAAATTTAAATTTAATTATAAAAATAAATGTTTAAGTGATAAAAATATAAACATTAAATGTTAAATTTAAATATATATATATATATATATATATGCAAAATTTGAAATTAGTTATTTCTTCGCAAGGCTATCACAAAATTTATATATTCAAGCAAATTCCTAAAGCAAAAATCTCTCTTTGGGTTGTCTACATTTGGTTGTTCAAATAAGAAAATGAAGAATATAAAAGAAAAAAAATCAAAACAATGAAATAGATAGATTCTTGATATAACTATTATATTCAAAATTATAATATAATTAAAAATTGTCTTCGGCAATAGTGTCTTTGAATATAAGGCTTAATTTTCCTTAAAATAATAAGCATAATTTTTAACTTTAATCTTGTATTCTTCAGCATCCAACATTTAATTTTAACACTATAAATACTTACTTCCGCCATGGTTTTTGACAAAAAATCACAAACTTTAGAGCAACAAATTGAAATTAATTTTACCTTCTCTAAGCTTAAATCAAATGGCTGTTGTTCGTTGATTAATTATTTGGTTTTATTTACAATTTAGTCTTTGAATTATAATTTTTTTATATTGGTACATAAATTTGTTTGGTTCCAATTTAGCATTTAAAATTTTGTTCCATTAAACTTTTTGGCCCTGAAATTAACAGTGTTAGAAAAGACTAACCAATCGAACATGTCACATTTTTAAATAAAAATATTTATAAATATTTATAAATTTTAAAAATAAAATTATTAAAATATGACAAAATTTTAAAAAAATTTTAAAAGGTAAATTTACAAAAAAAAAACTGTAAAAATCATTAAACATTATAAAACATTGAAAAATTATAAAAAATAGTAAATATTTTAAAAATTTAAAAATAAAAATATTTTAAAATTTTAAAATTAGCGTAATTACAAGTATATATCGAGAAAATCATTTGAAAAACTATGTTTTCTAGAAAATTACTGATCTACATTATTTTTGGAGAGAGAAAAGAAAACACGTCCTACAAGGCGTTTTCACTGATCTTCTAAAGAAAACGTGTCACGTAGGACGCACTTTCTTCTCTTTCCTAAAAATGCGTCCTACGTGGAGCGTTTTCACTTTCGTAAATTGTTCTTTTTTTTCTTGCTGTTTGAAATTAGAAGTTTGTATATTTATCTTTTCCCGTGTTCGAGATAAACATTATTATAGTTTTAAGGTATGTTTGAATTTATGGTGGTGACGTGGAGCTGGGTGACTTACAATTTCATCTAGCATGTGAGCATGGAGCCATCAACTGAAAAGTTGGATTGCGTTGAAACTCAAAGTCCTAGTTGACGATGGTTATACGATTGAAGTGTAACTAGGGCTTCAATTTTACAAAGTTATGATATTAAGGGATGGAGCATAAATGGGGCCCTATTGGAAGTGGTTATGCAGGCACGAAAATGAGTTTCTCATAATCAAAAAAGATGCTGTACACACAAAAATAAAAGTACGAGGAAGAAAAACAAAGTGACGTTTTAGTATATTCAAGTAATTCATTGGAAATGGATAAAAAGATTATTTGATTATACTAAAACGCCACTGCATTTTTCTTCATCATACTTCTGTTTCTGTGTTGTACAACTTCCTCCTTTGATGATGAAAAATATTTGTTGTCGTGCCTTCATAACCACCGCCAATTAAGGCCAAATTTATGCTCTGTCCCTTGGCAGCATATCCTTTGTAAACTTGAAACCTTGGTTACACTTCAACCCGAGATGGTATAATTACCATCAACTTGGAACTTGAGTTGCAATGTGATCCTGACTTCTCGAATGATGGCTAGACGCTCACACGACAGGTGAAATTTGCACGTCACCTGACTACGCGACATCATTTTGAACCCAAACATAAATTAAAACTAAAACTATGTCTCCCTCAAAGCGAGGGAAATAAATCTTCAAACCCGAAAATTTTAAAATGTAGGAGAAAGAAAGAAAAAATTAGAGATGTGGGTGAGGTGATGTAACAGCTCGATTTAAGGGCTAGTCGGAATAGTGATCTCGGGATCACTAATCCGAGATTAGAGAAATTTATTTTCATTTTATATTATGAGTCAGAGCATGATAGTATATGTGCATGAAAATTTTGGTGCGTTAATTTTAACGATTTCGTGATTAATCACAAAAAGAACTAAATCGCATAAAGAGCGAAAGTTCTATTCTATAAGCTAAAGGTACCAAATAGCCATAGATTAACAATTGGAGGTCTTTAAAAGACAATTAGACCCCCAATATTTGCTTGGCCGACCATAGACTAGCATAGGAGACAAATTTGTCAATGTTGGTCAAAGTTGGTGATAGTAGGTGGACTAATTTGACTAGTATTAAAAAAATAAGGAGAGAAAAGTTATCATCTTTTTCTCTTTCACTTTTCCACCAAAAATTTGTAGCAAATAGAGGTTAGAAAGCTTCAAAATTTCAGCACACTCATCTCTTCACAAGTAAGTGTTCTAGTGATCTTTTCTTGAAAATAGTTGTACTTTTGGGACCCCTAAAGCTTAAGCTTTCAAATGAGGGGACTATTGTGCAATATGGTAAAAAGTTTAGAGTTTTTCCATGAGATCTATCTTAGTTATTTGCTGCATTTTTATGGAAGAAATTGAGTCTTAGTTGTTAGATGAACAACTTTTGTGAAAGGTGTTGTCTTGAAAACACCAAATTGGATCTTGATGAAAAGGTTACAAATTTGTAGTAATTATGTGAAATGTTGAATTTTGATGATAGCTATAAGAGTATTAAATGTTCAACTAGGCTTGTTGAAGGTAGAAATGTGATTAGAATTAATTTCCGAGCCTAGGGGAAAAATGGTCATTTTGCTAAAGTCTAGGGGCAAAATAGTAAATTTGCCTAAACATGATTGTTGAAATGCTTTCATTAATGTGGTGATTAAAATGAGCTAAATTTTCTATTATAGAGCAAGAAGAACCGAGAATCGCCTCGACCGGGGAAAGAACAAAGTCTTGGACTAAACTGACGAGTTAGCTTATTTTGAAATCGAGGTAAGTTTGTATGTGATTAATGCAACATTTATGTTAGCATAATTGAGAATGCTTTGTATCATATTGATGTATGATACTTTACTAAATTGAGTAGTTAATGTTGAATGAGATGTTGAGGTCCTAGTGGACTATATTGAATATGAAATTTCTGTCGTCAAGATATGAACTAGAGAAGGTCCCGTATAAGACCATGTCTGGGACATGGCCTCAACATCGAGTTAAGATCCCGTATAAGACCATATCCGGGATATAGATTCGGTAATGAATATGAGAATCGTATAAGACCGTATCTGGGATATGATATCGATACTTGATGTGAAACTCCATATAAGACCATATCCGGGATATGACATTGGCATTTAGAAGTGACTCCATATAAGACCACCTCTGGGATGTGGCATTGGCTTTGTACCCACTTGAATGACGATTAAAATGTGTCTTTGACTATCCATAGTGATTAATGGGATAAGTAAATGAGTTTAGAAGTAGAAATGAGAATTGTATTGAAGTCATGTGAATGAATCATGAAGAAACGATTACGATGTGTAACATGGTATGTGCTAAATAAGGGCAATTGTAAGTAAGTATGGTAAGGAGCCTATGACTTGTGTATGGTTAGTTAATTCCATGGATGGATTATATTATGAGCTTATTAATGCTACTTATTTCCATGCAAACTTACTAAGCTTTATGCTTACCCCTTTTATTGCCCTTCTTCCTTGTAGTATTGCCAAGATAACTTGAGGATCGTGGATGTAGGAGTTTAGAAATCACACTATCAAAATCACTTTGGTATAACAATTTTGACTTATTTTGAGTATGGCATGTATAGGACTTGGGTATTTTGTTAAGTTGTAATTGTTAGTCAAAGTGTTGGCTATTTAAGTTATAAAAGTCATTTTTGTAAATGGCCTTATAAGTTAGGCAAATACTTGGCAAGTTCTATTGTTTAATGAAGATGAATTTCATGAAGTATATGCCCTTTTGTATATCTTGATTCTTGAGCTCCTAGAAATACCTTTTGATTATCTTTTATGTTGGAATGAGTTCTTAGATGTGCCTTTGGGATAGGAGTTGTATTGTTTTGAATTGGAATATGTATGTGTGTAACGTAGGGTGGTAAGGGCTTGGTATATAGCCTGCTAATTGTCCACATGGGTAGACACACGGGCATGTGTTTAGACCGTGTGAGAGGCATAGCTAGCACATGGGCGTATGCCCAGGCCGTGTGAAGTCTGCACCTTGTACTTGGGATTTAAATCGCCACACGGCTGAAGCGTACGAATGTGTATAGGCCGTGTGGATAAGAGAGAATGACAAGGTTTGGCACACGGGCCAAGGCCACGGACGTGTCAAGCACGGATGTGTCAAGGCCATGTGAAATTAGTCAGTGTCGACCAAGGGTGGAAGACACGGGGATGTCTTAGGGGTATATGGGCCTTTTCCCTAGTTCAACGTGGGCGTGTGGCCCCTGTTTTGATGAAAAGCTTTCCAAGTTTGTAAAAGTCACTGGTTAGATCTCAAAACCTCTCAAAGGTATGTTTAGGGCCATGTAGGTCGAGAATGAGCAAGAAATGGGTTTTGAACGAAATTTTATAGCCCGTTATTACACGTTTCTGCAAGGTTAAGCATGGTAACACCTCGCATCCAGTTCCGTCATTGGACACGGGTAAGGGGTGTTACATTTATTAGTATCAGAGCTACGGTTTAGTCGGTTCTAGGATTAACGTAGCGTAAGTACGAGTCTAGCTATACGTGTCATATGTAAGAGTATTTGAGTAATGATAGTGTGATGGCTCCTAATGTATAAAATCATGTTTTATGTAGAATGTAGATTCTGATCCAGACCGAACTGCAGCCGGTGATGCTGCAAGTAACGCGTCGACTCCCGCTCAAGGGACCGCGCCAACTAATAGTAGACCCGAGGCCTTGGGTTAGGGGAAAGAGGCTCGAGAAGCCTTTCTCCACATGATGAGCAACTCATATACTGAGTATACCCAAGCAAATCCTAACGCTTAACCTCCTCCACCCCACCAATTCCTCAACCTGCTCTAGTAGCTCCTCAAGTGGTCGAGGTGGTGAGAAGAGAAAGGCCTCCGGTGGATAAGATCCGGAAGCAAGGAGCCGATAAAATTTGGGAAAATAAGGACGATGACCCAGAGAGAGCAGAATTCTAGCTCGAGAATACCATCAGGGTATTCGATGAGTTATCCTGCACCCCTGAGGAGTGCTTAAAGTGTGTGTTATCCCTCCTAAGAGATTTAGCCTACCGATGGTGGAACACCCTAGTGTCGATGGTGCCAAAGGAGATGGTTAGCTGGGAATTTTTCCAAGAGGAATACCGGAAGAAGTACATCAGCTAGAGGTTTATTGACCACAAAAAGGAGTTCTTGGAACTGAAGCAAGGCCATATGTTAGTGACTGGTTACGAATGAGAGTTCGTAAGGCTTAACAAATATGCTCGGGAGTGCATGTCTACCGAGGCAGTTATGTGCAAGAGGTTCGAGGATGGATTGAATGAGGACATCCGTTTATATGTTAGAGTCCTCGAACTAAAAGAATTTGTAGTGTTGGTAGATAGAGCCTATAAAGTCGAAGAGTTGGTTAATGAGAAGAGAAGAGCTAAGAATGAGTCTCGTGACTTGAGGAAGAGGCAACTGAATAAGTCTCACAAATCCTCATCTAAGAAATCGAGGATTTCTCTACTCGATCAGTCACTTCAGCGGGGTTTTCAACCCGAAGTAAAGGCAAGCAGTTTTTGGGGTCGAAAGGGAAGACCACATTAGTTGCTAGTGTGGGCAACGTCTGACCAAGTAGACCAAAATGCCCTCAGTGTGGCAAATGCCATTCTGGTGAGTGTCGAGCTAATGAGAAAGCTTGTTTTAGATGTGGGTCCTTAGATCACTGTATCAGAGAATGCCCCGAGGTGGGCGAGAAAGAAAAGACTCAGAATACAAGATCGGGAAGTACTGCTAAGGGAAGACCACTGAGAAACCCGAGAATTGAGTGGGTAGCAAGAATACATCTAGAGAGCAAGCTGCTAGAGTCGAGGGTAGAGCACCGGCGAGGACATATGCCATTCGTGCTCGTGAAGAGGCATCTTCCCCCAATGTAATCACGGGTACCTTTTCTCTCCATAATCCTCGTGTTATAGCCTTAATTGATCCGGGATCTACCCACTCATACATATGCATGAAATTAGTATCTAGCATGAGCATGCTTATAGAGTCTACCGAATTTATCATAAGAGTGTCTAATCCCTTAGGCAAATGCGTGTTGGTTGATAGAGTTTGTAAAGGTTTCCCTTTGATGATTAAAGGTCATTGTTTCCCGGTGGATCTTATACTATTGCCATTTGATGAGTTTGACGTCATCCTTGGAATGGATTGTTTAGTTACTCATGGAGTAATTGTGAATTGTGGGGAGTATATTGAGTATATTGAGTTGAGAGATGAAAATGGTAATTTAATTCGTGTTGAATCAGATAAGCCAGGTAGGTCACCAGTAGTGATATCAATCTTGTCGACTCGGAAGTATTTAAGGAAGGGATACGAGGCCTATCTTGCCTTTATGTTGAACACTAAAGAGACTGATTCGAGAATTGAGTCGGTACCCACAGTATGCGATTACCCAGATGTCTTCCCGGAAGAGTTGCCAGGGTTACCTCCGGTTAGAGAAATTGAATTTGGGATTGAGTTAGCTCCTGGCACTACCTCTATTTTTATTGCTCCATATAAAATGGCTCCAACTGAACTAAAACAGCTAAAAGCACAGTTGCAAGAACTAATGGATAAAGGTTTCGCAAGGCCGAGTTTCTCTCCGTGGGGTGTTCCCGTTTTATTTGTGAAGAAGAAAGATGGTTCCATGAGTCTGTGTATAGATTATCGATAACTCAACAAAGTAACTGTGAAGAACAAGTACCCGTTGCCGAGGATCGACGATCTATTCGATCAATTGAAGGGATCCACGATATTTTCCAAGATAGATTTGAGGTCAGGGTACTATCAACTAAGAGTCAAGGACTCGGATGTGCCGAAAATCGCATTTAGGACTAGGTATGGCCACTATGAATTTTTGGTCATGCCTTTTGGTCTAACGAATGCCCTTACGATCTTCATGGATTTTATGAATCACATTTTTCGACCATACTTGGATAAATTTGTTGTAGTTTTCATCGATGACATACTAATCTACTCTCGAGATGAGAACGATCATGCGGAGCATTTGAGTATGGTTCTACAAGTTTTGAGAGAAAAATAATTATATGCCAAATTCAGTAAGAGTGAATTTTGGCTCAAGGAAGTGGGATTTTTGGGGCACATTGTCTCGGAAGACTGGATTAGAGTCGACCCGAGTAAGATTTCAGGAATTGTTGAATGGAAACCGCCAAGGAGCGTAACTGAAGTAAGGAGTTTCCTAGGCCTAGTCGGCTATTATAGGCATTTTGTCAAGGGGTTTTCCATGATAGCTACCCCAATGACGAGAATTTTGCAAAAAGATGTGAAGTTCGATTGGATAGAAACGTGTCAATAGAGCTCTGAGAAACTGAAGACACTGTTGACTGAGGCTCCTGTTCTGGTGCAACCTGACCCGAGAAGAGAATTTGTGGTTTACAGTGATGCGTCCTTAAATGGATTGGGTTGTGTACTTATACAAGAGGGTAAAGTGATTGCATACGCATCTAGGCAATTGAAGCCGCACGAGAAGAATTACACGACTCATGATTTAGAGTTGGTCGTAATTGTGTTTGCATTGAAAATTTGGAGGCATCATTTGTATGGTGAAAGGTGTTAGATTTTCACTGACCATAAAAGCCTAAAATATTTGGTGACTCAAAGGGAATTGAATTTGAGGCAATGAAGGTGGTTAGAGCTGATTAAGGATTATGAGTTGGTAATTAACTACCATTCGGGAAAGGCAAATATAGTCACCGATGCTTTGAGCAGAAAATCATTGTTTGCACTAAGAGCCATGAATACTCATATGACTTTGTTGGATGATGGTTCTGTTTTAGCCAAATTGAAGGTTAAACCATTGTTTTCCAAGAGATTTTTGAAGCTCAGAAAGATGATAACAGTTTGCAAGCCAAGAGAGTTATATGAGAGTTGAACGTCGAGTCAGACTTTCGAGTAAATCTTGATGGATGTTTAACATTTTGAGATCGGATCTATGTACCCAGAAATGACGAGCTTATTCGTAAAATCTTGTAAGTAGCGCATAGCGGATGTCTAAGTGTACACCCAGGCAGCACGAAGATATACAATGATTTGAGGAAATGGTATTGGTGGCTTGGTATGAAGAAAGACATTTCTGAGTTTGTATCGAAATGCCTGTTTTGTCAGCAAGTCATGGCTAACTATTAAGTACCTTCGGGTTTACTTTAGCCCATTATGGTTCCTAAGTGGAAATGGGACCGTATTACCATGGACTTCGTGATGGGCTTACCGTTGACTCCAAAGAAGAAAGATGCAGTATGAGTAGTGGTTGATAGACTCACAAAGTTAGCCCATTTTATACCAGTGCGAGTCAACTATTCACTTGATAAATTAACAGACTTATACATGTCAGAGATAGTAAGACTCCATGGTGTACCGTTGTCGATCATTTCGGATAGAGATCCGAGATTCACATCACGATTTTGGAAAAAGTTGCAAGAGGCCATGGGCACAAAATTGAGTTTCAGTATAGCCTTTCATCCACAAATAGACGGGCAATTGGAGAGGGTAATTCAGATACTTAAAGACATGCTTCGATGTTGTGTTTTGGAATTCCATGGTAATTGGGAGAAATACTTACCATTGTTGGAATTCGCTTATAATAACAGCTTTCAGTCAAGTCTGAAAATGGCACCTTATGAGGCATTGTATGGGCGTAAGTGCCAAACGCCATTGTATTGGTCAGAACTCAAAGAGAAATAGATTCACGGAGTCGACTTGGTTAAGGAAATCGAAGAGAAGGTAAAAGTGATACGTGACTGTCTGAAAGTCACCTCGATAGGCAAAGGTCCTTTTCGGGTTTGAAAAGGAAAGAGATTGAATTTAAAGTTGGTGATAAAGTGTTGTTGAAAGTATCACCTTGGAGGAAAGTCCTCAGGTTTGGCCAGAAGGGCAAATTGAGCCCACGTTTTATCGGACCTTATGAAGTTACTGAGAGGATTGGACTGGTAGCTTATCGGTTGGCCTTGCCACCTGAGCTGGAAAAGATTCATGACGTCTTTCACGTATCCATGTTATGTTGATACCGTTCAGACCCTTCACATGTCATAGTACCGACAGAGGTAGAATTACAATTGGACTTGACTTATGGTGAAGAGCCAGTTAGAATCTTGGCGCGAGAGGTCAAGCAATTAAGAAACAAAAGCATAGCCCTAGTGAAATTTTTATGGCAAAGGCACAGAATAGAAGATGCTACATGGGAGCTCGAGGAAATGATGGTAAAACAATATCCCAACCTTTTCACCGATAAGATTTTCGAGGACAAAAATCCTTAAGGGGGAGAATTGTAATAGCCCGATTTAGGGGCTAGTCAGAATAGTGATCTCAGGATTACTAATCCGAGATTAGAGAAATTTATTTTCATGTTATATTATGAGTTAGAGCATCATAGTATATGTGCATGAAAATTTTGGTGCTTTAATTTTAACAATTTCATGATTAATCGCAAAAAATGACTAAATCGCATAAAGTGTAAAAGTTCCATTCTATAAGCTAAAGGTACCAAATAGCCATAGATTAACAATTGAAGGTCTTTAAAAGACAATTAGACCCCAATATTTGCTTTGCTGGCCATAGACTAGCATAGGAGACAAATTTGTCAATGGTCGTCAAAGTTGGTGATAGTAGGTGGACTAATTTGACTAGTATTAATAAAATAAGGAGAGAAAAGATATCATCTTTTTCACTTTCACTCTTCCATCAAAAATTTGCAGTAAATACAAGGTAGAAAGCTTCAAAATTTCAGCACACTCATCTCTTCACAAGTAAGTGTTCTAGTGATCTTTTCTTGAAAATAGTTGTACTTTTGGGACCCCTAAAGCTTAAGCTTTCAAATGAGAGGACTATTGTGCAATATGGTAAAAGTTTAGAGTTTTTCCATGAGAGATATCTTAGCTATTTTCTGTATTTTTATGAAAGAAATTGAGTCTTAGTTGTTAGATGAACAACTTTTGTGAAAGGTGTTGTCTTGAAAACACCTAATTGGACCTTGATGAAAAGGTTACAAATTTGTAGTACTTATATGAAATGTTGAATTTTGATGATAGATATAAGAGTATTAAATGTTCACCTAGGCTTATTGAAGGTAGAAATATGATTAGAATTAATTTTCGAGCCTAGGGGTAAAATGGTTATTTTGCCAAAGTCTAGGGGAAAAATAGTAATTTTGCCTAAACATGATTGTTGAAATGCTTTCATTAATATGGTGATTAAAATGAGCTAAATTTTCTATTATAGAGCAAGAAGAATCGAGAATCCACCTCGATCAGGGAAAGAACAAAGTCTTGGACTAAACCTACGAGTTAGCACATTTTGAAATCGAGGTAAGTTTGTATGTGATTAATGCAACATTTATGTTAGCATAATTGAGAATGCTTTGTATCATATTGATGCATGATGCTTTACTAAATTGGATAGTTAATGTTGAATGGGATGTTGAAGTCTTAGTGGACTATATTGAATATGAAATTTCTATTGTCAAGATATGAAATAGATAAGGTCTCGTATAAGACCATGTCCGAGACATGGCCTTGGCACCAAGTTAAGATCTCGTATAAGACCATATCTAGGATATGGCTTCGGTAATGAATATGAGAATCGTATAAGACTGTATCCGGGACATGGCATTGATACTTGATGTGAAACTCCATAAAAGACCATATCTGAGATATGGCATTGGCATTTAGAAGTGACTCCATATAAGACCTCCTCTAGGATGTGGCATTGGCTTCGTACCCATTTGAATGATGATTAAAATGTGTCTTTGACTATCCCAAGTGATTAATGGGATAATTAAACGAGTTTAGAAGTAGAACTGAGAATTGTACTAAAGCCATGTGAATGAGTCACGAAAAAATGATTACGATGTGTAGCACGGTATGTGCTAAATAAGAGCAATTATAAGTAAGTATGGCAAGGAGCTTATGAGTTGTCTATGGTTAGTTAATGCCATGGATGGATTATATTCTAAGCTTATTGTTGCTATTTATTTCCATGCAAACTTACTAAGCTTCATGCTTACCCCTTTCATTGCCCTTCTTCCTTGTAGTATTGCTAAGATAACTCGAGGATCGTGGACATAGGAGTTCGAAAATCACACTATCGGCATCACTTTGGTATAACAATTTAGACTTATTTTGAGTATGGCATGTATAGGACTTGGGTATTTTGTTAAGTTGAAGTTGTTAGTCAAAGTGTTGGCTATGTAAGTTATAAAAGTCATTTTTGTAAATGGCCTTATAAGTTAGGCAAATACTTGGCAAGTTATATTGCTTAATGAAGATGAATTTCATGAAGTATATGTCTTTTTGTGTATCTTGATTCTTGAGCTCCTAGAAATACCTTTTGGTTATCTTTTATGTTGGAATGAGTTCTTAGATGTGCCTTTGGGGTAAGAGTTGTATTGTTTTGAATTGGAATATGTATGTGTGTAACGTAGAGTGGTAAGGGCTTGGTATATAACCTGCTAATTGTCCACATGGGTAGACACACGGGCGTGTGTCTAGACCATGTGAGAGGCACGGCTAGCACATGGGCGTATGCCCAGGCCATGTGAAGTTTGCACCTTGTACTTGGGATTTAAATCGCCACACGGCTGATGTACATGGATGTGTGTATAGGCTTTGTGGATAAGAGAGAATGACATGGTTTGGCACACGGGCCAGGGCCACAGGCATGTCAAAGCCATGTGAAATTAGTCAGTGTCTACCACGGGTGAAAGACACGGGCATGTCCTTAGTTCAACACGGGCGTGTGGCCCTTGTTTTGATGAAAAGATTTCTAAGTTTGTAAAAGTCCCCGGTTAGATCCGAAACCTCTTAGAGGTATGTTTAGGGCCATGTAGGCCGAGAATGAGCAAGAAATAGGTTTTGAATGAAATTTTATATCCTATTATTACACGTTTCTGTAAGGTTAAGCATGGTGACACTTCGTATCTGGTTCCATCGTCGAACACGGGTAAGGGGTGTTACAGGTGAGGAGGTTTAGGTTTAGTGCATTAATATAGAGAATGAGGAAGGGTAAAATGGGAAATCATTTTCTATCCCAAGAATCCCAGGTTGCAAGTCTTGGATGGATTGAAACCCTCAGAGGCAAAAAGCTCCATGCAAGAGGTGTTTTCATCTAGCATGGCAGTGAAAATGTTTCCTTTTGCATTTCTAATTGAAAAACGCTTCCTGGTAAGGGCGTTTTCAAAGCATCACTAACATGTTAGTTGAAAACACCTCCTACAAGGGGTGTTTTATCTCAAAGGTTTTCTATAGCTCCGAATTTTTCGGATAAAATTTAAGATTCCTAAAAAATGCACCTTTTGGAGGAGTGTGTTTTACCCCTAAAAATTCTATAAGCAAAATACTTGCATTTGGTTTTCCATACGACTTTTGAAGTAGGTTGTTGAAAGTTACTTGCCATTATAAGCAACAAGTGTTGTCGTGCAAGCTTGGATTTCATTCCTACATTGTTGTCGAAGAAATGGTAAATCGTAAAATTACATATAGGTTTAGGTTTTGAATGATGAGAATTATGTTTTTTTTACTATGTCATTGGTTTGAAACATGTGGAGAAAGGTATTTTTGTCGAAATGAGAAGACGAGTCAGAGTAGTTATCCATTACAACAGTCAAATTTATGAGACCGAGATTGGCCCTATTTTTGTATTAACACAATTTGAAGATCTGGCATTCAACCGTAGCTTAACATTGAAAGAGCTTCAGATATGGATTAGGCATAAAGTAGGGATTTAGAGAATAAATTTGATCCTCAAATGTAGATATCTCTCGTCATATGACTTCTTTAGATGTATCATCTATGAGATTAGAAGGGATAATGATCTGGAGTAGGTGATCAAATCCCATTGCCCTAGTGGGCATACTGTACTGGAGTTGTATACTGACTTCATCGAAGAGGATGAAGGATATTTGAGCTCGATCGCACATTATCAGCGAAGTTTCACTCCGGGTCAAGAAGCTGAAAGTCCCACCACACGTTTGTGTGGTGGATTCATAACATTGCTATGAAGCTCATACCAAAACCCGTTAGAATCATCATCAATGGCGAGGCATTCGTCAATTTTTCCCTTCGATGCCAATTTAGGGGGACAATCGAGTGTATTTAGTCATCGGGCATACGATACACCTGCATGACATTCCTTAATTCCTTCGATTTTAACTTTGGGGCACCGATGATCAACACCGGTAACATTCAGGCAGGTATGTCATCAAGTTACTAGGGTGGGTCAAACATAAATGATTTTAGGGCTGATGCCAGATTCACAAGGATGAATGGTTTACTCCCAAAAAACTCAACCGATGAAAGCACATCCAGACAGCCTTAAAAGGATGAGGAGGTTGAAGATGATTGCACAATAGATAATGACCTAATGGAGGAGCCTAGGCTAAATGGTGCAAATGTTGCAGTGATATCAAAACTAGATCCCATTCCCACTATATCGAAGGATGTTAGATCTAATAGCTAGGCTTCGAACATTGCCCGATAAAATGAACCAGGTTTCACTATGTATGAACCCCCACTCCACATACGTTTTCTTGGTCTTGCTTTTGAGGATGGTTTAGAATTCTTAGACCTTCCTCATAGAAGACAATGGCATGCGACTTCATCTTTAGATTTTGGCCATTTAAAAGTTGGGATGGAGTTTGAATCCAAAGATGCTTTTTTGACCATAGTCAAGCGGTACAATATACAGCTTGGAGTGAAATTTATCGTTACATGCTCCTGAGCGAAGAAATACGATGCAAAGTACACATCATGATGACCAGGCTGTCAATGGAAAATCATGGCATCCGTGAGAAAGAGCTCGACATTCTGGACCATTCGGAAGTTTACCATGCCATACCATGCCATATCACAAGGCATGGTTGGTAAAACAAAAAGGCTTAGAGAACATTCAAAGTCAAATGAGCATTTAACACTCTCAAGGTGAACAATGGTTTTCAAATTAATATCTGCAACCACATTAGCCTCTCCTGGATGATAGTTAATAACAAGATCATAATCTTTCAATAGTTCAAGCTATCGTCTCTACCTCAGGTTCAATTCTTTTTGAGTCATCAAATATTTCAAACTTTTATGATCGGTATAAACATGACATCTTTCACCATACAAATAATGTTGCCAAATCTTCAATGCAAAAACAATCGTGGCCAATTCTAGATTGTGAGTCGGGTAATTTCTCTCGTGTGGCTTTAACTGTCGAGAAGCGTATGCTATTAATTTTCTAGCTTACATCAATACACAACCTAATCTACTGGGCAACGCATCACTATAAATAACAAACTCTTTTCCGGATTCAGGCTGAGTCAGTACAAGAGCTTCTATCAACATATTTCTAGCTGATCAAAACTCTGCTAGCATTTACCTGACCAAATAAACTCAACATTTTTCTGTAATAGCTTGGTCACCGGTAAAGCAATCATCGAAAAATTCTTAACAAATTGATGATAATAACTAGCTAAGCCCAGAAAACTACATACCTTAAAAACATTCTTGGAGCTTTCCAGTTGACAATATCAAAATTTTGCTTGGATTAATACAAATTCCATCCGCTTAAATTACTTGACCAAGAAATCTAACCTCTCTAAGCCAGAACTCACATTTACTGAATTTTGCATACAATTGTTTCTCGCGTAAAATCTGTAATACAATTCTTAAATGTTGAACATGCTCGGATTCTATTTTTGAATAGAACTATATATCATCAATAAACACAACTACAAATCTATCCAAATGAGGCTGAAAAATCGTTTCATCAGATCCATAAAAGCTGCAGGGGTATTGGTTAATTTGAATGTCATTACCAGAAATTCATAATGACCATAACAAGTTCGGAAAGTATTTTTTGGCACGTCAGCATCTTTAACCCACAACTGGTAATATCCCGATCTAAGATCTATTTTTGAGAACACCGTTGTACCTTTCAACTGATCAAACAAATTGTCGATACAAGGCAAATGATATTTATTCTTTATTGTAACTTTATTCAACTAGCTATAAACAATACACAATCTCAACGACTCGTCTTTCTTTTTCACAAATAACAAAGATGCACCTTAGGGAGATACACTCGATCGAATAAAACCTCTCTCTAACAATTCTTGCAACTGTGCTTTAAGTTCTTTCAACTCAGCTGGTGCCATTTGATACGGTGTGATCGATATCAGAGCAATCCCATGCATTAGATCAATTACAAATTCAACTTCACGTTCCAGTGGCAATCTTGATAACTCTTCAGGGAACACATCTGTAAACTCATTCACAATCAGTACTTGATCAAGCTTTGACTCTGAATCTTGAGTATCACGTATGTAAGCCAAAAATGCTTCACAACCTTTATAAATCAATTTCAATGCCAAAATAACTGAAATAACTTTAGTAACACTATTTGATCTATCTGACTCAATTATAATTGTTTCACTAGTCTGACATCTCAGATCAATCCATTTTAGTCTACAGTTTACTACAAGATCATGTAATTTCAACCAATCCATTCCCAAAATGATATCAAATTCACGAAAGGGTAACAACATCAGATCGACAGAAAAGTCACAGCCTTGTATTCTTAGTGGACACTTTCGACATATTAAATTTGTAACACCCTATCCAGGCCTAGTCGCAAGGCCCAAATACGGGTTGCCATACCACTATTTCATCTCATTTAAATTAAATAGAAAGCTAGATTCAATAAGTCGAATGTTTTTGGTTAAGTCGATTAAGGATTAATTATCATAATTACATGCAAATATTTCGTTAATCGATCACACCAACATCCAGAGTCATGCATAATGATCAAGTAGCAAAATTTCTGAAAGATGTCCGTAGGTATCGATACTGATAATCAGGTGTCGATATTTTCTTATAGAGGTATCAATACCACTTGGAAAAATGATACCAATTGAGCATTCTATTTCTCGGTTCAAAAATCTATATGTCAAAAATTATCGGTACCTTCGAACCAAGTATTGATATTTCTTCCTCGAATATTGATACTCGAAAAATGGTATTGATACCAAATCTCTATTTTATTTCCTGTACATTTTAATTCACAGAGGTATTGATTTTTGAAGCCCAATATCGATACCTCTACTACTGGAGCTAAATTACAGCATAGGAATGCAATTAAGTCATCTTAAATAGTTCCTAAACAACATGTATCAAGTGCCAAGTTAAATAATCATTCATACGGCTTAATCGATAGCATAAAACACCAAAATCGATCCGAACAATTGTTATCGTGATAACATCAAAGGCTAAGTATTCTAACATAAATAATTACATGAAATTCATGCAAGCCAACTCAAACATCCAAAAATCAACAACTTAAATAGATTCTACCACATTGCTTATCTCCCCAAAGCAAATGAAAATAATAAAGCACCTAATAAAATCACCAGCCTTCCTTGGATCACTCCCTTGAAAACCACACCGTCCATACCGTGACGACACTAATATGCAAATGTTGAAATCATGAGAATGAGCTTTTTCAAGCTCAGTGAATGAATAGAATAATCATAGCATAAACATGTCATCATGCAACACAACCAGTCATCTATTCACAATTAGCACATTCTTTAAGTCTAGCATCATCTAATACTAAAACATGCATAGTTTAGAAGTCTTTTCGTAGCACATATACAAAATCATTCAAGCATAGAACATATACGATACAATTATATAATAAGAGATAAAATAAAATAAAATAAGATAAAATGGAACTTGGACTATGAAACATGTAGTGAGATCTTTCATCACACATCAGATACACGGATCTCCTTACACCACCTATACTTATAGAGTCAATCATGTCCCAAAAGTGAAGCGTATAGCTACCACTCTCCTTATTTCCCCTCACATGTCCCGTTGAATGGAGGTTACCTGGCATTCCCTTATCCCTCCAAACATGTCCTAGGGTTTCAATGCCCAAAAATCTGTACATATAAGTGAGTACCCACAATCCTATGGCATGTCAACTATATCCAATGGTTCCAAGATCAAAAGGCCAAAATATCTAAAAATAATGCATAATTACTTATCGAATAACCGTGCATTGACACTGCATATGAGCAAATTTTGTAAGACACTAGCATAGTCATATAACATATAAACCACACATTTACCCCATGCACGTAATTGCACTTTACACAATAAGCAGCATGTCCATATATCGCATACCATTCCCATTATATAACCATATAACCATAAGATAGGTATAATTCAAGAAAACTTCCACTCAAAATTTAGAATAGGAGTTTAGGCTACATCTAAATTCCCAACTATCACACGACTCGTGTTTATGAGTAGCAATTCCAAACACTCGCCACTTTATGCTTTTGTCGAAAACTAAAAGCTCAACTAACGTTCTCTAACTCGTAGCAATCTCTAACGAATCCGAAGCTTAACACATATAATCACACAATAACCATAGTCAACTATCAACCAAGTATTCTCTCAAGCTGACTAAAACACAAGTTTTAAGCTAAGTCCCTATGTAACTTAAACTATTAACATAACAAACTTTATAAGCTAATATCTCGATCTATATTAAACCTTTTTTCATAAAATTAATTCTGTTCATTTAATTATTCATCTACGCCTAATTCGTAACCTTCAAACTAGACAAATCTACTCAATTCATGGTATCGACATTTTTCAACATCTTTTAGGCAATTTTCATAAAATTCATTAAAACATGAGAAATCATTGACGAAACTCTAAGATAATTTTCAAAACCTCCTAATCTTGCTAAAACGGGTTGAAAAACACTTTGAAACCAAGTTTTTATATAAAATCCTGAAATCCACCATTAATGGCTCGATTTTCGGCTTTTATTTAAAATATGTGATTCGAGGATTAATAATTCAGTTTTAGAGTCTAAATAACATTAAAAACTAATAGTGACATGAATGATTACCTTTGACGGAAGAATGAACGAGTTTTGACAAAAATCCAAAAACCTCACGTTTGAAGAAGAAGATGAAATCTATGTAGTTTTAGGGTGTTTTTCTTGAAAGTTTATGATGGCAAATGACTTAAGAATGATAGAAAATCAATGTATTGTGATTTGGGACTCAAAAATCAATGGAGAAAGTAAGGGGAATAGCAAAGGGAGGCACAAACTTGAAGCAAAAAGAAACAGATGTCAAAAACATGTTAAAGGGGATGAAATAAGTAGAATTTTACAAAACGATAGAATTGTAACATTAATGCCTACTATTTTAACTTTGTTACAAATGAGTCCCTTTTCAAAATTAAGGGTTTCTAGAATACTTTTTTAAAAATTGATTTGATAGTTAAGATGCCCTAGTCGAAAACACTATCGAGTACCAATCTTAAGAAATTCTGAGATCATATAGGCAAAAATTCCTAAAATACCCCTAAAACTCGTAAACCTTATTTTAGGGTGTTACAATTCTCCCCCTCTAAAAAGAATTTTGTCCTCAAAATTACCTGAGCTAAACAAATAGGGATATTGATGTCTCATTGCTTCCTTGGCCTCTCAAGTAGCCTCTTCCACTTTATGACTACACCACAAAACCTTAACCAATGGAACTCACATGTTTCGTAACATATTCACTTCATGGTCTAAAATTTCAACTGGCTCTTTCTTATAAGAAAGGTCATCACAGATTTCAACTTCTTCAATTGGAACAATATGTGATAGATCAGAACGATACTTTCTTAACATGGACACATGGAAAACATCATGAATTCGCTCAAGTTCCGGTGGCAACTTGAGACGATAAGCTACATGACCTATCCTCTCAACTACTTCATAGGGTTCAATGTATCTAGGACTTAACTTATCCTTCCTACAAAATCTCAAGACTTTCTTCCACGATGAAACCTTCAAAAATACCTTATCACCAAATTGAAACTCGATAGCTTGATGTTTTAGATCTGCATAAGATTTCTGCTTATCAGACGCTACTTTCAAATGATTACAAATTAGCTTAACCTTTCCGTCAGTCTCACGAACTAAATCTGGCCCAACAACTCACCTCTCATCTAACTCTATCCAACACAAAGGAGTTCTACACTTCCTGCGATACAACGCTTTAAAAGGGGCTAAACAAACTTTGCTAAGGGCAAATATTACTCCCAACTACCTCCAAACTCGATCACACAGCTTCGCAACATATCTTCTAAAACTTGAATTACCCTTTTAAACTGGCTATCAGTTTGGGGATGATAAGCCATGCTAAAAGTAAACTTCGATCCCAGAGCTTCCTGCAAACTTTTCCAAAACCTCAAAGTAAACCTTAGATCCCTATCCAAAATAATTAAAACTGGAACCCTATGAAGACGAACAATCTCAACAATATACAACTTCATTAACTTTTGTAAGGAATAATTGGTTTGCACGGCTAAGAAATGTGCACTTTTCGAGAATCGATCAAATATAACCCATACCGAATCTTTCTTTGAAGGGGTCAATGGAAAACCCGAAACAAAATCCATAGTAATCCTTTCCCACTTCCATTCAAGAATCACAATAGGTTACAGTAAACCTGAGGAATTGGTGTTCAGCCTTCATCTTTTGACAAACCAAATATCGAGTCACAAAATCCGTAACATCACGCTTTAAACCATGTCACCAATAAACTTTTATAAGACCATGATACATCTTTCCACTTACAGGATGCATAGCGTAAAGGCTACTATGCTCCTTGGTAAGGATTGATTGCATTAAATCCATATCTTTTGGCGCACACAACCTACCTTGGAAATTCAAGATACCATCACTATCAACATCAAAATCTCCCTTAATACCTTGCTCAACTTGTTGAATCCTTTTTAACAATTATTCATCTAACGGTTGTTTCTTTTTAATTTGTTGTGAAAAAAGTCGGCCTCGCTTGAAGTTCAGAACATAAACCACCATCACTAGCTAAACTTAAGTGTGCAAACATAGCTCTCAATCTCGTCATCAACTTCCTACTTAAAGCATCAACAACTACATTCGCCTTGCCAGGGTGATACTCTATTACACAATCATAATCCTTTAACAGCTCAATCCAACTTCTTTGCCTCAAATTCAACTCCTTTTGGGTGAGGAGGTACTTAAGGCTTTTATGATTAGTATAGATCACACACACTACAGCAAAATAGGTTTTTAGCGACGTTTTTAGCGGCATTTAAACAAAAAAGGTCTCTATAGATCGAGCATTAGCGGCGTTTAAAAAATGTCGCTAAAGATCGAGCATTAGCTGCGCTCTTTAAAAAACGCCACTATAGGTGACAATTAATGGTGCTTTTTGAAAAACGCCGTAAAAATATTAAACACAACACCATCGTTTTATGTTGAGCTTTAGTGGCATTGGCGGCGCTTTTTGAAAAACGCTGCTATAGATTAAGCTTTAGCGGAGCTTTGTCAAAAACACCGCAAAAAACATTTTATCTGCCTATTTATTATTTAAATGGTTTATTTATATTAATTAAAGTACAATTTATTTTCAATTGAATATTTAAATTCTTCAAAAAATAATGACACATAAAAAAATTTTGACAAAAAAATAGAAAAATATATGTTAAAATGAAAAAATTAAAATACTATTATTTAAAATAAATTTAAAATTTTTGAGTATAAGACTGATTGTTTGTTAATTTATATATTAAATAAATTCTTATGTAATCGTTAAAGAGATAATATTAATTTTAAAATGTTGAATTAATTATCATTATAGTTTAGGGTATATAGTTTAGGGTTTAAAATTTAGGAGTTACTATTTTAAGGTTTATAGATTATGAGTTTAGGGCTCATGGTTTATGATTCATGGTTTAAGGGTGGAGTTTAAGATTAAGGGTTTAAGGATTAATGGTTTAATGTTATGTTTTATGGTTTAAGGTTTATGGTTTAGATTAATTAATGTAAAAATATATGTTAAAAATTGAAATACTATTATTTAAAATAATTTTAAAGTTTTTGGATATATGATTGATTGTTTTTAATTTATATATTAAATAATTTCAAATTTTAAATATTTCAAATTTTAAATAATTTTCATGATTTCAAATTTTATCTAATTCTTTTAAATATTAATTAAATTTTAAAAATTATTTATTTAAATGAAAAATTAAAATACTATTATTTAAAATAAAATTTTTGAATATATAAATGATTGTTTTTAATTTATATTGATTTTAATTTATATATTAAATAATTTCAAATTTTAAAGGCATTAGTGTCGTTTATTCATAAACACCACAAAAAATTATTTTATTCTAGTCAAAACGACACCGTTTTGTTGACTTTCTTAGTGACATTCGTAATATGAAAACGGTGAAAATCCAACGATGAAAGTCAAACACAAAGCAGCTCGCGACTCCATCAGCATATCAGACATCAAGCAGATTCCCAAAACAAATACTAGAAACCCTACTCCCAAATAGAAGTTTGATTGAGCTCTCTCATCGCGTTTTCTACCCGTCTCCTCTACAAATCTCGCCAGGTCTTTCGTCTTCACTCCATATCTCCATTTATGATTTCATTAAAATTTTCGCTTTAAATTCGAACCTTTATTTTACTTTTTTTTCATTTCAATCTTTATGATTTAAAAGGTTCATTTCTCGTTTTTCAGATTATTCAAGTTTCGTTTATTTCACTTGTGGATCTGTTATGCGAACTTGAAATTTGAAGTTTAAATTATACTTACAGATTTAGCTAAAATTTGGAAGTCATTTGTGTTAAATTGCCGTTTTATATTATGTGATTTCATCTAATATTTTATGAGAAAATGTTGGAATAAAAGTTCCTATATTTTTTTCAAAAAATTGTAAATATTAAGCACGATTTTAGCCACAAGCCCACAGCAGCTAAAAGAAAATTTATTATAGAATCTAACATACATTATTTTTATGTTTTGATTTTATGTTTTTAATTTTACTAATCCGCGGTATAATATGTTTTTTGTCTTTGATGTTTGGTGAGATATTGCATCTTTTAGAAATTAATCTTTGGGTAATTTGTACTGACTTTATGGTAGTCAAGTCATTCATGCTGCAGGAGGTTGCCATTCTGTTCGGTTTTACTCTAAAGAGGCTTCTCCTCTGGTTTAAACGGAGATGGTAAGTGTATATCAAGATGCTTGCTTTGCTTTTGACCTTAATTTGGATCCCCACTACATGCTTCTCCCAACTTGTATTATATATATGCTTGTGTAATGCAGGAGCTGCGACTATGATATTTTACTGTTTCAGTCTTATTTATTGCTTGTTGGAGATATGGATGGATGGTTAGGATTATAAGTTAATGTTAAAGTTTTAATCTAGGAATAAGAATATAGGATTAAAGCTTTTTTTGTAACTTAGCATAAATAAGTTGTGAAATAGATTTACAACTACTTTATTATTATTTTTGAGGATAAATCTCAAATCTATACCTAAATATTGTGCAATGTGATAGGTGAACTTTGATTTTGTTCAATTGAATACATAAAATGTAAATTTAAATTAAATTTTAATTTCACAGATCACTCACTATTTCCAACATGAAACTGTTTTATGTTTATTTATTGCATATACTTTTTCTTTGATTCTTCAAGAGGCACTAAAAAAAGTCACTAAAACAGCTAACCTTGTAACACCCTTAAACCGGTCAACACACCAATAGAATACGGTATGTTACTGGGGGAAAAGGATTTTGAGAAAATAGGTTTAAGTTTAGATGTTTGATGAAAACACTTGCTAAATTGTGTATTTGAAGAAAAACTCGAGTAGGCTTGATTAAAATCTGATGGTGTATTTGAAAACCCGAAATTTTGAAAACTTAATCAGGTGTGTAGGTAAAACGAGTTTATCTCACTTAGAAGTTTAAGTTGTTTCTTATTATTACAAAAACATTTTGACTTAGTAGAAAATCGAGTTTAAGTTAGAAAAAGCATTTGAGTTCTCTTTATCCTAAATCATAGTGTGATACCCGATGGTATAGGTTAAAATATCGTTTTTGTAGTTTTGAAAGCGTTGTCTTTTCAAGTTTTAGCACATTTTAACCCAATTAATTTGTTAAGGCATATTATAAATCCACTTTAAACATAAACATAGCAAACATAATTTTAAAAGGCCATTTACAAACCCAAATAAAACCAAATAGTAATAAATAAGCTTAAGTACCAAATTTTATAAAAGTCTACATAATTCCTTATTTAAGCATGGCATGAGCACCTCGAGTCCATCCGGCTCCATGTCGCGTCTAATTATCACCGAAATGTCAAAGGAGAGAGTGAGTCGCAAGACTCAGTGTGTAAATCCCCCCTCCCGAGAATACAACATGCTAACACACATCATAACAAAGCGATACAATTAATGCACCCGTTCCTAACCATCCATTTCACCTTCTCTACCCCGTGTGGTACCAAACCACTGGTGGTGCCAAACCACCGTGACCCAAAGTCACGATATCCATAACGTGGTGTTAAACCACTGGTGACCAAGTCACGAATAATCCAATGATGGGGCCAACCCATCGTGTGATACCAAATCACTAGCGACAATCCCAGATCTCATAAGTGGGGCCAACCCACGGTGGTGTCAAACCACGAGACGAGTCGCAATGAGGTACCAAACCTCGGTGTCCCAAAGACACGTGTGATACCAAATCACTTTGGTGACCGTAGTCACAAATCCGATGATGGGGCCAACCCATCGTGTGATACCAAATCACCTGGCGCCAATCCCGTATAATCAATCTGTGGGGCCAACCCACCGTGGTACTAAGCCACTGGGGACGAGACGCTGAGGTGCCAAACCTCCGTGACCCAAAGTCACAAAATATCATTTCGGTACCAAACCACCGGAGGTGCCAAACCTCTCGTGACCCAAAGTCACGGTGTCCCAAAGACACGGTTATCATACTCCCCCTCCTCTCATATTACCCATACATGTCATATTGATGCAAATCATGCCATAGTGCAAACATGCTTTTATAGTATCACCCCACATATTGCATACATCGGCAATCATGCTAGCATATACCCAAAAGAGAACTCGCAATGGAATGAACTTACCCGGATCCGAACACATACCCTATAGGGTACCATAGCAATCATCATACTGTTCCACTTAATACACAAACATATTATTATTAACATATTACTAGGTAATCAGTGTGTTATTTTACACACCTACAAGCCTTAGCCGACGAACCACTAAGATCCTTAATAACCTCGATAACCTTTGCTCCTATAAACCGGCCAAACAAGAGATTAGCACCCTAGGCCATTCGACCAAAACAGAACATACCAAAAAGAGTCAACACTTGAAACCCGAGACCTACCTACACGCTTTTGAACACTAGCCCACACACCAAGTGCTCCTGCTCTACTTCCTACAATCGGCAACCAAACAAAGATAATAGCCTTCGACCTAAACAAATACCAAACGATTAGACTGTTAAAACAATCCCTTACCACCACTTACCAACCGATCAACAGAGAACCGAGGCTAAGCTTGACTGCTTCGAAATCTTGAATGCCCTACGATAAAATGATTCCAAACAAATGATCACTATACTTCCAAACAAACACCAAAACCAACTCTTACCTTTGAAGATGCCGATAGAGAACAGAAGACAGAACATAAGCATTCGGCCTTACCTACTACCTTCTCCAATGATTGGAAACGAAACCCCAAAAAGATTCACACCACACCCACAATTCGGCCAAGGTGATCGTAAAAAGAAAAGGGAAATTTCGGTACAAGAGGTGAAGGTTCGGCTAAATAGTTTTAGAAAAGAAAGGTAATCAAGATGAACAGAGGGGAATACTTTCGGTTTTGAGAGGGAAAGAAATGAAGAAGGTGTTTAGGAGAACAAGTTTCGGCTACTACTCTTCAAGAAAGGGAGAAAGAAAGTGTGAGAAGAAGATGCTAGTTTCGGCTTAGCATGAATGAAAAAGAAGAAGAAAGGAGGGTTCGGCCAAATAATAAAAGGGAGAACAAGAAGCAAAATCAGAGATCAAGGGAGCATTCGGCTACTAAAAAAAAAAAATGATGGAAACAACAAAGCAAATTCAGCACAGGTAAGATTGTTGAAGCTTTCGGTTTAAGGAGAACAAATGAAAGAAAAAAAAGATGAAAGCACTTGGGGTTTCGGTTTCAAGAATGAAGAAAAATAAAATGGGAGAGTTTTCTTAAAATTCGACTTACCAAAAGACCAAAAGAAAGACTTGTTTGACACTAGCTATGACCGAAAATGCACCCAAAAATCCAAGGGAATTTCGGCACTTCCCCCACTCCCTCACAACACTTACCAACCGGCCAAACTCCCCCCAAACACTCTCCAACAACCGGCCAAACTCCCCCCAATCACTCCCAAGCCACTAATTCAAATTACCTTGACCAAGTCTTCCTCCACAATTTGCTCTCTACCCACCATTCAAATGGGAAAACTTAGTCCAAGGCAGAGTTTGAACCGCCTACAACTCCTCCCTCCATGTCGTCAAAATGAATGCAAAAACAGGGGTTTTCGCACTTGAACACAAGACCTCCTCCTTGCACTTGACGCCACACACAAGCTCTAAGTGGCGCATGCTTTGCCACTCCACCAAGGCTCCTCATGTGTTAAAATTCACCTAAAATAATTATAAACCCCACTCCTTCACTCCTATCACCTAAAGCCCAAATACTAAAATTTCTCCTACCACTCGAGCTTGCACCTAGCTTATAACTAAGCCCCAACAACATCGAAATAACAACATAACACATCAAGCACATGCAGCAAAGCCAAAATAAAATAACCCCTAACCCGGGATATTACAGTTCTACCCCCCTTAAAAATAATTTCGGCCTCGAAATTACCTGATCAGAAGAGTTGCGGATATTACTGTCTCATCATATCCTCGGGTTCCCAAGTAGCTTCTTCCACGCCATGATTCCGCTAAAGAACCTTAACCAAAGGTACAGACTTCCTACGCAGAACCTTTACATCCCGATCTAAAATCTGTACAGGCTCTTCCTCCATAGACAAATCTGGGTTTACCTCGATCTCTTCCACTGCCACCACGTGCGATGGATCTGAGCGATATCGCCTAAGCATCAAAACGTGGAACACGTCGTGAATCGACTTAGCTCACCGGCAACTCGAGTGATATGCAACTGGTCCCACTCGTCTCAGTACCTTATATGGCCCAATAAACCTCGGACTTATCTTGCTTGAACCTTAATACTTTCTTCCACGGTGAGACCTTCAGAAAAACTCGATCTCCCACAGCAAATTCAATATCTCTCCGCTTAAGATCGGCATACGACTTCTGCTAGTCTGAAGCTTCTTTCAATCGAGCTGAATCAACTTAACCTTGTCTTCGGCCTCAAAGAACTAACTCGTCCCAACAACCGACGCTCACTTAACTCTCATCCAACAAGTAGGTGAGCGACACTTCCTACCGCACAACGCCTCATATGGTGCCATCTTGATGCTTGCTTGGTAACTATTATTGTAGGCGAATTCAGCTAACGGTAGATACTCCTCCCAACTACCCTCAAGTCCAATACACAACCTCGTAACATGTCCTCCAAGATCAGATAACCTTTCCGATCGCCTCGTCTGCATGAATGAAATGTCTTTGAAATCCAATCGCGTACCTGAGAGCTCGATGCAACGCTCTCCGTAACCTTGACGTAAATCTGGGATCCCTATCCGAGATGATCGACACGGCACCCGTGCGGCGCCTCACAATCTCGACACATACTGACTTTGCCAACCTCAAGTGAGTAATCCACCTCACGGAATAAAGTGTCTTGATTTAGTCATCGATCCACAATTACCCAAATCAATCCTTCTTGCTTGGTGTAGCGGTAGTCCATCGACGAAATCCATAGTTATCCTTTCCCACTTCCATCTGTGGAATCTTCATCGGTCAAGCAACCTCGACGGCAATCGATGCTCACCTTGACTCGCCGACATGTCGACACTTCCCTACAAACTCGTCACTTCCTTTTTCGCACTTACCACCGTAACTATTCTCCGAGATCCCTATACATTTTGCTACCTCCGGGATGCATAGCGTAGGGTCGCTATATGCATCTGAAGAATCTTCGCCTCAATTCGGTGTCTCTCGGCATACACGCTTTCCCTAAAAACACAAAGACTCCATCACCGCATACATCAGTAACCCTCTAAACCACCATTTTGCACTTGTGTCCTCTGCGAACTCAAAACCTCATCCATCAACTATTTTTCTCTGATCTGCTCAACCCAAGTAGGCTTAACTCGCGCTCTGCCCGTAATACTCCGTCGTCATACAAACTCAAGTGGGCAAACAACGCCTTAAATCAAACAACCTTACGGCCCAACGATCGCAACGTTAGCCTTGCCCGGATGATACTCAATTGAGCAATCGTAGTCTTTCAGCAGCTCAATCCATCTGCGCTGTCTCAGATTCAAGTCTTTTTGGGTCAGAAGGTACTTCAGACTCTTATGATCCGTGTAGACTATCGATCTCTCTCCGTACAAGTAATGCCTCCAAATCTTCAAGGCAAAGACTATAGCCGCTAACTCCAGATCGTGCGTTGGATAATTGACCTCATGTGGCCTCAGCTGCCGAGATGCGTAAGCCACAACCTTCCCTTCTTGCATCAGCACACAACCCAAACCCGTATGTGATGCATCGCAGTACACTGTGAATTCCTTACCACCTCAGTTGAATCGTAACCGAGCTTCATCAAAATCTTCTTCAACTTGTCGAAGCTCTCCGCCGCTTCTCGGTCAAATGAACGGAACCCTTTTCTTAATAATTTAGTCATCGGTCTGCGATCAACGAGAAACCCTCTACAAATCTTGGTAGTATCCGCCAAACCCGTAAAACTCGAATCTCACCATCGACCTCGGTGGCTTCCAATCCAAAATTGCCTCAATCTTTCGAGGATCCACTCTAATCCCCTCAGTCGATACTACATGACCCAAGAATGTCACCTCCCTAAGCCGAGTCGCATTTACTAAACTTCGCATAAAGTCGCTTTCTCCTCGTAATCTGCAATACCACCCAAATGCGCATCATGTTCCTCCTCGGTCCTTGAATATACCAAGATGTCGTCGATAAAAACCACTACAAACTGATCCAAATACCGTTGAAACACCCTATTCATCAGATCCATGAAGGCTGCCGGCGCGTTAATCAACCCAAATGGCATAACTAGGAACTCAAAGTGCCCATACCGAGTACGAAATGTCGTCTTGCAGATATCTGCCTCCTTCACCTTTAACTGGTGATACCTAGACCTTAAATCGATCTTCGAGAAAATCGACGCACCCTTCAGCTGATCAAACAAGTCATCTATCCGAGGCAGTGGATACTTGTTTTTGATCGTCAGCTTATTCAGTTGGCGGTAGTCTATACACATCCGCATAGTACCATCTTTCTTCTTGACAAAGATACCGGCGCTCCCCAAGGCGAAACACTTGGCCTAATAAAGCCTCGGTCCAACAATTCCTGGATCTGAGCCTTAAGCTCCACTAACTCTTTAGGTGCCATCCATCAGACGGAGCTATAGATATCTTGGCGCGGTTTGAATGTGAGATCTATCCCGAACTCTACCTCGCGATCTGGTTGCAAACCCGAAAGCTCCTCAGGAAACACATCAACAAATTCCCTAACTGTTCGAACCATCTCCACAGCAGATTCTTTAGCCACCAAGGCATACACATGAACCACATATGCTTCACAGCCCTTTCTGACCATCTTCTCGGCTTTTAGAGCAGATACCACATTGGACAGATAATTTCTCCGATCACCGATCAGAACTACCTCATCACCTTTAGCTATTTTCAGAACCATGCGCTTAGCCGCGCAATCCAACTTCGCCTGGTACTTAACCAGCCAGTCCATCTCGAGAATCAGATCGAACTCCCCAAACGGTAGTTCCATCAAATCACCACAAACACTACCCCTTGAGTTCTAGAGGTACGCCTCTATCTGACTTATCTACAACTACAGAGTGACCTAAAGGGCTTATTACGATCATCTGCCTAGAAGATATCTCAGAGTCTAAATCCATGGTCTTCACTATGCTACTTGCAACATATGAATGTGTTGAACCCACATCAATCAAAGCAAATAAATGGAGAACCAAAGATTAAAACGCGTCTGGGTGATGACGTCCGGTGCGCCGCCTCCTCTCGGTGCCTCGTCGCATATACTAGCCCCGGCTGTCTGGCCTCAGAACTACCTGCACCTCTGCCCGGTGCTCCACGGCCCCGACTAGAACCATTACCTCCTCTGCCATTACCTCGGCCCCTCTGCGGTGGTGGTCCGTTATTCTGATCGAGTACGGCCCCGACTCTCTGATCGAATCCTAGCTAACTTGGGCGGGTCCCTCACACGGTGGTCCAAATGAGCCACACTCAAAATAGCCTTTTCCACCGCCCAACATCCTCCCCAATGAGCTTTCCCTAACGGTTACATCTGCGGCGGTCCCGCCTAGCAAAGAACAAACCTACGGATCGATTCGCCCACTCGGTCTAGCCCCTTTTGCGGATTACCTAACGACCCAGAAGACCCAAAACTCCTCTTGTGTCGGTTTCTATCCATGCCTTGCCTCACGGACTCTTTAATACCCTCGGCTACTTTCGCCTTTTCAACCAGGACAGCAAATTCACGCTCCTGCTGAGGCGCAATCAACAATCTTAATTCGTCCCGCAGGCCATCCTCAAAACGAACGCACCTTTCATGTTCAGTAGCCACCATACCCCTGGCATACCGACTCACCGTAAACTCGCCTCAGACTACGACACGATTTGCTCTCGAACTAACCTCAGAAATGCTTTCCGTTGCTCATTAATGTAATTAGCTCCCACGTACTTTTTCTGATAGGCAGCCCTGAAATAGTCCCAAGTCAGATCTTCCGCTGCAGTGCTATCTCGAACCGTGAGCCACCACTGGTATGACTCATCTCGGAGAAGTGATACTATCCCCTTTAACTTTTCTTCAACAGTCAGGTCTAGATCGTCCATTATCCGCTCTGTCGCTTCCAGCCAATATTCAGCAGTGCTAGGAGCAACACCCGAGACACCCCGAAAGAATTCAAATTTCGTTTGTTCAAGTCGCCAGTACGATTTTCTAGCTCCTACGCCTCCACCTACTCGGCTACCCTTTTCAGAATCCGCAAAGATCGCTGCGATCATCGATCGTCCCCGCCCGATCTTGAAACTCACCACCTCTAGTGGTGGCGAACCCAGATCTCGTTCTCGACTTCACCGTAACCTACGGGTTAAAAGCGTCATCCTATCTGCGACCTTGTCCACGACCACGCCGACCTCGGTACTCATGACTAAATCTCGTCTCGATTTAAAGAATTTTTATGTATCGAATTATTCCATTGCTTTTAAGTAAAGTCTTATGAATATTAAAGGAGCTTTGTTTTCATGAGTCCACTCGATCCTATCGCTTTTAGTTTCTAAAGTAGTCTTACTATCACTAGCCATCCAATCACATCTCATCAATATCATTATCACAACCAATAGTAAGGGTACTTACAGGCGGATTGGAGCGGAGACTCGGTGCCATGCCTTTCACACCATACTTTTAAAACATAACACTTAAAATGACTTTTGAAAACATTTTGGGCCTCGGGCCCACAATGAGCCTTTGAACTTGGCTCGATACCACAATTGTAACACCCTTAAACCCGGTCAACACACCACCAATCGAATCGGTATGTTACAGGAAAAGGATTTTGAGAAAATAGGTTTAAGTTTAGATGTTTGATGAAAACACTTGCGAAATTGTGTATTTGAAGAAAAACTCGAGTAGGCTTGATTAAAATCTGATGGTGTATTTGAAAACCCCGAAATTTTGAAAACTTAATCAGGTGTGTAGGTAAAACGAGTTTATCTCACTTAGAAGTTTAAGTTGTTTCTTATTATTACAAAAACATTTTGACTTAGTAGAAAATCGAGTTTAAGTTAGAAAAAGCATTTGAGTTCTCTTTATCCTAAATCATAGTGTGATACCCGATGGTATAGGTTAAAATATCATTTTTGTAGTTTTGAAAGCGTTGTCTTTTCAAGTTTTAGCACATTTTAACCCAATTAATTTGTTAAGGCATATTATAAATCCACTTTAAACATAAACATAGCAAACATAATTTTTAAAAGGCCATTTACAATCCCAAATAAAACCAAATAGTAATAAATAAGCTTAAGTACCAAATTTTATAAAAGTCTACGCAATTCCTTATTTAAGCATGGCATGAGCACCTCGAGTCCATCCGGCTCTATGTCCGCGTCTAATTGTCACCTGAAATGTCAAAGGAGAGAGTGAGTCACAAGACTCAGTGTGTAAATCCCCCTCTCGAGAATACAACATGCTAACACACATCATAACAAAGCGATACAATTAATGCACCCGTTCCTAACCATCCATTTCACCTTCTCTACCCCGTGTGGTACCAAACCACTGGTGGTGCCAAACCACTGGTGACCCAAAGTCACGATATCCATAACGTGGTGCCAAACCACTGGTGACCCGAAGTCACGAATAATCCAATGATGGGGCCAACCCATCGTGTGATACCAAATCACTAGCGACAATCCCAGATCTCATAAGTGGGGCCAACCCACGGTGGTGTCAAACCACGTGGACGAGTCGCAATGAGGTGCCAAACCTCCGGTGTCCCAAAGACACAATGTGATACCAAATCACCGTGACCGTAGTCACAAACCGATGATGGGGCCAACCCATCGTGTGATACCAAATCACCGGCGCCAATCCCAGATAATCAACTGTGGGGCCAACCCACCGTGGTACTAAGCCACTGGACGAGACGCCGAGGTGCCAAACCTCCGTGACCCAAAGTCACAAAATATCGTTTGTGGTACCAAACCACCTGGAGGTGCCAAACCTCGGTGACCCAAAGTCACGGTGTCCCAAAGACACGATATCATACTCCCCTCCTCTCATATTACCCATACATGTCATATTGATGCAAATCATGCCATAGTGCAAACATGCTTTTATAGTATCACCCCACATATTACATACGCCGGCAATCATGCTAGCATATACCCAAAAGAGAACTTCAATGGAACGAACTTACCCGGATCCGAACACATACCCTATAGGTACCATAGCAATCATCATCTTTGTTCCACTTAATACACAAACATATTATTATTAACATATTACTAGGTAATCGAGTGTTAGTTTACACACCTACAAGCCTTAGTGACGAACCACTAAGATCCTTGATAACCTCGATAACCTTTGCTCCTATAAACCGGCCAAACAAGAGATTAACACCCTAGGCCATTCGGCCAAAATAGAACATACCAAAAAGAGTCAACATTTGAAACCCGAGACCTACCTACACGCTTTTGAACACTAGCCCACACACCAAGTGCTCCTGCTCCACTTCCTACAATCAGCAACCAAACAAAGATAATAGCCTTCGGCCTAAACAAATACCAAACGATTAGACTGTTAAAACAATCCCTTACCACCACTTACCAACCGATCAACAGAGAACCGAGGCTAAGCTTGATCGCTCAAATCTTGAATGCCCTACGATAAAATGATTCCAAACAAATGATCACTATACTTCCAAACAAACACCAAAACCAACTCTTACCTTTGAAGATGCCGACAGAGAACAGAAGACAGAACATAAGCATTCGGCCTTACCTACTACCTTCTCCAATGATTGGAAACGAAACCCCAAAAAGATCCACACCACACCCACAATTCGGCCAAGGTGATCGTAAAAAGAAAAGGGAAATTTCGGTACAAGAGGTGAAGGTTCGGCTAAATAGTTTTAGAAAAGAAAGGTAATCAAGATGAACAGAGGGGAATACTTTCAGTTTTGAGAGGGAAAGAAATGAAGAAGGTGTTTAGGAGAACAAGTTTCGGCTACTACTCTTCAAGAAAGGGAGAAAGAAAGTGTGAGAAGAAGATGCTAGTTTCGGCTTAGCATGAATGAAAAAGAAGAAGAAAGGAGGGTTCGGCCAAATAATAAAAGGGAGAACAAGAAGCAAAATCGAGATCAAGGAGCATTCTGGCTACTACTAAAAAAAATGATGGAAACAACAAAGCAAATTCACACAGGTAAGATTGTTGAAGCTTTCGGTTTAAGGAGAACAAATGAAAGAAAAAAGATGAAAGCACTTGGGGTTTCGGTTTCAAGAATGAAGAAAAATAAAATGGAGAGTTTTCTTGAAATTCGGCTTACCAAAAGACCAAAAGAAAGACTTGTTTGACACTAGCTATGACCGAAAATGCACCCAAAAATCCAAGGGAATTTCGGCACTTCCCCCACTCCCTCACAACACTTACCAACCGGCCAAACTCCCCCCAAACACTCTCCAACAACCGGCCAAACTCCCCCCAATCACTCCCAAGCCACTAATTCAAATTACCTTGACCAAGTCTTCCTCCACAATTTGCTCTCTACCCACCATTCAAATGGGAAGACTTAGTCCAAGGCAGAGTTTGAACTGCCTACAACTCCTCCCCTCCATGCCGTCAAAATGAATGCAAAAACAGGGGTTTTCGCAGCTTGAACACAAGACCTCCTCCCTTGCACTTGACGCCACACACAAGCTCTAAGTGGCGCATGCTTTGCCACTCCACCAAGGCTCCTCATGTGTTAAAAATTCACCTAAAATAATTATAAACCCCAGCTCCTTCAGCTCCTATCACCTAAAGCCCAAAAACTAAAATTTCTCCTACCACTCGAGCTTGCACCTAGCTTATAACTAAGCCCCAACAGCATCCAAATAACAACATAACACATCAAGCACATGCAGCAAAGCCAAAATAAAATAACCCCTAACTCGGGATATTACAAACCTGTCCAAAGAAGGTAATTATTGGATCGAAATTTTTGTTTGATTATTCAAGAGGCACCAGTTTCTTTTTCATTAAACATATGGTGTGGGGGTACTGATTACAGGATTTATCAACTGGTTGGCTTCAATGCGACCTAGGTCCATTGTTCAAGCTGGATCTGGAGAAGGGAATGATGGACTGCTTATATGCAAAATGTGAGTTATGGAGTTGGTTTTCCTTTTAAACATTACTTTGAATACATTGCAGGTTGTTCCAACATAATATAAAGTAATGGAAACTAAGTCCTCTTGTTGCAAACTAAGTCTCATGCATATCGTATTAGCATAGATTGTAATAAAACACAATATAAAGTAATGGAAAAAAACAAAGAAATACCATGATGCATAAGAAATATGTAAAATATATTAATGAGGATTAGGTAGATAGAAATTCCATCAAGAAGTATGATGCTTGTGTTGACCATTTGAGATTTGAACTTGCCTAATGTCTTATAGGTTTAGCATTCTGTTTCTTCTACTGAAATTTTAATATTTTCTTCATATTTCCTTGTTGGTTAAATCTGTTTATAATGTTTTTTATTTTATTTTATGTATTTACATTTCTTTTTTGACTTGTTACAGACATATATGGTTTATGAATTGCTGCGCACAGCAATGGAGTATGTCTAGAATCTATTTATTTTCTTTTCTTCTTATATTATATAGCTTTCTGTTCCAATTTAGAAGTTTTCTAACTATTTCAAACCAGTGCAACAAATTAAATAAAATGATGGTTATAAAGTAAGACATTTTATGGTTTCAATCGAAGGAAGACATTTTCCATAACCTGTAATAGTTTGTTATAGTTATACATGCTAGGAATTAAGCTTTGCATTTAGAATGTGTCTTTTTGGTTTTCCACTGAAGTGTCACCACAGCTATCTATTGATTACAAGATAAGAAGTTTATTTTGCTAATCACTTGCTTTTTCAGGTAAAGGTAGATGTAAAGGCACTACCTTAAATTGAATAATGCATTTGATTTAGATGTTTATTGTTATTATTTTCTTGATTTTTATTATTGGTCACATTCCATGTGTCTTAGAAAAAGTAGATTGTCCTTAATAGAAAGCTCATCTGTGAAGTTGGTTTGCGTGACCTCCCTTACTTTTAACAGATTGTAAAATATGCTTACTTATCTTATTTGTTTCAGTGCACCATTGGCATCCACTCTTGTATAGGAACGGGATTTTAGTTCCTCTGAGGAGTTGATTACAGAATTTTGTTGAGAATGCAGGATAGTTCGTAAAGGTAGTTTCTAAAATATCCAGTTAGCAATGATGAAATTTTGTTCTTTCCTTATAAATGTAAAAGTAGGAATTTCCTAGAGACATATAAGACCCAAATAGCTTCTTATATGTTTTATTTGTATTTTTTTGTAAAGGTATATTCACTATTGATTTTGTTTTGTGTTGTTTATTTCCTAGGGTTGAATGAGGATCTAAAAAAGGCAATGAAAGATGGAAAACCAATTATAATCGAGGTGTGGCTTTTTTGATTGCTGATTACTTTCTTTTTGCCAACATCCTACTCATTCTCCATCCCTGTGACTTTGTACATATGTTTCTTTCTTTCTTTTATCTTTTGTGGTCAATGCTGATGTCATTTCACCTTAATGTGCTCAAGAATTAACACTTTGATATGTTCATGCCTATAGAGTACACTATGTTTTGATTTTTTGTGGTTCATATTAATTATTTCTTTGCATTGATTCATCTACTTTAATTAGATACTTTGGTGCTATCTTGAAAATAAAACCAAACAGTTCCATGAAAATACATTATCTGGAAGTATATCTTTGGTATTGTAGAAATTGGGCATGAAAGGGTGCCGCACAGCTTGCACATTTAAAAAAGCGCAGAGTCTAGCTAGCCATGATGTTACTATTAATGTTACTATTAATGTCCTTAATCACGATGTTATTTTGTGATACTTTTAGTGTGCTATGTTTACTTGTACTCATGTATCGTGTGGATACGCATCTTGTCGATATAGGTATATATATTTATTTTTTTTCTTTTTTTTTTAAGTTTTTCATGTGTTTGGAGAGTTATTATATACCGTATAGGTATATATATACCGTCCTTAGTCTCTTTAATGTCTGCATTTTATGTTTTAATTGTGGGTATTGATTTTTATTTATTGTCTTTATAATTACTACTTAATTTTGTGTGTTTTTAAATATATATACATATATATACTGATTGGAGGCCACTTGTTTTACATTTGTTTCTCTTTACTGGATAATGCTTTAGTTTGCATGGTGCCTTTAGTTTTACTGAATTTTAAAACGTTAAAGAAAGTCGACGGGATAATAAACGAAAGCTTCATTACATCTATGCTTGTTTAGTTTCACTTTTATGAATGTTGGGACTGGAAAATTTTTGCATATGGTAAGGTTTATGGCTTTATGAACTTATGCTTTTAGGTAATGCACGTTCATTTTGATTGGTTTGTTTGATTTTGAGGCAAATCAAAGAATTAAAAACTCCAATGAGATGAATGTTTAGATGAATGTTTGGATTGGGTGCATAATTAAACTTTATGGTTGAGGCTGACATGATTCTCTCTTTGTAATAGGTCAACCTGAATGCTACCAAAAGGCTTGTGGAAGCTGATGCACTTAAGATGGAGATCATTCCAAACCCGAAGGTTTGTATCTCTTTCTATGTCGTCTCTGGTGGATTTCTGATTTCTAAACTATAAAATTGGCTGCAGGAGGTAAATGGAATCAAGGTTCTTCAATTGGAAACTACACCTGGTGCAACAATTAGGGTATAAAATTGTACCAATTATGGTTATGATGTATTAAAATGTAAAAAGATCTGTCTAACCATGTGTTTTCCTTATGTGATTAAGTTCTTTGATCATGCTATTGGTATCAACATACCTCAATCGCAATTCCTTATACGTCTTGCTCATGAATTTTCATTTTAATACGTCTTCAAATTAAATTATACATTTCTAAATTGGATTTGTGGCATTTTTATAATATTTTAAATTTTTTTTATTTTTTATGACCTTTAGCGGCGTTTTTCGTAAAAGTGTCACTAAAGGTTAGCGACGTTTGTGGGAGAAGCACCGCTAAAGAGCATGACCTTTAGCGGCATTTTTTCACATAAATGCTCAAAATTTAGCATTATCTACAAACGCCGCAAATAGTTTTAGCGGTGCTTATAAGCGCAGCTCAAAGCCTAAAAAAACGCCGCTAAGAGTTTATTTTGCTGTAGTGGCAATTCTATCTATAAAGATAATGTCGCCAAATCTTAAGCGCAAACACTATAGCAGCTTACTCCAAATCATGAGTAGGATAATTCCATTCGTACGTCTTCAACTGCCTTGAAGAATAGGCCACAACTTTACCATCTTGCATCAAAACACAACCAAGTCCTGAATACAAAGCATCACTATAAACTATAAAATCTTTCCTAGGTTTCGGTTGAACCAACATTGGTGCTTTAGTTAAGTCTGCCTTAAGCTGATTAAAACTCTTCTGCCTTTCCTCAGTCCATTCAAACACCAGACTCTTCTGAAGTAGTTTCATTAAAGGTGCGACAATGAGAGAAAACCCTTCAACGAACCTACGGTAGTAACCAGCTAAACCCAAGAAATTCCTAACTTCAGTAACACTCCTAGGCGGCTTCCATTCCAAATTGCCTCTATCTTATTGGGATCCACTCGAATTCTGCTGATATGCCATGACCTAAGAATGCCACTTCCCTAAGACAAAATTCACACTTACTTAGCTTCGCATACAACTGCTTATCTCGAAGAATTTGCAAAACAACCCTTAAGTTCTCATCGTGATCTTCTTTAGAACCAGAATATACCAAGATGTCATCTATGAAAATAACCACGAATTGATCCAAAAATGAATGAAACACACGGTTCATCAAATCCATGAATGCGGCAGGAGCATTAGCCAATCCAAATGGCATCACCAAAAACTTATAATGCCCATACCGAGTCCTAAAAGCAGTTTTCAACACATCTGACCCTTTTACATTTAATTGATAATACCCAGATCTAAGATTAATCTTCAAAAATACTGTTCCACCTCTAAACTAATCAAACAAATCATCGATTTGAGGCAAGGGATACTTATTCTTAACAGCTAACTTGTTCAACTGCCTATAATCAATACACATCCATATTGAATCATTCTTTTTCACAAACAAGATCAGTGCACCCCACGGAGATACTCTCAGTCGAAAAAACTCTCTATCCAATAATTCATACAACTGAACCTTTAACTCATTGAGCTATTTTGGTGCCATACGATAGGGCGTAATGGACACCGGTGCAGTGCCAGGGTAAAGCTCAATTCCAAACTCCACTTCTTGATCCGATGACAAACCCGGTAATTCCTCTGGGAACACGTCAAGAAAATCCCTAACAGTGCGAATATCCTAAAATCTTACCTCCTTACTAATAGAATTCATGACATAAGCCAAATAAGCATCATAACCTTTACCCATTGGCTTCTCAACTTTCACTGCTGAAATCACATTTGACATAAAACCCGGTCTTTCACCCACTACAACTATTTCCATTCCACCACCATTTCTCAAGGAAATTCGCATAGTTTCAAAATCTACTCTAGCCATATATTCAGTTAACCAATCCATTCCAAGTATCATATCAAATCCATAAAATAGCAATACCATGAGATCAACAAAGAAAATATGCCCTTGAATCATAAGAGGACACCTACGATATACTTTATTAACCATTACACTATCATCAAAAGAACTAATGACACTTATACTGTAACACCCCTTACCCGTAATCCCTGCCAGAACCGGGCCCGAGGCATTAGTGGATAAAAACCATATGATCGCCACTTAGGCTCATCGATTACTCTCTTAAGTCATGTCTACAACCTCAATCTCAACTTACGAGGCCTAACTCATACACACAAGACTCTCGAGACCCTATCGAAAACTTCTGCGATTTTAAAAATTTTCCACTTAAACAGGGACTACACGCCCGTGTAAGGTGAGACATGCCCGTGTAAGGTCACACACGCCTGTCCCCTTAACCCGTGCATGAAAACCCAAGCATTCTGCCAATGCCCCATGGCTAGGGCACACGCCTGTGCTCACCACCATGGTGAACACTGACTACACAACACGGCCTTAAGTTTAGACACACGCTCGTTTGGCTAGCCCGTGGCCTATACTGCTCAAATCTGTCAAAGAGACATGGCCAAGGCACACGCCCGTGGGATGGCCGTGTGTCACACATGGCCTAAACACATGCCTGTGTGTCTATCCACATGAGCAAGAACTAAGCTATGTGCTAAACTCTTCTCACCCCTCAAGTTCTTATAACATATACTCAAACAACACATCAATAATCAATTCAAATTCAAACACAATCACACATGGATAACTACATTTTTTCATATAATAAAGTAGCCAACAACTATGGCATTATACAAAATAGGTTATCCATCTATAGGCTAACACATCTTAGCCATTACAACAAATTCACTAACTTGTCTAACTTCTATACATGCCATATACAAAACATTTAGTCTAATGTACCGGAGTGAGCTGATAGTGTGGGCAATCTTTCGATTAATCCATGTATCTCGATTCAACCCTCTTTCTGTATAAGACAAGGGAAAAGAAAAGGAGTAAGCCTTGAACTTAGTAAGTTTACACATAAACAATTTAAGCATTCTAGTATCAACTAAACAACAATTAGCATTATACTACCAAATAAATTCACATCCACAATTATGCTTACTCTTTCTATCTCTTACCACATTTCCAACACATCATGAGTCACATACTCATAATCATTGACATGTAGCCCTGCACTCAATACCATATTTACTCAAAAATACAACACATCATTTTATCACAGTAATACGTCCACACAGCTAAATTACTCGGTGGTTTCGCACTCAGCCCACCACAATAAGATAATAAGGTAGTATTGCACATAGCCTACCAAGAGGTACTCATAGTGGTTTCGTACATAGCCCACTAAATAATATACTTAACTATTGTATCACACACAACCTATAGTGTTTAAGTATTAAGGTGGTATCACCCTTAGCCGACCATCAAATATTATCTCTACATATTCACATATCTACTTACTCATTTATTCATTCATGATATCTACTATATTCATTCCACTTGAACCACATAAGTTCTCAATCATTCTCATTCATGATACACACTAGTTAGCATTAAGAATGTATAAGTATAACGCATTGATTACATATAAACTTACCTCGGTACTCAAAAAGGATAAAGATGTGCAATTTAGTCCACCACCTTGCTCTTGCCTTGGTTTCGATCCCGGCTTCGTCTTTCTTGATCTATAATGATAAATCAACTCATTCAATACACACATTGACTAAATTGAGCATTGACTCATACTTCATAAAAATTACCATTTTACCTCTAAACTTTTTCATATTTACACATTCGGCCCAAGGCTCGTAAAGTGATTTTCATTCAACTTTCTAGCCTTTCATGCATAGTCGAACCATTTACTCAACTAAAGCAATCATCAATTCTCACTAAATCCCATGTATGATCAATCTCAAGACTTTCACAAAATAGTCCCTACAAGCATTTTTCATGGAATTCTCTTAGCAGAAGATGTTTCTACTACATCAAGCTTTCATATTCTTCCATAAAACATCAAAATACATGCATGTCATACATGGGTACATTTTTGAACATCCATCTTAGCTCAACATATAGCTAAAAATAGATTACTCATGCTACTAGGACTTCAAAAATATGAAGAATATCAAAAACGGAGCTAGAATACACTTACTAGCTAGCTTGAAAAGTTGAAGAGCCCTAATAATGACTTTTCTAAATTTTTCGCAGCCTTGGTGAAGAAGATGAATGAAAATTCTATCATTTTTTCCCATTTTAATCATTTAATTGACAAATGACCAAAATGCCCTTTTGTCCAACTTTCAAATTTTAACCCATTCATGCCCAATTTTGTCCAAAAATTAGAATTTGGGAAAATTACTATTTAAGGACCTCCAATTGATATTCTAAGGCTATTTCATACAAATAACTTCTAGAATACCACATTTTGCAACTTTTGTAATTTAGTCCTTTTGGACAATTCAATCAAAATTTGACAAAATTGCTTCATGAAACTTTCACACTAACATGCAAACATGACATAGATCTCAAAAAATCACACATATACCTCGGATTTGTGGTCTCGCACCACTATTCTGACTAGGCCCTAAATCGAGATGTTACAACTCTTCCCCATTTAGAGATTTTCGCCCTCAAAAATCTTCCCAGTAAAGAGGTTTGGATGTTGCTCTCTCATAACCTCTTCCGTTTCCCACGTAGCCTCTTCCACACCGTGTTTTTGCCACAACACTTTTACAAGGGCTATGTTCTTATTCCTCAACTTTTCACTTCTCGAGCCATAATCTTAATCGGCTCCTCTTCATAAGACATTCCAGTGTAACACCCCAAACCCGGCCCATTCACTACGATCGAATTTGAAATGCCACTGCGGAAAACGTTTGAAAAATATTTTGACTTAAAGTAAAACTTAAAATTTTGTATGCCTTTAATAAAATATTGGGTATGTAAAATTCCAAAATTAAATTAAGTTATTAAATTTAAAACTTTAAAATAATTTATCAAAGTATAAATTTACTCTTTAAAAGAAACATTCCCGGATATTAACTTAATCATCAATCCACCTTAAAACATAATAATAAAAATTAAACACTTATAGTGGCCTTACTACAATAATTAAATATTCCAAGTACTAAATTATAAAATAACTTAAAACAAGTAAAACTTCTTCTGCATGGGCCACCTCATATCCACTCCAACCCGGTCCAAGCTTTATGCATCACCTGCGATGTTGGTAAAAATTTGGGTGAGTCATATAGACTCAGTGCATAGTTATTTCACATGTCTCCACACATATGGGCTTGGCCCATATCCACACAGTCCACATAATCAGTCATGCAAAAATGCATCCTAGCCCAACCTAAGTCCATCCGTTACACCTACCTTAGCAGACCTACTACTCAAGGTCGTGGCTAATCCACCGATCACATAAGTGATCCCACATATCTTACCTTGGCAGACCTGCTGCACAAGGCCGTGGCTGAGCCACCGATCACATAAGTGATCCCATATATCAATCAGTCCACGGTGATGCACGCAGCTATCAACCGTCGAGATGAGGCACCTAGCCAACACCTCCCTTGATGAAGCACCTAGCTAACAACAAGCGCCAATGTAGCACAGGGCTAACATTAGACCACGTACATGAAGTACACCCTTTCCTTCGATAGTCACATCCCAAGTCCCATGCATATACATGTATCATGGCAACATATCACTTGAAACAAATATACATCACATGCCATCACATTTGCATACATTCATCAATAATCATTTAATATAATAAATCACTGACCTGATTATTTGATCACCCACCACGGGTATTCACAAACTTAGCCTTTATTTCGGCTATCATTCACATTATACATATACATATAATAACACCTTTAAACATTCAAGAGACAGTGCGATAACGACGCATCTGTTTGGCACAATCGATCAAATCTTGAAACTCTACGTCTAAACGATTTGCACCCAACCTTGTCGAATCCTCCTACACAACCTTTTGTCAAAATCGACTAACACTAAAACCAAATATGGCCTATAGCTAAAAATCACTACTGCCTTACCTTACGGATCTAAATCCCGAAAACCACCACTTGCCTTAAAAGTTATCGAAATCCCTATATGCCACATGTTAGATTCGGCTATACACAATAAATCCATATAAAATGGCCCTTGGCCGAATAGCACATACCACTTACCTTGATCACTGCAAATCCTATAAACCTCCTTCACGCTAGCTGCACAACCTCGAGACTAAAGCTTAATGAACATTCGGCCATCCACACAGATCAAGGCCTAATCTCTTGTTTCGGCACACCAAAGGAAGAGAAGGAAAAATCGATTGATAATGAAAGAACACTTACCACTACACACGTTATTTTGAAGAGGCTAAAAGAAAGAATCACACTACCACTTTCGGCTTTTTAAGACTTGCGACAAGAAATACTAATAAGGCTATCTTTAGTTTCGGCTATGGCTTTTCAGAAGTGAGTTGAAATATTCGGCTAACACCAAAATAAAGAAGGAGCTTGGGAAAGGGATATAGGTTCGGCCAAAATAGAGAAAGAAGAAAAGAAGAGTTTGAAGAACTTTGGCAATGGTGACAAGGGGAGAATTCGACTTCAAAAGAAAAGGGAGGAAAAAGAGAATTCTCTTGACTTAGATTTCGACAATAGAGATTAAAAGATGAACAAATAATTTTGGCACTTAATCCCCCCACTACATAGTCGAAAATACCCACCTACAAAGTCCCTTAGCCGGCCACCATGTGCTCACTTATCAAATCCCAAATTAATCTCCCATTATCACTTCATTTAAAATTAATAAAAGTAAGCCACCATTATCTCTTCTATATTTATCTCACACACTCAAAATAAATAAAATAAATCCCTCACTTTATCCCTTATCTTCTCTTATCTTACCCATTAAAATAATAAAAGAAAAATATAATCACCACTATCCTAGCTACAATTAAAAAATAAAACAAGCCTTATCTCATCCTTCCCAAGGTCCATGTACCGTCCAACACTTCCCTTCCTCACGACGCCAAAAGCTAGAAATAAAACCACCTCCTTGCGGCCGACAAGGTTCGAACCTCTTCCTCCTGAAGCCCTTTGACGCAAACACCCCAAGCCACCTTCTGCTGGTTCCTTCAACTCCCATAATTTCTTTTAAAGCCTCCTTAGCCCAAACTTCCTTCTTGACACAAAGAGCAAAATAAAACACACTTATGTCGCCATCACGACTCGAACCAGTGCCCTTCTCCCTACTCATGGCGTCATTCACCAAGGCCCTAAGTGGCGCCTTGCACCACCTTACCAAACCCTCTTTCATGTCCAAAAGCGCCCATAATTTTTCTTAAGGCCTCCATAGCCCAATTCCCCTTTTTAACGCCAAAAATAAAAACTTCCAAGTGTAATTTCTGCAGCTCGAACCTCCTCCCCTTGGCACTCCATGTGACGCAACCTTCCATGCCCCCTAGGGTAGCGTCCTAAGCCACTTTACCACATAACTTCCTTGTGTCATAAATCCCCCGAAAATATCCTTAAGGTCTCTTTGCCTAGTTTTCTCTTTTCACTTAAAATTCCAATATTTTCCAAGCATTTCCCCTTCACCTAAAGTTCTCAAAAACTCCTAAAACACATCCAAACATACACTAAGCTCCCCAACACTTGAATTATGCCACAAATGCATAACCCTTAATCTGGGATATTACAGTTCTACCCTCCTTAAAAATAATTTCGTCCTCGAAATTACTTAGCTAATTGCACTCCTACTCACCACACTATGCTTACGCTGTGCACTCTAATCTTAGAAAAATATCATACTTCCTATGCACAATATCTAAGTTAACATGCAAGGCTTCGAACACTTTCACTAGCGATACAAGAAAACTATACAACAATCAAAGCAATTAAGGTATTCCAGAAATAAGGAACGTACCCGCTGTCACATCTAGCACATCACTCTCCTCGCGACGACCGACTGCATAAACCAACCTTGGCTGCCTCACGTCTGTACCTTCAGCATCTCTGCTTGGTGCTCCACGACCTCGGCCTGAACCATTTCCTCGATGGTTTGAGCCACGTCCCCTCGTCGCTTGTTAACCATTCCTACCCGGCTACTCATAACCCTGACCTGCTGTCCGAGCCCTATTCGGATCTTGAGGATAATCTTTAATTAGATGAGACTTAGACTTACATCTAAAATATTCCCGTTCCCGGTTCCAGCACTAGCCAACATGATACCTTCCACACCGAGCACACGAACGGTCTAGATTTCCAGTAGCTGGCTTAATAACACGAGCAGAATTCTCAACCCTCGGTCTTTTCTGAAACTCTCCAGATGACTCTGACGGTCCATAACTCCTCTTATCCTGGTTCTTATCCTTATCTCTATTCTGTCTCACAGAGTCCTTAATCCCTTCAGCTACCTTAGCCTTCTCTACTAATACGGTGAACTCTCGCTCTTGTTGCGGAGCTATTAACAACCTCAAGTCATCCCTTAGTCCGTCCTCGAATCAGACACATCGCTCATGCTCCGTAGCCACTACTCCTCGAGCATATCGGCTCAACCTTAGGAATTCAGCCTCGTACTCCGCTACGGACTTGTTCCCTTGAACCAGTCCCAGAAAAGCCTTCCTTTGCGCATCAATGTAATGGGTACCAATATACTTCTTTTGGTACACCGCCTTAACATAATCCCAAGTAAGATCCTCAGCTATGGCACCATCCCGAACTGTGAGCCACCACTGATACGCTTCATTGCGTAGCAGCGCCACCATTCCTTTCACTTTCTCCTCAGCGGTCAGATCCAGCTCATCCATAATCCGTTCGATCGCCTCCAACCAATACTCAGCAGTACTGGGTGCCACACCAGATACTCCATGAAACACTTCAGCTCCATTGGCTCGGAGTCGCTCAGGTACAAACTTCCTAGCTCTCATATTTCCACCTGCTCCAGCCACCATCTCAAGAACTCGCAGCACCGCTTGCTATACAGTATCATCCCCCGTCTGATCTTGCTGCTCAACACCAAAAGCTAGTGGTGGTGGTACCTCATTCTCAAATCCTTGACCCGATCTAACGGGTTCCGACACGGTCCTTCGGCCTCTACCACGGCCTCGCACAATACGACCACGTCCCCTAGAGCTCATTTCTACGTTCGCGCTTTAATCTGATTAAGAAATTTTATGCCTTAGTATTTTGTTCCACTGATTATCCGCGAGCAAATTTTATGAAAGAAGTTTTCAGAAGTAGTTCTTTCGATCAGAATTTCAGTTCAAGTTCACTATTCTAATTCAGAGAATCACATTCACATTCATCCATAATATTCACTTCACTACTTTGGCATTTCTGACCATTCCCAACCTAGGGGTAATTTCGTCATTTTCCCTACAGGGTATTTTCGTAATTAATCGGGGTCAACTTGAAAATAATCTTTACAAATCAAGGCATTTTGAAATCTCAAAGTCTCGAGGGTATTTTGGAAAATATTCTTTGAATCAAGGGTATTGCAGAAATTTTGGAAATTGGGGTTATTCCGGTAATTTTAGAAGTCGGGGCATTTTCATAAATTCTCCAAATCAGGGTATCTTGATATTTGTAAAACAGAAGGTTCTGGTATTTTTGTAAAGTAGAAACATTTTAGCAAAAGTCGAGGGTATTTTTGAAAATCTTAAAAACTAAGGGTATTTTAGTGATTTACAACACAGGGGCATTTTAGTAATTTTCTCAAATCAAAGTACCTTGAATTTTCGTAAAATAGAGTTTTTGGACACTTTTGCAAAATAGAGGAATTTTATTAAAATAGAGGGTAATATGGAAATTTTAGAAACCAAGGGCATTTTTGTAATTTTACAGCTCGAGGGTATTTTAATAATTTTGTAAATCGGGTGTATTTTAGAAAATTTTCAAGTCTAAATGAATTTTATAAATCGGAGGGTAATTTGGTAAATTTAAAACTAAGATCTTTATGAAACAAGATGGCTAGTCCCTTTGGGTTTTAGTTATCGGGTTTAGCAGTGAATAGTCCTCTTGGTTAGGGTGAACCGTAGCTACGCACTGTAGGATTCGAGTAAAGAGGAGGTGAGTCGCTAAGACCGCTCAAATACCAAGCTCTCATTGAATCCACTCCTGACATGCGTACAATGGTTGCCACACCCTAACTCGGCGACTTAGTCACTGTGTTTGTTTAGTTGTTCTTAAGTCTTATGCATGTGTTTGAGTGTACTAGCCTTAGGGTTCAATAGCCCTAATCTTCTAGTCTCTGAGCCCAATTATGCCCATAACATTCACATATACAAATCATTTCAATAGTCGAGGTACTTACCTGGCGGACTTCGGGTCGGAGATACAGGTGCCATGCCAGAATCATCCTGAAATAGTTCATAAAATCTTATACTTTTGAAAAGCCCATTTTGGAAAAATGTTTTTGGGCCCAATCCCTCAAAACCGAGTTTTAAACTGGGCTCTGATACCAAGCTGTAACACCCCAAACCCGACCCATTCACTACGACCAAATTTGAAATGCACTGCGGAAAACATTTGAAAAATATTTTGACTTAAAGTAAAACATAAAATTTTGTATTCCTTTAATAAAATATTGGGTATGTAAAATTCCAAAATTAAATTAAGTTATTAAATTTAAAACTTTAAAATAATTTATCAAAGTATAAATTTACTCTTTAAAAGAAACATTCCCGAATATTAACTTAATCATCAATCCACCTTAAAACATAATAATAAAAATTAAACACTTATAGTGGCCTTATTACAATAATTAAATATTCCAAGTACTGAATTATAAAATAACTTAAAACAAGTAAAACTTCTTCTGCATGGGCCACCTCCCATTCACTCCAACCCGGTCCAAGCTTTATGCATCACCTGCGATGTTGGTAAAAATTTGGGTGAGTCATACAGACTCAGTGCATAGTTATTTCACATGTCTCCACACATATGGGCTTGGCCCATATCCACATAGTCCACATAATCAGTCATGCAAAAATGCATCCCAACCCAACCTAAGTCCATCCATTACACCTACCTTAGCAGACCTGCTGCTCAAGGCCGTGGCTAATCCACCGATCACCTAAGTGATCCCACATATCTTACCTTGGCACTGTCAGACAAGGTAGTGGTGAGCCACCGATCACATAAGTGATCCCACATATCAATCAGTCCACGGTGATGCACGCAGCTATCAACCGCCGAGATGAGGCACCTAGCCAACACCTCCCTTGATGAAGCACCTAGCTAACAACAAGCGCCAATATAGCATAGGGCTAACATTAGACCACGTACATAAAGTACACCCTTTCCTTCGATAGTCACATCCCAAGTCCCATGCATATACATGTATCATGGCAACATATCACTTGAAACAAATATACATCACATGACATCACATTTGCATACATTCATCAATAATCATTTAATATCGTAAATCACTGACCTGATTATTCGATCACCCACCACGGGTATTCACAAACTTAGCCTTTATTTCGGCTATCATTCACATTATACATATACATATAATAACACCTTTAAACATTCAAGAGCGGTGTGATAACGACCTTTTGCTTGGCACAATCGATCAAATCTCAAACTCTACGCCTAAACGATTTGCACCCAACCTTGTCGAATCCTCCTACACAACCTTTTGTCAAAATCGACTAACACTAAAACCAAATATGGCCTATAGTGAAAGTCACTATCGCCTTACCTTACGGATCTAAATCCCAAAACCACCACTTACCTTAAAAGTTGTCGAATCCCTATATGCCACATGTTAGATTTGGCTATACACAATAAATCCATATAAAATGGCCCTTGGCGAATAGCACATACCACTTACCTTGATCTTTGTAAATCCAGTAAACCTCCTTCACGCTTATTTGCACAACCACGAGACTAAAGCTTAATGAACATTCGGCCATCCACACAGATCAAGGCCTAATCCCTTGTTTCGGCACACCAAAGGAAGAGAAGGAAAAATCGATTGATAATGAAAGAACACTTACCACTACACACGTTGCTTTGAAGAGGCTAAAAGAAAGAATCACACTATCACTTTCGGCTTTTTAAGACTTGCGACAAGAAATACTAATAAGGCTATCTTTAGTTTCGGCTATGGCTTTTTAGAAGTGAGTTGAAATATTCGGCTAACACCAAAATAAAGAAGGAGCTTGGGAAATGGATATAGGTTCGGCCAAAATAGAGAAAGAAGAAAAGAAGAGTTTGAAGAACTTTGGCAATGGTGACAAGGGGAGAATTCGACTTCAAAAGAAAAGGGAGGAAAAGGAGAATTCTCTTGACTTAGATTTCCGCAATAGAGATTAAAAGATGAACAAATAATTTTGGCACTTAATCCCCCCACTACATAGCCGAAAATACCCACCTACAAAAGTCCCTTGGCCGGCCACCATGTGCTCACTTATCAAATCCTAAATTAATTTCCCATTATCACTTCATTTAAAATTAATAAAAGTAAGCCACCATTATCTCTTCTATATTTATCTCACACACTCAAAATAAATAAAATAAATCCCTCACTTTATCCCTTATCTTCTCTTATCTTACCCATTAAAATAATAAAAGAAAAATATAATCACCACTATCCTAGCCACAATTAAAAAATAAAACAAGCCTTATCTCATCCTTCCCAAGGTCCATGTGTCAGTCAACACTTCCCTTCCTCACGACGCCTAAAAGCCAAAAATAAAAACCACCCTCCTTGCGGCCAGCAAGGTTCGAACCTCTTCCCTCCTGAAGCCCCTTTGATGCAAACACCCCAAGCCACCTTGCTGCTGGTTCCTTTGTGTCATCAACTCCCCATAATTTATTTTAAAGCCTCCTTAGCCCAGCTTCCCTTCTTGACGTAAAGAGCAAAATAAAAACACACTTATGCTACCATCACGACTCAAACACAGGCCCTTCTCCCCTGCTCATGGCTTCATTCACCAAGGCCCTAAGTGGCGCCTTGCAGCCACCTTACCAAGCCCTCTTTCATGTCCAAAAGCGCCCATAATTTTTCTTAAGGCCTCCGTAGCCCAATTCCCCCCTTTTTAACGCCAAAAATAAAAGCTTCCAAGTGCCATTTCTGCAGCTTGAACCTCCTCCCCTTGGCACTCTATGTGACGCAACCTTCCATGCCCCCTAGGGTAGCGTCCCAAGCCACTTTACCACATAACTTCCTTGTGTCATAAATCCCATGCAAATATTCTTAAGTCCTCTTTGCCTAGTTTCCTCTTTTCACTTAAAATTCCAATTTTTCCAAGCATTTCCCCTTCACCTAAAGTTCTTAAAAACTCTTAAAACACATCCAAACATACATTAAGCTCACCAACACTTGAATTATGCCACAAATGCATAACCCCTAATCTGGGATATTACATCCAGTCTTATCTCAATTTTCCGCTGAAGGAATCACATGCAAAGGATTGAAACGATATCGTCGTAACATTGACACAAGGAACACATTATGAATCTTTTCAAATTCTACCGGTAAGGCCAAACGGTAAGCTACTGGTCTAATTCTGTCGATAATTTCATACGGCCCTATGAGTCATGGACTCAATTTCTCTTTTCGTCTAAATCTCATGATCTTCTTCCATGGAGATACTTTCAAAAACACTTTGTCACCCACATTAAACTTAATTTCTTTTCGTTTCAAATTCGAATATGACTTCTATTAGTTTGAACCAGCTTTCAAACCATCACGGATCACTTTCACTTTCTCTCCAGTTTCTTTCACTAGGTCGACCCCAAGGATTCGCTTCTCACTAAGCTCGGTCCAATACAAAGGAATCGACACTTACGACCATACAAGGCCTCATACGGAGCCATCTGTATACTCGACTGATAACTATTGTTGTAAGTAAATTTGACCAAAGGTAGATATTTCTCCCAACTACCTTCGAATTCCAACGCACAGCATCGAAGCATATCTTCAAGAACTTAAATCAGTCTTTCTGACTGACCATCAGTTTGCAGATGGTACGCAGTACTGAAATTTAACCTCGTACCCATGGCTTCTTGCAACTTCTTTCAAAACCTCGAAGTAAACCTCAGATCTCTATCTGATATTATAGACATAAGCACACCATGCAATCTCACTATCTCTACAACGTACAGTTCAACTAACTTATCCAGTGAATAATTAATACATACTGGAATAAAGTGAGCTGACTTCGTCAACCTATCCATAACAACCCACACAACATCTTTCTTTTTTGGAGTTATTGATAACCCCGTCACAAAATCTATGGTAACCCAATCCTATTTCCATTCGAGAACCATCACTGGCTGAAGTAATCCTGAAGACACTTGATGCTCAGCTTTCACCTGTTGACAAATCATACATTTTGCCACAAACTCTGAAATGTCTCTATTCATACCCAACCACCAATAAAACTTTATCAAATCATTGTACATTTATGTACTGCCTGGGTGTATTGACAAATAACCACTATGCGCCTCATGCAAAACTTTTCGGATTAACTCTTCATCTCTTGGTACACTAATTCTGTCATGGTACATCAAAAAATCATCCGGACCCACTCGAAAATTAGAATCACTTCACGATCCACACTTAGCTCTCTTAGCTTGTATCTCACGATCATTTCTTTGAGCCTTACTTATCTATTGAACAAATAGTGGCTTAGCTCTCAACTCTACTAAAATAGCACCATCATCAGACAATGCTAAGCTCATGTTCATAACTCTTAGAGAACACAAGGATTTCCTACTTAGGGAATCCGCAACCACATTAGCTTTTCTTGGTTGATAATCAATGACTAACTCATAGTCTTTCAACAATTCAAGCCACCGCCTCTGTCGCAAATTTAGATCCTTCTGATCCATCAAATACTTGAAACTCTTGTGATCTGTAAAGATTAGACACTTTTCCCTATAATGTCGCCAAATCTTTAACGCGAAAATAATCGCGCCAATTCCAAATCGTGAGTCAGATTATTCTTCTCATGTGATTTTAACTGTCTCGAGGCATAAGCAACTATCTTACCCTCTTGCATGAACATGCATCCGAGACCATTAAACGAGGCATCACTATAAACCATGAACTCCTTTCTCGATTCTGGTTAAACAAAAACCAGTGCCTCAATCAACAATGTTTTCAACCTCATGAAACTTTGTTGACATATCTCAGACCAATCAAACTTTACATCTTTATGTAAACAGTTTCGTCATCGGGGTGGCAATTACAGAAAATCCCTTTACGAAACGTTTGTAATATCCCACTAAACCTAGAAAGCTTCTAACTTCTGATACGTTCCTTGGCTGTTTCCAATCCACAATAGCTGATATCTTACTTGGATCAACTCGGATACCATCACCCGACACAATGTGTCTTAGGAATCCAACCTCTCGGAGCCAAAACTCACTCTTGCTAAACTTAGCATACAATTGCTTATCTCTAAAGTTTGTAAGACAATTCTCAAATGTTCTTCATGATTGTTCTCATCCCGAGAATAGATCAATATGTTGTCAATAAAGACAACCTGTAATATCCCGGGTTAGGGGCTATTTTTGTTATTGCATTGTTTGCATATGTTTGGTTTGTAATATAGTTGTTCTTGATGTTTTGGGGCTTAGTTGTAAGCCTAGTGTAAGCCAAAGTGGTAGGAAAAATTTTAGTTTTTAGGCTTAGGTGAGAGGAGCTGAAGGAGCTGGGGTTTATAAGTATTCTTTGGTGAATTTTAGCATAAGAAATGAGCTGGTGGAGTGGCAGGGTAGGCGCCACTTGAGGCTTGTGTGTGTGACGCCACTTGCAAGGAGGAGGTCCTGTGTTCAAGCTGCAGAATGCCCACATTTTTGCTTCCATTTTGACGGCATGGAGGAGGAGAAGTTGTTGGCAGTTCAAACTCTGCCATGGACCAAGTCAATTATTTGAATGGTGGGTGGAGAGTGAATTTAGGAGGTGGACTAGTTCAAACTAGTTTGAATGGGTGGTTGTGAGTGTTTGGGGAGTGGTGGCCGAATATTGGAGAGATTTTGGGGGAGTGGTCGGTTGGTTGGTGTAGTGGGAGTGTGCCAAATTTTACCTTGGCATTTTGGGTGTTGTTGGTCAAAAGTTTAGTAAGCCAAAATTTTTTCCTTTTTGTCAATAGCCTAAGCCGAACTTCAAGAAAAAACTCTTCCATTTTTGCTTCTTGAAACCGAAACCTCAAGCAACTCCACTTGCCAAATTTTGCACTTGTGCTTTCTACATTTTGTGTTTGTGGACGAATGTTCTTTCCATTTCTTCTTCTATCTTCATTCGTGTAAACCGAAAGCACCCTCCTCTATTCATCTTTTATTTTTTTCCAAAACTCCTTAGCCGATTGTCTCCATTTGTTTCTTCCCATTTCTCTTAAGTGAAACCCTCTCAACTTGTCCCTTCAAACCTCCTTTTCTTCTCTCAAACCCCATTGCAGTAGCTTCTATTTCTTCTCACCTCTACTCTCCATTTCTTTCCACTCAAGCCGTACATAAGTGTGTTAAACACCTTGGTGAATCCTTTTCCTTCTTGTTTAAGTGTTGGCGAATCTTTCCTCTCCTAGTAGTTATCTTGTGGCCGATTTTTGTGTGTGGTAATAATATTGTTTGGTGGTTCAATCGTTTGAAGAAGGTGAGTTTTGGCCGAAAGGCCATCTCTTTTCTCCCTTGGTTGTTGTCGATTTCGGTTTGGTTAAAGTTGATGTTGGTTTTGGTTGAAAGGAGTTAATTTTTGATTAATCATTTCGTTATAGGGCCTTTGGATTCTGGAAGCAAGCAAGAGGAGTCTTCCTTCTCTGTTAATCGTTGGTAAATGGTGGTAAGAGGTTGCTTTAATGGTCTTTCTTTTAGAGTTTGTTAAGCCAAAGGCTTGTGAGGCTAATTGTTTGTGTTTTAGGGGGAGGCCGATTGTCAGAGGAACCATTGTTGGTTCGGGTTTGGTAGGAAACCAAACCATTTGCAAGGTAAAGGTTTAATGTTAACCCTTTGGTTTATCTATTCTGGTCGAATGGTATAAGTGCTAATCTCATGTTTGGCCGATCCTAGGAGCAAGGTAATCGAGGGATTTAGACCGGTTCTTTGGGATTAAGCTTGTGTTTTAGCGGTGTGTAAACTAACACACTTATTACTTAGTAATATATTTAATAAACCCGATTGTCTATTAAGATCAAAACAAGATGAGGATTGATATGATACCGATGGGGTATGTACGCGGATTCGGTAAGTCCGTTTCATTACGAGATCTATAGTGATATATGATATCTTGATTTATGGTGTATGTATTATGAAATGCCATATTAAGCATGTGAGCATGATTGCATGAGTTGCATGATTTGCATTAGTATGATATGTTATTGGGTGATATGAGAGGAGGGGGAATATGATATCCGTGTCTTTGGGACACCAGAGGTTTGGCACCTCCAGTGGTTTGGTACCACAGATTGATTATTGTGGCTTTGGGTCACCAGAGGTTTGGCACCTCCGCGTCTCGTCCCAGTGGCTTAGCACCACAGTGGGTTGGCCCCACGGTTGATTTTACGGGATTGACGCTAGTGATTTGGTATCACACGATGGGTTGGCCCCATCATTCGATTCGTGACTGCGGTCACCAGTGATTTGGTATCACACTTGTGTCTTTGGGACACCAGAGGTTTGGCACCTCATAGCGACTCGTCCCTGTGGTTTAACGCCACCGTGGGTTGGCCCCACTATTGAGATACGGGATCGTCGCCAGTGATTTGGTATCACACGTGGGTTGGCCCCACAGATGGATTATTCGTGACTTTGGGTCACCAGTGGTTTGGCACCACATTGATGGATATCGTGACTTTGGGTCACCAGTGGTTTGGTACCACACGGGGTAGAAAAGGAGTTACGGATGGTTAGGATCGGGTGCATTAATTGTGTTGCTTTGTTATGATGTGTGTTAGTATGTTGCATATACCGGGGGGGGATTTATGCACCGAGTCTTGCGACTCACCTTCTCCTTATCATTTGGTGACACTTAGATCGCGGACACGATGAGGGTGGACTCGAGGTGACCATGCCATGAATAAAAGTTAGATTTGCATCGATTTTAAACTTGGTACTTTACTTTATTTAATTTCATTTGATTTTGTTGGGATTGTAAAAGGCCTTTTAAATTTTTACTTTGGTTATCTTTATGCTTAAATTTGATTTCAAATATGCCTTAACAAATTATTAGGTTAATATTGTATAAAACTTGGAAAGAATAGATTTTCAAAACTACGAAGCGACATGTTTTAAAACTTTACCATCGGGTATCACGTTGCAAATTAAAACGAATTTAACTCAAATGTGCTTTCAAACTTGAGAATAGCTTCTTACTAAGTCGAATAAAAAGGTTCAAATCAACACAAAAAAATTACTTGGATTTCCAAAGGTGACACATATGTTTTACTTAATTGTATAATTAAGTTTTCAAAATTCTCGGGTTTTCAAGTACACTTTTTAAACAATCATGCTTAAGTTTTCTACAAGAATAAAACATACGAAAGAGTTTTCATCAGACTTTTAACCGAAAACCTAAACCTCTCAAATACATCTCTCCTGTAACATACCAGATTCGGTTGTGGTGTATTGACCGGGTTTGGGGTGTTACAATTGTGGAATCAGAGCCAAGTTCAAAGGCTCGGCTGTGGGCCCAAGGCCCAAAACATTTTAAATTTTGGTTTTAAGTGTTTTGGTTTTAAAGAATATGGTTTGAAAGGCATGGCATCGAGTCTCCGGCACCAGTCCGCCCAGGTAAGTACCCCTTACTATTGCTTGCGATTTCGATGTTGATGAAATGTGATTGGATGACTAGTAATAGTGGATTACTTTAGAAACTGAAATCAATAGGACTCTGTGGACTTGCGAAAATGAAACTTCTTTAATAAGCAATATTCATAAGACTTTGCTTTTAAACAGTGGAATAATTACTGATGCATAAAATTCTTTAAATCAGACAAGTAGAGATCTTAGTCATGAGCGCTAGAGGTGGACGTAGTCGTGGACGTGGTCGAGGTAGGATGACAGTTTTTGAACCCGTAAGATCTGGTCAGGGGTTAGAGAATGAGATACCGGTACCGCCACCAGCTGGAGGTGGTGAGTTTTAGGAACAGACTGGGGATGACGCAGTGTCACAGGCGATGCTGCGAGTTCTAGAAAGGGTAGTGGGAGTAGGTGGAGGCGCAGGAGCTCAAAAATGCGTGCTGAGCGACTTGAGCAAATAAATTTGAGGTATTCGAGGTGTTTACGGTGTTGCTCCAAAGACGGTGGAGTATTGGTTGAAGCGACGAGGCGAATCATGGACGATCTGGATTTGACTGCTGAAGAGAAATTAAAGGGGATAGTATCACTTCTTCGAGATAAGTCATACCAGTGGTGGCTCACGGTTCGGGACAGTGTTGTAGCAGAAGACCTTACGTGGGATTATTTCAAGGCTACTTATCAGAAAAAGTACATTGGAGCTAGCTACATCGACGCGCAGTGAAAAGCATTTTTGAGGTTGGTTCAGGGGAGTAAGTCTGTGTCAGAATACGAGGCCGAGTTTTTGAGGCTGAGTCGGTATGCTAGGGGTATAGTGGCTACTAAACACGAGAGGTATGTTCGTTTCGAGGATGGTTTGAGAGATGAGTTAAGGTTACTGATTGCTCCACAGTAGGAGCGTGAGTTTGCCATCCTGGTTAAGAAGGCTAAGGTAGCCGAAGGGGTTAAAGAGATCGTGAGGCAGAACTTGGATAGGAACAGGCAAAAGCGGAGTTTTGGATCTTCTGGGTCGTCAGGTAATCCTCAGAAAAAGGCTAGACAGAGTGGGCCAAATCAGTCTGGTAGGGGCATTGCTGCTAATTAGGGACCGCTACAGTGTAACCGTTGTGGGAAAGCTCATTGGGGAGGATGCTGGACCGGTGGAAAAGGGTGCTTTGAGTGTGGCTCTCTGGATCACCGTGTGAGGGACTATCCACACAAGTTAGCTAGGATTCAGTCCGAGAGTCAGGGCCGTACTCAGTTCAGGAATAATGGACCACCACCGCAGAGGGGCCGTGGTAATGGCAGAGGAGGTAATGGCTCTGGTCGAGGCCGTGGAGCACTGGGCAGAGGTGCAGGTAGTTTTGAGGCCAGACAGCCTGAGCTAGTGTATGCAATGAGGCGCCGAGAGGAGGGTGGCCGACCGGACGTCATAATCGATGACGTTCTTAATCTTTGGTTCTCCATTTACTACTTTGATTGATGTGGGTTCAACGCATTCATACGTTGCAAGTAGCATAGTGAAGACCATGGATCTAGACTCTGAGATATCTTCTAGGCAGATGACTGTAATTAGCCCTCTAGGTCACTCTGTAGTTGTAGATAAGTCAGATAGAGATGTACCTCTAGAACTCCAAGGGTAGTGTTTGTGGCTGATCTGATGGAACTGCCGTTTGGGGAGTTTGATCTGATTCTTAGAATGGACTAGTTGGTTAAGTACCAGGCGAGGTTAGATTACGTGGCTAAGCGTATGGTTCTAAAGACGTCGGAGGGTGATGAAGTGGTTATGATAGGTAATAGGAGGGACTACCTATCCAATGTTGTATCTGCTCTGAAGGTCGAAAAGATGGTCGAAAGGTATGTGAAGCATATGTGGTTCGTGTGTATGCCTTGAAGGCTAAAGAGTACATTGTAGAGAAGGTTGAACAGTTAGGAATTTCTTGATGTGTTTCTGAAGAGCTTCGGGTTTGCCACCGGATCGTGAGGTAGAGTTGAATAGATTTGTTACCCGGAACCGCGCCGGTGTTCATCGCTCCGTATAGGATGGCGCCAAAAGAGTTAGTAGAGCTTAAGGCTCAGATCCAGGAGTTGTTGGATCGAGGCTTTATCAAGCCAAGTGTTTCACCTTGGGAAGCGCCGGTACTCTTTGTTAAGAAGAAAGACGGTACTATACGGATGTGTATAGACTACCGCCAATTGAATAAGCTGACGATAAAAAACAAGTATCCGTTGCCACGGATAGATGGCTTGTTTGATCGGTGAAGGGTGTGGCGATCGAAGATCGATTTGAGGTCAGGTATCACCGATTAAAGGTGAAAGAGGCGGATATCGCAAGAATGACATTTCGTACTCGGTATGGGCACTATGAATTTACGGTAATCCGTTTGGGTTGACTAACGCTCTGGCAACATTCATGGATATGATGAATAGGGTGTTCCAAGAAGATTTGGATCAATTAAATCGTGGTTTTTATTGACGACATCTTGGTGTATTCAAGAACCGAGGAGGAGCATGATGCGCATTTGCGGGTGGTATTCTGATTCGATGGAGAAAGCAATTTGTATGCAAAGTTTAGTAAATCGAGTTACGGCTTAGAGGTGACCTTCTTGGGTCATGTAGTGTCGGTGAGGGGATTAGAGTGGATCCTCGGAAGGTTGAGGCAGTTTTGGATTGGAAGCCGCCTAAGTAAGTAGCTGAGATTCAGAGTTTTTGGGCTTGGCAGGATACTACCGAAGGTTTGTAGAGGGTTTTTCATTGATCGCAGTGCCGATGACCAAGTTGTTAAGGAAAGGGATTCCATTTGTGTGGACTGAGAAACAGCAGGAGAGTTTCGATAAGCATAAGAAGATTTTAACTGAAGCTCCGGTTCTAATTCAACCTGAGGCAGGAAAGGAATTCATAGTATATTGCGATGCATCACATACAGGTTTGGGTTGTGTGTTGATGCAGGAAGGGAAGGTTGTGGCTTACGCATCTCGGCAGCTGAGGCCACATGAGGTCAATTACCCGATGCACGATCTGGAGTTAGCGGCTGTAGTCTTCGCTTTGAAGATTTGGAGGCATTACTTGTATGGAGAGAGATCGATAGTCTACACAGATCACAAGAGTCTGAAGTACATTTTGACTCAGAAAGATTTGAATCTAAGGCAGCGCAGATGGATTGAGTTACTAAAAGACTACGACTGTTCGATTGAGTATCATCCGGGCAAGGCTAATGTGGTGGCGACGCATTGATCCGTAAGGTTATTTGCGCACTTAAGAGCGATGTTTGCCCATTTGAGTTTGTATGATGACGGAAGTATTTTGGCGAGATGCGAGGATAAGCCTACTTGGGTTGAGCAGATCAGAGAGAAACAGTTAGAGGATGAGGTTTTGAGTGCGCAGAGGTCACAAGTGCAGAATGGTGGTTTGGAGGATTACAGTTTGTCTAGTGATGGAGTGCTGTGTTTTTAGGGGAGAGCTTGTATGCCGAGAGATATTGAGTTAAGGCGAAGATTCTTCAGACGCTTTATAGCAGCCCCTACGCTATGCATCCCGGAGGCGATAAGATGTATCGAGATCTAAAAGAGCGATTTTGGTGGCAGTGCGAAGAGGAAGTGACAGAGTATGTAGGAAAGTGTCTGACATGTCAGCAGGTCAAGGCCGAACATCAGATGCCGTCAGGGTTGCTTCAGCTAGTGAAAATTCCACAGTGGAAGTGGGAAAGGATAACTATGAATTTCGTCAGCGGATTACCTCTTACAACAAGCAAGAAGGATTCGGTTTGGGTAATTATGGATCGTCTGACTAAATCAGCTCACTTCATTCGAGTGAGGGTGGATTACTCACTTCAGAGGTTAGCGAAGCTGTATGTGTCAAAGATAGTGAGGCTGCACGGTGTGCTAGTATCGATCATCTCGGACAGGGATCTCAGATTTACGTCAAGGTTATGAAAAGCGTTGCATCAGGCTCTGGGCACACGATTGGATTTCAGCACGGCATTTCACCCACAGTCTGACGGGCAGTCGGAAAGGGTTATATAGATCTTAGAGGATATGTTACGAGGTTGTGTCACGGACTTGAGAGGTAGTTGGGAGGAGTTTACGCCATTAGCCGAGTTCGCCTACAACAACGATTACCAAGCAAGCATCAAGATGGCACCATATGAGGCGTTGTATGGTAGGAAGTGTCGCTCACCTACTTGTTGGGCGGAGTTGGGTGAGCGTCGGTTGTTGGGACGAGTTGGTTCTTTGAGACCAAGACAAGGTTAAGTTGATTGAGCTCGGTTGAAGGAAGCTTCGGACGGCGAAGTCTTATGCCGATCTTAAGCGGAGAGATATAAAATTTACTGTGGGAGATCAAGTTTTCCTGAAGGTCTCGCCATGGAAGAAAGTGTTAAGGTTTGGAAGAAAAGGCAAGTTAAGTCCGAGGTTTATTGGCTACCAGCTTGAGTTGCCAGCAGAGTTGAATCAGATTCACGACGTATTCCACGTTTTGATGCTTAGGCGATATCGTTTAGATCCATCGCACGTGATAGCAGTGGAAGAGATCGAGGTAAACCAGATTTGACCATGGAGGAAGAACACATGCAAATTCTAGATCGGGATGTGAAGGTTCTGCGAGGGAAGTCTATGCCTTTGGTAAAGGTACTATGGCGAAATCATGGCATGGAAGAAGCTACGTGGGAACCCGAGGATATGATGAGACAAACAATACCCTCAACTCTTACGATCGGGTAATTTCAAGGTCAAAATTATTTTTAAGGGGTAGAAGCGTAATATCCGGGTTAGGGGCTATTTTGTTATTGCATTGTTTGCATGTGTTTGGTTTGCAATATTGTTGTTCTTGATGTTTTGGGGCTTAGTAAGCCTAGTGCCAGTGGTAGGAAAAATTTTAGTTTTAGGCTTAGGTGAGAGGAGTCAAGGAGTGGGGTTTATAAGAATTCTTTGGTGAATTTTAGCATAAGAAATGAGCTAGTGGAGTGGCGGTGGTAGGCGCCACTTGAGGCTTGTGTGTGTGCCGCCACTTGCAAGGAGGAGGTCCTGTGTTCAAGCTGCAGAATGCCCACATTTTTGCTTCCATTTTGACGGCATGGAGGAGGAGAAGTTGTTGGCAGTTCAAACTCTGCCATGCACCAAGTCAATTATTTGAATGGTGGGTGGAGAGTGAATTTAGGAGGTGGACTAGTTCAAACTAGTTTGAATGGGTGGTTGTGAGTGTTTGGGGAGTGGTGGCCGAATATTGGAGAGATTTTGGGGGAGTGGCCGGTTGGTAGGTGTAGTGGGAGTGTGTCGAATTTTACCTTGGCAGTTTGGGTGTTGTTGGTCAAAAGTTTAGTAAGCCAAAATTTTTTCCTTTTTGTCAATAGCTTAAGCCGAACTTTAAGAAAAAACTCTTCCATTTTTGCTTCTTGAAACCGAAACCTCAAGTAACTCCACTTGCCAAATTTTGCACTTGTGCTTTCTACATTTTGTGTTTGTGGCCGAATGTTCTTTCCATTTCTTCTTCTATTTTCATTCGTGTAAACCGAAAGCACCCTCCCTCTATTCATCTTTTATTTTCTTTCTTTTCCAAAACTTCTTAGCCGATTGTCTCCATTTGTTTCTTCCTATTTCTCTTAAGCCGAAACCCTCTCAACTTGTCCCTTCAAGCCTCCTTTTTCTTCTCTCAAACCCCATTGCCGTAGCTTCTATTTCTTCTCACCTCTACTCTCCCTTTCTTTCCACTCAAGCCGTACATAAGTGTGTTAAACACCTTGGCCGAATCCTTTTTTCTTCTTGTTTAAGTGTTGGCCGAATCTATCCTCTCCTAGTAGTTATCTTGTGGCCGATTTTTGTGTGTGGTAATAATATTGTTTGGTGGTTCAATCGTTTGAAGAAGGTGAGTTTTGGCCGAAAGGCCATCTCTTTTCTCCCTTGGTTGTTGTCGATTTCGGTTTGGTTAAAGCTGATGTTGGTTTTGGTTGAAAGGAGTTAATTTTTGATTAATCATTTCGTTATAGGGCATTTGGATTCTAGAAGCAAGCAAGAGGAGTCTTCCTTCTCGTTTGTCGTTGGTAAGTGGTGGTAAGAGGTTGCTTTAATGGTCTTTCTTTTAGAGTTTGTTAAGCCAAAGGCTTGTGAGGCTAATTGTTTGTGTTTTAGGGGGAGGCCGATTGTCAGAGGAACCATTGTTGGTTCGGGTTTGGTAGGAAACCAAACCATTTGCAAGGTAAAGGTTTAATGTTAACCCTTTGGTTTATCTATTCTGGCCGAATGGTATAAGTGCTAATCTCATATTTGGCCGATTCTAGGAGCAAGGTAATCGAGGGATTTAGACCGGTTCTTTGGGATTAAGCTTGCGTTTTAGCAGGTGTGTAAACTAACACACTTATTACTTAGTAATATATTTAATAAACCTGATTGTCTATTAAGATCAAAACAGTATGAGGATTGATATGATACCCGATGGGGTATGTGCGCGGATTCGGTAAGTCCATTTCATTACGAGATCTGTAGTGATATATGATATCTTGATTTATGGTGTATGTATTATGAGATGCCATATTAAGCATGTGAGCATGATTGCATGAGTTGCACGATTTGCATTAGTATGATATGTTATTGGGTGATATGAGAGGAGGGGAATATGATATCCGTGTCTCCGTGCACCTCGGTGGTTTGGTACACTGATTGATTATTGTGGCTTTGGGTCACGGAGGTTTGGCACCTCGCGTCTCATCGGTGGCTTAGCACCACAATGGATTGGTCCCACGGTTGATTTTACTGGGATTGGCGCTAGTGATTTGGTATCACCGATGGGTTGGCCCCATCATTCGATTCGTGATTGCGGTCACCGGTGATTTAGTATCACACTTGTGTCTTTGGGACACCGAGGTTTGGCACCTCATAGCGACTCGTCCCTGTGGTTTAACGCCACCGTGGGTTGGCCCCACTATTGAGATACGAGATCATCGCCAGTGATTTGGTATCACACGTGGGTTGGCCCCACAGATGGATTATTCGTGACTTTGGGTCACCAGTGGTTTGGCACCACATTGATGGATATCGTGACTTTGGGTCACCGGTGGTTTAGCACCACCGGTGGTTTGGTACCACACGAGGTAGAAAAGGAGTTACTGGATGGTTAGGATCGGGTGCATTAATTGTGTTGCTTTGTTATGATGTGTGTTAGTATGTTGCATATCTTGGGAGGGATTTATGCATTGAGTCTTGCGACTCACCTTCTCCCTTATCATTTCGGTGACACTTAGATTGCGGACACGGACCGGGTGGACTCGAGGTGACCATGCCATGAATAAAAGTCGATTTAATCGATTTTAAACTTGGTACTTTACTTTATTTAATTTCATTTGATTTTGTTGGGATTGTAAAAGGCCTTTTTAAATTTTTACTTTGGTTATCTTTATGCTTAAATTTGATTTCAAATATGCCTTAACAAATTATTGGGTTAATATTGTATAAAACTTGGAAAGAATAGATTTTCAAAACCACGAAGCGACATGTTTTAAAACTTTACCATCGGGTATCACGTTGCAAATTAAAATGAATGTAACTCAAATGTGCTTTCAAACTTGAGAATAGCTTCTTACTAAGTCGAATAAAAAGGTTCAAATCAATACAAAGAAATTACTCGGATTTCCAAAGGTGACACATATGTTTTACTTAAATGTATAATTAAGTTTTCAAAATTCTTGGGTTTTCAAGTACACTTTTTAAACAATCATGCTTAAGTTTTCTACAAGAACAAAACATACGAATGAGTTTTCATCAGACTTTTAATCGGAAACCTAAACCTCTCAAATACATCTCCCCTGTAACATACCAGATTTGGTCGTGGTGTATTGACCGGGTTTGGGGTGTTACACAACCACAAACTTGTCCACATAAGTTCTGAAGACACGGTTCATCAGATCTATAAAAATTGCAGGTGCATTCGTTAAACTAAATGGCATGTCCAGAAACTCGTAATGGCCATACCTTGATCGAAATGCAGTTTTCAACACATCCTGCTCATTCACTCTCAACTGGTAATAACCAGACCTCAAATCTATCTTGGAGAACACTGAAACTCCCTTCAGTTGATCAAAAAGATCATCAATCCTTGGTAAAGGATACTTATTCTTCACCGTCACTTTGTTGAGTTGTCTGTAGCCTATGCACAATCTCATCGACCCATCTTTTTTCTTCACAAATAATATCGGAGCACTCCACGGTGAGTAGCTCGGTCTCACAAAAACTTTATTCGTCAACTCTTGCAACTTAACCTTCAGTTCTTTCAACTCTACATGTGCCATCCTATACGAAGCAATTGAAATAGGTGTCGTTCTCGGAATTAGCTCAATCCCAAGCTTGACCTCTCTCACAGGAGGTAATTCAGGTAACTCTTCTGGGAATGCATTCGGATACCCACATACCACCGGCACTGATTCAATCTTCACCTCAGACTCTTGAGTATTCAATACAAACGCGGGATAGGACTCACATCCCTTTCTCAAGCATTTCTCGGCCATTAAGGAAGAAATCATCACTAGTAGACTATCCAATCCACTTGATTCACCCTAAACAACATCTCTACCCTCACATTTCAGCTCGATAAACTTACTACCAAAGTTCACTAAGACACTATGTGTAGTCAACCAATCCATGCCAAGGATTAAATCAAACTCATCAAACAGCAACAACATCAGGTTTGCAAGAAAACAATGACTCTTAACCATCAAAGGATAGTTCTTACACACCTTGTCCACTAACACATGCTTACCTAATGGGCTTGACACCTTAACCACAATGTCCGTAGACTCAATGGTCATACTCAAACTAGATGTCAATCTCATGCAAATATAGGAATAGGTAGACCCTGGGTCAATTAAAGCAATAACAAATGTGTCATAGAGAGAAAAAGTACCCGTTATCACATCTAGGGAGGATGCCTCTTCGCGAGCGTGAATGGCTAGTCTTAGCAGGTGCCCGACCCTCCAATCTCATAGCACAATCTCGTGAAGTACCTCTACCACTAGTCCCCCTCCCAGGTTCTTTGGTGGTCTACCCCTCGAAGGAACATTGCTAGGTCTTATCTCTTGTTTCTCTTCCTTGTCATCCTTCTCAGGGTAATTTTGGATAAAATGGTCGGGGGAACCACACTTATAATAATTTCTACTGTTACCCCAACACTTTCTAGTGTGATATCTCGATCTAAATTAAATTTTTTTTGCATAAAATCAGTTTCATTCTTCTAATTATTCATCTATGCCTAATTCACAACCTTCAAACTAGAAAAATCTACTCAATTCATGGTATCAGCATTTTTCAATATCTTTTAGGCAATTTTGATAAAATTCTTTAAAACATAAGAAATCATTGGTAAAACTCTAAGATAAGTTTGAAAACTTCCTAATATTCTTAAAACAAGTTGAAAAACACTTTGAAACCAAGTTTTTATGCAAAATCCTGAAATCCACCATTAATGGCTCAATTTTTGGCTTTTATTTAAAATATGTGATTCGAGGGTTAATAATTCATTTCTAGAGTCTAAATAACATTAAAAATTAATGGTGACATGAATGATTACCTTTGACAGAAGAATGAATGAGTTTTGACAAAAATCCAAAAACCCTACGTTTGAAGAAGATGATGAAATCTATATAGTTTTTGGATGTTTTTCTTGATTGTTTATGATGGAAAATGACTTAGGAATGATAGTATTGTGATTTGGGACTCAAAAATAAATTGAGAAAGCAAGGGGAATAGCAAGGGGCGGCATAAACTTGAAGAAAAAAAAGAAAAAGACGTGAAAAACATGTTGAAGGGGATGAAAAGTTCAATTTTACAAAACGGTAAAACTATAATATAATGGCTTACTATTTTGACTTTGTTACAAATCAGTCCCTTTTCAAATTTAAGGTTTTCTAGAGCAATTTTTCAAAAATTGATTTGATAGTTAATATGCACTAGTCAAAAACACTATCGCGTACTAATCTTATGAAATTTCGGGCACATATAGGCCAAAATTCCCAAAATACCTCTAAAACTCCTAGATCCTATTTTGGGGTTTACAAAATTAACTAACACAATCTGACCCAGTGGATTAGTAACTCGAACATCAGACTCAGTTGACTCAACATGTAAATTCTTATCTGTTAGTAATGTCGTGCAAATATATGAATGAGTTGACCTAGGGTTAATTAGTGCATAAACAATAACATTAAAGAGATAGAATGTACCAACGATGACATCAAGTGTAGTAGCTTCCTCTTTGGCTCGAATAGCATATGCTTGCATAGGCATTCTAGCTTCAGATATGAAAATTTTACCTTTAGTCCCACTATGACTTGCTTTCGTATTACTACTCTGGCTGGGACGCCTACTTTTTTGAGGTGTAGAAAACTATATTTTGTTCTTTTCTTTACTATTTCCCACTAATCTCAAATAGTTCCACACAAAATGATCTGTCACACAACATCTATAACATGCACCTATCCTGGTCTTACATTCACCAACATGTGGTTTCCCACAATGCTTACACACCAGCCTCAGAGCCTTATGAACACTTCACACAATATTAGTAGGTTTAAATTGAGATTTTGAATCACGTTGTCTCGACGTATTTTTACCTGAGAACCTAGATGGTGATGTAACTTGATTAAAATCTTCTTTTTTCTTTGTCGGTGGTGCAGAAAATGACTTACAAAAGCTTCTTTTACCAAATTCCTAAGCCTTCCTATCTATCTGCCTCTTGTGATTGTAAGCTTATCTTTTGAGCATGTACCATCCTAAAATCTGAGTATCGATATGATACATGTCTTGGTGCTTAACTTGTGTATAATTAAAATTTTGCATGTTTAATATAGTATTGAGAAGACTTGAGAATTATTCAGAATTAGAATAAATTTTAGTAAGGAGTACTTAATTGAAGTGGATCAAGTGACTTTGAGGTTTAAGTAAATTTAAGTGTCAAAAACTAGCATAAGATGAGCTAGTAGAAAGGTGGTGTTGGCGTATGTAGGTTTACTTGAGGGAAAAGGTTCGAATCCTTAGATGTGCATTGAGTTTTATTTTTATTTTGTTTCCTCTTTCAATGTGTCGATCATGGATAGGGATAAAGATGAGTTAGATAACATTTTTGGCAAGAAGACCAAAGGAAAAAAGTAAGTAAAAGTTTAAGGAAAAGAATCTCATGATTTAATGTGATAGGGGGACATAAGGCATGAATCAAGGGCTTTGTTTTGGAAACTTTGGATGGCCAATTGTCCATGAACATGGACGGCATAGGGGGCTAAGGGGGATGGCCAGATTTTGGTGATTGGTTTGGTAGGATTAGGTGCTTGATGAGCACACTTTTCCATTTACCAATTGGTGTTTTAGCAAAATTTCTCTCCAATTTTCCTCTCCCTAGCCGAATGTATCATGAGCATTGAGAAAACAATTGTTGCTTTTGACATTTCTTCTTTTTGACCATTTCGATCTTAATTTGGTCACTCTCTCTAAAACTTTTCTCTTTTCCTTGTGATCGAAAACAATCTAGCTATCAAAGACCATTTCTTTTCTTCTCTTTTTCTCTTCATTGCTGAATGCACAATTGTCCCTAAACTCTCTCTTTTCTCTTCTTCTTCTCTTTTCCTCTCCATTTTACTTATCATTCAAACACATATTTTTCTTTCATCTATCTTCTATGGCCGAATGTTTGTGATCATCATAGTCGAATCTTCCATTCTTCATAACATCTATTTTTCAATCATTTTCTTCTATTCAAACTTTGGATCATTGGTAAGTATCATTTCTTTGTCTTTTCTTTTGATATTTGGTCACTATGGCCGAATGTTAGAATGTCTTTGGAAGAGACTTTTCAACTGATTAACTAATCATTTATGCAAACATATTCTTTCATTATTTTTAGTGAAATAATGGAAGGGTCGAATCATCATCTTTCTGGAGAAATTTTGAAGTTCAATTAAGATTTGATCATAATGTACAAAGCACTCTCTTGAGATTATTCGAAATATTAAGGTAAGCCGAAGTCACTCTTTTAAGTCATTAGTCTTAAGATTTTCGATATATTGTTAGGACTAATGATCCTTTGTCTTTGAAGACAATCAAGATAAGGACGAAAAGGGTAGTTAATAGTGTTCGGAAAAGGGGTGGTTCCATTATTCCCCCTAAATTTAAGAGAAGGACTATTTCGAGAATCTGAGACTTTCCACTGGGTTGTGGACCCTCATCCGGTGAAAATCAATTATTCGAAGTCGTACGCACCCGTGCCATTGTTGACTCATGGTTCTGAACCTTTGATCGGAGAGAAATCACAAATAATTGTTGTTCGAGATTCTGAGGATAAGGATCTAGATCGTTAATCATTAGAATAGTTTTATATTAAATATTAGTGTTTTAATCCATCATGATGTGTGTTTAGATATCGACGAGTGGGAAAGTGTAGTTCTCACCGTAATCAAGTGTGTAACTTCACACTTATCTCTTGGGTTATATTATATCGTAAGCATTTTAATAAAAATCATAAATCCGGTGAGATTGAAAAAAAATACGTTATACTAATACTTTTATTTGAATGAATGAAACCGAAATCGCGATTGTAGAAAATTACGGATATGCCCTTAATGGGTTATTTTGTGAAAGAAAGTGATATCTTTGGCCATGTGAATAATTTGATTAATTGGCCAAGTGTGGAAATTGTGAAAAGGCCTCATATGTTAAATGGGCCGAATTACGAAATGTCCCGATGGTCCAAATTACGAAAATATCCTTTATTGGGCCAAAAAAATTAAAATATGTCATTTTATTGGGCCAAAATTGAAATATGTTGTTTTATTGGGCCAAAATTGAAATATGTCATTTTATTGGGCCAAAATGAAATATGTTGCTTGATGGGCCAAAAGTGATATTAAAATATGAGCAAAATGAGATATGAGATGAAATGGGCCAAATTGCTATTTTGACTAATGGACCAAATTGATAAATTTTAATATGGGTTTTATAAAATTCACCTTACAATATTTTGTTATGCATATACATGATTGCATGGGTTGGGATAATTGTTGAAGAGAAGAAAGGCCTGATGCCAAAAATCTAGATCGGTGACTCTGTCACGATGGCTTGTTGCCCAAAAATCTAGATCGGTGGTTCTACCACAATTATTTAAATGGCCTATTGCCACAAATATTATAAATGGCCTGTTGCCACAATTATTATAATTGGCTTAAAGCCTACTACTGGTGTGTTGGCGGGGTGGGTTGACTTGATCCCCACAGGTGTGATGGTTGGTACGGGTGGTGTGTAGCGGATGGAAATTAGGTTTGGTTGGGAATTGCATATTACATGCATTATTATTTTCATATACTTGATCTATAAATATTTACATTTACAAAATGGGCTCAGGTCTAATTATATGTTTATATGGTTTTGGCCTAGTGAATCCGGTAAATGGGTTACACATTAAGTTCTAAGTAACTCATCCCAATTTTTTACCCCTCTCAGGTAATAATAATTGATGGAGACTTGGGTCGGAGATGACTTCGTGTGGAGGCTATACTACAAATGGTGGTTTATAAAACTTTAAAACTTCTGTAATAATTTTTATTAAGTACTATTTTAATGGTGATGTAATAAGGCCTCTTTAATTTATGGATTCTATTATGTGGATGGATTTTATTATGTTTTAGTTTTCCTAAGTTGGATTGGTTTAGTTTTCATAAATGTTTTCTATAACTCTCGTATAAAATAAATGTCTTTCTTAAACATCTTTGAAACTTAGGAAAATCTTTTCAAACTCTTTGATAAAATATTTCAACTAAATAAGTCCTGATTTTAATCAATTACTCCTCTATAGATCAAATGATAAACTCTTGTGTTTTTAATCATGGATTTTGTATAAACATCAATTTTTGATAAAGTCATTCTCTTAATCATTTTGGAAATTTGATTTTCTACATTGTTGATGATTTGAATGCACATTTAATTTGTGTGGCATGCCAAAATTCGGGCTTAATGCATAGGCCAGGTTTGGGGAGTTACATTTTATGGTATCAGAGATCAGTTTCAAATCGACTATGGTTTGGGTTCAACAATGATTTCTGTTTAAAAAACTATTTAAATTTCTAGACCTTACATTTTAAAGGTAGTATGGCACCACGAGCATCCGAGCACCAAGTCAAGTAAGTATTTGTTTATTAAATGTTTATTATTGTGATGAGACCTTAGGAACACTCTAGAACTTCTAGTTTTAGGTGTTGAAAATGATAGAGATCGAGACTATAGGATGTGATTGCGAAAACAATCCTATCTTTTATATCTCATAAAATATCGTTAATGAAGATTGAAATAATATTCTGATTCATAAAACTTGTAATCAGAATAAAATTGAATTAGTCATTATGAGCACTAGAGGACGTGGTCGTGGACGCGGTAGACGGGGCCGTGGTAGAGGACGAGGTGTTGCGTCTGAAGTGCCAGGTCATATACCAGAAATGGGTGCACCTGCGTCATTTGAGAGCAAAACTAGATCTCATGATCATGCGAATGAGGATAATGCTTTGACTCAAGCAATGTTGCGAGTCTTAGAAAGAGTAGCTGGGGCTAGAACTGGGCCAGTAGTTCGCGGATCAATATCAGAACGGCTCAAGTCTAGTGGTGCAGAAGTTTTTAGAGGTGTCTCCGGTGTAGCTCTGAATGTGGCAGAATATTGGCTTGAGGCTGTGGAAAGAATTATGGATGATCTGGAGTACACCGTCAGCAGAAACTGAGAGAAGCCGTGCCTTTGCTAAGAGACGAGGTGTATCAATGGTGGCTTACTATTCAAGAAGGCACCGAGGCTGCATTGGTTACTTGGGATTTCTTTAAAGCTGCTTTCCAAGGGAAGTACGTTGGGACAAGTTATGTAGATGCCTGGAGGAAGGAATTCCTGAATTTGGTTCAAGGAAGTAAGACGGTGGCAGCTTACGAGGTAGAATTTCTTTGCTTGAGCCGTTATGCTCGTACTATAGTGCCGACTGATCATGAGTAGCATGTACACTTTGAGGATGGGTTGAATGATGAGTTGCAGTCTTGATAGCCCCACAATAAGTCTGGACTTTTACCTCACTTGTAGAGAAAGCTAAGATAGCGAAGAGGCTAAGAACTCGAGCGCCGAGCGGTGAAAAGTCAAAGGAAGAGGATTTTAAGTACTCTGGTTCTTCTAAAAGGTTTCAAAAGAGGCCACGAAATGATCAGCCAGTTCAAGCTAGGGCACCTAGGACTACCAATCAGAGTCGAGAATGTGCCGATTGTGGAAGACGACATCCCAGAGAATGTTAGAGGAAAATTGGCGCCTACTTTAAATGTGGTTCCAAGGATCATCAGTATAAGAATTCCCTCGTGATTTGTCGACTCGGAAGCTCGTAACCCTAATGCTCAGCCAGCTAGAGGTACTCAGCAGCCACCAAGAGATCGTGGCGATAATGGTAACGGACGTGGACAGGGTACACCGGGTGGAGGTAAAGGTGTTAGAAGTAATACGGAGGCAAGACAGCCAGGATTGGTCTATACGGTTAGACATCGTGAGGACGGCGATGCACCTGATGTGATAACTGGTACGTTCTTCATCTCTGATGTACCTATTACTGCTTTGATAGATATCAGGTCTACCCACTCGTATGTTGCTAGTGCCATATCTGGAAACCTAAATATTAGATCTGAGATTACCGATAGAGAGATGACGGTAATTAGTCCTTTAGGATAGTCGGTAATAGTGAATAAATTATTTAGAGATGTGCCATTGGAGATTCAAAGAGACGTATTTCTAGCGGACTTGATGGAATTACCTTTCGGCGAGTTTGATCTTATTTTGGGCATGGATTGGTTGGTGAAGCATCGGGCGCAATTGGATTGTGCGGAAAAGTGATTGACAATTAGGACTGTGGATGATGAGGAGGTAATAATGATAGACGAGCGAAGAAACTTTTTGGCAAATGTGGTATTTGCTTTAAAGGCAAAAAAGTTGGTGCGAAAAGGGTATGGAGCATTCCTAGCCTTCATCAGTGCTTTAGATGCCGAGGAACTATCGGTAGAAGGTGTGAGAACGGTGAAAGAATTTTCAGATGTCTTTCCCGAAAAACTTTTGGGTCTACCTCCAGATCGGGAAGTAGAATTTGGCATTGGGCTTTTGCTTGGAACGGCTTCGGTGTCCATTACTTCTTATAGAATGGTACTGAAGGAGTTAGCAGAGCTTAAGGCTCAAATTCAAGAACTTCTAGATCAGGGATTTATTCGACCAAGTGTGTCTCCGTGGGGAACACCAGTTTTGTTCGTCAAGAAGAAGGATGGGTCGATGCGTATGTGCATTGATTATAGGCAGTTGAATAAGTTGACGATCAAGAATAAGCATCCATTGCCGAGAATTGATGACCTATTTGATCAATTAAAAGGAGCTTCAGTCTTCTCCAAGATTGATTTGAGATCGGGTTATCATCAACTCAAGGTGAAAGTGGCAGATATTCATAAGACGGCATTCGAACTCACTATGGGCATTATGAGTTTTTAGTGATGCCGTTTGGTTTGACTAATGCACCAACTGCATTTATGGACATGATGAACTGAGTCTTTCAACCCTATTTAGACCAGTTCGTAGTAGTGTTCATAGATGACATTTTGGTATATTCAAGGAATGAAGAAGAGCATGACTCACATTTGCGCCTTGTGTCACAAATTTTGCGAGATAAGCAACTTTATGCCAAATTCAATAAGTGTGAATTTTGGTTGAAGGAAGTGACTTTCTTGGGTCATGTAGTGTCAGCTGAAGGGATAAGAGTTGATCCTCGAAAGGTAGAGGCTGTGTTGGATTGGAAACCTTGAAGTCGATGGTGAGATTCGAGTTTCTTGGGTTTGGTGGTTATTATAGGCGCTTTGTTGAGGGTTTTCGTTGATTCTTTGCACCTAACTAAGTACATTGTGAAAGGAAGTACCATATGTGTGGACCGATAAACAACAAGAAAGTTTGAGCGAAGAAGATTCTAACGAAGCGCCCGATCTAGGGTTGTGGACCCTCATCCGGTGAAAATAAATTATTCAAAGTCATACGTACCCCCGAGCCATTGTTTACTCGTGGTTCTGAACCTTTGATCTGAGAGAAATTGAAAATAATTATTGTTCGAGATTCTGAGGGTAAGGATCTAGATCGTTAATCATTAGAATAGTTTTATATTAAATATTAGTGTTCTAACCATCGTGATGTGTGTTTAGATATCGACGAGCGGGAAAGTGTAGTTCTCACCGTAATCAGGTGTGTAACTTTACACTTATCTCTTGGGTTATATTATATCGTAATCGTTTTAATAAAAATCGTAAATCCAGTGAGATTGAAAAAAAATACGTAATACTAATTCTTTTATGTGAATGCATGAAACTGAAATCACCGTTGTGGAAAATTACGGATATGCCCTTAATGGGTTATTTTGTGAAAGAAAGTGATATTTTTGGCCATATGAATAATTTGATTAATTGGCCAAGTGTGGAAATTGTGAAAAGGCCTCATATGTTAAATGGGCCGAATTACGAAATGTCCCGATGGACCGAATTACGAAAATACCCTTTATTGGGCCAAAAAAATTGAAATATGTTGTTTTATTGGGCCAAAATTGAAATATGTCATTTTATTGGCCTAGAATGAAATATGTTGATTTATGGGCCAAAAGTGATATTAAAATATGAGCAAAATAAGATATGAGATGAAATGGGCCAAATTGCTATTTTGACTAATGGGCCAAATTGATAAATTGTAATATGGGTTTTATAAAATTCACCTTACAATATTTTGTTATGCATATACATGATTGCATGGGTTGGGATAATTGATGAAGAGAAGAAAGGCCTGATGCCAAAAATCTAGATTGGTGACTCTGTCACGATGGCCTGTTCCCCAAAAATCTAGATCGGTGGTTCTACCACAATTATTTAAATGGCCTGTTACCACAAATATGATAAATGTCCTGTTGCCACAATTATTATAATTGGCTTAAAGCCTACTACTGGTGTTGTCGGGGTGGGTTGACTTGATCCCCACAGGTGTGATGGTTGATACGGGTGGTGTGTAGCGGATGGAAATTAGGTTTGGTTGGGAATTACATATTACATGCATTATTATTTTCATATACTTGATCTATAAATATTTACATTTGTAAAATGGGCTCAGGTCCAATTATATGTTTATATGGTTTTGGCCCAGTGAATCCGGTAAGTGGGTTACACATTGAGTTCTAAGTAACTCACCCCATTTTTTACCCCTCTCAGGTAATAATAATTGATGGAGACTTGGGTCGGAGATGACTTCGTGTGGGAGCTATCCTACAAATTGTGGTTTATAAAACTTTAAAACTTCTTTAATAATTTTTATTAAGTACTATTTTAATGGCGATGTAATAAGGCCTCTTTAATTTATGGATTCTATTATGTGGATGGATTTTATTATGTTTTAGTTTTCCTAAGTTTGATTGGTTTAGTTTTCATAAATGTTTTTCTATAACTCTCGTATCTTAAACATCACTGAAACTTAGGAAACTCTTTTAAAACTCTTCGATAAAATATTTCAACTAAATAAATCCAAAGTTTTAATCAATTACTACTCCATAGATCAAATGATAAACCCTTGTGTTTTTAATCATGGATTTCGTATAAACCTCAATTTTTGATAAAGTCATTCTCTTAATCATTTTGGAAATTTGATTTTCTACATTGTTGATGATTTGAATGCACATTCAATTTGTGTGGCATGCCAAAATTCGGCTTAATGCATAGGCGGGTTTGGGGTGTTATATTTTATGGTATCAGAGATCAGTTTCAAAACTCGGCTGTTGTTTGGGTTCAATAATGATTTCTGTTTAAAAAACTATTTAAATTTCTAGACCTTACGTTTTAAAGGTAGTATGGCACCACGAGCATCTGGCACCAAGTCAAGTAAGTATTTGTTTATTAAATGTTTATTATTGTGATGAGACCTTAGGACCACTCTAGAACTTCTAGTTTTAGGTGTTGAAAACGATAGAGATCGAGACTATAGGATGTGATTGCGAAAACAACCCTATCTCTTATATCTCATAAAATATCATTAATAAAGATTGAAATAATATTCTGATTCATAAAACTTGTAATCAGATTAAAATCGAATTAGTCATTATGAGCACTAGAGGACATGGTAATGGACGCGGTAGACGGGGCCGTGGTAGAGGACGAGGTGCTACGTCTGAAGCGCCGGGTCATATACCGAAAATGGATGCACCTGCGTCATTTGAGAGCAAAATTGGATCTCATGATCATGCGAATGAGGATAATGCCTTGACTCAAGCAATGTTGCGAGTCTTAGAAAGAGTAGCTGGGGCTAGAACTGGGCCAGTAGTTCGCGGATCAATATTAGAATGACTCAAGTCTAGTGGTGCAGAAGTTTTTAGAGGTGTCTCCGGTGTAGCTCCGAACGTGGCAAAATATTGGCTTGAGGCTGTGGAAAGAATTATGGATGATCTGGAGTGCACCGTCGAGTAGAAACTGAGAGGATCCGTGTCTTTGCTAAGAGACGAGGCGTATCAATGGTGGCTTACGATTCGAGAAGGCACCGAGGCTGCATTGGTTACTTGGGATTTCTTTAAAGCTACTTTCCAAGGGAAGTACGTCGGGACAAGTTATGTAGATGCCCGGAGGAAGGAATTCCTGAATTTGGTTCAAGGAAGTAAGGCAGTGGCAGCTTACGAGGCAGAATTTCTTCGCTTGAGCCGTTATTCTCGTACTATAGTGCCGACTGATCATGAGCACTGTGTACGCTTTGAGGATGGGTTGAATGATGAGTTGCGGGTACTGAAAGCCCCACAACAAGTACGGACTTTTACCTCGCTTGTAGAGAAAGCTAAGATAGCCGAAGAGGCTAAGATCTCAGAACGCCATAACTGTAATAGACCAAATTTGACCCTAATCAGAACGGTGGTTTCGGGACCACGAATCTGAGCTCGAGAAATATTTAAATATTATATTTAGTGTTTATTATATATGAATTTATGTGTGTAAAAGTTTCGTAGAAAAATTTTATCGTTTAAGTATTGAATTGATAAAAAGATTGAATCTCGTAAAAGGTAAAAGTGGTATACTAAAGTGTAATGTGCTAATTTGAGCATGGATTTTTGATATGAAGTGTTAAATGGGTAAATAACCCATTTTAAGTTAGTGGGTGGTATATGACATGATTGACCTTAAGTTTTATATTATATAATTTTATGATATAAGGTTAAAATAGTAAATAGGTTAAAACCATATTATATGTTAATTAAAACATAAAAAATATTTTCATTCATATTTCTTGGCCAAATATTGAGAAAGAAAAGGGAGATAGGTTCTTTGAATTTTCGGCAACATTCAAGCCAAATTCAAGGTAAATTCTTAGTCGGTTTTGTAAATTTTTACGTTTTTGAGATCGTTACTTGAGCGAAAGAGACCCATGTTGTAATTTTTAAAACTAAGCATGTCTAAGGTTCGGCCATTAGCATTCTTATATGATAATTGATGTTTGATTAATTTAATTTATTGTTAGGACAAAGATTGATAAGTTTTGTATTGAAGTTTTAGAGAAAAATTGAGTAAATAGGACTAATTTGTAAAAATAAAAATTTGAGAGGGCTTAAATGCAAAATAAATGAAAGAAATGGACTTATATGGTCCTTATACATATTCAGCCCTTGAGTGTTGTAGAGAAATTTTGTGTAATTTGTATTTTGTGCAATTTGGACTAAATTGTAAAAAGGTGAAACCCTAAGGGTAAAATGGTAATTTCCCTATTTATGTGCTTAGGGACCAAATTGAGATGAAATGTACTTGAATGAGCTGAATTTTAATGTGTTTTAGATCAAGAGCAAAGAAAAACGGATTTAGATCGGGGAAAGACGAAGGTTCTCGAATAGCCGATTTGCACGGTCTATCGACAACAGAGGTAAGTCCTTAAGCAAATATACGTTGAAAATTATTTATGTGACTTAATGGATGATGAAATTTAAATGTTTTGAGGATATATATATATAAGATAGCCGAATGTAGATAAATATTTTAGCAAGAAGTGTTGTAAAATTTTAATTGAATTGATAAGTTCATGTGATATGAATTAAATATGGTTTGTGTAATTCTAGTTAGCTTGTAATGTGAATGAGATGGAAGTAATATTGTATTTCGGGCTTCGAGCCTAGCAGGCCTTGTGCCGATGATGTAATTCGGGCTTTAATGCCTAGCAAGCTTCGTCTTGGTGATGTAATTCGGGCTTTAATGCTCAGCGTGCTTTGTCTTGCATTGATGTAATTCGCTTTAATGCCTGATGTAAGGCTTTAATGCCTAGCGTGCTTCTCTTGGTGATGTAATTCGGGCTTTAATGCCTAGCAGGCTTCGTGCCGGTGATGTAATTCGGGCTTTAATGCCTAGTAAGCTTCATGCCGGTGATGTAATTCGGGCTTTAATGCCTAGCAGGCTTCGTGCCGGTGATGTAATTCGGGCTTTAATGCCTAGCAGGCTTCGTGCCGATGATGTAATTCGGGCTTTAATGCCTAGTAGGCTTTATGCTGGTGATATGCTACAAATGGAGATTCTGAGAATCAAACAAGGTGAGATATATATATAGTTATGTGCTAAAAGTTCGGGTAAGAATTTGTCTACTATATTAGTAAGGAAGAAAGTGAGTTAAGTTCTTTTTGTTTTGAATCAAATTTGATGTGTAGAAATGGTCAATTGCTCAAGTTCTATATTATATAATGTTGAATCTATCATTGATGTGAATATACATAGCTTATATGTGAAGTTGATAAAGTATATGTTCGAGTGACATAGTGATGAAAATCGATACAAATGTGACCCTAGTATTCTATTAGTGTATTCTATATATAGTATATATATTCAAAAATTTATGTACAATATTATTAGTTTGAAAATTTAAGTGTTTACTTGTATGTTCATTGTAAGTATATGTGCTTAAGACTTACTAAGCCAATGAGCTTACTCTGTTTATGTTTGTGTTCTATTTTATAGATCGATAATTCAACTACGGGCTCGGGGATCATCAAGCGATTGACCACACTATCACTCTCTTTGGTATAGTTATGTTTTGTAAACTTTTGAATCAAAGGCATGTATAGGCTTTGTTTTGATAAATAATGTATGATGTCGGTTTGTAAATATAAATATGGCCTTGCGAATAAAATTTATTTCTTTTAGTTAAGTTTAGGTTTCATATTTGATATGGTAGCTTGCATTAAAATACCATTAGATATGTGATTTCGGTCATGCTTTAAATCATACGGAATATGATCATATGATATATATATATATATATATGGTGTAATATTGGGATATGCACTTAGGTATAAAGGAGTAAATGTGAATGTACAAAGATACCATGTAAAATAGCTATCTTATTTTGTTTTAATGACTTGTTTATGCATGGTAAAATGTATATATATATTTATACTTGTAATGTCATTTGATAATGCTTAAATATGTATGGCTTTGTGGTAAGCATTTAGAGTAAAATTTTATACTTGATAAAGAGTACCTATGGTACGCATAAATGCATGTAAATTATGTTTGAATCGGGCATATCATATATTTAAGAATTGAATGAACATAGGTACCACTATTTCATGTATTGTATGTTAAATGCATAAATAAAATACTAGGTTATGAGTTGATCTTGTTTGGAGTTTAGGTTTACATTTGAATGCTAAATATATTCGGTTATGTGAAATGAGTATTAAGGTATGATTATGTGGTTATAATTACATAAGTATATATATATATACGTAGGTAATGGTCATTGCGAATGGGATGAATGAAAACGTGAATTGATGAATCGGTTGATATTTATGTACATGTTATGTTATAATGCAAAATGGTTACATATACTGAATGGTATGATCTTAAATGATAAAGAAATGAGAAATTTATGAAATCCATAATGATGTATGCGTTAATAAAAAAAAAAGAAAAAAGAAAGGAGTAAACCGATTATCTTTGTATGCTTATTTAGTATTTGATGGTGAATGATTCAATGAGTAATGAGTCACTAGTTGTTAATGATTTTATTTGTGAAGTATTACTAAATGTCTTGATATTCGACTAGGGATCTTGCTTTCTTTTCGATAGTATGATTTGGTATACTATATTTAAGTGGTAACATGTATAAAAGTGCATTTGATGGGTGTTGAGGTGGGTAATACCTCGTAACCCTACTCCGTGATGGATACGGGTTAGGGTGTTACATTTTATTGGTATTAGAGCTACGGTTTAGTCGATTCTAGGACTACTAGTAGTACGTAAGAGTCTAACTATACATGCCTTTGAATTTTATATGTGATAGTGTGGTGACTTTTGACAATTTCAATTGTATTTTATATAGTAAATGGATTTGATCCCGATAGAGTTGTAGTGATGATGTGGAGAGTGTTGCTTTGGTCTCGCGCATGGATCGGCGCCATTAGACTCTCAACCGATTCACGGTAACCACGAGGAGAGGCTAAACAAGCCTTCTACCAAATGATGAATGAATGGTTTACCAGTTTGTTCGAATAATCCGTTGTACAACAACCTCCACCCGAATAATCCAACTCGATACCTTGACACCCAGATGATAGATCCAATGAGATCTAGTAGGCCCTTGTTGATAAAATCAGAAATTTGAAAATGAGGAATTCAAGGCTAATGATGATGATGATGCAGAGAGAGCTGAAATGTGGCTTGATAACACTATTCGGGTACTTGATGAGCTATCATGCACTCCAGACGAATGTTTGAAATGTGCTATATCTTTACTTGAGGACCGCCTATCACTGGTGGAATACACTAGTATCAGTGGTTCCAAAAGAAAAAGTGACATGGGATTTCTTCCAGAATGAATTCCACAAGAAATATATCAGCCAGAGGTTCATCGACCAGAAACGTAAAGAATTTCTTGAACTAAAGCAGGGCAAATGCGGTGATCGAATATGGCGAAAATTTATAGATTGAGCCGATATGCTCTGGAGTGTGTATCAATTGAAGCCATTATGTGCAAAAGGTTTGAAGATGGTTTGAATGAAGATTTAAAGTTGCTTGTTGGCATTCTTGAAATCAAAGAGTTTGTGACACTAGTCGAACGAGCTTGCAAAGTGAAGAGCTTGGGAAGGAGAAAAGAAAATTTGAGATGAAGCTAGAGACACTCGTAAAAGACCGTCGGGTAAGAATTTCCATTCCACATCTAAGAAGTTTAGAAATGACTTTAGCCGACATAAAGCTACTTCGGATTCACCTAGACGTGATCGACCTCCAATGAGCTCCTAAGCTACCTCGATGGCCAGTGTTGATAACATTCCACAGAATCGAGTTGAATGCAAACATTGTGGAAAATGGCATTCTGGGAGTTGTAGAGTTCGTGACCGTCCCGCTTTAAATGTGGATCCTCGGACCATTTTATTCAAGAGTGCCCGATGTTATGAAAGAATCGGCCGAGAACTCTAGACCGAGCGAAGGCATCAAGACAGGCGGACCACCGACATTTTAGCAATGTAGGTGGTAGTCAGAGAGGGACGAAGAACATGAAAGTTCGATCTGAGGCTAGAGCTCCAGCTAGAGCTTATGTTACTCGAGCTAGAGAGGATGTTGCTTCTCCAGATGTCATTACCGATACTTTCACCCTTTATGATACTCTGTAATTGCATTGATTGATCTGGTTCGACCCATTCATATGTATGTGAAACTACGGTATTGAAGAAGACTCGCCGATTGAGTCTCTTGAGTTTGTGATTCACGTATCCAACCCTACCGGTAGATGTGTGTTTGTTAATAAAGTGTGTAAAGGTTGCCCATTGATGATTGAGGATTTTTGTTTCCCGATCGATTTAATCTTGTTTCCTTTCGATGAGTTTGATATAATTTTGGGAATGGGTGGTTAACTTCACATGACGTAGTGGTGAATTGCAAAAGAAAGCTTATTGATTTGAGACATCGAGCGGTGAGATCATTAGAATTGAATCCGGTGATTTAAGTGGGTTTCTCTCGGTGATATCCTCGATGTTAGCCCGTAAGTATGTGAGAAAAGGGTGCGAAGCTTATTTGTCTTATGTCTTGGATAATAAATTGTTTGAGAAAGCATTGAATCTATCTGATTGTATGTGAATACCGGATGTGTTTCTGAAGAACTACGGGTTTACCCCGAGACGAGAGATTGAGTTTGGCATTGAATTAGCACAGGAGCGACTCCGATCTCAATAGCTCCATATCGGATGGCACCTACTGAGCTAAAAGAGTTGAAAGCACAGTTGCAAGAGTTAACAGATAAGGGCTTTGCACGACCAAGTTTCTCTCCTTGGGGTGCACAGTTCTTTTGTGAGAAAGAAAGATGGAACAATGCGAATGTGTATTGATTATCGGCAAGCTGAATAAGGTAACAATAAAGAATAAGTACCGTTACCCGGATTGATGATTTGTTTGATCGGTTGAAAGGGCTTCAGATTTTCAAAGATAGATTTGAGATCGGGTTATTATCGATTCTTGAGTCGAGATACGAGATGTGCCAAAAGCGCATTTGGACGAGGTACGGACATTTTGAGTTTTTGGTTATGCCTTTTGGGCTTACTAATGCACTGTTATTTTTATGGATTTGATGAATCGGGTTTTAGGCAGTTTTGGATCGATTTGTGGTAGTGTTTATTGATAACATATTGAGCTACTCCAAAGATGAAATTGAACACCGAGCATTTGAGGTTAGTGCTACAAACTTTGCGAAATCAGCGGTTGTATGTGAAGTTTAGTAAGTGTGAGTTACGGATGAAAGAGGTGACTTTTTGGGACATGTTGTTTGAGATCGGGCATTCGAGTTGATCCGAACAAAATATCGACTATACTTGATTGGAAGCCATCAAAAATGTTTTGAGATTGAAGTTTTTAGGGACTTGCGGTTACTATCGATGATTTGAAAGGTTTTCTATGATAGCTACCCCATTGACAAAGTTATTGCAGAAAGATGTCAGGTTCGAGTGGTCAGAAAAGTGTCAGAAAAGTTTTGATCAGCTGAAAGCCCTTTTGACAGAAGCTCCAGTGTTAGTTCAGCCTGAATCGGGTAAAGAATTTGTTGTTTATTCTAATGCTTCTTTAAATGGTTTGGGCTGCGTTTTGATGCAGGAAGGCAAAGTTGTAGCCTATGCTTCAAGACAATTGAAGCCGCATGAAAGAAATTAGTCCTTTAGGACAGTCGATAATAGTGAATAAATTATTTAGAGATGTGCCATTGGAGATTCAAAGAGAGGTATTTCTAGTGGACTTGATGAAATTACCTTTCGGCGAGTTTGATCTTATTTTGGGCATGAATTGGTTGGTGAAGCATCGGGCACAATTGGATTGTGCCGAAAAGTGAATGACAATTAGGATTGTGGATGATGAGGAGGTAAAAATGATAGGCGAGCGAAGAAACTTTTTGGCAAATGTGGTATCTACTTTGAAGGCAGAAAAGTTGGTGCGAAAAGGGTATGGAGCATTCCTAGCCTTCATCAGTGCTTTAGATACCGAGGAACTATCGGTAGAATGTGTGAGAATGGTGAAAGAATTTTAGATATCTTTCCCGAAGAACTTTCGGGTCTACCTCCAGATCAAGAAGTAGAATTTGGCATTGAGCTTTTTCTTGGAACGGCTCCGGTGTCTATTGCTTCTTATAGAATGGCACTGAAGGAGTTAGCGGAGCTTAAGGCTTAAATTCAAGAACTGCTAGATCAGGGATTTATTCGACCAAGTGTGTCTTCGTGGGGAGCACCAGTTTTGTTCGTCAAGAAGAAGGATGGGTCGATGCGTATGTGCATTGATTATAGGCAATTGAATAAGTTGACGATCAAGAATAGGTATCCATTGCCAAGAATCGATGAACTGTTTGATCAATTAAGAGGAGCTTCAGTCTTCTCCAAGATTGATTTGAGATCGGGTTATCATCAACTCAAGGTGAAAGTGGCAGATATTCATAAGACGGCATTCTGAACTCGCTATGGGCATTATGAGTTTTTAGTGATGCTGTTTGGTTTGACTAATGCACCAGCTGCATTTATGGACATGATGAACCGAGTCTTTCAACCCTATTTAGGCCAGTTCGTAGTAGTGTTCATAGATGACATTTTGGTATATTCGAGGAATGAAGAAGAGCATGACTCACATTTGCGCACTGTGTAGCAAATTTTGCGAGATAAGCAACTTTATGCCAAATTCAGCAAGTGTGAATTTTGGTTGAAGGAAGTGACTTTCTTGGGTCATGTAGTGTCAGCTGAAGGGATAAGAGTTGATCCTCGAAAGGTAGAGGCTGTGTTGGATTAGAAACCGCCGAAGGCAGTAGCTGAGATTCGGAGTTTCTTGGGTTTGGCTGGTTATTATAGACGCTTTGTTGAGGGGTTTTGTTGATTGCTGCACCCCTAACTAAGCTATTGCGAAAGGAAGTACCATATGTATGGACCAATAAACAACAAGAAAGTTTCGAGAAACTGAAGAAGATTCTAACGGAAGCACCAGTACTGATTCAACCTAAGGCCAAAAAAGAGTTTACCATTTACTGTGATGCATCACACACGGGTTTAGGATGTGTACTGATGCAAAGTGGAAAAGTAGTAGCTTATACTTCTCGACAATTGAGGCCACATGAAGTCAACTATCCTACTCATGATTTGGAGTTGGCTGCGGTGGTGTTTGCATTAAAGATTTGGAGGCATTATCTCTACGGTGAGAAGTCAATCATTTATACGGACCATAAGAGTCTTAAGTATCTCCTTACCTAAAAGGAGTTGAATTTAAGACAACGAAGATGGGTAGAGCTTTTAAAGGATTATGATTTCTCAATCGAGTACCATCCTGAAAAGGCTAACGTTGTGGCGCACGCGTGTTGAGTCGTAAAGTTGTATCGGAGTTAAGAGCAATGTTTGCTCATCTTAGTTTGTATGAGGATGGCAGTCTACTAGCGGAACTTCAGGTGAAGCCTCTGTGGTTGGAGCAAATCAAGGAAAAATAATTATCCGATGAAAAGTTGGGTCCTTAAATACAACAAGCTGAAAGTGGTATAATAGGGGATTTTGGTTTGAACAAGGATGGTGTACTGTGTTTTCGTGGAAGGGTTTGTATGCCCAAGGATTCGGATTTGAGACAAATGATTCTTCTAGAGGCGCATAGTAGCCCTTATGCTATGCACCCCGGAGGAAATAAGATGTATCGAGATCTCCGTGAACAGTATTGGTGGCCAAAGTTTAAGTGGAAAGTTACTGATTTTGTGGGAAAGTGTTTGACTTGTCAACAAGTGAAGGCAGGACATCAATTACCCTCGGGTTTATTGCAACAGGTAAAGATTCCTCTATGGAAATGGGAGCGGATAACGATGGATTTTGTTAGTGGGTTACCCTTAACACCTACTAAGAAAGATTACATGCAGGTGGTAGTAGATCGATTAACAAAGACCGCTCATTTTCTACCGGTTCATACGGATTACTCGTTCTGAAGTTGGCTAAAGCGTATGTATCCGAAATCGTGAGGTTGCATGGGGTACCGGTGTCTATCATATCGAGCGAGGATCCTAGATTTACATAAGTTGGAAAAACTTGAACAAAGTTAAACTTGACGGCTTTTAATCCTCGATTAGATGGGCGATGAAATAGTATTTGATTTTGGAAGACATGTTAAGAGGATGTGTGATCGACTTGAGAGGAAGTTGGGAGGATTTTCTACCATTGTGAGTTAGCGTATAATAACGATTACCAATCCAAATATCAAAATGGCACCTATAAAGCGTTATATGGTCGTAGATGTCATACTCCTACTTGTTGGGTGAATTGGGGAATGAGCGGTTGTTGGGTGCCGAATCGATATCGAGATGGAAGGAAAAGTAAAGGTGATTCGGCGTGATTAAAGGAAGCTTGGATAGACAAAAGTCCTACGGATTCAAGCGTAAAGATATTGAGTTTGTGGTGGGAGATTAGGTCTTCTTGAAAGTTTCACTGTGGAAAAAGATTTTCAAATTCGGAAGGAAAGGCAAGTTGAGCCCTAGGTTCATTGGACCGTACCATGTGTTGAAGCGGGTAGGACCAATGGCCTATCAACTTGATTTACCTTTGGAGTTGAGTCAAATTCATAGTGTCTTCCATGTTTCTATGCTGAGACGCTATAGATCGAATCAAATCGCACATAGTCTAGGTAGAAGAAGTGGAATTAAGGCCGATTTGTCTTTAAGGAAGAACCGGTGAAAATCTTAGATCGCGATGTTAAGGTGTTAAGAAAGAAGACCGTCCCGTTGGTTAAGGTTCTTTGGCGTAATCACGAGGCGAAATCACGAGGATGCAATTCAACAAGGATATCCTACCTCTTTTAACTGTGTAAATTTCGAGGATGCAATTCAAGGAAGTAGAGTTGTAACATCCTAAAATCGAGTATCGATATGATACATGTCTTGGTGCTTAACTTGTGTATAATTAAAATTTTGCATGTTTAATATAGTCTTGAGAAGACTTGAGAATTATTCAAAATTAGAATAAATTTTAGTAAGGAGTACTTAATTGAAGTGGATCAAGTGACTTTGAGGTTTAAGTAAATTTAAGTGTCAAAAACTAGCATAAGATGAGCTAGTAGCAAGATGGTGTTGGCGCATGTAGGTTTGCTTGAGGGAAAAGGTTCGAATCCTTAGATGTGCATTGAGTTTTGTCTTTATTTTGTTTCCTCCTTCAATGTGTTGGTCATGGATAGGGATAAAGATGAGTTGGATAACATTTTTGGCAAGAAGACCAAAGGAAAAAGGTAAGTAAAAGTTTAAGGAAAAGAATCTCATGATTTAAGGTGATAGGGGGACATAAGGCATGAATCAAGGACTTTGGATGGCCAATTGTCCATGAACATGGACGGCATAGGGGGCTAAGGGGGATGGCCGGATTTTGGTGATTGGTTTGGTAGGATTAGGTGCTTGATGAGCACACTTTTCCATTTACCAATTGGTGTTTTAGCAAATTTTCTCTCCAATTTTCCTCTCCCTAGCCGAATGTACCATGAGCATTGAGAAAACAATTGTTACTTTTGCCATTTCTTCTTTTTGACCATTTCGATATTAATTTAGTCACTCTCTCTAAAACTTTTCTCTTTTCCTTGTGACCGAAAACCATCTAGCTATCAAAGACCATTTCTTTTCTTCTCTTTTTCTCTTCATTGCCGAATGCACAATTGTCCCTAAACTCTCTCTTTTGTCTTCTCCCTATTCTATTTTCCTCTCCATTTTACTTATCATTCAAACACATATTTTTCTTTCATCTATCTTCTATGGCCGAATGTTTGTGATCATTATAGCTGAATCTTCCATTCTTCATAACATCTATTTTTCAATCATTTTCTTCTATTCAAACTTTGGATCATCAGTAAGTATCATTTCTTTGTCTTTTCTTTTGATATTTGGTCACTATGGCCGAATGTTAGAATGTTTTTGGAAGAGACTTTTTAATTGATTAACCAATCATTTATTCAAACGTTTTCTTTCGTTATTTTTAGTGAAATAATGGAAGGGTCGAATCATCATCTTTCCGGAGAAATCTTGAAGTTCAATTAAGATTTGATCATAACGTACAAAGGATTCTCTTGAGATTATTTGAAATATTAAGGTAAGCCGAAGTCACTCTTTTAAGTCATTAGTCTTAAGATTTTCGATATATTGTTAGGACTAATGATCCTTTGTCTTTGAAGACAATCAAGATAGGGACGAAAAGGGTAGTTAATAGTGTTCGAAAAAAGGGTGGTTCCATTATTCCCCCTAAATTCAAGAGAAGGACTGTTTCAGGAATCTGAGACTTTCCACTGGGTTGTGGACCCTCATCCGGTGAAAATCAATTATTCAAAGTCGTACGTAGCCCTGAGCCATTGTTTACTCGTGGTTCTGAACCTTTGATCGGAGAGAAATCGCAAATAATTGTTGTTCGAGATTCTGAGAGTAAGGATCTAGATCGTTAATCATTAGAATAGTTTTATATTAAATATTAGTGTTCTAATCCATCGTGATGTGTGTTTAGATATCGACAAGTAGGAAAGTGTAGTTCTCACCATAATCATGTGTGTAACTTCACACTTATCTCTTGGGTTATATTATATTGTAAGTGTTTTAATAAAAATCGTAAATCTGGTAAGATTGAAAAAAAATACGTTATACTAATTCTTTTATGTGAATGCATGAAACCGAAATCTCAGTTATGGAAAATTAAGGATATGCCCTTAATGGGTTATTTTGTGAAATAAAGTGATATCTTTGGTCATGTGAATAATTTAATTAATTGGCCAAGTGTGGAAATTGTGAAAAGGCCTCATATGTTACATGGGCCGAATTACTAAATGTCCCGATGGACTGAATTACGAAAATACTATTTATTGGGCCAAAAAAATTGAAATATGTCGTTTTATTGGGCCAAAATTGAAATATATCGTTTTATTGGGCCAAAATGAAATATGTTGCTTTATGGGCCAAAAGTGATATTAAAATATAAGCAAAATGAGATATGAGATGAAATGGGCCAAATTGCTATTTTGACTAATGGACCAAATTGAGAAATTGTAATATGGGTTTTATAAAATTCACCTTACAATAATTTGTTATGCATATACATGATTGCATGGGTTGGGATAATTAATGAAGAGAAGAAAGGCCTGATGCCAAAAATCTAGATTGGTGACTCTGTCACGATGGCTTGTTGCCCAAAAATCTAGATCGGTGGTTCTACCACAATTATTTAAATGGCCTGTTGCCACAAATATTATAAATGGCCTGTTGCCACAATTATTATAATTGGCTTAAAGCCTACTACTGGTGTGTTGGCGGGGTGGGTTGACTTGATCCCCACATGTGTGATGGTTGGTACGGGTGGTGTGTAGCGGATGGAAATTAGGTTTGGTTGGGAATTACATATTACATGCATTATTATTTTCATATACTTGATCTATAAATATTTACATTTGCAAAATGGGCTCAGGTCCAATTATATGTTTATATGGTTTTGGCCTAGTGAATCCGGTAAGTGGGTTACACATTGAGTTCTAAATAACTCACCCCATTTTTTTTACCCCTCTCAGGTAATAATAATTGATGGAGACTTGGGTCGGAGATGACTTCATGTGGAGGCTATACTACAAATTGTGGTTTATAAAACTTTAAAACTTCTTTAATAATTTTTATTAAGTACTATTTTAATGGCGATGTAATAAGGCCTCTTTAATTTATGGATTCTATTATGTGGATGGATTTTATTATGTTTTAGTTTTCCTAAGTTGGATTGGTTTAGTTTTCATAAATGTTTTTCTATAACTCTCGTATAAAATAAAGGTTTTTCTTAAACATCACTGAAACTTAGGAAAATCTTTTAAAACTCTTCGATAAAATATTTCAACTAAATAAATCCAAAGTTTTAATCAATTACTACTCTATAGATCAAATGATAAACCCTTGTGTTTTTAATCATGGATTTCATATAAACCTCAATTTTTGATAAAGTCATTCTCTTAATCATTTTGGAAATTTGATTTTCTACATTGTTGACGATTTGAATGCACATTCAATTTGTGTGGCATGCCAAAATCTTGCTTAATGCATAGGCCGGGTTTGGGGTGTTACATTTTATGGTATCAGAGATCAGTTTCAAACTTGGCTGTGGTTTGGGTTCAACAATGATTTCTGTTTAAAAAACTATTTAAATTTCTAGACCTTACGTTTTAAAGGTAGTATGGCACCACGAGCATCCGGCACCAAGTCAAGTAAGTACTTATTTATTAAATGTTTATTATTGTGATGAGACCTTAGGAACACTCTAGAACTTCTAGTTTTAGGTGTTGAAAACGATAGAGATCGAGAGTATAGGATGTGATTGCGAAAACAACCCTATCTCTTATATCTCATAAAATATCGTTAATAAAGATTGAAATAATGTTCTGATTCATAAAACTTGTAATCAGATTAAAATTGAATTAGTCATTATGAGCACTAGAGGACGTGGTCGTGGACGCGGTAGATGGGGCCGTGGTAGAGGACGAGGTGCTACGTCTGAAGCGCCGGGTCATATACCGAAAATAGATGCACCTGCGTCATTTGAGAGCGAAACTGGATCTCATGATCATGCGAATGAGGATAATGCATTGGCTCAAGCAATGTTGCGAGTCTTAGAAAGAGTAGCTGGGGCCAGAACTGGGCCAGTAGTTCGCGGATCAATATTAGAATAACTCAAGTCTAGTGGTGCAGAAGTTTTTAGAGGTGTCTCCGGTGTAGCTCCGAACGTGGCAGAATATTGGCTTGAGGCTGTGGAAAGAATTATGGATGATCTGGAGTGCACCGTCGAGCAGAAACTGAGAGGAGTCATGTCTTTGCTAAGAGACGAGGCGTATCAATGGTGGCTTACTGTTCGAGAAGGCACCGAGGCTGCATTGGTTACTTGGGATTTCTTTAAAGCTACTTTCCAAGGGAAGTACATCGGGACAAGTTATGTAGATGCCCGGAGGAAGGAATTCCTGAATTTGGTTCAAGGAAGTAAGACGGTGGCAGCTTACGAGGCAGAATTTCTTCACTTGAGCCGTTATTCTCATACTATAGTACCGACTGATCATGAGCACTATGTACGCTTTGAGGATGGGTTGAATGATGAGTTGCAGGTATTGATAGCCCCACAACAAGTACGGACTTTTACCTCGCTTGTAGAGAAAGCTAAGATAGCGAAGAGGCTAAGAACTCAGAACGCCAAAAAAGGGAAAAAGTCAGAGGAAAGAGGGATTCTAAGTACTCTAGTTCTTCTAAATGGTTTCAAAAGAGGCCACGGAATGATCAGCCAGTTCAAGCTAGGGCACCTAGGACTACCAATCAGAGTCGAGAATGTGCCAATTGTGGAAGACGACATCTCGGAGAATGTTGGAGGAAGACTGGTGCCTGCTTTAAATTTGGTTCCAAGGATCATCAGTATAAGAATTGCCCTCGACGGATTTGTCGACTCGGGAAGCTCAGAACCACGATGCTCATCCAATTAAATGTACTCGTGACCACCAAGAGGTTGTGGACCAAGTCGTGGTGGTAATGGTAGCAGACATGGACAAGGTGCACCAGGTCAAGGTAATGGTGTTAGAAGTAACACGGAGGCAAGACAACCAGGATTGGTCTATACGGGTAGACGTCGTGAGGACGACGATGCACCTGATGTAATAACTGGTACGTTCTTCATCTCTGATGTACCTATTACTGTTTTGATAGATATCGGGTCTACCCACTCGTATGTTGCTAGTGCCATATTTGGAAACCTAAATATTAGATCTGAGATTACCGATAGAGCGATGACGGTAATTAGTCCTTTAGGACAGTCGGTAATAGTGAATAAATTATTTAGAGATGTGCCATTGGAGATTCAAAGAGAGGTATTTCTAGCGGACTTGATGAAATTACCTTTCGGCGAGGTTGATCTTATTTTGGGCATGAATTGGTTGGTGAAGCATCGAGCGCAATTGGATTGTGTCGAAAAGTGAATGACAATTAGGACTGTGGATGATGAGGATGTAATAATGATAGGCGAATGAAGAAACTTTTTGGCAAATGTGGTATCTGCTTTGAAGGCAGAAAAGTTGGTGCGAAAAGGGTATGGAGCATTCCTAGCCTTCATCAGTGCTTTAGATGCCGAGGAACTATCGGTAGAATGTGTGAGAATGGTGAAAGAATTTTCAGATGTCTTTCTCGAAGAACTTTCGGGTCTACCTCCAGATCGGGAAGTAGAATTTGGCTTTGAGCTTTTGGCTGGAACAGCTCCGGTGTCCATTACATCTTATAGAATGGCACCGAAGGAGTTAGCGGAGGTTAAGGCTTAAATTCAAGAACTGCTAGATCAGGGATTTATTGGACCAAGTGTGTCTCCGTGGGGAGCACCAGTTTTGTTCATCAAGAAGAAGGATGGGTCGATGCGTATGTGCATTGATTATAGGCAATTGAATAAGTTGACGATCAAGAATAGGTATCCATTGCCGAGAATCGATGAACTGTTTGATCAATTAAGAGAAGCTTGGTCAGGTGAAAGAGGCGGATATTCATTTTCCAAGATTGATTTGAGATCGAGTTATCATCAACTCAAGGTGAAAGAGGCGGATATTCATAAGACGACATTCAACTCGCTATGGGCATTATGAGTTTTAGTGATGCCATAGTGGGATCATCATTTAATAAAGTTTTTAATGATTTATATAAACTTGGTAAATTTACTCACACGCATATTTAATTGTTGTAGATATATTATGGCTACAAATACTAGCACACTATCATTGCGATCGGTCCTTGAGAAGGACAAATTGAATGGTTTGAATTTTCTTGGTTGGTTAAAATAGCTGGAGGATTGTCCTCAAGCAAGAACGAAAATTGTATGTCATTGAACAACCACTTCCTAATGAACCACCTATTAATGCCTCGAGAAGGCTGATAAAGATGCTTACAAGAAGTATCTCGATGACATGGTAGATGTTGGATGCCTTATGCTTGCCACTATGAATCTGAGCTTGAAGCAACATGAGGACATGGTTGCTCATGATATGATCGAGCACTGAAAGAACTTTATCGAGGGCAAGCACGGCAAGAGAGGTTCGATATCTCTAAAGCCCTATTCAATGTAAGTTGGTGAAGGAAGCCAGTGGGACCTCATGTCCTTAAGATGATTGGCTATATTGAAAGTCCATCTAAGCTTGGTTTTCCATTGGGCCAAGAGTTGGCCATCGATGTTATACGCAATCGTTGCGGATAGCTACTGACCGTTTGTCCTTAATTTCAATATGAATGAAATTGACAAGACGCCACGATTGATCGGTATGTTCTGAGCTCTTTGAAGGTAACATGAAAAGGTTGGACCCAAGCCCATACCGATGGTCCGTAACAACAAGGGCAATGGAAAGGCCAAAATTGAGACAAAGCCAAGGGTAAAGGTAAGCCCAAGCTGGCAAAGGAAAGGCGCAATGAAACCTAAAGGTGGAGTGTCTAAGGAAGGAAGCTGCTTTCATTGTGGTGTGTTGGACATTGGGCGGAGCGCCTATCTATCTTGAGGAAGTCAAGAAGGCCAAAATAAAGTTTTAACGTCTGCCTTGGTATTTATGTTATTGATATTAATTTATCAACTACTACTTCTTGGGTATTAGATCTTTGGTTGTGGTTCTCATATTTGTACTTACATGCGGGGACTACAAAGGAGTAGGGCGTTGGCTAGAGGAGATGTGGACCATGAGTTGGAAATGGAGCAAAGGTTCTTTGCATTAGCTATGGGAACATATACTTTATCTTTGCCTAGTGGACTTGATTTAATTTTAGAGGATTGTTATTTTGTGCCCAGTTTGACTAAAAACATTATTTGGTTTCTTGTTTAGACAAAATTGGTTTTGAGATAATTATTAAGAATAATTGTTGTTCATTTTATCTCAATAATGTTTTTTATGGTTGGCACAATTGATTAATGGCCTCTATATTTTAGATCAAATGAACCCTATTTACAACATAAATACTAAAAGATCTAAAATAAATGACTCAAATCAAACTTATCTTTGGCATTGTCGTTTGGGCCACATAAGTGAGAGGCATATCTATACTCCATAAAGATGGTTTCTTAGATTCATTTGTTTTGAACAATTTGAAGTATGTGAATCTTGCTTATTAGGAAAAATGACTAAATCTCCTTTTCTTGGTAAAAGTGAATGAGCTAGTGATTTATTGGGCCTAATACATTACGATGTATGTGGACCAATAAATACCTGAGCAGGTGGATTTCAATACTTCATTACTTTCATTGATGATTTGAGAGATATGGGTATATTTATCTCATGCGCCATAAGTCCGAGTCTCTTGAAAAGTTCAAGGAATTCAAAATGAAGTACAAAATCAACTAGGCAAAACTATCAAGTCACTTCGATCGATCGAGGTGGAAGTATTGAGCCTAGAGTTTGATGATCTATTGAAGGAATGTGGGATTGTCTCACAACTTACTCCTCTGCTACTCCTCAATAGAATGGAGTTTACGAGAGAAGAAATCGAACTTTATTAGACATGGTTCGATCCATGATGAGTCATCTTGATCTCCGAGCTTCTTTTGGGGACATACAATTGAGGCAATTGCTTTCACACTAAATCGTGTTCCATCTAAATCGGTTCAAAAGGCGCCATATGAGATGTGGTGGAAAAGCGTCGATATGTCTTTTATGAAAATTTGGGGTTGTGAAGCTTATGTTAAGCGTCCGGCGTCTACTAAGCTTGAACCCAAATCGAAAAGTGTATTTTGTGGGGTATCAGAAAGAAACCAAAGGTTATTATTTCTTTAATCCCATTGAGAACAAAATGTTTGTTGCTCTGATGGTGTCTTCCTAGAGAGAGAATTTATTTCTAGAAAAGGAAGTGGGAGAAAGATTGAACTTGAAGAAATTCGAGAATCACAAGATACCTTGAACCGGTGATAGAACAACGACAAATTCCACAAGAAATTGAGGAATAAGTAATCTTTGTAGAAACACAACCACCATGAAGATCTTTAAGAGAACGCCATGCACGAGAGATATGGATTTCTCATTACAACACATGGTGACGTTCTTCTTATAGATCAAGATGAGCCTAGGACTTATCAAGAAGCGGTGGCGAGCCGGACTACGAGAAATGGCTTGAGGCCATGAGATGCGAGATGGATTCCATGTATGAAAATCAAGTATGGACTTTGATTGACCCACGAAGGAGTTAAACCTATAGGGTGCAAGTGGGTTTTCAAAAGAAAACCGACATGGATGGTAATGTACAAACATACAAAGGCGATTAGTCGCTAAAGGTTTCGCCAAATTCATGGTGTTGACTATGATGAAACCTTTTCTCCTGTAGCTATGTTTAAATCCATCGAGGATCTTGCTTCGCCATAATTGCATTTCATGATTATGAAATCTGGCGGATGGACGTCAAAATAGCTTTCCTTAACGGAAACTTGAAGAGGATGTGTACATGACACAACTGAAGGTTTTGTCAATCCAAAGGATCTTTGGAAAGATTTGTAGCTACAAAGATCCATTTATGGATTAAAGCAAGCTTCTCGAAGTTGGAATCTTCGTTTTAACGATGCAATTAAAGAGTTTGGTTTTATCAAAATGAAGATGAACCATGTGTTTACAAGAAAGTTAGTGGGAGCACTATCACATTCTTGGTACTATATGTGGATGACATACTTATCATGGGAAATGACATACCTACCTTGCGATCTATTAAGACTTGGTTAGGAAGTTGTTTTTCTATGAAGGACTTGGTGAAGCTACTTACATCTTAGGAGTCAAGATCTATAGAGATAGATCAAGGCGACTACTAGGTCTAAGCCAAAGTACATACATAGATAAAATCTTGAAAAGGTTGGTATGGAAGAATCTAAAAGAGGATTTCTACCTATGAGACATGGTATTTCACTCTCGAAGGAAATGTGTCCTTCAACTCCACAAGAGAGAACGCATGAGTAAAATTCCATATGCTTACGCTATTGGATCTATCATGTATGCCATGTTATGTACCCGCCCGGATGTCTCAGTATGCCTTAAGTATGACGACGGGTACCAAGTAGATCCGGTGAAGGTCACTAGACCACGATCAAGAATATCCTTAAGTACTTGAGAAGAACTAAGGATCGTTCCTAATATATGGAGGTGAGGAAGAGTTAAGTGTAAAGGTTACACCGATGCGACTTCAAAACCGACAAGGGCGATTCTCGATCGCAATCGAGTTTGTGTTTTGCCTTAATGGTGGTCTTTGTGGTGGAAGAGTTCAAAGCAAAATCAAGAGTGATTCTACAATAGAGGCGAGTATATTGCAGCCGGTGAGGTAGCAAAAGAAGTGGTTTGGATCAAGAAGTTCATTCTTGGACTAGGGTTGTGCCTAGCATATCGGATGCTATAGAACTCCGATGTGATAACAATGGAGCTATTGCACAAGCTAAAGAACCCGGATCTCACCGTGATCCAAACATATACTTAGGCGCTATCATCTTATTAGAGATTATCGATCGATGAGATGTTGAGATATGTAGAGTACCTACAGATGATAACATTCTTGATCCCTTGACCAAGCCTCGACATAGCGAAGCATGATCGTCACACTAAGTCTCTTGGTATTAGATATATGATTGATTGGTCTTAGTGCTAGTGGGAGATTGTAAGAGTATGCCCAAAGATCAATCATGAGATGGTTGTAATAACATACTTGATTTACCATGTTTATTAATATAAGCGTTGTCATTATTATTTGGTTTTCATACGTCTCGTGTACAAATAAAGCATTTTATAATAATGTCACGAGAATAATATGATTATTCTTAAAATATCCTTAGTCAAGTATTATTGTTGACTAGGACAACAATAATGCATTAAGACTAACATGTAGTTGATTGATGATAAAGAGTTATCATTGATATGGAGTGTCAAAATCAATGCATGAATATGTGTGTTAGAGAACAACATATTGGGTGACCCGCTATGAGTATGTTTCTTGGATTATTATGTAATTGTCACAACATTACTCATAGTGATTAATATATATATGATCCTTAGACTTGAGATAATCATTATCCCAACATCGTGAGTCGTATATTTTGATCTGATCAAGCGTGCAAATGGCGGGTTGTTCTATAAAAGGCGATGTTGGATATATCACAATCAATGTAGAGGGATATTGTTGATCAATATAGGATAAGTCCCTCCCACATAATGGGAGTAATATCTTAGGCCACTTGATTGAGTGAGACTAGAAATGCATGGCCATGCTCAAATAAGTTGACATGAGATGTCATACTAATTTGTATATCATAGTCTACTCAAGATATCAAGAAACATGGAATGGACTATACAAGTGTGACTATTCCATGACTTGTATCTATTCGGAGATAAAGGACTTAAGGATTAATGCATGAAAAGTTAATCACAAAAGTTATGTCGAATCATGACTTCTTGTATCTTAGGTAGCAATGATGCATTGCTAGATGCCACTCATTGTTTGTGACATTAGAATCGTTCTAGTATTACTACTAACGTTACAAGAACCTCTGAGGTCACACCCTATGGTTGAAATGAGCGGAATGAAACATAGTTGGTATTGTGTTTGATTGTCACATGAATTTAATTAATTAAAGAATTAATTTAATTCGCAATCAAATATTGAATATATTATATGACTTTTTGGTTTGACTAATGCAAATGATGCATTTATGGACATGATGAACCTAAAATTTTAGTCTTTCAACCCTATTTAGGCCAAGTGGATTACGAGAGGCCGACATCGTAGTAGTGTTCATAGATGACATTTTGGTATATTCGAGGAATGAAGAAGAGCATGACTCACATATTGCGCATTGTGTTGCAAATTTTGACGAGATAAGCAATTTTATGCCAAATTCAAGAAGTGTGAATTTTGGTTGAAGGAAGTGACTTTCTTGGGTCATGTAGTGCAAATTTGAAGGGATAAAAGTTGATCCTCGAAAGGTAGAGGCTATGTTGGATTAGAAATCCTCGAAGGTAGAGGTCGAGATTCGGAGTTTCTTGGGTTTCACTGGTTATTATAGACGCTTTGTTGAGGGGTTTTCGTTGATTGCTGCACCCCTAAATAATCTATTGCGAAAGGAAGCACCGTATGCGTGGATCGATAAACAACAAGAAAGTTTCGAGAAACTGAAGAAGATTCTAACGGAAGTGCCAGTACTAATTCAACCTGAGGCCAAAAAAGAGTTTACCATTTACTGTGATGCGTCACACATAGGTTTAGGATGTGTACTGATGCAAAGTGGAAATGTAGTAGCTTATGCTTCTCGACAATTGAGGCCACATGAAGTCAACTATCCTACTCATGATTTGGAGTTGGCTGCGGTGGTGTTTGCATTAAAGATTTGGAGGCATTATCTCTACGGTGAGAAGTCAATCATTTATACGGACCATAAGAGTCTTAAGTATCTCCTTACCCAAAAGGAGTTGAATTTAAGACAACGAAGATGGGTAGAGCTGTTAAAGGATTATGATTTCTCAATCGAGTACCATCCTGGAAAGGCTAACGTTGTGGCAGACGCGTTGAGTCGTAAAGTTGTATCAGAGTTAAGAGCAATGTTTGCTCATCTCAGTTTGTATGAGGATGGCAGTCTACTAGCGGAACTTCAGGTGAAGCCTCTGTGGTTGGAGCAAATCAAGGAAAAACAATTATCCGATGAAAAGTTGGGTCCTTTAATACAACAAGCTGAAAGTGGTATAATAGGGGATTTTGGTTTGAACAAGGATGGTGTACTGTGTTTTCGTAGAAGGGTTTGTATGCCCAAGGATTCGGATTTGAGACAAATGATTCTTCTAGAGGCGCATAGTAGCCCTTATGCTATGCACCCCGGAGGAAATAAGATGTATCAGGATCTCCGTGAATAGTATTGGTGGCCAAAGTTTAAGTGGGATGTTACTGATTTTGTGGGAAAGTGTTTGACTTGTCAACAAGTGAAGGCAGAACATCAATTACCCTCGGGTTTATTGCAACAGGTAAAGATTCCTCTATGGAAATGGGAGCGGATAACGATGGATTTTGTTAGTGGGTTACCCTTAACACCTAGTAAGAAAGATTCTGTCTGGGTGGTAGTAGATCGATTAACAAAGACTACTCATTTTCTACTAGTTCGTAAGGATTACTCGTTACAGAAGTTGGCTAAACTGTATGTATCTAAAATCGTGAGGTTGCATGGGGTACTAGTGTCTATCATATCAGACAGGGATCCTAGATTTACATCACGATTTTGGAAAGCTTTACATGAGGCTTTGGGAACAAAGTTAAACTTTAGTACGGCTTTTCACCCTCAGTTAGATGTACAGTTAGAAAGAGTATTTCAGATTTTGGAAGACATGTTAAGAGGATGTGTGATCGACTTCAGAGGAAGTTGGGAGGATTTTCTACCATTGACAAAGTTCGCGTATAATAACAGTTACCAATCCAGTATCAAAATGGCACCCTATGAAGCGTTATATGGTCGTAGATGTCGTACTCCTACTTGTTGGACTGAATTGGGGGATGACAGTTGTTGGGTGCTGAACTGATATCTGAGACGGAAGGAAAAGTAAAGGTGATTCGAGCACGATTAAAGGAAGCTTCGGATAGACAAAAGTCATACACGGATCTGAAGCGTAAAGATATTGAGTTTGCGGTGGGAGATTAGGTCTTTTTGAAAGTTTCACCGTGGAAAAAGATTTTCAGATTTGGAAGGAAAGGCAAGTTGAGCCCTAGGTTCATTGGACCGTACCGTGTGTTGAAGCGGGTAGGACCAATGGCCTATCAACTTGATTTACCTCTGGAGTTGAGTCAAATTCATAGTGTCTTCCATGTTTCTATGCTGAGACGCTATAGATCGGCTCCGTCGCACATAGTACCTGTAGAAGAAGTGGAATTAAGGCCAGATTTGTCTTTCGAGGAAGAACCAGTGAAAATCTTAGATCGTGATGTTAAAGTGTTAAGAAAGAAGACTGTGCCGTTGGTTAAGGTTCTTTGGCGTAATCACGGAGTGGAGGAAGCTACGTGGGAGCCTGAGGATGCAATTCGACAACAATATCCTCACCTCTTTTAACCAGGTAAATTTTGAGGATGAAATTTTCTTTAAGGAGGGAAGAGTTGTAACATCCTAAAATCTGAGTATCGATATGATACATGTTTTGGTGCTTAACTTGTGTATAATTAAAATTTTGCATGTTTAATATAGTCTTGAAAAGACTTGAGAATTATTCGAAATTAGAATAAATTTTTGTAAGGAGTACTTAATTGAAGTGGATCAAGTGACTTTGAGGTTTAAGTAAATTTAAGTGTCAAAAACTAGCATAAGATGAGCTAGTAGCAAGGTGGTGTTGGCGCATGTAGGTTTGCTTGAGGGAAAAGGGTCGAATCCTTAGATGTGCATTGAGTTTTGTTTTTATTTTGTTTCCTCCTTCAATGTGTCGATCATGGATAGGGATAAAGATGAGTTGGATAACATTTTTGGCAAGAAGACCAAAGGAAAAAGGTAAGTAAAAGTTTAAGGAAAAGAATCTCATGATTTAAGGTGATAGGGGGACATAAGGCATGAATCAAGGGCTTTGTTTTGGAAACTTTGGATGGCCAATTGTTCATGAACATGGACGGCATAGGGGGCTAAGGGGGATGGCCAAATTTTGGTGATTGGTTGTAACACCCCAAACTCGGCCCATGAGTCCTGACCGGATCTGGTATGTCTCGGAGGAAAATAGTTTGAATCCTTTTGAGTGTCTGGTGAAAACTTGTTAAAATGTGGCTAAGGTATTAAAACGGGGTTGATAAAACTCAGTTGGGCTTTTTATAAACATGGTTGTGTTGATAAACCCTTTTGAAAATGTTTGATCATGTAACATTTTAAAATCGTCAAAGTTATGGTTGACTTGGTTTATTTTTGTTACCCGATGGTAACATCTTTGAAAACCCGTAGAAGTTTATTAATTTTGAAAAGTTACTTTTAACCGGTTTACATATCATTTGTAAATTCATTTGTAGCATAACATAAGTAAAATAAAATAACATCTAAATAATAAATAGCGGCCTTATTACAATCCCAAAATAAGATGACTTAGAAAATAAATAATATTATCTATGACAAAATAAGTTTAAATCCAACGATAAGCATGGCCACCTCGAGTCCTCTCCGGCTCCATCTCCGTGATCTACTCATCTGCAAAATAGTAAGGGAAGGGGTGAGTCACCAAGACTCAGTGTGTAAATCCCCCACCCGGAAAATACAACTCATACACAATTTATTAATAAACATGCAAATATGCAGCCCCACTAACCATCCGTACTCCTTAACTACCCTGTGTGGTCAAAACCACTGGTGGTCAAAACCACTGGTGACTAGTGTTACAAATTAAATGATGGGGCCAACCCATTGTGTGGTCAAAACCACTGATGACCATAGGTCACAAAATATCATAATGTGGTCAAAACCACTGGTGGTACCAAACCACTGGGACTTAGTCACAATTATCATCGGTGTGGTCAAAACCACTGGTGACAAAAGTCACAATAAATTTGATGGGGCCAACCCATCTTGTGGTCAAAACCACTAGTGACAGTCCATAAAATCATCCCCCTCCTCTCATCAATCCCACCATCATCATGCATTATGTACAACATATCATTTAACAGCATATGATGGCAAACTCAATCATATATCATAAACAAAGTAATAGGGGACTTACCCGGCAACCATGATTATGCCACAAGCTAATCACTACCAAAAAGATTAAAGAAAAGCAACAATATAGTCATGTAAACTAATAAAGTGTGTAGTGAGTTTTACACACCTGTCACTACCGAAATCCCTAGATCCCGAAGATCCGATCTACGTCGCTAGATCTTGACCCTATATTCGGCCAATTATCAATGTTAATACCAAAGGCCTATTCGGCCATAACAACTTAATACCAAAGGCTCTTACCTTAAACGGATTTGGTTTCCAAACAAATCCTGAAGCCTTAATTAGCCCCTAAATCCATGGCACACATTAGTTTCGGCATTTAAACATAAACTTTTTAACAAATGGCCCTTGGCCGAATGTAACTTATTCACTTACTCCACTTATCGAAATCTCGAAAGCTTCCTTCAATCGGCTATGGCTTCCCTACAATCGATTTAAGTACATCATTAAGAGTCATAGGCCATTCGGCCATAATCTTGAACCTAAAAGAGGGTATCGCCCCTTACCTTGATAACTATCTCGGCCTCTAACCACCACTAGTCGGCACCACTTGTGATGTTAAGGGTTTCGGCTACCCTTAAAGAAGAGACAAGAATCGAATGCTAGAGTGAACAGCACCTTCCCTAAGGGATTCAGCTCAAAAGAAGAAAAGAAAGTATGGGGTCGACCTTACAAGAAAGAAAAGAGATGAAGGGAGGGTCTTGGAGTGTTTCGGCTTTCAAAACAAAATAGAAAAGAGAGAGAGGAGGGTGTAGGGAGATTCGGCCAGCAACCAATTTGGAGAAGAAAAGAAAAGAATTTTTCTATGAAATTCGGCCCCTCTCTTTAGTGATAAACCGAATGTGGATGGCCCCCCAACGAGTCCCATAATCGGCCATCACCTTCTTTTTGGTGATAAATTTCCAGCTTTTATCAAATTACATTTATCTTTTATTTATCCCTTAATCTCCTCTTAAACAAATATAATGAAAATAAACTACTAATATTCACCCTTCCAGCTGAATTCTAGAGCAAAAATTAAGCTCCTTCTTATCAATTTAAGAGTCCAAAATCATGCCATTACTTTACCCTCTTCACGCCACTTTGAAAAAAAATAGAACCAAATTGCAGCTCCCTTGATTCGAACAAGACCTCACTGCTGCAGCCCCTCCTTTCAACGCCCCATGCCATTTCTCCCAATTGACTTTCATGTCATAAAACCTCACCATTTATTTATAAGACCTCCCTAGGCCGATCACCCAAAAATAAAATGCCAAAACGCCACTCCAGCAGCTCGAACCTATGACCTGCGCCATCATCACCTCCAAGCCCAAACCACTCCACCATCTCAACTTGCATGTCTAAACCTTACCCACAAAATTATTTAAAGCCTTCTTAACTTAACCCTTTATTTAACGCCCAAAAAGACCAAAAGAAAAACACTTCCCCCTTGTAACTCCCAAGATTCGAACCTCCTCCCTTGCAACACCCTTAGACGCACCAAGCCAATTGTGCCAAATAAATCCTTGTGTCATGTTCCTTCCAAAATTTTTCTTAACCCCTTATGTCACCTAGCTCCCTTCTTTTAACACTTGAAAAGAAATTTTTAGTCCTAAGTCAGGCCTAGCTCGGGGTTAATTCTAGACCCTAAACATTCTTAGCAATCAAAATATTTATTTCTTCAAGCACACACATGGGAAATTAATTAAATTACAAACAACCCCTAATTTAGGGTGTTACATTGGTTTGGTAGGATTAGGTGCTTGATGAGCACACTTTTACATTTACCAATTGGTGTGTTAGCAAATTTTCTCTCCAATTTTCCTCTCCCTAGCCGAATGTACCATGAGCATTGAGAAAACAATTGTTGCTTTTGCCATTTCTTCTTTTTGACCATTTCGATATTAATTTAGTCACTCTCTCTATAACTTTTCTCTTTTCCTTGAGACCAAAAACCATCTAGCTATCAAAGACCATTTCTTTTCTTCTCTTTTTCTCTTCATTGCCGAATGCACAATTGTCCCTAAACTCTCTCTTTTCTCTTCTCCCTATTCTCTTTGCCTCTCCATTTTACTTATCATTCAAACACATATTTTTCTTTCATCTATCTTCTATGGCCAAATGTTTGTGATCATCATAGCTGAATCTTCCATTCTTCATAACATCTATTTTTCAATCATTTTCTTCTATTCAAACTTTGGATCATCAGTAAGTATCATTTCTTTGTCTTTTCTTTTGATATTTGGTCACTATGGCTGAATGTTAGAATGTTTTTGGAAGAGACTTTTTAATTGATTAACCAATCATTTATTCAAACGTTTTCCTTCATTATTTTTAGTGAAATAATGGAAGGGTCGAATCATCATCTTTCCGGAGAAATCTTGAAGTTCAATTAAGATTTGATCATAACGTACAAAGGATTCTCTTGAGATTATTCAAAATATTAAGGTAAGCCGAAGTCACTCTTTTAAGTCATTAGTCTTAAGATTTTCGATATATTGTTAGGACTAATGATCCTTTGTCTTTGAAGACAGTCAAGATAGGGACGAAAAGGGTAGTTAATAGTGTTCGAAAAAAGGGTGGTTCCATTATTCCCCCTAAATTCAAGAGAAGGACTATTTAGGAATCGAGACTTTCCACGGGTTGTGGACCCTCATCCGGTGAAAATCAATTATTCGAAGTAAACGTACCCAGAGCCATTGTTTACTCGTGGTTCTGAACCTTTGATCAGAGAGAAATCGCAAATAATTGTTGTTCGAGATTATGAGGGTAAGGATCTAGATCATTAATCATTAGAATAGTTTTATATTAAATATTAGTGTTCTAATCCATCGTGATGTGTATTTAGATATCGACGAGCGGGAAAGTGTAGTTCTCACCGTAATCAGGTGTGTAACTTCACACTTATCTCTTGGGTTATATTATATCGTAAGTTTTTTAATAAAAATCGTAAATCCGGTAAGATTGAAAAAAAATACGTTATACTAATTCTTTTATGTGAATGCATGAAACCGAAATCGCGGTTGTGGAAAATTACAAATATGCCCTTAATGGGTTATTTTGTGAAAGAAAGTGATATCTTTGGCCATGTGAATAATTTAATTAATTGGCCAGGTGTGGAAATTGTGAAAAGGCCTCATATGTTAAATGGGCCGAATTACGAAATGTCCCGATGGACTGAATTACGAAAATACTATTTATTGGGCCAAAAAAATTGAAATATGTCGTTTTATTGGGCCAAAATTGAAATATGTCATTTTATTGGGCCAAAATGAAATATGTTGCTTTATGGGCCAAAAGTGATATTAAAATATGAGCAAAATGAGATATGAGATGAAATGGGCCAAATTGCTATTTTGACTAATAGGCCAAATTGATAAATTGTAATATGGGTTTTATATAATTCACCTTACAATATTTTATTATGCATATACATGATTGCATGGGTTGGGATAATTAATGAAGAGAAGAAAGGCCTGATGCCAAAAATCTAGATCGGTGACTCTGTCACGATGGCCTGTTGCCCAAAAATCTTGATCGGTGGTTCTACCACAATTATTTAAATGGCCTGTTGCCACAAATATTATAAATGGCCTGTTGCCAGAATTATTATAATTGGCTTAAAGCCTACTACTGGTGTGTTGGCGGGGTGGGTTGACTTGATCCCCACAGGTGTGATGGTTGGTACGGGTGGTGTGTAGCGGATGGAAATTAGGTTTGGTTGGGAATTGCATATTACATGCATTATTATTTTCATATACTTGATCTATAAATATTTACATTTGCAAAATGGGCTCAGGTCCAATTATATGTTTATATGGTTTTGGCCCAGTGAATCCGGTAAGTGGGTTACACATTGAGTTCTAAGTAACTCACCCCATTTTTTTACCCCTCTCAAGTAATAATAATTGATGGAGACTTGGGTCGGAGATGACTTCGTGTGGAGGCTATACTACAAATGATGGTTTATAAAACTTTAAAACTTCTTTAATAATTTTTATTAAGTGCTATTTTAATGGCGATGTAATAAGGTCTCTTTAATTTATGGATTCTATTATGTGGATGGATTTTATTATGTTTTAGTTTTCCTAAGTTCGATTGGTTTAGTTTTCATAAATGTTTTTCTATAACTCTCGTATAAAATAAAGGTTTTTCTTAAACATCACTGAAACTTAGGAAAATCTTTTAAAACTCTTCGATAAAATATTTCAACTAAATAAATCCAAAGTTTTAATCAATTACTACTCTATAGATCAAATGATAAACTCTTGTGTTTTTAATCATGGATTTCGTATAAACCTCAATTTTTAATAAAGTCATTCTCTTAATCGTTTTGGAAATTTGATTTTTCTACATTGTTGATGATTTGAATGCACATTCAATTTGTGTGGCATGCCAAAATCCGGGCTTAATGCATAGGCCGGGTTTGGGGTGTTACAGAGCATGATCTGACAAAATAATGATCTATCGTATTTCTGTATTTTAATTTCATCGCTTAATCCATCTTCAAAACGGATGCACATTTCTTCCTTGTTTGGTACAATTTCTTGAGCATATTTGTTGAGATGTACAAACTCTCTTCATACTCAGCTACTGATTTGTTTCCCTGCTTCAATTTAAAAAAAAATTTTCTTTTTCCAATCTAAGTATAGTTTATTGATATACTTCTTTTGAAATTTTGTTTTGAAGAAATCCCAATTAATCTTATCACTCAGTATCACTGTTGTTAGCTTTGACCACCAATTGTAAGCTTCGTCTTTAAGTAAAGATACGACACATCTAAGATAACTATTAGGAGAACAAGCCATTTTGAAACACCCCACACCCGGCCCACGAGCCTGAACCGGATCTGGTATGTTCCTAAAGTAAACCTATTGCAAAATCACTTTCGATACTTAGAGAAAATTGTAAATTTTTGGAAAAACTATTATTTTCAGTTGGGCTTAAATTGGAAACCCATTTATTTGATTTTGTAAGCCCATTTAATGAAATACATCTAATAAAGTTCTTTGTAATATCCCGGGTTAAGGGCTATTTTGTTTTGGCATTGGTTGCATGATTAATTGCTTGCTATGATGTTGTTTGGGTGTTTTCGGGGCTTAGTTGTAGGCTAGGAGTGAGCCTGAGTAGGTGGTGAAATTTTAGTTTTGGGCTTTAGGGATAGGAGTGAAGGTGTTGGGGTTTATAATTAATTTAAGTGAGTTTGTAACACAAGAAGGGAGCTGGTGGAGTGGCAAGGCATGCGCCACTTGGAGCATGTGTGTGGAGTCAAATGCAAGGGGGAGGTCTTGAGTTCAAGTCGTGAGAATCCCACCCCTTTTGACTCCCATTTTGGACGGCATGGAGGAAGAGGTTGTGGGCAACTTGAACTCTACCATGGACTTGGTCAACATATTCAAACGGTGGATGGAGAGTGAAAGTAGGAGGAAGACTTGGTAAACTCATTTGAATTGAGTGGTGTGGAGTGTTGTGGGGGATTATGGCGAATTTTGGGGTGTTTGGAGTGGGGAGTGGGCGGCTTGGTGTGGTGTTGGAGGTGCTGAAATGCATTTTCCCCATTTGGTGCATATTCGGTCTTTGTTTGTAAAACAAAAGTCTCATTTTGGTTTTGCTAGCGAATTTTCTTCCAAGGTTTTCTCTCATCTTTTTGCACTTCTTGAAGTGAAAACACCAAACCCTATAGTAGCCGAAACTTCATTTGCTTCTTCCATTTTCTTCTTGAAACCGAAAGTCCAAGTTGCATATCTGAAATTTGCCTTATTCTTTTGGTACTCTCAATAGCGAATGTTCTCTCCTCTTTCACCTCTCTTTCTTCTTGAAGCTTTGTGGTCAAACATCATCCTCCTAATTTTCTTCCTCATTTTTCATTTCGTTCTTTTCTCATTTCCATTCTTAGCCGATTATCAACCCCTATCCTCTTGCATTTCGATTTTCCTTTCCTCTCTCTCGATCAATTTTGGGATGGTATAAAACACCTTGGCGAACCTTTCTTGGTGTAGACCGAATATTAGGTGTTGTTGGGTGATTGTGTTCCATCGGTCTTGTAAAGGGTAAGTACTAGGCGAATGGCCATTTCCCTTTCTCTAGTATTTTACCGATTTTTGGTATGATAAGGGTGACTTTGGTATCGGTTAAAAAGGTATTAACTTCTTGTAAGTAAGCTTTTTTTCAGATAGGGTCCCTTGGGTTCGAAATCAAGCAAGCGAGGCTTCTTACTCATTAAGCAATCGGTGAGTGAGGTGAAATGATTACTCGTGGTTGATTTGTTTAGTTTCGATTATGAATATGGTTTCAAGGATTAACCACCTTCTTTCTAGGGAAAGCCGATTCTTTGAAAGAACCATCTTTGTTGGATTCGGATTTGGTAGGAAACCAAATCCAGTTTAAGGTAAGGGTAAACCGGTGTACCCTTTGATTTATTTGGTTATGGTAGAATGATATGTGTGCTAACCCTTTGGTTGGTTGATTTTAGGATCAAAGTTGTCAAGGTGGTCGAGGGTCTTAGACCGGTTCTTAGTATTAAAGCCTCCGTTAATTGGTGTGTAAACTAACACATACATTTAGTAATATAATTGATAACCGTGTGATGATTAATGGAGCAGTGATGATTGATGTGATACCTAATGGGTATGATTACGGACTCGGGTAAGTCAAGATTATTATTATGAGTTTCTTGATGATCTATATGATACCATGGTTGTGGATGTATGTGACATGGGGTATGAGATTAGACATATTAGCATGATATGCATGATTATATGATATGCATGATTACATGAGTGTGGTATGTTGATGGGTGATCTGAGTGGAGGGAGCGGTGATATTTTGTCTTGACGAGCACCGTGTTTTAGTAACACACTTTGTGACTTTGGGTCACAGAGGTTTAGCACCTCCGGAGGTTTGGTACCTCGGCGTCTCGTCCCATGGTTAACACCACCGTGGGTTGGCCCCACTTGTGAGATATGGGATTGACGCCGGTGATTTGGTATCACACGATGGGTTGGCCCCATCAGCAGATTTGTGACTACGGTCACGGTGCTTTAGCGGCACAAATGTGTCTTTGGGACACGGAGGTTTGGCACCTCATTGCGACTTGTCCCGTGGTTTAACCACGTGGGTTGGCCCACATGAGATATGGGATCGTCTGCTAGTGATTTGGTATCACACGAGGGGTTGGCCCCATCATTGGATTTGTGACCTCGGTCACCGATGCTTTAGTAGCACAATTGTGTCTTTGGGACACCGTGTTTTGGTAACACATTGTGACTATATGTCACCAGTGGTTTGGCACCACCAGTGGTTTGGTACCACACGGGGTAGAAAAGGCGATATGGATGGTTAGGATCGGGTTGCATTAATTATGTTGCTTTGTATGATGTGTGTTAGCATGTTGTTTTTCGGGAGCGGGATTTACACACTGAGTCACTCGACTCACCCTCTCCTTTGACTATTTCAGGTGATACATAGACGCGGACACGGAGCCGGGATGGACTCGAGGTGCTCATGCCATACTGAAATAAAGCTTTGCTCGGACTTTTAAGGAAGTTGGTACTTAAGTTTTATTGTTACTATTTGGTTTTATTTGGGTTGTAAATGGCCTTTTTAAATTATGTTTCGTTTACGATTAAGTTAGATTTATAATGTGCTTTTACAAACTACTTGAGTTAAAATGTGTTAAAACTTGGAAAGACAACGTTTTCAAAACTTCAAAAATGATTTTTAAACTATACCATCGGGTATCATACTATAACTTAGAACAAAATGAACTCGAATTGTTTTTCTAACTTAAATATGGTTTTCTACTAAGACAAGATACTTTAGTAATAATATGAAACAACTTAGACTTCAAACCGACATAAATTAGTTTTACCTACACTTCCGATAAATTTTCAAAGCTCTCTGGGTTTTCAAATACAACATAAATATTTAAGTCAAAACCTACTCAAGTTTTTCTTCAAATACAAAATTTTAGCGAAGTGTTTTCCTCAAACTTTTAAACTCAAACCTAAACCACCCAAAACCTTTTTCCCTGTAGCATACCAGATTCGGTCGTGGTGTATTGACCGGGTTTGGGGTGTTACATTCTTAGTATGAAACTTAGCAATAAGCCAACATAAAGTATAATCCACCGGGCCTTAAGGCCATATTACATCAAGTAAAACCCGAAATAGAATAAAAGCAACTAAAAATAAAATTTAAGTCCAAACTAAATGAAATTTTCTTCATGTAGCATGGCCTCCTCTTGGTCCACCGGCCCGGTCCGTCATTGCTCATCACCTAAAAAATGATTCCCACAATGGGGTGAGTCAACAGACTCAATGTGCACACAATACTATCAATCAATAAATCAGGCATTCATGTTTAAATCATCAAGTCCATATAATAATGAAAATTATGATGCAACCCAAACCCAATCCTAATGGTCCATCCGCTACTCTCCACCCGTACCTGCCATTCACACCGTGGGGACTACTAAGTCAACCCTCCATCCGCTACTCTCCACGTTGTGTCATTAGACACTATAATCAAATTTAAACGTTGTGTCATTTGACACTGTTGTAACCGAAGTTACCAAATTTCGCAATGTGACCGTAGTCAACATTTTTCGTTGGTGAGACCGAAGTCAACACCTTCGTTGGTGAGACCGAAGTCAACACCTGTTCTCCCCCTTTCACATAAATCCCGAATGCCCCAAAACATATATATAGCATAACTTAATTTCATGTTCATATTCGTATATTCGCATGTTATTAAATAACATTTTTTTCCACAATCCTATCGGAAGTAGGAAACGTACCTGGGTACTTTTTGCCACATTTGTGGTACATAGCCACATTCACATTATTATTCATGTCATATATTAAAATATTTAGCCATACAATATCGAAGGATAGTAAGGGTACACACCTTTTTCGCTTAATAGGTTCCTTGATATCTCGAGAAGCCCGATCTAATTTTTTTAGATCTATTAATTCCTATATTCGGCCCACCAAATAAATACATTAATAAACCTATTTTGGCTTAAGCGAAACCAAATCCTAGTAGGATTTGTAAGGAAAAACTTAACTTTGCCGATTTGGTGATTATATAAGTCCCGAAAGTTTGGTTTTTCCTTTACTTGATATTCGGCCAACCTTGTAGTTCAATATGGTTAGTTTTTCGGCTTTTCAAAAATTAAGGAATGGATTTAGATACTCACACAACCCTTAGCGTAATATTTTAGAGGCCTACCTTAGAGATTCCAAATCCGAAAGTTCCTTTTGTCTTGAATATCTGTCGAAATCCCTAAAGATCATAGGTTAGATTTGATCTAACTTTAATAAGTGGTAGTTGGCCTTTAGCAGAATGTGTCTTACCTTAATTTTCCTCGAATCAAATCCCAAACTCCTCTTCCGACATTGACCATAGACAAAGAGAGGTTATTTTCTTAAGCTTTGATTTAAGCGATTTAAAGAACAAGAATCAATTGTTCTTACCTTGGATCCTTGATCTTTATGTTCAACGATTGTGGAAACCCGAGATCCCTTGCATATTCGGCCATGATCAAAGAGAATAGGAATTTAGGCCTTTTACTTTCGGCAACTAGAAAGAAAGGAATTTGAATGGCTTAACTTACCTTGAAACCTTTAATCACTTGTTTCCTTGTCTTGGATTCTTGAGATCCGCTATGGAGATCTAACCGAGATTTGGAAGAGAAAAGTTTTGACTAGGCAATGGCAAAGAGGAGGAAAGAAAAGATGGAGTCCTTGCTTAGGGAATTTCGACAATGAGAGGGAGAAGAGAGCAAAATTTGACAAAGAGAGTGAATGGGAGAAAAGTCTCTATTTTCCTCTTTTAACTGAAAGCGCTAGACCAAGAGTCCAAAACTTGGCACTACTCTCCCAAGTGATAATTTAATCTCTATTAATTATCACTTAATTAAATTAAAAGTCTTTAATCCATCCTTTAATTCCTCATTTATCTTAGAAGAATAAATCCTTTATTTATCACTTAATTTAACAGTTTTATTAAAAATAAAACTCTCTCCTTTTAGTTACCACGCGTCGTCCACCCCTAGCCTTGGGAAGCAAAATTAAACCTTCAAAATTGCTTTCCAAGTGACTCGAACTCATGCCATTCCCATAAACCCTAAGTGACACCTCGAGCCACTTTTCCAAGCTCGATTGTATGACAAAATTTACCAACTTTTTCTTTTAAGGCCCTCTTGCCCTTATCTCCTATTTTGGGCTTTAAAATTTGTCATTAGGCCTTATTTCTAAGTTTCCTAAAATTTTCACATGACTCAGTAACTTGCCATTTTCCTTACATCTTCAGGTTTCCAAAATGTTTAGGTTTCCAAAATGTTTTAGGTTTCCAAAATGTTCAGGTTTCCAAAATGTTTAGGTTTCCAAAATGTTCAGGTTTCCAAAATGTTTAGGTTTCCAAAATGTTTAGGTTTCCAAAATGTCTAAGTTTCCAAAAATGTCTAAGTTTCCAAAAATGTCTAAGTTTCCAAAAATGCCCATTTCCATTTCCATTTTCATTTTTATTTCCATTTCCATGCATTTCTAGGTTTCCAAAAGTATCAAAAATTTATTCATAGTACTTGAAACTTATCATTTCATACAATTAAACTGGAAATGCATAGCCCTATTCAGGATGTTACACATTTCATCAAATACTTGCTGAATATTTTTGAGACAATACTCAGCTTTAGTCGGATCATCATTCATTCTACTCTGAAATTCCTCAATACCATATTTTTCTGACTTTATCAACAAGAATTTGTCGACTTGTATCAGTTGTTGAAGAGATGGAAGTACCACAAGAGGTACAACAGGAGGTGGAGGTTGTTGAGCCATAGGGTTGGTTCGAATGAATTTTGTGAACCATTGACCCATTAAACTGAAGAAAACATTTGTAACTTCATTTTCAGACAGTTGTGGAATCGATAAACTATGAATTGCTTCTTGTTCATTAGTCAGAGAGTTACTATTCACTTCATCAGTGCTAGCACGACTAGATTCTACCGACATCTTTCAAATATAAAAGAGAAACATGGGTTAGATCGGATCAATCAAAATCACACTATCACATGTTTATATGGCATGTAAATTCTAGACTTTAAAATGCTTTGTTTAGTCTGAGAATCGGCTTAATCGTAGCTTTGATACCACTAAATGTAACACCTCTTACCTGGCCCAATCACCGAACTCGAGTAAAGAGATTCTACGGCTAAACTCAATAATCAATAACTACTTTACTAAAAAAACTCAATAATTTATAAATGAGATCCTAAATAACCAAATATACTAAAAATTAAAACTCTATAAGTACCCAATTATAAAATGCATGAATATAATAAGATAGATTTATAATATTTTAATGTTTTAAAGTTAATAGTGAAAATTGTAATTGGTATCAATCTCGCATCAATACCTTTTTAAAATTAATACCAAAATTGAATATTGTTTTCTTTAGAAAACAATGGTATCGATAATTATTTTAAGGTATCGATATTTAATGAAAAGGTATTAATACTCAAATAAAAATCGATACCATTTTAGCATTCTGTTTGTTTTGAAAATTGTTCATATGGTCAAGTATCGATACTAGATGCAAATCGATACATAAGATTAAAATGGTAAAATTTCATCTTTAAAAGTTCATTTCATTCCATAATCACCTATGACATAAGAGACAATAATTTCACCTATTCAAACACTTAAATGTCTAACCAATATGCCCTTATTGACACCACAATTCAATATCTAAGCAAAATTCACATTTCATACAAAATTAAATTTCAATCAAAGTTCTCAAACACCTATATTATATCATGCCAAATCTACCATTACTATTCAATTCATTCAATTCTAATTCTAAAATAATCTAGCCATTCACAAGTAGCATTGAACAAAATAACCAGTAACGCCTCGGTTTTTCGTTAATTTTGGCTTTTGTAATCTCAAGACATAAATACCTATTTGCTTTAGTGGTTGAGTGATTTGGGTGTGCTTGGGTGTGTCTGAGAGGTCCCAAGTTCAAGTCTAAACTTGGGTAAATTTTTGTATTTTTATGAATAATGCCCAAACTTTGGTTAGTAGGCTTATAAGTATTTATTTGTAAGAACATGTTAGAATGGGCCTACTGGTCTGGTGGTTAAGGGGAGTGTTGGTGTGCTGGAGGTCTTGAGATCGAGTCCTAGCGTTGGCATTAATTTTTTCTCTATTATGGGGTAGTGCTTCGATAGAATTAAAATGCTAATTGTGGATGGATGTGGCCGGATTAGTAGGGAATTTGGTCAGTGGTTGTGTTGTAGTAGGATACTTGGGAGTTGGGAGAACAGTGGGAAGCAATAGGAATTCTATTATATTTCTTCTTTTGTAAAAATTTAGTTTCCTTTCCTCTCTATTTTTATGATGTTCCTATCCTCTTTTCTTTGTTTTTCCTTTCGTTCTTCCATTGTTTCCCTCCCAATTCTGTTCGTACGTTTATTGCCCTCTAAAGCCATTGCGTTGCTTCAGTCGATCGTTGGTAAGTAGTTGAGTACGTTATAATTTTGATTTCTTTTAAGTACTACTGGATGGGGATTCACAACATCTATTTTGGATAGCAGAGAATAGGATTGAGCGAGGCTTCTTATGTTGATTCGTAGTCGACATCGTGCGTGGTTACGAGTTAAACGTTAAGCGATCATGCTAGAAATTTGTTGTTGTTGTGTTTTTGAATGAATGTTATCTAAGACTGATTATTGGGGTTTAATGTGTCAATTATAGGTTCGAGATTACTCAGGGATTGCTTTAGCATCAATCAGAACCAAGTGTGTACCCAAACACACAAAAACGAGGTTTCGACAAAAGCCAAAAACTATTCTGTCGACGCCATATGGGCGTGTGGTCGCCCATGTACATGACTGTTAGTCACCACACGGCTGTGCGATCAATGAGCCAGGCCGTACGTGAGCAACAAAGCCGTGTGATGGCTAGGCAAGGCCGTATGCGACACACGGGCTCGACCAATTGGGCCGTGTGGGTCACACAAGCATGTGGCCCATAAGCGTGAACCACACGAGTGTGTGGGATTCTAGGCCATGCCATGTGATCCACACGGCCAAGGCCAATTTGGGCCGTGTGAGCCCATTTTTTTGGAAAACTCTGTAAGGTTGCACGGGTCACCCAAGTTGACTGTGGACCTACCGTAGGGTCTGTAAGCAATGCTTAGACCCCTAAATAAATGATTGATCTGACAGTTTGATTTTTGTACTAAACATGTATGCTGATCTAAATGTATGAACTACTAGCTGCATATTAGCATGCCGCTTTCGGTACAACCTAGTGTGTAGGGCTGGGTGCGTTGATTTTATCACCACATGGTGTGTAGGGTTGGACGGAGTAGGTGTGTAGAGGCTGGTGGTAGATTCTGCTATTTTGTTCTTGTCTGCATATTATGTCTAAAATGGGCTAAGGCCTGAGAATAGGTCTGATTCTGTATCTAAGTGGGCTAAGGTCCTCACCGTTTCTGTAACGAGCTCAGGCCTGAATTATGAATTGATGCTGTTATCTAAGATTTCTATGTGTGCATGTTTTCTGTGGGGATTACACACTGAGTTTGCGAAAACTCACCCCTTTTGTTTAATCCTTTCAGGTAATCCCCAGTAGTAGACGGATTGGTGAAGCGGAGAACTCGACGGTGACCACGGTTCCGGACATTATATACGGTTTATGCTTTTATTATGGTTTGATTATATCTGCATAATTTTTTTTTGTAATAAGGCCTTTACGGATTTTTGTTTTAAATATGGGATTTGTGACGATTATGGTATTACGATTAGAAGTAGAAAAACTCGAGTTTTTAAAATAACCAAATATTTTATTAAATTACATACGAATTCTCAACTTAATTTAAAAGCTTTCGCAAACGTATAATGTTTTGAAAATGGGTAATGAATAAACAAAATGCCACGTTTTGATTATAGCCAAAGATATCTAAAAATAGTTTTTAACATAGTTACGTTTCCTAAAGCACTATCATATGATATCGCCAGATTCGGCCATAACGTCCAGGCCGGGTCTGGGGTGTTACATTTAGTGGTGTCAGAGCCTGTAATATCCCGGATTAGGGCTTGTGCACTATGGCTAAAATTACATGAAATAGTATGCCTTATGTATTGTGAATGTGTTGTGTGCATTTTAGAACCTTGGAAATGTAAGGAAATGCTTTAGAAAATATTAAGTCTTAAGAGGAACCTTGGAAATGTAAGGAAATGTAAGGAAATGCTTTAGAACATATTAAGTCTTAAGAGGAAGCTTGGAAATGTAAGGAAATGTAAGGAAATGTAAGGAAATGTAAGGAAATGTAAGGAAATGTAAGGAAATGCTTTAGAAAATATTAAGTCTTAAGAGGAAGCTTGGAAATGTAAGGAAATGTAAGGAAATGTAAGGAAATGATTTAGAAAATATTAAGTCTTAAGAGGAAGCTTGGAAATGTAAGGAAATGTAAGAAAATGCTTTAGAAAATATTAAGTCTTAAGAGGAAGCTTGGAAATGTAAGGAAATGTAAGGAAATGTAAGGAAATGCTTTAGAAAATATTAAGTCTTAAGAGGAAGCTTGGAAATGTAAGGAACCTTGGAAATGTGACAAAATCGGGCTCGAAAAAATGGCCCGGAGACGCCACTTAGGGCTCTGGAAATGACGCCATATGCTAGGATAACTTGGGCCTAGTATGGCCACATGAAACCCAAAATAATGGGTTAAAATTCGGCACTCCTAAGGTAAGGAGTTGGACGGCATAGGGAGACTAAGGTAGGAGTTTAAGTTGAAGTCAAATTCTTTTAGAATTTCGGCTAAGCTAGGAAAATAAAGATATGAGAGTGATGGCCAAGAAAGGGACTCTCTAGGCTTAGTAATTTCGAAAAAGGAGGAAAACTAAGGCCATTCAACATTCTTTCTTCTCTTTTTAAATCTCTACCGAATTCTCTCGCCATTATTATTTTTTTTCAATTCTCCACAAAGCCGAAAACAAAATCCCCTAGTCTTGCCGAATTTCTCTAAGTTCTATACTTCCTTTTCTTTCCTTGTAAAACCGAAATACCCTGTGCTTCCCATCATCAATTCTTTTTCCTTTGCAAAACCAATCAAAAGCTGAAGATAAGTTTCAAGCCTATAGCCGAATCTCTCTAAGCCTCAAAGCTGAATCTACAAGGGTGTTTTAGTTTCCCGAAGGTGCACCATAGGCCGCATGTTCTTTAGTGATTCGGTCACGATTTCTTCCTCTCTTCTCATCAAGATCTAACCCAAATCAATTGTTTATGCCTATCAATTTCTCTTCTTTAGCCCTAGAAGCCGAATCCTGCTTTATAATAAGCCAGGAGTGCCGATGTTGGAAAAGCCAAGGTGAATAATTAATGGTAGGTGGCGAATGGCCCTATTCTATTCTTTTCTTTTGGCGAATACCATATGGGCTAAGATAATTGAGAATTTTGGTTTGTTGAATAAGTGGAGGATTGCCGAATGTAGGTAAAAATTAGGTGACTTGATTTTTAGGAGGAAAGCATGTAAGTAAGTGAGGTTTTCGGAATTTAGATTCATAAAGGTAAGTGAATCGACATTCGCCAAGGCCCTATTGTGGTATTTAGATCTAATTCTTATTTGTTTAAAAAGCCAAAACTAACTAGTTCAATGATTAAAGGTATTGCCGATTGCAATAAAGAAGCATCACAAAGTTTGAGGATTTAATTTTAATCCAATCGGCACCAAGGTAAGAATTTGATTACAACAATCCCACTAGGATTGGGATTTATAATAGAATGGCTTTTACTAACATGTTAGGGTTGGCCAAATATAGGAATTAAAGATCTAAAGTGATAGAACGAGTTTTTGGGATTTCAGTAAATTCGATAAGTATATCAGATGTGTACCCCACACTATTTCTTAATAAGTTTAAGGCACTGCTTAATATGTATGTATGTTATACGAATGTGGAAATTATAGCTAAGTACCATGTTATGGTACACAGTACTAAGGTACATTTTCCTACTCCTACTATGAGTATGATAAGACTTGTTATGCCATGAATATGAATATGATAAGAATGTGAAATCGGGCCTAAGGCATTATGTTGCATGATTTTGTATGACATGGGCATACGAGATATTATGAAAAAGGGAAGTGAATGTGGTGACTTAAGACCACGATATCTGAATGTGGTGACCTAAGACCACGATATCTGAATGTGGTGACCTAAGACCACGATATCTGAATATAGTGTCTCATAACACAAAGTATGTATCTGGTGGCTATGCCACGAATTTTATAAGGGCGATGAGCACGTCGACTGCAGCGACTGCCTTCGATGGTGTGTAGTGGATGGAGGGTTGACTTAGTAGTCCCCACGGTGTGATGGTTGGTACAGGTGACGTGTAGCGGATGGATAATTAGGCTTGGGTCCGGGATTGCATCATTTCATTTAATGCTATATGATTATGTATGATTTGATATGCCTGAATTTATTTGAGTTTGGTGTTGATTGTACACATTGAGGTCGCTTGACTCACCCTTGTGGGACTATTTTTCAAGTGATGATGGTGATGGACCCCAGGCGGCAGGAGCTCAAGGGTGGCCATGCAAAGCTCAAGGATTAATTTATTTTATTTATGTTTAAGTTTTGAATTATTCGGGTTTTTATTTGATGTGATAAGGCCAAAGTATTGAATCATTTATGCATGCTTTTAAATTACCTAGTATGATACGATTATCATCGAATTTAAAGTTTAAAAGTTAAATTTTTCTTAAGTATAAATATCAAATTGTTTTTAACACCTTATCGACACGGGTTCTTAATTCGAGCCCAACCCAAATCAAGTGTTTTCAAAAATACACATGTTTTTAGCAAAGTTTCAAACAAGATTTGTATGGATTTTCTTTAGAAGCATGCCAGATCCGGTTAGGGCTTGTAAATTTGGGTTTGGGGTGTTTCAGTTTGGTATCAGAGCCTGGCTCAAAACTCGGCCTTGAGGGCTTTTAGGGCCCAAAACATTTTCATCTTTTGAAAATAGACTTTTCTAAGGAATAAACAGGCTTTCGGCATGGCACCAGGACTCAGGCCAAGTCCACAGTGTAAGTACTCCTAACCTCTTTGTGATTTGTATGTAGGGATATATAGGGACGTAGATTAGTGGATTAGGAATTAAACCCTAGGACTAGTTTACCCCCACAATTACATAAGACTCTAATGCACAATTAAACAAACCTGTGTCTAAGTCGCCGAGCTAGGGTGTGGCAACCGTTGTGCGCATGTCTAGGATTGGTTTTAGTGGGAGCTTAGTATTTAAGCAGTCCTAGTGACTCACCTCCTACCCACTCGAATCCTACCTGATGCGTAGCTTCGGTTCACCCTAACCAAGAGGAATTAGCAACATGCAAAACTCAATAATTAAAACCCGAAAGGGACTAGCCACATTTTTATGGAAACCCTAGTTTTAAAAGTCAACAAACTTCCCCTTTGATATGAAACTATTTTGAAATTTTTCAAAATATTTTGATTTACAAAATTACCTAAATACCCTTAGTGGTAAAATTACTAAAATGCCATTGGTTCTAAAATTTCCATATTACCCTTTATTTCAATACAATTTCTCCACTTTGCAAAAGTATCCATGAAACCCTAACTTGTGAAAATTCAAGATACCCTGGTTTGAGAAATTTACAAAATTACCCCTGATTTGTAAAATGACCAAATTACCCCTAACCTGTGCAAATGACCAAAATACCCTCAGTAAGGAAAATCAAAGAAGTGCCCTCAATTTAGAAACCTATAAAGATACCCTTGTTTTGAAAGTCACCAGGAACCATATTTTGCGAAAAAATTACCGAAATAACCCCGATTTCTAAAATTTTTACAACACTCTGATTTGGAAAACAAATTTTCAAGATAACCCCCGAGGTTTTGTAAATTCTGAAATGCCTTTGATTTGTAAAATATTTTCGAATTGACCCCGATTTATCACCAAAATACCCTTATAAGAAAAATGATGAAATTACCCCTGGATGGGGAATGATCGGGAATGCCCAAAGTAGTAAAGTGAATATTGTGAATGAATGTGTCTCTATCGAGATGGATGAATGTGAATGTGAATGTGAATCTCGAATTAGAATAGTGAACTTGAAGCTGAGACTTTGTTTGATCGAGAGAACCACTATTAAACTCCTTTTCATAAAAGCTGTCAGCGGATAAGCAAAGTGGAACAAAGAACTAATACATAAAACTTTTTAATCAGATTAAATCACGACGTTAGTAACGAGTTCTAGTAGACTAAGAAATGTGTTAGTTTTGTTAAGATCAGAGTGCGCAGCAGAGGCATAGTGTGATGAGTTAGGATTGAATGATAGTAAGTAATTTCGAGGACGAAATTATTTTTAAGGAGGGTAGAATTGTAATATCTCAGATTAGGGCTTATGCACTATGGCTAAAATTACATGAAATAGTATGCCTAATGTATTGTGAATGTGTTGTGTGCATTTTAGAACCTTGGAAATGTAAGGAAATGCTTTAGAAAATATTAAGTCTTAAGAGGAAGCTTGAAAATGTAAGGAAATGTAAGGAAATGCTTTAGAAAATATTAAGTCTCAAGAGGAAGCTTGGAAATGTAAGGAAATGTAAGGAAATGTAAGGAAATGCTTTAGAAAATATTAAGTCTTAAGAGGAAGCTTGGAAATGTAAGGAAATGTAAGGAAATGTAAGGAAATGATTTAGAAAATATTAAGTCTTAAGAGGAAGCTTGGAAATGTAAGGAAATGTAAGGAAATGTAAGGAAATGTAAGGAAATGCTTTAGAAAATATTAAGTCTTAAGAGGAAGCTTGGAAATGTAAGGAACCTTGGAAATGTGACAAAATCGGGCTCAGAAAAATGGCCCGGAGATGCCACTTAGGGCTCTGGAAATGACACCATATGCTAGGATAACTTGGGCCTAGTATGGCCACATGAAGCCCAAAATAATGGGTTAAAATTCGGCACTCCTAAGGTAAGGAGTTGGACGGCATAGGGAGACTAAGATAGGAGTTTAAGTTGAAGTCAAATTCTTTTAGAATTTCGGCTAAGCTAGGAAAATAAAGATATGAGAGTGATGGCCAAGAAAGGGGACTCTCTAGGCTTAGTAATTTCGGCAAAAGGAGGAAAACTAAGGCCATTCAACATTTTTTTCTTCTCTTTTTTAAATCTTTGTCGAATTCTCTCTGCCATTATTCTTCTTTTTTATTTTCAATTCTCCACAAAGCCGAAAACAAAATCCCCTAGTCTTGCCGAGTTTCTCTAAGTTTTATATCTTCCTTTTCTTTCCTTGTAAAATCGAAATACCATGTGCTTCCCATCATCAATTCTTTTTCCTTTCCAAAACCAATCAAAAGCCGAAGATAAGTTTCAAGCCTATAGCCGAATCTCTATAAGCCTCAAAGCCGAATCTACAAGGGTGTTTTAGTTTCCCGAAGGTGCACCATAGGTCGCATGTTCTTTAGTGATTCGGTAAGTTTCGGGATTTCTTTTCCTCACAATTTCTTCCTCTCTTCTCATCAAGATCTAACTTTGAATCAATTGTCTATGCCTATCAATTTCTCTTCTTTAGCCCTAAATTTAATCCTACTTTATAATAAGCCAAAAGTCTTGCCGATTTTGGAAAAGTCGAAGGTGAGTAATTAATGGTAGGTGGCTGAATGGCCGTATTCTATTCTTTTCTTTTTGGCCAAATACGATATGGGCTAAGATAATTGAGAATTTTGGTTTGTTGAGTAAGCGGAGGATTGTCGAATGTAGATAAAAATTAGGTGACTTAGTTTTTAGGAGGAAGGCTGATGTAAGTAAGTGAGGTTTAGGAATTTAGATTCATAAAGGTAAGTGAATCTGACATTCGACCAAGGCCCTATTGTGGTATTTAGATCTAATTCTTATTTGTTTAAAAAGCCAAAACTAACTAGTTCAATGATTAAGGGTATAGTCGATTGCAATAAAGAAGCATCACAAAGTTTTAGGATTTAATTTTTAATCCAATCGGCACCAAGGTAAGAATTTGATTACAAGAATCCTACTAGGATTGGGATTTATAGCCGAATGGCTTTTTACTAACATGTTAGGGTTGGTCGAATATAGGAATTAAAGATCTAAAGCGATAGAACGAGTTTTCAAGATTTCAATAAATTCGATAAGTATATCAGGTGTGTACCCCACACTATTTCTTAATAAGTTTAAGGCACTGTTTAATATGTATGTATGTTATACGAATGTGGAAAATATGGCTAAGTACCATGTTATGGTACACGATACTAAATACGTTTTCCTACTCCTACTATGAGTATGATAAGACTTGTTATGCCATGAATATGAATATGATAAGAATGTGAAATCGGGCCTAAGGCATTATGTTGCATGATTTTGTATGACATGGGCATACGAGATATTATGAAAAGGGAAGTGAATGTGGTGACCTAAGACCACGATATCGAATGTGGTGACCTAAGACCACGATATCCGAATATGGTGTCTCATAACACAAAGTATGTATCCGGTGGCTATGCCACGAATTTTATAAAGGCGATGAGCACGTCATTGCAATGACCGCCTTCGATGGTGTGTAGCAGATAGAGGTTGACTTAGTAGTCCCACGGTGTGATGGTTGGTACGGGTGGCGTGTAGCGGATGGATAATTAGGCTTGGGTCTAGGATTGCATCATTTCATTTAATGCTATATGATTATGTATGATTTGATATGCCTGAATTTATTTGAGTTTGGTGTTGGTTGTACACATTGAGGCTGTTTGACTCACCCCTTGTGGGACTATTTTTCAAGTGATGATCAGTGATGGACCAGGTCAGCAGGAGCTCAAGGGTGGCCATGCAAAGCTCAAGGATTAATTTATTTTTATTTATGTTTAAGTTTTGAATTATTTTGGTTTTTTATTTGATGTAATAAGTCCAAAGTATTGAATCGTTTATGCATGCTTTTAAATTACCTAGCATGATACGATTATCATCAATTTAAAGTTTAAAAGTTAAATTTTTCTTTAGTATAAATATCAAATTGTTTTTAACACCTTATCGACACGAGTTCTTAATTCGAGCCCAACCCAAATCAAGTGTTTTCAAAAATACACATGTTTTTAGCAAAGTTTCAAACAAGATTTGTATGGATTTTCTTTAGAAGCATGCCAGATCCGATCAGGGCTTGTGGGCTGGGTTTGGGGTGTTTCAAAGCCAGATTGCAAAACTCGACTGTGGATTGAGTTTTTAAAATGGGTTTTTTGAAATGAATTTTTTTAATGATTCAAAATGTTTTTGAAATAAATATGTGGTACACTGAGTCTCCGGCACCGATCCTGTAAGTTTTTTGAATTCTATTTAAATTTTGTCTGAAATACTACTTGCATTCTTGAGATAGCCTTAGGTAGTATATTATACTGAAAACACTGTAGGCAGTGTAAACTGAACACTGTAGCGTAACTAAAAATCGTAGTAAAACTGCGATTCGCGATAACGACCTCTGAACTTCTGATATTATTCTGCATAAAACATCTGATAACAAATATTGGAACTGTAAACTAATGCATAAAATTGATAATACATATAAACTCTAAATTTACAATGAGCGCACGAGGTATCTGCGGATGGGTTACTAGAGGCCGTGGTAGAGGCCGTAGGGGGCTTGAGCTGGGTCCTCCGATCTGAGAATTTGCCCAATATGGACACAAGTGAGACGCCTATCTCCCTTGCTATAGAGACTGAGTTTCAAGATCACATGGCTGGGGATGACGCATTATCCCAGGCTATGCTGAGGATATTAGAGAGGGTTGCTGGACCCAACACTGGATCTGGGGGCCGAGGTCGGTTACGGAATGACTTCGATCCAATGGGCCTGAGTTATTTCGGGGCATCAGTGGAGTCGCCCCTAACGTGGCCGAATATTGGATGGAGGCCACGGAAAGAATCATGAACGATTTTGAAACACCCCAAACCCTACCATAAAGCCCAATCGGATTTGGTATGTTCCTCAAGTAAAACTTTAAGCGGAAACATTATTTTTAGAAGGAATTAATAAAATAAAAGGTAACCAAACTTAAGAACATTTCTTTGAAAACATTTATATAAGAGTATCAAACACATTTTAAATAATTTATCGAAAACCATTTAGATATTTGATAATTATTCATAGCGAATTTAAAATAAATCCAAACACAAAATTAAAGATAATTTATAATGGCCTTATTACATAATATTGGCAACCCAAATTAAAGTCTAAGTAATAAAATTTAAACTAAAGAGTTTAAGTTGGAAAATCTCCATAATACTTATTACGAGCACCGCCACCTCGAAATCCTTCTTTCCCGATCCATCGCACTATGAGTTATCGAAAAGTTATCCCATAAAATGGGTGAGTCATAAACTCAATGTATAACACATACACTAAAAAGCCCATTTATCAAAAGCTTTTAAACCCAAAAAAAATTTCACATATGACCATAGGCCCATTTAATCAAATATTTGGCCCAAAGGCCCATTTAACTCATATTTAGCCCAAAGGCCCATTTTACTCAAATTTAGCCCAAAGGCCCATTTTACTCAAATTTAGCCCAAAGGCCCATTTTACTCAAATTTAGCCCAAAGGCCCATTTTATAGCAGATCAAATAATAATCATACAATGTTACATGGATATGTATATGAAATGAAATGCAAGCCCGGCCCAACTTAAATATCCATCCGCTACACACCCCCGTACCAACCAGCACACCGTGGGGATTACTAAATCGACCCTCCATCCGCTACACACCATCGAAGGCGATTCTTTGATCAACATGCACATCGCCTTATTGTGGCAAAGCCACCAAAACAGATGTGACCAAGTCACCGACCAAGTCCAAATATGTGACCGGCCACCAGAGTCAAATATGTGGAAAAGCCACCGAGTCGAATATGTGACCAAGCCACCAGAATCAAATATGGGACCGAAGCCACCAGAGTCAAATATGTGACCGGCCACCAGAGTCAAATATGGGACCAAGTCACCAATTTCACATATGTGACCGAAGTCACCGTAATTGTGGTAAAACCACCGAATACTTCCTCCTTTACAAAACATACCCATATGCCCATGCACATACATATCAAATCGATTTTCATGCTATGTACCCACAAATCATAATATAGTCATGCTTATTTCATATTGATGCATATATCAAAATAAACGGAATATTGGGTAACATACACAATTTTGTATACCAATGATTGGTATCGACAAACAATCATATTATCATATAATCACTTTTAATAATATAAATCTATGGAAATTTTAATGCATGGTTACACACCTAGTAACAATGAGCACAATACTCTCTAGCTCGTCCACACCTAGATGATTAACACACTTGGTTAGTATATACTATTGTTAGCAAAACTCTACTTATAAACGATGGATCTAAATCCTTACCCTCTGATTCACGAATGCAGTTATTTGCGGTTTTCTCCACTAGATGGATCAAAACCGCGGTATTCCACCAACGTAGAGTGGTTCGGTTGTACGCACTACTTGAATAATCGATCCTCGCTTGCGGAGGGTCCACAACCGGTGGAAAATCTCTAACCCCGATCTCGCTCTTCGCTTGTAGTTCGATGGTAAAGGAATACCTCCTCTTTTCCAAACACTTGAACGGCTCTTTTCTTACCTATCTTGATGATCTTAGATTGCTCCTAAAAATAACTTAGATTAGTAATCTATCTAAAGAAATTGATATTATCCAAAATAGTAGTCTTACCTTGATGATTGAATGGTCACTTAAGGTTGTCTTCAACAAAGTTCCTTTCGAAATCTTTTCAAGAGATTGACCTAAGAGAGAAATAAAAGATTATGATTTCCAATCTTATTCAAGTGAAAGGAAGTGATGAAAATAAATGATAGCATCTTACTTTGATCACTTGGAGGTTAAACTTGAAAAAGAAGAAAAGAGAATGATGATTCGACCTTCACAAAATAAAAGAATAAAATGGTGGCTTCAAAATAATGGATTCGGTTTTGAAGAGAAAGAAGAAAGAGAATGAAAGGAGAAAGAAGTAAAGTTAAAGAGAAGAAGAAAATGATAATGGTGATTTTACAATGAGAGAAAGATAAGAAAAATAAGGTGAAAAGAAAAAGAAAGACAAGAATAGGATCAAAGAGAAAAGAGATTGACTATGGAACTTAGTTGCATCTGCAAGAGAAGAGAAAATGAAGAAGAATAATGGTGCTTAAACTTTGTGGTTTTGGTTTCAAAATGAAAACTAAATGAGAGAAAGAAGGTTGTATTTGGTTCAAGCAATTGAGGCTAAATCAAAAATGAAAATGTACCAAAATGACTATGGTACATTCGGCCAAAAGAAGAAGATTTGGTCAAAAGGATGAAAGCTAAAACAAAAGAGAGTTTTACCTAAACTCTATGGCACATTCTGGCTAGGAGAGAATTTTTGGAGAAAATGAGAAAAGATGGACATCCTAGGCTTTTGGCTAACTTTTTCCCCTAATGGCAAAGCATAAATTCGCCACATCAATGCCAACATATCCCCTTTTCCTCCTTGTTTCTTCCCCATCATATCCAAAGAATTTACTACACAACTAAGCCTCTCCCTTAGCCTTCATGTTGTCTAGGTTCATGGTCAAATGACCATGAACACATCCCCAAAACATAGCCCTATTTCATGCCTTTGTCCCCTCATCTTATCATGAATTTGTGATTCCATGCCTTATGTTCTTTAACTTCCTTTTCTCATGGTCAACAAGCCAAAATGGATGAAAGCTCATCCACTCTAGAATATTCTTGGCCGACACTTACAAGGAAGAAAACAAAAAAATTAAAAAATTAAAAATCTCCCTAATGTTAGCTAGGAGATTCGAACCTTGTACCTCAAGAACACACCCATGTATCTTAACCACTTTGCCAATTACTTAACTTATACTAGAACTTCTCATCATCAATTCTTAAGGCCTTATTAGCTTAGTTCTCTCTCTAATTAATAGAAATTAAAAGTTTAGCAAAACATTCACTTAATAAATGAAGCTCAAATAACTTCCAAAATTGCACTTAATAAAGATTAAGCATGCAACATCAATCAATTAAGTAAAATGCATAGCCCCTAATTATCAGGATGTTACAGTTCTACCCCCCTTAAAATAATTTCGTCCCCGAAATTACCCGTCTCGAATAAGTGAGGTATTCTTTGTCGATCGCTTCCTCGGTTCCACGAAGCTTCTTCGATCCATGATTTCGCCATAATACCTTAACGAGGAACTGATTTTCTCAGTAAAACCTTTACATCTCGCTCGAATTTGAATTGGCTTCTCTTCATATGACAAATCGATCTTAATTCCACCTCCTCAATCGGTACTATATGAGATGGATCCGATCGGTAATGGCGTAACATTGAAACATGAAACACATCGTGCATTTGTTTCAATTAGAAGGCAAATCTAATCGTCACGCCACAGATCCGACCCGCTTCACAATCCGATAAGGTCCAATGAACACGGGACTTAGTTTCCTTTGCGACCAAATCTCATCACCTTTTTCCAAGGTGAAACCTTTAGAAAACTTGGTCTCCCATGCATATTCTATTTCTTTCCATTTTAAATCTGCGACGATTTTTGTGCATCGATGCTTCCTTTAACCGAGCAGGATTACCTTAACCTTTTCTTGGATTCGGACACTATCTACGGACCCAAAATCATCGTTCCCCTAATTACGCCCAACACGTAGGAGTGCGACACTTCCGTCCATATAGTGCTTCATACGGTGCCATCCGAATCTTTGGATTGGAAGCTGTTGTTGCACATAAATTCGCCAGCAGAAGAATTCTTCCCAACTTCCTTTGAAATCTATCACACAACCCTTAACATATCTTCTAAGATCGGATTACTCTTTCGGATCGACCGTCGACCGAGGATGAAATCTTTATCTTGAAGTCTAATTTGGTGCCCAAAGCTTCGATGCAATGCTTTCCAAAATCGCGACGTAAATCTAGGATCTCCGTCAAATTATCGACAATGACACTCCATGTAATCTCACAATTTCAGCCACATATAATTTTGCCAATTTCTGCAAAAGAGTAATCAACCCGAACTGGGATAAAATGTGCAGATTTCGTCAATCGGTCCACTATCACCCAAATGGAGTCTTTCTTAGTAGGCGTAAGAGGAAGCCCACTAACAAAATCCATGGTGATTCTCTCCCACTTCCATTGCGGAATCTTTATCGGCTGAAGCAATCCAGAAGGTACTTGATGTTCAGCCTTAACTTGCTGACACGTCAAGCACTTCCCTACAAACTCAGTAACTTCCCGCTTAAGACCAGGCCACCAAAACTGATCTCGCAAGTCTCGATATAACTTACTTCCTCCAGGATGCATAGCATAGGGGCTACCATGCGATTCCTGAAGTATCTTTTGCCTCAACTCCTGATCCCTCGACATCTGAGACTTTACCTTTAAAGCACAATACCCTTCATTGTTAATACCAAAATCTTCCAATTTCCCACTGCACCGTCAAGCTTTTCACTCGGATCTTCATCTATTAATTGCCTCTCTTTCACTTGACTTAACCATGTCGCTTAACTCAAGTTACGCCAACAAGCTTCCATCATCGTAGAGACTAAGATGTGCAAACATCGCTCTCAAATCGACACCACTTTTCGACTTAGGCGCCCGCCACCACATTCGCCTTACCGGATGGTACTCGATAGAACAATCGTAGTCTTTTAACAACTCTATCCACCTTCTCTGCCTCAGATTCAATTCTTTCTGAGTCAGTAGATATTTCAGACTTTTGTGGTCCGTATATATCACTGACTTTTCCCCGTATAAGTAATGTCTCCAAACCTTAAGAGCAAAGACTACAGCTGCCAACTCCAAGTCGTGCGTCGGGTAATTAACTTCATGCGGTCTCAATGCACAGACGATACGCAACTACCTTTCGCCTTGCATTAAAACACATCCTAATCCCTTGCAGATACCACATGCCCTAAAAATGTAAACTCTTTCAGCCAAAATTCACACTTCTTGAATTTGGCGTCAGCTTCTTCTCCCTTAAAACTCGTAACACAATCAGGAGATGCTCATCATGTTCCACTTGGACTTAGAATACACCAGGATGTCGTCTATGAATACCACGACGAACCGATCTAAGTAGGCTGAAAATCCGATTCATCATATCCATAAACGCATTTGGGCGTTCATCAATCCGAATGGCATTACCGAAATTCATAATGGCCATATCTCGTTCGGAAGCCGTCTTATGGATATCCGCTTCTTTCACTTTAAGTCGATGATACCCCGACCTTAGATCAATTTTAGAGAATACATGCAGCTCCTTTAAGTCGATCGAACAAGTCGTCGATCTGGGCAAAGGATACTGTTCTTGATAGTCGACTTATTCAAGCTGCGGTAGTCTATACACATCCTCATCGATCCGTCCTTCTTCTTCACGAATAGGATAGGGGTGCTCCCCATGGAGACACACTAGGTCGGATGAATCCACGATCAAGCAACTCCACGAATCGAGCCTTAAGCTCAACCAACTCCTTCGGTGCCATTCTATATGGAGCAATAGAAACTGGCGCCGTTGCCGTGCAATAAGTCTATCCGAATTCTACCTCACGATCCGGAGGCAACCACGGAAGTTCTTACGGAAAAACATCTACAAATTCCTTCACCGTCTCCGACTTCATTAATAGATTGCTTCCTTAGCCTCCAAAGCATTCACCAACATCGAAAAACTTCGCATCCTTTCTTAACCATCCTTTCCGCCTTAAGAGCGGATACTACATTAGATAAGTAGTTAGTCTTTCGCCCATCACTACAACTTCCTTGCCATCAAAAGTTCTTAAAGACATTCTCTTAGCAAAGACAATCCACATTTGCGGTGACTTCACAAGCCGGTCCATGCCTAAAATTAGGTCAAATTCTCAGAATGGCAACTCCATTAAATCAGTGAAAGCGTAACCCTTGAACTTCTAGAGGCACTTCCTTAAAGAGTTTGTTTACAACTACTGATCATCCTAGAGGACTAAATGCAGTCATCTTCCTAGATGCGATTTGAAGTCACATGCAAAGTCCCAGATACTTCACTAGCGATATAGGAATGAGTTGACCTATATCTATCAAAGCAATAAAGGGCAACCGAAATCGTAAACGCGTGCAGTGATAGCATCGGTGCGGCCATCGTCTTCTGCGGTGAAGCGCATACACCAATCTGGTTGTCTCGCCTCGAGTTTCCCGCCTCTGCCGAAGTTTCGCGATCTCTACGTAACCATTGCCCTTCCATTGGGACCACGGCCTCTTATCGGTGTTGACCACTTCTATCGACTTGATTAACACCACGATTTCTTTGGGCGGTTCTTCTCCGAGTTCATCGGACAATCCTTGATCATGTGATCCTTTGAACCGCACTTGAAACATCCGCCGATTTTCTTCCAGCATTCACCCGAGTGCATTTTCCCACACTGAGAACAAGTACGACTTTGCACTCCCGTAGTAGTCTGTTGACCTCGCGGTCCATCATTTCTTGACTTTTTACGAAAATTTCGGACGACCGAAGACCCAAAACTTCTCTTATTCTTGCTCGACCTCGTCCGATTCTCTCTCGGTCAGTTTAGCCTCTTGACAATTCTTGCCCTTTCCACTAAGATTGCAAAATCTCTTTCACGATGTGGGGCAATCATCACTCTTAGCTCATCTCTAAGTCCATCTTCAAATCGGACTTAGCGTTCATATTCCGTAGCCACTATCCTCGGCATAACGGCTAAGTCGCAAAAATTCGCTTCATATTCACTATCGACTTGTTTCCTTGTACTAGGTTCGAAATGTCTTCCTCGAGAGTCGATGTAGCTAGCTCCAACATATTTTCCCTCAAATTTCACTTTAAAATACCCCAATCAGACGATCCACGAGTGGTACTTTCCTTGATAGTAAGCCACCATCGGTAGGCTTCATCGAAGAAGTGAAATAGCACCTTTCAATTTCTCTTCGTCGGTGCGTCTATATCGTCCATGATCCTCTCGATGCTTCCAACCAATATTCAGCTCGTTTGGAGCTACTCCGGATACTCCTCTCGAAAACCTCGGCTCCATTCGATCTAAGTCTCTCATTCTGAGACTTGAGATCCATTCCCGAACTAAGCTACGCTACTCGTTCCAAAACTCGCAGACGACTTGTGATCTGCGTCACCTCCTTCATTTTGTTCTTGAAAGTCGCTGCCCCAACGGTAGGTGGTGGAGCTTCATTCTCGGAACCTTGACCAGACCGAACGGTTCAAACAGTCATCCTTCCTCTTCCATGTCCACGACGACCTCGTCCCTAGAGCTCATGTCTACTACGTATCTTATCATTTTTACGAAAAGTCTTATGTATTAGAATCTTTTCACTTCTTATTAAAAGAAAGTCTTATAAACGAGATATTCGATGGTTTCGTAGTAGCACACATACGCCTAGGGTCCATGTCTCTAAAGTTTCCTTAGGCTTATCAAACATTCATATCATTTATCAAATGAAGGTACATACCGATGGATCCGGGCCGAGAATTCGAGAGTGCCATGCTCTTATAAAACCATTTAACTTAAGAAAAACTTTCAAAAATCTTTTGGGCCAAATTTTGAAAACGTTGTGGGCTTCAAAACCCAAGGTAGAGAGTTTAAATCTGGGCTCTGATACCAAGCTGAAACACCCCAAACCCGACCCATAAAGCCCAGCCGGATTTGGTATGTTCCTCAAGTAAAACTTTAGCGGAAACATTATTTTTAGAAGGAATTAATAAAATAAAAGGTAACCAAACTTAAGAACATTTCTTTGAAAACATTTATATAAGAGTATCAAACACATTTTAAATAATTTATCGAAAACCATTTAGATATTTGATAATTATTCATAGCGTAATTTAAAATAAATCCAAACACAAAATTAAAGATAATTTATAATGGCCTTATTACATAATATTGGCAACCCAAATTAAAGTCTAAGTAATAAAATTTAAACTAAAGAGTTTAAGTTGGAAAATCTCCATAATACTTATTACGAACATCGCCACCTCGAAATCCTTGTCGTCTCCGATCCATCGCACTATGAGTTATCGAAAAGTTATCCCATAAAAATGGGTGAGTCATAAACTCAATGTATAACACATACACTAAAAAGCCCATTTATCAAAAGCTTTTAAACCCAAAAAATTTCACATATGACCATAGGCCCATTTAATCAAATATTTGGCCCAAAGGCCCATTTAACTCATATTTAGCCCAAAGGCCCATTTTACTCAAATTTAGCCCAAAGGCCCATTTTACTCAAATTTAGCCCAAAGGCCCATTTTACTCAAATTTAGCCCAAAGGCCCATTTTATAGCAGATCAAATAATAATCATACAATGTTACATGGATATGTATATGAAATGAAATGCAAGCCCTACCAACTTAAATATCCATCCGCTACACACCCTGCGTACCAAAGACACAGTAGGGATTACTAAATCGACCCTCCATCCGCTACACACCATCAAGGCGATTCTTGCAGTCAACATGCACATCGCCTTATTGTGGCAAAGCCACCAAAAGCAGATGTGATGAAGTCACCGACCAAGTCCAAATATGTGGCCAAAGCCACGAGTCAAATATGTGACCGGCCACCACGAGTCGAATATGTGACCGAAGCCACCAGAATCAAATATGGGACCGAAGCCACGAGTCAAATATGTGGCCAAAGCCACGAGTCAAATATGGGACGAAGTCACCAATTTCACATATGTGACCGAAGTCACCAGAATTGTGGTAAAACCACCAGAATACTTCCTCCTTTACAAAACATACCCATATGCCCATGCACATACATATCAAATCAGATTTTCATGCTATGTACCCACAAATCATAATATAGTCATGCTTATTTCATATTGATGCATATATCAAAATAAGCGGAATATTGGGTAACATACGAATTTTGTATACCAATGATTGGTATCAGCAAACAATCATATTATCATATAATCACTTTTTAATAATATAAATCTATGGAAATTTTAATGCATGGTTACACACCTAGTAACAGTGAGCACAATACTCTCTAGCTCGTCCACACCTAGATGATTAACACACTTGGTTAGTATATACTATTGTTAGCAAAAACTCTACTTATAAACGATGGATCTAAATCCTTACCCTCGGATTCACGAATGACAGTTATTTGCGGTTTTTCTCCACTAGATGGATCAAAACCGCGGTATTCCACCAACGTAGAGTGGTTCGGTTATGCGACTACTTGAATAATCGATCCTCGTTTGCGGAGGGTCCACAACCGGTGGAAAATCTCTAACCCCAAATCTCGCTCTTGGCTTGTAGTTCGATGGTAAAGGAATACCTCCTCTTTCCAAACACTTGAGCAGCTCTTTTCTTACCTATCTTGATGATCTTAGATTGCTCCTAAAAATAACTTAGATTAGTAATCTATCTAAAGAAATTGATATTATCCAAAATAGTAGTCTTACCTTGATGATTCGAATGGTCACTTAAGGTTGTCTTCAACAAAGTTCCTTTGAAATCTTTTCAAGAGATTGACCTAAGAGAGAAATAAAAGATTATGATTTCCAATCTTATTCAAGTAAAAGGAAGTGATGAAAATAAATGATAGCATCTTACTTTGATCACTTGGAGGTTAAACTTGAAAAGAAGAAAAGAGAATGATGATTGACCTTCACAAAATAAAAGAATAAAATGGTGGCTTCAAAATAATGGATTAGCTTTTGAAGAGAAAGAAGAAAGAGAATGAAAGGAGAAAGAAGTAAAGCGAAAGAGAAGAAGAAAATGATAATGGTGATTTCGACAATGAGAGAAAGATAAGAAAAATAAGGTGAAAAGAAAAGAAAGACAAGAATAGGATCAAAGAAAAGAGATTGACTATGGAACTTAGTTGCATTCGGCAAGAGAGAGAAAATGAAGAAGAATAATGGTGCTTAAACTTTGTGGTTTTGGTTTCAAAATGAAAACTAAATGAGAGAAAGAAGGTTGTATTTGGTTCAAGCAATTGAGGCTAAATCAAAAATGAAAATGTACCAAAATGACTATGGTACATTCGCCAAAAGAAGAAGATTTGGTCAAAAGGATGAAAGCTAAAACAAAAGAGAGTTTTTACCTAAACTCTATGGCACATTCTGACTAGAGAGAATTTTTGGAGAAAATGAGAAAAGATGGACATCCTAGGCTTTTGGCTAACTTTTTCCCCCTAATGGCAAAGCATAAATTCGCCACATCAATGCCAACATATCCCCTTTTCCTCCTTGTTTCTTCCCCATCATATCCAAAGAATTTACTACACAACTAAGCCTCTCCCTTAGCCTTCATGTTGTCTAGGTTCATGGTCAAATGACCATGAACACATCCCCAAAACATAGCCCTATTTCATGCCTTTGTCCCCTCATCTTATCATGAATTTGTGATTCCATGCCTTATGTTCTTTAACTTCCTTTTCTCATGGTCAACAAGCCAAAAATGGATGAAAGCTCATCCACTCTAGAATATTCTTGGCCGACACTTACAAGGAAGAAAACAAAAAAAATTAAAAAAATTAAAAATCTCCCTAATGTTAGCTAGGAGATTCGAACCTTGTACCTCAAGAACACACCCATGTATTTTAACCACTTTGCCAATTACTTAACTTATACTAGAACTTCTCATCATCAATTCTTAAGGCCTTATTAGCTTAGTTCTCTCTCTAATTAATAGAAATTAAAAGTTTAGCAAAACATTCACTTAATAAATGAAGCTCAAATAACTTCCAAAATTGCACTTAATAAAGATTAAGCATGCAACATCAATCAATTAAGTAAAATGCATAGCCCCTAATTATCAGGATGTTACAGATTTGGACTTCACTGCTAAGCAGAAGCTTAAGGGGGCCGTTTCCCTACTTCGCGATGAAGCCTACCAGTGGTGGTGACTGTTAAGGAGGGCACTCAGCCTGACTGTCTGACTTGGGATTATTTTAAGATGACCTTTTAGAGTAAATATGTGGGAGCCAGCTACATTGATGCTAGGAGGCGTGAGTTCCTCAATCTCACCCAAAGAGACCATTTTGTGGTCGAGTATGAGGCCGAGTTGTTGAGATTGAGCTGGTATGCCCAGGGCATGGTGGAAAATGAATATGATCGATGGGTCCGTTTTGAGGATGGACTAGGGATAGTTTACGGATGCTGATAGCACTGTAGAGGGAGCGTGATTTTTCTACTCTAGTGAATAAGGGGAAGATCGTCGAGGAGGTTAAGTGTGCTGAGCGCTAAAATCATGAGAAAGGAAAGAATAAGAGGGAATCAGAGCCATCAAATTTTGTGTTGAGGCCTAAGAAAAAGGCCAGACCGGATGAGCCAGTGAGAGTTGGGCCTCCTGTTGCACCTGCTGGGGTGGCGCTATGTGAGCACTGTGGTAGACGTCATCCGGGCGAGTGTTGAAGGACGACTGGGGCATGTCTGAGATGTGGATTGACTGAGCATCGTGTCTGGGATTGTCCGCTGAGGACTGATAAGATGCAAGCTGTGGGGATTGGTACTGCGTAGCCATTGAGAGTAGCTCAGCAGCCACCTAGGGGCCGAGGTCAGGCCAGGGTTGGTAATGGCATGGGTCGAGGACAGAGAGCACCAGGCAGAGGTGCAGGACAGACTGAGGCAAGACAACCTGCACTGGTTTATGCTACACGTCGTCGAGAGGATGGTGATGTTCCGGACATCATTAGAGTACGTTCTTAATTTTTAATGTACCATACACTACATTAATAGACATAGGCTCTACACACTCTTACGTAGCTAGCTCTGTGTATGAAACTTTGGGGACTCCGGTTGAGAGTACTTCGAGTGAGATAAATGTTGTGACTCCATTGGGGCAAGCTATCCGAGTTAGTAAATTGTTTAGAGATGTTCCACTAGAGGTTCAAGGGACGGTATTTCTGGTTGATCTGATGGAGCTTCCATTTGGGGAGTTCAATTTAATTCTGGGAATGGACTGGCTGGTCAAGGTGTTACAAAAAGGGCTACTCTGTGAACTGAAGAGGATAACGAGGTAGTGGTGATTGGGGAACGTCAAAATTATCTGGCAAATATGACTTCTATGTTGGTGGCAAAAAGTTGGTATGGAAAGGATGTGAGGCATTCTTGGCCTACATCAGTGTTTCAAATTCTAGGGACTCTTTGGTTAAAGAAATCAGAGCTGTAAATGACTTTCCAGATATTTTTCCTAAGGAACTACCGGGTTTGCTTTCAAGCCGAGAGGAAGAGTTTAGAATCAAGCTCTTTCCTGGTACAGCTCTAGTGTCCATTGCCCCTTATAGAATGGCACCGAAGGAGCTTGTGGAGCTTAAGGCTCAGATTCAAGATCTATCGTGGGTTCATTTGCCCTAGTGTGTCTCTATGGGGAGCACCTGTGTTATTTGTGAAAAAGAAGGATGGATCCATGCGTATGTGTATCAACTATCACCAATTGAATAAGCTGACCATTAAGAACAAATACCCCCTACCGAGGATTGATAATCTGTTTGACCAGTTCAAAGGGGCTTCTATTTTTTTCAATATCAATCTACGATCGGGATACCACCAACTGAAGGTTAAAGAGACCGATGTGTGTAAGACGACATTTAGAACTCGGTACAGCCATTACGAGTTTTCAGTAATACTATTTGGACTGACGAATACACCAGCTGCTTTTATGGATCTGATGAATCGAGTGTTCCAGCCCTATCTGGATCGGTTTATGGTAGTTTTCATTGATGACATTCTGGTGTATTCAAAGAGGGAGGAAAAGCATGATGAACATCTCTGAGTGGTATTATAGATGCTTCGTGAGAAACGGTTGTCTGCGAAGTTCAGTAAGTGCGAGTTCTGGCTCTGAGAGGTAACCTTTTTGGGGCATGTGGTTTTGCGGAGGGGATTCGTGTTGATCCTTGCAAGATTGAGGCTGTGTTAAACAGCCAAAGAATGTGTCTGAAATCTGCAACTTTCTAGGGTTGGTGGGTTATTATCGACGCTTCGTAAAAGGGTTCTCTTTGATCGCAGTGCCATTGACCAAGCTTCTGTGTAATGGAGTTCCCTTTGTCTGGACCGATAAGCAACAAAAGAGCTTTGAGAAGCTCAAATATGTTTTGACGCAAGCTTCAATTCTGATACAGCCTGAATCTAGAAAGGATTTTGTCATATATAGTGATGCATTGCATGTGGGTCTGGGTTACGTTCTGATGTAGGATGGTAAGGTGGTAGCTTATGCATCACGTCAGCTCAAGACGTATGAGGCTAATTATCTTATGTATCTGAAATAGTGAGACTGCATGGGGTTCCTATCTCGATCATTTTTGATAGGGATCCTCGCTTCACGTCTTGGTTCTGGAAGAAATTGCATGAAGCTCTGGGTTTGAGGTTAGACTTCAGTACTACTTTCCATCCTCAGATAGACGGTCAGTCGGAAAGGGTGATTCAAGTACTAGAGGATATGTTGAGGAGCTATGTAATAGATTTCGGAGGCAGTTGGGGGGAGTACTTACTGTTAGCAGAGTTTGCCTATAACAATAGTAGTAGTCTAGCATCCAGATGGCATCGTACGAGGCCCTGTATGGTCGTAGGTTTCGTACTTCCTCATGTTGGACTGAGTTGGGTGAGCGATAGTTTCTAGGTTCGAAATTGGTTTTTGAAAATGAAAAGAAGGTCCTATTTATTCTGGATCGTCTGAAAGTGGCATCTGATAGGCAGAAGTCCTACGCAGATCTAAGAAGAAAGGATATTAAGTATTTTGTGGGGGACTTAGTTTTTCTCAAGGTCTCACCATGGAAGAAAGTTCTGAGGTTCGATCACAAGGGTAAACTGAGCCATCGGTTTATTAGGCTGTACGTATTCTGAAATGATCGGGGCTAGCTGCATATCAATTGGAGCTTCTTCAGAGTTGGATCGCATTCATGATGTGTTCCACGTCTCAATTTTGAGATGCTACCGATTTAATCCCACGCATGTTGTCCCTATTGAGGACATCGAGGTTAGACCAGATCTGACATTTGAGGAGGAGCCGATTCAGATTTTGGAGCGGGACATTAAGGTTCTGTGGAGGAAATCTATCCCCTTAGTGAAGGTACTGTGGAGGAATCATAACACTAAGGAGGCCAGTTGGGAGCTGGAGGATTCGATACGGCATCAGTATCCTCACTTTTTCTAATCAGGTAAAATTTTGAGGATGAAATTTTCTTTTACGGGGTAGAGTTGTAACACCTTAATTTTTCGCTAATTTTGGCTTTTGTAATCTCAAGACATAAATACCTATCTGCTTTAGTGGTTGAGTGATTTGGGTGTGTTTGGGTGGGTCTGAGAGGTCCCAAGTTCAAGTCTCAACTTGGGTAAATTTTGGTATTTTTATGAATAATGCCCAAACTTTGGTTAGTAGGCTTATAAGTATTTATTTGTAAGAACATGTCAGAATGGCCTTGCTGGTCTGGTGGTTAAGGGGAGTGTTGGTGTGCTGGAGGTCTTGAGATCGGGTCCTGGCGTTGGCATTAATTTTTGCTCTATTATGGGGCATTGTATCTGAGTGGGCTAAGGTCCACACCATTTCTATAACGGGCTCAGGCTCGAATTATGAATTGATGACTGTTATCTGAGATTTTAGTGTGTGTATGTTTTCTGTGGGATTACATACTGAGTTTACGAAAACTCACCCTTTTCTATTTAATCTGTTTAGGTAATCCCTGCAGTAAACAGATTGGTGCAACAGAGGACTCGGCGGTGACCACGGTTCCGGACATTTATATACGGTTTATGTTTTTTTTATGGTTTGATTATATCTGGGTAATTTTTTTGTAATAAGGCCTTTATGGATTTTTGTTTTAAATATGGTATTTGTGACGATTATGGTATTACAATTAGAAGTAGGAAAACTCGAGTTTTCAAAATAACCAAATGTTTTATTAAATTACATACGAATTTGCAACTTAATTTAAAAGCTTCCGCTAACATATAATGTTTTGAAAATGGGTAATGAATAAACAAAACGACACATTTTGATTATAGCCAAAGATATCTAAAAATGGTTTTTTAAACACAGTTACATTTTCTAAAGCATTATCATGTGACGTCTCCAGATTCGGCCATAACGTCCAGGCAGGGTCTTGGGTGTTACATAACCAAAGTTCAAACTTATGGAATTTTATAAGCCAAAAGCCAAGACATATATATACATATGATCCAAAATCTAACTAGGACATCATGAATTCAAGTATAAGAAAAATCCACAAGTGACAAGCAACCTGTAACAACCTATTTTTAGTCAAATCAGAACAGTGGTTTCAAAACCACAAATTAAAGGTTAAAATTGTTATTTTATTATTATTTTAAAGTCTGTAGCATGAAAATATGTTTGTGTGAAAATTTCGTTAAGAAATTTTATCGTTTGATTTGTCAATTTGATAAAAAGGACTAAATTACGCAAATCGTAAAGCTTGAGTTCTAATAGCTAAAGGTGTCTAATAGCTATAGAACCTTAAATTTAAGGTCCTTAAGTGGTAATTAGACCATTTTAATTGTGAGTGGACATATATGGACATGTTATTAAGTATTTTAAAGGTTATTAATCAAGGTTATATGTGTAAATTAGTAATTACCTTAAAATAAATAAAACAAAACAAAATGTAGTCTTCATATCATCTTCCATAACAGAATATTAGGGTTAGAAAGTACCATTGTTGTGTTCTTCATTTGACAAAGCTTGGATAGCTAATTAAGGTACGATTTTTGTCCCTTTTTAATGATTTTTTTTTTGTTTTTGATATCGTTGCAACTAGGTCTAGCTAGCCTAGGGACTATTTTGCAAAACTATTAAAGATTTTAAATGTTTCCATTGATGAATACATGAGTATTTTGATGTTTAATGGTAGATTATGAATGTGTGATGATAGTTATACTAGTTTTGTTAAGTGTTTTTTAGTGAATATACAAATTATGGATTACATTGTGAAATATGGAAAATTTATGGTTAAAATGTGAAATAAATGAAAAATATGGGCTACTAGGAACCTAACTAAATTTTGGCTAGCATGGGTTATGCTTGAATTTCATGAATTTGTGATTTTGTGAAATAAGGACTAAATTGTAAAAGTTGTGAAATTTTAGGGCAAAAGTGTAAATGTGTTTAAATGTGTGCTTTGGATTAAATTGAATAGAGAGATTATTAAATAAGTTCATTTTGAATATATTTAGATCAAGAAAAGCGAAATTCGAATCTAGATCGGGGGAAACTAAAGTTATTAACTAATCGACTTATTTCATTGTTTTCACATCCGAGGTAAGTTCGTATGTGATAAATTTCATTATAAATGTATTTTAAATGCTTTGATATTGTATAAGTTATGAATATGAGACTTCGAATAAGTTTGACAATGACTCGATGGTAATTCGGCATTCGAATTCTCGGTTGAACCTTAGGAATAGTTTTAAATACTAGTGACATGTCATTAAAGGATACATTGAGTTGGCTTTGGGCCATGATATTAGCACTTCAGGTGCGAGTTATATTGATTTGGCTTCGGGCCATGAATATTGGCTGATTTGGCTTCGGACCATAATATCAGTAATTCAGATATAAGTTACCTTGATTTGTCTTCGGGCCATGGTATAGGTACTTATTGTGCGAGACTCTTGAGTCCGACTTCTATTCTGAATGGTTCAACGGGTAAATGAATGATTTGGTTGAAAATGAGATTAGTACGAGATGGTACAGGTATGTGCATAAACCATATTAGTTTTGAAATCGAAGAAATGGTGAAGAAAAATATAGTTTTGAGAATGAGTAATTGAAGGTTTGTTAGTTGATATGGATTCATGTATTTATAATCAATGGTTGAGTTATGTGTTTATGATTATGTCGAGTTTATTTCATACGAGCTTAATAAGCTTTATAGCTTACATCATTTATTTTTTTTATGTTTTATATTGAATTCAAAGTTAGCTTGGATTCGGGGATCATCGGAGACATCGTCACACTATCCATCTATTAATTTGGTAGTTTTAACCTTATGTTTTGAGTATATGGCATGTATAGGGACTTTGGTCATTTTTGTATATGTGTTGTTATGAATTTGGCCATTTGTGTTGGCTTATAGATGTTTTGTATATAATTTAGTATATGGCCATGTAAGTTGACCTATTTGGCTTAGTTGGTGATGTATATGTATATGTGTGCTAATGTCATTTTGTGATGTGGTTTATATTTCTTGGTGAAGGGTTTATTGTGAATAGCTAATGATTGAATTTGAGATTGGTATGCTTGTGGTTCTAGGAAAAGGAATGTTTAGATAAAATAGTGCATGTAGATGTGTTGTGCAAGTGAGTTTTGGTATGAAATTGAATGGTATATTATGGTATTGATGTGTTTGTATTGGTTGGTGTTAAGATGGTAGGAATTATGCTTGAATAAGGTTAATAGAGCTTATTTATGCCTTGTATTGGTGACAATTGGTTTGATGTAGGTGTGTACCAAATTGGGTGGCAAAATGACTTGGTAAATAGCCTATTTTTGTCCACACGGGCAGAGACAAGGGCATGTGTCTCAGCCGTGTGTGACACACGGTCATGTTGCACGACCGTGTGTCCTTTTGTAACACCCCTAACCCATATCTGTCATTGGAACAGGGTTACGGAGCGTTACTAGAACTTTTCAGAATATTTTCAAATAAATCATGTCAATCACTATTTATTAACCGAGACCATTCCTAACGTCCGTTAGATGGACCCTCGAGGTCCAATACGAGCATTTGAATCGAGTCGAGACTTAATCGGAAACTCTAAGAATTTTTCATGACATTTTAAAAATTTTCCAAGGTGCAGGGCTCACACGCCCGTGTGGTCCAAGGGACACGCCTGTGTAACTCTTAGACACGTCCGTGCATCTGGCTGTGTCCTATTTAGGTTGCTCTTTGACTTGTGCCACATGGCCATGCCACACGCCCGTGTGCTAGGTCGTGTGGTTAATTAATTCAATTCGAATTAGGTGCAAGTTTCACACGACCAAGACACACGCCCATGTTCAAGGCTGTGCCACCCACATGGATGAGACACAGGCCCGTGTCTCTGCCCATGTGCTCAATTCTGAGCATTTTGTTTTCTTGAATTTAAGGTGCAGGGGACACACGGCCTAACCACATGCCCGTGTTATCAAGTCGTGTGTCACACACAGTCTAGACACAAGCCCGTGTCTCTACCCGTGTGGACAAAATAAGACCATTCCTAGCTTCATTGCTCACCCTAATCTTTGCCATAATCCTACACCACATCTTGCATTCAAAACCCAAAAAATCAAAGCATTTTACTCAAGTTAATTCTATCATTTAACATGATATATCATCACATACAATTACTAACCATTTCAAGCATTCTAATTGAGCATATTCCATCCATCATCATGGCATATCATTTCATGCATACATGTTTACAATCTTACCTTGCTTATGTCATCATGTTAGACATAATTTGATCAACTACTTAACATATATGTGGCTAACATATTATAACATTACAAGTATATCAAAATAATCATTACTAGTCATTCCAATGGCTAGATTACAAGCATCGTTTATGCTTATATGCCAATATGGCCAACATATCCTATACATGCCATTACAATCGTAATTAATTTACCATATTGCACTGACATGGGCCAATGGATAGTGTGAGTGATCTCTGTCGAGCTTCCAATCCAACAAGCTTCGATTTACTCTAAAATACGGAAATAAGATGGGGTAAGCATAAAATGCTTAGTAAGTTCGTATAACATGGTACTTAACTTGCCATTCATCCTATTTTGAGGTAACTATGTAAGACATATTCACTTAATTTGACCTCAAGCCCTACATACATTCTTATTGCCCTTGTTAGTCATGTAATCCATGATATATCAAGATATTTATAAGCTCAATCAACAATCAAGTTTCCATGCATATATGCTTTCCATAACATGTATTCATTAAGCATGTATATATTATCTTTTATTATTATAAGTATAGTTTCATGGTAGTTCGTTTCGAGTTTAGATCATTTCATGTAAGGACTTTACTCATTTTATTCGAGTATTAAGGTCACCAAGTAGTAGTACACTCAAGGTGTACAATTATATAATCAAGGATGAACAGTCTCATCAAATAATTTCCATGTACAATTTTCATCTTTTCATATTTTCATACATCACTAGTCATAAATCATCATTTCCATGTATTTCATGTAATATCCTTTTCCATGTCATATTTCATATCATTTATAAATATCATTACATGTCAATTTGTCTTAAATTCATATTTTCCCTTATCAGAGCTTTGCCCATTGAATTTATTCGAAATATCGATGGATACACAAGTAGTACACTCGAGGTGTACGAATCAGAATCCATCAATTCGTGTCCAATGGTACCCATAAGGTACAATTTCAGAGAGTACACTCTCAAGCCACGTATATATAAACAATAGGATTACCAGTCTAGGCTAAATCCTTTTTACGTCAAATGCTCTAAAGAGCTTGATTTGGATTACCCATCCGGGCTAAATACAATCCATAACATATGCTCGAGAGGACTTATATCAGGATTACCCGTCCGGGCTAAATCCTATCAGAATTGAGATCGAAGGATTACTCATCTGAGCTAAATCCTATCCCCAACAATTGCAGGATCTCTTTCGTTTCAAGAAATCACATATCTATCAATTTTCCATTTATTCAACCGAGATTTAAACACTTTTCAAGCATTATCGAGCATTTGATTATTTCATACCTCTGTAATATTTATGTAATTCAAGTAAAACACATTCCACATTCATGTCAAGCATACGAGTAACATTTTATTCATTTACTATTTTATCGGGAATTTTCATTTATTGGACTATATCGAGTTGGTGATCATTTTACATATTTATAACATTAATAAAATTCATAAAACACAACATTTAAATCAAGCATAAAAACATAAACAATTTAGTTACACAAACTTACCTCGACAAAGGTTTGTGTACATAAAATCTACTAATATGACATTTCCCTCATTCCTTGTTCTAACTCCGAATTTGGTTTATCTGGATCTATACGAGTAAATTTAACATCAATTTATCATATTTTTCATTCATGTCGACTAAATTTTCATCCTAGGCAAAATTACTATTCCACTGACCAATAAAGTCATCAATAATCTTACATTATTCTGTTCACTGAAAGAGTCAGTTTAGAAGAATTTTTGGCTAATCCGTTCTATAATTATCATATCTGGATAAGTCAATTACTCATGAATAACTTCTTCCTTAACAATGACATCACATATTCAGAATAATCTTCAGAAAAATCTGATATCTCTTTTAATACCGTCTTTACTTGCTAACCCATTCTCATTCTAACTACATCATTAGTCTTTCAGCCTTTGAACTCTTTAGTTCCACATTCATTAGCTTAATCCATATAAATATTGTGAATTTCATTATATAACACTATATTGGTAAGGGGGTGGAGATCGTAAGCCTTAAAAATTAACTTTCATATATATGCTCATATAACATAACATTTATCATTTTGATGTACTATAAAACATCTATCCATACCTTTTCGAATTCTATTTCATCATCAGTAACAATTAAAATGGGACAAGGAAACTTACCTAATTTGGCCATGAAAGTCTCTTATCTCTTTCCTAGGGTTTCCATATTTTATTTTTAGGGAAGAAGATGAGAAAATAAGATGATATCTATTTTATCATCTTTTAATTAATTAAAAAATTTCACTTTCCAATTTAGTCCTTACCCTTTTTCTATATTTCCATGGATGAGTCACCAAGAAAAATCTATATGTAACACCCCATACCCATGACCGACGCCGGGACAGGGTACGAGGCATTATTGTACTTAACCTTACTTGGACATGCATTATCGGGCTATAAAATTTCATTCCATCTTAAAAATTTTCATTCTTAATCATAACATAAATATCTTGGGCCTACGAGGCCTTAAACTTACGTCCGGAAGATTCCGAAGTTTAATCGGAAACTTTTACCCCTTTAAAAATTTTTGCCTAGACAGGGCCCACACACCGTGTTGTCCAAGGGACATGCCTATGTGCCCTTGAGACATGCCCTGTTCTTCACCCGTGGTCGACACTGACTTATTTCACACGGCTGAGCACACGCCCGTGTCTATAACCCGTGTCCTTCACACGGCCTAGACACGCCCATGGAGCTCTCTATTAATGACATCATCTATACCTAAATTAGCACACGATAAAGTCACATGCTCGTGTGTGGGCCTGTGTGACGAATCGTATTCTCAAAAATGAGTGCAGAGGACACACGGCCTATTAACACACCCATGGGGCTGACCGTGTGTGTCACACGGCCTAGACACACGCTCATGTGTCTACCCGTATGGACAATTAGAATGATATTTTCCAAGTCAATTGCCACCCTGAAACATGAACACATATATTCCAACACAAGCAACACATAATATAGAAATAATACACTATGAAAAATCCCTAAGACATCATTTATAGAATTCACAGAAACTCATCATCATCACGATATGGAACTTAACAACTATTGGTAAATTTCTTTGGCCATATACAAATAGAGTGAATAACTTTAATAGCCAACAATTTGGCTCCTATTATGACATAACTCAAAATGATCAAGTTTCTATACATGCCATACTCAAAATAAATCAACTTTGCTATACCAAAATAGTGATTGATAGTGTGTTCCGATCTCCGACGTTCTACAATCCCTGAGCTAGCTTGGCGATACTACAAGGAAGAAGGAAAAGAGAGAAGTATACATATAGCTTAGTAAGTTTGTATGAAATCTTAGGTAGCAACGTAATTGCTCAAAATGAACTCATTCATCATGAAACAAGAATACATAAATTTCAAGTGCTGAAGCTTACTTACTCATACTTACTCTTACTCTTACTTACCCATCACTTTAGGGTTACCTTAACTTGTATTTACTCATGGTACCTGTATCACTCTTTACATAGTTTAGCACTTAAACTACCATAAACAATAACTTGAATCTCTACCTTCCTTAACTTGAGTGGAATTCTCTATCATTCTTATATAACATATCTCATCATAAACTTTACTTACTTTACTCTTAGTCACTTTTTCATGCTTACTCTTTTGCCCGTTGAATTTCTTGGAATACCAGAGGATACTCAATCTCATCAAACATGTGTCTCGATGCCAATGCCATATCCCAAATATGGTCTTACATGGGATCACCTCTTAGTGCCAATGCCATGTGCCAGACATGGACTTACATGAGGCCTTCCTTAAATGGTGTCGATGCCATGCGTCAGACATTGACTTACATGAGGCCTTCCTTAAATGGTGTCGATGCCATGTCCCAGACATGGTCTTACACGAGACCTTCCTTAAATGGTGTCGATGCATGCATCAGAGATGGACTTACATGAGACCTTCCTTAAATGGTGTCGATGCCATGCGTCAGACATGGACTTACAGGAGACCTTCCTTAAATGGTGTCGATGCCATGCGTCAGACATGGACTTACATGAGACCGTCCTTAAATGGTGTCGATGCCATGCGTCAGACATGGTATTACATGAGACCTACCTTCCTTGATGCCGATGCCATGTCCCAGACATGGTCTTACACGGGCTTTCCTTATATCATGTGGTGGCAAAGGTATCCTCGTTATTCCGAAACTTCAAACGGGACTTTCACTTACTTGGTCTCATTGATTTCCTTATTAAACATTAATAATCAACTTCATTGAAATAATGTACTTCATGCAACTTAGAAAATAATTTAATCATAATAACATATGTAGCAATGAATTCATACAAACTTACCTCGGTACTCCAAAATATGAGTAGATGTGCAATTTAGTCATCGACTTTGTTCTTGCCTCGATTTTAGTCCGAGCTTCGTGTTTCTTGATCTATAATAACAATTTAACTTGTTCATTACTTACATATACTAAATTGACTCATAATTCATACTTTTCCAAAATTTACAAATTTGCCCCTAAACTTTCTTAAAATTACACTTTTCCCCTAGGCTTATAAAATGATTTTTATTCAACTTTCTTTCATTTCAAGCCTATCCTAATAATATTCTTAACTATAACAACATTCAATTTCCACTATTTCACTCATGTATGACCATTTCTACAACTTTTACAATTTAGCTCTTTTATGCATTTCTCATGAAAATCACTTAGAAAAAGATGTTTATCATACCTCAAACTTTCATATTCTTACATAAAACATCAAAATACTTGCATGTCATACATGGGTAAATTTTTGAACATAATCCCTAGCTCAAAATATAGCTAGAAATAGCTAAACCGAGCTACGAGGATCTAAAAAATACAAAGAACATTAAAAACAGGGCTAGGATACACTTACTATCAAGCTTGGAAGATGAAGAAACCCTAGCTATGGTGCCCTTGAAATTTTCGGTTAGCATGGAGAAGATGAACACTAATTTTGACTTCTTTTCCCTTTTAATTCTTTAATTTATCAAATGACAAAAATGCCCTTAATGATTATTTCTTGAGATATTTCCTTCCTATGTCCATTTTTGTCAATCTCAACATATAATGGTCTAATTGCTAAATAAGGACCTCTAATAATTTTTATAATTCTATTTCATACTTAAACCTTCTAGAATCTCACATTTTCCAATCCTTACAATTTAGTCCTAATAGAACCTTCTAGAATCTCACATTTTCCAATCCTTGCAATTTAGTCCTAATGGACAATTTGTTCACTAATTAATAAAATTCCTTCATGAAATTTTCACACAATCATGAAAATACCTCATAAGCCTTATAAAATCATTTAAACACATATTTCTTTTTCGGATTTATGGTCTAGCACCATAATTTTGACTAGGCCCTAAGTCGGGCTATTACACTACATACTTTTCTTAATGGTCTAATTACCATATAAGGACCTTAAGTTTTGAATTCCATAGCTATTTGATCCTTCTATCTACTAGAATCCAACTTTCAAGTTTTATGCGATTTAGTCCTTCTCGTAATTAAGCACATAGTCGGTAAAATTTTCTTTTCAAAATTTTCACACGACATTTCTTGTATAATTTGGAACATATAATAAAATAAAAATAAATTTTATTTGTCAACTTAGATTTGTGGTCCTGAGACCACTATTCCGATTTCATCGAAATTGGGTTGTTACAACTTTCCCCTCTTAAAAAAATTTCGTACTTGAAAATTTTACCAGTAAGAAGATTAAGGCATTACTCTCTCTCATAGTTTCCTCCAATTCCTAAGTAGCTCCCTTCTATATCATGTCATTTTTAGAAAACTTTTACTAAGGCTACCTTTTCATTTATCAATTTTTCTCTACAAGTGCCAAAATTTTAATCAATCTCTCACTGTAAGTCATGTCAGGCTAAATGTAACATCTTGGATTTTATTACATTTAATGTGTGTTGTGTATGTATGCTATGCTCGGTGTGTTAATTTGGTGTTTTTGGGGGTCTAGGGAAGGCTCAGGGTTAAGCCGAAGCCTTGGTCAAAATTTCAATTTTGGGCACTTTAGGGGAGAGCTAGCTGAGGCGGGTTTTAAGTAGTATATGTTGGGTTTGATGACATAAGAAGTTCTATAGTAAAGTGGCAAGGAGGCGCCACTTAAGAGGTAGGTGTGTGACGCCATAGGGAGCAGTGAAGGAGCAAGTTCGAGTCGCACAGTTTACATTTTGGGAATTCTTTTTGGCGTCAGGATGAGTGGTGATGGATTCGGCTAGGGACCTTGAAAAGTCGGTGTTGAATTGGTCAAATGTTTTGAATGGTAGGCCATGAGAGAAAGGTGGGATTTGAATTGTTCAAACTATTTCAAATGGGTGAATGGGAGTAAAAGTAGGAGCTGAACAAGGAAGGAGTGGCTTGTTGGGTTGTTGGCCAAATTTTGAGTGTTGGAAGGGGGGAGAGTTTTGAGCTAGGAGGGTGGTGTGTCGAAAAGCATTAGAGGTCTTAAGTTTCTCTTTGGTTTTATTTGGAACAAATTCTGTCATTAGGAGGGTGTGATTACCGATTGGTACTAAAAATCTTTTGAGCTCTTTTTCTTTTCTCTTTGACTTGTATGCCGAAAGTGTTAGCAAGCTTTTACCTCTTTTCTTTTTGAGCCTTTGGCCGAATTTGAGAAAAATCATTTGTACATTTCTTTGCTTTAATATCTTTTAGCCAAACCTTAGTTCATTCTTCCCATTCTCTTTCTTTTTCATCTAAGCCGAAACCACCTAAGCCTTGCCAAAACTTCTCTTTCTCTTTTCCCTTTTCCATTATCTTCAAAATTGAAAACACTATATCACCTCCTAGTATTCCATCTTCTATCTCTATTCTTTTCTTAAGCCGAAACTATAGTTCTTCTTCTTCAAAGTTTTGTTTTCTTTCTCTCATAGCCAAATAGCCTTTTTGGCCTATTGGATCGATTCCACCCTGCTGCAAGATCATTGAAGGTAAGGTTTTTACCACAAAATTCGAATCTCTCCTTCTTCATTTTCTTGCAGCATCTACTTCTTTTCTTCTTTAAACCCCTCAATCGCTATTTTCTTTCACTAATCGGGTATTTGTTTCATCTGCTTTGGCCAAACCAATGGTCTGAATAGCATACGGTGTGAGGGATTACGCTTCTTCATCTATTCCAACACAAGGTAAGTCCATCCAATACCCCTTTGTTTTGTCTTCAAGTGTCTTCTTGATTAGCCGAATATTCAAGGGCTACCTATGCTTATTAAGTCGAGCCTTTCTCTTTCACAAATCATCTCAGTTTGAGGGTGAAGTTTTGTGGTGCGAATCATCAATTAGACAAGGAAAGGGATTCCTCCCTAGTTATTCTATTAGCCTTTCTGTTCATCGTTCATTGTCTTAAATCAGTAGTGTTGTTAAACAATTATTGCTTTTGTATAGCAACTTACTGATCAAGGCTATTCATGGATGCAAGAAATGATCAAGCCGGGGAGAGGAGTGTGTCCGTAATCTATATTCCAAAGTTTAAGAAGCGAGTAGTATCGACAATCCGAGACTGGCCACCGGGTTATGGACCAGCTTCAGAGCAGGATAGACAGATAGCCGTCATCCTTGCTAACGAGAATGTCGACATAGAAAGCATAGTATTGCGTGTTATGAGGTGTGTAAAATATTCACACTCTTTTATTAATATGTGTTATTAACTGTTTGGCTGAAAAGCCGAAGTGACTGAATAGGAAGTCATTATACCCTTGTGGGTAAAGCTGGGGATACCAGGTAAGTGACTATAACGTTCTATTAATGAGTTTGAAAATGTATGTTGTAATCTGTCACGATGATGAGAGTAGGTGCATTCATTTGATTTGTATGTTCTGCATGGGTTGGGTTATTATGCGAAAGGGGAAGTATTAGAGACTGTCACAGTGGTTTGGTACCACAAGTGGGTTGGCCCCACATATATCTGATTTCGTGACCATGTCTCGGTGGCTTGGTGCCACGGTGGTTTAATACCACATATATATATCTATGATTCGGTGACTCGTCCCAGTGGCTTGGTACCACAGTGGGTTGGCCCCACATGCATTCATCAGGGATTGTCACGGTGGGTTGGCCTCACATATGTTAATAGTGACTCTGTCATGGTGATCTAGTATCACGGTGGTCTGAAGCCACGAGTGGCTTGGTACCACACATGAGGTGTGTAGCGGATGAAGGGTTGATTGTAGAAATCCCCACAGTGTGATGGGCTGGTATGGGTGGTGTGTAGAGGATGGAAAACTTAGGTTGGGTTGGGGCACTTTACATTCATATTTGTGTATGCTACTTTGAGTGGGCTAAGGCTAATGTGCAATTTTGGGCTGGAAGCCATTATGTGACTTAAGGGGATTTACACACTGAGTCTTGGTGACTCACCCCCTGCTTAATTTTGTAGGTAATCAGTAGATCGTGGATCTGGGAGCCAAGGCGGACTCGTGGAGGCCATAAAATGTTTCTTTCCGTAAACTCGTTCCTTTCTACAAACTATTTTAATTTGGGGATTTTTGGTTATGTATTAAGGCCTTCTTAAGTTAACTTTTGTGTTTTTATTATTTATTATTTATTTAAGATATGATATTAATATATTTTAACATGAAAGCTAAGATGGAGTTTCAAAACTTAAGAACACAAAAACAACCATTTTCTCTCAAGTGTCAACAAAGATAATAAATGGAATTTAACTAAATTCGGAAAATTTCCCTTAACTGCAAACCATTGCTTTCAAAACATCACCTAAAACGAAAAGTTTCAAACTTACGGTATTTTCTAAATACAACAAAATCCGCTTTTACAACTTTACCCTGTGACATACTAGATCTGGTCGTAACGTATAGACCAGGTTTGGGGTGTTACACTGAATTTAACATTTATCAAAGCAATAACAGATGATGGGTTTGATTGATACCGTAATAACACATATACTCATAAAACATTGTGAATTCTGTAGAACTCTAATAATAATACCAATCAATACGTAACTGGTCCAATTCCTTTCAATGATCTCATATGACTCTATAAGCCGCAGACTTAATTTTGCCTAAATAGCCAATCTGAAGAACTTTCTTTCATGGTGAATTTTAGAAATACCTTGTTACCATCAAAAACTCTATTTCTTTTCATTTTAGATTTACATCAGATTTCTGACGATCAAATACTGCTTTTAGACTATCTAAGATCCCTTTCATTTTTCTTCGGTCTCAAATAATCAAACTTATTACATGTATCCGTTCTCACTGAACTCCGTCCAAGACATCGGAGTTTTTCATTTGTGACCATATAAAACCTCATACAGTAAAATTTGGTACTTGGCTATCAACTATTATAAGAAGAAAATTCAACCCAAGGCAAATACTTTTCTCAATTACCTTCAAATTCAGGTACACAACATCGAAGCTTATCTGCCAAAATCTAAATCATATGTTCAGATTGATCATCCATTTGAGGATGAAATACCATAGTAAAATGTAACCATGTACCTAGAGTTTCTTGTAACTTGTTTTAGAATCAGAATATGAACTATAGATCTCTATTAAAAATAACAGAAGCTAGCACGTCATAATCTGACAATCTCAAAACAAATCATTCAAGCAATCTATCAAGTGGGAAATCCACTCATACTAGGATGAAATGTGCAGGCTTCTTCAGAAAATCAACAATTTACTCAAATAGTATCTTTCTTTTCATAGACAAGGATAATTCCGATATAAAGTTCATAGTAACTTTGTTCCATTTCCATTTCGATATTTTCACTGACTATAACTATCTTGAAAGTATCATCTCTATCTTACTGATACATCCAGTATTTAAATATAGGTTCAGAAATACCACCTTTCATCTCGGGCTACCAATACATCTTTTTCGAATCATTATGTATTTTATCATTTCGCAGATAAACAAACATAGTACCATTGTGATCATTCATGTAAAAATTTCTGTAAAAGTACAAAATTCTTCAGTACACGAACTCTATTTTTGAATAACAAACATTTATCAGTTCTACTCTAAAATTTTGATTCAGAAATTATTTCACACTGTACTCATTTAACCTACAACTCATTATTACTTTTCTGGGTTTCACTAATCTATTATAGAAACATTGATTTAGCTCCATACTCAATTAAAATTGAGATATTATCAGTGTAACACCACTAACCCAAAATCGTCATCGGAATAGGGTTAAGAGGCATTACCGAACAATCGAAACATTTCACCTTCATTATGCACAACCTAGTCAATCATAATTAAAACTTATCGCAACAAAATCATATAGTCCCATATTGAGGTCTACGAGACCTTAAACACTATTAGAAAGAGGTCAGGACTAAACCGAACACTTACAAAAATTTTTTAAAAAACTTAAATATTTTTCAACACTGTAGAGGTCACATGCCCGTGCGGTCAGACCGTGTGCCTCACACGACTACCAGACACGCCTATGTGTCCCAACCATGCTAAAACAGGGTATACATACTGACTTGTCCACACGACCACCAGACAAGCCCGTGTGCCATGGCCATGTGAAATTAAGCAAGCTACTGACTTGGTCACATGGCCACCAGGCACACCCGTGTGCCACGACAGTGTGTAACCTGCCCAGGCACACTTCGAAGTGGCCCTTGAGCCACACGGCAGAGACACATGCCCGTGTCTATTGGCCATGTATGCAAAGTAGGCCATTTATAAGGCCAAAATGCCACCCACACTTGAGTAATACCTACAAACTTCAAGTCAATACAAATTCATGCTTCTAAATGCATTCAAACATACCATTTCATGCACAAATAAATCACCAATAATACCATCTACTTCCATAATAAGCCCATTCAAAGTAACCATTGTATATCTCAAAACATATATATATATATATCAAGCATCCTGTATTCCATGCCATAATTCATTTTCAAACCACATCTTTCATCAACCACATAACCATGAAATATACCATATTCATAACTCATTCATAAATTCAACAACATTCAACTTCCAAGCCAAATCACATGGCAAGGATTACGCCTTTCAAAACATGCCATAATCTTCTAGCCTATACATGCCATATTTCAACTATATACAATCTTTCCAAAAGTACAAAAAAATAGATTGCCGATACTGTGATAGAGATGCTGACGATCCCCGAATCTGAGCTAGCTTTACTAACACTGTAAAACAGAGAAACAAATCACACAGTAAACTTTCAAAAGCTTAGTAAGTTCGTAATATAATACATATTACCCAATAATACCACATCAAAACATAATTAAACCATCACATAGATAAATTGCACAATTAGGCTCATCATCAATCTCAACCATATGCTCAAGTATCTATTCATTCAACTCTTAAGGTTATCATCAACCACATAGGGTCAAACGTACCTTGATCAACACATTGTTACTCACCATTCATGCTACTCAATTGCTCGATATTACCTCTCATTCAACCTTTTCTATTCCTTTGATTTATTCACACACTTAGTGCAAATTTCATAACTGAAAAATAATCGTTATTGCACACTTAGTGCCAATTTCATAACCGAAACATAATCATCATCGCACACTTAGTGCCAATATGATAAGCTGAACTTATATTGGTATCGCACACACAGTGCCAATTCGATAAGTCGAAGCTTCTATCTTTTCGAGACTCATGCTAATCATCTCTATCTCGTTTCTAATTTTGCACACTTAGTGCCCTCTAATTCAATTCCACACATAGCAACTCAAATCTCATAATTATATATATATTCATTCAATTCACATCACATAGATATAGTTTACAACTAGTATTATATCTGAACTTACCTTAGACGTTGAAATATCCAAAATAGTCGATTAATCGAGCACTTTGTCTTTGCCTCGATCTCGATCCGAACTTCTCCTTTCTTGGTCTATACATATTCAAATTCAACTCATTCAATCACCAATTCAATCAATTTAGTCCACACACATATTTAGGGCATTTTACAAAATAGCCCTCACATTTCCACATTTTGACACTTTAGTCCCTAATTCACAAAATCACACAATACAAAAAATTTCACTTCACCTATGCCTAGGCGATTCTCTCTATTTTCATACAAGTCCACACATTTCATTTATTTCATGATTTAGTCCCTCAAATAATCATTTTCTCAATTACAACCAAATTGCTCAAATTCATCAAAACTTCAAAGACAAACTATGTTAACCAAACACATATCTTTCATATTCTACCATCAAACATCCAAGAACTCACATGTTTATCAATGGCACATTTCAAAAATATCATCAGTTCACAAAATTAAGACATGGGTTTTGAAGTATTTGAAGCAACGATTACAAAAACATAGAAATTATCAAAAACCAAGCTCAAAACATACCTTGATTGAGATTAGCAATGGCCGAACATTCAAAAGCTTAAAAACCCTTGTTCCTTCTCTTATTTTCGGTGAAAAGATGAATAGAAGTGGCCATTCTAACTTAATTATCAAACACCAATTTTTCCCTTAATGAAATGTTTACAAAATCATTTAAACTATGAACATAATTGTCCATCAACCACCCAACTTAATAAATAATAGATCAATTACCTCATAAGGCCTCCTCATTTAAAAACCATAACACATAGATACTTCAACAATCAGCACACAGCTTTTACACTTTATGCGATTAAGTCCTTTTCGCAAAATTAAACACACAATCGATAAAATCTTCACATAGAAATTTCACATAGACTAAATCACATACTGTAAACACAGAAAATAATATATAAAAATATTATTCTGACCTCGAATTTGTGGTCTCAAAACCACTATTCTGACTAGGGTCTAAACTAGGATATTACAACTCTCCCTCCTTAGGGATTTTCATCCCCGAAAATCTTACCAGTGAAAAGGTGTGGATATTGCTCTCTCATAACATTCTCAGCCTCCCGCGTAGCCTCTTCAACTCCGTGTTTTTGCCATAATAATTTTACTAAAGAAGTTATTTTATTTCAAAACTCTTTAATCTCTCATGCTAAGATTCAAATTGGCTCTTCACTATACAACAAATCTGACTGAATTTCAACCTTAGTAGGAGCAATCACATGAGACGGATCATATCTGTACCGTCGAAGCATCGACATATGAAACACATTATGAATCTTCTCTAATTCAGGTGGCAACATTAATCTATAAGCAACCGGCCTAACTCATTCAATGATCTCATACGGTCCGATGAACCTTGGAATCAGCTTGCTTTTTCGGCCAAATTGAAGTATTTTCTTCCATAGAGACACTTTCAAAATCATTTTGTCACCAACTTCAAATTCGATATCCTTCCATTTCAAATCTACATAAGACTTCTAACGATCTGAGGCTTTCAAGCTATCACAAATAACTTTCACTTTCTACTCGGTCTCTTTTATTAGATCAACCCCGTGAATCTTATTCTCACTTAGCTCAGTCCAATATAATGGAGTTCGACATTTTTGACCGTAAAGAGCTTCATACGGTGCCATTTTAATGCTAGATTGAAAACTGTTTCTCCCACACACTTTCAAACTCAAGTATACAACATCTCAACATATCTTTGAGAATTTGAATAATCCGCTCAAACTGACCATCCGTATGTGGATGAAATGCAGTACTGAAATGTAATTTTGTGCCTAAAGCCTCTTGCAATTTCTTTCAAAATCATAAGGTAAATCTCGGATCTCTGTTAGATACAATAGATAGTGGAACCCCATGCAATCTCACAATCTCAGCAATATACAATTCGGCCAATCTATCGAGTGAATAATCTATTCTCATCGGAACGAAATGAGCTGACTTCGTCAATCTATCAACTATCACCCAGATTGTATCTATCTTTCCCGGAGACAAAGGCATCCCGACACAAAGTCCATCGTGATCCTCTCCCATTTCCACTCAGGAATCATTATCAGCTGTAACAAACCAGATGAAACCTGATGTTCAGCTTTAACTTGTTGACATATTAAATATTTTGACACAAAGTTAGAGATGTCCTGTTTCATACCATGCCACCAATAAAGCTGTTTCAAATCATTACACATTTTTGTACTCCTCGGATGCACAGTCAAACGACTATTTTGAGCTTTATTTAAAATCAACTCTGAATTCTTTGGAACAGAAATCCGATCTCTGAATCTCAAATAATCATAACTATTAACTCAAAATTTTGAATCAACATTCAATTCACACTGATCTCGTTTGGCCATCATTTCAATGTCACTTTTCTAGGCATCACAAATCTGACGTACAAACATCAATCTTACTTTCAATTCAACCAAACTGAATCATTATCACATAGATCTATCTGAGTACTCATAGCTCGTAAAGCACATAAAGACTTTTGGCTCAAACCATTAGCAACAACATTAGCTTTACCCGGATGATAATCAATTACAAGTTTGTAATCTTTCAACAATTATAACCATCTTCTCTATCACAAATTCAATTCTTTCTGAGTCATCAAGTACTTCAAATTCTTGTGATCGATATAAATATGACATTTCTCACCAAATAGGTAGTGATGCCAATTCTTCAATGCAAATACAATCGCATCTAATTCAAGATCATGCGTTGGATAGTTCTTTTCATGCGGCTTTACCTGCCTCGAAGCATAAGCGATGCCTTTGCCTTCTTGCATCACCACACGGTGTAAATCAATCAATGATGCATCACTGTAAATTATGAATTCTTTATCGAACTCAGGTTGAATTAACACAGGCGCTTCTGTCAACAATGCTTTCAACTGTTCAAAACTCTATTGGCACTTTTCTAACCACTCAAATTTAACATCTTTCTGTAACAACTTCGTCAACGGAGTCACAATCATTGAGAAGCCTTTCACAAACCATCTATAGTATCCTACTAGTCCCTGAAAACTACAAAGTTCAGACACATTTTTTGGTGGTTTCCATTCAAGAATAGTTGAGATCTTACTCGATCAACTCGTATTCTCGCAGCTGATACAATATGCCCCAGAAAACCAACCTCACGTAACCAAAACACACATTTGCTAAAATTTGCGTATAATTGCTTCTCACGTAGAGTCTGTAACACAATTCTCAAATGCTCAACATGTTGCGCCTCATCACAAGAGTAAATTAGAATTTCATCAATGAACACCACCACAAAACGATTCAAATACGGTCTGAATATCTGGTTCATCAAATTTATAAACACTGCAGGATCATTTGTTAGTCCGAAAGGCATAACTAAGAATTCGTAATGTCTGTACCTCGTTCTAAAAGTAGTCTTTGGTACATCTAACTCTTTGACTCATAGTTGCCCGATCTTAAATCTATCTTAGAAAACATTGTAGCTCCTTTCAACTGATCAAACAAATCATCAATATGTGGCAGGGGATACTTATTTTTGATCGTCACTTTGTTCAACTGTCGGTAATAAATACACATTCTTATAGTGCCCTCTTTCTTTTTCACAAACAACACAGGAGCACCCCAGGGTGAGAAACTCGGTCGTCCAAATCCTCTATCAGTCAACTCTTGCAACTGAGTCTTTAAATCTTACAATTTCATTGGTGCCATTCTATACGGAGCTATTGAGATAGGGGTCATTCCCGGTACCAATTCAATTCTAAATTCAACTTCTCGAATCGGAGGTTATCCCGGTAACTCTTTAGGAAACACATCAGGGAATTCACAAACCACAGGTATAGATTCAACTTTCTTTTTGTCACTTTTGTATCAATCACATATGCCAAATAAGCTTCGCAACCCTTTCTCACATAGTTCAAAGCTTTCATCGTAGATACAATAGCTGGTAACCCTTTCATATCACTGGATTCAATTCAAACTATCTTACCGTTATGACTTCTCAATTTAATACTCTTTCTTTTACAATTTACAAGGGTATTACGCAAAGTAAGTCAATCCATACCTAGAATAATATCAAATTCGTCAAATGGTAGCAGCATCAAATTAGCCAAAAGCAAACATCTTGAAACATCAATGGACAATTGTTACACACTTTATCCACCATGACATACTTGCCTAAGGGGTTTGATACTCTAATCACAAATTCAGTAGACTCAATAGGTAGAGTCTTACTTGATACTAGATTCACACACACATATGAATGAGGATCTATCAATGCAATCACATCAGTATCAAATAGAGTAAAAGTACCAGTAATGACGTCTGGAGATAACGCTTCTTCTCGTGCGCGTATAGCATAGGCTCGAGCAGGTGCTCTCGCCTCCGATCTCATAGCTATACAAGTAGTCTCTTTTTGGCTTCCACTCACATTCTCGACATTTCTAGGTGGTCTACCCCTAGCCGTCACATTACTCGGTCTCACACTCTGAACATTTTCTTCCTCAGCTAACTTTGGGCAATCTCGTATGAAATGATCTCGTGATCCACATTCATAGCAAACTCTATTGTAGTACTTGCCCCAACATTCTCCCACATGTCGTCTTCCACACTTTCTACACTCAGGCTTGTTGCTTTTAACACTACCAACACTTGATTCAATTGGAGCTTGAGTTCTCAGACCAACACTTGGTCTCACACGATCTCTACTCGTATGTCCAAAAGAATCATTTGATCGATTGCTTGCATCTCTAAATCTCTTTGCCAAAGGTTGAGACAACTTACTCATTAATATTTTTCTTTCATCACAAGCTTCAGAATCGGCTTTCTTCTTTTCCTTACTAAGCTCCTCGACTTTGCAAGCTCTTTCAACCAACACGACAAATTCATTTATATCAAGTATCCCAACCAACAATTTAATGTCTTTATTCAGCTCTTCAATGAAGCGTTTACACATAGTAGCTTTGGCCGGAACACATTCCCTCGCATATTGGCTCAGTCTTACAAATTCTCGCTCATATTTAGTAACAGACATGCGACCTTGTTTGAACTAGTGGAATTCTTTACATTTTTGATCAATGAATCATTGACTGATAAACTTCTTTCTAAATTAAACTTGAAAGAAATCCCAGGTGATTCTCTCTCTCAGAACCACGGATGTTAATGTCTTCCACCAATTATAAGCCGTATCTCTCAACAACACTTAATGCATTCATCAGGAGTCAATGACATCTCATCAAATACTCAAATTGTATTCTTGAGCCAAAACTCAGCTCGCTTAGCATCGTCATCAGCTCTGGACCTCAACTCTTATCCACAAGAGGTTTATTCAATCAGATCAGATCTGTCACTTATGGCACAATAGGTACTTGTAGGGGTGGAGATTATGGAATAGCCGGATTCGTTCGAACGAACTCTGAAAACCACTCACTCATCATTCGGAAGAAGGCTTGCTTAGCTTCTCCTCCCTCACCACTATAATTCGGCTTAGATGTGGTCGGCGTTGTCCCTTGAGAGGGAGCAGGTGAGTTACTCTCAACATCATTAGCAACTGCTCGATCAAGATCCATTACTCTACAAAAACACATTTTCAACTATCAGGATTCATCACACTATCGCAATTATGTATATGGCATGTATAGCTAGACTTACACACGCTATGTTAGTCCGAGAATAGACTAAACCGTAGCTCTGAAACCAATAAAATGTAACACTCCTAACCCAAAATCGTCACTGAAATAGGGTTAAGAGGCATTACCGAACAATCAAAACATTTTAACTTTATTATACAACACATAGTCAATCATCATTAAAACTTATCGCAACATAATCATATAGTCCCTTATTGAGGTCTACGAGACCTTAAACACGTGTTAGAAAGAGGTCAGGACTAAACTGAACACTTACAAAATTTTTTGAAAACTTAAAGATTTTTCAACACTGCAGAGGTCACACGCCCGTGCGGTCAGACCATGTGCCTCACACGACTACCAGACACGTCCATATGTCTAGACCATGCCAAAACACGGCATACATACTGACTTGTCCACACGACCACCAGACACTCCCATGTACCATGGCCGTGTGAAATTAAGCTAGCTACTGACTTGGTCACATGGCCACCAGGCACACCCGTGTGCCACGGTCGTGTAACCTACCCAAGCACACTTCAAAGTGGCCCTTGAGCCACACGGCAGAGACACATGCCCATGTCTCTTGGACACGTATGCAAAATAGGCCATTTGCAAGGCCAAAATGCCACCCACACTTGTGTAACACCTACAAACTTCAAGTTAATACTAATTCATGCTTCTAAATGCATTCAAACATACCATTTCATGCACAAATAAATCACCAACAATACTATCTACTTCCATACCTAATATCATCAATAATAAGTCCAGTCAAAGTAACAATTGTACATATCAAAACATATATATATATATATATATCAAGCATCATGTATTCCATGCCATAATTCATTTTCAAACCACATCTTTCATCAACCACATAATCATGAAACATACCATATTCATAGCTCATTCATAAATTCAACATCATGCAACTTTCAAGCCAAATCACATGGCAAGGATTAAGCCTTTCAAAACATGCCATAATCTTCTAGCCTATACATGCCATATTTCAACTATATACAATCTTTCCAAAAGTACCAAAAAATAGATTGCCAATAGTGTGATAGAGATGCTGACGATCCCTAAATCCAAGCTAACTTTACTAGCACTGTAAAATAGAGAAAAAAATCACATAGTAAGCTTTCAAAAGCTTAGTAAGTTTGTAATATAATACATATTACCCAATAATACCACATCAAAACATATTTAAACCTTCACATAGATAAATTGCACAATTAGGCTCATCATCAATCTCAACCATATGCTCAAGTATCTATTCATTCAACTCTTAAGGCTATCATCAACCACATAGGTTCAAACATACCTTGATCAACACATAGTTACTTACCATTCATACTACTCAATTGCTCGATATTACCTCTCATTTAACCTTTTCTATTCCTTTGATTTATTTGCACACTTAGTGTAAATTTCATAATCAAAACATAATCGTCATCGCACACTTAGTTCCAATTTCATAACGGAAACATAATCGTCATCACACACTTAGTGCCAATATGTTAAACCAAACTTATATCGATATTGCACACACAGTGCCAATTTGATAAGTCAACGCTTCTATCTTTTCGCGCACACAGTGCTAATCATCTCTATCTCGTTTCTAATTTTGCACACTTAGTGCCCTCTAATTCAATTCCGCACATAGCAACTCAAATCTCATAATTATATATATATTCATTCAATTCACATCACATAGATATAATTTACAACTAGTATTTTATCTGAACTTACCTCGGGCATTGAAATATCCAAAATGGTCGATTAATCAAGCACTTTGCCTTTACCTCAATCTTGATCCGAACTTCTCTTCTCTTGGTCTATACATATTCAAATTCAACTCATTCAATCACCAATTCATTCAAGTTAGTCCACACACATATTTAGGGTATTTTACAAAATAGCCCTCACATTTTCACATTTGACACTTTAGTCCCTAATTCACAAAATCACACAATACACAAAATTTCACTTCAACCATGCCTAGCCAAATTCTCTTTATGTTCATACAAGTCCACATATTTCATTTATTTTATGATTTAGTCCCTCAAATAATCATTTTCTCAATTACAACCAAATTGCTCAAATTTATCAAAACTTCAAAGACAAACTATGTTAATCAAACACATATCTTTCATATTCCACCATCAAACATCCAAGAACTCACATGTTCATCAATGGTACATTTCAAAAACATCATCAATTCACAAAATTAAGACATGGGTTTTGAAGTATTTGAAGTAACAATTACAAAAACATAGAAATTTTCAAAAATCGAGCTTAAAACATATCTTGATTGAGCTTAGTAATGGCCGAACATTCAAAAGCTTAAAAACCTTGTTCCTTCTCTTATTTTTGGTGAAAAGACAAATAGAAATGGCCATTCTAACTTAATTATCAAACACTAATTTTACACTTAATGAAATGTTTATAAAATCATTTAAACTATAGATATAATTGTCCATCAACCACCCCACTTACTACATAATGGATCAATTACCTCATAAGGCCTCCTCATTTAAAAACCATAACACATAGATACTTCAACGATCAGAACACAGCTTTTACACTTTATGCGATTAAGTCCTTTTCACAAAACTAAACACACAATCGATAAAATCTTCACACAAAAATTTCACACAGACTAAATCACATACTGTAAACACAAAAAATAATATATAAAAGTATTATTTTGACCTCGAATTTGTGGTTTCGAATCCATTGTTCTGACTAGGGTCTAAATCGGGTGTTATAATCAGACAATCATAATCAGTATCCATGGCTTACAAAGTTTACAGAGATTTTCTACTCAGAACATCTGCAACTACCTTCGTTCTTTCTAAGTGATATGCAATTATCAAATCACAATCTTTCAACCTTTCAAACCATATACACTATCTCAGATTCAAATCTTTTTAGCAACATTAGATACTTTAAAATTTTATAATCGGTGAATATATTGTAACACCTCTTACCCGTATCCTATGCCGAAACAAGGTACAAGGTGTTACCTATCTTAACAACATGCATACAAACATTTACAGGTTATGAAATTTCGTTCAAATTTAAAACTTTTCAAACTTCATCTTGAAGTCCCTAATGTGGGCCTACGAGGCCGAAAACATACTTTAGAAATGGTTCGATACTAAACCAGACACTTTAGAAAACTGTGGAAAATTTTGACTGAAAATAGGGGCACACGCATGTGTGGCAAAAGACATGTCCGTTTGGGCAGACCGTGTGATCACACACGCCCATGTCCTTAGCCGTGTGGATTTATTTTCTAACATCGATCCTATAGGGGCTTTCACATGGCTTGGCACATGCCCGTGTCCCCCACACGGCCATGACACGTGTAACATCACAAAATTAGGCCTAGTAGGATTGGGCCATTTGAGTGTAGGAGTGTTTAAAATTTTTGAAAACAAGAGAATGACATTATTTTGAGTTGTACTTATTAAGAAAGTGATTTTGGAAAGTTATGAGGTTTCTATGAAGTCTCGAGTTTAATTGGGCCTTAGGAAAAATTTAGTTAGCACTTTAAGAAGAGATGGTAAGTAGCTTCAATGCTTATTGAAATAAATCAATAAATGGTTAGCACAAGTGAGCAATTAGTAAAGAGGTTATGGCATTAAGTGAAGTACCTTGAGGGAAGAGGTTCAAATCCCTTTGTGTGTAATGTTTGACTAATATTTTTGCACTATTTCCTTAAGTGTCGGTCAAGGACTATTTATGGCAAGGGTGGACTTCATTATTTTTGGTAAGGTGGCTATAAAAATAAAGCAAGGTTGAAGTTTAGGAAAGGAATCAAGAGAAATAGGAATGAAAGGGGGACATGAGGCTTAATTTGTGGATGTTTTCTTGGAAAGCTTGGGTGGCCAAACTCTTATCCTAAGGGGGGATGCATGTGGATGGTTTTGACGTAGATAGGTGGCTGAAAATTTTACCTTGGCAATTGGTAAGGCTTTGGTTTTGTTTTGGCCAAAAAAATCCTATTGCAACCTTTGTGTCATCTTCTCTCTTTTTGCTACTTTCTTTGCCGAAATTTTCTAGCACAATAGTGTATTTGCTCTTCTCTTGAATTGGTCACGTATTCATCTTTTGTCTAATCTCCTTGATAGCCGAATATCATTGTTCATTCTCCTCCATAACTAAAACCTTTCCATCGTTTCTCATTCCTTAAGCAATCGGTAAGTATTCTTTCCAATGTTTTATTTTCTTCTCTTATGACCGAATCCATACTTTGGTTTTTGGATGGTCATTTTGACCGAGACCATCACCTTACTTTCTCTCATGCGAGATTATTTTCTTCTTCGTAGTGATATAGAGGGAGGCCGAATACCACAACATCGCCTAATCATCTCTAGTCATAGGACGATCGGGAGAAACGAGATTATAATCGATTAAGCTAAGGAAGATCTTTCATTGTCCATTCGATATCTCCATTCGGTTATTGAGTTAATCGAATTGAAGGTTGGCTAATTGATATTGTTGGTAGGATCGATTCTTGGTACATCGAGGGAGATCATAGTCGTGGTAAGTGGAGTTAGCCTAATAAAGTGTTTCTAGTTATGAATATCGAAGTTGAGAAAAACTTTCTGTCAACTATCATTATAGGTGTTGAAATCGGTAGAAAGCACAACTCGTAATCAAGGTGTGTAATCCCGTACCCTTCCGAATATATGTTTGAAATGGTGAGTAAATATCACATCTCTCTGAAAGTTTACATGAAATAATCTATGATTCGGTAGAAATATCAAGAAAACTAGAAATCTGCATCCGTGATCACTCGGGCGTGCGAATGATCGTAGTGGTAATCATGTTTTGTAATAAAATAGTTTCAGTCAGAAAAAGTGACGTGTATTTGAAAAATCATGAAAAATTGGATAAATGGAATTAGAAGTGAAAGAGATATATAATAAAATCTTACTGTGTCTATTTTGACAAGGAAGAAACCAAGAAGGAAAAGAAATTTTATATTCTGAGATATGTTAATTTTAGTGAGACTGGTTCTGAATGACTTTGGAGTATTCTATTCTGTTTTGGAAAAATCATATAAAATTGTAAAAAGTGAATTATGGGACATAATTTATATGTATGGATTCCTTAGTGAGCCTATTATTAATAGAGATAAGTGGGAGCAGTATATAAAAATTGTACAGTGAGATATTTGAATTTTGGGTAAGAGAGGTCAGAATCATTAGACAGTGAAACAAGGGAAATTTTAAGGAATAAAATGTACTAAATGGTTAAGCTAAAAATTCTGAAAAAATTATAGAAGAAATATATACGAGTCTAGTTTCAAAGAAAATTTACAGATTTAGATTTTGAGCTTCCTAACTCGAGTTATAGTTAATTTAGTTGGTATGATGCAGTTGGACAGTTTCGATTTTATGCCCCAAATTAGTAGTTAAGCCTTGGTTATGAAATTACCGAAATACCCTTAGAGGGTAAATTATCGAAACACCCTTAGCGGGTACAATTGCCAAATTACAAAAATGCCCTTATGGGCTAAATTACGGAATTTGCCTCAATGGACTAAATCGATAAAAGTGATATATGGGCCAATTGTGATATTTGATATATGGGTCAAATGGGATATTTGATATAATTTAATATATTGCTTAATAGGCCGATTTGATATATTGCCTTAATGAGCCGATTTGATAAATTGCCTTAATGTGCCGAATTGCAAAGTGTTAATGGGCTAAACTTTTGTAAGAAATAGTTATCGTTGTTATATTTGTAAATATCATGATTTGCTATGTATGTTGCATATTTACATATTGCATGGGATGGGAAACTTGAATGAAGAGAAGAGTAGACCGGTGGCATTGCCACAAATTCTGATAATGGCTATGTGCCAATTTAAATATGGCTTTGTGCCATCGTGACTAAGGCTGTATGCTGATTATATTACCGTATATGATTCTGGTGGCTCAGCCACAAATATTATAAATGGCAGCTTGACTGCAAATTGGAGAGACTGGATGTGTGGGTTGACTTGATCCCCACAGGAGAGATTGGTTGGTATGGGTGGAGAGACTGTGGGGTGGGTTGACTTGATCCCCACAGAGAGATTGGTTGGTACGGGTGGAGAGATTGGCTGGATGGGATGGGTTGCATTCATATCATTTATTTATTACATGAAAGTGGGCTTAGGCCCAAGATTATGTAAATGGGTTCAAGCCCAAGATATTGCTAAATGAGCTTAAGCCCAGTGGATGACGGTAAGGGGTTATACACTGAGTTCTTGTAACTCACCCCTTCTTTCTTAATCTTTGTAGGTAAATCTCAAAGTGGCGAGGACTTGGGCCCATGGATGACTCGATGGAGGCCATACATTGAAATAAATATTTCAAACTTTAGTAAATTACTTTTCGCTCTATTTCATTATTTTTACTATTTGGGTTTTTATGTTGTAATAAGGCCTCGGATTATTTTATTTTATTTTATGTTTGACGATATATTATTTTGTTGGTTTATTTTAAATGGGAATTTTCTAAAGGCATAATCAACGATTTTCCAAATTGATTAATAAGTGGATTTTATAAATAAACTTTTATAAATGATTTAACTCGGACTTTCTTTCAAATTATCAACGGCATTTTCAAAAGTTACTGTTTTAAAAGATCACTAGTTCAAATATCAATTCTTCAATCAGCTTTTCAAAGATTAGTAGTATTTTCATCAAATATTTCTAAACAAACTTGTTTTCTTCAATTACAGCTATTTTAGTACGAATCACAAGATCTTTTATACATTTTCTTCATTGTGACACGCCTGATTCGGGCCTAACTTCTAGGCCGAGTTTGGGGTGTTACAACATGCTCGTGTCTCAGCCTGTGTGCAAAAACCTTGACATTCTATTTCTGACGTCATCAATCATTTAGGTTCACATGGCTAAGGCACACGCTCGTGTGCAAGGCCATGTGGAAATTCTAAATTTCACATTCAAGGCTCAGACTTCACATGGCCTGGGCACATGCCCATGTCCTATGGCCATGTCTTCCACACGATTGAGACACACGGTCGTGTCTCAGCCCGTGTGGTTACTACTGGGCATTCTGTTTTGCTAATTTAGGGTGTAGGGGACGCATAGCTGAACTATACGCCTATGGGGCAGACCGTGTGTCACGCATGGCGTAGACATATGCCCGTGTGGACAATATAAAGCTATTTTCCAAGCTTTATTGCCACCCTTACTTGCAGCAACCTAAATCACACCCAACAAAACCAATCCATAGAAAAATACATGACCAAATCAACCACAATCAAGACATCCACACATCAAGGCCACTATACTTCATTCACATGCAAAACTCATCACGTACTTTATCAATTCAATCATGCAACCTACTCATTCATGATTTAATATACCAAATACTCAACCATACAATTTGCTCAATCATGAAAAACATCATCATTTGCATAAATTAACAACAAATATTAGCCATTATCCATGGCCTTAGACAAAATAGATCAACTTCATGACAAGCCAACACATATGGCAAAAACAATATGACACTTAATAAAAAGACCCAGTCCATATACATGCCATACTTAAAATACTAAGGCTAACTATACCAAATTCTTCAATTGATAGTGTGATTGATGCCTCCGACGTTTGTCGATCCCCGAGCTAGCTTGGTGGCACTATAAGAAAATGGAAAAGAGAGGGAGTAAGCATAAAGCTTAGTAAGTCACATGTAAATAATTAACAACAATTACCATGCATTATCATACTCATAACATATTATAAACTTGCACATAATTCTTAAATGATTAAAGGCATAACTTACTCATTTTCATCCTTACTAATCATACAACATAAATCGAGCTCATTTCTCATGAATTTTGTGTAGGTACCTGTATCATTTAAAACATAGTCTTAACTTTTCTCACTTTTGACACAAGCTTTAAATTACCCGTGGCACCATTTGGAATACTAAAGGATATCTGATAAGCCTCACACAAAAGGGTAAAATGCCGATGCCATGTTTAAGACATGGTCTTACACTGGATCTCATAATATGGCCGATGCCATGTCCCGGACATGGTCTTACACTAGCACACATATCAACGCCGATGCCATGTCCCAGACATGGTCTTACATTGGCTCTCATAATGTTGCCGATGCCATGTCCCGAACATGGTCTTACACTGGCTCTCATAATGTGTCCGCTGCCATGTCCCGAACATGGTCTTACACTAGCACACATATCAACGCTGATGCCATGTCCCAGACATAGTCTTACACTGGCTCTCATAATGTGGCCGATGCCATGTCCCAGACATGGTCTTATACTAGCACACATATCATTCAAATGCCATGGCATGGATATCCAATCTATTCCTAAGGTTCAACAGGAGTTTTTACTACATCAATTCTCATCATGTATATTCACAACAATAATCAAACACTTTATTCCATATTAATTGTTCAATACATAATAAAATATATTTGTATTATTTACGTACAACTTACCTCGGTATACAAAAAGTGGGCGACTAGATTAAATTAGTCTACTAGCTTGGTCTTCCCCCGGTTTGGGTCTGAATTCCATTTTTCTTGATCTATAATGACAAATACAATTATTTAATCGCTACATTAATCAAGACAATCTATAATTCATACCTGGGAAAAATTACTAATTTGCCCCGAGGCTTTCACATAATTATGATTTTGCCCCTAGGCTCGTAAAACGATTTTGATCAAATTTCCTCCTTTAACAAGCCTAGCCGAACCTTTATTACTCTTATAGAAACTCACAAATCCAATTATTTCACACATTTACAACCTATTTTATAACTTTTACAAAAAGGTCCATTTTAGGTGTTTTCATGAAAAATCCTTTTACAAAAGTTGTTTATTAAACAACCAAGTTTTATTTTCTTTCATAAAATTCCAGCAAACAATATCAATAATATCATGTCAAGAACCTAGACTCTTAACCATTTTGCAAAATAGTCCCTTCATTAGTTAGATTAAGCTATAGGGGTTCCAAAAACACAAAAAATAACAAAAACAACCAACAAAATCACTTACTTGCAAGGGTGAAGAGTTGCTGAAATTTCAAGCTTCCAAAACCCATATTTTGCTGAAAATTTTGGTGGAAGACAAAGAAGATGGGGAAAGATGATAACTTTTTCTTTGTTTTATTTTATTTAATTCATTTAGTCAACTAATGCCACCAAACTTTGACCATTCATGATTTTTTTTTTAAATTCCATGTCCAGCCACCACTAATTTTATTGGTATTTTTACTCAATAAGGACCTCTACTTTAGTGTTCCACAGCTTATTTAACACATTTAGCTTGTAGAACAAAACTTTCACACTTTATGCGATTTAGCCCTTTTTCGAAATTAAGTAAGTAATCACTAAAATTAATTCACAAAAATTTCATGTACTCATATAATCATGCTATAACACAAAATAATATTAAAAAATAATTTCTTTGACCTCAAATTTGTGGTATCAAAACCACTATTCTGACTAGCCCCAAAATTGGGCTATTACATATATGACTTTTTTCACCAAACAAGTAATGTTGTCAGATTTCAAATCTTTCTATTCCATCGGCTGTTTTAAAATTTTATGATTAGTACATATATGATATTTTCACCATACCAATACTGTAACCAAATTCTCAGTGCAAATACAATAATTGTCAATTCAAGATCATATATCGGAAAATTCTTTCCTATAGCTTTATCTGGCTGGAAGTATAGACCATTACTTTACCTTTCTTCATCAAAACACAGTTTAATCCATTCAATGATGTATCACTATAATAATAAATTCCTTACCCGATTCAGATTGAACCAGAACTAATGCTTCGGCCATCAGGGCTTCAAACTGATCAAAACTTTACTAACATTTATCAGTCCATTCAATCTTACATCTTTCCGTAATAACTATGTCATAATGTAGCTATCATAGAAAACACTTTCACAAAAATTAAAAAGGATATCGAAGCTTTTAATTATTCTGAGGTCACAATCATCAGATAGGTTAAAACCATAATACTATAATAGATCTGAAGTTTCCATAATATAAATTGAACAATACCTCAACCTCAATACTATTTTTCAAATAAAAAAGAGGAATACCAAGGTGGCTCCAATATCATCCAGTACAATAATACAGTTTCTATAATCTATGTTCCATATTACCAAATTCCCATGATCAAGTCAAAATTTATAACGGTAATAAGTATAATTACCACTGACCAATGAATATCTTTCACAAATAAACCATGCTTGAATAATAAAGAGATTGATGACATCTCGGAGAAAATTCAGAAGAGCAATATCACATATACTCAGTAGAAACAACTATGACAAAGATAATATAATTTTGCATATTCGTAATTCAGGCTTCAATCAGTAGAAGTATAAAATGATATCATATGAACCCTATCATCCAATTTTATATCAATCACGATGAATTAGAAAGCCCAAGTATGATAGAGGAATATTGCTCATGAATCAACCAGAATTCAAAAATTTCATCTATCATGATTTACTAGCTTTTCAATAGGACAAATATTGTATCTGTACATGCAAAATTTCATATGCCTCTGATAATAAAAGAACTTATAGAGTACCTAGAAGATGTTGCTGTAATATACTCAATTATAACAGCTATATTCAAATGTCTTTTTAGTTTTATCACTATTACACTAACCAATATAGTTATCAATAATCTTACATTATTCAGTTCACTGAAAGAGTCAGTTTAGAAGAATTTTGGCTAATCTGTTCTATTATTATCATATCTGGACAAGTCAATTACTCATGAACAACTTCTTCCTTAACAATGACATTACATATTCAGAATAACCTTCAGAAAAATCTGATATCTCTTTTAATACCCTCTTTACTTACTAACTCATTCTCATTCTGACTACATCATTAGTCTTTCAGCCTTTGAACTCTTTAGTTCCACATTCATAAGCTTAATCCACATAAATCTTTTAAATTTCATTATATAACACTATACTGGTAAGGGGGTGGAGATCATAAGCCTCAAAAATTAACTTTAATATATATGCTCATATAACATAACATTTATCATTTTCATGTACTATAAAACATCTATCCATATCTTTTCGAATTCTATTTCATCATTATTAACATTTTACTCGAGATACGGACGTCGTTGGCCATGTGACCCAAGCCAGTAAGCTCACTTGTTTGGACAAGGGGTCAGACACGGCCATGTGCTCCCATTTCAAATGTCCACACGGCCAGTGACACGGGCGTTTCTTTTGGCCGTGTGAGACACACGGTCGGGCCACACAGGCGTATGTCCCCTATTTTATGCAAAAATTTTCTAAGTGCTGAAAAATTTCTTGGGTTATCAATTTAGTCTTGAACCACCTTAAATGCATGTTTAGGGCTTTGTAGGCTCGTATTAAGGACACAATGATCGATTTTGAATGAAATGTATATGATTTGATAAATTGTATATGAAATGTATGTTTAAATGTGTTATAAGTCGGGTAATGCTCCGTAACCTTGTTCTGGTGTTGAATACAGGTGAGTGGTGTTACACAACCATAAAATTTACAATCACCTATTGCATGCCATATAACCCAAAGTTAAACATTCAAAAACTACCAAAAGATATCTAGATAGTGTGATTCTTCGATTTGATCCGATCGCTCGGTTTCCATAAAACGTAATCTACAATGAAATAGAAGAAATAACACGAGTAAAATTTACTAAAGCTTAGTAAGTTCCATGATTAAAATGATAAACTTACTGTAAAAGAATATATAATTGATAATACTCTGGAATGACATATTTTTATGTATTAATACATATTTATTTTGAGTATGATCCTACTAATTTGATATATTTATAGTCTTTTATCTGGTAGGGATTAAAATAAAGGCAAAAGGAAATTTGGGGGCAAAAAGCATGAATTGAAGCCAAAATGGGCTAGCATGCAAAATAGGAAAGAAGTGGTGCCAAAAATACAAAGTGTGGAAGACTTGGGGGTAGAAGTTCAAAGAAGAGATTTTATAAACACAAGACTCTATTTAAATTTGAATTATATTAGGATTATTGTTAAGATTATTTATTAGATTTAATTTCATCTTTTATATTTATTTATCTTTTAGAATTTCAATAGGAACAAACTAGGTTTTCTAAGTACTATAAATAGGGGATGGAATGACACAAATTGCACTCATATTTTTCTGTAAAAGCTCCCTCTCCCAAAAGCTCTAATTTTTGTTCCTTTTATTTATTCAATAAAATTCCATTAGATTAAAATTATTTCTTTTTTCCAAAAAAGCATGAGACACTAAACTCATCTAGTCAAAGGTTGTCGAGATTCCCTAAAAAGGGTTCAGGAGGCTTAGAATTCACACTTAGCCTTCTCAATTATAATCATCGTTTCTCTGGACTACAGGACTGACGCTTCCGTCCATGTCCCTTCAAAAGTAATCTTTTATTCTTATGCAAAGGCGACCGCTTTGTATGTTTTGGGAAGGTTGCAAAGTTAGTTTGTTAGCTTTTTGTGTCAGTGGTTGTCGAGCCTAATAGACAAAATGGCGCGGCATTCGCCATTAAGAAGTGATGATCTAATGTAAGATGGTCCTACAAAAGTGATGGTTGGCTAGAGTCAGGGTCCTCTAAATCGTAAGTCTAAAATCTAAGTGGAGCTGGTAGTCAGAGGCATCCTCTTCCACTATAATTGGCTTATTCTATCATGAGAAGGATTACCTAAAAGCTGAGGATTGAACCCAAGGAGGATCGAGATAACTGTAGGTTGGAATCTCTCAATCCAAGAATCTCTTTTCTTGACTCTGTTTATTTTTACAATTTCAATTTCAATTTACACAATCTCAATTCGTCCATATTTTTAATTCTGATTTTATTTTTTCAGATACACTATTTTTCTTGAGCATGACTATACTCGGGATCCCGAGGAACAAGAAGTTGTGCAACTCTTGTCCCTAAGGATTTGACCCTACTTCCTTTATATTATTCTTTTCATTATTTCATAGGGATAGGTTATTTTTGGTGCTCAATGACGCATCAAATTTTGGCGCCGTTGCTGGGAACTAGTAACGTACTAATCTTGTTTCTTTGGTTTCTTATGACCAGATATGGTCTAAGTATTCTTGCATTTGATTCAAAAATAGAGAAGACTACGTGAGCTAATCATAAGGAAACAAAGTTACGAAAAAATCAATTAGGGTGGTAGGGACTTAGAGTAACCCACCACCGAAAATAGAAGCAGATGAAGAGGTTGAGTCTAGGGCTAACGAAAACCCTACTCAAACACTAGAAGATGAAAGAGTAGGAGTCGATCCACCAGAAGAAGTGCTTAATGCTAGGGTCAACAAAAACCCGAATCTAGCACATCAACTTATAGCTTAAACAATTTGGCAAATGGTCGAAGCTTCTGCAAAACAACAACCATTATGCATTGTGTATCCTACTATGGATATTGATTTTGTACAGAAGTCAAGATTAATCTAGTTACCATTGAATTTTCATGGGTTTCAAAATGAAAATCCCCACAAACATCTGAAAGAGTTTCATATGGTTTGTCTTAGCATAAAACCTCAGGGCGTAACTGAGGATCAAATCAAATTGCGTGCTTTTCCTTTTTCCCTACCAGATTCTGATAGGGAATGATTATTTTATCTACCCTTAGATCTATTACAACTTGGACTGATCTTTCTCGTTTGTTTCTCAAAGGTTTTTTCTAGCATCACGTGCAGCTGAGTTAAGAAGGGAGATTGTTGGGATAAGGCAAAAAGAAGTAGAGTCCCTTTACGACTATTGGGAGCGACTTAAGAAGTTGTGTGCAAGTTGCCCATAAAATGGTATAATGAAACATTCTCTACTCCAATACTTTTATAAAGGCTTGAAACCCATAGAAATGAACATAGTAGATGTAGCTAGTCGACATGACTCCCCAACAAGCAAGGGACTTGGTATCCACGATGGCTACAAATACTCAGAAATTTCGAGCCAGTCTTGAACCCACAAGAAGGGTTCACCAGCTAAGTAATTCAACCTTATAAGACAAAGTTGATAGACTTACTAATATTGTGATTTCTCTTGTTGTAGAAAAAGCAAAACCAACTCGACTATGTGGAATTTGTGCAACACTTGAACATACAACTGATGCATGTCTTAGTTTGTATGATGATACTATGACCCATTTAGATGTTGTGACTTTTCTGGCCCACCACAAAGATGATATGACCTCTACGCTAATACCTATAACCCAAGATGAAAATACCATCCTAACTTGAGTTATATAACCAGCCATACCAAAATCGGTTTCCACAACAATTGCGAGATTCAGGTACTTCTCTAGAAACCATGGTCAATAAATTAGTAGCTAATATGCTTGATTTTCAACATAAAATGGAGGCGTCTATATGACCAAATCAATTGAGAAAATGAACTCTCAAGGGAAGCTACCATCACAAACGGAACCTAACCCAAGACAAAACACAAATTTAGTGACGTTGCAAAGTGGGATAGAATTGGAACCAATTCATGGCAGAAATCTTGGCCAAGATTTCGCCCAAGAGAAGCACGAGAACGGTGAACTGGTCTAAACAAAACCTCCATTGCCTAAAATTCAACCTTTATTTTGAGGACGGTTGAACCAACATCGGAAAGGTAAAGAGGACAAAGAGATCCTCGAAACATTCAAAAATGTCGAGATCAACATACCACTACTGGATGCCATCAAACAAATTCCGTGATATGCCAAGTTCCTTAAAGAGCTTTGTACCAACAAGCGAAAATTAACTGGTAATGTAAGAGTAAGCATTGTTGAGTATGTATCCGCAGTGTTATAGAAGAAGATGCCAACAAAATGCAAATATAGGGGCATGTTCGTAATACCATGGAAAATAGGCCACTTAGGAATTAAGAAAGCCATATGTGATCTAGGAGCTTTCATAAATGTAATGCCCCTTTCCATTTATGAATCACTTAACGCGGGTTTTTTTTACTAAGATAGGTGTTATCATTCAGTTAGAAGACAGGTCTATTGTGCATCCCGAAGGAGTCCTTGAGGACGTTTTAGTGAAAGTCAATGGTTTTATCTTTCATGCATATTTTTATATGATAAAAATGGAAGAGGATAACACTCCTGGACCTTCGGACACCTTGTTGGGCCGACATTTCCTTAGTACCTGTAACACTAAGATTGACGTGTGTAGTGGAACTCTCACAATAGAATTTGATGGGGAGATCGTGAAGTTTAACATTTACGACACTATTAGTCACCCAAGTGAAATCTTAAACGTAAACCGTGTCGAAATAATTAACTCATTAGTGGGAGAAACTTTTAAGTTGCCTTATGAAGATAAACCTGAAATTATATTTGAAGATTTTGAATCTGTTAATAAATTGTCATCTCCGAAAACACTAAAATTTTACCTTTTGTTGTGCAGGCTCTAGATTTGGAATTGAAATCGCTTCCCGAGCATCTGAAATATGTATTTCTAGGGAAAGATAATACCCTATCGATCATAGTATCAAATAGACTCTCCAAGCTTGAAAAGGAAAGTTTGATACATGTACTAAAATACCATAAGGAGGCGATTGGCTGGACCATTACCGACTTAAAAGGGATAAGCCCTTTGACATGTACACACAAGATTTACTTGGAGGAAAACACAAAACCAAAGCTAAAGGCACAAAGATGGTTAAACCCGAATATGATGGATGTGGTAAAAAAGGAAATAATTAAGCTACTGGATGCTGATGTAAGCTACCCTATTTTTGACAGCAGAAGGGTAAGTTAGGTGCAAGTCGTGCCCAAGAAAATAGGCGTGAAAGTAAAAAAATGCTGAGGGTGACTTGGTACCAATCAGAGTGCAAAATGGGTGGCGTGTCTACATTGATTATAGGAAGTTGAATTCTCATACTAGAAAAGACCATTTCCCTCTTCCTTTTATAGGTTAAATGCTTGAACGTTTAATTGGTAAAACTCACTTTTGCTGTCTCGATGGATACTCAGGTTTCTTCCAAATCCCAATTGCACTATAGGCCAATAAAAGACCACTTTTACATGCCTATTTGACACATTTGCTTATAGAAGGATGACATTCAGGCTTTGCAATGCACCGGCCACCTTCCAAAGATGCATAATGAGTATATTTTCTGAATATGTAGAAAACACTATCGAAGTTTTTATGGATGATTTTACTGTGTATGAGAACTATTTTGATGAGTGCCTATAAAACCTCACTATAATTTTAAGTAGATGCATAGAATTTAATCTTGTCTTGAATTATGAAAAGTGTCATTTTATGGTAGACAAAGGTTTGATTCTAGGACATATAGTTTCATCTAAGGGAATTGAGGTCGACAAGGCCAAAACTGACATTATAAATTCATTGCCATATCCCTCAACTGTAAGGGAAATTCGTTCTTTCCTTGGCCATGTAGGGTTTTGCAGGCGCTTTATAAAGAATTTTTCACAAGTAGTTGAACCACTATGCAAATAATTGCAGAAAGATAAGAAATTTGAGTTCGACCCAAAATTTAAGGATGCTTTTGACATACTCAAGCAGAAGTTAGTTTCTGCTCCTATAGTTCAAGCACCAGATTGGAACTACTGTGTGATACAAGCGAGCACAATGTGGGGTCGTGTTGGGACAAAAGATAGACAAAGAACCTCATGTCATTTGTTATGCCTCAAAAACCCTAAATACTGCGCAAAGTAACTACACCACCACAAAAAAGAACTCTTAGCTATTGTATTTGCTTTGGATAAATTTTGATCTTATTTATTGGGATCTAAAGTGATAATTTTTTTACCATACAGCTCTTACGTACTTGATATCGAAGAAGGAAGTGAAACCAAGGATCATTAGATGGATTTTACTACTCCAAGATTTGACATCGAGATTCAAGCAAGAAGGGATGCAAAAACTTGGTGGCTGACCATTTGAGTAGGTTTAAAACACCTTATAATGGCATTTATATAAAGGATGAGTTTCCCAATGTGGGCCTATTTTCAGCCAAGGCGCATTTCCCATGGTATGCAGATATGGTATATCTCCTAACCATAGGTTCATTGCCTACTAGGTTAGCTCGTTCTGTGAAGGACAAGCTTAGAAGGGAAGCTCGATATTACATTTGAGATGACCCATACCTGTGGAAACATTGTTCAGACCTGATAATAAGATGATGTGTTTTAGAAATCGACATAGCTTCTATCCTGACTTTTTGTCATACTAAAGCTTGTAGAGGTCACTTTGGCCGAAAATGGATTCTCATGAGGTGTTGGAGTGTGGGCTATACTAGCCCACAATTTTTGAGACGCATATAATTTCTGTAAGTCTTGCGATAAATGTCAACATACAGGTAACATAGCTAAATGAAATCAAATGCCCCTATCCCCAATTCATGTATGTGAGATTTTTGATGTGTAGGGCATCGACTTCATGGGTCCGTTTATTTCCTCATTTAGAAATGTGTATATAATTCTTGTGGTAGACTATGTTTCTAAGTGGATAGAAGTAAAGCCTACTCACAATGACAATGGCACACCTTGAGCCTTGATCAGCGATCGTGGAACCCATTTTTGCAATAAAGTCATGGAGGCACTTATGAAAAAAATACAGAGTTCACCATCGTATAGCTACAACCTAACATCCCCAAACGAATAGCCAAGCGAAGGTTTCGAACAGAGAAATCAAGACCATTTTTGGAGAAAACAGTTCAGCCTAATTGAAAGGACTGGAGTCTTCGGCTAAATGGTGCACTTTGGGCCTATCAGACGGCGTATAAGGGACCAATTGGCATGACCCCATATCGGCTTGTTTCTGGAAAAGCTTGCCACCTTCTGGTAATATTGGAACATAAGGCTTACTGGGTTGTACGACAATGTTACATGGAATTAGAACCTGCAGGGAGGGTAAGGAAATTAGACATCCAAGAATTAGACGAAATTTGTAATGATGCCTATGAGAATGCTCGTATTTATAGGGACAAAACAAAATTATTTTGTGACAAGAAAATATCTCGGAAGCATTTCTCAATAGGACAAAAAGTGTTACTTTACAACTTCGTGTTAAAATTGTTCGTAGGTAAGCTTTAGTCTCGATGGTAAGGACCTTTTATTGTAACCGTATTAGTCACACATGGTGTAGTTGAAATAGAAAGTGAAGAGTCGATTAACAGTCATTGGCCAATGGTGAAAGCCATTTTACGAGAATTTTCAAGCCCACACGGTTGAAAAAATTTAGCTAGAACCTCCATAGTACCAATCAGGGCGTCAAGCTAATGACAGAAAACAAATGCTTAATGGAAGGCAACCCTATTTTTATCTTATTTTATTATTTATTTTTATTTTATTTTATTATTTATCACTTTATTTTGTTTGGATATTAATGAATTTCTCTTCTTCTATCTAGGTAAACCGATGAGGAAAAAATTAAACTCAGGAATTGGCATGCTTTCACAAACATCCCATATCCTACCCTAATCCAAGTAGAAATAGTGCATCCCTAGTTTAAACTTACCCAAAACCTGCGTCCAAACACCCACCCTACAGCCAAACACCTTTCCTTCTACACTTTCAAACCCTAAATTTTTCCCTATTTTCACCCAAAAACCTTCCAGCCGCCGTTAGCCTTCTTCCTCACCCCCTCTACCGATTTTTCACACCACCATGGTTAGGACTAGAAGTCGTGCCACTGTCGAACCCTCCTTCGCTGTCAATAGCTGTCGATGTTAATTTTTGACACCCTAATACGTCAACTTAACGATGCTCAACCTTTCCCATCCTCCTCTCCTCCATATGATGCCGCACCCATCCAATCCCCTCTCCTCCAAGTGACATTGTACCATCCCACTTGACCTCCCCACCACTGATAGCCCTTTCCATTCCTCCACCGTTGCCCACACCACTCGCATCACACCTACCATCATCGTCACCATCTTTGACTCCTGACCTTCTCGATGCCAGACTTGCCGATGGCCACACGCTCCCTTGGCCCAACCAGCCGCGTTCGACGACTCCAACTCCAACTCTGATGTCGACACCCACGAATGTCCCACCGGCTCTGGCACATCAAGAAGTCACGATGACAAATGCCTGTTTCCCACTCGCGGCAGGACCTATCGGTCTCGAGTAAATATTCTCCACCAAAATTCCATTTAAACGATCATTTAACATTTGATAATGCTGCCAATCGGGATAGGTATGATCGTTTATGACATAAATAAGTAGTCCTTCACAAATGTTTATCACAGTTTGTTTTGACTACTTTGTATATTGACACTGTGGTTACCAATTATTTTCGCAATATTGGTTGGGTTGGAAAGTTTGATATCACTCATTGCACTTATTACGAATTGGTTTTAGAGTTTTATTCTACCTTCCACTTTCAATGGCACAGCCAATTCTCATTGGACACACTTGACATTATAACATTTCGGTTGCTTCGTACCACACATAGTTTGTCCCTCACTGCTTTTAATATTGCATTGGGATTTGTAATGCTGTGTCCACTGATTATGAGAAAGGTTTGTGTACTTTTTTAGTAGACTTCAAGGCTATCGAGGCTTTTGTGTTATTAACAGATAATACCAAAACCAAATATAGCCCTAAAACATCAAAAGATTTGTGGTTTCGTAACCTTACCTTATGTTACATACACCGTTATTTGACTTATAATTCCTTAGGTCGGAGAGATGCTGGCTACTGTCTTGAAGATAGAATTATTCTTATTATGGTGTATGTACACCGGTCATCGGATAAATTTGGGCCATTGGTATGCGCTTCAAATTTAGCATATTATAAATGCAAAGCATCCTCTAATTTTAGGATCTTTTATTACACAACTATTATTCTCTTTACATGGCTTTAATGCTCCTATTTCAGACTTACATATTGATTGCCAAGCTGATCCATTAGATGCTCACTATCTCAACTCAATGGGATTGTTTCTTGGCACTCCTTCCTCTTTTTGTTTTGTCCCTCTAGGTATCCGATATTCACCAGCTGAACGAATCTTTAGGCAGCAAAATCAACATGAGGTACCTAATCAAGACCAACCTTCTATGACCATCGAGCAGCGATTGGACCGTATTGAGGTATTCTTCATTGTCTTTGTTGTTTTATCTGTTGTTTTGTCTGTTGTTTTGACATTGTTGCCACTGCCTTGTGCTTGTTTTGCCCACATTTATTTTTTTTAGTATATCCTACCCTTTTTCATGCCCAAGATTTTGACTAGGAATTACCCATTGTTTGATATGCGAGCATGATTTCGATCTACTGAGTTAGTTATGTTTTTGCTATATTGATTTCATGTCCACTATTTTATTTCTATTAGGCCAAAATAATTATGATTAATAGAGTTAACCCTATTTTGCTTATAATAAAATCGATTAAGTATAAATGCAAAGAGGACACTTAATACAATTGTATGCTAAATTTATGTTCATGACTATTAGGTAGTTACTGAAAATTATTTTTGACACTTGATTGTTTTTCCCAGCCCTCCAAAATTAAAATTCTATTTCTTGATGATAATAAATTTTGATGCCTTTGTGGTTATGAGTGTAGCTTAAATCGTGATTGACTGAGTAACCGGGGTAGGGTGTTTGGGTTGTCATCCTACTTTGTGTCAAAAGGTTGTGTGATGTGTTAGGTAAAACTCCACTAACCGAAATTAAACAAAAAAATTTTAAGAATGTATTGGGCTGAGTAGCCAAGGTAGGGTGCTTGGTTGTCATCTTTCTTCGCGTCAAAAGGTTCAATATATTCTTAAGCAAAAAAATATATATAAATATAATAAGCTAGAAGTATGTTGGGCTGAGTAACCAGGGTGGGGTGCTTGGCTGTCATCTTTCTTCGCATCAAAAGGTTCAATATATTCTGAAAAAAAAAAAGAAGAAGGGAAAAACAAGTAATAATAATGAATTGTATTTTGGGACTAATGGTGGAAACAAATAGGGTGTCTTGGTAAGTTTAGTAAATTACCTATTTTTCATGAAATAATCCAAGACGATTTGATTTTTTTGTGCTTAAATTGGAATACTTTTTTAGTTTTACTTAAAGCAAGTTAAAGGTTCTCTTTATGTTCATATGCATTATGCCTAATTTTTATAAAACTTTGGAGTGATACTTCTTTCATGGTAAAAATATAAATTACACAGTGGATATGAACCATACTTGAGGACAAGCATGGGCTAATACTCTAGAATGACATATTTTTATGTATTAATTACATATTTATTTTGAGTATGATCCTAATAATTTGAGCTATTTATGTCTTTTATCTAGTAGGGATTAAATTGAAGGCAAAAAGAAATTTGGGGGAAAAAAGTGTGAATTTGAAGCCAAAATGGGCCAGCATACAAAATAGGAAAGAAGTGGTGCCAAAAGTACAAACTTGGGGTAAGAGTTCAAAGAAGAGATTTTATAAACACAAGACTCTATTTAAATTTGAATTATATTAGGATTATTGTTAAGATTATTATTTAGATATAAATCTAGCTTTTATCTTTATTTATCTTTTAGAATTTCAATAGGAACAAACTAGGTTTTCTAAGTACTATAAATAGGGGATGGAGTGACACAAATTGCATTCATATTTTTTCTATAAAAGCTCTCTCTCCCAAAAGCTCTAGTTTTTGTTCCTTTTATTTATTCAATAAAATTCAATTTGATTAAAATTATTTCTTTTTCCAAAAAGCATGAGCCACTAAACTCATCTAGCCAAAGGTTGTCGAGATTCCCTAAAAAGGGTTTAGGAGGCTTAGAATCCACACTTACCCTTTTCAACAAGTATTCATCATTTCTCCGTACTATGGGATTGACACTTTCGTTCATGTCCCTTCAAAAGTAACCTTTTCATCTTGTGCAAAGGTATCCACTTTGTATGTTCTGGGAAGGTTGAATAGTTAGTTCGTTAGCTTACTATGTCAGTAGTTGTCTAGCCCAAGAGACAAAATGGCATGGCATTCACCATTGAGAAGTGATGATCTAGTGTAAGACGATCTCACAAAAGTGACTGTTGGCTAGAGTCAGGTTCCTCTAAATCATAAGTCAAAAATCTAAGTGGAGCTGGTGGTTATAAGATTCCTCTTCCACTATAACTGGCTTATTCTATCATGAGAAGGATCACCTAAAAGCCAAGGATTGAACCCAAGGAGGATCGAGATAACCAGAGGCTGGAATCTCTCAATCCAAGATTATCTTTTCTCGACTCTATTTATTTTTACAATTTTAATTTCAATTTACACAATCTCAACTCGTGCATTTTTTTAATTCTATTTTTATTTTTCAGGTACACTATTTTTCTTGGGCACAACTATGCCCGAGATCTCGAGGAACAAGAAGTTGTGCAAGTTCAATCCTTGAGGATTTGACCCTACTTCCCTTATACTATTCTTTTCATTATTCCATAGGGATAGGTTATTTTTGGTGCTCTCAACAAAGCATCAATAATTCACACATTAACCTTTAACAAACTAGGATCCTGTTAGTCACAACCATACTCTTAATCGAGGGTTAGGCCGTGCTTCGAGTCTGTCGATTGGGGCACAGCCATGCAAATTGGGGTTAGGCCGTGTTGGGTTTTTGTAGACGAGACACGATCGTGTAAATTGGTGAAGGTCGTGTTCTAGGTGGATAACAAGGCACGACTGTGTGGAATAAAGCCCAAGCTATGTCGACTTCTTGGGTTGGGCCAATTTGGTCCGTTTTAAGCTCGTTTTATGTTATTTTTATCATTAGGTGTTCTCCTGAGTACAAGACATGAAAAGAAAAGACTAAGAGCACCTTTTTACATAAATCGAGGATAAATTCATCTAAAAGCATACTAAATGTGGGATTAAAATATGTTACTTTTACGGTTTATCAAATACCCCCACACTTAAGCTTTTGCTTGTCCTCATGCAAAATTCTCAACTTACAATTAAAACAAACTTTCCATAATTCATAATTCCTATTAATAATGGCTCATCATAATTCATAGATAATCTATACATGGATAATTTAATTCAAAGAGCCCTAAAGAATCAATTACGATAAGTCATACCTTTATAGCATGAAAACATAGGTGTCTCCCCTTATCTAACTTTAATTCAAAATTGACAAGGACTAACATCCTCACTAAAGATTCACTCAAATCACTCAAAAGTGTTTAAGTTTCAAAATAAGCACTCTTAGTCGAACCTGAAAAGTAAATCCCATTGGCTTGCCTGAAAATCAAATCTCCACCACTATATATGAGATGATACACAGATCAAAAGGTCTTTAATCAGGGTTGTAATGGGGCTTGGGTTAAAAGGTGTGGATAAAGGCAGAATTAGTGGTTATAATCGAGATTGACTTGACAAATTACCTAGCTAGAAACATTGAACTAAATATGAATATTGACTTCGAATGAAAACTAATAATATCATTGTTGATAATTACTCTATAGTGAGGAGTATTTTGATAATACTTAATACGAGCTTTTTCTTCAACATTTGGAGTTTAAATGCTCTAAGCTCTTTTATATACTACTAATATTGAATACACTTGGATTTTTTAAAGAACAAATTGAAATAAACATAATAGAAGGAACTTTGGTGATTGATATAACCTAATTCAACGATTGATCAAATCGATTCTCGATAAAGGGGTCGTCAAAGAATGTTGATAAAAAATACAAAGGGATTTTGGGTTGATATTAGTGAGTGAGTCAATAAAAAGGTTGTTCGGATTCAATGGGGTTCACTAGGGGTTAATTTGTATGGGTAGGCTTTTTAGTGTAGTGAACGAGTTAAAATCTAGGTGCCTTTATCATCTCAGTGTATCAAATCATTAATGTGGTCTCGACATGTATAAACGAGGCAAGATCTAGAATAAAAGTTCAAAGTTGACACACGCATAATCAATTAAAGTGAGCACGAAAAAGGGTACATGCTCTATAAGGCTCAAAATCTCACAAAAATTATGGGTGTTTTGACATCAATCCTTATAAATTTTGAACTTCAAGGTGATACTCAAATTAGGTTCAACAACCTATCAATTTTAATTTTTAGAAAGTAGACTTATCATGCTCGATACTCTAGTATTATTCAAATTTAATTATCAATGCACAATTAACTAAGACTTGCTCTAAAACATATCAATAAAAATCATAAATCATTAGAAATTTTATCCTAATTAATAATATGAGAAAAATACTTAAGATCAATACTAATTTCAAGGTTTTGAGAATTATGCAAAAAGTTAGGCATTATTACCCCCACACTTAAGATGTACATTGCCCTCAATGTACAAAGATAGATGATGAAATTATGTGCCAAATTAAAAAGAGAAGTGGGGAAAGTAATACTCTTTGAAATTTGGATGATCCCGGAGTTTGTGGTGGCGGTGATGGTGTTTTCTATGGGCCTGGTGGAGTGGCTACCAAAAACCAATTTGCTAGATGAAGAAATTGGGTAGCCTGTGAAGATATAGCCAAGAGATCTAGAGAAATAATAATAATATACTAATAATATATTTAAAGATTAAGGAAATAAAAAGAAGGAGACTAAGAAGAAAACTGAAATTGAAAGAAAAGACTAATGGACTAAGGAGTCGTTATTGTTGGATGGTTTACGAAGTGGGTGTGACCTCGAAGGTTGTGGCGCGTGATTCCCAAGTAGCCTTTAGAACCTAAAACCAAGAAATGAAAAGGTTTCCGAGACCCTTGGCGTGTCAGTTAAGTGGAGCTGCCGGCATGAACTCATGTTGAGGTCTCCACTGAGGAGATGATGCTTACGTTTCTTCGGCATGATCTTTGTGTTGCTCAAGTGTCTTGGATCTTTTCTATGAATAGGAAGAAAAATTCAAAAGAAAAGAGAGAGATGGAATAAGAAAGAAGATGGGACAAAGAGGACGGGCTGTGGGGATTTAAATAGGATTTCAAATCTAACACATTCCCACGCCCGTGTACCGAGGGTGTGTCGATTCACACAGCTATATCGCACGGCCATGTTGTGGGGTGTGTTGTCCTTCCACACCCGTTTTTTTGGTTTGCACGTCCGTTCCTAAAAAACAAGTATAAGAGCATGGTTGGACTGCATGGGCATGGTCTTTCCGTGCTAAATAAGTCAGTATCTTAGCACGGTTGTGAGGCATAGCCGTATTACTTTTGTCAGTGCCCGTGCTTTAGGGTGGTTGGACTCGTGATGTCGGGGAGTGGTTAGACTGACTTGCACGACCCTGCTCTTATCAGTGTGGCGGTTCTGGTGGTCCACACGACCACGGACACGACCGTGTGTAAGGTCGTGTTTTTGAAAATCTACACTTTTGTGTTAGTTTCCAACTAAATACTTAGGAAAGAAAGATGGAAAGAAAAGAAACTGAAAACAAATTTGAAAATAAATAGTGTTAATGTCAAAGGTTGCCTCGAGAAGCGCTGTTTATAGTCTTAAGCTAGACTGTCCTCATGTTTGAAAATTTCAGGGAGGTTTAAAGGTTTGAATATCTTCTCTCATGCTTGCGATTTTATTTTCATGACAAAGTTGGAGTCAAGAAGCATTTACCTTGAATTTATCGAATTTTGGGTTCCTTACCTCGACTGTGTTGTGGAGGAAGAATTCATGTACCTTGGGAAGAACTTCTCCCTTTGCACTCAAGTCTGTTGAAGTGATGTGAAGATCGACTTTGACTAACAGCACCTAGTCTCCTATTTTAAAGTGGTTTGATGTTCCTATGAGCTATTCTGGTGGTTCCTTAGGTTTTACTTCGAGTGGATCCGACTTTTCTTTGGTGTATATCTTCTGGTCTTCTAAATTGTTGATCGTACGCTTTTGTGTTGGCTCAATTTTGATGGTTCGTGATGTTTCCTGCGATGGTGGTTGAATAATTTGATTATCTATTGAAACGACTTTCTTACCTTCATCTTTTGTGGTCCTGGCTGAGTCGAGAGCTTGAAGATTGACTGATTCATCTCCTACACGAAGTATGAGTTCTCCTGTGGCAACATCAATTTTAGTCTTGGCAGTTGCAAGAAAAGGTCTTCCTAAAATTAAAGGGATTGAATTTTCCTTATCCATGTCTAAAACAACAAAATCTACTGGGAAAACGAATTTATCGATTTTTACTAAAACATCTTCAATAATGCCCCTAGGAATTCTAACAGTTTTATCAGCTAGTTGGATACTCATCCTAGTTTGTTTGGGCTTCCCTAGACCTAGTCGTTTAAACAGTGTATAAGGCATGACATTTATACTTGCCCCTAAATCAGCTAATGCATTATCAATAGTTAAACTACCAATTAAACATGGAATTGTAAAACTCCCTGGATCTTTTAATTTCTGTGGTAGTCAGTTTTGTAGCATTGCTGAGCATGTTGCGTTAGGTTCCACATGGTGCTCTTCATCCATTTTGCGTTTATTTGTTAAGAGTTGTCTTAAAAATCTCCTTGCATCGAGCATCTGAAAAAGAGCTTCAAGAAGAGGTAAGTTAATGTGTAATTTCTTTAGAAGTTTTAAAAACTTACCAAATTGTTCTTCTGAATCATCTCCTTTCAATGCTTCGGGATAAGGTATTCGAGGTGGTACTCTTTAATTACTGGTTTTTCTTGTGCTACCTCTATTTTACCTATTTCTTCCTTGGTTTCTTATACTGGGGTGGGCTTGTCTACCTTTGTATCCTCTTGAGATGTGATGGCTTGTAACTGTTCTTTTGGGTTTATTTCTATGTTGCTTGGTAGACGTCCTTGTTGATGTTCTGAAACAAGCTTTGTGAGTTGTCCCACTGACCTAGTGATTTCCCCGACTTGTTCCTTGATTTCTTTGATCGATATTCCTTGGTTATCAAGCGTTGTATCAGTTATTTGGAGACGGGCATCTGTGTCTGCCATGAACTTTTTCAACATCTTTTCAAGACTCGACTTTTTTCCCGATGGATAAGGTTGATTTTGGTAATTTGGAAGAGGTTTCTGCCTTTGATTTCCTTGTCCTCCCCACGAAAAATTTGGGTGGTTCTTCCAACCTGGATTGTAAGTGTTACTATAAGGATTATTATTAGATCTAAAATTGTTACCTATATAGTTTGTTTGCTCGTTTTCTGCTCCTGGTTGGTAAGGTGGGTACTCAGAATTCGCCACATTCCCGCTCGCTTCACATTACATGACTGGATGTACCTGTGAAGAACATAAATTATCAAGCTTTTTACTCATTAACTCCATTTGTGTTGACAATATTGTCACTGCGTCAATGTTAAAAACTCCGGCTGATTTTGTCTGTTTAGCCCTTGTAATTTGCCATTGATTGGTGTTCAATGACATCTCCTCAATAAAATCATAAGCCACTTTAGGAGTTTTATTATTCAGAGTTCCACCGGCTGATGAATCAATCATTTGCCTTGTTGGAGAATTCACACCATTGTAAAAAGTTTGGACTTGAAGCCACATCGATAATCCGTGGTGTGGGCATCTCCTTAGGAGATCTTTATATCTTTCCCATGCATCATATAATGTTTCTGCGCCATTTTGCACGAAAGAAGATATATCATTCCTAAATTTGGCCTTTTTGGTGGTGGAAAATACTTTAAAAGAAATTTTTTGGTCATTTGATCCCATGTGGTGATTGACCCTCGTGGTAACGAGTTCAACCACTATTTTGCTTTATTCCTTAATGAAAAAGGAAATAACCGAAGACGTATGGCATCGTTAAAAATGCCATTTATTTTGAAGGTATCACAAAATTCTAAAAAATTAGATATATGAGTGTTTGGATCTTCATCCTGCAAACCATCAAATTGAACAAATTGTTGAATCATTTGTATTGTGTTAGGCTTTAATCCAAAATTATTAGCAGCTATAGCGGGCCTAACAATACTAGATTCTTCTCCTGTTAAATTAGGTTTAGCATAATCATACATAGTACGCGGAGCATTCTGGTCTTGCACATTTGGCGGTTGATTGTTTTTGTCCATCCCTTCAGTAGGATTGGGTCCTTGTTGTTCTCCTCTTTGATAGTCTAGGGCTCGTCTAATTTCTCTGTGACTTTTGCGAGCGGTAGCTTCAATGTCATTTTCGTATTCTAATGGTCCTCTCAGATTTCTTCTAGTCATAAACTAGATGTACCTGCTATGAAAAGAAAGGAAGAAAGTTAGAAAAACAAAAATATATGTATATAAAAATAAGAGAAATTAAAAATAAAAAATAATGGATAAAGTAATAGAAATAGAGTTTTCTTAATATTTTAGGAGTTCCCCGGCAACGGTGACAAAAACTTGATCGCTGCAAAACAATCTAGTTTTAATATTTATAAAAGAGTGATCGAACCTATAGACTGACTGCGACAACGATAGAGGCAAGCGCACCTATCAAACAGTAGTATAGCTCCGGCAAGAATATCTTATCGAACCCAAGGAATCTAAAAGTACTACTCCTCACTTTCTTTCTATTATGTAGCCTAAAATATGGAGTGATTGGTTTATTAATCTAAAACAAATGAAATACTTAAACTTAAATGCCAAGACAAAAGAACAAAACTTTGGGAAAAGACTTTGAAGAAAACTCAATTGATAAAGACGATACCTTCGGGAAGAATCCACCTATGACTTCACTTATTATCTACCTTTTCAATTCATATGATTTCTTTACTTAGCTTGATCCGTGAGACTCCCTAACCTATATTAAACCTTCTCTCGAAGCGAATAACGTCTAACCTTAGGTTAATTAGTGGAACTCTCGTTCTCTTTTAATAACCCCCTAAGGAAGCAGTAAATCGATCAATAGAGTCCCATATTAGGTTTCACCCTAATCCGGCAAAATCTTGTAACCCTATCTCTAGGTGCCCGATCAAATCCACTTAATTATACTAGATCTACTCTTAGGCAGGGTCTATTCCTCCTCCACCTAAGCACATCAGATAAATTTAAGCAACATAATTTAGAACAAACTAAGTATTTATCATATAAACCAAAAGAATTAAATAACAAAATCTGTCATAGGTTTCATCCCTTTTAGGTATTTGAGGGGTTTAGTTCATAACTAAACAAGAAAACATCTCAAGAGAAAAGATAAAACAAAACATAAGAAACCCTTAAAACTCCCTTAAGGAATTTAAGAGAAGATCCTCCGTCTTGAGTAGAACTCTGACTCTTCGAGATAGATCAATTGGCTATCTTGAGACAATCCTTGAATGAGAAAGGCTTGGCAGAAAACTCTGCTCAATGATCGACGCTTGAATAGCCGCCTTGGGGTGATTTTATAGACTTTTGGGATGCTTTACTTGTCTCCTAAGTACTCATAATTTAGGTACAATTTATCCTAGGTGTTTGAGTAGACTTAGGATTGCGTTTCTTGGGCTCCAAGCATCCTATTACGAGTGAAATTACTCTTTCCTGCGACAGGGCCAGGGCTAAGGCACGCCCGTGTAAATTGAGGCTTAGCCCGTGTCTCTATTTTGTTAATTTAGGCACAGCCGTGGCACGCTCGTGCAAATCGAGGGTCAGGCCGTGCTTCGGGTCTGTCGATTGGGGCACAACCATGCAAATCAGGGATAGGCCGTGTTGGGTTTTTTATCGACGAGACACGGCCTTGTAAATTGGTGACAGGCCATGTTCTAGGTGGATAGCAAGGCACGACCGTGTGGAATAAAGCCCAGGCCATGTTGACTTCTTGGGTTGGCCCAATTTGGTCCGTTTTAAGCCCGTTTTACGTTCTTTTTATCCTTAGGTGTTCTCCTGAGTATAAGACATGAAAAGAAAGGATTAAGAGCACCTTTTTACATAAATCGAGGATAAATTCATCTAAAAGCATACTAAATATGGATTAAAATATGTTACATTTACGGTTTATCATCGGTAATCAATACACATTCTCATCGTACCATTTTCTTTTTCACAAATAGAACAGGAGCACCCTAAGGTGAGAAACTCGGTCGTGCAAATCCTCGGTCAGCCAATTCTTGTAACTAAGATTTCAACTCTTTTAATTCGGTTAGAGCCATTCTGTATGGAGCTATCGAAATAGGTGTCGTACTAGGTATCAATTCAATACAGAACTCAACTTCACGAATCGAAGGTAAACCCGGTAACTCTTCAAGGAACACATCAGAAAACTCACATACAACAGGTACTGCCCCAATTTTCCTTTCAGATATTTTTGAATCAATTACATCAGTAAAATATGCCTCATCTCCCTTTTCTCACATAATTCTGAGCTTTCAAAACCGATATCACAGCAGGTAATCCATTCAAATCATTAGACTCAACCCGTACAATTTCATTATTCAGACATCTCAAATCTATAGTCTTTCTTTTTCAATTCACAATAGCATCATGTAATGACAACCAGTCCATACCCAAAATAATATCAAACTCATCAAATGGCAAAAGCATCAGATCAGCAGAGAAACAGATATCTCGATACATTAACGGACAGTTCTTGCATACTTTGTCAACAAGAACACATTTACTTAAGGGGTTCAATACTTTTATAGCAAACTTAGTAGAATCAACAGGCAATGTAACATCCTAAAAATCTGAGTATCGATATGATGCATGTTTTGGAGTTTAGCTTGTGAATGATTAAATTTATGTGCTTAATATATAGTCTTGAAAAGGCTTGGGATTTATTCGGTATTAGAATAAATTTTAATTTTGAGTACTTTATTGAAGTGGATCAAGTGACCTTGATGCTTAAGGTAATTAAGTGGCAAAAACTAGCAAAAGATGAGCTAGTAGCAAGGTGGAATAGGCGCCATGAATGTAGCTTGAGGGGAGAGGTTCGAATCCCATGGATAGCATTTTGGTGACATTTATTTTTGCTCTTTCATAGCAAATGTCGGCCAAGCTCTATTCTTGGTAAGGATGGACTAATTCTTTTATGGTAAGGTGGCTAAAGGTTATGGCAAATATGTATTTAGGGATAAAATTCAATTGATTTTGGGGATAGGATTTCTAAACTTTTGGAAGGTGGAGGAACATAAGGCACCTCTTAAGGGAGAGTGTTTTGGAAAGTTAAGATGGCCAAGTTTGACCATGTATTTGGACGGTTTAGGGGGCTTAGGGGGGAAGGCTGAATTTTTGGTGATAGGTTTGGTATGGTTAGTAGCTTTTGGGTAATACCATTTGGTCACTTTTGCTTTTACAAGAGATTTTTTTTCTCTTTTCATCTCATGCTCTCAAAACCGAATGTGTATTGGCTAGGAAGAATTATCTTTGTTTCACCTTTTTGGTCATATTTTGTCAATTCAACTTGTGTCTCTTTTTAGTGCCTAAAATGTAAAAAACAAACATCATCTCTTCCTTCTCTCCTATGGCCGAATGCATCATTGTTTCAAACCCTCTCTCTTTACTTTTCTCTTATCTTTGAAATTTTAAATCTTAAACCTCACATCCTTATTCTCTTTCTTTCTTCATTTATTTTCTTTTCAACCATATTTCCTTCATCATTTTTCTCACATGGCCGAATGTTAGACTACCTCCATAGTCGAACCATTCTTTTTTCTCCTTTGTTTTTATCAAAGTCGAATCTTTTCTTCATCTATATTGTATTGTTGATAATTCTTTCAACCTTCGTTTAAGCAATTGGTAAGAACTCTTTTCGAATCTTTTTTTTCTCTTCTTTTTCTTAGTCGTATATATACAAGTTTGGAAGGGTCTTATGACCGATTATAATATTCTTTTCTCTTAGACAATCCTTCATTTTTTTTTTTGTGCCATAAAGAAGGCCGAACTCGGAGTATTTGTTATCTCAGTGACTCACTAGAAATCGAGTCAAAGTGTAAGGTAAGGGTTCTTATCAAGGATTTGTATATTACTCATCATATCATTATAGAAGGACTACTAATCGATTTTGTTTTAGGGGATGTTATCGCTTGATTCTCATCTCGAGAACACAAGGATATTTATTTTTGTGGTAAACAAATTGGGACAAAACGGGTTGTTAATAGCGTTTGGAAGAGGGTGGTTCCGCTATTCCCCCTAAATTCAAATGAAGGGCTGATTTAGTAATCTAAGACTTTCCACCGGGTTGTGGACCCTCATCCGAGGAGAATCGATTATTCGAAGTTGTTTGTAGTTCGGAGCCATTAGCGGTTCGGGATTTCCCATCGGGTTGTGAACTGTCAATCGAGGAGAAGCGATAAATAGTTGTCATTCGAGATTCTGAGGGTAAGGATTTAGATCGTTTATCATTAGTATAGTTTTATATTAAATATTAGTGTTCTAATCAAGCGTGATAAATATTTAGGTATCGACGAGCGGGAAAGTATAGTTCTCACCGTAATCAGGTGTGTAACTTCACACTTATCTCATGGGTTATACTATGCCGTAAGTATTAGAATAAAACTCGTAAAGTCAGAAAAATTGTAAAATACGGTTTATTAGCACTTTTTAGTGTGAATGCATGAAAACGGTATCAAAATTTGCTAGATCGTTAAATGGGCCAAATTTTGCTAGATCGTTAAATGGGCCAAAATTTTCTAGATCGTTAAATGGGCCAAAATTTGTTAGATCGTTAAATGGGCCAAAGTTTTCTAGATCTTTTAATGGGCCAAAATTTCTATTTTGACTAATGGGCCAAATTGATAACTTGTAATATGGGCTTTTTTTTGAAATTTACCTTATGAAAATATTGTTATGCATTATCTATATATACATGACTCCATGGGTTGGGGTAATTGACGAAGAGAAGAAAGGCTTGTTGCCAAAATCTAGTTCGGTGGCTCTTCCAAAAATATTTTAAATGGCTTAATGCCTCTAGTTCGGTGACTCTGTCACAAGCTAGTTCGGTGGCTCTGCCACAAATATTATAATTGGCTTAATGCCTGCTATTGGTGTGTTGGCGGGGTGGGTTGACTTGATCCCCACAGGTGTGTTGGTTGGTATGGGTGGTGTGTAGCGGATGGAAATTAGGCTTGGTTGGGAATTGCATATCACATGCATTATTTTTTTATTATACATTTGTAAATGGGCTCAAACCTAACTAATTGCTTAAATGGTTTTGGCCCAGTGAACTCGGTAAGTGGTTTACACATTGAGTTCTAAGTAACTCACCCCATTTTTCTTACCCTTCTTAGGTAATAATAATTGATGGAGGCTTGGGCTGGGGATGACTTTGTGTGGAGGCCATACTACGAATGATGAGTTATAAAAACTTTAAACTTCTTTTAAGTATTTTCATTTAAGTACTATTTCAATAGCGATGTAATAAGGCCTCTGGTATTATTTTTATGGATTTTTATGTGTGGATGGATTTTAATATGTTTTAGTTACTGAAATGGGTTTGTTTAATTTTTTTTTTATAAATGTTTTCTTAAACTTGCGTATAAAAAGGGAGTTTTTCTTAAATATCACTCACTCATAAAAATTTTGTGAAAACTCTTTTATAAATTTATTTCAACCAATTATTTAAGTTTTTAACCAATTATTTCTCTGAAAATCAAATTGTAAGCTCTTATGTTTTAAAATCATGATTTTCAAATAAATCTTGATTTTTGATTAAACTCCATCTTCAAAATCATTTTGAAGAATTGTTTACATTAAAACCATTGATGACTGGACGTAAGTTCAAATTGTGTGGCATGCCAAGTCTGGTCTTAAATGCATAGACCGGGTTTGGGATGTTACATTTTATTGTATCAGAGCCAATTTCAAAACTCGGCTGTGGTTTGGGTTCAACAACAAATTTTGTTTTTAAAAAAACTGTTTAAATTTCTAGACCTTATGTTTTAAAGGTAGTATGGCACCATGAGCATCCGGCACCAAGTCAAGTAAGTATTTGTAAGCTGAATGATTATTTTTGTGATATGATCATAAGAACACTCTAGAACTTCTAGTTTTAGGTGTTGAAAACAGTAGAGATTGAGACTATAGGATTGATTGCGAAAACAACTCTATCTTTTATATCTCATAAAATATAGTTAATAAACACTGAAATGATATTCTGATTCATAAAACATGTAATCAGATTAAATCGAATTAGTCATTATGAGCACTAGAGGACGTGGTCGTGGATGCGGTAGACGTGGCCGTGGTAGAGGATGAGGTGCTAGGGTTGAGTCTGAAGCGCCGGGTTATATGCTGGAAATAGATGCACCTGCGTCATTAGGGAGTGAGACTGGATCACATGACCATTCGATAGAGGATAATGCTTTGACTCAACCAATGTTTCAAGTCCTAGAGAGGGTTGCTGGGACTAGAACTGGGCCAGCAGCACGTGGATCAATATCGAACGACTCAGATCAAGTGGTACTGAGGTTTTTAGAGGTGTCTTTGGTGTAGCTCCGAATGTTGCAGAATATTGGCTCGAGGCTGTAGAGCGGATTATGGATGATTTGGAGTGCACCATCAAGCAAAAACTGAGAGGAGCCGTGTCCTTACTAAAGGACGAGGGGTATCAATGGTGGCTTACTGTTCGAGAAGGCACCAAGCTGCATTGGTTACTTGGGATTTCTTTAAAGATACTTTTCAAGGGAAGTACGTCGGGATAAGTTACATAAATGCCCGGAGGAAGGAATTCTTAAATCTGGTTTAAAGAAATAAGACAGTGCCAGCTTACGAGGTAGAATTTCTTCATTTGAGCTGATAAGCTTGCACAATAATGCCGACTGATTATGAGCATTGTGTACGCTTTGAAGATGGGTTGAATGATGAGTTGTGGGTACTGATAGCCCCACAACAAGTATGGACTTTTACCTCACTTGTAGAGAAAGCTAAGATAGCCAAAGAGGCTAAGAATTTAGAACGCCAGAACCGAGAAAGAGTCAGAGGCAAGAGGGGTTTTTTGTACACAAGTTCTGCTAAAAGGTTCTAGAAGAGGCCTCGAAATGATGAGCTAGCTCAAGCTAGAGCACCTGTGACTACCAGTCAGAGTCGAGAATGTGCCGACTGTGGAAGACGACACCCCTAGGAATGTTGGAGAAAAATTGGTGCCTACTATAAATGTGGTTCCAAGGATCATCAGTATAAGAATTACCTCGACGGACTGATACGATTCAGGAAGCTCGTAACCCTGATACTCAGCCAGTTAGAGGCACTCAGTAGCCACCGAGAGGTCGTGGACCAGGTCGTGGTGGTAATGGTGTTGGACGTGGTCAAGGTGCACCGGGTAGAGGTAATGGCTTTAGAGGTAACGCGGAGGCAAGACAGCCGGGATTGGTCTATGCAGTCAGACATCGTGAAGATGGCGATGCACCTGATGTAATAACTGGTACATTTTTCATCTTTGATGTACCTATTACTGCTTTGATAGATATCGGGTCTACCCACTCGTATGTAGCTAGTGCCATATTTGGAAACCTAAATATTATATCTGATACTACCGATAGAGAGATGTTGGTACTTAGTCCTTTAAGACAGTCGATAGTCGTGAATAAATTGTTTAGAGACGTGCCCTTGGAGATTCAAAGAGAAATATTTTGGTGGATTTGATGGAATTGCCTTTCGGTGAATTTGAACTTATTTTGGGCATGGATTGGTTGGTGAAGCACCAGGCGTAATTGGATTGTGCCAAAAAGTGGATGTCAATAAGGACTGCGGATGATGAGGAGGTAGTTATGATTGGTGAGCGAAAAGTGGCTTATGAAATAACAATTGAGATTCGGCCAAAGTGGAAGGAGAGAATGGAAGAAAGATGAATGGTATTCACTTTGGTTTAAAGAGAAGAGATTAAGGGTGTTTTGGCAAAGAGAGAATGAAGAGAAAAGAATGTTGTTGATGGGGTTTTGCAACAAGTATGAGAGAAAACAAAAGAAGAGAATGGGGGAAGAAGGAGATTCAGCTAGGTGCTTCAAAAGGGGATTCGACAAGTGCCAAGAGGTTTCAGTTTTTCTTCTCAACTGAATGTATCAAGCTTGACTAGCCAAAAGTGCCACTAAGGAATTTGGCACTCCTCCTAGTCTTCCAATCGGATACTCTTCCTCACCCTAGAGTCTAGATTTCGGTAAACTCTCTGAATCACTCCTGGCCAACCATTCAAATGAGTTTGAATTGATCAAACTCCTAAATCCTTTCTTCTCCACTTATTTAAATCTTATCTGACAGAGTTTGAGCTGAGCACAACTCCTCCCTCCTTGGCGTCAAAATGGTAAGCAGAAAATGGGATTTCTACAGCTCGAACCTGAGCTCCCTTCCCCTGTATGTGGCGTCTCCTCCCTTGTACCTTAGTGGTGCCTCCATTGCCACTTTACCACTAGGTTATTTGCATCAAAACACTCCAACAACTCCTTTTAACCCTTAACTTCACTAACTTCCCCTTCCAAACACCTAGAACAGAAAATTTAGCCATGACCCAGGCCCAACCCAAGGTCATGCTTGGACCACAAGACACCTTGATTACCAACAATGTCAAGCCATTCACATGCAATTAATGCAAACATAACAGCCCCTAATTAAGGATGTTACATGATGAACCGAGTCTTTCAACCCTATCTAGACCGGTTCGTAGTGGTGTTCATAGATGATATCTTGGTATATTTGAGGAATGAGGAAGAGCATGATTCACATTTACGCATTGTGTTTCAAATTTTGCGAGATAAGCAACTTTGTGCCAAATTCAGTAAGTGTGAATTTTGGTTGAAGGAAGTGACTTTCTTGGGTCATGAGGTGTCAGCCGAAGGAGTAAGAGTTGATCCTCGGAAGGTAGAGGTTGTGTTGGATTGGAAACCACCAAAGTCAGTGGCTGAAATTCAGAGTTTTTGGGTTTGGCTGGTTACTATAGACGCTTTGTTGAGGGGTTTTCATTGATTGCTGCACCCCTAACTAAGTTGTTACGTAAAGGAGTACCATATGTGTGGACTGTTAAACAACAAGAAAGTTTCTAGAAACTGAAGAAGATTTTGACGGAAGCACCAGTTTTGATTCAACCTGAGGCTGAAAAAGAGTTTATCGTTTACTGTGATGCGTCACACATGGGCTTAGGATGTGTACTGATGGAAAGTGGAAAAGTGGTGGCTTATGCTTCTCGTCAGCTGAGGTCGCACGTGGTCAACTATCCTACTCATGACTTGGAGTTGGCTGCAGTGGTGTTTGCTTTAAAGATTTAGAGGCACTAGCTCTATGGGGAGAAGTCGATCATTTATTCGCACTATAAGAGGTGTTTGTTTAGGTTTCTATTTAAAAGTTGGTGGAAAACACTTCGCTAGGTTGTGCATTTGAAGAAAAACTTGAGTAGGTTTGATTGAAATTTTAAAATGTATTTTAAAGATTTAGAGTGGAAAATCGTGTTTAAGTTAGCACTAGCAAACCACAATTTTTAAAAGGCCTTTTACAACCCAAAATAAAACCACATAGAAATAAATCTAATGTACCAAATTTTATAAAGGGAGAAGTCGATCATTTATTCGCAAGACTCAAGTGTATAATTCCTCTCCAGATAACATGCCAACACACATATCATAATGTAATAATGCAAGTCTTAAGTACCTCCTTACCCTGGTGACCCAAAGGAGTTGAACTTGAGACAATCACTAAGAATTGAGTACCATGCCAAACCTCGTGACCGTAGTCACTAATCCGGATGATGGGGCAAATGTCAATCCCAGATAATGTGGGGTCAACCCATCGTGGTACTAAGCCTTTGGGACGAGACGCCGAGGTGCCAAACCTCTGGTGACCCAAAGTCACAAAATACGTGGTACCAAACCTTTGGAGGTGCCAAACCTCCGGTGTCCCAAAGACACAGTGTCCCAAAGACACGGATATCATGCTCCCCTCCTCTCATATCACCCAATAGCATATCATATTAAATCGCAATCATACTATCATGCTCACATGCTTAATATGGCATCTCAAAGTATCAAAATCATGATATCATCATCATCACATAACTCATAATAATCCGTATCCATACCTTGGGTATCGAATAATCAATCACACTGTTTCATTTACACAAACAAAGTTATCACATTATTTAGTTAAGATAGTGTGTTGGTTTTAAGATTAATGATCTAAGCCCCTTGATCGTCTCAACAACCCCGATCCTACAATCGCCAACAATTGGATTAGTCACTATACCATTCGCCAAAAATAGGTAACCCAAGGGGTTGCGTTAGCCTTTACCTTAGACTCGATTTTGTTTCCTACCAACCAACCCAACAATGGTTCCTTCGTAAATCGGCTTCACCCTAGAAAGAAAGTGGTTAATCCTTTGGAACCATATACTTAATCGAAAACTAAACAAATCAACCACGAGCAATCATCTCACCATCACTTACCGATTGCTTAACAGAGTAAGAAACCTCTCCTTGCTTGATTTCGAACCCAAGGGACCCTATACGAAAAATGATTACCAACAAGAAGTTAACACCTTTTAACCGACAACCAAATCAGCCTTAACATACCAAAAATCGGTAAAATACGGAGAAAAGGGAAATGGCCATTCGGCAGTAGTACTTACCTTCTTAGTAGACCGATTGTAACAAGAATCTAACAGAGGAATAGATGCTAACACCTCTTATCAAGGTGGTAAGGAGGTTCGCCTAAGTGTTTAACACACACCTATGCTCGGTTTGAGTGGAAAGAAAAGGAGTTGAGATGAGAAGAAATGAAAGTTACTGCAGGACCAAAAGAGATGAAGAGAAAACAATGGAGAAAAATCGGCTAAAGCTCCGAGAAGAAGAAAGAAATAAAAGATTGAATAGAGAGGAGGGTATGTTCGGTTTTGAACAAGAAAAGAATTGAAGAGAGTGTTTTGAGATGAAAACTTTGGCTACCAATGCTCAACAACGAAAGAAAAAATGTGGAAAAGAAAGACAATACCAAGTTCGGTTTACACAAATGGAAAAGAAGGGAAAAGAGAGGCATTCGGCTAACAAAATTGAAAGATACCAAGTAGTTTCGGCAAGGATAAGGGTGTTGAAGCTTTCGGTTTAAAGAGAACAAAAGAAAAATGAAAAAGAGATGAAGACTTGGGATTTCGATTTCAAGAATGCAACAACAAAATGGGTGAAATTCAGCTTAGGCTATTTGCAAGTGGAGAGCTCTTTTACTAGCTTTTGACTAAACAAGAATTAGCTTACCAAAAACATTTGGTGACCGAAAATGCACACCAAAGAACCCAAGTGGATTTCGCACTTCCTTCCCTCACAACACCTACCAACCGCCAACCTCCCCAAAACTCTCCTAACAATCGCCAACCTCCCCATTTACTCTCAAACCACCAATTCAAATACCATGACCAAGTCTCCTCCTACATTTGCTCTCCACCCACCGCTTGAAAGAGTTGACAAGGTCCATGCTAGAGTTCAAACTTCCTACAACTCTTCCCTTCATGCCGTCAAAATGGATGCAAAAGGTGGGATTTTCGCAGCTTGAACTCAGGACCTCCTCCTTCTGCAGTTGACGCCAACCACACTCTCCATGTGGCGCATGCTTTGCCACTTTGCTAGCTCATCTCTTGTGTTACAAATTCCCTAAATTAATTATAAACCCCACTCCTTGGCTCCTATCCCTAAAGCCCAAAAAGCAGAACTTTCCCACCTACTGGGCACACTCCTAGCCTACAACTAAGCCCCAAACCACACAAACAACAATATGGCACACCATAGACATGCAAACAATGCCAAAATAAAATAGCCCTTAACCCGGATATTACGCTTCTACCCCTTAAAATAATTTTGACCTCGAAATTACCTCGGTCGTAAGAGTTGCGGGTATTCTTTGTCTCATCGTATTCTCGGGTTCCCACGTCGCTTCCTCCACGCCATGATTCTCGCCAAAGAACCTTAACCAAGGGCATGACTTCTTCACGCAGAACCTTCACATCCCGATCTAAAATCTGTACGGGCTCTTCCTCCATGGTCATATCTGGGTTTACCTCAATCTCTCCTACTGTTACCACATGCGATGGATCTGAGTGATAACGCCGAAGCATCGAAACGTGGAACACATCGTGAATCTGACTTACCTCTGCTGGCAACTCGAGCTGATATGCAACTGGTCCCACTCGTCTCAGTACCTTATACGGCCCAATAAACCTCGAACTTAGCTTGCCTTTCCTCCCAAACCTTAATACTTTCTTCCACGGTGAGACCTTTAGGAAAACCCGATCTCCCACAGTAAATTCAACATCTCTCCGCTTAAGATCGGCATAGGACTTCTGCCGGTCCGAAGCTTCTTTCAACCGAGCCTGAATCAACTTAACCTTGTCTTCCGTCTCAGCAACCAACTCTGGTCCCAACAACTGACGTTCACTTAACTCTGTCCAACAAGTAGGTGAGCGACACTTTCTACCGTACAACGCCTCATAAGGTGCCATCTTGATGCTCGCTTGGTAACTGTTGTTATAGGCGAACTCAGCTAATGGTAGATACTCCTCCCAACTACCCCTAAAGTCCAATACATAACCTCGTAACATGTCCTCCAAGATCAGATAACCCTTTCCGATCGCCGTCGATCTGCGGATGAAATGTGTCTTTGAAATCTAACCGTGTACCCGAACATGATGCAACGCCTTCGAACCTTGACGTGAATGCGGGATCCTCGCTCGAGATGATCGACATCGCACCCGTGCGCCTCACTATCTCGACACATACTGACTTTGCCAACCTCTGCGGTGAGTAGTCCACCTCACCAAATAAAGTGAGTGATTGATCAATCGATCCACAATTACCCAAATGAATCCTTCTTGCTCGATGTAGCGGTAATCCACCCAGCGAAATCCATAGTTATTCTTTCCCACTTCCTTTGTGGAATCTTCACTAGTCAAGCAACCAGACAGATGGCGATGCTCAGCCTTGACCTGCTGGCATGTTAGACACTTCCCCACAAACTCGGTCACCTCTTTTTTCAGACCCGGCCACCAGAACTATTCTCTGAGGTCCCTATACATTTTGCTACCTCCAGGATGCATAGCGTAGGGTCGCTATGTGCATCTGAAGAATCTTTTGCCTTAGCTCGTAATCTCTTGGCATACAAGCCTTTCCCGAAAACACAAAGACCCCATCACTAGACAAGCTATAACCCTTCAAACCGGCTGTTACGCACTTGTGTCCTCTGCATACTCGTAACCTCATCCAACAAGCTGTTTTCTCGATCCGCTCAACCCAAGTAGGCTTAACTCAGTAGCTCTGCTGAGAATACTCCGTCGTCGCCATACAAACTCAAGTGGGCAAACAGTGCTCTTAGATCCGAATAACCTTACGGCTCAACGCGTCGCCCTGGCGTTAGCCTTGCCGGATGATACTCAATTGAGCAATCGTAGTCTTTCAGTGACTCAATCCATCTGCACTGTCTCAGATTCAGTCTTTCGAGTCGGAAGGTACTTGAGACTCTTATGGTTAGTGTAGACTATCGATCTTTCTCCGTACAAGTAATGCCTCCATATCTTTAAGGTAAATACTACGACCCTAACTCTAGATCGTGCATTGGATAATTCACCTCATGTGGCCTCAAGCGCCGAGATGCGTAGCTACAACCTTCCTTCTTGCATCAAGACACAACCCAATCTCAGATGTGATGCATCGCAAGACATCGTGAATTCCTTATCGGCCTCGGGTTGAATCGAGCTGGAGCTTGGTCAAAATCTTCTTCAACTTATCGAAGCTCTCCTGCCGCTTCTCACCCAAATAAACTAACCCTTTTCTCAATAATTTAGTCATCGGTCTCGCAATCAATGAGAAACCCTCTACAAATCTTGGTAGTATCACCGCCAAGCCCGAAAACTCGAATCTCCGCCATCGACTTAGACGGCTTCCAATCCAAAACGGCCTCTATCTTACGGGTCCACTCTAATCCCTCACCGATACTACATGACCCAAAACGTCACCTCCCCGAGCCGAACTCACATTTATTGAACTTCGCGCCATCGTTTCTCCCTTAGAATCGCAATACTACCCGCAAATGGGCATCATGTTCCTCCTCGGTCCTTGAATATACCAAGATGTCGTCGATAAAACCACTACGAATCGATCTAGAATCGTTGGAACACCCTATTCATCGATCCATGAAATTTGTCGGTCGTTAGTCAACCCGAACAGCATAACCAAGAACTCAAAGTGCCCATACCGAGTATGAAATGCCGTCTTCTGAGATATCCGCCTCCTTTACCCTTAAGCGGTGATACCCGGACCTTAAGTCGATCTTCGAGAAAACCGCGCCTTCATTGATCAAACAAGTCATCTATCCGAGGCGGTGGATACTTGTTTTGATCGTCACTTATTCGATTAGCGGTGATACAGTACACATCCGCATAGTACCGTCTTTCTTCTTTACAAAGAGTACCTGCAGCACTCCCATGGTGAAACACTTGGCCCGATAAAGCCTCGGTCCAATAACTCACGGATCTGAGCCTTAAGCTCCACTAACTCTTTAGGTGCCATCTCAGACGGAGTAATAGATCTGGTAGCAGATTTGAAATGATCTATCCCGAACTCTACCTCCCGATCCGGTGGCAAACCCTAAGCTCCTCAGAAACACATCAAGAAATTCCTAAGCATGCAGGCTGTCTCCACAAGAGACTCCTTAGCCTCCAAGGCATACACATGAACCACATATGCTTCATGCCCTTTTCGACCATCTTCCGACTTTCAGAGCAGATACCACATTGGATGATAATTCCTCCTATTACCGATCGAACTACCTCATCACCCTCGGTGTGTCGAGAACCATGCGCTTAATGCGCATTCCAACTTTGCTCGGTACTTAACTAGGGTCCATCCCAGAATCGATCAAACTCCCCAAACAGCAGTTCCATCAAATCGACCTCAAATACTACCCTTGGAGTTCTAGAGGTGCGTCTCTATACAGTTTATCTACCACTACAGAGTGACCTAGAGGACTTATTACGGTCATCTGCCTAGAAGATATTTCTGAATCTAAATCCATGGTCTTCACTATGCTACTTGCAGCATATGAATGTGTTGAACCCACATCAATCAAAGTAGTAAATGGAGAACCAAAGATTAAAAAAGTACCGATAATGACGTCCGATGCGTCGCCCTCCTCACGGCGCCTCAAAGATACACTAACCCCTTTGTCTGGCCTCAGAACTACCTGCACCTCTACCCGGTGCTCCACGGCCCACCGTAACTATTACCTCCTCTGCCATTACCTCGGCCCTCTGCGGTGGTGGTCCGTTATTCTGTCTTGAGTACGCCCGATTCTCGATTGGATCCTAGCTAACTTTGCGGACGGGTCCCTCACCTGATGGTCCAATGAGCCACACTCAAAACGACCTCTACCATCGGTCCAACATCCTCCCCAATGAGCCTTCCATAGCGGTTACATCATGACGGTCCCGCCTAGCAAACAACAAACCTACCCGACCGATTCGCCCACTCGGTCTAGCCCTTTTTCACGATTTCGATGACCCGGAAGATCCAAAACTCCTCTTGTGTCGGTTCCTATCCATACCCCGCCTCACGATTCCTTAATGCCCCTCGGCTACCTTCGCCTTTTCAACTAGGATAAAGAATTCACGCTCATTGGGCGCAATTATCAACCTTAATTCGTCCCGCAGCCATCCTCAAACGAACACACCTCTCATGTTCAAGAGCCACCATGCCCCGCATACCGACTCGACCTCGTAAACTCGCCTCAGATTACGATCTGATTTGCTCCCGAACTAACCTCGAAATGCTTTTACCGCTCATTAATGTAATTAGCCCACGTACTTTTTTCTCGATAAGCACCGAAAATAGTCCCAAGTCGATCTTCAATCGCGGTATTGTCCGAAAAAGGAGCCACCACCGGTATGACTCGTCTCGGAGAAGTGATACAATCCCTTTAATTTCTCTTGGTAGTTAGGTCCAGATCGTCCATGATCCGCTCGTCGCTTCGACCAATACTCAAGTGATCTTTGGAGCAACACCGAGACACCAGAAAGAATTTAGCCCTGCTTGTTCAAGTCGCTCAGCATAGAATTCCTAGCTCTCGCCTCCACCTACTCAGACTACCCGCTCTAAAACCGCGAGATCGCTTGTGACACTGCGTCATCCCGATCTGGTCTTGAAACTCACCACCTCCAAATTGGTGGCGGAATCCAGATCTCATTCTCTCGAACTCGACAAGAACCTACGGGCTCGAAGCGTCATCCTACTGCGACCACGCCCACGACCACGCCCACCTCGGTACTCATGACTAAATCTCGTCGATTAAAGAATTTTATGTATCGGTCATTATTCCTTTGCTTAAAAGCAAAGTCTTATGAATATTGCTTATTAAAGAAGTTTTGTTTCATGAGTCCACGAGTCCTATCGCCAGCCTCTAAGGTAGTCTTACTAGCCATCCAATCATATCAATTAATATCACAACCAATAGTACGGGTACTTACAGGCGGATTAGTGCTGGTGACTCGGTGTCATGCCTTTCAAACCATACTTTTAAAATGTAATACTTGAAAACTATAGTTTTAAAACATTTTGGGCCTCGGGCCACAACCGAAGCCTTTAAACTTGGCTCGATACCACAAATGTAACACCCCAAACCCGGTCAATACACAACAATAGAATCCTAGGTATATACAGGGAAAAAGGGTTTGAGAGGTTTAGGTTTCTATTTAAAAGTTGGTGGAAAACACTTCGCTAGGTTGCGATTTGAAGAAAAACTTGAGTAGGTTTGATTGAAATTTTAAGATGTATTTGAAAATTTGGGAATTTTAAAAGCTTATTCCGATGGGTAGACAAAACAGGTTTAACTCGTTAAGAAGTTTGAGTTGTTTCTCATTGTTACAAAAACATTCTGTCTTAGTGGAAAATCGTGTTTAAGTTAGAAAACATTTGAGTTCTTCTTTATTCCAATTCTTAGTGTGATACCCGATGGTATAGTTTAAAATGTCGCTTTTGTAGTTTTGAAATCGTTATCTTTCCAAATTTTAGCACATTTTAACCCAATTGATTTGTTAAGGCATATTAAACATTTACTTTAAGTATAAACAAGCAAACCATAATTTTTAAAAGGCCTTTTACAACCCAAAATAAAACCACATAGAAATAAATAACTAATGTACCAAATTTTATAAAGTCCGAGCAAATCCTTTATTCGCATGGCATGAGCACCTCGAGTCCATCCGGCCTATGTCCGCGTCTATGTATCACCCGAAATAGTCAAAGGAGAGAGTGAGTCGCAAGACTGGTGTATAATTCCTCTCCCAGATAACATGCCAACACACATATCATAATGTAATAATGTAAGTAATGCACCGATCCTAACCAACCATATCGCTTTTCTACCCCGTGTGGTACCAAACCCTTTGGTGGTGCCAAACCACCGTGACCCAAAGTCACGATATCCATCTTGTGGTGCCAAACCACTGGTGACCAAGTCACAATAATCCAATGATGGGGCCAACCCATCGTGTGATACCAAATCACTAGCGACGATCCCATATCTCATAAGTGGGGCCAACCCATCGTGGTGTCAAACCACAGGACGAGTCGCAATGAGGTGCCAAACCTCCGGTGTCCCAAAGACACAATGTGATACCAAATCACCGTGACCGTAGTCACTAATCCGATGATGGGGCCAACCCATCGTGTGATACCAAATCATGGCGTCAATCCCAGATAATCAATCGTGGGGTCAACCCATCGTGGTACTAAGCCACTGGACGAGACGCCGAGGTGCCAAACCTCCGTGACCCAAAGTCACAAAATACGTGGTACCAAACCACTGGAGGTGCCAAACCTCGGTGTCCCAAAGACACAAGTGTCCCAAAGACACGGATATCATGCTCCCCTCCTCTCATATCACCCAATAGCATATCATATTAAATGCAAAACCGCGCAATCATGCTATCATGCTCACATGCTTAATATGGCATCTCAAAGTATCAAAAATCATGATATCATCATCATCACATAACTCATAATGAAACGGACTTACCCGAATCCGTATCCATACCTCAATGGGTATCGAATAATCAATCACAATCGTTTCATTTACACAAACAAAGTTATCACATTATTTAGTTAAGATAGTGTGTTGGTTTACACACCAAATAGCGAAGATTAACTCCTAAGAACCGATCTAAGCCCTTGATCGTCTCGACAACCCCGATCCTACAATCGGCCAACAAAGGATTAGTGACTATACCATTCGCCAAAAATAGGTAACCCAAGGGTTGCGTTAGTTTTACCTTAGACTCGATTTGTTTTCCTACCAAACCGAACCCAACAATGGTTCCTTCGTAAATCGGCTTCACCCTAGAAAGAAAGTGGTTAATCCTTTGGAACCATATACTTAATCGAAAACTAAACAAATCAACCACGAGCAATCATCTCACCATCACTTACCGATTGCTTAACAGAGTAAGAAACCTCTCCTTGCTTGATTTCGAACCCAAGGGACCCTATACGAAAAATGATTACCAACAAGAAGTTAACACCTTTTTAATCGATACCGAAATCAGCCCTTAACATACCAAAAATCGGTAAAATACCAGAGAAAAGGGAAATGGCCATTCGGCGTAGTACTTACCTTCTTAGTAGACCGATTGTAACAAGAATCTAACAGGAGGAATAGATTCGGCTAACACCCTCTTATCAAGGTGGTAAGGAGGTTCGGCCTAAGTGTTTAACACACACCTATGCTCGGTTTGAGTGGAAAGAAAAGGAGTTGAGATGAGAAGAAATGAAGGTTACGGCACACCAAACGAGATGAAGAGAAAACAATGGAGAAAAATCGGCTAAAGCTCTGAGACGAAGAAAGAAATAAAAGATTGAATAGAGAGGAGGGTATGTTCGATTTTGAACAAGAAAAAGAATTGAAGAGAGTGTTTTGGAGATGAAAACTTTGGCTACCAATGCTCAACAACGAAAGAAAAAAATGTGGAAAAAGAAAGACAATACCAAGTTCGGTTTACACAAATGGAAAAGAAGGGAAAAAGAGAGGCATTCAGCTAACAAAATTGAAAGATACCGAGTAGTTTCGGCAAGGGTAAGGGTGTTGAAGCTTTCGGTTTAAAGAGAACAAAAGAAAAATGAAAAAGAGATGAAGACTTGGGATTTCGGTTTCAAGAATGCAACAACAAAATGGGTGAAATTCGGCTTAGGCTATTTGCAAGTGGAGAGCTCTTTTACTAGCTTTTGACTAAACAAGAATTAGCTTACCAAAAACATTTGGTGACCGAAAATGCACACTAAAGAACCCAAGTGGATTTCGGCACTTCCCCCTTCCCTCACAACACCTACCAACCGGCCAACCTCCCCCAAAACTCTCCTAACAATTGGCCAACCTCCCCCCATTTACTCTCAAACCACCAATTCAAATACCATGACCAAGTCTCCCTCCTACATTTGCTCTCTACCCACCGTTTGAAAGAGTTGACAAGGTCCATGCTAGAGTTCAAACTTCCTACAACTCTTCCCTTCATGCCGTCAAAATGGATGCAAAAGGTGGGATTTTCGCAGCTTGAACTCAGGACGTCCTCCTCCTGCAGTTGACACCAACCACACTCTCCATGTGGCGCATGCTTTGCCACTTTGCTAGCTCATCTCTTGTGTTACAAATTCCCCTAAATTAATTATAAACCCCAGCTCCTTCAGCTCCTATCCCCTAAAGCCCACAAACAAAACTTTCCCACCTACTCAGGCACACTCCTAGCCTACAACTAAGCCCCGAAACCACACAAACAACAACATGGCACACCATAGACATGCAAACAATGCCAAAAATAAAATAGCCCTTAACCCAGGATATTACACTTCAGGTGAAGCCATTGTGGTTAGAACAGATCAAGGAAAAGTAGTTATCAGATGAAAAGTTGGGTCCTTTAATGCAACAAGTTGAAAGTGGTATAATAGGAGACTTTGTATTGAACAAGGATGGCGTGCTGTGCTTTTATGGAAGAGTTTGTATGCCCATAGATTCGGATTTGAGACAAATAATTCTTGAGAGGTCCATACTAGCCCTTATGCTATACACCCCGGAGGAAATAAGATGTATCGGGATCTTCGTGAGCAGTATAGGTGGCCAAGGTTGAAATGGGAGGTTACTGATTTTGTGGGAAAATGCTTGACTTGTCAATAAGTGAAGGCGAAACATCAATTACCATCAGGTTTATTGCAACCGATAAAGATTCCTCTATGGAAATGGGAGCGGATAACGATGGATTTTGTTAGTGGGTTACCCTTAACACCTACTAAGAAAGATTTTATTTTGGTGGTAGTTGATCGATTGACGAAGACTACTCATTTTCTACCAGTTCGTATGGATTACTCGTTATAGAAGTTGGCTAAGCTATATGTATCTGAGATTGTGAGGTTGCATGGGGTACCAGTGTCTATCATATCGGACAGGGATCCCAGGTTTACATTATGATTTTGGAGAGCTTTACATGAGGCGTTAGGAACAAAGTTAAACTTCAGTACGACTTTTCATCCTCAGTCAGATGGTCAGTGAGAAAAAGTAATTCAGATTTTGTAAGACATGTTACGAGGTTGTGTGATCGACTTCAGAGGTAGTTGAGAGGATTTTCTATCATTGGCAGAGTTCACGTATAATAATAGTTACCAATCCAGTATCCAAATGGTGCCCTATGAAGCATTATACGGTCGTAGGTGTTGTACTCCTACTTATTGGACTGAATTGGGAGAACGACAGTTGTTAGGTCCTGAATTGATATCTGAGACGAAAGAAAAGGTAAAGGTGATTCAAGCGCGGTTAAAGGAAGCTTCGGATAGACAAAAGTCGTATGCGGATCTGAAGCGTAAAGATATTGAGTTTGCGATGGGAGATCAAGTCTTTCTGAAAGTCTCACCTTGGAAGAAGATTTTTAGATTTGAAAGGAAGGGCAAGTTGAGCCCTAGGTTCATTGGATCGTACCGTGTGCTGAAGCGTGTAGGACTAGTGGCCTATCAGCTTGAATTACCTCCAGAGTTGAGTTAGATTCATAGTGTTTCCCATGTTTCTATGCTGAGGCGTTATAGATCGGATCCGTCTCCCATTGTACCGATAGAAGAAGTGGAATTAATGCCAGACTTGTCTTTCAAGGAAGAACCAGTGAAAATCTTAGACCGCGATGTTAAGGTGCTAAGAAAGAAGACTGTTCCGTTAGTTAAGGTTCCTTGGCATAATCATGGAGCGGAGGAAGCTATGTGGGAGCCTGAGGATGTAATTCAGCAACAATATCCTCACCTCTTTTAACCAGGTAAATTTTGAGGACAAAATTTTCTTTAAGGAGGGTAGTGTTGTAACATCCTAAAAACCTGAGTATCGATATGTTGCATGTTTTTGTGTTTAGCTTGTGAATGATTAAATTTATGTGCTTAATATATAGTCTTGAGAAGGCTTGGGATTTATTCGATATTAGAATAAATTTTAATTTTGAGTACTTTATTGAAGTGGATCAAGTGACCTTGATGCTTAAGGTAATTAAATGGCAAAAACTAGCATAAGATGAGCTAGTATCAAGGTGCAATAGGCGCCATGAGTGTAGCTTGAGGGGAGAGGTTCGAATCCTATGGATAGCATTTTGGTGACATTTATTTTTGCCCTTTCTTAGCAAATGTCGGCCAAGCTCTATTCTTGGTAAGGATGGACTAATTCTTTTATGGAAAGGTGGCTAAAGGTTATGGCAAATATGTATTTAGGGATAAAATTCAATTGATTTTGCAGATAGGATTTCTAAACTTTTGGAAGGTGGAGGAACATAAGGCACCTCTTAAGGGAGAGTGCTTTGGAAAGTTAAGATGGCCAAGTTTGACCATGTCTATGGACGGTTTAGGGGGCTAAGGGGGGAAGGCTGAATTTTTGGTGATAGGTTTGGTATTGTTAGTAGCTTTTGGGTAATACCATTTGGTCACTTTTGCTTTTACAAGACATTTTTTTCTCTTTTCATCTCATGCTCTCAAAACCGAATGTGTTTTGGCTAGGAAGAATTATCTTTGTTACACCTTTTTGGTCATATTTTGTCAATTCAACTTGTGTCTCTTTTCTAGTGCCTAAAACATCAAAAACAAACATCATCTCTTCCTTATCTCCCATGGCCGAATTCATCATTGTTTCAAACCATCTCTCTTTGCTTTTCTCTTATCTTTGAAAATTTAAATCTTAAACCTCACATCCTTATTCTCTTTCTTTCTTCATTTATTTTCTTTTCAACCATATTTCCTTCATCATTTTTCTCACATGGCCGAATGTTAGACTACCTCCATAGTCGAACCATTCTTTTCTCTCCTTTGTTTTTATTAAAGGCGAATCTTCTCTTCATCTATATGTTTTGTTGATTATTCTTTCAACCTTCGTTTAAACAATTGGTAAGAACTATTTTCGAATCTTTTCTTTTCTCTTCTTTTTCTTAGCCTTATATATACAAGTTTGGGAGGGCCTTATGACCGATTATAATGTTCTTTTCTCTTAGACAATCTTTCATTTTTTTTGTGCCATAAAGAAGGCCGAACTCAGAGTATTTGTTATCTTAGTGACTCGCTAGAAATCGAGTCGAAGTGTAAGGTAAGGGTTCCTATCAAGGATTTCTATATTACTCGTCATATCATTATAGAAGGACTACTAATCGATTTCATTTTAGGGGACGTTATCGCTTGATTCTTATCTCGAGAACACAAGGATATTTATTTTTGTGGTAAACAAGATAGGGACAAAAAGGGTTGTTAATAGCGTTTGGAAGAGGGGTGGTTTCGCTATTCCCCCTAAATTCAAACAAAGGGTCGTTTGACAATCGAGACTTTCCACCGGGTTGTGGACCCTCATCCGAGGAGAATCGATTATTCGAAGTTGTTCGTAGTTCGGAGCCATTAGTGGTTAAGGATTTCCCATCGGGTTGTGAACCATCAACCGGGGAGAATCGAGAAATAGTTGTCATTCGAGATTTCGAGGGTAAGGATTTAGATCATTTATCGTTAGTATAGTTTTATATTAAATATTAGTGTTCTAATCAAGCGTGATAAATATTTAGGTATCGACGAGCGAGAAAGTATAGTTCTCACCGTAATCAGGTGTGTAACTTCACACTTATCTCATGGGTTATACTATGCCGTAAGTATTAGAATAAAACTCGTAAAGTCAGAAAAATTGGAAAATACGGTTTATTAGCACTTTTTGGTGTGAATGCATGAAAACGATATCAAAATTTGCTAGATCGTTAAATGGGCCAAAATTTGCTAGATCGTTAAATGGGCCAAAATTTGCTAGACCGTTAAACGGGCCAAAATTTGCTAGATCGTTAAATGGGCCAAAGTTTGCTAGATCGTTAAATGGGCCAAAATTTCTATTTTGACTAATGGGCCAAATTGATAACTTGTAATATGGGCTTTTGTTGAAATTTACCTTATGAATATATTGTTATGCATTATCTATATATACATATTTGCATGGGTTGGGGTAATTGTGAAGAGAAGAAAGGCTGTTGCCAAAATCTAGTTGATTCGCTTTGCCACAAATATTTTAAATGGCTTAATGCCTCTAGTTCTATGACTCTGTCACAATCTAGTTCGGTGGCTCGCCACAAATATTATAATTGGCTTAATGCCCGCTATTGGTGTGTTGGCGGGGTGGGTTGACTTGATCCCACAGGTGTGTTGGTTGAATGCGGTGGTGTGTAGTGGATGGAAATTAGGCTTGGTTGGGAATTGCATATCACATGCATTAATTTTTTTTTATTGTACATTTGTAAATGGGCTCAAACCCAACTAATTGCTTAAATGGTTTTGGCCCAGTGAACACGGTAAGTGGGTTACACATTGAGTTCTAAGTAACTCACCCCATTTTTCTTACCCTTCTCAGGTAATAATAATTGATGGAGGCTTAGGCCGGGATGACTTCGTGTGGAGGCCATACTATGAATGATGAGTTATAAAAACTTTAAACTTCTTTTAAGTATTTTTATTTAAGTACTATTTCAATTGCGATGTAATAAGGCCTCTGGTATTATTTTTATGGATTTTCATGCGTGGATGGATTTTAATATGTTTTAGTTACTTAAATGGGGTTGTTTAATTTTTTTTATAAATGTTTTCTTAAAGTTGCGTATAAAAAGGGAGTTTTTCTTAAATATCACTCACTCGTAAAAATTTTGTGAAAACTCTTTTATAAATTTATTTCAACCAATTATTTCTCTGAAAATCAAATTGTAAACTCTTATATTTTAAAATCATGGTTTTCAAATAAATCTCTATTTTTGATTAAACTCCATCTTCAAAATTGTTTTTAAGAATTTTTTAAATTAAAAGCATTGATGACTGGACGTAAGTTCGAATTGTGTGGCTTGCCAAGTCTGGTCTTAAACGCATAGGCTGAGTTTGGAGTGTTACATGCAAAGTCTTACTATATACTAAATTCATGCATATATACGAATGCGTAGAACCAGGGTCTATTAATGCAATCACATAAGTATCATGAAGAGTAAAAGTACTCGTTATAACATCAGGTGATAAAGCTTCCTCACGAGCTCGAATAGCATACGCTTTGGCAGGTGCTCTAGCTTCAGATCTTACAACAGTGTCTCTCGTAGTTCTCTAACTACCACAGACATTTCTTACATTCCTAGATGGTCTACCTCTCATCGATTCATTATCAGGTCTCAGATTCTGAACAGTCTTTGGCTCGACAAACTCAGGACAATCACGGATAAAATGGTCAAGCGATCTACATCTGAAGCAAGCTCTGTCGTTTAATCTACAACTTCCCGGATGCCTTTTTTCATAATGTTTACATTCAGGTCTGTCAGTCTGAACATTACCAACACTAGCCATTGAAGTTACGGGAGTTTTGGAACTCATCTGCAATCTATCTCGAGTCCTGTTCAAATGTCTCACATTATCCCTGGAATGACTTTGATCATCTCTGAATCTCTTCGGAGCAGGCTGAAATGATTTGCTCGTAAATCTCTTTCTCATATCTCGGGCTTCAGTATCAATTTTTCTTTTATCTTTCCCAAGCGCTTCAGCTTTGCATGCTCGATCAACGAGTACAACGAACTCTTTTATCTCTAAAATCCCAACTAACAAGCGGATATCTTCATTAAGACCGTCTTCAAATCTTTTGCACATTATAACTTCAGATGATATACACTCTCGAGCATATTGACTTAGTCTCACGAACTCTCATTCGTATTCAGAAACAATCATTCGGCATTGTTTAACCTCCAGAAATTTCTTCCGTTTCTGATCAACGAATCTCTCGCTAATATATTTCTTCCGAAACTCAATCTGAAAGAAGCTCATGTGACACGCTCTTTCAGAACAACTGAAATTAGAGTTTTCCACCATTGATAAGCTGCATCTCGGAGTAATGATACCATACATTTAATGCATTATTCCAGAGTCAAAGACATTTCATCGAACACTCGGATAGTATTTTCAATCCAGAACTCAGCCTTTTCAGCATTATCATCATTAGTAGCTCGTAATTCTTCAGCCCCATACTTACGAATCTTATCAACCGGAGGCTTATTCCACAAATTCAGATTTGCAGTTGGAGGTAAATCGGATGCCTGAGGGGGATTAACCGGGGGCAGGGGTTGCAAAATAGATGGGTTATTTCTGATGAATTGAGTAAACCATTCACTTATCATCTAGAAGAAAGCTTGTTTAGCTTATCCCTTTTAATCGCTCGTACCTGTCCCGAATCAGAAGGTACTGTCCCTTGCACGGGAGCAGGCGCATTACTTTATACGTTGTCAGTTATGGCTCTTTCGGGATACATTACCTTACAAAATTCACATTTTATACGCCAGGATTCATCACACTATCACAATTCAGATATATGACATGTATAGCTAGACTCTGACACGCTACGTTAGTCGAGAATTGACTAAACTATAGCTCTGATACCAACCAAATGTAATACCCCTATCCCGTGTCCGTCATCAAATTAGGGTTAGAAGCATTATTAGACAGATCAAAAAACATTTACGGAAATTCATACATTCATTCATCATTATCAAGCATAGTGTCCCTTAATAGGGTCATTGAGACCTTAAACATGCTTATAAACCAAGTCGGGACTAAACCGAAATACTTACAAAATTTCATGAAAAATTTGAACTTTTCTAACATACAGGGGATACATGCCCGTGGGTGTCGCTGTGCCCCACCCACGGCTACAAGACACACCCGTGTGTCCTCCTCCGTGGTTAATCCTGACTTATATACCACGGCCACCAGGCCGCCCCGTGTACCCTGACTGTGGTCGATTCGCCAAATCCCATACGACTGCAAAACTACCAAACACCCCATGTTCTAAAATCGTGTCCTACTAGACCATATACTGACTTTTCTCACACGGCCTTTAGGCACGCCCGTGCCATGACTGTGTACTTCTTAAGCTAGCTACTGACTTTACCCTACGATTACTAGGCACGCCTGTATGCCATGGCCGTGTGACATTATAGGTCATTTGCAAGACCAAAATGCCACCCATTTGGGTCTCACCTACAAGGAACATTATCCAACACAAATCATGCATATATGGCAACCAAAAACATACCAAATTGATCATTCAATCTATACATACAATGCCAATCTCATTCATGCCAATTTACAAATTTAAACTCATATCATTAAAGCAAAGATCATTCATTTGCTTAGCCAAAACTTAGCCATTTCATATGCATCAAACCACACCAAAACATGTTTCACATACCCCATTCATTCAAGCATTTTATCAAATCACAATTTGCCAAAACACATGGCTAAATTCACTTCATAAACATATACACCTATCTAGCCTATACATGCCATAATTAGCTATATACATTTTCAAAAGGGTACCAAAATAAGTTTAGTAGTGTGATGACGATCCTTGAAGGTCTCGAGCCTTTTCAGTAGCTTTGACAACCTATAAAATAGAGAAAACAAACACACAAAGAGTAAGCTTTCCAAAAGCTTAGTAAGTCAATATACAAATAAACTTAGCATAGGATACATAATATACAGATAGATACTTTGGCATATCCCAATCACTTATCAAATCATCACATATATAATTCGGTTCATAAACTTATGGCCACATTTGCCATTTTCAACATTTCAAAGTTCACATTCTTATTTTCAATCATACTTTTCTTCAAATCAAAGTCATATAGGTACTTACCTTTTAAACACACTTAATGTACATTCAACGTACCTGAAATGGATATTCATTCACTTATTTGTTCATCGCTCGGATTTACAATTTCTTATCCCAGACTTGCCCATTGAACCTTTAGGAATTTATAGGATGCTTAGAAAGATCGGAATAGTCATACAATGCCAACGTCCCAGACGAGGTCTTACTTGCACTTAGATATCGATGCCACTGTCCCAGACAGGGTCTTATACGAATCAATATGATGCCGATGTCTCCGACATGGTCTTACACGTAAAGCTCATATCGATGCCAACGTCTTAGACGTGGTCTTACACGTAAAACTCATATCGATACCAACTTCCCAGACGTGGTCTTACACGTAAATCACAAATCAACACCAACATCCGGATGTGGCCTTACATGATAAAACAGAACAGATACCTATGTCATAACATAGTTAATCCTACCAATTCTTAGGTTCGTACAAGACTTCTCGGACTTAATCACTATATCGAACTTATCTCAAAATTCATGCACATAGCATCTCATACACATTCATTATCATCGATAGTCATATGGATATATATATATTGGTTTAATACAAATACGTTTATTTGCATAATGACTTACCTCGATTTCGGTTTATTGGAATGAAAAAGGCTACTCGATTACTTTCGCTTTCCCGCGATCTAAGTCCTTTTTCCTCGGTTCTTGATCTAAATATATTCAGAATTAACCCTTTTATTCACTAATTCATTCAATTCAATCCAAGGACACACATTTAGGGCTATTTACAAATTAGCCCTCATACTTACATAATTTATCAATTTAGTCCATTTTTCTCAAAGCATCAAATTCACAAAATCAACACATACACAAGCTTAGTTGAATACTTATGGACTTCATACAAACCCATACTTTTTATCAAATTTACAATTTAGTCCTTCAATTTACCATTTTCACAATTTAGCCTTATTCAGCTAAATTTATCAAAACTTTAAGAACATAACATGTTCATCTAGCTCAAATCTTTCATTTAACACCATAAATCATCATAAAACTCAACATATCATCAATGACACATTTCACATACATCATCCAAAACACAAAATCAAGGCATGGGTTTTGTAGCTCTCAAAGCAACGATTGCAGAAACGTAAAAGTTATCGAAAGTCGATAAAAAACATACCTTGAATTGCGCCTAATAGTAGTCGAATATTTGAAAGCTTTTAAACTTTTCTTTCCTTTTAATTTTCGGTGGATGAATGCATGAAACAATGTATATTTTCATGTTTTACTCATATTATAATTTATTAATAATCAATTTCCTATTCTAGCCTTATAATATAAAATATTTATAACATAAATAACAAGGTCATTTATGAATTTTGCCACCCATTTAATAAAATACTGGTTATTTTGCCACTTAAGGCCATTTCTATTAAAAGCCACATCACATAGGTACTTTAATAAATAGCAAGCAACTTTCGTATTCCAAGCAATTTCATCCATTTTTCCAAATTAAACACACAGACAGACAAATTAACTCACAAAAATTTACCACATGGTTAGTCACAAATCAACAGCACAAAAAATAATATTAAAATATTATTCAAACTCGAATTTGTGGTCCCGAAACCACTATTCTGACTAGGGTATAAATTGGACTATTACATAGGATTAGCTATGTCATGACATAGGTATTTGTTCTATTTTATCATGCAAGACCACGTCAGGGATGTTGGCATTGATTTGAGGTTTGTGTAAGACCACATTTGGGACGTTGGCATCGATACGAGCTTTACGAGTAAGACCACGCCTGGGACGTTGGCATCGATATGAGCTTTACGTGTAAGACCATGTCTGGGACATCGACATCGTATTGATTCGTATAAGACCCTGTCTAGGACAGTGGCATCGATATCCAAGTGCATGTAAGACTTCGTTTGGGACGTTGGCATTGTTCAACTATTCTAATCTTTTGAGCATCCTACTAGGTTCCTAAAGGTTCAATGGGCAAGTCTATGATCAAATAAGTGAACGAATATCCGTTTCATGTACGTTGAATGTACATTAAGTGTGTATAAAAAGGTATGTACCTATATGTCTTGAATTTGAAGAAATGTATGTTTGAATGTGAGAATGTGAATCTTGAATGATGAATGTGGAAAATGTGGCCACAAGTATGAATCAAGGTATATATCTGATGATTTGCTAAGTGATTGGAATGTGCCAATGTATTTACTTGCTCAAAATGCATTTTATGCTAAGTTTGCTTGTAGATTGACTTACTAAGCTTTCGGAAAGCTTACTCTGTGTGTTTGTTTTCTCTGTTTTATAGGTTGTCAAAGCTACTAAAGGCTCGGGACCGTCAAGGATCGTCATCACACTACTAAACTCTTTTTGGTACTCTTTGGAAAATGTAAATATCTAGATATGGCATGTATAGGCTAGATATGGGTATATGTTTATAAAGTGAACTTAGCCATGTATTTTGGTAAGTTTTGAGTTGATAAATGCTTGAATGAATGAGTTATATAGTACAAATTTTGGTATGGTTGATGCATATGAAATGGTTAAGTTTTAGCTAGGCAAATAGATGATTTATGCTTGTGGTGATATGAGTTTTTAGTATGTTATTTGGCATGCATGAAATTGGCATTGAATGTATAGATTGCTTGGTTAATTTGGTATGTTTTTGGTTGCCATATAAGGATAACATGTGATGGAAATGTTGCTTGTAGGTATGACCTATTTGGGTGGCATTTTGGTCTTTGAAATGACCTATAATGTCCCACAGCCATGGCACACGAGCGTGCCTAGTGACCGTGGGGTAAAGTCAGTAGCTAGCTTAAGAGCACACAGTAATGGTACACGAGCGTGCCTAGAAGCCGTGTTAAAAAGTCAGTATATGGCCTAGTAGTGCACAGCCGTAGCATATGGGGGTGCTTGGTAACCATGTTGTTTGGCCAGATTGAACATGGTCTGGGTACACGGGCGTGTTGGGTGGTCGTGGTGAGAAGTCAGGTCGACCACGGGGAGGACACACGGGTGTGTCTAGCAGCCGTGGAGGGCATACGATTGGCTTCCATGGGCGTGTATCCCTTGTATTTTGAAAAAGTTTTTAAGTTTTTGAGAACTTCTGTATATGTTTTGTTTTAGTCCCAACCCGGATTATAAGCATGTTGAGGTCTCGTTGACTTATTTAAGGGACATTGTATGTATGAATGATGAATGAAATGTGAGAAATGTTATATATGTTTTGATCTATCGAGTAACGCCTTTGACCCTATTTCGGTGACGGTTATGGGTTAGGGGTGTTACATTTGGTTGGTGTCAAAGTTACGGTTTAGTCAATTCTTAGACAAACGAAGCGTGTCAGAGTCTAGGTATACATGCCATATATCTGAAATGTGATAGTGTGATGAATCCTGACGTATAAAATGTGATTTCTGTATAGCAATGGATCCCGAAAGAGTCATAGCTAACGACGTAGAAAGTAATGCGCCTACTCCCATGCAAGGGACAATGCTTTCTGATCCGAGACCGGCTACGAGCGATCAGGAGGGAGAAGCTAAGCAAGCTTTCTTCCAGATGATAAGTGAATGGTTCACTCAATTCATGAGCAATAACCCAACTATTTAGCAACCCCTGCCCCCGGTTAATCCCCTCAGGAATCTGATATACCTCCGACTACAAATCTGAATCTATGGAATAAGCCTCCGGTTGATAAGATTTGTAAGTATGGGGCTGAAGAATTTTGAGCTAGTAATGATGATAATGCTGAAATGGCTAAGTTCTGGATTGAAAATACTATCCGAGTGTTCGATGAAATGTCTCTGACTCTGAAATAATGCATTAAATGTGTGGTATCATTACTCGAGATGCAGCTTATCAATGGTGGAAAACCTTAATTTCTGTTGCTTCGAGAGAATAAGTTATATGGGATTTCTTTCAGATTGAGTTCCGAAAGAAATATATAAGTGAGAGATTCGTTGATCAGAAATGAAAGAAATTCCTAGAACTTAAACATGGTCGAATGACTGTTTCTGATATGAACGAGAGTTTGTACGATTAGTCCAGTACGCTCAAGAGTGTATATCATTTGAAGCTATAATGTGCAAAAGATTTGAAGACAGTTTTAATGAAGATATCCGTTTGTTAGTTGAGATTTTAGAGATAAAAGTGTTTGTTGTACTCGTTGATCGAGCATGTAAAAATGAAGCACTTGGGAAAGATAAAAGAAAAGTTGAGACCAAAGCCCAAGATATGAGAAAGAGATTTACGAGCAAATCATTTCAGTCTGCTCTGAAGAGATTCAGAGATGATCAAAGTCATTCCGGGGATAATGTGAGACATTTGAACAGGACTCGAGATAGATCGTAGATAAGTTCTAAAACTCTCGTAACTTCAATGGCCAGTGTTGGTAATGTTCGGACTGATAGACCTGAATGTAAACATTGTGGGAAAAGGCATCCGGGAAGATATAGATTAAATGGCAGAGCTTGCTTCAGATGTGGATCACTTGACCATTTTATCTGTGATTATCCCAAGTCCGTCGAGCCAAAAATTGTTCAGAATCTGAGACCTGATAATGCACATATGAGAGGTAGACCTTCAAGGAATGTAAGAAATGTCTATGGTAGTCAGAGAACTATGAGAGACACTATTGTAAGATTTGAAGCTAGAGCGCCTGCCAGAGCGTATGCTATCCGAGCTCGTGAGGAAGCTTCATCACCTGATGTTATAACGGGTACTTTTACTCTTCATGATACTTATGTGATTGCATTAATAAACCCTGGTTCTAAGCATTCTTATATATGCATAAATTTAGTATATAGTAAGACTTTGCCTGTAGAGTCTACTAAGTTTGCTGTAAAAGTATCGAACCCCTTAGGTAAAAATGTCTTTGTTGACATAGTATGCAAGAACTGTCCGTTAATGTTTGGAGATAATTGTTTCCCTGCTGATCTAATGCTTCTGTCATTTGATGAGTTCGATATTATTCTGGGTATGAACTGGTTGTCTTTACATGATGTTGTTGTGAACTGTAAGAGAAAGACTATAAATTTGAGATGTTCAAATAATGAAATTGTATGAGTTGAGTCTAATGATTTGAATGGTTTGCCTGCTGTGATATCAGTTTTGAAAGCTCAAAGTTATGACAAAAAGGGATATGAGGCATATTTTTCTTATGTAATTGATTCGAAAATGTTTGAAAGGAGAATTGAGGCAGTACCTATTGTATGTGAGTTTTCTGATGTGTTCCCTGAAGAGTTATTGGGTTTACCCCGATTCGTGAAGTTGAGTTCGGTATTGAATTAATGCCTGGTCTATTTCAATAGCTCCATACAGAATGGCTCTAACCGAATTGAAAGAGTTGAAATCACAGTTGCAAGAATTGACTGACCGAGGATTTGCACGACCGAGTTTCTCACCCTGGGGAGCTCCTGTGTTATTTGTGAAAAAGAAAGATGGAACTATGAGAATGTGTATTGATTATTGACAGTTGAACAACATGACGATAAAAAACAAATATCTGTTGCCACTTATCAATGATTTGTTTGATCAGCTGAGATGAGCTACAGTGTTTTCTAAGATAGATTTGAGATTAGGCTACTATCAGTTGAGAGTTAAAGATTCAGACATTCCTAAAACTGCTTTCAGAATGAGGTATGGGCATTATGAGTTTTTAGTTATTCCATTTGGACTAACCAATGTTTTTGCTATTTTTGTGGATCTGATGAACATAATTTTTAAACCGTACCTAGATCAATATATTGTAGTATTCATAGATGACATATTGATTTATTCACGAAGTGAAAATGAGCATGCTGAACACTTGAGGATTGTGTTGCAAACTTTGACATAAAAGCAATTGTACGCAAAATTCAACAAATGTGAATTCTGGTTGTACGAGTTTAGTTTTCTGGGACATGTTGTATCAGCTTCTATGATTTGTGTTGATCTGAGCAAGATCTCTGCTATTTTGAATTGGAAACCTCTGAAGAATGTGTCTGAAGTCCGTAGTTTTCTAGGTTTAGCTGGTTATTATCATCATTTTGTAAAAGGATTTTCAGTGATAGCTACTCCGTTGACTAAATTACTTTAGAAAGATATTAGATTTGAGTGGTCGGATAAATGTCAGAAAAGTTTCGATCAGTTGAAAACTCTGCTAATAAAAGCTTCAGTGTTAGTACAACCAGAATCGGACAAAGAATTTGTGATTTACAGTGATGCTTCGTTAAATGGTCTGGGATGTTTTTGATGCAAGAAGGCAAAGTTGTAGCTTATGCCTCGAGACAATTGAAGCCTCATGAAAAGACTATCCGACGCACGACCTTGAGTTGGCTGCGATTGTGTTTACACTTAAGATCTGGCGCCATTATCTGTACGGTGAAAAATGTCACGTGTTTTTAGATCATAAAAGTCTGAAATATCTGATGAACCAGAAAGATTTGAACCTGCGACAAAGTAGATGTTTAGAGCTGTTAAAAGATTATGAGCTTGTGATAGATTATCATCCGGGTAAAGCAAACGTTGTTGCTGATGCATTGAGTAGAAAATTGTTGTTTGTATTACGTGCTTTAAATGCTCAGTTAGATTTGTCTGATGATAGTTCTGTGATAGCTGAATTGAAAGCAAAATCGTTGTTCTTACAACAGATATGTGATGCTTAGAAGGTTGATAATGAATTGTTATCGAAACGAGCTCTGTGTGAATTGAATTCTGAATCTGAATTTCAAGTAGTTGATTGATCGTTGTTTTTTCCAGTTTTAAAATTTATAAAGAGAAAGATTGAACCTGGAAACTAACTCTAACAATGATTAAAGGCAAGTGTACCTATCGAACATTAGTATAGCTTAGGCAAGACCGGATTGTCGAACCCAAAGGAACTAAAAGTACTAATACTCACTTTCTTTTTATTACTTAGCCTAAAATATGGAGTGATTGGCTGATTTAATCTAAATTAACGACTACTAAGCTAAAGACACAAAGACAAAAAGAACGACTTGGAGAATAACTTGAAGAAAACTCAATTGATCATGACGATACTCTCAAGAAGAATCCACCTAGACTTCACTTGTTACTTAACACTGAACCATATGATTTATTCACTTAGTTTGATCCGTAAGACTCCCTAACGTATATTAAACCCTCTCTCAAGGTGAATAATGTCTAACCCTAGCTTGATCAGTGGAACTCTTATTCTCTTATAATAACCCCCTAGAATAGCAGTAAATTGATCTATGGACTCCTATATTAGGTTTCACCCTTATCCAGCAAAATCTTATCACCTTATCTCTAGGCGTACTTTCAACTCCGTTTAATTATGCTAGATCTACTCTTAAGCAGGGTCTATTCCTCCTCCACCTAAGCACATCAGATTTGGATTAAACATACATAATTAAGAACAAACTAAGTATTTATCATATAATTCAAAATTCAACAATAAGATTCATCTAGGTTTCATCCCCTTCAGGTATCTGAAGGGTTTATTTCATAATGACTAAAGAAAACATCTCAAGAGAAAAGATAAAAAAAATAAGAAATCCCTAAAACCCCCTGGAAGAATTGAAGGAGAAATCTGCCGTCTTGAGTAGAATTTGGCTTCTTGAGATGGATCCACTGGCTATCTTCGAGTAATTCCCACAAATCTGGCCTTTTTGGCTCGGCTCCTTGGCCTAGCTAACCGTCCCCTTTAACGTTACACTTAGAGTGTTTATATGGACTTTTAGGATGCTTTACTTGGCCTCTAAGTGTCCCAATTCAAGTATGCCTTCTACTCGGTGTTTGAATAAGCTTTGGAATGTGTTTCTTTGCCTCAATGTATCCAAATTCGAGTGAAATTTCTCTCTCCTACGGTAGGGGCACTGCCATGGTACATGCCCGTGTAAATCGTCTTCAAGTCGTGTCTTGATTCTATAAATTAGGGAATCTGTGTAAATTGTGGCATGGCCGTGTGAAGTGATTTGACGAGACAAGGCCGTGTGGCTTGAAGTCCAGGGCATGTCAATTTCGTCTTTGGCCTAAATTGGCTCATTTTAAGCCTATTTCTAGTTCTTTTCGTCCTGGGTGCTTTCCTGAGTAAAAACACGAAAAGAAAGGATTAAGAGCACCTTTTTACATAAATCAAGGGTTAAATCATCCAAAAGCATACTAAATGTTGGCCTAGAATATGTTTCTTTTACGGTTTATCAAATACCCCCACACTTAAGCTTTTGCTTGTCCTCAAGCAAAATTCTCATCTTACAATTAAAACGAACTTTCCACAATTCATAATTCCTATCAATAATGCCTCATCATAATTAATAGATAATTTATACATGCATAATTTAGCTCAAAGACTTCTAAAGATTCAAACAATTCTAAGTCATACATTTTGTAACACGAAAACATAGGTGTCTCCCCTTATCTAAATAATTACCTTTAATTCAAAACCGACAAGGATTGACATACTCACTAAAGATTCACTCAAATCACTCAAAGTGTTTAAGGATCAAGGAAAAACACTCATAAGTCGAGCATGAAAAGTTAATCCCATAGGCTTGCTTGAAAATCAAATTTCCACCACTGTAATATGAGATGATACACAAATCAAAAGGTCTTTGATAGGGTTGTAACGGGGCTTAGGTTAAAGGTGTGGATAAAGGCTGAATTAGAAGGTTAAAAATTGAGATTGACCTGATAAATTACCTACTAAGAATAATGAACTAGAAAATAAATGATTTCTTTGGAACTAATAATACTATGAGCTTTTTCTTTGATAATTAAAATTTAAATGTACAATATTACTTTTTATACTACTAATGCTGAATATATTTTGATATTTTATTATATATATTAAGAACAAACTAGAAACATCATAAAGAAAACTTTAATAACTGAAATAAACTAATTTGGTAACTAATCAAATCAATTCTCGATAGAAGGGTAGTCAAAAGAGTGGTGATAACAAATACAAAGGGTTTTGGGTTAATATTAGCGGGTTAATCAATAAAAAGGGTTGTTAGGATCAAATGGGTTCATTAAGGGTTAATTTGTGAAGGTAGGCTTTTTAGTAGAGTGAATGGGTTAAAACCTAGGTGCCTTTATCTTCTTAGTATATCAAATCATTAATGTGGTCTCGATATGTATAATCAAGGAAAATTCTAGAATAACAATTTAGTGTTGACACACTCGTAGTCAATAAAGTGAGCATGAAAAAGAATATATGCTTTATAAGGCTCAAATCTCATAAAAATTATGGGTAATTGGCATCAATCCCTGTAAATTTCAAACTTCAAGGTAATATTCAAATTTAGTTTAACAACCTAGAAATTTTTTTATTCTTGAAAAATAAACTTATCATGCTTGATCCTCTAGTATTCTTCAAGTGTAAATCATCAATGCACAATTATCAATGACTCACTCAAAACATATCAATAAAAATCATAAATCATTAGAAATTTCACCCTAATTGATAATGTGAGAAAATTACTTAGGAACAAGACTAAAATTCAGGTTTTTTGGAATAATGCAAAAAGTTAGGTACTTTTACCCCCATACTTAAGATGTACATTGCCCTCAATGTACAAAGATAGATAAACAATTATGTAATCAAAAGAGATTGCCCTCAATGTACAAAGATAGATAAACAATTATGTAATCAAAAGAGAAGGGGAGAAGTAACACTTCTTGAATTTTGGATGACTCCGGGAGTTGGTGGTGTCTTTGGTGGTGGTGATGGTGTTTGGAATAGGCGTTTTCTATGGGCCTGGTGGGGTGGTTACCGATGAGTTTTGTGCTAGATAAATAAATTGAGTAGCCTACAAAGATATTGTAACATCCTAAAAATGTGAGTATCGATATGTTGCATGTTTTTGGTGTTTAGCTTGTGAATGATTTTATTTGTGTGTTTAATATAGCCTTGAGAAGGCTCGAGTTTATTCAGAGTAAGAATAAATTTTAGTAAAGAGTACTTTACTGTAGAGGAATCAGGTGACTATGAAGTTTAAGTTAATTAAAGTGGTAAAAGATAGCATAAGTTGAGTTATTGGTTAAGTGGATATGTGCTACATGTATGGTATTTAGCGGAGAGGTTTGAATCTCCTAGCATGCAAATTGTGAGCATTTATTTTTGCTTTTTCCTAGCAAGTGTCGGCCAAGCTTCATTCATGGATAAGATGGACAAATTCTTTTATGGTAAGGAGGCTAAAGGTTATGCAAGTATGAATTTAGGGATAGAATCAACTTGATTTTAGGGATAGAATTTTTAATCTTTTGGAAAGTGGAGGATCACAAGGCATGATACAAGGATGATGTCTTGGAAACTTTTGAATGGACATTTTGTCCATGAATTTGGACGGCATTGTGGACTAAATGTGGAGCCGAATTTTGGGTGGTAAATTTTGGTGATAGGTTTAGTTTGATTGGTAGCTTTTGGGTATCATTTGGTCACTTTTGTTTTGCTAGACATTTCTCCTTTCATCTTTCCCTCTCTTGGCCGAATGTGTTTGTGTTAGGAGGAAGCAACTTTTGTTTTGTTTCTTTTGGTCATTTTTTTACCATTTGGGTCATTTATTTTGCAAAACCTCTCAAGTTCTTCATCTTGTATTCTCTCCTAGTGCCAAAATTATCAACACAAAAAGCCATTTCTTTGTCCTTCACCTCCCCATTCTTCGAATGCATTTTGTTCCTAAACTCATCACTTTTCTCTTTCTCTTTTCTTCTCTTTGAAAACCGAATCATAAACACCTACTCCCATTCTCTTTTCCTCTCCATTTTATTTATCATTCAAACACCTTCTCCATCCTTTTCTCCCCATGGCCGAATGGTACTAATACCATTTCCTTTAATTTTCCTTCAATCATCTATATTATTTTGTTGATTATTCCTTCAACCTTCGTTTAAGCAATCGGTAAGAACTCTTTTCGAATCTTTTCTTTTCCATTCTTTTCTTAGCCGAATATATATAAGTTTAGGAGGGTCTTATGATTGATAATAACATTCTTTTCCCTTAGACAATCTTTCATTTTTACAGTGTGATAGTGGAGGGCCAAATCACCATCTCGTCAAAGTCATCTTGAGGTTGTTAAGTTCGGATCATATTTTTCAAGGTAAGGGTTCTTATCAAGGAGCTATATACTACTCGACATATTGTTATAGACAGACTACTAATCGATTTTGTTTTAGGGGACGTTATCGCTCGATTTTTATCTTGTGGAACAAGGATATTTTGTGGAAAGCCGATTTCACCCTTAAAACCGTTAGTCACATTTTTGATATACATTTTAGTTGGACTAATGATCTTTTTTCAATGGAGACAAACAAGATAGGGACGAAAAAGGTTGTGAATAGTGTTTAGAAGAGGGGTGGTTCCACTATTCCCCCGAAATTTAAGCAAAGGGCTATTTTGGGAATTCGAGATTTTCCACGGGTTGTGGACCCTCATCTGAGGAGAATCTATTATTTGAAGTCGTTCGTCCTCCTGAACCTTTGTTTGTTCGTGGATATTCATTGGGAAACAAACTAACAATCGAGGAAAAACCGCATATAAAAGTTGTTCGAAATTCCAACAGTAAAGTCTAGATCGTTATTTATAAGAATAGATTTATAAATAGTATTAGTGTTCTAAATTATCGTGATGCATGTTTAGGTATCGACGAGCGGAAAAGTCTAGTTCTCACTGTAATCAGGTGTGTAACTTCACACTTATCTCTTTGGTTAGATACTATACCGTAAGTATTGGGATAAAATCGTAAAGATGGAAAAATCGGAGAAATACGAAATAATTAACACTTTTGTGTAAATGCATGAAAATGGTTAAAGTCATGGAAATTACGAAAATGCCCTCAATGGGTTATTTGATAAATAGTAAAATTTTATGCCTCATGTGATATATGGGCCAAAAACTGCTAGATCGATATATGGGCCAAGGTTTGCTAGATCGTTAAATGGGCTAAAATGCTATTTTGCCTTATGGGCCAAAATGAAAATTTGAAATATGGACCCACTTGTATTATGGGCTTTTTGTTAAATTAATCACGTGAATGTATTATTATGTTTTATATATAAACATGATTGCATGGGTTGGGAAAATTGACGAAGAGAAGAAAGGTCTGTTGCCAAAAATCTAGTTCGGGTGGCTTTGCCACAATCTAGTTCGGTGGTGCACCACAATATTATTTAAAATGGCTCTATGCCTGTGATTGGTGTGTTGGTGGGATGGGTTGACTTGATCCCCACAGGTGTGTTGGTTGGTACGGGTGGTGTGTAGCGGATGGAAAATTTAGGATTGGTTGGGAATTTCATTCTACATGCATTATTATTATATTATTAAATCCGTAAATGGGCTCAAGCCCATTATAATGTCTTGATTATTTGGCCCAGTGGATATGGTAAGTGGGTTATACACTGAGTTCTGAGTAACTCACTTTGCTTTATTATCCTTCTCATGTAATGGCAATTGATGGAGGCTTGGGCTGGGGATGACTTCGTGGAGGCCATACTTCAAACAAGGATTTTATAAACTATGAACTTCAATTAAGTATATCTATTTAATTACTATTTTGGGTATGATGTAATAAGGCCTCTATTATTATTATTATTATTATTTTATGGATTTTTATGTGTAGATGGATTTAATTATGCTTTAGACACTTAATTTGGACTAATACTATTTTAATAATGTTTCCTTAAATATTTTATTTTTAAACATATGAGATTCTTTAAATATTCTTGTTTTCAAATTCTTTTGAACTCTTTAAAAATTATTTTAAAGTCTTTAACAATTAAATATTAAATAATAAGATTTCAAAATAGTACTACTTTATTCATCAAATTTAAATCAAATTCTTGGTTTTTACTAAACTTCATTTTCAAAAGGTTTTGTAGAACTGTTTTACCTAAATCATTAGATAATTAAATGGATGTTCGTTATGTGTGACAAACCAAATCTCGTCTTAAAGCATAGACCTGGTTTGGGGTGTTACATTTAATAGTATCAGAGCCAGTTTCAAAACTCGGTTGTGGTAGGGTTCAACAAATAACTTTCGTTTGAAATTATTTTAATTATATTTTAAAGGTTGTATGGCACCACAAGCATCGGCACCAAGTCAAGTAAGTATTCATTACTGAATGATTATTATGATGATATGATTATAGGAACATTCTAGAACTTCTAGTTTTAAGTGTTGAAAATTGTAGAGATCGAGACTATAGGATGTGTTTGCAAAAAAAACAACTTTATCTCATGAATCTCATAAAATATAGTTAATAAACACTGAAATAGTTTTTCTAATTCATAAATTTCGTAATCAGATTAAAACGAGTTAGTTAATATGAGTGTCAGAGGACGTGAACATGGTAGACATGGCCGTGGTAGAGGCCGAGGTGCTAGAGCTGTGTCTGAGGAATTAGGACATATCACGGAAATGGATGCACCGATATCACCTGCGTCAAAAAATGAATCACAGGACCATAGAAGAGCAATGTTGCGAGTCATTGAAAGGGTCGCTGAAACTAGAGCTGGGCCAACAGCTCGTGGGTCGATATCGGAGCGACTGAAATCAAGTGGTGCTGAAGTTTTTAGAGGTGTTTCAGGTGTAGCTCCGAATGTTGCTAAATATTTGCTTGAGGCTGTAGAGCGAATATGGATGATCTAGAGTGCACTGTAGAGCAGAAACTAAGAGGAGCGTTGTCCTTGTTAAGGGACGAGGCATATCAATGGTGGCTTGCTGTTCGAGAAGGGACCGAAGCTGCATTTGTTACTTGGGAATTCTTCAAAGCTGCCTTTCAAGGGAAATATGTAGGGACAAGTTATGTGGATGCTCAGAGGAAAGAATTCTTGAATCTGGTTCAAGGAAATAAGACGGTGGCAGCTTATGAGGCAGAATTTTTACGCTTGAGTCGTTATGCTCGAACTATAGTACCAACAGATCATGAGCGCTGTATACGCTTCGAGGATGAGCTGAATGATGAGTTACAGGTACTGATAGCCCCACAACAAGTTAGAATATTTTCCACGCTTATGGAGAAAGCCAAGATAGTCGAAGAGGCTAAGAGCTCAGAAAGTCAGAATCGAGAAAGAGTCAGAAGTAAGAGAGATATAAAGTATTCGGATTCTTTAAAAAGGTTTTAGAAGAGCCTCAAAATGATGAGCCAGCTCAAGGTAAAGCACTTGTGGCTACTAATCAGAGTCGAGACTGTGCCGAATGTGGAAAACGACACCCCGAAGAGTGCTGGAGGAAAACTGATGCTTGTTATAAAAGTGGTTCCAAGGATCATCAATATAAGAATTGCCCTTGACGGATGGATACGACTCAGGAAGCTCGTAACCCTGATGCTCAGTTGGCCAGAGGTGCTCAGTAGCCACCGAGAGGTCGTAGACCAGGTCATGGTGGTAATGGGGTTGGACGCGGACAAGGTGCACTGGGTCGAGGCAATGGTTCCAGAGGTAATGTGGAGGTAAGACAGCCAGGGTTGGTGGAAATGCAACTGATGTGATAAATGGTATGTTCTTCATCTTTGATATGCCTGTTATTGCTTTGATAGATATCGGTTCTACCCACTCGTATGTTGCTAGTGCCATATCTGAAAACTTGAATATAGAATCTGAGATTACCGATAGTGAGATAACGATAATTAGTCCTTTAGGACAGTCGGTATTTGTGAAAAACTGTTTAGAGACGTGCCCTTAGAAATCCAAAGAGAAATATTTTTGGCGGATTTGATGGAACTGCCTTTTCGCGAATTCGATCTCATTCTGGATATGGATTGGTTGGTGAAGCACCGGGTGCATTTGGATTGTGCTATAAAGTGGATGTCAATAAGGACTTCGGATGATAAGGAAGTAGTAATGATAGGTGAACGAAGGAATTACTTGGCAAATGTGGTATCTGCGTTAAAGGTAAAAAGTTGGTGCGAAAGGGTATGGAGCATTCCTAGCTTTTATTTGTGCTTTGGATGCCAAGGAGTTATCAGTGGAAGATGTAAGAATGGTGAAGGAATTTTCAGATGTCTTTCCCGAAGAACTTCTTGGTATACCTCCAGATCGGGAAGTAGAATTTGGTATTGAGCTTTTGCCTAGAACGGCTCCAGTGTCTATTGCACCTTATATGATGGCACCGAAGGAGTTGGCGGAGCTTAAAGCTTAAATTCAAGAGTTTTTGGATCGAGGATTTATTCGACCAAGTGTATCTCTGTGGGGAGCACCGATTTTGTTCGTTAAGAAGAAGGATGGTCGATACGTATGTGCATTGATTACAGGCAGTTGAATAAATTGACGATCAAGAATAGGTATCCCTTATCGAAATTGATGACCTGTTTGATCAATTGAAAGGAGCATCAGTTTTCTCCAAAATTGATTTGAGATCGAGTTATCATCAACTCAAAGTGAAAGACACAGATATTCATAAGACGGCATTCCGAACTCGTTATGGACATGATGAGTTCTTGGTGATGCCATTTGGGTTGACCAATGCACCAGCTACATTTATAGACATGATGAATCGGGTCTTTCAACCTTATTTATACCGGTTTGTGGTAGTGTTCATAGATGGCATTTTGGGATATTCGAGAAATGAAGAGGAGCATGACTCACATTTACGTATAGTATTGAAGTTACTTCGTGATAAGCAATATGAAGCTTTATACGATCGTAGGTGTCGTACCCCTTCTTATTAGACTGAATTGGGGAACGATAGTTGTTGGGTCCTGAATTGATATCTAAACGGAAGAAAAGGTAAAGGTGATTTGAGCGCGGTTAAAGGAAGCTTTAGATCGATAAAAATCGTATGCGGATCTAAAGCGTAAGGATATTGAGTTTGCGGTGGGAGATTAGGTCTTTCTGAAAGTCTCACCTTAGAAGAAGATTTTCAAATTTGGAAGGAAGGGCAAGTTGAGCCCTAGGTTCATTGGACCATATCGTGTGATGAAGCGTGTTGGTCCAGTGGCCTATCAACTTGAATTACCTCTGGAGTTGAGTCAGATTCATAATGTTTTCCATGTTTCTATGCTAAGGCACTATAGATCGGATCTGTCTTACATAGTACCGATAGAAGAAGTGGAGTTGAGATCAGACTTATCTTTTGAGGAGGAACCAGTAGTAATCTTAAACCGAGATGTTAAGGTGCTAAGAAAGAAGACCGTGCCATTGGTCAAGGTTTTATGGCGTAATCACAGAGCGGAGGAAGCTATCTTGGAGCCTGAGGATGCAATTCAGCAACAATATCCTCACCTCTTTTAATCAGGTAAAATTTCGAGGACGAAATTTTCTTTAAAGGGTAGAATTGTAACATCCTAAAAATGTGAGTATCGATATGTTGCATGTTTTGGTGTTTAGCTTGTGAATGATTTTATTTGTGTGTTTAATATAGTCTTGAGAAGGCTCGGGTTTATTGAGTAAGAATAAATTTTAGTAAAGAGTACTTTCTTGTAGATGAATCGGTGACTATGAAGTTTAAGTTAATTAAAGTGGTAAAAGATAGCATAAGTTGAGTTCTTGGTTAAGTGGATACGCTACATGTATGGTATTTAGCGAGAGGTTGAATCTCCTAGCATGCAAATTGTGAGCATTTATTTTGCTCTTTCCTAGCAAGTGTCGCCAAGCTTCATTCATGGATAAGATGGACAAATTCTTTTATGGTAAGGAGGCTAAAGGTTATGGCAAGCATGAATTTAGGGATAGAATCAACTTGATTTTAGGGATAGAATTTTTAATCTTTTGGAAAGTGGAGGATCACAAGGCATGATACAAGGATAATGTATTGGAAACTTTTGAATGGACATTTTGTCCATGAATTTGGACGGCATTATGGACTAAAGGGGGAGCTGAATTTTGGGTGGCAAATTTTGGTGATAGGTTTAGTTTGATTGGTAGCTTTAGGGTATCATTTTGTCACTTTTGTTTTCTAGATATTTCTCCTTTCATCTTTCCCTTTCTTGGCCGAATGTGTTTGTGTTAGGAGGAAGCAACTTTTGTTTTGTTTCTTTTGGTCATTTTTTTGACCATTTGGGTCATTTATTTTTCAAAACCTCTCAAGTGCTTCATCTTGTATTCTCTCCTAGTGTCGAAATTATCAACACAAAAAGCCATTTCTTTTTCCTTCTCCTCCCCCATTGCCAAATACATTTTGTTCCTAAACTCATCACTTTTCTCTTTCTCTTTTCTTCTCTTTGAAAACTGAATCATAAACACCTACTCCCCATTCTCTTTTCCTCTCCATTTTATTTATCATTCAAACACCTTCTCCATCCTTTTCTCCCCATGGTGAATGGTTCTAATACCATTTCCTTCAATTTTCCTTCAAAGCCGAATCTTCTCTTCATCTATATTGTTTTGTTGATTATTCCTTCAACCTTCGTTTAAGCAATCAGTAAGAACTCTTTTCGAATCTTTTCTTTTCCCTTCTTTTCTTAGCCGAATATATATAAGTTTGGGAGGGTCTTATGACCGATAATAACGTTCTTTTCCCTTAGACAATCTTTCATTTTTATAGTGTGATAGTGGAGGGCCGAATCACCATCTCGTCAAAGTCATCTTGAGGTTGTTAAGTTCGGATCATATTTTTCAAGGTAAGGGTTCTTATCAAGGAGCTATATACTACTCGACATATTGTTATAGACGGACTACTAATCGATTTTGTTTTAGAGGACGTTATCGCTCGATTTTTATCTTGTGGAACAAGGATATTTTGTGGTAAGCCGATTTCACCCTTAAAACTGTTAGTCACATTTTTTGATATACTTTTTAGTTGGACTAACGATCTTTTTTCAATGGAGACAATCAAGATAGCGATGAAAAAGTTTGTGAATAGTGTTCGGAAGAGGGATGGTTCTGCTATTCCCCGAAATTTAAGCGAAGGGCTATTTCAGAATCTGAGATTTTCCACCGGGTTGTGGACCCTCATCCGAGGAGAATCTATTATTTGAAGTCGTTCGTACTCCTGAACCTTTGCTTGTTCGTGGATATTCATCGGGAAATGAACCAACAATCGGGGAAAAATCGTATATAGAAGTTGTTCAAAATTCCAAGGGTAAAGTCTAGATCGTTATTTATAAGAATAGATTTATAAATAGTATTAGTGTTCTAAATTATCGTGATGCGTGTTTAGGTATCGACGAGCGGGAAAGTCTAGTTCTCACTATAACCAGGTGTGTAACTTCACACTTATCTCTCGGGTTAGATACTATACCGTAAGTATTGGGATAAAATCGTAAAGATGGCAAAATCGGAGAAATACAAAATAATTAACACTTTTGTGTAAATGTATGAAAACAGTTAAAGTCATGGAAATTACGAAAATGTCCTCAATGGGTTATTTGATAAATAGTAAAATTTTATGCCTCATGTGTTATATGGGCCAAAAACTGTTAGATCGTTATATGGTCCAAGGTTTGCTAGACCGTTAAATGGGCTAAAATGTTATTTTGCCTTATGGGCCAAAATGAAAATTTGAAATATAGACACACTTGTATTATGGGCCTTTTGTTAAATTAATCATGTGAATGTATTGTTATGTTATATATATAAATATGATTGCATGGGTTGGGAAAATTGACGAAGCAAAGCCTGTTGCCAAAAATCTAGTTCGGGTGGCTTTGCCACAATCTAGTTTGATGGTGCACCACAATATTATTTAAAATGGCTTTATGCCTGTGATTGGTGTGTTGGCGGCGTGGGTTGACTTGATCCCCACAGGTGTGTTGGTTGGTACGGGTGGTGTGTAGCAGATGGAAAATTTAGGATTGGTTGGGAATTTCATTCTACATGCATTATTATTTTATTATATTGTTAAATCCGTAAATGGGCTCAAGCCCATTATAATTTCTTGATTATTTGGCCCAGTGGATATGGTAAGTGGGTTATACACTGAGTTCTGAGTAACTCACTCTACTTTATTATCCTTCTCAGGTAATGGCAATTGATGGAGGCTTGGGCTAGGGAAGACTTCGTGGAGGCCATACTTGAATAAGGATTATAAACTATGAACTTCAATTAAGTATATTTATTTAATTACTATTTTGGGTATGATGTAATAAGGCCTCTATTATTATTATTTTATGGATTTTTATGTGTGGATGGATTTAATTATGCTTTAGACACTTAATTTGGACTAATACTATTTTAATAATGTTTCCTTAAATATTTTGCTTTTAAACATATGAGATTCTTTAAATATTCTTGTTTTGATTCATTTGAACTCTTTAAAATTATTTTAAAGTCTTTAACAATTAAATATTAAATAATAATATTTCAAACTAGTATTACTTTATTCATTAATTTTAAATCAAATTCTTGGTTTCTACTAAACTTCATTTTCAAAAGGTTTTGTAGAACTGTTTTACCTAAATCATTAGATAATTAAATGGATGTTCGTTATGTGTGACAAACCAAATCTCGACTTAATGCATAGACCTGGTTTGGGGTGTTACAGGTGTAGCCATGAAATCTAAAGAAACATTAATAATATACTAATACTATAATTAAAGACAAAGATAATAAAGAGAAGGAGACTAAGAAGAAAACTAAAATTAAAAGAAAATACTAATGGACTAATGAGTCCTTAATGTTGGATGGTTCGCGAGGTGGGTGTGACCTCTAAGGCTGTGGTGCGTGATTCCCAAGTAGCCTTTAGAACCAAAAACCAAGAAACTAAAAGAAATTAAAATATATTAAGTAGAAAAGAATTATAGATAAGTAGGATAATGGGGAAAATAAACGCCAAGAAAAATTTAAATGGTCTAAAAGACCCTTGGCTTGGTGTTTGGATAAAGCGGCCGGCATGAACTTATGTGTTGGGGTCTCCTTTGAGGAGATAATGCATGCCTTCTTACACTTCTTCAGCATGATTTTAGTGTAGCTCAAGAGTCTGGACACTTTTTCTAAGGAAAGAAAGAAAAAGAAGGAAGAAAGAATGAGGGGAGAAGGAGAAGGGCTGTAGGGTTTAAATAGGATTTCCAATCTGGCACGTTCCCAATCCCATGGATCGAGGTTGTGTTGAATTACACGGCCGCATTACAAGCCGTATGTCTAGGCGTATTGGTTCACCCATGCCAGTTTTCCAGATGCCGTGCCCATTCCTAAAAAGATAGTGTGTTGGCACAGTTGGTAGCATGGGCATGTTTTTCCCGTGTCTGGTAAGTTAGTAGCTTCACACGGTCGTGGCGCACGGCTGTGCCAATTTATCGGTGCCCATGGGGGAGTGGTTGGATCCGTGACATCGAAAAGCCATTGGGATTTGATTCGTGCGATCTCTGTTATGTTAATACGGGGATTTCGGTGGTCCACAGGGCCATAGACATGGCCGTGTGTAAGACCGTGTGTCCTAGAAATCTGCACTTTTAGTTTACAAAGAGAAAGAGAACAAAAAGAAAATAAAATGAAAACAAATGTAAAAAAAAGTAGGGTTAGTGCTCGGGTTGCCTCCCGAGAAATGCTCGTTTATAGTCTTAAGCTAGACTTTCCTTGATATTGAAAAAAAAAATCAGGGAGGTTTAAAGATTTGAATATCTTCCCTCATGCTTATATTTCTATTTTCTTGACAATGTCCAAGTCGAGAAGTGTTTACCTCAAAAGTGTTGAATGTTGGGTTGCTTACCTCGACTATTTCGTGTGGGAAGATATTGTGTACCTTAAGAAGGGTATCTCCCTTTGCCTTCAGGTATGTTGTGATGATGTGCGGATCTGCTTTGTCTAACAGTACATGGTCTTCTATTTTGTAGTGGTTTGATGTTCCTACGAGCTCTTCTGGTGGTTCCTTTGGTTTTACTTTGTGTAGTTCGGTTCTTCTTTGACTTGTGTCCTCTGCTCTTCTGACTTGTCGACCCTAAAGTTTTGTTCCTTGTGTGTTTCTTCTTTTTAGATTTTGGATCTATGAGTCGGTTCAGGGTTGTGTCTTTGCGGTGTTTCCTATGATAAAGGTTGAACAATTTGATTATCATCTGTATTGACTTTCTTACCTTCATCAATTGTTGACTGGTCGAGTCAAGAGCTTGAAGACTGATTGATTCGTCACCTACACAAAGTATGAGTTCTCCTATGGCAACATCAATTTTAGTCTTGGCAGTTGCTAGAAAAGGTTTTCCTAAAATTAAGGGGATTGTATTATCCTCATCCATATCTAAGACAACAAAATCTACTGGGAAAATAAATTTATCAATTTTGGCAAGAACATCTTCTATAATGACCCTAGGAATTCTAACAGTTTTATCAGCTAACTGTATACTCATCCTAGTTTGTTTGGGCTTCCCTAGACCTAGTAGTTTAAATAATGTATAAGGCATGACATTTATGCTTGCCCCTAAATCAGCTAATGCGTTATCAATAGTTAAACTACCAATTAAACATGGAATTGTAAAACTCCCTAGATCTTTTAGCTTTTATGGTAGTCTATTCTATAACACTGTTGAGCATGCTGCATTCAATTCCACGTGGTGCTCTTCGTCTAATTTGTGTTTGTTCGTCAAAAGCTGTCTTAAAAATTTCCTAGAGTCTGACATCTAAAAAAGAGCTTCGAAAATATGTAAGTTAATATGTAATTTCTTTAAGAGTTTAAGAAACTTACCGAACTGTTCTGCTGAATCGTCTCTTTTCATCATTTTGGGATAAGGTATGTGAGGTTGGTACTCTTTGATTACTGATTTTGGCTTTTCTTGTGTTACCTCTACCTCAACTTCGTCTACCTTATTTTCTTGTATTGGATTGGTGATCGTGTCAAATAGTCGAGTTTTAATATTTATAAAAAAATGATCGAACCTGTAGACTAACTATGATAACGATAGAGGCAAGTGCACCTATCGAACATAGTATAGTTTAGGCAAGAATATCTTATCGAACCCAAGGGAACCTAAAAGTACTACTAGTCACTTTCTTTCTATTATTTAGCCTGAAATATGGAGTGATTGGTTTATGAAACTAATGAAATACTTAAACTAAATGCAAAGACAAAAAGAATGAATTGGAGAAAGACTATGGGAAAACTCAGTTGATGAAGACGATACCCTCAGGAAGAATCCACCTATGACTTCACTTATTATTTATTCCCCAAACCATATGATTTCTTTACTTAGCTTGATCCGTGAGACTCCCTAACCTATATTAAACCCTCTCTCGAGGCGAATAACGTCTAACCTTAGGTTAATTAGTGGAACTCTCATTCTCTTATAATAACCTCTTAAGGAAGCAGTAAATCGATTAATGGATTCCCTTATTAGGTTTCACCCTAATCCAGCAAAATCTCGTAACACTATCTCTAGGTGCCCGATCAATTCCGCTCAATTATGTTAGATCTATTCTTAGGCAGGGTCTATTCCTCCTCCACCTAAGCACATCAGATTAAATTAAGCAACATAATTAAGAACAAACTAAGTACTTATCATATAATTTAGAAATCAAATAACAAAATCCATCATAGGTTTCATCCCCTTCAGGTATCTGAGGGGTTTAGTTCATAACTAAATAAGAAAACATCTCAAGAGAAAAGATAAAACAAAATATAAGAAATCCCAAAAACCCCTGAAGGAATTGAAGGAGAGATCTTCTTTCTTGAATGGAGCTCGGGCTTCTTGAGATGGTTCAATTGGCTATCTTCAAATGATTCCCTAAAAGATGAAGGCTTCGGCAAAAGGCTCTACTAAAAACCGTCCCCCTTCAATGTCTGCCTTGGGTTGTTTATATAGGCTTTTGAGATGCTTTACTTGGCTCCTAAGCACCTCTCTCAAGTAGAATTACTATTAGGGTGTTTAAGTAGACTTAGGAGTATGTTTCTTTAGCATCAAGCATCTAATTCTGAGTGAAATTGCTCATTCCTGATAGAGACACGTTAAGTGTAATTTGGGTTAGTAGTGCCTTGATTACATCATTTTGGACACGATGTGGCATGGTGTGTGTGATGGAGTTGAGGCCGTGCTTTAGGTCTGTCGATTGGGACATGACCATGTGGATCACCGGCATGTGTGTGTGGTAAATGGATGATGCACGGCCGTGTGTGACGGGGTTGAGGCTGTGCTCTAGGTGATCGGTGAGGCACGATCGTATGGGCTTTGGGCCAGGCCGTGTCGAATTCTTAGGTTGGCCCAATTTAGTTCGTTTTAAGCCCATTTTATGTTCTTTTTATCCTTTGGTGCTTTCTTGAGTATAAGACATGAAAAGAAAGGTTTAAGAGCACCTTTTTACATAAATCAATGATAATTCATCCAAAAGCATACTAAATGTGGGATTAAAATATGTTACTTTTATGGTTTATCAAATACCCCCACACTTAAACTTTTGCTTGTCCTCAAGCAAAATTCTCAACTTACAATTAGAACGAACTTTCCATAATTCATAATTCCTATCGACAATGTCTCATTATAATTCATAGATAATTTATTCATGGATAATTCAACTCAAAGAACCCTAAAGATTCAATCAAGATAAGTCATACCTTTGTAGTACGAAAACATAGGTGTCTCCCCTCTATCTAAATAATTACCTTTAATTTAAAACCAACAAGGATTGACATCCTCACAAATGATTCACTCAAATCACTCGAAGTGTTTAAGGTTCAAGAATAAGCACTCTAAGTCGAACCTGAAAAGTTAATCCCATAGGTTTGCCTAAAAATCAAATCTCCACCACTGTATACGAGATGATACACAAATCAAAAAGTCTTTATCAGGGTTGTAACGGGGCTACGGTTAAAGGTGCAGATATAGGCTGAATTAGAAGGTTAGAATCGAGATTGACTTGACAAATTACCTAACTAGAAACAATGAACTAATATAAGTACTTACATCAATTGAAAGCCAATAATACCTACTATTGATAATTACTCTATAATAACAAGTATTGCCCTCACTTGAAATTTGATAATACTTTAATACGAGCTTTTTCTTTAACAATTGGAGTTTAAATTCTCTAAGCTCTTTTGTATACTAATATTGAATAAACTTGGATTTTTTTTTTTAAGAACAAACTAAAATATTACATCTTAAATGATAAATGTAACTCTTGAACTAATATAATTCGGTAATTTAATCAAATCAAACCTCGATTAAAGGGTAGTCAAAAGAATGGTGATAACAAATTCAAAGGGATTTTGGGTTAATATTAGTGGGTGAGTCAATAAAAAAGTTGTTAGGATTCATCGGGGTTCACTAGGGGTTATTTAAGTAGGTAGGTTTTTTAGTGGAGTGAATGGGTTAAAACCTAGGTGCCTTTATCATCTCAATATATCAAATCATTAATGTGGTCTCGACATGCATATACGAGGTAAGATCTAGAATAACAATTCAAAGTTGACATGCTCATAATTAATAAAGTGAGCACGAAAAAGAATAAATGCTCTATAAGGCTCAAAATCTCACAAAAATTATGGGTGTTTTGACATCAATCCCTATAAATTTTGAACTACAAGGTGATACTCAAATTCGGTTAAACAACCTATCAATTTTAATTTTTAGAAAGTAGACTTATCATGCTTGATTCTCTAGTATTCTTCAAATTTAATCATCAATGCACAGTTAACTATGACTTATTCAAAGACATATCAATAAAAATCATAAATAATTAGAAATTTCACCCTAATTAATAATATGAGAAAAATACTTAAGATTAAGACTAAATTCAGGGTTTTGAGAATAATGCAAAAAGTTAGGCACTTTTACCCCCCACACTTAAGATGTACATTGCCCTCAATGTACAAAGATAGATAAATAACAATTAATATAAGATCAAAAGAGAGGGATAGAGTGCCACTTCCTGAATTTTGGGTGATTTCTGGGAGATGACAGTGTTCGGGGTGGAAGATGACTTATGTATTAGTGAATTACTCCTAGTGATTTGTTTGTGTATGTAGAATGTGTGATCGAAACTATGAAGTCATCAGTTAGATATTTTTGGGGTGTAAGATAAATAAATGTTAGGAATACTTCGAAGATTAGATAAGTAATGATAAAAGTTTGCAGTGAAGAAAAGTAGCAAATTATGATAATAATGGAAAAATAAAATTAAAAATAACACTACAAATAAGACAATAAAATGTAGATAATTAAAGGGACTCAAAGGCCTTCTCATCATCTGGATTTGGTGGAGGGGCTGGTGATGAGATATGGAGGTGTTGGCATATTTGGTGGAGGGTGGCCTTTATCCTATCAACACGTCGAGTGTTGTCAACGAAATACTGCTCAAACTGGTCGAGGCATGCAGAGATAACTGCCCATGATGTTGCTGCATGAGATGACTACTGTCTCGAAGTTGGTGGGACATCGTCAGTAATGTCCTTGGGCTCCCCTTCATCTGTGGATGTCGCTAATCGATATTGAGGGGGGTCAGTCCCTCGACGATGTTTAATCATCCCCATGTGTAGCATCGTCTAGATGCCTTGAGGTACCATGTTACCTATCAGTGTGAGGGAGGTGATCAGATCGTTGGTGTTCAGGAGGTCGAAGTGTCGAGCCAGCCTAGTGATGTATGGCCCCATTGATAGAATCCCTTTTCTGTGTGGCTCTGTTTGGTGCTGAATAGCACAGGTGATAAAATATGCCAAATCGAAGACGTCCCCCTCTGACATGCACGATAAGTAGTAGACATCATGCTTGTTTACCACGCTGGTGCTTTCGCGCCGACCTATGATAATGTGGGCTAGGATTGCGTGGATATATCTTAGGGGTAGGTCAAGGGCTATTGCCTTCGATCGACTGGGATTGTAAGCATTAGTGGTGGGGGCTAGGCTACGCCAACTGTTAAGGGGGTTGCGTAGGAGTTCTCGGTCTAACTCGGAGAGGTTATTTTCCTCTCTAAATTTGTCTGTGTAAAGTCCGAGAGCTATGCTGAATTGGGGAATTCTTAATTGATGTAACATACCCCCTAACCGAAATTGCACTGTTCCCAGCTTGTCAAACTGTGCCATCACTATTTGCAAAGTAAAAGTTGTGCAAAACTCTAGTGTTAGCTCTAGGTATGTGGGCTCGATGATTGAGAAGAACAGCTATCACGGTTCGGTTGAAATAAGGGCCCGGATGTCATTTGCTAGTCCTATTTGTTCAACGGCGTTCCAGTCAATGCACCTTCCGGTGCCTAAGGGCCGTTCTCGGAATGCCTTGTAAAGCTCTTCCTGAGTGTTTTGAGGGAACCGAGGAATGGATGCCGAAGCTCAGAAGATGCACTTGCGAAAGATGATCCAGGCCTTTTCTCTTCTTACTTGGGACTGAGTGTTTTACTCTAGATGTTGACATCTTTCTACTAATGTAAAGTAATTTTATCTATTTCAACCAATATATTTTAGAATTACACAATAAAATTTTACAATAGCAGAGCACCAATTCTTCTAACATGTATTAATAAGCAAAGCATAAGATTAATCAAATAATGAAAATCATGTTGTTAAAAACTTAAATAACTAAAGCAAACAAGAAGCATTCTAAAAAAGAAAATGAACTAAACAAAAATCATGTCATAAACTAATAGAATAGACTAAATAACATGAATCAGGATTTTTTTAAGTCTAAATTTAAACAAAAACTTAAATGAAGAGGAAATATGTTAAAGTGTGAAGAAGAAGAAACCAGTATTGGTGATGGATGATGAGCACAGTTGGAGGATACGGTGGTGGGGTTGGTTTCCGCAGTGTAAACATGGCCTGGTAGAGGCGTGGTGTGTGAGCACGGTGGTGCTGTGGCCGTATGGGTTAGTTGAGGAGAAAAAGTGGCGTTTTGGAGGGGGAAGTCTAGTTTTTATGGCGAATTTGGGGAGGAGGGGTTTAAAACTTAATTTTAGGGTTTGGATTTGGGGAAAAAGGCAATTAGAATTTATTTATAGAGGAGGGGGCATGGTTAGTTAACAAGCCCGTGTCATTTTGAAATCACCCGTGCTTTTCGCGTTTCTCAGAATTGGGCGTGTTCAGGTTTATTGGCATGGCCGTGTTACCGTTGGGCACGCCTGTGCTTGGCAAGTCAGTAGCTTTACACGGTTCGATCGCATGAGTGTGTTTTGGTATCGTAGCCCGTGTTGACTATAGAAATTTTTCCTGTTTGGGCACGACTCTTGACATGTCCGTGTCTGATCAGTTAGTATATTGACACGGTGGAATAGCACGGTCGTGTCTAGCCCGTGTGTCAAAAGGCAGTAACCTTGCACGGTTGTGAGGCACAGGCATTTTTACCCGTGTTGTGTAAGTCAGTTGCTTTACATGATGATAAGGCAGGCGTAGTCTGATATCGTAGCCCGTGTTAGAGAAGTTCATTTTTTTCGTGCTTATGTACGATTAATAGCACGCCCGTGTTTGCGGTCCGTGTCTTACATACGGTCATTGGCATGCCCGTGTTTATGGCCGTGTTTCAAAACCTGCACTTTTATTGGGCTAATTTTTGTGAGGTGTTAGCAAGATGAAAATAAAATGTTAGTGGTTTAGTGCTCGGGTTGCCTTCTGAGAAGCACTTGTTTATAGTCTTAAGATAGACTTTCCCTGTTTTCGGTTTTAAAGAAGGTTCATGGAGTAGAAGCTCCTCTCTCATATCTCAAAAATCTGCACCATTATAAATTTTGAGTCAGTGACCATTTACCTTGAATGTGCCCTTAGTGGGGTGAGTTACCTCAATTGTGTCGTATGGAAAAATTGTTTGAATCATGAATGGGCTAGACCATCTTGATTTCAGCTTTCATGGAAATAATTTAAGCCTTAAGTTATACAGTAGGACCAAGTCTCCTACCTCGAATTGTTTTAACCTTTTTAGACGAGCATCGTGGCGTCGCTTTGTTGCCTCTTTGTATAATTTTAAGTTCTCATAGGCTTTAGCTCTCCATTCATCTAGCTCGTTTATCTGCATCATTCTTTTCTTTCCTGCGACATTAAGATCAGAATTCAAAAATTTTATTGCCCAAAAAGCTTTGTGTTCTAATTCGAATGGTAGATGATAGCTTTTCCCATATACAAGTTTGTATGGGGATGTTCTAGAGGTGTTTTGAATCTTTGTTCAGAGGCCCATAAAGCATCATCTACTTTAAGCGCTTGATCTTTTCTACTTGATCCAACCGTTTTTTCTAGAATGCGCTTAAGCTCTCAGTTTGCTACCTCAGCTTGCCCACTGGTTTGAGGATGATATGGGGTGGCTATTCTGTGGCATACTCCATATTTCTTTAGAACTTTTTCAAATTGTGTATTACAGAAATGAGTAACCTTATCACTAATGATGTCTTTAGGTGTCTCGAATTGAGAAAATAATTTCTTGAGAAATTTAACTACTACCCTAGCATCATCGGTAGGTAAGGCTCTGCTTTTACCCATTTTGACATGTAATCAACTGCTACTAGGATGTATTTATTTCCAAATGAATTGGGCAATGGTCCCATGAAATCGATACCCCATATTTCAAATATCTCACATGATAACATATATGTTTGAGGCATTTCATCATGTTTAGAGATATTACCTATCCTCTAGCATCTATCACATGAGGTAACATACCTGTTGGCATCTTTGAATAGAGTGGGCCAATAAAAACCAGATTCGAGTATTTTGTATGTGCTGTCTTAATCCCACTGTAGTGTCCTCTTGATGGTCCTGAATGGCAATGCTCCACGATTTTATTTACTTCTGTCTTTGTAACACATCTTCAAATTACCTGATCTGCACATATGCGAAAAAGAAAGGGATCTTCCTAAAAAAATTTTCATATCAGCAAAGAATCACTTCTTTTGGTGATGTGTCAGTTTCCTTGGTAGAACGTTAGCTGTTAAATAATTTGCGATATTTACAAACCATGGTACTTCAGAATGCGTTATAGAGAAGAGTTGTTCTTTGGGAAACAAATCATTTATTTCACCTTCGTCAAGCTCTTTGGTGTGTGGATTTTCAAGTCTAGAAAAGTGATCTGCTGCAAGATTCTCGGCTCCCTTCTTATCTTGTATTTCCAAGTCAAATTCCTGTAAGAGTAAAATCCATCGTATGAGTCTAGGTTTTGCATCAGGTTTGGTTAAAAGATAATGAAGAGCTGAATGATCAGTGTAAACGAAAACTTTCGATAATATTAGATATTGTCTAAATTTGTCAAAAGCAACAACTACAGCTAGCAGTTCTTTCTCAGTCGTGGTGTGATTTTCTTGCGTGGGTGTTAATGTTCTGCTAGCGTAGTAAATTGGTTGAAAATGCTTGTCTCTTCGTTGTCCCAAAACTGCGCCTACTGCAAAGTCACTTGCATCACACATTAGTTCAAAGCGTAAATTCCAATCAGGTGCAATTATAATCGGTGCATTTATTAATTTATCTTTAAGAACATTGAATGCATCTAAACATTCCTGATTGAAATTAAAAGGAACATCTTTTTCTAGTAATTTTGCTAAAGGCTTAGTTATTTTAGAAAAGTCTTTAATGAATCTTTTATAAAAACCTGCATGTCCTAAAAAGCTTCTAATAGCCTTCACTGAACTAGGGGGAGGTAATTTTTCTATGGTTTCAACTTTTACTTTATCTACCTCAATCCCTTTTCTAGAAATCTTATGTCCTAAAACAATCCCTTCTCTAACCATAAAGTGGCATTTTTCCCAATTCAAAACAAGGTTTGTTTCTTCACATCTAGTTAAAACCCACTTTAAATTTTTAAGGCAAAGCTGGAAAGAATTATCGAATACCGAGAAATCATCCATAAATACCTCCATGATGTCCTCTACGAGTTCATCAAAAATTGCCAACATGCAACGCTGAAAAGTGGCAAGAGCATTACATAATCGAAAAGGCATTCGACGATAAGCAAACGTACTATATGGGCATGTAAATGTCATCTTCTCTTGGTCTTTAGGAGCTATGGGGATTTGGAAGTAGCCGGAGAGTCCGTCCAAGAAGCAGTAGTACATATGCCCGGATAGTCTTTCTAACATTTGATCAATGAAGGATAGAGGAAAGTGATCTTTTCTGGTGGCATCATTCAGCTTTCTATAGTCTATACAGACTCTCCAACCTATAACTGTTCTTGTGGGAATTAACTCTTTCTTTTCGTTGAGCACTATCGCCATTCCTCCTTTCTTTGGAACTACCTGCACAGGACTTACCCAAGTGCTGTTAGAAATAGGATAAATTATTCCTGCATTTAGAAGTTTAATTACCTCGGCATTGACCACTTCTTTCATGTTAGGGTTTAATCGTCTCTGAGGTTGCACACACGATTTATATTCTTCTTCCATTAAAATTTTGTGGGTGCAAAATGCGGGTTTTATTCCCTTGATCTCAAAAATTTTACAAGCTATGGCTTTCTTGTGTTCTCTTAGTACCTTTATCAGCTCCTCCTTTTCCTTGGGCTCTAGTTCTAAAGAGATGATTACTGGTAACGTGGAGTTGTCCCCAAAGAATACGTATTCTAAATGTTTTGCTATCTGTTTTAATTCCAATTTGGCGGCTCTTTGATATAGGGTTTCTATTTTAATACGTCATCTTCTTCAATGTTTTCTTCTTTCATTTGTCTGAATGATGATGTATTCAAACTGATCTCATTACCTTCATCTTCTTCCCCCTCTCCTTGAGGCGGACATAGTTCCATCGTGCCATCCTGCAGGATTTCTTGTAATGAATTTTTAATAATATGATCAGTAGTGTCGACAAAATAGCAGGAATCATCTTGCTCTTTAGAATATCGCATGGCATCATAAATTTGGAAAATAATTTCTTCATTAGCTATCCTTAGTGCTAATTTTCCATCACCTGCATCAATAATAGCTCTAGCAGTGGCTAAAAAAGGACGCCCTAAGATTAAAGGAACATTGATGTCCTCATCCATGTCTAACACAACGAAATCAATAGGGAAAATAAATTTATCAATTTTCACAAAGACATCTTCAATAAATCCTCTGGGATATTTAATAGATCTATCAACTAATTGAATACTCAATTATGCTAGTGGGTTTTGGTTCCCCAAGATCTAGCCGTTTAAACAATCAGTAAGGCATTAAGTTGATACTAGCGCCTAGGTCTGCTAATGCTTTCATGATGTCTAAACTACCAATTAATCAAGGAATAGTGAAACTCCCTAGATCTTTTAACTTCGTGGTAGTCTATTTTGGAGAAAAGCTAAACACTCTTCATTAAGTTCCACCGTTGATACTTCCTCAAGCTTCCTTTTGTTTGTGAGAAGTTCCTTTAAGAATTTTACATACTTTGGCATCTGGGAAATAGCTTCAACAAAAGGTAAGTTAATATGTATTTGTTTAAAGAGTTCAAAGAACTTACTGTATTGAGCATCTAGTTTTTTTTTTTCTTCAATTTTTTGGATATGGAATTTGTGTTCTATTCTCTTTAGGCAATGTACTTTCGTTCTCAACTTCTACTCTTTTTTTCTTGGTAACCCCATGTGGTGTCTTCCTTTGTGGTTCAACTAGCTCTTTGCCACTCCTTTATGTGACTGCCCTTACTTGCTCTGTGTCTTTGGAAAAATTTTCGTCCATATTTCACATACTATTTCAGTAAATATTCCAACTAACGTAATGAGCTCTCCCACCTGAGTCTTGATTCCCTTGAGTGAGATTTGCTGTTCATCAAATGTTGCTTCCATCATTTGGAGACGAGAATCTGCAGCTTCCATGAATTTTGTCAGTATCTCTTCAAGGTTTGATTTCTTTTCCCATGGATAAGGCTGATTTTGGTAATTTGGAGGAGGTTGCTGCCTTTGATTTCCTTGATTTCCTTGTCCTCCCCACAAAAAATTTGGGTGGTTCCTCCAACCTGCGTTATAAGTGTTACTATATGGATTATTAGATCGAAAATTGTTGCCTATATAGTTTTTTTTACCCATTTTCTGCTCCTGGTTGGTAGGATGTGTATTCAGGATTCGCCATATTCCGCTTGCTTCGCATTGCATTACTGGATGTACATACAAAGAACATAAATTATCAAGCTTTTTATTCATTAACTCTACCTGCGTTAACAGCATTATCACTGCGTCTATGTTAAAAACTCCAGCTGATTTTGTCGGTTTAGCTCTTGTAATTTTCCATTGATAGGTGTTCAATGACATCTCTTCAATAAAATCGTAAGCTGTTTTAGGAGTTTTGTTATTCAAAGTTCCACCGGTTGATGAATCAATCATTTGCCGTGTTGAAGAATTCACACCGTTGCAAAAAGTTTGGACTTGAAGCCACAAGGGTAATCCATGGTGTGGGCATCTCCTAAGGAGATCCTTGTATCTTTCTCATGCATCATATAATGTTTCTGTGTCATTCTGCACAAAAGAAGATATGTCATTCCTAAATTTGGCTGTTTTGGCTGGTGGAAAATATTTTTTGATCATTTGATCCCATGTGGTGATTGACCCTCGTGGTAACGATACAACCACTACTTTGCTTTATTCCTTAATGAAAAAGGGAATAACCGAATACATATGGCATCATTAGAAATTCCATTTATTTTGAAGGTATCACAGAATTCTAAAAAATTAGATATATGAGTATTTGGATCTTCATCCTGCAAACCATCAAATTGAACAAACTGTTGAATCATTTGTATTGTGTTAGGCTTTAATTCAAAATTATTAGCACTATAGCGAGGCACGACAATACGAGATTACCGCCTGTCAAATTAGGTTTAGCATAATCATACATAGTCGCAGAACATTACGTTCTTGCACATTTGGTGGTGGAATTTTTTGTCCATCCTTGATGGGATTGGATCTTTCTTGTTGTTCTTCTCTTTGGTAGTCTAGAGCTTGTCTAGATTCTCTGCGATTCTATGACGGTAGCTTCAATGTCACTTTCAGTATTCTAGAGGTCCTCTCGGTTTCTTCTAGTCATAAACTAGAGGTTCTGCTAGGAAAAGAAAGAAAGAAATTTAGAACAACAAAGATATATGTAGAAAAATAAGAAAAAAATTAAAAATAAAAATAATGGTTAAATTAATAGAAATATAGTTTTCTTAATATTTTAGTGTCCTCGGCAACGGCGCCAAAAACTTGATCGTGTCAAACAATCGAGTTTTAATATTTATAAAAAGAATGATCAAACCTGTAGACTAACTATGACAACGATAGAGGCAAGTGCACCTATCGAACAGTAGTATAGTTTAGGCAAGAATATCTTATCGAACCCAAAGGAACCTAAAAGTACTACTACTCACTTTCTTTCTATTATTTAGCCTGAAATATGGAGTGATTGGTTTATGAAACTAATGAAATACTTAAACTAAATGCAAAGACAAAAGAATGAATTGGGGAAAGACTTTAGGAAAACTCAGTTGATGAAGACAATACCCTCAGGAAGAATCCACCTATGACTTCACTTATTATTTATTTCCCAAACCATATGATTTCTTTCCTTAGCTTGATCCGTGAGACTCCCCAACCTATATTAAACCCTCTCTCGAGGCAAATAACGTCTAACCTTAGGTTAATTAGTGGAACTCTCATTCTCTTATAATATCCTCCTAAGGACGCAGTAAATCGATCAATGGATTCCCATATTAGGTTTCAACGGTGTTCCAGTCAATGCACCTTCCGGTGCCTAAGGGTCATTCTCGGAATGCCTTGTAAAACTCTTCCTGAGTGTTTTGAGGGAACCGAAGGAATGGATGCCGAAGCTCAGAAGATGCACTTGCGGAAGATGATCCGGGCCCTTTTCTCTTCTTACTTAGGACTGAGTGTTTTACTCGAGATGTCAACATCTTTCCTACTAATGTAAAGTAATTTTTTTCTATTTCAACCAATATATTTTAGAATTACACAATAAAATTTTACAATAACAGAGCACCAATTCTTCTAACATGTATTAATAAGCAAAGCATAAGATTAATCAAATAATGAAAATCATGTTGTTAAAAACTTAAATAACTAAAGCAAACAAGGAGCATTCTAAAAAAGAAAATGAACTAAACAAAAATCATGTCATAAACTAATAGAATAAACTAAATTACATGATTCAGGATTTTTTTAGTCTAAATTTAAAAAAAAAAACTTAAATGAAGAGGAAATATGCTAAAGTGTGAAGAAGAAGAAACCAGTATTGGTGATGGATGATGAGCACAGTTGGATGATACGGCGGTGGGGCTGGTTTTTGCAGTGTAAACACGGCCTGGTAGGGGCGTGGTGTGTGAGCACGGTGGTGCTGTGGCCGTGTGGGTTAGTTGAGGAGAAAAAGTTACATTTTGGAGGGGGAAGTCTAGTTTTTATGGTCGGATTTGGGGAGGAGGGGCTTAAAACTTAATTTTAGGGTTTGGATTTGGGGAAAAGGCAGTTAGAATTTATTTATAGAGGAGGGGGCATGGTTAGTTAACACGTCCGTGTCATTTTGAAATCACCCGTGCTTTTCGCGTTTCTCAGAATTGGGTGCGTTCAGGTTTATTGGCACGGTCGTGTTGCCGTTGGGCACGCCCGTGCTTGGCAAGTCAGTAGCTTCACCCGGTTCGATCGCATAAGCGTGTTCTGGTATCGCATCCGTGTTGACTATAGAAATTTTTCCTGTTTGGGCACGACTCTTGACACGCCCGTGTCTGATAAGTCAGTATATTGGCACGGTGGAATAGCACGATCGTGTCTAGCCCGTGTGTCAAAAGGTAGTAACCTTGCACGGTTGTGAGGCACGGGCGTTTTCTACCCGTGTTGTGTAAGTCAGTAGCTTTACACGGTGATGAGGCACGGGCATGGTCTGATATCGCAGCCCGTGTTAGAAAAGGTCATTTTTTTTCTTGCTTATGCACGGTTAATAGCACACCCATGTTTGCACCGTGTCTTGCATACGGTCATTGGCATGCCCGTGTTTATGGCCGTGTTCCAAAACATGCACTTCTATTGGGTTAATTTTTGTGAGGTGTTAGCAAGATGAAAATAAAATGTTAGTGGTTTAGTGCTCGGGTTGCCTTTCGAGAAGCACTTGTTTATAGTCTTAAGCTAGACTTTCCTGTTTTCGTTTCTAAAAGATGGTTCATGGAGTAGAAGCTCCTCTCTCATATCTCGAAAATCTGCACCATTATAAATTTTGAGTCAGTGACCATTTACCTTGAATGTGCCCTTAGTGGGGTGAGTTACCTCAATTGTGCCGTATGGAAAAATTGTTTGAATCATGAATGGGCCAGACCATCTTGATTTTAGCTTTCTTGGAAATAATTTAAGCCTTGAGTTATACAATAGGACCAAGTCTCCTACCTCGAATTGATTTAACCTTTTAGACGAGCATCATGGCGTCGCTTTGTTGCCTCTTTGTATAATTTTAAGTTCTCGTAGGCTTCAGCTCTCCATTCATCTAGCTCGTTTATTTGCATTATTCTTTTCTTTCCTGCAACATTAAGATTAGAATTCAAAAATTTTATTGCCCAAAAAGCTTTGTGTTCTAATTCGAATGGTAGATAGCATCTTTTCCCATATACAAGTTTGTATGGGGATGTTCCTAAAGGTGTTTTGAATACTGTTCTGTAGGCCCATAAAGCATCATCTACTTTAACTGCCTAGTCTATTCTTTTTGATTCAACCGTTTTTTTCTAAAATGCGCTTAAGCTCTCGGTTTGCTACCTCAGCTTGCCCACTGGTTTGAGGATGATATGGGGTGGTTGTTCTGTGGCATACTCCATATTTCTTTAGAACCTTTTCAAATTGTGTATTACAGAAATGAGTAACCCTATCACTAATGATGGCTCTAGGTGTCCCGAATTGAAAAAATAGTTTCTTGAGAAATTTAACTACTACCCTAGCATCATTGGTAGGTAAGGCTTCTGCTTCTACCCATTTTGACATGTAATCAACTGATACTAGGATGTATTTATTTCCAAATAAATTGGGGAATGGTCCCATGAATCGATACCCCATATTTCAAATATCTCACATGATAACATATATGTTTGAGGCATTTCATCACATTTAGAGATATTACCTATCCTCTGGCATCTATCACATGAGGTAACATACCTGTTGGCATCTTTGAATAGAGTGGGCCAATAAAAACCTAATTCGAGTATTTTGTGTGCTGTCTTAATCCCACTGTAGTGTCCTCCTGATGGTCCTGAATGGCAATGCTCCACGATTTTATTTACTTCTATCTTTGTAACACATCTTGAATTACCTGATCTGCACATATGCGAAAAAGGAAGGGATCTTCCCAAAAAAAAATTTCATATTAGCAAAGAATCACTTCTTTTGGTGATGTGTCAGTTTCCTTGGTAGAACGTTAGCTGCTAAATAATTTACGATATTTGCAAACCATGGTACTTTAGAATGTGTTATAGAGAAGAGTTGTTCTTCAGGAAACAAATCATTTATTTCAACTTCGTCAAGCTCTTTGGTGTGTAGATTTTCAAGCCTAGAAAGGTGATCTGCTGCAAGATTCTCGGCTCCCTTCTTATCTTGTATTTCCAAGTCAAATTCCTGTAAGAGTAAAATTCATCGTATGAGTCTAGGTTTTGCATCAGGTTTGGTTAAAAGATAATGAATAGCTGAATGGTTAGTGTAAACGACAACTTTCGATAATATTAGATATTGTCTAAATTTGTCAAAAGCAAAAACTACAGCTAGCAGTTCTTTCTCAGTCGTGGTATAATTTTCTTGCGCGAGTGTTAATGTTCTGCTAGCATAGTAAATTGGCTAAAAATTCTTGTCTCTTCGTTGTCCCAAAACTGCGCCTACTGCAAAGTCACTTTCATCACACATTAGTTCAAAGCGTAAATTCCAATCAGGTGCGATTATAATCGGTACATTTATTAATTTATCTTTAAGAACATTGAATGCATCTAAACATTCCTGATTGAAATTAAAAGGAACATCTTTTTCTAGTAATTTTGTCAAAGGCTTAGTTATTTTAGAAAAGTCTTTAATGAATCTTCTATAAAAACCTACATGTCCTAAAAAGCTTCTAATAGCCTTCACTGAACTAGGGGGAGGTAATTTTTCTATGGTTTCAACTTTTACTTTATCTACCTCAATCCCTTTTCTAGAAATCTTATGTCCTAAAACAATCCCTTCTCTAACCATAAAGTGGCATTTTTCCCAATTCAAAACAAGGTTTGTTTCTTCACATCTAATTAGAACTCGCTTTAAATTTTTAAGGCAAAACTGGAAAGAATTATCGAATACCGAGAAATCATCCATAAATACCTCCATGATGTCCTCTACGAGTTCATCAAAAATTACCAACATGCAATCGCTGAAAAGTGGCATTAGCATTACATAATCCAAAAGGCATTCAACGATAAGCAAACATACTATATGGGCATGTAAATGTCATCTTCTCATTATCTTTAGGAGCTATGGGGATTTGGAAGTAGCCGGAGAGTCCGTCCAAGAAGCAGTAGTACATATGCCCGGATAGTCTTTCTAACATTTGATCAATGAAGGGTAGAGGAAAGTGATCTTTTCTGGTGGCATCATTCAGCTTTCTATAGTCTATACAGACTCTCCAACCTATAACTGTTCTTGTGGGAATTAACTCTTTCTTTTCGTTGAGCACTACCGTCATTCCTCCTTTCTTTGGAACTACCTGCACAGGACTTACCCAAGTGCTGTCAGAAATAGGATAAATTATTCCTGCATCTAGAAGTTTAATTACCTCTGCTTTGACCACTTCTTTCATGTTAGGGTTTAATCATCTCTGAGGTTGCACATACGGTTTATATTTTTCTTCCATTAAAATTTTGTGGGTGCAAAATGCGGGTTTTATTCCCTTGGGTTCTAGTTCTGAAGAGATGATTACTGGTAACGTAGAGTTGTCCCCAAGGAATGCGTATTCTAAATGTTTTGGTAACTGTTTTAATTCCAATTTTGACGGCTCTTCGATCGAGGGTTTCTGTTTTAATACGTCATCTTCTTCAATGTTTTCTTCTTTCATTTGTCTAAATGATGATGTATTCAAACTAATCTCATTATCTTCATCTTCTTCCCCCTCTTCTTGAGGCGGATATAGTTCCATCATGTCATCCTGCAGGATGTCCTGTAATGAATTTTTAATAATATGATCAGTAGTGTCGACAAAATAACAGGAATCATATTGCTCTTTAGAATATCACATGGCATCAAAAATTTGGAAAATAATTTCTTCATCAGCTATCCTTAGTGCTAATTTGCCATCACCTACATCAATAATAGCTCTAGCAGTGGCTAAAAAAGGACGCCCTAAGATTAAAGGAACATTGATGTCCTCATCCATGTCTAACCTAACGAAATCAACAGGGAAAATAAATTTATCAATTTTCACAAAGACATATTCAATAAATCCTCTGGGATATTTAATAGATCTATCAGCTAATTGAATACTCAATTATGCTAGTGGGTTTTAGTTCCCCAAGATCTAGCTGTTTAAACAATCGATAAGGCATTAAGTTGATACTAGCGCCTAGGTCTGCTAATGCTTTCGTGATGTCTAAACTACCAATTAAGCAAGGAATAGTGAAACTTCCTGGATCTTTTAATTTCGTGGTAGTCTATTTTGGAAAAAGCTAAACACTCTTCATTAAGTTCCATCGTTGATACTTCCTCAAGCTTCCTTTTGTTTGTGAGAAGTTCCTTTAAGAATTTTGCATACTTTGGCATCTGGGAAATAGCTTCAACAAAAGGTAAGTTAATATGTATTTGTTTAAAGAATTCAATGAACTTACCGTATTGAGCATCCAATTTTTCTTTCTTCAATTTTTCTAGATATGGAATTTGTGTTCTATTCTCTTTAGGCAATGTACTGTCGTTCTCAACTTCTACACTTTTTTTCTTGGTAACCTCATGTGGTGTATTTCTTTGTGGTTCAACTAGCTCTTTGCCATTCCTTAGTGTGACTGCCCTTACTTGCTCTGTGTCTTTGGAAAAAATTTTCGTCCGTATTTCACATACTATTTTAGTAAGCATTCCAACTGGCGTAATGAGCTCTCCCACCTGAGTCTTGATTCCCTTGAGTGAGATTTGCTATTCATCAAATGTTGCTTCCATCATTTGGAGACGAGAATCTGCAGCTTCCATGAATTTTGTCAGCATCTCTTCAAGGTTTGATTTCTTTTCCTGTGGATAGGGCTGATTTTGGTAATTTGGAGGAGGTTGCTGCCTTTGATTTCCTTGATTTCCTTATCCTCCCCATAAAAAATTTGGGTGGTTCCTCCAACCTGCGTTATAAGTGTTACTATATGGATTATTAGATCGGAAATTGTTACCTATATAGTTTGTTTGCTCGTTTTCTGCTCCTGGTTGGTAGGATGCGTACTCAAGATTCGCCACATTCCCACTTGCTTCCCATTGCATTACTGGATGTACCTACAAAGAACATAAATTCTCAAGCTTTTTATTCATTAGCTCCACCTGCATTGACAGTATTATCACTGCGTCTATGTTAAAAACTCCAGCTGATTTTGTCAGTTTGGCTCTTGTAATTTACCATTGATAGGTGTTCAATGACATCTCTTCAATAAAATCATAAGCTTCTTCAAGAGTTTTGTTATTCAAAGTTCCACCGGCTGATGAATCAATCATTTGTCGTGTTGAAGAATTCACACGGTTGTAAAAAGTTTAGACTTGAAGCCACAAGGGTAATCCATGGTGTGGGCATCTCCTAAGAAGATCCTTGTATCTTTTTCATACATCATATAATGTTTCTACGTCATTTTGCAAAAAAGAAGATATGTCATTCCTAAATTTGGCCGTTTTGGCTGGTGGAAAATATTTTAAACGAAATTTTTTGATCATTTGATCCCATGTGGTGATTGACCCTCGTGGTAACGATTCAACTACAGCTTTGCTTTATTCCTTAATGAAAAAGGGAATAACCGAAGACATATGGCATCATTAGAATCGCCAGTTATTTTGAAGGTATCACAGAATTCTAAAAAATTAGATATATGAGTATTTGGATCTTCATCCTGCAAACCATCAAATTGAACAAACCATTGAATCATTTGTATTGTGTTAGGCTTTAATTCAAAATTATTAGCAGCTATAGCAGGCCTAACAATACGAGATTCTGCCCTGTCAAATTAGGTTTAGCATAATCATACATAGTACGCAGAGCATTCCGTTCTTGCACATTTGGTGGTGGATTGTTTTTGTCCATCCCTTCTGTAGGATTGGATCTTTCTTGTTGTTCTTCTCTTTGGTAGTCTAGAGCTCGTCTAGTTTCTCTGCGATTCCTGTGAGCAGTAGCTTCAATGTCACTTTCATATTCTAGAGGTCCTCTCGGGTTTCTTCTAGTCATAAACTAGAGGTTCCTGCTAGGAAAAGAAAGAAAGAAATTTAGAAAAACAAAGATATATGTAGAAAAATAAGAAAAAATTAAAAATAAAAATAATGGCTAAAGTAATAGAAATAGAGCTTTCTTAATATTTTAGTGTCCCCGGCAACGGCGCCAAAAACTTGATCGTGTCAAACAGTCGAGTTTTAATATTTATAAAAAGAATGATCAAACCTGTAGACTAACTATGACAATGATAGAGGCAAATGCACCTATCGAACAGTAGTATAGTTTAGGCAAGAATACCTTATTGAACCCAAGGGAACCTAGAAGTACTACTACTCACTTTCTTTCTATTATTTAGCCTAAAATATGGAGTGATTGGTTCATGAAACTAATGAAATACTTAAACTAAATGCAAAGACAAAAGAATGAATTGGAGAAAGACTTTAGGAAAACTCAGTTGATGAAGATGATACCCTCAAGAAGAATCTACCTATGACTTCACTTATTATTTATTCCCCAAACCATATGATTTCTTTACTTAGCTTGATCCGTGAGACTCCCTAACCTATATTAAACCCTCTCTCGAGGCGAATAATGTCTAACCTTAGATTAATTAGTGGAACTCTCGTTCTCTTATAATAACCCTCTAAGGAAGCAGTAAATCGATCAATGGATTCCCATATTAGGTTTCACCCTGATTCGATAAAATCTTGTAACCCTATCTCTAAGCGCTCGATCAACTCCGCTCAATTATGCTAGATCTACTCTTAGGTAGGGCCTATTCCTCCTCCACCTAAGCACATCAGATTAAATTAAGCAACATAATTAAGAACAAACTAAGTACTTATCATATAATTTAGAAATCAAATAACAAAATCCATCATAGGTTTCATCCCCTTCAGGTATCTGAGGGGTTTAGTTCAGAACTAAATAAGAAAACATCTCAAGAGAAAAGATAAAACAAAACATAAAAAATCCCTAAAACCCCCTGAAGGAATTGAAGGAGAGATCCTCCATCTTGAATGGAGCTCCGGCTTCTTGGGATGGTTCAACTGGCTATCTTCAAATGATTCCCTAAAAGATGAAGGCTTGACAAAAGCCTCTGCTAAAAATCGTCCCCCTTCAATGTTTGCCTTGGGTTTTTTAAATAGGCTTTTAAGATGTTTTACTTGGCTCATAAGCACCTCTCTCAAGTAGAATTACTATTAGGGTGTTTAAGTAGACTTAGGAGTATGTTTCTTTGGCTTCAAGCATCCAATTCCGAGTGAAATTGCTCATTCTCGAGCAAGGGCACGCCCATGGCACAATCTCGTGTAATTCGGGGTTGGGCCGTGCCTTGATTCTGTCATTTTGGGCACGACCGTGGCACGGTCGTGTGTGACGGAGTTGAGGCCGTGATTCGATCTGTCGATTGGGACACGGCCATGTAGATCACCAGGCATGTCCATGTGTGGTAAATGGATGATGCACGACAGTGTGTGATGGAGTTGAGGCCGTACTCTAGGTGATCAGTGAGGCACGGTCACGTGGGCTTTGGGCTAGGCTATGTCGAATTCTTGGGTTGGCCCAATTTAGTCAATTTTAAGCCCGTTTTACGTTCTTTTTATCCTTAGGTGCTTTCCTAAGTATAAGACATGAAAAGAAAGGATTAAGAGCACCTTTTTACATAAATCAATGATAATTCATCCAAAAGCATACTAAATGTGGGATTAAAATATGTTACTTTTATGGTTTATCAATTGGGTTCATCTAACTCCTTACTCTCATGAGCTGAGATGGCTTGAATTTGAGCCTTTGGGTTAATCTCGATGTTACTTGGTAGACGTCCTTGCAATCTTTCTGGCATTAGCTTTGTGAGTTGTCCGACTGCATTAATGACTTCCTTGACTTACTTAGTAAGTTCCTTGAATCGGTTCTCGTTGCTTTTAATTGTTTTCTCAGTTTATAGGAAACGATTTTCTGTGTTTGCCATGAATTTTGTGAACATCTCTTCAAGGTTTAGCTTCATCTATTGTGGATATGGCTAATTTTTGAAATTTTTGGGAGGTTGTTGTCTTTGATTTCCTTGGCCTCCCCATGAAAAATTTGGGTGGTTCCTCCAACCTGGATTGTAAGTATTAATATAAGGATTATTATTGGATCTGAAATTATACTTATATAGTTCATCTGTTCACTCTCTACGTCTGGTTGGTAGGGTGGGTACTCAAGATTCGCCACAGTTCCACTTGCGTTGCACTGTATGACTGGATGTACCTGCGAAGAACACAAACTATCAAGCTTTTTATTCATCATTTCTACCTGTATTGATAGCATGGTCACTACATCGAGGTTGTAAACTCCAGCTGATTTTGTCAGTTTTGTCCTTGTAACTTACCACTGATAGTTATTTAGCGACATCTCTTCAATGAACTTGTAGGCTGCTTCAGGAGTTCTATTGTTTAGGGTTCCACCGGCGGCTAAATCGATTAGTTTCCTTGTTGAGGGGTTTACACCATTATAGAAAGTTTGGACTTGTAACCACAAGGGTAGACCATGGTGTGGACACCTTCTCAAGAGATCCTTGTATCTCTCTCATGCGTGATATAATGTCTCTAAATCCATCTACACAAAAGAAGAGATATCATTCTGTAATTTGGCCGTTTTGGCCGGTGGGAGATATTTTAATAAATTTTTTTTGTCATTTGGTCTCATGTAGTGATTGATCCTCGCGGTAACGAGTACAACCACTGTTTGGCTTTATTTCTTAATGAAAAGGGAAATAACCGAAAACAAATGGCATAATCAAAATGCCATTTATTTTGAAAGTATCACAAAACTCTATCAAATTAGCTATATGAGTGTTCGGGTCTTCATCCTGCAAACCATCAAATTGAACAAATTGTTGAATCATCTATATTGTGTTAGGTTTTAATTTAAAATTTTTAGCAGCTATAGTAGGCCTAAGAATACTAGATTCTGCTCCTGTTAAATGAGGTTTAGCTTAATCATACATAGTACGCGGAGCATTGTTCTCTTCCACATCTCATGGTAGATTATTCTCGTCCATCCCTTTAGTAGGATTGGACCTGCCTTCTCGCCCTTCTTCTGTAATTTAGGGCTCGCCTAATTTCTCTACGTTTCCTACGAGTGGTAGCTTCAATATCACTATCGTATACTAGAGGTCTTGTTGGGTTCCTTCTAGTCATAAACTAGAGGTACCTGCTAGGAGAAAGGAAGAAATAAAATTAGCAAAAACAATAAAATAAAATAAATTGTAAAATAAAAAAAATAATGGCTAAAGTAATAAAAATAGAGATTTTTAATATTTAATTCCCTGGCAACGACGCTAAAAACTTGATCATTGTTTTTTCGAGTTTCAAAATTTATAAAGAGAAAGGTCGAACCTATAAACTAACTCTGACAACGATTAAAGGTAAGTGTACCTATCAAACAGTAGTATAGCTTAGGCAAGACCGGATTGTCAAACTCAAAGGAACTAAAAGTACTAATACTCACTTTCTTTTTATTATTTAGCCTAAAATATAGAGTGATTGGCCGATTTAATCTAAATTAATGACTACTAAGCTAAAGACACAAAGATAAAAAGAATGACTTGGAGAATAACTTGAAGAAAACTCAATTGATCAGACGATACCTTAGGAAGAATCCACCTAGACTTCACGTGTTATTTAACATTGAACCATATGGTTTATTCACTTAGTTTGATCCGTAAGACTCCCTAACGTATTTTGAACCCTCTCTCGACGTGAATAACGTCTAACCCTAGGTTAATTAGTGGAACTCTCATTCTCTTATAATAACCCACTAGAATAGCAGTAAATCGATCTATAGACTCCCATTTTAGGTTTCACCCTAATCTGGAAAAATCTTGTCACCCTATCTCTAGTCGTGCGATCAACTTCGCTTAATTATGCTAGATCTACTTTTAAGCAGGGTCTATTCCTCCTCCACCTAAGCACATCAGATTTGGATTAAACATGCATAATTAAGAACAAACTAAGTATCTATCATATAATTCAAAATTCAATAACAAGGTTCATCTAGGTTTCATCCCCTTCAAGTATCTGAAGGGTTTAGTTCATAATGAATAAAGAAAACATCTCAAGAGAAAAGATAAAAAAAAAATATAAGAAATCCCTAAAACCCCCTGGAGGAATTGAAGGAGAAATCTGTCGTCTTGAGTAGAATTCCTACTCCTTGAGATGGATCCACTGGCTATCTTCGAGTAATTCCCACAAATCTGGCCTTTTTGGCTTAGCTCATTGGCCTAGCTAACTGCCCCCTTTCAGGTTACACTTAGAGTGTTTATATAGACTTTTAGAATGCTTTAATTGGCCTCTAAGTGTCCCAATTCAAGTATACCTTCTACTTAGTGTTTGAATAAGCTTTGGAATGTGTTTTTTTACCTTAAAGTATCCAAATTCGAGTGAAATTTCTCTCTCCCATGGTAGGGGCACGGCTATGGTACACGCCCGTGTAAATCGTCTTCGGCCGTGTCTTGATTCTGTAAATTGGGGCACGGCCATGTAAATCATGGCATGGCTGTGTGAAGTGATTTGACGAGACATGGTCATCTGGCTTGAAGTCTAGGCCGTGTCGATTTCCTCTTTCGCCCAAATTGGCTCGTTTTAAGCCCATTTCTAGTTTTTTTCGTCCTCGGGTGCTTTCCTGAATAAAAACATGAAAAGAAAGGATTAAGAGCACCTTTTTACATAAATCAAGGGCTAAATCATCCAAAAGCATACTAAATGTGGGCCTAAAATATGTTACTTTTACGGTTTATCATTGATGATTGCTCGAGATTCCGAGGTCGTATCTGTATTCCAACAAATCCAGAGTTGATTCAGCTAATTTTGAAGCAACACTATTGGTGGTCTATCATGAAAGAGACATTTTTGATTTTGTTTCGAAATGTTTAGTCTGTCAGCAAGTGAAAGCTGAACATCAAGTTCCGTCCGGTTTGTTACAACCAATTCTGATTCCTGAGTGGAAATGGGATAGAGTAACGATGGATTTTGTTTTTAACGGCAATTTTTTTTTTCAAACAGCTAAAATCGGCTAATTTATTTGCTATATAAACCCAAGTCATTTTCTTTCTTTATCATTCAAATCCTATTCTCTCAATTCTCTCAACTATTTAGTTCTCATTTTTTTATTCAATTTCTTGTTGTTTTAATTATATATTTCGTAATTTTTTTTATAATTGCAATATTGCTTATTCGTTGGATGGCAAACACATTTCCAACGTTCAATTGCAAATGGTAAGAAAATATTATTAAAATTTTTAATTTTAATTAAGTTCATTATTAAGTTGTTAACATTATTAATTTTATCATTTTTCATGTTTATATAGTCAGATAGAAGATCAGAGTTTAGAGACATACACACACAACTTAATTGTGAGGGTACCGCATGTTATTGAACAACACTTGCAAGAGGAGAAATTCTTCCACATATCTCGTATACTCGAGGAGACTAAATTGGATCCACACTTATCAGTGCTTTGATGGAAAGATAGAGACCTAAGACACACACATTGTAACAACCCTCACCCGTATTCAATGCCCGAATAGGGTTACAGAGCATTACGAGACTTACAACATACTTAAACTCTTTTCTCATACATTTAATCAATACATACAATTATCAATCAATCTCAATCAATTTGTCCCTAATACGAGCCTGAGGCCTTACACATGCATTGGGAGTGGTTTGGGACTAAACCGATAACTTGGGAAGCTTTTCCACACTTAGAAATTTTTCTCAAAACAGGGGACACACACCCGTGTGGCCAGGCCGTGTGTCTCACATAACCACCAGAACGCCCGTGTCACAGGTCGTGTGGACATTTGAAATGGGAGCACATGGTCGTGTTCCAGCCCATGTCCTACCTCGTGTCCAAACAAGTGAGGTTACTGGCTTGGGTCACACGGCCAACCACACACTCGTGTGTCTAGCCCATGCGCCCTTCGAAGTGGCTACACACGCCCGTGTGCCAGGCCATGTGCTAGGCCGTGTCAAGCCTGTAGGGTATACTGACTTATGCAACACGGCCAAGTCACATGCCCGTGTGCTAGACCGTGTGCCAATTAGGGGGTATACTGACTTGTGCCACATGGCCGATCACACGCCTGTGTGTGAGACCATGTGGAGCATATTGACTTCATTTCAATTTCAATACTAGGGGACACACAACTGTGTATCATGATCGTGTGTCACACATGGCTGAGACACACGTCCGTGTCTCTGCCTGTGTGGACAAAAATAGGCTATTTAGCAAGCCATTTTGCCACCCCAATTGATACACTTTTTCACCTACACATATGGCACCAAAACAAAGCATAATAGGCAACCCAAAACAACCAATTTAGCCACAATTAAGGCTAATTCATACTATATCCAATACCCATATTTAACATGCTTATAACTCATGTTTTTCTTAATCAAAACATACCAAAACATATACATCAATCAACTAGTTAAACCTTTACTAATCATACATTATTTTTTGCCATTTCACAAGCATGTTACCAATTCCTCAAATCATCAATTTACCATTCATGGTACTTATTATCATCAATCATTTTAACTAACTAAATAAGCACAAGACATAAGAATATATATATACACATGATTCAAACATACCAAATATACCAAAATTAAGCCATCACCCATAGCTATATATACAAACTAAAATATAAGCATTTACAAGCCAATTCATTTGGCCAAAGTCAATACCAAAATATAACTAAAATGACTCAAAGTCCCTATACATGCCATATGACCCAAAACATAGTTTCAAAACTACCAAAGTGATGGTTAGATAGTGTGACGATGACTCCAACGATCCCCGAATCTGAGCTAGCTTTGAATTCAATATAAAACATAGGAAAAGTAAATAAAGTAAGCTATAAAGCTTAGTAAGCTAGTATGAAGTAAAATCAACAATTCGTAATACATAATTCATCAATTTGAACTAGTTAACATATAATTCATGATAAAAAAAAAAAACCTTCCTCATACTTACTCATATGCTTATATACAAATTCATAACTTCTTTTATTTAAAGCTTATACTTTCCATGTTCATACCTATACAAATTCATAACATGTTCATACCTTTTCGAAATACTGTCGAATACTCGATATCTTGCACACTAAGTTCCAATACATAGCCAAAGCTATTTTAATCTTACACATTAAGTGCCTTACATAGCCGAAGCTATCTCGATCTTGTACACCAAGTGCCATATATAGCTAAAGCTCTTCCGAATAGCACACTATGTGCCATATATAGCCGAAGCTATCTCGAATCGCACACTAAGTGCCATATATCTCCGAATCGTCTTGAAACATGACTATAATCTCATATACAAAATTTATGAAATATCAAAGCATTTAAAGCATAATTGTGACAATACTTATTACATATGAACCTACCTCGGATGTGAAAACGGTGAATCTAGTCGATTAGTCGATAACTTTATCTTTTCCCCGATCCAAGTCCTTATTTCACTTTTCTTAATCTAAATATATTCAAAATTAACTTATTTAATCATCCATTCATTTAATTTAGTCCAAAACACTATTTAAGGCACATTCACACTTTTGCCCCTAAACTTTTACATTTTCACAATTTAGTCTTCAATACACAAAATCACAAATTCATGTAAATTTCACAACACCCATGCTTAGCCAAATTACTCTTATGCCCCTAGAAGCCCATAATTTTCATTTATTTCACATTCTAACAACAAAATTTTAACATTTCTTAATTTAATCCCTATTTTGCATTTTCACTAAAAATCACTTCACAAAACTTGTAATACTCATAACAAATATTCATAATCTATCATCAAACATCAAAACTCATACATATTCATCAATGGAATCATTCAAAATCTTTAAAATTTTTGCAAATTAGTCCCTAGGCTAGTTAGTACTAGCTGTAACGATCTCAAAAACATAGAAATAATTAAAAACGAAACAAAAATCGTACCTAATTGAGCATAGATAGCATGGTTTGCAACATCCTGAAAAGGGCCTATGCATTTTCGGTTTAATTGTACGAAATGACATGTCTTATGTGTTATGAATGTATTATGAATATTTTTGGAAACTTGGAAATGTAAGGAATGATTTAGAAATGTTAAGTTTCAAAAAGAGGAAAGTGAACATTTTGGAAACTTGGAAATGTTAAGTTAAAAGAGGAAAGTGAACATTTTGGAAACTTAAGTTAAAAGAGGAAAGTGAAATGTATGGAAATGTTAAGTTTAAAAAGAGGAAACTAAGGCAAGGTGGCCTTAAGAAAATTAATAGGAGGAATTTGACACACAAACAGGCTTGGAAAAGTGGCCTGAAGATACCACTTAAAGCCCAGTGAGTGACGCCACAAGCAGGTGCAATTGGGCCTGGGTTCGAGTCACTTGGGAAGCTAAAAATAAAAGTTTTATTTTGCTACAAGGAGTAGAGAGGTGGACGGCACATGGCTAAATTCTAGGAGCTTTTATTCTTTTATAATTAGTGGATAAATAAGGGATAAATAAGAGATTTATTTATCATTATTTTCAAGAGATAATTGTTGGATTAAATTCTTTTAATTTGAATAAAGTGATAATTCAAGGGATAAAGCTATCAAAATAAGGAAGAGTGGTGGCCAAGTAAAGGACTCTAGCTAGTAATTTCGGCTACTAGAGGAAAAGAGGCCATTCATTCATTCACTCTTCCTTTGCCGAATTTCTTAAGCAAATTCTCCTCTCTCTGTCGAATTTCCTACAGTTTTATTCTTCTTTTTGTTAGCCAAAGCCGAAATACCTTGTGTTCTAGCCGAATCCTCCATCTTTATTCTTCCTTCTCTTTTCCTTCTAATCCCTCCAAAAGCCGGAAGTAAACCTTTTAGGGCCATAGCCAAATATCTCAAGTGGCTTCAAGCTTAGGTGCTGTGAATTCAATATTAAGGGTAAGAATTTTATGGTCATTAATTTATTCTCTTCTTTAAGCCTCAACATAGGAACTAATATCATTATTATTTTGTGGCCGAAATTATAAGGAGTGTTTTGAGGTTTTGCAACTGTCGACTCCAAGGAGGGATCTTTCGGAATTCAAGGATCTAAGGTAAGTCAAGATTTACATTCGGCCAAAGGCCATCTATGATGGTTTAATGTTGGAATCGAATCTAACATAGGTGTATAGGTATTTCGACAGACATCTGAGGCAAGGGATACTTTTCAGGATTTGAGAATTTCAAGGTAAGTGTACTCACATATTCGGCCAAGGCCCTATCTTAAGTACTTAGATCTATTTGTTTTAACCGAAAACTAACTGATTCAAGGGATCTAGTGATTAGCTGATTTCAAAGGGGAAGAATACAAGTTTCTAGGATTTGATTTTTAATTCAATCGGCAACAAGGTAAGTTTTGGTTGCAATAATCCTTCGGGATTTAGTCTTATGACCAAATAGGCTTTTACTAAATAGTAAGTGATTAATCAAATGTAGGAACTTGATATCTAAGGCGAGAGATCGATTTGAGATTCGGTGAAGTTGTTAAGCGAATCAAGTGTGTACCCCACACTAATCTTAATAGGTTTATGGCTTTAACTTGATATATGTGTTAATGTGAAAGTGTAAGAATGTGGCTAAAGTACCATGTTATGGTACAAAGTACTCAGGTACGTTTTCTACTCCTACTAGGATTACGAAATATATTATATTTAACATGTGAAAAGTGACATAAATGTGGATTTAAGTATGATATGCATGATATGAATAATATGGGTCATTCGGGTTATATGAAAAAGGGGAAGTGAAAGTGGTGACTTCGGCTTCACTATCTGAATGTGGTGACTTCGGTCACATTATCTGAATGTGATAACCTCGGTTACATTATCTGAATGTGGTGTCTCATGACACAATTATTTAATCTGGTGGCTATGCCACAAATTTTATATGGGCGATGAGCACGTCGACTGCAGCGACTGCCTTCCATGGTGTGTAGCGGATGGAGGGTTGACTTAGTAGTCCCCATGGTGTGCAGGTTGGTACGGGGATGTGTAGTGGATGGCATCTAGGTTTGGGTTTGGGTTGCATCATTATCTTGAATTATTATGTGAACATCATATGTATGGTATGCCTAAATCTATTAAATTTTAGTATTGGTTACACATTGAGTGCATTGACTCACCCGTTGTGGGAACATGTTTGGTGATGAGCAAGTGATGGACCGGGATAGCGAGAACTTGTGGTGGCCATGCTCAGCTTAAAGTTTTACTTAATTTGGACATTTTATTTTATTTAAGTACACTACAAATTTTATTTTGGGTTTTGTTTTATGTAATAAGGCCATAGTGATGATTTTATTGTTGTTTTAATTAATATGTTACGCATTTATGTTAGTTAAAGATTAAGTCAATTTAATTTAAAATAAACTCTAAATATTTTGTCATTTGAAATAAATGGGTTTTCAATCTAAAATTAAACTTGTTTTCAACTCGAGCCCAACACAAACAAACTATCTTCAAAACACACAGTTTTCAAAGTAACCAAAAGAATTTTGAACCTGTTTACATCAAGGAACATACAGATCCGGTTCAGGCTTGTAGGCCGAGTGTGGGGTGTTTCAGTTTGGTATCAGAGCCCAGTTTTAAACTCTCGGCCTTTGGTCTAAGGCCCAAAACATTTTCAAATCGAGCCCAAATGAGTTTTATGGAAGTAGTTCTGAAAATAGGCAGGTTTGATGGCATGGCACCTAAGTTTTCGACCCGCAGTCCACCAGGTAAGTACCCCTAACCATCTGTGTGATACCCCTAACCATCTGTGTGATTTATAGAAGGGTAGAGAAGGAATGGAACGTAGAATAGAATGATAGGTACTTGAACCCTAGGACTAGTCTACCCCAACTACTACATAAGACTTAAATGCCTAACTAAACAAACCTATGGCTAAGTCAACCGAGTTAGGGTGTGGTAACTCTGCATGCATGTCTAGGATTGGATCGGAAGAGCACAGTATTTAGCAGTCCTAGTGACTCACCTCCTCTTCGCAGAATCCTACAGTGCGTAGCTTCGGTTCACCCTAACCTGGAGGACTTAGTGGGTGTGGCAACCTCTGTGCGCATGCCTAGGAATGGTTTCAATGGGAGCTTGGTACTTAAGCAGTCCGTGTGACTCACCTCTTCTCCACTCGAATCCTACCTGGTGCGTAGCTTTGGTTCACCCTAACCAAGAAGACTTGGTCATAGGCTAAACCCAGTAACTAAAACCCGAAAGGGAACTAGCCATGTTTTTTTTAAGAACCCTAATTTTTTTTAAAACTCTTAAAATAATTTTTCTTTAATTTGTGAAAAATATTTTTTCTACACAATTTTCTGAAAAAAAAATTCTGATTTATAAAATTACAAAAATACCTCTAGTGGTAAAATTACAAAAAAAATGCCCTTGGTTTATAAAAATGTCTAAAATACCCACAGTTCTAATCAACATTTTCATTATTTTATAACAAGTCCAAAAACCCTTATTTGCAAATTATCAAAAACACCTTGATTTTGGAAAATTACAAAAGTGCCCCTAACTTACCAAAATTTCCAAAATGACCCTGATTTCCAAAATTTTTGCAACTTCATCGTTTTGGAAAATAAATTTCTCAAAAAGAACCCTCAAAGTTTTGCAAATTTTGAAATATCCCTGAATTATTAAACTTTACAAATTTACCCTGGTTTATTACCCAGATACCCCCGAAATTCAAAATTACCAAAATACCCTTAGAATTTCCAAATTATCGAAAAGCCCCAGGATTTTAAAATTACCAGAATACCCTTATTGACAAAATTACCAAGGAACCTTATTTGACAAATTATGAAAATACCCCTATAGGACAAATTATGCAAATACCCCTGGGTAGTGGAAAAACAACAACAATGAAAACTACAACATTTCTCTGAATGAACGGAAGTTCATAATTGATTGATGGATGTATGAATGTGAAGACTGTGTGCATGTATGAATACAAAAGAACCACTCTTAAAATTCTTTTCATAAAACTTCGTCGTGGATAATCAGTGGAATAAGGACTAATTCATAAAACTTTCTTAAATCAGATTAAAGCGCATCGTTAGATATGAGTTCTAGAGGACGCGGTCGTCATGGATGCGGTAGAGGAAGAATGGCTGTGTCAGAACCCGTTAGATCGGGTCAAGGGTCTGGCAATGAGTTACCACCGCTACCACCACCCCCAGCTGTTAGTGTCGAGCAGCAGGCTCAGACGGGGGATGATGCTGTATCGTAGGTTGTGCTGCGAGTTCTGGAAATGGTGGCTGTAGAGGGTGGAAATATGGGAGATCGGAAGTCTGTACCTGAGTGACTCGAGCCAACGGAGCTGAGGTGTTCCATGGAGTGTCTAGTGTGGCACCTAATATAGCTGAATATTGGTTGGAGGCAACCGAGTGCATTATAAATGAGATTGATCTGACCCCTGAGGAGAAATTAAAAAGAATGATGGCACTGCTTCGCGATGAAGCGTACCAATGGTGGTTAACTGTCGGGATGGTGCCACGGCTGAGGATCTGACCTGGGAATACGTTAAGATGGCATATCAGAGGAAGTATATGGGGACCAAATATATTGATGAGTAGAGGAAGGCTTTTTGGGGCTGGTTCAAGGGAACAAGTCAGTAGCAGCATATGAAGCTGAATTTCTGAGGTTAAGTCGATATGCTCGAGGAGTAGTAGCAACTGAGCATGAACACTGTGTCCGCTTTGAGGATGGATTAAGGGATGACCTTAGGTTATTGATAGCTCTACATCAGGAGCGGGAGTTTTTCGCGTTAGTAGAAAAGGCTAAGGTAGCCGAGGGAATCAAGGACTTGGTTAAGCAGAGCTCTGATAGGAATAGACCCAAGAGGGGTTATAGGTCGTCAGGATCATCGAGAAATGTGCAAAAAGGCCCAGAACTGATGGGCCGCGGGGTCAACAAGTGGGTGCAGGAGGGCAGTATCGTCCTTGTGATCATTGTGGAAAGAAGTACTTAGGGGAGTGCTAGAAAAAGACGGGAGGATGTTTTAGATGTGGGTCCAAGGACCATATGCTCAAAGATTGTCCTAAGAAATTAGATGAAAGTCGATCAGTAGCTCAGAATGTTAATCAGGCTGATAGAGGAGGACAACAGCCTCAACATGGTCGTGGTTCGAATAATGAGATAATGGTCTTGGCGGAGGATGTGGAACACAAGGCGAGGTAATCTTGCTATCTCGAGGCAAGGCGGTGGGTTTGGTTTATGTAGTTCACCGTAGGGAGGATGGAGACGTCTTGGGACGTCATAATCAGATCGTTCCTCATTCATGGCAAGCCCTATTTTGCTCTTATTGATGTGGGCTCGACCCATTCTTATGTTGCATGTAGTGTAGTGTAAACACTAGGCCTAAACTCTGAACTTTCTGATAGGCAAATGACTGTAGTAAGCCCATTAGGCCAAACTGTAGTGGTGGATAAGATCTTTCGGAGTGTACCTTTAGAGATTCAGGGAGTAAACTTTTGGGCTGACTTAATGGAACTACCCTTTGGGGAGTTTGAGCTCATACTTGGAATAGACTAGCTAGTAGAGCACCGAGACGTGTTGGATTGTGCGGCTAAACGAATGGAACTAAGGACCCCAGAGGATGAAGTAGTGGTAATGATCGGAGAAAGAAGAAACTACCTGTCTAACGTAGTCTCGGTATTGAAGGCTAAAAAAATAGTTAGGAAAGGGTACAAGGCATTTCTGGCTTTCGTCAGTGCTGTAGACGCAAAAGAAAGGGGAGTTAGTGGAGTTAGAATAGTAAAGGACTTTAAAGATGTATTTTCGGAGGAATTACCAGGAATACCCCCAAATAGGGAGGTGGAATTTGGAATAGATTTGCTACCGGGAACAGCTCCTATATCAATCGCTCCATACCGAATGGCGCCAAAGGAGTTAGTGGAGCTCAAGGCTCAAATCCAAGAATTGTTGGATCGTGGGTTCATTCGACCCAGTGTGTCTCCATGGGGAGCACCGGTCCTGTTTGTAAAGAAGAAGGACGAAACTATGCGTATGTGCATAGATTACCGTCAGTTAAATAAGCTGACCATTAAGAACAAGTATCCTTTGCCAATGATTGATGACTTGTTTGATCAGCTGAAAGGGGCCGCAGTATTCTCAAAGATAGATTTGAGGTCGGGATATCATCAGTTGAAAGTAAAGGAGGCAGATATCCATAAGACAACTTTTAGGACAAGATACAGCCATTTTGAGTTGTAGTAATGCCGTTCGGGTTGACAAACGCCCCAGCCGCGTTCATGGATATGATGAACCGAGTTTTCCAACCTTACTTGGATAGGTTCGTCATCGTGTTCATCGACGATATTTTGGTGTACTCCAAGTCTGAAGAGGAGCATGATGAGCATCTCCGAGTTGTGCTGCAAGTGTTAAGGGAGAAGAAGCTCATGCCAAATTCAGCAAGTGTGAATTTTGGCTCAAGGAGGTGGCGTTCTTAGGGCATGTAGTATCCGTAGAGGGAATAAGAGTGGATCCTAGGAAGATTAAAGCGGTGTTGGATTGGAAACCACCTAGGTCCGTGGCTGAGATCCGAAGTTTCTTGGGATTGGCAGGCTATTACAGAAGATTCGTGGAAGGATTTTCATCAATAGTCGCGCCTTTGACAAAGTTGTTGAGGAAGGAAGTACCCTTTGTATGGACGGATAAGTAGCAGGAGAGCTTTGAAAAGCTTAAGAGGGTATTGACGGAAGCTCCAGTGTTGATTCAGCCTGAGGCAGGAAAGGATTTTACGGTGTATTGTGACGCTTCCCATATAGGTTTGGGTTGCGTATTGATGCAAGACGGAAAGGTAGTCGAATATGCATCTCGACAGTTAAAGCCGCATGAGGTTAACTACCCAACTCATGACTTGGATTTGGCAGCAGTGGTTTTCACTCTTAAGGTGTGGAGGCACTATCTCTATGGAGAAAGGCCAGTGATCTACACAGACCACAAGAGCCTTAAGTATCTGTTGACTGAGAAGGAGTTGAACTTGAGGCAGCGAAGGTGGGTGAAGTTATTGAAAGATTATGAATGCTCGATAGAGTACCACCCAGGCAAGGCGAATGTGGTAGCTGATGCCCTAAGTTAGAAGGTTGTGTCGGATCTAAGGGCTATATTCGCTCACTTAAGTTTGTATGATGATGGAAGCCTGTTGGCAGAGTTGCAATTCAAACCCACATGGCTGAATGAGGTGAAAAGAGGGCAGTTGACTGATAAGGACCTATGTGCCAAATTACAGCAAGTACAAAACGGAGAGTTAGAGGATTATGGCATTAATGATGAAGGAGTATTGTGCTACAGAGGAAAAGTTTGTATGCCGAAGGACGAGGAGTTAAGATAGAGGATTCTTTGGGAAGCGCATAGTAGCCCTTATGCTATGCATCCCGGAGGCATTAAGTTGTACAGAGATCTAAGAGAACAATTTTGGTGGCCTGATCTTAAATGGGAAGTTACTGAATTTATGGGAAAATGTCTGACATGTCAGCAAGTTAAGGCTGAACACCAAGTTCCATCAGGATTGCTTCAACCAATCAAGATTTCGCAGTGGAAGTGGGAAAGAATTACCATGGACTTCGTTAGTGGGCTTCCCCTTACGCCTACTAAGAAGGACTCGGTATGGGTAATAGTGGACCGTTTGACTAAGTCCGCACACTTCATCTCGGTAAGAGTGGATTATTCCCTTCAGAAGTTAGCCAAATTATACGTGGCAGAGATTGTAAGGTTACACGGAGTGCCGGTGTCAATTATTTTAGATAGAGGCCCAAGGTTCACGTCTCGATTTTGGAGGGCACTTCATCAAGCTTTAGGCACTAAGTTGGACTTCACTACGGCTTTTCATCCACAATCAAACGGGCAGTCTGAACGGGTAATACAAGTGTTGGAGGATATGTTGAGAGGCTGTGTGATGGATTTCGAGGAAGTTGGGAGGATTACTTGCCTTTAGCAGAGTTCGCCTACAACAACAATTATCAGGCTAGCATTCGGATGGCACCATATGAAGCATTGTATGGTTGGAAGTGTCGAACTCCTACTTGTTGGACTGAGTTAGGAGAACGTCGAGTTTTGGGACCAGAGTTGGTGGCAGAAACTAAAGAGAAGGTTGAGATAATCCGAGCACGGTTAAAGGAAGCTTCTGATAGGCAGAAGTCTTACGCCGACCTCAAGCGGAAGGAAATAGAGTTTGAAGTGGGAGGCCAAGTGTTTCTAAAAGTCTTGCCTTGGAAGAAGGTGATGAGGTTTGGTCGAAAAGAGAAGTTAAGCCCAAGGTTTATAAGGCTCTATCGAGTACTAAAGCGAGTTGGGCCAGTGGCATATCAGCTAGAGTTGCCACGAGTTGCAAGCGGATGCAGCGTAGTCCATGTATCCATGCTACGTCGCTACCGATCGGATCCATCCCATGTAGTACCAGTTGAAGAAGTGGAGCTAAGGCCAGATTTATCCTATGAGGAAGAGCCGATTCAAATCTTGGAACGAGACGTGAAAATATTACGGAGGAAGTCAGTTCCTCTAGTCAAAGTGTTGTGGTGCAATCATGGATCGGAAGAAGCTTCGTGGGAGCCAGAAGAGGAAATGCGACAGCAATACCCTCAATTATTTTAGCTAGGAATTTCGGGGACGAAATTATTTTAAGGGGGTAAAACTGTAACATCCTGAAAAGGGCCTATGCATTTTCGGTTTAATTGTATGAAATGACATGTCTTATGTGTTATGAATGTATTATGAACATTTTTGGAAACTTGGAAATGTAAGGAATGATTTAGAAATGTTAAGTTTCAAAAAGAGGAAAGTGAACATTTTGGAAACTTGGAAATGTTAAGTTAAAAGAGGAAAGTGAACATTTTGGAAACCTAGAAATGTATAGAAATGTTAAGTTTAAAAAGAGGAAACTAAGGCAAGGTGGCCTTAAGAAAATTAATAGGAGGAATTTGACACACAAACAGGCTTGGAAAAGTGGCCTGAAGATACCACTTAAAGCCCAGTGAGTGACGCCACAAGCAGGTGCAATTGGGCCTGGGTTCGAGTCATTTGGGAAGCTAAAATAAAAGTTTTATTTTGCTACAAGGAGTAGAGAGGTGGACTGCACATGGCTAAATTCTAGGAGCTTTTATTCTTTTATAATTAATGGATAAATAAGGGATAAATAAGAGATTTATTTATCATTATTTTCAAGAGATAATTGTTGGATTAAATTCTTTTAATTTGAATAAAGTGATAATTCAAGGGATAAAGCTATCAAAATAAGGAAGAGTGGTGGCCAAGTAAAGGACTCTAGCTAGTAGTTTCGGCTACTAGAGGAAAAGAGGCCATTCATTCATTCACTCTTCCTTTGCCAAATTTCTTAAGCAAATTCTCCTCTCTCTCCTACAATTTTATTCTTCTTTTTGTTAGCCAAAGCCGAAATACCTTGTGTTCTAGCCGAATCCTCCATCTTTATTCTTCCTTCTCTTTTCCTTCTAATCCCTCCAAAAGCTGGAAGTAAGCCTTTTAAGGCCATAACCGAATATCTCATGTGGCTTCAAGCTTAGGTGCTGTCGAGTTCAATATTAAGGGTAAGAATTTTATGGTCATTAATTTATTCTCTTCTTTAAGCCGCAACATAGGAACTAATATCATTATTATTTTGTGGTTGAAATTATAATGAGTGTTTTGGGGTTCTCTGAATCGTCGACTCAAGGAGGATCTTTCAAATTCAAAGATCTAAGGTAAGTCAGATTTACATTCGCCAAGGGCCATCTATGATGGTTTAATGTTGGAATCGAATCTAACATAGGTGTATAGGTATTTCGACAGACATCTGAGGCAAGAGATACTTTTCGGGATTTGAGAATTTCAAGGTAAGTGTACTCACATATTTGCCCAAGGCCCTATCTTAAGTACTTAGATCTATTTGTTTTAACCGAAAACTAACTGATTCAAGGGATCTAGTGATTAGTCGATTTCAATGGGGAAGAATACAAGTTTTGGGATTTGATTTTTAATTCAATCGACAACAAGGTAAGTTTTGGCTGCAATAATCCTTCGGGATTTAGTCTTATGACCAAATAGGCTTTTACTAAATAGTAAGTGATTAATCAAATGTAGGAACTTGATATCTAAGGCAGTAGATCAGATTTTGGGATTCCAGTGAAGTTGTTAAGCGAATCAAGTGTGTACCCCACACTAATCTTAATAGATTTATGGCTTTAACTTGATATATATGTGTTAATATGAAAGTGTAAGAATGTGGCTAAAGTACCATGTTATGGTACAAAGTACACAGGTACGTTTTCTACTCCTACTAGGATTACGAAATATGTTATATTTAACATGTGAAAAGTGACATAAATGTGGATTTAAGTATGATATGCATGATATGAATAATATGGGCATTTGGGTTATATGAAAAAGGGAAAGTGAAAGTGGTGACTTCGGTCTCACTATCTGAATGTGGTGACTTCGGTCACATTATCTGAATGTGGTAACCTCGGTTACATTATCTGAATGTGGTGTCTCATGACACAATTATTTAATCTGGTGGCTATGCCACGACTTTTATATAGGCGATGAGCACATCGACTGCAAGAATCGCCTTCGATGGTGTGTAGTGGATCGAGGTTGACTTAGTAGTCCCCACGATTGTGCAAAGTTGGTGCGGGGATGTGTAGTGGATGGCATCTAGGTTTGGGTTTGGGTTGCATCATTATATTGAATTATTATGTGAACATGATATGTATGGTATGCCTAAATCTATTAAATTTTAGTGTTGGTTACACATTGAGTCATTGACTCACCCGTTGTGGGAACATGTTTGGTGATGAGCAGTGATGGACCGGGAGGGCAAGAACTTGTGGTGGCCATGCTCATTTTAAAGTTTTATTTAATTTGGACATTTTATTTTATTTAAGTACACTACAAATTTTATTTTGGGTTTTGTTTTATGTAATAAGGCCATAGTGATGATTTTATTGTTGTTTTAATTACTGTGTTACGCATTTATGTTAGTTAAAGATTAAATCAATTTAATTTAAAATAAACTTTAAATATTTTGTCATTTGAAATAAATGGGTTTTCAATCTAAAATTAAACTTGTTTTCAACTCGAGCCCAAACCACAAACAAACTATCTTCAAAACGCACAGTTTTCAAAGTAACCAAAAGAATTTTGAACCGGTTTACATCAAGGAACATACCAGATCCGGTTCAGGCTCGTGGGCCGGGTGTGGGGTGTTTTATTGGAGCAAAGAAAATGGCTTGTTCCCTTTGTAAAATCGGCTAGATGAAGATGATAATGAATAAAAATGGCTTTTATTTTATTAAATTATCATTTAATAACCAATTTACCAAACTAACATTAAAATTATTTCAAAATTTCAATAACACCAAACCATTAACATACATTATCTAATTAATGGTCCAATTATCACTTAAGGACCTTAAATTTAAGGTTCTATAGCTATTAGACTCCTTTATCTATTAGAACATCATTTTTTCACTTAATGCGATTTAGTCCTTTTTATCAAATTGACCATTCTAACGTTAAAATTTCTTAACGAAATTTTCACACAATCCCTCAATCATGTTGTAAACATTTAAATTCTAATAAAATAAATATTTTAACCTCAGGTTTGTGGTCCCAAAACCATTGTTCTGATTTGACTAAAAACGGGTTGTTGCACACATTCCATCTTCCGTGCAGTAAGTGTACAATTACATTTGAGGATGGAACTTTACAACATGGTTTACCGGTGGATGAGGTAGTCATTATGGGGGTAGTGGGCGCTGGTGATTGGAGAGCAATTTGCGAGCAACTATTAGGCAAGGTGCCGAACAATTTTAGTGGTAGCTAGATAGAGATGAAATGGTTGAAAGACAATTTCAATTATATCGTCAACTCCGCGAGTGTCGTTGAAAGACAACAATATGTTCGGGCATTCATCCTAAGTTTAATCGAGGGTCTTCTAATGCTCGATAAATCTCAAAATCATATACATTTAAGGTGGCTACTATAACTCACGGTCGAGATGAACGATTCTGATCAAGTGATGTGCCAGTTCGGGTTTAGGCAGAGTATTCTCCTGTTATTCCAAGACTTCGAAGAACTACACAAGGTCGACTTACAAGTGAGAACCGATGATACTTGGCTAAAATTCCAAACCGAATATATCTACATTTGGGAACATAGGTATGATTCCATACCAATGCGTGAACCAATTCTCCCACGTGTAAAATTTGGCCTTCAACCTACACCAATACATACATATATATACCAACCAATTCAAGGCATTAAAACCAAACCAATATTAACATTATATAAGATATATCATCACATGTATTCAAACTTACTTGTGTAATACATATATGCTTTTCATAATTCAATCAAACCATACCAAGCATACATGTATTAACCATATTATAACCTTATATATATATTCACTAAACATACAATCATTAGCCATTCCAATGGCAAGATTACAAAAAACTATTATATGCCATCATTGGTCAAATTAGACTATACATGCCATTATATAAAGATAAGTTTTCTATTTATACCAAAACAAGCTGAAGGATAGTGTGATGATGCTCCAATCGATCTCCAACCTTTACAAAATTCCGAGCACTATAATACAGAGGAAAGTAAAATAGAGTAAGCATTTCGAATGCTTAGTAAGTTTGTATAACATGAATTTAACTTACCATATATTTGCATTTAAAATAAGCATACAAAAATGCATCCAAGCAATTTGGCTAATAGCCTAAAACACAACTTCACTAATCATGTTAGTCAAGTAATTCACATAATACCAAGAACATGGATGAGCTCATAATTTAATGACTTTCATATGCATATGCTTTCCATATCATTATTCCATATTACATGTATATTTCCATGACAAATCATTTAAGGTCAGTTTAGCCATGTCAAAACTTTACACATTGAATTTATTTGAAATATTGATGGATACACTCATGTAGTACACTTTAGTGTACAAAATTGAAATCCGTCAATTCATATCTAGGGGAACCTAATTAGAGCACATAATCAGGAAGCACTCTCTCGAGCCATGTAACAGGTTGCTCATGTGAGCCATATATCAGGAAGTTTATCCGGGCTAGATAGGAAACTCATAGGAGTTTTAATCAAGAAGCTCATTGAGCTTAACAGGTAACTCCGAAGAGTTATTATTAGGGAGCTCTGGATAGAATAACAGGGAATTCAAGCGAGCCATGTCAGGAAGCTCATAAGAGCCTATATTAGGATGCTCACAAAGAGCTACGTTTGTGTCCGCAAAAAATGCTGGATCACAACCGATTGAATCATGTAATAGGACTCTCACAAAGAGCTGTGGTAGTGTGCAACACATGTAGGATCACTACCAATCAGGATGCTTGTAGGAACTATATAACGAGAATACTCGAGAGGTATTTTAGCAAGATGCTCATCCGAGCTATAATATTCGCAACATATGCTAGATTATAATCAATACGAGAAAATTTTGTATCCATCGCATTTTTTTATTCAAGCGGGACTTAACATTTTCTGGACATGATCATAAATGTGATTATTTCATATATTTATTACATTTATTTAATTCATATAATCATGTACCACACTCAATTCAAGCATAAGAATAAAGACAATTTAGTTACACGAACTTACCTTGACAATTGTTCGTGTAGGTAAATCTACTAATCTGTCACATTTTCTTTTCCTCGATCTAACTCTATATTTGATAGTTTTGGATCTATATAAATGAATTTAACATCAATTTAATCCATTTCATATTCAATTGAACTCAATTCACATCCTAGGAAAAATTACCTTTTTACCCCTATACTTTTTATAAATGACAATTTAGTCCCTAGGCTCGAAAAATAAAATTCATGCAATTTAATCCTTATTCAAATTTTAGGAAACTTAAAATTGACCCCTAATGTCGAATTTAAGAGCCCAAAGGGGAACTAAGGGCGAAAGTGACCCTAAAATATAAAGTACATGAAGTTTGACCCAATAACGGACTTGGAAATGTGGCTCAAGATGCCACCTAAGGTTTAGGAAATGGCCCAAATGCAAGAGGTTTTGGGCCCGAGTTTGAGTCATCTAGGAAGCAAATAAAAGAAACTTTATTTTACTTCCATAAGTGGGGGTTGACACAAGGTAAGCTAAGAAGAGGAGTTTTATTCAATAGAACTTTTGGCTAATTAGGAGATTTGATGGAATTTCATAGTTGATAAAATTAAAACTTATCACAAATGAAGAGTTGGAGGATTTAGGGACTCCAAGACTAATAGTTTCGCCAAAGAGAGAAAAGTAAAGAGCCATTCTCTTCTCTTCATCCTCTTGCGAAACCTCCTAATCAAAGTAACAACAACTTTTTCTTTTCTTTAGTCAATCCTCCTTGTCAAAATTCTTCCATCTCTTTTCCTTTCTTTTTCTTTTCTTCTACTATTCCTCCACAAAAGCCAAAACTTCGAGATCCCAAATAGTGCCATAGCTGAATATTAAAAGAGATCATCCGGGATTCGAAAATTAGGTAAGTACATCAACATGCATTCGGCAAAAAGATCCCTTCCATAATTGAATAATAGTTCAAATCTAACAAGTGATTTGGCAGAATTAAAATAAAGATCAACTTTGGATTTGAGAACTTCAAGGTAAGTAAGTCTATACATTCGCCAAGGCCAAATCTTAGTCAATTATATCAAATTGATCAAAACTAACCTATTCGGAGATCTAGGTGTTGGCCGATTACAAGGAAAAAGGGAAGGTGAAGTTTTGGATTTAAAATCCATAAGGTAAGCATTTGAAAGTATTCTACCAAGGTTGTGTGATTACATAGATAAGATCTATAATTATTAAAAAGCGAAAACTAATTTTGTTGAGATTTAAGGTTGGCGAATATCAAGTGAAGGAAAACAAAGTTTCCGGATTTGAATAAACATCAAATCGGCATCAAAGGTAAGCCTCTTTACAAATCCTCTAGATTTGGATATTATAGCCCAAAATAGAATTTATGCTAAGTAATACTTGATAAACCAAATGTAGGAATTAGGATCTAAACATTAGATCTTGCTTTGAATCTCAAGGAATCGCTAAACAAATCAGTGTGTACCTACACTAAATCTTGATAGATTTACTACTTTAATTCAATATATGTGTTAATATGAAAGTGTAAGAATATGGCTAAGGTACCGTGTGTATTCCAGACTATTCTTAATAGTTTTATGGTTTAAATATGTTATATATGTTAATGTGAAAGTGAAAGAAAGTGGCTAAAGTGCCATATTATGGTACAAAGTATTCGTGCACGTTTTCCTACTTCTACTAGGATTTGGAAAAAAATGTTTTACAAGTGAAAAGTGATGTGAAAGTGAAACTAAATATGTTATGCATGATATTTCAAGCCTAGCTAATTTTTACATATAACATTTACATGATATTTATTATTTACATATATTTCACAAAATCAGAAATTTTCCATCATTTTACATCTTTACAATTTAGTCCCTAAATTAAAATTCCATAAAATTTACTTTACAATATTTGTTTATCTATTAACAAACTTTCATTTTCTACCATAAATTTCAAATTTTCAGCATATTCATCCATGGAAAACTTTTAATACTTTGATAACTTTACAAGTTAATCCCCAAAATAGGTAGATTAGGTTACTACGATCTCGGAAATATAAAAATTACTAAAAACGGGACAAGAATACTTACCCAATTAAGCCAAGAAAGCTTGATGTCTCTTTCCTAGGGTTTCCATGTTTTTTTTTTTTTGGAGGGGGGAAGAAGATGATAATAATATGATATTTCTATTTAATTTATTTATCATCCATTAATTTTTCCACTTTCCAATTTGGTCCCTTTTTTTTTAATTTTCCATGGATGATTCATCATAAATATCTACTAACTATTTCTTAATGGTTTAATTACCATATAAGGACCTCAAGTTTTGAATTCCATAGCTATTTAATCCTTCTAGCTACTAGAATTCAACTTTTGCATTTTATGCAAGTTGGTCCTTTCCATAATCAAACATGAAATCGATAAAATTTTCTTATCAAAATTTTCATATGTCTTTCCTATCATAATGCAGATCATGCAATAATATTAAAATAAATTTTATTTATGACTCAGATTTGTGGTTCCGAAACTACTATTCTGATTTTACTAAAAACGAGCTGTTACAACTTTCCCCCTTAAAAATTTTTGTCCTCAAAAATCTTATCAATAAAGAGGTTTGGGTATTGCTTCCTCATGGTATCCTCCGGTTCCCAGTTAGCTTCTTCAATCCCATGTCGTTGCCAAAGAACTTTTACTAAAGCTACCTTTTTATTTCATAACTCTTTTGTTTCATGTACCAGGATTTTGATTAGTTCCTCACTGTAAGTCATATCAGGCTGAATCTCAACTTCTGTTTGAGAAATTAAATGTGAAGGTTCTAATCGATACCGTCATAACATGGACACATGAAAAACATTATGAATTCTGTCAAGCTTTGGTGGTAATGCCAACCGATAAGCAACGAGTCTGATTCTTTCAATAATCTCATATAGCCCGATAAACCGTGGACTCAGTTTTCCTTTACGGCCAAATCGGAGAATTTTCTTCCAAAGTGATACTTTCAAGAATACCTTATCACCGACCTAAAATTCTATCTCTTTTCGTTTAAGATTAGCATAAGACTTCTAAAGATCAAAGGCTGCTTTCAAACTATCTCGAATTACTTTCACCTTTTCTTCAGTCTCACGGACTAAATCAACCCCGTGTATTATTTTTTCACTGAGTTCTGTCTAGTACAATGGAGTTCTACATTTAAGACCATACAGAGCCTCGTATGGTACCATTTTAATGCTCAACTGATAACTATTATTATATGCAAATTCATCCAAAGGCAAATACTTCTCCCAATTACCTTCGAATTTTAACACACAACACCGACGCATATCTTCTAAAATCTGTATTACATGTTCAGATTAACCATCAGTCTGAGGATGAAATGTAGTATTGAAATGTAACTGCGCACCCAGAGATTCTTGCAATTTGCTCGAGAGTCGAGATGTAAATCGGGGATCTTTGATTGAAATAATGGAGACTAGCACTCCATGTAGTCTAACAATCTTGGAAACATATAACTTAGCCAATCTTTCCACGAGAAATTCATACGTACCGGAATAAAGTGTGTAGACTTTGTTAAATGATCAGCGATTACCTAAATAGCATCTTTCTTTTTCGAAGATAAGGGTAATCCTGGATACAAAATCCATGGTAACTTTTTCCCATTTCCATTTTGTTATAGTAACTGGCTGTAATAATCCCGAAGGCACCTGATGTTCAGCTTTTACTTGCTGACATACCAAGCATTTAGATACAAATTCAGAAATATCTCATTTCATTCTCGGCCACCAATACATCTTTTTCAAATCATTATACATCTTGTTACTACCAGGATGAATAGATATTGTACCATTGTGAGCTTCATAGAAAATCCTCTATACAAGTTCTAAATTCTTCGGTACACATATTCTACCTCTGGACAATAAGCAGTCATCGGACCCAATCTAAAATTCTAAATCAAAATTTGACTCACATAGTACCTGTTCAGCTTGTAATTCATCATCACTCTTTTAAACTTTACAAATCTATTACAAGAATATTGGTTTAGTTGTTTACTCAGCTATGACTAAACCATTATTAGACAAAGATAACCGAGTATTCATTGCTCGCAAAGAAAACATGAATTTTCTGCTCAGAGCATCTACAACCACATTGGCCTTTCCCGGATGATAATCAATAATCAAATCATAATCTTTTAACAGTTGAAGCCACCTGTGCTGCCTCATATTCAAATCTTTCTGCATCATCAGATACTTCAAGCTCTTGTGATCCAGTAAATATGTGACATTTTTCGCCAAACAAGTAATGCCGCCAAATTTTCAATACAAATAAAACAGTTGTTAACTCCAAATCATGTATCGGGTAATTTCTTTCATGTGGTTTTAGTTGTCTAGAAGCATAAGCTATTACTTTACCTTCTTGTATCAAAACACAGCTTAAACCATTCAACGATGCATCATTGTAAATTACAAATTCTTTACCCGATTTAGGTTGAACTAACATAGGTGCTTCAGTCAACAAAGTTTTCAATCTATCAAAACTCTGCTGATATTTATCAGACCACTCAAATTTTACATCTTTTTGCAGTAAACAAGTCATTGGAGAAGCTACCATTGAGAACCCTTTTACAGACCTCCGATAATAACCAGATAGCCCCAGAAAACTTCTGACTTCAGATAGATTTTTAGGTGGTTTCTAATTAACAATTGTTGAAATTTTATTTAGGTCCACTCTGATACCTTTAGCAGATACTATATGTCTAAGAAAATCAACTTTTTGAAGCCAAAATTCACATTTACTAAATTTGGTATACAATTGTTTCTCACGCAGAGTTTGCAACACAATTCTCAGATGATCAACATGTTCATTTTCATCTTGGGAGTATACCAGGATATCATCAATAAATACCACCACAAACCTATCTAGATACAGTCTGAAAATTCTGTTCATCAGATCCATAAATACTACAGGTGCATTCGTAAACCCGAACGACATCACAAGAAATTCATAGTGCCCGTACCTGGTTCTGAAAGTTGTCTTCGGTACATCTGAGTTTTTCACTCGTAACTGATAGTAACTGGAACGAAGATCAATCTTCAAAAATGCAGTTGCATCTTTCAATTGATCAAACAAGTCATCTATACGAGGTAATGGATACTTATTCTTTATTGTGACCTTGTTGAGCTGCTTGTCATCAATACACAATCTCAACGATCCATCTTTCTTCTTTACAAATAGAATCGGTGCTCCCCAAGGTGAATGACTAGGTCGAGCAAAGCCCCTATCTATCAATTCTTGCAATTGTGCTTTCAACTTTTTTAATTCCTTTGGGGCCATTCAATAAGGTGCTATAGATATAGGAGTTGTTCTTGGAATAAGATCTATAGAAAATTCCACCTCTCTAATTAGCGGTAATCTGAGTAATTCTTCTAGAAACAAATAAAAGAACTCACAAACAACTAGCACTGACTTAATCTTCGATTCAAATACTTTAGTGTCTAACACACATGCAAGATAAGCATCATACCTTTTTCGGACATATTTCTATGCTGATATAATTGAGATTACATTAGATAACCCATCTAGTTTATCATATTCAACATGAAGTAATTCATCATTCTGACATTTCAGCACAATGTATTTTTATTACTGCATCATGTTGAGTTAGCCAGTCCATTCCCAAAATTACATCAAATTCATTAAAAGGTTGTAGCATCAAATCAGCCGAGAAAAAATAACCCTTTACCATCAACGGACAATTTTTACAAACTTTATCCACCATAACATACTCGCCCAGAGGGTTTGAAACTTTAACCACAAATTTAGTGAACTTAATAGGTAAATTTCTAACAGACACTAAATTTGTACATATGTATGAATGTGTTGAACGAGGATCAATCAAAGCAGTAATATCAGTATCAAGAGGAGAAAATGTACCAGTAATGACGTCTGGTGTAGAAGCATCTTATCTTGCACGAATAGCATATGTCCTTGCCATTGCTCTTGCTTCAGATTTGACTGTTGAATCTTTTGTAACACCTCAACTATTACTGAAATTGCCGGGGTTATGAGGTGGTCTACCTCTCAAGGTAGGGTTACTCAGCTTTGAAGTCTGATCAGTATCTTTTTCAATCCTTTCCGGACAATCTTTGAGAAAATGGTCAAGAGAACCACATCTATAGCAAGCTCCACTTCTCATACGACACTCCCCAAAATGAAACTTGTTATAGTGTTTGCATCTAGTTTTGGGGTTACCAACACTTCCAACACTCGTTATAGATAGAGACGAAGATCTCGATTAAAATGTTGAAAGCTCATTCTTTTCCAGAATACCAAGTAAATATGGTATAACGATCATGATATTTCTTTGATTTCTTTGAAGCAGATGATTGTGACTTGCCTATAAATCTTTTACCGAAATTCGGGCTTCTGTTTCTACTTGTTTCTTTTCTTTACTGAATTCCTCTGCTTTGTGTACTCGATCAGCCAGTACCACAAATTCCCTTAATTCAAGAATTCCTATCAATAGCTTAATGTCTTCATTTAATCCTTCTGCAAAATTCTTACACATATCAGCTTTAGTCGGAACTCATTCTCTGGCATACTTACTTAACCGAATGAATTCCTGCTCGTATTTAAATACTGTCATATTTCATTGTTTAAGCTCTAGAAATTCTTTCTTTTTCTGATCTAGAAATATCTGACTAATATACTTCTTTTTCAATTCTGTTTAAAAAAACTCTCATGTAATATTTTCCCTTGGCACAACAGAAATCAAAGTATTCCACCACTAATAACATGTGTCTTTCAATAGTGATATGGCACATTTTATACACCCAGTTGGTGTGCATGATAATTCACCTAAAACCCTGATAGTATTTTCCAACAAAAATTTAACCCTTTCCGGATCATCTTCGGTAGTAGCCCTAAATTCTTCTACCACATACTTATGGAATTTATCTACCGGAGGCTTATTAGTTCTAATAGGTTCAATACCTTGTGGCATATCTGGAACCGATTGGGGAGCAGGAAGGGGAGGTTGTTGTATAGCAGGATTTGTTCTAAAAAATTCTGTGAACCACTCGTTTATCATTTGAAAGTAAGATTCTTTTGCCTCCTCACCTCGGCCCTCAAATATGGGCTTTTTACTACTACTAGATGCAGCTCTTTGAACTGAAGCTTGAGTAGTGCTCTTAGCTTCCTCGGATTCAGCTCTAGCTTGGTTAGTTGACATTTCTATATGAAAAACACATTTAAAATGGTCAGGAGATATCACACTATAACAAATTATATAATGGCATGTATAGCTAAACTTGTACTTGCTACGCTAGTCTGAAAATCGACTAAACCGTAGCTCTGATCACATAAATGTAACACCCATAACCCGTATCCATTGTTGGATTAGGGTTATATAGCATTATCAGGGTTTACAGTTCCATTATAGTTAATTCATGTCATTTACTATTCATTTCTGAAAATCAATCATAAACAATCATAGTATCCCCCTATGGGTCCTCGACCAAAATAGATATTATAATTGAGTCGGGACCAAAATAGTATCCCCAGGCTGTGTGGGCATTTGATGTGAGGTACACGGTCGTGTCCCAGCCCATGTCCTTACCTGTGAAACTCTCTGACTTGAGTCACATGGTGAGCCACACACCTGTGTGCTAGACTATGTGGACAATTTAATTTTCAAAAATTAGGTGTAGGGGTTACATGGCCAAGACAAATGTCCATATGCTGGGCCGTGTGCCTCACATGGCAGAGACACATGCCCATGTATCTACCCATGTACTCAATCCTGAGCATTCTGTTTCTCTAATTTTAAGATGCAATGGACACACAGTCAAACCATACGCCTGTGTGTCACACACGGTTGAGACACACCATGTGAACAGAATAAGGCCATTTCTAGCCTTATTTCTCACCCAAATTTTGCCTTCAATCTACACCAATACATACATACATATACCAACTAATTCAAGACATTTAAACCAAACCAATATTAACATTATATAAGATATATCATCACATGTATTCAAACTTACCTTTGTAATACATATATGCTTTTCATAATTCCATCAAACCATACCAAGCATACATGTATTAACCATATTATAACCTTATATATATATATATATATATATATTCATTAAACATACTATCACTAGCCGTTCCAATGGCTAGATTACAAACAACTATTACATGCCATCATTGGCCAAATTAGACTATACATGCCATTATATCAAAATAAGTTTTCTATTTATACCAAAATGAGCTGGAGGATAGTGGGATGATGCTCTGACCGATCTCCAACCTTTATGAGCTTCCAAGCACTATAGAACAGTGGAAAATAAAATAGAGTAAGCATTTCAAATGCTTAATAAGTTCGTATAATAGGAATTTAACTTACCACATATTTGCATTTAAAATAAGCATACAAAAATGCATCCAAGCAATTTGGCTAATAACCTAGAACACAACTTCACCAATCATGTTAGTCAAGTAATTCACATAATACCAAGAACATGGATGAGCTCATCATTTCATCATTTAATGACTTTTATATACGTATGCTTTCCATATCATTATTCCATATTACATGTATATTTCCATGACAAATCATTTAAGTTCAGTTTAGCCATGTCAGAACTTTACCCATTGAATTTATTTGAAATATCAATGGATACACTCATGTAGTACACTTTAGTGTACAAAATTGAAATCTATCAATTCATATCTAGAGGTACCTAATTACGACACATAATTAGAAAGCACTCTCTTGAGCCATGTAACAGGTTGCTCATGTGAGCCATATATCAGGAACCTTATTCGGGCTAAACAGGAAACTCATAAGAGTTTTAATCAGGAAGCTCATTGAGCTTAACAGGTCACTCCGAAGAGTTATTATCAGGAAGCTCCGGATAGCATAACAGAGAGTTCAATCAAGCCATGTTAGGAAGCTCATAAGAGCCTATATTAGGACACTCACAAAGAGCTACGTTTGTGTCCGCAATAAATGCTGGATCACAACAGATCGAATCATGTAATAGAACTCTCACAAAGAGCTACGGTACTGTGCAACACATGCAAGATCACTATCGATCAGGATGCTCGTAGGAAGCATATAACAAGAATACTCGAGAGTGCTTTTAGCAGGATGCTCATCCGAGCTATAATATCTGCAACATACAATACGAGAAAATACTATATCCATCGCATTTCATTATTTAAGCGGGACTTAACATTTTTCGAACATTATCGGACATGTGATTATTTCATATATTTATTACATTTATTTAATTCATATAATCACATACCACACTCCATTAAAGCATAAGAATAAAGAAAATTTAGTTACACAAACTTACGTTGACACTTGTTCGTGTAGGTAAATCTACTAATCTGTCACCTTTTCTTTTCCTCAATCAATTTAATCCATTTCATATTTAATTGAACTCAATTCACTACCTAGGCAAAATTACCATTTTACCCCTATACTTTTCATTAATGATAATTTTGTCCCTAGGCTCGAAAAATAAAATTCATGCCATTTAATCCTTATTCCAAGCCTAGCTGATTTTTACATATAACATTTACAGCACATATATTTCATAAAAATAAGAAATTTTCCATGAATTTTACTTCTTTATAATTTAGTCCCTAAATCAAAATTTCATGAAAGTTTACTTTACAAAAGTTGTTTATCTATCAACAACCTTTCATTTTCTAGCATAAATTTCAAATTTTAAGCATATTCATTCATGGAAAACTTTTAATACTTTGATAATTTTACAAATTAATCCCCAAAATAGGTAGATTAGGTTACTACGATCTCGAAAATATAAAAATTACTAAAAACGGGACAAGAATACTTACATAATCAAGCCAAGAAATCTTGATTTCTCTTTTTTAGGGTTTCCATGTTTTTTTTGGGGGAAGAAGATGATAATAATATAATATTTCTATTTAATTTATTTATCATCCATTAATTTTTCCACTTTCCAATTTAGTCCTTTCCTTTTTCTAGTTTTCCATGGATGATTCATCATAAATATCTACTAACTATTTCTTAATGGTATAATTACCATACAAGGACCTCAAGTTTTGAATTCCATAGCTATTTAATCCTTCTGGCTACTAGAATTTAACTTTTACATTTTATGCAATTTGGTCCTTTCCATAATTAAACATGAAATCGATAAAATTTTCTTATCAAAATTTTCATACGTCTTTCCTATCATAATGCAGATCATGTAATAATATTAAAATAAATTTTCTTTATGACTCGAATTTGTGGTTCTGAAACCATTATTCTAATTTCATTGAAAATGGGTTGTTACATACATCCGAGTTCCTCTATCAGATTTATGCATATATCGAGTTATGAAAGAATATGCTTTCTCAAGTTAGTTAAGAAAAAACCCTAATCATTAGCGGATTCTCCTTCTTTTATTGCAAAAGCTATTGGCAGGATTTTTCAATTACCATCCTGTACAGCAACAAACAATAATCGATATTGATATCTCCTATACATGAATGTGCTATCAATTTGTACTAATGGCTCACAGTATGAAAATGTTACGATCCGTTGTTTAAATGTATAAAAATGATGGAAAATCCTTTTCCCTTGGACCAATCGGTCGTCATAATAACCAGGCTCCGTTTGCAGACTTGTTACAGTTCCTAGGACGTATTGATTCAGTATCTGACACCATTGCCACAAATTATTATATGATTTATCCCACCCGTTATGTATATTTTCCATAGCCTTTTATTTTACAACCCATGCCTTGTAGTACGAAATGGTGTAATCGTATTAACTACAGGTATTAGCAATCAAAACCACTACAAAATCCTAGGACTCATTTTTACTATAGGGAAGATAATGTCCGAGATCATGTCATAATCCAATTTAGGATGATCCCATGACATAGCTGCGACAACACAAGTTTGTAGAGCGTTTTTCCTAATTGTCCAGAACCCCGTCTTTTTTCTCATAGATGCCATGATTTTCTATGGACATCTACTGTCAAGCATTGCGCACTTGGCCTCTAATTTTTCTGATTGGGATATTGTAACATGGAAGTTCACTCCATGCTTTATGTTATGCTGTTACATTAAAAAAAAAAAAAACCTTTTGAGGAAAACTCAATTCTAACTTGTAAATTGCCGACATTTAACAAAGAACTTGCGTGACCAGATATTCTGTGAGGAAGTTCTAGAAATTCTAACCCACCTTCTACATTAAGGTAAACATTAAGCATGTGGAGTTGAGACGCATATGGCATGAAATTCGAATGGGTTCCTCCAACATTTTTGGACCTTCACTATTAGAACCACTCTCTTGTGGTTTAGTAAGAACGGGTTATTGTTTAGAAAATAATACAATTTTTGAACCATCCAACCAGATTTCTAGATTGGATCATTATTAGTTTCGAGTCCCTCTTCATTCCTGCCTCCTTGTTTGTTATCCACCCAATTACATATCCAGGGTTGGATGTCCCTTTACCGATATAGGTTGTAGGGAGTACATCATTCGTTCTTGTATACCTTACATTAAACCAAAATCACTTATGGATTGCCTACCGGTGTAACTTAATGGCATACCCGTATAAGTGTTTCCAGCATAGAACATCAATGTTCAAAATTTGAAATCAAAAGCACTCATAGAATGTTGTGTCGAGGTGTTGAAGTTCGGGTTACCAACTAACCCCAACTGTTGGACGGACTATGTACCAAAGTTGAAATCGAATGCTAAAACCAATGAATGCCTTCCCATTGATGATTATGACATTCAATGATAAGAGCTTTGTAACAATATTGTGAGCCTACTGCACAACTGTGTGGTTGGACTTTGTGTTTTTTTTTCGATGGATATTAATTGGAACTATTATCAAGCTCAAAAAACTTTCATCGATGTCGACAATGTGGACATATAACTCTAGTGCCTCAACCTCCATATCACCTATGAGCTCAAATATATCATATCTAACAGGGTTCAATGACGTTACATATCTATATTTCAAGCTTGGAATTCTTCTTTAGCTTGAACTTGCCACTTTCCTCCTAATTTTTGGCCAAAGCTCATGGAATTTTATGCTTTAGTTGAAAGCCAATTATGTGGATTGGGCTGCTGCAAAAGCGATGCCAATTTCGGTTTCAAAAATTTGACCGTTGTAATAAATAACAACTCTAATTTGCTACTCATTTTTAACCACATGTTTAAAACCAAAACATTGTGTAGAAAAATAAGTATGAATAATTCAAATTCAAACAATAACACTTAACTGAACTAATTTACTTTGTTGGACTGATTTTTAAAATTCAGATTTTTAACAAAACAATCTTCTCCTTATGCAAATCTCCTTATGAAAACAACCTGCTCGAAATTTTAATATGAAACCTCTACATAGAATGGTGGCTCATTTTTATAGTAAATACTACTATCGGATATCAAACATAACTTGAAAATGTTGGAACATATTGGACATGAAAAGTATAAAAAATGCTTGTAACAAAAAGAATTTTCTTTAAAAGTTTGGATGGTTTTGAACAAATACGTATTATTAAACCGTTTTTTTAAAAAAAAAAAATGAGATGTGATATCTAAATTTTATTTGAAATTATTTGGCCCAAGAATCTCTTATTCACAGGTTAGGGTTATGATTCTAAAATTTTTACAGGTTAGGGTTGAAAATGTGATGGATGAAAATGTGCCTAGTAGGACACATTTTTAGCCTGCCTGGTAGCCATCTCAGCTGAAAACGTGTTATACAAGGAACACTTTTAGCGTCCCTGCTTCCACCTTAGCTAAAAATGCCTCCTGTACGATAACCTATGAAAAAAAATTCAAAATTTGAGAATCCCAAGATAATTTTCAAACATCTTGGGAATCCCGATTGATCATGGGCTCCCATATCATTTTTTTTAATTTCCCCTATCACATATATAAAGTAGGTTTTGCTCCCCTCTACTCCATCAACTCTCTCACCTACCATCACTTAGAAAATAAAAATTTCTCTTCTAAATTGTTCTTTTGGCTAAGTGTTGAAATTTTTGGAGGGGAAGATTTATTTGTGTTTATGTTTGAGGGAAACAATCTCATAGTTTTAAGGTGTTTTTGAGTTCACGATTATGCGGTGATGCTCGAAAAGCCGCACATTTCATCTTTCGTGTGGGGATCAAACCATCACATTAGATGATCATTGCATTGCAACTCTGGTTCCAATTTCATAATGGTTATACGGTCATGGGTTGAAGTATAACTAGGGCTCTCAATTGACTATGCTTATACAATCACCGGTTCAAGTATAACTCGGGTCCCCAATTGATGGTGTAACACCCCTATCCCGTGTCCGTCGCCGGATTAGGGTTAAAGGCATTACCAGATAGATCAAAAACATTTACAGAATTAATCATACAACTATTCATCAATATCAATCATAATGTCCCTTAAATAGGTCATCGAAACCTTAAGCATGCTTATAAATCGAGTCGGGACTAAATCGAGACACATACAAACTTCAATGGAAAATAAATAATTTTTTTCTAAATACAGAGGATACACGCCCGTGGGGTAGGCCGTGCCTGTAATACCCCTTACTCGAGACCGCAGATTTTGAGTCGAGCACAAGGCATTACTAGACTTAACTTACTAGATCGGGGCATAAAAATTGAAGCTGTCCATCTGCGTCATGTTCACTAAATTAACTATAACTTGAGTTAAGAAACTCAAAATATAGATCCGTAAATTTTCCTTGAAACTAGATTCATATACCTTCTTACTATAATTTTTCCGAATTTTCAGTGAGGCCAATTAGTACAGTTTATTAGTTAAAGTCTCCCACATTACACGTTCAAAGTTCTAACCTCTCTTCACAAAATCAATTATCTCATAATATACAATTCTTTTTTCCTACAACATTTTTTATATAAAAATAGACTTCCATTTCTACTATTTTTGGTGAGCTGCTGTCCAACCTGTTCCCCTGCATATAATTACATAATTTCTTAAAATAACTATCAGCTAGGCATTACATAACATCCAAAACATGTTATTAATTAACCATTTTAATAGCTAATCATTACCAAACATTTACAAGCCAATATTAAGCCATATCATAAGGTCATACTCACAAAATGGCTAAGTCCCTATACATGCCATAACTTAAAACATTCGAGTCACAAAATACCAATATAATCCTTTGATAGTGTGTAACGATCTCCGACGTCCTTACGTTCCCCGAGTTGGCTTGTAAAACTATGAAAAGAAAGAAAGGAATGGGAGTAAGCATTAAGCTTAGTAAGTTTGCATGTAAATAAATAACAACATTCTTAATGCATTATCATATTCTTTTCTTACCAAAATTATTTAAGCCTTTAACTTAATATACTTAAGTCTTAAATTATTACTTGTACCTTTTTAGCTTGAACTTGTCTTACCTTTCCTTTGGTATACTCTTTAAATTTTCCCGTTGAATAACTTGGAATACTAAGGATACACGGGTACCTTTCCTTGTGAAACTTAACCATTGCCATGTATTGACATGGTCTTACGTGGTATCCTTGCCTTATGAACTCACCAACGCCATGCCTTAGCATGGTCTTACATGGGACCTTTGCCTTATAAATTCACCAATGCCATGCCTTGGCATGGTCTTACATGGGACCTTTGCCTTATAGTAACTTACCAATACCATGTCTTGACATATTCTTACATGATTTCTTTAAACCTTAATGTCATGACATTTGTATCCTACACATTCCTACGGTTCAACCGGGACATTCTGAGATTGCTTCTTCGTCAATTCATGCTTGAGTCTTTAAATGATAAATTTACAGAATAAATATGTAAATGCTGAAATTTAATAGTATCAAACGTAAAATAATAGAATATTGCATTTATTTAATGTAAATTTACCTCGAAACAAAATACGATAAACTATATCGATTTGGTCCACTATCTTTTTCTTTCCCCGATCTAACTCCGTATTTCGTTCTTCTTGATCTATAATAGCAAATTTAGCTTATTTAATACTAACATTTATCAAAACAGTCCTTAAGTCTAACTTTGGCAAAATTATAGTTTTGCCCCTAAACTTTTACATCTTTACATATTTGCCCCAAAGCTCAGAAATTATACTTTATCCCTTATTTTTATGTTTTATGACATGATGATCATTTTTCCCTTCTATGACAACATCAAATTCTCACTCTAACATGTACTTATGAATATTAGGTACTTTTACTGATTAAGTTGTTTTACTCGTTTTCACTTAAAATCACTTAGCAAAAGTTGTTTAACATAATTTAAGAGTTCATATTCTATCATAAAACATCAAAATAAACACATTTCACCTATGGGTATTTTTTCCAAATATGAACCCTAGCATGAATTATTGATAGAATAAGCTAAACCGAGCTATCGGGGCTTCAAAAATGTAAAGAACATTAAAAATGGGGCTTGGAATCACTCACTATGGAGCTTGGAAGCTTGAAACAAACCCTAGCTATGGTGAACACTTGAAAATTCGGCCTAATGAAGAAGATGAGCATATCTTGCCATCTTTTTCCCTTTTTAATTTCTTTTTATTACCAAATGACTAAATTACCCGTCATTAAAAATTTGGTTCTTTCTACCTATATATGTCCATTTTGTCCATGAAAATATAATGGTGTAATTACCATTTAAGGACTCCTACTTCAAACCCCATTTCAATCAAGTACTCTATAAATTAGAACCCTATTTAGCAACTTTTGCAAACAAGTCCTAATAGGCAATTTAAGCATGAAATCAATAAATTTTCTTATCAATATTTTAACACATGTATTTAATCACTCGGTAAATCATAATAATTAATCATAATAAACTTTTATAGCTTGGATTCATGGTTTTGCAACCACTTTTTCGTTTAGGCCCTATTTTGGGATGTTACATTTCTCCCCCTTTAGGGATTGTCGTCCCCGAAAACCTTACCTGTAAAGAGATTTGGGTACTGTTTTCGCATAGTCTCTTCGGGCTCCCATGTAGCCTCGTCTATCCCATGCCTATTCCATAATATTTTCACAAGTGCAATACTTTTGTTCCTTAATTGGTTAACCCCGAGCTAGAATTTTTATTGGTTCTTCACCATCACATTAGATGATCATTGCATTGCAACTCTGGTTCCAATTTCATAATGGTTATACGGTCATGGGTTGAAGTATAACTAGGGCTCTCAATTGACTATGCTTATACAATCACCGGTTCAAGTATAACTCGGGTCCCCAATTGATGGTGTAACACCCCTATCCCGTGTCCGTCGACGGATTAGGGTTAAAGGCATTACCAGATAGATCAAAAATATTTACAGAATTAATCATACAACTATTCATCAATATCAATCATAATGTCCCTTAAATAGGTCATCGAAACCTTAAGCATGCTTATAAATCGAGTCGGGACTAAATCGAGACACATACAAACTTCAATGGAAAATAAATAATTTTTTTCTAAATCTGAGAGGATACACCATTGAGGTAGGGTCAGCGCTGTAATACCCCTTACTCGAGACCGTTGCCGGAGTCGAGCACAAGGCATTACTAGACTTAACTTACTAGATCAGGGCATAAAAATTGAAACTGTCCATCTGCGTCATGTTCACTAAATTAACTATAACTTGAGTTAAGAAACTCAAAATATAGATCCGTAAAATTTCCTTAAAACTAGATTCATATACCTTCTTACTATAATTTTTCCAGAATTTTCAGTGAGGCCAATTAGTACAGTTTATTAGTTAAAGTCTCCCCTGTTACACAGTTCGAAAGTTCTAACCTCTCTTCACTAAAAATCAATTATCTCATAATATACAATTCTTTTTCCTACAACGTTTTTTTTATATAAAAATAGACTTCCATTTCTACTATTTTTTGATGATTTTTCAAAATCATGTCACTGCTGCTGTCCAACCTGTTCCCCTGCATATAATTACATAATTTCTTAAAATAACTATCAGCTAGGCATTACATAACATCCAAAACATGTTATTAATTAACCATTTTAATAGCTAATCATTACCAAACATTTACAAGCCAATATTAAGCCATATCATAAGGTCATACTCACAAAATGGCTAAGTCCCTATACATGCCATAACTTAAAACATTCGAGTCACAAAATACAAATATAATCCTTTGATAGTGTAACGATCTCAAGCGTCCTTACGATCCCCGAGTTGGCTTGTAAAACTATGAAAAGAAAGAAAGGAATGGGAGTAAGCATTTAGCTTAGTAAGTTTGCATGTAAATAAATAACAACATTCTTAATGCATTATCATATTCTTTTCTTACCAAAATTATTTAAGCCTTTAACTTAATATACTTAAGTCTTAAATTATTACTTGTACCTTTTAGCTTGAACTTGTCTTACCTTTCCTTTGGTATACTCTTTAAATTTTCCCGTTGAATAACTTGGAATACTAAGGATACACGGTACCTTTCCTTGTGAAACTTAACCATTGCCATGTATTGACATGGTCTTACGTGGTATCCTTGCCTTATGAACTCACCAATGCCATGCCTTAGCATGGTCTTACATGGGACCTTTGCCTTATAAATTCACCAATGCCATGCCTTGGCATGGTCTTACATGGGACCTTTGCCTTATATTAACTTACCAATACCATGTCTTGACATATTCTTACATGATTTCTTTAAACCCTAATGTCATGACATTTGTATCCTACACATTCCTACGGTTCAACCGGGACATTCTGAGATTGCTTCTTTGTCAATTCATGCTTGAGTCTTTAAATGATAAATTTGCGAATAAATATGTAAATGCTGAAATTTAATAGTATCAAACATAAAATAATAGAATATTGCATTTATTTAATGCAAATTTACCTCGAAACAAAATACGATAAACTATATCGATTTGGTCCACTATCTTTTCTTTCCCCAATCTAACTCGTATTTCGTTCTTCTTGATCTATAATAGCAAATTTAGCTTATTTAATACTCACATTTATCAAAACAAATCCTTAAGTCTAACTTTGGCAAAATTATAATTTTGCCCTAAACTTTACATCTTTACACATTTTCCCCAAAGCTCGTAAATTATACTTTATCCCTTATTTTTATGTTTTATGACATGATGATCATTTTTCCTTCTATGACAACATCAAATTCTCACTCTAACATGTACTTATGAATATTAGGTACTTTTCTTGATTAAGTTGTTTACTCGTTTTCACTTAAAATCACTTAGCAAAAGTTGTTTAACATAATTTAAGAGTTCATATTCTATCATAAAACATCAAAATAAACACATTTAACCCATGGGTATTTTTCCAAATATGAACCCTAGCATGAATTATTGATAGAATAAGCTAAACCGAGCTATCGGGGCTTCAAAAATGTAAAGAACATTAAAAATGGGGCTTGGAATCACTTACTATGGAGCTTGGAAGCTTGAAACAAACCCTAGCTATGGTGAACACTTGAAAATTCGGCCTAATGAAGAAGATGAGCATATTTTGCCATCTTTTCCCTTTTAATTTCTTTTTATTACCAAATGACTAAATTACCCGTCATTAAAAATTTGGTTCTTTCTACCTATATATGTCCATTTTGTCCATGAAAATATAATGGTGTAATTACCATTTAAGGACTCCTACTTCAAACCCCCATTTCAATCAAGTACTCTATAAATTAGAACCCCTATTTAGCAACTTTTGCAAACAAGTCCTAATAGGCAATTTAAGCATGAAATCAATAAAATTTCTTATCAATATTTTAACACATGTATTTAATCACTCGGTAAATCATAATAATTAATCATAATAAACTTTTATAGCTTGGATTCGTGGTTTTGCAACCACTGTTTCGTTTAGGCCCTATTTTGGGATGTTACATTTCTCCCCTTTAGGGATTGTCGTCTCCCCAAAATCTTACTCGTAAAGAGATTTGGAGTCTTGTTTTTAGATAGTCTCTTGGGCTCCCATGTAGCCTCGTCTATCCCATGCCTATTCCATAATATTTTCACAAGTGCAATACTTTTGTTCCTTAATTGGTTAACCTCCTGAGCTAGAATTTTTATCGGTTCTTCACCGTAAGTCATATCCGGTTGAATCTCAACCTCTGCTTGCGAAATCACAAGCGATGGATCTGAACGAAAATGACGTAGCATAGACACATGAAACACATTATGAATCTTCTCTAACTCAGTTGGCAAAGCTAATCGATATGCCAATGGCCCAACTCTCTTGATCACCTCAAACGGTCCAATAAAATGGGGACTTAATTTGCCTTTCTTGCCAAATTTGAGAACTTTCTTCCAAGGGGATACTTTCAAGAATACCCTATCACCAACTTTAAATTCAATTTCTTTTCTTTTCAAATCTGCATAGGATTTTTGTCTATCTGAAGTTGCTTTTAAGCAATCTCTGATTACTTTTACTTTCTCTTCTGTTTCTTTGACTAGATCAACCCCAAAATCTGATTTTCCTTAAGCTCTGTCCAATACAAAGGTGTGCGGCATTTACGTCCATACAAAGCTTCATAAGGTGCCATCTTCAAACTCGATTGATAACTATTATTATAGGCAAACTCTATTAACGGAAAATATTTCTCCCAACTACCTTGAAATTCCAATACACAACATCTAAGCATATCTTCAAGGACCTGAATGACTCTTTCTGACTGACCATCAATTTGAGGATGGAAAGTTGTACTAAAACTCAACTTTGTACCTAAATCTTCCTACAATTTCTTTCAAAATCGTGAAGTAAATCTCGGATCACTATTTGAGATAATCGATAGCAGTACTCTGTGTACTCTCACAATCTCTGAAATATACAACTCGGCCAACTTGTCAAGTGAATAATCCATGCGAATTGGGATAAAATGAGCCAACTTTGTTAGCTTATCAATCACAACCCATATTGCATCTTTCTTTCACGGTGTCGAAGGCAATCCTGTCACAAAATCCATAGTAACTCGATCCCATTTCCAATCGGAAACTAATACAGTCGCAATAAACTCAAGGTACCGATGTTCGGCCTTTACCTCACGAGCAGATCAAACATCTAGAAACAAACTCGATATATCTCTTTTCATTCCCGCCCACCAATACATTTTCTTCAAATCATTATACATCTTTGTACTACCTCGGTGAATAGACAAAGAACTGCTTTGTGCTTCCTATAAGATCTTTTGAATAAGATCACATACCCTGTCTCTGAACATCAAACAACCGTCAGAACCGATCTAAAAATCAAACTCTACACCTAGCTCGCACTGAACTCTTTTGGCATGCAACTCACTATCATCCTTCTGAGCTTCATAAATTTCTTCAAGAAATGTCAGTTTAGCTCTCAACTCAGCTAAAATAGAACCATCATCTGATAAGGCCAAACTAGTATGCAAAGCTCTCAAGGTAAATAACAATTTTCTACTCAAAGCATCAGCAATAACGTTTGCCTTACCCGGGTGATAATCGATCACTAGCTCATAATCTTTAATCAACTCTAGCCATCTTCTTTGCCTCAAGTTTAGATCTTTCTGAGTCATCAAGTATTTCAAACTTTTATGATCAGTGAATATTCAGTACTTCTCACCATACAAGTGATGTCTCCAAATTTTTAATGCAAATACAATAGCAGCTAGCTCTAAATCATGTGTCGGATAATTTTTCTCATGTGATTTTAATTGTCTAGAGGCATAGGCAATTACCCTTCCTTCCTGCATAAGTACACAACCTAGTCTATTTAAGGATGCATCATTGTAAATCAAAAACTATTTACCCGATTCTGGTTGTACTAAAGTAGGAGCTTTAATCAACAATGCTTTTAACTTGTCGAAACTCTGCTGACACTTCTCAGTCCATTCAAACTTGACATCTTCCTATAACAATCTTGTCAATGGAGTAGCTATCATGGAAAATCCCTCTACAAATCGTCTATAATAACCAGCAAGACCAAGAAAACTTCTGACTTTTGATACATTCCTGGGAGGCTTCCAATCAACAATGGCTGAAATCTTACTCGGATCAACTTTAATACCTTCACCTGATATAATATGTCCAACAAAACAAACTTCCCGTAACTAGAACTCACTTTTTTTAAACTTGGCATAAAGCTGATTATCTCTTAAAATCTGTAAAACTGTTCTCAAATGCTCTGTATGCTCAGTCTCATCATGAGAATAAATCAAGATGTCATCAATAAACACAACTACAAACTTGTTCAAGTAAGGTCTGAAAATTCAGTTCATTAAATCCATGAAAATGGCAGGAGCATTGGTTAAGCCAAATGGCATCACAAGAAATTCATAGTGACCATACCTAGTTCAAAAAGCAGTTTTCAGAACATCTAACTCTTTAACTCGCAACTGATAGTATCCGGATCTCAAATCTATCTTAGAGAACATAGTGGCTCCTTTCAATTGATCAAACAAATCACATATTCTAGGCAATAGATATTTGTTCTTGATTGTTACCTTGATAAGCTGCCGATAGTCTATGCACAATCTCATGGAACCGTCCTTCTTTTTCACAAATAACACTGGTGCTCCCCATGGTGAATAACTAGGTCTTACAAATCCTTTATCGCTTAATTCTCAGAATCGAGCTTTCAATTCTTTCAATTCTATTGAAGCCATTCTATAAGGAGTAATAGAAATAGGTGTGGTACCTAGAATCAATTCAATACCAAACTCAACTTCTCTCGATAGGAGGTAAACACAGTAGTTCTTAGGAAACACATCGAAACTCATTTACCACGAGCCGATTCAATGTTTCAACTCGGATCTTTAGCATTCAACACAAAAGCAAGATAAGCTTCACATCCTTTCCTTAAACATTTCTGAGCAGACATAACAAAAATCATGGAAATTGAACTACTTGATTCATCTGAATTAACCCTAAGGATCTCTCTATTTTCACATTTCAACTCAATGAAATTCTTTCCACAATTCACTATCACATCATGTGCAGTTAACCAATCCATACCAAGAATCACATCAAACTCATCAAATGGCAATAGCATGAGATCAGCCAGAAAACAGTAACCTCTAATCATCAAAGGGCAATTTTTACATACTTTGTTTACTAACACATGCTAACCTAATGGATTCGATACTTTAATCACAAATTCTGTAAACTCTATGGGCATGTTCATACTAGGCATTAATTTCATGCAAACATAAGAATGGGTTGAACCTGGATCAATCAAAGCAATACATTTAACATCATAAAGAGAAAATGTACCCGTAATTACGTCGGGGGAAGATGCCTCTTCACGAGCACGGATAGCATAAGTCCTTGCGGGTGGTCTAACATCTGATCTCATTGTTGTGTCTCTAAACGTACCTCTACCTCGCCTTTACTCGATTTCTCGAGATACGCCTCTAACAGGGATATTGCCTGATCTTGCACTCGGTATTACTTCTCTTTTAACCATTTCAGGACACTCCCAAATGAAATGATCCGGTGCACCACATCGGAAACAACCAGTCTCAGTTGCTCAACATTGGCCTAGATGATGTCGACCACATTGAGGACACTCGGATCTATCAGGCTGAATACTACCAACACTTGTAATCGAAGTGGTTTGAACTTTTGAATCCATAAATCTTCCACCTCTGTTTGGGCTAGAATACCGGCTGAAAAATTAGATCTCGTAGAGAACTCTCTAGGCCTCTTAGATGTAGACTGAAATGACTTGCTCATCTGTCTTTTCTTCGTGTCTTGCATCTCAATTTCAACTTTACCCTTTCTTTTTAATAACTCTTCTACCATACAGGCTCGTTCAACTAAAACAACAAACTCTTTTATCTCTAATACACCAACTGACAGTCGGATATCATCATTGAGTCTATCCTCAAATTTGTTGCACATGATAGCCTCTGTAGACATACACTCTCGAGCATAATTGCTGAGTCAGAAAAATTCGCGTTCATAGTCAGTCACAGTCATCTTATCCTGTTTTAACTCAAGGAACTCTTTTCTTTTTTGGTCAATAAACCTCTGACTTATGTATTTCTTACGAAACTCCTCTTCAAAGAAATCCCAGGTAACTCTTTCTTTCCGTACTACTGACACAAGTATCTTCCACCACTGGTAGGCCGAATCTTTAAGAACTGACACCACAGACTTAATACATTCTTCCGGTGTGCAGGATAACTCATCAAAGACTCTGATAGTGTTCTCAAGCCAAAATTTAGCTTTCTCTGCATCATCATATTTGGTAGCCCGAAACTCTTCGACCCCTTTTTTCTGATCTTATCAATAGGTGATTTCTCTCTTTTGACTGTATCTACAACTGGGGAAGCAACATGAGTGGTCTGAGGATCGTGAGGGAGTAGAGGTCTAACAGCCGGGTTCGTACGAACGAACTCAGCAAACCATTCATTCATATCTTGGAAGAAGGCTTCTCGAGCCCCTCATCCCTGACTAACTATAATGGGCCTTTCACTACTATCAGGTGGCACCATCCCTTCTTCTGTGAGCGGAGCGCATTACTCTCTACATCATCTGCACCATCTCGTTCGGGATCCATAACTATAAAAGAAAAACATTTTAAAATCGTCGGAGTCGTCACACTATCAAAATATAAGTATGACATGTATAGTTAGTCTCTTACTCATACTGAATATTTTGAGAATCGAATAAAATCTCGCTCTGATACCAATAAATGTAACACCCCTTACCCAAGACCGTTGCCAGAGTTTAGCACGAGGCATTACTAGACTTAACTTACTAGATCAGGGCATAAAAATTGAAACTATCTATCTGCGTCATGTTCACAAAATTAACTATAAATAGAGTTACAAAACTCGAAATATAGATCCGTAAATTTTTCATGAAACTAGACTTATATATCTTCTTACTATAATTTTTCCAGAATTTTTGGTCTGGCCAATTAGTACAGTTTATTAGTTAAAGTCTCCCCTGTTACACAATTTGACAATTTTGACCTCTCTTCACTAAAAATCAATTATCTCATAATATAAAATTCTTTTTCCTACACCGTTTTTTTATATAAAAATAGACTCAATTAGATTTAATTATATTTCTCATGAACAACCTAATTCAATTTTTACTATTTTTGGTGATTTTTAAAAATCACATCACTATTGTTGTCCAAACTATTCCCCTGTATATAATTACATAATTTCTTAAAATAACTATCAACTAGGCATTACATAACATCCAAAACATGTTCTTAATTAACAATTTTAATAGATAATCATTACCAAACATTTACAAGCCAATATTAAGCCATATCATAAAGTTATACACACAAAATGGCTAAGTCCCTACATGCCATAACTTAAAACATTCGAGTCACAAAATACCAATATAATCCTTTGATACTATGTAACGATCTCCGACGTCCTTACGATCCTCGAATTGGCTTGTAAAACTATGAAAAGAAAGAAAGGAATGAGAGTAAGCATTAAGCTTAGTAAGTTTGCATGTAAATAAATAACAACATTCTTAATGCATTATCATATTCTTTTCTTACCAAAATTATTTAAGCGTTTAACTTAATATACTTAAGTCTTAAATTCTTACCGGTATGTTTTTAGCTTGAACTTGTCTTACCTTTCCTTTGGTATACTCTTTAAATTTTCCCATTGAACCACTTGAAATACTAAGAATACGTGGGTGCCTTTCCTTGTAAAACTTAACCATTGCCATGTCTTGACATGGTCCTACGTGGTATCCTTGCCTTGTGAACTCACCAATGCCATGCCTTGGCATGGTCGTACATAGGACCTTTGCCTTAAAAATTCACCAATGCCATGCCTTGGCATGGTCTTACTTGGGACCTTTACCTTATAGTAACTTATCAATGCCATGTCTTGACATGGTCTTACATGATTTCCTCAAACCCTAATGTCATGACATTTGTATTCTACACATTCCTAAGGTTCAACCGGGACATTCTGAGATTGCTTCTTTGTCAATTCATGCTTGAGTCTTTAAATGATAAATTTACAGAATAAATATGTAAATGCTGGAATTTAATAGTATCAAATGTAAAATAATAGAATATTGCATTTATTTACCGCAAACTTACCTCGAAACAAAATACAATAAACTATATCGATTTAGTCCACTATCTTTTTCTTTCCCCGATCTAACTCCGAATTTCGTTCTTCTTGATCTGTAATAGCAAATTTAGCTTATTTAATACTCACATTTATCAAAACAGTCCTCAAGTCTAACTTTGGAAAAATTACAATTTTGCCCCTAAACTTTTACTTATTTACACATTTTCCTCAAAGCTCAAAAATTATACTTTATCCATTATTCTCATGTTTTATGACATGCTGATCATTTTTCCCTTCTATGACAACATAAAATTCTCACTTTAACATGTACTTATGAACATTAGGTATTTTTACCGATTAAGCCGTTTTACTCGTTTTCACTTAAAATCATTTAGCAAAAGTTGTTTAACATAATTTTTAGACTTCATATTCTATCATAAAACATCAAAATAAACACATTTCACCTATGGGTATTTTTCCAAATATGAACCCTAGCATGAATTATTGATAGAATAAGCTAAACCGAGCTACAGGGGCTTCAAAAATGTAAAGAACATTAAAAACGGGGCTTGGAATCACTTATTGTGGAGCTTGGAAGCTTGAAACAAACCTAGCTATGGTGAACACTTGAAAATTCGGCCTAATGAAGAAGATGAGAATATTTTGCCATCTTTTTCCACAAAATGACTAAATTACCCTTCATTAAAAACTTTGGTTCTTTCTACCTATATATGTCCATTTTTTCCATGAAAATGTAATGGTCTAATTACCATTTAAGGACTCCTATTTCAAACACCCATTTCATTCAAGTACTCTATAAATTACAACCCCTATTTAGCAACTTTTGAAAACAAGTCCTAATAGGCAATTTAAGCATGAAATCAATAAAATTTCTTATCAATACTTTAACACATGTATTTAATCACTCGGTAAATCATAATAATTAATCATAATAAACTTTTATAGCTCAGATTAGTGGTTTTGCAACCAATGTTCCGTTTAGGCCCTATTTCGGGATGTTATATTGCCTCACCCATGGCTACTTGACACACCAGGCCTCCACATGGTCACATACATCGCCAAAACTATCTTACATGTGTGGGCAGTTTAAACCATTTAAACCTAATAGTTTCTACTTAAAACCTTTTTAGACTTAGGAGTAATACAAGTTTGAATTGAAAAAATCATTTGAATTTGCTTATTGTAAAGACATGAGTAATACCCGATCCAAGTCGCAATGAGGTGCCAAACCTCTGGTGACCCAAAGTCACAAAGTGTGCTACCAAAGCTTTGGTGCTCGTCGACACAAAATATCACCGCTCCTCCACTCGTATCACCCATCAACATACCATACTCATGTAATCATGTATATCATATAATCATGCATATCATGCTATTATGTGTAACCTCATATTCCATGTCACATATAGCCACGACCATGGTATCACATAGATCATCGGTAAATTCATAATAATAATCTTGACTTACGAGTCCGAATCATACCCATTAGGGTATCATATCAATCATCAACATTTCATTAATCATCACACGTGTTATTAATCATATTACTAAGCGAAGTGTGTTGGTTTACACACCAATTAACGGAGGTTTTAATACTAAGAAGCAGGTCTAAGACCCTCGACCACCTTGACAACTTTGATCCTAAGATAAACCAACCAAAGGGTTAACACACATATCATTTGGCCATAACTAAAGAAATCAAAGGGTATATCGACACCCTTACCTTATCCTGGATTTGGTTTCCTACCAAATCAAGACAACGATGGTTCTTTCGAAACCGCCTTCAACAATGGTGTCTCCTTAGATCCGGATGTCCTATAATAAGAATTGGTTTATAAAAGATTAGCACCTTCCAACAATCACAATCGGCCATCAACATAATAAGAATCGGCAAGGTGTGAAAGAAGAGAAATGGCCATTCGGCCTAGCACTTACCTCAACACCAACCACCAATCGATCACCCACACTAGGAGAGAACAATCAAGAGATTGACCAAGACTTGCACTAAAGAAGAACCAAAGGTTCGCCAAGGTGTTTATACCAAACCCAAACTTCGTTCGAGAGAGAAGGAAAAGGAAATCGAATGCAAGAGGATAGGGGTTGATAATCGGCCAAGAATGGAAATGAGAAAAGAACGAAATGAAAAAAATGAGAAAGAAAATTAGGAGGATGATGTTTTTGACACAAAGCTTCAAGAAGAAAGAGAGGTGAAAGAGGAGAGAACATCTACTATTGAGAGTACCAAAAGAATAAGGCAAATTTGGTATATGTCACTTGGACTTTCGGTTTCAAGAAAGAAAATGGAAAAACAAATGAAGTTTTCGGCTACTAAAGGCCAAAATCGGCGAGGGTAGGCTTGTGGTAGCTTCGGTTTTGATGAAGAGAAAATGGATGATGTAGGCTTTTGGTGAAATATATTACGGTTAATAAGGAGAGAAGAAGGCTGGTTTTGGTTTACAAGCATCAAGAGAAGAAAGGGTCTCTAGTTTGACTTTGCTACGAGAGGAGAAGAAAGAAGAAACAAGGTTTACTTTCGGCAATAAGGTGCTAGAGGTTTGGTTCAACTCACTTGAAAAAATAAAAGAAAAGGAGGTAGGAGGGCATTCGGCTAACAATCAAAAGGGAGAAAAAGAAAAAAAAATGATAATGGGGGTGCTTGGTTCGGCTAAAACAAAGAGAAAAAGCAAAACAAAACAGCAAACAATTTCGGCAACACGGGGCCGGTTTCAAGGATGAATGGCAAAAAGAAAATGTGGTTTGACTTAGGCTAATTTGCAAGTGAAGAGAATTTCTTTGCAAGCTTCAGACTAACTAAGACTAAACTTGTTGACACAAAGAAAAGAGGAAAAAACTTAATTGACCCTCCCTAAAACCGAAAGTACACCCTAAAAGGCCAAGGGAGTTTGGCACTTCCCAAGCTCCCCAAACACTCCTCCAAACCGCCAAATCCCCACAACACTCCACACCACTCAATTCAAATGAGCTTACCAAGTCTTCCTCCTACTTTCACTCTCCATCCACCGTTTGAATATGTTGACCAAGTCCATGGTAGAGTTCAAGTTGCCCACAACCTCTTCCTCCATGCAGTCAAAATGGGAGCCAAAAGGGTGGGATTCTCATGACTTGAACACAAGACCTCCCCTTGTAGATGGCGCCACACACACTCCTTGTGGCGCATGCTTGCCACTTTGCTAGCTCCTCTTTTGTGCTATAATTTCACTTAATTTAATTAAAACCCCATCTCCTTGACTCCTATCCCTAAAGCCCAAAAATAAAAACTTATCCACCTACTCGGGCACACTCCTAGTCTACGGCTAAGCCTCAAAACACCCAAACAACATCATAGCAAGCAATAAACATGCAACAATTGCCAGAAATAAATTAACCCCTTAACCCGGGATATTACACACCCGTGCGTCCTCCCCATGGTCACATACTGCCAAAACTAACACGGCTACCAAGCACGCCAGTGTGCTAAGGCCGTGTCCTACAAGGTCATATTCTGCCAATTCTCACATGACCTGTAGGCACGCCCGTTCCACGACCGTGTACTCATAATGCTAGCTACTGACTTTTTCCCCACGGTTACTAGGCAGGCCCGTGTGTCATGACCATGTGACATTATAGGTCACTTTCAAGACCAAATGCCACCCATTTGTGTCTCACCTACAAACAACATCTTCCATCATATAAGAAGTATTTATGGCAACCAAAAACATACCAATTTGATCATTCAATCTATCAATCAATGCCAATCTTCATCCATGCCAAATTACCAACTAGATTTCATATCATCACAAGCATTAATCATCCATTTGCATAACCAAAACTTAACCATTTAGATGTATTAAACTATACCAAAACATATGGCTAGAATCACCTTATAATCATATACACTTATCTAGCCTATACATGCCATAATTAGTTGTATTCATTTTAAAAAGGGTACCAAAATAAGTTTAGTAGTGTGATGACGATCCTAGACGGTCCCGAGCCTTCAGTAGCTTTGACGACCTATAAAATAGAGAAAACATACACACAGAGTAAGCTTTACAAAGCTTAGTAAGTAAATATACAAATAAAATTAGCATAGAAGGCATATTTGCAAATAGAACCATTGGCACATATCAAACACTTATCTAACTATCACATATAAGCTTTGATTCATATACTTTTTACCACATTTGTCACTTTCATAAATCAAGAATCATATAAGCACATAGCTCATCTAGCTAAAACTTTACACCTTGTATCAACGATTTCATATACATAACATCATAGTAAGATCACAAAGATGCTTACCTTATATACATAATTTGTGTATAAACAGCATATCTGAAATGGATTTACAATTTCATAACTGTTCATAGCTCAGATTTGCAATTCGTAACACAGATTTGCCCATTGAACCAATAGGAATCTAGTAGGATACTCCGAAAGCTCGGATTAATTATACAAAGCCTACGTCCCAAACGAGGTCTTACGTACACTCAGATATCGATGCCACTATCCCAGATAGGGTCTTACACGAATCAATACGATGCCGATGTCCCAGACATGGTCTTACTCGTAAAGATCTTATCGATGCCTACGTCCCATACGAGGTCTTTTACATAGAATTCATATAGATGCCTACCTCCTAGACGAGGTCTTTTACAAAATTTCAAATCAACGCCAATTTCCCAGATGTGGTCTTACATGATAAAACAGAACATATACCTATGTCATGACATAGCTAATCCTATCATTCCTAGGTTCGTATGGGACTTTTCAGACTTAATAACTATATCAGACTTATCTCAGAATTCATGCACCTAGCATCTCATCAACTTTCATTATCATTGATAGTCATATGAATATATTCAATTCAGTACAAATACATTTATTTGCATAGTGACTTACCTCGGATTCAGTTTATCGAGATGAAAACGACTATTCGCTTACTTTCGCTTTCTCGCAATCTAAATCTGTTTTCCTTAGTTCTTGATCTAAACATATTCAGAATTAATCCTTTTATTCACTATTTCATTCAATTCAATCCATACACACATATTTTGGGCTATTTAAATTTAGCCCTCACATTCTCACATTTTATCGATTTAGTCTAATTTTCTCAAAACATCAAATTCATAAAATCCACACATACACATGCTTAGCCGAATACATATACATCACATACAAGCCCACATTCTTCATCAAACTTGTAATTTAGTCCCTCACTTTACCATTTTCTCATTTTAGCCCTATTTAGCTAAATTCATCAAAAATTCAAGAACAAAGTATGTTCATCTAACTCATATCTTTCATTTAACACCAAAAAATAATCAAAAACTTAACATATCATCAATGGCATCTCACACAAACATTATCAATTCATCAAATTGAGACATGGGTTTGATAGCTCTCAAAGCAACGATTACATAAACGTTATCAAAAATCGAAACCAAATCATACCTTAATTTAAGCTTACAAAGGTCGAATACCAAGCTTCTTTCTATTTTCTTTTCTTTTTGTGTTTTCGGCAAGAAAGTGATGAAAATAAAGTCACTCTCTCATGTTTCTTTTATTATAATAACTTATATAATATAATACTAATTTAACATATAGTTTAAACTTATAAAACATATAATATTAGTGCAAAATCACACTTAACGCCCTGTCCACTATTATAGTTTTGGCTTAATTTCCACATAAGGCCTCCCTCTTACAAAGACATATCATATAAGTGTTTTAACTTATAGCAAGCGACTTTTATATTTAATTCAATTCAATCCTTTTTGTAATTTTGAACACACAAACGGACGAATTAACTTATGGAAATTTACCACATGCATAATCACTCATCAGAGACACAGAAAATATTATTAAAATAATATTCAAACTCGGATTCATGGTCCCAAAACCATTGTTCTGACTAGGGTATAAACCGGACTGTGACAATTTTCCCCCCTTAGGGATTTTTATCCTCGAAAATCTTACCGTTAAACAAAGTCGAATATTGTTGTTTCATTGAATCTTTAGGTTCCCATGTAGCCTCTTCAATTTTGTGCCGATTCCATAATACCTTCACTAATGGAATTTTGTAACATCCCAAAATTGGGCCTAGTAGGATTGGGCCCAATGGGCCTTGGGCGTAGGAATGTTTAAAATTTTGAGAACAAGAGAATGGAATTATTACAAATTGGACTTGTTAGTTAAGTGAATTTGGAGTTTACGGGGTTTCTATGAAGTCTTGGGTTTAATTGGGCCTTAGGAAAAATTTGGTATTTTAGTGCTTTAAGGAGAGATGGTAAGTAGCTTCAAGGCTTATTAAAATAAATGAATAAATGGTTAGCATAAATGAGCAATTGGTAAAGAGGTTATGGCATCAAGTGAAGTACCTTGAGGGAAGAGGTTCAAATCCCTTTGTGTGCAATGTTTGGCTAATATTTTTGCACTCTTTCTTTAAGTGTCGGCTAAGAGGTAGTTATGGCAAGCTTGACATCATTATTTTTGGTAAGGTGGCTATAAGAATAAGGCAAGGTTGAAGTTGGGGAAAGGGATCAAGAGAAATAGGTAAGTAAGGGGGACACGAGGCTTATTTTGTGGATGGTGTTTTGGAAAGCTTGGGTGGCCAAACTCTTATCCTAAGGGGAATGCATGTGGATGGTTTTGAGGTAGATAGGTGGCTGAAAATTTTATCTTGGCATTTGGTAAGGCTTGGTTTTGTTTTGGCCAAAAATCCTATTGTAACCTTTGTGTCATCTTCTCTCTTTTTGCTACTTTCTTTGCCGAAATTTTCTAGCACAATAGTACAATTTTCTCTTCTTTTGAATTGGTCACATATTCATCTTTTGTCTAATTTCTTTGATAGTCGAATATCATTGTTCATTCTCTTCCATAACCGAAACCTTTCCATCGTTCTTTCTTTCTCATTCCTTAAGCAATCTTGATATAGGGAGGCCGAATACCACAACATCGCCTAATCATCTCTAGTCATAGGACGATCATGAGAAATGGGATTATAATCGATTAAGGTAAGGAAGATCTTTCATAGTCCATTCGATATCTCCATTCGGTTATTGAGTTAATCGGATTAAAGGTTGGCTAATTGATATTGTTGGTAGGATCGATTCTTGGTACATCGAGGGAGATCACAGTCGTGGTAAGTGGAGTTAGCCTAATAAAGTGTTTCTAGTTACGATTATCGAAGTTGAGACTAACCTTCTATCAACTAACAATATAGGTGTTGAAATCGGTGAAAGCACAACTTGTAATCAAGGTGTGTAATCCCGCACCCTTCCTAATATATGTCTGAAATGGTGAGTAAATCTCACATTTCTCTGAAAGTTTACATGAAATAATATGTGATTCAGTAGAAATACTGAAGAAAATTGGAAATCGGCATCCGTGATCACTCGGGCGTGCGTATGATCGTAGTGGTAATCATGTTTTGTAATAAAACATTTTCAGTTTTAAACAGAGATGTGTATTTGAAAAATCATGAAAAATTGGATAAAAGGAATTAAAAAGTGAGTAAGATATTAGATTAAAACTTACTGTCTATACTTTATTATGGAAGAAACGGAGAATGAAAAAGAATATTATATTCTAGGATATGTTAATTTTAGTGAGGCCGGTTACGAATGACTTTAGAATATTACATTACATTTTGGAAAAATCATATAAAATTGTACAAAGTGAATTATGGGACATAATTTATATGTATGGATTCATAGTGAACCTATTTTCAATGGAAACAAGTGGGAGCAGTAGATGAAAAGCGTACAATAAGATATTTGTGATTAAGGAAAGAGAGGTCGAGAATCATTGGACGGTGAAACAAGGAAAATTTAAGGAATAAAGCTGTACTAAATGGTTAAGCTAAAAATTCTAGAAAAATTATAGGAGAAAGATATACGAGTCTAGTTTTAAAAAAAATTAATGGATTTAGATTTTTAGTTTCTTAACTCGAGTTATAGTCAATTTAGTCGGTATGATGTAGTTGGACAGTTTCAAACTTTTATGCCCCAAATTAGTAGTTAAGCCTAGGTTGCAAAATTACCATAATACCCTTAGAGGGTAAATTACCGAAATACCCTTAGCGGGAACGATTGCCAAATTAGGAAAATGCCTTTATGGGCCGAATTATGGAAAAGCCCCTATTGGGCCGATTTGTAAAGTGTTAATGGGCTGAAATACGAAATTGCTTAATGGGCTGAATTGACATATTGCCTTATGGGCCGAATGGACACATTGATTAATAAGCAAATGTGATATTTGTTATATGGGCCAAATTCGATATTTGCTATATGGGCCAAATGTGATATATGTTATATGGGCCAAATGTGATAAGTGACATATGCGCCTCATGTGTTAATGGGCCATATTGTTAGATTTCTTAATTGGCCGATTTGATATATTGCCTTAATGGGCCGATTTGATAAATTACCTTAATGTGCCGAATTGCAAAGTGTTAATGGGCTAAACTTTGGTATGAAATAGTTATCATTGTTATATTTGTAAATATCATGATTTGCTATGTATGTTGCATATTTACATATTGCATGGGATGGGAAACTTGAATGAAGAGAAGAGTAGACCAGTGGCATTGCCACAAATTTTGATAATGGCTATGTGCCAATTTAAATATGGCTTTATGCCATCATGACTAAGGCTATATGCGGATTATATTACCATATATTATTCTGGTGGCTCACCACAAATATTATAAATGGCGACTTGATTTGCAAATTGGAGAGGCTGGATGGGTGGGTTGAATTGATCCCCAAGAGAGATTGGTTGGAGCAGGTGGAGAGGCTGGCGGGGTGGGTTGACTTGATCCCCAGGAGAGATTGGTTGAATGCGGGTGGAGAGATTGGTGGATGGGATGGGTTGCATTCATATCATTTATTTATTACATGAAAGTGGGCTTAGGCCCAATATTATGTAAATGGGTTCAAGCCCAAAATATTGCTATGTGTATTCCGACCCAGTGGATGAAGGTAAGGGGTTATGCACTGAGTTCTTGTAACTCACCCCCTTCTTTCTTAATCCTTGTAGATAAATCTCAGTGATGAGGACTTGGGCCCATGGATGACTCGATGGAGGCCATACTTGAAATAAATATTTCAAACTTTAGTAAATTACTTTTCGCTCTATTTCGTTATTTTTACTATTTGGGTTTTAAGTTGTAATAAGGCCTCGGATTATTTTATTTTGTTTTATGTTTGACGTATTTATTATTTTGTTGGTTTATTTTAAATGGGAATTTTCTAAAAGCATAATCAACGATTTTCCAAATTGACTAATAAGTGGATTTTATAAATAAACTTTTACAAATGATTTAACTCGGACTTTCTTTCAAATTATCAACGGCATTTTCAAAAGTTACGGTTTTAAAAGATCACTAGTTCAAATATCAATTCTTCAATCAGCTTTTCAAACATTAGTGGTATTTTTATCAAATATTTCTAAACAAACTTGTTTTCTTCAATTACACCTATTTTAGTACGAATCACAAGATCCTTATTACGTTTTCTTCATTGTGACACACCAGATTTGGGCCTAACTTCTAGGCCGGGTTTGGGGTGTTACAAATTTTCTTATTTCTCAACTCTTTCACTTTATGAGCTAAGATACGGATCGGTTCCTCTTCGTATGTCATATCATATCAGATTTTAATCTCAGATGGGGCAATTACATGTGACGGATCGGATCGATATCTACGGAGCATCAAAACGTGGAATACATTGTGTATCTTTTCTAACTCAGACGACAACTTTAATCTATATGCAACAGGCCCGACACGTTCTATGATCACATATGGTCTGATGAATCTCGGACTCAATTTGCCTTTACGTCCGAATCGAAGCACTTTCTTCCACGGAGACACTTTCAAAAATACTTTGTCACCGATTTCAAAATCTATATCCTTTCGTTTCAAATCCGTATAAGACTTTTGATGATCAGATGCTGCTTTTAAACAATCTTGGATCAAATTCACTTTTTGTTCTGAATCTTTTATCAAATCAATCCCATGTAGCTTATTCTCACTAAGATCGGTCCAATACAAAGGTGTACGACATTTACGTCCGTACAAAGCTTCATATGGTGCCATTTTGATGCTCGTCTTAAAACTATTGTTATACGCAAATTCGATCAACGGCAGATATTGTTCCCACGAACCAATAAACTCAAGTATACAGCATCGTAACATATCCTCTAAAATCTGAATGATCCACTCTGATTGACCATCTGTCTGCGGATGAAAAGTTGTACTGAAATGCAATTTTGTGCCTAAAGCTTCTTGCAACTTCTTCCAGAATCACAAAGTAAATCACGGATCTTTGTCTGACACAATGGATAGTGGTAACCCCATGTGATCGTGTCAAACAGTCAAGTTTTAATATTTATAAAAAGAATGATCAAATTTGTAGACTAACTATGACAATGATAGAGGCAAGTGAACCTATCGAACAGTGTAAAGTTTAGGCAAGAGTATCTTATCGAACCCAAGGGAACCTAAAAGTACTACTACTCACTTTCTTTCTATTATTTAGCCTAAAATATGGTGATTGGTTTGTGAAACTAATGAAAAACTAAACTAGATGCAAAGACAAAAGAATGAAACTTTGGGAAAAGACAATGAAAAAACTCAGTTGATTACGACGATCCCTCAGGAAGAATCCACCTATGACTTCACTTATTATTTATCCCTAAACCATATGATTTCTTTACTTAGCTTGATCTGTGAGACTCCTTAACCTATATTAAACCCTCTCTCGAGGCGAATAACGTCTAACCTTAGGTTAATTAATGAAACTCTCGTTCTTTTATAATAACCCCCTAAGGAAGCAGTAAATCGATTAATGGATTCCCATATTAGGTTTCACCCTAATTTGACAAAATCTCGTAACCCTATTTCTAGGCGCCCGATCAACTCCGCTCAATTATGATAGATCTACTCTTAGGCAGGGTCTGAAACACCCCAAACTCGGCCCACAAGGCTCGACCGAATCTGACATGTTCCTTAAGGAAGATATAGCTTTATCTCGTTTCATCTTTTTATAAAATATGACGATTTTAATAAAAACAGGTTTGTATATTTATCAAGTTGAAAACCAAGTTACCGTTCAAGTTTGTATTTCATTAAAACGCTTCCTTTATATTTCAAAAATTAAAAGATTTGCCTGATTCTAGAGCTCATTAGGTTGAAAAACGTAAGTTGAGTAGGTGATAAAACATTTGAGTTGCTTTAAGAAAGGTATTTAACTACTTTTTTGTTTACCATCGCATGGACATGAAATTTAAATGCAAAATCAATTAAGTAGTGGCCTTTTTACAAATTAAATACCAACATAAATCCGAAAGAAAACATACTAAAGAAAAGCGAAAAGAGTTCCATTATATGAAAACCCAAAATTTTCTTTGAGCATGGCCACCACATAGTCCCCTGGGCCAATTCGTTGCATTGCACTATGTATCACCGCAAAATGTTAGCCCAAGAAGGGTGAGTCAGCAGACTCAATGTGTAACAACCAACACAGGTTTCCAATCGATTATAGCCTTTATTATAACATTTTGGGCGAAGCCCATCCGGAATCAGTATCGGGCCATAAGCCCATATCACAGCATATTAAATCACATGTATATAAAAACAATGATGCAGCCCGAACCTACCTAGATATCCAACCTCTACACACCACCCATACCAGCCAGTCACACCAATGGGGATTACTAAATCGACCTTCCATCCGCTACACACCCTCGAAGGCAGTCACTGCAGTCAATCGCTCATCGCCTTTAATACGTGGCATAGCCATAGGATATTGTGACATCGTCACCAAAAGTATGATATTGTGACATGAGTCACCGGATTAATGTGATAAAACCACCAGAACACTTCCCCTTTATATTATTATCCGCATACCCATGCAGTCATACAAATTATACAGATATCATGCTATATGCTTTATCCCAATCCCATATCAAAATTATAAATGCTTTCACACAACTAATTGTAAACACTATTAATAGAGTGTTAGATGTAACGTACCTAAATGAACTGTACCATTGAATGGTACCCTTAGCCATGATTATTCATAACCTTATTAACATATACTTAATATTATTAACCTATCGGGAAAAGTGTGGGGTTACACACCTGAAAACAAGAAGAACAACACTCTCGATCTCACTGACACCCTCCCTTGCAGGGATTACCACGATTTGCTTATCCCTTTTCGATGCTGGCCCACAACCCGGTGGCTAATCATGTACCACAAAAATCAAACGTTTCTTGAATCTAGAGGTAGGAACTACCCCTTTCTCTCATCCATTGGTACTCGCATCCATCGAATATCACTTAATCAGAAACTTGGTTAATCGATACGTAAAAATCTAAATGAATCACATTTGTAACTTAACTGATATCCTTACCGAAATAGATCCAAATCCCGAAGACTACCCTTTTATCTCTATCGAACTCTTCCTAAAACACGATAGTTAGAAGCGGCCAACACTAAGAAAAAATAATATGGCCTTTGGCCGAGCAGTATTATCTCCTTACCTTGCTTGATCAAATCCCAGAAGTTTTGAGACATCCCCTAACGTTGGCTTCCAAGAAGAGTTACAAATCCAAAACCCAAATACTCACCCGATTCGACTTATTGACAACCCTTGGAGATCAAAACAAGAGAAGAAGAATTAGTGAAGAGACTCAAAGAGGTTCGGCTATGGTCTTAGCAAATGAGAAAGGTTCTTTCGGCTTTTGGTCAAGAGAGAAAAGAATGCAAGTTTTCGGCAAGAAGCAGAGATGAAGAGAAACTTCCAAAAGAGGGAAAAATGGCCACACATTCACCTTATTTTAGCACTTAAAGCCCCTAGCCTAGCCACTTCCCTCTTGGCTGAAAATATCATCCCAAGACCCCTCCATTCGGCCAACTCCTCTTCTCTCTCCCAAATCCCTTATTTTTCTCCTATTTCTCCTCTTCTCCTCCCATTCAAAAGAGTTTGAATGAGTCACACTCTTATCTCCCTTCTTAGCTAAAAATTTGAGCTGTTTGACCCAATCTACGGTTCATCCATGAAGTGTCCACGGCAACTCCAACTCTTCCCCTTATTGACGCCAAAAAGAAACCCCAAAATGCTTTCCTTGCTGCTTGAACCCTATCCATCTAGTTCCCTGAGGCGTCACACCCTTACGCACAAAGTGGCGCCTCCCTTACCACCTTGCCCACTGAATTCTTGTGTCATAGCCCACACGCAAATTTTCTTAAGGCCTAGCTCCTTTAGCTCTCCCTTAAAGGTTTAAAGTCAAATATTTTCCTAAGGCTTCTACCTACACCCCAAGGTTCCCAAAGCCCCCAAACACACACAAACAGCACACTAAGCATGCTACTACATGAGTATGAGTTAAAACGCATAACCCGTAGCTCTCGGATATTATAGTTCTACCCCCTTAAAAATAATTTCGGCCTTGAAATTACCTGCTAAAATAGGTGAGGGTATTGCTGTCGCATTGCTTCCTCCGGCTCCCATGAAGCTTCTTCCGATCCATGGTTTTGCCATAACACCTTGACTAGTGGAACTGATTTCCTCCTCAACACATTCACATCTTGTTCCAAAATCTGAATCGGCTCTTCCTCATGGGACAAATCTGGTCTCAATTCCACTTCTTCAACTAGCACTACATGAGATGGATCCGATCGGTAACGACGTAACATCGAAACATGAAACACATTGTGCATCTATTTTAATTCTAAAGGCAACTCCAACTGATATGCCACTGGTCCAACCCACTTCAAAACCCGATAAGGCCCTATAAACCTGGGACTCAGCTTACCCTTGTGACCAAATCTCATCACCTTCTTCCATGGCGAAACTTTCAGAAACACCTGATCTCCCACTGCAAACTCTACCTCCTTCTGCTTGAGATCTGCATACGAATTTTGTCTGTCAGATACCTCCTTAAATCATGCCCGAATTACCCTAACCTTTTCTTCCGATTCTTCCACAATCTCTGGACCCAAAACATGATGTTCCCCCAATTCTGTCCAACATGTAGGAGTGCGACACTTCCGTCCATACAGGGCTTCATACGGTGCCATCCGAATACTTGCTTGATAGCTATTGTTGTACGAAAACTCCGCTAAAGGCAAGAACTCCTCCCAACTTCCTTTGAAATCTAACACGCAACCCCTCAACATATCCCCTAGCACTTGAATTACTCGTTTAGACTGGCCGTCTGTCTGCGGATAAAATGCCATACTGAAGTCTAACCTGGTGCCTAGTGCCTGATGCACCGCTCTCCAAAATCGAGACGTAAACCTCGGATCCCTATTCGATATAATCGACACCGGCACCCCATGTAGTCTCACAATTTCTATCACATACAACTTTGCTAACCTTTGTAGTGAATAGTCAACCTGTACTGGTACGAAATGTGCAGACTTTGTTAACCGATCCATAATGACCCATACTGAATCTTTCCTAGTGGGCGTAAGGGGAAGCCCACTAACGAAGTCCATTGTAATTCTCTCCCACTTCCACTGTAGAATCTTTATTGGTTGAAGCAACCCCAAAGGTACTTGGTGTTCAACTTTAACCTGCTGACACGTTAAGCACTTCCCCATAAATTCTGTAACTTCCCGTTTCAGACCAGGCCACCAAAACTGATCCCATAGATCCCTATATAACTTACTTCCTCCAGGATGCATAGCATAAGGGCTACTATGCGTTTTCGAAGAATTCTCTGCCTTAACTCCTCATCCTTGACATATAGACATTGCCCCAAAAACATAGCACTCCGTCACTATTTACACCATAGTCTTCTAATTCCCTATTCTGCACTTACAGTAGCTTAGCACTCAGATCGTCATCTACCAACTGTTTCTCCTTTACCTGACTTAACCACGTCGGCTTTACTTGCAACTCGCTAGCAAACTTCCATCGTCATAAAGACTAAGATGTGCAAACATCGCCCTCAGATCCGACACTACTTTCTGACTTAGGGCATTTGCCACCACATTCGTCTTACCCGGGTGATACTCTATCGAACAATCGTAGTCTTTCAACAACTTCACCCACCTTCGCTGTCTCAAATTCAGCTCCTTCTGAGTTAAAAATATTTCAAACTCTTGTGGCCTATGTAGATCACCGACCTTTCTCTATACAAATAGTGCCTCTACACTTTTAGAGGGAATACTACCGCAGCCAACTCTAGGTCATGCTCGGATAGTTAACCTCATGTGGCCTTAATTATCGAGACGCATAAGCGACCACCTTCCCGTCCTACATTAGAACACATCCCAATCCTGTGTGAGAAGCATCACAATACACCACAAAGTCCTTCCTTGCTTCAGGCTGAATCAAAATTGGAGCCTCTATCAATACTCTCTTAAGCTTCTCAAAACTCTTCTACTGCTTATCCGCCCACACGAAAGGTACCCCCTTCCTCAACAACTTCGTCAAAGGTGCTGCTATCGACGAGAACCCTTCAACAAATCTCCTGTAGTAGCCTGCTAACCCTAAGAAACTGCGAACCTCTACCACAGACTTAGGTGGTTTCCAATCTAGCACTACCTCAATTTTTCGAGGATCTACCCTTATCCCTTCCGCAGATACCACATGTCCTAAAAATGCCACTTCCTTTAACCAAAATTCGCATTTGCTGAACTTGGCATATAACTTCTTTTCCCTTAGAACCTACAGCACTACCCGGAGATGTGCATCATGCTCTTCCTCAGACTTGGAATATACCAGGATGTCGTCTATAAACACAACGATTAACTAATCCAAGTAGGGTTGAAAAACTCGATTCATCATATCCATGAACGTAGCTGGGGCGTTCGTCAATCCAACGGCATTACTAAGAACTCATAATGTTCATATCTAGTCCGGAAGGCTATCTTATGGATATCTACTTCCTTCACCTTAAGCTGATGATATCCCGACCTTAGATCTATTTTTGAAAATATTGCAGCCCCCTTGAGCTGGTCAAACAAGTCATTTATCCCCGGTAATGGGTACTTGTTTTTGATCGTCAGCTTATTCAACTGTCGGTAATCTATGCACATGCGCATAGTCCCGTCCTTCTTTTTCAGGAATAGGACCGGTGCTCTCCATGGAGACACACTAGGTCGGATAAACCCATGATCGAGTAACTCTTGGATCTGGGCCTTGAGCTCTACCAACTCCTTTGGTGCCATTTTGTATGGAGTGATAGATACTGGCGTTGTACCTGGCAACAAGTCAATCCCAAACTCCACCTCACGATCCGGAGGCAACCCTGGAAGTTCTTCGAAAAGACATCCACAAACTCTTTTACCGTCTTGACCCCTTCTACAGCTGCTTCCTTAGCCTCCAGAGCACTGACAAGCATCAGAAAAGCCATACATCCCTTTCTTACCATCTTCTCTGCCTTAAGAGTAGACACTACATTAGACAGGTAATTCCTCCTCTCACCCATCACCACGATCTCATTGTCATCGGAAGTCTTCAACGACATGCACCTAGCAGCACAGTCCACATTCACACGGTACCTCACTAACCAGCCCATGCCAAAGATTAAGTCAAAATCCCGAAATGGTAGCTCCATTAAGTCAGCCAGAAACTGCGCCCCCTGAACTTCTAAAGGCACTTCCCTAAAAAGTTTGTCTACTACTACCGATTGCCTTAAAGGACTAAATCTGATCATCTTCCTAGGGGGCGGTCTCAAGGTTCACATTCAGAGTTCCAAACACTTCACTAGCGATGTAAGAATGAGTCGACCCCATATCTATTAGAGCAATAAAGGGTAATCTAGAAATAAGGAACGTACCCGTTATGACGTCAAGTGCGTTACCATCCTCCCTCTGATGAACTGCATACACCAAACCCAGCTGTCTCGCCTCCGTGTTACCAACACCTCTACCGGTATCCCGCGACCTCTACCAAAACCATTACCTCTGCCAATCGGACCACGACCCCTCGGCGGCTGCTGTCCACCTCTTCCAGCCCGATTAAAATCCTAACCTGCTGGTCGGCTCCTATCTGCTTCCACAAGACAGTCTCTAATAATGTGATCTTTGGACCCACACTTAAAACATTCCCCTGTCTTCTTCCAACACTCCCCCAGGTGCATCCTTCTACACTGAGCACAGGTACGATACTGACCTCCCACAGCAACCTGCTGACCTCGCGGCCCATCAACCCTAGGTCTTTTTTGGAAATTCTCGGATGACCCCGATGATCCCCAACTTCTCTTACTCTTACCCTGACCTCTGTCCCGGTTCTGCCTCTCGGTACGCTTCACCTCTTTGACTATTTTCACTTTTTTAACCAATACCGCGAAGTCCCTCTCTCGCTGTGGAGCTATTAACACCCTCAACTCATCTCGAAGCCCATCTTCGAACTGTATGCAATGCTCATAATTGGTCAACATGATTCTCCGGGCATATCAGCTCAAACGAAGGAATTTTGCTTTATACTCAGCTACGGATTTACCCCCTTGTACCAGATTCAAGAACGCCTTCCTCTGAGCATCCACATAACTTGCTCCTACGTACTTCCCTTGGAACATCATCTTGAAATACTCCCAATCAATCCGGCCCACCTGGGTACCCTCTCTAACAGTGAGCCACCACTAGTATGCCTTATCCCGAAGTAGTGACCTTTGCCTTTCCGCTTTTTCCTCACCGTGCGATCCGGGTCATCCATAATCCTTTTGACTGCTTCCAACCAATATTCAACAACATTTGGGGCCACCCCAGAGACCCTCTGAACACATTAGCTCCGTTTGCTCGCAATCACTCGGGCACTGACTTCCGAGCCCCTCCACCTAGACACGCTTCTGACAACTCTTTCCAACACTCGCAACATCGCCTAGGATATTGCGTCATCTCCTCCAGTTTGGTCCTGGAATTCTGCTTCTCCAACCGGTGGTAACGGTATTTCATTCTCGGACCCATGTCCAGATCCTGCTAGTTCAAATATAGTGATTCTGCCTCTGCCACGTCCACGCGTATTGCGACCACGCCCCCTAGTACACATATCTATCGTCGCGTTTTAATCTATTTAAGAAATTTTATGCATTAACTTATTGTTCCACTGATTATCCACACGAAATTTTATGCAGAAACATTTAATAGTAGTTCTTTCGATCATTCAATGTTTTGTCCCAAGTCCCCCACTCTAACTCAGAAAATCTCATTCATTCATCAATACTATCCACTACTTATGTTCACCACTTTAAACATTTTCGTCCGTTCCAACCCAGGGGTATTTTCGTAATTTGTCTTATAGGAGTATTTTGGTAATTTTCCAAATCAGGGGTATCTTGTAATTTTACAAAATAAGGGTATTTTGGTGTTTTTGCAAAATAGGGGTATTTTGGTAAAAATCGAGGGTAGTATGGTAATTTTATAAACTAGGGTATTTTAGTAATTTTCACAAATTGGGGTACTTCGATAATTTTGCAAATCGGGGTAATTTTCAGATCTAAGGTAGTTTTTACAAATCAATGGGGTAATTCGGTGATTTCAAAATTAGGGTTTTTATAAAACAGTGTAGCTAGCCCCTTTCGGGTTTTAATTATTGAATTTAGCCTGTGAATAAGTCCTCTTGGTTAGGGTGAACCGTCACTACGTACCAGGTAGGATTCGATCGAAGAGGATGTGAGTCACTAGGAATGCTTAAATACCAAGCTCCCCGAATCCAATCCTAGACATGCGCATTGTTGCCACACACCTTAACTCAAATGACTTACTCACCGGTTTGTTTGATTGATCTTTAAGTCTTATGTAATTTTGTGTTGGAGTAAACTAATCCTAGAGTTCAATAGCTCCTAACCTACTAATCTATGATCCCTTAATACCCATTTCTTCCACATACAAATCACATAATGATTAGGGGTACTTACTTGGTGGACTTCGGGCCGGAGACAGGTGCCATGCCAGAATAAACCTAAATTTGTTTATAGAAATCCATGGTTTAGAAAAACCCATCTTTGGAAAACATTTGGGGCCCAAAACCCTCAAAGTCGAGTTTTGAATTGGGCTCTGATACCAAATTGAAACACCCCAAACTCTACCCACAAGGCTCGGCCGAATCTGACATGTTCCTTAAGGAAGATATAGCTTTATCTCATTTCATCTCCTTATAAAATATGACGATTTTAATAAAAACAGGTTTGTATTTTTATCAAGTTGAAAACCAGGTTACCGTTCAAGTTTGTATTTCATTAAAACGCTTCCTTTATATTTCAAAAATTAAAAGATTTGCCTAATTCTAGAGCTCATTAGGTTGAAAACCGTAAGTTGAGTAGGTGATAAAACATTTGAGTTGCTTTAAGAAAGGTATTTAACTACTCTTTTGTTTACCATCGCATGGACATGAAATTTAAACGCAAAACTTAAATCAGTTAAGTAGTGGCCTTTTTACAAATTAAATGCCAACATAAATCCCGAAAGAAAACATACTAAAGAAAACGAAAAGAGTTCCATTATATGAAAACCCAAAATTTTGTTGAGAATGGCCACCACATAGTCCCTGCCGACGCGGTCCATTGCACTATGTATCACCTGCAAAAATGTTAGCCCACGAAGGGTGAGTCAACAGACTCAATGTGTAACAACCAACATAGGTTCCCAATCGATTATAGCCTTTATTATAACATTTTGGGCGAAGCCCATCCAGAATCATTATCGGGCCATAAGCCCATATCACAGCATTTTGAATCACATGTATATAAAAACAATGATGCAGCCCAAACCCACCTAGATATCCAACCTCTACACACCACCCGTACCAACTAGTCACTCCAATGGGGATTACTAAATCGACCCTCCATCCGCTACATACCCTAGAAGGCAGTCGCTGCAGTCAACCGCTCATCGCCCTTAATACGTGGCATAGCCACCGGATATTGTGACATCCTCACCAAAAGTATGATATTGTGACATGAGTCACCGGATTAATGTGGTAAAACCACTAAGACACTTCCTCTTTACATTATTACCCGCATGCCCATGCAATCATACAAATTATACAGATATCATGCTATATGTTTTATCCCAAGCCCATATCAAAATTATACATGCTTTCATACAACTAATTGTAAACACTATTAACAGAGTGTTAGATGTAATGTACCTGAATGAACTGTACCATTGAATGGTACCCTTAGCCGTGATTATTCATAACCTTATTAATATATACTTAATATAATTAACCTATTGGGAAAAGTGTGGGGTTACACACCTAAAAACATGGAGAATGACACTCTCGATCTCACTAACACCCTCCCTTGCAGGGATCACCACGATTTGTTTATCCCTTTCTGATGCTGGCCCACAACCCGGTGGCCAATCACGGACCACTGAAACTAAACGTTTCTTAAATCTAGGGGTAGGAACTACCCCTTTCTCTCCTTCATTGGTACTCTCATCCATTGAATATCACTTAATCAGAAACCCGGTTAATCGATACGTAAAAATCTAAATGAATCACATCTATAACTTAATTGAATATCCTTACCAAAATATATCCAAATCCCAAAGACTCTCCTTTTATCTCTGTCAAACTCTTCCTAAAACACCATAGTTAGAATCGGCCAACACTAAGAAAAAATAATATGGCCTTTGGCCGAATAGCATTATCTCCTTACCTTGCTTGATCAAATCCCAAGAGTTCTGAGATATCCCCTAACATTGGCTTCCAAGAAGAGTTATCAATCCAAAACCCCAATACTCACCAGGTTTGACTTACTGACAGCCCTTGGAGATCAAAACAAGAGAAGAAGAATTAGTGAAGAGACTCAAAGAGGTTCGGCTATGGTTTTAGCAAATGAGAAAGGTTCTTTCGGCTTTTGGTCAAGAGAGAAAAAAATGCAAGTTTTTGGCAAGAAGCAGAGAAGAAGAGAAACTTCCAAAAGAGGGAAAAATGGCCATACATTCACCTTATTTCGGCACTTAAAGCCCCTAGCCTATCCACTTCCCTCTTGGCCAAAAATATCATCCCAAGACCCCTCCATTTGGCCAACTCCTCTTCTCTCTCCCAAATCCCTTATTTTTCTTTTATTTCTCCTCTTCTCCTCCCATTCAAAAGAGTTTGAATGAGTCACACCCTTATCTCCCTTCTTAGCCAAAAATTTGAGCTATTTGACCCAATCTACAGTTCATCCATGAAGTGTCTATGGCAACTCCAACTCTTCCCCTCATTGACGCCAAAAAAAACCCTAAAATGCTTCCCTTGCTACTCAAACCCTGTCCATCTAGTTCCCTGAGGAGTCACACCCTTATACACAAAGTGGCGCCTCCCTTGCCACCTTGTCCACTGAATTCTTGTGTCATAACCCACACGCAAATTTTATTAAGGCCTAGCTCCCTTAGCTCTCCCTTAAAGGTTTAAAGTCAAATATTTTTCTAAGGCTTTTACCTACACCCCAAGGTTCCCAAAGCCCCCAAACACACACAAACAGCGCACTAAGCATGCTACTACATAAATATGAGTTAAAACGCATAACCCCTAACTCCTGGATATTACAAGGTCTATTCCTCCTCCACCTAAGCACATCAGATTAAATTAAGCAACATAATTAATAACAAACTAAGTACTTATCATATAATTTAGAAATCAAATAACAAAATCCATCATAGGTTTCATCCCCTTCAGGTATCTGAAGGGTTTAGTTCATAACTAAATAAGAAAACATCTCAAGAGAAAAGATAAAACAAAATATAAGAAATCCCTAAAACTCCCTAAAGGAATTGAAGGAGAGATCATCCGTCTTGAATAGAGTTCTGGTTTTTTGAGATGGATCAACTGGCTATCTTCAAGTGATTCCCTAAAAGATGAAAGCTTCGGCAAAAGCCTCTGCCAAAAACCTCCTCTTCAATGTCTGGCTTGGGTTGTTTATATAGGCTTTTGAGATGCTTTACTTGGCTCCTAAGTACCTCTTTCAAGTAGAATTACTATTAGGGTGTTTAAGTAGACTTAGGAGTATGTTTCTTTGGCTTCAAGCATCTAATTCTGAGTGAAATTGCTTATTCCTGCGATAGGGGCACGCCCATGCACATGCCCGTGTAATTTAGGGTTGGTAGTGCCTTGATTACATCATTTTGGTGCAGTGTACTACTGGTAGTGTAAGTCAGGATTTAGGCCGTGCTTCAGGTCTGTCGATTGGGACACGATCATGTAGATCGCTTGACATGCCCGTCTGTGATAATGAGATGATGCGTAGTCGTGCAACTCGTGAGTTAGGCCGTGCTCTAAGTAATCGGTGAGACACGGTTGTGCAGGCTTTGTGCCAAGTTGTGTTGATTTCTTGCTAAGGCCCAATTACTCCGTTTTAAGCTTGTTTTGTGTTCTTTTTATCCTCGGGTGCTTTCCTGAGTATATGACATGAAAAGAAAGGATTACAAGCACCTTTTATATAAATCAAGAGCTAAATCATCAAAAAGCATACTAAATGTGGGATTAAAATATGTTACTTTTATGGTTTATCAAATACTCCCACACTTAAGCTTTTGCTTGTCCTCAAGCAAAATTCTCAACTTACAATTAGAACGAACTTTCCATAACTTACAATGTTCATCAATCATGCCTTATCATAATTCATATATAACTTATACATGGATAATTCAACTCAAAGAGCCCTAAAGATTCAAACGAGATAAGTCATGATTTTGTAGCATGAAAATATAGGTGTCTCCCCTTATCTAAATAATTACCCTTGATTCAAAACCGACAAGGACTGACATCCCGAGTAAAGATTCACTCAAATCATTCAAAGGCGTTTAAGGTTCACAATAAGCACTCATAAGTCAAACTTGAAAAGTTAATCCCATAGGCTTGCCTGAAAATCAAATCTCCACCACTGTATATGAGATGATACACAGATCAAAAGGTCATTATCAGGGTTATAACGGGGCTAAGGTTAAGGGTGTGGATACAGGCTGAATTAGAGGGTTGAATCAAGATCGAAATGACTAATTACCTAATCTAAAAACAATAAACTGAATATGAATATTTACATTGAATGAAAACTAATAATACCACTATTGATAATTACTATATAATAAAGAATATTTTCATCACTTAAAATTTGATAATACTTTATCTGAGCTTTTCTTCAACAATTGGAGTTTAAATACTCTAAGCTCTTTTATATACTACTAATATTGAATAAACTTGGATTTTTTAAGAACAAAGTAAAATATTACATCATAAATAATAAATGTAACTCTTGAACTAATATAATTGGTAATTTAATCAAATCAAACCTCGATTAAAGGGTAGTCAAAAGAATGGTGATAACAAATTCAAAGGGATTTTGGGTTAATATTAGCGGGTGAGTCAATAAAAATGTTGTTAGGATTCAATGGGGTTCACTAGGGGTTAATTTGTATGGGTAGGCTTTTTAGTGGAGTGAACGGGTTAAAACCTAGGTGCCTTTATCCTCTCAGTATATCAAATCATTAATGTGGTCTCGACTTGTATAAACGAGGCAAGTTCTAGAATAACAGTTCAAAGTTGACACACTCATAATTAATAGAGTGAGCACGAAAAAGAATATATGCTCTATAAGGCTCAAAATCTCACAAAAATTATGGGTGTTTTGACATCAATCCTTATAAATTTCAATCTTTAAGGTGACATTCAAATTCAGTTCAACAACCTATTAATTTTAATTTTTAGAAAGTAGACTTATCATGCTCGATTCTCTAGTATCCTTCAAATTTATTCATCAATGCACAATTAACTATGACTTTCTCTAAAACATATCAATAATAATCATAAATCATTAGAAATTTCATCCCAATTAGTAGTATGAGAAAAATACTTTCGAACAAGACTAAATTCAGGATTTGAGAATAATGCAAAAAGTTGGACACTTTTACCCCCTCACTTAGGATGTACATTGCCCTCAATGTACAAAGATAGATAATGATAATTATGGGATAAATCAAAAGAGAAGGGGTAGAGTGACACTTCCTGAATTTTGGATGATTCCTAGTTTCTTTGGTGGCAGTGATGGTGTTTTCTATGGGCCTAGTGGTGTGGCTACCGAAAAGCAATTTGCTAGATGAAGAAATTGGGTAGCTTGTGAAGATATAGCCAAGAGATTCAGAGAAATAATAATATACTAATAATATAATTAAATATTAAAAAATAAAGAAAAGGAGACTAAGAAGAAAACTAAAATTTAAAGAAAAGACTAATGGACTAAGGAGTCCTTATTAGTAGATGGTTCGTGAGGTGGGTTTGATTTCTAAGGCTGCGGAGTGTTGGTGATGGTGGAAATGGCGTGATTCCCTAGCATCCTTTAGAGCCTAAAATCAAGAAACTAATATGAAATAAATTAAATTAAGCAAAAAAAATATAAATAAGGAAAATAAAGGAGATGAGAAAAAATAGAACTGAAATGATTTCGGAGACCCTTGGCATGTCAATTAGCTAAAGCTGCTGGCATGAACTCATGTTGAGGTCTTCTCTGAAGAGACGATGCTTACCTTCTTACATTTCTTCGGTATGATTTTTGTGTTGCTCAGGAGTCTTGGACCTTTTCTATGAACAGAGAGAAAAATTTGAAAGAAAGAGAAGGAAGAAAGAAGATGGGAAAAGGGGAAGGGTTGTGAGGATTTAAATAAGATTTCAAATCTGGCACGTTTCCACGCCCGTGTACCGAGGGTGTGTCAATTCACACGGCCACATCGCACGTCTGTGTTGTGGAGTGTGTTGTTCTTCCACGCCTGTTTGTCGATTGGCACGCCCGTTCCTAAAAGGCCAGCATGTGGGCATGGATGGAATGCACGGGCATGGTTTACCTGTGCTTAATAAGTCAGTATCTTAGCATGATCGTGAGGCATGGCTGTGCTATTTTTTCGGTGCTCGTGGTGTGAGTGGTTGGATCCGTGACGTTGGGGGGTGGGTGGACTGACTTCCGGCTCTGCTCGGTTAGTGTGGTGGTTTCGATGGTCCACACGACCAAGGGCACAGCCGTGTGTAAGACCGTGTGGCCTAAAAATCTGCATTTTTGTGTTAGTTTAAATGTTGCAAGAAGAAAGAAGGAAAGAAAAATAAATTTGAAAGTAAATAGTGTTAGTGCTTGGGTTGCCTAGACTGTCCTTAACTTTGAAAATTTTAGGGAGGTTTGAAGGTTTGAATATTTTCCCCCTTGCTGACAGTTTTATTTTCATGACAAAACTTAGGTCGAGAAGTGTTTACCTTGAAATTGTCGAATATTGGATTGCTTACCTCGACTATTTCGTGTAGGAAATATCGTGTACCTGAAGGAGTATTTCTTCCTTTTTCTTCAAGTTTGTTGAAGTGATGTGAGGATCGGCTTTGTCTAACAGCACCTGCTCTCCTATTTTAAAGTGATTTGATGTCCCTATAAGCTCTTCTGGTGGTTCCTTTGGCTTTACTTTGTGTGGATCCGACTTTTCTTTGGTGTGTATCTTCTGCTCTTCTAAATTGTTAATCTTACGATTTTGTTTCTGGTGTGATTCTTCTGTGATGACTTGGGGGCTATGAGTTGGCTCAGGTTTGATGCATTGTGATGTTTCCTGCAATGAAGGTTGAATAATTTGGTTAACTATTGAAATGACTTTCTTACCTTCATCTTCTGTTGTTTTGGCTGAGTCGAGAGCTTGAAGATTGATCGATTCTTCTCCTACACAAAGTATGAGTTCTCCTATGGCAACATCAATTTTAGTCTTGGCAGTTGGAAGAAAAGGTCTTCCTAAAATTAAAGGGATTGAATTTTCCTCATCCATGTCTAAAACAACAAAATCTACTGGGAAAACAAATATATTGATTTTGACTAAAATGTCTTCAATAATGCCCCTAGGAATTCTAACAATTTTATCAGCTAGTTGAATACTCATCCTAGTTTGTTTGGGCTTTCATAGACCTAGTTGTTTAAATAGTGCATAAGGCATGACATTTATACTTGCCCCTAAATCAGCTAACGCATTATCAATAGTTAAACTACCAATTAAACATGGAATCGTAAAACTCCACGGATCTTTTAGTTTACGTGGTAGTACATTACGTAGCATTGCTCAGCATGTTGTGTTGAGTTCCACATGGTGCTCTTCATCTATTTTGAGTTTGTTCGTCAAGAGCTGCCTTAAAAATCTCCTTGAGTCGGGCATTTGAAAAACGGCTTCAAAAAGAGGTAAGTTAATATGTAATTTCTTTAAAAGTTTTAGAAACTTACCAATTTGTTCCTCAGAATCATCTTCTTACAATGCTTCGGGATAAGGTATGCGAGGTTGGTACTCTTTGATTACCGGTGTTTTTGTGCTACCTCTATTTTACCTTTTTCTTCCTTGGTTTCTTGTGCTGATGTAGGCTTGTCTACCTTTGTACCCTCTTGAGATGTGATGGCTTGGATCTGTTCTTTTGGGTTTATTTCTGTGTTGCTTGGTAGACGTCCTTGTTGACGTTCATAAATCAGCTTTGTAAGATGTGCCACTAACCTAGTAAGTTCTCCAACTTGATTCTCGATCCCTTTGATCGATTTTTTTTGTCCATCAAGTGTTGCTTCAGTCTTTTGGAGATAAGAATCTGTAGCTGCCATGAATTTTATCAGCATCTTTTCAATGTTTGATTTCTTTTCCTGTGGATAGGGCTGATTTTGGTAATTTGGAGGAGGTTGCTGCCTTTGATTTCCTTGATTTCCTTGTCCTCCACATAAAAAATTTGGGTGGTTCCTCCAGCCTGCATTATAAGTGTTACTATAAGGATTATTATTAGATCTGAAATTGTTACCTATATAGTTTGTCCGCTTTCGTTCTGCGCCGGTTGGTAGGGTGGGTACTCGAATTCACCACATTTCCACTCGCCCGCATTGCATATTTGGGTGTACTACGAAGAACATAAGTTATCAAGCTTTTTATTCATCATCTCCACCTGTGTTGATCATTGTTATTGCGTCTATGTAGAAAACTCTAGCTGATTTTGTCAGTTTGGCTCTTGTAATTTGCCATTGATAGGTGTTCAACGACATCTCTTCAATAAAATCGTAAGCTGCTTCAGGAGTTTTGTTGTTCAAAGTTCCACCGGCTGATGAATCAATCATTTGGCTCATTGAAGAATTCACACTGTTGTAAAAAGTTTGGACTTGAGGCCACAAAGGTAACCTATGGTGTGGACATGTTCTCAGGAGGTCCTTGTATGTCTCCCATGCATCATATAATGTTTCTGCATCATTCTGCACTAAAAAAGATATGTCATTCCTAAATTTAGCCATTTTGGCTGGTGGAAAATATTTTAAAAGAAATTTTTCGGTCATTTGATCCCATGTGGTGATTGACCCTCGTGGTAACGAGTTCAACCACTACTTTGCTTTATTCCTTGATGAAAAAGGAAATAACCAAAGACGTATGGCATCGTCAGAAATGCCATTTATTTTGAAGGTATCACAAAACTCTAAAAAATTAGCTATATGAGTATTTGGATCTTCGTCCTGCAAACCATCAAATTAAACAAACTGTTGAATATTTGTATTGTGTTAGGCTTTAATTCAAAATTATTAGTAGCTATAGCAGGCCTAACAATACTAGATTCTGCTCCTATCAAATTATGTTTAGCATAATCATACATAGTGCGTGGAGCATTATTGTCTCTCACATCAGGTGGATTGTTTTCGTCCATCCTTGATGGGATTGGATCATCTTCTTTGTTCTTCTCTTTGGTAGTCTAGAGCTCGTCTAGTTTCTCTGCGATTTCTTCAAGCAGTAGCCTCAATGTCACTTTCGTATTCTAATGGTCCTCTTAGGTTTCTTCTAGTCATAAACTAGAGGTACCTTGCAAGTCAAGAAAGAAAGAGAATTAGTAAAAATAAAAATTTAAAAAATAAAATAGAATAATAATAGAATAATGACTAAAGTAATAGAAATAAAGCTTTCTTAATATTTTAGATGTTCCCCGGCAACAACGCCAAAAACTTGATCTTGTCAAATAGTTGAGTTTTAATATTTATAAAAAGAATGATCGAACCTGTAGACTAACTATGACAATGATAGAGGCAAGTGTACCTATCGAACTGTAGTAAAGTTTAGGCAAGAGTATCTTATCGAACCCAAAGGAACCTAAAAGTACTACTACTCACTTTCTTTCTATTATTTAGCCTGAAATATGAAGTGATTGGTTTATGAAACTAATGAAAAACTAAACTAGATCCAAAGACAAAAAAATGAAACTTTGGGAAAAGACTGTGGAAAAACTTAGTTGATTACGACGATACCCTCAGGAAGAATCCATCTATGACTTCACTTATTATTTATCCCTAAACCATATGATTTCTTTACTTAGCTTAATCGTGAGACTCCCTAACCTATATTAAACCCTCTTTCGAGGCAAATAACGTCTAACCTTAGGTTAATTAGTGGAACTCTCGTTCTCTTATAATAACCCCCTAAGGAAGCTGTAAATCGATTAATGGATTCCCATATTAGGTTTCACCCTAATCCAAAAAAATCTCGTAACCCTATCTCTAGGCGCCCGATCAACTCCGCTCAATTATGCTAGATCTACTCTTAGGCAGGGTCTATTCCTCCTCCACCTAAGCACATCAGATTAAATTAAGCAATATAATTAAGAACAAACTAAGTACTTATCATATAATTTAGAAATCAAATAAAAAAATCCATCATAGGTTTCATCCCCTTCAGGTATCTGAAGGTTTTAGTTCATAACTAAATAAGAAAACATTTCAAGAGAAAAGATAAAACAAAACATAAGAAATCCCTAAAACTCCTTGAAGGAATTGAAGGAGAGATCCTCCGTCTTGAATAAAGTTCTAGCTTCTTGAGATGGATCAACTGGCTATCTTCATGTGATTCCCTAAAAGATGAAAGCTTTGGCAAAAGCCTCTGCTGAAACCTCCTCTTCAATGTCTGCCTTGGGTTGTTTATATAGGATTTTGAGATGCTTTACTTGGCTCCTAAGTACCACTTTCAAGTAGAATTACTATTAGGGAGTTTAAGTAGACTTAGGAGTATGTTTCTTTGGCTTCAAGCATCCAATTCCGAGTGAAATTGCTCATTTCGTGACAGGGGCACGCCCATGCACACGCCCGTGTAATTTAGGGTTGGGTCGTGCCTTGATTCAATCGTTTTGGGTACGGCTGTGGCACTGTCATGTAAGTCGGGATTCAGGCCGTGCTTCAAGTCTGTCGATTGGGACACGGCTATGTAGATCGCTTGACACGCCTGTGTGTGATAATGAGATGATGCGCGACCGTGCATCATGCCCGTGTGTGATAATGAGATGATGCGCGACCGTGCAACTCATGAGTTAGGCCGTGCTCTAAGTAATCGGTGGGACACAGTCATGCAGGCTTTGTGCCAGGCCGTGTTGATTTCTTACTAAGGGCCAATTACTCCATTTTAAGCCCGTTTTGTGTTCTTTTTATCCTCGAGTGCTTTCCTGAGTATATGACATGAAAAGAAAGGATTACAAGCACCTTCTATATAAATCAAGAGCTAAATCATCAAAAAGCATACTAAATGTGGGATTAAAATATGTTACTTTTATGGTTTATCACCATGCAATCTCACAATCTCAGAAATATAAAGCTCAGCTAAACTTTCAAGCGAGTAGTCAAATCTTACCGAAATAAAATGGGCAGATTTCGTCAATCGGTCAAATATGACCCAAATCGCATCTTTCTTTCTCGGAGTTAGAGGTAATCCAGAAACAAAGTCCATTGTTATTCTATCCCACTTCCATTCTTGAATCAGATTTGGTTGTAGCAAATCGGACGGAACATGATGTTCAGCTTTTACTTACTGACAAACTAAACATTTCGAAACAAAGTCAGAAATGTCTCGTTTCATGCCAGACCACCAATAGTATTACTTCAGATCATGATACATCTTTGTACTTCCCGGATGGACAGATAGGCGACTGTAATATGCTTCATTCAAAATCAATTGAATTAACTCCAAATTTCTCAGAATATGATACGATCTCAAAATCTCAAACAATCATCAACAACTCGAAATTCAGATTTAGAATTCAATTCACACAGAGCTTGTTTTGATAACAACTTATTATCAACCTTCTGAGCATTACATATCTGTTGTAAGAACAACGATTTCATTTTCAATTCAGCTATTACAAAACTATAATCAGACAATTCTAACTGAGCATTTAAGGCACGCAATGCAATTGATGATTTTCGACTCAAAGCATCAGCAACAACGTTTGCTTTACCCGGATGATAATCTATCACAAGCTCATAATCTTTTAACAGTTCTATCCATCTTCTTTGACGCAGGTTCAAATCTTTCTGGGTTATCAAATATTTCAGACTATTATGATCTGAAAACACGTGACATTTCTCACCATATAGATAATGGCGCCAAATCTTAAGTGCAAACACAATCGCAGCTAATTCAAGGTCGTGCGTCAGATAGTTCTTTTCATGAGGCTTCAATTGTCTCGAGGCATAAGCTACAACTTTTCCTTCTTGCATCAAAACACATCCCAGTTCGTTTAATGAAGCATCGCTATAAATCACAAATTCTTTGCCCGATTCTGGTTGTACTAATACTAGAGCTTCTATCAACAAAGATTTCAACTGATCAAAACTGTTCTGACATTTCTCTGACCATTCATATCTAACATCTTTCTGAAGTAATCTTGTCAATGGAGTAGCTATCACTGAAAACCCTTTTACAAAACGACGATAATAACCAGCTAGATCCAGAAAACTACGGACTTCAGACACATTCTTCGGAGGTTTCCAATTCAGAATAGCAGAGATCTTGCTCAGATCAACACGAATCCCAAAAGTTGACACAATATGTCCCAGGAAACTAATCTCGTGCAACCGGAATTCACATTTGCTGAATTTTGCGTACAATTGCTTTTCTCGTAGAGTTTGCAACACAGTCCTCAAGTGTTCAGCATGCTTATTTTCATTCCGTGACTAAATCAATATATCATATATGAATACTACAACAAATTGATCTAAGTACGGTTTAAAAATTCTATTTATCAGATCCATAAAAATAGCAGGAGCATTGGTTAGTCCAAATGGCATAACTAAAAACTCATAATTCCCGTACCTCATTCTAAAAGCAATTTTCAGAATGTCTGAATCTTTAACTCTCAACTGGTAGTATCCTAATCTCAGATCAATCTTTGAAAATACAGTAGCTCCTTTTAACTGATCAAATAAGTCATCAATCCTAGGCAACAGATATTTGTTCTTTATGATCACCTTATTCAACTAACGGTAATCAATACACATTCTCATCATACAATCTTTCTTTTTCACAAATAGAACAGTGCGACTTTAACTCTTTCAACTCTGTCGGTGCCATTCTATACGGAGCTATTGAAATAGGTGCAGTACCAGGCATCAATTCAATACCAAACTCAACTTCACGAATTGGAGGTAAACTCAGTAACTCTTTAGGGAATACATCAGAAAATTCACAAACAATATGTACTGACTCAACTTTATTCTCAGATACTTTTGAATCAATCACATAAGAGAAATATGACTCATACCCCTTTTTCACATAACTTTGAGCTTTCAAAATCGATATCACAGCAGACAATCCACTCATTAGACTCAACCTGTACAATTTCATTATTCGGACATCTCAAATCTATAGTCTTTCTTTTACAGTTCATAATAGCATCATGCAAAGATAACCAATCCATACCTAGAATAATATCGAATTCATCAAATGGCAGAAGCATCAGATTGCAGGGAAATAATTATCTCAAAACATTATCGGACAGTTCTTGCATAATTGGCCAACAAGGACACTCTTACCTAAGGGGTTCAATACTTTTATAGCAAACTTAGTAGACTCTATAGGTAAAGTCTTACTGTATACTAAATTCATGCATATATATGAATGCGTAGAACCAGGGTCTATCAAAGCAATTACAAAAGTATCATAAAGAGTAAAAGTACCCGTTATAACATCAGGTGATGAAGGTTCCTCACGAGCTCGGATAGCATATGCTCTGGCAGGCGCTCTAGCTTCAAATTTACTACAGTGTCTCTCCTACACCTCAGACTACCACTAACAATTCTTGTATTCTTTGAAGGTCTACCCCTCCTAGGTGCATTATCAAGTCTCGGATTTTAAACAGTCTCTAGCTCGATGGACTCAGGAAAATCACGGATAAAATGATCAAGCGATCCACATCTGAAGCAAGCTTTGTTGTTTAATCTACATCTTCCGGGTGTCTTTTTCCACAATGCTTACATTCAGGTCGATCAGTCCAAACATTACCAACACTGGCCATTAAAGTTGTGGAGTCTTAGAACTCATTTGAGATCTATCTTGAGTCTAGTTCAAATGTCTCGCGTTATCCCTGGAACGACTTTGATCATCTTTAAATCTCTTTGGAGTAGACTGAAATGATTTATTCTGAAAGCTCTTTCTCATATCTTGGGCTTCAGTTTCAGCATTTCTTTTATCTTTCCCAAGTGCTTTAGCGTTGCATGCTCGATCAACGAGTGTAATGAACTCTTTTATTTCTAATATCCCAACTAGCAAACGGATATCTTCATTAAGAGCGTATTCGAATCTTTTGCACATTATAGCTTAAGATGATATACACTCTTGGGCATGTTGACTTAGTCGCACGAACTCCCTTCATATTTAGTAACATTCATTCGGCCTTGTTTAAGCTCTAGAAATTCCTTCTGTTTCTGATCAACGAATCTCTCACTGATATATTTCTTCTTGAACTCAATCTGAAAGAAATCCCATGAAACTCGTTCTCTCGGAAATAGAATTTAAGGTTTTCCACCATTAATAAGTTGCATCTCGGAGCAATGATACCACACATTTAATATATTATTTCGGAGTCAGATACATTTCATCAAACACTCAAATAGTATTTTCAATCTAGAACTCAGCCTTTTCAGCATCATCATTATTAGTAGCTCAGAATTCCTTAGCCACATACTTACGAATCTTATCAACCGGAGGCTTATTTAACAGATTCGGATACATAGCCAGTGGAACAACTATAGTCTGAGGGGGATTAACCGGGGGCGGGGGTTGCAAAATAGTTCAATTATTCCTCATAAATTGAGTGAACAATTCACCCATCAACTGGAAGAAAGCTTGTTTAGCTTCTCCCTCATGACCGCTCGTAGCTGGTCTCGAATCAAAAGGCACTGTCCTTTGCGCGGGAGCAGGTGCATTGCTTTCTAAGTCATCAGCTACGGCTCTTTTGGGATCCATTTCTATACAGAAATCACATTTATACGTCAAGATTCATCAAACTATCTAGCCTCTGACACGCTCCGTTACGGCTAGAATCACCTTATAATCATATACACTTATCTAGCCTATACATGCCATAATTAGCTATATACATTTTCAAAAGGGTACCAAAATAAGTTAGTGATGACAATCCTAGATGGCCCCAAGCCTTCAGTAGCTTTGACGACCTATAAAATAGAGAAAACATACACACAGAGTAAGCTTTACAAAGCTTAGTAAGTAATATACAAATAAACTTAGCATAGAAGACATAGTTGCAAATAGATCTATTGGCACATATCAAACACTTAGCTAACTATCACATATAAGCTTTGATTCATATACTTTTGACCACATTTGTCACTTTCATAAATCAAGAATCATATAAGCACATAGCTCATCTAGCCAAAACATTGCACCTTGTATCAATGATTTCATATACATAACATCATAGTAAGATCACAAAGATGCTTACCTTATATACACAATTTGTGTATAAACAGCATAACTGAAACAAATTTACAATTTCATAACTGTTCATAGCTCGGATTTGCAATTTGTAACACAGACTTGCCCGTTGAACCAATAGGAATCTAGTAGGATGCTCAGAAAGCTCAGATTAATCATACAAAGCCTATGTCCCAGACGAGGTCTTACATGCACTCAGATATCAATGCCACTGTCCTAGATAGGGTTTTACATGAATCAATACGATGCCGATGTCCCAGACATGGTCTTACTTATAAATCTCTTATCGATACCTACGTCCCAAATGAGGTCTTTTACATAGAATTCATATAGATGCCTACGTCCCAGACAAGGTCTTTTACAAAATTTCAAATCAACACCAACGTCCCGGACGTGGTCTTACATGATAAAATAGAACGGATACCTATGTCATGACATAGCTAATCCTATCTATTCCTAGGTTCGTACGGGACTTTTCAGACTTAATCACTATATCGGACTTATCTCTGAATTCATGCACCTAGCATCTCGTAAACATTCATTATCATGGATAGTCATATGAATATATTCAATTTAGTACAAATACATTTATTTGCATAGTGACTTACCTCGGATTCGGTTTATCGGGATGGAAACGGCTACTCGTTTACTTTCGCTTTCCCGCGATCTAAATCCATTTTCCTCGGTTCTTGATCTAAACATAATCAGAATTAATCCTTTTATTCACTATTTCATTCAATTTAATCCATACACACATATTTTGGGCTATTTACAATTTAGCCCTCACATTTGCACATTTTATCGATTTAGTCCAATTTTCTCAAAACATTAAATTCACAAAATCCACACATACAAATGCTTAGCCGAATACATATACATCACATACAAGCCCACATTCTTCATCAAACTTGCAATTTAGTCCCTCACTTTACCATTTTCTCATTTTAGCCCTATTTAGCTAAATTCATAAAAAATTCAAGAACAAAGTATGTTCATCTAACTCATATCTTTCATTTAACACCAAAAATCATCAAAAAACTTAACATATCATCAATAGCATCTCACACAAACATTATCAATTCATCAAATTGAGACATGGGTTTGATAGCTCTCAAAGCAACGATTACAAAAACATAGAAATTATCAAAAACTGAAACCAAATCATACCTTAATTTAAGCTTACAAAGGACGAATACCAAGCTTCTTTCTATTTTCTTTTCTTTTTGTGTTTTCAGCAAGAAAGTGATGAAAATAAAGCCACTCTCTCATATTTCTTTTATTATAATAACTTATATAATATAATACTAATTTAACATATAGTTTAAACTTAGTTTAAACTTATAAAACATATAGTATTAGTGCAAAATCACACTTAACGCGTCCACTATTATAGTTTTGGCTTAATTGCCACATAAGGCCTCCCTCTTACAAAGACATATCATATAAGTGTTTTAACTTATACCAAGCGACTTTTATATTTATTGCAATTCAATCCTTTTTGTCAATTTGAACACACAAATAGGCGAATTAACTTACGAAAATTTACCACATGCATAATCACTTATCAGAGACATAAAATATTATTAAAATATTATTCAAACTCAGATTCATGGACCCAAAACCACTGTTCTGACTAGGTATAAATCAAATGTTACAGATGGTGGTTATGCGGTCGCATGCTCAAGTTTAATGCCATCAGATGAGGATGCTTTATAAACCCCATACATTAGTTTGAGACCAAATCATAGAGAAAAAAATGGTCTTTCTAATATTATCAACTTATTTTTTTCTCTATCTCCACCAAAGTAGTATCCTTAACCTCATGATTCAGAACCTGTGATAGAGTTGGGGCAAGATGACTTTTAGATGGAGGAGTGACTGTGACATTTGAGAAAATCTGAAACGTGACTCAGGGTGGCAATAAAGAACTCATTAATAACTACAACCATTGCCACCTAGACTCGAGTTTTAGCTTTTCCTCCAATGTCACAATGACTCCCCATCTAAAAGTCTTCTTGACCCCAACTCTGTCATAGGTTTCGGATAGTAAGGTTAGGATACTACTGATAAACCATAAAAGTAACATATTTTAATCCCACATTTAGCATACTTTTGGATGATTTATCCCTTGATTTATGTAAAAAGGTGCTCTTAATCCTTTCTTTTCATGTTTTATACTCAGGAAAGCACCTAGGGATGAAAAGAACGAGAAACGAGCCTAAAATAGACCAAATTGGGCCAAAAAAAAATTGACATGGCCTAGGCCCAAGATCACATGGCCATGCCTCATTAAATTACTAGAACATGGCCTGGACCCCGAAACACATAGGCGTGTCTCTTCAGCAGACTCGACCACGACCTGAAATTGATTCACACGAGCATGTGCCATGGCCGTGTCCCTACCATGGCCAAGAGGAATTTCACTCAAATTTGGATACTTAAAGGCAAAGAAACACATTCCAAAGACTATTCAAACACCCAAGTAGGAATTATACTTGAATTAGGATACTTAGAGGACAAGTGAGGCATCTTAAAGCCTATATAAAGACCCTAGAGGCCAACCTGAAGGAGATGTTAGGGGGTTCAGTAGAAACCTTCTACCAGAGCCAGCGGTTAGCTAGGCCAAGGAGCCGAGCCAGAAGGCCAGATTCGTGGGAATCACTCAAAGATAGCCAGTTGATCCATCTCAAGAAGCTGGAATTCTATTCAAGACGATGGATCTCTCCTTCACTTCCTTCAGGGGGTTTTAGGGATTTCTTATGTTTTGTTTTATGTTTTCTCTTGAGATGTTTTATTTTATCATTATGAACTAAACCCTTCAGATACCTGAAGGGGATGAAACCTAGATGAATCTTGTTATTGTTTTCTAAACTATATGATAAATACTTAGTTTGTTCTTAATTATGTGTGCTTAATTCTTGTGTTAATATTTCTGGGATATTGATTCAAGTTGAATGTGCTTAGGTGGTGGAGCAAAAGTCCCTAATTAAGAGTAGATCTAGCATAATTAAGTGGAGTTGATCGCACACCTAGAGATACGGTGACAAGATTTTGCCGAATTAGGGTGAAACCTAATATGGGAGTCCATAGATCGAATTAATGTGATTCTAGGGGTTTTAATTAGAAAGAGATTTCAATTAATAAACCTAGGGTTAGACGTTATTAGCCTCAAGAGAGGGTTTAATATAAATTAAGGAGTCTTACGAATCAAGCTAAGTGAATAAATCGTCTGGTTTAGTGTTAGATAACAAGTGAAGTCTAGGTGGATTCTTCCTAAGGGTATCGTCGTATTCAATCGAGTTTTTCCAACAGTATTTCCCCAATTCATTCTTTTTTTCTTTGCATCTTTAGCTTAGTATTTAGTTAAATATAGATTTAATCAACCAAATCATTTAATACTTAGGCTAAATAATAGAAAGAAAGTGAGTATTAGTACTTTTAGTTCCTTTGGGTTCGATAATTCGGTCTTGCCTAAACTATACTACTGTTCGATAGGTGCACTTGCCTTAAGTCGTTGTCAGAGTTAGTTTCTAGGTTTGATCATTCTCTTTATAAATTTTAAAACTTGACAATTCAAACGATCAACTACTTTGGTAGAGATGGTGAAAAATAATACATTGGTTATACTAGAAAGCCCTCTATTTTTCCCTATGATTATGGCCTCAAACTTACATATGGGGTTTATAAAACATCCTATTCCGGTATCATGAAACTTGAACCCATGAAAGTATAACTATTGCCAACTGGGGGCTCGAGTTATACTTCAACTCATGACCATATAACCATCGTCAACTAGGAGCCCTAGTTATACTTAACTAGTGATCGTATAATAGCCGTGAACTGGGAGTTTGAGTTGCAATGCGATAGGCTTCTAAGGTGATGGTTTCATCTAGACACAGAAGATGAAATGTGTTGGCTCCGAGAACTATCGTATCATCGTGAACTCAAATGCACCTTAAAACTATCACAATGTCCACCTCAAACACAAACACAAATAAATCTTTCTCCCCAAATATCCAACATCCAACACAAAAAAAAAAAAAAAAAAAGAAAATTGGAAACAAAAAATGTGTCCTGCTGTAACACCCTAAACTCGGCCCAGACGTTATGGCCGAATCTGGTGATATCACAATGAAGTGTTTTTCGAAAACATTGTTTCTTTAGAAAAATCTATGCTTATTGTAAAACCTCATTTATGTATCTTAACAGAAGTTGAGGGGTCTTGTTCTTTCAAAACTTAAGTATTTTTGGTAGAACATTAATCATATTAATTTGTCACTGTATTTTAGAACCAATTTTGATGTGGAATCTTATATTATAAATTATGAAAACGTGGTGTTTTGAAACCAATTATCTTTTGGAAAATCGCAATCTACTACTAACCAAATGTAAACTAAAATAAGTAAAATCCCCAAATTAAAAGTTAAAAATTTAAGAGGCCTTATTACATAACAAAAACCCAATTAAATTCATAGGAAATAAACTTAAATAAATAAATAATTGCGATTGTGTGGCCACCTCTGACTCCCTCGCAGCACCAATCTGCCTAAGACTGGGGATTACCTGTACAGTTAAATAGAGAAGTGAGTTTACGAAAACTCAGTGTGTAACCCCATGCAAATAACCAACCAATTATGCCTTTAGGCAAGAACAGTCTGGGCCTAAGCCCAAGTCAATAACAGTTCAGTCCAGTTGGGCCTTAGCCCATTATAATATTAGTGTGGGCCTTAACCCATAATAGTATCTGTAACAGTTTAAGCATGCAATTAGAATTCCTACCCATCCAGCCTCTACACACCACTCCGTCCAACCCAACACTCCATGTGGGGATAAAATCACCCACCATCCCTACTCTCAAAAAATTAGCACCATTTATGCACTAAGCGATATTTATGAGAGTGCCATAAATGACATTTTGTCCAACATAATAATCCCATCCCATGCAACATATTACACATGAATGCAACCATACATATATATATCATGGCATGCTCATATACGGTCATACATAACATAGGGGCATAATAGTCATTTTATCAATTTGGGGTCTAAGTGTACTTACCGATCCATCAATAGCTCCACAATCATCTCGGGCGACCCATGCAACCTTAGCAGTCAAACAATACAAATAGGCCCAAGGCCCATTATGCGGCCCATGTAGGCCCACACGCTCGTGAGGCCCACTTAGCCCAAAAATGGCTTGGCCATGTAATTTATACAGCTCATCCCAAATTTTTCAACATGCTTGTGTGATTTACCCGTGTGGGGCCCACAAGCCAATTGGGTCCACACAGCCCAACATGGCCCAAAATGGCCCAAGACCATGAAATTGCTCATGGTGGTCTCGATAGTCTAACACCCATATTTTATGCGTTCGGTTCATGACACGAGCAAGCGCACACTCGTGTAGCATCAATTTTTATACCTTTTTTTGGCTTTTACCGGTTTATGATTTGGTAATGTTACACACCTGGTTTCGATTCCTCACGAACAGTCGTTCATTCACTCACCAACCTTCAATCAAACCATGGTGATTCCCCACGAATCTTAGACTTCAACAATTGATTAGGAGTTTCTAGAGTGTTTTCTTAACGAAAGAGAGCGAGAGAATCAGATAGAGGATGGGTTCGACACTAGCACGGCCTTTCACTTTCGATTTGTTGTGAAATGGAAGGAGTCAATGAAGAGGATTGGTTTTGGCAGCAAAACACTTGAGGGAGAAGAGGAGGTTCGGTTTAGGTGAGAAGAGAGAAACAAAATTGGTAGAGACAACTAAGGCCTATTCAGCCAACACAGGGGAAAAAGGAAGAAGAGGGAGAAAAGAAGAAAGGTATTCAGCCAAGGAGAAAATAGGTGTCAAAAAGTGCAACTAAAGAAAGTGTAGATGCCCTTACCACAATCAGTTAAAGAGAGAAACAAAGTAGAAACTGAAAAGAAAAAGAAATGGGAAAAATAGAGATTTCGATAGAGAGCCAACGTCGAAATTCAGGACTCCATTACCTCTTCCCTCATTCCTTGATTTTCTCCTCAAATCTCTCCTCAAATCACTCCACCTGATCACACTCCCCTCAACCATTCAAGTTAAATTCACCTCAACCACTTCAGTGTTTTAGTCAACCTCCAACACCTCCCAGAGCACAACAGCAAAATAACAATTCTCCTGCCAATACCAAGATTCAAACCTCAATTCTCTGGCCTATGCAACACGCCACTCCCAAGCTCGAACCCAAGACTTCTCAGACACTCCCAAGCACACCCAAATCACATAGCCACTAAAGCAGACAGGTATTTATGTTAAAAACATGCAAAAATAAATACCTAAGTTTTGAAGCATTACACCTACTCTATTTCTCTCCAAAATCGACCCATTTTCCTAAATATGAGAAAAAATGACGTAAAACCCTAATTAATTTTTAAAATTGGCTTTTCTTCTAATTTAGCTAAAATTTACTACTAGATTTAGTTTTTTTTCTTCTTTGGAATGCATTAGCATCTTTGTAGGCTAAAGATTACAAAATAATACCTTTTGACATATATAGTGTAAGTATGTTTTCTTTTACTATTAATTTTAGTTTTGAAAGTTAAGACATAATCATTCTTTGATGAATTTAAAAGGGCATTTGGTATGATGGAGAGTGATCAATTTCTTGAGAATTTCATTGGTAGGAGAATGATTTTTGTATTTGGTATGCTGAAAACTTTAACTTCCCTAGGAATGTTACTTTCTTCTGGGAGTTATTTTCCTTCAAACATGACCATGTATTGATACATGTTCATCATGTACTAATATATGCTCTATAGGAATTGATACTTTCCAGTATGTATATTGGGAGGTTTATTTGTTCACTTCATCTTTTCACCTATTGTATATTGGGAGGTTACTAGTTTTGCCACAAAAGTAGAAAGGTTTCTAATTCAGCCTTTATAAAAGCTAGAGGGTTTAGTTGAGTAGTAAAAACTAGGGGTGAGATTTTATCTTACCATTAAGAAAAATATAGGGACTGTAAAGGTCTTAACTTTTCCTTGAAAGGTACAATTTAAAGTAATGAATTCAAAAATACTTAGTTGAGTGGAGGTAGTCAATTGGATCGATCCACTATAAATTTATTTTCCAAACTTTTCCTTCTCTTCCTTTTTAATTTAGAAAAGTTTGTAAAGTTTGTAAAATTCCATCACCCCCTCTTGATATTTTTGGGCCTAAAAATTTTAATTAATCTTTTGTCTTTGTTCTATCTTTTTAGCTTTTTTTATAGATATTTTTTTGGATTTCTTTTGTGTGATGGGTGTCTTTTACACTAGCATGATTTTTAAAATAGAAAAGGAACTAAATTATTAGAATTTAAAGCAAATAGACTAAATTTCAAGTGTTTGAAGAATACAAAAACTAATGGCATAACTTATAAAATATCAAATTTACTTTAATCTATATATGTTCGCTCAACCTGAATCTATCCTTCGAAAATTTGAAGCTTGAGCCTAACAAATATGGATCTAAACGTGCTTGGATTTAGAAAATTTAATCCCGAAAAATCTAATCTTGAGAAAAACTAAAGAGAATCCCCTTTTTTTTATATAGTTATATATAAAACAAACTTTTCGTAATTAACAACTCGTCTTATAATATATACTTACTTTTTTGAACCATTAAATGAATAAAATTGTTTTTCAATTATCTAGTAGCTAGGAAGCACCGACACGAGGAAAATCCTCGTACCGATTAGTCGTCTTGGTGTCGACACGGACACGCATTTCTTGACATAAAGGATACATCGGGGACGCTTTGAAGCGTGTCAAAAATGACACTACCAGATTCTACACATGATGTTGGGTTTTTTTGCAGAGAATGAAAAACAGAGCAAAGCAAAGGTAAGGATGGTAAATGAGAAAGGAAAAAAAGGGTAAATGGGGAAGAAAATAAAGGGATGCATAAAAAAGAAAAAAAAAAAGTTAACGCTGAAAGAAAGTTAATCTTTGTGTCAAAAAAGAAAGAAAGAAAAAATGAATGTTGTCTTCTTGTGTAAGAAAAAAAATAGTTAATGTATTATTTTATATAGTTATAAATTTATAATAGGTAAGAAAGTAAAACAAATTATAGTAATATAAAAATATTTAAAGTAAACATAATAAAAATATGTGAGACCCATATAAATTAGATTTAAAATAATTAAAAATTAATTTTAATTATAAATTAATAAATATATGTGTGACCCAAATTCTTGTTAAATATTTTGTCATATTTTATGTAATGATAAGACAACTTAATGGAAAAAATTGATTATATCAATATTTTCATTTATGTTGAGTATTTTAACATAAATAAATATATATAATAAAAATATTTTTTTATTGACGTATCCTACCGTATCCGTGTCCTCATTTTTAAAAATTACCATGTCGTCGTATCCGTATCGTGTCGCACCCGTATTGCGTGTCCGTGTCCATGCTTCATAGTCTAGTAGTAATAACTACTAGATAAATCTCAAAATTATGTATTCATACAATTGATGTGATAGGTTTACACAACCTAAAGGCCCAATAATAAAGTCAAAGGCCAAGCAAATCAAACCAAAATTCAATCAATGACAATATGTGAGGTAAAAAAAAAAAAAAGGTTACTAATATGTGTGTAAGTTTGTCCAAGTCAAGGATGAAATTAGAGTCATTTGAAGGGGGTTGTGGTTTCTTTTTGTTTTTAAGGTTTCTTATGACTTCTACATGCCACTTTTCATCTTTTCTGTCAATCTTCTTTATTTTCTTCTTTATTCTACTTTGTTCCTGTTTAATTAAATACATCTTAATTATGTATTTTAATTGCCGCCTTTAATTTTTAAATTCTTAGATCTAACTTGGATTTATTTGCGTTTTAGTTTGTGCCAAACTCCAATATTTCCTTCTTCGTATAGAACACTAAGGCAAATCCATGATTTGGACAATCTTACGATCCTGTTCCGCACACATCTCTATCATTTGGTATCAGTTTCTTGGGCATTTTAGATGTTTTTTATGTTCTTATAAACTGATTTCTAGCAAACAGTCTCAAAATAATTTATTTTTTACCTAGAAAGTTTTTGGGTAAAAAATATTTTTAGTGGGTAAACGTTTTCCAAACTATTTCAAATTTTAAATACTAATTCTTGAAACTCGGTTAGAATATTAAAAAATATTTCCCACAAAAAAGTGATCGAAAATGTAAAAAAATACGAAAAATAAAAAAATAAAAAAAATATTTCGTGAGTTGAATTTTGTGCCAAAACTTTCTAGATGATAACTACATTATTTGAGAAGGCTACATTTTAATTTTCATGAGTTATTTGAAATTTAGAACACCTTGAATGAAGTTTGTCAAGTTGCTTCGCAATTTTTTGAGTTTTCAAGTTTATGTGATTTTCATTAACTCTTAGCCTTAGGTTTTCATTTATTTTTTCTTTTATTATTCCTTTACGCATTCTAAGACTTTATTGTTTATTGTGTTAGTAGGTTAAAGCACGTTGCACATTCCTTCCTCCATGCAACAGAATTCTTTGGAGTCTAACCGATTTTGGGCTCCTAGTGCCATTAGGTTTGTTAGTTAGATTCTTTCACATTATGATTGGTTGATATAAAAACTTTTAAAAGACTCACAAGATTAATTTTTACCTCATTGAGAATTTTATGCTTATTTCTGAGTGCATAACGGTGAGGTTTGCTTAATTTTTTTAATTTATAAGTGTGTTCTTTTTAAGCTTTCATAATGACTCGTGATACTCGTAGTAGCAATGGGAGTGATAATCTGAATGAAATGCCACCAGTTATGTAACACCCCAAACCCAGCCCAAACATTACGACCGAATCTAGCATGCTACAAGGTAAATTGAAAACTATCTTTCAGTGACTTTAGGAAAAACCATAATTTTAAAAAAAAAAATTTACGGTTAAAGCTGTGACTTTGTTTATAAAAAATCAGATTCAAACGACTTTCAGGAAAAAGGTTATTTTGACAAGAGTTATCATTGTTAAGAAAATCCAGAGTTTTATCAAAAATAACTTGTAAACCGTTCGTTAACATTTTTGAAAGACATTTGTTTAATGTTTTAGGAAAAATCTCGTGTTGAACATTTAATAATAATTAGTAATCAAATTAAAAACTAAAACCCAACTAAAAATTACCAAATGCCTTATTACAACAAGAATCCGAATTAAAAGAAATTTAATTAATGCAAGAAAAGTTCTGAAAAGAAAATTCTTTATGATCTCCACGAGTCGCCTCGACTCCCAAATCCACGATCTCACGATTACACGAAAAGTTAGGGAAAGGGTGAGTCACAGAGACTCAGTGTGTAAATCCATCAAAACACATAAAACAGCCCACGGCCCACAATCTCGTGCTCAGCTCATACATGATATCATACAACTACATGAATGCATCAAGCCCAGCCCAACCTAGTTTTTTTCCATCCTCTACATGCCATCCCGTACCAGCCATCACACCGTGGGGATTTCTACAATCAACCCTCCATCTGCTACACCCCGTCTTGATAGTCATGCTGTTAGTTATAATACCGATCACGATATGACCTTATAAATAGATGTGGCAGTGCCACCTATCACTATGTGACCTTATAAACGAATGTGGTAGAGCCACCGATCACTATGTGACCTTATAAACAAATGTGGCAGAGCCACCAATCACTATGTGACCTTATAATCAACACTTCCCATTTATCATCATCCATATCCCATGCATAATATACATATCATAATGAATGCAACATGCCATCATCCATGTAATAGATTATCACATACGAACAAGCTCACAATAAATTGTTATAGTTACATACCTGGCACTCCTTGCCTTACCATACGGGTATTTCGACTGTATACACGGCCTTTTCCGGCTTTTCAGCCCAACCAATTAATATTATAGTTAAAATAGAGTGTGTTAGGGATTACACACATGGTAACACGCAAAACAATACTCTTTACGTCGACACTATCGATAGCAGTAACGGTCGCTATTTGCCTACGACTCTGTTCTGAAGCCGGTCCACAACTTGGTGGCCAATCTCGGACTGTTGACACCGCACGTTTCTTAAACTTAGGGGCTGGGTTTATCGGTCCAACCCCCTCCTTTTCCTGATGGGTATTGGATTTCATCAAAAGATCTTGTTAGAAGGTACTATAAGGAAATATGGTTGTTTAACAACAACACAAGATTAAGTTAACAAATACGATAAGCTAACCTAAACAAAAATCTAAAGAGAACCCCTTACCTTGAAATCCCAAAAAGAGATATAGGGCTCAGAGGTTAATGATTTTCGACTTGAGATTCAGATGATTTGATTAGCTTGAATTCCCGAAATACGCGCCCCCCAAAGAGAAACAAGAAGATAGAAAATGTCAGGCCAAACGATGGCCTCATCAAGCAAATTAGCCATTTGGCTTTGGCTTCCAAAATCGAAAGGGAGATACAAAATAGAAGAAATCGCCTCTTACCTTAACATAGAAGATTCGAATAACACCTAGGAGAAATCGGCACAAGCACAACAGTAGAGAAGATTCGGTAATGACTATGGTAGAAGAGAACAAGAGGAAAGAACCTAAAATGAAAATAAAAGAACTTCAAATGGAGGCTTAGGAGTTTCAGCTTTTAGAGAAATCAGGAGAGGAATATAGGAGAATGGCTAGGGAGATTCGACTAGTAGAAGAAATTAGAGAAGAGAATAATGGACAAGGAGTATTCAGCTTTCTGCCAAAAATGGAGAAGGGTTTCACTTTTAGAAAGAACAAATAAAGAAGAAAACAGAAAAAAGAGATCACAGACAAAATGGTGGGTGCTTTCGATTTTGAGTGATGCAAAAGAGAAAAAGGTTCCAGAAGGAGGCAACAAGTTTTATTTAAGTGAAGAAGAAGTGGGGAACAAACAAGAAAAGAAGTGAAAAGACAAAGAGTTGAAACTAACCAAAATTTGGCACCTATAAACCCCAAAGTCAAAAATTGCACCTTGATCACATGCCCATCCCTTTCTTTTCTCATCAATTTCCTCTTGACCACCTGTTTGAATTATTTTGAATGCTTCAAACTCCACTTTTTCCTCCCAGCCACTCATTCAAATTTGTTGACCAGGTCTCCTCTCCCATCCTGAAGTGTCTCAGTCGAAATCTGTCGCTGCTCTCCTTGACGCCAAAAATAATCCCCAAAATGAGCTTCATGCGACTTGAACCTGCTCCCTCTCTGCTCCCTTGTGGCGTCACCTTCTAACTCCTATGTGGCATCACCTTGCCACTTTACCAACACCTTGCTTGTGTCAATCAAAACCAAACAATCACCCTTAGGTCCTATTCTAGCTAGCTCTCCCACTAAAGTGCCCAAAAAGAAAATTTTGGCTAGGGCTCCGACTTATCCCCAGGCTTTTCCTAGACTCCCATACACCTTAAACTAGCACATTAAACAGAGCATACACACAACACACATAAAATACATAACCCCTAAATTAGGATATTATAGTTCTACCCCTTTAGAAAAATTTCGACCTCAAAATTACCTGGTCAAAAGAGATACGGGTATTGCTGACGCATCACTTCTTCTGGTTCCCACGTAGCTTCCTCAGAACCATGATTACGCCACAAAATCTTAACTAACTGAATTGTCTTCCTGCATAACACTTTGACATCACGATCCAAAATATGATCTGGTTCCTCTTCAAAGGATAGATCATGTCTTACATCAATCTCTTCCACTGGTACCATGTGAGATGGATCCGAACGATAGCGTCTTGGCATCAAAATGTGAAACACATCATGAATCTGACTTAACTCTGTAGGTAACTCGAGTTGGTAAGCTATTGATCCCACACGCTTCAACACACTATAAGGCCCAATGAACCTGGGGCTTAGCTTGCCTTTCTGTCCAAACCTTAGCACCTTATTCCACGGTGAAACCTTTAAGAACACCTGGTCACCCACCTCAAATTCTATATCCTTACGCTTTAGATTAGCATAGGATTTCTGTCTATCCGACGCTTACTTTAAACGAGTCTGAATTAACTTAACCTTATCCTCTATTTTTCAAAACCAATTCTAGACCCAACAACTGGTGCTCGTCCAACTCTGTCCAACACGTAGGAGTACGACACTTCTGACCATATAATGCTTCATACGGTGCCATCTGAATACTCGATTGGTAGCTATTGTTATACGCAAATTCGCTAACGGTAGAAATTCTTCCCAACTCCCTCTGAAGTCTAAGACGCAGCCCCTCAACATATCCTCTAGGATCTGAATTACCCTCTCTAACTGTCCATCAAACTGCGGATGAAACGCTGTACTGAAATCTAACTTTTTCCCCAACGCTTGATGCAATGCCTTCCAAAATCTTGACGTGAATCTCGGGTCTCTATCTGAGATGATAGACACTTGTACACTATGCAACCTTACGATCTCTGCTACATACAACTTAGCCAATTTCTAAAGAGAGTAGTCAACACGAACTGGTATGAAATGAGCAGACTTCGTCAATCGGTCAACAATTACCCATACCGAATCCTTTTTAGTACGCGTAAGGGGTAGCCCACTAACAAAATCCATCGTAATCCTCTCCCACTTCCACTGTGGAATTTTTAATGGATGCAACAAACCCGAAGGCAACTGATGTTCTACTTTTACATGCTGACATGTCAAACACTTACTTACAAACTCGATTACTTCTTGCTTCAGACCCGACCACCAAAACTATTTTCGTAATTCTCTATACATCTTACTTTCGCCAGGATGCATAGCATATGGGCTACTATGCGCTTCCTAAAGCATCAACTGTCTTAACTCATCTCCTTCGACATGCAAACCTTCTTACGAAAACACAGAGCCCCATCACTATTCAAACTAAAATCCTCAACCCCATCATTCTGTACTTGAAGTAGTCGAGCACTCAAGGCATCATCCAACAACTATTTCTCCTTAATCTGACTAATCCAAGAAGGTTTCACTTGCAATTTAGCTAATAGACTTCCATAATAATACAAGTTGAGATGAGCAAACATTGCTCTCAAATCATAGATCACCCTACGACTTAATCCATTTGCCACCACGTTAGCTTTACCTGGATGGTACTCAATCGAGCAATCATAATCCTTCAATAGTTCAATCCACCGCCGCTGCCTCAAATTCAATAATAGACTTCTCACCATACAGATAATGCCTCCAACTTTTCAAAGCAAACACTACTGCCGCCAATTCCAAATCATGCGTGGGATAATTTAACTCATGCGGTCTTAACTACCGAGACGCATACGTAATAACTTTTTCGTCTTGCATTAACACACATCCTAAACCCGTGTGCAAAGCATCACAGTAAACCACAAACTCATTTCCAGTCTCCGACTGAATCAACACTAGAGCCTCCGTCAAAATTCTCTTTAGCCTTTCAAAGCTCTCTTGTTGTTTATCAAACCAAACAAACAGAACCCCTTTTCGTAACAACTTGGTCAATGGTGCCATAATCAAAGAAAGCCTTTCAACGAATCTTCAGTAATATCCAGCCAGACCAAGAAAACTTTTGACTTCTGCCACAGACTTAGGTGGCTTCCAATCCAAGACAGCTTCAATTTTTTGGGGATCAATACTAATCCCCTCTGCCGACACAACATGGCCCAGAAAAGTAACTTCGCTTAGCCAAAATTTGCACTTACTGAATTTGGCGAACAATTGCTTCTCCCTCATGATTTGCAAAACCAGTCGAATGTGTGAATCGTGCTCCTCCTCTGACTTTGAATAAACCAGAATATCGTCTATAAATACTACGATGAACCGGTCCAAATAGGGTTGGAAAACTCGATTCATCATGTCCATAAACGCTGCTGGTGCATTGGTTAGCCCAAACGGCATCACCAAAAATTCATAATGTCTATAGCGAGTACGAAATGTCGACTTATGGATATCCGCTTCCTTAACCTTGATTTGATGATACCCTAACCTCAAATCTATCTTCGAAAAGATTGAATCCCCCTTCAATTGATCAAACAAGTCGTCAATCCGCGACAATGGATATTTGTTCTTGATTGTCAATTTCTTCAGCTAGCGATAGTCAATGTACATACGCATTGATCCATCCTTCTTCTTAACGAATAACACCGGTGCTCCCTATGGTGATACACTCGATCGGATAAAACCTCGATCCAAAAGTTCCTTAATCTGGGCTTTCAATTCCACTAACTTTTTTGGCGCCATTCTATAAGGAGCGATAGATACAGGTGCCATCCCCAGAAGGAGATCAATTCCAAATTCCACCTCGCGATCCGGGGGTAATCCTGGAAACTCTTCTGGAAAAATATCAAGAAACTCTTTCACTGTCCTAACATCACCCACAGACAATTCCTTGACCTCCAAAGCACAAACCAAGGCTATGAATGCCTCACATCCTTTCCTCATCATTCTTTCAGCCTTTAAGGTGGACACTACATTAGACAAATAGTTCCTCCTTTCTCCTATTACCACCACCTCTTCGTCCTCAGGAGTACGGACCACTATACGCTTAGCAGCACAATCCAGATTTGCTCGAAACCTTACTAACCAGTCCATCCCTAAGATCAAATCGAACTCCCCAAATGGTAGTTCCATCAGATCAGCCGAAAAAGCCACCCATTGCACTTCAAAAGGTACATCCCTATAAAGTCTATTTACCACAACCGATTGTCCTAACGGACTAATTACTGCCATCACCCTAGAAGCAATCTCAGAGTCTATGCTTAAAGTTCCAGATACCACACTAGCAACATAAGAATGTATCGATGCAATGTCAATCAATGCAGGAAGAAGCAATCCAAAGATTAAGAACGTATTGATTATGACGTCCAGTGCATCCCCCTCCTCTCTGCGTCTAGCTACATAAACCAACCCTGAATGTCTTGCATCGGTGTTTCCTGCACCTTTGCCTAGCATTCCATGACCCCAACCAAAACCATTACCTCCTTTAGCCAGACTACGACCTCTCTGCGGTTGCTGACCTCCTCTACCCGGCTAAGTATAACCCTGACTCCCTGGCCTTGTACCATCCTCCTCCTGTGGACAGTCTCTAATCTGATGATCAGTAGATCCACACCTGTAACATCTTCTGTTACTTGTCCAACACTCTCCCAAATGGAATTTACCGAGCACACCTTTGAGACTGCCTATCAGCAACGGGCCTCACCACCCGATTTGGCCCATCCATCCTAGGTCTTTTTTGACAATGCCCAGCTAACCCTGACGATCCAAAGTTCCTTTTATTACCACTTCTATCTATATCCTGATTCTGCTTTTCTGACCGCTTTACCTCCTCGGCTATCTTAGCCTTTTCCATTAGAATAACAAATTCCCTCTCTTACTGTGGGGCTATCAACACACGCAAATCCTCAGACCATCTTCAAACTGAACACAATGTTCATGGTTCATGCATAACGGTGCGTGGCCACTATTACCCCAAGCATACGCCAGCGTCCACTAGCTCGATCCGATGTACTTACTCTAAAATGTGGTTTTGAAGGAATCCCAGGTGATACGATCAGCCACTGTACCATCCCTAACCATAAGCCACCACTGATACGCTTCATCCCGAAGGAGAGATACAACCCCTTTCAACTATTCCTCTTCTGTGAAATTGAGATCATCCATTATACGCTCAACTGCCTCCAACCAATACTTAGTTACATTAGGGGATACACCAGAAATACCCCTAAACATTTCTGCTTCATTGGCTCGAAGTCATTTCGACATGGATTTCTGAGCTCCTGTACCCACGCCTGCCCCAGCAACTCTCTCCAAGACTCGTAACATTACCTGAAACACCGCATCATCTCTGGGCATTTGATCCTAAAATTCTGCTTCCGCAGCTGGTGGTATTGGCATCTCATTTCCTGACCCATGACCAGATCCCACTGGCTCGACATAGCAATCCTGCCTCTACCACGACCACGCACACCACATCCATGCCCCCTAGTGCTCATGACTAACGTGGCCACTTAATCTGATTAAAAGTTTTATGAGTTAGTATTTCTTTCACTAATTAACACCAAGTAGTTTTATGGAAAATAGTCTTATAGAGTAGTTTTTGCAAGACACATCAAAAAGTTTCAGTCTTTAAAGTTTGGGTCTCTTAGAACTCATAAATACTCATTCATGCTATCAACCATTTCAGGCATACATCACCCAATAGTTAAAAACACTTACCTGGGTGGATCGAGTGTTGGTAGACTCAGATGCCATATTTTGATCAAAACAATTTTCTCTAATTCACATTGATTTTATAAAACACTATTAAACCTATTTCACATCTCGAGTGTTTGCAACCTAGGCTCTGATACCAAAATTATAACACCACAAACCCGCCCAAACGTTATGACCGGATCTGGCATGTTACAGGGTAAATTGACAACAATCTTTCAGTGGCTTTGGGAAAACCATAATTTTAAAAAAAAACTTTTCGGTTAAAGCGATGACTTTGTTTATAAACAATCAGATTCAAATGACTTTCAGGAAAATGGTCATTTTGACAAGAGTTATCATTGTTAAGAAAATCCAGAGTTTTATAAAAAATAACTTGTAAACCGTTCGTTAACATTTTTGAAGGACAGTTGCTTAATGTTTTAGGAAAAATCTCGTGTTGAACATTTAATAATAATCAGCAATCAAATTAAAAACTAAAACCCAACGCAAAATTACCAAAGGCCTTATTACAATAAGAATCCCAAATTAAAAGAAATTTAATTAATGCAGTAAAAAGTTTACGAAAAGAAAATTCTTTATGGCCTCCACGAGTCCACCTCAGCTCCCAAATCCACAGTCTACTAATTACCTAAAAAGTTAGGGAAAGGGTGAGTCACAGAGACTCAGTGTGTAAATCTATCAAAACACATAAAACGGCCCACGGCCCACAATCTCGTGTTCATCTCATACATGATATAATACAACTACATGAATGCATCAAGCCCAGCCCAACCTAGTTTTTTTCATCCTCTACACACCATCCCGTACCAACCATCACACCGTGGGGATTTCTACAATCAACCCTCCATCCACTACACGCCGTCTTGATAGTTATGCTATCAGTTATAATACCGATCATGATGTGACCTTATAAATAGATGTGGCAGCGCCACCGATCACTATGTGACCTTATAAACGAATGTGGAAAAGCCACCGATCACTATGTGACCTTATAAACAAATGTGGGAGAGCCACCGATCACTATATGACCTTATAATCAACACTTCCCCTTTATCATCATCCATATCCCATGCATAATATACATATAATAATGAATGCAACATGCCATCATCCATGTAATAGATTATCACATACGCACAAGCTCACAATAAATTGTTATAGTTACATACCTGGCTCTCCTTGCCTTACCATACGGGTATTTTGACTGTATACACAGCCTTTTTCAGCTTTTCAGCACAACCAATTAATATTATAGTTAAAATAAAGTGTGTTAGGGATTACACACCTGGTAACATGTAAATCAATACTCTCTACGTTGACACTATCGATAGCAGAAACGATCGCTATCTACCTACGAATCTATTCTGAAGCTGGTCCACAACCCGATGGCTAATCTCGGACCGCTGACACCGTACGTTTCTTAAATTTAGGGGCTGGATTTATGGGTCCTACCCCTTCCTTTGCCTGATGGGTATTGGATTTCATCAAAAGATCTTGTCAGAAGGTACTATAAGGAAATATGGTTGTTTAACAACAACACAGGGTTAAGATAACGAATACGATAAGAGAACCTAAACAAAAATCTGAAGAGAACCCCTTACCTTGAAATCCCGAAAAGAGATATAAGGCTTAGAGATTAACAATTTTTGGCTTGAGATTCAGATGATTTGATTAGCTTGAATTCCCGAAATATGCACCCCCCAAAGAGAAACAAGAAGATAGAAAATGTTAGTCCAAACGATGGCCTCATCAAGCCAATTAACCAATTGGCTTTTGCTTCCAAAACCGAAAGGGAGATAAAGAAATAGAAGAAATTGCCTCTTACATTAACATAGAAGATTCGAATAACACCTAAGAGAAATCGGCACAAGCACAACAGTAGAGAAGATTCGGCAATGACTATGGTAGAAGAGAACAAGATGAAAAAACCAAAAATAAAAATAAAAGAACTTAAAATAGAGGCTTAGGAGTTTCGACTTTTAGAGAAATCAGGAGAGGAATGTAGGAGAATGGCTAGGGAGATTCGGCCAGTAGAAGAAATTAGAGAAAAGAATAATGAACAAGGAGTATTTAGCTTTCTGCCAAAAATGGAGAAGGGTTTCAGCTTTTAGAAATAACAAATAAATAAGAGAACAGACAAAAGAGATCACAGACAAAATGGTGGGCGCTTTTGGTTTTTAGTGATGCAAAAGAGAAAATGGTTCCAGAAGGAGGCAACTGGTTTCGGTTAAGTGAAGAAGAAGTGGGGAACAAACAAGAAATGAAGTTAAAAGAGAAAGAGTTGAAGCTAACCAAAATTTGGCACCTATAAACCCCGAAGCCAAAAATTGCACAAAAAAGAAACTACAAGGTCTTATGGCCAATGTGAATTTTGGCATACCCCAACACAGGCCAAAACTAATTCCACCATATACCAAGTGTTTGAAATTCGGCCAACACCTTGATCACATGCCCATCCCTTTCTTTTCTCCTCAATTTCCTCCGATCACCCGTTTGAATTATTTTGAATGCTTCAAACTCCACTTTTTCCTCACAGCCACTCATTCAAATTTGTTGACCAGGTCTCCTCTCCCTTCCTGAAGTGTCCCAGTCAAATTCTGCCTCTACTCTCCTTGACGCCAAAAATAATCCCCAAAATGAGCATCATGCGACTTGAACCTGCTCCCTCTCTGCTCCCTTGTGGCGTCACCTTCCAACCCCTATGTGGCGTCACCTTGCCACTTTACCAACACCTTGCTTGTGTCAATCAAAAACAAACAATCACCGTTAGGTCCTATTCCAGCTAGCTCTCCCACTAAAGTGCTCAAAAAGAAAATTTTGGTTAGGGCTCCACTTATCCCCGGCCTTTCTAGACTCCCATACACCCTAAACTAGCACATTAAATTGAGCATACAAACACATCAAATGCATAACCCCTAAATTAGGATATTACAAGTTACCATCAAGAACCTTTATGGTTTTGTGAAAAAAATTGCAAAATGACCTCCATGAGGTCAATGATAAGGTCGAACATATGATTAGTAAGATACAATGAGATTTAGATGCTCGAAATGTTAAAGACAAACAATGAGCTGCTCTAGTTCAAACATTAAGCAATACCTTGAATCGCTTGAATGCTCAAAATGTTCGACTCATAATTTGGGCAATTATAATGGTGTTGAGGTTGAACAACCTCATGCTCATGAAAGTAATGCTAGACATGCCCCTTGTGCAAATGATAAAACTTTAGTTAATAATGACCTTGGGTATCTTTCTTTGGCTAAACCAAAGTTCCCAATTACACTATTTCGTGGAAAGAATGTTCCCGAGGCATATCGTGAGTGTCAATAAAAAATTCAACGTATGTTTCATTATTATAAATGCCTTGAAGAGGAAAAAGTTTCATTGGCGATCCTTAAATTTTCAGATTATGTGTTAAGTTGGTGGACTCAAGTTGGAATTATTCATCAAAGAAACTACGAAAGAGAAATTGAAACATGAGACAAGTTGAAACAAATGATAAAAATATTTCCTCCTTTTCATTACTACAGAAAGGTCAAAACCAAACTTCGACACCATGTTCAAGGCCCGATTAGTTGACGAGTGCTTCAAGAAGAGATGACCAAACGAAAGGAGGAGTACAACTAATCTCTCATTTGTTGTGAATTGTTATTGGTGTAGTTCAAAAAGATCATGAGGGTTTCTGATGTTCAATTAACTAACTAACTCGAGAAGAAAGTAAGTATTAATTTAAGCCTTCTGTTGACTCTTACTCCAATGGAAAAGAGATTTATGATGACAAACTTTATGAACTAGAAAAAGATGATAATGAGAATTTTTTTCCTTAAGTCTATAGAGTTAGATGAGATAGAAACGTCATGTTCTCCTACTGAGATGTATTATATTGAACTGAATATTCATAATACTTGTGAGGAAATATGGGAATGGAGGAAAATTATGTGAAAAGATCAAGAGAAAAAACAACCTTGAGTGATAAAAGTCTACTTGATGATCCAAATTTGGTAAGTGAAAATCCATATGACGTAAAATTTGAGATTTTTCGAGTGGGAAAAGAAAATAAAAAGCAAGAAAATACCCATGAAAAAATGATGAGTGATTATGTTTTAACTAACCATAACTCGAATCTGTTTCTTGAAGGACTTCCAATTACCTTACTCTACCATTGATAGAAGATTCTTATTACGAAAAATTTTCTATGAAATATTTTAGGAAGTAGATAAGTATTAGATTTACATGTAATATTATGATATAATCTATTTTAAGAAGCTGAGGGAGAATAGGAGTGGTTTTTCTATTTATATATTCTATTATGTTGATGAATAATATTTAAGAATTTACCCTACTATAGTCATGGTATCATGAGCCAAACCCTAAAATACCACAAACCAAATAAAGGAAAGTAAGATAAAGGCTAATTCACCATTTTTTCTTGGTCTACGAGACCATTTAGGAGATTTCATCACTCCAGTGTGACTTCGTCTTGATAATTTTGATAACTGGGCATACGCTATTTGTGTGGCTCTATCCTCTTGACGTAAGTTTGGGTTCCTCGATAGTACAATAATCGATTGGATGCCACCATGAATGAAAGATGATTGGGTTTGTATACAATGTATGCTTGATTCATGGCTTATGAATACCATCGATCCAGAGGTCAGATCTAAGCTTTCGAACTACGAAAACTCAAAATTACTATTGGATTATTTGAATGACTGTTTTGATATTGTTAATGGTCCAAGAATACATCAATTAAAGTATGATATTTCTAGTTGTGAACAAACTAAAATAATGCCTGTTGCAATATATTTTAGCAAGTTGAAGGTTTTATGGGATGAAGTAAGTAATTATGAACCGCTATAAGGGTGTAGATGTGGCAACTATACCTATGATTATGGCAAGGCTCATGAAAAGGTAGAGAGGAGGAACAACTTCATCAATTCTTGATAGGTTTGTACTCAGAGCATCATGGCTAGATTCGATCCAATTTGCTATCTCAAAAACCTTTGCTCACTCTTAATCAATCATTTTAACCTATTACTTAAGATGAAAGGGTGCGAGGTGTTGCTCGTATTATGGGTGAGAAACTGGATATTGTGGGATTTGTAGTTTGCACAGAGGGCTACAACCGTGGTCGAGTTGATAAGGTTGAGAAGTTAGGCTTGGTCTATTCCCATTGCTATACTCGAGTCATGATGTTGACAATTATTTTACGGTGATCGATTACCCAAATTGTGGGAGGAGCGATATGGTCCACCACCAAATTCAGAAGCTAAGGGCGCAAGTCGTGCTTGTGGAAAGACGCCTGATTCTTGCCTTTTGCCTGTTGCTAGTCATGGTCGAGGTGGGTCCATGCGAATGCTACTACTGTAATGGTGGTTGATGGTTCGATAGGTGCATCTCCTACCCTAGCGTCGATTGTGACACAACCTAGTTTTTATGTCGCATAATGGCAAGCATTGGTAGCAATGTTTGGTAATTCTCAAACTCAAATAAATCGTTTGAATAGTGAGTTTGATAATACTTCTTGGATAATTGATACTGGTGCTTCTAATCATGTAGTGGGAAATATTTCTTTTCTGACTAATATTCGTGATGTGAACGCTTACCGTGTTAGTTTACCAAATGGACAAAGTGTTGTAGCAACCTAGCAAGGTTTTGTGAGACTAACAGACAAAATTTCTCTTAATTATGTTATTTATGTTCCAAAACTATATTGTAATTTGATTTTGGTTTCGCAGCTTGATGATGATATAAATGATCTTGTCCAATTTTCTCTAACATGTGTGCTATATAGGACCTACGTTCAACGAAGCTGATTGGAACGGGTGACAAGTGGGATGTACTTTATTACTTCCAGCACGTGTCAAGTGTTAAAGCAGCTTTGGTAGTGGGTTCTTCTTTAGTGGAGTTATGGCATAAACGTTAGGGACATCCTTTTGAGAAAGTAGTCAAATAACTTTCTTTTGTAAGTATGTGTAAGGAACTTTTGAATAAAGCATGTAAAGTGTGTCATCGTGCTAAACATCCGTAGGAGTCTTCTCCTTTAAGTAATAATAAAGCTTCACGAAATTTTGAATTAATTCATTGTGATTTATGTGGTCCTTATAATCCTTATTCTTCCTATGGAATAAGATATATTTTACATTTGTTGATGATTTTTGACGTTTTGTATGGGTATATTTGTTGGTTGATAAAACAAAGGTTTTTCAAATTTTATGTCCTTTGTTGCCATGAGTAAGCTCCAATTTTCCTAGAAAATCAAGAAAGTGCGAAATGATAATGGTATTGAGTTTAATTGCATGAAGTATTATTTTTTGGCTAATGGCATCTTATTTCAAACCTCTTGTGTTGGCACTCCGTAACAAAATGGGCGAGTGAAGAGAATACATCAACATATTCTAAATGTTGCCCATGCTTTACGTTTTCAATAGAATTTATAGATTATGTTTTGGGGGAGTGTGTTTTAGCTGCGACTCATCTAATTAATAGAACCCCTCTAGTGTACTTCATATTAAACCTTATGACATTTTGTTTGAATTTCCACCCTTGTATGATGACTTGTGTGTTTTTGGTTGTTTTTGTTTTACTTATAATCAACGATCAATAGGTGACCAATTTGCGAGTCAAAGTAGCAAATGTGTATTTTTGGGTATTCTTTTTGTAACACCCCTAACCTGTACCCATCGCCGGAACAGAGTTTCAGAGTATTACTAGAACATTAAGAACATTTTTCTAATAAACTATGTAAATTTACTATTCATTTATCGAGATCATCCATATTGTCCCTTGATCGTTCCTCGAGGCCCAATACGAGCATTAGAATCAAATCGGGACTTAATCGAAACCACTAAGAATTTTTCATAAAATTATAAAATTTTCTAAGGTGCAGGATTCACATGCCCGTGTGGTCCAAGGGACACTCCTGTGTGACCCTGGAACACGCCCGTGCTACAGGCCATGTTCGATTTAGGTTTCTTTCTAACTTTGCCACACGGCCATGCCACACGCCCATGTGCTAGGCCGTGTGGTTAATTAAATTAATTAGAATTAGGTGCAGGTTTCACACGGCCAAGACACACACCCGTATTCTAGGCTGTGTGGCACACATGGCTAGGGCACATGCCTGTTTCTCTGCCCGTGTTCCTAATTCATAGCATTTTGTTTCTCAAAATTAAGGTGCAGGGGACACACGACCTAACTACATTCCCGTGTGTCACACACGGTCTAACACACGCCCGTGTGTCTACTCGTGTGGACAAAATGAAGCCATTTATAGCTTCATTTCTCACCTAAAATTTCTCCCAAGGCCTATACATGAAACATACATCCAATACCAATCATTCAAGCATTCAAATTGGGCAATTTCTATCATTCACAAGACATATCACTACAAGCATACATGATCACAACCTTACCTTAGTTTAACTTAGGCATTCCCAACATTGATCATATCTTTTTAACATAACACATGTGTATAGTATATCATACTAATATACTTAGTCATACCAAAATGAACCAATACTAGCCATTCCAATGGCTAGGTTACAAAATAACATTTTAAGCCACTATTGGCCAAGTTGTCTTATACATGCCATTATACCCAAAATGACTTCACTAAATATACCCAAAATGCTAGTTGATAGTGTGACAATGCTCCAATGATCTTCCAACCTTCATGAGTTTTCGAGCACTATAAAACAAGGGAATAAATAAATAGAGTAAGCATTACATTCTTAGTAAGTTCGTATAACAGAAACTAAACCTACCAATCCTGTTATTAAATTTAAACACACAACATAATGTTTTCCATCCATTAGCAAAATTTCCTAAGCACATGCCTTCAATCAAACATGTTAATCACAAAACATACAAACATGTCAAATAAAGATAGATGAGCTCATCATGCATTGTTCTTTCAAGTCATTATCATTACATCTCAGGATTTTCATGCCAAGTCAAGAGGAACATGCCCATTGAATCATTGAATTCTGATGGATGCTCAGGTAGTACACTCGAAGTGTACGGTTCCATAATCGTCAATTTCTTATTCAATGGTACCTCTTAGGGCACTTAACCAAGGAACACACTCTCGAGCCACATATCGTATAACAGGATTACTAGTCCAAGCTAAGTCCTTTATATAATGTAAGCACGAAAGAGCTCGACTAGGATTACCAGTCCAGGCTAAACCCTAATCTCAATGCATACTCAAGAGGTATTATATTAGGATTACCCATCCAGGCTAAATCCTTTATGTAACAAGGTCAATGGGATTATTTTTTCGAGCTAAATCCCGTCCGCAACAAATGCATGACCCTATTAGTTTCGAGAAAGCGCTTATAATCATCATAATTTAACATTCAATCGAGACTAACCCCTTTATCACCATTTCAAGCATGTAGCAAATTTTCCATCATAGAATACAAGTAAAAAACATTAACATAAATCACATTACATACAAAATTAACATAGTCACATGTCCGATTAAGTTAGGTGAAATTACTCGACACTTGTTCACGTAATAATCTACTAATCCGAAATCTTTTCTTTTCCTCGATCTATCTTCGAGTTTGTGTTTTCTGGATCTTTGAGTCTTTGAGTCTTTACTATGTCACTTCATTTTTCACTCAGCCTTTTTTTTTTTTATTTCATCAATTGTTCCCATTTTGGAGCCCTTACATATCAATCATTATTGATCTAGTGGTTCTCCTTGTCCACTTGGCTTTGACTATGAATTCACCACATACCTTGGCTCGTTCCCTCTTCTATATTCACATCTTAAGACTACACAAGACGTGTCATAACATTTCAGATAAATCCCTTCATTTAGAGTCCTCTCTTCATTCTTCGATGTTAGCCATACCTATACTCTTTTCTGCATCCACTATAAAGGTGTCCCATTCGTAAGATAGCCACAAAGGCCTTTCTTAATGTCCGCCACGAAGACATTCCTTGTCGTAGATCTCCAGAAAGAATTTTATTTCATTTAAAACTTGCCATAAATGCTTTCCTTCCATTCAAAACTCACCACAAAGGCTTTCTTTTAAAAGTGTGCCATATATGCATTATTTTTTATAGATCACCACTAAGGCTTCCATTTCTGGCATTTTCACAATAGGGATTTGCTTAAACTCACCTTTCGTGAGGTTTGCCCCTCAGCATTTCAGGTCGCATAGAGAACCCCACTAGTAATAACTTCATTTAGTTCTTTCCATATGATGCCATAGCTTAGCTATGATCTTACATGATACGGTCTTTTAGTGAAATGGCCATGGACTTTTCCTTTCAGAGATTCATGTTTATAGTCCTAACGGACTCCTTTAGATGACTCCATGGAGACAATCACTGACTCTTTTAATAGATCTTCATGTGTTGACTCCAACTAATACTTAACATGTTACGTTTTGAATCATTTCATACATTCCAAACACATCCATGCAGTCTTATTTCGCTAAAGAACATTCATCACATGCTTAACTTATCAATTTTTCACGAATTATGCATGCATGATTCCTTTAACATTCAATTACAATATCATCATCATTGTACCATAGTTTTCTAGTTTTAGATCTATGGTTTTACCATTTTCTATAGAAATATCTTGAATAACATTACACATGTAAAAGTCAACTTAGGGGTTCACTTGACAACCACAAACGACAACTTAGTTTCCAGAGCCAACGTTCATTATGAAAACTTAGCAACCACTCCTTATAGAAATAAGGATACTATTAGAATACATTCATATAACATTTTTATCATCATTTGAAACCTAGATAACCTCCATGCAAGGTCTTATCCCATCATCTTACTAGTTGCACACACAAATAGACTTATTCTTCCAGAAGTTCACTTGCAAGTCTAGAATACTTACCTAGGCCATGAAACAATCCCCTGGATGAACTCCGATCCTTAGTTTCAGCTTAGAAAGAAAGATCCTTGATTAGCTCCAAGTACATAAAAAATGGTGTTTCTAGATAAAAAGAGAAATATAACTCTTCCTTTTTCTTTTTAAAACCCATATCAATATATATATATAACCCATGGTCTTATAGTGGAACTTAACATGTGTTACCAACCTTTCAAATAGCCCTATCAACAATTAACAACTATTAAGAAATGTATATCGGAATCCATATCATTTACACATCTTTGATTTATCCCTTAGTTCGATCCTATCTATCTCGTTAGAACATAATTGGTGCACTAATTATTTAGACTTGGCGTACCTTGCCTTCGGTGACATCTTCATTACCTAAAATAACCCTTAATACTCTTGTCAATCTTCTCTTTTACACATACCCAAAACTTTTAGAGAACATCATTTCCTATAATTCTAACATCAACTATGCGCCATAAGTGTTTTTCGGTGGCATCAGCTGGGCAGTTAGAGCCGTGCGACTAAGATTCTTTTGGGCTACTCGTCAAATGTAAGACCCATTAATATTGGGTGTTACATCAATTGTGACAAATTTACCACGAGAAACAGAAATTTTCTTGCAGTAGTAATTGCAAGGGTGGAGCCATAGCCTTTTAAGGAGGTTGTGAAAGATGTGTGGTTGCAGAGTGCTATGCAAGAGGATGTTCGGGCTTTGGAGGCTAATGGCACATGGACTATGGAGTCTCTTCCTCTTGGAAAGAAGGCTCTAGGTAGCAAATAAGTGTGCAATATAAAATACAACTTCGATTATACCATTGAGAGATTGAAGGCCTATTTAGTTGTCCTCGGGACTCATTAAATTGTAGGAATCGATTATAATGAGACTTTGCTTTAGTGGCAAAAATGATAAATGTTTGAACCTTCTTAGTCATTATTGCATCAAAGAATTGGGAGCTTCATCAAATGGATGTTCACAATGCCTTTATGCATGGTGATCTGGTTGGAATCAGGTTTGGAAAACATGGCAGAAAATGACTTTAAGGAAAAACCAAAGTTTAAATATTTTTTCAAAAACAAAACTTGGTTGCGATATCTAAAGTAATAAATACTTAATCAAAATTCTTACCTTTTGATTCATCTAGGATAAACTCTTCGACCAATTAGTCTTCTCCGTTATCCTCAAGCACATGTTTGCCGAGTGTGGACTTACTTTGAATAATTTTTTTTTTACAAATTTAACAGTGGGGCAATTTCATAATTTCTCTAAACTTTTATGGCCAAGTTGTAATATAAAAAATATCTCTAGAAATTTTCTGGAATAATTTCTTCAGAGAATTTTCTCTTTACAAAATTTCTTTTTAATTCAAGTAATTAGAGTAATGACTTGGGCTCCTTTATATAGGGAGAGTTTAGAAAGAGTTTAAAGAGAGTTCAACTAGGATTAGAATTTATCATATAAATAAAATTCTATCTAGATAAATATTTAATTTAATTTAATTTAAATTCATTAGAATAATATTATCTTTGGAAAAGTTAATTTAAAATCAAGTTACCTGATGGAGTCCCACTAAGAGTCTATGTTTTCGACTGCTCTACAGTCAAAGAACTAGTGTATTCAACCACCGGATCACTGTTGTCATAGCCACCGTGCGTAGTGGTGCCAGTGCCACTACCTTTGCCACCCTGAACCATCACCATTTTTCCCTAATGGGCCTGGTTGGTTTAGCTGCTACTGGTTTAGTTCGGGCCATTGACAACTCGACTGGTCTGGTTCAGCCACCAATTGGACCATTGACCCAGTTTCATACACAGGGCCATGTTCAACCAATTTTGGTTTTTGGTCTTGGGTTTTGGTTCTCCCATTCAATTTTTCATTTTGAGTCCAATTTTCAAGTTCAATTACCCAATGGACCAATTGTCTAACTTGAAAATTAATTTCCAAAGATATCATATTTTAATTAATTTGATTAATTTAATTTTAGTTGATCAAATTTAATTTTCTTGTGATTATTTTCTCAAAACTAATAGAACGCCAAAAGGAGCAACTAATCGGAGTTTTAAAGAAGTTTAAAAAGGGAATTTGTTGGACTAAAGTTGATATTCGAGGAATAACTATGTCCTTTTGTATACACAAGATTATCTTAGAGGAGAGCAAAAGAGCTAGAATTAATGGGCAAGGGAGACTCAATCCTATCATGAAAGAGGTAGTTCGAAAGGAAGTTATAGTGTGTAACAAAGAAAGGTGGAATCACGATTGTCAAGAATGAACTAATGAGTTAATCTTGACAAGAACGGTTACGGGTTGGAGAATCTGTATCGACTACAAAAATTAAACAAGGAAACTCGGATGGATCATTTTCATTGCCTTTTATGGATAAGATGTTGGACCGACTGTCAGGTAACGAATATTACTATTTCATAAATGGATATTTGGGATATAACCAAATAGTTGTAGCCCTAAAAGACCAACACAAAACAAATTTTACTTGCTCGTATGGTACATTTTCTTTTAGGTGAATGCCTTTCGATTTATGTAATGCACTTGTAGTTTTTCAACAATGCATGATGACAATATTTACTGATATGGTTGATAATTTTGTTGAGGTATTCATAGATGACTTTTCTATTATTGGTAATACTTATGATATTTGTTGGAGTAATTTGGCTAAGGTACTTAAGAGATGCGAGGAGAAAAGTCTTGTTCTCAACTGAGACAAATGTAAATTTATTGTTAATGAGGGAATTGTCTTAGGACACAAAATTTTCAGAAGAGGGATTGAAGTCAATAAAGCAACGGTGGAGGTAATTGAAATGTTGTCATCTCCAGTCACTGTTAAAGGAGTTTGAAGTTTCTTGGGCGATTCTGGTTCTTACCGAAGGTTTATCAAATATTTTTCATAAATTTTCAAACCTTTGTGTACTTTATTAGAGTGTTGCATGTAAAATAACTAATGCAATTGTGCAAGTGCACACGCCATTCAAGTAATGAAGTGATAAGTAAGTACCATCTCCACAGGGATCAAAAATTGGTAAGAACTTGAGTATGTTATTATAATACTATTAATATACCAAAATACCAGGAAATAATCTCAAAGTGAATAAGAAACTAGAATAATAGATCGCTAAAATTAAATGATAAAGAACAAAGAATTGATATGGCAAATAAAATGATGTGACAATTCAAAGAGAATATCAAGAGTATTTTTGCTGTTGAATGAATATGGTTGAAATTATTTAGGAGAAATGTTCATATCAAGATAATGCCATGGCAAAATATTGTCTAGTTTACTACCCAGAGATTCACTACTATGACCTGCCTCTTTCGATAGCTAGATCTTAAGCTAAAAATCTATGTTCATGTACGTATACAGAACTTAGGATTGATAACTGCAATGAACATCCTCTCTGTACAACTTGCAACATTTATGTCTAGAGTGCTACAACTATTTTGTCGAGTATTTTCTTGCATCAAACGACTCAAGATCAAGTATCTTAACCCTTTCAGAATTAAAAACACATAAGAACACAATATACATTCAACTATGTCTAGAGCTTGCATGCATGTATTTAAAATAAGCATGAATCGAATGTAACAGTGATATAGAACATCTGAAATCCTAAGCAGTAAAGATGATAAAACATTCACCCAAACAACTACAACCCAGAAAAGATTTAGTTCATGGGTGGAAATGTAGACATCAATATAGAATCATTCATCAACATTTCTCAATTAATTTCGAATCACAGAAAATTCAATCTAGAAAAATAAATGCAGAACTACAGGAAGTTAATTCCACACTCCAGCTTCTCTTTTATATTTCGATTGTATGTGAATCCAGATAGATTTCTCTTCCCCTTCCTCACATTTGTATTCTGCTCTCTTCTAAGTTACTACCCTTTCTTTCTCTAGAATTCTCCGTTGGAGTTCTTCTTTGTTGAATGAGAGATAGAATTGCTATCACTAGTCTCTTTCTTACTCTGGTTCTCCTCTCCTTTTTTTCCTTCTTCTCTCTCCTTCTTTTATTAGGTAGATCCTTTCCACCTTAGCACACGTTTTCATTACTCTGTCCAATTTGGTTTTTTCGGTATACGTCCAACTGACTCAGAGTAACGTGGATAAAGTGCTGAGTCATCTTCCGAATTGCCATGGCAATTCTGTTGGCAATCAATCTTACCAATTGCCACGGTAATGTTTCACTTCCTTATTTTCTTTCTGCATCCTCTTCATCCTGTAACACCCCAAACCCGGCCTAAAAGTTAGGCCCGAATCTGGCGTGTCACAGTGAAGGTAGTTGAAAGTTAAGCAATTATTTAGAAAAGTTTTATCAAATTTTTGAACTCCGAGTTCGTTGTTTGATTGAGAAAAATGTGATTTACTAAATGACCGTTTAAAAGTTGTTATCATTTTGCAAAACTGTTTTGTTATGAAGATTGAACTTGTATCGTTGCGTAAACATGATATTTTAGAAAACGATTGCTAATGTTTTAAAAACCCGTATTTATAAGTTTAACAGTTATAAATGAAAACTTAGAAAAAATAAACCAATGGCCTTATTACAAAATATTAACCTAAAATAAATAATCTAAAAGAAAAGGCAAAAATCGAAATTTATTTAATCTTGTAAATCCAATTCGATGTAACATGTTCAAAATAGTTCTTAGCAAAATATTAAAAGTAAAGTAAAACAAAGAATAATCCTTGGGCCTTATGGCCTTATTACATCAAATAAACCCAAAATAAAATTAAAAAGTATTGAAATTAAATAAAGTCCAAATTCTGAATAAATTCCTCAATTGATGCATGGCCTCCTCATGATCTACTAACCGATTCACATCCTTTGCTCATCACCTGAAAAATAATTCCCACAATGGGGTGAGTCAACAGACTCAATGTGCACACTATACTATCATTCAATAAATCAGGCATTCATGTTCAAATCATCAAGTCCATGTAATAATGAAATTATGATGCAACCCAAACCCAAAACCTATATGCCATCCGCTACTCTCCACCGTACCAACCAACACACCGTAGGGACTACTAAGTCAACCCTCCATCCGCTACTCTCCACGTTGTGTCAATAGACACTATTGTAACCGAAGTTACCAAAATTTCGCAATGTGACCGTAGTCGACATATTTCGCAATGTGACCGTAGTCAACATTTTTCGTGGGTGAGGCAAAGTCAACACTGTTCTCCCCTTTTACATAAATCCGAATGCCCAAAACATATATACATATATAGCATAATTTAATTTCATGTTCATATTCTTTTATTCGCATGTTATTAAATAACATTTTCACAATCCTATCGAAGTAGGAAAGCGTGCCTTGGTACTTTTTGCCACATGTGTGGTACATAGCCACATTCATATTATTTTCATATCACATATATTAAAATATTTAACCATAATATATCGAAGAATAGCAAGGGTACACACCTTTTTCGCAATAGGTTCCTTGATTCCTCGAGAATCCGATCTAATTTTTTTGATCTATTAATCCCTATATTCGCCCATTCATTAACACACATTAATAAATCCCTTTTAAACAAAACCAAATCCTAGTAGGATTTGTAAAAAGCTTACCTTAGCCGATTGGGTATTTACACAAATCCGAAAACTTCGCTTTTCCTTTACTAATGGTTCGCCAACCTTAGAACTTCACAAAGATTAGTTTTCAGCTTTTCAAAATTAAGGAATTGATTTAGATGATCTCACCACCATTGGTAGAATGTTTAGAGGCTTACCTTGTAGATTTCCAAATCCGAAAGTTCCTTTTGTCTTGAATCTCTGTGAATTCCTAAAATTCATATGTTAGATTCGATCTAACTTTAATAAGTAAGAAATTGGCCTTTGGCCGATTGTGCCTCACCTTAAATCCTTGATTTTGAAATCCCAAACTCTCCCTTTTCATTCGGCCATGAAACATAGAAAGATTATTTCCTTGTTCTTGATTAAAAGATTTTAGAAGAACAAAAATTAATTGTTCTTACCTTAGATCCTTGCTCTTTGTAATTGATGATGGTAGAAATCTAAGGAATCATGGTGGATTGACCATGAACAAGATTGGAATTAGTACCTTGATTTTGGTAAAAGAAAAGAATAGAAGTTGACTAATCCACAGATCTTACCTCTTTTGATGTTGTGGATGATTCCTCTTCGCTTAGAATCAATAAGGATTGAATTTTGATAGTAGAACCGAGGAAGAAAATAGCAAAGAGAGGATGGTTTCTTGCTTAGGAGAATTCGCAATGAGAGGGAAAGTGAGAGCAAAGTTTGGCAAAGTTGATGAATGAGAGAAAGTCTCTCTTTTCTTCTTTTAAGCTGAATCGCTAGACCAAGAGTCCAAAACTTGGCCACCACTCCTTTACAAGTGATAATATTCTCATTTAATTATCACTTTATTAATTTAAAATAACCTTTAATCCATCCTTTAATTCCTTATTTATCTTGTAAAATAAATCCTCTATTTATCACTTTAATTTGACAAGTTTTAACGAAAATAAAACTCTCCCCTTCCACACATGCATGTGCCGTCCATCCTAGCCTTGGGAAACAAAATTTAAACTTTCAAAAATTGCTTCCCAAGTGACTCGAACTCATGCCATTCCCATAAACCCTTAGTGACACCTCAGGCCACTTTTCCAAGCTCGATTGTATATCAAAGTTCACCAACTTTTTCTTTTAAGGCCCTCTTGCCCTTATCTCCTATTTTGGGCTTTGAATTTTGTCATTCAGGCCTTATTTCTAAGTTTCCTAAAATTTTACATGACTCAGTAACTTGCCATTTTTCTTACATCCTCAGGTTTCCAAAATGTTTAGGTTTCCAAAATGTCTAAGTTTCCAAAATGTTCAAGTTTCCAAAATGTTCAAGTTTCCTAATTGTTCAAGTTTCCTAAATGTTCAAGTTTCCAAAATGTTCGGGTTTCCTAAATGTCTAAGTTTCCAAAATGTCTAAGTTTCCAAAATGTCTAGGTTTCCAAAATGTTCATTTCCATTTCCATTTCCATTTTCATTTCCATTTCCATGCATTTCTAGATTTCCAAAAGTATCAAAATTTATTGAGTACTTGAAACTTGTCATTTCATACAATTAAACTGAAATGCATAGGCCCTATTCGGGATGTTACGGTTCTACCCCTTAAACAAAATTTCGTCCCGAAATTTCCTAACTAAAATAGTTGAGGGTATTCTTTGTCTCATCGCCTCTTCCGGCTCCCACGAAGCTTCTTACATTCCATGATTGCGCCATAGCACCTTGACTAGAGGCTGTCTTCCTTCGTAGTACTTTCACATCACGTTCCAAGATCCGAATTGGTTCCTCCTCGTATGATAAGTCGGCCTTAGTTCCACTTCTTCAACCGGTACCACATGGGATGGATCCGATCGATAGTGACGTAACATGGACACATGAAATCGTCATGCATTTTTGCAATTCGGTGGCAACTCTAATTGGTATGCCACAGGCCCAACTCTTCATGCTTGATAAGGCCCTATAAATCTTGGGCTTAGCTTTCCTTATGCCAAACCTCATTACCTTCTTCCAAGGTGAGACTTTCAGAACACTTGATCTCCTACTTCAAACTCTATTTCCTTCCGCTTAAGGTCTGCACGACGACTTTTGCCTATCGAGGCTTCCTTCAACTGCGTGCGAATTAACTCAACCTTCTCTTGATTTACGCCACCAACTCGGACCCAAAACTTCGGCGTTCTCTAACTCGGTCCAACAAGTAGGTGTTCTACACTTCCTTCCATACAATGCCTCGTATGGTGCCATCCGAATGCTGGCTTGATAGCTATTGTTATAAGCGAATTCAGCTAAGGGCAAGTAATCTTCCCAACTTCCTCGAAATTCCATTACTGACCTCTCAACATATCCTCCAACACTTGTATAACTCGTTCGATTGCCCGTCGATTGTGGATGAAAAGTAGTGAAGTCTAGCTTAGTGCCTAAAGCTTGATGAAGTGCTTTCGAATCGAGACGTAAACCTTGGGTCTCTATCGAGATGATCGACTTGGTACTCCATGTAATCTCACAATTTCCGCCACATACAACTTAGCTAACTTCAAGAGAATAATCCATTCGATTTGGGATAAAGTGTGCGGACTTGGTCAAGCGGTCCACTATCACCCATACCGAGTCCTTCTTAGTAGGCGTGAGGGAAGCCCGCTAACTTGAAGTCCATGGTAATTCTTTCCCACTTCCATTGGGGAAATTCGATTGGTTGAAGCAATCTGACGGGACTTGGTGTTCAACCTTAACTTGCGACACGTCAAACACTTTCCCCTAATTGGTCACCTCTCGTTTGAATCGAGACCACCAAAGCTGTTCCCTTAGATCTTTATACAACTTGATGCCTCCGGGATGCATAGCATAAGGGCTACCATGCGCTTCAAGAATCCTTTGTCTCAACTCCTTATTCCTCGGCATACGAGACTTTCCCTTGTAGCACAATACTCCTTCATTGTTGACACCATAATCCTCTAATCCCTTTAGCATTGCTTGCGTAACTTAGTACTTAAGTCATTATCGATAACCGTCCCTCTTTCACTTCCTTTAGCCATGTAGGCCTAACTTGTAATTCCGCCAGCAGACTTCCATCGTCATATAGACTTAAGTGAGCGAACAAAGCCCGTAGGTCGCTACAACCTTCCGACTTAGGGCATCGGCTACTACGTTCGCCTTGCGGATGATACTCTATTGAACAATCGTAGTCCTTCAACAATTCCACCCACCTTCGTTGCCTCAAGTTCAACTCCTTACGAGTTAATAAATACTTAAGGCTCTTGTGGTGCGTGTAGATAATCGACCTTTCTCCATAAAGGTAGTGCCTCCAAACCTTAGGCGAAAACCACTGCTTGCTAGCTCTAAGTCATGAGTTGGGTAGTTAAGCTCATGAGGCCTTAGTGCTTGAGACGCAGCATAGCGACTACTTTACCATCTTGCATTAACACACGGCCCTAACCCGTGTATGCGAAGCATCACAAGATTACCACAAATTCCTTTCACGCCCTCCCATTGAATTAACTGGAGCCTCTGTCAATTACCTTCTTAAGCTTTTCAAAGCTCTCTTTGCTGTTTAGTAGTCCATTGAAAGGTACTTCCTTCCTTAGTAACTTGGTTAAAAGCGCGGCTATTGACGAGAATCCTTCCACGAACCTTACGTAATAGCTCGCCAAGCCTAGGAAACTTGGATTTCAGCCACGGACCTAGGTGGCTTCCAATCCAACACCGCTCGATCTTCCTAGGTCCACCCTTATTCCTTCTGCGGATACCACATGTCCTAAGAATGCCACCTCCTAAGCCAAAATTCGCACTTGTGAATTTGGCATGAGCTTTTCTCCCTTAGTACTTCCAACACGACTCGGAGATGCTCATCATGCTCTTCCTCCGACTTGAATACACCAAAATATCATCGATGAACACGACATTAATCTGTCCAAGTAGGGTTGGAAAATCCGATTCATCATGTCCATGAAGCGGTCGGGCGTTTGTCAACCCAAACGGCATCACCACAAACTCGAAGTGACCATATCTTGTCCTAAAAGCGGTCTTATGGATATCAGCCTCCTTCACCTTTAACTGATGGTATCCCGACCGTAAATCGATCTTCGAAAACACTGCGGCTCCCTTCAGCTGATCGAACAAGTCCTCGATCCTTGGCAAGGGGTACTTGTTCTTAATGGTCAGCTTATTTAACTGACGGTAGTCTATGCACATACGCATAGTTCCATCCTTCTTCTTCACAAAAAGGACCGGTGCTCCCCATGGAGACACACTGGGTCGGATGAACCCACGATCCAACAGTTCTTGGATCTGAGCCTTTAGCTCCACTAACTCCTTTGGTGCCATTCGGTATGGAGCGATTGACACGAGGCTGTCCCGATAGCAGTTCAATTCCAAATTCGACCTCCCGTCTGGGGTATTCATTAACTCCTCCGAAACACATCTACAAAGTCCCTTCTCGTCCTAACTCCATTAACACCTTCCTCCTTCCCACCTATCGCACTTACAAAAGCTAAGAACGCTTTGCAACCTTTCTTAACCATCTTCTCAAGCCTTCAGTGCGAAACTACATTAGATAAATAATTCCTCCTTTCTCCGATCATTATTACCACTTCATCCTCCGGGTTCTTAATTCCATACGTTTAGCGCACAATCCAACACGGCTCGGTGTTCCACTAACCAGTCCATTCCAAGAATAAGCTCAAACTCTCAGAAGGTAACTCCATTAAGTCCGCTCGAAAGTTCACTCCACGAATCTCTGGGGTACATTCCAAAGATCTTGTCTACCACTATAGCTTGGCCTAATGGGCTTACTACGGTCATCGATCATCGGAGAGTTCGAGTCTAGGCCTAGTGTTTTCACTATACTACTTGCAACATAGGAATGGGTCGAGCCCACATCAATCAAAGCAAAGTAGGGTTTGTCAAAATAAAGAACGTCATCGGTTATTACGTCCGTGGCGTCTTCATCTTCCTTGGCGAATGCATAAACCAAACCGGTTGTCTTGCATCAGCATTAGTATTACCTCGTACTGTGTTCCACTGCCTCTGCACAATACCACTACCACGGTTATTCAACCACGGCCCGTTGAGGTGCTGTCGCCTCTACCGGTCTGGCTAGCATTCTGAACTACCGGTCGGCTTTCGTCTGGTTGTTTGGGGCAATCCCTAAACATATGGTCCTTGGACCCACACCTATAGCATGCTCCTATCTTTTTCCAACACTCCCCTAGATGCCTCTTCCCACAATACTCACACGGACGAATCTGCCCGCCTGTACCAGCTTGTTGATTCTGTGGCCCGTCATCCCGAGGCCTCTTGTAACCCTTTCCTGATGACCCAAACCCTCTTTTGGCCTTATTCTTGTCCACGGTCTGCTTAGTAGCATCCTTAATCCCCTCGGCCACCTTGGCCTTTTCTACCAAAACAGAAAATTCCCGCTCCTGATGCGGTGCTATTAACAGTCTTAAATCATTTCTCAGCCCGTCCTCAAAACGAACACAGCGTTCATGCTCGATTGCCACTACCCTCGAGCATAGCGGCTTAACCTCGTAAATTCCGCCTCATATTCTGCGGCGGACTTACTCCTTGCACCAACCCTAGAAAAGCCTTCCTCGCTCATCAGATACCGGTTCCCACATACTTCTTACGAAGGCCTCTTTAACAAATTCCCGTGTCGATTTTCACTCGGTGCCATCACGAACAAATCAACCACCATTGGTGCGCTTCATCGCAGAATAACGCCACCATTCCTTTCACTTTTCCTCGAGTCAAATCAAGCTCATCCATGATGCGTTCCGTTGCTTCTAACCAGTACTCAGCTGTACTAGGTGCCACATTGGATACTCCTCGAAACATTTCCGCTCCATTAGCTCGGAGTCGTTCAGGTACCGACTTCCGATTTCCTTCATTTCCTCCTGCACCGCCACCAATTCCAAAACTCGCGAGCGGCTCGCGACATGACCTCTTCCCCGTCGAGCCTCTTGCTCCAGCGTTGATAAATGGGGGTGGTGGTGGCGGTGGCATCTCATTGTCGGACCCTTGTCCCGACCTAACGGGTTCACACGGTCATCCTTCCTCTTCCTCGACCACGGCGGCCACGTCCTCTAGAGCTCATTTTCTGGCGAGATCCGATTAAGTTTTATGAATTAGTTATTTGTTCCACTTATTTATCGGTGAAGGAGTTTTATGAAAAGGGATTTTAGAGTGGTTCTTTCGTATCATACAACACACAGTCTTTTCCATTCATCCATTCATCCATCAAACAATTATGAACTTCCGTTCATTCAGAAAAACGTTGTAGTTTTTGTTGTTTGTTGTTGTTTTCCACTACCGGGGGTATTTTCGTAGTTTTGTCCTCTGAGGTATTTTGAAATTTTTCGAAGAAAAATGTTTCTTGGTGTTTTGTCAAAAAGTATTTTGAAGATTTGAAGTCTTGGTAATTTTAGAAAATTTCAAAATTTGGGGTATTTGGTAATTTTCACCTCGGGGTATTTTGGTAATTTTTCCACAAATCGGGATAAATTGTAAAATTTTAATAAATCGAGGATATTTGAAGTTGCAAAACTTTGAGGGTTCTTTTTGAGAAATTTATTTTCCAAAGACGATGAAGTTGCAAAAATTTTGGAAATTAGGGTCATTTTGGTAATTTTGTAAGTTAGGGGCAATTTTGTAATTTTCCAAAATCAAGGTATTTTGATATTTTACAAATTAGGGTTTTGAATGTTTATAAAATAATGAAATTTTGGTAAAACTATTGAGTAGTTGGACATTTTATAACCAATGGCATTTTTGTAATTTTACCACTAGGGGTATTTTAGTAAGTTTGTAAATAAAAAAATATTTCGAGAAAATTTATAAAAATATTCTTTTCAAATCAAGAGGGTAATTTAGAAATTTTTAAGATTAGGGTCTCCATAAAAATACGGCTAGTCCCTTTCGGGTTTTAGTTATTGGGTTTAGCAGTGACTAAGTCCTCTTGGTTGGGGTGAGCAGTTACTACGCACTGGTAGGATTCGAGTAAAGAGGAGGTGAGTCACTAGGGACCGCTTAAATACCAAGCTCTTCATTGAATCCACTCCTAGACATGCGCGCTGTGATTACCACACCTAGCTCGGTGACTTAATCACGTGTTTGTCTAGTGTATTAAGTCTTATGTATTTGTGTTTGAGTAGACTAATCCTAAGGTTCAAGTTCCTATCATGCTATTCTACGTTCCATGCCTTTTCTACCCTTAAACAATTCAGAATCACACATATAGTTAGGGGTACTTACGGTGGATCTGAATTGAGACTTAGGGGCCATGCCAAAAAAAGCTCCTTATTTTTCAAAGAAAATCATTTGGGCTTGCATTTGAAAGCGTTTTGGGCACGAGCCCGTGCCGAGAGTTTAAAGCGGGCTCGATACAAATCGAAACACCCACCCGGCCCACAAGAATGGACCGGATCTGGTATGTTCCTAAAGTAAACCGATCTCAAAACATGGCTGCCAAAAATCTAGTTCGGTGGCTCGCCACAATAATGGCTTATTGCCTCTAGTTTGGTGGCCTTGCCACAAAAATAAATATGGCTTATTGCCTCTAGTTGGTGGCCTTGCCAAAAAATAAATATGGCTTATTGCCTCTAGTTCGGTGGCTTTGCCACAATTATAAAAGGCTTAATGCCTCGATTGGTGTGTTGGCGGGGTGGGTTGACTTGATCCCAAGTGTGATGGTTGGTAGGTGTGTTAGCGGATGGATATTAGGTTTGGTTGGGAAATTCATTTTACATGTATCTTTAAATAATTTTATTTTATGATAAATTGTTGAATTTCGAATTGGGCTCAAGCCCAGCATAATACCTTGATGATCTGGCCCAATAATGGTGGTAAGTGAGTTACACACTGAGTTCTAAGTAACTCACCCCCTTTAATTTTTTTCCATCTCAGGTAATGGAAATTGACGTGGACTTGGGCCGAGGATGACTTTGTGGAGGCCATACTGCAAAAGAGAGTTATATAAACTCTGAACTTTTAATAAGTAAATTTTTTACTATTATGGATTATTGTAATAAGGGCCTCTATAAATAACTTATGGATTTTATGTGTGTTTGGGCTTTAAACTATACTTTGGACTTTTAATTATGGGCTATGATTACATGATGTTTTTATAAATTTGGGTTTTCAAGTATATGAAATTTTTTATAAATATTTTATTTAACTCTTTAACAAATTACCTAAAGGTTTTTGATAATACAATGATTTTCAACTAATGTTTTCAAATATTTATCAAATTCAAATACTCTTCAAAATTTTAAACCCTGTAAATAAATATTGTAGCTTTCAACTCATTAGAGATTTAAAAATAGCTCGATTCATGTAACAAACCAAATCTAGTCTCAATGCATAGACCGGGTTTGGGGTGTTACAACCCACTTAGGGTCAAACCTACAAGCCAATCAACCAAACATCTCATGCACATATTGCCATCTAAAAGCATACCAATTTAGAAATTTAAAACATGCAATCAATACCAACTCTAATCATACCCAATTCAATACCAATACTTATTCTATCACAAGCATAATTCATTCCCAATCTCACTACCCCTACTAGCATTTATCAACACAAAGTTACCACTCAATAGCATATTCATCAATCTACAAATCATGCCAAAAGATGCATCAATATATATACCACATTCATTCATGCCAAACCTATCACATATCTAGCCACATCTTATGGCTAATTACAAATCTCAAACTTGATTCAATTAACTAGCCTATACATGCCATATTCCACTATATACATCTTTTCAAAAGTACCAAAATAGAATGCCGATGGTGTGATTGAGAAGTCGACGATCCTAGATCCGAGCTAGTTTTGACTACTCAAGGCAGAAACAAATCACACAAAGCTTTCCAAAGCTTAGTAAGTTCGTAATATAATACATATTACTCAATACTACAACATCAATATGTATATATATGTACCATCACATAGATAAAGGCACAACTAGGCACATTATCAATCTCAACCACATACCCAATTATCTATTCATTCAACTCTTAAATCTATCATCAATCACATAGGTTCAAACGTACATTGATCAACACATAGTTACTTACCATTTAGACTATTCAATTATTCGATATTACCTCTCGTGCAACCCTTGCTATTCCTTTGATTTATTCGCACACTTAGTGCCAATTTGATAACTGAAACATAATCATTACCGCACACTTAGTGCCAATACATTAAACCAAACTTATATCGGTATCACACACGTGCCAAGTCGATAAGCCAAGCTTTATCTTTTCCACACAGGCCAATCATCTCTTTCTCGTTCAAATTTGTACACTTAGTGCCCTTTATCTCAATTCAGACATAGCATTTCAAATCTCATAGATACATATACATCCATTCAATTTATATCACATAGATAAAGTTTACAACTATTATTATATCTGAACTTCCTCGAACATCGAACTATTGATAGTTAATTAATCGAGCACTTTATCTTTGCCACGATCTCGATTGAACCTCTCCTCTCTTGGTCTATATGTAACATCCTTAAATAGGGGTTATTGTGTTTGAACTTTGCATGTGTGTGGTTGTTTTTGAGGTGTCTAGAGACTAGTTATAAGCCAAAGGTAGGCTGATTGTAGGAAAAATTTTGTTTTAAGTGTTAGTTAAGGGTGAAGGAGCTAGGGTTAAGTATATTTCGTGGGAAGTTAAGCATAAGAACTACCTTGGTGAAGTGGCAAAGGAGGTGCCACTAAGGTGTCTAGAGAATGACCCCAAGCAGGTGGGAGAACTCAGTTCGAGCAAGAAAATTCCATTTCTGTACATTTTAAAAGGGGGAGGAGTTGTTCGACAAACTCCGATAAGATGGAGAAGGGTTTAGGAGTTTGATTAATTCAAACTCATTTGAATGGTTCCAGGTGATTTAGGAGTTTTGTTGAAATCAACTCTTGATGGAAGAGGAGAATTAGGAAGTTGAGTGGGGGGAAATTACTAAAGTTCACGAGTAGTATATCCGATGTATAGCCACCCCTAAGTCCTCCACGTCTCCCAATCCTCTATCGCTGGGAATTACCTAAAATATTCAATAAAAAGAGAGGGTTAGTTTACGAAAACTCAGTGTGTACAACCCTGATTGGTAAGAACACGCATCACAATAATCTAAGCTGAAGCCCATTTCAGGAACGGTGGCAATTGGGCCGTAGCCCAAAATAGCCTCGGTTGAGCCTTAACCCATATCATATGTCACAGTAGCTCATGTATGCAATGCGATGCAAGCCCAGTCCAACCTAATTTTCCATCCGCTACACACCACCCGTACCTGCCAATCACACCAATAGAGATTTCTACTTGCATCTGTGTTCACATAGAACCGTACCTTTCCTCCCTAAGTGATAAAAGCAACAAATAATAGCCAATGTAGTGCAATCCAAGCTTTGTTATGTAGTGTTCTGAAATTATCCTAAAAATGTAGATGTATTTACTTAATTTCAAATAATTAATCACATCTAGAGGCCTAAAATATATCTCTTTTCAAGAATTATCATAGAGAAAGACACAACTTTTTAGTTTAACAAAGCATGCTTAGAAGCATTTGAGGAATTGAAAAATTGGTTAATCTCAGTATCAATAATCATTACACCAAATTGGAACTCTCCTTTTGAGTTAATGTGTGACGTAAGAGTTTTTCTGTGGGAGTTGTGATGGAACAAAGAAGAAACAAAGTGTAACACCCCTAACCCATAACCATCGCCGAAATAGGGTTAAGAGGCATTACCGGACATATCAAAACTTTTACGTTCATTTCACAACACAAAATACATCATCATTATATCATAACAATACATATACATAGAGTCCCTTAAATAGGTCTGCGAGACCTTAAACATGCATTGGGAAGGGGTCGAGACTAAACTGAGCACATACAAAATTTTTTTTGATACTTAACATTTTTTTCAAAGTTACAGAGGTCACACACCCGTGTGGGCAGGCCGTGTGCCTCACACGGCATCAGACACACCCATGTGTCCAAGCCGTGGCAAGACAACGCATACATACTAGCTTTTCCACACGGCCGAAGACACGTCCGTGTGCTTGACCCATGGACAAAACTTACTTAATTCACACACTGTCACACGCCATGTGTCTGGCCCATGTACGAGTCTGACTTTTTGAACTACAATCTTAAGAGACACGGCAGAGCCACATGCCCTATGCTCAATCGTGTGGGCAAATATAGGCCATTTGTTTAGCCAATTTGCCACCCCAATTTTTGGGTCATACCTACAAGCATCAAACCAGTATAATTCACATCTCAAATGCATCCAAAACATTATATTTTAACCATCACTCGTATCAACCAATTCAAGCATGAAACATACCACTTACATATCACCAAAACATATTAATATGATCATTCACACAACATCACATATACACCTTATAACTTTCATTTTCACATGTTTAAAACTCATACTAAAGTCATTCAATTATCAAGCCATATCACATGGCAAAAACCATTCTTCTCAAACATTCCACAATCATTAGCCTATACATGCCATATACCAAATATACAACTTCCAAAAGTACCAAAATAGATGGCCGATAGTGTGATTGAGTCACTGACAATCCCCGGATCTGAGCTAGCTTTAATGACACTGTAAAACAGAGAAAGACTTTACACAATAAGATTTTTAAGCTTAGTAAGTTTGTAATATAAAACAATTAATTCAACATTTCAAATCCAATATGCAAAATTACTAACACCTAGTTTGGTTCACTTCAATACTCAATTTACATCTATACCAATTCCTCACTTTCATACATAATTATATGCTCACATAAAAACATTTACCAAGCTACTCAATCTAACTCTTTCCATCATTTATTCACATAACTTCACATAAAAACATTTACCAAGCTACTCAATCTAACTCTTTCCATCATTTATTCACATAACTATCCATATAACTTATACACAACTTCATCAACCACATAAGTTCTGTACGTACCTGTACCATCTCGTATTTGACTACCACATTCACCATTCAATGCTCCAAACCCTTACTCATTTGATCCTCTTTAAACATTCGATGAATTTGCACACTCAGTGCCATATAATTAGCCGAAGCCACAATATTATCACACACTTAGTGCCATTACATTAAACAGAAAATGTCTCAATATCGCACACACAGTGCCAACTAATAGAATCAATGCTTTCCTTATATATCGAACATACAGTGCCAACTAACATAGATGATGCTTTCTTTATCTCACACACTTAGCGCTGATCATCATTGTATCAATTTTATTTACGCACACATAGTGCCATATCTCTTCAAATTAACAATTCACATTACTCACTCAACTACCACATTTCCATTCATTACGTAATATTGATCGTGTCTGTCGAGTCTTAAAAATTTATAAAAAGAATGATCGAACCGAAACTAACTAAGACAACGATGGAGGCAAGCGCACCTATCGAACAATAGAATAGTTAGCGGCAAGACTGGATTGTCGAACCCAAAGGAACCAAAAGTACTAATATTAACTCTCTTATTGTTATTTAGCCTACGAATTAAGGGAATTTTTATCTAATCTAAAATTAACTAATCAACTAAAATAAAGATACGAAGACAAAGAAAAGAAATTAAAGAAAGACTTGAGAGAAAACCAATTGATTTAGAGAATACCCGAGGAAGAATCCACCAAGACTTCACTTGTTATTTAACTCTGAACCAGATGATTTATTCACTTGACTTGGTCCATAGGATTGTAACATCTCAAAGTTGGGCCTAGTAGGATTGGGCCCATTGGGTTTTAGGCTAGGAGCGTTTAAAATTTTTGAGAGCAAGAGAACGGCTTTAGTGCTAGTTGGACCTATTAGGTGAGTGATTTTGGAAGGTTAGAGGGTTTCTATGAATTCCAAGTTAAAACTTTGGCTTTAGGAAAATTTTGATTTTAGGTGAATAAAACCCTGAGAGTTATAGTAGGCTTTAAGAATAAAATGTAGACAAAAATGACGCAAGTGGAGTGTGTGGTGTTGTGGCAAAGTGATGCCACATAAGAGATAAGGGGGTGACGCCACAAGGAAGGAAGGAGGTCTAAGGTTCAAGTCTTGGCTCTTGCATTTTGGATTTCTTTTTAAATGGACTCCAGAATTTTTCCATAGGGTTATATTTAGTTGCGCATGATTTTAGACACAAGAAAGTGAGTGGTCTAGTGGCAAGGCATCATTAAGGGTGCAAGGGAGCTTGGGTTCGAATCTCATGACAAGCAAGGGAGTATTTATTTTGCTGATTGGACAAGAAGAGTTTAAGTTGGATTTAAAACCCTGCTAACGGAGGGATCCCACATCAGTAAGATACAAAGAAGGAAGGTGAGAAGCTAGTTATATATAGAGCATTCTATGAGGAGAGTTAATATACCTTGGTGGGCGTTTGGGTGTAGACCTAGAGGATAATCGCCAATAGTAGCAAAGGAAGGGCTACTAGAACGTGAGGTTCATGACTAAAGGGTTTATAGCACGCGAGGTTACCAAATGTGTACAAACACTACACAAACGATATCGGCAATGTCGAAAAGCTGGAAAACCGAAAGTGGCTAAATGGGCCCGATGGGCCCTGAGGCTAAGTTTGATGAAATGGTTTGGTTGGTTATACGAATTGAATTAGTGATGCATGATACATGAATTGGATTTATCTTGGGCCTAATAGGCCATATGATGAGATTTGGGCCTAATGGGCCGTAAAGGAGTGATTTGGGCTTGATGGGCTTATGGGGACATAGACATGTATGTTAAGGTTTATGGACCTTAGGTCTAGTTTGAACAACTCTTAAATTCCATAAGACTTAATTTTTCTAATTAAACATGTCTGTGAACAAGTCAGCTGGGTTAGGGTGTGGCAACGGGCATACGCATGTCTAGGATTGGATCTAGGGAGAGCTTGGTACTTAAGCGGGCCTAGTGGCCCACCTCCACTTTTCTAGAATCCTACCTGGTGCTTAGTGTCTGTTCACTTTAACCGCGAGGAGTTGTTGACGATCCAAAGTTCATAACTAAAATCCGAGAGGGACCAAATACCCTTATATTTGTTAAATTACTAAAATACCCTTATATTTGTAAAGTACCAAAATACCCTCGATGATCTTTGTGCCTGGTGGGGTGTCTACCGATGATCTTTGTGCTTAATAAAGAATTGGGTAGCCTGCAAAGATATAGCCACGAAATCTAAAGAAACATTAATAATATACTAATACTTTAATTAAAGACAGAGGAAATAAAGAGAAGGACACTAAGAAGAAAAATGAAATTGAAAGAAAAGGCTAATGGACTAAGGATGTAACACCCCAAACCCGGTGTAGACATTACGACCAGATCTGGAATGTCACAGGCAAAAGTTGTAAAAAAGAATTTTAAAATCTTAAGAAAATATGTTAAGTTTGAAAACTTTTCGTCTAGGGTGATGTTTTGAAAACAGTGGCTTGCAGTTTAAGAAAAATATTCTCGAATTGAGTTAAAATGATCATTTGTTATCTTTGTTTGCACTTGAGAGAAAACGATTATTTTATGCTACTTATGTTTTGAAACTCCATCTTAGATTTCATATTAAAATATAATAATGTCATATCTTAAATGAATAATAAATAAGGAAAACCAGATATTAACTTAAGAAGGCCTTATTACATAACAAAATCCCCAATTAAAATAATTTGTAGAAAGGAAACGAGTTTACGAAAAAAAAATTTTATGGCCTCCACGAGTCTGCCTCGGCTTCCAGATCCACGAGCTACTGATTACTTGAAAAATTAAGTTGAGGGGTGAGTCACCACAACTCAGTGTGTAAATCCCCTTATGTCACATAAGTGGCCTCAAGCCCATATTCGCACATTGGCCTTAGCCTACTCAACATAGCATACACAAATATGAATGTAATATGTCCCAACAGATAATGTATGAAATGCAATGCAAACCCAGCCCAACCTAATTTTCCATCCTCTACACACCACCTGTACCAGCCCATCACATCATGGGGATTTCTACAATCAACCCTCCATCCGCTACACACCTCATACGTGGCAGTAGGCCACTCGTGGTTCTGGACCACTGTGATAATAGATCACCGTGACAAAGTCACTATTAATATATGTGGGGCCAACCCACCGTGGTAACAACCATCGTGACAATCCCTGATGAGTATACGTAGGGCCAACCCACTGTGGTAACAACCACTAGGACGAGTCACTAGTCATATATAATCATAGTATTAAACCACCGTGGCACCAAGCTACCGAGACATGGTAACTATTATCATATATGTATCCGTAGGGCTAACCCACCGTGACAGTCTCAAATACTTCCCCTTTCACATAATAACCCAACCCATGCAGAACATACAAATCAAATGAATGCACATGCTCTTATCATAGTAACAAATTACAGCATACATTTTCATACCCATTAATAGAACGTTATAGTCACTTACCTGGTATCCCCAGCCTTACCTATAGGGGTATAACGACTTCCTACTCAGTCACTTTAGCTTTTAGCCAAACAGTTAATAACACATATTAATAATAGAGTGTGAATATTTGACACACAATTACGCTAATCAACCCCTAAAGGTATAACGGTAATTTTACCTACTGAGGGTGTTTCAGTAATTTACCTACCAAGGGTAATTCGATAATTTCACAAACCAGGGGTATTTTGGTAATTTTACAAACCAAGGGTATTTTTGTAATTTTAGAAACCAACGGTATTTCGATAATTTTACAAACCATGGGTATTTCGATAATTTACAAAACCAGGGGCATTTCGTTAATTTTACAAACCAGAGGTATTTTGGTAATTTTGTAATTCGGGGTATTTCAGTAATTTCACAAATCAGGGTGTTAACGACCTAACAAAAGGTCCAATGATGCCTCGAACGACTCAAGTATTCTAAATAAAGATAATGATGTGAATGGGCCTAAGGTCGATTCTCGACCCAAGTGGGCCCACACACTCGTGTGGCCCATTTTGCCCAAACCTAGCCACATATATGAGATTCACATAGTTTAGTTCACTATCTACTACTCAATCATACAATTTACTCATATGGGCCCTCGGGCCCATTGGGCCCACTTGGCCCAACAGCCCACACCCACAAGAACACTACTGATGGCCTCAACTATCGCATTGAAGCCCCATACGTGCGCTCGCACGCTCGTGTGGTTACTATTGTCGTGTTACTGGAAATTCGACATATGCCGCTTTACAGCTAGAGTAGAGAGAATGCACACCTGATAGGAATATGAAGCTGCTAAACTGCGCTCCGAGCACTCCTATGCCTAACGCCAACCAAGTATGCTCCTTCTCCTCCTAGGTAGCTCTATATATAGCTAGCTTCTCACCTTCCTTCTTTGTATCTTTCCAATGTGGGATCCCTCCATTAGTATTTAAATCCAACTGAAACTCTTGTCGTCCAATTTGCAAAATAAATATTACCTTTCTTGTCATGAGATTCGAACCCAAGCTCCCCTATAGCATAATCCACGCCGCTAGCCACTTGGCTACAAGCTTCTCTTGTTTCTGACATCATGCGCAACTAAATATAAACCTCTGGCCAAATTCTAAAGTCCATATAAAAAGAAAACCAAAATGCAAGAGCCAAGACTTGAACCTTGGACCTCCTTCCTTCCTTTTGGCGTCACTCCCTTGCTCCTTAAGTGGCATCACTTTGCCACTACACCACACACTCCACTTGTGTTATTTTCTCCACATTTTATTCTTAAAGCCTACCTACTAACACCCAGGGTTTTTTTTCACCTTGCCTAAAGCCAAAGTTTGAACCTGGGACTTCATAGAAGCCATCTAACCTTTCAAAATCACTCACCTACTAGACCCAACTTGCATTAAAGCCGTTCTCTTATTCCCAAAAATTTTAAACGCTCCTACGCCTAAGGCCCAATGGGCCCAATCCTACTAGGCCCAACTTTGGGATGTTACAATTCTACCCTCCTCAAAGAAATTTCATCCTCAAAATTTCCAGCTATAAAAATAGTGACACATCCTAACCTACAACACTACACTCACGCTGCTGCACTCTGATTCTAAAATAGTAATACACTTTCTAACCTAAGCTTGGAACCTCTTCACACAACCAAATATCTAATACAAAAGCAAACAGATATTTAACACTCATACTTAAAAATTTTCCATTCAAACATCACATCCAAAACATACACAAAATAAATACAGTCATTATAGCATATAATAATAAGTACAGGGGACTTACGGATTTGGTGCTAGAGACTCAGGTGCTATATTTCCAATAAAGATACATTTTTTTTAAAAAACAAATTTCAAACAACTTTGAAAATATTTTCGAACCCATTCCACAGCCGAGTTTTGTAACCTAGGCTCTGATACCAAAATTGTAACACCCCAAACTCGGTCTAGACATTACGACAGATCTAAAATGTCACAGGCAAAAGTTGTAAAAATGAATTTTAAAATCTTAAGAAAATACCGTAAGTTTGAAAACTTTTCATTTAGGGTGATGTTTTGAAAACAGTGGTTTGCAGTTTAAGAAAAATATTCCCGAATTGAGTTAAAACGATCATTTGTTATCTTTGTTGGCACTTGAGAGAAAACGGTTATTTTGTGTTACTTATGTTTTGAAACTCCATCTTAGCTTTCATTTTAAAATATAATAATGTCACATCTTAAATGAATAAAAAATAAAGAAAACCAAATATTAACTTAAGAAGGCCCTATTACATAACAAAATCCCCAATTAAAATAATTTGTAGAAAGGAAACGAGTTTACGAAAAGAAACATTTTATGACCTCCACGAGTCTGCCTCGGCTCCCAGATCCACGATCTACTGATTACCTGTAAAATTAAGCTAAGGGGTGAGTTACCACGACTCAGTGTGTAAATCCCCTTATGTCACATAAATGGCCTCAAGCCCATATTCGCACATTGGCCTTAGCCCACTCAACATAGCATACACTAATATGAATGTAATATGTCCCAGCAGATAATGTATTCAATGTGATGGAAACCCAGCCCAACCTAATTTTCCATCCTCTACACACCACCTATACCAGCCCATCACACTGTGGGGATTTCTACAATCAACCCTCCATTCGCTACACACCTCATACGTAGCATTAGGCCATTCGTGGTTTTGGACCACCATGATAAAGTCACTATTAATATACGTGGGGTCAACCCACCGTGGTAACAACAACCGTGACAATCCCTGATGAAAATACATAGGGCCAACCCACTGTGGTAACAACCACTGGGACGAGTCACTAGTCATATATAATCATCGTATTAAACCACCGTGGCACCAAGCCACCGAGACATGGTCACTATTATCATATATGTATCCGTGGGGCTAACCCACCGTGGTAACAAACACCGTGATAGTCTTAAATACTTCCCCTTTCGTATTATAACCCAACTCATGCAGAACATACAAATCAAATGAATGCACATGCTCTCATCATAGTAACAGATTACAACATACATTTTCATACCCATTAATAGAACGTTATAGTCACTTACATGGTATCCCCAGCCTTACCCACAGGGGTATAACGACTTCCTACTCAGTCACTTCGGCTTTTCAGCCAAACAGTTAATAACACATATTAACAACAGAGTGTGAATATTTTACACACAATCACGCTAATCAACCCCTAAGTGTATAACAGTAATTTTACCTACTGAGGGTATTTCAGTAATTTACCTACCAAGGGTAATTCGATAATTTTGTAAACCAGGGGTATTTGGTAATTTTATAGACCAAGGGTATTTCATTAATTTTGCAAACCAGGGGTATTTCAATAATTTTACAAATCAGGGGTATTGTAAGACCCCTAACCCGAAACCGTCGCCGAAATAGAATTAAGGTGTATTACCGATCAATCAAAACATTTAACCTCTAAATGTCGACACAAAGTCAATCATCATCAAACACATTCATATACAATCATAGTGTCCCTTAAACGAGTCATCAAGACCCTAAGCATGCTTTTAAACTAAGTCAGGACTAAACCGAAACACATATAGAATTTCATAAAAAAATTGAAACTTTTCTAGAATAAAGGAGAGACACGCCCGTGGGGGTTGGTCATGCCTCTCCCACGGCTACATGACACACCCGTGTAACCTTCCCATGGTTACATACTGCCAAAATCAACACAGCTAACAAGCACGCCCGTGTGCTAAGGCCGTGTCCTAGAAGGTCATATACTGCCATTTCTTACACGACCTATAGGTATGCCCGTGCCATGGCCGTGTACTATTAAGGCTAGCTACTGACTTGTGCACCACGGTTAGATGACACCCCCGTGTTGAAGCCGTGTGCAGTTTAAGCCACATTCTACCAATTTACCCATGGTCTGAGGCACGCCCGTGTGCCCCAATCGTGTGACATTATGGGCCATTTTTGCAAGGCCAACATGCCACCCATGTAACACCCTAAAAATCTGAGTGTTTTTATATTGCATGAATTGGTGTTTAGATTTCAAAGGAAAATTCCTTACTTTTATTTTAGTGTTTATTGAAGTTCTAAAGAGGAGTATAGCATAATTAGAATAAGGAATATAAATTTAATAATTGAGAATTTATTGAAGAGAAGCAAATGTCATTAAGACTTAAGTTAAATTAAGTGTTAAGGAGTGACATAAGTGAGTACATGGCATGGTGGTGTTGGCGCATGAGTTCTAGCAAGAGGGAAGAGGTTGAATCCTTGTTTATCATTTAGATAAATTTTTGTTTTTAATTTTCGCCCATGTATAGTGAGTGTCGGCCAAGAACATATATGGTAAGTGTTGACCATGTTATTTTTGGTTAGTGTATCAAAGGATTAAGGAAACAACTAACTTATGGCATGGAATCAAAACTTAAGGAAAGATAGGGGGACATAAGGCACATATCAAGGAAGAATTTTGGAAACAAAATCATGGCTATTGACCATGCTTTGGACGGCAATTGGGTATAGAGAAGGAGCCAAATTTTTGTGTTAGTGTTGGCTAAGCATTTCATTTTCTCTTTGGTCATTCCTAGCAACCTAGTGCAGAATTTTCTTCTTCTCAACCTTTTTCCCTTTAGTGAAATTGATCATTGGTAAGCCTTGATTATTTTGACCAATTGGTCATTTTGCTTTACACTTTAGTGTTCAATTTTGTGCCTTTCTCTTAGTTCCGAATTTACCAATACCTAAAAACCATTCTTTTCTTTTCTTCTCCCCATTCGAATATACATTGCTCTCAAAACTCATCTCTTTCTTTCTTTTATTCTCCATTCTCTTTGAAAATCAAAACAACATCATCATCATTCTTCTCTCATCTTTATTTCTTTTCACTCATATTTTCTTCCTTTTTCTTCAATGGCCGAATGCTAGAGTGCCCATAGCCGAATTTATTTTCTTTTTTCTTTGGTTGCATAGCCGAATTCTCCAACTCTCATAAGCATCATTTTCAATCCTTTCTTTTGATCGTGGATTATAGGTAAGGGTTTCTTTTTGTTTTCGATTTACTAATGGTATTATGGCGAATATTAATGGTGTTATGAAGGACTTTTGAATCGATATAACATTCATTCTAATAACGTTTTTTCGTTATTATTTAGTGCAATAACGGAAGATCGGAACTCGGTGATCGGAGAACTGTAGAAACGTTGGAAACGTTTTATTGTGGTAAGGAAATCCCACTCTTTAAAACCTCTAGTACTATTCGATATTATATTAGATTTAACTAATATTCCTTTGATCGTGAAGACTTTCAAAATAGGGAAGAAAAGGCGGTAGTTAGTCACGTTAAAAGGCGGATCTGTAAATCCCCATTTAAACGAAGAGCGATTCGGCAATCAGGATTTTCCACTTGGTTGCGGACCATCTTAGAAAGGAGTCAACTATTCAAGTAGTAAGAACTTAGAGCCATTATCGTTGGTGGATTCTCGACTAACGAACCAATAAACGAGGAGAAGCCGAAAATCAAGTGATTCAAAATCAAGAGGGTAAGATTTTGGATCTATTATTGATTAAGAATATTTTACTGAAATAGTATTCTAACGGATCGAAATATGTTTTAGGTGCCGAGGAGCGAGAAGGATTAGTACTCTCGGTATCGAGGTGTGTAACTTCACACTATTTCTCTGTTGGATGTCAATTTCGATATTGGAAGTAAAATCGTAAAAACGACTAGATCGGTAAAAACGTAAAAACTGATATTTTGACGAAAATACGTAAAAACGACTAAATCGTGAAAATTACGAAAATGCCCTCAAAAAATTACTTATTATTATGTAAGTTGTATGTTTCGTGAAAATGGGCCGCAAAATACTCTAGTTCGATAAATTGGGCCAAAATACTCTAGTTCGATAAATTGGGCCAAAATACTCTAGTTCGATAAAATGGGCCAAAATACTCTAGTTCGATAAATTGGGCCAAAATACTCTAGTTTGGTAAATGGGCCAAAGCCCACTAAACCACTAAATGGACAAATTGCTAAATTATGTTTATGGGCCAAATGAAATGTTTAACGATTAACCCACCATGTTATGCATTATAAAGAAATTTTTATATTTTGTTATACACGCATAATTGCATGGGGTAGGATATATGAAGAGAAGAATGGCCAGTTGCCAAAAATCTAGTTCGGTGGCTCTGCCACAATAATGGCTTATTGCCTCTAGTTTGGTGGCCTTGCCACAAAAATAAATATGGCTTATTGCCTCTAGTTCGGTGGCCTTGCCACAAAAATAAATATGGCTTATTGCCTCTAGTTCGGTGGCTTTGCCACAATTATAAAAAGGCTTAATGCCTACGATTGGTGTGTTGGCGGGGTGGGTTGACTTGATCCCCACAGGTGTGATGGTTGGTACGGGTGTGTTAGCGGATGGATATTAGGTTTGGTTGGGAAATTCATTTTACATGTATCTTTAAATAATTTTATTTTATGATAAATTGTTGAATTCTGTAATTGGGCTCAAGCCCAGCATAATACCTTGATGATCTGGCCCAATAATGGTGGTAAGTGAGTTACACACTGAGTTCTAAGTAACTCACCCCCCTTTAATTTTTTCCATCTCAGGTAATGGAAATTGACGTGGACTTGGGCCGAGGATGACTTTGTGGAGGCCATCTTGCAAAAGAGAGTTATATAAACTCGAACTTTTAATAAGTAAATTTTTTACTATTATGGATTATTGTAATAAGGGCCTCTATAAATAACTTATGGATTTTATGTGTGTTTGGGCTTTAAACTATACTTTGGACTTTTAATTATGGGCTATGATTACATGATGTTTTTATAAATTTGGGTTTTCAAGTATATGAAATTCTTTTATAAATATTTTATTTAACTCTTTAACAAATTACCTAAAGGTTTTTGATAATACAATGATTTTCAACTAATGTTTTCAAATATTTATCAAATTCAAATACTCTTCAAAATTTTAAACCTGTAAATAAATATTGTAGCTTTCAACTCATTAGAGATTTAAAATAGCTCGATTCATGTAACAAACCAAATCTAGTCTCAATGCATAGACCGGGTTTGGGGTGTTACAACCCACTTAGGGTCAAACCTACAAGCCAATCAACCAAACATCTCATGCACATATTGCCATCTAAAAGCATACCAATTTAGAAATTTAAAACATGCAATCAATACCAACTCTAATCATACCCAATTCAATACCAATACTTATTCTATCACAAGCATAATTCATTCCCAATCTCACTACCCCTACTAGCATTTATCAACACAAAGTTACCACTCAATAGCATATTCATCAATCTACAAATCATGCCAAAAGATGCATCATATATATATACCACATTCATTCATGCCAAACCTATCACATATCTAGCCACATCTTATGGCTAATTACAAATCTCAAACTTGATTCAATTAACTAGCCTATACATGCCATATTCCAGCTATATACATCTTTTCAAAAGTACCAAAATAGAATGCCGATGGTGTGATTGAGAAGCTGACGATCCTAGATCCGAGCTAGCTTCTTGACGACTGCAAGAAGAGAAACAAATCACACAGTAAGCTTTCCAAAGCTTAGTAAGTTCGTAATATAATACATATTACTCAATACTACAACATCAATATGTATATATATGTACCATCACATAGATAAAGGCACAACTAGGCACATTATCAATCTCAACCACATACCCAATTATCTATTCATTCAACTCTTAAATCTATCATCAACCACATAGGTTCAAACGTACATTGATCAACACATAGTTACTTACCATTTAGACTATTCAATTATTCGATATTACCTCTCGTTCAACCCTTGCTATTCCTTTGATTTATTCGCACACTTAGTGCCAATTTCATAACTGAAACATAATCATTACCGCACACTTAGTGCCAATACATTAAACCAAACTTATATCGGTATCACACACACAGTGCCAAGTCGATAAGTCGAAGCTTCTATCTTTTCGCACACACAATGCCAATCATCTCTTTCTCGTTTCAAATTTCGTACACTTAGTGCCCCTTTATCTCAATTCAGCACATAGCATTTCAAATCTCATAGATACATATACATCCATTCAATTTATATCACATAGATAAAGTTTACAACTATTATTATATCCGAACTTACCTCGAACATCGAACTATTGATACAGTTAATTAATCGAGCACTTTATCTTTGCCACGATCTCGATTCGAACCTCTCCTCTCTTGGTCTATATGTAACATCCTTAAATAGGGGTTATTGTGTTTGAACTTCTTTGCATGTGTGTGGTTGTTGTTTGAGGTGCTCTAGAGACTAGTTATAAGCCAAAGGTAGGCTCGAGCTGTAGGAAAAATTTTGTTTTTAAGTGTTAGTTAAGGGAGCTGAAGGAGCTAGGGTTAAGTATATTTCGTGGGGAAGTTAAGCATAAGAACTACCTTGGTGAAGTGGCAAAGGAGGTGCCACTAAGGTGTCTAGAGAATGACGCCACAAGCAGGTGGGAGAACTTAGGTTCGAGCAGCAAAAATTCCATTCTCTGCTTACCATTTTGACCCCAAAGGGGGAGGAGTTGTGCTCAGCACAAACTCTGTCAGATAAGATGGAGAAGAGGGGATTTAGGAGTTTGATTAATTCAAACTCATTTGAATGGTTCGCCAGGAGTGATTTAGGGAGTTTTGTTGAAATCTGAACTCTTGATGGAAGAGGAGTAAACGGTTAGGAAGTTGAGTAAGGGGGTGCCGAAATTCCTTAGTTAGCTAGGTGATATTTTAGGCAAGCTTGGAAGGCTCTCATTCTTTGTTTTGTGTCAAAGTCGAAACCACCATAGGCTCTTGTCATTTTTCCCCTCTAAAACATCTAGTCGAACCTACACAAGGACCATTTGGAAACTCTCTTTTTCTCCTTTAAAATCGAAACCTCATTTGACATTTTCTTTGCTCTTCTCTTTTTCGGTAATTTAGGAGCTTGGCTGAATCTCTTTCTCTCCCACCTCTCTCTCTCTTTTTCTTTCTCTCAAAGCCGAAAGTAATCCTATTCCCTTCCATCTCTTTCTTTTCTCTTCATTCTCTCTTGTGCCGAATATCCTTTGTTGCCCTCTACCATTGTCGAAAGTTCTCAAGCTCTTCCTTCCTCACTGTTAGCTGAATATCAATCAAGTCTTGATCTTCTTTGGTCTCTTCTTCAATCGGTTTTGAAAAGGGTAAGTGGTCTTGGCCGAAACTCTATTCTCACTTCCACTTTTTCTCTATCGACATGTGTAGACAAAAGCTGAATTTTAGCATTTGTCTTGGCTTTTAATCAACCATGCGACTGGTTTCTTGTAGGATCTCCGGGATTTTGAAGCTATAGATCTAAGCCCTCTATTCTCTGTCAATCAAATTCGATAAGTCAGTGGTAAGGGTTATGCCGATTTAATCTCTCCATTAGATGTTTGAAAAGTCGAAGGCTATTGAGACTAAGTTGTGATGATTGGCCGATTGTAGGGGGAGGAGCAGTCTCGCATATCTTGTGTTGGGATTAGCATTCGTAAGGCAGAAAGGTAAGGATTGTGTTAGTTATGCGTTATCACATCTTTCGAGATTTATGGGTATAGCCTAATGGTCTTTGGTAATAACCTAAGTGTTGGCTGAATGTAGGATCAAGGGGATCTAGTACAGGAGATCGGGTCTTCGGGATTCAATGGTTGCATTAGTAACAGGTGTGTAACTTACACACTTTATAACCTAGTAAATATCTTAACAACCTAAATGTGATAAAAGCCAAAAACTGTATAGATCTTGACATGATACCTTGATGGGTATGAGCAAGGATTCGGGTAAGTCCGTTTCGATATGATTTTGTTATATGTGATGCTTGAAACTATGGCCTATGTTCCAATAGATATATGTTATTATTAAAGCATGTTGGCGTGATTTGTACATGTATTGCATTGTTATGGGTATAATGAGAGGAGGGGGAAGATTTGATATCCGTGTCTTTGGGACACCAATGGTTTGGTACCACAGTTGATTTCGTGACTTTAGGTCACCAGAGGTTTGGCACCTCATAGCGACTCGTCCCAGTGGCTTAGCACCACGATGGGTTGGCCCACATTTGATATTCTGAGATTGTCGCTTGATGATTTGGTATCACAACATGGGTTGGCCCATGATGGATTAATCGTGACTTTGGGTCACCGGTGGTTTGGTACCACATTATTATTGGATATCGTGACTTTGGGTCACCGGTGGTTTGGCACCACCGGTGGTTTGGTACCACACGGGGTAGAAAGCGGAGTTATGGATGGCTAGGTTTGGGTGCATGATATATTGCTTGGTTATGACTTGTGTGTAAGCATGTTGCATTAGCAGGAGGGATTATGCTTGAGTCTTGGTGACTCACCTTTTCCCTTATCTTTTCAGGTGCTTCGTAGATTGCGGATGAGGAGCCGGATGGACTCGAGGTGGCAATGCATTAAACACATTCGGTTTTACATGGACTTTGTTTTGGGTGTTATTTTAAATTTTAAATTTTATTTGGGTTTGTAATAAGGTCTTTAAATTATGTTTTTGGATTATTTTGCATGCTTTAGATATATCTTCAAGTATGACAAAGTAAATTACTTGTTTTGTTTAACAACCTGATAACCAAAATTTTCCAAAATTTACCTCGTTTCGAGTTTTCCAATCATTACCATCGAGTAACAGCATTCATGAAATGATAACAAAGATACTTTAGATGATTTCCAAACTCAGGGTTCTTCTCAATTTCAAATGCACACTATTTTTAAATAATTAAAAATAATACATTCGGGTTCTAACAAACATGGACGTTTTCTATCAAACTGAACGGAAAATGAGTTTTCAAACCGTTTTCCTCTGTAACATGCCAGATTCAGTCATGGTGAGTTGACCGGGTTTGGGGTGTTACAATTCTGGTATCAAAGCCAAGTTCAAAGGCTCAACTGTGGGCCCAGGGCCCAAAATGTTTTAAAGTGTGGTTCTAGAATGTTCTTGTTTGGAAATATATGGTTTGAGAAGCATGGCACCGAGTCTCCGGCACCAATCTGCCCAGGTAAGTACTTCTGACTGTTGTGTGAATTATATGTGGGGAAATGGGTATTTCGGGTTCGTAGATTAGTAGAATAGGAATTATTGAACCCTAGGAATAGCTTACTCCAACACTAATTGCATAAGACTTAATGATCCACTAAATAAACCTGTGAGTACGTCACTGAGCTAACGGTGTGGCAACCATTGTGCGTATGTCTAGGAGTGGATTCATGGGGGAGCTTGGTATTTAAGTAGCTCTAGTGACTCACCTCCTCTTCATCCGAATCCTACCAGTGCGTGGTGACGGTTCATCCTATTGAGACGACTTATTCACGTGCCAAATTTAATAACTAAAACCCGAAAGGACCGACCATTTTGTTTGAAACACTTTAAACCTTAGTTTTGAAATTACCACAGTACTCGATTTGGAAAAAGACCAAAATATCCCACGATTTGAGAAATGACCAAATTACCATCGACTTGTAAAATTACCAAAATACCCCCAGTATGGAAAATTACCGAAGTTCCCTCGAAGCGAAAATTTTCAAAGCACCCTTATTTTGTAAAATCACCTGAAACCATATTAAAAAAAAGAAAAAAATATTTTACGAAAATACCCCTGGTTCATGAAATTACCAAAATACCCCGATTTCTAGAATTTTTTTTGGAACATCTACGATTTGTAAAGGTCTTTGAATTAACCCTATTTTATTACTAAAATACCCTAATAGGTTAAATTATGGAATACCCCCGGGTAGTGAAATGACGAGAATACCCCTACACGTGGAATGAGGGTAGGAAATTGAAATGAAAACTTTGTGATGACTGAAAGAACCACTGCCACATTACTTCGCACAAAACTTATTCGTGGGTAATCAGTGAAACAGAAGCTAATTCATAAAAATCTCTTAAACAGATAATTCGGGACTATAGACATGAGTACTAGGGGACGTGGTCTAATTGTGCGAGGACGCAATAGAGGCAGAATGACCGTATCAGAACCCGTTAGGTCTGGTCAAGTCTGAGAATGAGATACCACCACCAGCAGCTATTGGTGTTGAGTATCAAGATCAAATGGGGAGGATGCATTGTCGCAGGCGATGCTACGAGTGCTGGAAAGAGTGACTGGAGCAGGTGGGGATACGGGAGCTCAAAAATTCGTACCTGAGTAACTTCGAGCCAATGGAGTCGAGGTATTTTGAGGTATTTCTGGTGTGGCTCCCAATACGGCTGAGTATTGATTAGAGGTGACAGAGCGAATTATGGATGACTTGGATCTGACTGCTGAGGAAAAATTGAAAGGGATAGTGTCGCTTCTCCGGGATGAGTCATACCAGTGGTGGCTCACGGTTCGGGATAGTGCAGCAGCGGATGATCTCACTTGCGGTTATTTCAAGGCACCATATCAGAAGAAGTATGTAGGGACCAGTTATATTGATGCGTAGAGGAAGGCGTTTCTGAGGCTGGTTCAGGGGAGTAAGTCTGTATCGGAGTACGAGGCATAATTTTTAAGGTTGAGCCAGTATGCTAAGGGCATCATGGCTCTGAACATGAACGATGTGTCGGGTTTGAGGATGGGTTGAGAGATGAGTGAGATTGCTGATCGCTCCACGCAGGAGCGAGAGTTCTTGTCTTTGGTGGAAAAGGATAAGGTATTTGAAGGGGTAAAGGAGTTTGTAAGATGAATCTGGATAGGACTAGACACAAGAGAGGTTTTGGATTATCGTGGTCGCCCGAATCCATGAGAAAAGGGCTACAGAGTGGGCGATCAATCTGGAAGGCCTACTGCTACTAATCGGGGACCAGCGCAATGTAATCGATATGGGAAATCTCATTGGGGAGGATGTTGGATTGGTGGAAAGGGATGTTTTGAGTGTGGTTCATTGGATCATCGTGTGAGGGACTGTCCACATAAGTTAGCGAGATTGATCAAGGGTCAGGGTCGTGCTCAATTCAGAAATGAGGGACCACCACCGCAAAGGGGTCGTGGTACTGGTAGAGGAGGTAAGGGCTCTGGTAGAGGCCGTGGAGCACTGTGAAAGAGGTGCAGAGCAATAATGAAGCAAGACGACTGGGTTGGTATATCTGTGAGACGTCGAGAAGAGGCGACGATGGACGGACATCATAACCAGACGTTCTTAATCTTTGGATTACCGTATATTACTTTGATTGATGTGGGTTTGACGCATTCGTATGTTGCTAGTAGCATAGTAGAGACCATGAACCTAGACTTTGAAACTACTTCTAGGGAGATGACAATAATTAGACCTTTAGGTCACTCTGTAGAAGTAAATAAGCTGTATAGGGATGTACCCCTAGAACTCCAAGGGGTAGTATTTGTAGTTGATCTGATGGAACTACCGTTTGGGGAGTTCGATCTGATTCTTGAGATGGATTGGCTGGTGAAGTACCAGGCTAGTTTGGATTGCGCGGCTAAGCTCATGGTTTTGAGAACAGTTGAGGGTGAAGAAGTGGTGATGATAGGTAATAGAAGAGATTATCTATCCAACATGGTATCTACGTTGAAAGCTGAGAAGATGGTCAGGAAGGGTTGTGAGGCAATTTTGGTTCGTGTATGTGCTCTAGAGGCTAAGGAGTCTGCTGTTGGGAAAGTTTGAACAGTAAAGAATTTTGCTGACGTATTTCCAGAGGAACTTCCGGGTCTACCTCCGGATCGGGAAGTTGAATTTGGTATAGATTTGTTACCTGAAACTGTGCCAGTGTCTATTACCCCGTATAGAATGGCGCTGAAGGAATTGGTAGAGTTGAAGGCTCAGATTCAGGAGTTGTTGGACTGAGGTTTTATCCGGCCAAGTGTTTCGCCTTGGGGAGCGCCGGTACTCTTTGTCAAAAAGAAAGATGGTACAATGCGGATATGTATAGACTACTACCAGTTGAACAAGCTGACGATCAAAAACAAGTATCCGTTGCCGAAGATAGATGACTTGTTTGATCAGCTTAAGAGGGCATTAATTTTCTCAAAGATTGATTTAAGGTCTTGGTATCATCAACTAAAGGTGAAAGAGGCTGATATCCATAAGATGGCATTTCATACTCGGTATAGGCATTACGAGTTTTTGGTGATGTCGTTCAGGTTAACCAATGCACCAGCGGCATTCATAGACTTGATGAATCAGGTGTTTCAGCAGTACTTGGACCAATTTGTCGTAGTATTGATAGACGACATATTGGTATACTCAAGGACTGAGGAGGACCATGATACGCACCTACGGGTGGTTTTGCAAATTTTGAGGGAGAAGCAGCTATTTACCAAGTTCGATGAAGTGCGAGTTACGCTTAGGAAGTGGCTTTCTTAGGTCACGTAGTGTCCGTGAAGGATTAGAGTGGACCCTTGCAAGATTGAGGCGGTGTTGGATTGAAGCGCCTTGGTGGTTCGTGAAATTGAGTTTCCTAGGTGCAGCGGTATTACTGGGAGATTTGTGGAAGGATTTTCTCGATTACTGACTGATTGACCAAGCTATTGAGGAAGGGAGTTCCATTTGTGTGGTTAGAGAAATAGCAAGAAAGTTTCAACAAGTTGAGGAAGATTTTGACGGAAGCTCCGGTTCTGGTACAGCCTGAGGCAGGGAAGGTATTCACAGTCTATTGTGATGCATCACATACTAGCTTGGGATGTGTGCTGATACAGGAAGGGAAAGTAGCGGCATACGCATCTCGATAGCTGAGACCGCATGAGGGTAACTTCCCGACGCATGACTTGGAGTTAGGCTGCGGTGGTTTTTGCCTTGAAGATGTGGAGGCATTATCTCATGCGGAGAAAAGTCGATAGTCTACAGACCACAAGAGTCTCAAGTATCTTTTGACGAGAATGATTTAAATTTGAAGCAATGAAGGTGGATTGAGATGTTGAAAGACTATGACCTTTCGATTGAGTATCATCGGGCAAGGCTAACGTGGTGGCGCAGCAGCGTTGAGCCGTAAGGTGGTAGCAGAACTTAAGAGCGATGTTTGCTCGTCTTAGCTTGTATGACGATGGGAGTCTTTTGGCGAGTGCGAGTTAAGCCGACTTGGGTTGAGCGGATCAAGGAGAAATAGTTAGGGAATGAGGGCTTGAATGCTCGGAGGTTGCAAGTTCAGAATGGTGGTTTAGAGGATTACAGCTTGTCCAGTAATGAAGTATTATGTTTCCAATGGAGAGTGTGTATGCCAAAGGATGTTGAGTTAAGGCAGAGGATTCTTCAGGACGTACATAGTAGCCCATACGCTATACATCTTGGAGGTAGCAAGATGTACTAGGATTTCTGAGCGATTACGGTGGCTGTGAAGCGGAAGTGACTGAGTTTGTGGGTAAGTGTCTGACATGTCAGCATGTCAAAGCTGAGCATCAGCTACCGTCAAGTTTACTTCAGCCGATAAAGATTCCTCAATGGAAGTGGGAAAGGATTACCATGGACTTTGTCAGTGGGCTACCCCACACGCCTAGCAAGAAAGACTCAGTCTAGGTGATTGTGAATAGTTTGACTAAGTCATCTCATTTCATACCAGTGAGGGTTGATTATCTGCTTCAAAAGTTAGCTAAGCTGTATGTGGCTGAGATAGTAAGGTTGCATGGCGTGCCAGTGTCAATTATCTTGGATAGGGATCCAAGGTTCATGTCGAGGTTCTGGAGAGCTTTGCATCAGGCTTTGGGAACGAGGTTGGATTTTAGCACAGCTTTTCACCCATGATCTACTAGGCAAATCGAGAAGGGTTATACAAATTTTAGAGGATATCTTTGAGGGTTGTGTTTTGGACTTGAGAGCGGTGGGAAGAATTTCTACCATTAGCTAAGTTTGCATACAATAATAGTTATCGAGCAAGCATTAAGATGGCACCATATGAGGCGTTGTATGGTAGGAAGTGTCGCACACCTACATCTTTGGGCCGGAGTTGGGTGAGCATCGATGTTGGGACCGAGTTGATGGCGTAGACCGAGGCTAAGGTTAAGTTGATTCAGCTCGTTCAAGGAAGCTTCGACGAGCAAAACTCATATCTTGATCTTAAGCGGAGAGATATAGAGTTCATCGTGGGTGATAAGGTCTTTTTAAAGGTCTCGCCCTGGAAGAAAGTGTTGAGATTTGGAAGGAAAGGCAAGTTAAGTCCAAGATTTATTAGGCCGTATAAGGTGTTGAGACGAGTAGGACCAGTAGCTTATCAGCTCGAGTTGCCAGCGGAACTGAGTCAGATACATGATGTATTCCACGTCTCCATGCTTAGGCGCTACCGTTCTGATCCATCGCATGTTGTATCAGTGGAGAAAATTGAGGTGAGTTCAGATTTGACTATGGAAGAGGAACTTGTGCAGATCTTGGATCGAGATGTGAAGGTTTTACGTAAGAAGTCTGTTCCATTAGTGAAGGTGTTATGGCGGAACCATGGCATGGAAGAAGCTACGTGGGAACCAGGGGATGTGATGAGACAGCAATACCCTCAACTCTTTTGACCAGGCAATTTCGAGGCCGAAATTATTTTTAAGGGGGTAGAACTGTAACATCCTTAAATAGGGGTTATTGTGTTTGAACTTCTTTGCATGTGTGTGGTTGTTGTTTGAGGTGCTCTAGAGGCTAGTTATAAGCCAAAGGTAGGCCTGAGCTATAGGAAAAATTTTGTTTTTAAGTGTTAGTTAAGGAAGCTGAAGGAGCTAGGGGTTAAGCATATTCCATGGGGAAGTTAAGCATAAGAATTACCTTGGTGAAGTGGCAAAGGAGGTGCCACTAAGGTGTCTAGAGAATGACGCCACAAGTAGGTGGGAGAACTCAGGTTCGAGCAGCAGAAATTCCATTCTCTGCTTACCATTTTGATGCCAAGGGGGGAGGAGTTGTGCTCAGCACAAACTCTATCAGATAAGATGGAGAAGAGGGGATTTAGGAGTTTGATTAATGCAAACTCATTTGAATGGTTGGCCAGGAGTGATTCAGGGAGTTTTGTCAAAATCTGAACTCTTGATGGAAGAGGAGTTAGCGGTTGGGAAGCTGAGTAAGGGGGTGCCGAAATTCCTTAGTTAGCTAGGTGATATTTTTGGCAAGCTTGGAAGGCTTTCATTCACTGTTTTGTGTCAAAGTCGAAACCACCATAGGCTCTTGTCATTTTTCCCCTCTAAAACATCTAGCCGAACCTACACAAGGACCATTTGGAAACTCTCTTTTCCTCCTTTGAAATCGAAACCTTATTTGACATTTTCTTTGCTCTTCTCCTTTTCGACAATTTAGGAGCTTGGCCTAACCTCCTTCTCTCCCATCTCTCTCTCTCTCTCTTTTTCTTTCTCTCAAAGCTGAAAGTAATCCTATTCCCTTCCATCTCTGTCTTTTCTCTTCATTCTCTCTTGTGTCGAATCTCCTTTGTTGCCCTCCACCATTGTCGAAAGTTTTCAAGCTCTTCCTTCCTCACTGTTGGCCTAATATCAATCAAGCCTTGATCTTCTTTGGTCTCTTCTTCAATCGATTTTGGAAAGGGTAAGTGGTCTTGGTCGAAACTCTATTCTCGCTTCCTCTTTTTCTTTGTCGACATGTGTAGACAAAAGTTGAATTTCGGCATTTGTCTTGGCTTTTAATCAACCATGCGACTGGTTTCTTGTAGGATCTTCGGGATTTTGAAGCTATAGATCTAAGCCCTCTATTCTCTGTCAATCAAATTCGGTAAGTCAATGGTAAGGGTTATGCCGATTTAATCTTTCCATTAGATGTTTGAAAAGCGGAAGGCTATTGAGACTAAGTTGTGATGATTGGCCGATTGTAGGGGGAGGAGTAGTCTCGCATATCTTCTATTGGGATTAGCATTCGTAAGGCAGAAAGGTAAGGATTGTGTTAGTTATGCGTTATCACATCTTTCGGGATTTATGGGTATAGCCGAATGGTCTTTGGTAATAACCTAAGTGTTGACTGAATGTAGGATCAAGGGTATTTAGTGCAGTAGATCGGGTCTTCGAGATTCAGTGGTTATGTTAGTAACAGGTGTGTAACTTACACACTTTATAACCTAGTAAATATCTTAATAACCTAAATGTGATAAAAGCTTAAAACTGTATAAATCTTGACATGATACCTTGATGGGTATGAGCAAGGATTCGGGTAAGTCCGTTTCGATATGATTTTGTTATATGTGATGCTTAAAACTATGGCCTATGTTCCAATCGATATATGTTATTATTAAAACATGTTGGCGTGATTTGTACATGTATTGCATTGTTATGGGTATAATGAGAGGAGGGGGAAGATTTGATATCCGTGTCTTAGGGACACCAGTGGTTTGGTACTACAGTTTATTTCGTGACTTTGGGTCACCAGAGGTTTGGCACCTCATAGCGACTCGTCCGTGGCTTAGCACCACAAATGGGTTGGCCCCACATTTGATATTACGGATTGTCGCCATGATTTGGTATCACAATGTGGGTTAGCCCCACAGATGGATTAATCGTGACTTTGGGTCACCGTGGTTTGGCACCACATTATTATTGGATATCGTGACTTTGGGTCACCGGTGGTTTAGCACCACCGGTGGTTTGGTACCACATGGGGTAGAAACAGAGTTATGGATGGCTAGGTTTGGGTGCATGATATATTACTTGGTTATGACTTGTGTGTAAGCATGTTGCATTAACCGGGAGGGGGATTATGCACTAAGTCTTGGTGACTCACCTTCTCCCTTATCTTTTCAGGTGATTTGTAGATCACGGATGAGGAGCCGGATGGACTCAAGGTGGCCTTGCATTAAACACATTCGGTTTTACATGGACTTTGTTTTGGGTATTATTTTAAATTTTGGATTTTATTTGGGTTTGTAATAAGGTCTTTAAATTATGTTTTTGGATTATTTTGCATGCTTTAGATATATTTTCAAATATGACAAAGTAAATTACTTGTTTTGTTTAACAACCTGATAAGCAAAGTTTTCCAAAATTTACCTCGTTTCGAGTTTTCCAATCTTTACCATTGGGTAACAGCATTCATGAAATGATAACAAAGATACTTTAGATGATTTCCAAACTCAGGGTTCTTCTCAATTTCAATTGCACACGATTTTTAAATAATTAAAAATAATACATTCGGGTTCTAGCAAACATGGACGTTTTCTATCAAACTGAACGGCAAATGAGTTTTCAAACCATTTTCCTCTGTAACATGCCAGATTCGGTCATGGTGAGTTGACCGGGTTTGGGGTGTTACACTATACACATTCAAATTCAATCCATTCAATCATCAATTCAATCATTTAGTCCAAACACACATATTTAGGGTATTTTACAAATTAACCCTCACATTTTCACATTTCGACACTTTAGTCCCTATCTCACAAGATCATCAAATTCACAAATTCTACACATTCACATGTTTGGCCGAACCTCTCTAGGGATTATATAAGTCCAAATATTTCATCAAATTCACTATTTAGTCCCTCAACTTTCCATTTTCTTAATTTAGCCCTAATTACCTAAATTCATCAAAACTTCAAGAACAGAGTATGTTCATCTAACTCATATCTTTCATTTAACACCAAAAATCATCACAAAGCTCAATATAGATTCAATGTCATCTCACACAAACATCATCAATACTCAAAATTCAAGCATGGGTTTTGTAGAGCACAAAGCAACGATTAAGAAAACGTAGAAATTATCGAAAATCGAAACCAAATCATACCTTAATTGAATCCAAAAGCTAGCCGAACTTATCTTCTTTCTCTTTTCTTCTTCTTTAGTATTTTCGGTCCAAATATGAATAAGAAATGGCCACTTTCATATTTTGTTTTTATTATAAAACATTTTAATGCATAAATTACTATGTTAGCCTTTAATAATCACATATTATAATACATTTTACTTGGTTAAAAATGTTCATCTACCATCCCCTAAGTACAAAATGGTTTAATTGCATCATAAAGCCTCCATATTTAAAAGACAACAACACTTAGATACTTATAAATCAGCACATAGCTTTTACTCTTTACGCGATTAAGTCCCTTCTCTTAATTCGGCATAAAAACGATCAAATCATCACATAGAATTTTCACACAGGCTATGTCACATATCATTCACACAGAAAATATCATTAAAATTATGTTTACAACCTCAGATTTGTGGTCTCAAACCACTGTTCTGACTAGGGTCTAAACTGAACTGTTATAGTTATTTCGATAATTTTACAAACCAGGGGTATTTCGATAATTTTACAAACCATGGGTATTTCGATAATTTACAAACTAGGGCTATTTTGGTAATTTCACAAACTAGGAGTATTTCGTTAATTTTACAAACCAGGGGTATTTTTGTAATTTTACAAACCAGGGGTATTTTGGTAATTTTGTAATTTGGGGTATTTCGGTAATTTCACAAATCATGGTGTTAACGACCTAACAGAAGGTCCACTGTCGCCTTGAACGACTCAAGTATTCTAAACAGATATAATGATGTGAATAGGCCTAAGGCCCATTCTCGGCCCAGGTGGGTCCACACACTCGTGTGGCCCATTTAGCCCAAACCTAGCCACATATATGAGATTCACATAGTCTAGTTCACTATCTACTACTCAATTATACAATTTACTCATATGGGCCATCGGGCCCATTGGGCCCAATAGCCCACACCTACAAGAACACTACCGATGGCCTCAATTATCGCGTTGAAGCCCCACACGTGCGCTCGCACGCTCGTGTGGTTACTATCGCTGTGTCACCTATAATTCGGCATATGCTATTCTACAGCTAGAGTAGAGAGAATACACACCTGATAGGAATCTAAAGCTACTAAACCGCGCTCTAAGGACTCCTATGCCCAACGCCAACCAGGTATGCTCCTTCTCCTCCTAGGCAGCTCTATATATAGCTAGCTTCTCACCTTCCTTCTTTGTATCTTTCCATTGTGGGATCCTCGTTAGCAGAGTTTAAATCCAACTGAAACTCTTGTTGTCTAATCCGCAAAATAAATACTCCCTTACTTGTCATGAGATTCAAACCCAAGCTCCCCTGTAGCATAATCCACGCCGCTAGCCACTTAGCCACAATCTCTTCTTATTTCTAGCATCATGCGCAACTAAATATAAACATATGGCCAAATTTTAAAGTCCATATAAAAAGAAAACCAAAATGCAAGAGCCAAGACTTGAACCTTGGACCTCTTTCCTTCCTTTTGGTGTCACTCCCTTGCTCCTTAAGTGGCATCACTTTGCCACTACACCACACACTCCACTTGTGTCATTTTCTCCACATTTTATTCTTAAAGCCTACCTACTAACTCCCAGTGTTTTTTCACCTAAAAACAAAATTTCCCTAAAGCCAAAGTTTGAACCCGGGACTTCATAGAAGCCCTCTAACCTTCCAAAATTACTCACATACTAGATCTAACTTGCATTAAAGTCATTCTCTTGTTCCCAAAAATTTTAAACGCTCCTACACCTAGGGCCTAATGGGCCCAATCCTACGAGGCCCAAGTTTGGGATGTTACAAAGGAGTCCGTATTGTTGGATGGTTCGCGAGGTGGGTGTGACCTCTAAGGCTGTGGTGCGTGATTCCCAAGCAGCCTTTAGAACCTAAAACCAAGAAACTAAAAGAATTTAAAATATATTAAATAGATGAAAATTATAGATGAGTAGGATAAAGGGGAAAATTAATGCAAAGAAAATTTTAAATGGTCTAAAAGACCCTTGGCTTGGTGTTTGGATGAAGTGGCCAACATGAACTTATTCGTTGAGGTCTCCTTTGAGGAGACAATGCTTGCCTTTTTACGCTTCTTCGGCATGATTTTAGTGTAGCTCAAGAGTCTGAATACTTATTTTAAGAAAAGAAATAGAGAAAAGAAGGAAAAAGTACAAGTTAAGAGGATTGGGATAAGGGGAAGGGCTGTGGGGTTTAAATAGAGTTTTGCCCTCTGTTAGTGTACCACACCCATGTATGGAGGGCATTTTTATTTACACGGCCGTGGTCAAGTTACCATGCCCGTGGTCGATAAGTCAATGTCTTTACATGGTCGCATCGCACGGCCGTGTGCTAGGCGTGTTTGGTATGCCATGCCCATTCCTCTAATGCCACGCCCGTTTCTATAATGGCAGTGTAGATCCACGACCGCCTCGCACAGCCATGGTGGGGTAGGTGAGCCCGTGACTTCTGCAGTTGGTTAGGGTAGGATTCACATGGCCTCTACTATGTCAGTACATTGATTCGGGGTACCCACACGGCCACGGCCATGATCGTGTGCTAGGCTGTGTGGTCTGGGAATCTGAACTTTCAATTTATTAAAAAAAAGAAAGTAGAAATAAAAATAAAACTAAGACTACAAAATAAAAATTAATGTCTATACCCGGGTTGCCTCCCGAAAAACACTCCTTTATAGTCTTAAGCTAAACTTTTCTCGGATTAGGAAAATTAGGGAGGTTTAAAGGTTAGAATATCTTCCCTCTTGCTTAAAATTTTATTTCCTTGATAAGGTTCAAGTCGAGAAACGTTTACATTAAAAGTGTCGAATGTTGGATTACTTACCTCGACTGTTCCATGGGGGAAGATATTGTGTACCTTAAGAAGTATTTCTCTATTTGTCTTCAGGTCTGTTGTGGTGATGTGCGGATATGCTTTGTCTAATAGTACCTGGTCTCCTATTTTGTAGTGGTTTGATGTTCCTACGAGTTCTTCTAGTGGTTTCTCTGGTTTTACTTCGTGTGTATCCAGCTATTCTTTAAAGTGTGTCTTCCATTCTTTTAGTTTGTCTTCCCTAAGGATTTGTTCCTTATATACCTCTTCTTTGTTGGCTTGGGGTCCATGATTCGGCTCAGGTTTGTATTTTTGTGGTATTTCCTGTGATGAAAGTTGTATAATTTGGTTATCAATTGAGTTATCTTTCTTATCTTCATCGATTATTATCTTGGCCGAGTCAAAAGCTTGAAGACTGATTGATTCGTCACCTACACAAAGTATGAGTTTGCCTGTGGCAACATCAATTTTAGTTTTGGCAATTGCTAGAAAAGGTCTTCCTAAAATTAAGGGGAGTGAATTATCCTCATCCATGTCTAAAACAAAAAAGTCTACTAGGAAAACAAATTTATCGATTTTAACTAGAACGTCTTCAATAATGCCCCTAGGAATTCTAACAGTTTTATCAGCTAATTGAATACTCATCCTAGTTTGTTTGGGCTTCCCTAGACCTAGTCGTTTAAACAATGCATAAGGCATGACATTTATACTTGCCCCTAAATTAGCTAATGCATTATCAATAGTTAAACTACCAATTAAACATGGAATTGTAAAACTCAATGGATCTTTTTGTTTCTGCGGTAGTTTATTTTGTAACATTGCTAGGCATGTTGCATTTAATTCCACATGGTGCTCTTCGTCTATTTTTTGTTTGTTCGTCAAGAGCTGTCTTAAAAATTTCCTCGAGTCGGGTATCTAAAAAAGAGCTTCAAAAAAGAGGTAAGTTAATATGTAATTTCTTTAAAAGTTTAAGAAACTTACTAAACTGTTCTTCTGAATCGTCTATTTTCAATGCTTTAGGATAAGGTATGCGAGGTTGGTACTCCTTTATTACCAGTTTTGGCTTTTCTTGTGTTACCTCTACTTTACCTTCGTCTACCTTATTTTCTGGTGTCGGATTGGGTTCATCGACTTCTTATTGTCCTAAGCTATGATGGCTTGAATTTTCTCCTTAGGGTTAATCTTGGTGTTACTTGGTAGACGTCCTTGCAGTCATTCTGACATAGGTTTTGCAAGTTGTTCGACTATATTGGTGACTGCCTTGACTGACTTAGAAATTTCCCCGATTTTACTCTCATTGCTTTTGATTGTTCTTTCAGTTTCTTGGATACGTTTCTCTGTGTCTATCGAAAATTTATCTAGAATCTCCTCGAGGGTTGGTTTCTTCTCTTATGTATAAGGCTGATTATTATTGGATCTAAAATTATGACCTATATAGTTCATTTGTTCATTCTCTGTGCATCCGATTGGTAGGGTGGGTACTCAGGATTCACCACGGTTCCACTTGCGTTGCATTGCATGACTGGGTGTACCTGCGAAGAGCATAAATTGTCAAGCTTTTTATTCATCATCTCTACCTGATTTGATAGCATGGTTACTGCATCAATGCTATAGACTCTGACTGATTTTGTCAGTTTTGTCCTTGTAACCTGCCACTGATAATTATTCAACGATAACTCTTTAATAAATTTGTATGCTGCTTCAGGAGTTTTATTATTCAAGGTTCCACCGGCGGCTAAATCAATTAGTTGTCTCAATGAGGGATTTACACTATTGTAGAAGGTTTGGACTTGAAGCCATAATGGTAATCGTGGTGTGGACATCTCCTCAAGAGATCTTTCTATCTCTCCCATGCACTGTATAATGTCTCTAAATCCATATGCACAAAAGAAGAAATATCATTCCGTAATTTGGCTATTTTGGCCAGTGGAAAATATTTTCATAAAAATTTTTTGGTCATTTGTTCCCATGTAGTGATTGACCCTCGTGGTAACGAGTTCAACCACTGCTTGGCTTTATTCCTTAATGAAAAGGAAATAACTGAAGACGAATGGCATCATCAGAAATGCCATTTATTTTGAAAGTATCACAGAACTCTAAAAAATTTGCTATATGAGTGTTCGGGTTTTCGTTTTGCAAACCATCAAATTGAACAAATTGTTGAATCATTTGTATTGTATTAGGATTTAATTCAAAATTATTAGTAGCTATAGCAGGCCTAAAAATACTAGATTCTGCCCCTGTCAAATTGGGTTTAGCATAATGATACATAGTGCGCAGAGCATCCGCCAATCTCGTGGTGGATTATTCTCGTCCATCCCTTCAGTAGGATTGGATTTATCTTCTCGCTCTTCTTCTATGTAATCTAGAACTCACCTAATTTCTCTGCGATTTCTTCGAGCGATAGCTTCAATTTCACTATCGTATACTAAAGGTCCTGTCGGGTTCCGTCTAGTCATAAACTAGAGGTACCTGCTAGGGAAAAGAAAGAAAAATAAAATTTAGAAAAAATAATGGAATAAAATAAATTTGTGAAATAAAATATTGGCTAAAGTAATAAAAATAGAGTTTTCTTAATATTTTAGTTCCCAGGCAACAGCGCCAAAAACTTGATCATTGAAATCAGAGCTTTAAAATTTATAAATAGAATGATCAAACACGAAACTAACTCGACAATGACTTAAAGGAAAGTGTACCTATAGAACAGTAGTATAGCTTAGGCAAGACCGGATTATTGAACCCAAAGGAACTAAAAGTACTAATACTCACTATCTTTTTATTATTTAGCTTAAAATATGAGTGATTGGTTGATTTAATCTAGTTTAACGACTACTAAGCTAAAGACGCGAAGACAAAAAGAATGAATTGGGAAATAACTTGAAGAAACTCAATTGATTACGACGATACCCTCAAGAAGAATCCACCTAGACTTCACTTGTTACTTATTACTAAATCATATGATTTCTTTACTTAGCTTGATTCGTAGGACTCCCTAACCTATATTAAACCCTCTCTCGAGGTGAATAACATCTAACCCTAGGTTAATTAGTGGAACTCTCGTTCACTTATAATAACCCCCTAGAATAGCAGTAAATCGATCAATGGATTCCCATATTAGGTTTCACCCTAATCCGGTAAAATCTCGTAACCCTATCTCTAGGCCTTCATTCAACTCCGCTTAATTATGCTAGATCTATTGTTAAGCAGGATCTATTCCTCCTCCACCTAAGCACATCAGATTTGGATTAAGCAACATAATTAAGAACAACCTAAGTATTTATCATATAATTCAGAAAATAATAACAAAATTCATCTAGGTTTCATCCCCTTTAGGTATCTAAAGAATTTAGTTCATAATGAATATAAACATCTCAAAAGAAAAGATAAAACAAAACATAAGAAATCCCTAAAACCCCCTAGAGGAATTGAAGGAGAGATCCACTGTCTTGAGTATATTTTCGGCTCTTCGAGATGGATCTTCTGGCTATCTTCGAGCGATTCCCACAAATGTGATCCTTCTAGCTCGACTCCTTGGCCTAGCTCACCGCGTGACCCCCCTTTCAGGTTACATTTAGGGTGTTTATATAGGCTCTTGGAATGCTTTACTTGGCCTCTAAGTGTCCTAATTTAATTTTTATCCTTACTCACTATTTGAATAAGCTTTGGAAAGTGTTTCTTCGGCTCTAAGTATCCAAATCCGAGTGAAATTGCTCTCTCCCATAACAGGGGCACGGCCATGGCACACACCTGTGTAAATCGTGGCTAGGTCGTGTCTCGATTCTGTCGATTGGGACACGACCGTGTAAATCATGGCAGGGCTGTGTCTTAGTTAATTGTCGAGGCACTGTTGTGTGGCTTGAAGTCCAGGTCGTGTTGATTTCTTCTTTGGCCCAAATTGGCCCGTTTTAAGCCCATTTCTTGTTCTTTTCGTCCTCCGGTGCTTTCCTAAGTATAAATATGAAAAGAAAGGATTAAAAGAACCTTTTTACATAAATCAGGGCTAAATCATCCTAAAAGCATACTAAATATGGGGTTAAAATATGTTACTTTTACGGTTTATCACTGGGCTATACAAACTTACGCTCATAATCAGTCGCTGACATCCTGCCTTGCTTCAGTTCTAGGAATTCCTTCCTTTTCTGGTCCACGAATCTTTGGCTTATATACTTTTTCTTGAACTCTTCTTGGAAAACTCCTATGTAACCTTTTCCCTCGGTACTACTAACACAAGGGTGTTCTACCATTGATAGGCAGCATCTCTTAAAAGAGAAACTACATACTTTATACATCCCTCAGGTGTGCATGACAACTCATTAAATACCCTGATAGTATTTTCTATCTAGAACTCAGCCTTTTCTAGATCATAATCTTTTGTAGCCCAGAATTCTTCTGCCCCATGTTTCGTGATCCTATCAATCGGAGGTTTGTCTCCTCTTACCACCTCTACTGCTTGAGGGGCTATAGAGATAGGTTCAGGGATAGGCGGGGGTGGAAGGGGTTGTACATTCGGGTTCGTACGAATGAATTTCGTGTACCACATATTCATCATATGGAGGAAGGCTTCTCTAGCCTCTTCTCCTCCTCCTTGACTCACCGTAGTGGGTCTATTCTCATTCTCATTTGGCATCGTCCCTTCAACAGAGCCGATCGTTATGTAACACCCCAAACCCGGTCAATACATACGGACAAGAATCGGTATGTCACTAAGGAAAATAATTTTGAAAGAATCGAATTAACAATTAATTTTTGTGAAAAACTCTTTGTAATTCTTTATTTGTCGAAAATAAGTTAAAATTGAAATTTACTTGAAATTACATAAAACTTTAAAACTTAGTTGATAAATCATAGGATAGAAAACATTTATATCTTTTAAGAAAATTGAAATATCATTTTGGAAAATCCGTTTGCAATTGAGTATAGAAACTTGAATTTTGGAAATCACTTAATCTGTTGAAAACATTTAACTTGTAATTTTACTATTGAACTATTCATGTTACCCGATGGTAATATTTTTAAAACCATTATGAGTTTTTAGTTTAGAAAACTTTGGGCTCAATTATTAAATTAACCAAGTAATTTAAAAGCCATATTTTAAACATATTCAAAACATAAAAATAATCCAAAACATAATTAAATAGGCCTTATTACAAATCCATAAAAATATGAAAACCAAATTAAAATAAAGTACCCAATTGGAAATTCATGTAAAACCAAATTTTATTGCATGGCCTCCTCGAGTTCATCTGGCTCCTCATCCGCAAACTCATGAATCACGAAAAGATAAGGAGAAGGTGAGTCACCAAGACTCGATGCATATTCCTCTCCGGGTAAATACCACATACTTACACAAATTATAACAAAGCAACATATATGTATAATGCACCCAACCTAGCCATCCAGTAACTCCTTTTCTACCCCGTGTGGTACCAAACCCTTGGTGGTGCCAAACCACCGTGACCAAGTCATGATATAAATGTGATACCAAATCACTTTGGTGACCAAAGTCACAAATAATCCATCTGTGGGGCCAACCCACATGTGATACCAAATCACGGCGGCGATCCCATATCTCAAAAGTGGGGCCAACCCACGGTGGTGTTAACCACGAGGACGAGTCGCTATGAGGTGCCAAACCTCGGTGTCAGAAGACACGAATGTGATACCAAATCACTTGGTGGTGCCAAACCACGGTGGTGCCAAACCACGGTGACCGAAGTCACGAATCATCAAGTTGTGGGGTCAACCACGTGTGATACCAAATCATGGCGGCGATCCCATATCTCAAAAGTGGGGCCAACCCACGGTGGTATTAACCACGTGGACGAGTCGCTATGAGGTGCCAAACCTCGGTGTCCGAAGACACGAATGTGATACCAAATCTTTGGTGACCAGAAGTCACGATATCAATCTTCCCTCCTCTCATCATACCCGTGCAATATGACATAATAATTACGTGTATGCGTTATGTCATGTATGCTAGACATATATCAAATATAAGTATAACATGAATTACCATCATAATCGGATAGACATAAAACAACATAATCATGTTAATCAACCTCTAAAGGTATAACAGTAATTTTACCTACCAAGGGTATTTTCATAATTTATCCACCAAGGGTATTTTCGTAATTTTGTACCGAATGGCCTTTCTAAAGGTGCGATGTCGCCTTGAGCGACTCAACTACCATTTTGGTCTTTCTAGAATTGTTGGGCCTAAAACCGATTTGACCCATTCGGGCCCACACGCTTGTGTGGCCCACCTAACACAAATCTATCCACGTATATAAGTTCCGCCTAGTCTAGTTCACTATATACTATATCATCATACAATTTATTCCAATTGGGCCTCACGGGCCCATTGGGCCCACTTCGCCCATCGCATTGCAAGCACCCAACCCACAAGAATACTACCGATGGCCTCAACTATCGCGTTGAAGCCCCACACGCGCGCCGCACGCCGTCGTGGCTACTATTGCCGTGATTGAAGCACTTGACATTTGCCGCTCTACAACTAGAGTAGAGAGAGTTACACACGATAGGACTACGGTGCTAAATCAGCTGCGACCACTCCCTGTGCCCAACGCCCACCAAGGTATGTTAACCCTTCTCCTGGCATGCTCTTTATATAGCTAGCTCTTCACCTTCATTCCTTGTATCTTTCCGATGTGGGATCCTTCGTCAACAGAGTTTAAATTCAATGAAACTCTTACCGTCCACTCATAAAATAAATACTCCCTTGCTTCTCATGAGATTGAACCCGTGCTCCCTTATAACATAATCCACGCCGCTAGCCACTTTACCAACTAGCTCCTTGTGCCTCAAACCATGCAATTAAATATAACCCTATGGCCAAGGTCTAAATTCATTTAATAAAATAATCAAAAGGAATGCAAATGCTACAACTAGAACCTTGGACCTCCTTCCTTCCTTGTGGCGTCATTCCTTGTCCTTAAGTGGCGCCACTTTGCCACTACACCACACACTCCACTTGTGTCATTTTCCTCCACATTTTATTCTTAAGGCCTACCCGCCAACCTCCAAGGTTTTTTCACCTAAAACCAAAATTTTCCCAAAGCTAATATTTGATCCGGGACTTCATAGAAGCCCCTAACCTTCCAAAATCACTTATCTAAAAGGTCCAACTTGCACTTAAGCCGATCTCCTATTCTCCAAAAAATTTTAAGCGTTACTACGCCTAAGGCCCATTGGGCTCAATCCTACTAGGCCTAATTTCAGGATGTTACAAATCTACCCTCCTTAAAGAAATTTCGTCCTCGAAATTTCCAACTAATAATACCACACGTCCTAACCTACCACACTACGCTCACTGCTGACTCGATCTAATAACACTAATAAACCAAATCTCAAACTTCTTTCTCATAACTAGATAACTAAACATAAAAGCAAATCGATATTTATACATACAATTTCTATATCCAAACCAGACACACAAAATAAATACCAAAAATACAGTCATAACATTGTCTTAACAAACATAAAATAAGGAACTTACAGTTTGGATGCCGGAGACTCAAGGTGCCATACTCCCAAACAACATGTATTTTCAAACAAACTTTTTTGAACCCCATAACCCACAAAGAGTTTTTGAAACACGGCTCGATACCAATTTATAACACCAAACCCGCCCAATCGTTGGGACCGAATATGGGTCGTTACTAAGAAGAAGTTTTGAAACCCATTTTCTAAATCCACTTAAGTTTTGTTGAAAATCGCTCATTTTAAGTTATCTTGCCGAAAGTATACTTAGTCCAAATTGAAAGTTTAATTAAGTCAAGTTATTACACAAATTTTCAGATGTGCCCGATGGCACGATAAAACATTTTTCGTGTTAATTTAGAAAAAAACGTGTGATTCAAATTTTAATTAAAATAAAAATATCCAACATAAAAGAAAATAACCAAAGTAAAGTTTAATGAGGCCTTATTACATCCAAAATAAAACAACCCAATAACCAAATTTAAAATAACAAAAATCAAAGTCTATTTAAATTTAAATCCACCGCATGGCCTCCTCAAGTCCCTCCGGCTCCATGTCCATGATCTAAGCATCACTGAAAAATTAATGGAGAAGGTGAGTCACCAAGACTCAAGATGTAACCCTTCCCCGTTTTAAAATATATTTCATACACAAAATATAACATCTAATATGCAAAATAATGTGTACCCAACCTAGCCAACCATACGCCCTTTGCTCACCCTGTTGTGGTACCAAACCACCGGTGGTGCCAAACCACTGGTGACATATAGTCACAATGTGTTACCAAAACACCGGTGTCGTAGACACAAATCGGGTGATGGGGCCAACCCATCGTGTGATACCAAATCACCGGCAGAGGCGATCCCATATCTCAAGTGGGGCCAACCCACGGTGGTGTTAACCACGAGGGACAAGTCGCTATTGAGGTACCAAACCTCCGGAGGTACCAAACCTCCGTGACATATAGTCACGGTGTGTTACCAAAACATCGGTGCCCGTCGGCACAATATCAACCCCCTCCACTCATCAATCCCACAAGATAAACATACATATATTTCATGCCATCACATTCTTAAATTTCATGTGCCAACACATCATGCTTACCAAAAGCATTAATAATAATAAATCACATTAACGTGTACTTACCTGAATCACCACTTATACCGATTTGGTATTCATTCCAATGCTACATTCATAAAAATGAGCATTCACAAAGTTAAGCATATTTAATATATTATATAGTGTGTATGTACACACCTGTCACCACGATAGTCTTAAATCCAAGATAATCAATCGCCACACTCTAAGTCCTTGCCCTATATTGGCCAACTATCAAGGTTAGTAATATGGCCATTCGGCCAAACCAAATTATTTAAAGGGTAACCTTTTGTACCCGAATCCTTACCTAGTCTCTTTGAATACTAGCCTCGGTGCCCAAATCACTTAATCGATTCACAAACTACAATCGGTTAATATAAATAATCATAACCCTTTTAAATGAACACCAATCTATATGTAACTCCTTCATCAAGATTGATCGACTAACGTTAGCGCACTTACTTGCTTATCTCCAAATCCAGAAGATCCTACAAAGGATTAGTTTAATCTGTGATTAGTATTCTTAATCAATAGTTGCGAAACCCATACCTATCTTTACCAAAGTCGACATAATGAGATACCAATAATATAAGCATTGCCTAAGATCCTTACCTTCCGAGATCGTCAACAAAAGATGCCTACTTCTCATGCACACAATTCGCCAAGTAGAGCTTAAAGAAAAGGGATTTGACACTTTGATAGAAGTTAGATTCGACTAGGGGTGTTTAACTCAAATTTGGACTTTTGGTGAAAGAAGAAAGATAGGTAGAGAATAGATGATTAGGCTAGTAGGAAAATAAAAGAAGAAAGAATTGAGGAGGGAATTCGCAATGGGAGATGCTAGGAGGGTTTTACCTAGGTTTTGGAGAGGATGTAAAAAGAAAAAGAGAATATATGATGAGAGGGTTTAGAGATTGACTAGCAAACTTGGAAAAAGAAAATAAGGTGATCACTTTAGGTGCTTATATAAGAATTCGGCACCCTCCTAGTGTCCTTGCCGTCCACTTCTCTTAACAAAGAGTTCAAGATTCATCAATCTTCCTTGAATCACTCTAGGCCACCCATTCAAACTAATATGATTTAATGAATAATAATAAGTAATAATCTCTTAATAATCCATGTAATATCCCTATTATCCTTAAAATAAAATCCCCTATTATCCTTCTTTTAACTTATTATTTATCATCAATAAATAAATAATAATAATAAGAGTTTAAAGAGAGGAGAAACTCTTCCCCCCCATGTGCCGTCAAAATAAAGTGCAAAAAGAGGACTTCAGCGACTCGAACACAAGCTCTCCCTTGCTCCTTGGTGGCGTCACATGTAGCTCTTAAGTGGGCTTCATTTGCCACTTAGTCTAGGCTTATTTTATGTCCAAATTATCCCCATTTATTCTTATAACACCCTCTTGCTAAGGCTCCCTACCTTAGAAGTTAAAAACTAAAATTTCCTACCAAATCGAGCCAACACAAAAACTTAAATTAATCATGATTATTCCATAAATAATGCCTCAACCATTCATACATAGGAAAAATAATTAAATTCCAGGTAACCCCAATTTGGGATGTTACACGTTACTTGCTACATCATCCGCCTCAACTCTTTTGGGATCCATTTACTATATGTATAAACATAATTTAAGTCGTCAAGAGTCGTCACACTATCATTATAAAAACATTCTTACATATGGCACGTATAGCTAGACTCGTGTTTATGCTACGTTAGTCTTAGAATCGACTAAACTGTAGCTCTGATATCACTAAATGTAACACCCCATACCCTAGTCCAATGCTGAGACTAGATACGAGACATTACCATGCTTGAACTCACTTAAAACATGTACTTACGGGTTGTAAAATTTTATTCTAAATTAAAAACTTCTCTTTATTAGTCTAATCATACATTTCATGGGCCTACGAGGCCTTAAACATGTATCTGGAAACTTTCGGGACTCAAATGAAAATTTTTCGTTAAAATAGGGGTCACACGCTTGTGTGACTTGGGACACACCCGTGTACCCCTAACACATGCCCTTGTCTTCCACCCGTGGTCGACACTAACTAATTACACACGGCCTTGACATGCTGTAGATGTAAACTATGTGCTATACCATGATATATTGACTTGCACACACGGTCTGGGGCACACACCCTTGTTCTGACCGTGTATTACACATGGACTAAACAAATGACCGTGGGATTTGCCCGTGGCCTATTCTGACTTAAAACACTAAGGTGCAGGGTATGCACGGCCTAGACACACGCCCGTCCTAGACACACGCCCGTGTGTCTAAACATGTGGGCACTTAGAGGCTATTTACCAAACCAATTGCCACCCTGAAATCAAGACCAAACTCATGCTCAATTCAATACATTTTTTAGAAACATTACTACATGCTTCATTGATCTCAATAAACATACATATTTAGTCAATTTTGGCCAATCACTTAGCCATATACAAAAGAATAATAAACTTAATAGCCAACACTTTGGCTCTTCTTAGAACATATTCACAAAATGAAATGCTTCCTATAGATGCCGTACTTAGTAAAATAACTTGGCTATCCTGAAATAGCAATTGATAGTGTGCTCCGAACTCCGATGACGATGATCCACGAGATTGGCTTGGCAAAACTACATAGAAAGAAAGAATAAAAGACATAAGCATTTAGCTTAGTAAGTTTGCATATAATACACATAACAACATACTTGATTAATATAAACCATTTGACATAAACAATGGTATCATAGATTTCAGTTATAAAGTTTACTTACTCATACTGATTCTTACATATCTCATGATACTTACTAGTCTCGTCCCCGTGGGATAAATAAGGTACCTATATCACTTAATCATATTGATCAGTATACTTTAACATGATAATCATAACCTTTCCTTCATCATTCATAACATGAATAATACTCAATTCCAACTTGATAATAGCTTTGCTTACTTACCTTTCTTGTCATTTAATTTTAATTTTACTCATTTGCCCGATAAATTTCTATGAATAACCGATGATACTAAATCTCTTCCCACGAACTTGATACCAAAGCCATACCCTAGATACTGTCTTACATGGAATATCTCATCTTGGTTTCGAGGCCATGTCTTGACATGGACTTATACAAAGTCTTTCTTGTTCCCACCAATGCCATGCCTTGGCTTGGACTTACATGGGATCTCTTTCTCTTGATACTTTTTCAATGACAAGCTTGCCTTGGACTTACATGGGATCTCTTTCTCTTGATAGCTTTTCAATGCCAAGCTTGCCTTGGACTTACATGATATCTGTGCTTGATTGCCGATGCCATGCCTTGGCTAGGTCTTATATGGACTTTCTTATCTCATGTGGTAGATCGAGTATCCTGCGAAATTCATCTTCAATCGGGAATTGCTCATGCTTAATCTCATTGATTTCTTTGTTTAACATAACATTAAACATTCCATGAAAATAGTGTACTTTATACTAATCAATTCAATTATAAAAATCATAAAGCTTAGAAATCATACAAACTTATCTCAATATACAACATGTATGTAGATATGCAATTTAGTCCTCGACTTTGTTCTTGCCTTGGTTTCGATCTGGGCTTCATTTTTCTTGATCTATAATAATAATTCAACTCATTTAATAATCACATTGACTAAATTAGCCCTTAACACATACTTTGGCAAAATTACTATTTTGCCCCTAAACTTTCTCATATTTGCACTTTTACCCCAAGGCTCGTAAAATGATTCTCATTCAACTTTCATAAACTTCATGCTTAGGTGACTCATTATCTTAACTATAGCAATAGCAAATTCTCACTACTTCTACCATGTATGACCAAATCTCATAAATTAACAAACTAGTCCCTACATGCATTTTTTCATGAATTTCACATAGAAAAAGATGTCTATCTAACATCAAACTCTCATAAACTTCCATAAAACATCATTTAACAAGCATGTCATTCATTGGTAGATTTTTGAACATGCATCTTAGCTCATTTTATAGCTAAAAATAGCTAATTCATAATACGAGAACGTCAAAAATACGAAGAATATTAAAAACGGGGCTAAGATGAACTTACTAGCAACATTGAAAAAAATGAAGAATCCTAGCTATGGAGTCTCTAAATATTCGGCAATGTGAGGAAGAAAATGAATAGATTTTTATCATTTTTTCCTATTTTAATCATTTATTAGACAAATGATTAAAATGCCCTTCTCTTTAAAAATTTCTATTTTACTAGCTCATGTCCAATTTTGTGCAAAAATTATAATTGGGGAAAATTGCTACTTAAGGACTTCTAATTGATATTATAAAGATATTTCATACAAAAAGCTTCTAGAAACTCATATTTTGCAACTTTTGCAATTTTGTCATTTTGGACCATTCAACCTCAATTTAACAAAATTACTTCATGAAATTTTCACACTAGCATGCAAACATGGCATAAACTTTAAAAACTCATAAATTCACCTCAGATTCGTGGCCTTACACCACTATTTCGACTAGGCCCTAAATCATGCTGTTACAATCTTAATCCCGCTGTAATGTCCTCCTGAAGGTCCTGAGTGGCAATGCTCTAGGATTTTGCTCACTTCTTCTTTTGTAACACACCTTCGAATCGCTTGATCTGTACATATGCGAAAAAGAAAAGGATCTTCCTAGAAATAGTTTTTCACATCAGTAAAGAATCGCTTCTTTTGATGATGTGTTAACTTTTTTGGAAAGACGTTAGCAACTAAGTAATTTGTAATATCTGCAAACCAAGGTACCTCAGAGTTGGTTATTGAGAAGAGTTGTTCTTCAAGAAATGAGTCGTTTATCTCACTTTTGTCGAGTTATTTGTATGCGAGTTTTCAAGTCTAGAAAGATGGTCTGCTGCGAGATTTTTGGCTCATTTCTTATCTTGAATTTCCAAGTCAAATTCCTATAAGAGTAGAATCCATCTTATAAGTTGAGGTTTTGCATCAGGTTTAGTTAAAAGATAGCGAAGAGCTAAATGGTCAGTATAGATGACAACTTTAGATAGGATCAGATATTAGATAAATTTATCAAATGCAAAGACTACAGCTAGCAATTATTTTTCTGTGGTTGTGTAATTTTTTTGTGCGGCCATTAATGTCTTGCTAGCGTTGTAAATTGGCTAGAAGTGCTTGTTTCTTCGCTGTCCCAAAATTGCACCTACTACAAAATGTAATATCCTGAATAGGGGGCTCTACATTTGCAATGTGTTGTGTGTTTATGTTGTGCTATGTGTGTTATTCTGGTGTGTTTAGAGGTTTCGGGAAGGCTTGAGGTTAAGCCTGAGCCTTGGTAGAAATTTTATTTTTAGGCACTGCAAGGGAGAACTAGTTGAAGTGGGCCTTAAGGGTACTTAAGTGGGGTAGTTGATACAAGAATCTAATTCGCAAAGTGGCAAGGAGGCACCACTAAGGGTGTAGGTAGGTGACACCACAGGGAAGTTGTGAAGGAGCTGGTTCGAGTTGTGTTGACAGTAAATGGGAGTTTTTTTTTAATTTTATGCGCCTAAGGAGCCTAAGAGATGGTTTCGGCTGGGACTCTGCATGGGTGAGCGTGGATTAAGTCAAAAGATAGGAAGATGAGGATAAGAGGAAAATATGGGATAAGATGTGAGTGTAGGTGGTGGCCGAATGTTGGACACTAGGAGCAGGGGGAGGAATCGATTTTGGATGGTTAAGGGTGTGCCGAATGTCTTGAGGTTTTAGGCTTTGTTGCTTGTGATCAATGTGTATTTTCGGTTACTAAAGGTAAGTGCCAAATTCACTGAGCCAATTTCTTTTGTTCCTCTTTTGCTTTCTAGGAGAATTTTCTTAGACCATTGGTGTTTTTTTTTCCCTTTTCTCTTTCTCTCTTCTTCCCTTCTTCTCTTCACAAAAGGCCTCTAAGCCGAAAATCATTTTTCCTCTCAAAACTCTTCTTCAAAGCCGAACCCTTTCATGATCTTTTCCACTTTTCGTTCTCTTCTTTTCATTGCTCCATTTAAATGCTGAAATCTCACATTTCTTCTCTTCTTCTTCTTGACCGAATCCTCCCTTAAAGACCAATCATCTCCTTGATTCCATCTTACTTAGCCGAATCTCATAAGCCTTTCTCCTTGACTCTCTTTTTCTGAAGCATATCCTGTCCCTTCTCATAGTAGTTGTCGTCACTCTGCTCCACAACTCCACCAATCAGATTCTTTTGATCAGGGTAGGTATTATTCTTTTCATCTCAATTCTCTTTTCTCTCCTTTATGGATGCCGAAAGCATTAATCTTATCTTATGGCTTTGACCAATCGAAATAGGGTCTTGTCTTCGCGTTTTGGCTTTTGGTCGATAATTGAAGGGTGTTAAAGGGCATTCGGTTCTAGTCGACTTAAACATTTAATTGGTACTTAATCCAAGTTTTATAGTCTTCGGGATCTATCGATCTAGGTAAGGGATCTTTACTTTGAGTGTTATTCATTTTCGTTCTTTGCTTCAATGTTTTAATTTGGTCTATTAACTAAGATCTTTTTCATGGATACAAACGCTAGTCAAGAAAAGGAAGGGGTTGGACACGTAGTCCTAATCCTAAAGTTTAAGAAACGCGCGGTGTCTATTGTTCAAGATTGGCCATCGGGTTGTGGGCTGGCTTCTGAGTAGAATAGTAAATAGATTGTAGTGGTTCCTATTAGCGATAGCGTCGACATAGAAAGCATGGTATTGCGTGTTATCAGGTGTGTAAACCTCCACACACTTTATTTTATTTGTACTAACGATTGTTTGGGCTGAAAAGTCAGAAAAGGTTGTGTAAACAGTCGTGATGCCCTTAGGGGTAAGGCTAGGAATGTCAGGAATGTGACTGTATCATTTTCTTTGCATGGACGAATACATGTATGGTGATCTGTTGTGTTATGGATAGCATGTTGCATTGGTTAGAAAATGTATGTAGTTCATGGGGTATGGGTTTGACATGAAGGGCAAGATCATGATTATTTGGTCACATAGCGATCGGTGGCTATGCCACGATATATATATATGTACATACATTAATTGGGTCACATAGTGATTAGTGGCTAAGCCATATATATATATATTATTTGGTCACATTGTGATCGGTGGATAAGCCACGATGTAATATTTGGTCACCTAGTGATCGGTTTATGACTAGCAGCATGACTGTCGAAATGGAGTGTAGCGGATGGAGGGTTGATTGTAGAAATCCCCAAAGTGTGATGGGATGGTACGGGTTGGTGTGTAGAGGATGGAAAAGCTAGGTTTGGGTTGGGCTTATTGCATTCATGTGTTTGTATGTTTTCCTTATGGGCTAAGGCCCAATGTGTGATTGTGGGCCATGAGCCATTTGTATAATGTGGGAGAATTTACACACTGAGTCCCGGTGACTCACCCCTTTCTTAAATTTTTTAGGTAATCAGTAGATCGTGGATGTGGGAGCCGAGGCGGACTCATGGAGGCCATAGCACCTTTTTTTTCTTTCTCATAGACTCGTTTCTTATTATACTTTATTTTTAAATTGGGATTTTGTTATGTAATAAGGCCTTTCTAAGTTAAACTTGGGTTTTTATTAGCTATTGTTTTTTCCAACTTTGACCCCTTAATCATTAAAGTAAGAAAATGGGGTTTTTCCAAAAACATACGGGCAACATAAAATAATCAATTCTTTTTAATGTATCCACAAGCATAATTAAAAGTTCGATTGGCATAACTCAGAAATTTTCTTCATCCACGTATTGTTATCTTCATGACTACACTTTAATCGAAAAGTTTTTTAAACCTCTGGGTTTTTCCCTAAATTCAACAAAAACTCATTTTTAATTCATCCTGTAACATACTGGATTCGATCGTAACATTTAGGCCGGTTTGGGGTGTTAAATTTTTGGTATCAGAGCCTAGGTTGCAAAACTTGGGCTGTGAAATAGGTTTGTAAAGGTTGTATAAAATTGAAGTAAACATGAAGGTTTTGATCGAGATACGGCATATGAGTCTACCGACAACCAATCCACGCAGGTAAGTGTTCTAATTCCTGGTAATGTGTGCATAAAATGCTTATTTGATTGGATGGATATGTAGTTAGCATAGGAAAAATTAAACTTTAGGGAGTGAAACCTCTAGCGTGTGACATGTTTGCAAAAACTACTCTTTAAAGCCAAGTCACATAAATTTTGCTCGGTGTTAAAACAGTGGAAGATATTAACTCATAAAACTTTTAATCAGATTAAGTCACAAATGTTAGATATGAGCACTAGGGGGCATAGTGTATGTGGCTGTGGTAGAGGAAGGATTACTGTGTCAAAATCGGTAGGGTCTGGTCATGAGTCAGGAAATGAGATGCCAGTATCGCCAGCTATGGAGGCAGAATATTAGGACCAAATGGATGGAGATGATGCGGTGTCTTAGGCGATGCTACGGGTACTGGAGAGAGTTGTTGGGGCAGGTATGGGTATAGGGGCTCAAAAATCTGTGTCGGAGTGACTCTGGGCTAATGGAGTGGAAATGTTCATGGGTATTTTTGGCATAGCTCCAAATACAGTTGAGTATTGGTTGGAGGTAGTGGAGCGTATAATGGATGATCTTGACTTTACGGAAGAGGAAAAGCTAAAAGGAGTAGTGTCTCTTCTCCAGGATGAGGTGTACCAATGGTGGCTTACAATTAGGGATGGATCAGTGGCTAACCGCATTACCTGGGATTTCTTCAAGTCGGCATTCCAGAGTAAGTACATCGGATCAAGTTATGTGGATGCGCAGCATAGGGCATTTCTGAATCTGGTCCAGGGAAATAAATCGGTGGCAAAATACGAAGTGAAATTCCTGCACTTGAGTCGTTATGCCTGGGAAATAGTGGCCACAGACCATGAGCGTTGTGTTCAGTTTGAGGACGGTCTGAGGGATGATCTGCGTGTGCTGATAGCTCCACAGCGAGAAAGGGAGTTTGTGGTTTTAGTGGAAAAGGCTAAAGTAGCCGAGGAAGTTAAGCGGTCCGAGAAGCGGAATCAATATAGAGATAGGGATAGGAATAAGAGGAGTTTTGGATCATCGGGGTCAACGGGTCATTTTTAAAAAAGACCTAAGATGGATGGGCCGAGTTGGGGTGTGAGATCTGTGGGTAATAGTCAGCCTTAGAGGTGTGCCTAGTGTAATAGATTTCATTCATGCGAATGTTGGATGGGTGACAGAAGATGTTTCAGGTGTGGGTCTACTGATCATCAGGTTAGGGATTGTCCACAAGATCGGGGTGGCGTAGGGTCGGTAGGACAGACTAACGCTCAGCCAGGTAGAGGAGGTCAACAACCACAGAGAGGTCGTGGTCCAGCCAGAGGGGGAAATAGTTATGGTCGGGGCCGTGGAGCACCATGCAGAGGTGTAGGAAACACCGATGCAAGACACTGGGGTTGGTTTATGCAGGGAAACATCGAAAAGAGGGGATGCATCGGATGTCATAACCGTTATGTTCTTGATTTTTGGTTTGCCTTTTTCTACATTAATTGATATTGGATCGACACATTCTTATGTTGCTAGTGTAGTATCTGGAACTTTAATTATAGACTCTGAGATTACTTCTAGGGAGATGACAGTAATTAGCTCGCTAGGTCAGTCGGTAGTGGTGAATAGACTGTATAGGGAGTTACCTCTAAAAGTACAAAGGGTAGTTTTTCAGCGGATTTAATGGAACTGTCATTTGGGGAGTTCGACCAAATCTTAGGTATGGACTAGTTAGTGAGATATCGAGCAAATTTGGACTGTGTAGCTAAGCGTATGGTACTAAAGACCCTTCAAGATGATGAAGTGGTGATAATAGGGGAAAGGAGAAACTACTTGTCTAACATAGTGTCCGCTCTAAAGGATGAAAGAATGGTGAGAAAAGGATGTAGGGCATTTGTAGCCTTTGTTTGTGTTATGGAGGTCCAAGATTCAACTATGGGTAATGTTAGAATGGTGAGGGAATTTTCTGACGTTTTCCCAGAAGAACTTCCAAGACTACCCCGGATCGCGAGGTGGAGTTCAGAATTGATCTTCTTCCTGGGGCAGCACCAGTGTCCATTGCACCATATAGAATGGCGCCGAAGGAGTTGGTGGAATTGAAAGCTAGATTCAAGAACTGTTGGATCGGGGTTTCATCTGACCAAGTGTATCACTTTGGGGAGTGCCAGTGCTATTTGTTAAGAAGAAGGATGGATCAATGCGTATGTGCATTGACTACCGTCATCTGAACAAGTTGACTATCAAGAATAATTATCTGTTGCCAAGGATTGATGACTTGTTCGATCAATTGAAAGGGGCATCGGCTTTCTCAAAGATAGATTTGAGATCAGGGTATCATCAGCTTAAGGTCAAATAATCGGATATTCATAAGACAGCTTTCAGGACCTGTTATGGCCATTATGAATTCTTGGTGATACCGTTTGGGTTGACCAATACACCAGTAGCGTTTATGGATATGATGAACCGAGTATTCCAACCCTATTTGGACAAGTTTGTCGTAGTATTTATAGACACTATCCTAGTATCTTCAAGGTCGGATGAGGAGCACGATTCGCATCTTCGAGTGGTTCTACAAATTCTGAGGGAGAAACAATTGTATGCTAAATTCAGTAAGTGCAAATTTTGGCTAAGTGAGGTTACTTTTCTGGGACACGTTGTGTCGGCGAAAGGGGTCAGAGTTGATCCCCAGAAAGTTGAAGCTATCATGGATTGGAAATCACCCAGTCTGTGATAGAAATTCAGAGTTTCCTTGGTCTTGCTGGGTACTACAGGAGGTTTGTTAAGGGATTCTCCTTGGTTGCGACACCTTTAACCAAGTTGTTGAGAAGGGAGTACCTTCTGTGTGGGGTGATAAGCAGCAGGAAAGCTTTGAGAAGCTGGAGAGGGTGTTGACGGAAGCTCCGATTTTGATTTAACCGGAGGCTACAAAGGAGTTCGTGGTTTATTGTGATGCTTCACACACAAGGTTAGGATGTGTGTTGATGCAAGGTGAAAAAGTTGTTGCTTATGCGTCTCGACAGTTAAGATTGCATGAACTAAATTATCCCACACATGTTTTGGAGTTGGCAGCGGTGGTTTTTGCCTTGAAGATCTGGAGACATTATTTGTATGGAGAGAAATCTGTCATTTATACAGATCATAAGAATTTGAAATATCTCCTTACCCAGAAAGAGTTGAACTTGAGGCAGAGGAGGTGGATTGAGTTATTAAAGGATTACGATTGTTTGATTGAATACCATCTAGGTAAAGCTAACGTGGTGGTAGATGCGCTAAGTCAAAAAAGTAATCTCAGATCTGAGAGCGATGTTTGCCCATCTGAGCCTGTATGAAGATGGGAGTTTCTTAGTTGAGCTTTAGTTGAAACTGACGTGGGTAGATCAGATTAAGGAGAAGCAGTGGGAGGATGATGTTTTGAGTGCTCGACTATCTCAAATGCAACATGGTGAAGTAGGGGATTATAGTCTGAACGAGGTTGGGGTCCTGTGTTTCTGAAAGAAAGTTTGCGTGCTGAGGGACGTGGAGTTGAGGCAGATGATTCTTCAGGAAGTGCATAATAGCCTATACGCTATACATCCGGAGGAAGTAAAATGTATCGGGATTTACGGGAATAATTTTGGTGGCCAGGATTGAAGCGAGAGGTAACCAAATTTGTGGGTAGATGTTTGATATGTCAGCAGGTAAATATGGAGCATCAGTTGCCTTCGGGGTTATTGCAGCCGGTAAAGATCCCGCAATGAAAATGGGAGAGGGTCACTATGGGTTTTTTTAGTGGGCTACCCCTTACGCCCACTAAGAAGGATTCGATATGAGTAGTCGTTGATCAATTGACAAAGTCCACTCATTTTATACCGGTTTGAGTCGATTACTCTCTTCAGAAGTTGGTTAAGTTGTATATAGCGAAGATTGTGAGGTTGCATGGAGTACCTGTATCCATCATCTCGGATAGAGATCCTAGGTTTATGTCAAGATTTTAGAGGGCATTACATCAAGCGTTGGGTACAAAGTTAGATTTTAGTACGGCATTTCATCTGCAGACAGACGGACAGTTAGAAAGGGTGATCAGATTTTGGAAGACATGTTGAGAGGTTGCATCCTCAATTTCAAGGGTAGCTGGGAAGAATTTTTATCGTTGGCGGAAGTCGCATATAACAACAACTATTAGTCCAGTATTCGAATGGTGCCATATGAAGTGTTGTATGGGCAGAAGTTTCATACTCCTACGTGTTGGACAGAGTTGGGTGAGCGTCAGCTATTGGGTCTAAAACTAGAGTTGGAAACTGAGAACAAGGTTGAGTTGATCCAGGCTAGGTTGAAGGAAGCTTCTGACAGGCAAAAATCTTACGCTGACCTGAAGCGAAGGTACATAGAATTTGCAGTGGGTGACCAGGTTTTCCTAAAGGTGTCACCGTGGAAGAAAATTCTAAGGTTTGGATGGAAAGGTAAGCTAAGCCGCAGGTTCATCGGCCCTTATCGTGTGTTGAAGCGTGTAGGACTAGTTGCTTATCAGTTCGAGCTACCTTTGGAGTTAAGTAATCATTGATGTGCATCTAACTGAAAGCGATCATGCTCAACCTCCTCGATTACAGTTTACCAAGTTCAATGTTAGCCAGATTAGTCAACATCTATATGTTTCGATGCAACAACAATATATTATTTGTAACAAGTAGTTTTGTTGGTTGGTTAATTGGTCATATTTTATTGATGAAATGGGTTGGGTTGGTATTAGTCTGGAAACAACAAAATAATTTAATTAGGTCTAATGTACTTATTCGATCTAATAAGTATCTTGTATCAGAATTTAAAAATTCTATGGCTCGAATCTTTAGTATTCTGTTATTTATTACCTGTGTTACTATTTAGGCAAAATACCGTCACCTATTCTAACTAAGAAACTGAAAGGAATTTCTAAAACAGAAGAAGTGGCCTATACTGATTCATAATATAAGGCTTTCACTATTCCAGTAGAAGCTGATTAAATCAAAAGGGATTCTTCCATAGCAGGAAATGTGATACCAGCTGATTCAACCGCCAGAGCCAGAGGTTCAATAGAGACTGCTTTGACTTATGTTATGAGATGATATTTTTTTTACTTTATTTCAGTCAATTTCGAGGCAGAACGTGCTCCTGCCGTGTCAGAAGGACTTTCCCACTACAAGAATGAGACGCTACCATTCAGATCCATCTCATGTGATACCATTGGAGAAACTCGAAGTAAGGCCTGATTTATCCTTTGAAGAGGAAGCAGTTCAGATCTTGGAGCGAGATGTTAAAGTTTTGCGAAGGAAATCGATTCATTTGGTTAGATGAAGCTATATGGGAGCCAGAGGATGTTATGCAACAGCAATACCCTCACCTCTTTTGACCAGGTAATTTCGGGGCTGAAATTTCTTTAAGGGGGTAGAGTTGTAACATCCTGAATAGGGGGCTCTACATTTGCAATGTGTTATTCATGTATGTTGTGCTATGTGTGTTATTCTGATGTGTTTAGAGGTTTCAAGAAGGCTCGAGGTTAAGCCTGAGCCTTGGTAGAAATTTTATTTTTAGGCACTGCAAGGGAGAACTAGTTAAAGTGAGCCTTAAGGGTACTTAAGAGGGGTAGTTGATATAAGAATCTAATTGGCAAAGTGGCAAAGAGGTGCCACTAAGGGTGTAGGTAGGTGACGCCACAGGGAAGTTGTGAGGGAGCTGGTTCGAGTTGCGTTGACAGTAAATTAGAGTTTTTTTTTAATTTTATGCGCCTAAGGAGCCTGAGAGATGGTTTCGAGCTGGGACTTTGCATGGGTGAGTGTGGATTAAGTCAAAAGATAGGAAGATGAGGATAAGAGGAAAATGTTGGATAGGATGTGAGTGTAGGTGGTGGCCGAATGTTGGACACTAGGAGCAAAGGGGGAGGAATCAGTTTTGGATGGTTAAGGGTGTGCCAAATGTCTTGAGGTTTTAGGCTTTGTTGCTTGTGATTAGTGTTATTTTGGTTACTAAGGTTAAGTGCCAAATTCACTGAGCCAATTTCTTTTGTTCCTCTTTTACTTTCTAGCAGAATTTGCTTAGACCATTGGTGTTTTTTTTCCTTTTCTCTTGCTCTCTTCTTCCCTTCTTCTCTTCACAAAAGACCTCTAAGCCGAAAATCATTTTTCCTCTCAAAATTCTTCTTCAGAGCCGAACCCTCTCATCATCTTTTCCACTTTTCATTCTTTTCTTTTCATTGCTCCATTTAAACGCGAAAATCTCATCTTTCTTCTCTTCTTCTTCTTGACCGAATCCTCCCTTAAAGACCAATCATCTCTTTGATTCCATCTTACTTAGCCGAATCTCATAAGCCTTTCTCCTTAACTCTCTTTTGCCGAAGCATATCCTATCCCTTCTCATATTAGTTGTCGCCACTCTGCTTCACAACTCTGCCAATTAGATTCTTTTGATCAGGGTAGGTATTATTCTTTTCATTTCAATTCTCTTTTCTCTCCTTTATGGATGCCGAAAGCATTAATCTTGTCTTATGGATTTGACCGATCGAAGTAGGGGCTTGTCTTCGTGTTTTTGGCTTTTGGTCAGCAATTGAAGGGTGTTTAAGGGCATTCGATTCTAGTCGACTTAGACATTTAATCGGTACTTAATCCAAGTTTTATAGTGTTCGGGATATATCGATCTAGGTAAGGGATCTTTACTTTGAGTGTTATTCGTTTTGTACTTTGCTTCAATGTTTTAATCTAGTCTATTGACCAAGATCTTTTCCATGGATGCAAACGCTAGTCAAGAAAAGGAAGTGGTTGGACTCGTAGTCCCAGTCCCAAAGTTCAAGAAACATGCGGTGTCTGCTGTTCGAGATTGGCCACCGGGTTGTGGGCCGGCTTACGAAAGCGAATAGTAGGAGATAGCGATGGTTCCTATTAGTGATAGTGTCGACATAGAAAGCGTGGTATTGAGTGTTATCAGGTGTGTAAACCTCCACACAATTTATTTTATCTGTACTAATGATTGTGTGGGCTGAAAAGTCAGAAAAGGTTGTGTAGACAGTCGTGATGCCCTTAGGGGTAAGGCTAGGAATGTCAGGCACGTGACCGTATCATTTTCTTTGCATGGACGAATACATGTATGGTGATCTGCTGTGTTATGGATAGCATGTTGCATTTGTTTGGATATGTATGTAGTTCATGGGGTATGGGTTTGACATGAAGGGGTAGAACATGATTATTTGGTCACGTAGTGATCGATGGCTATGCCACGATATATATATATATATGTACATACATTAATTGGGTCACATAGTGATCGGTGGTTAAGCCACGATATATATATTTTATTTGGTCACATTGTGATCAATGGCTAAGCCACGATGTAATATTTGGTCACCTAGTGATCGGTTTATGACTGGCAGCATGACTGTCGAAATAGAGTGTAGTGAATGGAGGGTTGATTGTAGAAATCCCCATGGTGTGATGGGCTGGTACGGGTTGGTGTGTAGAGGGTGGAAAAGCTAGGTTTGGGTTGGGCTTATTGCATTCATGTGTTTGTATGTTTTCCTTATGGGCTAAGGCCCAATGTGTCATTGTGGGCCATGAGCCGTTTGTATAATGTGGGAGAATTTACACACTGAGTCCCGGTGGCTCACCCCTTTCATAAATTTTTCAGGTAATCAGTAGATCGTGGATGTGGGAGCCGAGGCGAACTCATGGAGGCCATAGCACCTTTTTTTTCTTTCTCATAAACTCGTTTCTTATTATACTTCATTTTTAAACTGGGAGTTTTGTTATGTAATAAGGCCTTTCTAAGTTAAACTTGGGTTTTTATTAGCTATTGTTTTTTCCAACTTCGACCCCTTAATCATTAAAGTGAGAAAAATGGGGGTTTTTCCAAAAATATATGGGCAACATAAAATAATCAATTCTTTTTAATGTATCCACAAGCATAATTAAAAGTTCGATTGGCATAACTCGAAAATTTTCTTAATCCACGTATTGTTATCGTCATGACTACGCTTTAATCGAAAAGTTTTTTAAACCTCCGAGTTTTTCCCTAAATTCAACAAAAACTCGCTTTTAATTCACCCTGTAACATATCGGATTCGGTTGTAACGTTTAGGCCGGGTTTGGGGTGTTACATGCAAAATCACTCGCATCATTCATTAGTTCAAAGAGTAAGTTCCAATCAGGAGCAATTATCATTGGGGCATTTATTAATTTATCTTTGAGGGTATTAAATGCGTCTAAACATTCCTGATCAAACTTGAAAGGTACATCTTTTTCTAGTAGTTTCGTTAAAGGTTTAGCTATTTTAGAGAAATCTTTAATGAATCTTCTATAAAATCAAGCATGTCCTAAAAAGCTTCTAATAGCTTTAACTGAACTAGGAGGAGGTAATTTTTCAATGGTTTCAACCTTTGCTTTATCTACCTCAATCCCTTTACTAGAAATTTTATGTCCTAACAGAATCCCCTTTTGAACCATAAAGTGACACTTTTCCCAATTTAAAACAAGGTTTGTTTCCTCACATCTTATTAGTACTCGTTTTAAATTCTTAAGGCAAAGATAGAAAGAATTACCAAATACTGAAAAGTCATCCATAAAGACCTCCATAATGTCTTCCACAAGTTCATCAAATATAGCTAGCATACAGCGCTGACAAGTAGCAGGAGCATTACATAATTCAAAAGGCATTCTACGATAAGCAAACGTACCATATAGACATGTAAGTAAATGTAGTTTTCTCTTGATCCTCGGGGATATTGGGAGTAGGAAATAGCCAAAAGTCCGTCCAGGAAGCAGTAGTACATATGCCCAGATAATATTTCTAACATCTGATCAATAAAGGGTAAAGGAAAGTGATCTTTTCTGGTTGCGTCGTTCAACTTCCTATAGTCAATACAGACTCTCCATCCTGTGATTGTTCTTGTAGGAATCAATTCATTCTTTTCATTTGCTACAATAATCATGCCTCCTTTCTTCAGAACGATCTGCACAGGACTTACCCAAGTGCTATCAGAAATAGGGTACATCATTCCAGCATCTAGAAGTTTAATTACCTTAGCTTTAACAACTTCTTTCACGTTGGGATTCAATCGTCTCTGAGGTTGCATGCATGGTTTATACTCCACTTCCATTAGAATTTTGTGGGTACAAAATGATGGGCTTATACCCTTAATGTCAGAAATTTTCCAAGCTATGGCCCTTTTATGTTCCCTTAGTACATGTAGCAACTCATCCTTTTCTTTGGGTTTTAGTTTCGAAGAGATGATCTCTGGTAGTGTAGAATTATCCCCAAGGAATGCATATTCTAAGTGTTTTGGTAACTGTTTTAATTCTAATTTGGGTGGCTAATCAATAAAGGGTTTTTGTTTTAGTTCGTCATTAATTTCAATACCCTCTTCTTTTGTTTGTCTAAGGGGAAATGTGTCAGGATCTGATTCGTCAGTATCATCATCTACCCCGTCACCTTGAGTAAGACACAGTTCCACCATGTTGTTATGTATGATTTCCTGCAAATAATCTTGAATAGAATGATCAATGGCATCAACAAAATAAAGGAATCATCTTGTTCTCTGGAATATCCCATAGCATCATAAATTTGAAAAATAATTTCTTTGTCGCCTACCCTTAGTGCAAGTTTACCATCTCCTACATCAATAACAGCCCTAGCAGTGGCTAGAAAGGGGCGTTCCCAAAATTAAAGGTACCACAGTGTTTTCATCTATGTCAAGCACGATAAAATCAACAGGGAATATAAATTTATCAACTTTTACCAGAATATCTTCGATAATTCCACTAAGATATTTAATAGATCTGTTAGCTAACTGAATACTCATCCTAGTAGGTCTAGGCTGCCCAAGAACAAGTTTCTTAAACATTTCATAAGGCATTAAATTAATACTGGCACCTAGATCAACTAGTGCTTTCTCTATGGTTAAACTACCGATTAAATAGGGAATAGTGAAACTTCTTGGATCTTTCAATTTGGTTGGTAGCTTGTTTTGGAGGATGGCTGAACATTCTTCATTAAGTTCCACTGTCGATATCTCTTCAAACTTCCTTTTATTTGTTAGAAGTTCTTTTAAAAATTTCGCGGATGTCAGAATTTGTGAAATAGCTTTAACAAAAGGTAAGTTGATATGTAACTGTTTAAAAAGTTCAAGAAATTTACCGTATTGTGCGTCTAAGTGGTTTTTCTTTAACTTTGTCGGATATGGGATTGATGGTTTACATTCTTCGCGTATTGGTGTTACATTCTCAATTTCCTCGGCCTTTGCCTTATCAGTTTCACGTGGTACCTTCTTCTTTGTTTCAACCAACTCCTTTCCACTCCTTAGTGTAACAGCCCTCACATGCTCTTTTTGATTAGTTAAACTTTCTGGTTGCCTATCAGAAACTAACTTAGTTAGTTGTCCAATTTGATCCTTCAGCCCTTTGATTGATTCTTGCTGATTAGTCAATATCTTTTTAGTATTTTTGAAATAGGTTTCTGGCAATACAATAAATTTTGCTAGTGTCTCTTCAAGGTTTGGCTTCCTTTCCTGTGGGTAGGGTTGTTGTCCTTGATTGCGGTGGTATCTCCAACCTGAATTATAAGCACTACTATAAGGGTTATTTTTAGGTCTGAAATTGTCACCCATATAGTAAACTTGCTCGGTTTCAATACTCTGATTGTAAGGTGGATATTTGTATTATTCATCCATCCTCCATTCGTATTGTACTGCATAACTAAATGTACCTGCAAAGAATCATATAAACTATCAATCTTTTTATTAATCATTTCTACCTGACTTGATAGCATGGTGACTGCGTCGAGATTGAAAACTCTGGCTGCTTTAGTTGGCTTTGTCCTTGTAACTTACCACTGATAGTTATTCAGTGACATCTCCTCTATAAACTCATAAGCTGCTTCAGGAGTTTTGTTATTAAGGGTTCCGCAGGTGGTTGAGTCAATTAACTGCTGGGTTGAGGGGTTCACACCGTTATAAAAAGTTTGGACTTGTAACCATAAGGGTAAACCATGGTGTGGGCACCTTCTCAATAGATCTTTGTATCTCTCCCAAGCGTCGTCTAATGTTTCTAAATCCATCTGCACAAAAGAAGAGATATCATTCCTTAATTTTTCCGTTTTGGCTGGTGGAAAATATTTCAGTAAAAAATTTTCGGTCATTTGGTCCCATGTAGTGATTGATCCTCGTGGAAGAGAATGTAACCATTGTTTGGCTTTATTTCTCAAAGAAAAGAGAAATAACCGAAGACGAATGGCATCATCAGAAACGCCATTTATTTTGAAGGTATCATAGAATTCTAGAAAATTAGCTAAATGAGTATTTGGGTCTTCGTCCTGCAAACCATCAAATTGAACAAACTGTGGAATCATTTGTATAGTGTTAGGTTTTAATTCAAAGTTACTAGCGGCTATAGTAGGCTTAACAATACTCGATTTAGCTCCTATTAAATTAGGTTTAGCATAATCATACGTAGTTCGAGGAGCATGATGGTCAGCCATATCTTGATGTGGCGGATTATTCTAGGCCATTACTTTGGTATTATTAGCTTCGTCCTCTTGCTCTTCTTGTATGTAATTTAAGCTTCACCTTGCTTCTCTACGATTTCTGTGTACGATTCCTTTAATATCACTATCGTAAAGTAGTGGTCATGTCAGGTTCCTTCTAGTCATAAACTAGAGGTACCTGCTAGGAAAAGAGAAAAAGAAAAAGAAAATTTAGAAAAAATAAAAATAAAATTTAATTATAGTAAAATAAAATATAATATGGCTAAAGTAATAAAAATTGAGCGTTCTTAATATTTCAGTTCCCCGGCAATGGCGCCAAAAACTTGATCGTGTCTGTCGAGTCTTAAAAATTTATAAAAAGAATGATCAAACCTGGAAACTAACTAAGACAACGATGGAGGCAAGCGCACCTATCAAAAAGTAGAATAGTTAGCGCAAGACCGGATTGTCGAATCCAAAGGAACCAAAAGTACTAATATTAACTCTCTTTCTATTATTTAGCCTACGAATTAAGAGAATTTTTATCTAATCTAAAATTAACTAATCAACTAAACTAAAGATGCAAAGACAAAGAAAAGAAATTAAGGAAAGACTTGAGAGAAAACCGATTGATTTAGACAATACCTGAGGAAGTATCCACCTAGACTTCACTTGTTATCCAACTCTGAACCAGACGATTTATTCACTTGACTTGATCCGTAGGATTCCCTAAGTTATATTAATACCTCTCTCGAGGCTACTAATGTCTAACCCTAGGTTGATTAATTGAAATCTCTTTCTAATTAAAACCCCTAGAATTGCATTAACTCGATCTATGGACTCCTATATTAGGTTTGACCCTAATCTGATAGATTTTTGTCACCTTATCTCTAGGCGCGCAAGCAACTCTGCTTAACTATGTTAGATCTACTCTTAGATAGGGTCTCTTCCTCCTCTGCCTAAGCACATCACACTTGAATCAATATCCCAGAAATACCAAAACAAGAATTAAGAACACATAGTTAAGAACAAATCAAATATTTATCATACAAATTTTAGATAAAATAACAAGATCCATCTTAGGTTTCATCCCCCTCAAGTATCTGAGGGTTTAGTTCATAATTGTAAAAGAAAACATCTCAGAAGAAAAGATAAAACAAAACATAAGAAAACCCTAAAACCCCTTGAAGGAATTGAAGGAGAGATCCTCAGCCTTGAGTATGATTCCGGCTTCTTGAGATGAATCAACAAACTTTCTTCGAGTAAATCCCTGAATTTAACTGCTCTGGCTCGGCTCTTTGGCCTAGCTAAATGCTCTCTAAAGGTTTGCCTCTAGGGTCATTATATAGGCTTTTGGAATATGTTTCTTTTCCTCTAAGTACCCTAATCCGAATAGAATTCTATTTTCCTGCGCCAGGGACACGCCATGGCACACGCCCGTGTAAATCATGGCCAGGCCGTGGTCGAACCTGTTGATGAGGCACGGCCGTGGTCGACTCTTCTTACGGGGCATGGCCGTGTGATCTTGGGCCCAAGCCGTGTGGATTTTGTACTTTGGCCCATTTTCTCCATTTTCGGCCCATTTCTCGTTATTTTCATCCTCCGGTACTCTAGTGAGTATAAAACATGAAAACAAAGGATTAAGAGCACCTATTTCCATAATTAAAGGGATAAATCATCCAAAAACATGCTAAATGTGGGACTAAAATATGTTCATATTGTGGTTTATCAAATATGTAAACATAATTTAAACAATTCGTATTATACACGAACTTACCTCGGATGTAGAAACACGATTCAAATCGATCAATCGAGCACTTTATTCTTGCCTCGATCTAAGTTTGAATTTCTCCTTTCTTAATCTATACATATTCAAATTTAGCTCATTCATTCACCAAATCATTCAATTCAATCCAAAAACACATATTTAGAGCATTTTATAAAATAGCCCTCACATTTTCACATTTTGACATTTAAGTCCCTATTTCATAAAATCACAAAATACACATAATTTCATCATACCATGCTTAGGCTGAATCTTCCTCATGTTCATACAAGCCCACATATTTCATTTATTTCACATTTTAGTTCTCCAATTTCTCATTTTCACAATTTAGCCAATTTTTGACATTTTTTTGTCAAAAATCACTTTACAAAACATTAAAATCTAATCTTACAAAAACACCAACAAATTCAAAAATTAAAGCATGGGCTAGATAGAACACAAAACAACGATCACAAAAACGTAGAAATAATAAAAAACCGAGCTCGAAACATACCTCAATCAAAGACAACAATGGCCGAACCCTACCTTAGTCTTTTTCTTTTCTTTTCTTTGTATTTTCGGCAATGATGATAGAAAAGATGAACACAAATCCACTAATTCATGTTTTATTATAATTAATATTAACTTAATTGTCATTTTACCATTTTACCCTTAATGAATAAACCATTTAACCATCAAATGTAAGACCATTTATGTCCATTCCCACTATCAACGGTCTATTTTCAACATAAGGACCTTTCATTTAAGAAGCCATCCAATTAAGCACCATTAACAACTAGCACATAGCTTTTGCATTTTTGTGATTAAGTCCATTTTCATAAATCTACAAACAAACGATAAAATTTGCACACCGAAATTTTCACACATACTTTATCACATACTGTAAACTCAAAAATAATATTAAAATATTTTTCAACCTCGGATTTGCGGTCTCAAAACCACTATTCTGACTAGGGTCAAAATCGGGCTGTTACAACTATCCCCCTTATGGATTTTTGTCCCCAAAAATCTTACCAGTGGATAGATTCAAATATCACTTTCTCATAAAATCTTCAGGCTCCCACGTAGCCTCTTCAACTCCGTGTTTGTACCATAACACTTTCACTATAGAAATTTTCTTATTTCTCAATTCTTTGATCTCTAGTGCTAATATTTGAATCAGTTATTCATTATACGATAGATCAGACTGAATCTCAACTTTAGTAGGAGCAATCACATGTGATGGATCAGATCTGTATCGTCTAAGCATCGATACGTGAACACATTATGGATATTCTCTAGCTCAGGTGGCAACAACAATCTATAAGCAACCGGCCCAATACGTTCAATAATTTCGTACGACCCAATGAACCTTGGACTCAATTTTCCTTTTCTGCCGAAACGAAGTATTTTCTTCCACGGAGACACTTTCAAAAACACTTTATCACCAATCTCAAATTCAATATCTATTCGTTTCAAATCTACATACGACTTCTGACGATCTGATGCTGCTTTCAAAATGTCACGAATCATTTTCACTTTCTGCTCAGTTTTTTAATCAAATCAACCTAGTGGTTCTTAATCTCACTAAGCTCAGTCCAATACAATGGAGTTTTGCATTTACAACCATAAAGAGCTTCATATGATGCCATTTTAATGCCAGATTGATGTACGCGAATTCAATCATCGGTAGATGCTTTTCCCATGTACTTTTAAACTCAAGAATACAACAACTCAACATATCTTCGAGAATCTAAATGATCCGCTCGGATTGACCATCTGTTTACTGCTGAAATGCAGTACTGAAATGCAACTTCGTACCTAGATCCTCGTGAAGTTTCTTTCAAAACCACAAAGTAAACCTCGGATCTCTGTCATACACAAAGGGTAATGGTACCCCGTGCAATCTCACAATCTTGGAAATATACAATTTAGCTAACTTATCAATCGAATAATATGTTCTCACCGAAATAAAATGAGCTGCTTTAATTAATCTGTCAACTATCACCAAGATGGCATCTTTCTTTCTCAGAGATAAAGGCAATCCCGACACAAAGTCCATCGTGATTCTCTCCTATTTCCACTCAGGAATCATTATCGGTTGTAACAAATCGGATGGAACTTGATGTTCAGCTTTGACTTGTTGACAAACTAAACATCTCGAAACAAACTCTGAGATATCTCGTTTCATACTATGCCACCAATAAAACTGTTTTAGATCATTGAACATTTTCATACTTCCCAGATGAACAGACAAACGACTACTATAAGCCTTGTTCAAAATCAACTGAATCAACTCTGAATTTCTCAGAATACAAATCTAATCTCGGAATCTCAAACAACCATCATTATCGACTTGAAATTTTGAATCAAAATTCAAACCACACTGAGCTCGTTTTGCCATCATCTCGGCATCAATTTTTTGGGTATCACAAATCTGACGTATAAACATTGGCCTCACTTTCAACTTAGCCAAAACCATACCATCATCACACAAATCTATTTGAGTATTCATTGCTCATAAAGCAAATAAAGACTTTCGGCTCAAAGCTTCAGCAACAACATTAGCTTTTCCCGGATGATAATTAATTACAATTCATAGTCTTTTAGTAATTCTAACCATCTCAACTATTGCAAATTCAATTCTTCCTGAGTCATCAGATATTTCAAGCTCTTATGATCAGTATAAATGTTACACTTCTCACCGAATAAATAGTGACGGCAAAACTTCAATGCAAATACAATAGCTGCTAATCCAAGATCATGAGTAGGGTAGTTCTTTTCATGCGGTTTTAATTGCCTCGAAGCATAGGCTATAACTTTTCCTTCTTGCATCAACACAAAGCCTAAACCATTCAATGATGCATCACTATAAACTATGAATTCTTTACCCGATTCAGGTTGAATTAACACTAGTGCTTCTGTCAACAATACTTTCAACTGTTCGAAACTCTACTGACACTTATCTGACCACTCAAATTTAACATCTTTCTGTAGCAATTTCGTTAATGGAGTCAGAACCATCGATAAGCATTTCACAAACCATCTATAATATCCTGCTAGTCCCAGAAAACTATGAACTTCAGACACATTTCTCAGAGATTTCCAATCTAAAACTACTGAAATTTTGCTCGGATCAACTCGTATTCCTGCAGCTGATATTATATGTCCCAGAAAACCAACCTCACGCAACCAAAACTCACATTTACTAAACTTTGCATACAATTGCTTCTCACGTAGAGTTTGTAACACAATTCTATGCTTGGCATGTTACGTCTCATCACAAGAATAAATCAAAATATCGTCAATAAACACGACAAATCGATCCAAATACTGTGAATATCTGATTCATCAAATCCATAAATACTATAGGAGCATTCGTTTGTCCAAAAGCCATAACTAAAAATTCATAATGTTTGTACCTCATTCTGAAAGTAGTTTTCGACACATCTGATTCTTTAACTCTCAACTGATAATATCCCGATCCCAGATCTATTTTCGAAAACACTGTAGCTCCTTTTAACTGATCAAACAAATCATCAATACGCGATAGAGGATATTTTTTCTTTATAGTCACTTTGTTCAACTGTCAATAGTCAATACACATCCTCATAGTGCCATCTTTCTTTTTCACAAACAACACAGGAGCAGCCAAGGGCGAGAAACTCGGTCGAACAAATCCTCTATCTGTCAACTCTTACAACCGAGACTTCAACTCTTTCAATTCTGTTGGTGCCATTCTATATGGAGCTATCGATATCGGAGCTGTCCCCATCACTAAATCAATGCCAAACTCGACTTCTCGTATCGACGAAATCTCGATAATTCTTCCAGAAACACATCAGGGAACTCACAAAGACACAAATTCAACTTTCTTTTCTTTCACTTTTGTATCTATCACATATGCAAGATAAGCTTCACATCCCTTTTTCACATATTTCAAAGCTTTCATTGAATATATTACAGTCGGTAGCCCTTTCAAATCACTGGATTCAATTTGAACTATATCACCATTTCGACTTTTCAAATCAATACCCTTCTGTTTGCAATTCACAATAGCATTATGTAAAGTTAGCCAATCCATACCCAGAATTATATCAAATTCATCAAAAGTAGCAGCACCAAATTATCCAAAAAGCTAATATCCCGAAACATCAACGGACAATTCTTGCATACTTTATCTACCAAAACACACTTGCCTAAGGGGTTCGAAACTCTAATTTCGAACTCAATAGACTCAATAGGCAGAATCTTACTAAATACTAAGTTCACACATACATATGAATGAGTTGATCCTAGATCTATCAATGTAACCACATCAGTATCGAAAATAGTAAAAGTACCAGTAATGACGTCGAGAGATAACACTTCCTCTCTAGCGCGAATAGCATAGGTTATGGCAGGTGCTCTCACCTTAGATCTCAAATCTATATCTGTTGTTCCTCTTTGACTACCACTTACATTTTTGGTGTTTCTGGATGGTCTACCCCTAGCTGTCGTGTTACTTAGCCTCGCACTCTGAACATTATCTTTCTCAGCTAACTCTGGGCAATCCCGAATAAAGTGATCTCGTGATCCACAATTATAGCAAGCTCTATTATTATACTTGCCCTAGCATTCTCCGATATTGACGTCTCCCACACTATCTACACTCAAGATTATTGCTTCTGACACTTCCAACACTTGATTCCATTGGAGTTTGAGTTTTAGGACCAGTATTCTGTTTCACACGATCTTTACTTGAATGTCTGAATGAAACATTTGAACGATTGGCTGCATCTTTGAATCTCTTTGACAAAGAATAACACGACTTGCTCATCAACACATATTTAAGGCATTTTACAAAGTAGCCCTCACAATTTCACATTTCAACATTTAAGTCCCTATTTCATAAAATCATCAAATACACATAATTTCACTATACTCTTGCTTAGCCAAATTTTCCCTAGCTCATACAAGCCCACATATTTCATTTATTTCACATTTTAGTCCTCAAATTTCTCATTTTCACAAGTTAGCCCAAAATAGTCAAATTCATCAAAAATTCAAAGATAAAATATGTTAATCTATAACATATCTTTCACATTTCATCGTCAACTATCACAAAGCTCAAGCATTCATCAATGGCACATCTCAAAATCACTATCAAATTCTAAAATTAAAGCATGGGATAGCTAAAACACAAAGCAAGGATCAATAAAACATAAAAATCACTAAAAATTAAGCTCAAAACATACCTTGATTGAGCTATACAAGTATCGAATGTTTCAAAGCCCTAAATCTTTCTTTTTCATTCAATTTTTGGCAATGGATGATGATAATGGAGCTTATTTTTGTTTTTGTTAATATTAACATTAATATTCCATTTACCATTTTAACCTTAATTAAAACATTATAACTTCATTCATTTAATAGCCTTTTATGTCCATCTCCACTATCAAAGGTCTAACTATAACATAAGGACTTCTCATTGAAGAAGCCATGCCAATTAAGAACCTTTAACAACTAGCACATAACTTTTGCATTTTACACAATTAAGTCCTTTTTGCAAATTAAGCACACAAATGATAAAATTTTCACACAAAACTTTCAGACATGCTCAATCACATAATATAAATACTAAAAAAATATTAAATTACTTTTTGACCTCAAATTTATGGTCTCAAAATAACTATTTTGACTAGGGTCTAAACCGGTTGTTACAACTCTCTCCCCTTAGGGATTTTTGTCCCCGAAAATCTTACCAGTTAATAGATTCGGATATTGTTCTCTCATGACATCTTCAGGCTCCCACGTAGCCTCTTCAACACCGTGTTTGTGCCACAACACTTTCACTAAAGAAATTTTCTTATTTCTCAACTCTTTGATCTCACGTGCCAGAATTTGAATCGGTTGTTCATTATACGATAAATCAGATTGAATCTTAACTTCAGTAGGAACAATCATATGTGATGGATCAGATTTGTATAATCTAAGCATCGATACGTGAAACACATTATGAATCTTCTCTAACTCAGGTGGAAACAACAATCTATAAGCAACCGGCCCAATACGTTCAGTAATCTCATACGGCCCGATGAACCTCGACTCAATTTGCCTTTTCTACCGAAACGAAGTATTTTCTTCCACGGAGACACTTTCAAAAACACTTTGTCACCTGTCTCGAATTCAATATCTTTTCTTTTCAAATCTACTTAAGACTTTTGACAATTTGACGCTGCTTTCAAGCTGTCACGAATCACTTTCACTTTCTGCTCAGTCTCTTTAATCAAATCAAGCCCTTGAATCTTATTTTCACTAAGCTCAGTCCATTATAATGGAGTTCTGCATTTACGACCATAAAGAGCCTCATATGGTGCCATATAACACCCCAAACCCGATCTAGACGTTACGACCATATCTCGAATGTCACAAGGAAGGTTGGAAAAATAACTTTTTAAAACCTTAAGAAAATATTATAGTTTGAGAAGAACTTTTCGTCTAGGGTGAGGTTTGAAAACTAGTGATTCGATGTTTAATGAAAATTTAAGGTTTGAGTCGCATTCCATTTGTTAACTTAGGTGAGGTTTGAGAAAACAATTGTGTCGCGTTGCTTTGGCTTTGAAAACTCCAATTTTGTTATCATGTTATAATGTAATATTGTCCTACTTAAATAAATAATAAATTAATAAAACCCAAAAACTATTTTAAAAAGAGGCCTTATCACATAACAAAATTCCCAAATTAATAATTACTAGAAAATAAACGACTTTACGAAAAGAATTACTTTATGGCCTCCATGAGTCAGCCCCGGCTCCCTGATCCACGATCTACTGATTACCTGCAAGAATTTTAACACAAGGGTGAGTCACCGGGACTCAGTGTGTAAATCCCCTTTATGTCACACACTGGAATTCAAGCCCACAATCACATATTGAGCCTCAACCCACCCATAATATCATACACAGTTATGTTATGCAATATGTGTCCCATTCCCACCTAGTTTTTCCATCCTCTACACACCACCGTATTCCCATCATCACACCGGGATTTTTACAATCAACCCTCCATCCGCTACACACCTCATACGTGGCATTGGGCCACTTATGGTTCCAGACCACCGTGATCCTAGATCACCGTGACAAAGTCACAATCAATATACGTGGGGCCAACCCACTATGGTAACAACCACTGGGACGAGTTACTAGTCATACATAATCGTGGTATTAAACCACCGTGGCTCCTAGCCATCGAGACCTGGTCACTATTATCATATATGTATTCGTGGGCGAACCCACCGTGACAATCTCAAATACTTCCCCTTTCACATCATTTTCCAACCCATGCAAAACTTACAATCATATGAATGCACATACATATTACAATGCTTGTTCCATACCCATCAAGAGTTTAATAGAATCACATACCCGGTACTCCCGTTTCTATCCACAAGTATATTACAACTATTTCTCAGTCATTCGACTTTTTAGCCCAAACAGTAAATAGCACAAATAAACATATAATTAAGAAGTGTGAAGCTTACACACCTGATAACACGCAACACAACGCTTTCTATGTCGACACTATCACTAACAGAGACTACCGCTATTTGCCTACTAATCCGTTCTGAAGCCGGTCCACAACCTGGTGGCCAATCTCGAACCGCAGACACCGCTCATTTTTTGAACTTAGGGGCTGGGATTATGGGTCCAACCCCTTCCTTCGTTTGGCTGGCATTTATTTCCATAAAAGATATCTTGGTCAGAAGACTGAGTTAAGCCTTTAAACAAGAGAAAGTAAGAATATAAGTTCCAACCAAAAGTTTCTTACTTAGATCGATCGAACCCGAAGATTTAGAAGGCTCAAATTAAGGAGTCTATCGAGTACCTAGACAAATACCAAGTGAGAATCGGTTGAAGGAAGATAGATTAAGAGAGATGGCCCTTCGGCCAAACAAGACTAAACCTTCCTACCACCATTCGGCCAACACCACTTACCAAGATCTTCCAACCATTGATTAAATACATATAGGAGTATGAGTACGAAGTCCCTTCCGAAACTGAAGGATGGCCCAAAGATTTAGCACAAGTCGACAAGGCAGAGAAGGTTTAGTTTTATGGTGATACCTCTGGGAGCAGGAAGGAACAATAGTCAGACATCTTGCTATAAGAGATGAAGAGTTTAAGCAAAATTAAAAAGGGGCATGGGGAAAAATTCAGCCTAGGGGAGAAAAGAAAAGAAAACCATAGAGAACAATAATTACTTACCAACACATGGGGTGAGGATTTGATTTGAATGACAAATAGAAGAGGGGTTTCAAATAAGAGTATTGAGGGATGGATTCGGCTATGAAGAATGAAACAAGAAACAAGAAGAAAAGAAGAGCAAAGAGATTCCCACGGCTTCAAAGTAGATGAGAAAAGAACCAAAGCAAACAAATGACAAAAAGGGCTTGAGAACATTCGTCAAAGGTTGGGAGCTTGGGAAAAGGATGAAATTGAGATAAAGAAAGAAGAAAAATAAAAGAAAAGAGAGCAACTAAGGTTCGGCTAGAGGTCAAAAAAGAGAAGAATGAAAGTTGTTTGACAATATCGGCTTAAAGGAAAGTATGGCCACAAAAGGAGAATCGAAAGAAAGAGCTCTCAAGATTACCAAAATTTGGCACTCACCACCCTCCTAACCATAAAACCAAAAATGAGCCAAAAAGCCCCTAACATAATTTGGCACATCCTTAGATACTACTAACCCGAATCCAACATCCCCCTAAATAAGTTCCCCAACCGGCCAACACCTTTACTAAGCTTCAACATTCGGTCAACCAGCTCCCAACAAGCCACCATTCCTTGATTCCCTCCTACAATCACTCCCATGAACCCATTCAAACTGCTTGACTTCTTCAACTCCCCCATCACCTCTCAACCGTCCCTTGAATCCATTTGAACAAGTCAAATCCCACCTTTCTCACATGGCCTCCCATTCAAATTGTTTGACCCTTTCAACACTCCCTCCTTGAAGTTCCCTAGCCGACTCCACCACCTTCTCTCCTAACGCCAAAAATAAATCCCCAAAATGCATTCCATGCAACTCAAACCTGCTCCCCCTTTCTTGTGGTGTCCATTCAAGAACACAAGGTAGCGCCTCATTTCCACCCTACCACCTCATTACTTGTGTCAACTAGCCACAAGCAATACCTTATAAAGCCTACCCCAGCCAGCTCTTCCCTAAAGTGCCTGAAACAAAATTTTTAACAAGGCTCAGGCTTAACCCCAAGCCTTCCCAGGACCCTTAAACTCATTCAACCAACAACAAAGCATAGCATACACACCTAACACACGTTAAAATGAAGTCCAAAATCCAGGATGGTACATGCCATTTTAATGCCCAATTGACGTACGCGAATTCAATCATCTGTAGATGCTTTTTCCATATACTTTTAAACTCAAGAATACAACATCTCAACATATCCTCGAGAATCTGAATGATCTGCTCGGATGGACCATCTATTTGATGATGAAATATAGTACTGAAATACAACTTCGTACCTACAGCCTCTTGCAGTTTCTTCCAAAATCGTAAAGTAAACCTCGAATCTCTATCAGACACAATGGATAATGGTACCCCGTGCAATCTCATAATCTCGAAAATATACAATTCAGCTAACTTATCAAGCGAATAATCTATTCTCACTGGAATAAAATGAGCTGATTTTGTTAATCTGTCAACTATCAGTAGATGGCATTTTTCTTTCTCGGAGATAAAGGCAATCCCAATACAAAGTCCATCGTGATTCTCTCCTATTTCCACTTAGGAATCATTATTAGTTGTAACAAACCGAATGGAACTTGATGTTCAGCTTTGACTTGCTCACAAACTAAACCTCTCGAAACAAACTCTGAGATATCTCGTTTCATACCATGCCACCAATAAAACTATTTTAGATCATTGTACATTTTCGTACTTTTCAAATGAACAGGCAAACGACTATTATGAGCCTCGTTCAAAATCAACTGAATCAACTTTGAATTTCTCGGAATAAAAATTTGATCTTGGAATCTCAAACAACCATCATTATCGACTTGAAATTTTGAATCAAAATTCAAACCACACTAAGCTCGTTTTGCCATCATCTCGGCATCAATTTTCTGGGCATCACAATCTGACGTATAAACATTGGCCTCACTTTCAACTCAGCCAAAACCGTACCATCATCACTCAAATCTATTAGAGTATTCATTGCTCTTAAATCAAATAAAGACTTTTGGCTCAAAGCGTTAGCAACAACATTAGCTTTTCCCGGATGATAATTAATTACTAATTCATAGTATTTTAGTGATTCTAACCATCTCCGCTGTTACAAATTCAATTCTTTCTGAGTCATCAAATATTTCAAGCTCTTATGATCAGTAAAAATGTGACACTTCTCACCGAATAAATAGTGGCATCAAATCTTCAATGCAAATATAATAGCTGCTAATTCAAGATTGTGAGTAGGGTAGTTCTTTTCATGCAATTTTAACTGCCTTGAAGCATAGGCTATAACTTTGCCTTCTTGCATCAACACAAAGCCTAAACCATTCAATGATGCATCACTGTAAACTATGAATTACCCAATTCAGGTTGAATTAACGCTAGTGCTTCTGTCAACAATACTTTCAACTGTTTAAAAGTCTACTGACCCTTATCTGACCACTCAAATTTAACATCTTTTTATAGCAATTTCGTTAATGGAGTCAGAATCATCGAGAAGCCTTTCACAAACCGTCTATAATATCCTGCTAGTCCCAGAAAACTACAAACTTCAGACGTATTTCTCGGAGGTTTCCAATCTAAAATTGCTGAAATTTTGCTCGGATCAACTCGCATTCCCGCAGCTGATACTATATGTCCCACAAAACCAACCTTACTCAACCAAAAATCACATTTACTAAACTTTGCATACAATTGCTTCTCACATAGAGTTTGTAACACAATTATCAAATGCTTGGCATGTTGCGTCTCATCACAACAATAAATCAAAATATTGTCAATAAACACAACAAATCGATCCAAATACGGTCGGGATATCTGATTCATCAAATCCATAAATACTGTAGGAGCATTCGTTTGTCCAAAAGGCATAACTAAAAATTCATAATGTCCATACATCGTTCTAAAAGCAGTTTTCGGTACATCTGATTCTTTAACTCTCAACTGATAATATCCTAATCTCAGATCTATTTTCGAAAACACTGTAGCTCCTTTTAACTGATCAAACAAATCATCAATTCAAGGTGGAGGAAATTTTTTCTTTATAGTCACTTTGTTTAACTATCGATAGTCAATACAAATCCTCATAGTGCCATCTTTCTTTTTCACAAACAACACAGGAGCACCCCAGGGTGAGAAACTCGTTCAAACAAATCCTCTATCTGTCAACACTTACAACCGAGACTTCAACTCTTTCAATTCTATCGGTGCCATTCTATATGGAGCTATCGATATTGGAGTTGTCCCCAGCACTAAATCAATGCCAAATTCGACTTCTCGTATCGGAGGTGATCCCGGTAATTCTTCAGGAAACACATCAGGGAACTTACAAACCACAGACACAGATTCAACTTTTTTTCTTTCACTTTTGTGTCTATCACATATGCAAGATAAGCTTCACATCCCTTTTTCACATATTTTAAAGCTTTCATTGAAGATATTACAGTGGTAGCCCTTCAAATTACTAGATTTAATTCGAACTATCTCACCATTCTGACTTCTGAAATCAATACTCTTCCGTTTGCAATTCACAATAGCATTATACAAAGTTAGCCAATCCATACCTAGAATTATATCAAATTCATTAAAGGGTAGCAACATCAAATTAGTCAGAAAGCAAATATCCCAAACATCAACGGACAATTCTTGCATAGTTTATCTACCAAAACACATTTGCCTAAGGGGTTGGAAACTCTAATTATGAACTCAGTAGACTCAACAGGCAGGGTCTTACTAAATACTAAGTTCACATACATATATGAATGAGTTGATTTTGGATCTATCAATGTAATCACATTAGTATCGAAAATAGTAAAAGTACTAGTAATGACGTCGGGAGATGACGCTTCCTCTCAAGCACGAATAGCGTAGGTTCTAGAAGGTGTTCTCACCTCAAATCTCAGAGCTTTATCTATTGTTCCTCTCTGACTACTACTCACATTTTTGGTGTTTCTGGGTGGTCTACCCCTAGCTGTCGTGTTACTCAGCCTCACACTCTGAACATTATCTTTCTCAGCTAACTCTGGGCAATCTTGAATAAAATGATCTCGTGATCCATATTTATAGCAAGCTCTATTATTATACTTGCCCTAGCATTCTCCGATATTAACGTCTCCCACACTGTCTACAATCAGGCTTATTACTTCTGACACTTCCAGCACTTGATTCCACTGGAGTTTGAGTTTTAGGACCAGTATTCTGCTTCACACGATGTTTACTAGAATGTCCGAATGAAACATTTGAACGATTGGTTGCATCTTTGAATCTCTTTGACAAAGAATGATACGACTTGCTTATCAACACATATTTAAGGCAATTTACAAAGTAGCCCTCACACTTTCACATTTGGTCATTTAAGTTCCTATTTCATAAAATCATCAAATATACATAATTTCACTATACTCTTGCTTAGCCAAATTTTCCCTAGCTCATACAAGCCCACATATTTCATTTATTTCACGTTTTAGTCCTCAAATTTCTCATTTTCACAATTTAGCCCAAAATAGTCAAATTCATAAAAAATTCAAAGAAAAAATATGTTAATCTATCACATATCTTTCACATTTCATCATCAACTATCACAAAGCTCAAGCATTCATCAATGGCACATCTCAAAGTCACCATCAAATTCTAAAATTAAAGCATGGGCTAGCTAAAACACAAAGCAACGATTACAAAAACGTAAAAATCACTAAAAATCGAGCTCAAAACATACCTTAATTGAGCTATACAAGTGTCGAATGTTTCAAAGCCCCAACTCTTTCTTTTTCTTTCAATTTTTGGCAATGGATGATGATAATGGAGCTTATTTTTGTTTTTGCTTTTGTTAATATTAACATTAATATTCCATTTACCATTTTAACCTTAATTAAAACATCATAACTTCATTCATTTAATGGCCTTTTATGTCCATCTCCACTATCAAAGGTCTAATTATAACATAAGGACTTCTCATTTAAGTAGCCATGCTAATTAAACACCTTTAACAACAAGCACACAACTTTTGCATTTTACGCGATTAAGTCCTTTTTACAAATTAAGCACACAAACGATAAAATTTTCACACAAAACTTTCACACATGCTCAATCACATACTGTAAACACTAAAAATAATATTAAAATACTTTTTTAACCTCAAATTTATGGTCTCAAAACCACTATTTCAACTAGGGTCTAAATCGGGCTATTATAACTCTCTCCCTTAGGGATTTTTGTCCCCGAAAATCTTACCAGTGAATAGATTCGGATATTGTTCTCTCATGACATCTTCAGGCTCCCATGTAGCCTCTTCAACACCGTGTTTGTGCCACAACACTTTCACTAAATAATTTTATTATTTCTCATCTCTTTGATCTCACGTGCCAGAATTCGAATCGGTTGTTCATTATACGATAAATCAGATTGAATCTCAACTTCAGTAGGAATAATCATATGTGATGGATCAGATTTGTATCGTCTAAGCATCAATACGTGAAACACATTATGAATCTTCTCTAACTCAGGTGGCAACAACAATCTATAAGCATCCGGCCCAATACGTTCAGTAATCTCATACGGCCCGATGAACCTCGGACTCAATTTGCCTTTTTTGCCGAAATGAAGTATTTCCTTCCATGGAGACACTTTCAAAAACACTTTGTCACCGATCTCAAATTCAATATCTTTCCATTTCAAATCTACATAAGACTTTTGACGATTTGACGCTGCTTTCAAGCTATCACGAAGCACTTTAACTTTCTACTCAGTCCCTTTAATCAAATCAACCCCTTGAACTTATTTTCACTAAGCTCAGTCCATTATAATGGAGTTCTGCATTTACGACCGTAAAGAGCCTCATATGGTTCCATTGTAATGCTTGATTGAAAGCTATTATTATATGCGAATTCAATCAACAAAAAATGTTTTTCCCATGTACTTTCAAACTCAAGAAAACAACATCTCAACATATCCTCGAGAATATGAATGTATGCTCAGATTGACCATCTATTTTTGGATGAAATGTAGTACTAAAATGTAGCTTCGTACCTAGAGCCTCTTATAATTTCTTCTAAAACCGTGAAGTAATCCTTGGATCTATGTCAGATACAACGGATAATGGTACCCCGTGCAATCTCACAATCTCAGAAATATACAATTCAACTAATTTAACAAGCGAATAATTTGTTCTCACCGGAATAAAATGAGTTGATTTCATTAATTTGTCAACTATCACCCATATTACATCTTTCTTTTTCGGTGATAAAGGCAATCTCGACACAGAGTCCATCGTGATTCTCTCCCATTTCCACTCAGTAATCATTATCGGCTGTATCAAATCGGATGGAACCTGATGTTCAGCTTTAACTTGCTGACAAACTAAACATCTCGAAATAAACTCTAAGATATCTCGTTCTATACCCTGCCACCAATAAAACAGTCTCAGATCATTATACATTTTAGTACTTCCTAGATGAACAGACATACAACTACTATGAGCCTAGTTCAAAATCAACTAAATTAATTCTGAATTTTTCGAAATACAAATCCGATCTTTGAATCTTAAACAACCATCATCATCAACTCGAAATTCAAAATCAAAATTCAAACCGCACTGAACTCATTTTTCCATCATCTTCATATCAATTTTCTAAGCATCACAAATCTAACGTAGAAACATTTTCTTTACTTTGAACTCAGCCAAAACCGAACCATCTATAATAGCCCGATTTAGGGGCTAGTCAAAATAGTGGTTCAAAACCACTAATATGAGGTTAGAGAAAATTATTTTTATGTTATCCTATGAGTTAGGGCATGATTATATAGGTGCATGAAAATTTTAGTGCTTTAATTTTAGCGATTTCATGCTTAATGGCGAAAAAGGACTAAGTCGAATAAGGTGCTAAAGTTCAAAATTTCAATCTAAGGGTGCCAAATAGCTATGGAATATTAATTGGAGGCCTTTAAAGGGCAATTAGCCCCTTAAATGAAGGTTGACCTGCCATAGGGGACAAGAAAGTCAAAATTAGTCAAAGTTGGTAAGGTTTGGTGACTAAATTGATTATTTTATATTAAAATAAAGAAAAGATGATATCCTTCTCTTTACTCATCTTCTTCCACCAAAAAACACAAGTAAAATAGGTGTTTTAAAGCTCAAAAATTTTAGTAACCTCTCCTCCCTACTAGTAAGTGATTTTAATGGTTTTTCTTGATGATAATTGTACTTTTGGAACCCCTAAAGCTTAAGCTTTCTAAAGAGGGGACTATCTTGCAATATGGTGAAAAGTTTAGAATTTTTCCATGTGAGCTTTTAAGTTGTTTGCTGCATTTTTATGGAAGGAAATGAGTCATACATGTTTAATAAACAACTTTTGTGAAAGGTGTTACCATGAAAACACCTAAAAGGACCTTTTTGTAAAGGTGTAAAATATGTAGTAAATGTGTGAAATGTTGAGTTTTGTTGGTAGCCATAAGAGAAATAAATGTTCACCTAGGCTCGTTAAAGAGATAAATTTGATTATAATTGATTTCTGAGCCTAGGTGTAAAATAGTCATTTTGTAAAAGTCTAAGGGCAAAATAGTAATTTTGCCAAAGCATGATTATTGAAATGCATTATTTAATGTGATCATTAAATGAGCAAATTTGCTATTATAGATCGAGAAGAACCAAGATTTAACCTCGACCGGGGAAAGAACAAAGTATAAGACTAGATCGACAATCTAGCCTATTTTGAAATCGAGGTAAGTTTGTATGTGATAAATTCAACATTTATGCTAGTATGTTTGAGAATGTTTGATATTATAATAATACATGATATTCTATGAAATTGAGTATTGGTGTTGAATGAGAAAGATGATGAAAGTTGAGATGTTGAAGTCCTGGTTGGACTATAATGAATGTGAGAATACTATCATCGAGACATGAGATGGATAAGGTCCCATGTAAGACCATGTCGGGGACATGGCCTCGGCATCAAATTGAGATCCCATATAAGACCGTATCTAGGATATGGCTTCGGTATTGAATATGAGAATTGTATAACACCATATCTGGGATATGACATCGATACTTGATGTGAGATTCAATATCAGACCATATCCAGGATATGGCATCGGCATTCAGAGGTGACAACATGTGAGACCACATCTGGGATGTGGCATTGGCTTCGAGTTTATGTTGTTGACAATGAATATGCGTACTTAAATACCCCTAGTAATTTAGTGGGATAAATAGATAAGTTCGGAGATAGAAAAGAGATTAGTACTAAAGCCATGTGATTGAGTGAATACAGGTACCCGTGAGTAATTCACGAGGAATGATTACGATATGTGGCATGGTATGTGCTAGATAAGAACAAGTATGAGTAAGTTATAGCAAAGTGCTTAAGACTTCGAGTGGTTATCTAATGCCATGGATTGATGTCATTATGAGCCTATTGTTGCTATTTATTTTCATGCAAACTTACTAAGCTTTATGCTTACCACTCTCATTTCCCTTTCCTTGTAGTATTGCCAAGATAACTCAAGGATCGTGGGACATCGGAGTCTGGAAATCACTATAGACATCTCTTTGGTATAACAAAGTTAGATTTATTTTGAGTATGGCATGTCTAGGACTTGGGTATTTTGTTATGTCATATTTATTAGCCAAAGTTTTGGCTATTTATGTTATCAAATTCATTTTGTAAATGGTCATTGAAATTGGGCCAATACTTGTCAAGTTTATATATATTCAATGATGATGAAATTATGAAGTTTATGCTGGTGTGAATTATTTGATTTGAGTTCTTGGATGTGCCTTAGGGTCATGAGTTATGTTGAACAGAGAAAGACTTAATACAGTAAGCTTTTTAAGCTTAGTAAGTTCGTAATATAACACAATTAATTCAACATTTCAAATCCAATATACAAAATTACTAACACCTAGTTCGATTCACTTCAATACTCAATTTTCATCCATACCAATTCCTCACTCTCATACATAATTATATGTTCATATACAAACATTTACCAAGCTACTCAATCTAACTCTTTCCATCATTTATTCACATAACTATCCATATAACTCATACACAACTTCATCAACCACATAGGTTAAGGTAGTTTGAATTGGTGGCTTGGGAGTGTTTGGGGAGTTTGGCCGGATTTGGAGAGATTTTGGGAGGGAAATGAGTGGCCGGTTGGTATTGTAGGGTGTGCCGAATTTGCCTTTAGCAAGTGTGCATTTTCGGTCAAAATTCTTTTTGGTAAGCCGATTTTCTTTGTGTCAAAAGCTAGCAAAAACTTCTTCTTTTTCTCCTTTAACCGAAAGTCCAAGTATCGCTTTTGCCAAAATTGCTTTGCATCTTTTTACTTAGTGTGTGTAGTCAATATTGTTCCTTTTTCACTTGCATCTTGTGTAAACCAAACCTCAAGCACCTACACTTACCAAACTACAACACTTTCTTCTCCACATTTTTTCTCTTTTTCATTTGAAAACCTTGGTAGCCGAATGTTCATCTCTCTCCCTTTCTTTTCCAATTGTTGAAGCCAAAACTAGTTTCTTTTCTCTCCCTTCTTGACCGTAACACATCTTTCCAAAAACCTTATCCTCCATCTTCTTTTTCTTTAAACCGAAAGCACCCCTCTATTCATCCTTTTATCTTCTTCTTTTCTTCTCCAAACCCTTTATCCGTTTGTTCCCAATCGCTTTTCTTTCATTGCTCTTAGGCCGAACCTCCTTTCCCATTTTGATTAAGGGTGCTAGCCGAATCTTTTCTTTCTTCCTATAGTTTCTTTATTGCCAGATATCGAGGGGAGTGTGACCTGGTTGGAGTCTTGTTCAATCGGTCTAGTAAAGGGTAAGTGGTTGGCCGAATGGCCATTTGTCCTCTTTCTTGTGCTTTGCTGATTTTTAGTGTATTTTAGGACCGATTCCGGCATCTCGCTGAAAGGAGTTAACGTTTGGTTTGGTAATCATTTTTCAGATAGGGCCTTTGGAGTTCAAATCAAGCAAGGAGAGCCTTCAGACTGTTAAGCAATCGATAAGTGGTGGTAAGAGGTTGCTTTAATGGTTTCTTTAGAGTTGTTAAGCCAAAGATTGATGAGACTAATGGTTTGTGTTTTGTAGGGAGGCCGATTATCGAAGGAACCAAAGGTTGGTTCGGGTTTGGTTAGAAATCGAACCATTTGCAAAGGTAAGGCTTAACGCAACCCCTTTGGTTTATCTATTTTGGCCAAATAGTTCAAGTGTTAATCCCTTGTTGGTCGATTGTAGGATCGTACGCTGAGGTGATCAAGGACTTTGACCGATTCTTAGGATTAAAACCTTTTCTATTTGGTGTGTAAGCTAACACACTTATTTCTTAGTAATAAGTTAATAACCTGTGGTTGTAACAAGTGAAACAAAGGATGATTGTCTTGATACCGATAGGGTATGATCACTGATTCGTAAGTCCGTAGCATTGCGAAGTTCCCATCGCTGATGCATCTAATATTATGATCCATGATATGTGCTATAAGATGCAATATTGGGCATGTTGGCATGAATTACATGATTTGCATAATGTACATGAGTCAAGATGACATGTATGGGTAATATGAGAGGAGGGGAGTATGATATCCGTGTCTTTGGGACACTGTGTCTTTGGGACACCGAGGTTTGGCACCTCCAAAGTGGTTTGGTACCACATATTTGGTGACTTTGGGTCACGTGAGGTTTGGCACCTCAATGCCTCGTCCCAAAGGGTTTGGCACCACGGTGGGTTGGCCCCACAATTGATTATAACTGGATTGACGCCAATGATTTGGTATCACACGATGGGTTGGCCCCATCATCGGATTTGTGATGCGGTCACCAAAGGATTTGGTATCACATCGTATCTTTGGGACACCAGAGGTTTGGCACCTCATTGCGACTCGTCCTCGTGGTTTGACACCACCGTGGGTTGGCCCCACTTATGAGAAACAGATTGTCGCTAGTGATTTGGTATCACACGATGGGTTGGCCCCATCATTGGATTATTCGTGACTTGGTCACCGGTGGTTTGGCACCACATTATGGATATCGTGACTTTGGGTCACGGTGGTTTGGCACCACCAAAGGGTTTGGTACCACTTGGGGTAGAAAAGGGTGCATTAATTGTATTGCTTTGCTATGATGTGTGTTAGCATGTTGTATTATCGGAGGGGATTTATACACCTAGTCTTGCACTCACTCTCTCCTTTGACATTTCAGTGACACTTAGACGCGACATGGAGCCGGATGGACTCGAGGTGCTCATGCCATGCTTAAATAAGGATTTGCCTGGACTTTTATAGAATTTGGTACTTAAGCTTATTTATTTCTATTTGGTTTTATTTTGGTTTGTAAATGGCCTTTAAAATTATGTTTTGCTATGTTTATGCTTAAAGTAAATTTTTAATATGCCTTAACAAGTTAATTGGGTTAAAATTTGCTAAAACTTGGAAGGACAACAATTTCAAAACTACAAATCGAGATGTTTTAAGCTATACCATCGGGTATCACACTATGATTTGGGATAAAGTGAACTCAAATGTTTTCTAACTTAAACACGATTTTCTACTAAGTCAAAATGTTTTAGTAATAATAAGAAACAACTTAAACTTCTAAAGGAGATAAACTTGTTTTACCTAGACATCTGATTAAGTTTTCAAAATTTCCTGGTTTTCAAATACATCATCAGATTTTAATCAAGCCTACTCGAGTTTTTCTTCAAATACACAATTTCGCGAAGTGTTTTCATCAAACATCTAAACTTAAACCTATTTTCTCGTAATCCTTTTTCCTCAGAATATACCGATTCAAATGTGGTGTGTTGACCAGTTTGGGGTGTTACAATTGTGGTATCGAGCCAAGTTCAAAGGCTCGATGCAGGCCCGGTCTAAAATGTTTTAAAATTCTGGTTTTAAGTGTTATGTTTTAAAAGTATGGTGTGAAAGGCATGGAACCGAGTCTCCAGACCAATCCGCCTGTAAGTAACCCTTACTATTGTTTGTGATAATGATATTGATGAGATGTGATTGGATGGCTAGTGATAGTAAGACTACTTTAGAAATTAAACCGATAGGCTCGGTGGACTCATGAAACAAAGCTCCTTTAATATTCATAAGACTTTGCTTTAAAACAAAGGAATAATTATCGATGCATAAAATTCTTTAAATCGCACGAGATTTAGTCATGAGTACCCGAGGTGGACGTGGTCGTGGACGTGGTCGAGGTAGGATGACGCTTCAACCCGTAGGATCTCGGTCAAGGTCAAAAATAAGATACTCTGCCCGCCACCAAATTGGAGGTGGTGAGTTTCGTGAATGATCGGGATGACGCAGGTCACAAAGCGATCTGCGGGTTTTAGAAAGGGTAGCTGGAGTATGCGAGGCGCAGGAGTTAGAAATCTATGCCCGAGCGATTTCGGCAAACGGGTCAATTCTTTTGGGTGTCTCGATGTTGCTCCCAAAGACCGCCGAATATTGGCCGAAGCGACAGAGCGGATCATGGACGATCTAGACCGATCGTCAAGAAAAGTTAAAAGGATAGTATCACTTCTCGAGATGAGTCATACCAAAGGTGGCTCACTTGTTCGAGACAATACCGCAAATAAAGATCCGACTTGGGACTATTTGGTCGCTTATCGTAAAAGTACGGGAGCTAACTACATTAATGAGCAACGGAAAGCATTTCGAGGTTAGTTTAGGGAAGTAACTGTGTTAGAGTACGAGGGAGTTTCGAGGCCGAGTCGGTATGCTGTGGTATGGTAGCACGAATGAACACGAGAGGTGTGTTCGTTTTGAGGATGGCTCATGAGACTAATTAAGATTGTTGATTGCGCCGCCAGGAGCGTGAATTTGCTGCTCGCTGAGAAGGCGAAGGTAGCCGAGGGTATTAAAGAGTCTGTGAGGCAAGGCATGGATAGGAACCTGCACAAGAGGAGTTTTGGATCTTCCGGTCGTCTGTAATCTATGAAAGGGCTAGACCGAGTGGGCGAATCGGCCGTAGGTTTGTTGTCTAGGCGTGGACCACCGCAAAGGTAAACTGCTAGGGAAAGCTCATTGGGAGGATGTTGGACCGGTGGAAAAGGCTATTTTGAGTGTGGCTCATTGGACCACCGTGTGAGGGACTTTCCGCCAAGTTGGCTAGGATTCACCGAGAGTCGTACAGACTCAAGACAGAATAACGGACCACCACCGCAGAGGGGCCGAGGTAATGGCAGAGGAGGTAATGGTTCTGTCGGGTCGGAGCACCGCAAGAGGTGCGAGTAGTTCCGAGGCCGACATACGGGGCTAGTGTATGCGACGAGGCACCGAGAGGAGGGCGACCCACCGGACGTCATCACCGGGTATGTTTTAATCTTTGGTTCTCCATTTACTGCTTTGATTGATGTGGGTTCAACACATTCATATGTTGCAAGTAGCATAGTGAAGACCATGGATTTAGACTCTGAGATATCTTCTAGGCAGATGACCGTAATAAGCCCTCTAGGTTACTCCGTAGTTGTAGATAAGCTGTATAGAGACATAGCTCTAGAACTCCAAGGGGTAGTATTTGTGGCTGATCTGATGGAACTGCCTTTTGGGGAGTTCGATCTGATTCTCGGGATGGATTGGCTGGTTAAGTACCAGGCGAAGTTGGATTGCGCGGCTAAGCGCATGGTTCTGAAAACAGCTAAAGGTGATGAGGTAGTTTTGATCGGTAATAGGAGAAATTATCTGTCCAATGTGGTATCTGTTCTGAAAGCCAGAAGATGGTCGAAAGGTCGTGAAACATATGTGGTGCATGTGTATGCCTTGGAGGCTAAAGAGTCCTGTGTGGAGACGGTTCTGACGATTAGGGAATTTGTTGATGTGTTTCTGAGGAGCTTCCGTGTCCGCCACCGATCGTGAGGTAGAGTTCGGATAGATCTCACATTCAAATCGCTACCTATATATATAGCTCCGCATGTGATGGCGCCTAAAGAGTTAGTGGAGCTTAAGGCTCGATCCAAGAATTGTTGGATCGAGGCTTTATCGTGCCAAGTGTTTCGCTTTGGGAGCACCTACATTTTGTCAAGAAGAAAGACTACTATGCGGATGTGTATAGACTACCGCCAACCTGAATAAGTCGACGATCAAAACAAGTATTCACGCCTTTCGGATAGATGACTTGTTTGATCACCAAGGGTGCGCCGATTTTCTCAAAGATCGATTTAAGGTCCTGGGTATCACCGCTAAAGGTGAAGGAGGCGATATCCGCAAGACGGCATTTTGTACTCGGTATGGGCACTTTGAGTTCTTAGTTATGTCTGTTTGGGTTGACTAACAGCAAGAAAGCCTTCATGGATATGATGAATAGGTGTTCCAGCAGATTTAGATCAGTTCGTAGTGGTTTTTATCGACGACATCTTGGTATATTCAAGGACTGAGGAGGAACATGATGCACATTTGTGGGTGGTATTGCAGATTTTGAGGGAGAAGCAGCTTTATGCGAAGTTTAGTAAATGCGAGTTCTGGCTTAAGGAGGTGACGTTCTTGGGTCATGTAGTATCGAGGGATTAGAGTGGATCCTAAAGATTGAGGCGCTTTGGATTGAAGTCACTCGGTCAAGAGTCGAGGTTCTGAGTTTTCGGTTTGGGTGATACTACCGAAGTTTTGTAGAGGGGTTTTCGTTGATCGCAACGCCGATGACCAAATTATTAAGAAAAGGGGTTCCGTTTATTTGGACTGAGAAGCAGCAGGAGAGCTTCGACAAGTTGAAGAAGATTTTGACTGAAGCTCCGGTTCTGATTCAACCTGAGGCTGGTAAGGAATTTATAGTGTACTGCGATGCATCACATATGGGTTTGGGTTGTGTGCTGATGCAAGAAGGGAAGGTTGTGGCTTACGATCTCAAAGAATGAGGCCACATGAGGTAAATTATCCAACGACGATCCGGAGCTAGCGGCCGTAGTCTTTGCCTTGAAGATATGGAGGCATTACTTGTACGAGAGAGATCGATAGTCTACACGGATCACAAGAGTCCAAGTACCTTCCGACTCAAAAGACTTGAATCGAGACAGCAGATGGATTGAGTTGTTGAAAGACTACGATTGCTCAATTGAGTATCATCCGCAAGGTTAACGCCAGGCGTACGCGCTGAGCCGTAAGGTTATTTCGGATTTAAGAGCATTGTTTGCCCACTTGAGTTTGTATGACGACGGAGTATTCTCGCGAATCGCAGTTGCCTACTTGGGTTGAGCGGATCGAGAAAAATAATTGATGGATGAGGTTTTGAGTGCAGAGGACAAAGTGCGTAATGATGGTTTGGAGAGTTACAGCTTTGTCTAATGATGGGGTCGTGTGTTTCGTGGGAAGGCTTGTATGCCGAGAGACACTGAGTTAAGGCAAAAGATTCTTCAGGATGCACATAGCAGCCCCTACGCTATGCATCCTGGAGGTAGTAAAATGTATAGAGATCTCAGAGAACAGTTCTGGTGGCTGGGTCTGAAAAAGGAAGTGACAGAGTTTGTGGGGAAGTGTCTAACATGTCAGCAGGTCAAGGCTGAGCATCAGTTGCCGTTAGGGTTGCTTCAGCCAGTGAAGATTCCTCAGTGGAAGTGGGAAAGGATAACTATGGATTTCATCAGTGGATTACCGCTTACACCGAGTAAGAAGGATTCAGTGTGGGTAATTGTGGATCAACTGACTAAATCAGCTCACTTTATTCCGGTGAGGGTGGATTACTCACTTCAGAGGTTGGCGAAGTCAGTATGTGTCGAGATTGTAAGATCGCACGGTGCCGTGAATGATCATCTCGATAGGGATCCCGATTTACGCTAAGGTTCGGAAAGCGTTGCATCGAGCTCTGGTACGCGGTTGATTTCAAGACTAAGATTTCATCCGCAGATCGACGGGCAAATGTAAAGGGTTATACTGATCTTGGAGGACATGTTGCGAGGTTGTGTATTGGATTTCAGGGGTAGTTGGGAGGAGTATCTACCGTTAGCTGAGTTCGCCTACAATAATAGTTACCAAGCAAGCATCAAGATGGCACCATATGAGGCGCTGTACGGTAGGAAGTGTCGCCACCTACTTGTTGGATGATTTAAGTGAACGCCGCTTGTTGGGGCAGAGTTGGTCAAGACAAGGTTAAGTTGATTCAGGCTTGATTGAAGGAAGCTTTGGACTGGCAAAAGTCTTATGCCGATCTTAAGCGAAGAGATATAGAGTTTGCTGTGGGGGATCAAGTTTTTCTGAAGGTCTCGCCGTGGAAGAAAGTGTTAAGGTTCAGAAGGAAAGGCAAGCTAAGCCCGAGGTTTATTGGGCCGTATAAGGTACTGAGACGAGTGGGACCAGTTGCATATCAGCTCGAGTTACGAGCAGAGCTAAGTCAGATTCACGATGTATTTCACGTTTCGATGCTTAGGCGATATCGCTCCGATCCGTCACATGTGGTGGCAGTGGAAGGGATCGAGGTAAACCCAGATTTGACCATGGAGGAAGAGCCTGTATAGATTTTAGATCGGGATGTGAAGGTTCTACGTAAGAAGTCTGTGCCTTTGGTTAAGGTTCTTTGGCGGAATCATGGCGTGGAAGAGGCTACTTGGGAACCCGAGGATGTGATGAGACAGCAATACCCGCAACTCTTCTGATCAGGTAATTTCGAGGCCAAAATTATTTTTAAGGGGGTAAAACTGTAATATCCCGGGTTAAGGGCTATTTTATTTTGGCTTTGCTGCATGTGCTTGATGTGTTATGTTGTTATTTCGATGTTGTTGGGGCTTAGTTATAAGCTAGGTGTAAGTTCGAGTGGTAGGAGAAATTTTTGTTTTTGGGCTTTATGTGATAGGAGCTGAAGGAGCTGGGTCTTATGTATTTTACTTGGTGAATTGTTGCACAAGTGAAGAGCTAGCAAAGTGGCAAAGCATGCGCCACTTAGAGCTTGTGTGTGTGGCGTCAAGTGCAAGGGAGGATGTCCTGGGTTCAAGTTGTGAAAATCCCACATTTTGTTCCATTTTGACGGCATGGAGGGAGGAGTTGTAGGCGCTCAAACTCGCCTTGACTAAGTCTTCCTATTTGAATGGTGGGTGGAGAGCAAATTGTGGAGGAGGACTTGGTCAAGGTAGTTTAAATTGGTGGCTTGGGAGTGTTTGGGGAGTTTGGCGGATTTGGAGAGATTTTGGGGGAGGGAAATGAGTGGCCGATTGTTATTGTAAGGGTGTGCCGAATTTACCTTTAGCAAGTGTGCATTTTGGTCAAAATTCTTTTTGGTAAGTCGATTTTTCTTTGTGTCAAAAGCTAGCAAAACTTCTTCTTTTTCTCCTTTAACCGAAAGTCCAAGTATCGTTTTGCCAAAATTGCTTTGCATCTTTTACTTAGTGTGTGTGTGGTCAATATTGTTCCTTTTCCACTTGCATCTTGTGTAAACCAAACCTCAAGCACCTACACTTGTCAAACCGCAACACTTTCTTCTCCACATTTTTTTCTCTTTTCTCATTTGAAAACCTTGGTAGCCAATGTTCATCTCTCTCCTTTCTTTTCCAATTGTTGAAGCCAAACTAGTTTCTTTTCTCTCCTTCTTGACCGTAACACATCTTTCCAAAACCTTATCCTCCATCTTCTTTTTCTTTAAACCAAAGCACCCTCTATTCATCCTTTTATCTTCTTCTTTTCTTCTCCAAACCCTTTAGCCGTTTGTTCCTAATCATTTTCTTTCATTGCTCTTAGGTCAACCTCCTTTCCCATTTTGATTAAGGGTGCTAGCCGAATCTTTTCTTTCTTCCTATAGTTTCTTTATTGCAGATATCGTAGGGGAGTGTGACTCGTTGGAGTCTTGTTCAATCGGTCTAGTAAGGGTAAGTGGTTGGCCGAATGGCCATTTCTCCTCTTTCTTGTGCTTTGCTGATTTTAGTGTATTTTAGGATCGATTTTGATCTGCTGAAAGGAGTTAACGCTGGTTTGGTACTGTTTTCAGATAGGCCTTTGGAGTTCAAATCAAGCAAGGAGAGCCTTCAGACTGCTAAGCAATCGGTAAGTGGTGGTAAGAGGTTGCTTTAATGGTTTCTTTAGAGTTGTTAAGCCAAAGATTGATGAGACTAATGGTTTGTGTTTTAGAGGGAGGCCGATTATCGGAAGGAACCGGTGTTGGTTCGGGTTTGGTTAGAAACCAACCATTTGCAAAGGTAAGGCTTAACGCAACCCCTTTGGTTTATCTATTTTGGTGAATAGTTCAAGTGTTAATCCCTTATTGGCCGATTGTAGGATCGTATGTTGAGGTGATCAAGGACTTTGACCGGTTCTTAGGATTAAAACCTTCGCTATTTTGTGTGTAAGCTAACACACCGATTTCTTAGTCATAAGTTAATAACCCGTGTTGTAACAAGTGAAACAGTTGATGATTGTCTTGATACCGATAGGGTATGATCACTGATTCGGGTAAGTCCGTAGCATTGCGAGTTCTATTGTTGATGCATCTAATATTATGATCCATGATATGTGCTATAAGATGCAATATTGGGCATGTTGGCATGAATTACATGATTTGCATAATGTACATGAGTCAAGATGACATGTATGGGTAATATGAGAGGAGGGGAGTATGATATCCGTGTCTTTGGGACACTGTGGTCTTTGGGACACCAGAGGTTTGGCGCCCCAAGTGGTTTGGTACCACATATTTTGTGACTTTGGGTCACCAGAGGTTTGGCACCTCGGCCTCGCCCCAGTTGGCTTAGCACCACGGTGGGTTGGCCCCACGCTTGATTATACGGATTGACGCCAGTGATTTGGTATCACACGATGGGTTGGCCCCATCATCGGATTTTGGATCGCGGTCACCAAAGTGATTTGGTATCACACTGTCTTTGGGACACCGAGGTTTGGCACCTCATTGCGACTCGCCCCGTGGTTTGACACCACCGTGGGTTGGCCCCACTTATGAGATACTTAAATTGTCGCTAGTGATTTGGTATCACACGATGGGTTGGCCCCATCATTGGATTATTCGTGACTTCGGTCACCAAAGTGGTTTGGCACCACATTATGGATATCGTGATTTTGGGTCACCAAAGTGGTTTGGCACCACTAGTGGTTTGGTACCACACTGGGTAGAAAAGGTGTAATGGATGGTTAGGAATGGGTGCATTAATTGTATTGCTTTGCTATGTTGTGTGTTAGCATGTTGTATTATCTAAGGGGATTTATACACGTAATCCTTTTTCCTCAGCGTGGTGTGTTGACCGGTTTGGGGTGTTACATTCAGACGCACTGCACCATCTCGTATTTAACTACCTCATTTACCATTCAATGCCCCAAACTCTTACTCATTCGATCCTCTTTAAACATTCGATGAATTCGCACACTCAATGCCATATAATTAGTCGAAGCCACAATATTATCACACACTTAGTGCCATTACATTAAACAGAAAATGTCTCAATATCGGACACACAATGTCAACTAATATAATCGATGCTTTCTTTATATATCGCATACACAGTGCCAACTAACATAGTCGATGCTTTCTTTATCTCACACACTTAGTACCGATCATCATTGTATCGATTTTATTTACGCAGCACATAGTGCCACATCTCTTCAAATTTACAATTAACATTGCTCATTCAACTACCACATTTCCATTCATTACGTAATATGTAAACATAATTTAAACAATTCGTATTATACACGAACTTACCTCGGACGTTGAAACTCGATTCAAATCGATCAATCGAGTACTTTATTCTTGCCTCGATCTAAGTCTGAATTTCTCCTTTCTTGATCTATACATATTAAAATTTAGCTCATTCATTCACCAAATCATTCAATTCAATCCAAAAACACATATTTAGGGCATTTTATAAAATAGCCCTCACATTTTCACATTTTGACATTTAAGTCCCTATTTCATAAAATCACAAAATACACATAATTTCATTATACCATGCTTAGGTCGAATCTTCCTCATGTTCATAAAAGCCAACATATTTCATTTATTTCACATTTTAGTCCTCCAATTTCTCATTTTCACATTTTAGCCCATTTTTTACATTTTTGTCAAAAATCACTTTACAAAACATTAAAATCTATCAACAATTATTCATTATTCATCATAAAATATCACAAAGCTCAAACATTCATCAATGGAATATTACAAAATCACCAACAAATTCAAAAATTAAGGCATGGGTTAGCTAGAACACAAAGCAACGATCACAAAAACGTAGAAATCATCAAAAATCGAGCTCGAAACATACCTCAATCAAAGACAACAATGGTCGAACCCTAGCTTAGTCTTTTTCTTTTCTTTTTCTTTGTATTTTCAGCAATGGTGATAGAAAAGATGAACACAAATCCACTAATTCATGTTTTATTATAATTAATATTAACATAATTATCATTTTACCATTTTACCCTTAATTACTAAACCATTTAACCATCAAATATTAGACCATTTATGTCCATTCCCACTATCAATAGTCTATTTTCAAAAAAAGGACCTTTCATTTAAGAAGCCATGCCAATTAAGCACCTTTAACAACTAGCACACAACTTTTGCATTTTATGCAATTAAGTCCTTTTTTATAAATCGAACATAAACGATAAAATTTTCACACAGAATTTTCACACATACTTTATCACATACTGTAAACACAGAAAATAATATTAAAATATTTTTTGACCTCAGATTTGTGGTCTCAAAACCACTATTTTGGATAGGGTCTAAATCGGGCTATTACACAAAGTCTTTCATCTGATCTATTATGCAAACAGAACTTTGATAAGAGCCCAACTTAATTACATGATAACTGAAAAAGAATTCTTTCCTAGAGGGTTTTTTTTTTTTGAAAAGTTCCATTCATATCTATTGGTACAAGAGTCATAATTTGTACTAGTCATGCGGCCATCAAATACTTGTGAAAAAATATGCTAAACCGAGGTTGATTTGGTGGGTACTCTTGCTCCAAGAACTTGACCTTGAGATCCAAGATAGAAAATGAATTGAAAATCAAGTAGTTGACCATCTGTCGAGGTTGGAACAAAACAAGGTAACTCATTCACTTGTTCCTATTAATGGAAATTTTCTAGATGAGCATATGTTCAAGGTAAGTCGAATCCATGAAACTCATTGGTTTTTCAATTTTGCAAATTATTTAGCTTTTCAAATAATGTCTCTTGGAATGACATACCAGTAAAGGAGGAAATGCCTTCATGATAGTAGGCATTATTTCTAGGAGGAGCCATTTCTGGTTAAGTAATATGCAAATAATATAATTAGGAAGTGCATAGCTGAAAGTGACACTGACTGTAACACCCTTAACCGTATCCATCATTGAAATAGGGTTTCAAAGCGTTACCAGAACATTTAGAACATTTATCGATTAATTTATGCAAGTTATTATTCATTCACCAAGGTCATTTATAATGTCCCTTAAATGGACCGTTGAGGCCTAATACGAAATTAGAATCAAGTTGGGACTAAATCGAGAAGTCAAGGAAATTTTTGAGAAATTCCAAAATTTTCCAAGGTACTAGGCTTACAGACCCGTGTGGTCCAAGGGACACGCCCGTGTGACCCTGGGACACCTTCGTGCTGCAGGCCGTGTTCAAAACTAGGTAGGTCTCTGACTTGCGCCACACGGCCATGCCACACGCCCGTGTGCTAGGGCGTGTGGTTAATTAATTCAATTTGAATTAGGTACAGGTTTCACACGGCCAAGACACATGCCCGATTTCAAGGCCGTGCCACCCACATGGCTGAGACACACGCCCATGTCTCTACCCTTGTGCTCAATTTTGAGCATTTTGTTTCTTGAATTTAAGGTGCAGGAGACACAAGGCCTAACTACATGCCCGTGTTACCAGGCCGTGTGTCATACACAGTCTAGACACACATCCATGTAGACAAAATAAAGCCATTTCTAGCTTTATTTCTCACCCAAAATTTCATCCAAGACCTGCACTTGAATCACACATATAAATAAAAACCATTTCAAGTGTTCAAGATTAGCAAACTCTATCATTCAACATGATATATCATCACAAACATTCATGTTTATAATATTACTCTTTAATAAACATACTTGTTTCCCCTTTCTTAATCAAACAATATATAGTACCTATGTTATCACCATAACATGAACTTAAATACATATATGCATGTACCAAAACATATTCATCACTAGCCATTTCAATGACTAGATTACAAGCATCATTTACATATACATTCCAATATGGCCAACATATCCTATAGATGCCATTAAAATCGTAATTGAATTAACATACTATACCGACATGGGCCGATGGATAGTGTGAGTGATCTCCGCCAAGCTTCCAATCCAACGAGCTTTCGATTTACACTAAAATAGGGGAAAATAAAATGGGCATATTCAACCACTTTGATCTCAATCCCTACACACATCCTCATTGCCCTTGTTAGTCATATATTCCATAGTAATATCAAGACATGTATGGGCTCAACAATAATTAAGTTTCCAAACACATATGCTCTCCACATCATGTATTCATTTAACATACATGATTAACCTCATTATTTCAAGTACAATTTCACAATAGTTCATTTCAAATTCGATCATTTCGCATCAGAACATTACACATATTACTCGGAATATCAAAGTCACGATTAGTACACTCTAGTTGTACAAGTCCATAATGAAGAATGAACATTCTCATCAAATAATTTCCATGCAAAATTATCATCTTTTCACATTTCATACATCACTAGTCATAAATCATCATTTCCTTGTATTTCATGTAATATCCTTTTTCATATCATATTCCGTATCATATATATATATATATATATATATATATATCATTCCATGCCAATTTTTCTTAAATTCTTATTTGCCCTTTCTAGAGCTTTACCCATTGAATTTATTCAAAATACTGATGGATACACAGGTAGTACACTCAAGGTGTACAAATTAGAATCCGTCAATTCGTGTCCAATGGTACCCATAAGGTACAATTTTAGAGAGTACACACTCGAGCCACTTATATATAAACAATAGGATCACCAGTCCAGTCTAAATCCTTTTTACGTCATATGCTCTAGAGAGCTTGATTTGGATTACCCATCTGGGCTAAATCCAATCCATAAAATATGCTCGAGAGGACTTATATCAGGATTACCCGTCTGGGCTAAATCATATCAGAATTGAGGTCGAAGGATTACTCATCCGAGCTAAATCCTATCCGCAACAAATGCAAGACCTCCTTTATTTCGAGGAATTACATATCCATTGATTTTCTATTTATTCAATCAAGGATTTAAACACTTTTCAAGCACCATCGTGCATTTAATTATTTCATACCTCCGTAACATTTATGTAATTCAAGTAAAACACATTCGATATTCATGTCCAGCATACAAGTAACATTTTATTCATTTACCATTTTATCGGGCATTTTCATTTATCAGACTATATCGAGTAGGTGATCATTTCACATATTTATGAAATTAATAAAATTCACAAACACAATATCAAGAATAAAAACATATACAATTTAATTACACGAACTTACCTCAACAAATGTTCGCATACATAAATCCACTAATTTGACATTTTCCTCATTCTAACTCTAAATTTGGTCTATCCGAATCTATACGAGTAACTTTAATGTCAATTTATCACATTTTACACTTATTTGGACTCAATTTTTATCCTAGGCAAAATTACCATATTGCCTTTAACTTTCCATAAATTACCATTTTGTCCCTAGGCTCGGAAAATGAAATTCATGAAATCTGACCCTCTACCCAAGCCTAGAAGAAATATACATATAAATTTTACAGCACATACATTTCACAAATTTCAGCATTTTCCATGGATTTTCACCAATTTTCATTTTAGTCCCTAATCAAGTTTTCATGAAAAATTACTTGGTAAAAGTTGTTTATCTATCACCAATCTTTCATTTTCTGCCATCAATTTCAAATTTCCAGCATATACATCCTTGATCTAATTTTTATACTTTGATAATTTTTCAAATTGATACCCCAAATAGATAATTTAGGCTATTCCAATTCCAAAAATATCAAAATTACTAAAAACGGGACAAGGAAACTTACCCAATTTGGCCATGAAAGTATCTTCTCTCCTTCCTATGGTTTCCATGTTTATTTTGGGGAAGAAGATGACATAAAATAAGATGATATCTGTAACACCCTAAACCCGGCCTAGAAGTCAGGCCCAAATCCAGAATGTCACATTAAAGGCACTCTTCAAAATGATTTTTCTAATTAACAATTTAAGGCCCAAAAGCCCAAAATCCTTGAGTCTTGTTAAGTAATGATAAAAGTCCATTTTATTATTTTAAGCATTTCAAAACCGAGTTTAAACATATGAAATTTATTTAGGTTTAATACTTAAGTAAATAGTTGAAAACAGCAAAGCCAAAATTCCAAAGTCAAATCGGAGTATAAGGCCTTATTACATCCAACTAAAATAAATCAATTAAAACCATGTTTTTTGAAACAAATAAACAAAAATTTAAACATATCGTAGTGTGGCCATCTCCGAGTCCTATCCCACGTCGAGCCGTCTACTGAGGATCACCTGAAACATTAAATAAAGGGTGTGAGTTGTGAAACTCAATGCGTACAACCCTTGGCATTCAGATCATCATATCATATCATATCATATCATATCATACCACGTGTAAAATAAGGTAATGCAAAACCCTCCCAAAAATCCACCGCTACACACACTATTTCCCTTCCAACCAATACACACCTGTGGGGATTTCTAAATCAACCCACCCATCCTCTACACACCAAAGGTAGCACTCACAGGGGCACTACTCAACGTTGCAGCAAAGCTGCTAACCATATAATGGGCTTAAGGCCACCGGTGGATCCATGGTCCTCAAGCAACTATGTGATCCTCAAATCTTTCTCCGTACCATAATTCTCACCCATTTGCATCCTAAACAGAATATCGTATGAATGCAACATGCACATGAGTAACATACACAAAACTCATACTCATCACATAGTGGTATTTTTATCGTTTCACAACCCAAGGGTATTTTCGTAAATCTACTCTATAAGGGTATTCAGGTAATGTTGAAGAACAGGGGTATTTTGGAAACTTTGTAAATTAGGGTTGTTTTGATAATTCTGCAAATCAAGGGTATTCTGGTAATTTCACAATTCAGGCTATTTTAGTGAATTTTCAAACTAAGGGTATTTTGGTAATTTTCAAACTAAGGTATTTTGGTAATTTACAAACCTGGGGTATTTTAGTAATTTTATAAATCTAAGGGTATTTGGTCCCTCTCGGGTTTTATTTATGAACTTTGACCCATTAACAGGTCCTTGCAGTTAAAGTGAAAAAACACTATGCACCAGGTAGGATTCTAGAGAAGAGGAGGTGGGCCGCTAGGGCAGCTTAAGTACCAAGCTCTCCTTAGATCCAATCTTAGACATGCATATGTCTGTTGCCACACTCTAACCCAATAACTTGTCTACGGACATGTTTAATTATTAGAAGAGTTTTATGTTATTCAAGAGTTTGTCAAACTGGCCTAGAGTCCATTAAACCCTAACATATATTTCTAGAATCTCATTAAGCCCATTAAGCCCATTTCATGTCATATAACCTATTAAGCCAATTTCATACAAATATAGCCTATCAAACCAATTTCATGCTCATATAGCCCATTCGGCTCAATTATGATCCAACCATACAACAGTTCATGCCAATTCATTATTCATGCTCACATATCAACCATTGTCGTTTTGGGCCCACAAATTCGGTAGGCCCATTTAGCCACTTTTCGCTTTTCGGTGTTGTCGATATCGTGTGTGTAGTGTTTGTACACATCTAGTAACTATGCTGCTGCAAGCCCCTTAATCACGAACCTATAATTGACAACACTTAACGATTAATCATGGCTTAATACACACTTTATCAGAAATCAAAACGTCACCGTACCCTTACCATGTGCCACACGTTTTAGTAGCCCTTCCTTCGCTACTATTTGCAATTATCCTCTAGATCTGCACCCAAATGCATATATTATAACATCCCAAAAATTTAAGGTTATAAATTTTTGCATAATTGCATGTTGTGCTTGCTCAACGGGTTATTTGAGTGTGTTTGGGGGTCCTATAGATTCCTAGGTTCGAGGTTGAACCTTGGAAAAATTTTGATTTTTGGGCTCTTTAGTGGAGAGGACTATCAGAAGCAAGACTTAAGGGTATTAATGTGTGTTTTGCTAATACAAGTTGAGCATGTGGCAAGGTGGTGTGGCGTCAAGGGGAGTGCAAGGAGGTTGGAGGTTTGAATCCCACAGTTGGCATCTAGATGCTTTAATTTTATGTCCTGAAGGAGCAAGAGGTGGAGTTTGAATCAAATTCTACTAAAGGAGTTGGAGAATTGGTCAATTGGTTCAAACGGATGAAGGGGTGAAATTAGGAGGAAAAAGTGGAGAAAATCGGGGAGATAGAGGGAAATGAGGTGTTGGCCGAATGTGAGGAAGTGGAAGAGAGGAATTTCGGTCAAGGGGGAAGTCTTTAGAGTGCACTTTTAGTTGGTGTCAGTGTGAGTGTTCCGAATTCCTTTGGTTATTCTTTAAGAGTTTTACCTTTTGGGTTTTAGTTTCATCACATTTCTTCCTCTTTCATTTCACTGGCAAGTGACGAATTTGGTAAGCCTTTCCTTCTTTCTCCTCATCTTTTTCCTTCTTCTTGCTCATTTCTCCTCTTTACCTGTAAGTCGAAATCACACTTTTATCTATTTGTTTTCTTCCAAGGTCGAAAGCTCTCTTCTTAAAGTGGGAATTCTCCTTTGGTTAGCGGAATTTATATACCCCTTTGTTTTGGATCTTGTGTCTTGGTGGTTGGGTTGAATCTTATGTCAGGCGTTTGACAGTTGTCGGTGTTCTTAGGTGATTGGTAAAGGTAGAGTATGCAAACACCTTTTTATTTCATTCTAGTAAATCGTTGTGGCTGCTTGGGTAAATTTCAGTCTTCCCCTTTCATCTGTAGGGGGCCAAATGCTGGATGATTACTAACATCATTATGTTGTGCATCAAACATCGCTAGGGGCTCGATTCTTTAATCAAGAGGTGTAAGCCGAATACTCCCCCATAGCAAGGAGTCTGTCGATCTTTGGTAAGTAAAAGTCTATGGGTAGAGTATTTCTATGTTTTGGATTATCAAGGGTAAAGACTAGTTAATGATCAACTGTAATCTCAGGTGCCTCAGAAAGTGTCGTGATCGTAATCTGTAACAGGTGTGTAATCCCACACCAATTTTGATGATGAATGCATGTGATGTGTTAAGAATAGGCTAAAAGCTAAAAAGTCGAAAAGTCGGCAACTGTGACCACTCGAGCATGCGAACGCTCATGGTGGTAAATCGGGACACGAATAACGACGATGGATCGTTGAGAGTGTCACAAGCACTCACGAAATTAAGGCCGTAATGGGCCTTATCAAACTGAAATGGGCCAAATGGGCCCAATGGGCTTAGGAGCACATGGGGGCAAAATCAATGTATAAGTACCGAATGTTAGATTTGATTGTGAAATTTGCAAAACTGAGACAGAAACCATGTGAAATGGGCCACACGAGCGTGTGGGCCCGTTTGGGCCTAAAATGGATTTTTAGCCCAATTATACCACAGTGACCCAGCAAAGGGTCCTGTGTCGCTCGAGGCGATAGTAGGCCTTCAGAAAGGCCGTTAAATGTGAAATTATTGAAATACCGTTGGTGGGTAAATTATTGAAATACCCTTGGTGGGTAAAATTACTGTTATACCTTTATGGGTTGATTAGTATGATTGTGTGTATTTTGTTTAACTAGTTATGATGGTAATGTATTTCATACATCATTTTGATATGTGCTTTGCATACATGACATTCTATATGGGATTGGGATTTTGTAATTGGTGGAAGTGATTGATCTATTAGGGTCGCACGGGTCACCCGAGACGACTGTGGACCCACTGATTTGATTTTTAGGGTCGTACGGGTGCCTGAGATGATTGTGGACCCATCGATTTGATTGTTAGGGTCGTATGAGTTGCCTTAGATGACTGTAGACCTACCGACGGCTTTAAACCGCTTATATTCTGGCAACTCAGCTGCACTCTTAGTGTGTAAGGCTAGGTGGGTTGACTTGGTCCCTACAGGAGTGTAGGGCTAGTACGGGAGGTGTGATGGTTGGATTGGGTTGGGTTGCATTTTACTATTTGCATTATCATGATTATAGGGCTTAGGCCCAGATTGATACTGCAAGGGCTCAGGCCCAGTTAGAGACCGTTTAGGGGATTACACACTGAGTTCTCGTAACTCACCCCTTTCCCCTTAACCTTGCAGGTAATCCCCAGCGATAGAGGATTTTGAGCCGCGGAGGACTTGGTAGTGGCCATACATCGGAATGATTTCTCACAAACCTTAGTAAATTTAGTTTTTACTTTATTTTAAGATTATTTATTTTGGGCTAATATTTTGTAATAAGGCCTTTGGATTTTATTTTTCTTTTAACTTTCAATTCGACTACTTTTAAATTGTTAGATGTTTGAATACTGAGTTTTCAAAAATGTTACTAACTGTTTTCCAAAATATCAGGTTTCCGCAACTATTTAAGTTTGATTTTCACAACAAAAATAGTTTTTCAAACCAGCACCCACTTTACAAAAAGGAAAAAGAAACAGACATTAAGTAAATCGAGTTTTTACAAACAACAATGAACTCAGAGTTTTTCAAAAGAAACGCAACATTTCAAACGAACCCTTAGTTTTTCAACTACTTTTTGATGTGACATGCTAGATCCGACCATAACGTCTAGGCCGAGTTTGGGGTGTTACATATATCATCAAAAACAAGTGACTCATATTCCACATAAGTCACCTCTATAAGCCATATTACATTCGGCCATTCACTAAACCACAAACGATACGAGTGCACTCACCTCTTTGCTAACGATCCTTACCACGCTTATGATCTTTGAACCCTATCCTTGTTATTACAGGTTTAACGATAGGAAAATTTAGATATCCCTCCAGCTTTTACCAAACATACTAAAGGAAAATTGACTAAATACTTACCCCAAGAAGCAATCGGCCCAAGAATTTTTTAGCTTTAGAGATTAGTATGGTGACAGGGACTATTCGGCACCAATAGGGAGAAGAAGGGAAAAGGTGATCGACTAGAACCAAAGGTGAACAAGAAAGGGAATTTGAGAAGAGAGGGTATGAAGATTTGACAAAGAAGAATAATGGTAAATCAGTAAAGAAGAGATTTGGCTATAGGTGAATTTGAAAATGGGAGAAATCAATTGAGGGGGAGAATGAAAAAAATAAATATAATGGCAACTCAAAGAACCTTGCAAAACATTCAGCTCTCTCCTCTTATAGCCACAAGTCAAATATGCCATCCCCCAAAGTCCTATTAGGCACCAGCTCCTCCCTTTCCTCATATCCTAATTTTTCTCCCTGATAACACCTTAATCTTATCCGAAATTTCCTCCACATCCATCACACCTGCTTACTTCAAACTCTTGAAAGAGTTCAAAACCAACACAACTCTTGCCGTCCACCTATGCAAAATAAAACAATCCAAAAGTACACTTCTAAGGCTTGAACCTTGGACCTCTTCACTTTACAAACATGCCACCTCATAGTTCCCAAGTGACACTACTTTCCACTGAACCACAAGCCCATTTGTGTCTTATTTTCTCTTAATCTGCTTAAGAGGCCTCATGCCGGAGACTAGGTTCCACTAAAGCAAGAAAAATGAATTTTTCCTTATGGTCTCCCCTACCTCTAAGGCTTCAATTAATCCTGACAACACCTTAAAATTAATATTCTAAGTGCTACACATTTATACCTACTTCAATGAACAGAAATTAAGGTTTCAAGATTTTTGGGGTGTTACAAATCAACCCCTCTTAAAAAAATTTTGGCCTCGAAATTTATCTAATTGAAATGAGTGAGGTTATTGTTGACGCATTGCCTCCTCAGGTTCCCAAGTAGCCTCCTCGGCATTATGGTTTCACCATAGCACTTTCACCAAAGGAACAAACTTCTTTCTTAGCACCTTAACATCTTGATCAATTATTTGAACTGGCTCCTCTTCAAAAGATAGATCTGGTCTAACCTCGATCTCCTTGACTGACACGATGTGAGAAGATCTGAGCAATAACGCCTTAGCATTGACACATGGAACACATTGTGTATTTGGCTCAATTCAGAAGGCAACTCCAACTGATAGGCAACTGGCCCAATTCGCTTCAACACTCGGTAAAGACCAATGAACCTTAGGCTTAACTTGCCCTTCCAACCAAACCTTAACACCTTCTTCCAAGGGGAAACCTTGAGAAAAATAATGCCCCCCACAGCATATTCGATCTCTCTCTATTTGAGGTCAGCATACGACTTCTGTCTATCCGCCACCTTCTTCAATTGATCCCGAATCAACTTTACCTTATCTTCAGTGTTAGCTACCATCTCCGGACCCAAAACTTGTCACTTACCCAACTCAGTCCAACAAGTCAGAGTACTACATCTTCGCCCATACAGTGCTTCATATGGTGCCATTTCAATACTTGCCTGATAACTATTGTTATACGCAAATTCATCTAATGGCAAGTAGTCCTCCAAACTACCTCGAAACTCAATTACACAACCTCTCAGCATATCCTCCAAAACTTGAATTACCCTTTTGACTGACCATCAGTCTAAGGGTGAAATGCTGTACTGAAATCCAACCTCGTACCTAGCATTTCATGCAGCTTCTTCCAAAAGTGAGAGTAAAATAAGGATCTTTATCAAATATAATAGAGACCGGAACTCCATACAACCTTACAATCTCTGCTACATACAACCTTGCCAATTTTTGTAATGAGTAGTCAATGTGGACCGGTACAAAATAGGCAGACTTGGTTAACTGATCCACAATGACCCACACCGAGTCCTTTTTAGCAGGCATCAAGGGTAGTCAGAATAGTGGTTTCAGAACCACTAATTTGAGGTTGGATAAATTAGTTTTAATATTATTTTATGTGTTATGACAAAATTATATGGGTGTATGAAAATTTTGGTGCTTTAATTTTTGCAATTGTATGCTTAGTTGCGAAAAAGGACTAAATCGCATAAGGTGCAAAAGTTTCATTTTACAAGCTAGGGGTGTCTAATAGCTATAGAATATTAATTGGAGGGTCTTAAAGAGCAATTAGATCCTTAAAGAATGAGTGTCTAGCCATAGGGGACAAAAAGAGGTCAAAATTGGTCAAGTAGGTGGATTAAGTGGATTAAATTGAAGGAAATAAATAAATAAGGTTTAGCAACTTTGGTCTCCTTGTAAGTAAGTGATTTTGGTGACTTTTCTTGATAATTTTTGTACTTTTGGAACCCTTAAAGCTTAAGCTAGCTAATGGGGAGACTATTTTGCAAAATGGTTGAAAGTTTAAGGACTTTTCATGAGAGTGTTTATGTTGTTTGCTGAGTTTTTATGGAAGAAAATGAATGTTAGTGGGTTAGGGAATAACTGTTATGAAAGGTTTTTCCATGAAAACACCTAAATGGGACTTATTTGTAAAGGTTGTAAATTGAGTAGTAAATGCATGAAATGATTGGTATTGTGAATTGTTATAAGAGTAAAAAATGTTCAGCTAGGCTTGTTTAATGAGGAAATTTGATGAAAAATGATTTACGAGCCTAGGGGCAAAATCATAATTTGCCAAAGTATAAAGGCAAAATGGTCATTTTTGCCTAAATAGAATTTTGAAGTGTCATGAATTATGTAGTGATTAAATGAGTAATTTTATTATTTTAGATCAAGAAGAACACGGAAACAACCTTGATCGGGAAAAGGCAAGGTTTCAGATTAAACGTTAATTAACATATTTTGCACCGAGGTAAGTTCATGTGTAAACGATACATCCTTAATACATATATTGTTACCTATTGATGCATTGTATGGATGTAAATACTTATTTGGTGATATTGATTGAAAATGATAGAAAATGAGTAATTCTCGAATGAACCTCGAAATAGAAATGTGGGCAGAGATAAATATCTGTAAATATGTAATTGTTGATGGGCTGTGTGCGATACCATCATTTATATTATCATTTGATGGGCTGTGTGCAATGCCACCTTGTTATTTATTCACAATGGGCTGTGTGTGATACCATCGTTTATATTATCATTTGGTGGGTTATGTGCAATACCACCATAATTATGATTTGGTGGGCTATGTGCGATACCACTATAATTATCATTGTTGGTGGGCTATGTGCGAAACCACCGGGTACTTTGTATCATTCTGAAGGGTTCATCGAGAAACTTGTTTAAGTAAAATATTTCATGTGGCTTTGTGGTGATAAGTACAGGGTATCTGTGCAAGTAATTGTGAGCAATGTTTGTGATATGTGTTTGGGATGTGGTAAGATTTGAAATGAGTAAGCTTGTTTATGAGGTTAAGAATTGTTATTGCATAGTGTATAATTTTTCGTTGAATTTTTATGTGGTATGATGCTTATTGTTTACATGTTGACTTACTAAGCTTAAAGCTTACTCCTTTTTCTTTTCCCTTGTTTTATAGTGTCAAAGAGCCAGCCCGGGATACGAAGATAATCAAAAGGATCACCCACACTATCAGCATATCTTGGCATATTCAGACTTAGCATTTTAAGTATGGCATATATAGGGACTAGACTTAGTTGAATGTCATATTGTTTTGGCAAAATGTGTTGGCTCCTTCAAAGATGAACTCTTTTGTATAAGGCCATAATTGATGGTTCTTTATTATTAATCAATGAAAAGATGAGGTTATTCATGATTGTGCAAGTAACATGTTGATTTACTTAGTTTAAGTATGCATGAATAGGTTGATGGTTGAAATGAGCTATCTTTGTATGAATTAGGGTGATAAAAAGAGCTTGGCAAATAGCCTTGTTCTTGTCCACACGAGTAGGCACATGGGCGTGTGTGATAAATCGTAAAATAAACATATTTTAATCCCACATTTAGCATACTTTTGGATAATTTTTCCCTTTAATTATGGAAATAGGTGCTCCTAATCCATTATTTTCATGTTTTATACTCAGGAGAGCATCGGAGGATGAAAAGAACAAGAAACGGGCCAAAAATGGAGAAAATGGGCCAAAGCACAAATTCCACACGGCCTAGGCCCAAGACCACACGACTGTGCCTCCTAAGAAGAGTCAGCCATGGCCTGGACCCCGAAATGCACGGCCGTGCCTCATCAACAGGTTCGACCATGGCCTAGCCTTATAAAATAAATGTTGTTTTTAATATCCTAATTGTATTGGTTCAAGAAAGGACTAAATCAGAAATGTGAGAAAATTTTACGGGATCATTGTAAATATTCAAAATTTGACCGGTTAAAATGTATATATGAAAAAACCTTGAAGGGCCAATGGTGTAAATATTTTAAGGGTGGACCGATCTAAAAACTAATAAGAAATGGATAAATTAGGACTAAATTGAATAAGTGAAAAAGTATGAGGAGTTAATTTGTAATTTTATCAAGATGGATGTTGATCCAATGTATGAATTTAGAAGGATCGTAAGGGGCAAAATAATCATTTAGCAAGAAAGATAATTTTGAAGAATAATTATGATGGTGATATTTTAGATTAATTGAATAACTTTTTTTTTCATTTTGCAACTTATTCCTTCTACAAAAGTTCACCATTTTCATCAAGAAATTAAAAGAATTCTCATAGCCACCAAGAGACAAAAATGATAAGGAAACTATCAACTATTTCGATTTGGACACGAGTGAGATGTATGGCCTAGGTTCCTACACCATCCACATAACTTCTGTTGGTTGGCCGTTTCTCGGATATCCATATTATTGCGTATTCTAGTCGAGCAAGGTTGACCCTTTGGCTTGTGACGTAGTTCTCTATCCGATAATAGGTTATACGGAGCAAGCGATACAGACGGCCACTTACGTTCATCTGGGACTGGTGAGAATACGTGTCTTCACACATTGTACATGTATTCTATTTTATACACTTAGTCGACATAGCTCATGGGATCCAGATGGAGATTCTGACAAGTTGCAATTACATGAGCGCATGGATAACGAAGTGCATCAAATATCCCACAGTCACAAGTCCTATTTCTCAAGTGTACACAATATTGCCTACCAACAATACCTTGGTTCGATCTGTCAAACTCGTCACACGAAACCATAGGTTGTCACGATCGTGACACACTGAGTGCATGGTGTTGGCTTGTGCCTTCGCCTTGTTAATTTCTCGCAATACCTTCGCGCACTATACATGGCCTCCCTGCATTTGGCCTTTATAAAATTACAATACTAAATAAATCATTATGCTAAATATAATTGAATTGATTTTATAGCTGAGAATTTCATTAAATTTTTGGTTGGGCTTCAGAATTGAGATGTGTGATAATAGGTGGACTCAAAAGTCTTGAACGGTCAATGAAATCAATAGAGCGAAAATGCAATTATTTTTTTCCAAATTCACATCCAAAGGGAACGGAGTATCGTAAGCCTTGTTAAGGCCTTTTCGATAATTTTGTGTTTGTTGTTCTATAAAATCTTTAGCATCTACAAAAGTGTAGAGACATTTCAATTGAAAACTGTGTAAAAGTTAAGTTTCCAAAAAAACCTAGTTAAAATTTTCCTTCGTATTCCCTCGTTTTCTCAGGTATAAAAAAAAAGACATTTTCTCGCATTTGGTAATCAAAGATTGTTTTATTAGGAAACATAACTGAGCTTTGAAATAAAAAGGTAATCGAATTTTAAACGGGAAAAAATTTTTATTCATCAGATTTACATGAAGGTAACTCCATACTTAAGCATGGAAATCACGATACTGTCATAAGTCTTGTTCTTCTTTTTTACTTTTTTTTCAAGTTAGCTAGGGTTTTAGTTTGAACCGTATGCGATTATATTGAAATAAATGAACTTGTGTATAACTGGTGGCAACAATGTTTATTGACTGTATTGGTGGCTTGAGTTAGATTTTTTAGGGTTTGGAGCTGTGGCATTATGCAGATTGTGATGTTATTTGACACCGTTTGCATATGGTTGCTTTCTTGTTCATGAGAATTTATGCAGATATTATTGAATCATAATTTATAGAAATTAATTATCTCTTTATTTTTGTCCACAACTAGGCTTTTTTAGATGTGAATTAATTGCGTTCTCTATGCATTATTTTAAGATTATTTTTGTTCATTTTGAAGGCACGATGCTTGCTATTAGGTCTAGTAAAGCTAAGGGTGGTAAAGATGGTGATTCCAAAGTCAAACTGGTGGAAAACATCAGTGAATTGTAGTACTCGAAAGTCAAAGCGATTTGAGAAGCAGATGACTTCCCCAGTTAAGAGGAAATCTGAGCAAATTGAAAAGCAGAAGAATTTGAGTCCTCCGAAGAGGTTTGAGAGGGATAAGATGCTCTCCTCATCTGGTTCTTTGGGATCAAAGAAGTCTAATATGAGTCCTGGGTCCTTGGATAGAAAAAGGAAGAAAGAGAAAGAAGAGAATAGTGTGAAACCATTGACTACGCGAAGTGTAGAAGTTAAACACAATGAGCAAGAAGATGGGCAAGGTGAGGCACAAAAGAAGAAGATGGATGCTCGTGCCTACAGAGCATTGTTAAGGAAAACACCTCAGCAAGTTGTTAGAGCTGGTAGCTTCTTTTCATTATTCCTCCCTTACTTTTCATACTATAATTGCTCATAAGTGTAACTCTGACAATCTATGATTGTATCTCTGATTTGCTTCTTTCATCTATATATGAACCTCTTTTTCTAGGACAGATTATGTTGATCTAAAATATGTGTTACTCTTCTTTCAGTGGTTTTATTTGATTAAATATATTATTCTTATGCTTGCCTGCTTGTGTTGTAGATCATTGTGGTGATCTGAATAGAATTGATTGTGGAAACAGGGAGGTGGAACTTTTAGAAAAACTCACCGAGAGAACTCGTGACAGGTCAGTGGTGCCAAGTACAAATCAATCTGTAAAGGAAGCATTTGAAAAAAGTGATGAGCATAAATCATTTTCTACTTGCCAAAAGGATAGTTGCAAGGATATGTCTTTAACGAAGGAGGTTCCACAAATTGTTAATAATCATTTGGTAGATAGAGAAGTTAATGATGTTGCTGGAAAGGCCATGCAGGAAAATCTGCCAAGCCCAAAATTGGTAACTTCCATCCTGCTTAGGCTGGTCCTTGATCGTGATATTATACCTTTTTTAAAAAAAATTCCCCTAAAGTCCTACCAAATTAGATCTTTTTGCTAGTCATTCTAGTTTTTTTCTTCTTTTTTTTTAATATGTAGGTTGAGGTCCTTAAGCTTGAGATTAATTTTGAATGTGATGGCATGATGTACATCTTGGAGAGGATATAAGCTCGTGGTTTTGTCATTGCGAGGCTTATTTCTGAGCAAGAGGGAAATGATTGCATCTGTTTCTATGTTTAGTTTATAAGATAAAGGGGAATATTTGGTGTTGAAATGTGATATATGTAAATGCTTAGTTCAGGTTGTTGGTGTTTGTGATGGGTGTAGGTAGACATACTAAGAATAATAGTGCTAGGATGCTTATTTAGGTTCATTTTTGGCCTTTGTTAAATACAAAAATAGGAGAGTAAACTAGATTATGATGTATGTTGTTTTATGATGTTAGCATTTCAATAGATATCATGACTCACCAGATACTACTGTAAAAAAATAAATAATTTTTATATTGCTGATATATTTTTTCCAAAACCCTCAACCTAAAATTATTTTAATTAATTAACCCTAAAATTTAGTTCATTAATTTTCCCCTAAGAACCCTAAGACCCTAAAAAACCCTAAATCGTAGCCTTAAAACGTTAAAAACCCATACCCTAACCCTAAAAATAACTGAAAACCCTATAGGGGAAAGGGCAAAAACATGTCCCTGAGGGAGCGTTTTTGCCACATCAGCAAAGCGCACCCTCAAGGACGCGATTTTGGCTGATATGGCAGAAAACGCTCCCTCGGGGACGCGTTTTCCTGCTGCATCCCCTAAAAACGCGCTGACGTGGATGCGTTTTCAGAGGAAATGGCCCTTTCCGATAAATAATTAGAAAACAAGTAATTTTTCGTAAATTTTGTAAAAAAAGGGTATTTTCTGGTAATTTGCCCTACTATAAATACCCTTACATATTCAAATATATCATTGTCGTACATGGGCTTCTCCGATAATCCCATCACTAGATTGAAGCTCCTTCTCATCCTACGACTTGGATCTGACTTGAGTCTATTAGTTACCTTTGCATCGTTCGGATTCTTGAACGGATTTTAATTATTTTACAAATCAAGACCCAAAAATGGGTATTTCTTCTTTTTCTTTTCTTTTTCATTTTTTTATTCTAAATGTATGAAATAGTTTAAATTGCATTATAAATTTAGATTTTATTATTGATTTTCATGTATCTCGTGCTCACCCTTTTTCCAATGTCAATTTAGTACGTTTATTAATTTTGATATTTCATTTTGAATAATATTTAATTTATTAATATTTTTCATATACATTTTGAAGATCTTTGGTAAGATTTTCACAAGATATTTATGTATGCTTAAAATTAAACTTATTTAATAAAAATATTTTTTTACTTTTAATTAAAGTAAAGTTATATGTTGTTATAATTGTTTTTTTTTTCTTTTTAAGATTTTACACCTCACTTATTATTTTTATTAGTTAATTGAAATTGTTATGTACTTAATTTTAATTTATATGTACATTCTCAATGAAACCATATGTACATGTCAAATCTAATGCTCAAAATTTAAATTCATACTTCCACCAAGGCTTGAGATGTGATTAGATGAGTTGGAGACGATCTTCACCTTTTAACTTCGAAAAAATCTTCACCTATGCGCTTGAAAGAAACATATTGAGCTCACAAGATCTTAAAGCATATCAAGAATTAAACAATACGTTTAAATTTTGTTCCTTACACATTCACACACACACACACACACACACACACACACACACATATATACATATATACATGTAATACTATAATTAATCTTTATCATTATGCACAGTTTTGTTTCAATAAAAACTATAATAAGGTACCAATTCAACAAAATACAAGCCACTTACCATTGTCACTTTAAGTTCACTTACCTTGTAATTCAATTGCCCAATTGTAGACTTAATAGAAAACAATAGGATATACAAAAATGTCAATAAGATGCACCGAAGTGCCGCTATTCTTTGCACGGATGTGTGGATATCACTTTGCACCAAAGCGTCACTACACTTGCACCGTAGTGCCACTATCACTTGCGCGCTTAGTCACTTTCGTAATGACATGTCATTTATATTCTACTATTTCTCATTTTATCTACATGGGAATTTAAAATTATACAATTTATTTACATTTTCTCAACAAATAAAATAATTCAAATTTTACTATTTTTACAATTTAGTCCTTAGTCATATATGATCAATCATTCCTCAAATTTCACTTGACATTTATTTTATCAACATTTAACATCTCACTTAAATACTTCATATCATCATATATTTCACCTATTTAACTTTCAAACTCTTTGCAATTTAGTCTTTTTGCCAATTTCACTATATATGTAATGCCCCAAAAATTTGAATTTTTGGTATGTTAAATTTTTTCATAATTAAGTATTTGTTTTAGTGGTTAAGGGCTTTGATTGTGTGTTTGAGGTCATGGGTTCAAATCTCACTCCTAGAAAATTTTGTTATTTTTATTTTTATCTCATCTTTTGATTTAAATATTATTTTCACTCAACTTGTGATAGAATAAGCTCAATGACCCACTAGCGAATTAAGTGTGGGTGTTGTCTGTTTTGTTTGGGTAAGTGACTGAACACCCAAAAAGAGGGGCTTTTTTTTGTTTAGTTTTACGTATGTTGCATTTTTTATCGAAAGTGTTAGTTGGATTAGTAATTCGTTACTAAAATTTGGTCACTTGAATGATGATTTTAGGTTCTAAAAATCTCAGGATCGATTTCGTAATAGAAAATATCCAAGTGCGTAACGAAAACTTGAGAAATCAGCAAACAACTGAAAGCTAAAATTGGGACTGCCGAAGCCACACAGTCGTCTGCCAAACCATGTGAGCCATACGGTCTGGGCCAATTGGGTCGTACAGGCCATACGGGCAAGTATGAGACCATGTGTTAGGCTGTGTGGGCCACACAGGCTGGCCAAGTAGGCCATGTGGGCCCAAATTCCAATTTTTTCCCTAGGGTTGTATTCGTCATACAAGTCGAATCTAGGCCTTCTGTAGGATCTATATGATACAAATTCGGATACCAATCATGAGTTCTAATGTTCTGTTAGTGTTAAACACATGATTAATATGTTAGATACTAAGCATGATCTAAATCTGTTATAAAAAGCATGTATGTGATATACATTTCTGATATCTGTTAGTTCTAAATGTGCATTAGAGTGGGAGATATGTGTTTGGAGGAAGTGATGGCATTTTAATTTATCTGCCTAATTTGGTGGCTCAGTCATGTATATATGTATTTGGTGGTATATCACCTATTCATTTGGCAGTTAAGCTGAAAATATTCTAAAAAGTGTCATACCGACACTAACTGGTGTGTAGGGTTGGTTGGGTATTTAATACACTTTATGGTGTGTAGAGATGGTTTGAGATGATTTGTAGCGGATGGGGGTAGGATTGTTAATCTGTATCTAATGTGTATTGATTCTATTATGTTTATAAAATATGTCTAAATAATATCTGAAAGCATGTTTAAAATTATATATGTGGTTTTTTTTTTTATAAGTTACACACTAAGCTTGAAAGCTCACCTCTATCTGTTTACTTTCAGGTAACCCCTAGACCTAAGACGGGTCGATACAACGGGAGCTTGGTTAAACAGTTTTAATTGTGTTATTAAAAACTTGGTTTATACTTTTTTAGTATTGTTGGTCTGTTTCGGACGTTCAAAATTGTTTTGTTTTGAACTTTAAATTTATGTTTTAAACCGTTTACTTGTTTTAAAATTTTAACTACGCTATCAACAAAACGTTGGATTTTTAAAATTCAAACTGCGATTTCCAAACTAAATCTAGCTAAGAGTACCACTGCAAACACAAGTGTTTTCCACGTCGTATTATTTGTTTCTTTCTTTTTGTTCCTTTTCCTTTTGCTTTTTCTTCTATTTTGGAACCCATCCTTTACGTAGTCGATTCTCGTGCCTTGTTGGTAAGTGGCTATAGTTGCAACACCCCGAAATTTGGGCCTAGAAGAAGTATTGGGCCTTGAGCAAGGGAACAGTTAGGAAACTATGCATAAAAGTTTATGTGAGCTAGGAAATGACACAATTAAATGTCTGCTCAAGTGGTTAAGGGCCTTGAGAGGAGTTGGAAAAGTCTTGGGTTCAAACCTGGGCTTTAGCAAAAATTTTGGTTTAAAGTGGATAAAACCCTGAATGCTTGGATGTAGGCCTTTTAAATTATTGTGTTAAAAAATGACACAAGGAAGCATGTGGTCTAGTGGTTGTGGCGTCATTAAGGTTGCAAGGGAGCCTGAGTTCAAGTCTTGGCTCTTGCAATTTATTTTGGTTTTTGTTTTAAAGGAACCTAGATTTGACCTTTAGACCTTTTAATTAATTGAAGATAAAAAGTGACACAAAAGAGCTTGTGGCAAGGAGGCAAGTGGCATGTTGAGCTATTGAGGGGGGCTTGGGTTCGAATCCCATTGCAAGCAAAAAGGATATTTATTTTGCTAGCATGAGGCGGCAAGAGTTTGAGGTGGTTTCAAACTCTGTTGGGTGAGAGTTTGAATGGGTTTTGGATGATATTAAGGGGGATAAGGGGAGAGATTTTAGGAGAAAGTTAAGGAATTCAAATTAGGGAGTGTTGTAGCCGATTGGAAGACTTGTTTGTGCAATTCGGCTAAGGGGGTCTTTGGGTATGCATTTTCGACAATTTATGAAGTGAATAGGTGCCAAATTTCCTCTCTATCATTTGGGGTTTTTATTCTTTTTGGTGATTCTAGCTTCTTTTCTCCCTAGTGCCGATTCCTCAAGTTACCTTTCATGCTCTTTCGGGATTTGATTAGTGTAAGGTTTAGTGCCGGAATCTCTATTCTCAACTTCCTTTCTTCTAATTTTTACCGAATTACACTACTCGTTTTCCTCTTACTCCTTTGTGATCGATTCTTCCCTCCTTACCTCTTCACTTAGTTTCAGTTTAGTGGTTCTTCTCTGGTAATCGCTTTGACAAGTGGCCAACTGCTTCATTGTTCTACCGTTCCTATCAGTTGATTTGGTGTGCTCAAATCCTTCTTTCAGCATTCAATCGTTTAGGGGTAAGTAGTGTTGGCCAAATACTCTAAGACTTAATATTGGGAATTTAAGCCATATTCTTGAAAATATTTTTGCCTAATAAGGTTCGTTGCTTGAGCAGATAATCATCGAGATCGATCCTTAGTCAACGTTAAGAGCAATAAAGCCCTTTTTTGCTCATTCAGGGTAAGGGTAAAGGGTTGGTTTGGGATTGTATATTTAGGAACCCTAATGTTTGGAAGACTAACAATATGATTTGATGGAAATTAGGCTTTGGAGCACGTGGATGATTTGTACATTTCACAATCAGTTGTGTAATCGTACACCCGATTTCATGACTGTCAAACGCGGGATAAAGGTGTGTATTCACACTCCTGTCTATCTGCGAATCGGAAAAAGTCGATAAGCTGAAATGTCAAAACCTCGACATTCGAGGCCTCACGAGCATGCGAACGCACGTGGGGCGAATTGAACCCCAAATCGTGGGTAGTAGATTGCAGAGGCTACCATGTGCGTTTTGGAACTGGGCCATTATGGGCCTCGATGGGTCAAAATGGGCTACATGGGCCCAATGGGCTTGTGGGCCCACACAGGTAAAATCCTCAGTAAGTGATCATTGATAGGTTGGTTTATGAGGCTCGCGATGTCGTATGTGAAGTCGCCACACGAGCGTATGGGCCCACTTGTGCCCAATAGCAAGTTTTGGGCCCATATACACTGTTCTGGCCATGTAGGTTATCTGAGTCGCTCAAAGTGACGATAGAACCTCTAGGAGGTCGTAATATGTACCGAGACCCCAATATTGTAAAATTGTTGAAATACCCCTATAGGACAAATAACTATTTTGCCCTTGTGGGCAAATGACTCACTTAGATTATGAATTTGACTGATTTGAATGTGATCGTATGACTGTGTTTTAACTGACTTGACTGTGGTCGTGTGACTGATATTCTTTTAATATATTTTTAAATGACTGTTACTGAGCATTACCATTCTACATACACCTATGACAATTGAGCATGACATACACGACATATTGCATCGAGCTGGGACATTGTTATGGAGGAACTATACAGCTCGTTGTCATTCTGTACAAGGATTTCAACCTTTCTGCGATATTAATGGCTTTTAGTCATTCTGCCTACAGCGCTGAGCCGTTCTATTGACTCAGTGCCGCAACCGATACTAAGCTTAGTGTGTTGGCTGGGTGGGTCAATTTTATCCCCACATGGTATGTTGGTTGGTACGGGTGGTGTATTGGTTGGATTGGGCTAGATTTCTATCTGTATATCTGCATCTAATACCGATCTGTAATGGGCTTAGGTCCAACTGATTCTGTTAATGGCTAAGGCCCACCTGATACGGTGTTTGTGATGGGCTCAGGCCCAGTCTATTTCTGCATACCATATATCTGACTGTTTGTATTACAAGGGATTACACACTGAGTTTTTGCAAGCTCACCCTTATGTCTAATTGTACAGGTAATCCCCAGCCTTAGGTGATTTGGATTCGCGAGAGACTCGACACGACCGCTGATGCTTTGTTGTAGACTTTTTATTTGAATTTTATATTTTGGGTTTTAATTCTATTATAAGGTCTTTGAGGGATTAAATTTTTAAATAGGATTTAGATTTCCTTATTTAAAACTGCTAAACACGAATTTTCAAAATTAACAACTATTTTCAAAACATTTAAAAATAGACGTTTTTATATTTCAAACATTTGTAGCTTTCGTTGTTGGAATAACCTAAAGTATCAATGCCAGGCATTAAGTAAACATTTTGACGAGATGATTTGCTAAACTCGAGGAAAAGGATTTAAACATAGAAATGAACTTTTAACGACAAACTTAATTTTTGAACGACGCTTTAATGTGACATGCCAGATTCAGCCATAACGTCTGGATTGGGTTTGGGGTGTTACAATAGTGTTTGTGTAAGTGGTGGAATTATTTTCTTTGTTTATATGGAGAATTATTATCCTCTGGTTAGTTATAATTGTGATGTATGGTTGTTTGATTGGGTTCCTTTCTATTATTAGGAGAAGATCATGAAGCTTTCGATGACCCATCAGTGAATTAAGTGTAGGTGGTGGCTGTTTTGTTTGGGTAAGTCACTAAACACCTAAAGGGGTTTTTCGATTTAGTGTTACGTATGTTGCATTTTTTATCGAAAATGTTAGTTGGGATAGTAATCCGTTACTAAAATTTGACCGCTTGAATGATGATTTTAGGTTCTGAAAATCTCATCGTATCAGAAAATATCCAGGTGTGTAGCGAAAACTTAAGAAATCAGTAAACGGTTGAAAGTCAAAATTGGGACTGTCAACGCCACACGGGCGTGTGCCAAATCGTGTGAGACAATTGGGCCTAGTGGACCACACGAGCATGTGTGAGACCCTGTGTCAGGCCGTGTGGGCCACACTGGCTGGCCAAATAGGTCGTGTGGCCCAAATTATGAAAATTTTCCTTAGCACTATATTCATCATACAAGTCGAATATAGGACTTCTGTGTTGGAAAAACAGGTTTGGAAAGTGCAGCAGAAAATAAATTTAGGAAAAAACCAGAGTTTTATTTTTTTCCAAAATCAGATCTTGGTTGTGATATCTAAAGTAATAAACAATTAATCAAAATTGTACCTTTTTTATTCATCTAGGATGAGCTTTTCAATTGAGCAATCTTCTCTGCTATCCTCAAGCTCACGTTTACCAAGTGTGGCCTCGCTTCGAATAAGAAAATTTTTCACAAAAATTACTAGAGGAGTAATTTTGCAATTTTTCTAAACTTTTGGGACAAGTTGTAAATCAAAAAAAATATATCTAGAAATTTTCAGGAATAATCTCTTCAGCGAATTTTCTCTCTACAATTTTCTCTTGAATTCAAGTGTGTGAAAATAATGACCCAATACTCTCTTTATATGGGTGTAACGCCCCAAAATATTTGTTTCTGTCTCTGTAAATATTTGACACAACTATGTATCTGCTTCAGTGGTTAAGTGTTCTGGGTGTGTATGAGAGGCATTGGGTTCAAGTCCCATGTTAGCAATTTTTGTTATTTTTGGAATTAAGCCCTATCTTTGTTTAGTAGGCTTATAATTAGTTGCCTGTAATCTTATATCAGAATGGGCCTGCTGGTCTGGTAGTTAAGTTGAGTGTTAGCTTGTTGAAGGTCTTGTGTTCGAATCCCTGGGCAGGCGGGAGGGTATTTATTTTTGGTCATTTGACTGAAAGAGTTCCGATTGTATTGGAAGACTGAGAGTGGGTGGTCAGGATGTGAAGTAGTAGGGAGTTATTAGGAAATCTCAAAGAAAATTTCATTCTCTCTCCCCAAATCTCCTGACATTAATTTTTATTTCCCTGTTATTATTCTTTTTCCTTCTTCTTTTCCTCCTTTCCTTACTGGTTTCTTTCTTTTAAATCAATATTTTGTGCCTCGTTGTTCCGACATTTTTGTGCGATATTGGTAAGTTGGTGAGTGCATTTTCTACATTGGTTAATGAATCTTGGTTTAATGGAATTCGTTTGATGTTTAGGAGAGGTTTAAGGGTGAAGGCTTTCAATCGGCGCCTAAATTTCTTGTAAGTGTCGTTGTCATTCTAAGGTAAGTGTTTTTGGTAAATCAAAGGCTTGACTTTTACGAGATAGTTCGGTTCAATGTCGTTATAAGAGATTAATTCGGGCTTTGATTGGTTAATTTTAGGTTCTGGTGATCCCGGAAGTGCTTTTACGTCGAAAACGTACAAGGTGTGTACCTGAAAATATAGAAAACGGGATTCAACGAAAGCTAAAATTACAAACTATTGACGCCACATAGGCATGTGATCGCCCGTGTAGTACGCTGTGTATGACAGCACGACCATGTGATCGACAAAGGCCAGGCCGTGCACAAGACACGGTCATGTGATTCCCGAGGTGTGGCCGTGTGGGCCACACGACCTAAATTGAACTGGGTGTATGGGCCCACACGAATATGCCACACGAGCATGTGATATCTGGGCCCGGCCATGTAATCCACACGGCAAGGCCAATCTGGGCGTGTGGGCCCATTTAGATAAAATGTTTCCTAAGGTTACACGGGTCGCCCAAGACGACTATGAACCTATTGTAGGGTCAGTAAGCGCTACTTAGACCCTAAATCGTGTGACCAAAATGTATAATGTATGTATTCAGCATGATCAATTTATGCATGATTACTGATCTGTATGTATGATTGATAACTGGATTTTAGCATGTAAGCATGTTATTCTGTATGTCTACATTGCGGTGGGATGATTGATTAATGGAGGAAGTGTACTGAAGGGCTTTCATGCCAATTATTTGGCAGCTCAGCTGCAATATTACTGATATGTGCCGCATTCGGTACGACTTGGTGTGTAGGACTGGGTGGGTGTTTTAAACCCCACATGGTGTGTAGGGATGGTCAGAGATGGTGTGTAGAGGCTAGTGGGTAGGATACTAATTTCTATTACTATATGCATACTGTATCTAAGATGGGCTAAGGCCCTAATTTATATCTGAAACTGAATCTGTAATGGGCTTAGGCCCAGACTGCATTTGACTGGTAATTGTTGCCTGACTGTATGCATGCCTTCTGTGGGGATTTCACACTGAGTTTATGTAAACTCACCCCTTTCTGTTTTATCTGTACAAGTAATCCCCAGACTTAGATGGATCGATGCGGCGGAGGACTCAATGGTGACCACATGCCGAGTGAACGGTTTTAATTTCATTTATGGTTTTATTTCATATTTGCTTTCTGGGGTATTTTTGATGTAATTTGGGACTTTTGGATTGGTTGCTTTTGTTTTGGATTTTAACTGTTTTCATGAACTTTTAAAATGCAAAACTCAACGAAAACTCAGTTTAGTTAAAAACGTCGTTCTCCTAAACACGAATGGTGTTCTTTAAATATCACAATTTTAAACACTTCTGCTACAAAGCATGATTTTAACCAAACCAAATTAACAAGAAAATGATTTTGAAATTAACAAGAGATTAATAGAAGATAATAAAAGGAAACGATTTTAACTTGATAAATTCACTTTAAAATCCCATTCCATGTGATATCGCCAGATTCTGGCCATAACGTCTAGGCCGGGTTTATGGTGTTATATTTAGTGGTATCAGAGCTAGGTTACAAAAACTCAGCTGTGGATTTTGGGTTTTAAAACTTGTTTTTTTAAGTACTGATTTTCAAATGGTTTGAAATGATTTGGCTGAAAATGTGGTACACCAAGTCTCCGACGCCAATCCTGTAAGTATTTTGATAAACTATTATGATATTGTAGATAGGTTGCTCTGAAAATACTCTAGTTAGTGTATACTGAAATTGTAGTGAAACAGAAACTGACAGAGACTGTGCTTGCAAAAAACAAACTCTGAATTTATGATACTACATATATAAAACATCTATTAATAAATACTGAAACTGTAACTGATTCATAAAATTTGTAATATAGATAAATTTGAATATACATGAGTGCATGAGGTATCCATGGGTGTGGTACTCGAGGTCGAGGTAGAGGCCGTAGGGGGCTCGAGCTGAGTCCTCTTCCCTGGGTAGCATGTCGAACCTAAATATGAGTGAGACGCCGGTGTCACCTATTACGAAGACTATGTCTCAAAATCGTATGTCTAGGGATGACACATTGTCCCAGGCTATGTTAAGGATACTGGAGAGGGTCGTTTGGGACCAACACTAGATTTGGGGGCCGAGGGTCAGTTATGGAACGACTCCGGTCCAATAGAGCTAAACTTTTTAGGGGTGTCACTAGAGTCACCCCTAATGTGGCTGAGTACTAGATGGAGGCTACTGAGAGGATAATGGATGATTTAGACTGTACCTCCGAGTAGAAATTGAAGGGTATAGTCTCGTTGCTTCGCGATAAGGCCTATCAGTGGTGGCTAACTATTAAGTAGGGTACTCAGCCCGATTGTCTATCTTGGGAGTTCATTAAGTCTGCTTCCAAGAAAAGTATGTGGGAGCAAGTTACATCGATGCACGTAGGCATGAGTTTCTGAACCTCACTCAAGGAGACCGATCAGTGGCCAAGTATGAGGTCAAATTTCTAAGACTGAACTGCTATACACGAGGTATGGTGGTGACTGACTATGAGAGATGTGTCTGTTTTGAGGACGGTCTTAGGGATAATCTGAGGTTACTAATAGCTTCGCAGAGGGAGCGAGAGTTCTCCATTCTAGTAGAGAAGGAAAAGATTGCCGAAGAGGTTAAGTGCTGAGCGCCAAAATAGACATCATGATAGGGGTAAGAACAAGAAGGATTCAGAGCCCTCGAGTTCGATAAAGAGGCCTAAGAAAAAGGCCAAGATTGATGGGACGATTAGAGCTGGGACCCATATTGCTCCTAATGGATTTCAGCCATGTGGAGATTGTGGTAGACGCTATCAAGGCGAGTGTTGGAGGAGGACTGGGGCATGTTTGAGGTGTGGGTAATTAGAGCACTGCATTCGAGAGTGTCCACTGAGGGCCAATCAGGTGCAAGCTTTAGGTTTTGGTACTGCACAGGCATAGAGGGTAGTTCAGTAGTTACCGAGGGGTCGTGGTCAGGCTAGAGGTGGTAACGGTATGGGTCGTGGACAGAGAGCACCAGGCAGAGGTGCTGGACAGACTGAGGCAAGGCAGTCTGCTCTTGTTTATGCTGCTCGTCGCCTAGAGGATCGAAATGCTCTATATGTCATTACCGGTACATTCTTAATTTATGAGATACCTTACTTTGCCTTGATAGACATAAGTTCCACACATTCCTATGTAGCTAGCACTATGTTTGAAAACTTGGGGAATTTGGTTGAGAGTACTTCTAGTGAGGTGACTATGCTTAGTCCACTGGGGCAATCGATTTGGGTTAGCAAACTGTATAGAGATGTTCGCTAGAGGTTCAAGGGTTAATATTTTTGGCTAATCTGATTGAGCTTCTATTTGGCGAGTTTGACCTGATTCTGGGTATGGATTAGTTGGTCAAGCACCGTGTTAGTCTGGACTGTGTGACCAAAAGGGTCGTCTTGAGAATTAAGGAGGATGATGAGGTAGTCATGATTGGAGAACGTTAGAATTATTTGACTAGTGTGATCTCTGCACTGGTGGCTGAGAAACTGGTTCGTAAGGGATGTGAGGCGTTCTTGGCATATATTAATGTTTCCATTTCTAGAGACTCTTCTGTAAAGGATATCAGAACTATGAGGGATATTTTGGACATCTATCTTGAGGAGCTACTAGGATTGCCTCCAAATTGGGAGGTTGAGTTTAGGATCGAGCTTCTTTCAGGTACAACTCGGTGTCTATCGATCCCTACCATATGGCACTGAAGGAGCTTACAAAGCTTAAGGCTCAATTGTAGGAACTTTTGGATTGTGGTTTCATTCATCCTAGTGTGTATCCGTGGGGAGAACCAATTCTGTTTGTTAAGAAGAAGGATGGGACCATGAGGATGTGCATTGACTATCTACAGCTGAACAAGCTGACCATTAAGAATAAGTATTAGCTTCCAAGAATTGACGACTTGTTTAATTAGTTCAGAGGGGCTTTGGTATTTTTTAATATCGATCTTCGTTCAGGATACCATCAGTTGAGGGTTAAGGATATGGATGTGCATAAGACCACATTTAGGACTCGATATGGGCACTACGAGTTCCTAGTTATGCCTTTTGGGTTGACGAATGCACCGACAACATTTATGGATTTGATGAATCGAGTGTTTCAACCCTATCTTGACCAGTTCATCTTAGTTTTCATCGATGACATTTTGGTATACTCTAAGACTGAAGATGAGCATGATGAGAATCTTAGAGTAGTGCTTCAAATTCTGCTTGAGAAGTAACTTTATGCTAAGCTAAGCAAGTGTGAGTTCTGGCTTCGTGAAGTAACTTTTCTAGGGCATGTGGTTTCTGCTGAGGGGATTCGAGTCAATCATAGAAAGATTGAGGCTGTACTGGATTGGAAACAGCCAAAGAATGTGCCGTAGATCTGTAATTTTTTGGGTCTAGCAAGTTATTATCGGTGGTTTGTAGAAGGTTTCTCATTGATTACAATGCCCTTAACTAAGCTGCTATATAAGGGTGTTCCGTTTGTCTGGACTGATGTGCAGTAGGAGAGCTTCGAGAAGCTCAAGACTATTCTGACTAAGGCTCTTGTTTTGACACAGCATGAACCTAGAAAGGAGTTTGTGGTTTACAGTGATGTGTCGCATGTGGGCTTGGGTTGTGTTCTGATGCAGGATGGTAAGGTTGTGGCATATGCGTCTCGACAGCTCAAGATGCATGAGGCAAACTATCCAACGCATGATTTGGAATTGGCCGCCGTAGTCTTTTCTTTGAAAATCTGAAGGCACTATCTATACAGTGAGAGGTGTATTATCTACACTGATCACAAAAGCCTCAAGTACCTCCTGACTCAGAAGGAGCTGAATCTTAGGTAGCATAGATGGATTGATCTGCTAAGGATTATGACTGTACTATTGAGTACCATCCTAGTAAGGGCCAATTTGGTGGTCGATGCATTGAGTCGTAGGGCGATGACTGATCTAAGAGCGATGTTTGCTAGACTTAGTTTGTTCGACGAAAGAAGTTTGTTAGCTAAGCTGCAGGTTAAACTGACTTGGATAGAATAGATTCGGGATAGGCAATTAGAGGATGAACCATTGGGTCTTCGATTCCGTCAGATTGAGCGTGGCAGCACTATGGACTTTGGGCTGAATAGTGATAAGGTACTTTATTTTTGTGGTCAAATTTATGTATCGAATGATACTGATCTGAGGCAGTCTATTCTGATAGAGGCGCATAGCCTTATGCTATGCATCCAGGTGGGAATAAGATGTACTGAGATCTTCGAGAACTATACTATTGGTCGGGATTAAAACGGGAGGTTACTGATTTTGTGGCACTTTGATTGACATGCCAGCAGGTGAAGGCTGAGCATCAGTTACCTTTAGGTTTGCTGTGCACTGTTAAAATTCCGCTATGGAAATGGGAGCGAGTAACGATTGACCAAGTCTGCGCACTTCATTCATGTTAGAACAGACTATTCTCTTCAGAAGTTAGCAAAGCTCTACATTTTTAAGATAGTGAGACTGCATGGGGTTCCAGTGTCAATTATTTCTAACAAAGATCCTCGCTTCACGTCTCAATTCTAGAAAAAGTTTCATGAGGCTTTGGGTTCGAGATTGGACTTTAGTATTGCATTCCATTCTCAGACCGATGGTCAATCTGAGAGAGTGATTCAGATACTGGAGGATATGTTTCAAAGTTGTGTGATCAATTTTGAGGTAGTTGGGAGGATTATCTATCGCTAGCGAAGTTCACCTATAATAACAGCTTCTAGTATAGCATTCAGATGGCACCATATGAAGCTATGTATAGACGTAAGTGTTGCACTCCCCTATGTTGGACTGAATTGGGTGAACAACGAGTTCTGGGTCCTGAGTTGGTTTTTGAGATTGAGGATAAAGTTAGACTGATTTGAGATCACCTGAAAGCGGCTTCTGACAGACAGAAGTCTTATACAAATCTAGAGAAGCGTGAGATTAAGTATTCGGTGGGGTACTTCGTGTTTCTTAAGGTCTCTCCATGGAAGAAAGTTTTGAGGTTCGGTCATAAGGGCAAGTTGAGCCCTAGGTTTATTAGGCCGTAGCAGATTCTAAAGCGAGTGGGACCAGTCACTTATCAGTTGGAGTTACCTCCAGAGCTAAATCGTATTCATGACGTATTCCACATCTCGATGTTGAGGCGTTACCGCTATGATCCTAACCATATTGTCCATGTTGAAGAAATTGAGGTTACGCCATATTTGACCTTCGAGGAGGAGTCGACTCAAATGTTGGATCGCGATGTAAAGGTTCTTCGGAAGAAGTCTATCCCTTTAGTGAAGGTGCTGTGGCAGAATCATAGCACTAATGAGGCCACGTGGAAGCCTGAGGATGAGATTCGTCAGTAGTATCCTCATTTGCTCTAACCAGGTAAATTTCGAGGTTGAAATTTCTTTTAAGGGGTAGAGTTGTAACGCCCCAAAATATTTGTTTCTGTATCTGTAAATATTTGACACAATTGTGTATCTACTTCAGTAGTTAAGTGCTCTAGGTCTGTGTGTGTGTGAGGTCTTGGGTTCAAGTCCCATGTTAGCAATTTTTGTTATTTTTGGAATTAAACCCTATCTTTGTTTAGTAGGCTTATAATTAGTTTCCTGTAATCTTATATTAGAATGGGTCTGCTGGTTTGGTGGTTAAGTTGATGTTAGTTTGTTGAAGGTCTTGTGTTCGAATCCCTATGCAGGCAGAGGGTATTTATTTTTTCTCGTTTGACTGAAAGAGTTTCGATTGTATTGGAAGACTGAGAGTAGGTGGTTAGGATGTGAAGTAGTAGGGATTTATCAAGATATCTCAAAGAAAATTTTGTTTCTCTCCCCAAATCTCCTGACGTTAATTTTTATTTCCCTACTATTATTCTTTTTCCTTCTTCTTTTCCTCCCTTCGTTGTTGGCTTCTTTCTTTTGAATCAATATTCCATGCCTCGTTGTTCCGGTGTTTTTCTGCAATATCGGTAAGTTGGTGAGTGCGTTTTCTACATTGGCTAATAAATCTTGGTTTAATGGAATTCATTTGATGTTTAGGAAAGGTTTAAAGGCTGGAGGTTTTCAATCGGCGCCTAAATTTATCGTAAATGTCGTTGTCACTCTAAGGTAAGCATTTTTGGTAAATCAAAGGCTTGACTTTTACGAGATAGTTTGGTTCAATGTCGTTATAAGAGATTAATTTGGGCTTTGATTGGTCAATTTTAGGTTTTGGTGATCCCGAGAGTGCTTTTGCATCGAAAATGTACCAGATGTACCCAAAAACACAGAAAACGAGATTCAGAGTAAGCCAAAATTGCAAACTGTCACGCCACACAGGCGTGTGGTCGCTCGTGTGCAGGCCGTGTGCAACAGCACAGCCGTGTGATTGACGAAGGCCAGCCCTTGCGTAAGACATGGCCATGTGATGGCAGGGGTGTGGCCGTGTGGGCCATAAGGCCTAAATCGAACTAGGCATGTGCACCCACACGAACACGTTACACGGGAGTGTGATATCTAAGCCATGTCATGTGATCCACACGAGCAAGGCCAATCTGGGCGTGTGGCCCCACACAGGCAAACCACATAGGCGTGTGGGCCCATTTAGCTAAAATGTTTCCTAGAGTTGCACGTGTCGCCCAAGACGACTGTGAACCTACTGTAGAGTTGGTAAGCGCTACTTAGACCCTAAATCGTGTGACCTAAATGTATAATGTATGTATTGAGCATGATCAATTTATGCATGATTACTGATTCGTATGTATGACTGATAACTGGATTTTAGCATGTAAGCATATAATTTTGTATGTCTGCATTGATCGTGTTTAGTTGCATCTGCATTGGGGTGGGATGATTGATTAATGGAGGAAGAGTACTGAAAGGCTTTCATGCCTATTATCTGGGAACTCAACTGCAATATTACTGATATGTGTCGCATTCGGTACGACTTGGTGTGTAGGACTGGGTGGATGTTTTAAACCCTACATGGTGTGTAGGGATGGTCAGAGATGGTATGTAGAGGCTGGTGGGTAAAATACTGATTTCTGTTACTGTATTCATACTATATCTGAGATGGGCTAAGGCCGTAATTTATATCTGAATCTGAATCTATAATGGGCTTGGGCCCTAGACTGCATTTGACTGATAAATGTTGACTGACTGTATGCATGTCTTCTGTGGGGATTACACAATGAGTTTACGTAAACTCACCCCTTTCTATTTTATCTGTACAGGTAATCCCCAGACTTAGACGGATCGGTGCGGCGGAGGACTCAACGGTGACACATGTTGAGTGAACGGTTTTAATTTCATTTATGGTTTTATTTCCTATTTGCTTTCTGGGGTATTTTTGATGTAATTTGGGACTTTTGGACTTGTTGCTTTTGTTTTGGATTTTAACTATTTTCATGAACTTTTAAACTGCAAAACTCAACGAAAACTCGGTTTAGTTAAAAACATTATTTTCCTAAATGCGAACGGTTTTCTTTAAATATCATGGTTTTAAACGCTTTCACTGCAGAACTTGATTTTAAACAAACTAAATTAACGAGTAAATGTTTTTGAAATTAACGAGAGATTAATAGAAGATAATAAACGGAAATGGTTTTAACTTTATAAATTCTCTTTCAAATCCCATTCCATGTGACATCGCCAGATTCGGTCATAACGTTTAGGCCAGGTTTGGGGTGTTACATTGGGAAAGCTTAGAGAGTTCAACTATAATTAAACTTAATCACTTTAATATTAAATTAATATAATATTTATCAAGATAAATATTAGATTAAATTTAATATTAAATCTTATTAAAATAATAGAATTTTTATCTACAAGATAAACATTAAATTTAATTTAATATTAAGATAATCACTTCAATATTAAATTACTAAAATACTATTAAGATAAGTATTTAATTTAATTTAAAATTAAACTATTAAAATAATATTATTTTTGGAATAATTAATCTAAAATCAAATTCTCTAGTAGAGTCCTAATAGGAGTGTAACTCTTCCATTCCTCAACCACTGATGACCAACTATCGTCGGCCACTGGGGTGCCGCCTTCACAGCCACCTGCACCGCCATGTCCGGCGATGTAGGTGTGACACACTTATGGCACCCCGAGCAGGTTCCGCTACTGTTGATTTGGTTTGGGCCTATGATGACCCGACTGATTCGATCTAGCCATCGATTGGACCGTCTGCTTGATTTCACATACCGGGTCCAGCTCGACCAATTTTTGGGTCTTGGTCTTGGTTTTGGGCTCCTAGGCCCAATTTACAATCTCAGGTTCAAATTTCAAGTTCAATTACCCATTAGCTAATTGTCTAACTTGAAAATTAACTTCCAAAAATATCATATTAATTTTAATTGATTTGTTTAATTTAATTTTACTTGATCAAAATTACTTTTTCCAAAAATTACTTAGATTTTCCAAATTAATTTTTCAAGAAAAATTCTTTAATTAAATTCTCTAGTTGAATGCTTCTCACAACCACCTAATTTAATTCCACATCAAATAAATCGACTCAATTAAATTATTCCCAAAGTTGTAGAATTTTCTTCTGATTCAAATGCAGTCCAATCGAGCTTTTGTTAAGCTAACGGAGGGACCAATCGGACATATATAATTAGGCTCTAGTGATTGCAATTATGTCCAGAAACATCGTTCCAATAATTTGCAATTACTTAATCATGGAGTCAGTTCACAAAAAGTACCATGATTGAAAACTCCTTATCGTATACTCTTTACGAAAGCAATTCATTCAATCAATACAATCCATTCATGACGAGGTCATATGTGTGTCACCCTCATATGATATCCTTGATTCCTTTAAGTTAAATCCATTCACTCAATACAATCCTATTTTATCTCATTGTCATCATTGTGTCTTCCTAATTATTAATATGATCACTGTTAACAAATGACAGTGATAAATTGCTTGTTCGAGAACTAGCAACCCCTGGCCATGTTCCATATTTATCAATCCACACAATGCTAATGAGAGGATATCATTAACTCTTTAATTGAGCTATGAATTCCACTGTTTCTAGTAAAGCCATGCCATACACAAGTCATGTACCCAACATACCAGCTATGGGCTCAATCATCTTTAAAGTATAAGCCTCCACTTATATCAAAGTACATGAGTTGCACATGCATGGTTAGTGACTAACTTAGGATTGAGGTAAATCATACCATGAACTTCACAAGTGAATTAATTCACAAACGGATTTAGAATTAATTCATCTTAGGTCCAGTCCAATGCATCATTCTACCAATGAATACATCTACATCTCTACTCGTGAATCAACTACTCCAATAGCCAAGACTAGCCATCTCCCCAATTGGAATTGTGGACAACATAATAATCCTTCTCAATATTTGAATCAAATGCTCACTTTGATTCTTTTACGGGATTACGGCTCATTTAGATTATCTATTGAAGTAAATTATCTTTCTCGCAATGTAAACTTTCTCGCAATGTAAACTTTCTTACAATGCCATTTATCTTCAGTTTCAACATTAGACAATAAATGAACTAATATTTGTTTGTCACAATTTTGCTATGCATGCAAAATATAAAAGACATAAATATAAAAGAGATAATAGTGAAATGTGAAATTAACTTTATTTATTTATTCATCGTTCAAATAAATAGAAAATAGTTTCATATTTACTACAATATGGGCACATTTTTCAACATTTTGTAAGGTCCGTATGATACAAATTAGGCTACCAATCATGAGTTTTGATGTTCTATTAGTGTTAAATACGATTTATGTATGAATGATTAATATGTTAGATGCTAAGTATGATCTATTATAAGCTAAGTATGCTCTGGTATTTGCTAAGCATGATCTAAATCAGTTATAAAGACCATGTATGTCATATACATTTCTAATATTTGTTAGTTCTGCATGTGCATTGGGATGGGAGATATGTGTTTGGAGGAAGTGATGAGAGTTTAATTTATCTGCCTAATTTGGTGGCTCAGCCACATATATTTGTATTTGGCGGTATATGACCTTTTGATTCGACAGCTAAGCTGTAAATATTCTGAAAAGTGTCACACCGACACTAATTGGTGTGTAGGGTTGATTGGGCATTTAATACCCTTTATGATGTGTAGGGATGGTCAGAGATGATATGTAGCAGATGGGGGTAGGATTGTTAATCTGTATCTAATGTGTACTATTTTTGTTCTGTTTATAAAATATATCTAACTGATATCTAAGAGCATGTTTAAAATTATACCTGTGGTTTTTATTTTTATAAGTTACACACTAAGCTCGAAAGCTCACCTCTGTCTGTTTACTTTCAGGTATCCCCCAGACCTAGGACGGGTCGATGTGACGAGAGCTCGATTAAACAGCTTTAATTGTATTATTAAAAACTTAGTTTATACTATTTTGGTATTGTTAATCTATTTCAGACATTCAAGATTGTTTTGTTTTGAACTTTAAATTTTTGTTTTAAACTGTTTACTTGTTTTAAAATTTTAGCTATGCTATTAACAAAACATTGGATTTTCAAAATTCAAACTATGATATCCAAATTGAATCTAGCTAAGAGTACCACTACAAACAAAAGTGTTTTATAAAATTAAATGAAATCGACAAAATTAACAAACTGAGAAAGAAAGATATGTTCCTTTAAAATAAATTGGAATTGTTCTGTATTAAAAGCTTACGTTAGTGCTACAAGCTCAATTGGTTTTGTAACACTCCAAACCCGGTCAATACGCCACGACCGAATCTGGTATGTCACTAAGGAAAATAATTTTTGAAAGAATCGAATTAACAATTAAATTTTGTGAAAAACTCTTTGTAATTCTTTATTTGTGAAAATAAGTTAAAATTGAAATTTACTTCAAATTACATAAAACTTTAAAAATTAGTTGATAAATCATATGATAGAAAACATTTATATCTTTTAAGAAAATTGAAATATCATTTTGGAAAATCCGCTTGCAATTGAGTATAGAAACTTGAATTTTGGAAATCACTTAATCTGTTGAAAACATTTAACTTGTAATTTTACTATTAAACTATTCATGTTACCCGATGGTAAGATTTTTAAAACCATTTGGAGTTTTTAGTTTAGAAAACTTTGGGCTCAATTATTAAATTAACCAAGTAATTTAAAAGCCATATTTTAAACATATTCAAAACATAAAAATAATCCAAAACATAATTAAACAGCCTTATTACAAATCCATAAAAATATGAAACCGAATTAAAATAAAGTACCCAATTGGAAATTCATGTAAAACCAAATTTTATTGCATGGCCTCCTCGAGTTCATCCGCTCCTCATCCGCAAACTCACGAATCACCGAAAAGATAAGGAGAAGGTGAGTCACCAAGACTCATGCATATTCCTCTCGGGTAAATACCACATACTTACACAAATTATAACAAAGCAACATATATGTATAATGCACCCAACCTAGCCATCCATAACTCCTTTTCTACCCCGTGTGGTACCAAACCACCGGTGGTGCTAAACCACCGTGACCGAAGTCACGATATAAATGTGATACCAAATCACCGTGACCAAAGTCACGAATAATCCATCTGTGGGCCAACCCACGTGTGATACCAAATCATGGCGGCGATCCCATATCTCAAAAGTGGGGCCAACCCACGGTGGTGTTAACCACAGGACGAGTCGCTATGAGGTGCCAAACCTCCGTGTCCGAAGACACGAATGTGATACCAAATCACCGGTGGTGCCAAACCACTGGTGGTGCTAAACCACCGGTGACCAAGTCACGAATCATCAAGTTGTGGGGCCAACCCACGGTGATACCAAATCACCTGGCGACGATCCCATATCTCAAAAGTGGGGCCAACCCAAGGTGGTATTAACCACGTGGACGAGTCGCTATGAGGTGCCAAACCTCGGTGTCCTAAGACACGAATGTGATACCAAATCACTGGTGACCAAGTCACAGATCAATCTTCCCTCCTCTCATCATACCCGTGCAATATAACATAATAATTCGTGTATGCAGATGTCATGTATGCTAGACATATATCAAATATAAGTATAACATGAATTACCATCATAATCGATAGACATAAAACAACATAATCATGCTAATCAACCTCTAAGGGTATAACCGTAATTTTACCTACCAAGGGTATTTTCGTAATTTATCCACTAAGGGTATTTTCGTAATTTACCCACCAAGGGTATTTTCGTAATTTACCCACCAAGGGTATTTTGTAATTTACCAACCAAGGGTATTTTGTAATTTACCTACCTAGGGTATTTTGTAATTTACCCACCAAGGGTATTTTCGTAATTTACCCACCAAGGGTATTTTCGTAATTTACCCACCAAGGGTATTTTCAGTAATTTACCCACCAAGGGTATTTTAAGTAACTTACCCACCAAGGGTATTTTCGTAACTTACCCACCAAGGGTATTTTCGTAATCTACCTACCAAGGGTATTTTCATAATCTACCCACCAAGGGTATTTTCGTAATTTACCCACCAAAGGTATTTTCGTAATTTTGTACCGAATGGCCTTTCTAAAGGTGCAAGGTCGCTTGAGCGACTCAACTACCATTTTCGCCTTTTTCTGGATTTGTTGGGCCTAAAACCCGATTTCGCCCATTCGCCTACACGTGTGGCCCACCTAACACAAATCTATCCACGATATAAGCTCCACCTAGTCTAGTTCACTATATACTATATCATCATACAATTTATTCCAATTGGGCCTACGGGCCCATTGGGCCCACTTCGACCCATCGCATTCAAGCACCAACCCACAAGAATACTACCGATGGCCTCAACTATCGCGTTGAAGCCCCACACGCGCCAGACGCTCGTGTGGCTACTAATGCCGTGGACCAAGCACTTCCGGCATTTGTCGCTCTACAACTAGAGTAGAGAGTTACACACCGACAGATGTGGTGCTAAGCAAATACTGCGACCACTCCTCGTGCCCAACGCCCACCAAGGTATGTTAACCCTTCTCCGGCATGCTCTTTATATAGCTAGCTCTTCACCTTCATTCCTTGTATCTTTCCGATGTGGGATCCCTTCACAAGAGAGTTTAAATTCAACTGAAACTCTTACAATCCACTGCAAAATAAATACTCCCTTGCTTCTCATGAGATTCGAACCCGTGCTCCCTTATAACATAATCCACTGCTAGCCACTTTACCAACTAGCTCCTTGTGCCTCAAACCATGCAATTAAATATAACCCTATGGCCAAGGTCTAAATTCATTTAATAAAATAATCAAAAGGAATGCAAACGCTACAACTAGAACCTTGGACCTCCTTCCTTCCTTGTGGCGCCACTTTGCCACTACACCACACATACCACTTGTGTCATTTTCCTCCACATTTTATTCTTAAGGCCTACCCGCCAACCTCCAAGGTTTTTTTCACCTAAAACCAAAATTTTCCCAAAGCTAATATTTGATCCCGGACTTTATAGAAGCCCCTAACCTTCCAAAATCACTTATCTAAAAGGTCCAACTTGCACTTAAGCCGATCTCCTATTCTCCAAAAATTTTAAACGCTACTACGCCTAAGGCCCATTGGGCTCAATCCTACTAGGCCTAATTTGGGACGTTACAAATCTACCCTCCTTAAAGAAATTTCGTCCTCGAAATTTCCAACTAACTAACAAATACACGTCCTAACCTACCACACTACGCTCACGCTGCAAGCACTCGATCTAATAACACTAATAAACCAAATCTCAAACTTCTTTCTCATAACTAGATAACTAAACACAAAAGCAAATCGATATTTATACATACAATTTCTATATCCAAACCAAGCACACACAAAATAAATACCAAAAATACAGTCATAACATTGTCTTAACAAACATAAAATAAAGGAACTTACTGATTTGGATGCGGAGACTCAAGGTGCCATACTTCCAAACAACATGTATTTTCAAACAAACTTTTTTGAACCCCATAACCCACAAATGAAGTTTTTAAAACCTAGGCTCGATACCAATTTGTAACACCCCAAACTCGGTCAATATGCCACTAATAGAATCTGGTATGTCACTAAGGAAAATAATTTTGAAAGAATCAAATTAACAATTAAATTTTGTGAAAAACTCTTTGTAATTCTTTATTTGTCGAAAATAAGTTAAAATTGAAATTTACTTCAAATTACATAAAACTTTAAAACTTAGTTGATAAATCATATGATAGAAAACATTTATATCTTTTAAGAAAATTGAAATATCATTTTGGAAAATCCGCTTGCAATTGAGTATAGAAACTTGAATTTTGGAAATCACTTAATCTGCTGAAAACATTTAACTTGTAATTTTACTATTAAACTATTCATGTTACCCGATGGTAAGATTTTTAAAACCATTTGAGTTTTAGTTTAGAAAACTTTGGGCTCAATTATTAAATTAACCAAGTAATTTAAAAGCCATATTTTAAACATATTCAAAACATAAAATAATCCAAAACATAATTAAATGTGCCTTATTACAAATCCATAAAAATATGAAAACCAAATTAAAATAAAGTACCCAATTGGAAATTCATGTAAAACCAAATTTTATTGCATGGCCTCCTCGAGTTCATCCGCTCCTCATCCGCAAACTCACGAATCACCGAAAAGATAAGGAGAAGGTGAGTCACCAAGACTCGATGCATATTCCCTCTCCCGTAAATACCACATACTTACACAAATTATAACAAAGCAACATATATGTATAATGCACCCAACCTAGCCATCCATAACTCCTTTTCTACCCCGTGGTACCAAACCACCGGTGGTGCTAAACCACCGTGACCGAAGTCACGATATAAATGTGATACCAAATCACGGTGACCAAAGTCACGAATAATCCATCCGTAGGGCCAACCCATGTGTGATACCAAATCACCGGCGAGATCCCATATCTCAAAAGTGGGGCCAACCCACGGTGGTGTTAGCCACGAGACGAGTCGCTATGAGGTGCCAAACCTCCGTGTCCAAGACACGAATGTGATACCAAATCACCGGTGGTGCTAAACCACGGTGACCAAGTCACGAATCATCAAGTTGTGGGGCCAACCCACGTGTGATACCAAATCACCGGCGACGATCCCATATCTCAAAAGTGGGGCCAACCCACGGTGGTATTAACCACGAGGACGAGTCGCTATGAGGTGCCAAACCTCCGGTGTCCAAGACACGAATGTGATACCAAATCACGGTGACCAAGTCACGATATCAATCTTCCCTCCTCTCATCATACCCATGCAATATGACATAATAATTGTGTATGCAGATGTCATGTATGCTAGACATATATCAAATATAAGTATAACATGAATTACCATCATAATCGATAAACATAAAACAACATAATCATGCTAATCAACCTCTAAGGGTATAACCGTAATTTTACCTACCAAGGGTATTTTAAGTAATTTATCCACCAAGGGTATTTTCGTAATTTACCCACCAAGGGTATTTTCGTAATTTACCCACCAAGGGTATTTTGTAATTTACCAACCAAGGGTATTTTGTAATTTACCTACCTAGGTATTTTGTAATTTACCCACCAAGGGTATTTTCAGTAATTTACCCACCAAGGGTATTTTCGTAATTTACCCACCAAGGGTATTTTTGTAACTTACCCACCAAGGGTATTTTCGTAATCTACCCACCAAGGGTATTTTCGTAATTTACCCACTAAGGGTATTTTCATAATTTACCTACCAAGGGTATTTTCAGTAATTTACCCACCAAGGGTATTTTCAGTAATCTACCCACCAAGGGTATTTTTGTAATTTACCCACCAAGGGTATTTTCAGTAATTTACCCACCAAGGGTATTTTCGTAATTTTGTACCGAATGGCCTTTCTAAAGGTGCGGTCGCCTTGAGCGACTAACTACCATTTTCGCCTTTATGGGACCGTTGGGCCTAAAACTCGATTTTAGCCCATTCTGCCCACACGCCGTGTGGCCCACCTAACACAAATCTATCCACGATATAAGTTCCACCTAGTCTAGTTCACTATATACTATATCATCATACAATTTATTCCAATTGGGCCTCACGGCCCATTGGGCCCACTTCGCCCATCGCATTTCAAGCAACCCCAACCCACAAGAATACTACCGATGGCCTCAACTATCGCGTTGAAGCCCCACACGCGCGCCAGACGCTCGTGGTTACTAATGCCGTGGACTCCAAGACTTCAAAGATTTGCTTCTACTTAGAGTAGAGAGAGTTACACACCGACAGACTCGGTGCTAAGCCACTGCGACCACTCTTGTGCCCAACACCCACCAAGGTATGTTAACCCTTCTCCGGCATGCTCTTTATATAGCTAGCTCTTCACCTTCATTCCTTGTATCTTTCCGATGTGGGATCCTTCACAAGAGAGTTTAAATTCAACCTGAAACTCTTACCGCCCACTCTGCAAAATAAATACTCCTTGCTTCTCATGAGATTCAACCTGTGCTCCCTTATAACATAATCCACGCGCTAGCCACTTTACCAACTAGCTCCTTGTGCCTCAAACCATGCGCAATTAAATATAACCCTATGGCCAAGGTCTAAATTCATTTAATAAAATAATCAAAAGGAATGCAAACGCTACAACTAGAACCTTGGACCACCTTCCTTCCTTGTGGCCACTTTGCCACTACACCACACACACCACTTGTGTCATTTTCCTCCACATTTTATTCTTAAGGCCTACCCGCCAACCTCCAAGGTTTTTTTTTCACCTAAAACCAAAATTTTCCCAAAGCTAATATTTGATCCGGGACTTCATGAAGCCCCTAACCTTCCAAAATCACTTATCTAAAAGGTCCAACTTGCACTTAAGCCGATCTCCTATTCTCCAAAAATTTTAAACGCTACTACGCCTAAGGCCCATTGGGCTCAATCCTACTAGGCCTAATTTCGTGGATGTTACTGGGTTTCGAGATTTTCAAAATGAATCATGGTAACTTCTCTAGATCTGGCCATAACGTCTAGGCTGGGTTTAGAGTGTTACATTTGATGGTATCAGAGCCTAGGTTCACGAGTTTCACTACATATGTGCTTTTCAATTCATAGTAAGAATACAATTTTACATTCAAATAAATTCCATAAAATATATCATCATTTTCAAATATAAATATATCCCATATATAATTTAGTCCTTTATCCCTAATTTGATCTTAACTTTTCTTCTTTTTATCTTCATTCACATAATACACATACACAACATTTACACATCAATACAATACCCACACATTATTTTCATGCATATCAAATAAAATGTATAGGAAATTTCTTAAGAAAATCCTCATCTTCTTTACTTTAACCTTTCTCAATCCCAACTTTTCTTTTCTCTTCAAAATGTATTCTTGCTAGTTCCACCAAAAACTAATCATGTCATGAAGTTTCTATTGTTGTTTTTACTAAAATCTATGGTGGAAATTTGAGTTTAAAGCTTGGGATAGGTTAAAAATAAAGGACAACTAAAATGAGAGAAAATAAAACTTGAAGAAAATGGAGAGAGAGACGTGGAAGGGAAGCTTGAAGATGATGATTATGAATAAAACTTTTCTTCTTATTTTTCTTTCTACATCTTTCTATGCACTAAAAATATCTACTCATATTTCTTCTTCTTCTTCTTTTTACTATTTTGTCATTTTATTAATAAATATCTAATCATCATCATGCCACACAAGTGGTCCACATTGCATCACGAACACATCCACATCCTAATGTACTCTCATGGTCAAATTTCCCTTGTAGTCCTTCATCTTTTTCCCATTCATATAATCTAGTCTTTTATATTTCTAATTTTTACACTATAACTCAACACTTCGCACACTTTCACAATTTACTTCATTCCTTAAATTAATTTCCCTAAATTCAAAAGTCTTTTTAATTTCTTATAATACTCCAATTACCTTTTCTACTAATACTAATAATTATATTTTATCTACTCTAAAAATTTTGAACACTTGTCAATTCGAATCGACATTGTTTACATCTTGGGGGATGTCAAGGATGTTACAAAAACATGCACATATAGATATATACCATGGTGAGTAAACAAAATTCAGCCATTATCACTTTTATGATACAATATCTAACTTAAATATACCATTAGCATCCCAAAGACCTTATATAAACATGCTACAATGTCTTGATTCAAAAGAACATAATTCTATCTCCTTTGATAGTGTGAGCTTCTCCGCTAATCTGACTCAGCAAGTTCTACAAGGTGACAATATATAGGGAAGGAAATACAACCAGGGCAAGTATTAAGAATGCTTAGTTAGTTCAAATGGAGTTACTAAACTTACCTTGATCCATTAAAGTATAAAAAAATCATACATTTTGGCATTCAAAAGTGGCTATTCTTGGCACATTTTGGCACATCTAAGTACATGTCAACATGATCAACTAAATAAGTTAATCACATTTACAAATCATGAGAAATATCTAGGACTTTAAGGCAATCCAATACTTATCACATATCAACTATCAAACATATATTATCTCATATTCAATTTGCATTTAAGTTTCCATTTCCATTTCATTGAACATTTCCCGATGAAAATATAGTAAAATGGACTCTGATACATGAGAATGAGTTGGCTCACACAAGCTGACATTATATCGAGGTTACTCATCCGGGCTAAACCTACGATATGTATAACCTGAGAATCTGAAACAAATGTTAGATCTTGTAATAACATGAAAAATCCCTGATCAAATGCGCGTATAATCCTAATGGTATGCCTCGTCTTCTACTAGCCACCAATGGGCAGTTCTATCGAGTTCGCGTCTTCTTGTTCGGTTTCAGTCATGTCGTTGGTGCCTCATTTCTCCGATTCACCAAAATTTTAGGTTACAAAAGCTCCTAGTCCATTTCAATCTCATATGAATTTTCATAAATTTACAATAATTAAAAAAATTAAAATAAACCTACATGGAGATGATAGTTCATGATCCAATCACAAACCCAAACTTTATGAGAAACCTAAAATACAATTAATCTAATTTCTAAGAATCACAATCTTCGAAAAAATTACTTTATAACATAATATATAAAATAATTCTTACATTCATCCACATGCATAATAATCCAAAACATGCATGCAATTTAAGAATGTCACTTATTATATCAATGTAATCAAAGAAAGAAAAAAAAAGGGAAAATTTGGTATTAGATTATATTGTAAACATAGCACAATCGGCTCTGATACCAATTAATGAAAAAATTAATTTTAAAAAATAGTGTTTTTAGGCACAATAGTAGTTTGAATTTTTTCTTTAAAATCAAGCTATTGTGGCATTTATAGCAATAAACATTAACTAAAATTATATATGTGTCTTGTATGAGGCGATTAAGTCAATTCTGGCTTTCTACCAAACAACTTTCTTCACTATTCTCGAACCACGAACTGCTTTGAGTGTGGGCTCACAGTATCACAAACCAATCATACAAAATGAAAACTTTATTAACATTCAGTAGGAAAGCTAAATCTATCTAGAACTTGAATTATATGTCTTTCCTAGAAAATAGAATTCATTCTGTAAAATAAATTATCACTATTTTCTGAAAAATAACGACGTAAATAATGATGTTTAAAGCTTAACTCATAGTTCCTATTTATAGAGAATCAATACAAGAGTTCTTTTGAATAAGATTTCATTAAATAATAATATTTTAATAAAAAATACAACTTCTACTCTAAGTAAAAGTATAGGGAGCGATGACATGCCTTAGGGATACATTAGGGTTATCGCCCATTGCTTATATTATGACCCTATTGGGCTTTTTATGTACTAGATTTAATTATAGGCCAAATTTGAAAAAAAAAATGTTGATTTTAAAAAATATTTAGGGTTTTGGGCCAATTTCTAGGATATTGAGGGAAATAGACCAATTTTAGGGAGAGAAGCAGAAAATGCGCCCTGTAAGATGCGCTTTTCTAAATTTTTAACACATCAACTCCTTTGGTTAGATGGTTAAATGTCAATGGTTTTGTCTTTGAGTCCTAGGTTTAGGTCCTCTCCTACTCACATTTGTATTTTTACTTCATCTTGTTTCAAGCTTTACTTTTAATTTTAATTATTATTTTTAACACATTAGCTCCTATGGTTAGATGGTTAATTAATAGTGATTTTATCATTGAGTCTCAAGTTTGATTTCTCTTCTAAGCACATTTGTAATTTTTTTATTTCATGTTGTTTCAAGCTTTTTTTATTTGTAATTAATCAATATATTGTTTTCAAGATTTTTATTTTAATTCATATTTTAAATTAATAACTCTTTTATTTATAAAATCATATAATTATTTCTACATATCATTATTTTTAGTAAATATAATTTTTATGTGTAATATTTATTTTTCAATCCATATCATGAGTATAGTAAATTTTAGAATTATATATATTTTTCTATGTGTATTTGAAATAATTATTTGAAATATTTCACATCTAAAATTATTTGAAATATCATACCCATATGTAGATGAAAAAACAATGATATTTAAAATATTTTACATATAAATATTTGAAATAATTATTTAATTTTATAATATTAGAATTCATCATACCCACAATATAGGTGGAGAAAATAAATATTTGACATATAAATATTATATATAAAGAAAATTATATCAAAAATTAGTTGATGTTTTAAAAATAAAATATATTTAACATAATGATAAATATCAATTTTATCAAAAATATATTTTTATTATATAATTGACAATAATTATTTGATTTTATAAATAAATGAGTTATTAATTAAAAGATAAATTGAAAATAAAAAGAAGTTGAAAACAATATGTTTGTTAATTAAAAACATTAATTAAAAAAGCTTGAAAAACATGAAATAAAAAATGCAAATGTGCTTAGAAAAGGAATCAAACTTGGGACTCAAGAATAAAATCACTATTAAATAACCATCCAACTAAAGAAGCTAACACATTAAAAATAGTTTTTCAAAATAGAAGTAAAGCTTGAAACAAATGAAATAAAAATACAAATATGAGTAAAAGAGGAATTAAACTAGAAATTCAAAGACAAAATCACTAACATTTAACCATCTAAACAAAGAAGCTAATGTGTTAAAAAATCAGAAAGTGCGCACGCGTTTTCAGTGATAGGACGCGTTTTCACTGCATGTCACTGAAAACGTGCCTCGTAGGATGCATTTTCTATTTCTCTCTAAAATCAGCCTATTTCCTTAAATATTCGAAAAATTGGCCCAAAACCTTTTTTTTTTAAAACTAGCTTTTTATTATTATCAAATTTAGCCCGAACTATATGTGTTATCTAGACTTTTCTCCAACACTTATAATTTTTTTAACCCAATATTTATTTTCTATTTCTTAATATATTATTTATTTAACCAATTAATTTAATTAGCTAAATTAATTTCTCAATCCAATTCTAATTCTGTTAAAGTCATGGCAGCTTTACTGTATTAGAATCTACGAAGAAAACATATTTAATTGTCCTGTTCAACGAATTCGTGATGGCTAATTTATTTAATTTTTACTTTGAACTTCAATTATTTAATTACAATTAATTAAATAATAATTCGAAGAACTAAAATTAATTTCTAAGTCATCTTTTGTAACACCCCAAACCCGGCCTAGAAGTTAGGCCCAAATCTGGCGTGTCACATGGGAGTGTTTTTCGAAACCATATTTCTTGTTGTTAAAACTTGTTTGAGAGTTAAAGCCTCTTTGTTAAAACTCAAAACACTTAAGCAATTTTTATCCACTTGAAAACGTAATTACTTTTAAAACCTTATCTGTTGCAGAAGCATATTTAAAATAAACAATTTATGAAAACGTGATGTTTAAAAATTGAGTTGCAGAAGCATTTTGAAAACGTTGCGGAAACGTAGTGTTTTAAAGACAGCTACCATTTTGGAAATCGTATTCCACTTTTAGCAGTTATAAAACATCATAAATAAATATCACAAATAATAAGTTAAAAATAAAGAGGCCTTATTACAACCCAAATCAAAATATTTAAAAGTAAATAATCAAAACAGAAAGCATAAGCAGTGTGTGGTCTTCTCCGAGCCCCTCGCAGCTCCAATCCGTCTAAGGCTGGGGATTATTTGCACAGTTAAAAACGGGGTGAGTTTATGAAAACTCAGTGTGCAATCCCCTTACTAGAGTAATAGTTAGTATACAAAAACAGTCTAGGCCAAAGCCCTTTAACCGTAACAGTACATTCCAGATCAAAGCATACATGGACCAAAGCCCACTACAATATCATTTGGGTCACAGCCCATAACAGCATCAATTGGGCCTAGCACAAACCAATGACAGAACAAGTGGCCTAAGTCCAATACAGTGACAGATCTCATAAACAGATATGCAATAGTATGAGGATGCATCCCACCCGATCCAGCCAACACACCACCTGTACCAACCCTACACTTACGTGGGGATAAAATCACCCATCCAGCCAGCACACCAATGTTAGCACTGGTTGCGGCCCTAACCAAAATTGCAGCAAAGCTGCTAGTATATATATGCGGCTCTAAGCCTTCAGTATAGGTATTATAATTGGCACAAAGCCATCAGTAACTGTATTATGTTTGGCACATAGCCATCAGCTACGGTAATATAATCGACACACAACCTTGGGTAAATATGATTGACACAAAGTCATCGATATATATGTTAGGCACATAGCCACAAGTAAATACGATTGGCACAAAGCCATAATCAAGATGGCACAAAGCAATATTTAGGTTGGCATAGAGCCATAACCAGATTACGCGGCTTTAAGCCGTCCATCGATCCACAGTCGTCTCATGCGACCCGTGCGACCTTAACAGATCAATACTGGATCCATAGTCGTCATGCGACCCGTGTGACCCTATCAGAATTTTCCTCCATATCAATGTCCCAACCCCATGCAATATGTCATTTATGTCATGCTCAATCATTACACGTGTATGCAAAATGGCCATGCTCGGTAACAGTCATTTACACACAAATTAAAAGCATATCAGTCACACAACCACGGTCAAATCAGTTAAAACACAGTCATACATTCACAGTTAAATCAGTCATAGTCCTAATCAGTCAGTTACTCGTAAGGGCAAAATAGTCATTTTACCCTATAAGGGTATTTCGATAATCCTACCCTACAGGGGTATTTCGGTAATTCTACCCTACAGGGGTATTTTGATAATTTTACAAATCAAGGGTATTTTGATAATTTACAAACCGAGGGTATTTTAGTAATTTTACAAATCGAGGGTATTTTGGTAATTTCACAAATCAAGGGTATTTTGGTAATTTTACAAATCGGGGGTATTTCGATAATTTTAAATCGATGGTATTTCAGTAATTTCATAAATTAGGGGTATTTCGATAATTTTGAAAATCGAGGGTATTTTAGTAATTTTACAAATTGAGGGTATTTCAGTAATTTCATAAATCGAGGTCTCATCGACCCAATAGAAGGTCCACCATCGCTTTGAGCGACTTAAGACCTAAACAGTCACAACAGTGTAAATGGGCTTAAGGCCCATTACTCAGCCCAAGTGGGCCACACGAGCCCAAAAATAGCCTCGGCTATACGAACAGTAGAGTTCAAACCAATAGAAACCATATAACATGCATTTTATCCGTGTGGGCCCACACAGCTCAAGTTCAAACCAATAGAAACCATATAACATGCATTTTATCCGTATGGGCCCACACAGCTCATTGTCCAAAAATAACCCTAGCTCATTGCCCACACGGCTCGGTCTAACATTTACCACAATATGTAAATTCAATCTGTGTGGGGCCTACATAGCCCATTTCGGCCCATCGAGGCCCATAACAGCCTCTACAGTCCTATGCCTAAGATTTGTAGGCTCGAATCACCACACTTGCAATCGTCACGCTTGTGTGGCATCAAACGTCATATTTTGACTCTTTGACTTTTTGACTTTTTGGCCAATCAACAATAGAGCACAAAGTTACACACCTGATTGCAAGCTTTGCGAAAACCTAGAACACCAACCTACACTTAACCCAAAAATTACAATCAATCTTCCATGCATTAATGATCGAAAGCACTTAATCCCCAGAAGGATATTCACTACCATACCTTAACTGAGTACCAAGCGATCTATTGCCCTTAGATCGCTGACTAAGGAATGATCACCCATCCTTAGTACAACTTGCATGATATCTTAACCTCTTTAACTATTACCATGAACAAAAAATAACTAGAACCGAAGTAACTTACCACTACGTAGAACTAAGAACGATCGATAGAAGAAATCGGCCTATACCTACACGTAAGAGCCGAGACGCTTGTACCCTTTTTTTCATGAATCGGCAACACAGGAAGATGTTAGAAGAAAATACCACAACGGTGGAGAGAAACAAGAGTAAACCAAGAACACTTACCGATTCATTAGAGAACCCTTACTAGCCAAAAACAGAGTGAATGACTAAGGGGAAATTGTTTGACTAACCCAACACACAGAAGGAGAAGAGAACCGAAACAATAGAAATGAGGGGGAAAGAGTAGATATATTCGGTCAAGGACAATGACCGATTGGAAGAAAGGGAGCATGGAGGTTCGACAAAGGTAAAGAATAATTAAGGGAATAAATAATCGGTAATAGCAACCTACTCAAAATATGCCAGAGTATTCTACTAAGAAAAAGGGAAAAACAATTGGCCTCCAAGAGAGCACAAGATGAGAAAGAAGAGAATAAAAGAATAAGTTGCACTAAAGTCGGCTAATAGTTAATGGTAAAAAAGAAAAGACTCGGTTGAAGAAAATGCAAAGAATAATTCCAGCACTAAAGAACAAAAGAGTCGAATTTGGAAATAGAAAAGCAAAATTCGGCAATGCCCCCTTATTAATCCTCGAAGCAGGCGATGAGAAAAACCTTCCTATCCAAATTTTCCTAGGCTTCCTATATCAATTCGGCACAAACCCTCATCAATTCAAACTCTACCTTTTTCTCCATAAATCACTCCCTTAATTCTCCCCTAAAATCTCTCCACATTTTCCTCTTCCAAATCCCCAACAACTATCATCCATATCCCATGATACTCTCCCTTTTACCAAGTCCACAACCGCTCCAAAAGTTTGAATCCACCACAACTCTTTCCATCCATGCTGCAAAATAAAACCTCCCTTGCTCCTCAAGAAACTTGAACCTCAGACCACAAGCTTCACTCCTTACGCCACCTGCCACTAAGCCAGAAGCTCCTCTTATGTCTCAATTTAATCTTAATTACTTAAAAGGCTTGCAACTAGGAGGCATGGTTCCCTTAATGCTAAAAATAAAAAATTTTCCATATGACATGGCTTGAACCCAAGACTTCATTGAAGCCCCATAACCTTCCAAAATTACTCTCCCAATAGATCCTTCATGCAAAAGTGCCATTTTCTTATTCTCAAAAATTTTAAACACTCCCATGCCCAAGGCCCAATAGGCCCAATTCTACTAAGCCCAAAAATTCGGGGCGTTACATCTTTTGTACTTTAGTGAGAACATTCATTCATTGCAAGGAATGATACATACGATCTATTTCTCTTACTTCATCGTTTTCATTCATTTCTTATCATTGGTTCTACATGCAATTCATTTTTAGTTATCTGGAGATAGTAGAGGGACTAATTTGACATATATAATTAGGATTCAATTAATTGTTAATTAAGTCTCACTTTTCACCTATTAATTACAACACTATTTAGTCATGAAGTTATTCCACTAAAGTATCATGATTGAGCTTTCCCTTATTTTATATCATTACGAAAGCTACTCAATAAGTGTTCGTCCAATAACATTATCTTAAGTGTGTTACCCGTATAAGATATCCTTAATCTCTTTAGGATAAATTTGTTCTCCCAATATGATACTATTTTATCTTATGGTAATCATTACATCTTCCTTCATGAAAAGTCAATTACTATCAAATAGTAATTAAATATTTTATCATTAAGACAAATGACTCATGGCCAAGTTACTTTTCATCTATAATATAATGTCGATTAGAGGATGCTATTCAATGTATTGTTAGTCCAATCAGTCACATCTATGTCTCTCTCATCTGGTAATCATTCGCTTCAATACTCAAGATAAGGTATCTCTCTAATTGGACTTGATAGACAACATATTAGTCTTTCAATTGATTTTCTCAATTCTGATTACACTAAGGATGTTTTTAGATTATCTACTAATATAGATTGTCTTTCAGTATTATGATCCAACCATGTAATATCGCTTTAATATTAGTTAAACATTAGATAATCAGTGAACCAATATTTCTTTTCATTTTGGTTTAAGTGCAAAAACCTTTGCAGACAATATATAAAGATCTTAATGATCTTATGTAACCTCTACCTGTAAAACCCTTTACATGCAACCCAACCTAGACATTAGACCCAAATTCGGGAGATTACATCAGCCATCGAAATGTCTTGCAGAATTATCGAAGTTTTAAAAACAATTTAATTTTAAACATTTATTTATTTTTAGAAGGAAGTTTTGGTCTCTTTTCAGAAAAACTAAGGGTTTCAAGAAAAAAAAAGATTAAGTTTAACATATTCATTATAACGATGTTTACTATTGAAAGCTTGGTTGAAAATCTAAATTACTTTCTTAACAAAACATATTTACAACTTAGCAGGGGAAAAATGATATTAACGTAATTTTAATAAAAACCATGTTTCATGCTTTATTAGATAAAATTCATATTCTAATAGCTTAAATGATTTAAATGTCATGCATCCCTAAGTAAAAATCGTAAACTAAGTCCCATGAGACAATAATATTAATTTAGTTTTAAATAACCTGAATTATAAAATTATCAGTCTAAAATACTTTTATATAGAAATCAATATTCTGAGCCAAGCCCTCTGAATGTCGTGCCTGTGTCCTAATCCGAGAAGCATATTGATTCAAATTACATAGCTTAAATCACATTTAACAAATTTAATATATCAGAATAACATAACAGTTTTCACAATGTATAAGCAAAAACACATATACCATATCATATTGAAAATTTTTAGAATTTCAAGCACATGCTTTACGGATGCAAACAAATTCGATTTAACAAATAAGATCCTACCCACCGCTACACACCATACGAGTTCCCCAAAACTCATACATCCTACACATCGGGTTGTGGATGAACCACCAAATGTTGTAGGTTAATATGCTGCCAGATGGTTGTGAGTATACAATATAATTACAAATAAAAGCTTTCATATAATAGGTGGGTAAACCACCTAAAGTTACAAGTTAATACACTACCAGATGGTTGTGAATACACAACTTAATTGCAGATAAAAGCTGTCAGATAATATATGGATGAAACACTAGATTTGCATATTTATAGTCTGCTAGAACTTTCTTGTCCCAACCCATGCAAAAAAATAAGGCATGCTTAAAACAGAGCATAACAGAAAAAATATTATGATTAGAAATAATCAAATATTACAGCAATAAATATGATTCCAATCAATTAATTTAATGGCAAAATCGTATATTCTTCAAACATTTAATTTAGTTGTGTCATAAGGTATGATATACGAAAATATAAGTATAGATACAATTAATATGATTACTCACAGTTCATGCAATTGGGTATATATTTAATACTAATACGGTCAATTAAATCATGGATTCAAGGATTATTAAAACTATTAGGGGCTTAATTTCATAAATTAAACATTAAAATAGTTCAGGGATCAATTAGGGACTAATCTGAATAAATCATAAAATTTCTAGTTCAAAATTGTAAATTCTAAAAAATAGGGGCACATGGCCATTTGGCCAGGATGTGTGGGATGGCTCAGGCCATGTGGAAGGGTTACATAGCCGTGTGACCAAGTTGTGTAACAAAAATTAAGCTACATGCGAGATACGACCGTGTGGACATGTAACGCCCCAATTTTCTTATTTCGGCTTTTGTAATTTTGAGACATAAATATCTGTCTGCTTGAGTGGTTAAGTGTTCTAGGTGTGTGTGGGAGGTCCCAAGTTCAAGCCTTGACTTGGGCAAATTTTGGTATTTTTATGAATAAAGCCCAAACTCTAGTTAGTAGGCTTATAAGTAAAAGTTGTAAGTAATTAACAGAATGGGCCTGCTGGTCTGGTGGCTAAGTGGAGTGTTAGGGTTGTTGGAGGTTGGGAGTTTGAATCCCTGCATGAGCATTATTTTTCCTGTCATGTCCAGAGTGTTTGTGTTGGACTGAAAATATGATTGTAGGGAGTTTAGGAGAAAAATAAAGGATTAGGGAGGGGTTATTAATTTTCTAATTACTCTGTTTCTTCTTTGAAATTTTTGGCCAGCACCATTCCTTTTCCTCTCTTTGCTGTCGAGACTGTAACGACCCGAATTTGGGCCTAGTAGAATTGGGCCTATTGGGCCTTAGGCGTAAGAGCGTTTAAAATTTTTGAGAACAAAAGAACAGCCATAATGCATAGGTGAGTGATTTTAGAAGGCTAAGGGGTTTCTATGAAGTCTCGGGTTCAAACTTGAGCTTTAGGAAAATTTTGATTTTAGGTGAATAAAACCCTAAGAGTTAGTAAGTAGGCTTTAAGAATAAAATGTGGAGAAAAATGGCACAAAAAGGAGTTGTGGTCTAGTGGCAAATGACGCCACATAGGAGACAAGGGAATGACGCCACACAAGGAAGCAATGGGTCCAAGGTTCAAGTCTTGGCGCTTGTATTTCATTTTGATTTATTTTTAAGTGAACTTAGACTTTGGCCCATAGATTTTTATTTAGTTGCGCATGATTTCAGACACAAGAGGAGCTTGTGGCTTAGTGGCTAGCAGTGTGGATTATGCTATAGGGGAGCCTGAGTTCGAATCTCATGACAAGCAAGGGAGTATTTATTTTGCGGATTGGATGGCCAGAGTTTGTGTTGGATTTAAACTCTGCTAAAGGAGGGATCCCACATCGGAAAGCTAGCAGGAGGGAAGGTGAAGCTGGCTTTAAATAGAGCAATCTATGAGGAGAGGAAGCATACCTCGGTTGGCGTTTGGGCATAGGAGCATTCGGAGTGCGGGATAGCTTCAGACTCCTATCAAGTGTGTATTTTTCCCTACCCTAACTGTAGAGCAGCAAATGCCGACATGTCGGGCACACAGTAATGGTAGCCACACGAGCGTGCGAGCGCACGTGTGGGGGCTTCGACGCGATAGTTGAGGCCATCATGAGTATTCTTGTGGGTTAACCTTGTTTGGGCCATGATGGGCCAAAAAGGGCCAAGTGGGCCCAATGGACTCGAGGCCATATGAATAAATTATATGATTGTGTAGTAGATAGTGAACTGGTCTATGTGAATCTCATATCTGTGGCTAGATTTGGGCTAAATGGGCCACACGAATGTGTGGGTCCATTTGGGCCAAGAATGGGCCTTAGGCTCATTTGCATTGTTATCTCTGTTTAGAATACCCTTGAAGGGTAAATTACCAAAATACCCCGATTTGCAAAATTACTGAAATACCCTCAGTTTATGAAATTACCAAAATTTCTTCTGTTTACAAAATTATCGAAATATCCCTGGTTTACGAAATATCGAAATACCCCTGGTTTGCAAAATTATCGAAATACCCTGGTTTGCAAAATTATCGAAATACCCTTGTAGAGTAGAATTACTTAATTACCCCTGTATGATAGAATTATCAAAATACCCCTAAAGGGTAGGATTACCGAAATACCCTTATAGGGTAAAATGACTATTTTGCCATTGGAGGTAAATGATAGATTTAGACTGTGTTTTAACTAATTTGACTGTGGTCGTGTGACTGATGTGTTTTTAATATATGTTTAGATGATTTTTACTGAGCATGGCCATTTTGCATACATGTGTAATGATTGAGCTTGACCTACACGACATATTGCATGGAGTTGGGATTTGTATTTTGGAGGAAGCACTGTACTGGTGGCTATGCCACGTTTTACTAATTTAGTGGCTTTGCCACGTATACTGATTCTAGTGCCTCAGCCACATATACCGTTATTAGCAGCAAGGCTGTAATATTAGAGAGCTTGGCTCTGTGCCATCTTGATTATGGCTTTGTGCCAATCGTATTTACCGTGCCTATGTGCCTAACAGATATTGATGTCTTTGTGTCGATCATATTTACCCAAGGCTGTATACCGATTCTATTACTGTCCCTGATGGCTATGTGCCAAACATAATACAGTTACTGATGGCTCTGTGCCAATTATAATACCACTATTGAAGGCTTAAGAGCCGCATAAGTTTATACTGGCAGCTCAGTTGCATTTCTTGGTGTGTAGGGTTGGGTGGGTTGACTTGGTCCCCACATGGAGTGTAGGGCTGGTATGGGTGGAGTGTAGGGTTAGATTGGGGTGGGATGCATCCTCATACTATTACATATCTGTTTATGAGATCTGTCACTGTACTGGACTTAGGCCACTTGTTCTACTATTGGTTTGGGCTAGGCCCAATTGATTCTGTTATGGGCTATGCCCCAAATGATATCGTGGTGGGCTTTGACTCACATTTGCGTTGAACTGACTATACTATTACTATTAAAAGGGCTTTGGCCTAGACTGTTTAGGTTTATGTTTCTGTATACTGACTGTTACTCGGGTAAGGGGATTACACACTGAATTTTCACAAACTCACCCTTTTTTAACTATGCAGGTAATCCCTCGTCTTAGAAGATTTGGAGCTGCGAGGGACTCGGAGGTGGCCACATGCCAGACATGCTTTAAAGTTAAACTTAGCAACTTTATTTCATTTTATTTTAATTCAATGGATAAATAATTTTGTAATAATGCCTTTTTATTTTTAACTTATTATTTCTGATATTTATTAATGATGTTTTCTAACTGCTAAAAGTGGAATACGATTTCTAAAACGGTAACTGTTTTCAAAACACTACGTTTTCAAAATGCTTCTGCAACTCTATTTCTAAACATCACATTTTTGTAAATTGTTTATTTCAAATATGTTTCCACAGCAAACAAAGTTTTAAAGATAATAATGTTTTCTAAGAATGATTTCTAATAAACCACATTTTGAAAATAAGTAAACAAAATCTGAGGTTTTGAATAGAAGAAAGTTTGAAGTTCTTTAAGAAGGGTTTCTAATGAAAGCATGAGTTTTGAAAAACTCTTCAATATGACACGCCAGATTTAGGCCTAACTTTTAGGCTGGGTTTGGGGTGTTACATTTAATGGTATCAGAGCCCGGTTGCAAAACTCGACTGTGGAATGGGTTTTGAAAACTTTTTCAAATCTGTTTAAATTTTTAACTTAAGAAATGATAGTGTTACTGAAAGAATGGCACACCGAGTCTCCGGCACCAAATCCGTAAGTTTCGACCTTATACTCTATTTTATGCTGTAATAACTGTATTTTTGGTATTTATTTTGTGTGTAGCTTGTTTGGATGTGATGTTTGAATATAGAAATTGTATGCATATGTGATAAATATCTGTTTGTTTCTGTGGTTAGATGGTTGATTGTGTGCAAGAGGTTTCAAGATTAAGTTAAAAGTGTTGTAGTGTTATTGGGATGAGAGAGAGCAGCAAAAGCGTAGGGGGATAACCTGTGTTGTGCGGCTATTTTATAGTTGGAAATTTCAAGGACGAAATTTCTTTAAGGGGGTAGATTTGTAATGACCCGGATTTGGGCCTAGTGCAAGTTTTAAGTCTTGGCGCTTGCATTTCATTTTGATTTATTTTTAAGTAAACTTAGACTTTGGCCCATAGATTTATATTTAGTTGCGCATGATTTCAGACACAAGAGGAGCTTGTGGCATAGTGGCTAGTAGCGTGGATTATGCTACAGAGGAGCTTGAGTTCGAATCTCATGACAAGCAAGGGAGTATTTATTTTGTGGATTGGACGGCCAGAGTTTGTGTTGGATTTAAACTCTGCTAAAGGAGGGATCCCACATCAGAAAGCTAACAAGAGGGAAGGTGAGAAGCTGGCTTTAAATAGAGCAATCTATGAGGAGAGGAAGCATACCTCGGTTGGCATTTGGGCATAGGAGCATTCGGAGTGCGGGATAGCTTTAGACTCCTATCAAGTGTGTATTTTGCCCTACTCTAACTATAGAGTGGCAAATGCCGAAATATCGGTCACACGATAATGGTAGCCACACGAGCGTACGAGCGCAAATTACCAAAATACCTTGATTTGTAAAATTACTGAATTACCCCCAGTCTATGAAATTATCGAAATGCCCTCAATTTACAAAATTACCGAAATAACCCTGATTTTAAAATTATCGAAATACCCTAGTTTGTAAAATTACTGAAATACCCCTGTAGGGTAGAATTATTGAATTACCCTTGTATGGTAGAATTATTGAAATACCCCTGAAGGGTAGGATTATCGAACTACCCTTATAGGGTAAAATGACTATTTTGCCCTTGGAAGTAAATAACTGATTTAGACTGTGTTTTAACTGATTTGACTATGGTTGTATCACTGATGTGTTTTTAATATATGTTTAGATGATTGTTACTGAGCATGGCCATTGTGCATACATGTGTAATGATTGAGCATGACATACACGACATATTGCATGGGGTTGGGATTTGTATTTTGGAGGAAGTACTGTACTGGTGGCTATGCCACATTTTACTGATTTAGTGGCTTTGCCATGTATTCTGATTCTAGTGGCTCATCCACATATACCGTTATTAGCAGCAAGGCTGTATTATTGGAGAGCTTGGCTTTGTGCCATCTTGATTACAGCTTTGTGCCAATCATATTTACCCGTGGCTATGTGCCTAACAGATATCGATGACTCTATGTCGATCATATTTAACCAAGGCTGTGTACAGATTATATTACCATCGCTGATGGCTATGTGCCAAACATAATACAGTTACTGATGGCTCTGGACCAATTATAATACCGCTATTGAAGGCTTAAGAGCCGTAAATGTTTATACTGGTAGCTCGGCTACATTTCTTGGTGTGTAGGGCTGGGTGGGTTGACTTGGTCCCCACATGGAGTGTAGGGCTGGTACGAGTGGAGTGTAGGGTTGGATTGGGGTGGGATGCATCCTCATACTGTTGCATATCTGTTTATGAGATCTATCATTGTACTGGGCTTAGGCCACTTGTTCTACTATTGGTTTGGGCTAGGCCCAATTGATTCTGTTATGGGTTGTGCCCCAAATGATATCGTGGTGGGCTTTAACTCACGTTTATGTTGAACCGATTGTATTATTATTGTAAAAGGGCTTTGGCCCGCACTTTTTAGGTTTACATTTACGATCATCGTGTTACTCGGGTAAGGGATTACACACCGAGTTTTCGCAAACTCACCCTATTTTTAATCAAGTGTAATCCTCGGTCTTAGAGGATTTGGAGTCATGAGGACTCTGAGGTGGCCACACATCGACATGCTTTAAAGTTAAACTTAACGACTTTATTTCATTTTATTTTAAGTCATTGGATTAATAATTTTGTAATAATGCCTTTTTTATTTTTAACTTATTATTTTTTTATATTTATTTATGATGTTTTATAACTGCTAGAAGTGGAATACGATTTCCAAAACGAAGTAACTGTTTCCAAAACACTACATTTTCAAAATGCTTCTACAACTCTATTTCTTAACATCACATTTTCATAAATTGTTTATTTTAAATATGTTTCCATAATAAACAAGGTTTTAAAGATAATTAAGTTTTTCAAGAATGATTTCTAATAAACCACGTTTTGAAAATAAGTAAACAAAATTTGAGGTTGTGAATAGAAGAAAGTTTTAAGTTCTTTAAGAAGGGTTTCTAATGAAAGCATGGTTTTCGAAGAACTCTTTAATGTGACACGCCAGATTTGGGCCTAACTTCTAGGCTGGGTTTAGGGTGTTATAGAAACTCTTCCCACCCTTTTTTTTTTGGTTTCTTCTTCTATTAACTCGTTTGGTTCTATACGACATCGACATGATCGGTAAGTTTTATTTATTTTTATCTTGGTTATGATCATGGATAAGTGACTTAAGAAAAGTGGTTATTTTAATTGTTAGGAGTTAATCAAAGGGCTGGAGATTAGCCATTAACGGTGTGAGGCTGTAAAGTTCTTGCTGTTCATTTGGAGGTAAGTGTTAAGTGGTTATGTTGATTCATTGTTGGAACGATGGATCCGTTGAAACTGTGGTTATAGGCTAAATCTGAGATTTGTTATGTCAATTATAGGTTGGGGATTGCTCGGGATTGCGTTCACATCGATTCAAAACCAAGTGTATACCTAGAAAAGTAAAAAATATGGTTTCGACGAAAGCTAAAAATCTCTCTGTCTACGCCACACGGGTGTGTAGTCGCCCCTATGGTAGGCTGTGTGCATGACTGTAAGTCACCACATGGCCGTGTGATTGACGAGCCAGGCCGTGCGCGAGTGACATGGCCGTGTGACGGTTGGGCAAGGCCATGTATGAGACACGAACTCAACTAATTGGGCCGTGTGGGCTCACACGGGCGTGTGAGATTCTGGGCCAGGCTGTATGATCCACATAGCCAAGGCTAATTTGGGCCGTGTGGGCCATATGGGCAGGCCACATGGGTGTATGAGCCTATTTTTCTGTAATGTTCTGTAAGGTTGTATGGGCCGCCCTAGTCGACTGTGGACCTAATGTAGGGTCGGTAAGCCTTACCTAGACCTCTAATTATGTGACTTAACTTTATGATTTTTATATTGAGCATGGATTCTGATATCTGAGTGTATGAGCTGTGTTGCATAATAGTATGACATTTTATGTATGTTGCATTGCATCGGGGTGGGTTGATGATTCTGAGGAAGTATCTGAAAGGCTCTCAAGCCTGTTATTTGGCAGCTCAGCTGCAATCTTCTAATTATGTGCCGCATTTGGTACAACATGGTGTGTAGGGATGGGTGGGTTGATTTTATCCCCACATAGTGTGCAGGGTTGGACGAAGTTGGTGTGTAGAGACTGGTGGGTAGGACTCTGTTATTCGGTTCGGATATGCATATTATGTCTGAATTGAGCTAAGGCCATAGATTATATCTGATTCTGTGTCTGAGTAGGCTAAGGCCTACACCGTATCTGTAATGGGCTCAGACCCAAACTGTAAAATTACGTCTGTTATCTAATTTTACTGTGTGTATGTTTTCTGTGGGGATTACACACTGAGTTTGCAAAAACTCACTCTTGCCTATTTAATCTATTCAGGTAATCCCCATTAGTAGATGGGTCGGTGCAGTGGAGGACTCGGCGGTGACCATGGTTCTAGACCTTTACGGTTATTAATTTTATTCATGCTTTAATTATGTTTGGGAAAAGTTTATGTAATATGGCCTTTAGGGATTTTTGTTTAAAGTTAGGATTTTTATGTTATAACTATTAGCAGTAGGATAAAACGCAAGTTTTCAAAGTAAATAAATATTTTATCAAATACACACGAATTTGGAAAATTGCTTTTAAAAGCTTTCGCAATGTATAATGGTTTGAACATGGATAATAAATGAATAAACAACACATTTTTAACGTTAACCTAAGATATCAAAAAGGGCCTTATTGTAGTTACATTTTCCAAAGCATTATCATGTGACTTCGCCAGGTTCGGTTGTAACATCTAGGCCGGGTTTGGGGCATTATATTTAGTGGTATCAAAGCCAGATTGCAAAACTCGACTGTGGATTTGAGTTTTTAAATGATTTAAAATATTTGTTGGAATGAGTATGTGGTACACCGAGTCCTCGATGCCGATCCTGTAAGTATTCTGAATTCTATTTAAATTTGTCTCAAAATACTACTTGTATGCTTGAAACAGCCTTAGGTATTATACCGAACTAGAAACACTTTAGGTAGTGTAAATTGAAAATTGTAGCAAAACTGAAAATCATAATAAAATTGTGATTTGAGATAATGAACTCTGAACTTCTGATACTATTTTGCATAAAACATCTGTTAACAAATATTGGAACTATAACTAATGCATAAAACTGTTATACCAGATAAACACTGAATTTACAATGAGCGTATGAGGTATCCGCGGACGGGGTACAAGAGGCCGTGGTAGAGGCCATAGAGGAGCTCGAGCTGGGTCCTCGTCATCTAAAAATCTGCCTAACCTAGATACGAGTGAGACACCGATCTCACTTACTATAGAGACTAGGTCTCGAGATCGCATGGCTGGGGATGACGCACTATCCCAGGCTATGCTGAGGATATTAGAGAGGGTCGCTAGGCCCAACACTGGATCTGAGGGCCGTTGGTCAGTTATGGAACAACTCCGGTCTAATGGGGTGGAGTTCTTCAGGGGCATCACTAGAGTCACCCCTAGCGTGGCCGAGTATTGGATGGAGGCCACGGAAAGATTCATGGATGATCTGGATTTTTTTCGCAGAGCAGAAGCTTAAGGGGGCTATCTCTCTGCTTCGCGATGAAGCTTACCAGTGGTGGCTGACAGTTAAGGAGGGCACTCAGCCCAACCGATTAACTTGGGACTACTTTAAGAGGCTTTCAGAGCAAGTATGTGGGAGCCAGTTACATTATTTCTAGGAGGCGTGAGTTCCTTAATCTGACCTAGGGAGACCGTTCGGTGGCTGAGTATGAGGCCGAGTTTCTGAGGTTGAGTCGGTATTCCCGGGGCATGGTGGCAACCGAGTATGAGCAATGCATCCATTTTGAGGACGGACTCAGGGACAATTTGTGAGTTCTAATAGCTCCGCAGAGGGAGCGTGATTTTGCTACACTAGTTGAGAAGGCGAAGATTGTCGATAAGATTAAGCGCGCTGAGCGTCAGAATCGCGAGAAAGGAAAGAATAAGAGGGAATCGTAGCCCTCAAATTCTATGACGAGGCCCAAGAAAAAGGTTAGATCGAATGGGCCAATGAGAGTTAGGCATCCTGTTGCACCTACAGGGGTGGCGCTTTGTGGGCACTGTGGTATACACCATCCGGGCGAGTGTTAGAGGATGACTGGGGCATGTTTGAGGTGTAGGTCGACTGAGCACCTTGTTTGGGATTGTCCGTTGAGAACTAATCAGGTGCAAGTTATGGGTACTACTATTGCGCAGCCACAGAGGGTAGTTCAGCAGCCACTTAGGGGCCGGGGACAGGCCAGGGGTGGTAATAGCATGGGCCAAGGACAGAGAGCACCGAGCAGAGGTGCAAGACCAACTGAGGCGAGGCAGCCTGTACTGGTTTATGTTGCACGTCATCGAGAGGATGGTAATGCTCCGAACGTCATCACGGGTACGTTCTTAATTTTTAATTTACCCTATACTGTTTGATAGACATAGGCTCTACATACTCTTACGTAGCTAGCTTTGTGTCTAAAACTTTAGGGATTCGGTTGAAAGTACTTCGAGTGAGGTAATCGTTGTGAGTCCGTTGAGACAGTCTATCAGAGTGAGTAAGCTGTTTAGAGATGTCCCGTTAGAGGTTCAAGGGACAGTATTTCTAGTTGATCTGATGGAGCTTCCATTTGGGAAGTTTGATTTGATTCTAGGGATGGATTGGCTGGTGAAGTACCGAGTAAGTTTGGGCTGTGCGACAAAAATAGTGGTTTTAAGAATCGATAAAGATGATAAGGTAGTGGTGATTGGGGAACGTCGAGATTACTTGACTAATGTGATTTCTGCGTTGGTGGTAGAAAATTTGATACGGAAGGGATGTGAGGCATTCTTGGCTTACATTAGCTTTTCTGATTCTGGGGACTCTTCGATTAAGGATATCAGGACCGTAAGGGACTTTTGAGATGTTTTTCCTAAGGAACTATCGAGTCTACCTCCGAGCCGATAGGTAGAAATTGGGATTGAGCTATTTCCTGGTACAGCTTCAGTGTCCATCGCCCCTTACAAAATGGCACCTAAGAAGCTTATGGAGCTTAAGGCTCAGATTCAAGAGTTAATGGATCGTGGGTTCATCCGACCTAATACATATCCATGGGGAGCACCTATTCTGTTTGTAAAAAAAAGGATGGATTCATGCGCATGTGTATCGACTACCTCAATTGAATAAGCTGACCATCAAGAATAAGTACCCCCTACCAAGGATTGATGATCTGTTTGACCAGTTCCAAGGAGCTTCGATTTTATCCAAGATCGATCTATGATCAGGGTATCACCAGTTGAAAGTTGAAGAGTTTGACGTATATAAGATGGCATTTAGGACTCATTGTGGCCATTACGAGTTCCTAGTGATGCCATTTGGACTAACGAATGCACAAGCCACTTTTATGGATCTGATGAACCTAGTGTTCCAGCCCTCTTTGGATCGGTTCATGGTCGTCTTCATTGATGACATCCTGGTGTATTCGAAGACTAAGGATGATGTTCAATTAGCATCCCCGAGTGGTATTACAGACGCTTCACGAGAAACAGTTGTATGCGAAGTTGAGTAAGTGTGAAATCTGGCTTCGAGAAGTAACCTTTCTAGGGCATATGGTTTCTGCAGAGGGGATTCGTGTTGATCCTCGTAAGATTGAGCTGTGTTGGATCAGAAACAGTCAAAGAATGTGTATGAAATCTACAGCTTTTTGGGGCTAGCAGGTATTATCGAGTGCTTCATAAAAGGGTTCTCTTTGATCGCAGCACCATTGACCAGGCTTCTGCACAAGGAAGTTCCCTTTGTCTAGACTGATAAGCAACAAGAGAGCTTAGAGAAGCTCAAATCTATTTTGACGCAGGCTCTGGTTTTGATACAGCTTGAATTTGGGAAAGATTTTGTCATATACAGTGATGCGTCACATGTGGGTCTGGGTTGTGTATTGATGCAGGATTATAAGGTGGTAGCTTATGTGTCACGTCATCTCAAGACACATGAGGTTAACTATCCTACACACGATTTGGAGTTGTCAGCGGTAATCTTCGCTCTAAAAATTTGGAGGCACTATCTATACGGTGAGAAGTGTACTATCTACACTGATCACAAAAGCCTCAAGTATCTCCTCACTAAGAAGGAGTTAAACTTTAGGCAGCTTAGATGGGTTGAACTGCTTAAGGATTACGACTGCACCATTGAGTACCAACCTAGTAAGGCTAATGTGGTGGCAGATGCTTTGAGCCGTATGGCTGTAACCAATCTAAGAGCGATGTTTGCTCGACTCAGCTTGTTCGATGATGAGAGTCTATTAGCGGAACTTCAGGTTAAGCCTGTATGGATTAATTAGATCAGAAATAAAAAGATAGGGGATGAGTCTCTTGAGTTGCGATTCCATCAGGTTGAGACTGATGATTCTACTTATTTTGGGAATAACAGTGATGGGGTGCTTTATTTTCACGGTCAGATCTGTGTACCGGATGATGAGGATTTGAGACAGTCAATTTTGAGGGAAGTGCATAGTAGCTCTTACGCTATGCATCCTAGCAGGAATAAAATGTACCGAGATTTACGAGAGTTATACTGGTGGCCTGGGTTGAAGCGTGAGGTTATTGACTTCGTTGCTCACTGTCTGACTTGTCAGTAGGTTAAGGCTGAGCACCAGTTGCCTTCGGGGTTGCTACAGCCGGTAAAGATACCGATGTGGAAATAGGAGCGAGTAACTATAGACTTTGTTAGTGGGTTACCTTTAACACCCACTAAGAAGGATTCTATCTTGGTCGTCGTGGATCGATTGACCAAGTCTACTCATTTCATTCCGGTCCAGAACAAACTTTTCTCTTCAGAAGCTAGCTAAATTGTATGTATCTGAAATAGTGAGACTCCATGAGGTTCCTATCTCGATCATCTCAGATAGGGATCCTCGCTTCATGTCTCGGTTCTAGAAGAAGTTGCATGAAGCTCTGGGTTCGAGGTTGGACTTCAGTACTACTTTTCATCATCAGAGAGATGGTTAGTCAGAGAGAGTGATTCAAGTACTGGAGGATATGTTGAGGAGTTGTACTATAGATTTTCAAGGCAGTTGGGAAGAGTATTTGTCGTTGGCAGAGTTCGCCTATAACAACAGCTATTAGTCTAGCATTTAGATGGCATCTTATGAGGCCCTATACGGTCGTAAGTATCGTACTCCCTTATGTGGGACTGAGTTGGGAGAGCGACGTGTTCTAGGTCCAAAATTGGTTTCTGAAACTGAAGATAAGGTTCAATTGATTCAAGATCGCCTAAAAGCTACATCTGATAGGCAAAAATCTTATGCTGATCTAAAGAGAAAGGATATTAAGTATTCTATGGGGGACTTAATTTTCTCAAGGTCTCGCCATGGAAGAAGGTCTTGAGGTTCGGTCGCAAGGTTAAACTAAGCCCTCAGGTTATTAGGTCGTACCGTATTCTAAAATGAGTAGGGCCAATCGCATATCAGTTAGAGCTTCCTCCGAGTTGGATCGCATACATGATGTGTTCCACGTCTCAATGTTGAGACGCTACCACTCTGATCCCACGAATGTTGTTCCTATTAAGGACATTGAAGTTAGACCAGATCTAACATTTGAGGAGGAGCCGGTGCAGATTCTAGAGCGCAATATTAGGTTCTGCGGAGGAAATCTATCCCCTTGGTGAAGGTGCTATGGCGGAATCATAGCACTGAGGAGGCCACTTGAGAGCCTGAGGATTCGATGCGGCGGTAGTATCCTCGCCATTTCTGATCAGGTAAAATTTTAAGGACAAAATTTTCTTTTAGGGGGTAGAGTTGTAACGCCCCGATTTTCTTATTTCAGCTTTTGTAATTTTGAGACATAAATATCTGTCTGCTTGAGTGGTTAAGTGTTCTGGGTGTGTGTGGGAGGTCCCAAGTTCAAGCCTTGACTTGGGCAAATTTTGGTATTTTTATGAATAAAGCCCAAACTCTGGTTAGTAGGCTTATAAGTAAAAGTGTGTAAGTAATTAACAGAATGGGCCTGCTGGTCTGGTGGCTAAGTGGAATGTTGGGGTTTTTGGAGGTTGGGAATTCGAATCCCTGTGTGAGCATTATTTTTGCCTGTCACATCCAGAATGTTTGTCTTGGACTAAAAATCTGATTGGAATTTAGGAGAAAAATAAGGGATTAGGGAGGGGTTATCGATTTTCTGATTACTCTGCTTCTTCTTTGAAATTTTCGGCCAGTACCCTTCCTTTTCCTCTCCTTGCTGCCAAAACTCTTCCCCACCTCTTCCTTTTTCTTTTGGTTTCTTCTTCCATTAACTCGTTTGTTTCGGTACGACTTCGGTGTGATTGGTAAGTTTTGTTTATGTTTTATCCTGGTTATGATAGTGGGTAAGTGACTTAAGAAAAGTGGTTATTTTTATTGTTAGGAGTTAATCAAGGGGCTGGAGATTAGCAATTAACGGTGTGAGGCTGTAAAGTTCCTACTGTTTGTTTGGAGGTAAGTGTTAAGTGGTTGTGTTGATTCATTATTGGAATGATAGATTCATTAAAATCGTGGTTATAGGATAAATCTGATATTAGTAATGTCAATTATAGGTTTGGGGTTTCTCGGGATTGCGTTAGCATAGATTCGATACTAGGTGTGTACCCGAAAATGTAGAAAATGATGTTTCGATAAAAGCCAAAAACCTCTCTGTCGACGCCACACGGGCGTGTAGTCTCTTGTGTGGTAGACCGTGTGCAAGACTGTAAGTCACCACATGGCCGTGTGATTGATTTAATCGGTAGTCTTGTGAAAGTGACACTAGTGTGATAGTTGGGCAAGGCCGTGTGCAAGACACGGGCTAGACCAATTAGTCCATGTGGGCCACACAGTCATGGGGGCCCACACGGGCATGTGGGATTCTAGGCCAGGCTGTGTGATCCACATGGCCAAGGCCAAGTTGGGCCATGTGGGCCACACGGGCTGGCCACATGGGCGTTTGAGCCCATTTTTGTGTAATGTTTTACAAGGTTGTACGGGTCGCCCTAGTCGATTGTGGACCTAATGTAGGGTCGGTAAGCCTTACCTAGACCCTTAATTATGTGACTTGACTTTTTGATTTCTATATTAAGCATGAATTCTGATATCTGAGTGTATGAGCTATGTTGCATAATAGTATGACATTTTATGTATGTTGCATTACATCGGGGTGGGTTGATGATTTGGAGGAAGTATCTGAAAGGCTCTCAAGCCTGTTATCTGGCAGCTTAGCTGTAACCTTCTGATTATGTGCCGTATTAGATACAGCATGGTGTGTAGGGATGGGTGGGTTGATTTTATCCCCACATGGTGTGTAGGGTTAGACGGAGTTGGTGTGTAGAGGCTGGTGGGTAGGACTCTGTTATTCTATTCTGAATTAGGCTAAGGCCCTAGATTATATCTGATTCTATATCTGAGTGGGCTAAGGCCCACACCATATCTGTAATGGGCTCAAACCCGAGCTGTAAAATTACATCTGTTATCTGATTTTACTGTGTGTATATTTTCTGTGGGGATTATACACCGAGTTTGCGAAAACTCACTCTTGTATGCTTAATCTGTCTGTAATCCCCAACAGTAGATGGGTTGGTGCAGCGGAGGACTCGGTGGTGACCACGGTTCTAGACCTTTACTGTTATTAATTTTATTCATGGCTTTAATTATATTTGGGAAAAGTTTATGTAATATGGCCTTTACGAATTTTTGTTTAAAGTTAGGATTTTTATGTTATAATTGCTAGCAGTAGGATAAAACACGAGTTTTCAAAGTAAACAAATGTTTTATCAAATACACACGAATTTGGCAAATTGCTTTTAAAAGCTTTCGCAACGTATAATGTTTTGAACATGGATAATGAATGAATAAACAACACGTTTTTAATGTTAACCTAAGATATCGAAAAGGGCCTTGTTGTAATTATGTTTTCTAAAGCACTATCATGTGACTTCGCGAGGTTCGGCCATAACGTCTAGGTCAAATTTGGGGTGTTACAGGCCAGGTCGTGTGAGAAGCAAAAATCCTAGGGTTTCAGTGGCACATCGCCGTGTGAGACGTTTGGTCCACACAGGCTGTCTACATACTAATGTGGCAAGCCGTGTGGTTTGGGCTGCGTTTGAGCTTACCTTGATTTTCTTGTAAAAGAATACATACCTAACTTTCGGGGTTTCGTATGACAATCTTTATGTCCAAATATTATCTGGGATACCTACAATAGGTTTTTTGATAAAAAAAATACGCTTGAATTAATGTCGATTTTCAAGACTTATTGAACTTATCAAGATTTCCGGGAAGCTTCGTAAAAGATTCAAAATCGATTGAAAGATTGACAAGAGCATTATTTATTTCAAAATGCTAGGATTCTACAAAATAAAAAATAAGAATTCTTACCAATCTTGACACGTTAGAAACGAATTTTGATAGTTTTATGTTAAAACGATACGAAGAACAAATTGAACGGGGTGGAATTTGGGTTTGGGATTCAATACAAAATTTCTAGCAAAAGAAGATGAATATTTTTATGAAAAGGAAAACAAAAGAAATAAAAGAAAGAGATGTATTTAAAGAATAAAGAAAAAGAAATTCTAATTAGGTTTGAAAAGATAACCAAAATCCTATTATGATTAGGAAAGGGACCAAATGGCAAGATGAGGTAAATTTTAGAGGGTTGTTTTGATAAATAATCCTTATGGTCGAAATTAAGAAAAAAAAAAGGGACAAATGGGGTTAGCATGGATTATTTGCCATAATGATTGTTTTGTTTTTTTTATCATTTTACCTCTTTTATTTTCAGCAATTAAGGCCTTACCATTGAACCAGCAGGCTTATTGTTGGTCATTTTCTACCACCTTTATTTCTTATAGTAGCTTGGTTTTGTTCCTTGATTGCTGAAAATAAAAGAGGTAAAACAAAAAGAGTGGTACTTGAACCTTGGCTCTCTAGAGAGTTTACTAAGCTCTTTTCCACTTAGACTAAGGCACAATTCTTGATAGTTTTATTAATTCTAACCCTATGATTTTTGGGGTGTTACATATTGGTGGATATTTTATTAAACCAAATTGTTCAAAAAATTACAAGTGCATGTAGACGAAATCAACACACTAAGGGCACTAGGTCCCAACAGATTGATGTTGTGTGAGTCTTCCAAAATATCTTACATGAACCTAAATTGTCGTTTCACTTGATCAGGGTATTTTCTGTCATCGATGTGGAATTAAATGATGGTTACCCACACCCTGAATAATGCATACTATTTCAAAGTTATCTCATGTATGATGGCAAACACAATGTTGTCTTAGTACGACATATATAGAAACTACAAATAATACAAATACAATTATATTCATTAATGAGAATAATGAATTGCATTGGATGTGAATACAAAATTAATATACCTATTCACAAGCTCGTCGATCGGTTTCTCTTTGCATCTAAGTAAAGTCCCTTCTATAATTCATATGATGCAAGGAACCCTTAAATTTGTTCAAATATTCAATGCAATAGCGTATAAATATTGGTAATTGAATGCATATTAATATATTATATACAATTATATTTTTACCTTCTATTTAGGGAACTCCCATGGCTAGGAAAGGATCGCGCTATCCACAACATATGTATCCATTCCCATATTTATAAAAGATGTGGTAAGGGGTTTGCTAGTCTGTAACGGTTTGCCAACCTATTTGGCAAGCTAGTTTCGCTAGCCTGTTTGGCGAGCTAGAGTTCACCAGTTGAGTTGCGAACTGGGGGTTCACTAGTCAAAGTCAAAAACAGACTAGTCAAAGTCAAAAACAGAGATTATGAAATAAAGATATGGTGTATCCAAGAATACTTTTCGTGCAAGTAACACCTTTCCTAAGTCAAATAGGGTATCCCAAGATTTCTAAGACAGTTAGGTCTATAAATACGACCCTTATTTCATGAGAATTATCTCATTGAATATTTTTTCATCAAGTCTCTATTATGAACCAAGTTCGTAGCAACCAAAGGTAAGCCTCTACCTTGTTAGGGTTGATTATCCAGAAATTTAGGTTCACCTGCATGTATGAATTTTGTAAGTTTTGTTTGCTTAGTAATCATTGTGTTTGTTTACATTGAAAACCATTCAAACCATCTACCAACAAGGATAAAGGCAAAGCAAAGCTTATTTAATTATCAGCTTTTTCGGTGAGTGGTTAAGAATTGCCATGTGTGTGCAAACTGTTATGTTTTTTCGAAACTCTATTTTTAAGTTTTGATATTCTATTTTTAAGATACGTTTCCAAGTCACATTTTCAAACTATGTTTTAAAAATAAGTCTTACATGTGCTCTTAAGCAAGCCTATGTTTTAAGAGATATTTTAAAGTGAAGTTCTATAAAGTATGTTTTACAAGCTTTTGTGTGAGCTCTACGTGAGCAAGTGTTTTCAAGTAAGCTCCCTATGCGAGCTCTTTATGATAAGCAAGCTCCTTATGCGAGCTTTCTATGATAAGTCTATGTGCGTGCTCCTTTGTGAGCCTTATGTTGGATATATTGGTATACCAAAGGTACTCACCTTTCAGTTCTGTGATTTTGGGCGTTGAGGCCCTAGAACATGTGGAGAGATAAGGGAATGTCGAACTATATTCCATTCACTAGGCCAGACCCTAGGACACCGCTTTGCACTGCACTTATGGGACATGTCATAAGGACTCTTTGAGTCATTCTGAGGCATTATAAGGAGATTTACATATCCAACAAGACAAGATTCTGATAAGTGTGTTAAGTGCGATAACATATCTTATGTTTCTCAGTCATTTTGATATGAAAAGTGTGTGAGCACGTATCATGCTATACAAGTTTTGTTTACAAGCTAAGTTTTCAAGTATGAATTTTCTACAAGCACAACTGAAATGATTTTTATGAACTTTATATGTTTTTTTTTCTGATAAGCAGGCAAAACAACGATCTGGGTCTCACATCTTTACGGCGAACCCAACTCGTGACATGATTTTCAGACTAAGTCTTCTTTTTGTTTTAAACTCTGTGTCTTAAGCATACTCTACTGATTCCTGATTATTCACTGAGTTCGCAATTAACTCACCCACTCCTCTCTTACTTCATAGGAAGGTGGGTCACGGATGGTAGTAGTAAGGTAGATAACTTGGCGAGGCTCATCCCTGAACAGATACTGGCAAACCTGGGGATTAGGTGATGGGGTTTATTATTTTATGTGGGTTTAGATTTATCATAAGTTGACTCTATTATTGAAATAATTACTTTTAAAGTTTAAGTTTATTTTATCTTTGTGAACCATGTCTTAAAATAATATATTTTATTATAAATAAAGTTGATGTTTATTCATGCATGAGTGTTACATGTATTTCCTTTTGTCAAAACAAGCGAGTCAGATTTATTGATATGTACTACTTTCTGCAACCTCAAAAATTACATGCCTACCCCTGTTAGAGATAGTCTTTCTACTTAGTGAACCCAGGCAAATCTTGCGAACCTATGTACTTATGCGAACCCTATTAAAGTATGAAAACCAATGCATGTATGACTTCCTTTGTTTGCAAAGTCCATTTGTTTACGAAACCATATTGTATATTTCGAACTTAAGTACTATGCGAACTATTAATATTTAGTGAACCTACAATACTGTGTCCGAACCTGTGATTTTATGCGAACTCGTGTAGCATGCAATATAATGTTTTGTGAACCTATGCTTTATTTTACTATGTGAACTCATATGTTATCTTAATAGGTGACCTTTTTCATTTTATGTGTGCAAGTCTAAAATTGTGTTTGCAAACTCTTAAGTCTTTTTATTGTTGACATGCGAATCTTTCCTTTGATGTTTTGTAATATCCAATGTTTATACTCTGTGTAATGAAATATTTCCACTGCAATGTTTTACATTTAGTAAGTGATGTGTTAGAGGTTAGGTTGGGAGTTAACAGTGAGTCACTTTGGTGGCTAATGTGGTACGTCGAATTCAAGTTGAACCTACTTGGCCGGGTCTGAGGTATTACAATAGCAAAAATATTAAAAATTTTGAGTTGGAATTTTACCATATTAATTGTATGATTTGCTATGTGTTCTTCCTTAAACCTTAAAGGGATAATTTTCCCAAAAAAGTAAGTTATTAATAGTATTTTTTAGAGATTTTGTAGGGTGTGCCTCGCATTTATCGGAAATGTCGTAGGCACCTTAAACGAGAATCCACGAGTGACAGAAGAAGAGCAGAAACAATGTCGACATCGAGACAAGGAGGTCTTGGACATTGTGACGACACGATGGACTTTTCTTTGAGGGGTCATTGTATCCCTATTTTGTTAGAACTCTAATCTAAGCCTATTTAAAGGGGTAATTATATCCCTGCTTTGTTAGTCGCATATTAGTTTTGGTTAGAGTTTCGTGGTAACTATGAAGAGAATTTTGTTCCCGAGTTAGGGCTTTGTTTTTGGGTTTTAAGATTGTACGTTTAGTACATTTAGGTTTATTTTCTTCATATTGTACTCTCGTTTGTTTACTCATTTAGTGAAAAGCCGAAGCCTCCTATGCCCATGATTTTTCTCCTTTTCGAAAGATTTTTCCACATAAATATTTATGTGTTTGATCTTCTTTATTTTATTTATTTGTTACTTATACGAGTCGATCTCAATAGAGTTAAAGAAAACTTTCGATAAGAGGAGAAGATAATTGACCGAGGTATATATAAGAGAGAAATTTGACTCAAAAAGGTTGTTGATTTTTTTTAAAAAAAAAATAAGTTGGTTAAGGCCACAGACAAATAAATTTCAAAGTCAAACTTCACAACCTTAAATACGACAATCTTGAAAGTTGAAGTCATGTTAATTGTATTTTGCAATCATTCTCTTCCAAGATACAACGCAAGTATCCCTACGATGATTTGGCATTGCCTTAAACTCGACATCTATGGATGTCATTATTATACCCTTAAAAAATATATTTTGAAAAACTAGTTTTGAAAAAAACGTAATATGATAAATAGTTTTTTATAACATTTAAGTTTTAAAAGATAGATTTTAATAATTATAGTATTTATGGTGTATTTCCATATACAATTTTTATTATAATAAATAATTTATATTTATAAAAGAATAATATATTAATAATTTAAGTTATACATTCCGTCAATTTAATATATTAGCTTTTTATAGCAATAAGAATAAATCAAGATTTAAAGAGTAACTGAACTAATCAAATCAAATTTGATCATGCAGTTCGATTTATCAATTTTTAATTTTTTTACATGGTTTAATACAAACAGTACAAAATGATTAAAAATTACCAAAAATAGCTGCTATGAAGCACATTTAATTAATTTAGTGTTTATATAGAGAGAGGGTTTTGTATTAAATTTAGTGCATAAGTTTATACACTGTTGAGTGTTAATGAATCATATTAAAGAAGCATAACCAATAAATTAATGTTTAAAAATTAGTGAAAATATATAAAATTATCATGTGATTTTCATGATTCAACTCCATTAAAAAACCGAGGAAAAGAAAAATCTGTCTATATTCCTGGCCAAAAATTGGCAGCTGGTTTTGCAATCGCGCAATACAGATATGGAACTACAAAAATAACGATTTCAGTACTTACCGTCAGGGCTGCCGACTTAAGTAACAAGATTTAATAATTATCCAGCAGTGGGTGGCCGTCGAGGAGGGGCTGGTGGCGGTGCAAATGGCTTTAGGTTTTGGGATACTGATTTCAAAATTGAGAAAAAAGAAGCCTAATTTAGGTTACTTTTTTAGGGCTTTTAAAAAAAAAATTAAATTATTATGTTTTATGTTATGTATATACATCAATAAAATTATAATCGTTATAAATATCTTATTAAGTGGATGTCCATCACGATCAAGATAAATTTTTAATATATTTTAAATTCTAATAGTTATTAGAATCAGATCTCTACTTCTTTTATATTTCTTATGCCTATAAATAGAGACTACGATGAAGCATTATAATCATCCCTTTAATCAATAAAGTACATTCTCTATTACTTTCATATTTTTTTTATTCTTTACTCTCTCAATATCTCTTTATTTTATAACACGTTAACAGCACGATTCTCTTTAATTGTTTTTTTTCCATAAGTCACAAAAATATCCCAAAATCTATTGTTGTTGATTGCCTCCTAGAGCTGCTGCTATTTTAATTGAGGCCTACGCACTATGGGTAATCATTAGAGTTTCTAACCACTTAGTGCTCATGATAATAGCCAGGGTGCTGATGATGATGTTAAAGATCTTCAGGTATATTTTACTATGATATATTTATTATATCATGTTTATTATAAGTGGAGATTGATTATGACAATATGAATAGATAGATTTTGATTTGAAATCTACGCATGTTTGCGATGGTGATTATGAAATAAAGAATTTTTTGGAACGTTTATAAGTTCGACCTGGTAAATCTATTGCATTCTCCATAGTGAACGCAAGCACAAAAGAAAATAAAAACCAATATTATTCCAATATTTGGTAGTACAAATTAGTCGAAAGCTCTAGAAGAGCTAATATATTAATACATTGTGATGGTTAATCCATTGGTTTTAAAATATATTAATAATGGATCTCATATTGAGATTGTGAATGAGGAAAATATTATATTTCATATGAATCAAAAGAGGATTAGGTTATTGGTTTATATTTATTACTCTTGTTATAAACTGAATTGATTGTGACTATCTTTGTGATATTCTTTTGTCATCATTCTCATTAAGGGGTTGAAAGAAAAACATTTGATTGTGAAAGATCTACTTATGAGCAATAGAATATGGTAATTCTATCTAAAACTCATTATGGTTGGATGCACCTGAAGTTGCAAGTTTTTTTTTTTTAACTGAGTATAACTCTACAATATTCAGAATAAGTTCTCAATTAAAATTACGTGACAAAATATTACTAATGAGAGCTTGCAAGAGAGAAAACTTATGTATGAATAGTCATTGGTTATTTGCCTGTTGTACACATGGAAAATAAGATCCACTCTCAAAGTTTGCTATTAATAATTTTTTTGAATATTTGAAAATTTTGGCATATTCCCTAAAGTGAATATTGCATATATTTGTTTGAAAATTATATTCATTTTGTTGACTTAGTGACATTATAGAATTCACATTGATTTAGATATTTCCAGTAGTAAATGTCACAATAGTACTTATATGTGGATACAAAGTAAAATGAATGATATTAAAAGTATCAATTTGTCACAATTTATATTGACATTATTAGTACAATTGAAATGCCTATTAAAGTAAACTAGAAGTTTACTGATACAAATGTATTTACTTCTTGGCGTGACCAGTTAGACCATCCTAGATCATATATGATGCAAAAATTAATTGAGAATTCATATGGACATTCATTAAAGAACCAGAAGATTCTTTAATTTAAAAGAATTCTCATATATTGCTTGTTCTCAATGAAAATTGATTATTAGAAACTCACTAGCTAAAGTTGAGATTTAGTGTCTTGCATTTCTGAAACGAATATGAGCCCCAACATCCATTATGTGGATGGTTTTGATATTATATGATTTTGGTAGATGCATCTACAAAATAATCACATATGTGTTATCAATTTGCAACTTGTCATTTGCAAGACTACTTGTTTAAATAATTAATTTCAGATCATGCAATTAAGATAATTCATCTTGTTAAAGCTGATGAGTTTATATCTCAGTCTTTTATTGATTGAGTTTGAAAACATTTTTGTAACACCCCAAACCCGGCCTAGACATTATGGCCGTATCTTGCAATGTCACGCGATAGTGTTTTTGAAACCTCATTGTTATGATGAAAACATTCCATGTTATTATATTTAGTAAACCTTTGTTAGAACTTAGGAAGTCGTCTTTATTCATTTAAAATATTTGTTTTGAAACATCCCTCGTTGCGAAAGCTTTAATAAAACAGTCTAGGTGATCATGCGTTTAGAAATTACTTTAACTTTTTGAAAACCGAATTTCCTACGACCGGTAGGTATAAATCCATAAAGTAAAATAAATAAATAAAAACCCAAATTTAAAACCAAAGTACCAGAGGGTCCTTAAATTAAAACTCAAATAATCAATACTAATCAAATCATAAATTGTAAATTGAAAACCCTGAAGTCCAAAAATTACTGTGGTCACCGCTGAGTCCTCCGTCGCACCGATCCGTCTAAGTCTAGGGATTACCTGTGCACATTGAACAAAAAGGGTGAGTTTACGTAAACTCAGTGTGTAATCCCGCAGAAACAAACAAATAATTAGTATTCACAGTGCACATTTGAACAGTCTTGGGCCTAAGCCCTTTTGAAGATCGATGTGATTTGGGCCTTAGCCTATCTCAAGATCTGATGTCAAAATGCGTGGGGCCTTTGCCCATCACTATATCAATAGCAGTAACAGTTATGCAGTAGCAAAATTCTACCCAACTAGCCTTTACACACCATCTGCGTCCAACCCTACGCTCCATGTGGGGATATAATCAACCCACCCATCCCTACACACCAAGTAGTACCGAATATGGCACAATACAGTAGTTTGCAGTTGAGCTGCCAATAAATTAGGCTTAAAGCCTTTCAGTACACTTCCTCCGAATAACAACCCCCAACCCAATGCAATTCAACACACAATGGATGACATGCTATTGCAATTTCAGTACATATATTCAGTTCAAATATTAACATGCCCAGTACAAATATCATTCAGTCAATTTCACACATTTAGGGGTCTAAGTAGCGCTTACTGACCCTACAGTAGGTTCACAGTCAACTTAGGCGACCCGTGCAACCTTAAAAACATTTCGATAAAAATGGGAACACATGCTCGTGTGGCCTACTCGGCCCAAATTGGCCTTGGCCATGTGATCCATTTTTAAAGTAATTCATATTAGCTCAATACTTATATATGTTTTCACTATTTACTTATATGTTCATTCAAAGCTGTCTACTTGAGTCATTATCACTAAATTATGTATATCTTGAGCTAAAGAATTTCAAATTAAGATCCACTTAATGTTTTTGAAACTAGACTCAAATAAATTTCTACCATAAAATTTTAAAAATTTATAGTTTATCAAATAAGTACAGTAAAATCTTTAAAGTTATCCCTATTCTACTGTTTGACAACTTCATCCTTTCTTTACTAAAAACTATATATCTCTTAGTACAAAATTTAGATTATGTTTCCATTTGTTTCTCTTGAAAATAGACTCATTGAAGATTTAAACATATAAATTTAAGCCCCTAATTATTTTTTTTACAATTTTTTATGATTTTCCTAAGCCAGAACAGGGGAACCCGAAATCATTCTGACCTTGTCTCACAAAATTTATTATATATCATGATTTACAATTCCATTGCTTACACTGTTTCTTTCATGAAAAACTATTTAATTTCATATTTTATTCAACCTCTAACTCAATTCCCACTATTTTTTATGATTTTTCAAAGTTAGACTACTGCTGCTATCCAAAACTATTTTAGTGCAAAATGTTGATTTCTAAGTTTATAACACCCTTATTTCCTTTCTCTATAATTTTTCGCATCATTTTCTCTTATTTCCTTTATTTTTCGACAGCTAGCAATTTTGGCTTTTCGTCGAATCTCATTTTCTGCGTTTCGGGTACACACCTGATATCGTTTCTAATGCGTAAGCACTCCTAAGCCTCCAGGAACCTAAAAATCGACCAACATATCTCCAGATTAATCACTTAATTCATTTTTAATCAACCAATTTTGAAAGGAACTCGACTAAAAACCTAGAAAAACCCTTACCTTGCTTGAGTAACCATGGCTTCGCACAACCAGAGCATCGATTCAAAACCACCAGCCCTTTGATTAACTCCTAAACACCAAAAAGGAATCCCCTTTTGGAGATTAACCAAGAACGATTAACAATAGACAAAACCATTACTTACCGAACACACACAACCAAATATGAACAACAGAATCAATTGGAAAAAAAAAGAAAGATACAGAAGGGGAAAAATAATGGAAATTTCTCGGCAACAACTAGGGGAAGAAATCGCTAGAGAAGGAAAAAAAGAAAAAGAAGAAAACGTTAGAAAAAGTTTAGGGAATTGGAGAGAAAACCAAAACTCTACTCTCTCTTTTTTTGCAACAAAAAGATAATCAGATTATTTTCTGATAACTCTCCCCAATTATTTCCTAAAATCACTCCCTATTAACCCACTAAAACACAACTACTCAGAATTTTTCCCCAACACAACTCTTAGCCGCAATTGAAGCAAAAATATTGTCTTCAAGCCATTACTGAGAATTGAACACAGGACCTCCAACACTCTAAAACTCCACTTAACCATCAGACCAGTAGGCCCACTCTGATATAAACTTACCAACAATTAAACTTAAGCCCTTTGCACAAGGTTAATGCTTTATTTATAAAAATACCAAAATTTGGCCAAGTAAGGCTTGAACTTGGGACCTCTCACACACACCCAGAACGCATAACCACTAAAGAAGATAGACGTTGTGTGTCACACATACACGAAATCAAAAATTAAAATTTTGGGGCGTTACAAATTTCGTCAAAGTTTGTTATTTATGCACGTAATGGTTTAGAGAAATTATTGATTGAACGCCTTTGATTAATGTCTAAATCATTACTTATGAGAACTAAACTTCCTATTTCAACATGAGATTATGTTGATTTACGTGTCATACGCATCAAACCAATAAGTTATAAATACTCCCCATCACAATTGGTTTTGATCAAGAGCTAAACATTTCTCCTCTTTGAATTTTTTGTATATGCGTATATGTTCCAATTGTTCCACCACAATGCACAAAGATGAGTGAATCCTCAAAGAAAGTTGGGAATATATATTAATTACAAGTTTCTTTATATTATTAGATGTTTTGAATGTATTTGAGATTCAATTATGACATGATTTGTTATTACAATTTTGATTCGATAGTTTTCCCAACATTAGGGGGAGAGAAATAATAACTTGTAATGAGTTAGGGGGAGAGTAATTTGAACCAGAAGTTCAATATGGATAAATTATTACAAGTTAACTGTTAGATGTATTTATAAACTTAATGAGAATAACCAAGTGTTATATACCATCTAATATTTTAATTTGAATCAAAGTCCTAGTAGGACAGTCAGTTAGAATAAATAAGAGATTGATTGGTTTCAAAGATCAAAATTCTTCTAGATGGTCATATAGTAGAGGAGGGTGTTCTAGAAGAGACCCAAGACATAACTAATAAGTAAAACTCCAGAAGAGATTTAGGTACCTGAAACTGAATTTTAAAATAATGAAAATTAGATATCTCGATAAGTTATGTCAATTCGAGAAAATGTGGAACCGATTAATAAAAGTGGTCGACAATGATTTTGCATGCAATATTATTATTGAAATAATGAAATAAAAGGAAGATCTTGAATAAATCTATTGAGAAATATAGATATGGAATAAATTGATCAAAATAGAAAGATGCAACTCAAGTATAATTAAATTTGTGAAATTTTTAGACCAGTAGTCCAAATATCTAAAGGTATAAAGCCATTGAAGGTGCAAATGAAGTAGTTTTGCAAAAAAAAAAAAAGAATAAAAATATGAAGTTTTTTGCTAAGTAGTAGTATTGATTATAAAAAGATATACTATTCTTTTGTGGTGGATACAATAACCTTTAAACATATTATTTTGACAATTCATAAAAGATTTAATCTGCGTCTAATGGTTGTTGTTACAACCTTTATAAATCGCTATATAGTAAAGTTTATATTAAAATCCTTTAAGGATTTAGAATGCTAGAAGCATATTGAAATTCTTGAGAAATTATTCATTTATATAAATTGAAATAATTGAACATATTAAAGTTAAAAGAGGATTATAAAATGATTCAAAATATTTATTTGTATTTTTATAGATGGATCATTATTAAAGTTTGCTATAATTATTGTTTAAACTCTGAAGAGATCCAAATATATTTCCCCAAAATTTTCTCTCACTAATGATTTTCAAAAGAATGGTGATATAAATGCTTAGCAATACATTCAAATAGTCACTTGAAAAACTAGTACATTCTCTATTACATTCTCTATAAAATAGAAACTCTAATGAAGCATTGTAATCATCCATTTGATCAATAAAATACATTTTCTATTACTTTTCTATTTTCTTTGTTCTTTATTCTCTCTATCTCTCTTTATTTTATAACATTAATTAAATTAATTATAAATTTACAACTATTAATTTGGGTTTGGGTTTTATTTTTTTAAATATGGATTGGGTTTTAGTTTATATTAAATTTTTTGGGTTGGGTATATGGGCTAGATTTTAGTTTATATTGGGTTGAGTTTAGGTATAATTATGAAACTATTTTAAAATGTATAAAATAATTGGTTTCTTTCGTTATTACGGTTTAGATTATCAAAATTGAAATAGAATCGAAATACTCATTCAAACTAACATAGGTAATCGAATAAATCGAAAACCGTTTTAACCAAAAAAAATTGGTTTATTTGGTTTAGTTTGTTCGATTTAATCGGTTTAATTAATATTTTGCACACCTTTAGTTTTGTACTATAATCATATTCAAAATATTTTGGTTAAAATATGCTATTAGTCCATCAACTACTATAGAATTTGAAATTTAGTCATTATACTTCAAAAGTTAAAATTTAATCCTCTTACTTTTTCAATTTAAAAGTTGTAGTCTAATTATTATCATCAGTGATAGTTTCTATTAAAATTTGTCAACATGCTTATTTTTTGTCTGACACGTCACATGATGACAACTTAATCAACATGCCATAATGACAAATTTTGATAAAAAATACTTAATGATTGAACCATGATTTTTGAAAGGAAAACATTTGGAGGATGTAATTTCTAACTCTTTACATATAGAGACAATTTCAAATTTTGTTAAAGTACAGGGACTAACAACATATTTTAACCAAATATTTTAGGTTTGGAATAATTTGATCACATTTCTAATATTTTATAATGGGCCTGGTTCAGTGGATACGTTAGGGGGAAAAGGAAAAGAGGCAGAGGGCAAGCTCTTCGGTCATTGGACCCTTCAAGATGCCTTAACTCAACTTCGAAGAGAACCAAAAAGAAAAAAAGCAATTCCAACAACCTGTTCGACAAAACTCCCCAGTCAAAAACCCCAATGGAGTCTAGCATCTTAGAATCAATCGGCCAAGAAATCATCGGCGTGATGTCTCCAGTCTCTGTTTGCATGCTCTTAGTTGTCCTTCTCGTTTACTCCCTCTCAGATTCCAACCCTTTCTCTCCTTCCTCTTCTCCCATCCGTACAGCTGCCAATCTCGTTTACCTCGAAAATCCCTCTGATACCACTGCTCAGAAACTGGAGGGAGCGTTGCTCAATGCCTTGGTCTTCGTTATCCTCATTGCCATCGTTACCTTTGTTCTTGTGCTGCTTTATTACTATAACTTCACTAATTTTTTGAAGAACTATATGCGATTCTCGGCTTTTTTTGTTCTCGGTAAGATGCAATTTTTGCATAATTTCCTCTTTTTCTAAAACGGGTCTAGGTTTATTTCTGAATATTTGGTGTTAGAAGCAGTCTCTTTGAGCGAATTATGTGTCTAGCAACGTGGGTCTTGAGTTATTTGTGATCATTTTTTTTTCTAAAACTTTTTCCCGTACTTAGGTGTTTCTGTCGTTTGGCTATGTTTATCGTTTGAACTATGTGTTTATTTGTACTTATCTAGAAATAATTTATTACGGTTCCATTTTCCATATCCTCTTCGTTAGTTGAGGAATGCTTTACTTCTTAAGGTTTCGATTTTAAACTATAAGTTTCTCCATTGCATTTGAAATAATCACATTAACTGTCAATTAAAGCATTTAATGTCACTGTTTTAGTTATGTCCGTATGGTTGTTTTGCGCCTCCATTATGCCTTTCATTTTCATGTTACAAGTGGTAGCAATTCCTAGAATTTTGTTGGTAGTGCAGCATATATCAATAGCAGTTTATCTAAATATTTTTTGTTGTTACCTGTTGATTACATTAGTGGCTTCTATTTTGTTTTCCTTTTCGGTGATATCCTCGTAGTTACATGTTTTATTTATGAATCTTGATTTTTCTTAGGTGGATTTGTTGTTTTGGTGTTAGGTACAATGGGTGGTTCTATCTTTTTGTCGATAATTCAGCATTTCTCAATACCGATTGACTCAATTACGTGCTTTCTGCTGCTTTTCAATTATACCATTGTCGGGGTGTTATCCATGTTTTCTGGTGGGATGCCTATTGTTTTGAGACAGGGATATATGGTATCGCTGGGAATAATTGTGGCAACATGGTTTACCAAATTGCCGGAGTGGACTACATGGGTTTTGCTGGTTGCATTGGCTTTGTATGATTTGGTGGCAGTTTTGGCTCCTGGCGGTCCCCTTAAGTTGTTGGTGGAGTTGGCCTCAAGCCGTGATGAGGAATTACCAGCTTTGGTATATGAAGCTCGACCTACAGTTTCTCGCGATGAGGGAAATCCGCGGTCGACTTTGGGGCTTCTTGTTGCTGGAGTTTCAGATTCTGGGTCAGTTGAGTTGCAGGCTGTGTCAAATAATAATGTCCGCAGAGATGGGGCTGAAAATCGTAGGAGTCCTGAGTACACTGCTATCCAGGTTAGAAATTTGGAGAATGTGGAAGGTGAAAGAAATAGAGATGAAGGTGAGAGGTCACCTTTGGTTGGTCATTCAAGAGAAAGGTATTCATCAGATAGTAACTCATCAGAATATTCTACTGTCATTCACAATAGAGAATCCGAGACTTCTGTGGATGAGGAAATGTCTCCTCTTGTTGACCTGTTGGGGATGGACAATGAGAGAGAGCATGAAAGGAGGGATTCAGTGGTAGCAAGTAGAGGTATCAAGCTTGGTCTTGGAGACTTTGTGTTTTATAGTGTTCTGGTAGGCAGGGCAGCCATGTATGATCTGATGACTGTATATGCATGTTATCTTGCCATTATATCAGGACTTGGGTGCACTCTTATTTTGTTATCTGTGTGCCACCGAGCACTGCCTGCCCTCCCAATATCCATTACATTGGGTGTCATTTTTTACTTCTTGACTCGATTGTTAATGGAGCCTTTTGTTGTTGGAATGGCAACAAATTTAATGATGTTTTAGCAATCTGATTTCTTCTATATGACAAGGAGGTGCAATATTGTCTGTTCAGGAAAATACTGATGATTTTGTAGGTTCTTTGATTGCTAAATGGAAATTAGTTCTGTTTGCACTCTCATTCCATCGTAACTCATGTAAATCTCTCCTGCTTCGAGTTCGAAACTGCAGCAACTTCAAGATTATCTGGTAATTCATTAAAATGAATTTTTACCACCCTTTTGGGGTCTTACTTTAAATTTTAGATTTAATCTTGTTTCCTTCATTTAGTGATTCATTTGATGGGGATATATAATATAACAAAACTCATGGTTGGATGTATATGTATGTGCTGAAGGTATAACTCATGCAGTTGCACATATATGCATTTTTTACCGAATATCTAACATTGTACATTGGCTCTTTATCTTTTATGCATTTTTGTGATTGATACTTTTCTGTATCAAAGCTTTGTAGGAGAGAAATATAGAATTAATTGAAATAACATGGTGTGTATATATGTAATATGGACACTTTTATTGCAATAGGAGTTTTAGTTTTATTTATTTATTATATCAGGTTTTATTAAGAGTTTTAGTTTTACTTATTTTCTCTATTATATTAGGTTTTTATTTCCTTCATAAAAGTATTTAATCAAAGGACAAATCTACCTCTTTGAGTAACCATAGGTCGAAGCAAGAATTCTCACTCGTCTAGACTTGAGACCTGTGACTAGATCCTACGCCAAGGCACATAATAATATGGCATAAGAACTCCTTCCAAAAATAATGCTTTTATGATTGAGGATCCCGATTACTGTTTGTATTGTGCTTATTCTAGGACATATCAAAGGGTTTTAGGGTGTGGTTTCTAGGAATTGTCTTAAAAGTGGATAAGAGGAAGTATGGTAAAACAACAAATGGCCATATGAGAAAAAATTTTATGTCTTACAATTTGTACTTCACTCTTGACTCTGAGGAGATTCACAAGTTGTTTAATACATCATTGTTGTTGGCAAAATCTTGGTTATTGTGTAAGGTAGCTGCTGGTTGGCCTTGTTTATTGATTAAAATCTATTGCCTTCTAATAATCTGACGATGAGAGTGGATCTTCTTAATATTTAGTTTTTGTCAACATCTGGTTTCACAATTTTGAGCTCTTTATCTTTTTGGCAAACACTTTATGCTGCTAGTTACTTGGAGTTTCCCGGACATTGTCTAATAATTTAGTTGTTAAAGCCAAAGCTGTCCATCAATTTTTGTTCAGTGATATGATCAGTTAAGATAAGAGATATCCTGGTCAATTTTATATGTAAGCTTTTTTTACACGGGCTTTATTGGATGTTGTTTTAATAAGCAAATGGATTTCTTGGACGTTGTTCACTCTTTTCTTAAAGTTAGAATCGAAATTGTGTTTATTTTGAAGAGTTTGAGTGTGTTGAAGAAGTTGTATTTGACTTTAGTTTTTGGAGAGAAATTTTCTCAATTTGAAAGTATATTTCATAGTTGATTTTAAGGAGATTAATCCTACTTTATCATAAAATTATATTGGAGGTTATTTATCTTGATTATTTTATTGGAGAAGAGTTTATATTGAACGATGATAATCGAATAGGCTACTATATTAAGTCTATAAATAGACAACCAACTCACATGGACGGGGTATTGATTTAAGAGAATGCCGTGCTAATTTGATTATCTTTATTATTCTTCCTTTTATTTTCACGTTCTATTGGTAGGTTTTTTTTTTGAGAGATTGAACTTTTGTACGTGAGGTTTTTCTAGTGAGTGATTTGTAATAATTGAGGTTGATGTTTGGGCTACAATTATTTAAATGTGTAAAAGTAGATTAGGCTTAAACTAATAAATAATTCAGAAGATTGTTAAAGAAGAATTATTCATTGAGTGAGATCCTATAGAGAATAATTATTTTTGAATATGCGTGTAACAAATAGTTTTGTGCATATCTCTTTTTATAATTTTTTTTTTTTTTTGTTTTTCATTTTTGTTTCGTAGACTGATCAATATGACTGGACACAACATTGAACAAACAAATCAAACTTATAGCAAATTGATGTGTTTTTTCAGTTGTATTTTTACTTACATGTATAACTACAATGGAAAAAAAGAGCCCATCTATATACCTATTGACACAAGGCAAATCATTATGCTTGCTTCTATTTTTACATTTTGGAAGAATGTTTAAATTTTAGTTTTGGTCCATCTACTATGTCTAAAGTTGAGATTTAATCTCTATGATTTGTAACATAATTTGGTTTTCATGTTTTTATAATGTTATAGTCAAATTAGTTAATATTGTTAAGTTTTCAATTAAAATGTTACATGGGTATGTATAAGTTAAATATTCTAAGAGTCTTAGAGTGTAACGATCTAATTTTAGACAGATCGAAAAAATGTGATTTCAAAACTCAATTTCGAAAAATGAGTCGGTGAAAATATGAATAGAAAGATTTAAGAAGTTAATATGAATATATGTATTAAAGAATAGTTAAGTAATTAAATTAAGAAAATCATTAATTATAATAAAGAGGCTAGATTGTAAAAGTTCAATCGCTACTTAATTTTATTTTGGAGTGAGGACCTAATTAGCAATTAACCAAAGGAGCTAATAATTATTTAACCATTAAAATCTTATGAATTAGTGGATGAGCACAATCATTTCCATCCATTTCCATTAAGCATAATAAATGATAATTATTATTCCATGTTTAATTAATTAAGGAAGCTTTATTCCTTAATTAAGCTTAATTAATCTTAATCTTAAGTATAAATAGGAGATGTGAGTGGAGAGATGAAACATTCTATCTTTTCTCCATCGTTGTGTTGTCTCTAACCATAGGAAAGAAAGAAAAATTCTTTTGCTTTCTTTACAATTTGGTCCAATATCCCTAAGGTAAACATGCTTTTCTTTTGAAATCTTTATATTTTCATGATTATCTAAGCTTGATTAAGCTTAACCATACTTTAGATTTTTCAATTGTTAAATGTTTATCAAGTTGTAATTAGTTGGTATTTCATGAAATTGAGCTTGACTTTAATGAGAAATTGATGTATGAGTTTTGAGCATGTTAAGACTACAAAGGTAGTGAAAAGTGATGGAATTTATTAGAAATTTAACTAAGCTTGATGGTTGATTTTGTGACATTAAGGACTAAATTGAAAGCTATTAAGAAATTATGCAAAATATTAGAAATAAAAAGTCCCTAATGAAAGAATATAAAATTTGATTTTAATTCGATGTTAAAAATTGAAAAATATGAGTATTTCGGATATAAGGACTAAAATGAAAAATATGCTTGATTAAATGTTTTTCATGTGTTTGGGTGAAACCTAAAACCATTTTTATAATTTAATTGCCAAGCGTAGCTTAAGATGATGTTGGGACGTCTCGAGATAAAGGAAAGGCAAGAGCCATAGACGAGTAATTAATACTATTTGTGCTTTCAATATTTGAATTCAATACATACATCCAGACATGCATGGATTCTTACAAACTAGCTTGATTAAGGTAAAAACTCTACTTGTCTTAAGATTTTGTATGTATATGATGATATGAATGGTATGTATCAAATTGAGTTTGATATAATGTAAGACCCCTTACCTGTGCTCTACATCGGAACCGGATATGAGGCGTTATCGTACTTAACTCACATGGTCATACAACTTTGGGCTATCAAATTCCGTTCTAAATTAAAATCTTTTCACACACACACCTAACATCCTTATAATGGGCCTACGAGGCCCTAAACATGCTTCCAAAAGGTTTTAGAAATAGATCGGAAACTTTTACACACTCGGAAATTTTTTTACCTAAACAGGGGCCACACACCCGTATACCCCTAAAGCACACCCATGTCTTCCACCCGTGGTGGACAGTGCCAAAATACACACGGCCTTGACACGCCCGTGTGTCACACCTTGATATACTGACTCATTCACACGGCTTGGAGCACACGCCCATATGCTAACCGTGTGCCACATACGACCTATACAAACAGTCGTGGGGTTAGCCCGTGGACTATTCTGACTTAAACACTAACATGCAGGGAACACACGGCCTAGACACACGCCCGTGTGTCTATCCGTGTGGGCACTTAGAGGCTATCTACCAAGCCTTTTTCCACTCTCATTTGCATACCATTATATATTAGCACATAATATCACATAACATCAATATAACTCTTGAATTAAGGACATTTAATCATAAGAGTGATAAAGTCTTCATCCACACATTAGGGAGAACTATTTCCAATACAGTTACAACAACTTAAGCCATCATCTATGGCTACACACAACCCAATTATGAGTTCTCTTAGGCCAACACAATTTGGCTACATCAACAAAGACTTAATCAACCTCAAGTACTAGCCCTATACATGCCATGACTCATAAGGACTTGATACCTCATACCAAGTGTCTGATTGATAGTGTCAAAACATCTCCGGCGATTTCCAACCCGAACTAGCTAAATTAACCTATAAGAGATGAGAAAAGGAAAAAGGAGTAAACAATAATGCTTAGTAAGTTCATCTGCATATAACTGATAAATACTGATATTCATTGAATATACACAACTACAAGGCATTTTAATGAGTTTTTCTAACTAACCCATGGTTGCTTACTCAACCGTTCTTGGAGCTTGCTCACTCTATCTCTTACCGCATTCTAACTGTGGCACAAGCCAATTGCTCATTTAATTAACATACAATCCTGCACTGATCACTACATGATCATATGAAACAACACATCAATCATTTTTCACTAAGCCACTCATACTACTAATCTCTCAGTGGTTTCGCACTTAGCCCACCATAAATCTCCAGTAGGGTGGTATCGCACATAGCCCACCAATTATTTAAACTTGTGGTGGTATCGCACTTAGCCCACCAAATCATATTATAAACGATGGTATCGCACACAGCCCATCGATTAATAATTAACCAGGTGGTAACACACACAACCCACCGTTAATAATATAGTTGATGGTATCGCACACAGCCCATCAATTAATAATTAACCGGTGGTAACGCACACAGCCCACCGTTAATAATATAGTTGATGGTATCACACACAACCCATCAATTGATAATTGACCAGGTGGTAACGCACACAACCCACCGTTAATAATATAGTTGATGGACAATTCTCAATTTTAAATGTTCATCCGGGAACATCCTCACACACTACTATCCTTACTTCACTTCATATTATAATCGTTCACATTCACACAATGCATTAACAAATATAAATTATGCAACCGAAGTGCATCATTTACACATAACCCACTATGGGTTCATCAGATACCGAATTCATCTCAATTCAGTTCTAACACAACCCTGTACCTCTCATGCTACAACACATTCATTCTCGACTTTCCAAAATACTTGTTGAGTTGCTAAAATTGTTAATTAACTCCCTTGAGTCACATACACATAATGTCATATTGACATTATACCCTTGATAGGGCCATACATGAATTAACATATCGATCCCATGTCCCGACAAGGTCTTACACGAAATATCCCATCGTCGCCATGTCCTTGACATGGTCTTATTTAATATCTATCACCGAGGCCATATTCCAATATAGTCTTACACGGAACCTTAACTATCATCATTTCATACTATTTGCTTCTCTTGCTATTCTTAGATTCAATTCTGAAACACCCCAAACCCGCCCACAAGTCCTGACCGGATCTGGCATGCTCATTGAGTAAAACAATTCAAAACTTTATTTGTTACTTTGGAAAATCTGGGTGGTTTGGAAGATAATTTGATTTGTGTTGATTACAAATTGAAAAAGGGGTTATTTTTGAAGTCTCGATTTTATTAAAACAATATTTTTATTTGTACTTGAAATCAATGAGTAAAAAGTATTGCCGGGTTTTTAGAGTTTAACAGTAATTTGAACGTTTGTGCTTAGGTGTCAAAAACATTTAATATTTATTTTAATGAAAAACTATTTAATCTTGATTTAACAATAATCGTGTCATAATAAACCGAATAAAATGCATACTTAAAACAGTTAATAAGAATGGCCATATTACATCATAGCAAAACCCGAAATAAATCCAAAACTTAAATGATAAAAACCAATAAAAATAAAATAACTCTGAGCTGAGCATGGCCACCACTAAGCTCCTGCCGACCCGGTCCATTACTGAGTGTCACCTGAAAAGATATCCCACAACGGGGTGAGTCAACAGACTCAATGTGTAACCATCAACACAAACACCCAACAATTTAGGCATACAAATCATATATGCAACATACATAGCAGTGATGCAAATCCGAACCCAAACCTAATTAACCATCCTCTACACATCACCCGTACCTGCCATCACACCGTGGGGATTACTAAATCGACCCTCCATCCGCTACACACCAGAAGGCAATACGCAGCAACAACTTGCACATCGCCTTATAAATTGTGGCATAGCCACGGATAATTGTGACAAAGTCACCAGATAAAAATATGTGACATAAGTCACCACATTCAGATTATGTGACATGAGTCACGGATATTGTGGTAAAACCACCGGATCACTTCCCCTTTCATAATCACCCATATGCCCCATGCATCATACAAATCATGCGAATATCATGCCATATGCCTTATTCATATTAAGTAACCAATTCTCATATATGTCACATTCATAGTTTATAAAACTATTAATGATCTTTAGAGAATAACGTACACGAATATGTTGTACCACCGAATGGTACCTTTAGCCACATCATTCACATTCTTATTAACACACATATTAAGTTAATACTAGTAAATCTATTAAGAATTTGTGTAGGGCTACACACTTGGTTACTAACGTGCTTTCTTGAATCCCAAAGTCTCATGAAACCGATTGCACTCCTTCCTAAAACCAATGTCGAATCATTAACATTACTAGGCGAGAATGGCCTAAGGCCGAATATGCATATCCACTTACCTTGTGGATCTAAATCCCGAAACGATCACTTGCTCCTTAAGTTGTCGAAATCCCTACTTATCAATGGTTAGAATCGGCTTAATATGTGGAATCTATGAAGATGGCCCTTAGCCAAATATTAAGACTTCCTTACCTTGGTTGTTTGGATCCCGAAATCAACCCTTGTTCTTGGTGGTGTCGGAATTCCTTAGATATAGAAATCTCGAAGATCTTCTCTTGTAGTCGACTTAGCAGAAACCCCGAGATCCTCCTTCAAAGGTTTGGCCAAAGGGCATTAAAGGGGATTAGAGTCTTGATTTCGATAGACAAAAATAGAAAACAGAGATTTTAAACCCAAGAGAGAGATCCCTTACCAACAGAGTGACCAAAACGCAATTGATCAACCACCTTCAAGAAATCAACAAGGATGCTTGCAGCAGAAATCGATTCAAAGAGTGACAATGAAGTGGACTTTTGGCTTTAGAAGGAAGTAGCAGGGAGATACAGATTCGGCTTGATGAACACTAGGGAGATTCGGCTTCAACAAGGAAAAGAAAAGGAGAAGTATGAGACTTTAGGAAGAATTGGCAAAGGATGGAATTTTTTTTTGAGAGAGGGATATTCGGCTTTAATAAATGGAAGAAAAGAAAGAATGGTATTGTGGTCTTTATCAAAATATGGAGAGGGAGTGTGTGAGGCTTAGAAGTTTCGGCAATGGTGATCAAAAGAGAAAGAGAGAAAAGAGTGAAGAGAAAGGCTAAATTTTGGCATAAAACCCCTTAACAAAATTCGGCTACTCCTCCCATTCTAACTTGGCCGAAAATCCCCTTAAGGGAGTCCCATATTCGGCCACCTCTCTTCCCTCTCTCCCTTATCCCTTGATCCCCTCCTCCTTAGCCGAATCCCCAACACTCCAACCCCATCTATACCTCCTCCTTCTAAAGTCCACATGCCATCCATTACTGCTCATCCTTGCAGCAAAATGAAACTCCTATTTGCGTCCCTTGCTGCTCGAACCTAGGCCCTATTACACAACTTGTGGCGTCACTTACTAAGGCTTTAAGTGGTGCCTCCTTGCCACTTTACCAAGCCCATCTCCATGTCCAATTTCCCTTACAATTTTTCTTAAGGTCTTATTTGCCTAGCTCCCCCTTTAAGGCTTAAAATACAATATTTTTAAGGCATTCATCTACACTCTAAAGTTCTCAAATTTCATAAAACACATTCACCACACACATAGGCATGCTACTTCATACAATTAAGCAATAATGCATAAGCCCTAATTCCAGGATATTACAGTTCTACCCCCTTAAAATAGTTTTGACCTCAAAATTACCTGGCTAGAATAGGTAGGGGTATTACTGACGCATTGCTTCTTTTGGCTCCAAGAAGCTTCCTCCGATCCATGATTATGCCACAACACTTTGACCAGAGGGACCGACTTCCTCCGAAGCACCTTCACATCTCGTTCCAGAATTTGAATTGACTCTTCCTCATAGGACAGATCTGGTCTCAGCTCCACCTCCTCAACCGGTATTATATGGGTTGGATCCGCTCGGTAGCGACATAGCATCGAAACATGGAATACATCGTGCATCTGCTTCAACTCCGGAGGCAACTCTAACTGGTATGCCACTGGTCCAATTCGCTTTAATACCCGATAAGGTCCTATAAACTTGGGACTTAACTTCCCTTTGCAACCAAATTGTATCACCTACTTCCAAGGTAAACTTTAAGAAACACATAAGCTCCCACAGTAAACTCAATCTCCTTCCATTTAAGATCTGCGTATGATTTCTGCCTGTCAGATGCCTCCTTCAACCGTGTCCGAATTACCTTAACCTTTTCTTCCTATTCTGCCACGATTTTGGACCCAAAATCTGACGTTCTCCCAATTTCGTCTAACATGTGAGAGTGCGACACTTCTGTCCATACAGTGCTTCGTACAGTGCCATCCGAATACTTGCCTGATAGCTGTTATTGTACGCAAATTCTGCTAAAGGCAAAAACTCTTCTTAACTCCTTCTGAAGTCTAATACACAGCCTCTCAGCATATCCTCTAATACTTGGATCACTCGTTCAGACTGGCCGTTTGATTGCGGATGAAATGCCGTACTAAAGTCTAATCTGGTACCCAAAGCTTGATGTAGTGCCTTCCAAAATTGAGACGTAAACCTCAGATCCCTATTCGAGATAATTGACATCGGCACTCCGTGCAGCCTTACAATTTTCGCAATATACAACCTTGCCAATTTTTGTAGGGAATAGTCAACCCGCACGAGAATGAAATGTGCGGACTTTGTCAATCGATCCACTATCACCCATACCGAGTCCTTCTTAGTAGGCATAAAGGGAAGCCCACTAACGAAGTCCATGGTGATTCTCTCCCACTTCCATTGCAGAATCTGTTTTGGCTGAAGTAACCCTGACGAAACTTGGTGTTCAGCCTTAACTTGCTGACACGTTAAGCACTTCCCTACAAATTCGGTAACTTCCCTCTTAAGATCAGGCCACCAAAACTGTTCCCTTAAATCTCTATACAACTTACTACCTCAAAGATGCCTAGCATAGGGGCTACTATGCGATTCCTGAAGAATTCTCTGTCGTAACTCCTCGTTCTTCGGCATACAGACCTTACCCTTGAAACACAATACTCCATCGCCATTAATACCATAGTCCTTCAACTCCCTACTCTGCACTTGCCGTAGCCTAGCACTTAGATCATCATCCGCCAACTGACTCTCTTTCACCTCATTCAACCACGTCGGCTTAACTTGCAACTCTGCTAACAAACTTCCATCGTCATACCAGCTAAGATGTGCAAACATTGCCCTCAGATCCGACACTACTTTTTGACTTAGGGTATCTGCCACCACATTCGCCTTGCCCGGGTGAGACTCTATAGAACAATCATAGTCCTTCAATAACTCCACCCACCTTCGCTGTCTCAGGTTCATCTTTTTCTGAGTCAACAAATACTTAAGGCTCTTGTGGTCCGTGTAGATCACTGACTTTTCTCCATATAAGTAGTGCCTCCACACTTTAAGAGCAAAGACCACTGCTGCCAATTCCAAATCGTGCGTCAGGTAGTTAACCTTATGTGGCCTTAATTGTCGAGATGCATAAGCAACTACCTTCTCGTCTTGCATAAGGACACCTCCCAATCCTGTATGGGAAGCATCACAGTACACCACAAAATCCTTTCCTGCCTCAGGCTGAATTAAAATCGGAGCTTCAGTCAAGACCCTCTTAAGTTTCTCAAAGCTCTCCTGTTGCTTATCAGTCCATACGAAAGGTACCTCCTTCCTTAGTAACTTTGTCAAAGGTTTGCGATCGACGAGAACCCTTCTACTAACCTTCTATAATAACTCGCCAATCCCAAGAAGCTACGAACCTCCGCCACGACTTGGGTGGTTTCCAATCCAATACCGCCTCAATCTTCCGAGGATCCACCATTATCCCTTCGCAAACATCATATGTCCTAAAACATAACTTCCTTCACCAAAATTCACATTTATTGAACTTGGCATATAGCTTTTCTCCTTAACACTTGCAACACGACTCAGAGGTGCTCATCATGTTCTTCCTCAGACTTCGAATACACCAAAATATCGTCTATGAACACAACAACGAACCGGTCCAGATGGGGTTGGAAAACCCGATTCATCATGTCCATGAACGTGGCTGGGGCATTTGTCAATCCAAACGGCATTACCAAGAACTCATAATGCCCGTATCTTGTCCGAAAAGCTGTCTTATGGATATCAGCCTCCTTCACCTTAAGCTGATGATATCCAGACCTTAGATCTATCTTCGAAAATACTACGGCCCCCTTAAGTTGATCCAACAAGTCATCTATCCTTGACAACGGGTACTTGTTCTTAATGGTCAACTTGTTCAACTATCGGTAGTCTATGCACATGTGCATAGTCCCGTCCTTCTTCTTTACAAATAAGACCGGTGCTCCCCATAGAGACACACTAGGTCGAATAAACCCACGATCAAGCAACTCTTGGATCTGAGCCTTGAGCTCAACCAACTCCTTTGGTGCCATTCTGTATGGGGCAATTGACAAAGGAGCTGTACCCGGTAGCAAGTCAATTCCGAACTCCACTTCCCTATCTGGGGGTATTCCAGGTAACTCCTCCGAAAAAATATCCACAAATTCTCTTACTATTCTAACTCCACTAACTCCCACTTCCTTTGCATCCAACGCACTAACAAAGATCAAAAATGCCTCGCACCCTTTCGAACCATTTTATTAGCCTTTAAAGCAGAAACTACGTTGGACAAGTAGTTTCTTCTTTCTCCTATCATAATTATCGCCTTATCCTCTAGCGTCTTTAACTTCATTCGCTTAGCTACACAATCCAACACAGCCCGATGTTCCACTAGCCAGTCCATGCCAAGGATGAGATCAAATTCTCTGAAGGGTAATTCCATCAAGTCGGCAAGAAATACCACTCCCTGAAGCTCTAGAGGTACACTCCGAAATATCTTATTCACCACTATAGTTTGACCTAATGGGCTCACTACAGTCATCTCCCTATTAGATAGTTCAGAGGCTATGCCTAGTGTTTCAACTACTCTACATGCAATATAAGAGTGGGTGGAGCCAACATCAATTAGAGCAAAGTAAGGCTTGTTAGCTATAAGGAACGTACCGGTTATGACGTCCAGTACGTCTTCATCCTCCTCCGATGAATCGATACACTAGACCCATTGTCTCGCCTCAGATACTAACACCTTTGCCCAGTGTTCCCCGTCCTCTACCAAAACCATTACCTCTGCCAGCCAGACCACGACCTCGCGATGGCTGCTGTCCTCCTCTTCCAGCCTGATTAGAACCACGACTTCTTTGGTCGGCCCCTTCCATTCTCATAGGACGGTCCTTAATCATGTGGTCCTTGGACCCACACTTGAAACATCCTCCGCCTTCTTCCAACACTCCCCAAGTGCGTCTTTCCATCTTTGGCAAAGTAGTATGCAGATCTTGTCCTCCCATAGCGACCACGATCGCGTGGCCCATCGCTTCTAGGCCTCTTTTGCACATTCCCTGATCACCCTGATAATCCAAAGCCTCTCTTTTGCCTATTCCGGTCTGTATTCTGTCTCACCGAGTCCTTAATCCCTTCGGCTACCTTAGCCTTCTCCACCAACACGGTAAACTCCCGCTCTTGCTGTGGAGCTATCAACAATCTCAGGTCATCCCTTAGTCCGTCCTCAAACCGAACACACCGTTCATGCTCCGTTGACACAATACCTCGAGCATATCGGCTCAACCTTAGAAATTTTACCTCGTATTCTGCTACGGACTTATTTCCCTAAACCAGCCTAAAAAACGCCTTCCTCTGCGCATCAACATAACTAGTTCCAATGTACTTCTTCTGATATGCCGCCTGAAAATATTCCCAAGTAAGATCATCAGCAGCAACACCATCCCGAACTGTGAGCCACCATTGGTATGACTCATCACGGAGTAGGGACACTACCCCTTTTAGTTTCTCCTCGGCAGTCATGTCCAAATCGTCCATAATCCGCTCCGTCGCCTCTAACCAATACTCAACCGTATTGGGTGCCACACCAGATATTCCACGAAAAAACTTAGCTCCATTAGCTCGGAGTCGCTCAGGTACCGACTTTTGAGCTCCCATGCCTCCACCTGCTCCAGCCACCCTTTCTAGAACTCGCAGCATCGCCTGTGATACTACATCATCCCCTGTCTGATCCTGATATTCCATACCAGCAGCTGGTGGTGGTGGCATTTCATTTTGGACCCCTGACCAGACCTAACGAGTTCCGACACAGTCATTTGGCCTCTACCACGGCCACGCACATTACGACCACGTCCTTTAGAACTCATCCTTCTAAGTTGCGTTTATCGATTAGAGAATTTTATAGATTAGTTTTGTTCCATCGATTTATCGCGTAATGATCTTATGTTCAATAGTTCTAGGAGTAGTTCTTTCGATTCCATACACATACAGTTTCAATTCATTCATTCAATCACATTCATGAACTTATGCTCATTACGTAAAAATGTTGTAGTTGTCATTGTTTGTTGTTTTCCACTACCGTGGGTATTTCCGTTATTTTATCCTATAGGGTATTTTGGTAATTTTCCAAATTATGGTATTTGAAAATTTCACAAAATAGATTTTTTGGTATTTCTCTAAATCGAAATACTTGGTAAGAAAATTTTAAGGGTAAAATAGTAATTTTATACACTAAGGGTATTTTTGTAATTTTACAAGCTTGGGAATTTTGGTAATTTTCACAAAGTTGGTTCGGTGATTTAACGAAGTAAAGGTATTTTGAAAATTTTTAATTCGAGGGTATTTCGATAACTTTCCATTCTGAGGGTATTTTGGTCATTTGTACAGGTTAAGGGTAATTTGGTCAATTTGTAAATCAGGGGTATTCTGACCATTTTTTTTAAATCAAGGGTACTTTGGAATTTTATAATCATGGTTTGAATTTTGAGTTTCACAAAACAAGGTGACGGTCCCTTTTGGGTTTTAATTATCGGGTTTAGCCTGTGTTTGAGTCCTCTTGGCTAAGGTGAACCGTCACTACATACCAGGTAGGATTCGAGCGGAGAGGAGGTGAGTCACTAGGATCTGCTTAAATACCAAGCTCCCCCTGAATCCAATCCTAGACATGAGCACAACGGTTGCCACACCTTTAACTTGGCGACTCGAGACCACGTGTTTGTTTGGTTAGACTTTAAGTTTTATGTATCTTGGTGTTGAAGTAGGCTAACCCTAGGGTTTAATTCTAATTTACTAATCTCGTCCTATAAATCCCACATACAAATCACAAAAGAGTTAGGAGTACTTACCTGGTGGACTTCGGGCCGGAGACTTAGGTGCCATGCCAGAAAACCTGCCCATTTCTTAGTAAAATTTAATTTTAAAAGAAAGAAAATATTTTGGGCCCAAAAAGCCCTCAAGGTCAAGTTTTGAACCGAGCTCTGATACCAAATTGAAACACCCCAAACCCAGCCCATAAGTCCTGACTGGATCTGGCATGCTCCTTGAGTAAAACAATTCAAAACTTTATTTGTTACTTTGGAAAATCTGGGTGGTTTGGAAGATAATTTGATTTGTGTTGAGTACAAATTGAAAACAGGGTTATCTTTGCAGTCTCGATTTTATTAAAACAGTATTTTTATTTGTACTTGAGATCAATGAGTAAAAAGTATTGCCGGGTTTTTAGAGTTTAACAGTAATTTGAAAAAAAAACGTTTGTGCTTAGGTGTCAAAAACATTTAAGATTTATTTTAATGAAAAACTATTTAATCTTGATTTAACAATAATCGTGTCATAATAAACCGAATAAAATGCATACTTAAAACAGTTAATAAGAATGGCCATATTACATCATAGCAAAACCCGAAATAAATCCAAAACTTAAATGATAAAACCAATAAAATAAAATAACTCTGAGCTGAGCATGGCCACCACTAAGCTCCTGCCGACCCGATCCATTACTGAGTGTCACCTGAAAAGATATCCCACAACGGGGTGAGTCAACAGACTCAATGTGTAACCATCAACACAAACACCCAACAATTTAGGCATACAAATCATTTATGCAACATACATAGCAGTGATGCAAATCCGAACCCAAACCTAATTAACCATCCTCTACACATCACCGTGCACGCCATCACACCGTGGGATTACTAAATCGACCCTCCATCCGCTACACACCATCGAAGGCGTCATTGCGGATGACTTGCACATTGCCCTTATAAATTGTGGCATAGCCACGGATAATTGTGACAAAGTCACCAGATAAAAATATGTGACATAAGTCACCACATTCGATTATGTGACATGAGTCACGGATATTGTGGTAAAAACCACCAGATCACTTCCCCTTTTAATAATCACCCATATGCCCCCATGCGTCATACAAATCATGCGAATATCATGCCATATGCCTTATTCATATTCGTAACCAATTCTCATATATGTCACATTCATAGTTTATAAAACTATTAACAGATCTTTAGAGAATAACGTACCTGAATATGTTGTACCACTAAATGGTACCTTTAGCCACATCATTCACATTCTTATTAACACACATATTAAGTTAATATTTAAATCTATTAAGAATTTGTGTAGGGCTACACACCAGTTACTAACGTGTTTCTTGAATCTCAAAGTCTCAAACCGATTGCACTCCTTCCTAAAACCAATGTCGAATCGCTAACATTACTAGGCAGAATGGCCTAAGGCCGAATATGCATATCCATTTACCTTGTGGATCTAAATCCCAAAATGATCACTTGCTCCTTAAGTTGTCGAAATCCCTACTTATTAATGGTTAGAATCGGCTTAATATGTAGAAACTATGATGATGGCCCTTGGCCGAATATTAAGACTTCCTTACCTTGGTTGTCTAGATCCCGAAATCAACCCTTATTCTTGGTGGTGTCGAAATTCCTTAGATCTAGAAATCCTGAAGATCTTCTCTTGTAGTCGTCTTAGCAGAAACCCCGAGATCCTCCTTCAAAGGTTTGGCCAAAGGGCATTAAAGGGGATTAGAGTCTTGATTTCAATAGACAAAAATAGAAAACAGAGATTTTAAACCCAAGAGAGAGATCCCTTACCAACAGAGTGACCAAAACGCAATTGATCAACCACCTTCAAGAAATCGACAAGGATACTTGCAACAGAAATCGATTCAAAGAGTGACAATGAAGTGGACTTTGGCTTTAGAAGGAAGTAGAAGGAGATCTGATTCTTCTTAATGAACACTAGGAGATTCGGCTTCAACAAGGAAAAGAAAAGGAGAAGTATGAGACTTTAGGAAGAATCGGCAAAGGATGGAATTTTTTTGAGAGAGGATATTCGACTTTAACAAATGGAAGAAAAGAAAGAATGGTATTGTGGTCTTTATCAAAATATGGAGAGGAGTGTGTGAGGCTTAGAAGTTTTGGCAATGGTGATCAAAAGAGAAAGAGAGAAAAGAGTGAAGAGAAAGGCTAAATTTAGCATAAAACCCTTAACAAAATTCTGCTACTCCTCCCATTCTAACTTGGCCGAAAATCCCTTAAGGGAGTCCCATATTCGCCACCTCTTCCTCTCTCCTTATCCTTGATCCCTCCTCCTTAGCAATCCCCAACACTCTAACCCCATCTATACCTCCTCCTTCTAGAGTCCACATGCCGTCCACTATCGCTCATCCTTGCAGCAAAATAAAACTCCTATTTATGTCCCCTTGTCTCGAACCTAGGTCCTGTTACACAACTTGTGGCATCACTTACTAAGGCTTTAAGTGGCGCCTCCTTGCCACTTTACCAAGTCCTTTTCCACGTCCAATTTCCCTTACAATTTTTCTTAAGGCCTTATTTGCCTAGCTCCCCCTTTAAGGCTTAAAATACAATATTTCTAAGGCATTCATCTACACTCTAAAGTTCTCAAATTTCATAAAACACATTCACCACACACATAGGCATGCTACTTCATACAATTAAGCAATAATGCACAAGCCCTAATTCCCGGATATTACAAATTCTCTTAACAACTTATCAACAAGTACTTAATACATTCATTGTGTAATTACAAATTCCACACAACATTGGAATATTAAAATAATTCATACATAATTACCACATTTGCACATGAACTTACCTCGATGACGAAAAGGCCGAAAATGACTTTTTGCCTACTTTTCTCTTTTCACCCGTTCTAGGTCCGAAACTCATTTTCTCTAATCTAGAACAATGAAATTTAGTGATTTAATCACATATAAATCATAAAACACCATAATCTACACTTTAGGTAAAAATGACTATTTTGCCCCTACACTTTGGCAAAATTATGATTTTGCCCCTAGGCTCGTAAATAAATTTTCATCACATTTTCTTATTAAATGAGCCTAGATGATCTTTTAATCCTCATACAATTATCCACAATTCCAACTATTTCATGCCTTAATGAACAATTTACAACTTTTGCATTTTGGCCCAAATTAGGTGTTTTCATAACAACACCTTTCACAAAAGTTGTTTGTCATCATCCTATCATGCATTTTCTTCCATAAAAACTCATCAAACAACATAAAATCTATCATGGTAAGTCCCAGGCTTTCAACCATGCTGCAAATTAGTCCCCCCATTAGTTATCTTAAGCTTTGGGGACTCCAAAAATACAATTTTCATAAAAAATGAACATCAAATGGACTTACTTGAATGAAGTAAAGCTTGCTGAAATTTTAAGCTTTAAACCCCACCCATGGCTGATTTTTTCGGTTGGAGAAGAAATATAAATAAAAAGATGACAACTTTTGCTTATATCAACTTATTTTATTTATTTTTCCAACTAAAATCACCAACTATTCATCATAATAAATGCTCTTGTTCCCTTTGTGTTTTATGACCTGTCAACCCACTTAAACAAGGTCAAATTGTACATTTGGTATTTCCAATTAATAATCCATAGCTATTTGGCACCTCTAAGAAATAAAATAGAACTTTCATACTTTATGCGATTCAGTCCTTTTTTCACAATTTAGCTAGAAATCTCTAAAATTAAGGTAACATGAAAATAATTTTCGTGCATCCTTATAAACATGTTATAACACATAACATAACATGAAAATAATTTTCTCTAACGTCAAATTAGTGATTCCAAGATCACTATTCTGACTAGCCCCTAAATCGGGCTATTACTGGTTGATTTATTACAATTCGAATGACATTTCCCCTTCTTGGGAATTTTGTCAAGCCGAATTTGAAATCAATAAGGTTTATCTCACTTTCTCATCAAAGCATTCACCAAATTTAATACTCTTGGCTTGTACGCTTTAAAAACTCAACTTTTAGTGGTCAACTACTTCTATTCATAAACTCAATCATATCGTGAAATGTATTCTAGTGTCAAAACATTTATGCACATAACTGTACTCCCTTATTCTTGCATTAGTATTTATGCTACTACTAAATCTTATACCAAATCTTCTGTATAGGTTTTGGATTCATCATCATTCAAATTCTATCTCGAGGAAGCGTCAACAACGAAAATCTTATCCAACATGGATCTTTCATCCAAACATCTATACTATGTCTATTATCTGAGAAGTATTAAAATAACTATACCCACTATTGTAATAGCTCAAGCAGTTTCCACTAATTCATCTTCAAATTCTTTTGCAGCATAATATATTCTCGCTCATCAAAATTCAGAAAATACACATTGACATTTCCATGGATCATTTCATAACATCTAACTCGCAACACTGACACAAAAGTGATCGTCTCTGGATCACCAACCTATAAACTCTTTTTCTCGAATCAGACTGGACTCAGTACTAGAACATTCAATTAATAGTTTATTCTATAGCTTTCAACTCAACCATCATGGTTTGAACATTTCGATGAGCGTATCTTTATAACATGCTCCCTACTCATGTACACACAGAATTTTATTCTCCTTATTAATTCGTGTGTAAATATACACAAAGCTTGAATCATATTTCAATACATTAATCTGCTCTTTTCTCCATACTGAGAACATATTTTAAGCACACTCTCATATGAGTTTCTCTTTCTATGCTAATCTAAAACCTTTACCCTCATCACATCTCACAACAGTAGAGACATCTCGATTGAATTCATTAACTCTATTCGGCTTGCCCGGAAACCCATCGTACAGCATGAAACTTGTGATTTCACTTCTTATACTAGAATCATTCCCAATTTCCTCCTCAAAGTACCCGAATAGGGTTACGAGGAAATAAAGAAATATCAATTCCAATTAACTAAATCGACAATCGTTTAGTCTAATTTTTCAGTCAGTTAACATTCTCACACAATCACAATTTCGTGAAAAGAGCAACCACATCACCCCTGAAGGGAAACATATATTAATACATAATACTAAAAGAGATCATTATAACCCATCCATGGCATTAACCAGCCATGCACAAGCCACAGGTTTCAAGACAACTTACTCATACTTGCCCTTATATAACACGTTCCGTGCCACATATCTAATCGTCTCTTCGTGATTCATTCACGAATACTTGCATTCACTCATCCATATAACTTTAGAACTGACTTCATTTCTACTTTTAACTCATCTACTTATCCCATTGATTACTAGGGATATTCAAAGACACATATTCATTGTCATTCATGTAAGTACGAAACCAATGCCACATCTCCGAGGTGGTCTTATATGGAGTCACTTCTAGCTGCCAACGCCATATCCTGGATAAGGTCTTATATGGGCTTCCACATCAAGTATCGATGCCATATTCCAAATATAGTCTTATACGATTCTCCTATTAATTACCGAATCCATATTCCGGATATGGTCTTATACAGGATCTCAACTCGGCGCCGAGGCCATGTCTCGGGCATGGTCTTATACAGGACCTTATCTTTTTCATATCTCAATGATAGCCTTTTTATTATAGTCCCCTAGGACTTCAACCTCACGTTCAACAACAATTACTCTATTTAGTAGAGTATCATGTATCAACGTGATACAAAATATTCTCAATTATGCTAACATAATTATTGCATCAATCAAATGCAAACTTACTCAACTTAACTCTCATAACATCTCATCATCAATGAAATATCATCATAGTCACACAACTCACTCCAAGTGAGTTTTCACGTTTTTCACGCTACAATTGTTTCTATCACTCATACTTTCAAACAGTAACTTTACTTACTCAAGTTCCACATTAATATCTACTTAAGTACTCAACATTTGACTCTACTTTCTCTTACTATTGCTTATCAATTTATAGAATGTCTTATGGGTTTTGAGTACGTCATTTACCTGAGTGCCATAGTCCAACTATGGTCTTACTTGTATCAGTCATCATAGCCCAGCTATTTCTTTACATGTCATCACGATGCCATATCCTCGCTACGGTCTTACACGAAATCTCATATCAATACCAATGCCATATTCTTGATACGGTCTTACATGGAACTCATGTCGATGCCGATGCCATATCCCAGATATGGTCTTACACAATTTCATACCAAGCCATGTCCCAAATGTGGTCTTACACGAAATCACTATTTGATGTCGATGCCATATCCTAGATATGGCCTTATACAAGATCTTTCTTTTGTGCTGAAGCCATGTCCCAGACATGGTCTTACACTAGCACACGTATCAACGCCGATGTCATGTTCCAAACATGGTCTTATATGGGATCACATGTACCGCCATGGTCCAACCATGGTCTTATCCATTATTTTATCACTACACGACCGTACTTATCTCCTGCATGCTACTTAGTCAAGCTTCTCAATTTAACTCCCACACTATAATCTGTGTGACTTCATAACAGTCATAAAACAAAACATTATACATTTTCTAATTCAACATTCACATGTAAGATTTAACCATGTGGACATATTTATCATAAACAATAGCATCACAAATCTCAATTGCTTACTTACTCTTACTGATTCGTACATTCCTCATCGTACTTACTAATCTCATGCTTGTAAGGTCAACAAGATACCTATATTACTTGATAACATAGATCAGCATACTTTGCTATGATAAGCATAATATCAATATCATCATTCATAACATGAATAATACTCTTGGTCAGCTTTAACTAGCATAACTTGATAACAGCTTTACTTGTTTGCCCACTTAATTACTATGAATGACAGAGGATACTGAATCTCAATCCACATGTGTCTCGATGCCAATGCCATATCCTAGATATGGTATTATATGATATCTCAATCTCATGATAACTTTTCAATGCCAAGACTTGTCTTGGACTTACATGATAACTTTGCTTGATTGCCGATGCCATGCCTTAGCCTGGTCTTACACGAACTTTCTCGTTTTATTTGGTAGATCGAGTATCCTAGGTAATTCAATTTCAATTGGGACTTTTCTATGCTTGATCTTAGTAACTTCTTTGTTTAATATAAAAATTAAACATTTTCATGGAAATAATATGCATATAACCACATCACAAGCAATTCGATGAAAATATTCATGAACCTTGAAAATCATACAAACTTGCTAAAATTAGCTCGGTTGGGGATCATCTTTGTCTTAACAAAAAAATTTCGTTAGGGCCGGGAGATATCACAATATCACGGTCCACATATGGCATGTATAGCTAGACTCTTACTCACGATAGGTTAGTCCTAGAACCGACTAAACCATAGCTCTGACACTACTAAATGTAACACCTCTTACCCGTGCTCTACATCGGAACCAGATATGAGGTGTTACCGTACTTAACTCACATGGTCATACAAATTTGGGCTATCAAATTCTATTCTAATTTAAAAATCTTTCCACACATACACCTCTAACATCCTTATAATGGGCCTACGAGGCCCTAAACATGCTTCCAAAAGGTTTCAGAAATAGATCGGAAACTTTTTCACACTTGGAAAATTTTTACCTAAACAGGGGCCACTTAGGCTTAGGGAGATGCCCGTGTAGGCTTAGGGGCACGCTCGTGTACCCCTAAAACATGCCTATGTCTTCCACCCGTGGTGGACACTGCCAAAATACACACGGCCTTGACACATCCGTAGCCTTAGACCGTGTGTCACACCTTGATGTACTGACTCATTCACACGGCTTGGAGCACACGCCCATGTGCTAACCGTGTGCCACACATGCCCGTGTGTCTATCCGTGTGGGCACTTAGAGGCTATCTACCAAGCCGTTTTCCACTCTCATTTTCATACCATCATATATTAGCACATAATATCACATAACATCAATATAACTCTTGAATTAAGGACATTTAATCATAAGAGTGATAAAGTCTTCATCCCACACACTAGGGAGAACTATTTCCAATACATTTACAACAACTTAAGCCATCATCTATGGCTACACACAACCCAATTATGAGTTCTCTTAGGCCAACACAATTTGGCTACATCAACAAAGACTTAATCAACCTCAAGTACTAGCCCTATACATGCCATGACTCATAAGGACTTGATACCTCATACCAAGTGCCTGATCGATAGTGTGAAAACATCTTTGGTGATCTCCAACCCGAACTAGCTAAATTAACCTATAAGAGATGAGTAAAGGAAAAAAGGAGTAAGCAATAATGCTTAGTAAGTTCATCTGCATATAATTGATAAATACTGATATTCATTAAATATACACAACTACAAGGCATTTTAATGAGTTTTTGTCATTAACCCATGGTTGCTTACTCAACCGTTCTTGAAGCTTGCTCACTCTATCTCTTACCGTATTCTAACTGTGCCACAAGCCAATTGCTCATTTAATTAACATAAATCCTGCACTGATCACTACATGATCATATGAAACAGCACATCACTAAGCCACTCATACTACTAATCTCTCGGTGGTTTCGCACTTAGCCCACCATAATTCTCTAGTAGGGTGGTATCGCACATAGCCCACCAATTATTTATACTTGTGGTGGTATCACACTTAGCCCACCAAATCATTTTATAAACGATGGTATCGCACACAGCCCATAGATTAATAATTAACCAGGTGGTAACGCACACAGTCCACCGTTAATAATATAGTTGATGGTATCGCACATAGCCCATCAATTAATAAATAACCAGGTGGTAACGCACATAGCCCACCGTTAATAATATAGTTAATGGTATCGCACACAGCCCATCAATTAATAATTGACCAGGTGGTAACGCACACAGCCCACCATTAATAATATAGTTGATGGACAATTCTCAATTTTAAATGTTCATTGGGGAACATCCTCACACACTACTATCCTTACTTCACTTTATATTATAATCGTTCCCATTCACACAATGCATTAACAAATGTAAATTATGCAATCGAAGTGCATCATTTACACATAACCCATTATGGGTTCATCAGATACCGAATTCATCTCAATTCAGTTCTAACACATCCCTGTACCTCTCATGCTACAACACATTCATTCTCGACTTTCGAAAATACTTGTTGAGTCACTAAAATTGTTAATTAACTCCCTTGAGTCTCATACACATAATGTCATATTGACATTATACCCCTGATAGGGCCATACATGAATTAACATATCGATGCCATGTCCCGACAAGGTCTTACACGAAATATCCCATCGTCGCCATGTCCTTGACATGGTCTTATTTAACATCTCTCTCCGGGCCATATTCCAATATGGTCTTACATGGAACCTTAACTATCATCATTTCATACTATTTGCATCTCTTGCTATTCTTAGATTCAATTCTCTTAACGACTTATCAACAAGTTACATATAATTAGTCCCTAGGGTTTCAACCATGCTGCAAATTAGTCCCCCCATTAGCTATCTTAAGTTTTGGGGACTCCAAAAATACAATTTTCATCAAAAATAAACATCAAATGGACTTACTTGAATGGAGTAAAGGTTGCTGAAATTTTAAGCTTTGAAACCCCTCCTATGGTTGATATTTTCGGTTGGAGAAGAAATATAAATAAAAAGATGATAACTTTTGCTTATATCATCTTATTTTATTTATTTTTCCAACTAATATCACCAACTATTCATCATAATAAATGCTCTTGTCCCCTTTGTGTTTTATGACAGGTCAACCCACTTAAACAAGGTCAAATTGTACATTTAGGACCTCCAATTAATAATCCATAGCTATTTGGCACCTCTAGGAAATAAAATAGAACTTTCGTACTTTATGCGATTTAGTCCTTTTTTCACAATTTAGATAGAAATCGCTAAAATTAAGGCACCAAAATTTTCATGCATCCTTATAAACATGTTATAACACATAACGTAACATGAAAATAATCTTCTCTAACCTCAAATTTGTGATTCCGAGATCACTGTTCGACTAGCCCCTAAATCGGGCTGTTACATATAATTTGTTATTATGAAATTATGATTTGTGGATCACATATATATGCTTGAAAACATTGTTTACCCTATTAATTGCTTTGGGCGAAATCGAGTATAGTTGGCATGCCATATGATTAGTATACGAGATTATACTTCAGTCCGTACTGATGAGGCACGGAGCGCATATTATACTTTGGATATTCAATTAGGTATTAGGCACATTTATATACTTTAGTTTACATCGATAAGGCCCCTAGTTCAAACTATACTTGTAACACCCCTATCCCGTGTCCGATCACCGAATTAGGGTTAAAGGTGTTACCAGACAGACCAAAAACATTTACAAAATTATCACATAGTTATTTATCAATCTCAAACATAAAGTCCCTTAAGAAGGTCATCGAGACCTTAAACATGCTTGTAAAACGAGTCGGGACTAAATCGAAACACATATGAAATTTCATGAAAATTTAAAACTTTTCTAAAATACAGGGGACACACGCCCGTGGGGGTAGGCCGTGCCTCTCCCACAGCTACTAGACACACCCGTGTGTCTTCCCCATGGCTATATACTGCCAAAACCAACACGATCACCAAGCACGCTCGTGTGCTAAGGCCGTGTACTAATACATCACATACTGCCATTTCTTACACGACCACCAAGCCCACCCATGTCGAGGCCGTGTGCAATTTAAGTTGTATTCTGCCAATTTACCCATGGTCTCAGGCACGCCCGTGTCCCTTAACCGTGTGACATTATAGGCCCTTTTACAAGGCCAAACTTCCACCCATAAGGGTCACACATATAAAAAAAATATACCAAGACATATCATGCATGAATGGCAACCAATAACATACCAATTTGTTCCTCCAATCCATGCATTTAATAACCAAATCATTCATATCGTCTTTCAAATAATAACACATATATAACCAAGCAAAACTTTATCATATAACTAACCATAATCCTGACTATTTCATGGGCATTTAAAACATACCAAAACCATACATATGCCACATTCATCAAAGCATAATATGAACCAAAATGAACTTGCCAAAACACATGGCTAAGTTCACTTCCACAAACAAATACACATATCTAGTCTATACATGCCATAATCAGCCATATACATTCCAAAAGGGTACCAAAATAAGTTTTTGTAGTGTGATGACGATCCTTGACAATCTCGAGCCTTCAGTAGCATCGACAACCTATAAAATAGAGAAAATAAACACACAGAGTAAGCTTTCCGAAAGCTTAGTAAGTCATATACAAATAAACTTGGCATAAGAAATATATATATATATATATATATATACAATTTAATACATTTGCACATCTCATTCACTTAACACTTTATCATGCATATACATGATTCATACTTATGACTACTTTGGTCTCATTTATCAATTCAAGCTCATTTGAGGCACATAGCTCATTCATAAGCTTTCTTGCATCTCATTCACATTATCCTATTCAAACATACCTTTCTTCAAATCAAAGTCATATGCACACTTACCTTTCATGCATACTTAATGCACATTCAATGTACCTGAATCGGATATTCATTCACTTAATTGATCATAGCTCGGATATACCATTCGTATTGCAGACTTGCCCGTTGAACCCTTAGGAACCTAATAGGATACTCAGAAAGATCGAAATAGTAGTACAATGCCAACGTCCCAGACAAGGTCTTACATGCACTCATATATCAATGCCACTGTCCCAGATAGGGTTTTTCTCGTACAGATCATAACGATGCCGACGTCCCAGACGTGGTCTTACACGAGTCAATACGATGCCAATGTCCCAGACACGGTCTTACTCATAAAGTTCATATCGATGCCTACGTCCCAGACGAGGTCTTTACATATAATTCATATTGATGCCTACGTCCTAGACGAGGTCTTACACGAAATTTCAAATCAACGCCAACTTCTCGGACGTGGTCTTACATGATAAAACAGAACAGATACCTATGTCATAACATGGCTAATCTTATCTATTCCTAGGTTCATACGGGACTTCTTAGCTTATCACTGTATCGAACTTATGTTGGAATTCATGCACTTAGCATCTCATACTCATTCATTTTCATCGATAGACACATGAATGCATATATTCAATTCAATATAGATCGGTTTATTTGCACAGTGACTTACCTCGGATTTGGTTTATCGAACGAAAATGACTACTCGGTTATTTTTGATTTCCTGCGATCTAAGTCTGTTTTCCTCGGTTCTTGATCTAAACATATTCAGAATTAACCCTTTTATTCACCATTCCATCCAATTCAATCCATAGACACACATCTAGGGCTATTTGCAAATTAACCTCATATTTGCATAGTTTATCAATTTAATCCATTTTTCACGAAACATCAAATTCACAAAATCTACACATACACATGCTTGGCCGAACCTCTCTAGGGACTATATAAGCCCAAATATTTCATAAAATTTGCAATTTAGTCCCTCAAATTACTATTTTCACAATTTAGCCCTATTTAGCTAAATTCATCAAAACTTCAAGAACATAACATGTTCATCTAGCTCAAATCTTTCATATATCATCCTCAAACATTACAAAGCTTGTAAAATAATCAATGGCATATTTCACATACATCATCAAAACACAAAATTGAGACATGGGTTTGATAGCTTTCGAAGCAACGATTTCAAAAACGTAGAAATTATCAAAAACCGACTCAAAACATACCTTAATCTAGCCCAAGTATGTGCCGAATGTAAAAAGAATTCAAACCCTTCTTCTTTGCTCTTATTTTCGATGATGAAGCATAAAGATGATAGCATTTTAGCCTTAGTTATTTGTTTAATCATCTTTTATTTCTCAAATTACTAATTTATCCTTCCATATATCAAATAAGACAAAATAATATTATGGTCAATATGTCATTTAATCATCCATTATATTATGAATGGATTTATAACAACATAAGGCCTCCACCTTAAATAGCCACAACACATAGGTACTTTAACAATTAGCATGCTAGTTTTGCATTTAATGCAATTTCATCCTTTTGTCAAATTAAACACGCAAATGCATAAATTCGCTATTTAAAATTTACCACATGCTAATTCACATATCAACGGCACAAAAATAATATTAAAATATTATAAGACTCAAATTTGTGGTCCTAAACCCTTTGTTCGACTAGGGTATAAACCGGATCATTATAATTCTCTCCTTTAGGGATTTTCGTCCCGAAAATCTTACCGTTAAATGATTTGGATGTTGTTGTCTCATTGAATCTTCGGGGTCCCACGTAGCCTCTTCTAATCCGTGTCGATTCCACAATACTTTCACTAATGGAATTTTCTTGTTTCTTAACTCTTTCACTCCACGAGCTAAGATACGGATCGGTTCCTCTTCATATGTCATATCAGATCGGATTTCAATTTCAGATGGGGCAATCACATGTGACGGATCGGATCGATATCTACGGAGCATTGAGACATGAAACACATTGTGTATCTTTTCTAGTTCGGAGGGCAATCTTAATCTATAAGCTACAGGCCCAACACGTTCAATGATCTCATACGGTCTAATGAATCTCGGACTTAACTTGCCTTTACGTCCGAATCAGAGCACTTTCTTCCACGGAGACACTTTCATAAATATTTTGTCGCCGATCTCAAATTCTATATCTTTTCGTTTTAAGTCTGCATATGACTTCTGACGATCAGATGTTGCTTTCAAATAATCTCGAATCAGTTTCACTTTCTGTTCGATATCTTTTATCAAATCGACCCCATGTAGCTTATTCTTACTGAGTTCAGTCCAATACAGAGGTGTACGACATTTACGTCCGTACAAAGCTTCATATGGTGCCATTTTAATTCTCCTCTGAAAACTATTGTTATACGCAAATTCAATCAACGGCAGGTATTGTTCCCACAAACCATTAAACTCAAGTACACAGCATCTTAGCATATCTTCGAGAATTTGAATAATTCACTCAGACTGACCATCCATTTTCGGATGAAAAGCTGTACTGAAATGCAATTTCGTACCCAAAGCGTCTTGCAATTTTTTCCAAAATCGCGATGTGAATCTCGGATCCCTATCTGACACAATAGATAATGGCACCCCGTGCAATCTCACAATCCTGAAATTATAAAGCTCAGCTAATCTCTCTAGTGAGAAATTAGATCTTACCGAAATAAAATGGGCAGATTTTGTCAATCGGTCAACTACGACCCAAATCACATCTTTCTTTCTCGGAGTCAGAGGCAATCTAGAAACAAAATCCATTGTTACTCTATCCCATTTCCATTCAGGAATCAAGATCGGCTGTAACAACCCAGATGGAACTTGATGTTTTGTTTTCACTTGCTGACAAACTAAACATTTTAAAACAAAGTCAGAAATGTCTCGTTTCATGCTAGACCACCAATAGTGTTACTTCAAATCATGATACATCTTTGTACTTCCCGGATGGACAGATAGGCGACTGTTATGTGCTTCGCTCAAAATCAATTGAATCAACTCCGAATTTCTTGGGACACATATTCGATCTCGGAATCTCAAACAATCATCAACAACTCAAAATTCAGATTCAGAATTCAATTCACACCGAGCTCGTTTCAACAACAATTCATTATCAACCTTCTGAGCATCACATATTTGTTGTACAAATAATGGTTTCGCTTTCAATTCAACTATCACAGACTATCATTGTAACACCCCAAACCCGATCAATACACCACGACCGAATCTGGCATGTCACAGGGAAAAAGTTTTGAAGAAAATCGGGTTGACGGTTTAGTTTTAGACAAAATTCTTTAGATGTCTAATGTTTGTAGAAATTAGGTGCATGATTAGTTAAAGACCGATAGCTTACTTATAAATCCTGGAAATCAATGTCTAAAATTTAGTTATCGATCCATAGGTTAGAAATCATTTATGTCAAAAAAAATTCGAATGATTGCTTTGAAAACCGTTTGCATTTGAGTGTGAAAACTTAAATTTGAAAATCATTTAAGTTGTCGAAAACATTTGAATTGTCATTTGTTATTAAATGATTTGTATTACCCGACAGTAAAGTTTTGAAAACCATTGCGTTCATAAAATTAAAATTTGTCAAGTAATTTACTTAGCCATGTTTAAAATAATCCCAAAGCATATAAATAGTCCAAAAGTATAACTTAAAAGTCCTTATTACAAACCCAAATAAATGAAACCAAATTTAAATAAAATAAAGTACCCAAAGCAAAGTCCATATAAAGCGAGTTTATTTATTGAATGGCCACCTCGAGTCCTACCCGGCTCCTCATCCGCGATCTCTGAATCACCGAAAAGATAAGGAGAAGGTGAGTCACCAAGACTCGATGCATAAATCCTTCCCGGTTAATGCAACATACTTACACAATTCATAACCAAGCAATATAGATAATGCACCCAACCTAGCCATCCATAACTCCTTTACTACCCTGTGTGGTACCAAACCACTAGTGGTGCCAAACCACTAGTGACCTAAAGTCACGATATCCAATAATAATGTGGTGCCAAACCACTGGTGACCCAAAGTCACGAATAATCCATCTGTAGGGCCAACCCACGTTGTGATACCAAATCACTGGCGACAATCCCGATGTAACAAATGTGGGGCCAACCCACTGTGGTGCTAAGCCACTGGGACGAGTCGCTATGAGGTGCCAAACCTCTGGTGACCCAAAGTCACAAAATAAACTGTGGTACCAAACCACTGAAGGTGCCAAACCTCTGGTGTCCCAAAGACACGGATATCAAATCTTCCCCCTCCTCTCATATCACCCATAGCATTGCATTACAAGTGCAAATCATGCCATCATGCATTAATATGCAACATTAAGCAAATGTATCATAACTCATATTATTATGCACCATATAGCAAAACCATATCGAAACGGACTTACCCGAATCCTTGCTCATACCCATAAGGCATCATATCAAGATCTCATAATTTTAGGCTTTTAAAGAAAAATGATTAGGTTATTAAAATATTACCAAGTTATAAAGTGTGCAAGTTACACACTGTTACTATCGCAAGTTTTAAATCCCAAAGACCCGATCATCGTGACTAGATCTCCTTGCCCTATATTCGCCAACACTTAGATTAATAACATAGACCATTCAGCCAATAACAAACTTTAGTCTCAATAGCCTTCGGCTTTTCCACCACTTAAAGAATGATGAACCAACATAATTCCTTACCACTTGACTTACCAAAATCGATTGTCAGAGAATAGGGGCTTAGATCGACTACTTTCAAAGTCCCGAAGAATCTAGGAGATGATTAGAAATCTTGTTAACAAATACCGAAATTTGACTTTCGTCCTATGAGAGTCAACAGAGAGAAAGAGAAAGTAAGAATGGAGTTTTGGCCAAGAACACTTACCATTCTTTAAAACCAAATAGAGAAGAACCCAAAGAAGATCCACCCTTGTTTGATATTCGGTAAAATTAAACTAGAAGAAAGAAAGAAGATTCGGCAATAGTGTTAGATGATGGAGGAAGATTCGGTTAGAGTGGGGAAAAAGAAAGAAAAAAGAAAGTGAAATGCAAGAGAGGGAATTCGGCAATGGAAGGTGGAAAGGATTTTGGCACAAGAGTTTGGGAGAAGAAAAGAAAAAAATGAGAGGGAGGAGATGGACACTTTCGATTTTGAGCAAAAATGTAAAAGAAAAAGAGAGAGAGATGGAGAAAGAGATTCGGTCAAGGAAGAAAAGAACTAGATGAAAGAAAATGCCTCCTTCAATGGTAGAATATTTTCGGCACAAAGAGAAAAAGAGTTTGAGAGGAGAAGAAAACAATACCAATTGGTCAAGAATAACCAAAACAAAAGCTTACCTATTGCTCAAATTCGGTTTAGGAGAAAGAGTTTTTGAGAGAAAAGAAAATGATGTACAAAATGCTAAGGAATATGACCAACTAGCTACCAAAACCTTCAAAAATTTGATCATCCCTCCCTCTAAACCATAATATCGTCCACATACATGGACAAGTTGGCCAATAAAAAGTTTCCAAAAATCGCATCCTTAATCCAAGCATTATGTCCCCTTATCATTCCTTAATCAAAATGATTCCTTTCCCCAAGTTCAAGCTTACCTAAACTATTTGTCATCTTGCCATAAAAATTTAAAGTCCAACTTACCAACAATAGAGCTTGGCCAACACTTGATGTAAAGATGCAGAAAAATAAAGTCTCCAAAATGTACTCCATGTTACTCGAACCATTCCCCTCAAGCAACTACTCATGTGCCACTTCCACTATGCTACTAGCTCTTCTTGTGCTTAAATTCCCCACAAATTACACTTAATCCCTAGCTCCTTCAGCTCCCTCTAACTAAAGCTTAAAAACAAAAATTTTCCTACAGCTCGAGCCTACCCTTGGTTTATTCCTAAACCCTAGAACATCTCACTTAACAACACGACAATCCGTACTCATGCAAAACATTACAATTACAAATAACCCCTATTTCAGGGTATTACAATTCCACCCCCTTAAAATAATTTCGACCTTGAAATTACTTGGTCAAAAGAGTTGAGGGTACTGCTGTCTCATCACATCCTCTGGTTCCCATGTAGCTTCTCTCACGCCATGATTTCGCCATAATACCTTCACTAATGGAACTGACTTCCTGCACAACTCTTTCACATCTCGATCTAAAATCTTCACTGGTTCTTCTTCCACCGTCAAATCTGGACTCACTTCTAATTCTTCCACTGCCACGACATGCGATGGATCAGAACGATAGCGTCTAAGCATGGAGACATGGAACACATAGTGTATCTGACTCAGCTCTGCTGGCAACTCGAGCTGATAGGCTACTGGTCCCACTCGTCTCAACACCTTATACCGCCCAATAAACCTTGGACTTAACTTGCCTTTTCTCCCAAATCTTAACACTTTCTTCCATGGCGAGACCTTCAAAAAGACTTGGTCACCCACGGCAAACTCTATATCCCTTCGCTTGAGATCGGCATATGACTTTAGCTCGTCTCAAGCTTCCTTCAATCGAGCTTGAATCAATTTCACCTTATCCTCGGCCTCGCAACCAACTCGTCCTAACATCCGATGCTCACCCAACTCATCAAAGATGTAGGTGTGCGACACTTCCTACCGTACAACGCCTCATATGGTGCCATCTTAATGCTTGCTCGATAACTATTATTGTATGCGAACTCAGCTAATGGTAAAAACTCTTCCCAGCTGCCTCTGAAGTCTAAAACACAACCTCTCAGTATATCCTCTAAAATCTGTATAACCCTTTTCGATTGCCTATCAGACTGTGGATGAAATGCCGTATTGAAATCCAACCGCGTACCCAAAGCCTGATGTAGCGCCCTCCAAAACCTCAACGTAAATCTAGGATCTCTATCCGAGATGATCGACACTGGCACACCATGTAACCTCACTATCTCCGTCACATACAACTTAGCTAACTTCTGAAGTGAGTAATCCACCCTTACCGGAATGAAATGAGCTGACTTAGTCAGACGATCCACAATCACCCAAACTGAGTCCTTTTTACTAGGTGTAAGGGGTAATCCACTGACAAAGTCCATGGTAATCCTTTCGCACTTCCATTGAGGAATCTTTACCTTTGAAATAAACTCGACGGTGGTGATGCTCGCTTTTGACTCACGGCACGCCGACACCTACCCACAAACTCGATCACTTCCGCTTCATTACGCCACCAAAACTATTTTCGTAAATCTTGGTACATCTTGCTACCTCCAGGATGCATAGCGTATGGACTACTATGTGCGTCCTGAAGAATACTCCGCCTTAACTCGTCATCCTTCGGCATACAAGCTTTCCCTTGGAAACATAATATTCCATCACTAGACACACTATAACCCTCTACTCCACCATTCTAAACTTGCACCCTCCGAGCATTCAAGCCCTCATCCATTAACTGTTTCTCCTTGATCTGCTCAACCCAAGTCGGCTTAACCTGCAATTCCGCTAAAAGACTCCCATCGTCATACAAGCTAAGATGGGTAAACATCGCTCTTAAATCTGATACAACCTTACGACTCAACGCGTCTGCTACCACGTTAGCCTTGCCCGGATGATACTCAATCGAACAGTCATAGTCCTTCAACAACTCAATCCATTTATGCTGTCTCAAGTTCAAATCCTTCTGAGTCAAAAGATACTTTAGACTTTTGTGATCCGTGTAGACTGTCGACTTCTCTCCGTACAAATAGTGTCTCCATATCTTCAAAGCGAAAACCACTGCAGCTAATTCCAAGTCATGCATCGGATAGTTAGCCTCATGTGGTCGCAACTATCGAGATGCATAACCCACTACCTTCCCTTCCTGCATCAGCACACATCCTAAGCCAGTATGTGATACATCACAGTATACCGTGAATTCCTTACTTGCCTCAGGCTGAATCAAAATCGGAGCTTCAGTCAGAATCTTCTTCAACTTGTCGAAACTTCCTTGCTGCTTCTCAGTCCACACAAATGGAACTCCTTTCCTCAATAACTTGGTCATTGGTGCTGTGATCAAATAAAATCCTTCCACAAATCTTCGGTAATACCCTGCCAACCCTAGAAAACTCCAAATTTCTACCACTGACTTAGGCAGCTTCCAATCCAACACTGCCTCGATCTTTCGAGGATCCACTCTAATTCCCTGAGCTGATACCACATGACCCAAGAAAGTCACCTCCCTAAGCCAGAACTCGCACTTACTAAATTTGGCATATAGCTGCTTTTCCCTCAGAATCTGCAACACTACTCGCAAATGCACATCATGCCCCTCCTCTGACCTTAAGTATACCAAGATATCGTCTATAAATACCATTGCAAACTGATCCAAATACTATTGAAATACCCGATTCATCATGTCCATGAATGCTGCCAGCGCATTAGTCAACCTAAACGTCATTACCAAAAACTCGTAGTGCCCATACCGGGTGTAAAATGCCGTCTTATGGATATCAGCCTCTTTCACCTTTAGCTGATGATACCCTGACCTTAAATTAATCTTGAGAAAAGCTGTTGCTCCTTGTCGATCAAACAAGTCATCTATCCTCGGCAATGGATACTTGTTTTTGATCGTCAGCTTGTTCAACTGGCGGTAGTCTATACACATCCACATCGTACCATCCTTCTTCTTGACAAAGAGTACCGGTGCTCTTTAAGGCGAAACACTTGGTCAGATAAAACCTCGATCCAACAACTCCTAAATCTGAGCCTTCAATTCCACCAATTCCTTCAGTGCCATCCTATACGGAGTGATAGACACTGGTGCAGTTCCGGGTAACAGATCTATTCCAAATTCAACTTCACAATCCGGAGGCAGTCCCAGAAGTTCTTCTGGAAATACATCAGCATATTCCTTTACCGTTAGGACATTCCCTACAGTAGACTCCTTAGCCTCCAATGCATACACATGAACCATAAATGCCTCGCAGCCCTTCCTAACCAACTTCTCAGCTTTCAACGCGGATACCACGTTGGATAGATAATCTCTTCTATTACCTATCATACCACCTCTTCACCCTCAGCTGTCTTCAAAACCATGCGCTTAGCAGCGCAATCCAAACTTGCCTGGTATTTGACCAACCAGTCCATCCCAAAAATCAGATCAAACTCCCCAAACGGTAGTTCCATTAGATCAACTACAACCACTACCCCTTTGAGTCTAGGGGTACATCCCTATACAGCTTATTCACTACTACAGAGTGACCTAGAGGGCTAAGTACTGTCATCTCCCTAGAAGTAGTCTCAGAGTCTAAGTTCATGGTTTCTACTATGCTACTAGCAACATACGAATACGTCGAACCCACATCTATCAAAGTAGTATATGGTAAATAAAGATTAAGAACGTACCAGTGATGACGTCTGGTGTGTTGCCCTCCTCTCGATGCCTCACTACATACACCAACCCGGGCTGTCTTGCCTCAATGTTGCTTGTACCTCTGCCCGGTGCTCCGCGGCCTCGACTAGAACCATTACCTCCTCTACCGTTACCATGACCCCTCTGTGGTGGCGGTCCCTCATTTCTAAACTGAGCACGACCTGACCCTCAAACTGATTCCTGGCTAGCTTACATGGACAGTCTCTCACACGATGATCCAGTGAGCCACACTCAAAACATCCTTTCCCACCGGTCCAACATTCGCCCCAATGAGATTTCCCACACCGATTACACTGCGCTGGTCTCTGATTAGCAGTAACAGACCTCTCAGATTGGTTTGGCCCACTTTGCCTAGCCCTTTTTTGAGAATTACCGGCTGACCCAGATGATCCAAAACCTCTCTTATGTCTATTCCTATCGTGATTCTGCCTCACAGATTCCTTTATCCCTTCGGCTATCTTAGCCTTTTCTACTAGCACAGCAAACTCTCGCTCCTGCTGCGGAGCAATCAACAATCTCAACTCATCCCTCAGTCCGTCCTCGAACCTGACACATCGCTCATGCTTCCGTAGCCATGATACCTCTAGCATACCGGCTCAATCTTAAAAATTTTGCCTCATACTCTGATACGGACTTACTCCCTTGAACCAATCTTAGAAATGCCTTCCGCTGAGCATCAATGTAACTAGACCAAACATATTTCTTCTGATACACTGCTTTAAAATAATCCCAAGTGAGATCCTCCGCTGCAACACTATCCCGCACCGTGAGCCACCACTGGTATGACTCATCTCGAAGAAGTGACACTATCCCTTTCAACTTTTCCTCAGCAGTCAGATCCAAGTCATTCATGATTCACTCCGTCGCCTCTAACCAATATTCAGCCGTACTGGGAGCCACACCAGAAACACCTCGAAATACCTCAGCTCCATTGGCTCGGAGTCGTTCAGGTATAGATTTCTGAGCTCCCACGCCTCTACCTACTCCAGCTACCCTCTCAAGAACTCACAGCATCACCTGAGACACTGCGTCATCCCCTGTTTGATCCTGGAACTCACCACCTACAGTCGATGGTGGTGCTGGTATCTCATTTTTTGACCCCTGACCAGACCTCATTGGCTCAGACACAGCCATCCTACCCTGACCGTGTCCACGTGTATTATGACCTCGACCTCGAGTGCTCATGTCTAAAGTCTCGATTATCTGATTTTAAAAGTTTTATGCTTTAGTCATTATTCCACTATCTTTAAAGCACAGTTTTATGAATAATTCTTTAAAGAGTTTTGTTTTCGCGAGTCCATAAAGTCCTATAAATTTCAGTCTCTAAGATAGTCCACTATCACTAGTAATTCAAAGTTTATAACATCCAAAAATCACAACCAAAAGTTAGGGGTACTTACCTGGGCGGATTGGTGCCGGAGACTCGGTGCCATGCCTCTCAAACCATATAATCTAAAAAAAATATTCAAAAACCATATTTTAAAACATTTTGGGCCTCGATCCCATAGCCAAGCCTTAGAACTTGGCTCTGATACCACAATTGTAACACCTCAAACCCAGTCAATACACCACGACCGAATCTGGCATGTCACAGGGAAAAAGTTTTGAAGAAAATCGGGTTGACGGTTTAGTTTGAGACAAAATTCTTTAGATGTCTAATGTTTGTAGAAATTAGGTGCATGATTAGTTAAAGACCGATAGCTTACTTATAAATCCCGAAAATCAATCTCTAAAATTTAGTTATCGATCCATAGGTTAGAAATCATTTATGTCAAAAAAATCCCAATGATTGCTTTGAAAACCGTTTGCATTTGAGTGTGAAAACTTAAATTTGAAAATCATTTAAGTTGTTGAAAACATTTGAATTGTCATTTGTTATTAAATGATTTGTATTATTCGAGCGGTAAAGTTTTGAAAAGCATTGCGTTCATAAAATTAAAATTTGTCAAGTAATTTACTTAGCCATGTTTAAAACAATCCCAAAGCATATAAATAGTCCAAAAGTATAACTTAAAAGTCCTTATTACAAACCCAAATAAATGAAACCAAATTTAAATAAAATAAAGTACCCAAAGCAAAGTCCATATAAAACTGAGTTTATTTATTGAATGGCCACCTCGAGTCCTACCCAGCTCCTCATCCGCGATCTACGAATCACCTGAAAAGATAAGGGAGAAGGTGAGTCACCAAGACTCAGTGCATAAATCCTTCCCCCGGTTAATGCAACATACTTACACAATTCATAACCAAGCAATATAGATAATGCACCCAACCTAGCCATCCATAACTCCTTTACTACCCCGTGTGGTACCAAACCACTGGTGGTGCCAAACCACTAGTGACCCAAAGTCACGATATCCAATAATAATGTGGTGCCAAACCACTGGTGACCCAAAGTCACGAATAATCCAAAGTCACGATAGAAGCGGAAGACTTCCAAAAGATAGAGACATAGATGTGACTGACAGTACATCATACTAGACCCGAGAATAATAGATCCTAATTTTTTTGGATATATTCACTTGTGATGTTCAAAGTGTGACATACCTTGATCTTAAGGGGACAACGAACTATGTATGCGTGGCTCGTATACTTTGATGTAAGTAAAAACCTGAGTTCAAATAGATAAGGAATCGAACGCTGATGCATTGGGTATACGACTTCTGTAGTATGTAGCATCATTCACAACAATGGAATTCATAGCCCGAAATATGAGTAAATGATATTCTCTCATTGGCATTACATGGTAGATGAAAAGTAAACATGGTCACGAGTCATTCGTCTTTGTGATGAATGACTTAATTATTATTTAATAGTAATTGATTTTTTATGAAGGAAGATGTAATGGTTACCATGGGATCAAATAGGATCATATTAGGAAAATAGATTTTATCCCAAAGAGATTAAGGATATCCTATGAGGGTAACATACTTATGACAATGTCATTGGATGCGCACTGAACGAGTTACTTTTGTAATGGTATGTCATTGGAGAGAGCTCAAACATGATACTATAATGGAATGACTTCAAGATTGAATGAGTTTATAATTAAAAATGAGAAAAGCTAGAACTTAATTAGAAATCATTTGAGCACTAATCGCATGTGTAATAGCTCGATTTAGACCCTAGTCAAAATAGTGGTTTTGAGACCACAAATTTGAGGTCAAAAAATATTTTAATATTATTTTTAGTGTTTACAATATGTGATTAAGCATGTGTGAAAGTTCTGTGTGAAAATTTTATCGTTTGTGCTTAATTTGCAAAAAGGACTTAATCGAGTAAAATGCAAAAGCCGTGTGCTAGTTGTTAAAGGTGCTTAATTGGCATGGCTTCTTAAATGAGAAGTCCTTATGTTGTAATTAGACCTTTGATAGTGGAGATGGACATAAAAGGCCATTAAATGAATGAATTTATAATGTTTTAATTAAGGTTAAAATGGTAAATGGCATATTAATGTTAATATTAATAAAACAAAACAAAAATAAGCTCCATTATCATCATCCACTGTCAAAAATTGAAAGAAAAAGAAAGAGTTAGGGCTTTGAAATATTCGACACTTGTATAGCTCAATCAAGGTATGTTTTGAGCTCGGTTTTTAGTGGTTTTTACGTTTTTGTGATCGTTGCTTTGTGCTTTAGCTAGCCCATGCCTTAATTTTTGAATTTGTTGGTGATTTTGTAGGATTCCATTGATGAATGCTTGAGCTTGGTGATAGTTTATGATGAAATATGAAAGATATGTGATAGGTTAACACATTTTGTCTTTGAATTTTTGATGAATTTGAGTATTATGGGCTAAATTATGAAAATGTGAATTTGAAGGACTAAAATGTGAAATAAATGAAATATGTGGGCTTGTATGAGCTAGGGAAAATTCAGCTAAGCAAGAGTATAGTGAAATTATGTGTATTTGATGATATGAAATAGGGACCTAAATGTCGAAATGTGGAAATATGAGGGCTATTTTGTAAAATGCCCTAAATATGTGTGTTTGGACTAAATTGAATGAATCGGTGATCGAAGGAGTTGAGTTTAATATTATATAGATCAAGAAAAGAGAGATTTGGATCGAGATCAAGGCCAAGACAAAGTGTTCAATTGAACGACTTGTTTCGTTATTTTTACGTCTGAGGTAAGTTCGTATATAATACAAATTGTTTAAATCATGTTCCTGTGTTATGTAATGAATGAATATGTGGTTGTTGAATTAGTAATGCTAAATGTGGATTTGAGAGACGTGGCACTAAGTGTGCATAAATAAGATTGATACAATGGTAAATGGCACTATGTGTGCGAAATAAAGAAAGCCTCGACTATATTAATAGGCACTGTGTGTACGATACCGAGTCAAATTTGATTTAATATAAAAGCACTAAATGTGCGATGATATTAAAGCTTGGGCTAAGAAATTGGCACTAAGTGTGCGATAATATTATAGCTTCGGCTAATTATTTGGCACTAAGTGTGTGAATTCATCGAATGTTTAAAGAGAATTGAATGAGTAATGGCTTGGAGCATTGAGTGGTAAATGTTGTTGTTGAATACGTGATGGTACAAGTACGTACATAACCTATGTGGTTGATGGAGTTGTGTTTGAGTTAAATGGATTGTTATGTGGATGAATGATGGAATGAGTGAGATTAAGCATCTTGGTAAATGCTTGTACATTGAACACATCGTTATGAATGAAAATGAGGAATTGTTATGGATGAGAATTGATTATTGAGATGAATTGAACTAGGTGTTGAAAATTTTGTATAATGAATTTGAATTGTTGAGTAAATTGTGTTATATTACAACTTACTAAGCTTTAAAGCTTACTATGTGAAGTGTTTCTCTGTTTTACAGTGTCATTAAAGCTAGCTCAGATCTGAGGATCATCAATGACTCAATCACACTATCGACCAACTATTTGGCACTTTTGGAAGTTGTATATTTGGTATATGGCATGTATAGGCTAGTGATTTTGGTATGTTTTTGAGATGTATAGTTTTTGTCATGTGATATGGCTTAAAAGTTAAATGCCTTTAGTATACATTTTGGATATGTGAAGATGGTAGTGATAATGTGCAAATGTGGTTATGTGAATGATCATTATGGTATGAATTAGAGAAGATGAAAATGTATGTTTCATGCTTGAATTGGTTGGTGGAAATGATGGTTAAAATGTATGTTTTGGATGCATTTGAGGTATGATTTTGGAATGGTTAGATGCTTGTAGATGTGACCCAAAGTGTGGGTGGCAAATTAGCCTTGCAAATGGCCTATATTTGCCCACACAGTTGAGCACACGGGCGTGTGGCTCGACCGTGTCCCTTAAGTTTGCAAATCGAAGAAAGTCAGACTCGCACATAGGTTGGACACACGAGCGTGTGACTGGCCATGTGAAATAAGTCAGTGTCGACCACGGGTTAAGCACACGGACGTGTTTTTGGCCGTGTGTGAAACACCACAAACCCATCCCACAAGCCCTGACCGGATCTGGCATGCTTCTAAAGAAAATCCATACAAATCTTGTTTGAAACTTTGCTAAAAACTTGTATATTTTTGAATAGTCATTGATTTGGGTTGGGCTCGAATTAAGAACTCGTGTTGATAAGGTGTGAAAAATAGTTTAATAATTATTCTTAAGAAAAATTTAACTTTTAAGCTTTAAATTCGATGAAATCGTATCATACTAAGTAATTTAAAAGCAGGCATAAACGATTCAATACTTTGGCCTTATTACATCAAATAAAAACTCGAATAATTAAAAACTTAAACATAAATAAAAATAAAATTAATCCTTGAGCTTTGCATGGCCACCCTTGAGCTCCTTCCGACCCGGTCCATCACTGGTCATCACCTGAAAAATAGTCCCACAAGGGGTGAGTCAAACAGACTCAATGTGTACAACCAACACCAAACTCAAATAAATTCAGGCATATCAAATCATACATAATCATATAGCATTAAATAAAATGATGCAATTCTCGGACCCAAGCCTATATGCCATCCGCTACACATCACCCGTACCATCCTGCACACCGTGGGGACTACTAAGTCAACCCTCCATCCGCTACACACCATCAAGGCGATCATCGCAATGACGTGCTCATCACCCTTATAAAATTCGTGGCATAGCCACCGATACATACTTTGTGTCATGAGACACCATATTCGAGATATCGTGGTCTAAGGTCACCACATTCAGATATCGTGGTCTTAGGTCACCACATTTACTTCCCCTTTTTCTTAATATCCCATATGCCCATGTCATACAAAATCATGCAACATAATGCCTTAGGCCCGATTTCACATTCTTATCATGTTCATATAACAAGTCTTATCATACTCATAGTAGGAGTAGGAAAACGTACCTTAGTACTGTGTACCATAGCATAGTACTTAGCCATATTTTCCACATTAGTATAACATACATGCATATTAAACAGTGCCTTAAACTTATTAAGAAATAGTGTGGGGTACACACCTGATTTACTTATCTAATTTACTGAAATCCTAAAAACTCGTTCTATTGCTTTAGGTCTTTAATTCCTATATTCAGCCAACCCTAACATGTTAGTAAAAAGCCATTCGGCTATAAATCCAAATCCTAGTAGGATTGTTGTAATCAAGTTCTTACCTTGGTGCCGATTGGATTAAAAATCAAATCCCAAAACTTTGTGATCCTCTACCTTGTATTCAGCCAACATTAGATCACTTAAAGGGTTAGTTTCCGGCTTTTGAATAATGACAAAATAGATCTAGATATCACAATAAGGCCTTGGCTGAATGTACTCATGCACTTACCTTACGATTTTCAAATCCCAAAAAGTAACTGTGGATTGTGGTATATGTCGAAATACCTAAAAACTTATGTTAGATTAATTTCTAACAATAAATCGTAAGTAGATAGCCCTTGGCCGAATATGTCTTACCTTGAATCTTTAAAATCCGAATATCCTTCCTTAAAGTTGACAAGAGACAAATCCGGAAGAGTCCCTTAATACAAAAGTCGACAAAGACCTTTGCTTGAAGCCCTCAAAGATTCGGCTATGAAGGCTAGCTAGTGCTCAAAAGGTTTGACTTTTGAGTTTTAATGGAGTGTCGGTTTCAAGGAGGAAAAGAGAGAGATATGAGCTTTAGGAAGAATCGGCTTATGGTGATCTTTGGGAAGGGAATTCGACTTTTGATGAAAAAGAAGAAGAAAAAGAGGATGAAGCATTCGGCTAGCACAAGGATATTTCGGCTTTGGAAAAATAAAAGGAGAAGAGGAGAGGCACTAGAGAATTCGACAAAGGTAAGAGAAGAAGGAAAGATTGATGAATGGCCTTATTTTCCTCTTTCAACCAAAATTACTAAGCCTAGAGAGTCCCTTTTCTTGGCCATCACTCTCATATCTTTATTTTCCTAGCTTAGCCAAAATTCTAAAAGAATTTGACTTCAACTTAAACTCTTACCTTAGTCTCCCTATGCCGTCCATCTCCTTACCTTAGGAGTGCTAAATTTTAACCCATTATTTTGGGCTTCATGTGGCCATACTAGGCCCAAGTTATCCTAGCATATGGCGTCATTTCCAGAGCCCTAAGTGGCATCTCCAGGCCATTTTTCCAAGCCCGATTTTGTCACATTTCCAAGGTTCCTTACATTTCCTTACATTTCCTTACATTTCCAAGCTTCCTCTTAAGACTTAATATTTTCTAAAGCATTTCCTTACATTTCCAAGGTTCTAAAATGCACACAACACATTCACAACACATAAGGCATACTATTTTATAAAATTTTAGCCATAGTGTATAAGCCCTATTTCGGGATATTACAGTTCTACCCCCTTAAAATAATTTTGTCCTCGAAATTTCTTATTAACGAAAAATCGTACATCCTAACTCACCACACTACACTATCTTTGCAAGACTCGATCTTAAAACTAACACATTTCCTACAAAATTCACATCCAAGGTTTCATACACTTCACTAGCATTACAAGAACGAACTAACTCAGAACAAACAAGGCAATGAAGGGTATTCCAAAAGTAAGGACTTACCCATTGTCACATCGGCACATCACTCTCCTCACGACGGCCGATCGCATAAACCAACCTTGGTTGCCTCAAGATCTGAACCTTCAAGACCTCCGCTTGGTGCTCCACGACCACTACCAAACCATTTCCTCCATGGTTGGGACCACGACCTCACCGAGGTCATTGTCCACCTCTACCACTGATTAACATTACGAGCTCTTGGTTGATTCCCATCCGGTCTCATCGGACGATCCTTAATCATATGGTCCTTTGACCCACACTTGAAACATCCCCTGTCTTCTTCCAAAGATTCGCCAAGTGCTTTTTCCCACATTGATCACAAGTAGGGTATGCCTTCGAAGAGCGACTTCTCGATCTCGTGGTCCTTCAACTCTAGGCCTCTTTTGCTCATTCCTGGATGGCCTTGACGATCCAAATTCTCTCTTCTTCCTATTTCGATTGGATTTCTCCCTCACGGACTCCTTGATACCCTCGGCCACTTTGGCCTTTTCCACCAACACAGTAAACTCCCACTCCTGTTGTGGGGCTATCAAAAACCTCAGATCATCCCTTAGTTCGTCTTCAAATCGGACACACCGCTCATGCTCAGTAGACATTATGCCCCGAGCATAGCGGCTCAGCCTTAAGAATTCAGCTTATACTCAGCTACGGACTTGTTCCCTTGAACTAGTCCTAGAAAAGCCTTTCTCTGGGCATCAATATAATGAGTGCCCACATACTTCTTCTGGTATGCTGCCTTAGCATACTCCCACGTGAGTTCTTCAGCGGTAGCACCATCCCGCACCGTGACCCACCATTGATATGACTCATCACGGAGAAGCGACACTAACCCCTTCAGCTTCTCCTCATCAGTTAAATTGAGCTCATCCATAATCCGCTCAGTCGCCTCTAACCAATACTCAGCGGTATTGGGTGCTACACCTGATACACCATAGAACACTTCACTCCGTTATTTCGAGTCGCTCAGTACCGACTTTCGAGCTCCCATGCCTCTACCGCTCCTACCACCTTTCCAAGACCCGCAAAGATCGCTTGTGACCGTGATCATCCCCGCTTGGTCACGATATTCCACATCGGTGGTGGGGTGGTGGTGGCATTTCATTTTTAGATCCTTGACCCGATCTAACGGGTTCAGACACGGTCATTCGGCCTCTTCCACGGCCACGCACATTACAACCACGTCCCTTTGAATTCATACTTCCGCTTGCGTTTATCTGATTAAAGAATTTTATGAATTAGTTTTGTTCCGCTTGATTATCACGAACATTTTTATGTTTAAAAGTTTTAAGAAGTATTTCTTTTGATTCATACACATACAGTCTCACATCATTCATTTAATCACACACATGAATTTGCGTTCATTACAGAGAAATGTTGTAGTTGTCGTCGTTTGTTGTTTTCCACTACCCAGGGGTATTTTCGTAATTTGTCCTATAGGGGTATTTTGGTAATTTTCAAATTTAAGGTATTTGAAAATGTTGCAAAATAGAGATTGTTGATATTTTACAGAATTAAAATTACTTGCTGGAAAAATTTCAAGGGTAAAATGGTAATTTTGGAAAATCAAGGGCATTTTAGTAATTTTACCACTAAGGGTATTTAGGTAATTTTTAAATAAACAATTCTTAGAAAATTTTTCCAAAATAATAATTTTCAAAATTTCAAAAGGGTAGTTTGTTGACTTTTAAAACTAGGGTTTCCATAAAAATATGACTAGTCCCTTTCGGGTTTTAGTTATTGGGTTTAGCCCGTGACTAAGTCCTTTTTGGCTAGGGTGAACCGAAGCTACGCACCAGGTAGGATTTGAGTGGAGAGGAGGTGAGTCACGCGGACTATTTAAATACCAAGCTCCCACCGAAACCAATCCTAGACATGCGCACAATGGTTACCACACCCTAACTCGAAGACTTAGACACAGGTTTGTTTAATTGTGCCTTAGAGTTTTATGTATTTGTTGGGGTTAAACTAGTCCTAGGGTTTAATTCCTAATCCACTAGTCTACGTCCCTAAATATCCCTACATACAAATCACAAAGAGGTTAGGAGTACTTACCTGGTGGACTTCGGGCCGGAGACTCAGGTGCCATGCTAGAAAGCCTGCTCATTTCTTAGAAAAATCCACTTTCAAAAGAGAGAAAACGTTTTGGGCCCTAAAAGCCCTCAAGGCCGAGTTTTGAATCGGGCTCTGATACCAAGCTGAAACACCCCAAACCTAGCCCACAAGCCCTGACCGGATCTGGTATGCTTCTAAAGAAAATCCATACAAATCTTGTTTGAAACTTTGCTAAAAACTTGTATATTTTTGAATAGTCATTGATTTGGGTTAGGCTCGAATTAAGAACCCGTGTTGATAAGGTGTTAAAAACAATTTAATAATTATTCTTAAGAAAAATTTAACTTTTAAGCTTTAAATTCTATGATAATCGTATCATACTAAGTAATTTAAAAGCAGGCATAAACGATTCAATACTTTGGCCTTATTACATCAAATAAAAACCCGAATAATTCAAAAACTTAAACATAAATAAAAATAAAATTAATCCTTGAGCTTTGCATGGCCACCCTTGAGCTCCTGCCAGGCCGGTCCATCACCGATCATCACCGAAAAATAGTCCCACAAGGGTGAGTCAAGCAGACTCAATGTGTACAACCAACACCAAACTCAAATAAATTTAGTCATATCAAATCATACATAATCATATAGCATTAAATAAAATGATGCAATTCTCGGACCCAAGCCTATATGCCATCCGCTACACATCACTCGTACCATCCTGCACACCGTGGGGACTACTAAGTCAACCCTCCATCCCCTACACACCATCGAAGGCGTCACAGAGTCGAGTCGGCGTGCTCATCGCCCTTATAAAATTCGTGGCATAACCACTAGATACATACTTTGTGTCATGAGACACCATATTCAGATATCATGGTCTTAGGTCACCACATTCAGATATCGTGGTCTTAGGTCACCATATTCACTTCCCCTTTTTCATAATATCCCATATGCCCATGTCATACAAAATCATGCAACATAATGCCTTAGGCCCGATTTCACATTCTTATCATGTTCATATAACAAGTCTTATCATACTCATAATAGGAGTAGGAAAGCGTATTTTAATCTTGTGTACCATAGCATGGTACTTAGCCATATTTTTCACATTCGTATAACATACATACATATTAAACAGTGCCTTAAACTTATTAAGAAATAGTGTGGGTACACACCTGATATACTTATCAAATTTACTGAAATCTCGAAAACTCGTTCTATTGTTTTAGGTCTTTAATTCCTATATTCGGCCAACCCTAACATGTTAATAAAAAGCCATTCGACTATAAATCCAAATCCTAGTAGGATTGTTGTAATCAAATTCTTACCTTGGTGCCGATTGGATTAAAAATCAAATCCCAAAACTTTGTGATCCTCTACCTTGTATTGGGCCAACATTAGATCACTTAAAGGGTTAGTTTTCGGCTTTTGAATAATGATGAAATAGATCTAGATATCACAATAGGGCCTTGGCTGAATGTACTCATGCACTTACCTTACGATTTTCAAATCCCGAAAAGTGACTGTGGATTGTGGTATCTATCGAAATACCTAAAAACTTATGTTAGATTAATTTCTAACATTAAATCGTAAGTAGATAGCCTTGGCTGAATATGTCTTACCTTGAATCTTTAAAATCCCGAATATCCTTCCTTAAAGTCGACAAGAGACAAATCCCGGAAGAGTCCCTTAATACAAAAGTCGACAGCACCTTTGCTTGAAGCCCCTCAAAGATTCGACTATGAAGGCTAGCTAGTGCTCAAAAGGTTTTGGCTTTTGAGTTTTAATGGAGTAATCGATTTCAAGGAGGAAAAGAGAGAGAGAGAGATATGAGCTTTAGGAAGAATTGGCTTATGGTGATCTTTGGGAAGGGAATTCAGCTTTTGATGAAAAAGAAGAAGAAAAAGAGGATGAAGAATTCGACTAGCACAAGGATATTTCGGCTTTGGAAAAATAAAAGGAGAAGAAGAGAGGTACTAGAGAATTTGGCAAAGGTAAGAGAAGAAGGAAAGATTGATGAATGGCCATTACTAAGCCTAGAGAGTCCCCTTTCTTGGCCATCACTCTCATATCTTTATTTTCCTAGCTTAGCCAAAATTCTAAAAGAATTTGACTTCAATTTAAACTCCTACCTTAGTCTCCCTATGCCGTCCATCTGCTTACCTTAGGAGTGCCGAATTTTAACCCATTATTTTGGGTTTCATGTGGCCATACTAGGCCCAAGTTATCCTAGCATATGACGTCATTTCCAGAGCCCTAAGTGGCATCTCCGGGCCATTTTTCCAAGACTGATTTTGTCACATTTCCAAGGTTCCTTACATTTCCTTACATTTCCTTACATTTCCAAGCTTCCTCTTAAGACTTAATATTTTCTAAAGCATTTCCTTACATTTCCAAGGTTCTAAAATGCACACAACACATTCACAACACATAAGGCATACTATTTCATAAAATTTTAGCCATAGTGCATAAGCCCTATTCGGGATATTACAGTGTGGACAAGTAAGTATGTATTCCATGTTTTGCCACGACTTGGACACATGGGTGTGTCTGAGGCCATTGAGGCACACTACCTGCCTACACAGGAGTGTGACCTCTGCAAGTTTGAAAAATGTTTGATTTTCGAAAAAAATTGTATGAGCTTAGTTTAGTCCCGACCCTTTCCCAATGCATGTTTAAGGTCTCGTAGACCTTTTAAAGGGACTCTATGTATATGATTTGTTATGATATGATGATGATGTACTTTGTGTTGTAAAATGATCGTAAAGGTTTCAGAGTGTTTGATAATGCCTCTTAACCCTATTACGGCGATGGTTTGGGTTAGGTGTGTTACAACATGTGTCCAATCGATCCTCCGTTAGCTCGTTGAAACCAGAAATGAATTGCATGTTGAATCAAATGAACAGAAATTGATAGAAATGGAAATGTTAGAGAAATGTGAAATATTTTGAAATGAATGTGGTTTTTTCTAAATGAAAATGATTTGAAAATAAATTTATGGTTTTTGAATAAATAAAGTCCAAATTGGAAATAAATTTATTGGTCATCATGAATCCATCAAATATAGAAATATTAAATATATACTCTCATAAATTCTTTTATAGTAAAGTCATCATAATTTTAACTAATTAGAATTGGGTTGAGAAAATTATTTACTTGTGAAATTAATTAATTAAAATTAATTTAATATGTTTATTTTGGGAAATAGAAAAAAAATTTGGGTTGAATTGAATTATAAAGTATTGGGTTAAAAGTTCAAGAAGTACTTGTAATTGGATCTAATATGGGATAGGCTTAAAAGCCCTTCATGCTTAAAGAGAGGGACAAAAAAACCTAGTTTGTTTAACTAAGGTTGCTACCCCACCTAATCCTAGTTAGACTTGAGTTCATTTTTCTCCCTATAAATAGATGACACCAGTAAGGCTAAACAAAGAACTTTGGGATATTGTTATTTTAGCCAAAAATAGTAAGAGTTTAGCCTCTAAGTATTAATTCTATTTTCTAGAATAACCAATTCTGCTGGTTTCAATTGAGAGAGATTTTTCGTTGACATTGAATGTAACGCCCCAAATTTCTTAAATATGGACTGTTAAATTATGTTAAGTAATTTAATTTGGATCAGTGATTAAGTATTGCGGTGGTGTGTGTGAGGTTCTGGGTTCGAGCTCTTTCCTGGAAATTTTGTTAATTTTTTGTTCAAATCCCATCCCTAGTCTTTTTGACTTGAGTTTTATTTTTATGCAAGTTATGATAGAATGAGTCTGTTGGTTCAATGGTAAGATGTTTGTTAGCTTGCCCTTTCGTCTTGTATTTGAATATTTGTGTATGCAATATTGGAATTCTTTTTTGTTTCTTGTCATAGGAAGTTGGGTTATATTCAAATTCTAATAAAGTTGATAGGATTTTTTGGTCAAGGATTTTGATAGAATATTTTATTTAATTTTTATCTTATTTTGAATTTAAAAAAACCCTATCCCTAAGTTTGTTCCCACTCCTAATCGTCCACCTCTTTCCCCCACGTTCCTTTTCTTTTCTTTATTTTGGTTTCACTCTATTTTCTTTTCCTTCTTTCTTTACCCTCTTTAGAAAATTCTTTCTTTTGTTAATTCCTGCTATCATTTTCATCATGGGTGTAATGCTTGACTTATAAAATCCTATTTTTACGAATTTTTTCATTATTAATTGTCTGCTTTAGTGGTTAAGTGATGTGGGTGTGTGTTTGAAGTCTTGGTATCAAGTCTCACTTTTAGGAATTTTGTTATTTTTGTTTTAGCCTTGTCCTTAATGGCTTGACTTAGATCATATTCTTGGTCAACTTATATCAGAATGAGCCTGCTGGTTCAAGTGGTATGCGTTAGCTTGCCATAGGGTCTTATGTTCGAATCCGTGAGTGAGCGTTTGCCAATAAATTTTGCTTCTGTGTGTGTGCAGGTTGTGTAGTAGAGGTTTGGTGGAATTAAAATTCTATGATAGAGGATGAGAGTTAGTGGGTCAATTTTGTTGGGATTTGTTAGTTAGTGGGGAGTTGGGATATTATTTGATTTAATTTTTAAAATTTTAATTTAATTATTTTTCCTAGTATTCATTTCTTTCTGACATCTATTTTTCTCTTCTTTTATTTTCTCTGCCAATTTCATTTTTTTTGCTTCTTCCTTGATTCTATTCATAAATCTCTCATTCAAATCACTGTGATTCGAATTCCCGGTGTTCTTTGTTTGGCTTGGTAAGTGGGGTTTTGCTTATCTTTATCTTTCAGTTTCTGTAAGTCCGTTTTAGGATCTTCCTTTTTGAGATGGCGTAATGGTGTTGTAGTTTGGGGAATTTAATTTCTATGAATGTGTTGTGTAGGAGAAGATTGTGGAGCAGTGGATTTCGCTCCAACGACCTAATTCGTGTGTTATTGTGTTTGTTGGTAGTAAGTTCGTGTGCGTTGTTTAGTTTTGAGAGGTTAGGTTCGGTTTAGTCTTGTTGAATTTGTAACTCAATTGCTAAATAGTTGTTGGGATACTATTTTTAGGTTTCAGAGGTCTTGGGGTTATTTTCGCATCGAAATAGAGCCAGATGTGTAATGAAAACATAAGAAAATGATGACTGGCGAAAGCCAAAAATAGGGCCTGTGGATGCCACATGACTGTGCGATAGGCTGTGTGTGAGGCCGTGTGTTAGACCATTTTAGGCTGTGTGGGCCCACATGCCTATTCCAGAATTTTTCCCTAGGGTTTTTCACGTCGTTCCAATTGACTGTAGGCCTTCCGTAGGGTCGGTATGTGTGGTATAAGTCGTAAAGCATGAAATTTGCCTCTCTGTTAGATTGAAATTGATGAAAATAACATCTACGTGAGTATTGTGTAATATGATATGTATGAGTTGTTTTGTATGTAGGAGCATGTTTAGCATTTGTTATACGAGCATGCATGTGATATACATTCTAATATCTGTACTCTATTATATCTGATATTTTGTTTGTATTTGGCTATGGGGTGGGATTTGTATTATGAGGAGGAAGTGTTCTTTGTGAGGCGAGATCTTGCCAATATATTGGCAGCACTGCTACGACTATTCTAAAAAGCATCATATAGACACTATGCGGTGTGTAGGGCTAGGTGGGTGTTTATACCCCATGTGGTTTGTTGGGATGGTCGGAGTTGGTGTGTAAAGGATGGTGGAAGGACTATGCATATTTGTTTTTGTACGATTCTGCATGATACTGGTTCTGTGAAAGTTCTATTTTGTATTTGTTTTGTCTATGGTTAAAATCTGAATGGTGTTTACGTTTGTGTTGGACACTGAGTTACAAAACTCATTCTCTATTTGTCTGTTTTGATCAGGTAACCCTCAAACTTAGGTGGGTCGGTGCGACGAAAACTCAAATGTGACCACTTTTCAATAAAAACTGCATTTTCATAAAAAAATTGCTTAATTTTTTAGCTTTTGAGAGTCTTGTATTTTTTGGACTCTCCGAACTTTTTGGGAATATTTTTGGTTTCAGATTTGGCTTTTCTAGTGCAGTGAAACTGATAAAATGGTATTTCTAAAAACAACAACTTTTCTGAAATAATGGTCTTCAAAGTAACAATTTGAATTACAAAAATATAACATTTTATGAAACTGCACTTCAAAATACTTGTTTGAAATGATAGACGTAAAGGAACAACAATTTTAAATTAAGTAAGTAAATCATGTAACGCCCCAAAAATATAGGGTCTTTAATTTTGCATGTCCTGACATAAATTGTTTGTTTGCTTTAATGGCTAAATGATTTGGGTGTGTATGGGGGTGTTTGAGAAGCCTGGGTTCAAGTCTTGGCTCTTACAAAATTTTAAATTTTTTCCCTTAAATGAATCTAGACACTGGTACTTAGGATTTATTAATAATAATGCTTGTTTAATGACACAAGAAGAGCTGGTGGCCTAGTGGCAAGTGGCGTGTTGTGTAGCTATGAGGGCTGAGGTTCAAATCCTGGGATAAGCAATGGAGTGTTTATTTTGCTGAGTGAGCTGGGAAGGTAAAAGACTTGTACTGAAACACTGCTGATGAAGTGCTTGAATTAGTCATTGAGAGATTGTAGGAGCAAATCGTGGAGAAGATTAAGGGAGAGTATTGTGGAGAGAATCAAGGAAGTGGATGTGTGTGGGAGTGTTGTGCCGAATGGGTATAGGAAGCCTAGGAATTTTGGCTGAGGGGTTTTCTCCCTCATTTTTGATCAGTTTTGTCACCAATTTTGGACTTCTAATTCCTACTTTCTTTCTTTTTCTATAAGTGCCGAGATAGCAACTTACCACTTGTGCATTTTTGTTGCTTCAGTTTTTCAGTTTTTCTTTAAGATCCTTGTTGATCGAATCTCTACTTCTCTCTCTCTCCCAATTCAAGCCGAATACATTTCCTCTCCCTCCCTCTTCATTCATTTTCTTTTCGACTTCCTATAAGCTAACCGAATATTTTCTCTTGATTAGTTCTGTGGTGACCGAATTCTCTGCTTTCTTTCCCTCTCTGTTTCAGTTCGGCAAGTGTTCCTGAAATCGGTAGGTGTTCATATTCTTCACTTCTTATTTAAAACTGTTCTCTCCTATCCCCCTTTTCTCTAAAAGCCAAATGTTTCTACTAATCATGGTCTTTGATTGGGATCCCTTCCTCTTGGTGTGGTGATCGTTGGGTTTTAGGTATTCCCGAGGAGTGGAGAAGTGCAGAAGTGCAGAAGTTACTCAAGTCGTTAAACACTGTCTTCCATTTAAGGTAAAGATATTACCTTACCTTTTGAATAGGTCGAATATCTTTATATATTTCTGTAAGACCAATATTCATGGATTTAAGCCATAGTTATGATCGGTCCCATTTGTTAAAATCTTTTGTTATCGCAGTTTATCAGTAAGAAAAGTATGATTCGTTTTTGCCCACGAGCTAAAAGGAACAGGCTATAGTTCGTTCAATCAAGGTAAGGTAGTAAGTGCCTTTTTGGGAACAAATGTGATAAGAGGGTGTTTTACCCTAACATATTAAGGACTAATATTGGATCTCGATGATTTTAGGTTGGGTGCTCGTAGACCTTGGAACGACTCCGTAAAAAGGTGTGTAATCACACTATCTCCGCTAAGAGTCGGCAAAAGCTGAAAAGTCAAAACTTTGGCATTTGAAGCCTCACGAGCGTGCGATCGCTCGTGTGGAAAAATTGAGCCCACAATCGAAGGCAGTAGACTGAAGAGGCCACTACGAGTGTTCTCGTGCACTTGGGTTGTTACGGGCCTCGTTGGGCCGAAATGTGCCGTGTGGGCCTAATGGGCTCATGGGCCCCACACGGATAAAATTTATGAAAAGTAGCAGAAACTGTATTGGGCTACGTTGATCACATAACTGTGATTGAATTTGGGCCAAACGGGCCACACGAGCGCGTGGGCCCATTTGGGCTAAATTTTGGGATTTGAACCCATTTACACTGCTTCGGCCAAATTGATTATTTGTGTCGCTCGAGGCAACTGTAGGCCTTCGAAAAGGTCGTTAACTGTACTGATACCCCTAGGGAGTAAAATGACTAAAATTGTAACACCCCAAACCCGACCCATACATTATTATCGAATCTGGTATGCTACGGGTTTAATTCTTGAAAACTTTACTTGATGGGTTTTGAAAATTTCAGTTTATTTAGTCATTATTTGAAAAAAAAATAAAAGAAACTTAAACTTTTATGTTGAGTGGATTTGAAAAGCCTATTTATCACTCCATTTTATTATTAAGACTTTAGGCACAAATAAGTTTATAAACATGTGACATATTAAAGTAAAATAAAGTAAAACAAGTAACAAATAAATTGGAAACCTAAGTTGTGGGGCCTTATTACAAAAATATTCCCAAAAAAAAAAATAATCCATAATGATAATGAAAGTCTTAATGGCCCTCGAGTCCGCCTTGGCTCCCGTGTCCACGGTCTACTGCTCATCTGTAGAGTGGGAAAAATAAAAGGGTGAGTCACCAATACTCAGTGTGCAAAACTTGAAAACACATAAAAGCCTAGGGCCCACAAACACATTATGGGCCTTGGCCCACATGCAATGGTAACAAAATATGTCATGCATCATAGCCCATCCCAAAACCTAAGAGTCCATCCTCTACACACCCTCGTACCAACCGTTACGTCGTGGGGATTTCTACAATCAACCCTCCATCCGCTACACACCACATCAGCAGCTGTGCTGCCTGTCATATAGACCGATCGCTTAAGCGAACCTCAGAAATACATTATAGTATTCGATAGCTATGCTGCCTGTCATATAGACCGATCGCTTGCGTGAACCTCAGAAATACATTATAGTATTCGACATCTATTCTGCCTGTGGAAAAGCCACGATCGCCTCGCGACCTTGCTCCCCTACCATAAATCCATCAATCCATCCCATCCCATGCATGCATACATACAAGAAACAAGTCATCAAGCCATCTAACAGATCTCATACTTTCACATGCTACGATTCACATAGAAAAGTTTCTATAGTTACATACCTGGCATCCCATGCCTACCCCTTCTGGGTAATACAACTGTTCTAAAAGACAAACACACATTTTCAAAACTTCAAAATGACATTAATTAGAGTAGCTTTAGCGAGCTTTTAGTCAACTAAGAAACCAACAGAAACCAACATGACAATTTCTTTAATAAGTGGTTTTTCCAACTTAATGATTTACCAAATGTTTTTCCAAGCAATAAAAACTAAATGAGTTCTTCACTTAAAAATGGTTTTCTATCAACAAGCCTTGATTTCAAAAGACACTTCGATGTGACTCGTCAGATTCAGGTTGTAACGTCTAGGCCAGGTTCGGGGTGTTACAAATCAACACATTTTCCAAACAAATCAGGCATATTAAGTAACAACAGTTTATGATGATTTGCAAGTAACAAGAAAGTCATTTTATAAATTTTCTTTGTAACACTTCCATATTCGACTATAATGTCTAGGCTAGGTTTGGGGTGTAGTGAAGTTGGAAAACTCGAGCTCTGAAATTTTGGGTTCAAAATTTTGTTTGTAAAAAAAAACTATTTCTTCAAGTAAAGTTTATTTTAATCTAAAAGTAAGTATGTTGTACACCGATTCTCCGGTGCCGATCCTGTAAGTACTTCTAACTTAGAAATACTTTAGTTAGAAAACTCTAAAATGACTAAATTGCATTCAATTAGTTAGAGACTAAAATTTCTAAACATTCTGAAACAACTTCTAATAATTATTTGAAGCATAAAATACTGCTAATAAATACTAAAACTGATTCATAAAACTTCGTAATGTAGATAAAACTTTGAATATGATGAGTGCTAATGGAACGCGTGTCGTGGTACTCGTGGGCATGGTGGGCGCTGTAGAGGGACTTGAGCTAAGTCATCCTCGATGGGCAGTATGCCTAATTTGGATACGAGCGAGACACCGATTACACTTTCAGCTGAGACGGGTCTCAAATCCACTTGACTGGGGATGTCACATTATCCCAAGCCATGCTTAGAGTATTGGAGAGGGTCATTTGGCCCCATTCTGGTTCTGGGAGTCGTGGGTAAGTAATTGAGTGAATCCGGTTTAATGGAGTTGAGCTATTTAGGGGCATCACCGAAGTCGCCCCTATTGTGGTCGAATACTAGTTAGAGGCCATCGAGAGGATAATAAATGATATTGACTGCACCCTTGAGCAAAAATTGAAGGGTGTAGTAGCTTTGCTTCGCAATGAGGCGTACCAATGGTGGTTATCGGTTGAGGAGGGTACTCAAGTGGATCGGGTTAATTGGGAATATTTTAAGACTACCTTCCAAAGGAAATATGTGGGGGTGAGTTATGTGGACACTCGTAGACGTGAGTTCATGAACCTTCCTTAGGGGGATAGGACTGTGGCCGAGTATGAGGCGAATTTCTAAGGTTGAGCCGTTACTCTTGTGGGATGGTAGTGACTGAGTATGATAAATGTGTTCATTTTAAGAATGGTTTAAGGGATAATTTGAGGGTTCTGATAGCTCTTAGAGGGAGCAAAAATTTGTCGTCTTGGTGGGAAAGGCACAGATCACCAAGGAGGTTGAGCACGTTGAATGCCATAATAAAGACCATGAGAGAGGTAAGAATAAGAGGGATCCAAAGCCCTCTAGTTCTGTACAGAGGCCTAGGAAATGGGCCAGATTTAATGGGCCTTCTAGAGTTGGAGTTCCAGTTGCTCCTACTATGGCTCAATCGTGTAGTGGTTATGGTAGATGCCATTCGGGCAAGTGTTGGAGGAGGTTGGGAGCGTGTTTATGATGTGGGTCATTAGAGCACCGTATTAGAGATTGTCCACAGTGTTTCGATTGGATGCAAGCTCTAGTTCTGGCTTTTGTTCAGCCTCGGAGGCGCTTCAACAATTGCCTAGGGGCCGTGGTCCGATCAGGGGTGGTAATAGTATGGTTAGAGGACAGATGACACCAGAGACAGGTGCTAATTTGATGAGGTGAGGTAGGCTGCATTGGTTTATGCTTTTAGACATTGTGATGATAGATATGCCACTGATGTGATTACAGTTATGTTCTTTATTTTTGATGCCCCTTATTTTACACTGATAGGCATAGGGTGAACACATTCTTATGTAGTTAGTTATGTTTTTGTAAACTTGCGAATTTTTGTTGAGAGCACTTCCGGTGAGATTTGTACTTAGCTTGTTGGGTCAATCTGTTCAGGCCAGTAAACTATATAGGAATGTACCGTTAGAGGTACAAGGGGCTATGTTTTCGGCTAATTGGATAGAACTAGCGTTCGGAGAATTTGATCTGATTTTGGGAATGGACTGACTTGTGAAACATCAAGTCAGTTTGGATTGTGCTACTAAGAGGGTAGTTCTGAGATCTAAAAATGATGTGGAGGTGTTTATGGTTGGGGAGCGTCGGGATTACTTATCTAATGTGATGTCCGCTCTTATGGCTAAAAAACTGGTTCAGAAGGGGTGTAAAGCATATCTGGCTTTTATAAGTAATTTAGCTTCTGTATACTCTTTTGTTGGAAACATCAGAACAGTTAGGGAATTTTTGAATGTTTTCCTTGAAGAATTACCGGGTTTACCTCCAAGTCGGGAAGTTGAGTTTGGTATTGAGCTTCTACTACGTACAACTCTTGTGTCCATCGCTCTTTATCGTATGTCATCGAATGAGCTGATGGAGCTAAAGGCTCAGCTTTAGGAGCTCTTGGATTGTGGATTCATTTGTCCTAGTGTGTCTCTGCGGGGGGCACCGGTTTTGTTTGTAAAGAAAAAGGATGGTACCATGAGAATGTGTATTGACTACCGACAGTTGAATAAGCTAATAGTGAAGAATAAATACCCACTTCCGAGGATCGACGACCTATTTGATCAGTTTCATGGGGCTCGATAATTTCCAAGATAGATCTTCATTCTTGATATCATCAGCTTAAGGTTAAGGAAGTTAATGTTCATAAGACGACTTTTAGGACTCGTTATGGGCATTATGAGTTTTAAGTCATGCCCTTTGGTTTGACAAATGCTATGGCTGCATTCATGGATATGATAAACTGAGTTTTCTAGCTGTATTTGGATTAGTTCGTCGTAGTCTTCATTGATGACATTTTGGTATACTCTAAGACCGAAGATGACCACTATGAGCACCTTAGAGTAGTTCTTGAGATACTTCAAGAGAAATAACTCTATGTTAAGTTGAGCAAGTATGAATTTTGGTTAAGAGAAGTAACATTTCTGGGGCATGTGATTTCTACAAAGGGGATCTAAGTTGATCCTAGAAAGATTGAGGCTATATTTGATTGGAAATAGCCTAGGAATGTTTTTGAGATCTACAATTTTTTGAGCCTTACGAGCTACTACCAAGACTTGTCAAGGGGTTTTCGTTAATTGCAGCTCCTCTAACTAAGCTGTTGTAAAAGGATGCTCCTTTTTTCTAGACTGTTGAGCAGCAATTGAGCTTTGAAAAGCTCAAATTTGTCTTGACTTAGGATCCCAATCTGATATAGCTTGAGTTTGGTAAGGAGTTCGTGGTCTATAGTGATGCATCACATCAGTTTGAGGTGTGTTCTGATGCAAGATTGTAAGGTTGTGGCTTATGCATCCCAACAGCTTAAGTCACACGAGGGGAATTATCTGATGCACAATCTCAAGTTAGCCGCCTGGTTATTTCCTTAAAGATTTGGAGGCACTATCTGTATGGTGAGAGGTATTTCTTCTACACTGGTCACAAGAGCCTTAAGTATCTCCTTACCCAAAAGGAGTTGAACCTTGGGCAGCTTAGATGGATTGAACTGCTCAAGGACTATGATTGCACTATAGAGTATCATCCCAGTAAGGCCAATGTGTTGGCCGACGCTCTTAGTCGTAGGACAATGTCTAATTTGAGGGCGATGTTTGGTTGCATAAGTCTATTTGATGATGGGATTCTGCTCGTCGAGTTGCAAGTTAGGCCGACTTGGATTGATCAGATTCGGGATAAATAGTTAGGGGATGATTCTCTGGTTCTGCGTTTCCATTAAGTAGAGGATGGTAGTACGGCTGACTTTGGGCTGAATAGTGATAGGGTTTTATGTTTCCGAGGACGGGCTTATGTACTGAATAATTTTGATTTGAGACAGTTTATTCTGAGGGAAGCGCATAGTAGCCCTTATGCTATGCATCCTGGTGGAAATAAGATGTATCAAGATCTTCGTGAACTATATTGGTGGCTGGATTTGAAAAAAGAGGTAGTAAATTTTGTTTCTCGTTGTCTGACGTGCTAGTAAATTAAAGCTAAGCATCAGTTGCCTTTGGGTTTGCTTTAACCCGTCAAGATTCCCTTATGGAAATGGGAACGTGTGACTATAGACTTTGTTAGTGGGTTCCCCTTAACACCTAATAAGAAAGATTCTGTATGGATCATTATGGATCGGTTGACCAAGTTTGCCCACTTCATTCAAGCTCGGACAAATTATTCTCTTCAGAAGTTGGCCAAGCTATACATTTTTGAGATTACGAGACTTCATGGGGTTTCGATTTCAATAATTTCTGATTGAGAACCTTGTTTTACTTTTCAGTTTTGAAGAAAGCTTCATGAGGCTCTGGGCTCGAGATTGGATTTCAGTACTGCGTTCAATCCTCAGACAGACGGTCAATTTGAGAGGGTGATTCAAATACTGGAGGATATGCTTCAGAGTTGTGTGCTTGATTTCCAAGGTAGTTGGGAGGATTTTTTGTCATTAGCCGAGTTCGCCTACAATAATAGGTTTCAGTCTAGCATTCAGAAGGCACCTTACAAGGCTCTGTATGATCGTAAGTGCCGTACCTTGCTATATTGGACTGAGTTGGGTGAACAATGAGTTTTAGGTCCTAAGTTGGTTTTTGAGACTGAAGATAAAGTCAGACTGATTCAGGATCATCTTAAAGCGGCTTTGTAACAACCCAAATTTCAGTGAAATCGAAATAGTGGTTTCGGGACCACAAATTCGAGCTGAAAATGTAATTTATTTTTATTTTATTATATGGACCGTATTATGTTAGAGAATTCATGTGAAAATTTTGATACAAAAATTTTATCGATTTAGTGCTTAATTACAATGACTAAATCGCATAAAATGTGAAAGTTGAATTCTAGTAGCTATAAGGATCAAATAGCTATAAAATTCAAAACTAGAGGTCCTTATATGGTAATTAGACCATTAATAAATAGTATGTAGATATTTTTGGATGATTCATCCATGGAAAATGAGAAAAAGGCTAGGGACTAAATTGGAAAGTAAAAATATTAATTAATTAAAAAGATGAAAAGAAAATAAAAATCCTATTTTCTCATTTTCTTCCCCAAAATAAACATGAAACCCTAGGAGAGAGAGAAGAAACTTTCATAGCCAAATTGGGTAAGTTTCCTTTGCTCGTTTTTAGTAATTTTGATATTTTGGGAATCGGGATAGCTTAAACTATCTATTTGGGGGATCAATTTGAAAGGTTATCAAAGTATAAAAGTTGGGTCAAGGATGTATATGCTAGAAATTTGAAATTGATGGTAGAAAATGAAAGATTGATGATAGATAAACAACTTTTACAAAGTGATTTTTCATGAAAACTTGATTTAAGGACTAAAATGAAAATTGGTGAAAATCCATGGAAAATGCTAAAATTTTTGAAATGTATGTGCTGTAAAAGTTGTATTTATATTTTGGCTAGGCTTGGGTAGAGGGTTGGATTTCATGAATTTCATTTTCCAAGCCTAGGGACAAAATGGTAATTTATGGAAGAGTTTGGCAAAATGGTAATTTTTCCTAGGATAAAAATTGAGTCCAAATAAGTGTAAAATGTGATAAATTGACATTAAATTTACTCGTATAGATCCGAATAGACCAACTTCGGAGTTAGAATGAGGAAAATGTCGGATTAGTGGATTTATGTACACGAACATTTGTCAAGGTAAGTTCGTGTAACTAAATTATGTTTATTTATATGTTTGTTTTGATTGTGATTATGTAAATTGTATAAATGTCATATATATATGAAAGGGTTACATATCTGATCAAGCTTGATAAATAAAAATGTTCTAATTAATTGATAATGCCCGATAGATGTTAAAAGGGTAAACGATGGAAATGTTGCTTTTATGCTCATAATGGTTGTGGAATGTTATCATATGAATTATATGGATGTTAAGTATGTATGAAATGATCACATACCAGAAAATGCTTGGAAATATTAAATCCCGTTTGAACAAAAGAAAATCGATGGATAAATGTAATTGCCGAAACGAATGAGGTCCTGCATTTGTGCAGTATGGATTTAGCTCGGATGAGTAATCCTAATGACTTTATTACAAAAAGGATTTAGCCCGGACGGCTAATCCTGATATAAGTCCTCTCAAGCATATGTTATGGACTGGATTTAGCTCAGAAGGGTAATATAGATCAAGCTTTTTAAAGCATATGACATAAAAAGGATTTAGCTTGGACTGGTAATCCTGTTGTATACATGTGTAGCTCGAGAGTGCACTCGCTGAAAATTGTACCTTAAGGGTACTATTGGACGTGAATTGATGGATTTTGATTTGTACACCTTGGGTGTACTACCTGTGTATCCATCGATATTTTGAATAAATTCAACGGGTAAAGTTCTAACAAGAGCAACGATGAATTGAAACAAATTGACATGGAATGATACATATGATATGGAAATATGACATGAAAGAATATTACATGAAATGCAAGAAAATGATGATACATGACAAGTGATATATGAAATATGAGATGATGATATTTGTACATGGAAACTATTTGATGAGAATGTTCATTTTTTATTATGGACTTCTACACCTAAAGTGTACTAATCATGACTTTGATATTCCAAGTAATATGTGTAAAGTTCTGATGTGAAATGATCTGAACTTGAAATGAACTATGTAATAGCCCAAATTTCTGCGATGTCAAAAATAGTAGTTCTTGACCACCAAATCCGACAAATGAACTCGTAGATTATATTATTTAATATTTACGAGCCAAATGTAGCTTTTAAAATATTTTTGAAATAGTAAATTGTGTTTTATAAAGATTTATTTGGTCAAGAAATTGAGAAAAAGAGGTATCGAGATCTTGGTGTTATAAACCGAGCCATAAATGTTTTTATGAATATTTACGGAGTGTCAATAAGGTAGCATTAAAATTTCATTAGAAAATTTTGACGTTCGGGTGGTTAATTAAATAAAAAGACTAAATTGAAGAAGGTGTAAAAGTTGCTAGAAGGATTAAATAGCTCAATTGTCAAATGAGGAAGGACCTAAAGTGCTAATAAGCCCAAATGAGATATTTTGGGTGGCAATAGCTGAGAAAAATCAGGGAATGAGTGAAATAAGGGTAAAATTGGAAAATTGCCAAAATTAGCTAAATAAAAATGGGACCAAATTGGAATATCTAGAATTCTCTTCATTTCTATTCATTTTCATCAGCTGAAAAGCAACCATAGAAGAGGGTTCAAGCTGGTTTTCATACTCTAGCTTCATGTAAGTTTAATTCTTACTTTCTCCTTGAAATTTCTATATTTTTGGACTTTTACAATTTGGTCCAACTTACTATGTCATTAGTTTTTGATTCTATTGCTAATTTTTAAAGTTTCTATGGATGATTTCTGGAAGCATATGATGAATAAACATAAAATTGAAGCTTTAATTTTGATATATGATGATTTTATCAAGTAAAATTGATGGAAATTAGTTTAGGACCTAATTGTGAAAGTGTTGGGAATTAAGGTCTAATACTAAAGTTCTGATTTTCAAGGGTTATGAAGTTATCCCAATTGAGGGGTTAATTGGACAAGGGCTAAATTGTATGAACTGTGAAATTTGGGGCAAAATGGAAATCAACACTTTGCACTAAAATAGTTTTGGACAGCAGCAGTAATCTAACTTTAAAAAATCACCAAAAATTTTATAAATTGAATTAGAGAATTAATAAGATATGGAATTAAATCTTATTGAGTCTATTTTCTTATAGAAGAAACGTGTAAGTAATAGAATTGTAAATCACGAGATATAATAGGTTTTGTGAGACAAGGTTAGAATGATTTATGGTTCCCTTGTTATGACTTTTAAACGTCATAAAAAATTGGATAAACATGATTGGGGGCTTAAATTTATATGTTTAAAATACTGAATGAGTCTATTTTCAATAGAAACAAATAAGAACATCATCCGAATCCCGTATGAGGAGATAATTAATTTTTAGTGAAGAAGGGTCGGAACTGTCAGACAGCAGAACAGGGGTGACTTTAAAGAATAAATGTACTTATTGGCTAAACAAAAAATTCTGAAATTTTTTTGGTAATAATATACGTGAGTCTAGTTTCAATGAAAATTAGTGGATGTTAATTTTGAGTTCTGTATCTCAAGATAAAAATAATTTAGCGACTATGACACAAATGGGCAGCTTGAATATCCATATAAGTAAATAGTGAAAATTATAGATAATGTTACTTACAAGTGTGTTATTTATACTAAGGGTGTGGATGGAGAGGAGGAGGAGGAAAATATATGAATGACTTGTGTATAAATTGATCACATGCCCGATTATAATAGATAAATGTTAAATTAGAAATGATATAATATTTTATTTTGAATATTTACTATGAAATTGTGATTATCGTTATGATATAAAAATTGAATTTGTAAGTTCGTGTAACTTGAATTATATTCTTAAATGCTTGAAATATATTTTTATTGATGTGAATATGATTTGGATGTTTATTGTATGATAATTGGTGAAGATTGATATTCTTGATGAAAAGGGAAAATAAATCTCGGTTGAATGAAAGGAAAATTCGATGGATCTCTGAAAAGGAATTGGCGGTAAAAAGGATCTAGCCCGGACGGGTGATCCCATCCCGATATAGCCCTTCCGAAGAATATGTGGAAAATGGATTTAGCCCGGATGGATAATCCGAATTAGGGTCTGAATTTAGCCTAGACTGGTAATTCAGATCCAAGCTCATTAGAGTAATTGTCGTTGCAGGGGATTTAGCCTGGACTGGTAATCCCAACAATACTCTATGAGTTTATATTACAAGGATTTATCCTGGACTAGTAATCCCGTTGTAAGGATGAGGTTCACAGAGTGTGCTCTCTAAAATGAAAATGTGCATACATGAATATGAATTGACGGACCCGGATTTGTACACTGAAGTGTACCCCTGAAAATCCATCAAAATTTTGAGAAATTCAACGGGATAAATATGGAAAAAAATAACAAGGGAATGGAAATTATGGTATTGATGAGCTCATCAATCATGGTATATATTATTGATATATGGAAATTATTGGACTAACTTGAATGTTGAGTTTGTGCATGTTAGAGTAATAATGCATTGAATGGATGTATGGATGTTTATTGCATTGTATTGAAAAATTTTCCTAATGATCCGGTTTAGTCTTAACCCGATCTGAATGCTTGATTTGGACCTCGAAGGTCCTTTAAAGGAACGTTTATAATTAGTCTCGGTATTTGACAATGATTTTAAATTATCTGTAAGTGTTCTGTACTCCTTGGTAATGCCTCGTAACCATGTTCCGATGATAGATACGGGTTGGGGGTGTTACAAACTATTATGAAATTATACTCGAAATAATGAGATGAATTATGTATGTTGAATGAATACATGATGTGGAAAGCATATGCGCTTGGAAACTTGATTATTGTTGAGCCCATACATGTCTTGATATTACTATGGAATATATGACTAACAAGGGCAATGAGGATGTGTGTAGAGCTTGAGATCAAAGTGGTTGATTATACCTTACTTAGTTACCTCAAATAGGTTGTATGGTAAGTTAAGTACCATGTTATATGAACTTACTAAGCATTTTATGCTTACCCCATTTTATTTTCCCCTGTTTTAGTGTAAATCGGAAGCTCGACGGAGATCACTCACACTATCCATCGGCCCATGTCGGTATAGTATGGTAATTCAATTGCGGTTATAATGGCATGTATAGGATATGTTGGCCATATTGGCATGTAAACTAAACGATGCTTATAATCTAGCCATTGGAATGGCTAGTAATGATTGCTTTGATATACTTGTAATGTAACATCCTAAAATATGAATATCGATATGTTGCATGTTTTTGGTGCTTAGCTTGTGGATTATTTAATTTGTGTGCTTATATAGTCACGAGAAGGCTTGGGATTTATTCAGAATTAGAATAAATTTTAGTAATGAGTACTTTATTGAAGTGGATCAAGTGACCTTGATGTTTAAGGAAAATATGTGTCAAAAACTAGCATAAGATGAGCTAGTAGTAAAGTGGAGTTGGCGCCATAAGTGCTACTTGAGGGGAGAGGTTCGAATACCATGGATGGCATTTTGGTGACTTTTATTTTTGCACCTTTATAGCATGTGTCGGTCAAGCATTATATTTGGTAAGGTTGGACTATTTTACTTATGGCAAGGTGGCTAATGGTTAAGGTAAGCATTGAACTTGGGGAAAGAAATCCAAAACTTATGGAATGTAGGGGGAACACAAGGCATGAATCAAGGATGTTGTCATGGAAACTTTTGGGTGGCTAAAGCTTTGACTTTTGGCCAATGTACATGGATGGTTTTGTGGCTAGGGGGGAGTGGCCGAATGTTGTTAGTAGTTTGGCTAGGATTAGGAGTTAGTTTTGGTCAATTCTTAGCATTTTGTGTAAAATTTTCATTTCTCTCCAAACCCTTTCTCCTAGCTGAATTTGAGCAATAGGTAAGCTTTGTTTCCTTTGGCCATTTCATTTCATTTCTTCCATTTGGTCATATTTTTGCCTAACATCTCAAAACACTCTCTCCCTTGTGCCAAAATACCAAAGCACAAAAAGCCAATTCTTTTTCTTCTTTTTTCTCCATTGCCGAATGCATATTTGTCCTTAAACTCCTCTCATTTCTCTTCTCCCTATTCTCTTTTCCTCTCCATTTTACTTATCATTCAAACACATTCTTCTTTCATTTATCTTCCATGGCCGAATGCTTACATTCTTCTTTCATTTATCTTCCATGGCCGAATGCTTGTGATCATCATCATAGTCGAATCTTCCATTATTCATAACTTTTATTTTCAATTATTTTCTTCTATCCAAACTTTGGATCATCGGTAAGAATCATTTTCTTTGTCTTTTCTTTTTACTATTTGGTCACCATGGCCGAATCTATAGAATATCTTGGAAGAGACTTTTAAACCGAATAACCAATCACTTATTCAGATGATTTCTTTCGTTATTTTTTTAGTGAAATAGTGGGGGTCGAATCATCATCTTTTCGAAGTAGTCTTGAAGTCCATTTAAGATTGGATCATAACGTTCAAGGGATTCTTTTGGGATCATTTGGAATTTTAAGGTAAGCCGAATTTGCCCTTTTAAGCCATTAGTCTTAAGATTTTCGATATATTGTTAGGACTAATGATCCTTTGTCTATGAAGGCAAACAATATAGGGATGAAAAGGGTTGTTAATAGTGTTCGAAAGAGGAGTGGTTCCGCTATTCCCCCTAAATTCAAACGAAGGACCGTTACAGCAATCTGGGATTTTCCACCGGGTTGTGGACCCTCATCTGACGAAAATCAATTATTTGAAGTCATTCGTACTCCTGAACCTTTGTTCGTTCGTGGTTATTCAATGGGTATCGAATCATCAATCAGGGAGAAACCACAAATAAAAGTTGTTCAAAATTTTGAGGGTAAAAGTTTAGAACACTTATTTTTTTTAGAATAGATTTACAAATAAGTATTAGTGCTCTTAGCTATCGTGATGCGTGTTTAGATATCGACGAGCGAGAAAGTATAGTTCTCACCGTAATCAGGTGTGTAACTTCACACTTATCTCATGGGTTATACTATAACGTAAGAGTTAGAATAAAAATCGTAAATCCGATAAAATTAAAAAAATACGATATATTAACACTTTTGTGTGAATGCATGAAACCGAAATTTAGGTTGTGGAAAAATTACGGATTTGCCCTTAATGGGCTATTTTGTTAAAAAAGTGATATTTTGGGCCATATGATTATTTTGATAAATTGGCCAAGTGTGGAAATTGTGAAAAGGCCTCATGTGTTAAATGGGTCGAATTATGAAATGTCCCTATGGACCGAATTACGAAAATACCCTTTATGAGTCAAATTGAAATATATTCTTTATGGGCCAAATTGAAATATGTTGCTTTATGGGCCAAATTGAAATATGTTGCTTCATGGGCCAAATGTGATATTAATATATGAGCTAAATGTGATATGAGATGAAATGGGCCAAGTTTGCTAGATCGTTAAATGGGCCAAATTGCTATTTTGACTAATGGGCTAAATTGATAACTTGTAATATGGGCTTTTTATTAAAATTACCTTATGAATATTTTGTTATGCATTATATATATACATATTTGCATGGGTTGGGATAATTGATTAAGAGAAGAAAGGCACTGCCAAAAATCTAGATCGGTGGTTCTACTACAAATATTATAAATGTCCTGTTGCCAAAAATCTAGATTGGTGGTTCTACCACAAATATTATAAATGGCCTGTTGCCAAAAATCAAGTTCGGTAACTCTGTCACAATGGCCTGTTGCCACAAATATTATAGTTGGCTTAATGCTTGCTATTGGTGTGTTGGCGGGGTGGGTTGACTTGATCCTCACAGGTGTGTTGGTTGGTACGGGTGGTATGTAGCGGATGGAAATTAGGCTTGGTTGGAAATTGCATATCATATGCATTATTTTTATATTGTACATTTGTAATTGGGCTCAAGCCCAGCTAATTTTTTAAATGGTTTTGGCCCAGTGAACACGGTAAGTGGGTTACACAATGAGTTCTAAGTAACTCACCCCGTTTTTCTTACCTTCTCAGGTAATGATAATTGATGGAGGCTTGGGTCGGGGATGACTTCGTGTGGAGACCATACTATGAATGATGAGTTATAAAAACTTTGAACTTCTTTTAAGTATTTTTATTTAAATACTATTTCAATTGCGATGTAATAAGGCCTCTGGATTATTTTCATGAATTTTTATTTAGTGGATGGATTTTAATATGTTTTAGACATTTAAATAGGGCTGTTTTAAATTCTATAAATGTTTTCTTAAACTTGCGTATAAAAAAGGGTTTTTCTTAAATATCATCAACTCGTAAAATTTCAATGGAAAACTCTTTTAAGAAATTATTTTAACCAATTATTTCTCTAAAAATCAAATTATAAACCCTTACGTTTTAAAATCATGGTTTCCAAATAAATCTCAAATTTTTGATAAACTCCATCCCCAAAATCATTTTGAAGATTTGTTTTCTTTAAATCATTGATGACTAGATGTAAGTTCGATTTGTGTGGCATGCTAAATCTGGACTTAATACATAGGCCTGGTTTGGGGTGTTACATTTTTTGGTATCAGAGCCCAGTTTCAAAACTCGACTGTGGTTTGGGTTCAACAACGATTTTTGTTTAAAAAAACTACTTAAATTTCTAGACTTTATGTTTTAAAGGTAGTATGGCACCACGAGCATCCAGCATCAAGTCAAGTAAGTATTTGCTTATTAAATGTTTATTCTTGTGATATGATCATAGGAATACTCTAGAACTTCTAGTTTTAAGTGTTGAAAATGATAGAGATTGAGACTATAGTATGTGATTACGAAAATAACTTTATATCTTATATCTCATAAAATATCATTAATAAACACTGAAATGATATTCTGATTCATAAAACTTGTAATCAGATTAAATCAAATTAGTCATTATGAGCACTAGAGGACATGGTCGTGGACGCGGTAGACGTGGCCGTGGTAGAGGATGAGGTGCTACGTTTGAAGCGCCGGGTTATATGCCGAAAATGGATGCATCTGCGTCACCCGCGAGTGAAACTGGATCACATGACCATTTGAGAGAGGACAATGCTTTGACTTAAGTAATGTTGCGAGTCCTAGAGAGGGTTGCTGGGACTAGAACTGGTCCAGCAGTTCGTTAATCAATATCGGAACGACTCAAGTTAAGTGGTGCTGAGGTTTTTAGAGGAGTCTCCGGTGTAGCTCTGAATGTTACGGAATATTGGCTTGAGGCTGTAGAACGAATTATGGATGATCTGGAGTGCACCATCGAGCAGAAGCTGAGAGGAGTGGTGTCCTTGCTAAGGGACGAGGTGCATCAATGGTGGCTTACTGTTCGAGAAGGCACCGAGGCTCGCATTGGTTACTTGGGATTTCTTTAAAGCTGCTTTCCAAGGGAAGTACGTCGGGACAAGTTATGTTGATGGCCGAAGGAAGGAATTCCTGAATTTGGTTCAAGGAAGTAAGACGGTGGCAGCTTACGAGGCAGAATTTCTTCGCTTGAGCCATTATACTCACACAATAGTGCCGACTGATCATGAGCGCTGTGTACGCTTTGAAGATGGGCTGAATGATGAGTTGCAGGTACTGATAGCCCCACAACAAGTACGGACTTTTACCTCACTTGTAGAGAAAGCCAAGATAGCCAAAGAGGCTAAGAATTCAGAACGCCAGAACCAGGAAAGAGTCAGAGGCAAGAGGGATTTTAAATACTCAGGTTCTTCTAAAAGGTTTCAAAAGAGGCCACGGAATGATGAGCCAGCTCAAGCTAGAGCACCTGTGACTCCCAATCAGAGTCGAGAATGTGCCGACTGTGGAAGACGACACCCCGGGGAATGTTAGAGAAAAACTGGTGCCTGCTATAAATGTGGTTCCAAGGATCATCAGTATAAGAATTGCCCTCAACGAATTGATATGACTCAGGAAGCTTGTAACCCTAATGCTCAGCTAGCTAGGGGTCCTCAGCAGCCACTGAGAGGCCGTGAGACCAGTCATGGTGGTAATGGCAACGGACGTGGTCAAGGTGCACCGGTCGAGGTAATGGCTTTAGAGGTAAAGCGAAGGCAAGATAGCCAGGATTGGTCTATGCGGTCAGGCGTCGTGAAGATGGCGATACACCTGATGTGATAACTAGTACGTTCTTCATCTCTGATGTACCTGTTACTGCTTTGATAGATATCAGGTCTACTCACTCGTACTAGTACCATATCTGGAAACCTGAATATTAGATCTGAGATTACCGATAGAGAGATGACAGTAATTAGTCCTTTCGGATAGTCGGTAATAGTGAATAAATTGTTTAGAGACGTGCCCTTGGAGATTCAAAGAGAAATATTCTTAACGGATTTGATGGAATTGCCTTTCAACGAGTTTGATCTTATTTTGGGCATGGATTGGTTGGTGAAGTATAAGGCGCAATTGGATTGTGCCGAAAAGTGGATGTCAATAAGGACTTTGGATGATGAGGAGGTAGTAATGATAGGCGAGCGAAGGAACTTTTTGGCAACTGTGGTATCTGCTTTGAAGGTAGAAAAGTTGGTGCGAAAAGGGTATGGAGCATTCCTAACCTTCGTTAGTGCTTTGGATGCCAAGGAATTATCGGTGGAAGGTGTGAGAACGATGAAAGAATTTCCAGATGTCTTTTCTGAAGAACTTCCGGTCTACCTCTAGATCGGGAAGTAGAGTTTGGCATTGAGCTTTTGCCCAGAGCTGCTCCGGTGTCCATTGCTCCTTATAGAATGGCGCCGAAGGAGTTAGCGGAGCATAAAGCTCAAATTCAAGAACTGCTAGATCAGGGATTTATTCAACCAAGTGTGTCTCCGTGGGGAGCACCGGTTTTGTTCGTTAAGAAGAAGGATGCGTCGATGCGTATGTGCATTGATTATAGGCAGTTGAATAAGTTGACGATCAAGGATAGGTATCCATTGCTGAGAATTGATGACCTGTTTGATCAATTGAGAGGAGCTTCAGTTTTCTCCAAGATTGATTTGAGATCGAGTTATCATCAACTCAAGGTGAAAGAGGCAGATATTCAAAAGACGACATTCCGAACTTGTTATGGACATTACGAGTTTTTGGTGATGCCGTTTGGTTTGACCAATGCACCAACTGCATTTATGGACATGATGAACTGAGTCTTTCAACCCTATTTAGACCGGTTCGTAGTGGTGTTCATAGATGACATCTTGGGATATTCGAGGAATGAAGAAGAGCATGACTCACATTTGCGCACTGTGTTGCAAATTTTGCGGGATAAGCAACTTTATGCCAAGTTCAATAAATGCGAATTTTGGTTGAAGGAAGTGACTTTCTTGGGTCATGTGGTGTCAGCTGAAGGAATAAGAGTTGATCCTCGGAAGGTAGAGGCTGTGTTGGATTGGAAACCGTCGAAGTCAATGGCTGAAATTCGAAGTTTCTTGGGTTTGGCTAGTTATTATAGATGCTTTGTTGAGGGGTTTTCGTTGATTGTCGCACCCTAACTAAGTCAAGCTATGAAAGGGAGTACCGTATGTGTGGACCGATAAACAACAAGAAAGTTTCAGAAATCGAAGAAGATTTTGACTAAGCGCGTAACTCGATTCAACCCGAGGTGAAAAAATTTTATCGCATCGTGATGCGTCACACACAGGTTGAGGATGTGTATTGATGCAAAGTGGAAAAGTGGTAGCTTATGCTTCTCGACAGTTGAGGCCCCACGAAGTCAACTATCCTACTCATGATTTGGTGTTGGATGCAGTGGTGTTTGCCTTAAAGATTTGGAGGCACTATCTCTATGGTGAGAAGTCAATCATTTATACGGACCATATGAGTCTTAAGTACCTCCTTACCTAAAAGGAGTTGAATTTGAGACAACAGAGATGGGTAAAGCTATTAAAGGATTATGTGTAACACCCCAAACCCGGTCAACATACCACGACCGAATCTGGCACGTCACAGAGTGAAAACATTTCGAAGAAAACAAGTTGCCGATTTAATTTCAGTGAAAAGCTTCTTTGTTTAGCTTGTGTTTGCAGAAATCCGGTGCATGTATAGTTGAAAACGTTTAGTTGCTTGAAATCCCGAAAGGTTTTATTTTTTAAGGTTCAAGTTTAATGAAACCCGAATGAATTAGACTTAGTTACTTTAAAACCGTTTGTATTGGAGCTTTGGAAAAACTTAGATTTGAAAATCATTTAAGTTAGTTTCATTATCATCTTATGTGTTTTATTACCTGATGGTAGCGTTTAAAAAAAAACCCATTGCGTAGCATAATTTTGAAAACTTGATTATCAGGTTATTTAAAACATGTTAAACAGTTTACTTAGCAACATTTAGAAAATTAAAGCAGATATAATAAAACCCAAAATAAAAATACTAATGGCCTTATTACAAACCCAAATAAAACCAAAATATAAAGTTAAAGTACCCAAGTCGAAAATCCATGTAAAATGGAAAACAAGTAATGCATGACCACCTCGAGTCCACTCAACTCCTCATCCGCGATCTATGAACCACCTGAAAAGATAAGGGAAGAGGTGAGTCACCAAGACTCAGTGCATAATCCCCCTCCCGATTATAGCAACATTCTTACACAGGTCATAATCAAGCAAACATATCATGCACCCAAACCTAGCCATCCACAACTCCTTTTCCTACCCCATGTAGTACCAAACCACTGGTGGTTCCAAACCACTGGTGACCCAAAGTCACTGATATCAATAATGATGTGGTGCCAAACCACAAGTGACACAAAGTCACGAATAATCCATATGTGGGGCCAACCCATGTTGTGATACCAAATCACTGGCGACAATCCCGTTTTATCAAATGTGGGACCAACCCACTGTGGTGCTAAGCCACTGGGACGAGTCGATAGTTGAGGCCGCACGAAGTCAACTATCCTACTCATGATTTGGTGTTGGATGCGATGGTGTTTTCCTTAAAGATTTGGAGGCACTATCTCTATGGTGAGAAGTCAATCATTTATACGGACCATAAGAGTCTTAAGTACCTCCTTACCCAAAAGGAGTTGAATTTGAGACAACGGAGATGGGCGGAGCTATTAAAGGATTATGTGTAACACCCCAAACCTGGTCAACATACCACGACCGAATCTGGCACGTCACAGAGTGAAAACATTTCGAAGAAAACAAGTTACTGGTTTAATTTCAAATAAAAGCTTCTTTGTTTGCTTTGTGTTTGCGTAAATCCAAAGGCATGTATAGTTGAAAACGTTTAGTTGCTTGAAATCCGAAAGGTTTTTTTTTTAAGGTTCAAGTTTAATGAAACCCGAATGGATTAGACTTAGTTACTTTAAAAATGATTGTATTGGAGCTTTGGAAAAACTTAGATTTGAAAATCAATTAAGTTAGTTTCATTATCATCTTATGTGTTTTATTACCTGATGGTAGCGTTTAAAAAAAAAGCCCATTGCGTAGCATAATTTCGAAAACTTGATTATCAGGTTATTTAAAACATGTTAAACAGTTTACTTAGCAACATTTAAAAAATTAAAGCAAATATAATAAAACCCAAAATAAAAATACTAATGGCCTTATTACAAACCCAAGTAAAACCAAAATATAAAGTTAAAGTACCCAAGTCGAAAATCCATGTAAAATCGAAAACAAGTAATGCATGACCACCTCGAGTCCACTTGACTCCTCATCCGCGATCTATGAACCACCTGAAAAGATAAGGGAAGAGGTGAGTCACCAAGACTTAGTGCATAATCCCCCTCCCGATTATAGCAACATTCTTACACAGGTCATAATCAAGCAAACATATCATGCACCCAAACCTAGCCATCCACAACTCCTTTTCCTACCCTATGTGGTACCAAACCACTGGTGACCCAAAGTCACTGATATCAATAATGATGTGGTGCCAAACCACTAGTGACCCAAAGTCATGAATAATCCATATGTGGGGCCAACCCACGTTGTGATACCAAATCACTGGCGACAATCCCGTTTTATCAAATGTGGGGCCAACCCACTGTGGTGCTAAGCCACTGGGACGAGTCGCTATGAGGTTCCAAACCTCTGGTGACCCAAAGTCACGAATATTAACTGTGGTACCAAACCACTGGTGACCCAAAGTCACAGATATCAATCTTCCCCCTCCTCTCATATCACCCGCAATAATGGACATGCTTATATATATCATACCAACATGCTTAATCATTAAACATATAGTAAACCATTCATCAGAGTCAAATATCTTAAACTTATCAAATGGACTTACCCGAATCCTTGCTCATACCCATAAGGGTACCAAATCGAAATCTACACAGTTTCGGCTTTTAACAAAGTTTTAGGTTATTAACAAGTTTACATAGATTATGAAGTGTGTAAGATACACACCTGGTTACTAACACGACTACTGAATCCTGTAGATCACGATCTAACGCACTAGATCCCCCTTTCCTTGATTTTTTTCGTACTCCAAACAAATCCCGAAGCCCATTACGATGAACCTTCCCCTACAATCAGCCAAAACTAAACAACATGAAGTAATAGCCTTCGGCTTTTCATAAGAATAAGAGAAAGGTTAATTCGACATGTAACCTTACCACAGTCTTCAACGAACCCGATTGATAGAGAGTAGATGACCACGATCCACTGCTTCAAAATCCCGATAAACCTAAGAGAATCCAATTTCATAGATGATTAAGAATCATGACAAATGCCAAAATTCGGCTTTTGTTCCATATGAGTCGATAGAGAAAGAAAAGAAGATAGAAGAGATTTGGCCATGACAACTTACCCACACCAAAACTGATTAGAGAAGAAGACAAGAGAGATCCACACTTGATTGATGTTCGGCCAAAAGTTAGAATGAGAAGAGGAGAGTATACAGAGATTTCGGCAATGGTGATGGAATACTCAAAGTGAATTCGGCTATGGCTTAAGAAAAGAAATCAAAGGAGATTCGGCCAAGATGAAATGAGAGAATGAAAGGGGAATATTCAGTTTGAATGATGGTGAGAAGAAGATGAAAGAATCAATGGAAAAGAGAGTGGCTTGAGAAAGAAGAAGGTTCGGCCAACCAATAAGAATGGAAAGCAAAAAGAGATGAGATTTAGGGAGAATAGTGTTTTGGCTTCAAAGAAATAAGAGAGGAATTCAAATGGAGATTCGGCTCAATACTAAAGAAAGAAATCACCAAGAGCCTAAAGTGCTTTCGGCTTTCGGTTTCAAAGGAGGAAAAGAAAAAAAAAAAAACTCAAATGGTTCCTTTTTGGGATTCGGCTAGGTGCTTCAAAAGGGGATTCAACAAGTGCCAAAAGAGGTTTTGGTTTTACTTCTCAACTAAATGTACCAAAGCTTGACTAGCCAAAAATGCCACTAAGGAATTTCGACACTTCTCCTAAGTCTTTCAACCGATCACTCTTCCTTACACAATTCAATATTCAGCCAACTACTCAAACCCCTCCTGTCCACTCGTTCAAACGAGTTTGAATTTCTCAGACTCCTAAATTTTCTCTTCTCCATCCGTTTAAATCTGTTGACTTGTTCAACAGTTATCCATCAGAGTTTGAGCTGAGCACAACTCTTCCCCCCTCTGGCGTCAAAAAGAAATCCTCAAAGAGGGATTCCTACAGCTCGAACCTCAGCTCCCTTCCTCTGCTTATAGCGTCACTGACGAAGGCCCTAAGTGGTGCCTCCTTACCACTTTACCAAGGCTTTTCTTGTGCTAAAGTTTACCACATAATACACTTAACCCCTAGCTCCTTCAGCTCCCCTGAACCAATGTTGGAAAATAAAATTTATAGTTCGAACCTACCCTTGGCTTATATCTAGACCCTAAAACACCTCAATTAATAACGCAACTCAAGCCATACACATGCAAATAGTTCAAACATAATAGCCCCTATTTAAGGATGTTACAGTTCTACCCCCCTTAAAAATAATTTCGACCTCGAAATTATCTGGTCAAAAGAGTTGAGGGTATTGCTGCCTCATCACATCCTCTGGTTCCCACGTAGCTTCTTCCACGCCATGATTTTGCCATAATACCTTCACTAATAGAACTGATTTCTTGCGCAAAACCTTTACATCCCGATCTAGAATCTTCACTGGTTCCTCTTCCATGGTCAAATCTGGGCTCACCTCAATTTCCTCCACCGATACAACATGCGATGGATCTGAACGGTAACGCCTAAGCATGGAGATGTGGAATACATCATGTATCTGACTCAGTTCTGCTGGCAACTCTAGCTGATAAACTACTGGTCCCACTCGTCTCAATACCTTATATGGGCCAATAAACCTTGGGCTTAGCTTGCCTTTCCTTCCAAACCTCAGCACTTTCTTCCATGGCGAGACCTTCAGGAAAGCCCTGCCACCCACTACAAATTCAATATCTCTCTGCTTAAGATCGGCATATGACTTCTGCCTGTCCGAAGCTTACCTCAGGCTAGCCTGAATCAACTTGACTTTATCTTCAGTCTCAACAACCAACTCTAGTTCTAACATTTGACGCTCACCCAACTCTATCCAGCATATAGGTGTACGACACTTCCTACCAAACAATGCCTCATATGGTGCCATCTTAATGCTTGCCTGGTAACTATTGTTGTATGCAAATTCAACTAACGGTAGAAACTCTTCCCAGTTGCAGCTGAAGTCCAAAACACAGCCCCTCAGCATATCTTCCAAGATTTGTATCACCCTTTCTGACTGTCCATTTGTCTGTGGATGAAATGCTGTACTAAAAATCCAACCGCATACCCAACGCCTGATGCAACACTTTTCAGAACCTTGACGTGAATCTAGGATCCCTATCTGAGATAATCGACACTGGCACACCGTGCAACCTCACTATCTCTACCACATACAGCTTAGCTAACTTCTGAAGCGAGTAATCAACCCTTACCGGTATGAAATGAGCTGATTTCGTCAAACGGTCCACAACCACCCAGACTGAGTCCTTCTTACTAGGCGTAAGGGTAGCCCACTGACAAAGTCCATTGTGATCCTTTCCCACTTCCATTGAGGAATCTTCACCGGCTGAAGTAAACCCGAGGCAACTGATGCTCGCTTTGACCTGCTGACACGTCAGACACTTACCCACAAACTTTGTCACTTCCCACTTCAGACCTGGTCACCAAAACTACTCTCAAATCTCGGTACATCTTGATACCTCCAAGATGCATAGCATATGGGCTGCTATGTGCGTCCTGAAGTATCCACTACCTTAACTCGACGTCCTTCGGCATACAAGCTCTCCTTTGAAAACATAACACTCCATCAGCTGGTCAAGCTGTAACCTTTCAAACCACCACTCTGCACTTGCAACCTTCGAGCATACAAACCCTCATCCACTAATTGTTTCTCTTTAATCTACTCTACCCAAGTCGGCTAACCTGTAATTCTGCCAAAAGACTCCCGTCGTCATACAAGCTAAGATAAGCAAACATCGCCTCGTGTCCGACACTACCTTACGGCCAAGGCGTCGCCACCATGTTAGCCTTGCCCTGATGATACTCAATTGAACAAATCGTAGTCCTTCAACACTCAATCCATCTCTCATTGCCTCAAATTCAAGTCCTTCTGAGCCAAGATATACTTCAAACTCTTGTGGTCCGTAGGCTATCGACTTCTCACCGCATAAATAGTGTCTCCATATCTTCGTATGAAAACCATCAGAGCTAACTCCAAGTCATGTGTCGGATAGTTACCCTCATGCGGTCTCAGCTATCAAGACGCATAAGCCACTACTTTCCCTTCCTCAGACAAGACACATCCTAAGCCAGTATGTGATACATCACAGTAGACCGCGAATTCCTTTCCTGCCTCAGGCTGAATCAAAACCGGAGCTTCCGTTAGGATCTTCTTCAACTTGTCGAAACTTTCTTGTTGTTTCTCAGACCACACAAATGGAACTCCTTTCCTCAATAACTTGGTTAACGGTGCTGCGATCAGAGAAAGTCCTTCTACAAATCTTCAGTAATACCCTGCCAAACCTAAAAAACTCCAAACTTTCGCTACTAACTTAGGCAGTTCAATCCAACACTGCCTCAATCTTGCGAGGTTCACTTAATCCTTGGTGACACTACGTGACCTAAAAAGTTACCTCCTAAGCCGTAACTCACACTTATCGAACTTGGCAAATAACCGCTTCCTCGTAACCGCAAAACTACCCACAAGTGCGCATCATGATCCTCTTCAGACCTTGAGTACACCAATATGTCGTCTATAAATACCATGACAAACTGGTCCAAGTATGGCTGGAACACCCGATTCATCATGTCCATGAATGCCGTCGATACGTTAGCCAACCCAAACGGCATTACCAGAAACTCGTAGTGCCCACACCGAGTGCAAAACACCGTCTTGTGGATATCAGCCTCCTTCACCTTAAGTTGATGATACCCCGACCTTAGATCGATCTTTGAGAAAATTGATGCCCCTTTAAGCTGATCAAAAAAGTCGCCTATCCTCGGCAACGGATACTTGTTTTTATCGCCAGCTTATTCAACTGGCAGTAATCTATACATATCCGCATTGTACCATCTTTCTTCTTAACAAAAAGCACAGGTGCTCCCCAAGGCGAAACACTTGGCCGGATAAAACCTCAGTCCAACAACTCCTGAATCTGTGCCTTCAGTTCCACTAATTCCTTAGGCGCCATTCTATACGGGGCAATAGACACTGGCGCAGTTTTAGGTAACAGATCTATACCGAATTCAACTTCTTGATCCGAAGGTAGACTCGTTAGTTCTTCTGGAAATACGTCGACAAATTCCTTCACCGTTCGGACATTCTCTACAGCTGACTCCTTGGCCTCCAAGGCACACACACGAACCATGAACGCCTCACAACCCTTCCTGACCATCTTCTCAGCTTTTAGGGCAGACATAACTTTAGAGAGATAATCCCTTCTATTACCTATCATCACCACTTCTTCACCCTCAACCGTTTTCAAAACCATGCGCTTAGCCGCAATCCAAACTTGTTTGGTACTTCACCACCATCCATCCCAAGGATCGATCGAACTCCCCAAACGGTAGTTCCATCGATCGACCACAAATACTACCCCTTGGAGTTCTAGGGGTACATCCCTATACAGCTTATTTATTTCTACAGAGTGACCTAGAGGGCTAATTACTGTCATCTCCCTAGACGTAGTTGCAAAGTCTAGGTTCATGGTCTCTACTATGCTACTAGCAACATACGAATGTGTCGAACCAACATTTATCAAAGTAGTATATGGTAATCCAAAGATTAAGAATGTACCGGTTATGACGTCCGGTGCGTCGCCTTCCTCTCGACGCCTCACTGCATAGACCAATCCAGTTGTCTTACTTCAAGTTGCTCGCACCTCCGCCTTGACTCCACGGCCCACCGTAACTATTACCTCCTCTACCGTAACCACGACCCTTCCGTAGCTATGCGGTCACTCATTCCTCGAATCGAGCACGACCACGACTCTCAGTCAATCTCGCTAACTTCCGTGGGATACCCTCACACGATGATCCAAATGACCTACACTCAAAGCATCATTTGCCACCGTCCAACATTCTCCCAATGAGATTTTCCACACCGATTACACTGCGCTGGTCCCTGATTAGTAGCAATAGGCCTCCCAGACTGATTCGACCCACCATGCCTAGCCCTTTTCTGAGAATTTTTGGCTAATTCAGATGATCCAAAACCTCTCTTTGTCTATTCCTATCCGATTTCGTCTCACGATTCTTGACCCCTTCGCTATCTTAGCCTTCTACCAACACAACAAACTCCCGCTCTTGTGTGGAGCAATCAACAATCTCACCATCCTCATCCGTCCTCGAACTCCGACACATTGTTCATGCTTCAGAGCCACAATACCTCGAGTATACCGCTCAACCTTAAAAATTTTGCCTCATACTACGACACGGACTTACTTCCTCGAACCGCCTCGTAAATGCCTTCCTCTGCGAATCAATGTAGCTAGACCCAATATACTTCTTTTGATAAGCTATTTTAAAATAATCCCAAGTGAGATCATCACCGCAAAGACCATCCTCGAACCGTGAGCCACCACTGGTATGACTCATCCCAAGAAGCAACACTATCCTTTCGGTTTCTCCTCGCAATGATCTAAGTCGTCCATGATACGCTCTGTTGCCTCCAACCAATACTCACCAGATTACGCCACACCGTAAACACCTCAGAATACCTCGCTCCATTGGCTCATAGTCGCTCAGATACAGATTTTCTAGCTCCCGCACCCCCACCTGCTCCAGCCACTCTCTCAAGAACTCGCAGCATCACCTGCGACACTACGTCATCCCCCGTCTGATCCTGGCCCCAACACCTACGGTGGTGGTGGTGGTATCTCATTTTCAACCCCACTGCACCCCACCGGCTCGCATACGCCCACTCTACCCCGACCATGACCACGTATATTACGACCTCGACCTCGAGTGCTCATGTCTAATATCTCGACTTATCTGGTTTAAAAATTTTATGCGTCAGTCTTTATTCCACTGTTATTAAGGTACAGTCTTATGAACAGTTCTCTAAAGAGTTTTTGTTTTCGCGAGTTCACAGAATCCTATCAGCTTTAGTCTCTAGGGTAGTCCACTAATACTATTCACCCATATCATATATCATATACCATCACAATTATTTGCAAACAACAGTTAGGGGTACTTACCTAGGCGGATTGGTGCCTGGAGACTTGGTGCCATGCTTCCCAAACCATATATTTCCCACAAAAATTTTTAAAACCCTACTTTTAAACATTTTGGGCCTCGGGCCCATAGCTGAGCTTTTGAGCCTAGCTCTAATACCAAAATTGTAACACCCCAAACCCAGTCAACATACCACGACCGAATCTGGCACGTCACAGAGTGAAAACATTTCAAAGAAAATAAGTTGCCGGTTTAATTTCAGTGAAAAGCTTCTTTGTTTGCTTTATGTTTGCAGAAATTTGGTGCATGTATAGTTGAAAACGTTTAGTTGCTTAAAATCCCGAAAGGTGTTTTTTTAAGGTTCAAGTTTAATGAAACCTGAATGGATTAGACTTAGTTACTTTAAAACCGTTTGTATTGGAGCTTTGGAAAAACTTAGATTTGAAAATCATTTAAGTTAGTTTAATTATCATCTTATGTGTTTTATTACCCGATGGTAGCATTTAAAAAAAACCCATTGCATAGCATAATTTCGAAAACTTGATTATCAGGTTATTTAAAACATGTTAAACAGTTTACTTAACAACATTTAGAAAATTAAAGAAGATATAATAAAACCCAAAATAAAAATAATAATGGCCTTATTACAAACCCAAATAAAACCAAAATATAAAGTTAAAGTACCCAAGTTGAAAATCCATGTAAAACAAAAAACAAGTAATGCATGACCACCTCGAGTCCACCCGACTCCTCATCCGCGATCTATGAACCACCTGAAAAGATAAGGGAAGAGGTGAGTCACCAAGACTCAGTGCATAATCCCCCTCCCGATTATAGCAACATTTTTACACAGGTCATAATCAAGCAAATATATCATGCACCCAAACCTAGCCATCCACAACTCCTTTTCCTACCCCATGTGGTACCAAACCACTGGTGACCCAAAGTCACTGATATCAATAATAATGTGGTGCCAAACCACTGGTGACCTAAAGTCACGAATAATCCATATGTGGGGCCAACCCACATTGTGATACCAAATCACTGGCAACAATCCCGTTTTATCAAATGTGGGGCCTACCCACTAAGGTGCTAAGCCACTAGGATGAGTCGCTATGAGGTGCCAAACCTCTGGTGACCCAAAGTCACGAATATTAACTGTGGTACCAAACCACTGGTGACCCAAAGTCATAGATATCAATCTTCCCCCTCCTCTCATATCACCCACAATAATGCACATGCTTATACATATCATACCAACATGCTTAATCATTAAACATATAGTAAACCATAGCATATACGATTTCATTAGAATCAAATATCTTAAACTTATCAAACAGACTTACTCGAATCCTTGCTCATACCCATAAGGGTACCAAATCGAAATCTACACAGTTTTGGCTTTTAACAAAGTTTTAGGTTATTAACAAGTTTACATAGATTATGAAGTGTGTAAGATACACACCTGGTTACTAACATAACTACTGAATCCCGTAGATCACAATCTAACGTACTAGATCCCCCCTTCCTTGATTCCTTTCGTACTCCAAACAAATCTCGAAGCCCACTACGATGAACCTTCCCCTACAATCGGCCAAAACTAAACAACATGAAGTAATAGCCTTCGACTTTTCATAATAATAAGAGAAAGGTTAATTTGACATGTAACCTTACCACAATCTTCAACGAACCTCGATTGATAGAGAGTAGATGACCACGATCCACTGCTTCAAAATCCTGATGAACCTAAGAGAATCCAATTTCATAGATGATTAAGAATCATGACAAATACCGAAATTTAGCTTTTGTTCCATATGAGTCGATAGAGAAAGAAAAGAAGATAGAAGAGATTCGGCCATGACAACTTACCCACACCAAAACCGATTAGAGAAGAAGATAAGAAAGATCCACGCTTGATTGATGTTGGCCAAAAGTTAGAACGAGAGGAGGAGAGTAGAAAGAGATTTTGACAATGGTGATGGAATACTCAAGGTGAATTTGGCTATGGCTTAAGAAAAGAAATCAAAGGAGATTCGGCCAACATGAAATGAGAGAATGAAAGGGGAATATTCGGTTTGAATGATGGTGAGAAGAAGATGAAAGAATCAATGGAAAAGAGAGTGGCTTGAGAAAGAAAAAGGTTTGGCCAACCAATAAGAATGGAAAGCAAAAAGAGATGAGATTTAGGAAGAATAGTGTTTCGACTTCAAAGAAATAAGAGAGGAATTCAAATGGAGATTCGGCTCAATACCAAAGAAAAAAATCGATAAGAGCCTAAAGTGCTTTCGGCTTTCGGTTTCAAAGGAGGAAAAGAAAGAAAAACTCAAATGGTTCCTTTTTGGGATTCGACTATGTGCTTCAAAAGGGGATTCGACAAGTGTCAAAAGAGGTTTCGATTTTGCTTCTCAATTGAATGTACCAAAGCTTGGCTAGCCGAAAATGCCACTAAGGAATTTCGGCGCTCCTCCTAAGTCTTTCAACCAATCACTCTTCCTTACACAATTCAACATTTGGCCAACTACTCAAACCCCTCCTGTCCACTCGTTCAAACGAGTTTGAATTTCTCAGACTCCTAAATTCTCTCTTCTCCATGTTTAAATCTGTTGACTTGTTCAACAGTTATCCATCAGAGTTTGAGCTGAGCATAACTCTTCCCCCCTCTGGCGTCAAAAAGAAATCCTCAAAGAGGGATTCCTGTAGCTCGAACCTCAGCTCCCTTCCTCTGCTTGTGGCATCACTGACTAAGGCCCTAAGTGGTGCCTCCTTGCCACTTTACCAAGGCTTTTCTTATGCTAAAGTTTACCACATAATACACTTAACCCCTAGCTCCTTCAGCTCCCCTGAACCAATGCTTGAAAATAAAATTTTTCCTATAGTTTGAGACTACCCTTGGCTTATATCTAGACCCTAAAACACCTCAATTAATAATGCAACTCAAGCCATACACATGCAAATAGTTCAAACATAATAGCCCCTATTTAAAGATGTTACATTATGATCTCTCAATCGAGTACCATCCTGGAAAGGCTAACGTGGTGGCAGACGAGTTGAGTCATAAGGTAGTATCGAAGTTAAGAGTAATGTTTTCTCATCTCATTTTGTATGAGGATGGCAGTCTACTAGCAGAACTTCAGGTGAAGCCTCTATGGTTGGAGAAAATCAAGGAAAAACAGTTATTAGATGAAAAATTGGGTCCTTTAATGCAACAAGTTGAAAGTGGTATAATAGGGGACTTTAGATTGAACAAGGATGGCGTGCTGTGTTTTCGTGGAAGAGTTTGTATGCCCATGGATTCAGATTTTAGACAAATGATTCTACGAGAGGCGCATAGTAGCCCTTATGCTATACACCTCGGAGGAAATAAGATGTATCGGGATCTTCGTGAGCAGTATTGGTGGCCAAGGTTAAAGCGAGAGGTTACTGATTTTGTGGGAAATTATTTGACTTGTCAACAAGTGAAGGCGGAACATCAATTACCATCAGGTTTCTTGCAACCGGTAAAGTTTCCTCTATGGAAATGGGAGCGGATAACGATGAATTTTGTTAGTGGGTTACCCTTAACACCTACTAAGAAAGATTCTATTTGGGTGGTAGTAGATCGATTAACGAAGACTGCTTATTTTCTACCAGTTCGTATGGATTACTCATTACAGAAGTTGGCTAAACTATATGTATCTGAAATCATGAGGTTGCATGGGGTACCAGTGTCTATCATACCGGACAAGGATCCTAGGTTTACATCACGTTTTGGAAAGCTTTACATGAGGATTTGAGAACAAAGTTAAACTTCAGTACGACTTTTCATCCTCAGTCAGATGGTCAATCAGAAAGAGTAATTCAGATTTTGGAAGACATGTTACGAGGTTGTGAGATCGACTTCAGAGGTAGTTGGGAGGATTTTCTACCGTTGATAGAGTTCACGTATAATAACAGTTACCAATCTAGTATCCAAATGGTGCCCTATGAAGTGTTATATGATCGTAGGTGTCGTACCCTTACTTGTTGGACTGAATTGGGGGAACGACAGTTGTTGTGTAATATCTTGAAATGGGCTTGTGCATTCATGCTTAATTATATGAAATATCATGTTTATGAATGTTCTAAATGTGATCTATGAATATCATGAACTTTGAAATGAAGGGAAATACCTTAGAAAATTTTTAGATTTTAAGTCTTATTAAGGGAGCTAAGTGAATAGGGCCTTAAGAGAAAATGTATGTGAAGTATGACATACAAATAGGCTTAGTAAAGTGGCTATAGGATGCCACTTAAAGCCCTGTAAGTGACATACACAAGCTATGCAAATGGGCCTAGGTTCGAGCCACAAGGTAAGCAAAAGGAGTTTTTATTTTTCGGCATTAAGAGGGAGAAGTGGACGGCATTAAGGCACTAAGAGGGAGGTGTTTTATATTGTTAAAATTCGACAAATAGATGGATAAGTGATGGATAATTATTGGTATTTTTTTTAAGTGATAAGAGATAATTGAGGGATTAATTCTATTATTGAATAAAGGGATAAGAGAAAAGCTAGGAATTGGCTAGTGTTGGCCGAATAGGGGATTCCTTTGGTGATAATTTCGGCAAAGAGGAGAAAATAAGGCCATTATTCATTCTTTTCTAAGTCTCTGTCGAAAGTCTCTAGCAAACTCTCTCCTTTCTCTTTTATTTTGCCAAAGCCGAATACTCAAGAAAGCTTAGCCGACTTCTCCATCGTTTCTTCTTCAAAGATTTTCACCATTGCCATTACTACCTCATACCTTTTCTTTTGTGACCCTTGTGGAAGCCGAATCCATAACCCTTGCTACCCTTTTCAAGAGCCGATTATATAAGGGACTTCCAGGCGAATTTTTCTTCAAGTTTCAAAGCTGAATAACTCAGAGGTGTCTGGCATAGTTGCTGTCGATTTCTTCAATAAGGGTAAGATCAAATTCGATTTTCATTCTTCTACTCTTAGGCTTGTCGGAAACTAAAGATCTAATCCCTCATGTTGTTCTTTGGCCGAATCTATGAAGGGGTGCTTCGGGAGTTAAGTATTGTCAACTTTGGAAGAGGATCTTTTTGGGATCTCAAGTTTTAAGGTAAGCAATAAAGTGATACTCGGCCATAGGCCATTCTATTGTGATTTAATGATTGGAAAATTAGATCTAACATATGGCCATAGGTATTTTGACATCTCCATAGTCAAGTGGTGTTTCCGGGATTTAGATCCACAAGGTAAGTCCATATGAACATTATGCCAAGGCCTACTTTGATACTCAGATCTATTTCTTACATGTTTAAAAGCCGAAAACTAACTTATAAGGTGATTTGGGTGCTAGCTGATTGCAAGGATAAAGCATTACAAAGCTTTTGGGATTTGAGTGATAGGCAAATCGGCACCAAGGTAAGTTTTGAGTTATAATCCTAGTGGGATTTGGTTTTATAGCCGAATGGCTTTCACTAATATGAATGGGATTGGCCGAATATAGGCACTAAAAATCTAAGTTAATGGAGTGAATTGTGTATCCCCATACTATTTCTTAATAAGTTTAAGGCACTATTTAATATGTATGTATGTTATACAAATGTGGAAAATATGGCTAAGTACCATGTTATGGTACACAAGATTAAGGTAGGTTTTCCTACTCCTACTATGAGTATGATAAGACTTGTTATGCCATGAATATGAATATGATAAGAATGTGAAATCGGCCTAAGGCATTATGTTGAATGATTTTGAATGACATGGGCATATGGAATATTATGAAAAGGGAAGTGAATGTGGTGACCTAAGACCACGATATCTCGAATGTGGTGACCTAAGACCATGATATCGAATATGGTGTCTTATGACACAAAGTATGTATCTGGTTGCTATGCCACTAATTTTATAAGAGGCGATGAGCACGCCGACCGCAAATGAACGCCTTTGATGGTGTGTAGCGGATGGAGGGTTGACTTAGTAGTCCCCACGGTGTGCAGGATGGTACGGGTGATGTGTAGCGGATGGCATATAGGCTTGGGTTCGGGAATGCATCATAAATGTAAATCATGATATGTATGAATATGATTTGTTATGCCTGAATTTGTTAAGACTTAGTGTTTGTGTACACATTGAGTCTGTTTGACTCATCCCATTGTGGGAACCTTTTTAGGTGACGATCAGTAATGGACGGGGTTGGCAGGAGCTTAAAGGTGGCCATGCACAGCAAGGAATTTATTTAATTTGGATTTTTATTTTATTAAATACTTTAATTTATTTTGGGATTGTTTGATGTAATAAGGCCCTAGTACGAACTATTTCATGCATGCATACCATTTATTCCAGTACGATACAAATTTTACCAAATTTAAAGATAAGTAAATTTTATTTCAAAAAAAAATCTATAAATGTTTTGACACCTAAAACAATATGAATTCCAATCTTAAAGATAAAACCTAAGACAAAGGAATCGACTTGTCTTCTAAGTTTGAAAGTAAAATTTTAAATAAACCCTGATTTCAAAATTAAACTAGTTTTCAACTTAAGCCCAACACAATTCGAGTTTTCTGCCAAAATCACTCAAGCTTTTCCAAAGAACAAATAAATTTGAACCGGTTTTTCCTGAGGAACATACCAGATCTGGTCGAGGCTCGTGGGCTGGGTTTGGGGTGTTTTAGCTTGGTATCAGAGCCCAATTTTAAACTCTCGGCCTTGGGTTTAAGGCCCAAATATTTTCAAAGTTAAGCCCAAAAGGAATTTTATGAATTAAGCAGGTTTTTCTGGCATGGCCCACTAAGTCTCCGACCCGAAGTCCACCGGGTAAGTACTCCGATCTCTTGTGTGATTTATATTATGACTTGTAGAAGGGTAGAAATGGGATGGAACATAGATTAGCATGATAAGTACTCAAACCCTAGGACTAGTGTACCCCAACAAATACATAAGACTTAAATGCCTAACTAAACAAACCTGTGGTTAAGTTGCCGAGTTAGGGTGTGGCAACTGTTGTTTGCATGTCTAGGATTGGTTTTGGTGGGAGCTTGGTATTTAAGCAGTCCTAGTGACTCACCTCCTCTCCATCGAATCCTACAGTGCGTAGCCTCGGCTCACCCTAACCAAGAGGATTTATACAGGCTAAACCCCTAACTAAAACTCGAAAGGAGTAGCCAGTACTTTTATGGAAACCCTAGTTTTAAAATTACTAAATTACCCTTTTGATTTGTAAAACTATTCTATAAAATTTTCCGAAATATTTTTTAATTTACAAAATTACTAAAATACCCCTAGTGGTAAAATTACAAAATGCCCTTGGTTTATGAAATTTTCAAAATACCCACGATTCTTATCAAAATTTCATTACTTTGTTTAAAACCCTAAATTTATAAAATATCAAAATACCTTGATTATGGAAAAATTACTTAAATTGCCCCTAACTCGCAAATTACCTAAATACCCCGAAGTTATAAAATTACCGAATGACCCCCGATCTTCAAAAATTTCTACAACAACACTGATTTGGAAAACAAATTCTCAAAAACAACCCCCAAGTTTTGTAAATTCCAAAGTACCCTTGATTTATCAAGATTTACAAATTAACCCGGGTTAATTACCAAAATACCTTCGGATTTCAAAATTTCCAAAATAACCCTGGGAATGCAAAATTTCCGAATACCCTTATTGAAAAAAACAACAAGGAACCTTATTTTGACAAATTACAAAATACCCCATAAGGATAGGAGAAGACGGATGTAAGCATGAAATGTCAAAGAGTGAATGTGTATGGGAGATACTATGGAATGGATGTGCTTTTTCGTGAATTAGGATAGAAAACTTGAAACTTTGATTGATCAAAATAAGCGCTACTAAACTCTTTTCATAAAACTTCTTGCGAATAATCGGTAAAACAATGGCTAATGCATAAAATTTCTTAAACCAGATTAAAGCGCGATTGTAGAAATGAGCTCTAGGGGACGTGGTCGCAATGTACGAGGACGCCATCGAGGTAGAATGATCGTGTCGAAACCCATTAGATCGGGACAAAGATCTGAGAATGAGGTACCACCGCCACCACCACCACCAATGTTATTGGTGTTGAGCGAAGATCGACAGGAGAAGATGCTATATCGTAGGTCAGGTCTTGCGAGTTCTTGAAATGGTGGCTGGTGTTGGAGGGAATATGGGAGCTCAAAAATTTGTACCCGAGTGACTCCGAGCCAACGGAGCTGAGGTGTTTCGTGGAGTATCTGGCGTGGCACCCAGTACAGCTGAATACTGGTTGGAGGCGACCAAGCGAATTATGGATGAGCTCGATCTGACCCCTGAGGAGAAGTTGAAAGGAATGGTGGCACTGCTACGCAATGAAGCGTATCAATGGTGGTTAACAGTTCGGGATGGTGCCACAGTTGAGGATCTGACCTGGGAATATGTTAAGGCGACATATCAGAAGAAGTATGTCGGCACACATTATACCGATGAGCAGAGGAAGGCTTTTCTGAGGCTAGTTCAAGGGAACAAGTCCGTAGCAGAGTATGAAGTTGAATTCCTAAGGTTGAGCCGGTATGCTTGAGGAGTAGTGGCTACGGAGCATGAGCGATGTGTCCGATTTGAGGACAGACTAAGGAATGGCCTGAGGTTGTTAGTCGCTCCACATCAAGAGCGGGAGTTTTCTACTTTAGTAGAGAAAGTCAAGATAGCGAAAGGAATTAAGGACTTTGTGAGGCAGAACACGGACTGAAATAAGCAGAAGAGAGGATTTGGGTCATCTGGATCATCTGGAAATGCTCAGAAAAGGCCTAGAGTTGATGGGCCGCGAGGTCAGTAAACGGGTACTAGAGGGCAATATCGTACTTGTGAGTAGTGTGGGAAGAAACACTTAGGCGAATACTGGAAGAAGATAGGTGGATGTTTCAAATGTGGGTCAAAGGACCATATAATTAAGGACTGTCCAATGAGACCAGATGGGAATCGACCGAGCTCGTAATGTTAATTTGGTAGAGGTGGATGACTGACCTCTCCGAGGTCGGGTCTGAATAACAGAGGAAATGGTACTGGTAGAGGACGTGGAACATCGGGTCAAGGTGCTACTAATACTGAGGCAAGGCAGCCGGGTTTGGTTTATGCAGTTCATCGTAGGGAGGATGGAGACGTGCCAGACGTCATAACTGGTACGTTTCTTGTATTTGGAAAACATTATTATGCTTTAACCGATATGGGATCGACCTATTCTTATATTGCCTGTAGTGTAGTTGAAACACTAGGCATAGCCTTTGAACCTCCTAGTAGGGAGATGACTGTAGTAAGCCCACTAGGTCAAACTGTAGTGGTGAATAAGGTCTTTCAAAGTGTACCATTAGAAATCCAAGGTGTGGTATTTTCTGCCGACCTGATGGAACTTCCCTTTGGAAAGTTCGATCTCATACTTGGAATGGACTGGCTAGTGGACCATTGAGCTGTGTTGGACTGTGCAGCTAAGTGAATGGAGTTAAGGACCCCAGAGGAAGAGGTGGTCATTATGATAGGAGAAAGAAGAAACTACTTGTCTAATGTAGTTTATTAAAAAGGTGAAAAGATGGTTAAGTAAAGGGTGCAAGGCATTTTTAGCCTTCGTAAGTGCATTTGATGGAAAGGAAGAAGGTGTTAGTGGAGTTAGAACGGTAAGGGATTTCGAAGACGTGTTTCTGGAAGAATTACCAGGAATACCCCCGGACAGGGTGGTGGGGTTTGGAATTGACTTACTGCCGGGAACAGCTCCTATGTCAATTGCCCCTTATAGAATGGCACCAAAGGAGTTGGTTGAGCTCAAGGCTCAAATCCAAGAATTGCTGGATCGTGGGTTTATTCGACCCAGTGTGTCTCCATGGGGAGCACCGATCCTGTTTGTGAGGAAGAAGGACGGAACTATGTGTACGTGCATAGACTATCGTCAATTGAATAAGTTGACCATCAAGAACAAGTATCCTTTGCCAAGGATTGATGACTTGTTCGATCAGCTTAAGGGGGCGGCAGTGTTTTCAAAGATCAACTTAAGGTCAGGATATCATCAGCTGAAGGTGAAGGAGGCAGATATCCATAAGACAGACTTTAGGACAAGATACGACCACTATGAGTTTGTGGTAATGCCGTTCGGGTTGACAAACGCCCCAGCCGCGTTCATGGATATGATAAATCAGATTTTTCAACCTTACTTGGATTGGTTCGTCGTTGTGTTCATCGACGACATCCTCGTATACACCAAGACTGAGGAGGAGCATGATGAGCATCTCCGGATTGTGCTACAAGTGTTAAGGGAGAAGAAGCTCTACGCCAAATTTAGCAAGTGTGAATTTTGGCTTAGGGAGGTTGCATTCTTAGGGCACGTAGTGTCTGCTGAAGGAATAAGGATGGATCCTAGAAAGATTGAAGCAGTGTTGGATTGGAAACCACCTAAGTCAGTGGCTGAGATTCGTAATTTCTAGGGATTGGCAAGCTACTACAGAAGGTTTGTGGAAGGGTTCTCGTCAATAGCCGCGCCTTTGACAAAGTTGTTGAGGAAGGAAGTACCCTTTGTATGGGCGGATAAGTAACAGGAGAGTTTTGAAAACGAAGAGGTATTGACTAAGCTCCGGTGTTGATTCAAACTGAGGTAGGAAAGGATTTTCTGATTGTATTGTGACATTTCCCATACTGTGTTTGAAATGCGTATTGATGCAAGACAGGAAGGTAGTCGCATATACGTCCCGATAGTTAAGGGCACACGAGGTTAACTACCCGACTCACGACTTGGAATTGGCGGTAGTGGTCCTTGCCCTTAAGGTATGAAGGCACTATCTTTATGGCGAAAAGTCAACGATCTACATAGACCACAAGAGCCTTAAGTATTTGCTGACTCAAAAGGAGTTAAACTTAAGGCAGCGAAGGTGGGTTGAATTACTGAAGGACTATGATTGTTCAATAGAGTACCATCTAGGCAAGGCGAATGTAGTGGTGGATGCTCTAAGCTGAAAAGTTGTGTCGGATCTGAGGGCAATGTTCACACACTTGAGTTTGTATGATGATGAGAGCCTGTTGGCAGAATTACAAGTCAAGCCGACGTGGTTGAATGAGGTGAAAGAGGGACAGTTGGCTGATGAGGACCTAAGTGCTAAGCTACAGCAAGTACAAAATGGAGAGTGGAAAGATTATGGCATTAATGGCGAAGGAGTGTTATGTTTCAGGAACAAGGTTTGTATGCCCAAGGATAAGGAACTTAGACGAAGGATTCTTCAGGAATCGCATAGTAGCCCTTATGCTATGCATCCTGGAGGCATTAAGTTGTACAAAGACTTGAGGGAGCAGTTTTGGTGGCCTGGTCTGAAAAAGGAAGTTATAAAATTGTTGGTAAGTGTTTGATGTGTCAGCAAGTTAAGGCTGAACACCAGGTTCCGTCGGGATTACTTCAGCCAATTATGATTCCGCAGTGGAAGTGGGAGCAAATTACCATGGACTTCGTTAGTGGATTTCCCATTACGCCTACTAAGAAGGACTCGGTATGGGTAATAGTGGATCGTTTGACCAAGTCCACGCACTTTATTCCGGTGAGAGTCAACTATTCTTTGTAGAGGTTAGCAAAGTTATATGTGGAGGAAGTTATAAGGTTGCATGGAGTGCCGATGTTGATTATCTCAGATAGGGACCCAAGGTTTACTTCTCGGTTCTGGAAAGCGTTACATCAAGCTTTAGGCACTAAGTTGGATTTTACTACGGCTTTTCATCCACAGTCTGACAGGCGTCTGAACGGGTAATCCAAGTTTTAGAGGACATGTTGAGGGGCTGTGTGATGGATCTCAGAGGAAGTTGGGAGGAATATTTGCCTTTAGCGGAATTTGCCTACAACAACAGCTATCAAGCCAGTATTCGGATGGTACCGTACGAAGCACTGTATGGTCAGAAGTGTTGAACTCTTACGTGTTGGACAAAATTAGGAGAATGTCGAGTTTTGGACCCGAATTAGTGGTAGAATCTGAAGAGAAGGTTGAGATAATTCGTGCACGGTTGAAGGAAGCATCTGATAGACAAAGTCGTACGCAGATCTTAAACGGAAGGAAATCGAATTTGATATGGGAGACAAAGTATTCCTTAAGGTTTCACCTTGGAAGAACGAGATGAGATTTGGTCGAAAAGGGAAGCTAAGCCCAAGGTTTATAGGACCTTATTGAGTGTTGAAGCGAGTTGGACCAGTGGCATATCAGTTGGAATTGCCACGTAGTTGAAGCAGATGCATGACGTATTCCATGTGTCCATGCTACGTTGCTATCGATCGGATCCATCTCATATGGTACCAATCGAAGTGGTGGAGCTAAGGTCAGACTTGTCCTACGAGGAAGAGTCGATTCAGATTCTAGAACGAGATGTGAAAGTGTTACGACAGAAATCAGTGCCTTTAGTCAAAGTGTTATGGAGAAATCATGGATCGGAAGAAGCTTCATGGGAACCAGAATAGGCAATGCGACAGCAATACCCTCACTTATTTTAGTCAGGTAATTTCGAGGACAAAATTATTTTAAGGGGTAGAACTGTAATATCCTGGAAATGGGCTTGTGCATTCATGCTTAATTATATGAAATATCATGTTTATGAATGTTCTAAATGTGATTTATGAATATCATGAACTTTGAAATGTAGGGAAATACCTTAGAAAATTTTTAGGTTTTAAGTCTTATTAAGGGAGCTAAGTGAATAGGGCCTTAAGAGAAAATGTATGTGAAGTATGACATGCAAATAGGCTTGGTAAAGTGGCTATAGGGCGCCACTTAAAGCCCAGGTAAGTGATGCCACAAGCTATGCAAATGGGCCTAGGTTCGAGCCACAAGGTAAATAAAAGGAGTTTTTATTTTTCGACATTAAGAGGGAGAAGTGGACGGCATTAAGGCACTAAGAGGGAGGTGTTTTATTTTTGTTAAAATTCGGCAAATATATGGATAAGCGATGGATAATTATTGGTATTTTTTTTAAGTGATAAGAGATAATTGAGGGATTAATTCTATTATTAAATAAAGGGATAAGAGAAAAGCTAGGAATTGGCTAGTGTTGGCGAATAGGGATTCCTTTGGTGATAAATTCGCAAGAGGAGAAAATAAGGCCATTATTCATTCTTTTCTAAGTCTCGCTAAAAGTCTCTAGCAAACTCTCTCCTTTCTCTTTTATTTTACCAAAGCCGAATACTCAAGAAAGCTTAGCCGACTTTTCCATCGCTTCTTCTTCAAAGATTTTCACCATTGCCGTTATTACATCATACCTTTTCTTTTGTGACCCTTGTGGAAGCCGAATCCATAACCCTTGCTACCCTTTTCAAGCACTGATTATATAAGGGACTTCCAAATGAATTTTTCTTCAAGTTTCAAAGCCGAATAACTCAAAGGTGTCTAACATAGTTCTTTGTTGATTTCTTGATGAAGGGTAAGATCAAATTCGATTTTCATTCTTCTACTCTTAGGCTTGTCGGAAACTAAAGATCAAATCCCTCATGTTGTTCTTTGGCCGAATCTATGAAGGGGTGCTTCGGGAGTTAAGTATTGTCGACTTTGGAAGAGGATCTTTTCGGGATCTCATGTTTTAAGGTAAGCAATAAAGTGATACTCGGCCATAGGCCATTCTATTGTGATTTAATGATTGGAAAATTGGATCTAACATATGGCCATAGGTATTTCGACATCTCCATAGTCAAGTGGTGTTTCCAGGAATTAGATCCACAAGGTAAGTCCATATGAACATTCGGCCAAAGCCTACTTTGATACTCAGATCTATTTCTTACATGTTTAAAAGCCGAAAACTAACCTATAAGGTGATTTGGGTGCTAGCCGATTGCAAGGATAAAGCATTACAAAGTTTTCAGGATTTGAGTGATAGGCAAATCGGCACCAAGGTAAGTTTTGAGTTATAATCCTAGTGGGATTTGGTTTTATAGCTGAATGGCTTTTACTAATATGAATGGGATTGGCCGAATATAGGCACTGAAAATCTAACGCAGTAGATTGGATTTTCGGGATTTGGAGTGAATTGCTAAGTTAATCAGGTGTGTACCCCACACTATTTCTTAATAAGTTTAAGGCACTGTTTAATATGTATGTATGTTATACGAATGTGGAAAATATGGCTAAGTACCATGTTATGGTACACAGTACTAAGGTACGTTTTCCTACTCCTACTATGAGTATGATAAGACTTGTTATGCCATGAATATGAATATGATAGGAATGTGAAATCGGGCCTAAGGCATTATGTTGCATGATTTTGTATGACATGGGCATATGGAATATTATGAAAAAGAGGAAGTGAATGTGGTGACCTAAGACCACGATATCTGAATATGGTGTCTCATGACACAAAGTATGTATCTGGTGGCTATGCCACGAATTTTATAAGGGGCGATGAGCACGCCGATTGCAATGACGCCTTTGATGGTGTGTAGCGGATGGAAGGTTGACTTAGTAGTCCCCACGGTGCAAAGTGGATAATACGGGTGATGTGTAGCGGATGGCATATAGGCTTGGGTTCGGGAATGCATCATTAAATGTAAATTATGATATGTATGAATATGATTTGTTATGCCTGAATTTGTTAAGACTTAGTGTTTGTGTACACATTGAGTCTGTTTGACTCACCCCGTTGTGGGAACCTTTTTCAGGTGACGATCAGTAATGGACCGGGTCGGCAGGAGCTTAAAGGTGGCCATGCACAGCAAGGAATTTATTTAATTTGGATTTTTATTTTATTAAGTACTTTAATTTATTTTGGGATTGTTTGATGTAATAAGGCCCTAGTACGAACTATTTCATGCATGCATACCATTTATTCCAGTACGATACAAATTTTACCAAATTTAAAGATAAGTAAATTTTATTTCAAAAAAAATCTATAAATGTTTTGACACCTAAAACAATATGAATTCCAATATTAAAGATAAAACCTAAGACAAAGGAATCGACATGTCTTCTAAGTTTGAAAGTAAAATTTTAAATAAACCCTGATTTTAAAATTAAACCAGTTTTCAACTTAAGCCCAACACAATTCAAGTTTTCTGCCAAAATCACTCAAGCTTTTCCAAAGAACAAATGAATTTGTAACATCCTGATAATTAGGGGTTATGCATCTCTACTTAATTGAATGTTGTTGCATGCCTAAATATGATTGAGTTTGTTTTGGAAGTTTATTTTTGAACTTCATTATGTAAGTGCATACTTAGAGAAATATTAAATTTTTAATAATTAAGATAGAGCTAAGCAAAATAGGCTTTAAGAAATATTGACAAGAGGTTTGAAGCATAATAAGTAATTTGGAAAAGTGGTAATGGTGCATGAGTGAATGCATGAGGAGAGAGGTTCGAATCCCCTAGCTAGCAAATGGAAGAATTTTATTTTTGTTGTTTTCTTTCCTATAGTGTCGGCCAAGACTATTCTAGAATGGATGAGCATCTTTTTATTTTTGGTTAGTAGACCATATGAAAAAGGCAAGGTAGAAGTTATGGCATGGGATCTTGATGATATGGTAAGATAGGGGGACAAAAGTCTTGAAGAAAGGAAGATGTTTTGGAAGTTTTTTCATGGTCATTTGACCATGAACCTAGTTGACTTTAGGGGCTAAGGGAGAAAGCTTAATTATGTTTGGAAACAAAGGATAGATGAGGAAGAAATAAGGAGAAAAAAAAAGGGATCATGTTTGTAAGGTTGGCCGAATTTTTGCATAGGCAATAGGGTGTTAGTTGGCCAAAATTTTTAACCAATTTTCTCTCCAAAACCTTGTTGATAGCCGAATGTTTATCTACATAAAAGAGAAGTCTTTTTCTCTTCTTTTGATCTTTTGCAATTTGCCATTTCGGTTTGAAAAGTCTTTCTAGTTTCTTTTCTCCTAAACAAAACATCTTTCATTCTCTTTGTAACCGAAAATACCAAAGATCATAAACCTATTTTCTTCACTTTTTCCCTCTTGGCCGAATGCACATAAGTCCCTAAACTCATCTCTTTTGTTTTGGAAATCATCATTTATCATTATCTTTTTCTTCCTTTTCTCTTTCTATCTCTTTTCATTTCTCTTTCTTCTTCACTCTCAACCGAAACTACCTTCTACCAAAACCAAAATCAACATTCTTTTCTTCTCTTTTGTCAAACCAAATCATCTTTCATTTTCATCTTAATCTTTCTTTTCTTTTGTTGGAAACCCGAAACCACCATAGCCAAAACACCATAATTTTCTCTTCTTTTTGTTCAAGGCCGAATCTTCAAGTGGTCAAGTAAGATTTTTGTCAATTGTTTTCATTATCTCCTTTTATTATAGTCGATTTAAAAACATAATTCTCTTATTTTCTCTCCTAGGCTGAATCCTTGGAAGGGATTTTAAGAATCTTTTTGGAAACCAACGTTTTAAGAGAAACCTTTCGAAATCATCCAAGGTAAGAATATCACTTTCGGTTATATCAATTCTTTTAGATAGATTATTAATCAACTTTATTTTAGGGGTGATTTTGAGACTAACAAGATAGGGTCGAAAAGAGTAGTACGGAGTGTTTGGAAGAGAGGAGGCACTGTTATACCCTCAAACTACAAACGAAGGGCTGTATCGGGGATAAGAGATTTTCCACCGGGTTGTAGACCCTCTGCTAACGAAGATCGGTTATTTGAAGTCGTGCGTACAATCGAACCACTTTTCGTTAGTGGGTTGTCAGCAGGTTTTGATCCATTTAGCGGAGAAAAACCACAAATAATGGTTGTTCGAGAAACCGAGGGTAAGGATTTAGATCTCTCATCAATAGTATAGTTTTATTAGTAATAGTGTATACTAATCAAGTGTGATAATTAACTAGGCGTTGACAAGCGGAAGGTATCGTTCTCACAGTCAAAAGGTGTGTAACATTACACTAAAATCTCATAGATCTATATTAAATGTGATTTATATGAAAATATGTTTGATAATGATTGTGGATACCATTCAGTGGTATACGATATTCAGGTATGTTTACCCCAATATTTCGTTAATTTTGCTATATGCATAAATGTGAAATAAGTATGACTATATTATGATTTTGGGGTAAATGGCATGAAAATTGAATAATATGTATGTGCATGGGCATATGGGTAAAATTGATAAAGAGGAAGTATTCCGGTGGTTTTACCACATAATCCAGTGACTTCGGTCACATATTTGAATCCGGTGACTTCGGTCACATATGTGAATCTGGTGACTTCGGTCACATATTTTGAATCTGGTGACTTCGGTCACATTTGTCTGGTGGCCTTGCCACAAAATTGTAAGGGCGATGTGCATGTTGACTGCAAAGAAGCGCCTTCGATGGTGTGTAGCGGATGGAGGTCGATTTAGTAATCCCCACGGTGTGATTGGTTGGTACGGTGGTGTGTAGCGGATGGATATTTAGGTGGGCCGGGTTTGCATTTCATTATATGTGTATATGCATGTGATTTTAAATGATTATTATTTGATCTATTATAAAAATGGGCTTATGGCTAAATGTGATTTAAATGGGCCTATGACTATATGTGTTATTAATGGGCTTAAAGGCTATGATCAAATGGGCTTTTTAATGTATGTGTTACACATTGAGTTTATGACTCACCCCTTTTGTGGGATAATTTTTCAGATAACTCTTAGCGCGATGGATCGGGTCAGCGAGGACTACTTGGTGGCCAATGCTCAAATAAAGCATTTTGGAGATTTTCCAAATTAAACTTATTAAACTTATTTAGAATTTATTATGGGTTTTGCTATTTTTATGTAATAAGGCCACTATGAACTGCTTTTTAAATTTTGTGTTTGGATTTATTTTATTACGCCATGAACAATTATTAATTAAATAACTAAATGGTTTTTGATAAATAATTTAAAGCATTTTTGAAAACGAAATATATTTCCACAATATTAATAAATTTTTCATTAAATTTGGTTTTCTTTTAACTTATTAATTTCTCTTAAAATAATGTTTTAAGAAGAAACAAATTTACTTTACAATTTGATTTCAACCCGATCTTTAAGTTAATCTGTTTTATTCAAAATCATCAAGTTTTTCTTAAACAAAGCAAGAATTTGCTAAAGTTTTACTCGAGGAACATATCAAATCCGGTCAGGCGTTTTGGGTCGGGTTTGGGGTGTTTTAAAATTTGAACCGATTTTTCCTGAGGAACATACCAGATCTGGTCGAGGCTCGTGGGCCGGGTTTGGGGTGTTTCATGTTGGGTCCTGAATTGATAACTGAGACGAAAGAAAAGGTAAAGGTGATTCGAGCGCGGTTAAAGGAAGCTTCGGATGGACAAAAGTCGTATGCGGATCTAAAGCGTAAAGATATTGAGTTTGCAGTGGGAGATCAGGTCTTTCTGAAAGTCTCACCTTGGAAGAAGATTTTCAAATTTGGAAGGAAGGGCAAGTTGAGCCCTAGGTTCATTGGACCGCACTGCAGGTGTGTTGAAGCGTGTAGGACCAAGTGGCATATCGACTTGATTTACCTCCGTGAGTTGTGTCGATTCATAGTGTTTTCCATGTTTCTATCTTTGAGGCATTATAGATCGATCCGTCTCACATAATACCGGTAGAAGAAGTGGAGTTGAGGTCGATTTGTCTTTCGAGGAAGAACCGGTGAAAATCTTAGATCGCGATGTTAAGGTGCAAAGAAAGAATCTTGCACTGTTGGTTAAGGTTCTTTGGCGAAATCACGAGTGGAGGAAGCTACGTGGGAGCCTCGAGGGACTAATTCGGCAACAATATCCTCACCTCTTTTAACGGTGTAAATTTTGAGGACGAAATTTTCTTTAAAGCGGTAGAGTTGTAACATCCTAAAATATGAATATCGATATGTTGCATGTTTTTAGTGCTTAGCTTGTGGATTATTTAATTTGTGTGCTTAATATAGTCTTGAGAAGGCTTGGGATTTATTCGGAATTAGAATAAATTTTAGTAATGAGTACTTTATTGAAGTGGATCAAGTGATGTAACACCCCAAACCCGGTCTATGCATTGAGACTAGATTTGGTTTGTTACATGAATCGAGCTATTTTTAAATCTTTAATGAGTTGAAAACTACAATATTATTTCTGTGGTTTAAAATTTGAAGAGTATTTGAATTTGATAAATATTTGAAAACATTAGTTGAAAATTATTGTATTATCAAAAACCTTTAGGTAGTTTGTTAAAGAGTTAACTATAATAAAATATTTATAAAAGAATTCCATATACTTGAAAACTCAAATTTATTTTAATAAAAACATCATAAAATCATAGCCCATAATTAAAAAGTCCAAAGTATAGTTTAAATCCCAAACACACATAAAATTCACAAGTTATTTATAGAGGCCCTTATTACAATAATCCATAATAGTAAAAAAATACTTATTAAAAGTTCGAGTTTAAATAACCTCTTTTTGCGTTATGGCCTCCACAAAGTCATCCTCATTTAAGTCCACATAAATTTCCATTACGAGATGGAAAAATTAAAGGGTGAGTTACTTAGAACTCAAGATGTGCAACTCACTTACCACCATTATTGGGCGGATCATCAAGATATTATCTTTGGGCTTGAGCCCAATTCTGTAATTCAACATTATATCATAAATTAAAATAATTAATAATGCATGTAAAATGTATTTCCATCCCAAACCTAATATCCATCCGCTAACACCCTGTACCAACCATCACACTGTGGGGATCAAGTCAACCCACCCGCCAACACACCAATCGTAGGCATCAAGCCTTATAATTGTGGCAAAGCCACCGAACTAGAGGCAACAAGCCATTATTGTGGCGAGCCACCGAACTAGAGGCAATAAGCCATTATTGTGGCGAGAGCCACCGAACTAGATTTTTGGCAACTGGCCATTCTTCTCTTCATATAACCCACCCCATGCCATTATGCGTGTATAAAATATAAAATTTCTTAATAATGCAAACATGGTGGGTTTAACGATAAACATTTCATTTGGCCCATAAACATAATATAGCAATTTGTCTACTTAGCAGTTTAGTGGGCTTTGGCCCATTTACCGAACTAGAGTGTTTTGGCCCATTTTATCGAACTAGAGTATTTTGGCCCAATTTATCGAACTAGAGTATTTTGGCCCAATTTATCGAACTAGAGTATTTTGGGCCCATTTTCACGAAACATCCAATTTACATAATAACGAATAATTTCTCGAGGCGTTTTCGTAATTTTCACGATTTAGTCGTTTTTATTTTCGTCAAAATATCAATTTTACGTTTTACCGATCTAATCATTTTACGATTTACTTCCATACTGAATTGACATCCAACCGAGAAAATAATGAGTGTGAAGTTACACACCTCGCTACCGATAGTACTAATCCTTCTCGCTCTCGGCACCTAAAACATATTTTGATCCGTTAGACAACTATTTTGTAAAAATATTCTTAATCGATACTAGATCCAAAATCTTACCCTCTTGATTTTGAATCACTTGATTTTCGGCTTCTCCTCGTTCTTTGGTTCGTTAGCCGAGAATCCACCAACGATAATGGCTCGGAGTTCGTACCACTTTGAATAATGGATTTCCTTGAAGATGGCCCGCAACCCGTGGAAAATCCGGATGCCGAAACCGCTCTTCGTTTGAATGGGGATTTACTGGATCGCCCTCTTCACGTGACTAACCACCGCCTTTTCTTCCCTATTTTGAAAGTCTTCAAAATCCAAAGGGATATTAGTTAGATCTAAATAATATCAAAGCAGTACTAAGGGCTTTAAAAGATGTGATTTCCTTACCACAATAAAACGTTTCCAACGTTTCTACAATTCTCCGATCACTTGAGTTCGATCTCCGTTATTGCACTAAATAATAACGAAGAAACGTTATTAGAATGAGCGTTAAATCGATCCAAAAGGCCTCATAAAACCAATGATATTCGGCCATGACACTAATAATAAATCGAAAATGGAAAAGAACCCTTACCTATTTTCCACTATTGAAAGGAAAGGATTGAGAATGTTGTTTAATTGATGAAAGATTCGCTATGTATAATCAAGGAAAAGAAAATAAATTTGGCTTATAGGCACATTAGCATTGACCATGAGAGTGTAGATGGAGAGAATTTCGATTGAAAAGAAATAAAATAAAAGAAAAGATGGTGATGATGTTGCTTTGATTTCAAAGAGAATAGAAGAAAAGAAAAGAAAAAGACGAGCTTTAAGAGAGGTGTATATTCGGCAATGGCAAAAAGAAAAGAAAAAGATTGGCTTTTGGTATAGGTGATTTTCGGCACTCAAAGAAAAAGCACAAACAAGTACTAAAGCAATAAACAAAATGACCAAATGGTCAAAATAATCAAGGCTTACCAATGCACAATTCGCCAAGGAGAGATAGGTTGAGAGAATTTGCAAAATTATGCACAAAACTAAAAAAATGACCAAAACAAAGACTAAAATTCCTAACCAAACTATCACCAAAAATTCGGCTCCCCCCTAGCCATATTGCCGTCCATATGCATGGTCCATTGGCCAAGATATTGTTTCCAAAATTCTTCCTTGATTTGTGCCTTATGTCCCCCCTATCCTTCCTTAAGTTTTTGATTCCATGCCATAAGTTAGTTGTTTCCTTAATCCATTGATACACTAACCAAAAATAACATGGTCAACACCTTCCATATATGTTCTTGGCCGACACTTTCTATCCATGTGCGAAAATTAAAACAAAAATTCATCTAGGTGCTATACAAGGATTCGAACCTCTTCCTCTTACTATAACCCATGCGCCAAATCCACCTTACCATTTGCTCATCTTATGACACTCTTTAACACTTAATTTAACTTAAGTCTTAATGACCTTTGTTTCACTTCAATAAATTCTCAATTAATAAATTTTATTCCTTCTCCAAATCATGCTTTACCCTCTCTAGGACTTCAATAAGCACTAAAATAAAATAAAAATTTTTCTTTAAAATCTAAACACCAATTCATGCAATTTAAATACTCGGATTTTTAAGTGTTACAACTCTACCCTCTTAAAGAAAATTTCGTCCTCGAAATTTACACAGTTGAAAAAGGTGAGGTATTGTTGCTTCAATTGCATCCTCCGGCTCCCACGTAGCTTCTTCCATTCGTGGTTACGCCATAGAACTTTGACCAACGGCACGGTTTTCTTCCTTAGTACCTTGACATCTCGATCTAGGATTTCCATGGTTCTTCTTCAAAAGACAAATCAATTCACTCCATTTCTTCTACCGGTATAATGTGCGAAGGATCCGATCTATAACGCCTCAACATGGAAACATGAAAACATTATGAATTTGATCCAACGGAGGTAACTCAATCGATATGCCATGGACCAACACGCTTCAAAGACACGATAAGGTCCAATGTATCTAGGACTCGACTTGCCCTTCCTTCCAAACACGAAGATCTTTTTCCAAGGAGAGACCCTCAAAAACCTGATCCCCACACTATACTCGATGTCCCTTCGCTTCGGATCTGCGTCACGACTTACATCTATCCGAGGCTTCTTTCAACCGTGCTTTCGAATAACTTTTACCTTATCCTTTGTCTCGGATATCATCTCGGGACCTAACATCATCTTTCGCCCTTCGGTCCAACAAATAGGAGAGCGACACTTACGACCATACAATGCCTTGTAAGGTGCCATCCGAATGCTAGATCGATAAATGTTGTTATCGCGAATTACGCCAATGGTAGATAATCCTCCCACTACCCCTAAAGTCGATTACACATCCTCTTAACATATCTTCCAATATCTGAATTACTCTCCATTGACCATCCGATCGAGGATGAAAAGCCGTCTTGAAATTCAACTTTGTCCCCAAGGCTTCATGCGAGCTTTCGGAATCATGATGTAAACCTAGGGTCCCTATCCGATATAATAGATACTGGTACCCATGCAACCTCACAATTTCGGATACGTATAGTTTCGCTAACTTTCGCAATGAATAATCCGCATTCTGTTGGCGTGAAATGAGCAATCTTCGTCAACCGATCAACAATTACCCAAACGAAATTTTTCTTAGTAGAGGTTAATGGTAACCCACTAACAAAATCCATAGTTATCCTCTCCCATTTCCAAAGAGGAATCTTTATCGGTTGTAACAACCCGCACGGTAATTGATGTTACGCCTTCACTTGCGACAAGTCAAACATTTGCCCACAAATTCAAATCTCACGCTTCAACCGCCACCAATATCATTCACGGAGATCTCGATACATCTTATTCCTCCGGATGCATAGCATAAGGGCTACTATGCACCTCCGTAGAATCGATTGCCTTAGATCGAGTCCTACGCATGCATACTCTTCCTCGAAAGCACAACATCCCTCCGTGTTTATTCCAAAATCTTCAATTTCACCATTTTCAACTTGCAAGTAAAGGTCCCAACTTCTCATCGATGTCATTTTTCCTTGATTTGTTCCGATACGAGGTTTCACGAAGTTCGCTAACAAGCGCCATCCTCATCTGAGACTCAAATGGGCAAACAAAGCTCTTAATTCAGAGATCGGTCTTACGACTTAACACGTCAGCTACCACGTTAGCCTTTCTAGGATGGTATTCGATTGAGAAATCGTAATCCTTTAACAATTCTACCCATCTTCTTTGTCTCAAATTTAACTCCTTACGGGCAAGGAGGTATTTAAGACTTTTGTGATCCGTGTAGATTATAGATTTCTCACCATAGAGATAGTGCCTCCAAATCTTTAGAGCAAAGACAACGGCATTAACTCCAAATCATGGGTAGGGTAGTTTACTTCGTGTGGTCTCAATTGACGAGAAGCATAGGCCACCACCTTTCCATTTTGCATCAACACACAACCCAAACCCGTGTGAGACGCATCACAATAAACAGTGAATTCTTTTCCACCTCGGTTGAATCAAACTGGAGCTTCCGTCGGGATCTTCTTCAATTTCTCGAAACTCTCATCGCTTTTCGGTCCGGATGTACGGAGCTCCCTTTCGCAAGCAGATTTAGTTAGGGGTGCAAACAATCAACGAAAACCCTCTACAAAGCGTCTACAATATCCACCAAACCAAGAAACTCGAATTTCAGCCATCGATGTTGGTGGTTTCCAATCCAAAATAGCCTCAATTTTTCGAGGATCCACCCTTATTCCTTGCTGATACTACATGACCAAGGAAAGTCACTTTCTTTAGCCAAAATTTGCATTTACTAAATTTGGCATACAATTACTTATCACAAGTAGTATTGTAATACTATCCGCAATTCTTTGGTCATGTTCCTCCTCATTTCTCGAATAAACCAATATGTCATCTATGAACACTACCACAAATCGGTCTAAATATGGTTGAAAGACTCGGTTCATCATGTCCATAAATGTAGCTGGTGCATTGGTTAGTCCAAACGGCACACTACAAACTCATAGTGTCCGTAACGTGTCCGAAATGCCGTCTTATAAATGTCCGCTTCTTTCACCTTGAGTGGTGATAACCCGACCTTAAATCAATTTTGAGAAAAGCAAGCTCCTTTTAATTGATCAAACAGTCATCAATTCTCGGCAGAGGATACCGATTCTTGATCGTCAATTTATTCAATTGTGCGTAGTCGATGCACATACGCATCGATCCATCCTTCTTCTTAACGAACAAAGCTGGTGCTCCCATGGAGACACACTTGGTCGAATGAATCCCGATCCAACAATTCTTGAATTTGAGCTTTAAGCTCACCAACTCCTTGATGCCATTCTATAAGGAGCAATGGACCTTTGGAGTCATTCGAGCAAAATCTCAATGCCAAATTCTACTTCCGATCCGGAGGTATACCGGAAGTTCTTGGAAATACATCGGAAATTCCTTCACCGTCCTCACATCATTCACAGATAATTCTTTGGCATCCAAAGCACGATAAAGGCTAGGAATGCTCCATATCCTTTCCGCACCAACTTCTCCGCCTTTAGTGCAGATACCACATTTGCCAAATAGTTCCTTCGTTCACCAATCATTATGACTTCCTTATCATCCGAGGTTCTTATCGACATTCGTTTTCAAGCACAATCCAATTGCGCCGATGTTTGACCAACCAATCCATGCCGAATGAGATCGAACTCTTGAAAGGTAGTTCCATCAAGTTTGCTAAGAATACCTCCTCTTGGATTTTCAAGAGCACGTCTTTAAATATTTTATTAACAATTACCGATCATCCTAAAGGACTAATCACCATCATCTCATTTTCGGTAATTTTAGATTCTAAATTCAGTTTCCAGATATGGCACTAGCTACATATGAATGGGTAGAGCCAATATCTATTAAAGCAATAATGTACTTCAAAATGAAGAACGTGCAGTTATCACATCGGTGCATTGCCGTCCTCGCGGCGTCAATCGCATAAACCATCCGTGCTATCTTGCATCTGCCGATTTCTAGGACCATTGCCTCGACCGGTGCACCTTGACCACGACCAGCCCCATTACCACCACGACCGGTCCACGACCTCTCGGTGGTGGCTGATTACCCGACCGGTGTGCATCATTATCACGAACTTCTTGAGTCGTATCCATTCGTCGAGGACAATTTTGTCTTGATGTTCCATTGAACCGCATTTGTAGCATCGCCGTTTTCCTCAACATTCTCCAAAATGTCTTTTCCCACTCGGTGCAATCTCGACTTCGATTATTTGCTACAGGGGTTCTACCTTGGCGATTCATCATTCCGAGGTTTCTTCGGAATCTCTTGGAAGAACCAGATCATGTGTGTCTCTCTTGTTTCGGATTTTTTTTCGGTTCGCTGTTCGAGTTCTTAGCCTCCTCGGCTATTTTGGCCTTCTCCACAAGAGTCAAAAATTTCTAACTTGTTTGTGGAGCAACCGAACCCTCACTCATCATTAAGTCCATCCTCGAACGTACACAACGTTCGTGATCTGTTGCTACAATTGTTCGGGCATAATGGCTCGACGTAAAACTCACTTCATATCTCGCCACGTCTTACTTCCTTGGACAAGATTCGAGAAATTCCTTCCTTGACGTCTACATAGCTCGTTCCGACGTATTTTCCTTGGAAGGTAGCTTTAAAGAATTCCCGATTAATCGATGCGGCGGTGCCTTCTCGAGCAGTGAGCCACCACCGATCGCCTCATCTCTCAATAAGGATACAGCTCCTCTCGGTTTTGCTCGGTAGTGCATTCCATATCATCCATAATCCATTCCATGACTTGAGCCAAGATTCACCACATTCGAGCTACACCGAGACTCCTCGAAAACTTCGCATTATTTGCCTTAAGTCGCTCTGAAATTGACCCACGAGTTGTTGGCCCAATTCTAGTTCCAATGACCCTTTCCAAGACTCATGACATTGCTTGAGTCAATGCATGATCTTCTTCCATGTGATCGCGTGATCCCGTTTCACTTTCAATTGACACAAAAGTCGCCCACTTAGGCATATGATTTGGTGCTTTAGTTGTAGCACCTCGGCCTCTACCACGGCCACGTCTACGCGCCCACGACCACATCCTCTAGTGCTCATGATAGCTTGTTCGTTTATCGATTACAAGTTTTATGAATCGAAATTTTGTTTGGTGTTTATTAACGATATTTTATGAGATTTGAGATATAAAGTTGTTTTTCGCAACATATCCTATAGTCTCAATCTCTCAGATTTTCACATCTAAAACTAGAAGTTCTAGAGTGTTCCTATGATCATATCATAGTAATCATTAAGTAGTAAATACTTACTTGACTTGTCGCCGGATGCTTGTGGTGCCATACTGATTTTGAATGATTTCATATGAAATTATTTGCGAACCCAAACCACAAGTAGAGTTTTTGAAGCTGGCTCGATACCTTAATGCAACACCCCAAACCCGGTCTATGCATTGAGACTAGATTTGGTTTGTTACATGAATCGAGCTATTTTAAATCTTTAATGAGTTGAAAACTACAATATTATTCTGAGGTTTAAAATTTGAAGAGTATTTGAATTTGATAAATATTTGAAAACATTAGTTGAAAATTATTGTATTATCAAAAACCTTTAGGTAGTTTGTTAAAGAGTTAACTATAATAAAATATTTATAAAAGAATTCCATAAACTTGAAAACTCAAATTTATTTTAATAAAAACATCATAAAATCATAGCCCATAATTAAAAAGTCCAAAGTATAGTTTAAATCCCAAACACACATAAAATTCACAAGTTATTTATAGAGGCCCTTATTACAATAATCCATAATAGTAAAAAAATACTTATTAAAAGTTCGAGTTTAAATAACCCTCTTTTGCGGTATGGCCTCCACAAAGTCATCCTCTACCAAGTCCACATCAATTTCCATTACGACACGGAAAAATTAAAGGGTGAGTTACTTAGAACTCGGTGTGCAACTCACTTACCACCATTATTGGGCCAGATCATCAAGATATTATGCTAGGCTTGAGCCCAATTACAGAATTCAACATTATATCATAAATTAAAATAATTAATAATGCATGTAAAATGTATTTCCCATCCCAAACCTAATATCCATCCGCTAACACCCCCGTACCAACCATCACACCTGTGGGGATCAAGTCAACCCACCCCGCCAACACACCAATCGTAGGCATCAAACCTTATAATTGTGGCAAAGCCACCGAACTAGAGGCAATAAGCCATTATTGTGGCAGAGCCACCGAACTAGAGGCAATAAGCCATTATTGTGGCAGAGCCACCGAACTAGATTTTTGGCAACTGGCCATTCTTCTCTTCATATAACCCACCCCATGCCATTATGCGTGTATAAAATATAAAATTTCTCAATAATACAAACATGGTGGGTTTAACGATAAACATTTCATTTGGCCCATAAACATAATATAGCAATTTGTCTACTTAGCAGTTTAGTGGGCTTTGGCCCATTTACCGAACTAGAGTGTTTTGGCCCATTTTATCGAACTAGAGTATTTTGGCCCAATTTATCGAACTAGAGTATTTTGGCCCAATTTATCGAACTAGAGTATTTTGGCCCAATTTATCGAACTAGAGTATTTTGCGGCCCATTTTCACGAAACATCCAATTTACATAATAACGAATAATTTCTCGAGGGCGTTTTCGTAATTTTCACGATTTAGTCGTTTTTACGTATTTTCGTCAAAATATCAATTTTACGTTTTACCGATCTAATCGTTTTATGATTTACTTCCATACCGAATTGACATCCAACCGAGAAAATAATGAGTGTGAAGTTACACACCTCGTTACCGATAGTACTAATCCTTCTCGCTCCTCGGCACCTAAAACATATTTTGATCCGTTAGACAACTATTTTGTAAAATATTCTTAATCGATACTAGATCCAAAATCTTACCCTCTTGATTTTGAATCACTTGATTTTCGGCTTCTCCTCGTTCTTGGTTCGTTAGCCGCCGAGAATCCACCAACGTATAATGGCTCGGGAGTTCGTACCACTTCGAATAATGGACTTCCTTCGGAAGATGGCCCGCAACCCGATGGAAAATCCCGGACTGCTGAAACCGCTCTTCGTTTGAATGGGGGATATACGGATCCGCCCCTCTTCACGTGACTAACCACCGCCCTTTTCTTCCCTATTTTGAAAGTCTTCAAAATCCAAAGGGATATTAGTTAGATCTAAATAATATCAAACAGTACTAAGGGCTTTAAAAAGATGTGATTTCCTTACCACAATAAAATGTTTCCAACGTTTCTACAATTCTCCCGATCACTTGAGTTCCGATCTCCGTTATTGCACTAAATAATAACGAAAGAAACGTTATTAGAATGAACGTTAAATCGATCCAAAAAGGCCCTCATAAAACCAATGATATTCGGCCATGACACTAATAATAAATCGAAAATGGAAAAGAACCCTTACCTATTTTCCACGGTCGAAAGGAAAGGATTGAGAATGTTGTTTAATTGATGAAAGATTCGGCTATGTATGATCAAGGAAAAGAAAATAAATTTGGCTTATAGGCACATTAGCATTCGCCATGAGAGTGTAGATGAAGAGAATTTCGATTGAAAAGAAATAAAATAAAAGAAAAGATGGTGATGATGTTGCTTTGATTTCAAAGAGAATAGAAGAAAAGAAAAGAAAAGACGAGCTTTAAGAGAGGTGTATATTCAGCAATGGCAAAAGAAAAGAAAAAGATTGGCTTTTGGTATAGGTGATTTTCGGCACTCAAAGAAAAAGCACAAACAAGTACTAAAGTAATAAACAAAAATGACCAAATGGTCAAAATAATCAAGGCTTACCAATGCACAATTCGCCAAGGAGAGATAGGTTGAGAGAATTTGCAAAATTATGCACAAAACTAAAAAAATGACCAAAACAAAAGACTAAAATTCCTAACCAAACTATCACCAAGAATTTACCCCCTAGCCATATTGCCGTCCATATGCATGGTCCATTGGCCAAGATATTGTTTCCAAAATTCTTCCTTGATTTGTGCCTTATGTCCCCCCCATCCTTCCTTAAGTTTTTGATTCCATGCCATAAGTTAGTTGTTTCCTTAATCCATTGATACACTAACCAAAAATAACATGGTCAACACCTTCCATATATGTTCTTGGTGACACTTTCTATCCATGTGCGGAAAATTAAAACAAAAATTCATCTAGGTGCTATACAAGGATTGAACCTCTTCCTCTTACTATAACCCATGCGTCAACTCCACCTTACCATTTGCTCATCTTATGACACTCTTTAACACTTAATTTAACTTAAGTCTTAATGACCTTTGTTTCACTTCAATAAATTCTCAATTAATAAATTTTATTCCTTCTCCAAATCATGCTTTACCCTCTCTAGGACTTCAATAAGCACTAAAATAAAAATAAAAATTTTTTTCTTTAAAATCTAAACACCAATTTATGCAATTTAAATACTCAAATTTTTAGGGTGTTACAAGTGACCTTGATGTTTAAGGAAAATATGTGTCAAAAACTAGCATAAGATGAGCTAGTAGTAAAGGGGAGTTGGTGCCATAAGTGCTGCTTGAGGGGAGAGGTTCGAATACCATGGATGGCATTTTGGTGACTTTTATTTTTGCACCTTTATAGCATGTGTCAGTCAAGCATTATATTTGGTAAGGTTGGACTATTTTACTTATGGCAAGGTGGCTAATGGTTAAGGTAAGATAGAACTTGGGGAAAAAAAAATCCTAAACTTATGGAATGTAGGGGGAACACAAAGCATGAATCAAGGATGTTGTCATGGAAACTTTTGGGTGGCTAAAGCTTTGACTTTTGGCCAACGTACATGGATGGTTTTGTGGCTAGGGGGGAGTGGCCGAATGTTGTTAGTAGTTTGGCTAGGATTAGGAGTTAGTTTTGGCCAATTCTTAGTTTTGGTCAATTCTTAGCATTTTGTGTAAAATTTTCATTTCTCTCCAAACCCTTTCTCCTAGCCGAATTTGAGCAATAGGTAAGCTTTGTTTCCTTTGGCCATTTCATTTCATTTTTACCATTTGGTCATATTTTTGCCTAGCATCTCAAAACACTCTCTCCCTTGTGCCGAAATACCAAAGCACAAAAAGCCAATTCTTTTTCTTCTTTTTTCTCCATTGTCGAATGCATATTTGTCCCTAAACTCCTCTCTTTTCTCTTCTCCCTATTCTCTTTTCCTCTCTATTTTACTTATCATTCAAACACATTCTTCTTTCATTTATCTTCCATGGCCGAATGCTTGTGATCATCATCATAGCCGAATCTTCCATTTTTCATAACTTTTATTTTCAATTATTTTCTTCTATTCAAACTTTGGATCATCGGTAAGAATCATTTCCTTTGTCTTTTCTTTTTGCTATTTGGTCACCATGGCCGAATCTATAGAATGTCTTGGAAGAGACTTTTAAACCAAATAACCAATCGCTTATTCAGATAATTTCTTTCATTATTTTTTTAGTGAAATAGTAGAGGGTCGAATCATCATCTTTTCGAAGTAGTCTTAAAGTCCATTTAAGATTGGATCATAACATTCAAGGGATTCTTTTGGGATCATTCGGAATTTTAAGGTAAGCCAAATTTGCCCTTTTAAGCCATTAGTCTTAAGATTTTTGATATATTGTTAGGACTAATGATCCTTTGTCTATGAAGGCAAACAAGATAGGGACGAAAAGGGTTGTTAATAGTGTTCGGAAGAGGAGTGGTTCCGCTATTCCCCCTAAATTTAAACGAAGGACCGTTACGAAAATCTGGGATTTTCCACCGGGTTGTGAACCCTCATCCTGCGAAAATCAATTATTTGAAGTCATTCATACTCCTGAGCCTTTTTTCGTTCGTGGTTATTCAACGGGTAACGAATCATCAATTAGGGAGAAACCACAAATAGAAGTTGTTCAAAATTTCGAGGGTAAAAGTTTAGAACGCTTATTTTTTTAGAATAAATTTACAAATAAGTATTAGTGCTCTAATCTATTGTGATGCGTGTTCAGATATCGACGAGCGGAAAGTATAGTTCTCACCGTAATCAAGTGTGTAACTTCACACTTATCTCATGGGTTATACTATACCGTAAGCGTTAGAATAAAAATTGTAAATCCAGTAAAATTGGAAAAATATGATATATTAACACTTTTGTGTGAATGCATGAAACCGAAATTTAGGTTGTGGAAAAATTACGGATTTGCCCTTAATTGGCTATTTTGTTAAAAAAAAAAGTGATATTTTGGGCCATATGATTATTTTGATAAATTGGCCAAGTGTGGAAATTGTGAAAAGGCCTCATGTGTTAAATGGGCCAAATTATGAAATGTCCCTATGGACTGAATTTCAAAAATACCCTTTATGAGCCAAATTGAAATATGTTGCTTTATGGGCCAAATTGAAATATGTTGCTTTATGGGCCAAATTGAAATATGTTGCTTCATGGGCCAAATGTGATATTAATATATGAGCTAAATGTGATATGAGATGAAATGGGCCAAGTTTGCTGGATCGTTAAATGGGCCAAATGTTATTTTGACTAATGGGCCAAATTGATAACTTGTAATATGGGCTTTTTGTTAAAATTACCTTATGAATATTTTGTTATGCATTATATATATATATACATGACTGCATGGGTTGGGATAATTGACGGAGGGAAGAAAGGCCTGTTGCCAAAAATCTAGATCGGTGGAGGGAAGAAAGGCCTGTTGCCAAAAATCTAGATCGGTGGTTCTACCACAAATATTATAAATGGCCTGTTGCCAAAAATCAAGTTCGGTGACTCTGTCACAATGGCTGTTACCACAAATATTATAAGCGGCTTAATGCGCTATTGGTGTGTTGGCGGGGTGGGTTGACTTGATCCCCAGTGTGTGTTGGTTGGTGCGGTGGTGTGTAGCGGATGGAAATTAGGCTTGGTTGGGAATTGCATATCATATGCATTATTTTTATATTGTACATTTGTAAATGGGCTCAAGCCCAGCTAATTGCTTAAATGGTTTTGGCCTAGTAAACACGGTAAGTGGGTTACACACTGACTTCTAAGTAACTCACCCCATTTTTCTTACCTTCTCAGGTAATGATAATTAATGGAGGCTTGGGCTGGGGATGACTTCGTGTGGAGACCATACTACGAATGATGAGTTATAAAAACTTTGAACTTCTTTTAAGTATTTTTATTTAAGTACTATTTCAATTGCGATGTAATAAGGCCTCTGGATTATTTTCATGAATTTTTATTTCGTGGATGGATTTTAGTATGTTTTAGATATTTAAATAGGACTGTTTTAAATTCTATAAATGTTTTCTTAAACTTGCGTATAAAAGGGTTTTTTCTTAAATATCAACAACTCGTAAAATTTCTGTGGAAAACTCTTTTATGAAATTATTTTAACCAATTATTTCTCTAAAAATCAAATTATAAACCCTTACGTTTTAAAATCATGGTTTCCAAATAAATCTCAAATTTTTGATAAACTCCATCCCCAAAATCGTTTCGAAGATTTGTTTTCTTTAAATTATTGATGACTAGAAGTAAGTTCGATTTGTGTGGCATGTCAAATCTGGACTTAATGCATAGGCCGGGTTTGGGGTGTTACATGTAATGTCATATTATGTTAGCCCTATATATGTTAAGTAGTTGATCAAATTATGTCTAACATGAGGACATAACCAAGGTAAGATTGTAAGCATGTATGCATAAAATGATATGCCATGATGATGGATGGAATATGCTTAAATAAAATGCTCGGATTTGTTGGGTTATGAATGCAAGATGTGGGGTAGGATTATGGAAAAGATTGGGGTGAGAAATAAAGCTAGGAATGATTTATTTTGTCCACACGGGCAGACACACGGGCATGTGTCTAGACCGTGTGTGACACACGGCCTAGTAACAAGGGCATGTGGTTAGGCCATGTGTCCCCTGCACCTTAATTTTGAGAAACAGAATGCTCAAAATTGAGCACACGGGTAGAGACATGGGCGTGTGTCTCAGCCATGTGTGCCACACAGCCTAGAACATGGGCGTGTGTCTTGGCCGTGTAAAACCTGCACTAATTCGGATTGAATTAATTAACCACATGGACTAGCACACGGACGTGTGGCATGGCCGTGTGGTACAAGTCAGAGAGCTACCTATTTTTGCAGACGGCCTGCAGTGTAGGCGTGTCCCAAGGTCACACAGGCGTGTCCCTTGGACCACACGGGTATGTGAGCCCCACACGGGAAAATTTTGGAATTTCGTGAAAAATTCCTTGAGTTCTCGATTTAGTCCTGACTTGATTCTAATGCTCGTATTGGGCCTCGAGGGTCCATTTAAGGGACATTATGAATGACCTCGGTGAATGAATAGTAACTTGCTTGAATTAATCGATAAATTTCTAAATGTTTTGATAACACTCTGAAACCCTATTTTGATGACGGATACGGGTTAAGGGTGTTACATTTAGTGGTATCAGAGCTAGAGTTTAGTCAGTTCTCAAACTGAATGTGACATATGTAGAGTCTAGAAATACATGACATTATATAACCTATGATAATGTGATATCTCTTGACTCTGATGAAATTTTTTTACAAATTGACAGAAATGCTTTCCAACTGAGCTAATTCCGATGACTCCGAAAGAGATACTCAATTATCTGAGTAACATGTTACTGGTGATGAAATTGAATCCGAGAAGGTACAGATAAATGTTTTATAGTACATGAGAATGACAAATTTTGTGTTATATGAGTATATATATATATATATATGAAAGTTAAATTTTGAGGCTTACGATCTCCATCCCCTCACTAGTATAGTTTTATTCAATGAAATTCACAAGATTTATATGGATTAAGCTCATGAATGTGGAATTAAAGAGTTCAAAGGTTGAATGACTAATGATGTAGTCAAAATGAGAATGGGTTAATAAGTAAAGATGATATTAAAGAGATATCAGATTTTTCTGAAGATTATTTTGAATATGTGATGTCATTGTTAAGGAAGAAATTATTCATGAGTAACTGACTTATCCAGATATGATAATTACAGAAGAGATTAGCCGAAAATTCTTCTGAATTGACTCTTTCAGTGAGCTGAATAATATAAGATTATCGATAATTTTATTGGTAAGTGGAATAGTGATAAAATTGCAAAGATATTTGAATACAGCTGTGATAATTGGGTATATTACAACAACATCTCCTGGGTACTCTGAAAGTCCTATTATTCTTAGAGGCATATGAAATTGTGTATGTACAGATGTAATATTTGTCATATTGAAAGGCTAGTAAATCATGATAGATGAAATTATTGTAAGTTTGGTTAATTCATGAAAGGTATTGCTCTATCATACTTGGGCTTTCTAATTCATCATGATTGATATAAGATTTAATGATAAAGTTCATATGATGTTATTTACAACTTCTACTGATTGAAGCCCTGAATTGCAAATATGCAAATTATATTGTATTTATCATAGTTGTTTCTATCGAGTATGCGTGATATTAATTTTTTGAATTTTCCCGAGATATCATCAAACTCTTTATTATGTAAACATGGTTACTTGTGAAAGATATTCTTTGATTGGAGGTAATTACATTCATTACTGTTATAAAAATTGACTCGATCATGAGGTATGGTGCTAAAGATCATAGATTATAGAAACTATATTACTACATTGGCTATTATTGGGGCCCTTTTAGTTTTCCCTCTTTTAAGTTGAGGTACACCATTGATATTAAGGTGTTGCTTTATCTATACAGTTGAAATGTCGATCATAGTATAGCACGATGGTTCTAAATCTATCGGATGGTTGTGGCTTTGGAAAAACTCAAAGCTTTAATGTTAATAATTGAAATAGCCACATCGATGACCCACTTATTTTGAAAAGAGGTAAAATTTGAATAAACTGATAGATATCAGTAAAGTTTCGATCAGTTGGATGCTTTGTTGATCAAAGTATTGATTTCGATTCAACCTGAATTGGGTAAGGAATTTGTTATTACAGTAATGTAACATTGAATGGGACTAGATTGTGATTTGATGCAATAAGGCAAAGTAATAGCCTATACATTCAGATAGTTAAGAACTACATGGAAAGAATTACCCAATATATGATATAGGAGCGATAGCTATTGATTTTGAATTACCCGATACATGATCTAGAATTGACAGGGATTGTTTTTGTATTGGAATCTAATAACATTACTTGTTTGGTGAAAAAAATATTGTATATTCATCGATTATAAAAGTTTGAAATATTTGATGTTGCTAAAAGATTTGAATCCGAGATAGCGTATATGGTTAAAATGTTGAAAGATTATGACTTGATAATTGAATATCACTCGAAAAGAGCGAATGTGGTCACAGATGTTCTAAGTAGAAAATCTCTGTATACCCTGCAAGCCGTGGATATCGATTATGATTGTCTGATAATAGCTAGATTTTAGCTGAGTATAGAGCTTAATCTATGTTTCTACAACAGAATGGTGAGACTCAGGAAAAAAAAGTGATAATGAGTGTAAGTTAAATGAATACAGTGTGAAATGATTTCTGATTTAGTATTTCAGAATAGATTCGATAAATGTCTGTTATTCAGAGACAGAGTCTATGTACTGAAGAATTCAGAGCTTGGGCAGAAAATTTTTCATGAATAATCAAGTGGTACTCTGTTTTTTTTTTTCGGGAAATGATAAAATGCATAATGAATTGAAAAAGATGTATTAGTAGCTCGGAAATGAAATTTGGTACTTCTGAAATTGTACTTAAATGATGGATGTACCAGTAAGTCAAGGATGAAACTTTCAAAATGGTTATAGCCAGAGAAAATACCGAAATGGAAATGGGACAAAGTTACGATGAATTCTATATTGGGATTATCCCTGTCTATGAAAAAGAAAGATATTATTTGAGTAATTGTTGATTGTTTGACAAAGCTTGCACATTTTATTTTGGCACGAATGAATTTCTCACTTGATATATTACTTGAATTATCTGCTTTTGAGATTAATAGACTATATGAGGTGCTAGTTTCTGTTATTCCTGATAAATATCTACAGTTTATATTTCGATTCTAAAATAAGATACAAGAAACTCTGGGTATAGGGTTACATTTTAATACCGTGTTTCATTTTCAGACGGATGATCAATCTGAACATATGATTCAGATTTTGGAAGATATACTTCGATGTTGTGTACTTGAATTTGAAGGTAATCGAGAAAAGTATTTGCCTCATGTTGAATTTGCTTATTATAATAGTTGACAGTCAAGTACAAAATTGTACTGTACGAGGTTTTATATGGTCACAAATGTAAAACTCCGATGTCTTGGACGGAGTTCAGTGAGACAGGATACTTGTAGTAGGTTTGATTCTTGAGACCGAAGAAAGATGAAATGATCTGAAACAATTTAAAAGCAGTGTTTGATTGTCAGAAATCTGATGTGGATCTAAAATGAAAAGAAATAGAGTTCCTGATGGTAACAAAGTATTTCTAAAAATTTACCATGAAAGAAAGTTATTTAGATTGGCTGTTCAGGCAAAATTAAGGCTGCGGTTTACTGAGTCGAATGAGATCATTGAAAAGAATTAGACCTGTTACGTACTAATTAGTATTATTATCAGAGTTCTACAGAGTCCATAATGTTTTTATGAGTATATGTGTTACGAATGTAGGAGCCCAATTTTGCCCGGCCCGTTCAGACAAACCAAAATAGAACTAAAATAAAAATCCAGTTTTAACAGTCCATTTACATAGCTCAAAACCTAAACAGATCAGACCCATACTCAAGGCCCAAAAAGCCCAATGCCTAAGCAAAGTTTCGGACCTAGGGTTTCAGAAGAAACCCTAGGCGCCGTAATAGCAAAAGTAGAATCGTTGCAAGCCAGCAGGATCCCATTCGTCATGCCGCAATTGCTCCAATAGCCTCCGATCATGGCTCAATCGCCACGCCACCAATTCGTGTCGCATTTAGTGCACCTCGCCACTGCCAGATTCGTCACCTTCAACCTGCAAAAAAAGGAAAGCACCAAAGCAGAAAGAAAAAAGGCAACAAGATATCATAGCAAATATGGAAAGAAATCTTTCTTTCCTTTTCTTATTTCATTTTATGGGTTATAAAAACCCATAGTAATTTGTAATACAGGCACCGAAAGAAAAAATATACAGAGATACATAAAAGAAATAAACAGAATCACAAAAAGGTTTTTTTCTTTATTTCTTTCATTCTCGAATCATCCATTTTATTTATTTATTTATTTATTTTAATTTTTCTTTTTTACATATAAATGCTTTAAATATTAAAAAGAGAAAAAAACTAACCTTTTGAAATTTCAGCCATAGCGTCATGGTGGATTTACAACAATGACGACGGAGGGGAAGCGCTTAAAATCGCCAAGAAGAGAGAGTCCAGGGGCTCTCAAAATTATTTTGAAAAATGAAGAAGAAGCTATTTTTTCTCGATTTTAACTATTTATATGGGATTCAAAAGCTAGCCATTTTGGACCTAAGCACTAGTGCCAAAACGATATTGTTTCACCTATGGTCTGAATCAGGCCGACCGACCCTCTGAGGATCGTGTTTTTCGATAAATGGGCTATTTACGCATCAAGCCCTTCCGTATTTTTAGTTTTTTTAATTCAGTTCTTTTGTATTTTAAATTTACCCTAAATTTTCATTTGCGATTCAATTTAGTCCTTTTTTATTTCCTTTATAATTTTCATTATTTCATTATTAATTTTACTATCGTATTTGTTAATTTTATTTTATTATCATATTATTATTATTTTTACTATTATTATTTTATTATTTTATTACTAATATTTTTATTTTACTATTATTATCATTACTTTTAATATTAGTATTCCTATTTTATTATTATTATTTATTACTTATATTATATAAATCAACATATTATTTATTATATTATATATTTCTAATTTTTATTATTTTATTATTTTAGTTTAGTTTAATTATTTTTATTTACAAAACTGTTTTAGTATTTATATATTAGTTATTATATAATATTTTAAAATTGTGTATATTATATAATATTATATCGTATATTATTTTTAAACTAAAATTATTTATAATATATTTTATTTGCAATATTTTTATATTTTTAAAAAATCATTATATACTAATTTTTAATACATGTTTATATTGTTTATATCATATGTAAGTCTTTTTATCTATTATTTAAATTTCGTGAAATATGTTCATAGTTGATTTTATTGTCTATTATATTTGTCTATATTTCATCATATATTTGCAATTGCTTAGTGTAGGAATTATTATTTTTGTATTTCATATTATTATTGCTTATCTTAAATATTAGCATGTTATAAATATTTATGTTCAATAATGTATAAATGTAATATTGTCACATGGATCATAATTATTTGAAGTATAAAATATATTTATTTAAATTACTATATTTTATTTAAAGTTTTTTAAAATAAGGCAATGTTTAGGTATTTAGAAATTCGAAAAATAATGCCCTAACGTGTTGGATGCGATTTTTCGTTTGGCTAAATAACCAAATATCCTTTTAACAAGTTTTGTAAATCGTGAGATGATTTTGATTATGAAGGTTTTAAAATATCATGTCCTAACGTGTTGGATGTGATATTTATATTCCTTTGGAATAAGAAAATCTCAAATTTTCACTTAAAGTGCTCGAAGTGTTTTTAAAAGAAATCATATTTTTAAATACTTTTAAATTTTAAACATTTGGACATGATTTTATCAATTAGGTTCCAATTTTTTGGGCATTATGAGGGTGCTAACCCTTCCTCATACGTAACTGACTCCGAACCCCTTTTTTTCATTTTTTGTAGACCAAAATCAAATGTTTTAAAATGAAACGTTTTACAAGGTGATCCAATCACACCTAAATAAAAAGGATTGGTGGCGACTCCCATTTTTGTTTCTTAAAGTCGATCCCTGTTTTTATAAACCAATTTTTAAAATGGTTTTGACAACGAAAGTATCGATCAGACCCATTATCTGTTATCTCTTTTATAGAGATTGAAATTTAGCCTGACATGACTTACAATGAGAGATTGATTGAAATTTTGGCACTAGAAGAGAAAAAAAAAATTGAGAAATGAAAAGGTAGCCTTAGTAAAAGTTTCTGACAGTGACACGATATAGAGGGCGCTACCTAGGAATTGAAGGAAACTATGAGAGAGAGTAATGTCTGAACCTCTTTATTGGTAATATTTTCGAGGACGAAAATTTTTTAAGGGGGAGAGTTGTAACAACCCAAATTTCGGTGAAATCAAAACAATGGTTTCGGGACCACAAATTCGAGCTAAAAATATAATTTTTTTATTATATGGACCGTATTATGTTATAAAATTCATGTGAAAATTTTGATACAAAATTTTATCGATTTAGTGCTTAATTATGAGAAGGACTAAATCGCATAAAATGTGAAAGTTGAATTCTAGTAGTTATAAGGATCAAATAGCTATGGAATTAAAAAATAGAGGTCTTTATATGATAATTAGACCATTAATAAAAAGTATGTAGATATTCTTGGATGATTCATCCATGGAAAATGAGAAAAAAGCTAGGGACTAAATTGGAAAGTGAAAATATTAATTAACTAAAAAGATGAAAAGAAAATAAAAATCATATTTTCTCATCTTCTTCCCCAAAATAAACATGAAAACCCTAGGAGAGAGAGAATAAACTTTCATGGCCAAATTGGGTAAGTTTCCTTGGCTCATTTTAGTTATTTTGATATTTTGGGAATCGGGATAACCTAAACTATCTATTTTGGGCATCAATTTGAAAGGTTATCAAAGTAGAAAAATTGTTTCAAGGATGTATATGCTAGAAATTTGAAATTGATGGTAGAAAATGAAAGATTGATGATGGTTAAACAACTTTTACAAAGTGATTTTTCATGAAAATTTGATTTAAGGACTAAAATGAAAATTGGTGAAAATCCATGGAAAATGTTGAAATTTGTGAAATGTATGTGCTTTAAAAGTTGTATGTATATTTCGGATATGTAACACCCCAAACCCGGTCAACACACCACGACCGAATCTGGTATGTCACAGGGAAAAAGGATTTTGAAAGGTTTAGGTTTAAGTTTAAAAGTTTGAGGAAAACACTTCGCTAAATTGTGTATTTGAAAAAAAACTTGAGTAGGTTTGACTGAAATCTGATGATGTATTTGAAAACCCGGAAAATTTTAAAAAAACTTACTCTGATGGGTAGACAAAACAGGTTTATCTCGTTAAGAAGTTTGAGTTGTTTATCATTGTTACAAAAACATTTTGTCTTAGTAGAAAATCGTGTTTAAGTTAGAAAACATTTGAGTTCTTCTTTATTCCAAATCTTAGTGTGATACCCGATGGTATAGTTTAAAATATCGCTTTTGTACTTTGAAATCGTTGTCTTTCCAAGTTTTAGCACATTTTAACCCAATTAATTTGTTAAGGCATATTATAAATCCACTTTAATCATAACAAAACATAATTTTAAAAGGCCATTTACAAACCCAAATAAAACCAAATAGTAATAAAAACTTAAGTACCAAATTTCATAAAAGTCCGAGCAAATCTTTATTTGAGCATGGCATGAGCACCTCGAGTCCATCCCGGCTCCATGTTCACGTCTATGTGTCACCTGAAATGTCAAAGGAGAGAGTGAGTCGCGAGACTCAGTGTGTAAACCCCCTCCCGATAATACAACATGCTAACACACATCATAGCAAAGCAATACAATTAATGCACCCGTTCCTAACCATCCATTACACCTTTTCTACCCCGTGTGGTACCAAACCACTGGTGGTGCCAAACCACTGGTGACCCAAAGTCACGATATCCATAATGTGGTGCCAAACCACTGGTGACCCAAAGTCACAAATAATCCAATGATGGGGCCAACCCATCGTGTGATACCAAATCACTAGCGACAATCCCGTATCTCATAAGTGGGGCCAACCCACGGTGGTGTCAAACCACATGGACGAGTCGCAATGAGGTGCCAAACCTCGGTGTCCCAAAGACACAATGTGATACGAAATCACTTTGGTGACCATGATCCAAATCGATGATGGGGCCAACCCATCGTGTGATACCAAATCACTGGCGTCAATCCCGTATAATCAACTGTGGGGCCAACCCACCGTGGTACTAAGCCACTGGGACGAGACGCTGAGGTGCCAAACCTCTGGTGACCCAAAGTCACAAAATATGTGGTACCAAACCACTGGAGGTGCCAAACCTCTGGTGTCCCAAAGACACGGATATCATACTCCCCCTCCTCTCACATTACCCATACATGTCATACTAACTCATGTGCCATATGCAAATCATGTAATTCATGCCAACATGCCCAACATTGCATCTCATAGCATATATATATATATCATAGATCATCATATCAAACGTATCAACAATAGAACTCGTAATGCTACGGACTTACCCGAATCCGTGAACATACCCTACCGGGTATCATGACAATCATCACTGTTTCACTTGTTATAACACAGGTTATTAATTTATTACTAAGATTCAATGTGTTAGCTTACACACCTGGTCTACTGCAAGCCTTAATTCCAAAGAACCCGATCTGAAACCCTCAATCCTCTTGCTCCTAAAACAATCGGCCAACCATGGGTTAATCACTTAAACCATTCGGCCATAACCATTTAAACCAAAGGGTTGCGTTAAGCCTTACCTTTGCAAATGGTTTGGTTTCCAACCAAACTCGAACCAACACTGGTTCCTCCTTTAACAATCGGCACACCCTAATAGAAAGAACAGTTAATCCATTGCACCTTTGGCTTAAAGAATTCTAAAAGAAAAGACTAACAAAATAACCTCTTACCCTCGCTACCACTTGACTTCTCCAATGGTGCTTCAAAATCCAAAGGCCCTAAATAAAACGATTACCAAAACAAGTGATTAACTCCTTTTAATAGATACCAAAATCGGCCTTAACCAAATCCGAATTGACATAGAACAAGGGAGGAAAAGAATAACATTCGGCCATGTACCTACCTTCTCTTACGATTGAGCAACCACCAAGATTCGGCCTTACACAAAGAAAGAAACAAGAGAAAGTTGTAAAGAAGAAGGAGTTGCTATTCGGCCACAACAAAAATGGGAAAAAGAAAAAGATGCTTTCGGTTTTTGAGAAGAAACAAAAATGGAGGAAGGTATTTTCGGTTTTGGAAGAAAAGAAAGAGAGAGAGTGTTTTGAAGAACAACTTTCGGCTATCAAAGCTTCAAAGAAAGAGAGCAAATATAAGAGAAAAAGAGAATACTAGTTTCGGCTAAGAAGATTCCAAGAAGAGAAAAAAAGAAAATAGCAGGAGAATAGAGAATTAGCTTCGGTTTAACTCAAATGAAGAAGAAAGGAAAATGGAAGAGGCATTCGGCTACTACTAAAAAAAATGATTGAAACAACAAGCAAATTCGGTAAGCACTTGGGGTTTCGGTTTCAAGAATGAATGAAAAAAAATGGTTTCGGCTTAGGCTATTTGCAAGTGAAGAGCTTTTGCTAGCTTTTGACTAAATGAAATCAGCTTGTTTGACAAAATGGAAGGCTTACCAAAATGGTTTTTGACCGAAAATGCCTAATTGCCAAAATGAAATTTCGCACTCACCTCCCAAACTTACCAACCGCCACAACTCCCCAAAATCTCCTCTAAAACCGCCAACCTCCCCAATCACTCCCAAGCCACTAATTCAAATGGCTATGACCAAGTCTTCCTCCCAATTTGCTCTCCACCCACCATTCAAATGGGAAGACTTAGTCCAAGCGAGTTTGAAGCGCCTACAACTCCCTCTCCTTGGCGTCAAAAAGTAAGACAAAAGGGTGGCCACTTGCAGACTTGAACTCAAGACCTCTTCCCCTTGCACTTGACGCCAAACACATGCTCTAAGTGGCGCATGCTTTGCCACTCCACCAGCTCCTTTCTTGTGCTCAAGAACACCAATTAAAATATATAAGACCCAGCTCCTTCAGCTCCTATCCCTTAAAGCCCAAAAACTAAAATTTTTCCTCCTACTGTGCACACTCCTAGCCTACAACTAAGCTCAAAACCTCATAAACAACAACATAGCAAGCCATAAACATGCAACCAATGCCAAAATCAAATAGCCCTTAACCCGGGATATTACAGTTCTACCCCCTTAAAATAATTTCGACCAAGAAATTACAGTCGAGAAGAGTTGCAGTATTGTTTGTCTCATCATATCCTCGGGTTCCCACGTCGCTTCTTCTACGCCATGATTCCGCCATAGAACCTTAACCAAAGGCACAGACTTCCTGCGCAGAACCTTCACATCCCGATCTAAAATCTGTACAGGCTCTTCCTCCATGGTCATATCTGGATTTACCTCGATCTCTTCCACTGTCACCACGTGCGATGGATCTGAGCGATAACGCCGAAGCATTGAAATGTGGAATACGTCGTGAATCTGACTTAGCTCTGCTGGCAACTCGAGCTGATATGCAACTAGTCCCACTCGTCTCAGTACCTTATACGGTCCAATAAACCTCGGACTTAGCTTGCCTTTCTTTCCGAACCTTAATACTTTCTTCCACGGTGAGACCTTCAGAAAAACTCGATCTCCCACAGCAAATTCAATATCTCTCCGCTTAAGATCAGTATAAGACTTTTGCCGGTCCGAAGCTTCCTTCAACCGAGCCTGAATCAACTTAACCTTGTCTTGATCTCAAAGAACCAACTCGTCCCAACAATGGCGTTCACTTAACTCTCATCCAACAAGTAGGTGGCGACACTTTCTACCGCATAACGCCTCATAAGGTGCCATCTTGATGCTCGCAGTAATTGTTGTTGTAGGCGAACTCATTAATGGTAGATACTCCTCCCAACTACCCCTAAAATCCAATACACAACCTCGCAACATGTCTTCCAAGATCTGTATAACCCTTTTCGACTGCCCGTCAGTCTGCGGATGAAATGCCGTGCTAAAATCTAACCGTGTACCCGAGCTCGATGCAACGCTTTCCGAACCTTGACGTGAATCGGGATCCCTATCCGAGATGATCGATCATCGCACCCGTGCTTGATCTCACTATCTCGACACATCTGACTTTGCCAACCTTTGAAGTGAGTAATCTACCTCACCGGAATAAAGTGAGCTGATTTAGTCAGTCGATCCACAATTACCCAAACTGAATCTTTCTTACTTGGCGTAAGCGGTAATCCATTGAAGAAATCCATAGTTATCCTTTCCCACTTCCATTGTGGAATCTTCATCGGTGAAGCAACCTCGACGGTGGTCGATGCTCACCTTGACTTGTCGACATGTCGACACTTTCCTACAAACTCTGTCACTTCCTTTTTCGGACTTCGCCACCGTAAGCATTCTCCGAGATCCTATACATTTTGCTACCTCCGGGATGCATAGCGTAGAGGGTCGCTATGTGCATCTGAAGAATCTTTTGCCTTAACTTCGTAATCCTCGGCATACAAGCTTTCCCCGAAAACACGTAACCCCATCACTAAACAAGTCAGTAACCCTTCAACCCATCATTCGCACTTGTGTCCTCTGCGCTTTCAGAACCTCATCCATCAACTGTTTTTCTCGATCCGCTCAACCCAAGTAGGCAACTCGCAGCTCGCGAGAATACTCCGTCGTCATACAAACTCAAGTGGGCGGACATCGCTCTTAAATCCGAAACAACCTTACGGCTCAACGCGTCGCCACAGCGTTAGCCTTGCGGATGATACTCAATTGAGCAATCGTAGTCTTTCAAGACTCAATCCATCTGCTACTGTCTCGATTCAAGTCTTTACGAGTCGGAAGGTACTTGAGACTCTTATGATCCGTGTAGACTATCGATCTTTCTCCGTACAAGTAATGCCTCCATATCTTTAAGGCAAAAACTACAGCCGCTAACTCCAGATCGTGCGTTGGGTAATTTACCTCATGTGGCCTCAGCTGCCGAGATGCGTAAGCCACAACCTTCCCTTCTTGCATCAGCACACAACCCAAACCTGTATGTGATGCATCGCAGTACACTGTGAATTCCTTACCAGCCTCAGGTTGAATCAGAACCGGAGTTTCTGTCAAAATCCTCTTCAACTTATCGAAGCTCTCCTGTTGCTTCTCAGTCCAAATAAACGGAACCCATTTTCTTAATAATTTGGTCATCGGTGCTGCGATTGATGAAAAACCCTCTACAAATCTTGATAGTATCCTGCTAAGCCCAGAAAACTACGAATCTCCGCTACCGACTTAGGCGGCTTCCAATTCAAAACTGCCTCTATCTTACGAGGGTCCACTCTAATCCCCTCAGCCGATACTACATGACCCAAGAATGTCACTTCCCTAAGCCAGAACTCGCATTTACTGAACTTCGCATAGAGTTGTTTCTCCCTCAAAATCTGCAATACCACCCGCAAATGAGCATCGTGTTCCTCCTCAGTCCTTGAATATACCAAGATGTCATCGATAAAAACTACTACGAACTGATCCAAATACCGCTGAAACACCCTATTCATCAAATCTATGAAGGCTGCCGGTGCGTTAGTCAACCCAAACGGCATAACCAAGAACTCAAAGTGCCCATACCGAGTACGAAATGTCGTCTTGCAGATATCCGTCTCCTTTACCCTTAACTGGTGATACCTAGACCTTAAGTCGATCTTCAAGAAAACTGACGCCCCCTTCAGCTGATCAAACAAGTCATCTATCCGAGGCAGGGGATACTTGTTTTTGATCGTCAGCTTATTCAGTTGGCGGTAGTCTATACACATCCGCATGGTACCGTCTTTCTTCTTGACAAAGAGTACCGATGCTCCCAAGGCGTAAACGCTTGGCACGATAAAGCCTCGGTCCAACAATTCTCGGATCTCGAGCCTTAAGCTCCACTAACTCTTTAGGTGCCATCTCAGACGGAGCAATGGATCTTGGCGCAGATTCAGAATAATGATCTATTCGAACTCTACCTCCGATCCGGTGGCAAACCCTAAGCTCCTCAGAAACACATCAACAAATTCCCTAATCGTCCAAGCTGTCTCCACAAGACTCCTTAGCCTCCAAGGCATACACATGAACCACATATGCTTCATGACCCTTTCGACCATTTTCTCGGCTTTCAGAGCAGATACCACATTGGACAGATAATTCCTCCTATTACCAATCAGAACTACCTCATCACCCTCAGCTGTGCTCAGAACCATGCGCTTAGCCGCGCAATCCAACTTCACCTGGTACTTAACCAGCCAATCCATCTCGAGAATCAGATCGAACTCCCCAAACGGCAGTTCCATCAGATCAGCCACAAATAATACCCCTTGAAGTTCTAGAGGTACGTCTCTAAATAGCCTATCCACAACTACAGAGTAACCTAGAGGGCTTATTACGGTCATCTGCCTAGAAGATATTTCAGAGTCTAGATCCATGGTCTTCACTACGCTACTTGCAACATATGAATGTGTTGAACCCACATCAATTAAAGCAGTAAATAGAGAACCAAAGATTAAAAACGTACCGGTAATGACGTCCGGTGCATCGCCTTCCTCTCGGTGCCTCGCATACACTAGCCCCATTGTCTTGCCTCGAACTACCCGCACCTCTGCCGGTGCTCCGGCCCGACCGAACTATTACCTCCTCGCCATTACCTCGGCCCATTGCGGTGGTGGTCCATTATTCTGTCTTGAGTACGGCCTTGACTCTCTCGATGAATCCTAGCCAATTTGCGCAGACGGTCCCTCACACAGTGGTCCAATGAGCCACACTCAAAACAACCTTTACCATCACCCAACATCCTCCCCAATGAGCCTTTCCACAGCGGTTACATCTGCGACGGTCCACGCCTAGCAAACAACAAACCTACCCGATCGATTCGCCCACTCGGTCTAGCCCTTTTCTCTGCGATTACTCGATGACCCGGAAGATCCAAAACTCCTTTTGTGTGGGTTCCTATCCATGCCTTGCCTCACCAACTCCTTAATGCCCTCGGCTACCTTCGCCTTTTCAACCGAAGCGGCAAATTCACGCTCCCTCTTGGCGCAATCAACAATCTTAATTCGTCTCGCAGCCATCCTCAAACGAACGCACCTCTCATGTTCAAGAGCCACCATACCCCGGCATACCGACTCACTGAGAAATTTCGCCTCGACTCGATACGATTTGCTCCCCGAACTAACCTCAAAAATGCTTTCCTCGCTTATTAATGTAGTTAGCCCCACGTATTTTTTTCCGATAAGCGACCCGAAATAGTCCCAAGTCGATCTTCAATTGCGGTATTGTCCGAACGATGAGCCACCACTGGTATGACTCATCTCGGAGAAGTGATACGATCCCCTTTAACTTTTCTTCAGCAGTCAAGTCTAGATCGTCCATGATCCGCTCTGTCGCTTCCAGCCAGTATTCAGCAGTGCTAGGAGCAACACCAGAGACACCTCGAAAGAATTCAGCCCCGTTTGCCCGAAGTCGCTCAGGCACAGATTTCCTAGCTCCTACACCTCCACCTACTCCAGCTACCCTTTCTAACACTCGCAGCATCGCCTGTGACACTGCGTCATCCCCAGTCTGCTCTTGGAACTCACCACCTCCAGCTGGTGGCGGAACCGGTATCTCGTTCTCTGAACCCTGACCAGAACCTACGGGTTTAGAAATCGTCATCCTACCGCGACCACGTCCACGACCACGTCCACCTCGGGTACTCATGACTAAATCTCGTCTGATTTAAAGAATTTTATGTATCAGTAATTATTCCACTATTTTAAAGCAAAGTCTTATGAATATTAAAGAGGCTTTGTTTTCGCGAGTCCACTTAGTCCTATCAGTTTTAGTTTCTAAAGTAGTCTTACTATCACTAGCCATTCAATCTCATCAATATCATTACCACAACAATAGTACAGGGTACTTACCTGGGCGGATTGGTGCCGGTGACTCGGTGTCATGCCTTTCAAACCATGCTTTTAAAACATAACACTTAAAATAGACTTTTGAAAACATTTTGGGCCTCGGGCCCACAGTAAAGCCTTTGAACTTAGCTCGATACCACAATTGTAACAATTTAAACCGGTCAACACACCACGACCGAATCTGGTATGTCACAGGGAAAAAGGATTTTGAAAGGTTTAGGTTTAAGTTTAAAAGTTTAAGGAAAACACTTCGTTAAATTGTGTATTTGAAAAAAAAACTTGAGTAGGTTTGACTGAAATCTGATGATGTATTTGAAAACCCGGAAAATTTTAAAAAAAACTTACTCTGATGGGTAGACAAAACAAGTTTATCTCGTTAAGAAGTTTGAGTTGTTTATCATTGTTACAAAAACATTTTGTCTTAGTAGAAAATCGTGTTTAAGTTAGAAAACATTTGAGTTCTTCTTTATTCCAAATCTTAGTGTGATACCCGATGGTATAGTTTAAAATATCACTTTTGTACTTTGAAATCGTTGTCTTTCCAAGTTTTAGCACATTTTAACCCAATTAATTTGTTAAGGCATATTATAAATCCACTTTAATCATAACAAAACATAATTTTAAAAGGCCATTTACAAACCCAAATAAAACCAAATAGTAATAAAACTTAAGTACCAAATTTCATAAAAGTCCGAGCAAATCTTTATTTGAGCATGGCATGAGCACCTCGAGTCCATCCGGCTCCATGTCGCGTCTATGTGTCACTGAAATGTCAAAGGAGAGAGTGAGTCGCGAGACTCGATGTGTAAATCCTCCCGATAATACAACATGCTAACACACATCATAGGAAAGCAATACAATTAATGCACCCGTTCCTAACCATCCATTACACCTTTTCTACCCCGTGTGGTACCAAACCACTGGTGGTGCCAAACCACTGGTGACCCAAAGTCACGATATCCATAATGTGGTGCCAAACCACTGGTGACCCGAAGTCACAAATAATCCAATGATGGGGCCAACCCATCGTGTGATACCAAATCACTAGCGACAATCCCGTATCTCATAAGTGGGGCCAACCCACGGTGGTGTCAAACCACAGGGACGAGTCGCAATGAGGTGCCAAACCTCTGGTGTCCCAAAGACACAATGTGATACCAAATCACTGGTGACCGCAGTCACAAATCTGATGATGGGGCCAACCCATCGTGTGATACCAAATCACTAGCGTCAATCCCGTATAATCAACTGTGGGGCCAACCCACCGTGGTACTAAGCCCTTTGGGATGAGACGCCGAGGTGCTAAACCTCCGTGACCCAAAGTCACAAAATATGTGGTACCAAACCACTGGAGGTGCCAAACCTCGGTGTCCCAAAGACACAAGTGTCCCAAAGACACGGATATCATACTCCCCCTCCTTTCACATTACCCATACATGTCATACTAACTCATGTGCCATATGCAAATCATGTAATTCATGCCAACATGCCCAACATTGCATCTCATAGCATATATATATATATATATATATATCATGGATTATCATATCAAACGTATCAACAATAGGACTCGTAATGCTACGGACTTACCCAAATCCATGAACATACCCTACCGGGTATCATGACAATCATCACTGTTTCACTTGTTATAACACAGTTATTAATTTATTACTAAGATTGGTGTGTTAGCTTACACACCGGTCTACATAAGCCTTAATTCCAAAGAACCCGATCTGAAACCCTCAATCCTCTTGCTCTTAAAACAATCGGCCAACCATGGGTTAATCACTTAAACCATTCGCCATAACCATTTAAACCAAAGGGTTGCGTTAAGCCTTACCTTTGCAAATGGTTCAATTTCCAACCAAACCCGAACCAACACTTGGTTCCTCCTTTAACAATCGGCACACCTAATAGAAAGAACAGTTAATCCATTGCACCTTTGGCTTAAAGAATTCTAAAAGAAAAGACTAACAAAAATAACCTCTTACCCCTACTTACCACTTGACTTCTCCAATCGGCTGCTTCAAAATCTAAAGGCCCTAAATAAAACGATTACCAAAACAAGTTATTAACTCCTTTTAATAGATACCGAAATCGGCCTTAACCAAATCCGAATTGACATAGAACAAGGAGGAAAAGAATAACATTGACCATGTACCTACCTTCTCTTACGATTGAGCAACCACCAAGATTCGGCCTTACACAAAGAAAGAAGCAAGAGAAAGTTGTAAAGAAGAAGGAGTTGCTATTCGGCCACAACAAAAATGGGAAAAAAAAAGATGCTTTCGGTTTTTGAGAAGAAACAGAAATAGAGGAAGGTATTTTCAGTTTTGGAAGAAAAGAAAGAGAGAGAGAGTTTTGAAGAACAACTTTCGCTATCAAAGCTTCAAAGAAAGAGAGCAAATATGAGAGAAAAAGAGAATACTAGTTTCGCTAAGAAGATTCCAAGAAGAGAAAAAAAGAAAATAGCGGAGAATAGAGAATTAGCTTGGTTTAACTCAAATGAAGAAGAAAGGAAAATGGAAGAGGCATTGGCTACTACTAAAAAAATGATTGAAACAACAAGCAAATTCGCAAGCACTTGGGGTTTCGGTTTCAAGAATGAATGAAAAAAAATGGTTTCGCTTAGGCTATTTGCAAGTGAAGAGCTTTTGCTAGCTTTTGACTAAACGAAATTAGCTTGTTTGACAAAATGGAAGGCTTGCCAAAATGGTTTTGATGAAAATGCCTAATTGCCAAAATGAAATTTGGCACTCACCTCCCCAAACTTACCAACCGCCACAACTCCCAAAATCTCCTCTAAAATCGCCAACCTCCCCCAATCACTCCCAAGCCACTAATTCAAATGGCTATGACCAAGTCTTCCTCCCAATTTGCTCTCCACCCACCATTCAAATGGGAAGACTTAGTCCAAAGCGAGTTTGAAGCGCCTACAACTCTCCTCTCTTTGGCGTCAAAAGTAAGACAAAGGGTGGCCACTTGCACTTGAACTCAATACCTCTTCCCCTTGCACTTGACGCCAAACACATGCTCTAAGTGGCGCATGCTTTGCCACTCCACCAGCTCCTTTCTTGTGCTCAAGAACACCAATTAAAATATATAAGACCCACTCCTTGACTCCTATCCCTAAAGCCCAAAAACTAAAATTTTTCCTCCTACTCAGGCACACTTCTAGCCTACAACTAAGCCCCGAAACCTCACAAACAACAACATAGCAAGCCATAAACATGCAACCAATGCCAAAATCAAATAGCCCTTAACCCAGGATATTACAAGATATGCTTGGGTAGAGGGTCGGATTTCATGAATTTCATTTTCCAAGCCTAGGGACAAAATGGTAATTTATGGAAAAGTTAGGGGGAAAATGGTAATTTTCCCTAGGATAAAAAATGAGTCCAAATAAGTGTAAAATGTGATAAATTGACATTAAATTTACTCGTATAGATCTGGATAGACCAAATTCAGAGTTAGAACAAGGAAAATGTCGGATTAGTGGATTTATGTACACGAACATTTGTCGAGGTAAGTTCGTGTAACTAAATTATGTTTATTTATATGTTTATTTTAATTATATATATATGAAAGGATTACATATCCGATCAAGCCCGATAAATAAAAATGTTCTAATTAATTGATAATGCCCGATAAATGTTAAAAGGGTAAACGATGGAAATGTTGCTTTTATGCTCGGAATGGTTGTGGAATGTTATCATATGAATTATATGGATGTTAAAGATGTATGAAATGATCACATACCGGAAAATGCTTGGAAATATTAAATCTCGGTTGAACAAAAGAACATCGATGGATAAATGTAATTGCCGAAACGAATGAGGTCCTGCATTTGTGCAGCATTGATTTGTCTCAGACGAGTAATCCTAATGACTTCATTACAAAAAGGATTTAGCCCAAACAAGTAATCCTAATATAATTCCTCTCGAGCATATGTTATGGACTGGATTTAGCCCGGACGGGTAATCCATATCAAGCTTTTAGAGTATATGACATACAAAGGATTTAGCCTGGGCCGGTAATCCTGTTGTATACATGTGTAGCCTAAGAGTGTACTCTTTCAAAATTGTACCTTAAGGGTACTATTGGATGTGAATTGATGAATTTTGATTTGTACACCTTGGGTGTACTACCTGTGTATCCATCGATATTTCGAATAAATTCAGTGGGTAAAGTTCTGACAAGAGTAAAGATGAATTGAAACAAATTGACATGGAATGATACATATGATATGAAAGAATATTACATGAAATTCAAGAAAATGAGGATACATGACAAGTGATATATGAAATATGAGATGATGATATTTGTACATGGAAACTATTTAATGAGAATGTTCATATTTGATTATGGAATTGTACACCTAAAGTGTACTAATCGAGACTTTGATATTCCGAGTAATATGTGTAAAGTTATGATGCGAAATGATCTGAACTTGAAATGGACTATTATGAAATTATACACGAAATAATGAGATGAATTATGTATGTTGAATGAATACATGATGTGGAAAACATATGTGCTTGGAAACTTGATTATTATTGTGTAATAGCCCGATTTAGGGCCTAGTCAGAATAGTGGTACGAGGCCACAAATTCGAGGTAAAATTATGAGTTTTAAGGTTTATGCCATGTTTGCATGCTAGTGTGAAAGTTTCATGAAACAATTTTGTTAAATTGAGGTCGAATGATCCATTAGGACTAAATTGCAAAAGTTGCAAAATATGAGTTTCTAGAAGCTTTTTGTATGAAATAGCTTTAGAATGTTAATTAGAATTCCTTAAATAGAAACTTTCCCAAATTATAATTTTTGGACAAAAATGGACATGAGTTAGTAAAATGTGAAAATTTTAAGAGAAGGGTATTTTGGTCATTTATTAATTAAATGATTAAAATAGGAAAAAGATGATAAAAATATCATCCATCTTCTTTCTTGGTGCTGAAAATTTGAAGAACCCCATAAATAAGGTTTGTTCATTTTTCAAGCTTGCTAGTAAGTTCATCTTAGCCTCGTTTTTAATATTCTTCGTATTTTTGAAATTCTCGTATTATGAATTAGCTATTTTTAGCTATAAAATGAGCTAAGATGCATGTTCAAAAATCTACCCATTAATGATATGCTTGTAAAATGATGTTTTATGGAAGATTATGAAAGTTTGATGTTAGATAAACATCTTTTCCTAAGTGAATTTCATGAAAAATGTTAGTATGGATTAATTTGTAATAGTTATGAAATTTGTCATTCATGATAGAAATATTGAGAATTGATGATTGTTATAGTAGAGAAAATGAATCAGCTAAGCATGAAGTTTAAGAAAGTTGAACGAAAATCACTTTATGAGCCTTGGGGCAAAAGAGTAATTATGAGAAAGTTTAAGGGCAAAATGTTAATTTTTCCATAGTATGATTTATGAGTCCATTTAGTTATTATGAGTATTAAATGAGTTAAATTATTATTATAGATCAGGAGAAACGAAGCCCGGATCGAAACCGAGGCAAGAACAAAGTCGAGGACTAAATTGTAATATCTACATACATTTCGTATATCAATGTAAGTTTGGATGATTTCTAAGCTTTATGATTACTATCATTGATTTGCTTAGTATAATGTACATTATTACCATAGAAATGCTCAATACTATGTTAAATAAAGAAATAAATGAGATTAAGCATTAGAAAGTCCCGATTGAAGTTGAATTACTTAGGATACTCGATCTACCACATGAAATGAGAAAGCCCGTATAAGACCAAACCAAGGCATGGCATCGAAAATCAAGCAAGTTATCATGTAAGTCCAAGACAAGTCTTGGCATTGAAGAGTTATTATGAGATGAAGACCCATGTAAGCCCAAGCCAAGGCATGGCATTGGTGAGTCTCCAAGCAAAGATGTCATGTAAGTCCAAGACAAGTCTTGGCATTGTAAAGTTATCATGAGATAAATGTTCCATGTATGTCCAAGCCAAGGCATGGCATTAGTGAGAATCAAGGAAGATTTCATGTATGTCCAAGCCAAGGCTTGGCATTGACCAGTTCATGAGTAAAGATACCAAATAAGACCATGTCAAGACATGGAAATGGTAAGTTCCCAAGGGAATACACAAGGAAAAATTTGAGTAAGTCCATGTCAAGACATGGCTTCAATACCAAGATTAGAGATCCCATGTAAGACCATATCGAGGATATGGCTTTGGCATCGAGTTATATGTGGGATGAGATTCCGTATCCTCGGTTATTCATGGTAATTCATCAGGAAAAATGAGTAAAGAGTAAATGAGAAAACAAGAAAGTTAAGTAAGTAAAGCTATCATTAATGTAACACCCAAACCCAGCCCATGCATTATGACCGAATCTGATGTGTCACATGAGGAAAACGTATAAAATCCTTGTGATTCGTACTAAAATAGATATTGATTTGTTATAAACAAGAAAAAAATTTTGATTTGAAATATTTGATAAAATACGGAGAAAACAAGTTTGGATGTAAATATTTAATAAAATGCAACTATTTTTGAGAGGTTGATTGATGAATCAAAATCAAGGTAGTGAACTTTAAAACCGTGACTTCTAAAAATGTCATCGATAATTTGAAAGAAAGTCCGAGTTAAAATCATTTGTAAAAGTTTATTATAAAATCCATTTATTAATCAACTTTGGAAAAACTATTGGTTATGCTTTTAGAAAAATCCCCATTTTTAAAAATAATTCAAGCAACATGATAAATACGTCCAAACATAAATCAAATTAAAGTTTACTCCAGAGGCCTTGTTACAACTTTAAAATCTGAAATAGTAAAGGTAACAAAATAATACGGAAAAAGTAGTTCACTAATGTTTGTAAACATCATTTATGAAGTATGGCCTCCACCGAGTCATCCATGGCCCCAAGTCCTCGTCACTGAGCGTTACCTACAGGGATTAAGAAAAGAAAGGGGGTGAGTTACAAGAACTCAGTGTATAATCCCCTCACCGTTTTTCACTGGGCTTGAACCCGTTTAGCAAAAATTTGGGCGTGAGCCCATATAACAATAACTTGGGCCGAAGCCCATTTATAATAACTTGGGCCGAAGCCCATAAAGCATAATCTTGGGCCAAATCCCATTTACAAAACAGAATATATCAAATGAATCAAATGAATCAAATGAATGTAATGCAATCCCAAACCAACCTAATAATCCATCCGCTACACACCACCTGTACCATCCATCACACTTATGGGGATCAAGTCAACCCATCCCGCCAAACACACCAATCGCAGGCATTATGCCATTTATAACAAATTTAATTGTGGGCAAGCCACCAGAATCACAGAGTATCATATTATCAAACATATTTTGGCAATGCCACCGGAATTTCTTCTCTTCAACATTTTCCCAACCCATGCAAAATCATGTAAATGCATCATACATAGCAAATCATGATATTTACAAATATAACAAAAATAATTAATTCAGACAAAAGTTTGGCCCATTAACACTTTTCAAGTTGGCCCTTTAAGGCAAATTATCAAATAGGCCCATTAAGCAATATATCAATTTGGCCCATTAAGCAATATATCAATTTGGCCCATTAAGCAATATATCAATTCGGCCCATTAAGCAATCTATCAAATCGGTCCATTAGCGGCATTTTCGTAATTCGGTAATTTTCGTAATCTAGACTTAACTACTAATTTTGGCATAAAAATTTAAACTGTCCAACTGCGTCAGTACTAACTAAATTGACTATAACTTGAGTTAGAAATCTTGAAATCTAAATCTGTGAATTTTCCTAGAAACTAGACTCATATATCTTCTTACTAAAACTTTTCAAGAATTTTTTTCTCAACCATTTAGTACAGTTTATTCCTTAAAGTTTCCCTTGTTTCACTATCCAATGATTCTGACCTCTCTTACCTTAATTACAAATATCTCATTGTACGGTTTTCATATATTGCCCCAACTTATTTCTAACGAAAATAGGCTCATTAAGGAATCTATAAATATAAATTATAACCCATAATTCACTTTTTACAATTTTATAAGATTTTTCCAAGATAGCTTAGGGAACTACGAAGTCAATCAGAACCAGTCTCACTAAAATTAAAATATCACAGAAAATAAAATTTATTTTCCTTCTCTGTTTCTTTCATATCAAAATAGAAACAGTAAGATTTTATTCAATATCTTATTCACTTTCAAATTCCCTTTCTTCTTTTTTTTCATGATTTTTTGAAATCATGTCACTACTACTGACCAAAACTGTTTCATTACAAAAATATGGTTACCACTATGAACCTACGCACGCCCGAGTGATCACAGATGCCAGTTTTTGATTTTCTTTGGTATTTCAACCAAATCACAGAACATTTCATGCAAATTTTTAGAGAAGTGTGAGATTACACACCATTTCAAACATGTATTCAGAAAGTACGGGATTACACACCTTGATTAGGATTCCCTAAAGAACCACTCTTCGTAGCCCCCACAATCGCGAATCTTCCCTACTAGATTCTAAAATCTGGCCTTGCACCTTGGCTATTGCAATGAGTCTTAATCAACTTTCAAAACCAAGGCTAAGAGAAAGATAAGTAGCAACAAAGGATGGCTTGATTCGCCCTAATAATAGGGATGAACTGAAATGAAGAACATGGTTTGGCACTAGTAGCTAGACAATAAAGAAGGATCGGTAGTTTCGATTTTCAAGAGAAGATGAGTGAAAAATAATTGGTCACAAAGGCTAGGTGTTTTTGGCAAGACAAGAAAGAAAAGAGAATATGTCCACTATTGTCTTGAAGTTGCGGCAATGGGAGGAGAAGTTGGAAGAATGAACACAAAGGATGCCAAAAGGAATTAGACCTAACAAGCACCAAAACTATCAAAATGCTCCCATCAAAATTTGGCTACCCTCTCCCTTTTCCAAACCATTATCATCTTTACCAAAAGATAAACATAGACCAAATAAAACCTTTCCAAAACATCCCCCATGAAAAATGCCAACATGTTCCCTATTCCTTCCCTTTTTTTTTTACTCCTTTCCATCAATTTTTCCTTACCATATTTCCTTAGCCACCTTGCCAAAATTAAAAAGTCCACCTTACCAAAAATACACACATGGCCTACACTTAGGGAAGGAATACAAAAAAAATAGTCAAATTTTTGCACCAAGAAGGATTCGAACCTCTTCCCTTAAAGCCTTTCATGTGACACCACATACTTTTTACCATACGCTCATTTATGCAAGCAAATTGCTCTCATATTTCATAAGCCTTGATGCCACTTACTATCTCTCCTAAATAGGCTTTAAACACCAAATTTTCCTATAGCCTAACTTGAACCTGGAACTTCCTACAAACCTCGTAACTTTCTAAAATCACCTTCCTAATAAGTCCAACTTGAAATAATGGTGTTCTCTTGTTCTCAAAATTTTAAAACGCTTCTATGCTTAAGGCCCAATGGGCCCAATCCTCCAGGCCCAATTTTGGGATGTCACAATTAAAGAATGCTAGTTAAGATTATGCTTGTAATAGTCTGGTTTATACCCTAGTCGAAACAGTGGTTTTGGGACCACAAATTGAGTCCGTATAATATTTTTAATATTATTTTCTATGTAGTTGATATGTGAATAATCATGTGGTGAATTTTCGTAAGCAAATTTTTCTATTAGCGTGTTTAATTTGAGCAAAAGGATGGAATTGCATTAAATGTGAAAGTTGCTTGCTATTTATTGAAGTACCATTGTGTTGTGGCTTTGTAAAGGTGAAGGCCTTATATGGCAATTAAGCCAATCCTATGGATAGTGGACGGCAATGAATGGTGATATATATATTATATGTTTAGTACATTTACTTTAATAGTTAAAGTTATTATATCTATTTTATAAGTTATATTAATATTTTTATAAAATAAGATTTTATAAGTGGTCTCATTTTATCATCTTCTTGCCGAAACCATAAAAGAAAAAGAAAGAAACTTTGGCTAAGGCATTTGGCACTTACAAGCCAAAATTAAGGTGAGTTTTGTCTTTGATTATTGATAATTTCTATGTTTTTGTGATTGTTGCTTTGTCTACTATCAATCCCATGTCCCAATTTTGTGTATTAATGATTTTTGTGGAAAATGCCATTGATGCTATGTTGTGCTTCATGATGTTTTATGGTGTTAAATGAAATATATGACCTAGAAAAACATACTTTGTTCTTAAATTTTTGATGAATTTAGCTAATTTGGGCTAAATTGAGAAAATAGAAAATTAAGGGACTAATTTGTAAATTTGATGAAAAATGTGGGCTTGTATGTTATGTATATGTATTCGGCTAAGTAGGTGTATGTGTGGATTTTGTGAATTTGATGTTTTGAGAAAATGGACTAAATTGATAAAGTGTGCATATATGAGGGTTAATTTACAAATAGCCCTAAATGTGTGACCATGGATTGAATTGTATGAATTAGTGAATAAAAGGGTTAATTCTGAATATGTTTAGATCAAGAATCGAAGAAAATAGACTTAGATCGCGGGAAAGCGAAAGTAAATGAGTAGTCGTTTCTATTCCGATAAACCGAATCTGAGGTAAGTAATTATGCAAATAAATGGATTTGTATTGAAATATGTATGTTTATGTAATTAGTGTTAATGATGAATGTTTACGAGATGATGTGTGCATGAATTTTGAGTTAAGATTGATATAGTGCCAATGTCCGAGAAGTCCCGTACGAACCTGGGGATAAATAGGATTAACTATGTTATGACATAGGTATCTATTTTGTTATTATGTGTAAGACCCTATCTGGGATAGTGGCATCGATATCAGATTACATGTAAGACCTTGTTTAGGACAGGGACATCGATATCTGATTACGTGTAAGACCCTGTCTGGGACAGTAGCATCGATATCTGATTACGTGTAAGACCTTGTCTGGGACAGAGGCATCTATATTTGATTACGTGTAAGACCCTATCTGGAACAGTGGCATCGATATCTGATTACGTGTAAGACCCTGTCTAGGATAGAGGCATCGATATCTGATTGCGTGTAAGACCCTGTATGGGACAATGACATCGATATTTGATTATGAGTAAGACCTTATCTGGGACAGTGACATCGATATCAGATTATGTGTAAGACCCTGTCTGGGATAGTGGAATCAATATTTGATTACGTGTAAGACCCTGTCTAAGACAGAGGCATTGATATCTGATTATGTGTAAGACCCTGTCTGTGACAGTGGCATCGATATCTGATTACGTGTAAGACCTTATCTGGGACAGTGGAATTGATATCTAATTATGTGTAAGACCCTATCTTGGACAGTGGCATCGATATCTGATTACGTGTAAGACCCTGTCTGGGACAGAGGCATTGATATCTGATTACGTGTAAGATCCTATCTGGAATAGTGGCATCGATATCTGATTACGTGTAAGACCCTGTCTGGGATAAAGGCATCGATATCTGATTACGTGTAAGACCCTATCTGGAATAGTGGCATCGATATCTGATTACGTGTAAGACCCTGTCTAGGATAGAGGCATCAATATCTGATTACGTGTAAGACCCTGTCTGGGACATTGGCATTGATACCTGATTACGTGTAAGACCCTGTCTAGGATAGTGGCATCGACATCTGACTACATGTAAGACCACGTCTGGGATGTTGGCATTGTACAATTATTTTGAGTTTTCGAGTATCTTATTAGATTTTGAACTATTTAATGAGTAAATTCGAGATATGATCAATTACGAGAATGTATGTTCTTTTTTGACACGTTTGGTATGTACAATAAATGTGTATAATAGGTAAGTACCTATATGACTTTGAATTGAAGAAAAGTATGATTGAATATGGAACGAGAATGGGATACAAGAACGTTTAAGAAAGAGTTGTATATATATACTTATCATTCTTGTATGAATGAATGTGGCAGTTGTGTCCAAGTATATGAACCAAAGCATTATGTGATAGTTTGCTAAGTAAATGTTATGTGTCAATGTACTTTATGCATATATGCCATTATGCTAGGTTTATTTGTATTATGACTTATTAAGCTTTTGGAAAGCTTACTCTGTATGTGTGTGTTTTCCTCTATTTTATAGGTCGTTAAAGCTACTGAAGGCTCGAGACCGTCAGGATCGTCATCACATTACTAAAATCATTTTGGTACACTTTGGAAATGTATATAACTAGATATGGCATGTATAGGCTAGTTTTTTTATATAAATTGATGTATAGACTTGGTCATGAGATGTGGCTAATTAATGGTTCATATTTTGCCCTGATGAATGTGGTATGTGTAATTGTTTTGGTATGGTTAGTTGATACATGAAATGGTTAAGTTTTGAGTAAGCAAATGAATGAAGTATGCTTGTGATGAGATGAGCTTTAGTCATGTATTTTGGCATAGTTGGAATTGGTACTGAATGTATAGATTGAATAGTCTATTTGGTATGTTTTTGGTTGCCATATATGCATGATATGTGATGGAAAATGTTGCTTGTAGGTATGACCGTGGCAGTTTGGTCTTGCAATGACCTATAATGTCACAGGTGTGCCTAGTGACCGTTGGGGAAAGTCTGTATATGGTCTAGTGGAACAAGGCCAAGGCACAGACGTGCCTGGTAGCCGTGTGGTATTTGGCAGAATCGACCACGGCCAGAGTACACGGGTGTGCTTGGTGGCCGTGGAACATAAGTCAGTTTCAACCACGGGGAGGATACGCGGGTGTGTCTCGTAGCCGTGGGTGGGGCACGACCTACCCCCCACGAGCGTGTCTCCCCTGTATTATAGATAAGTTTTCAATTTTTCATGAAACTTTGTACGTGTTTCGTTTTAGTCCGATTCGGATTATAAGCATGCTTAGGGTCTCGATGACTCACTTAAAGGACATTATGTGTATGATAGATGAATGAAATGCATGAAATGTTATAAATGTTTTCGATCTGTCCGATAATGCCTTTGACCCTATTCTGTCGACGATTTTGGGTTAGGGTTGTTACATTTATTTGGTATCAGAGCTAAAATTTAGTCGATTCTCAGACTAACATAGCATGTCAAAGTCTAGCTATACATGCCATATATCTAAATTGTGATAGCGTGATGAATCCTGGTGTGTAAAATGTGATTTTCATATAGTAATGGATCCCGAAAGAGCCACAGCCGACGACGTAGAAAGTAATGCGCAAGGGTTAGCGCCTACTTTTGCGCAAGGGTTAGCGCCCTCTGATTCAAGACCGACTACGAGCGGACATGAGGGAGAAGCTAAACAAGCTTTCTGCCAGTTGATGAGTGAGTGGTTCACTGAATTTGTGAGAAATAACCAGGCTATTTTGCAACCACCGCCCCCGATTAACCTCCCTCAGACATCTACTATACTTTCAACTATGAATCTGAATCTGATAAACAAGCCTCTAGTTGACAAAATTCGTAGGTATGAGGCTTGAGAGTTTAAGGCTACTAATGATGATAATATCAAGAAAGCCGATTCTGAAGTTCGTAATGATAGAAAAAGATCGATGAGTAATTTTTCTCAACCTTTGATGAAGAAATATAGATATGCAAGCAATAGATTAAATGTTTAAATCTGACATTCGAGTAGAGATCGTGTGAGACCAAATGTTGGTCTGAGAACTCAAACTCCAATTGAATCAAATGATGGAAGTACTAAAAGCAACAAACCTGAGTGAGATAGTGTGGAAGATGATATGTAGGAAAATGTTGGGGCAAGTATAACAATAGAGTTTGTTATAAACGTGGATCACAAAATCACTTCATTCGAGATTGCCCAAAGATGGCGAGTGTTGAAAATGTCAGATCCGAGCGACTCAAGTGTAAGCATTGTGGTAAATGACATTCGGGGAATTGTAGATTGAATAATCAAGCTTGCTTCAAATGTGGATCGTTGGATCATTTTATTCGAGACTGCCCAGAGTCTGTTGAATAAGAGACTACTCAAGATCTGAGATTAGATAACGCCCTAGAGAGAAATAGACCTTTTCAAAATACAAGAAATGTCAGTAATAGTTAGAGGTCTACGAGGGATACTGATGCAAAATCTGAATTTATAGAGCCAACTAGAGCGTATGCTACTCGAGCTTATGAGGAAACCTCATCTTTAGATATTATTACGGGTACATTTACTCTTTATGATACTTTTGTGGTTGTATTGATAAACCCTGGTTTACTCATTCGTATATATATATATATATATACATGAATTTAGTATTCAGTAAGACTTTGCCTGTAGAGTCTACTGAGTTTGTTATAAAAAAGTATTGAACCCTTTACATAAAAGTGTCTTGGTCGACAAAGTATGCAAGAATTGTCCGTTAATGTTTCGAGATATCTATTTCCTAGCTGATTTGATGCTTTTTCCATTTGATGAGTTGATATCATTCTGGGTATGGACCGGTTAACATTGCGTGATGTTGTTATAAACAGAAAATGAATACTATTGATTTAAGATGTCCAAATGATAAAATTACACGGGTTGAATCTAATGATTTGAATGGATTGTTTGCCATGATATCTGTGTTGAAAGTTCAAAGCTATGTGAAAATAGGATATGAGGCATATTTTGCTTATGTGATTAATTCAAAAGTGTATGAAAAGAAAATTTAATCAGTGCCAGTTGTTTGTGAGTTTTCTGATGTATTCCCTGAAGAATTACCGGGTTTGCCTTCGATACGTAAAGTTGAATTTAGTATTGAGTTATTTCCTGATACTACAACTATTTCAATAGCCCCGTATAGTATGGCACCAACAGAGTTGAAAGGATTAAAGTCATAGTTGCAAGAATTAACTGATAGAGGGTTTACTAGATTGAGTTTTTTGTCTTGAGGTGCTCCTATTTTGTTTGTGAAAAAAAAAGATGGCATGATGAGGATGTGTATCGATTATCGTCAGTTGAATAAGGTGACAATAAAGAATAAATATTCGTTGCCCAGAATTGATGACTTATTAGATCAACTAAAAAGGAGCTACTGTATTATGATCTGAGGTAACATTGTTGGTGGTCTGGAATGAAATGAGACATATCTAACTTTGTGTTAAAATGTTTAGTCTGTCAAAAAGTGTAAGCTAAACATCAAATTCTGTCTGGTTGTTACAACCGATTCTAATTCCTGAATGGAAATGGGATAGAGTGACAATGGATTTTGTTTTGGTTTACCCCAGACTCTGAGAAAGAAAGATATGATTTGGGTCATAGTTGATCGATTGATGAAAACTGCCTATTTTATTCTGGTAAGATCTGATTATTCACTTGACAAATTAGCCGAGCTTTATATTTTGAGATTGTGAGATTACAAGGGGTGCCACTATCTATTGTGTCAGATAGAGATCCGAGGTTTACATCGAGATTCTGGAAGAAATTACAAGAAGCTTTGGGCACAAAATTACACTTCAGTACAACTTTTTATCCGCAGATAGATGGTCAGTCAGAACGAATTATTCAGATTCTTGAAGATATGTTAAGATGTTGTATACTTGAGTTTAACGGTACGTGCGAATAGTATTTGCCATTGATTGAATTCACCTACAATAATAGTTTTCAAACGAGCATCAAAATGGCATCACATGAAGCATTGTACGGACGTAAATGTCGTACAACTCTGTATTGGACCGAGCTTAGTAAGAATAAGTTACACGGAGTTGATTTGATAAAGGATTCAGAACAGAAAGTGAAATTGATCCGAGATTGTTTGATAGCAGCATATGATCGTCAGAAGTCTTATGCGGACTTGAAATGAAAAGATATAGAATTTGAGATCGGCGACAAAGTATTTCTAAAAGTATCTCCATGGAAAAAAGTGCTTCGATTCGGACGTAAAGGGAAATTGAGTCCGAGATTCATCGGACCGTATGAGATCATTAAGCAAGTTGGACCTGTTGCATATAGATTAAGGTTGCCCTCTGAGTTCTAGATACACAATGTATTTCATGTCTCGAGGCTCCATAAATATAGATCCGATCCGTCACATGTGATTGCCCCATCTAAAATTCAAAATTCGATCAGATATGACATATGAAAAGGAACCGATCTGTATATTAGCTAGTGAAGTGAAAGAGTTGAGAAATAAGAAAATTCCATTAGTGAAAGTATTATGGAATCGGCATGGAATTGAAGAGGCTACATGGGAGCATGAAGATTCAGTGAGAAAATAATATCCGCTCATTTAAGCAGTAACATTTTCGAGGACAAAATCCTAAGGGAGAATTATAATGATTTGATTTATACCTAGTCGAAGCGTGGTTTTGGGACCACAAATCTGAGTTCGTATAATATTTTTAATATTATTTTCTATGTAGTTGATATGTGATTAATCATGTGGTGAATTTTCGTAAGTAAATTTATCTGTTAGTGTGTTTAATTTGAGCAAAATGATGGAATTGCATTAAATGTGAAAGTTGCTTGCTATTTGTTGAAGTACCATTGGGTTGTGGCTTTGTAAAGGTGAAGGCCTTATATGGAAATTAAGCCAACCCTATGGATAGTGGACGACAATGAATGGTGATTTATATATATTATATGTTTATTACATTTACTTTAATAGTTAAAGTTATTATATCTATTTTATAAGTTATATTAATATTTTTATAAAACAAGATTTTATAAGTGGTCTCATTTTATCATCTTCTTGCCGAAACCATAAAAGAAAAAGAAAGAAAATTTGGCTAAGGCTTTTGGCACTTACAAGCCAAAATTAAGGTGAGTTTTGTCTTCGATTTTTGATAATTTCTACATTTTTGTGATTGTCGCTTGTGTACTATCAAGCCCATGTCTCAATTTTGTGTATTAATGATGTTTGTGGAAAATTCCATTGATGCTATGTTGAGCTTTGTGATGTTTTATGGTGTTAAATGAAAGATATGAGCTAGATGAACATCATTTGTTCTTGAATTTTTGATGAATTTAGCTAATTAGGGCTAAATTGAGAAAAAAATTGAGGGACTAATTTGTGAATTTGATGAAAAATGTGGGCTTGTATGTGATGTATATGTATTCGGCTAAGTAGGTGTATGTGTGGATTTTGTGAATTTGATGTTTTGAGAAAATGGACTAAATTGATAAAGTGTGCATATATAAGGGTTAATTTGCAAATAGACCTAAATGTGTGGCCATGGATTGAATTGTATGAATTAGTGAATAAAAGGGTTAATTCTGAATATGTTTAGATCAAGAATCGAAGAAAACGAACTTAGATCGCGGGAAAGCAAAAGTAAACGAGTAGCCGTTTCTATTCTGATAAACCGAATCCGAGGTAAGTCATTATGCAAATAAATGTATTTGTATTGAAATATGTATGTTTATGTGATTAGTGATAACGATGAATGTTTACGAGATGATGCGGGCATGAATTTTGAGTTAAGATCAATATAGTGACAATGTCCGAGAAGTCCCGTACGAACCTAGGGATAAATAGGATTAACTATGTTATGACATATGTATCTGTTTTGTTATTATGTGTAAGACCTTATTTGGGACAGTGGCATCGATATCTGGTTACGTGTAAGACCCTGTCTAGGACAGTGGCATCGATATCTAATTACGTGTAAGACCACATGCGGTTCGATCGCATCGATATCGATTATGTGTAAGACCACATGGGAGAGGCATCGATATCGATTACATGTAAGACCTATGCGGGATAGTGGCATCGATATTTGATTACGTGTAAGACTCTGTCTGGGACAGTGGCATCGATATATGTTTACGTAGGACCTTGTCTGGGACAGTGGCATCGATATATGATTATGTGTAAGAGCCTGGCTGGGACAGAGGCATCGGTATATGATTACATGTAAGACCCTGTCTGGGACAGAGGCATCGATATTTGATTACGTGTAAGACCCTATCTAGGACAGTGGCATCGATATTTGATAATGTGTAAGACCCTGTCTGGGACAATGGCATCGATATCTGATTGCATATAAGACCCTGTTTGGGATAGTGGCATCGATATCTGATTACATGTAAGACCCTGTCTAAGATAGAGGCATCGATATCTGATTACGTGTAAGACCCTGTCTAGGGTAGTGGCATCGATATCTGATTATGGGTAAGACCCTATCTGGGACAGAGGCATCGATATTTGATTACGTGTAAGACCCTGTCTGGGACATTAGCATTGATATTTGATTACGTGTAAGACCCTGTTTGGGACAGTGGCATCGCCATCCGACTACATGTAAGACCACGTCTAGGATGATGGCATTGTATAATTATTCTAAATTTCTGAGTATCTTATTAGATTCTGAATTGTTCAATGAGTAAATCTGAGATATGATCAATTACGAGAATGTATGTTTGTTTATGATACATTTGGTATGTACAATAAGTGTGTATAACGGTAAGTACCTATATGACTTTGAATTGAAGAAAAGTATGATTGAATATGAGAACAAGAATGGGATACAAGAACGTTTAAGAAAGAGTTGTATATATATATACACTTATCATTCTTGTATGAATGTATGTGGCAGTTGTGTCCAAGTATATGAACCAAAGCATTATGTGATAGTTTGCTAAGTAAATGTTATGTGTCAATGTACTTTATGCATATATGCCATTATGCTAGGTTTATTTGTATTATGACTTATTAAGCTTTTGGAAAGCTTACTCTGTGTGTGTTTTCCTCTATTTTATAGGTCGTTAAAGCTACTGAAGGCTCGGGACCATCAAGGATCGTCATCACATTACTAAAATCATTTTGGTACACTTTGGAATGTATATAACTAGATATGGCATGTAAAGGCTAGTTTTTATATAAGTTGATATATAAACTTGGTCATGAGATGTGGCTAATTAATGGTTCATATTTTACCTTGATGAATGTGGTATGTGTAAGTTTTTTTATATGGTTAGTTGATACATGAAATGGTTATTTTGAGTAATGAAGTATGCTTGTGATGTGATGAGCTTTAGTCTTGTATTTTGGCATAGTTGGAATTGGTATTGAATGTATAGATTGAATAGTCAATTTGGTATGTTTTTGGTTGCCATATATGCATGATATGTGATGGAAAATGTTGCTTGTAGGTATGACCCAATTTGGGTGGCATTTTGGTCTTGCAATGACCTATAATGTCACACGGGCGTGCATAGTGACCATGGGGGAAAGTCTATGTATGGTCTAGTGGAACACAACTAAGGCACATGGACATGCCTGGTAGCCGTGTGGTATTTGGCAGAATCAACCACGACCAGAGTACACGGGCGTGCTTGGTGGCCGTGGAACATAAGTCAGTTTCGACCACGGGGAGGACACACGGGTGTGTCTTGTAGCCGTGGGTAGGGCACTGCCTACCCCCACGAGCGTGTCTCCCCTGTATTATAGATAAGTTTTTAATTTTCCATGAAACTTTGTACATGTTTTGTTTTAATCTCGATTCAGATTATAAGCATGCTTAGGGTCTCGATGACTCACTTAAAGGACATTATATGTATGATAGATGAATGAAATGCATGAAATGTTATAAATGTTTTTGATCTATCTGGTAATGCCTTTGACCTTATTTCGGTGATGGTTTCGAGTTAGGGTCATTACAATGCTTACCATGACAGAGTATGCTAATCTATATGATTAAGTGATACAGGTACCTCGTTTACTTTACGAGCATGAGACTAGTAAGTGTCATGAAATATATAAGAATCAGTATGAGCAAGTAAGCTTAAATAGCTGAAATTTATGATGCTATTGTATATGCCAAATGGTTTATGTTAACTAAGTATGTTGCTTTGTGCATTATATGCAAACTTACTAAGCTAAATGCTTACGTCTTTAATTCTTTCTTTCCATCTAGTTCCACCGAGCTAATCTCGTAGATCATCGTCATCAAAGCTCGAAGCACACTATCAGTCGCTATTTGGTATAGCCAAGCTATTTATATTAAGTATGGCATATATAGGAAGTATTTCATTTTTAGAATATGTCTTAAAAAGGGAAAATGTATGGGCCATCAAATCTATTATCATTTTGTATATGACTAAGTGATTGGCAAAAATTGACTAAGTATGTATGTTTATTGATATCAATGAAGCATCTAGTATTGTTCATGAAAGATGTAGTATTTGAGTTGTTGAACTGAGTATGAGATTGATCTTGATTTCAGGGTGGTATGCCCACAAGGATAGACACAAGGGCCTGTGTCTAGGCCGTGTGTTCCCTGCATGTTAGTGTCTTAAATTAGAATAGACTACGGGTAAATCCCACGGCCGTTTGTTTAGGCCATGTGTTACACACGGTCAGAACATGGGCGTGTGCCCCAGGCCATGTGAATAAGTCAGTATATTAAGGTATAGCACACGGTCTAAGTCCACGGGCGTGTCAAGGCCGTGTGAAATTAGTTAATGTCAACCACGGTTAGAAGACACGGGCATGTCTTAGGGGTACACTGGCGTGTCCCAAGCCACATGGGCTTGTGACCCCTGTTTCGAGGAAAAGTTCCCGTTTAAATTTGAAAGTTCTTGGATATGGGTTTAAGGCCTCATAGGCCCATGAAATGTACGTTTTGTCTAAGAAAGAAGAGTTTCTATTTCGGAACAAAATTTTACAGCTCATAGGGACATGTTTAAGTGAGTTCAAGTATAGTAATGTCTTGTATCCAGTCTTAGCCTTGAACTCGAGTATGGGGTGTTACATGTTGAGCCCACACATGTCTTGATATTACTATGGAATATATGACTAACAAGGGAAATGAGTGTAACAGCCCATTTTTAGTCAAATTGGAACAGTGGTTTTGGGACCACAAATCCGAGGTCAAAATATTTATTTTATTATTATTTTAATGTTTACAGCATGGTTGAATGATTGTGTGAAAATTTCGTTAAGTAATTTTATCGTTTGAATGGTCAGATTGATAAAAAGGACTAAATCGCGTAAAGTGCAAAATTGATGTTCTATTAGCTAAAGGTGCCTAATAGCTATATAACTTAAAAGAAGTCCTTATTTGTAATTAAACCATTTTTACATTGGGTGGACATTTATGGGCATAATATGAACGTTTTTAATGGTTTATGAATAAGGTTAAAAATGCAAATTAGTGAATAAGGTTAATACATTAAAACAAAACGAAATTTTTTATCATCTTTTATCACCTTCTTCACCGAATATTAAGAGAAGAGAAGCTATTTTCTTAGGGTTCTTTCGACCATGCTATTTTGACTCAATTAGGTAGGATTTTTGCTTGGTTTTTAATGATTTTTATGTTTTTGTAATCGTTGCATCTAGTACTAGCTAGCCCAGGGACTAATTTACAAAATTTTTAAAGATTTATCATGTTGCCATTGTTGAATGCTTGAGTAATTTGATGAGTTATGATAGATTTGGAAAGTTAAATGTTAGATTAATAGCTTTTGTAAAGTGATTTTTGACAAAAATGTCAAAAAGGGATTAAATTGAGAAAATGTGAAATGTGGTGCTTAAAAGTGTCAATAAATTAAAGATATGGGATACTAGTAACATGTATTAAATTTGGCTAAGCATGGGTTAGTACTAAATTGTATGATTTTGTGATTTTATGCAATAAGAACTAAATTGTGAAAAATGTGAAAGCTTAGGGGCAAATGAGTAAAAGAGCTCTAATGTGTGTTTTGGACAAAATTGAATAAATAGTTGATGAAATAAGCTGATTTTGATTACCTATAGATCAATAAAAGAGGAATTTAGACTTAGATCGGGGAAAAACTCAAAGTAATTGAATAGTCAATCCGTTTCATCATTTCCGTACACGAGTCAAGTTCGTATAATTGAACTTGAATGTGTGATTATTCAATTGATTGATGGTATTGAGATTTTATTTATTCTATGGCTAAATGTGATGAATTTAATTTAAATATACTGTTTAAGTGGACGAGTTACTGAATAAGACTATAGCTAGGATATGGCAAATCAAATAATAAGACCATAATCGGGTTATGGCATGTGAATGTAAGACCACAGCAGGGCCTTGGCAATGTATGAGTAAGACCATAGTTGGACTATGGCAACAAAAAATCGACATACTTATATCATAAGCATTTAAAATTTGAAGTGATTTGATAAGCGAATTGGTGAGAATAGATATGTATCAGTACAAATATGTACAAAAAACTATTCAATTGATGAATTAAAAGAAGATGAGAACTTATGAGTTACTTTGTGGTTAAAATTTATGTTATCTATTTGGAATTGTTAATGAATGATGTTGACTATTTCATATTTACATACGAACGTACTAAGCTTTATAGCTTACTTTGATTATTTTCTTTTATGTTTTATAGTATATCAAAGCTAGCTCGGAATCAAGGATTTTCAGATACTTCATTGCACTATCGGACATCTATTTTAGTACTTTTGAGTTGTGTATATATGACATATGGCATGTATAGGCTTGAGTCATTTTGGTATGTTTGATGAATATGTATTTTGGGCCATTTAACTTGGCTTGTGTTGATGATTTTGTTAACGTATAAAGATGTGTAAATGGATTTGTTTTGAGTTAGGTAATTGACCTATAATGAATGAATGAGGTTGAATTGATAATGCGTATTTGGATTGTTTTATTAAATGAATCATACATGTGAATTATGTCTAGTAAAGAAATTTGAGTTGATAGGTATTTGAATAGGTAAATGGCATTGAATTGAGTATTGAAATGGTTGAAATGGATATAGTATCATTGTGTATTGGTTGATGACTTTTGGTTGCATATTTGTGTCTTAAATTGGTACCAATTGAGCTTGTATAGGTATGTGCAAAATGGGTGGTAAAATGGCTTGGTAAATAGCCTATTTTTGTTCACACGGGCATAGACATGGGCGTGTGTCTCAGCCGTGTATGACACATGGTCATGTTACACGGCCATGTGTCCCCTAGTGTTGAATTTAAAATGAAGTCAGTATGCTCCACACGATCTCACACATGGGCGTGTGATCGGCCGTGTGGTACAAGTCAGTATACCCCCTAAATGGCACATGGTCTAGCACACGGGCATGTGACTTAGCCATGTTACATAATTTTGTATATCCTACAGGTTTGGCATCGCCTGATACATGGTTTGGCACATGGGCATGTGCGGTCACTTCGAAAGGCACACGGGCTTGAGGTTGGCCGTGTGACCCAAGTCAGTATGTACCCCCGTTTTCACACGACCTGTGACACGGGCATGTCTGGTGGCCATGTGAGACACACGGCCTGGCCACACGGGCATGTGTCCTCTGTATGAAGAAAACATTTTCTAAGTTTCACAAAAATTTCCTGAGCTATCGGTTTAGTCCCAAACCATTTCTAATGCATGTTTAAGGCCTTGTAGGCTAAATTAAAGGATGCTATCATTAGTTGTGATTGAATTGTATTTGACAAGATAAATTGTATATGAAATGTGTGTTTATAAGTGTTGTAAGTCTGGTAATGCTCCGTAACCCTATTCCAACATTGAATACAGGTGATGGGTGTTATAATGAGGATGTGTGTAGGGTTTGAGTTCAAAGTGGTTGATTATACCTTACTTAGTTACCTCAAATAGGTTTTATGGTAACTTAAGTACCATGTTATACGAACATACTAAGCATTTTATGCTTATCCTGTTTTATTTTCCCCTATTTTAGAGTAAATCAAAAGCTCATTGGATTGGAAGCTCGGAGGAGATCACTCACATTGTCCATCGGCCCATGTCGGTATAGTATGGTAATTCAATGGCGGTTGTAATGGCATGTATAGGATATGTTGGCCATATTTGCATGTAAACATAAACGATGCTTATAATCTAGCCATTAGAATAGCTAGTAATGATTGTTTTGATATACTTGTAATGTCATATTATGTTAGCCCCATATATGTTAAGTAGTTTATCAAATTATGTCTAACATGAGGACATAACCAAGGTAAGATTGTAAACATGTATGCATAAAATGATATGCTGTGATGATGGATGGAATATACTTGAATAAAATGCTTGGATTTGTTGGGTTATGACTGCAAGATGTGGGGTAGGATTATGGCAAAGATTTGGTGAGAAATGAAACTAGGAATGGATTTATTTTGTCCATACGAGCAGACACCCAGGCATGTGTTTAGGCCGTGTGTGACACATGGCCTGGTAACATGGCATGTGGTTAGGCTGTGTGTCCCTTGCACCTTAATTTTGATGAATAGAATGTTCAGAATTGAGCACACGAGAGTGTGTTTCAGCTGTGTGTGCCACACGGTCTAGAACACGGGCATATGTCTTGGCCGTGTGAAACCTGCACTTAATTCGAATTGAATTAATTAACCACATGACCTAGCACACGAGAGTGTGGCATGGCCGTGTGGCATAAGTCAGAGAGCTACCTAGTTTTGAAGACGGCCTGCAACACGGGCGTGTCCCAAGGTCACACGAGCATGTCCCATAGACCACACGGGCGTGTGAGCCCTGCACTTGGGAAAATTTTGGAATTTCGTGAAAAATTCCTTGAGTTCTTGATTTAGTCCCGAATTGATTCTAATGTTCGTATTGGGCCTCGAGGGTCCATTTAAGGGACATTATGAATGACCTCGATGAGTGAATAGTAATTTACTTAAATTAACCGATAAATGTTTTGAATGTTTTGGTAACGCTCTGAAACCCTATTTTAGCGATGGATACAAGTTAAGGGTGTTACAGGCTTCTGATAGGCAGAATTCCTATGTAGATTTGAATAGGAGGGCATTGATTTTTCTATGGGGTGTGTGTGTTCTTTATGGTATCTCCTTGGAAGAAGGTTTTACGGTTTGGTCATTAGGGAAAATTGAGCCTTAGGTTCATTATGCTGTATCGAATTTTGAAGCGTGTGGGACTGGTTTCTTACCAGTTTGAGTTACATCCAGAGTTAGATCCTATCCATGATGTGTTTCACGTCTCCACGTTGAGACAGTATTAGTCGGACCCATCTCATATTGTTCCTATTGAGGAGATCGAGGTTAGACCAGATTTGACTTTTGAGGAGAAGTCGGTTCAGATTCTGGATTGGGATGTGAAAGTTTTGAGGAGGAAGTTTATTTCGTTAGTGAAGGTTCTGTGGCAGAATCATGGCACTGAAGAAGCCACGTGGAAACTTGAGGACTCGATTTGTCAATAGTATCCACATTTATTTGAATCAAGTAAATTTCTAGGTTAAAATTTCTTTTAGGGGGTAGAGTTATAACACCTTGACTTATAAAACTCTTATTTTTACTAATTTTATCATTATCAATTGTCTGCTTTAATGGTTAAGTGATGTGGGTTTGTGTTTAGGGTCTTGGGTTTAAGTCTCACTTCTAGGAATTCTGTTATTTTTGTTCTAGCCTTGTCCTTAATGGCTTGACTTAGATCATATTCTTGGTCAATTCATATCAAAATGAGACTGTTGGTTTAAGTGGTAAGTGTTAGCTTGCCCTGGGGTCTTGTGTTCGATTCCCCGAGTGAGTGTTTGGCAATAATTTTTGCTTCTGTGTGTATGCCAGTAGTGTAGTAGAGGTTTGGTGGAATTAAAATTCTGTGGTAGTGGATGAGAGTTAGTGGGTCGGTTTTGGTGGGATTTGTTAGTTAGTGGGATAGTGGGGAGTTGGGATATTATTTGATTTAATTTTTAGAATTTTAATTTAATTCTTTTTCCCAATATTCCTTTCTTCCCAACGTTTGTTTTTCTCTTTTTTTTCTTTTCTCTTCCAATTATTTTTTTTTGCTTCTTCCTTGATTCTATTCACAAATCTTTCATTCAAATCGCTGTGTTTCAAATTCCCGATGTTCTTCATTCGGCTTGGTAAGTAGGGTTTTGCTTACCTTTAGCTTTCGATTTTTATAATTCTATTTTAGGATCTTCCTTTTTGAGATGGCTAATGGTGTTGTAGTTTGAGGAATTTAATTTTTGTGAATGTGTTGTGTAGGATAAGATTGTGGAGCAGTGGATTTCGCTTCAACGGCCTAACTCATGTGTGTCATTGTGTTTGTTGGCGGTAAGTTCGTGTGTATTGTTCAATTTTGGGAGGTTAAGTTCGGTTTAGTCTTGTTGAATTCGTAACCCATTTGCTAAATTAGTTGTTGGGATACTATTTTTAGGTTTCGGAGGTTTTGAGGTTATTTTTGCATCGAAATCGAGCCAAGTGTTTAACGAAAATGAGAGAAAAAGGTGATCAATGAAAGCCAAAAATAAGGTTTGTGGATGCCACATGGCTGTGCCATTTTGGGCCGTGTGGGCCCATATTCTAGAATTTTTCCCTAGGGTCGTTCACGTCATTCCAATTGACTGTAGGCCTTTCGTAGAGTCGGTATGTGTGGTATAAGTCGTAAAGCATGAAATCTGCCTCTCTGTTAGATTGAAATTGATGAAATAACATCTACGTGAGTATTATGCAATATGATATATATGAGTTGTTATGTATGTAAGAGCATGTTTAGCACTTGATATACGAGCATGCATGTGATATACGTTCTGGTATCTGTACTCTGTTATATTTGATATTTTGTCTGTATCTGGCTATCGGGTGGGATTCATATTATGAGTTGGAAGTGTTCCGTGTAAGGCGACATCTTGCCAATATACTGGCAGCATTGCTGCGACTATTCTGAAAAGTGTCATATAGACACTATATAGTGTCTAGGGCTGGTTGGGTGTTTTATACCCTATGTGGTGTGTTGGGAATGTCAGAGCTGGTGTGTAGAGGATAGGGCTAGGACTATGCATATCTGTTTCTCTACGATTTTATATGATACTGATTCTGTGAAAATTCTATTTCAATATTTGTTCTGTCTATGGTTAAAATTTGAACGGTGTTTACATTTGCGTTGCACACTGAGTTATAAAACTCATTCTCTGTTTGTCTTTTCTAATCAGGTAACCCTCACACTAAAGCGGGTCAAAGCGACGGAAACTAAGACGTGACCACTTTTCCGTAAAACTGCACTTTCATAAAAAAATTGCTTAATTTTCAGGCTTTTGAGAGTTTTGTAGTTTTGGGACTCTTTGAACTTTTTGGAACTATTTTTGTAACACCCCTTACCCGTATTCGAAATCGAAATGGGTTTGAGGCATTACCTAACTTATCTTCGCTAAAACGTATCACAATGAGCTATTGTAACATCCTGGAACTGGGCCTAGTAGGATTGGGCCAATGGGCCTTAGGGGTAGTAGCATTTAAAATTTTTGAGATCAAGAGAATGGTACTAAGGCAAGTTGGACCAATTATGTGAGTGATTTTGGAAGGTTAGGGGGCTATTATGAAGTCTCGGGTTAAAGTTAGGCTATAGGAAAAATTTTGGATTTAGGTGAAAAAAAAACCCTGGGAGTTGGTAGGTAGGCTTTAAGAATAAAATGTGGGGAAAAATGACAAGTGGAGTGTGTGGTGTAGTGGCAAAGCAATGCCACATAAAAGGCAAGGGGGTGATGCCACAAGGAAGGAAGGAGGTCCAAGGTTTAAGTCTTGGTGCTTGCATTTTAGTTTTCTTTTTAAATGGATTTTTGAATTTGGCCATAGGACTTATATGTAGTTGCGCATGATTTTAGAAACAAGGAGCTAGTTGGTAAAGTGGCTAGCGGCGTGGATTATGCTATAGGGGAACCTGGGTTCGAATCTCATGACAAGAAAGAGAGTATTTATTTTGCTAAGATGGGGCGGCAAGAGTTTGAGTCGGATTTAAACTCTGCTAGGATCCCACATTGGAAAGATGCAAAGAAGGAAGGTGAGAAGCTAGCTATATGAAGAGCATTCTAGGAGGAGAGAAAAGATACCTTGGTAGGCATTGGGCATAGGAGCTTTGGGAGCGCGGTTTAGCAGCTTCAGAATTCCTATCAGGTGTGTACTCTCTTTACTATAGTTGTAGAGCGGCAAATACTGGTAAGCCGGTCACACGACAATGGTAGCCACACAAGCGTGCGAGCGCATGTGTGGGGCTTCAACGCGATAGTTGAGGCCATCAGTAGTGTTCTTGTGGGTGTGGGCTATAACATCCTGATTTAGGGGGTTGTTTGCAATTTAATTATTTGCATGTGCTTGCTTGAAAAGAAATGAATACTATGATTGCTAGGCATGTTCTAGGGTCTAGAAATAACCTCGGGCTAGGCCTGAATTAGGGCTAGAAGTTTTTTTTTTGGCACTTGAGAAGATGAAGCTAGGTGAATGAGGCCTTAAAAATTATTTGGAGCGAAGCATGACACGAGAGATCATGTGATAAGGTGGCTTGGGACGCAACCTTAAGGGCTTGGAAGGTGGCGTCAAAGGGGAGCTTCAAGGGAAGAGGTTCGAATCTTGGTAGGCTCAAGGGGGTGTATTTTATTTTTGGGCTTTTTGGGCGTTAAAGAAAGGGGCTAAGTTAAGGAGGCTTTAAAAGATTTTGTGGGTGAGGTTGGACATGAAAGTCGGTTTGGTAGAGTGGCTTGGGGCGCCACTAAGAGCCATGGTGAATGTCGCCCAAGTAAGGGGAAGGAGGACTCAAGTTCGAGTCACGAGGATAGCATAAGGTTTTTTTTTTCTTTTATTTTTGCAAATTGGCGCCATGAAGAGGGAAGAGTTGGACGACAATTGGGACTTTGGAAAGGATGGGATAAGCCTTTATTTTTGATAATTTCGGCTAAAAAGGGATAGAAGATAGGTGTTGTTTTAAATTAATTAAAAGGGTGATAATCAAGATAAGATTTATCACAATAGGAAGCAATGGCCGATTATAGGATTCATTAGAGTAGTATTTTCGGTTTTGAAAGGTGATTAAGGAGTGTATGCCGATTTTTAGTAAAGAGAATTCTTTTTGGTGCCTTGCCGAAATTCTTCTCATCTTTCTTTGGAAACTTTGATTTTATATTTCTTCCAAATAAGGTGGTAGCCGAACCTCATAGCCATTCTCTACTCTCTTTCTCATCACCATTTGAGTGCCTTCGGTCACAAATTGCTACAACCGTTTCTTCGTAGAGGGTGATTCTGGGAAGTAATCGTTGTGGTAAGCCAAGAGTGGTAAGTGCTCCTATTTGGTATTCGTTTCTTCTACTTTTCTATTGTTATGCCGAAAGCTTGGGTTAGGCCTTGGTAGGGTTGGCCGAATAGGTGTGGGGCCTTAATAGTGTATCTTTTGTGTGTAGTCGACGCTAAGGGGCTTTGAAGGTGCCTATCGGGATTTGATTCTCCAAGGTAAGGCACATATACTATTCGGCCAAGGGCCTTGATTATGTATAAGTGTGCAAGCCGATTCTAACAAGTGTTTTGGTAGGGATCTCGACAAGTCAAGTGACAATTTTGGGATTTCGGTAAGTTTGGTAAGTGATTAGTCATATTCGGCCAAAGGCCATTTTTGGTATCTAAAGTATAACCGATTGTGTGCCATGGATCTAGGGACTAATCGGCCAAGGCAAACAAAGGCTTCCGAGATTTTGATTTGCTTTGGTAAGTGATGGTAAGATTCGGCCTAGGGCCATATTTTGGTTATGAGCGCGATTAGTCCTTCGGGATCTTTAGTTTAGCCGAATGGCTATTAGATCTAAGAGTTTATGTGTTGGCCGATTTTAGAGGGAAACAACCTCTCGGGATTTTACTAGTATATTCGGGATTTGCTAGTCTCACGAGTAAACAGGTGTGTAAACTCTTACACACTTTATTAGCATAGACTGTTTATTATGTTGCTGTATAACCTCTCGTGTTGTAACTTTGCCTTGTGGGCATAAGCATGGATTCCGGGTAAGTCCCCTAGTACGTGATCTATGATGTATGTTTGTGTATGCCATCATATACGGTTGAATGCTATGCTATACATAAATGCATGATATATGGGATTATGATATTTGTTATGTAAGCATGATGATGGTGGGATTGATGAGAGGATGGGGATGATCTCTATGGACTGGCACCAGTGGTTTTGACCACAAGATGGGTTAGCCCCATCAGATTAATTGTGACTTCGGTCACCAGTGGTTTTGACCACACCGTTGATAAATTGTGACTAAGCCCCAGTGGTTTGGTTCCACCAGTGGTTTTGACCACATATTGATAAATTGTGACCTATGGTCATCAGTGGTTTTGACCTCATGATGGGTTAGCCCCATCACTTGATTTGTGACTCTAGTCACCAGTGGTTTTGACCACCAGTGGTTTTGACCACACGGGGTAGTTTAAGGAGTATGGATGGTTAGGTTGGGTTGCATGTTTGCATGTTATACTAATAATTTGTGTATGAGTTGCACTTCCGGGTTGGGGATTTATACACTGAGTCTTGGTGACTCACCCCTTCCTATATTATTTTGCAGATGAGTAGATCACGGAGATGGAGCCAGAGAGGACTCGAGGCGGCCATGCTTGTTCCTTGGATTTGGAATTTTATTTGATTCAGTTCAAGTTTATTTATTTTTTCTAAATGTTTTATTTGGGTTGTAATAAGGCCGCTAGTTTATGATTTTGGATGTTTACATAGTTGTTTTTACTTTACTTATACCACATTACAAATGAAACTATAAAATGTTAAGTGAATCGGTTAAAAGTAACATTTTCAAAATTAAGTAACTTCTACGAGTTTTCAAAAATGTTACCATCGGATAGCAAAATTCACCAAGTTAACAATAACTCTGATGAACTTTAAAATTTTAAATGATCAAATGTTTTCAAAGGGTTTTCAACACAACCATGTTTATAAAAAAAAACAATCCCTCCTGAGTTTTATCAAACACTGTTATATCAGAATTTTCAAAATTTTCACCAGAAAATCAAAATCTTTCAAACATTTTTACTCCGTGACATACCAGATCCGGTGAGGGCTCACGGGCCGAGTTTGAGGTGTTACATTTTTGGTATCAGAGCCCGGTTCAAAACTCGGCTGTGGGGGGCCCAAGGCCCAAAATGTTTTGTTTTTGTTAGTAGGCCTTATTGGAATGTTTTGGGAAACTGTTTATGGTTTGAACAGCATGGCACCTAGTCTCCGGCACCAATCCGCCCAGGTAAGTAATTCTATCTATTTCTGTGAATACTTGATAAGGGTAAATAGGTAACTTGGGAATGTAGAATAGAATGATAGGTACTTGAACTCTAGGACTAGCCTACCCCAACTACTATATAAGACTTAATCGCTTAATTAAACAAACCTATGTCTAGGTCGCTGAGTTAGGGTGTGGTAACCATGGCGCGCATGTTTAGGATTAGTATTCGGTGGGAGCTTGGTATTTAAGCAGTCCGCGTGACTCACCTCCTCTCCACTCGAATCCTACCTGGTGCGTAGCTTCGGTTCACCCTAACCAGGAGGACTTATTCATGGGCTAAACCCTAACTAAAACCCGAAAGGGAACTAGCCGTATTTTCATAAAAAAACCCTAGTTTTAAAAACTCTTAAAAAAAATTTTTATGTGTGAGAGCTATGGTTTTACAATATTTTTCTGAAAAAAAATTCTGATTTGTAGAATTACTAAAATACCCTTAGTGGTAAAATTACAAAAAACGCCCTTGGTTTATGAAATTCCGAAATACCCACAGTTTTAATCAAAAATTTCCATTACTTATAAAGTGCCCAAAAACCTTAATTTGCAAAATATCAAAAATATCATATTTTAGAAAATTACGAAATTGCCCCTAACCAACAAAGTTACCAAAATGACCCTGGTTTTCAAAATTTTTGCAACATCATCAACTTGGAAAACAAATTCTCAAAAAGAACCCTCATAGTTTTGCAACATTTGGAAATACCCGGAAACATCAAACTTTACAAAGTTACCCTGGTTTATTACCAAAATACCCCCGAGCTTCAAAATCACCGAAATACCTCTGAATTTCAAAATTTTTCAAAATACCCCGGGAATTTAAAAGTTCCAAAATACTTTTTGACAAAATCATCCGAGAACTTCTATTTTTGGAAAAATTACAAAAATACCCCTGTAGGTTAAAATTACGAAAATACCTCCGGGTAGTGAAATGTTGAAAATGCTCTACACGTTAGCTATGGTCTGTGAATGTTGTTTGTGTGATGGATGTACTTAGAACTAGGAGATAAGTCTGAAACTGGAACTATAGGTAGATTCGATTTTGGAAGAATCACTTTAAAAATTATTTCTCATAAAATTGCTCGTGGGTAAACAGTGAATAGTATAATTAATGCATAAAATTCTTAATCAGATAAACACGAACAAGAAGAATGAGTACAAGAGGTCGTGGACGTCCGTCCGCGTGGCCGTGGTAGGGGTCGGATGACATTGTTCGAGCCAATGAGGTGCAGTCATGGGTCTAGAAATGAGATGCGGATCTGCGTGGCGGCCGAGTTCAAGATCGGGCCGGTGGTAACGATGTAGTATCCCAAGTTGTACTACAGTATTGGAATGAGTTGCCGAGGCAAAGCGCAGTGGAGCCCGTAAATCTATGGTTGAGCGACTACGGACTAACGTAGCGAGAGGTGTTTAGAGGAGTTCTAGAGTGGCACCGGTCGATGGAGTATTGGTTGGAATCAACCGAGAGGATCATGGGTGACACGGATTTTACTGGTGAGAAGAAGTTGAAGGTATAATCTCCGCTTGGGATAAGTCATATCAGTGGTGGCTCACCGTAAGGGATGGAGCGATGGTGGAGGATCTCACGTGGGAATTCTTCAAAGCTATCTACCAAAAGAAATATATAGGAACTAGCTACGTGGATGCGCAGCGGAAGGCTTTCTTGAACCTGGTTCAGGGTAATAAGACAGTGGCGGAGTATGAGGCCGAATTTTTCCGATTGAGCAGATATGCTTATGGTATTGTGGGTACCGAGCATGAACGCTGTGTTAGATTCGAGGATGGGCTAAGAGATGGTGAGGATGATGATATCTCCACGGCAGAACGGAGTTATTTGTCCTAGTGGAGAAGTCTAAGGTTCTTGAAGGGTAAGACAACCGATTAGGCGAAATCGGGATAGGAATTGGAATAAGAGGAGCTCTGGATCTTCAATGTTTTCTGGTAATCAACAGAAGAGGACGAGGTATGGTGGGTCAAATCAAGCTACTAGGCCTGCTGCTGCTGCTAATCCTCAATGTCCGCCACGGTGTGCTCGATGTGGGAAGTCTCACACGGGAGAGTGTTGAAATGGTAATCGGGGATGCTTCGAATGTGGGTCCATGGAACATCGAGTTAGGGATTGTCTGAAAAAGGCAGCTAGGCTGAGGTCAGAGGGTCAGGATCGTGCACCGAATAGGAGGGATAACCAACAGCCACCGAGAGGTCGTGGCACAGGAAGAGGAGGTAATGGTGTTGGCAGAGGTTGTGGGGCATCGAGGGGAGGTACCGGTGGTACTGAGGCTAGGCAACCTGGTATGGTCTATGTCGTGAGGCGTCAGGAAGAGGGCGACGCACCGGGCGTCATAACTGGTATGTTTTTTATCTTTGGAATACCCTATAGTACCTTAATTGACATTGGCTCTACTCACTCGTACATTGCTAGTAGCGTAGTGAAAACTCGCACTTAGACTCGAGCTTACTTCTAGGAAGATGACCGTATTAAGCCCTCTAGGTCACTCAGAAGTAAGTAAACTCTATAGGAACGCACTGTAGAACTCCAAGGGTCGTGTTCTTGGTCGACTTGATGGAACTATCGTTTCGGGAGTTTGATCTAATCCTCGAGATGGATTGGCTAGTAAAGTATCAGGCTAGCCTGGATTACGCGGCTAAGCGCACGGTAATAAAGACCATGGAAGGTGATGAGGTGGTGATGATAGGTAAGAGGAGAGATTACCTATCTAATCTGGTTTCTGCGTTGAAGGTGGAAAAGATGGTTAGGAAAGGTTGTGAAGCATATGTAGTGCATGTCTGTGCTTTGGAAGCTAAGGGTGTAGCTGTGAGTGATGTCCGGACCGTAAGGGATTATGTTGATGTGTTTCTAGAGGAACTTCCAGGTCTACCTCCGGACCGTGAGGTTGAATTTGGCATAGACTTGTTACCCGGAATCGCGCCAGTATCTATAGCTCCGTATCAAATGGTGCCGAAAGAATTGGTAGAGTTGAAGGCTCAGATCTAGGAATTGTTGGATAGAGGGTTCATCCGGCCAAGTGTATCATCTTGGGGAGCTCCAGTGCTTTTTGTCAAGAAGAAGGATGGAACAATGAGGATGTGCATAGACTATCGACAGCTGAACAAGCTGGCAATAAAGAATAGGTATCCGCTACCCAGGATTGATGATTTGTTCGACCAACTCAAGGGTGCATCGGTGTTCTCTAAGATTGACCTTAGGTCAGGGTACCATCAACTTAGGGTGAAAGAGGCTGATATCCACAAGACAGCATTCCGTACTCGGTATGGGCACTACGAGTTTCTGGTAATGCCTTTTGGGTTGACGAATGCGCCAGCCGCGTTTATGGAAATGATGAACTGGGTTTTCCAACCCTATATGGATCGGTTCATCGTGGTATTCATAGATGACATTTTGGTGTACTCGAAGTCTGAGGAGGAGCATGACGCACATCTTCATGTGGTTCTGCAAGTCTTAAGGGAGAAACAGTTGTACGCCAAATTCAGCAAGTGTGAGTTTTGGCTTAAGGAGGTAACTTTTCTAGGACATGTTATTTCAGCCGAGGGAATCAGGGTGGATCCCCATAAGATTGAGGCAGTATTGGAGTGGAAACCACCCAAGTCGGTTATGAAAATTCAGAGTTTTCTGGGGTTGGCAGGATATTATAGGAGATTCGTAGAAAATTTCTCCTTAATTACAGCACCGTTGACTAAACTGCTGAGAAAAGGAGTTCTGTTTGAGTGGTCTGAGAAGCAGCAAGAGAGTTTCGATAAGCTGAAGAGGATCTTGACAGAAGCACCAGTCTTTATTCAGCCTGAGGCAGGAAAGAAATTCAATGTGTATTGTGATGCATCGCATGCTGGTTTAGGGTGTGTGTTGATGCAAGAAGGGAAGGTGGTCGCTTATGCGTCACGGCAGTTGAGGCTTCACAAAGCTAACTATCCGACACATGATTTGGAATTGGCTGCTATGGTTTTCGCCTTGAAGATTTGGAGGCACTATCTGTATGGGGAGAAGTCGGTAGTGTACACAGATCACAAGAGTCTGAAGTACCTCTTGACTCAGAAAGATTTAAACCTGAGGCAGCGGAGGTGGATTGAGTTGCTGAAGGACTACGACTGCTCAATCGAATACCATCCGGGCAAGGCTAATGTGGTAGCTGATGTATTGAGCCGAAAGGTGGTAGCGGATTTGCGAGTAATATTTGCTCACCTAAGTCTCTATGAGGATGAGAGCCTTTTGGCAGAATTGTAAGTGAAGCCGTCTTGGATTGATGAGGTCAAAGAAAGGCAGATGACCGACGAAGCTTTGAGTACTCGGAGGTTGCAAGTACAGAAGGGTGAGGCCGAAGGGTTCAGCTTGGGTAGTGATGGAGTGTTGTATTTTCAAGGGAGAGTATGTATGCCTAAGGATGATGATTTGAGGCAGCGAATTCTTAAAGAAGCTCATAGCAGTCCGTATGCTATGCTCCCGGGAAGCAGCAAGATGTATTGAGATTTAAGGGAGCAGTTTTGGTGGCCGGGTCTTAAGCGGGAAGTAACCAAGTTGGTGGGCAAGTGTCTGACATGCCAGCAAGTTAAGGCTGAGCATTAATTGCCATCGTATCGTTATTACGGTAGGTAAAGATCCCACAGTGGAAGTGGGAGGAGATTACTATAGATTTCGTAAGTGGGCTTCCCCACGCCCAAAGTAAGAAAGATGTAGTTTGGGTGATAGTAGACCGGTTGACCAAATCAGCCCATTTCATACCAGTAAGGGTTGACTACTCGCTTCAAAGGTTAGCCAAGTTGTATATCGCAGAGATAGTGCGGTTGCATGGAGTACCGGTGTCTATTATCTCAGATCGGGATCCCCGGTTCACGTCAAGATTCTGGAAGGCTTTACATCAAGAGTTAGGCACGAAGTTGAATTTCAGCACGGCTTTTCACCCGCAGTCTGATGGACAATCTGAGAGGGTTATCCAAGTGCTAGAAGATATGTTAAGGGGCTGTATTTTGGACTTCCGTGGTAGTTGGGAGGAGCACCTACCTTTGGGAGAGTTCGCTTATAACAATAGTTATCAAGCGAGTATTCAGATGGCACCGTATGAGGCGTCGTATGGTCAAAAATGACGTACTCCTACATGTTGGACGGGGCTAGGAGAGCGACAGATGTTGGGTCCAGAGTTAGTGGCGGAGACGGAGGATAAGGTTAGAGTAATTCAGGCTCGTCTTAAGGAGGCATCGGACAGGCAGAAATCCTATGTCGATCTTAAGCGCAGAGAGGTTGAATATGCAGTGGGTGATAAGGTCTTCTTGAAGGTATCACCTTGGAAGAAGGTACTGAGGCTTGGCCGAAAGGGCAAGCGAAGCCCTAGATTCATCGGACCATACACGATGTTCAAACATGTGGGACCGGTAGCTTACCAGCTTGAGTTGCCAGCAGAATTGAGCCAGATCTATGACGTCTTCCATGTTTCGATCTTGAGGCGCTATCGGTCAGATCCATCACACGTAGTGCCGATTGCAGAAATTGAGGTGAACTCAGACTTGTCTTTTGAGGAGGAGCCAGTACAAATCTTGGATCGAGATGTCAAGGTTTTAAGGAGGAAGTCAGTACCCTTGGTAAAAGTGCTATGGCGAAACCATGGTACGGAGGAGGCCACATGGAAACCCGAGGATGTGATGCAGCAGCAATACCCCCAACTCTTCTGATCTAGGTAATTTCGAGGCCGAAATTATTTTTAAGGGGGTAGAACTGTAACATCCTGATTTAGGGGGTTGTTTGCAATTTAATTATTTGCATGTGCTTGCTTGAAAAGAAATGAATACTATGATTGCTAGGCATGTTCTAGGGTCTAGAAATAACCTCGAGCTAGGCCTGACTTAGGGCTAGAAGTTTTTTTTGGCACTTGAGAAGAGGAAGCTAGGTGAATCAGGCCTTAAGAATTATTTGGAGCGAAGCATGACACGAGAGATCATGTGATAAGGTGGCTTGGGACGCAACCTTAAGGGCTTGGAAGGTGGCGTCAAAAGGGAGCTTCAAGGGAAGAGGTTCGAATCTTGGTAGGCTCAAGGGGGTGTATTTTATTTTTGGGCTTTTTGGGCATTGAAGAAAGGGGCTAAGTTAAGAAGGCTTTAAAAGATTTTGTGGGTGAGGTTGGACATGAAAGTCGGTTTGGTAGAGTGGCTTGGGGCGCCACTAAGGGCCATGGTGAATGCCGCCCAAGCAAGGGGGCGGAGGACTCAAGTTCGAGTCAAGAGGATAGTATAAGGTTTTTTTTTCTTTTATTTTTGCAAATTGGCGCCATGAAGAGGGAAGAGTTGGACGGCAATTGGGACTTTGGAAAGGATGGGATAAGCCTTTATTTTTGATAATTTCGGCTAAAAAGGGATAGAAGATAGGTGTTGTTTTAAATTAATTAAAAGGGTGATAATCAAGATAAGATTTATCACAGTAGGAAGCAGTGGCCGATTATAGGATTCATTAGAGTAGTATTTTCGATTTTGAAAGGTGATTAAGGAGTGTATGCCGATTTTTAGTAAAGAGAATTCTTTTTGGTGCCTTGCCGAAATTCTTCTCATCTTTCTTTGGAAACTTTGATTTTATATTTCTTCCAAATAAGGTGGTAGCCGAACCTCATAGCCATTCTCTACTCTCTTTCTCATCGCCATTTGAGTGCCTTCGGTCACAAATTGCTCCAACCGTTTCTTCGTAGAGGGTGATTCCGGGAAGTAATCGTTGTGGTAAGCCAAGAGTGGTAAGTGCTCCTATTTGGTATTCGGTTCCTCTACTTTTCTATTGTTATGCCGAAAGCTTGGGTTAGGCCTTGGTAGGGTTGGCTGAATAGGTGTGGGGCCTTAATAGTGTATCTTTTGTGTGTAGCCGATGCTAAGGGGCTTTGAAGGTACCTATCGGGATTTGATTCTCCAAGGTAAGGAACATATACTATTCGGCCAAGGGCCTTGATTATGTATAAGCGTGCAAGCCGATTCTAACAAGTATTTTGGTAGGGATCTCGACAAGTCAAGTGACAATTTCGGGATTTCGATGAGTTTGGTAAGTGATTAGTCATATTCGACCAAAGGCCATTTTTGGTATCTAAAGTATAACCGATTGTGTGCCATGGATCTAGGGACTAATCGGCCAAGGCAAACAAAGGCTTCCGGGATTTCAAATTGCTTTGGTAAGTGATGGTAAGATTCGGCCTAGGGCCATATTTTGGTTATGAGCGCGATTAGTCCTTCGGGATCTTTAGTTTAGCCGTATGGTTATTAGATCTAAGAGTTTATGTGTTGGCCGATTGTAAGGGGAAACAGCCTGTCGGGATTTCGCTAGTATATTCGGGATTTGCTAGTCTCACGAGTAAACAGGTGTGTAAACTCTTACACATTTTTTAGCATAGACTGTTTATTATGTTTCTGTATAACCTCTCGTGTTGTAACTTTGCCTTGTGGACATAAGCATGGATTCCGGGTAAGTCCCCTATTACGTGATCTATGATGTATGTTTGTGTATGCCATCATATGCGGTTGAATGCTATGCTATACATAAATGCATGATATATGGGGTTATGATATTTGTTATGTAAGCATGATGATGGTAGGATTGATGAGAGGAGGGGGATGATCTCTATGGATTTGTCACCGATGGGTTTGACCACAAGATGGGTTGGCCCCATCGATTAATTGTGACTTTGGTCACCGGTGGTTTTGACTACACCGTTGATAAATTGTGACTAAGTCCCGGTGGTTTGGTACCACCGATGGTTTTGACCACATATTGATAAATTGTGACCTATGGTCATCGATGGTTTTGACCACACAATGGGTTGGCCTATCACTTGATTTGTGACTCTAGTCACCGGTGGTTTTGACCACCGGTGGTTTTGACCACGGGGTAGTTTAAGGAGTATGGATGGTTAGGTTGGGTTGCATGTTTGCATGTTATACTAATAATTTGTGTATGAGTTGCACTTTCGGGTTGAGGATTTATACTTTGAGTCTTGGTGACTCACCCTTCCCATATTATTTTGCGAGATGAGTAGATCGCGGAGATGGAGCCGGAGAGGATTCGAAGGCCATGCTTGTTCCTTGGATTTGGAATTTTATTTGATTGAGTTCAAGTTTATTTATTTTTCTAAATTTTTATTTGGGTTGTAAAAGGCCACTAGTTTATTATTTTGGATGTTTACATAGTTGTTTTACTTTACTTATACCACATTACAAATGAAACTATAAAATGTTAAGTGAATCGATTAAAATAACATTTTCAAAATTAAGTAACTTCTACGAGTTTTCAAAAATGTTACCATCGGTAGCAAAATTCACCAAGTTAACAATAACTCGATGAACTTTAAAATTTTAAATGATCAAATGTTTTAAAGGGTTTTCAACACAACCATGTTTATAAAAAACAATCCTCTTGAGTTTTATCAAACCTTTGTTTTATAACCTTATCGAATTTTCAAAATTTTCACGGAAAATCAAAATCTTTGAAACATTTTTACTCCGTGACATACCAGATCCGGTCGAGGGCTCATGGTCGGGTTTGGGTGTTACATGAAATTTGATTGAGCACGATGGCCCAAAAGGGGCCAAGTGGGCCCAATGGGCCCGGAGGCCCATATAAGTAAATTGTATGATTGAGTAGAAGATAGTGAACTAGACTATATGAATCTCATATATGTGGCTAGGTTTGGGCTAAATGGGCCACACGAGTGTGTGGGCCCACTTGGGTCAAGAATTGGCCTTAGGCCCATTCGCATCATTATCTCTGTTTAGAATACTTGAGTCGTTCGAGGCGACAGTGGACCTTTGTTGGGTCGTTAACACCCTGATTTGTAAAAAAACTGAAATACCCCTAGTTTGTAAAATTACCAAAATACCCTTGGTTTGTGAAATTACCAAAATACCTCAAGTTTGTAAAATTACCGAAATACCCTAATTTGTAAAATTACTAAAATACCCCTGGTTTGCAAAATTACCAAAATACCTCTGGTTTGTAAAATTACCGAAATACCCCTGATTTACAAAATAATTAAAATACCCCTAGTTTGCAAAATTATTGAAATACCCCCGATTTATGAAATTACCAAAATACCCCCAGTTTGTAAAATTACTGAAATATCCTTGGTGGGTAAATTACGAAAATAACCTTGGTGGGTAAATTACAAAACACCCTTGGTGGGTGAATTACGAAAATACCCTTGGTAGGTGAATTACGAAAATACCCTTGGTAGGTAAATTATGAAAATACCCTTGGTAGGTAAATTACGAAAATACCCTTGGTAGGTAAATTATGAAAATACCATTGGTTGGTAAATTACGAAAATACCCTCGATGGGTAAAATGATCGATATGCCCCTGGAGGGCAAAATGATGAAAACGCCCCTATATGTTATATGATTATTCTTGTATGTGATTTAAGATTGTTATCATATGATTATCATTGTATGTTGCATTCATGTGTTATTATGTTGCATGGGGATGGGAATATTCGAAAGGGGAAGTGCAGATATGATCGCATGGTCGCTTGACGACTGTGGATCCACCGAAGGCTTTTAGCCACCGAGTAGCTATCTTTGCACTAATAAGTTAGTGCCATAGCGGTGCTACATAAGGAGTGTAGGGATGGGTGGGTCGATTAAATCCCCACAGGAGTGCAGGGTTAGACAGGAGACGGAGTGCAGGGTTGGTATAGACATTAATGCATTGTATATGTGGTTTTATTTGAGATGGGCTCAGGCCCAGATAAATATGATTTGTGACATTTATGGGTTAAGGCCCAACTGAGGCTTTTATGGGCTAAGGCCCAATTGCCATCGTTAGTGAAATGGGCTTCAGCCCAAACTATTGTGATTCATGTTCTTATTGATGAGGGTTATGCACACTGAGTTTTCGTAAACTCACACCCTCTTTTTAATATTTTTTCTCAGGTAATCCTCAGTAAGCGGTTCAACGTGCTAGAGGACTCGGAGGTGGCCACACTACGAGCAATTTTGGACTCCAGAATTGTACTTATTTTTAACTTGGGTTAATATTTTGTAATAAGGCCTCTCTTAAATTCTGGTTTTAGTTTTGGATTTTTAGTTTATTATGTTTAAATCTGCTAAACTTTGTATCACGGTTTTCCAAAACAATATCTTATTTCAAAATACTACGCTTTCGCGAATAGGTCGTAAACATCACATTTTCATAAGTCAGTCATTTTAATTAAGTTTCCACAACAAACAAAGTTTTTTTAGGTAATTACTTTTTAATAAATGTCGATTAATAATAAACAAACGCAAATTGGGACTTTAGTTTTTAATATCAAGAAAGGTTTTCAAATAGAACAATGGTTTCTCGAAAAGCACCCCAATGTGACACGTCAGATTCGAGCCTAACTTTTAGGCCAAGTTTGGGGTGTTACATTTAGTGGTATCAGAGCCTAGGTTACAAAACACGGGCTGTGAGATGGGTTTTAGTGTTTATTTTAAAGATGTTTACAAATGATTTTGAAGTAGTTTTGAAAGGTTTTGTGTGGTACACCGAGTCTCCAGATCGGACCAAGTAAGTTCTCTTATCTGCATTTTAAAGCTATTATCTTTGTAGGTAGAATCTTGGGCTTACTTTAGATGATAGACTATCTTGAGGGCTGTGGGGACTAAAAACTATAGTGAGTGGCAATTTCGAGAACAACTCTTAACTACTACTTCCATAAAACATTTGTTTAATTACTGGAACTATGAGCTAAATTCATAAAATTTGTAATTCAGATAATACGCGAAGTGATAATGAGTGCTAGAAGGGGTACAAGAGGCCGCGGTAGAGGTCATGGAAGTGCTAGGGTTGGGTCTTCGGCGTCAGACCACATGCCCGATGTCAAGGCGAGAGAAGCACCGCCTTCACCGGTAACTGAGGTAGCGTCGTTTGATCGAGCCGCTGGGGATGACGCACTATCGCAGGCAATGCTTCGTATTTTGGAAAGAGTTGCTGGGTCTGTTGAACCTAATACTAGTATTAGGGGTCGTGGGTCGGTTACGAAACGACTTCGGTCCAATGGAGCGGAGAACTTTAAGGGAATTTTTGGGGTGGCTCCAAGTGTGGCGGAATATTGGCTAGAAGCCATCGAAAGAATTAGGGAGGATCTCGACTGCACGCCGGAACAAAAGTTGAAGGGTGTTGTGTCTTTGTTGAAGGATGAAACCTACCAGTGGTAGCTTACGGTAAAAGAGAGTGCCTCGTCTGATTGGTTGACCTGGGAATTCTTCAAGTCCACATTTCAAGGAAAGTATGTGGGCGCTAGCTATGTTGACGCTCGCAGGAAAGAATTTTTGAATCTGGTTCAAGGAGACAAGTCTGTGGCAGAGTACGAGGCAAAATTTTTACGACTTAGTCGGTATGCTTAGGGAATTGTGGCAACAGAGTACGAACATTGTGTTCGATTCGAGGATGGCCTCAGGGATAGTCTTCGAGTGTTGATAGCTCCATAGAGAGAGTGTGACTTTGCTGCATTAGTAGAGAAAGCTAAGATTGCCGAAGATGTGAAGTGCACTGAGCGTCTAAATAGGGAAAGAGAAAGGAGCAAAACCAAGAGGGAGTCTGAGTATTCTGATTTTGATCAGAGGTTTAAGAGAAGGGCTAGAGTAGATGGGCCAGTCAGAGTTGGACCCCCTGATATTGCTACTGGGTTATCACCTTGTGTTACTTGTGGGAAAAGGCATGTGGGCGAGTGCTGGAAAAGGATAGGGGCTTGTCTGAGTTGCGGCTTCATGGATCATCATTTCAGAGAGTGTCCCAGAAGACCGGATCAGAGGCAGACTTTCAGTTGGGGTGATGTTCAGCCACTGAGGGGTGGACAACAGCCGCTTAGAGGCCGTGGGCATACAAGGAATGGGAATGGTTTGGGACGTGGAGCTCCAGGGAGAGGCGCTGGTCATGAGGAGGTGAGGTAGCCAGCATTGGTTTATGCAGCATGTCATCGTGAGGACGGAGACGCTCTAGATGCGAATACTAGTATGTGCTTTACCCGTAATGGGTTATTTACCTAATTTGCAATTAGGACTAGAGTGCGCAGCAGAAACGTAGTGGTATATCCGGTATTGTGTGGCTATGAGATAGTTGGAAATTTCGGGGATAAAATTTCTCTAAGGAGGGTAGATTTGCAATATCCTGAAACTAGGCCTAGTAGGATTGGGCCCAATGGGCCTTGAGGGTAGTAGCATTTAAAATTTTTGAGAACAAGAGAATGGTACTAAGGCAAGCTAGACCTATTAGGTGAGTGATTTGGAAGGTTAGGGGGCTTTTATGAAGTCTCGGGTTAAAGTTAGGCTATAAGAAAAATTTTGGTTTTAGGTGAAAAGAATACCTGGGAGTTGGTAGGTAGGCTTTAAGAATAAAATGTGGGAAAAATGACAAGTGGAGTGTGTGGTGTAGTGGCAAAGTAACGCCACATAAGAGGCAAGGGGGTGACGCCACAAGGAAGGAAAGAGGTCCAAGGTTCAAGTCTTGGTGCTTGCATTTTAGTTTTCTTTTTAAATGGATTTTTGAATTTGGCCATAGGACTTATATTTAGTTGCGCATGATTTTAGAAACAAGGAGCTAGTTGGTAAAGTGGCTAGCAGCGTGGATTATGCTATGAGGGAGCCTGGTTGAATCTCATGACAAGCAAGGGAGTATTTATTTTGCTAAGATGGAGTGGCAAGAGTTTGAGTTTATATGTGGCTAGGTTTGGGCTAAATGTGCCACACGAGTGTGTGGGCCCACTTTGGCCAAGAATAGGCTTAGGCCCATTCACATCATTATCTCTGTTTAGAATACTTGAGTCGTTCGAGGCGACAATGGACCTTCTATTGGGTCGTTAACACCCTGATTTGTTAAAATACTGAAATACCCCTAGTTTGTGAAATTACCAAAATACCCCTAATTTGTGAAATTACCAAAATACCCTTGGTTTGTAAAATTACCGAAATACCCTAATTTTGAAATTACCGAAATACCCCAGATTACAAAATTATTAAAATACCTCTGGTTTGTGAAATTACCAAAATACCCCTAGTTTGTAAAATTTTGAAATACCCTTGATTTGTAAAATTACTAAAATACCTCTGGTTTGTAAAATTACCAAAATACCCCTGATTTATAAAATTACCAAAATACCCCCAGTTTGTGAAATTACGAAAATACCCTTGGTGGGTAAATTACAAAAATACCCTTGGTGGGTAAATTATGAAAATACTCTTGGTGGGTAAATTACGAAAATACCCTTGGTGGGTAAATTACGAAAATACCCTTGGTAGGTGAATTACGAAAATACCCTTGATAGGTAAATTACGAAAATACCCTTGGTAGTTAAATTATGAAAATACCCTTAGTAGGTAAATTATGAAAATACCCTTAGTTGGTAAATTATGAAATACCCTCGATGGGTAAAATGACCGATATGCCCCTGGAGGGCAAAATGATGAAAATGCCCCTACATGTTATATGATTATTTTGGTATGTGAATTAAGATTGTTATCGTATGATTATTATTGTATGTTGCATTCATGTGTTATTATGTTGCATAGGGATGGGAATATTTGAAAGGGGAAGTGTAGATAGGATTGCATGGTCGCTTGACGACTGTGGATCCACCGAAGGCTTTTAGCCACCGAGCAGCTAAGCTGCACCGATAAGTTAATGCCGCAACCGGTGCTACATAAGGAGTGTAGGGATGAGTGGGTCGATTAAACCCCAACAGGAGTGCAGGGTTGGATAGGAGACGTAGTGTAGGGTTGGTATGGGCATTAATGCATTGCATATGTGGTTTTATTTGAGATGGGCTCGGCCCAAATAAATATGATTTGTGACATTTATGGGTTAGGGCCCAACTGAGGCTTTCATGGGCTAAGGCCCAATTGCCACATTCTTGAAATGGGCTTTACCAAACTGTTGTGATTCATGTTCTTATTGATGAAGGTTATGCACACTGAGTTTTCATAAACTCACACCCTCTTTTTAATATTTTTTCTTAGGTAATCCTCAGTAAGTGGTTCGACGTGCTAGAGGACTCGGAGGTGGCCACACTACGAGCAGTTTTGGACTCTAGTATTTTACTTATTTTTAACTTGGGTTAATATTTTGTAATAAGGCCTCTCTTAAATTCTGGTTTTAGTTTTGGATTTTTAGTTTATTATGCCTTAAATCTGCTAAACTTTGTATCACGATTTTCCAAAATAATATCTGCTTTCAAAATACTAGGCTTTCACGAATAGGTCGTAAACATCACGTTTTCATAAGTCAATCATTTTAATTAAGTTTCTGCAACAAGCAAAGTTTTTTTAGGTAATAACTTTTTAATAAATGTCGATTAATAATAAACAAATGCAAACTAGGACTTTAGTTTTTAATATCAAGAAAGGTTTTCAAATGGAATCATGGTTTCTCGAAAAGCACCCTAATGTGACATGCCAGATTCGGGCCTAACTTCTAGGCGGGTTTAGGGTGTTACATCTGTAAAATTTCATTAAAGCCCATCTCCTGCTCATTCTCAGCCTACGAGGCCCTAAACATACCTCCGAGAGGTTTTGGGATTTAACTGGGAACTTGTACGAACTTGGAAAACTTTTCATCAAAATAGGGGCCACACGACTGTGTTGATCTAGGGACACGCTTGTGTGCCCCTAAGACATGCCCGTGTTCACCACCCGTGGTCGACACTGACTTACTTCACACGGCCGGACACACACACGTGTCCTTCACACGGCCTCGAAACACCCGTGTCTTAGCCCGTGTGCCAAAAACCTTGGCATTCTGTTTATAATGTCATCACTTCACTAAGGCCATAAGGCCAAGGCACAAGTCTGTGTCCTTAGACCGTATGTCAAATTAAAATCCATTTTTAATGTGCAGACTTCACACGGCCTGGGCACACGCCCATGTCCTAGGTTGTGCCTGTCACACGGTGAGACACACAGCCGTGTCTCTACCCATGTGTTTACTAAAATGCATACTGACTTGCAATTCTAGCATGCCAGGGGACACACGGACGATCAACACGCCCATGGGGCTAGCCGTGTGTTCACACGGTCTAGACACACGCCCGTGTGTCTACTCGTGTAGACAATTAGATGGCTATCTACCAAGCCATTGCCACCCTAACAAGATTTCATACTCAAACCAAACAACTCATAACTCAAAGATACATCCAAGAACTAAATTCATAACAATCACACAAACATAAAATTCATAATTCCATCATCATTGTATATATAAAGTATCAAGTATTGGCCCAATTCTAATGACCATTTACAAAATGACTTTGATACATACATAGCCAACACTTTGGCTAACAATTACGACCTAACAAAATACCCAAGTTCTATACATGCCATACCCAAAATAAGTCTAAATTGTTATACCAAAGTGATGTCGATAGTGTAATTTATGAACTCCAACGTTCCACATTCCTCGAGTTATCTTGGAAATAATACAAGGAAAAAGGGCAATGAAAATGGGTAAGCATAAATCTTAGTAAGTTTGCATGGAAATAGATAGCAACAATGAGCTCATAATATAATCCATCCATGGCATTAACTAATCATACACAAGTTATAGGCTTCTTGCCATACTTACTCACACTTGCCCTTATTTAGCACATACCATACCACATATTGTAATCATTTCCTCGTGACTCATTCACGAGTACCTGTATTCACTCATTCAGATGACTTTAGTACAAATCTCATTTCTACTTCTAAACTCATCTACTTATCCCATTAATCACTAGGGATAATCAAAGACACATATCCATCGTCATTAATGTAAGTACGAAGCTAATGCCACATCCCCGAGGTGGTCTTACATGGAGTCGCCTTTAAATGCCAATGCCATATCTTGGATATAGTCTTATATGGAATTTCACATCAAGTATCGATGCCATATCCCAGGCATGGTCTTATACAATTTTCATACTCATTACCGAAGCCATATCCCGGATATGGTCTTATATGGGATCTTAACTTGATGCCGAGGCCATGTCCCGAACATGTTCTTATACGGGACGTTATCCATTTCATATCTCGATGATAATATTTTCATATTCAATATGGTCCACTAGGACTTCAATATCTCATTCAACATTAACTACTCAATTTAGTAGAGCATCATGCATCGATATAGTGCCAAACATTCTTATACATGCTAACATAAATGTTGAATCTATCACATACAAACTTACTTCGATCTCGAAATGAGCTAGCTCGTCGGTCTAATTCGAGATTTTGTTCTTTCCACGATCGAGGTGAAATCTTGGTTCTTCTTTCTCTATAATAGCAAATTTAGCTCATTTTAATCATCACATAAATAAAAGCATTATAATAAACATGCTTTGAATAAATTACTATTTTCCCCCTAGACTTTGGCAAAAAGACCATTTTGCCCATAGGCTCAGAAATTAATTCTAATCATATTTCTACCATCAATAAGACTAGGTGAACATTTAATACTCTTATGGCTATCATCAAAAACCAATTTTTCACACATTTATTACAATTTTTATATCCTTTACTACAATGTCCAATTAGGTGTTTTTATGGCAACACCCTTCACAAAAGTTGTTCATCTAACAACCAAGACTCATTTTCTCCCATAAAAATGAAGCAAACAACTTAAAAGCTCAAATGACAAATCCCTAGACATTTCACCATGATGCAAGATAGTCCTCTCTTTAGAAAGCTTAAGCTTTAGGGGTCTCAAAAGTACAACTAACTTCAAGAAAAACCATTAAAATCACTTACTAGGATGGAGGAGAGCTTGCTGAAAATTTGAGCTTTCAAAACCCCTATTGTTCTTGCTATTTTTGGTGGAGAAAGATGGAGAGAAAGATGGATATCATTTTTTTCTTTATTTTATTAATACTAGTCAAATTTGTCTCCAACTATTACCAACTTTGACCAATTTTGTCCATCTTTGTCTCCTAACATCTCCTATGGCCGGTCAACTATCTATCAAAGGGCTAATTGGCTTTTAAAGACCTCCAATTTACAATCCATGGTTATTTGGCACCTTTAGCCAATAGAATGGAACTTTCACACTTTATGCAATTTAGTCATTTTTCGCGATTAAGCAAGAAATTGATAAAATTAAAGCACCAAAATTTTCATGCACTAATATAATCATGCTTTGACTCATAAAATATCATGAAAATGATTTTCTCTAACCTCAGATTAGTGACCCGAGATCACTGTTCCGACTAGCCCTTGATTCGGGCTATTACAAATCTCCCCCTTAAGGATTTTCGTCCCTGAAAATTTTATCGGTGAAAAGGTTGGGATATTGGTTCCTCATAGTTTCCTCAGGCTCCCATGTAGCCTCTTCTATTCCATGCCTTTGCCACAACACTTTCACAAGGGCTATACTTTTGTTTCTCAACTATTTGACCTTTCGCGCCAAAATTTTAACTGGCTCTTCACCTTAAGTCAAATCTGGCTGTATCTCTACCTCGTTGGTGCTATGACATGTGAAGGGTCTGAATGGTATCGACGCAACATGGATACGTGAAAGTCATCATGAATCTTTTCTAGCTCAGGTGGCAAAGCCAACCGATAAGCTATTGGCTCTATCCTTTCGGTAACTTCATAAGGTCCGATAAAACGCGGACTTAATTTGCCCTTCCGGCCAAATCTTAGGACTTTTCTCCAAGGTGATACTTTCAAGAACACTTTATCACTGACTTTAAATTCAATCTCTTTCCTTTTTAAATCTGAATAGGAATTTTGCCTATATGAGGCAACCTTTAGACAATCACTTATTACTTTTACCTTCTCTTCAATTTCCCTGATCAATTCAACCCCGTGTATCTATTTCTCTCTGAGTTCAGACTAATACAAGGGCATTTGGCACTTACGTCCATACAATGCCTCATAGGGCACCATCTTCAAACTTGATTGAAAACTGTTGTTGTAGGTGAATTCCACCAACAGTAAGTATTTCTCCCAATTACCATGAAATTCTAAGACACGATATTGAAGCATGTCTTCAAGTATTTAAATTACCCTTTCCGACTGTCCGTCGATTTGTGGATGGAAGGCTGTACTAAAACTCAATTTTGTGCCCAAGGCCTCTTGCAACTTTTTCCAAAACTGTGACGTGAATCTCAGATCTCTATCCTAAATGATCGAAAAAGGTAGACCATGAAGTCTTACTATCTCTACCACGTACAAGTCCGCCAACTTATCAAGTGAATAATCGACTCGCACCGGTATGAAATAAGCTGACTTTGTTAGTCTATCAACCACTACCCATACCAAATCTTTCTTTTTCAGAGTCAACGGTAAGCCTATCACGAAGTTCATGGTAATACGGTTTGATTTTCACTTGCTGACAAATCAAGCATTTTGATACAAACTCGAAAATATATTTCTTCATACTCACCAGTACCATTTTCTCAAGTCGTTGTACATCTTCATGCTACCTGGGTGCACTGTTAAACATCTGCTATGTGCTTTATTCAAAATTCTACGAATAAGTTCATAATTCCTGGGTACACAGACCCTATCTCGAAACATCAAACATCTATCAGGATTTACTCGAAAATCTGACTCAGAGCTTCACAAATCTCTTGGAGGAATAATGGACAGCCCTCAACTCGACTAAAATGGAACCATCATCCAACAAAGCAATCTGAGTATTCATGGCTCTCAGCTTGAACAATGATTTTCTTCTCAAGGCATCGACGACTGCATTCGCCTTTCCGGATGGTAGTCAATCACTGACTCATAATCCTTAATCAGCTCCAGCCACCTTCTTTGCCTCAAACTTAATTATTTTTGAGTCAACAAATATTTTAGACTTTTTTGCTCGGTGAAAATCTGACACCTTTCACCATACAAATGGTGTCTCCAAATCTTCAACACAAACACAATTGTGGCCAACTCTAAATCATAAGTCGGGAAATTCTTCTCGTGCGGCTTTAATTGTCTAGAGGCGTATGCAATCACCTTACCCTCTTGTATAAGTGCACAACCCAATCCTTTTAGGGATGCATCACTATAAACCATAAATTCTCTTCTTGGTTCGGGTTGCACCAAAATAGGAGCCTCAATCAATAGCGTCTTCAGTTTCTCAAAACTCTATTGACACTTTTCTATCCAATCAAACTTCGCCTATTTTTGCAACAATCTCGTCATCAAGGTAGCTATAATAGAAAACCCCTTAAAAAACTGCCTATAATAGCCGGCTAGGCCTAGAAAACTCCTTACTTCAGTTATGCTCCTTAGCAGTTTCCAATCAACAATTGCTGAAATCTTACTCGAGTCTACTCTAATTCCATCCCCCGAGACAATGTGCCCCAAAAATCCTACTTCCTTAAGCCAAAATTCACTCTTGTTGAATTTGGCATACAATTGTTTTTCTCTCAAAATTTGCAGAACCAAACTCAAATGCTCGGTATGTTTGTTCTCATCTCGAGAGTAGATCAGTATATCATCGATGAAGACTACGAAAAATTTATCCAAGTATGGCTGAAAAATGCGATTCATCAAATCCATGAAGATCGTAGGGGCATTCGTCAGGCCAAAAGGCATGACCAACAATTCATAGTGGCCATACCTAGTCTTAAATGCGGTTTTCGGTACATCTGATCTTTGACTCTCAGCAGATAGTACCCGAATCTCAAATTTATCTTGGAAAACACCGTGGCTCCCTTCAACTGATTGAATAAATCATTGATCCTTAGCAATAGGTACTTGTTCTTCACAGTTACCTTGTTGAGTTGTCGATAATCGATGCATAATCTCATAGAACCATCTTTCTTCTTCACGAATAAGACGAGAGCACCCCACAGAGAAAAACTTGGCCTTGTGAAACCTTTATCTTTTAGTTCTTGTAACTGGGCTTTTAACTTATTTAGCTCGGTTGGAGCCATTCTATATGGAGTAATAGAAATAGGGGTAGTGCCCGAAGTCAACTCAATCCCAAATTCAATCTCTCTAACAAGAGGTAGCCCTGGAAACTCTTCCGGGAAAACATCTAGGTACTCACATACTATGGGTACCGACTCCAATTTCAAATCAATCACTTTAGTGTTCAACACAAAGGCAAGGTAAGCCTCGTACCCTTTCCTTAAATACCTCTGAGTTGACAAGGATGATATCACTACTAGTGATCTATCTTGATTATCTGATTCAACATGAATAAAATCCCCATTTTCATTTTTCAACTCAATATGTTTCTTTCCACAATTTACAACTACACCATGAGTAACTAACCAATCCATCCCAAGGATGACATCAAACTTTTCAAACGGCAATAGCATAAGATCGACTGGGAAACAATGACCCTTAATCATCAAAAGGCATCCTTTGCATATTGTATCATCCAACACATGCTTGCCTAGGGGATTAGACACTCTTATTACAAATTTAGTAGACTCTATAGGCATGCTCATGCTAGAGACTAATTTTATGCATATGTATGAGTGAGTAGATCCTGGATCAATTAAAGCTATAACATGAGTATCACAAAGGGAAAATGTACCCGTGATTACGTCAGGGGAAGATGCCTCTTCACGAGCACAAATGGCGTATGTACTTACCGATGCTCTACCCTCGACTCTTATAGCTTGCTCTCTGGATGGATTCTTGTTACCTACTTCATTTCTCAAGTTTTTTGTGGTCTTCCCCTAGTAGTACTTCCCAGTCTTGCATTTTGAGACTTCTCTTTCTCGCCCACATCGGGGCAATCTCTAAAGTGGTCTAAGGACCCACATCTGAAACAAGATTTCTCATTTGCTCAGCACTCACCAGAATGGCTCCTTCCACACTGAGGGCATTCCGGTCTACTAGGTCGAATGTTGCCCTCACTATTAACTGATGTGGTCTGCCCTTTAGACCCCGAAAATTGTTTACCTTTACTTCAGTTTGAAAACTCGGCTGAGGTGTCAGATCGGGCAGTGAAATCCCTCGATTTCTTAAATGAGGACTGGAGTGACTTATTCAGTTGTCTTTTCCTCGAGTCGTGAGACTCATTCTCAGCTCTTCTTTTCTCCTTAGCCAACTCTTCAGCCTTACAGGCTCTATCTACCAACACCAAAAATTCCTTTAGTTCGAGGACTCCCACATATAAATGGATGTCTTCATTTAACCCATTCTCGAATCTCTTGTACATGATGGCCTCGATAGACACATAATCTCGAGCATACTTGCTAAGACTTACGAACTCTCGTTCGTAGTCAGTCACTGACAGACAACCTTGCCTCAATTTCAAGAACTCTTTTCTCTTGTGGTCATGAACCTCTGGCTGATATACTTCTTCTGGAATTCTTCTTGGAAGAATTCTTAGCTAACTCTCTCCCTTGGTACCACTAACACCAGGGTATTCCACCACCAATAGGCTGAATCTCTTAAGAGGGATACTGCACACTTTAAACACTCCTCAGACATGTAGGATAACTCATCGAATACCCTGATGGTATTCAAGAGCCAAAATTCTGCTCTCTCCTGATCATCATCTTTACTAGCCCAAAATTCTTCGGCTCCTTGCTTCCGGATATTATCAACCGGAGGCCTTTCTCTTCTCACTACCTCAACCACTTGAGGAGCTATAAGAGCAGGTTGAGGAATAGGTGGGGGTGGAGCATTAGGATTTACTCGGGTATACTCAGTATACCAGTCGCTCTTCATACGGAGAAAGGCTTCTCGGGCTTCTTTACCCTGACCCAAGGTCTCGATCTACTATTCACTGGTGTAGTCCTTTGAGCGGGAGCTGACGCATTACTCGCAACATCATCAACTGCAGTTCAGTCTGGATCAGAATCTATATACTACATAAAATATAATTTTAAACGTCAGGAGCCATCACACTATCATTACACAAATACTCCTACATATGGCATGTGTAGCTAGACTAACATTTACACTATGTTAGTCCTAGAATCGACTAAATCGTAGCTCTAATACCAATAAATGTAACACCCCTTACCTGTATTCAAAATTAGAATCGGGTTTGAGGCATTACCTAACTTATCTTCGCTAAAACATATCACAATGAGTTGTAAAATTTCATTTAAGCCCATCTCTTGCTCATTCTCGGCCTACAAGGACCTAAACATACCTCCGAGAGGTTTGAGATTTAACTGGGAACTTTTATAAACTTGGAAAACTTTTCATCAAAATAGGGGCCACACACCTGTGTTGATCTAGGGACAGGTCCGTGTGCCCCTAAGACATGCCCATGTTCACCACCCGTGGTCGACACTAACTTATTTCACATGGCCTCGACACACCCGTGTCTTAGTCCATATGCCAAAAACCATGGCATTCTCTTTATGACGTCATCACTTCACTAAGGCCATACGGCCAAGGCACACGCCCGTGTCTTTAGACCATGTGTCGAATTAAAATCCACATTTAATGTGCAGACTTCACACGGCCTGGGCACACGCCCATGTCCTAGGCCATGCCTCCCACACGGCTGAGACACACGACCGTGTCTCTGCTTGTGTGTTTACTACAATGCATACTAACTTGCAATTCTAGCATGCCAGGGGACACACAATCGATCAACACGCCTATGGGGCTGACCATGTGTCAACACGGTCTAGACACACACCCGTGTATCTACCCGTGTGGACAATTAGATGGCTATCTACAAAGCCATTGCCACCCTAATAAGATTTCAAACTCAAACCAAACAACTCATAACTCAAAGATACATCCAAGAACTAAATTCATAAAAATCACACAAACATAAACTCCATAATTCCATCATCATTGAATATATAAAGTATCAATTATTGGCCCAATTCTAATGACCATTTACAAAATGACTTTGATACATAGATAGCCAACACTTTGGCTAACAATTACGACCTAACAAAATACCCAAGCTCTATACATGCCATACCCAAAATAAGTCTAAATTCATATACCAAAGTGATGTCGATAGTGTGATTTCTGAACTCCAACGTTCCACGTTCCTTGAGTTATCTTGGCAATACTACAAGGAAAAAGGGCAATGAAAAGGGGTAAGCATAAAGCTTAGTAAGTTTGTATGGAAATAAATAGCAACAATGAGCTCATAATATAATCCATCCATAGTATTAACTAACCATACACAAGTCATAGGATTCTTGCCATACTTACTCACACTTTCCCTTATTTAGCACATACCATACCACATATCGTAATCGTTTCTTCGTGACCCATTCATGAGTACCTGTATTCACTCATTCACATGACTTTAGTACAAATCTCATTTCTACTTCTAAACTCATCTACTTATCCCATTAATCACTAGGGATAATCAAAGACATATATTCATCGTCATTAATGTAAGTACAAAGCCAATGCCACATCCCCGAGGTGGTCTTACATGGAGTCTCCTCTAAATGCCAATTTTATATCCCAAATATGGTCTTGTATGGAATTTCACATCAAGTATCGATGCCATATCCCGTACATGGTCTTATACGATTTTCATATTCATTATCGAAGCCATTTCCCGGATATGGTCTTATACGGGATCTCAACTCAGTGCCGAGGCCATGTTCCAGACATGGTCTTATACTGGACCTTATCCATTTAATATCTCGATGATTGTATTTTCATATTCAATATGGTCTACTAAGACTTCAACATCTCAGTCAACATTAACTACTCAATTTAGTAGAGCATCATGCATCGATATAGTGCCAAACATTCTTATACATGCTAACATAAATGTTGAATCTATCACATACAAACTTACTTCGATCTCGAAATGATCTAACTCGTCGGTCTAATTCGAGATTTTGTTTTTTCCCCGATCGAGGTGAATTCTTGGTTCTTCTTGCTCTATAATAGCAAATTTAGGTCATTTTAATCATCATATAAATAAAAGCATTATAATAAACATGCTTTTACAAAATTACTATTTTTCTCCTAAACTTTGGCAAAATGACCATTTTGCCCCTAGGCTCAGAAATTAATTCTAATGATATTTCTACCTTCAACAAGCCTAGGTGGACATTTACTACTGTTATGGCTATCATCAAAAACCAACTTGTCACACATTTACTACAATTTTTAAAACCTTTACTACAAGGTCTAATTAGGTGTTTTTATGGCAACACCCTTCATAAAAGTTGTTCATCTAACAACCAGGACTCATTTTCTCCCATAAAAATGAAGCAAACAACTTAAAAGCTCACATGGAAAATCCCTATACTTTTCACCATAATGCAAGATAGTCCTCTCTTTAGAAAGCTTAAGCTTTCGGGGTCTCAAAAGTACAATTATTTTCAAGAAAAGCCATTAAAATCAATTACTAGGATGGATGAGAGCTTGCTAAAAATTTGAGCTTTCAAAACCCCTATTTTTTGCTATTTTTAGTGGAGAAAGATGGAGAGAAAGATGGATATCAACTTTTCTTTATTTTATTAATACTAGTCAAATTAGTCACCAACTATTACCAACTTTGACCAATTTTGTCCATCTTTGTCTCCTAACATCCCCTATGGCTGGTCAACTATTTATCAAAGGGCTAATTGCCTTTTAAATACCTCCAATTTACAATTCATGGTTATTTGGCACCTTTAGTCAATAGAATGGAACTTTAGCACTTTATGCAATTTAGTCCTTTTTGCGATTAAGCAAGAAATTGATAAAATTAAAGCTCCAAAATTTTCATGCACTAATATAATCATGCTCTGACTCATAAAATATCATGAAAATTATTTTCTCTAACCTTGGATTAGTGACCCCAAGATCACTATTCTGACTAGCCCCTAATTCGTGCTATTACAATTTTTTGTTTCAAATTTGGCTTTTCTAGCATAGCAACTGATAACATGGTTTTTCCAAAAACAACAACTTTTTTGAAATAACGATTTTCAAAGTAACAATTTGAATTACCAAAAATATAATGTTTTATGAAACTCCGCTACAAAATACTTGTTTCAAATGATAGACATAAAGGAACAACGATTTTAAATTAAGTATATCAACACGTTTTCCAATGGAGCAAGTAACAATGGTTTACAATGATTTGCAAGTAACAAGGAAGTCATTTTATAAATTTTCTTCATAACACTTCCAGATTCGGCCATAACGTCCAGGCCGGGTTTAGGGTGTTACAATAGGAATTGCATTGATTCTCTATTTCGGTCATAAGGCAATAATAGAGTAAGTTTCATTGTTGATTTTTCTGATATTGTTCACTTTAGTTTGTTCATTGTCAAGGTTGTACTTTAATGTTAGTTTTGTTCCATACTTTATTAAGTGCTAAATTGGTTTTCTTTTTAGGAAAAAGAGTTGTGAATCAAGATCCTTCAGCGGTGTAATGATCATGTTGTTCACTATTCTTGTGTGGGAAAGTATCCGAATGCTTATTTTGGGACTATTTCCTTCAAAAAAGAGGTATTTTTTAGTAAGATTTTGGGATTTAATTACGTTATAATCAGTTTGTTTAAACATTGTATGTTGGATTCAGAGTGTCATTGTTGTATGGTCGATTAAATCTACCATCAGGTTTGTGAAATTAACCTGAAAACTCATTCAAAGCTCCAGAAAATAGCGAAATAGGGGCTATTTTTTAAACTGCCTAGTGCCACATGGCCATGTGCCAGGTTGTGTGACAGATCGTGTGCTAGACCGTGTGGAGCACATGGTCGTGTGTGATTTCACGGTCTAAACATGTGGGCCTTTTTAGCCAATTTTAGGGCTCGATTAGAAGCCAATTAAAGGACTCAAAAATTGGGTCCATGGGTATTATGTAATTCCAGAAAAGCGTAAGTTTCAGTAAACAAACATGGGTAATTGTAGAAAGCATATTAAGTAAGTTTTGATAAGTATAATAATGCGATATGATATGCTATAAGTACGTGCGTGAGTTATGCATGCTATATGATTTGTGAGTTATATATGGATGTTACTATGTTATGTATATGCATTGGGGTGAGTTATGATTTGATGGAGGAAGTGTGATATGGCAGTTATTACTGCAATTATAGCGTCTAGACCGCAAATTTCTGTTTGGCAGCTCAGCTGCATATTATGAGGGGTATACAGCCACCTATTGGTGTGATTGGTTGGACGGAGATGATGAGTAGCGGACGGGAGTAGGATATGCTATGTTATAAAATATGTTTCAGTATGAAATCTGATATGCTATGATATGTTATAAGTTATGCTCCATTATGAAATATGATCTATTCTGATCTATACTACGATATATGGGTGGATTCACACACTGGCCTTAAAGCTAAAACATTTGTTTGTTTCATTTTAGGTGATCCTCAAGCTTAGGATTGGACGACGATTCTGGAGCTTAGATTTCAAAAATATTGGTTTATGTCACATCCCAAAAACTAGGTTAGAAGAAATTGGGTTAGTAAAACCAAGAGTTGTCAAGCCTTGATTTTGGAGTTAAGATTGTGAAAATATTATTAAGTGATTTAGTTTGGTTTAGTGGTTAAGAGATGTGAGCAATGTGTGAGAGATTCCGGGTTCAAATCATTTTCCTTGAATTTTTGTTATTTTTTCCAAAACCCCTATCTTTGATCTTGTAGCGTATATATTATTTTTGCTCAAGTGGTGTCAAGAATGAGCCCATTAGTTTAGTGATAAGGTTTTATCTTACCCAAGGGTCTTGAGTTTGACTCTTGTTGTGTACAAGTGCAAATTATTTTTATTTTAAACTCTAAGGAAAATCTGATAAGGATAACTAATCAGATTTAGTGAGAGTCAGTGGGGATATAGGTGGTTTAGTGTGAGTTAGTTGGGATATGGGTGGTTTTAAAAAAATATATTAAAATTATTTTCCCTAACAAAATTCCTCTTATACAATTGTCCACTTTTTCCATTTTCTCTCACGTTCCATTTTTTCCCCAGTTTATGATTACATGCATCTTCTTTTCCTAATAAATTCTTGGTATCCTTTTCGGTTTTCCTTCATTTGTGCTTTTGTAAGTCTCTGTTATTCTTGTTTGGTTAACAACCATTTTTCGGTCACTCTACTGTTGTTTTGAATTTGGGTTGTTCTTGATGACGATTCACTTTATTTTCTTTTCGTGTAGATTGTGTGTAATTAAGCATTTCGGTTTAGTTCAACTGTAACACCCCTAACCCGTAACCATTGTTGGAATAAGGTTAAGAGGTATTACAGGACAAACGGAAACATTCACAGACATTTCATATCATAGTTCAACAAATCAAATCAAATTGTCCCTTAAATAGGTCTACGAGACCTTAAACATGCTTAAGAAAGGGGCCGAGACTAAACCAAACACATATAGAAATTCTCAGAAATTTAAAAATTTTTCAAAGTTACAGAGGTCACAAGCCCGTGTGGGCAGGCCGTGTGCCTCCCACGGCCTTAGACACCCGTGTGTCTAAGCCGTGTCAAAACAGGGCATACATACTGAGTTGTCCACACGGCCAGTCACACACTCGTGTGTCCAGCCCGTGGTCAAGTCTGACTTGTTTTGAAATTTAACCACGAGAGACACGATCGAGCCACACCCCCGTGTGCTCAACCGTGTGGGCAAATATAGGCCATTTGCAAGGCCAAAATGCCACCCACACTATGGGTCTTTCCTACAAACACCTACAAGCATCATTCATACCAAATGACCAACTTATTCAAGCATTCAAAAGTATATCACGCACACCATTTTATTCACAATTAGCTCAATCTATTCACAATCATTTCCAATTATAATTCATCACAAATATACCAATTATAAGACATTTATCCTAATTCATCAAGCAATCCTCATGTACCTAAATACCAAATCACATTACTAAATTCATCTATCATTAGCAAAGCATTTTAAACAAGTTACACATAAACTCACCTTAACCGAGATCACACACACAAACATAAACATAACAACCATGTTTTGCATATGATAAGCCAAGGCCAAATTGCTAAAACCAAACATATCAAGTACTTAACCAATTACACATAAAACCAATCTTAAAAGTAGTGATCAAGCCATTTTCGCATGGCTATATATATACATGTTCCAAAATCAAACATTTCATCTATACTATACATGCCATATGCCCAAAATCAACTTAGTAAAATATCGAAAGAAATAGTTGATAGTGTGATAGGCTTTGCTGAAGATCCCCGAGATCGTAACGTGACTCCAAAATCTATAAAATAGAGTTAAACAAAAACACACACAGAGTAAGCTATTTAAGCTTAGTAAGTCATAAGAAAAAGCATATATAATAACATAGGCATATTAACATTTTACTACTAAGGTTGAATACACATAATTTTCCAATACAAAGATCACATGAGTTTATCAATGGCTTTACTCCATATATTCATCAAAATCAAAAATTAAAACATGGGCTTAGTACATTTCATAGCAACGATCTCAAAAACGTAAAAATTATCAAAAATTGAAATCGAAACATACCTCCATTTGCTTGAACAAGGGCCTAATACCTAGCTAAATTTATTATTTTCTTTCTCTTTTAATTTTGGCACGAAGAAAAGATGAACATGGCTTTTAATTTGATATATTACAACATATATTAACCTTATTATTGTTTTACCTTTTTAACCTTTACTAAATAATACATAAAACATATATTATAAGGTTAATTTAGTCCATTGCCTTCCACTACCTTTATTAATGGCCAAATTACAACATAAAGCCTCCATATTAAAAAGACAACCACAATTAGGCACTTTCTTATTTAACATCAAATTTTCATTTTATGCGATTAAGCCTTTTTATTTAATCGGACACTCAAACGATGAAATGAAAGCACGAACATTTCACACAATTAAATTCACATATAATAAATGCAAAAAATAAATTTGAGAATATTTTTTGGACTTGAATTTGTGGTCCTAAAACCACTATTCGATAGGGTCAAAATCGGGCCGTTACAACTCTCCCCCTTAGGAATTTCGTCCCCGAAAATCTTACTAGTGAATAGGTTCGGATAACGCTCTTTCACTGAATCCTCTGGTTCCCAAGTTTCTTCCTCAACTCCATGCTTATGCCACAATACCTTAACTAACGGAATTTTCTTATTTCACAATTCTTCAACTTCATGATCCAGAATACGAATTGGTTCTTCTTCATATGTCATATCGGACTTAATCTCAATTTCTATCGGACTAATCACATGTAAAGGATCGGATCAATATCTACGAAGCATCGAAACATGGTATACATTGTGAATCATCTCTAGTTTAGGTGGCAACAACAGTCAATAAGCAACCGCCCGATACACTTTATAATCTCATACGGCCCAATAAACTTTGGACTGAATTTGCCTTTACGACCGAATCTGAGTATTTTCTTCCACGGTGAGACTTTCAAAAAGACTTTGTCTCCGATCTAAAAATCTATATCTTTTCTTTTCAAATTTGCATACAATTTCTGACAATCCGATGCTTTTTTTAAACTATCGCAAATCACTTTCACTTTCTATTCAGTCTCTTTGATCAAATCGACCCCGTATATCTTATTTTCACTGAGCTCAGTCTAATACAATGGTGTATGACATTTATGACCGTACAAAGCCTCGTAGGGTGCCATTTTGATACTAGATTGAAAGCTATTATTATACGCAAATTCAATCAAAGATAAGTATCGTTCCCACGTACCTTCGAACTCGAGAATGCAACATCTCAACATGTCCTCAAGTATCTAAATAATTCGTTCAGACTGGCCATCTGTTTGCGGATGGAAAGCAGTGCTAAAGTGTAGTTTCGTACCTAAAGCATCTTGCAGTTTCTTCAAAAATCGCAATGTGAACCTCTGATCTCTGTCCGAAACAATAGAAATAGGCACTCCGTGCAATCTCACAATCTGAGAAACATATAACTCAGCCAGCTTATCAAGCGAATAATCTGTACGAATCGGAATAAAGTGAGCCAATTTAGTCAATCTATCCACAATAACCTAGATTGCATCTTTCTTGCTTGGTGTCAACGGTAAACCAGATACAAAATCCATCGTGACTCTGTCCCACTTCCACTCGGGTATCATAATCGGCTGAAGTAACCCAGAAGGTACTTGATGCTCGACTTTTACTTGTTGACAGACTAAACATTTCGAAACAAAGTCAAATATGTCTCGTTTCATACCAGACCACTAATAAAGCTATTTCAGATCATTATACATTTTTGTACTCCCAAGGTGGATAGATAACTGACTACTATGAGCTTCGTTCAAAATCATCTAAATCAACTCTAAATTTCTCGAAACACATATTCAGTTTTGAACCTCAAACAACCATTTGTATCAACTCAAAACTCAGATTCAACATTCAATTCACATTGAGCTCGCTTTGCTAACAAATCATTATCAACTTTCTGAACATCACAAATTTATTGAACAAGCAACAGTATTGCTTTTAATTCAGCTATTGTAACACCCCAAACCCGGTCAACACATCACAACCTAATACGGTATGTTCTGAGGAAAAATGTATTTGGGAGGTTTCGTGTTTAAGTTTAGGAGTTTGTTAAAATCATCTTGCTAAATTTGTACTTGAAGAAAATCTTGGGATGGTTGTTTTAAACCGATGGTGCATTTTGAAAACCCGATAATTTTGAAAACTTAATCGATATGTAAGTAAAACAAGTTTTTCTCGCTTAAAATTCAATTAATCCTTGTTGTTGCTTAAAAACATTTTGACTTAGTACGTGAATGCACTCAAGTTGGAGAACATTTGAGTTTCATTTATCTTGAATTACGATTGTGATACCCGATGGTAAAGTTTAAAACATGTCGCTTGTAGTTTGAAAACCTTATCTTTACAAATTTTAGCCAAATTTTAACCCAATAAATTATTAAGGCATATTTGAAATCCAATCTAAGCATGTTAATAACAAAACATAAGTTTAAAAAGGCCTTTTACAATCCAAATAAAACAAATGAAAAACCAGTCAAATAAAGTACCAAGTTTAAATCAATGTAACTCCGAATTTATCCATGGCATGGGCACCTCGAGTCCATCCCGGCTCCATGTCCGCGATCTATGTGTCACCTAAAATGATAAGGGAGAAGGTGAGTCACAAGACTCAGTGCATAAATCCCTCTCCCGGTATATGCAACATGCTAACACACATCATAACAAAGCAATACAATTAATGCACCCGATCCTAACCATCCGTAACACCTTTTCTACCGTGTGGTACCAAACCACGGTGGTGCTAAACCACCGGTGACCCAAAGTCACGATATCCATAGATGTGGTGCCAAACCTTTGGTGACCCAAAGTCACGAAGATCCATCGTGGGGCCAACCCACGTGTGATACCAAATCACTAGCGACAATCCCGTATCTCAAAAGTGGGGCCAACCCACGGTGGCGTTAACCACGTGGACGAGTCGCTATGAGGTGCCAAACCTCCGTGTCCCAAAGACGCAAGTGTGATACCAAATCACCGGTGACCGCAAATACGGTTAAGATGATGGGCCAACCCATCGTGTGATACCAAATCACTAGCGTCAATCCCAGATAATCAACCGTGGGGCCAACCCATTGTGGTGCTAAGCCACCGGGACGACGCGGAGGTGCTAAACCTCCGTGACCCAAAGTCACAATAATCAATCGTGGTACCAAACCAACGGAGGTGCCAAACCTCCGGTGTCCCAAAGACCGGATATCATATCCCCTCCTCTCATATCACCCAATAACATATCATACTAATGCAAAGCGTGCAATCATGCTATCATGCTTACATGCTCAATATGGCATTTCAAAATACATACACCAATAAATCATGATATCACATATCATCATAGATCTCAGAAGAAACGGACTTACCCGAATCAGATCCATACCTCATTGGGTATTATATCACCAACCATACCGTTTCACTTACACGATCAAAGTTATTAACATATTACTCAAGAAAAGGTGTGTTAGTTACACACCGCTAGAACGACGCTTAATCCCAAAGAATCGGTTTAAACCCCTCGATTATTTTGCTCCTAAAATCGGCCAAACACCAGATTAGTCACTTATAACTTTCGGCCAAAACCAATAAACCAAAAGGGTTTGCATTAAACCTTTACCTCGCAAATGGTTTGGTTTCCTACCAAACCCGAACCAACAATGGTTCCTTCTGATAATCGGCCTCCCCCTAAAACACAAACAATTTAGTCTCATAAATCTTTGGCTTAACAACTCTAAAGAAAACCATTAAAGTAATCTCTTACCACCACTTACCCAACGTTTAGACTCCTCTTGCTTGCTTCCGAGATCCAAAGGCCCTATAATGAAATCGATTACCAAAACCACAGGTTAACTCCTTCCAACCAATGCCGAAATCGGCCCTTAAACACACCCAAAATTGACAAAGCACAAGAGAGGGGAGAAATGGCCATTCGGCCAAACACTTACCTCTTATTAGACCGATTGAAACAAGAATCCAACAAGGTCACACTCCTCTAATATTCGGCAATGTAGAACTATTAGGAGAGAAAAGATTCGGCTAGCACCCTTAACAAAGGAGAAAAGTTTTGGCTTCACAAAAAGGAAGGTTCGGCTAAAAGGTTTTGGAAAGAAAAGAAATAAAGATGAAAAGAGGGAGGGGTGCTTTCGGTTTACAAGAAGAAGAAATAAAGTTTCGGCTAACAATGGTTCCAAGAGAAGAAAAATATGAGAAGAAAGGAGAGTATGAAAGGAAGAGAAGCTAGTTTCGGCTCAAGTTTAAGAGAAAGGCAATGTACATATGAGGAGAAGGGGATGCTAGTTTCAGTTTACCCAAAATGAAAATAAATAGAAATGGGAAAGAACATTCGGCTACCAAGGATCGTCAAGAGTAAACAAAGCAAATTCGGCAAGGGTGTGCTTGGACTTTCGGTTCAAGGAGAAGAAATGAAGAAATGCACTTGAAAATTTGGCTTGTTTGACAAAAGGAGAATTGGCTTACCAAAAGTTTTGTGACCAAAAAAAAAAACACAAAGCTGCCAAAATTGCCTAATGAATTTCGGCATATCACTCCCCCACTACACCTACCAACCGGCCACTCCCCAAAATCTCTCCAAAAATTCGGCACAACTCCCCTAAACACTCCAAGCCACCCATTCAAACTAGTTTGAACTAGTCCACCTCCACAAATCACTCTCCACCCATCATTTGAACTTTTGACTTAGTCCAAGGCAGAGTTTGAACTGCCTACAACTCCTCCCCTCCATGCCGTCAAAATAGAAGCCAAAATGGAGCACTCCGCAGCTTGAACACAGGACCTCCTCCCTCCTGCAAGTGACGCCAATCCAAGCTCTTAGTGGCGCCTTGCCTACCACTCCACCAGCTCTTTTGTTATGCAAAAATTCACCTAAGATATTTATAAACCCCAACTCCTTCACTCCTCCCACCTAAGCCTAAAACAAAATTTTCCCTACCACTCAGGCTTACACCTAGCTTATAACTAAGCCCCAACAACATCAAAATAACAACATAGCACACCATGCACATGCAACAAAGCCAAAATAAAATAGCCCTTAACCCGGGATATTACAGTTCTACCCCCCTTAAAAATAATTTCAGCCTCGAAATTACCTGGTCAAAAGATTTGCGGGTATTGCTGTCTCATCATATCCTCGGGTTCCCACGTAGCTTCTTCCACGCCATGATTCTGCCATAGTACCTTAACCAAAGGCACAGACTTCCTACACAGAACCTTCACATCCCGATCTAAAATCTGTACAAGCTCTTCCTCCATGGTCAAATCTGGGTTTACCTCGATCTCTTCCACTGCCACCACGTGCGATGGATCTGAGCGATATCGCCTAAGCATCAAAACGTGGAACACGTTGTGAATCTGATTTAGCTCTGCTGGCAACTCATGCTGATATGCTACTGGTCCCACTCATCTCAACACCTTACACGGCCCAATAAACCTCGGACTTAGCTTGCCTTTTCTTCCGAACCTTAACACTTTCTTCCACGGTGAGACCTTCGGAAAAACTTGATCTCCCACAGCAAATTCAATATCTCTCCGCTTAAGATCGGATAAGACTTCGCCGGTCCAAGCTTCCTTCAATCGGGCTGAATCAACTTAACCTTGCCTTCGGTCTCAAAGAACCAACTCGTCCCAACAATCGACGCTCACTTAACTCCGTCCAACAAGTAGGTGAGCGACACTTCCTACCATACAACGCCTCATAAGGTGCCATCCTGATGCTTGCTTGGTAACTGTTGTTGTAGGCGAACTCAGCTAATGGTAGAAACTCCTCCCAACTACCCCTGAAGTCCAGAACACAACCTCGCAACATGTCTTCCAAGATCTGAATAACCTTTTTCGATTGCCCGTCAGACTGCAGGTGAAATACCGTGCTGAAATCCAATCGCGTACCTAGAGCATGATGCAACGCTTTCCAGAACCTTGACGTAAATCTGGGATCCCTATCCGAGATGATCGACATCGCACATCGTAAACCTCACTATCTCTCGACACATACACTTCGCTAACCTCTCAAGTGAATAATCCACTCACCGGATAAAGTAAGTCGATTTAGTCAACGATCCACAATTACCCAAATCAATCCTTCTTGCTAGGTGTAAGAGGTAATCCATTGACGAAATCCATAGTTATCCTTTCCCACTCCATCTGTGGAATCTTCATGGTCAAGCAACCACGACGGAATCGATGCTCACCTTGACCTCTCGACATGTCAAGCACTTCCCTACAAACTCGTCACTTCCTCTTCGCATCGGCCACCGTAATCGCTCTCTAAGATCCCTATACATTTTGCTACCTCCAGATGCATAGCGAGGGCTGCTATGAGCGCCCCGAAAAATCTTCGCTTTAACTCCGTATCCCCGGCATACAAGCTCTCCCGAAAACACAAAGACTCCATCACTAGACAAATCAGAACCTCCAAACCATCATTCTCGCACTTGTTTCCTCTGCGCGACTCAAAACCTCATCCATCAACTATTTTTCTCGATCCGCTCAACCCAAGTAGGTTTAACTCGCAGCTCGCTGAATACTCCGCCATCGCACAAACTCAAATGGGCAAACATCGCTCTTAAGTCCGAAACAACCTTACGGCTCAACGCGTCGCCACCACGTTAGCCTTGCCCGGATGATACTCAATCGAATAAATCGTAGTCTTTCAAAGAACTCAATCCATCTGCATACGCCTCGATTCAAATCTTTCGAGTCAAAAGGTACTTGAGACTCTTATGATCGTGTAGACTATCGATTTCTCTCCGTACAAGTAATGCCTCCAAATCTTCAAGGCAAAGGCGCAACCGCTAACTCCAGATCGTGCGTCGGATAATTGCTCTCATGTGGCCTCAATCAGAGATGCGTAAGCCACAACCTTTCCTTCTTGCATCAGCAAACAACCCAAACCCAGATGTGACGATCGCAATAAGCGTGAATTCCTTCCCAACCTCAAAGTTGAATTAGAACCGAGCTTCGGTCAAAATCTTCTTCAACTTGTCGAAGCTCTCCCGCCGCTTCATTTCAAATAAACGGAACCCTTTTCTTAACAATTTGGTCATCGGTCTTTGCGATCAACGAAAACCCTCTACAAATCTTCAGTAGTATCCTCGCCAAACCCGTAAAACTCCGAATCTCACCATCGACCTAGGCGGCTTCTAATCCAAAAGCGCCTCAATCTTTTGAGGATCCACTCTAATCCTTCTTTTAGACACTACATGACCCAAGAACGCCACCTCTCTAAGCCAAAACTCGCATTTACTAAACTTTGCATAAAGCTGTTTCTCCCTCAGAATCTGCAATACCACCCACAAATGCGCATCATGTTCCTCCTCAGTCCTTGAATATACCAAGATGTCATTGATAAAAACCACTACGAACTGATCCAAATACCGTTGGAACACCCTATTCATCATATCCATGAATCTTTGCCGGTAGCGTTAGTCAACCCAAACGGCATGACTAAGAACTCATAGTGCCCATACCGAGTAACGAAATGCCGTCTTGCAGATATCCGCCTCCTTCACCTTTAACTGGTGGTACCCAGACCTTAAATCAATCTTCGAGAAAACTGACGCACCCTTCAGCTAGTCAAACAAGTCATCTATCCGGGGCAGCGAATACTTGTTTTTGATTGTCAGCTTGTTCAATTGGCGGTAGTCTATACACATTCGCATAGTACCGTCTTTCTTCTTAACAAAGAGTACCAGTGCTCCCCAAGGTGAAACACTTGGCCTGATAAAACCCCGGTCCAACAACTCCTGGATCTGAGCCTTAAGCTCCACTAATTCCTTTGGCGCCATCCTATACGGAGTAATAGATACTGGCGCAGTTCCGGGTAACAAATCTATTTCGAACTCTACCTCACGATCTGGTGGCAAACCCGGAAGCTCCTCAGGGAACACATCAGCAAATTCCCTAATTATTCAGACCTCCCCCACAGTAGACTCTTTAGCCTCCAAGGCACACACATGAACCACATATGCTTCACAGCCCTTCCTGACCATCTTCTCGGCTTTCAGAGTAGACACCACATTGGACAAGTAATTTCTTCTATTACCGATCAGGACTACCTCATCACCCTTAGCTGTTTTTAGAACCATGCGCTTAGCCACGCAATCCAACTTCGCCTGATACTTAACCAGCCAGTCCATCCCGAGAATCAGATCGAACTCCCCAAACGATAATTCCATCAGATCAGCCACAAATACTACCCCTTGGAGTTCTAGAGGTACATCTCTATACAGCTTATCTACAACTACAGAGTGACCTAGAGGGCTTATTACGGTCATCTGCCTAGAAGATATCTCAGAGTCTAGATCCATGGTCTTCACTATACTACTTGCAACATATGAATGCGTCGAACCTACATCAATCAAAGCAGTAAATGGAGAACCAAAGATTAAAAATGTATCGTTATGATATCCGATCGTCGCCCTCCTCTCGGCGCCACGCATACACTAGCCTCGACCGTCGGCCTCGAACTACTGCATCTCGCCCGGTGCTCCACGGCCCCGACCGTAACCATTACCTCCTCGCCATTACCTCGGCCTCTGCGGTGGTGGTCCATTATTCTGAACCGAGTACGGTCCCGACTCTAACCGAATCCTAGCCAACTTACGGACAGTCCCTCACACGGTGGTCCAAATGAGCCACACTCAAAACATCCTCTACCACCAGTCCAACATCCTCCCCAATGAGCTTTCCCATAATGGTTACACTGCGGCGGTCCCTGACTAGCAGCAACAAACCTACCGATCGATTCGCCCACTCGGTCTAGCCCTTTTCTCGAGGATTACCGACGACCCGAAGACCCAAAATTCCTCTTTGTCGGTTCTTATCCATGCCTTGCCTCACGACTCCTTAATACCCTCGGCTACCTTAGCCTTTTCAATCAGACAAGAATTCACGCTCTGGCTGGGCACAATCAAGAACCTTAATTCATCTCGCAGCCATCCTCGAAACGAACACACCTCTCGTGTTCAAGAGCAACCATACCCCTAGCATACCGACTCACCTCGGGAACTCGCCTCGACTCACGACGCATTTACTCCCGAACTAACCTCGTAAATGCTTTCCGTTGCTCATTAATGTAGTTAGCCCCAACGTATTTTTTCCGATAAGCGACCACGAAATAGTCCCAAGTCGATCTTCCGCTACATACCGTCTCCGAACCGTGAGCCACCACTGGTATGACTCATCTCAAGAAGTGATACTATCCCTTTAATTTCTCTTCAAGATCAGTCCAGATCATCCATGATCCGCTCTGTCGCCTCGGCCAATATTCAACCGTCTTTGGGAGCAACACTAGACACACCTCGTAATACCTCACCCGCTTGTTCGAAGTCGTTCAGCACGATTTTCTAGCTCTGCGCCTCTACCTACTCCAACTACCTTTTCCAACCCGCAAGATCGCTCGTGACATCTGCGTCATCCCCTAATCGATCTCGAAACTCACCACCTCCGGTGGTGGCGATCTCAGTATCTCATTCTCGACTTCGACCGTAACCTACGGGTTGAAACATCATCCTACCGGGCCACGTCCACAACCACGCCCACCTCGTGTACTCATGACTAAAATCTTGCCGATTTAAAGAATTTTATGTATCGAGAATTATTCCACTATTTAAAAGCAAAGTCTTATGATTATTAAAGAAGCTTGTTTTCGCAAGTCCACGAGTCCTATCGATTGTCGGTTTCTAAGGTAATCCACTACTACTAGTCATCCACTCACATCAACATTAAAATCACAAGCAATAGTAAGGGGTACTTACCTGGGCGGACTGGTGCCGGAGACTCGGTGCCATGCCCTTCAAACCATATATATATATATATTTTAAAGCCAAAACACTTTAAAAACCCGAATTTAAAACATTTTAGGCCTCGGGCCCACAGCTGAGCCTTTGAACTTGGCTCTGATACCACAATTGTAACACCCCAAACCCGATCAACACATCACGATCGAATCTGGTATGTTACAGGGAAAAATGTATTTGAGAGGTTTCAGGTTTAAGTTTAGGAGTTTGTTAAAATCATCTTGCTAAATTTGTACTTGAAGAAAATCTTGGGGTATTGTTTTTAAACCGATGGTGCATTTTGAAAACCCGATAATTTTGAAAACTTAATCAGATATGTAAGTAAAACAAGTTTTTCTTGTTTAAAAATTCAATTAATCCTTGTTGTTGCTTAAAAACATTTTGACTTAGTACGTGAATGCACTCAAGTTGGAGAACATTTGAGTTTTATTTATCTTGAATTACGGTGTGATACCCGATGGTAAAGTTTAAAACATATCGCTTGTAGTTTGAAAACCTTATCTTTACAAATTTTAGCCAAATTTTAACCCAATAAATTATTAAGGCATATTTGAAATCCAATCTAAGCATGTAAATAACAAAACATAAGTTTAAAAAGGCCTTTTACAATCCAAATAAAACAAATGAAAAACCAGTCAAATAAAGTACTAAGTTTAAATCAATGCAACTCCGAATTTATCCATGGCATGGGCACCTCGAGTCCATCCCGGCTCCATGTCCACGATCTATGTGTCACCTGAAATGATAAGGGAGAAGGTGAGTCACAAGACTCAGTGCATAAATCCCTCTCCCGGTATATGCAACATGCTAACACACATCATAACAAAGCAATACAATTAATGCACCCGATCCTAACTATCTGTAACACCTTTTCTACCCCGTGTGGTACCAAACCACTGGTGGTGCCAAACCACTGGTGACCCAAAGTCACGATATCCATAGATGTGGTGCCAAACCACTGGTGACCCAAAGTCACGAAAGATCCATCTGTGGGGCCAACCCACGTGTGATACCAAATCACTGGCGACAATCCCGTATCTCAAAAGTGGGGCTAACCCACGGTGGCGTTAACCACAGGGATGAGTCGCTATGAGGTGCCAAACCTCGGTGTCCCAAAGACACAAGTGTGATACCAAATCACCGGTGACCGCAATACGGTTAAGATGATGGGGCCAACCCATCGTGTGATACCAAATCACTAGCATCAATCCAGATAATCAACTATGGGGCCAACCCATTGTGGTGCTAAGCCTTTGGGACGAGACGCGGAGGTGCCAAACCTCCGTGACCCAAAGTCACAATAATCAATCGTGGTACCAAACCACCGGAGGTGCCAAACCTCCGTGTCCCAAAGACACGGATATCATATCCCCTCCTCTCATATCACCCAATAACATATCATACTAATGCAAACGTGCAATCATGCTATCATGCTTACATGCTCAATATGGCATTTCAAAATACACATCACGAGATATCGTAAAGAAACGGACTTACCCAAACCGTATCCATACCTCATTGGGTATTATATCACCAACCATACTTTGTTTCACTTACGATCAAAGTTATTAACATATTACTCAGTAGAAAAGGTGTGCTAGTTACACACCTGCTAGAACGTACGCTTAATCCCAAAGAACCGGTTTAAACCCCTCGATTATTTTGCTCCTAAAATCGGCCAAACACCAGATTAGTCACTTATAACTTTCGGCCAATACCAATAAACCAAAAGGGTTTGCGTTAAACCTTTACCTCGCAAATGGTTTGGTTTCCTACCAAACCCGAACCAACAATGGTTCCTTCTGATAATCGGCTTCCCCCTAAAACACAAACAATTTAGTCTCATAAATCTTTGGCTTAACAACTCTAAAGAAAACCATTAAAGCAATCTCTTACCACCACTTACCCAACGTTTAGACTCCTCTTGCTTGCTTCCGAGAGCCAAAGGCCCTATAATGAAATTTATTACCAAAACCACAGGTTAACTTCTTCCAACCAATGGGAAATCGGCCCTTAAACACACCCAAAATCGACAAAGCATAAGAGAGGGGAGAAATGGCCATTCGGCCAAACACTTACCTCTTACTAGACCGATTGAAACAAGAATCCAACAAGGTCACACTCCTCTAATATTCGGAAATGTAGAACTATTAGGAGAGAAAAGATTCGGCTAGCACCCTTAACAAAGGAGAAAAGTTTCGGCTTCACACAAAGGAAGGTTCGGCTAAAAGGTTTTAGAAAGAAAGGAAATAAAGATGAAAAGAGGGAGGGGTGCTTTCGGCTTACAAGAAGAAGAGTTTCGACTAACAATGGTTCCAAGAGAAGAAAAATATGAGAAGAAAGGAGAGTATGAAAGGAAGAGAAGCTAGTTTCGGCTCAAGTTTAAGAGAAAGGCAATGTACATATGAGGAGAAGGGATGCTAGTTTGGTTTACCCAAAATGAAAATAAATGAAATGGGAAAGAACATTCTGCTACCAAGGTTCACAAGAGTAAACAAAGCAAATTCGGCAAGGGTGTGCTTGGACTTTCGGTTCAAGGAGAAGAAATGAAGAAATGCACTTGAAAATTTGGCTTGTTTGACAAAAGGAGAATTGGCTTACCAAAAGTTTTGTGACCGAAAAAAACACAAAGCTGCCAAAATTGCCTAATGAATTTCGACATATCACTCCCCCACTACACCTACCAACCGACCATTCCCAAAATCTCTCCAAAAATTCGGCACAAATCCCCTAAACACTCCAAGCCACCCATTCAAACTAGTTTGAACTAGTCCACCTCCACAAATCACTCTCCACCCATCATTTGAACTTTTGACTTAGTCCAAGGTAGAGTTTGAACTGCCTACAACTCTTCCCCTCCATTCTGTCAAAATAGAAGCCAAAATGGAGCACTCCGCAGCTTGAACACAGGACCTCCTCCCTCCTGCAAGTGACGTCAATCCAAGCTCTTAGTGGCGCCTTGCTTACCACTCCACCAGCTCCTTTGTTATGCAAAAATTTACCTAAAGATATTTATAAACCCCAACTCCTTCAGCTCCTCCCACCTAAGCCTAAAAACAAAATTTTTCCTACCACTCAGGCTTACACCTAGCTTATAACTAAGCCCCAACAACATCAAAATAACAACATAGCACACCATGCACATACAACAAAGCCAAAATAAAATAGCCCTTAACCCGGGATATTATAGCTATTATCGAACCATCACCAGATATAACCATATGTGTGTTCATTGCACGCAAAGTAAATAATGATGATTTTTGACTTAAAGCATCAGCAACAACATTAGCTTTTCCCGGATGATAATCAATCAAAAGCTCGTAGTCTTTTAACAACTCTAACCATCGACGTTGTCTCAAATTCAGATATTTTTGAGTCATCAAATACTTCAGGCTTTTGTGATCAGAATAAACATGACATTTCTCACCAAACAAATAGTGGCACCAAATCTTTAATGCAAACACAATAGCTGCCAATTCCAAATCATGTGTCGAATAGTTCTTTTCATGCAGCTTTAACTGTCTCGAGGCATAAGCTATGACTTTGCCTTCCTGCATCAAAACATAACCCAGACCACTCAAAGATGCATCATTATAAATGATAAATTCTTTACTAGATTCTGGCTGAACTAACACTAGAGCTTTAGTCAAAAGAGCTTTCAACTGATCAAAACTTTTCTGGCACTTTTCTAACCACTCATACTTAACATCTTTCTAAAGTAGTCGCGTCATCGAATTTGTGATCATAGAGAAACCTTTCACGAACCTTCTATAGTAACCAACAAGTCCCAGAAAGCTCTGAAATTCAAAAACATTTCTTGGAGGTTTCCAATCAAGTATAGCTAATATTTTACTTGGATCAACCCGAATACCCGATGCTGACACAACATGGCCCAAAAAACTGACTTCACGTAACCAAAACTCACATTTACTGAACTTTGCATACAACTGTTTATCTCGCAAAGTCTGTAACACAAGTCTCAGATGTTCGGCATGCTCGCTTTCATCATGGGAGTAGATCAAAATGTCATCCATGAATACTACCACAAACCTATCTAGATACTGTCTAAAGATTCGATTCATCAAATCCATAAAAATAACAGGTGCATTAGTAAGTCCAAAAGGCATAACCAAAAACTCATAGTGTCTGTACCTCATTCGGAAAGTAGTCTTTGGCACATTAGAGTCTTTAACTCGCAACTGATAGTAGCCTGATCTCAAATCTATTTTTGAAAATAATGTATCCCCTTTCAACTGATCGAACAGATCGACAATCCATGGCAACGAATACTTATTCTTTATAGTCACTTTGTTGAGCTATCTGTAGTCAATACACATTCTCATAGTTCCCTCTTTCTTTTTAACAAATAAAATTGGTGGGCCCAAGGGAGAGAAACTCGATCGCGCAAAACCTCTATCTATCAATTCTTTCAACTGAGCTTTCAATTATTTTAATTCCATAGGTGCCATTCTGTACCGAGCTATCGATATTGGAGTCATCCCCAGCACCAATTCAATATCAAATTCAACTTCTCGTATAGGTGGCAAACCCGGTAATTCTTCACAAAACATATCCGAATACTTACACACAACAGGTAATGATTCAATCTTTCTTTTAGTTACTTTAGTATCAAGCACATATGTAAAGTAAGATTCGCAACCTTTTCTTACGTATTTTTGAGCTAACATCAAAGATATCACTACTGGTAAACTATTCAGATCATTAGATTCAATCTGAATAATCTCATCATTCTGACACCGTAAATCAATAATCTTCCTTTTGCAGTGAGGATTAATTAAGAAAATGGGGTTTTGTTTATTTTATTCTTATCCAAGAAAAAAAAATAGAATCTTTTGTTTTACAATAGAATCATGCAAAGTTAACCAATCCATACCCATAATAATATCAAACTCATCGAATGGCAATAACATCAAATCATCCGAACAACATGAATCTCGAATCATCAACGGACAATTCTTGCACACTTTATCAACCAAAACACACCGGCCTAAGGGGTTTGATACTTTAATCACAAACTCAATAGACTCTACAGGAAAAGTCTTACTAGATACTAAAGTCTCACACACATAAGAATGAGTCGAACCAGGATCAATCAATGCAACAACACTAGTATCATAAAGAGTGAAAATACTAGTAATAACATCCGGGGATAAGGCCTCCTCACTAACGCGAATAATATAGGCTCTGACAGAGGTGCGAGCCTTAGATCTAGTAGCTGTATCTTTGGTCCCTCTCTGACTGCCACTCACATTACCCGTATTTTTGGGTAGTCTATTTCGAGCTATAGTGTTACCCGATCTCATATTCTATACCAAATTTTCTTCAGTTAACTCTAGGCACTCACGAATGAAATGATCCATCGATCCACATTTAAAACAAGCCCGATCTTGCAATCTATAACTTTCGGGATGTCATTTACCATAATGTTTACACTCGGGTTGATTTGATCTAACATTACCCATACTAGCTACTGAGGTAGCTCTCGAGCTCACAGGTGGTCTATCCCGATCTTGTCTAGGATAACTCGTAGTAGTATTTGAATGACTAGCATCATCTCGAAACTTCTTCGATATCGACTGGAATGACATACTAAATGGTCTCTTACATGAATCTCTAGCTTCAGAGTTAGCTTTTCTTTTCTCCTTCTTGAGCTCTTCAGCTTTGCAAGCTCACTCAACAAGTACCACAAACTCTTCTATCTCAAGTATGCCAACTAACAATTTAATGTCTTCGTTTAGCCCATCTTCAAATCTTTTACACATTATATCTTCGATCGAAACACACTCTCGGGCGTACCGACTGAGTCTCACAAATTTTTGCTCATACTCTGTCACTATCATCCGACCCTGTTTCAATTCAAGAAATTCTTTACGTTTCTGGTCGATAAATCTCTGGCTGATGTATTTCTTACGGAACTTAGTCTGGAAGAATTCCTAGGTCACTCGCTCTTTTGGAACCACCGATACTAGTGTATTCCACCAGTGATATGCAGTGTCTCGTAGCAAAGATATGGCACATTTTAAGCACTCATCAGGGGTGCAAGATAACTCATCAAACACTCGTATAGTATTATCGAGCCAGAATTTAGCTCGCTCAGCATCATCATCATCAGTGGCTCTGAACTCTTTGGCTCCGTGTTTTCTGATTTAATCAATAGGAGGCTTAGATAATCTCAACGGATCACTTACTTGAGGCATAACAGGTATCAAAGATGGATTAATCGGGGGTGGAGGTTGTTGTGCAGCCGGATTAGTCCGAATATATCGAGTAAATCAGTCATTCACCATTTGGTAAAAGGCTTGTCTAGCCTCTCCTTCCTGGTTACTCAAAGTTGGTCGAGAATCAACCAGCACTGTCCCTTACGTGGAAGCAGGCGCTATACTCTCAACATCATCACTACGGCTCTATCAGGATCCATTACTATATAAAATAAATTTTCATATGTCAAAAGTCATCACATTATCGCAGTATAAAATATGGCATGTATAGCTAGACTCACACACGCTACGTTAGTCCTAGAATCGACTAAATCGTAGCTCTGATGCCAATAAAATGTAACACCCTAACCCATAACCGTCACCAGAATAGGGTTAAGAGGTATTATCAAAAAATTGGAAACATTCACAGACATTTCATATCATAGTTCAACATATCAAATCAAAGTGTCCCTTAAATAGGTTTACGAGACCTTAAACATGCTTAAGAAAGGGGCCGGGACTAAATCGAACACATACGAAAATTTTAAAAATTTTAAAATTTTTCAAAGTTACAAAGGTCACACACTCATGTGTCAAAGTGTGTTAAAACAGTGCATACATATTGACTTATCCACACGGCCTAAGACACACTGTGTGCCTCACCCGTGGTTGACACTGACTTGCACCACACGGCTAGTCACACGCCCGTATGTCTAGCCCGTGGTCGAGCCTGACTTGTTTTGAAATTTAACCACAAGATACACGATTGAGTCACACACCCGTGTGCTCAATCATGTGGGCAAATATAGGTCATTTGCAAGGCCAAAATGCCACCCACACTATAGGTCTTTCCTATAAACACCTACAAGCATCATTCATACCAAAGGAACAACTTATTCAAGCATTCAAAAGTATATCAAAAACACCATTTTATTCACAATTAGCTCAATCTATTCACAATCATTTCCAATTATAATTCATCACAAACATACCAATTATAAGACACTTATCCTAATTCATCAAGCAATCCTCATGTACCTAAATACCAAATCACATTACTAAATTCATCTATCATTAGCAAAGTATTTTAAACAAGGTACACATAAACTCACCTTAACCGAGACCACACACACAAAAATAAACATAACAACCATGTTTTCATATGATAAGCCAAGGCCAAATTGCTAAAACCAAACATATCAAGTACTTAACCAAATACACATAAAACAAAACTTAAACGTAGTGATCAAGCGATTTTCGTATAGCTATATATATACATGTTCCAAAATCAAACATTTCATCTATGCTATACATGCCATATGCCCAAAATCAACTTAGTAAAATACCGAAAGAAACAAGTGATAGTGTGATAGGCTTTGCTGATGATCCCCGAGCTCGTAACGTGACTCCAAAATCTATAAAACAAAGGTAAACAAAAACACACACACAGTAAGCTATTTAAGCTTAGTAAGTCATAAGCAAAAACATATATAATAACATAGGCATATTAACATTTTACTACTAAGGTTGAATGCACATAATTTTCCAATACAAAGATATCATTTACTACAAAGGTCATACTTTAATCACACATACATATCAATAGCCGAATATAAACAATCATATACACATGTATTCTCATTTCTAATATCACAACTACATCAATAGGCCAATTCACATATATTTTCAAATATGCTAACGCAAAATCCATAATCACATAACTTTATATTAATTCAAGTAATCAACTTACCTTGTTTCCTTATAACATTTAACTAGCACATACCTGAACCTGTAATTCGATTGCATATTTGGTCTTTACTTCACATTTCCCATTGAACCATTCAGAATTTAAAAGGATATGCGGATAGTCAAAAGCTTGTACAATGCCAATGTACCAAACGTGGTCTTACATGTAATCACATATCGATGCCTATCCCAGACAGGGTCTTACACGAATCTAATACGATGCCAATGTCCTAGACATGGTCTTACATGTTAACACAAATCGATGCTAATGTCCCAAACATGGTCTTACACGATAACTCATATTGGAAATCCTATGTCATAACATATGTATCCTATCTATTCCTAGGGTTCATATGAGACTTTTGAACGTTGAATCTCGATCGGATCAAACTTGAAACATAGTTCCCTATCTCATAATCACATTCGGCCAAAGCACATACATATATATATTTGAATAATTCAATTCATCACATAAAATTTATATATTCTCAATTTAACAACATTTAAATGCTTATTGACTTACCTCAAATGTCGTCAGACAGTTTAATCAACTATTCATCTACTTTCGATTTCCCCCGATCTAATTCTGTTTTCTTTCGTTGTTAATCTAAATAAATTCAAATTTAACCAATTTAACCACAAATTCATTCAATTTAATCCAAAAACACATAAATGGGAAAATTACCATTATGCCCCTGACATTTCAAACTTTTTCAATTTAGTCCTTATTTTATAAAATACAAAATACACAAAATTTGCATATACCATAGCTAGGTCGAATCTTTCTATAGTTCCTCTAAGTCCACACATTTCATTTATTTCACATTTTAGTCTCTCAAAATATTATTTTTACAATTTAGCCCTAATTACTCAAATTCACCAAAAATTCCAATACAAAATATGCCAATTCAAAACATATCTTCCATAATCTATCATCTAAAAACAAAAATCACATGAGTTCATCAATGGCTTTACTCCAAATATTCATCAAAATCAAAATTTAAAATATGGGCTTAGTACATTTCATAGCAACGATCTAAAAAACGTAAAAATTATCAAAAATCAAAACCGAAACATGCCTCAATTTGCTTGAACAAGGGCCGAATACCTAGCTAAATTTCTTATTTTCTTTCTCTTTTAATTTTAGCACAAAGAAAAGATGAACAAGGCTTTTAATTTGATATATTATAACATATATTATCCTTATTATTGTTTTACCTTTTTAACCTTTACTAAATAATACATAAAACATAAATTTTAAGGTTAATTTAGTCCATTGCCATCCACTACCTTTATTAATGGCCAAATTACAACATAAAGCCTCCATATTAAAAAGACAACCACAATTAGGCACTTTCTTATTTAACCATCAAATTTTCATTTTATGAGATTAAACCCTTTTATTTAATCGGACACCCAAACGATGAAATTAAAGCATGAAAATTTCACACAAGAAAATTCACACATAAGAAACACAGAAAATAAATTTTAGAATATTTTTTGGGCTCGGATTTGTGGTCCCAAAACCACTATTCGATTAGGGTCAAAATCGGGCTGTTACATCAACGCTCGGATTATAAATATTCCATGCTTAATTTCCTTAAATGTTTTATGTGAAGTGTGGGCTCATTGTGGGGATTTTTGCTTAATTGAATTTGGATTTGGTTAGGTGTGAATCATGAGATGAATGCTCCTCTTGCTTCATATGTGCTTTTAATTCTCTGCCATTAAGGGTGTTGGATTTACATCTGTGGTTTTAGCATCGGAATTGATCATGTGTGTAACGAAAACATGAGAAAACAACGATTGATGAAAGCCAGAATTGGGATTGTCAACGCCTCACTACCATGTGCCTAGCCGTGTGAGTCACACGGTCTGGGCTATTTGGGCCGTATGGCCCACATGGACGTGTGTTAGACTTTGTGGACCACACGGGCTAGGCTAGTTGTGCTGTGTAGGCCCACTTTCTTAAAAGTTTCACCTTGGCCCGTCTGACTTTGAAATTTGTAATTAGACCTCCCGTGGAGACCGTTTGGATTACAAATAACTCTGAAATATGAAATATGATATTTTGCTATTCTATGTTATAAGGATATTATTTGTGTTTCAATTACAAGAATGTCTAAAATGTGAAATTTGTATATGGTCTTTGATCTAATAATTCTATCAGTATGTTTTGATGTGAAAAATATATATGACATATGTGCATCTAATGTCTATTAGTATTTGCATTGGGGTGAGATATGATATGTGATAGAGGAAGTGTGATTCTGGCAGTATTACTGCACCTTTTAGCTATGTATCTGTAATATTTGTTCTGGCAGCTTGATTGCAATTATAGTGGCTCGACCACATATATATGATTCTGGCAGTTTATTGCAACATTTTTGTTTGGCAGGTTAGCTGCACTTATATGAGTGGCATACCACCACGACCAAGTGTGATGGGATGGGTGGACTCTTATAGTCTTAATTGGTGTGATTGGTTGGACGGAGTTGGTGTGTAGCGGATGAGGGTAGGATCTGTGTCTGCATCTGTATCTGAATCCATATATGCATCTATATTTGATTATGAGTATACGTTTAATTCTGCATATGAGAACATGTCTGAATCTGTATATGAAAATGTATCTGGTTGTGTATGTGTTTCTGATTTTTTTGCTTTGATGTGCTATACACTAGGCTTCTAGCTCACTTAAGACCGGACGGCATTCATGAGCTCAGAATGATTTTTTGGTTAAGTAAATAAATCAATTTACGATTAGTTTATTTATGATCTTTTGGTTTGTAAATTTGTTTTATGGTTTATGTTCATTTTCATCGATTTTGGTATTTTTAACGTAAAACGGCGATAACGTACGATTTATCATATTCGAAATCGATTTTCAAAATTAAAATCCGCTACTACATGACTTGATTGTTTTACTATGATATAAAAGTATAAGTTTTTTTCTAAAATATGTAAGAGCTTTGCCATATTTATAATTTCAAAACACGCACTGAAATTAGAAGTTTTCAAACGAGATCAGGTTAGGAGTTTTTTGTAAAATAAATATGTTTTGTGGGTAATTTTCCAAAAATAATGTATATGTATTTTACTTAAAGTTAATACTTTCAGAACTTATGGTTTCTAAAGTGGGATTAAAACTTCTGAGATTTTAAACAAACTAATGTAATTTCTCCAGATTCGGCCTTAACATCTAGGGCAGGTTTGGGGTGTTACAGTTTAAGTATATTTTGGACTTGTTTTTAATGGAATTTCGGACATTTGGACATTTTAAATTTATTTGGGATGTTAAAATTTATTTTGGCATTTGTTTTGCAAAAGTTTTAACTTTAATCGATATTTAAGTCAAAACAACTAAAATAAACAAGGGTTACAAGATCGATTTGCTACAAAGTTTTCCGCTGCTAAGTTTTACTGAATTTCGCTAAATTGTTTTATCTCACAAATGAATTAAGTAAGTTGGATTCGTTTAGTAAAGCTAATTAAATGCGGTTTTCATCAACATAATCACGGGTTTCGGAAATTGATACTTTTTTCAACAAGTTATTCAAAATTGGTATTTCTTTAAGCTGAAAGTGGGTTTTTACCAAAATTAAGCATTAGTGTTTTCACGTACGATGTAACCTCCACAATCCAACCGTAACGTCTAGGCAAGGTTTGTAGTGTTACATTGAGAGTAAAAAAAAAAAAAACTATTTATAATTCTATTTGATTCGAATCGTTCATACCCACACTTGAAGCAGTTCATGGTACGAGAATAGCAGAGAAGGTCGTTCAGTTGAAGGCCAGGAATGACAAGAATTTGTCTTGCCGAAAACACGTGCAATTTCAGTAAAAAAATTATTATTATAAATATTACAAATTAACTCGGTTTTTAAAATTTTTATTTTTCGCTGTAAAAAAAATATTTTTTAATCTGAATTTATTTCTAACATATACTTTATGTAATGTTGATATTCTAATCTAGTAAAATAAGGGTGTATATGTTTCACTTTTTTATTTGTCGTCACTTTTTAAATTTTTTAGGTATCTAAACATAAAAATTTTAAGACGTGCAAGTCTTTTATTGCCGAAGTTGATGGGGGTGATTAAAGGGTTTAAGCTTGGGAGGAGAAGTATGGCTATCAATCATTTAGTTTTTTGCAGATGATAGCCTGATTTCTTTAAGCTTATCAGAAGTGCTTGCCATGGTTTAAATACACTTCTTTGAACTTTTTGTGATATTTCAGGTCTTAAAAATAATTTTGGATCGTCTAATGAAATGGTGGTAAGTAAGAAATATCACCGTAGATTTAAAAGAATGTTCCAAAGAATTTTGGGTATGAAGATCGTCTCAAAGCCTGGAAGGTATTTAGGTTTCGATTTTGGGAACATACATGATAAGAATAAGTGTTCTCTCAGCCGGTTGTGGATAAAATACAGAGCAAGCTTGCATACTGGAAGGATAAGATCCTATCTCTTGTTGGAAGATGCACACTAATTAAGTCCCTTCTCAACAGCATGCTGATCTACTACCTATCTTGCTTCAAAGCACCAAAAGGAGTTTGTTGTAAAGTGAAATATTAAGTGACGTGGAGGGGAAAAGATGATGGACTAGCTGAAAGAATACAAGGAGTGGAGGCCTCATACACTGAAGTGGTGCTTGGAAAAAAGGTAAATGCTAACTTTGGAATTGCTATAAGAGTGTATTATGAATTGTTACAAGAGTGATGGTGGTTGTAGGTTACTTGTTGAGCGGTGGAGGATTATGAATAGTTGCACAATGGGGGAGAGGAGACGGCGGGTTTTAAATAACCAAAAACGGTTTAATAATTTTTTTATAATTATATGACATGGAAATTATATGTATTAAAATAATTTATCAAAATATAAATCATCAACTTAATAGTCACGTCAACCAATTATAAGGTATTTAATAATTTTGGAATATAAAAGGTAAATTAAGTTACCTTAAAAGAAAATTTTAATAGACGGATCATCATTTATATAGTTTTAAATGTTTTTAGTAAAATTTTCAAATACTTCATAAAAATATGTTTAAAAAAGTTTAAAATTAATGACGAAACCCAAAATGGATAAAATTCAGTTTAATTCAACTCAATTACCTGACATTTTATTCGATTTTCATTCAATTTAATATAAATAGAAAATCAAAATTTGCAAAATAATTGTAAAATTCTTTCAAAACTTATCCAAATCGAAATGGTTGTCACCCTATTCTCACTCACGCTGGGATGACTTTATTCTTTAAAGGTCTAAGATTCAGATCTAAGCTCTTGATGGTCTCATGTATACTATTTTAACATTTTATTTTTAAACAAGGGTTAATATAATATATGGTACCTAAATTAGTTTAGGGTTTATATTGGTGCTTAATTTTTTCAATTTAATATTTAAATTTTTTATCTCAATTAAGCACATAGATTTAATTCAATATTTAATTTGGTACTCAAATTTTCTTTTTATTCCAATTATATATATGTAATTGCAATTTAGGAAACAATCCAATATATCATAATTTATACATTGCCATTTGACATTTTAATAAGTTGTCATGTGTATTGCTTACTTTCTATAAAAAAAACATAAATTTATTAAATAGAGGGAAATTTTTTAAACAAATCCTTCAATTTAAAAAATGGAAATGGAGATTAATTTGTGCTAATATGAATGCAATTAAAGGGAAAAACTCTTAAATGTAGTAATCTCATATTTTAAATTTCCATATTTATTGTCTTTCTCTAACAATAAATTCTAATCTTACATGTAAAATTAAAGTAGAAATTAGAGATGGATAATATGACTGCAATCCAGTTGATTCAAAAAGAGTCAGTTGAGTTCCATCATTCAACTGTGTTACGAGCTATTAAAAAAATTATTCAATGGCCTTAGATGATTAAGATGACACATGTATTTAGAGAGGGTAATCGAGTAGCCGATAGACTGGCAGTAATGATATTTTCAAGACCTCAGGCATGTATAGCTATATACAACCGGATGAAATTCTTCAAAAACTACATGATGATTGCTCTAAAATGACTTAGGCCCGCTTAATCTAGTTATGATTGTATCCTTGTTTATGTAAAATAAAAATAAAAAATAAAAATAGAAACTCTTGGAAGAATCAATAGTTGAAGGTATATTTCTATTATAATTTTTAATTATATTTTTAAATTTCGTTTTTAATAAATTTTCAAATTATTTAACTTGTTTTCATACAATTTTGTTATTTTAAATTTGATATTTTAATAATTACATTTGTAATATATTTTAACTAATAAATTATATGTTAATTAATTTTATTAACAAGTTTGCAATGGAAGGAGAATCAACTTAAAAATAATCAAATTTGAAAGTGAGAAAAAAAATCGTTTTATGTAAAGTTTTATAATTTTTAATTGTTTTCTGTAGAGTTTGCATAATTTTTAATTACCAAATTTGCAAAATAGTTTACAATATTTTCAAACATTATAAATGATAAGTTTTCGAATATAATATTTTTATTGCAAATCTAAGTTTGCATGTTATTATATTGAGGGTGTTTAGTAAATAGAGTTTTTAGCATTTTTTAGTTGATTTGGATACGATGGAGAATTGGATAGTCAAACCCTTTAATTGTGGTGTTTGGTGAATGGATGTTTGCAAGAGCTTGTTGAACTAAAACCTCCAAAACAAAAAAAATAACGCTGGGATGGACAACTTTTTTGAATAGCTGATTGGGAATGAGATTTGTGGGATGACATATCTGACCATACTTACTCAAAAATTACTCCTTTTGCCACATGCTTTCAAATCTAATAGGGGTGCCAAGATATCAGTAGCCTTCATTTTCCTATTTTCACCTTCGACTCCAAATTCTAAAGTAAATTTCAGAAAAAAAAAAACCACTCCATCGTGAATCTACAAAAATCACCATTGCCATAAGAAATTTTCAATCGAGCCCATTCATCCTTGAATATTTATATACTCTTCATTTATTTTCAATTTACTTGGGTATAATGATTTCTTAAGCAGCTTATATTAATTGAAATATATTAGTTGATAAAATTATTCAGAGTGTGACATAATTATCACTAAGAATATAGTTTACAATTATATTGATACACTATTAATATTTATCAATTTCTACAAGGTTAATATTTACAAATAAGGAACTTAAGAAATTTGTTTATTTAAATTTTCAAAATATTCACTAATTAATTTCCATAATGGATGTTTTAATTCATTGGTAATATCGGTTTGTTTCAATAATTTCACCCAATAAATACTAAGGTATTATAAACAAATAAATACTTAAAAATAAGATGTGTCATGTCTTTATTTGTCATTTTACACATATCAACTTTTAGCTATCAACTAAGTTTTACCAAACACTTTTAAATAAATAGTAAATAAAATTAATTGGTCAAATTAGTCAATAGAATCAGTTGGTCAAACTAGCCATTGCAATCAAGAATCAACAATTAGTTATCAGCCAATTGCCAAACAAAGTCATTATCATACTCTAAACATATTTGTTCCCAAAATGTATTTTAAATAATTGTATTACAAATATTTTGTATATATAATTATATATGTCGGAAAATGACTAAAATTTTGACAAATAATTTAATTCTTTTAATTATTTGTTTAGGTATGTAACACCCCGATTTTTTAGGTTGGAAGTTTTGTGAGTTGTGGGAAGGGGTTGTGGGTAGATCGGACTGTAGTGTATATTTTTGCATTCAAGTGTCAAAATGGGCCTGCTGGTCTAGTGGTTGGTTGTGTGTTAGTTTAGCTTAGGGGTCCCAGGTTTGAGTCTTCAAGTGTGCTTTGAGGGAATTATTTTGATTTAGCTTTGTTCTGGTTTTAAAAGTTAGATTTTATTTTTATTTATTTATTTCTGATATGAAATAAAAAGGGGAAAAAGAAAACAGGAGTTTTCTTTCCCCTTTTTTGGTTTCCTAATGTTTCTTTGTACGTACCTCTTTTCTCCTCTCTCCCTCTCTTCTCACAAAATTCTTTCTTTTTTGTCATTGCGGTTTCATCGTTTTGATTTGGTTTCGGGTTATTGAGGGAGATATAATTGCGCAGCAGGTGAAGGCTTTATGGTTCATTAATTGTTGGGGCGTTTTATCGCAAAATAATATGTGGGTTTCGAACCTTTTTTCTTTTATTTTTGAATTGTTAATTCAATTTTATAGTATTCAGTAATTTCAAGTGCATATTGAACTGTGTAATTGGTATCGAATTGCTGTGAAATTTGACAACTTGTGTGTGTTCTAAACTGCCTATATTTGACATGAAATTGTTGTTGGACCTGGAGGATTTCTACAAGATTTTGATGTTTAAAGAGTGGTTAGCAACTGGGGTTTGTTTTGATGTCACAAAATTGAGATTTCAGTCAGTTTTCGTATGGTATCGTGACCATACGGGTGGCCACACAGGCGGTTCACATGACTGTGTGTAATTGAAATTTAGGGTTTTCAGATTAATTTAGGTGCCACATAGTCTGGCCACGAGGCAGTGCCCCCTTCTCACACGGGCATGTGTGTTTGGGAATTAGGGTTATGTGATTTGATGCCTCACGACTATGTAGCCAATTTGGGGATTTAGGATTTCACACGGCGTGTGTTTTAGACACATGGTCGTGTCTGGTAGGCACACAAGCGCGTGAGACCCTCAAACGGCCGTGTCTACCCTGTACCCTATTTTACAAGAAACGAACAGAGAATTACACGGCCAGATCACTTGGCCATGTCCTTAGGTCACATGGCGTGTGCCTTAGCCACACGGCCATGTGCCTCCTTTCACACGGGAGTGTGCCTCTCCACATGGGCGTGTTGACCCCTACACAGCCAGAGCTCACGGCTATGTGGCCCTGTTTCGCAAATTTTTATTCTGTAGCAGAACTTATCTGTTCTATTTCTTGTGCCATCCAATAGTTGTTGGCGACTTTGTATAAGTATTAAGGACTCTGATACGACTTAGGGTCGTGTGATTAACTGTAAGCGTGGTGCTAAACTTTCAATTTGATAGTTCATGTTTGTAATGTGCTCTGCGAAATAAAATCTTGTCCGATAAATGTGAAGAAATTTGACATTGTGTTTGTGTGTGTAAGAGCATTTTGATTCTATACTCTGATTCTGCATGTCTGATTCCAAAAAGTGTGTATTTTTGTAATCGAACAGAATTCTGTATTTGTCTGACTGTTTACAACCTTCCGTGTGCTGTATGACTATTCATGTTTGGTGTGCATTATTGCATTTGCATCATGATTTGGGGTTTGGTTGTGAAGAGAAAGAAGACTGATTCTGATCTGATCTGGCAGTTTAACTACAACATATCTGTATAGCGGTTTATCGTAATGCAATGTACTGTATCTATGTCAGCTTTGCTGCGTTTATCTAGCAGTTTAATTGCAACATATCTGCACAGATGTTTACCGCAATGCACTATACTGAATATGTGTTAGCTTTGCTGCGTACTATTATCTAAGTGGCTTAGTCCACATACATGGTGTGTAGGGTTGGATGGGCCTTTCGAGGGCCTATGTGGTGTGTTTGGTTGGATGAGCTTAAACAGCTTTATTGGGGTGTGATCGGGGGACGGAGAGGTGTTTTGGTTGGATGGGTGGGTTTTCACTACTTGACTGCATTCATAAGCATCTAATTAAGTGATTGGGTATAAGTTTGTTTGCCTGCATTCTGTATGTTTGACATATCATTTGTGATTGTTCTTGCGTGTAATGACATTTTGTAACATTGTATGTGATGATAAGTGCCTTGCTTGAGTACATTTGTTTGGGACGTTGGCTTCGTGTATACCTTCTGGTCCTGTATATCACTGTAAGTATGTTTCACTGTTGTACTGCTATCTAGAATTTCGGTCTGTAATTCTATTGTTAGTTATGTCTCAAACTCACACTGAACTCTTGTAGCTCACCCCCTTAGTGTTTCCCCTTTCAGGTACAAATTTGAATTCTGATGCTAGACTCGGCACGCCGGAGGTCTTGAGTTACGCGTTTTAAGTAATTAGTTTAAGTACTATTTTGAAAACTATGGTATGAACTTTTGTATTAAATACATATAAGTGTTATTTGGACTGAGGTTTTTGTAATACCAGGATTTTATATCTGAGAGTTTTTATGGAACTTAAATGCTGTAATGTTTTTCGGTTTGTTAATCTAAAATTTCCCACGATCACTTCGGTGATCAATGTGACCTCCGAAATTCAGCCGGAACTTCTAGGCCAGGTTTTGGGGTGTTACAAGGTATATAGTAGGAGATTGTTCTTATTTTTTAAAAACTAACATTAGTTACATATTTTAGATTTTAATTTGATTAACATTGTATCAATTAATCAAAATTAACATAAAAAACAAAATTTATCAGCTATTTTGTTAATTTTCTCATTTGGTAATTATAACATCAATAAAATTATTTACATTTTTGTATTGTATATTATCGAACAAGTCAAACACAGAAGATATAAATCAAGAATGCCATTATCGTAAATCAAGATTCCATAATATGCAATAATTAAAATTTGATTCTAACATATTTTAATTTTTTTTAACACCCTTTACCCAACCCGATTGTCATGTCCAAGCTACAAGATACCACATTATTTGTCGGAGCAACTACAACTAATTTCAATACAATCCTATCATTACAACATGCTAATTAGTATAAATACAATTTTCCAATTTGATATAAAATTATTTCTGAGTCTTATACGAGCTTAAGAAAGCTCTTTTACTAACCCAAGGTCAATTAAGGACTTAATTGAAAAGTTTTCAAAATCTACAAGTTGATGTCGCGACATCATGGTTTTCACATCTCGGCATCATCAGACAGTGAGCTACGTCGATATAACACCCTTTACCCGACCAGATCGTCGGGTCAAGGTTCTGGGATGTCATATTCGTTGTCGGAGCTATTACAATAGTTCCATATCAATTAAACATTTTTACTCAAGTTATAAACTCATAATACAATTAAAATATGATTTATATACTTTTTCAAGCTTAATACAAGCTTACAAAAACTTCCTAGGTGATCCAAGGTTATTTAAAGGCCAAAATGTAAAGTTCTAAACTATCGAGTGCTCGTCGCGATTTCATGAATGCCACGTCACGATGTCACTCACTGACTAAAGTTCGTCACGACCACGAAGGTATCATGTCACGACATAACTTACTAAGTAGGGCTCGTTGTGACTTCATGAACCTAATATCGCGACGTGAAATCTGTCACCTTAAATCTTAAGTATTTCATTTCCTAACACCTAAGGCAACATCCATATGATATCTATCATCCATTTTAGCTAATGAACCATTCAAATATAGCAAATTTCAACCTTAAACATCACCTAATTCAACTTAATACAAAATCAAACATGTCCAAGTTTACAAAATTAGAAAGGAATATTAAAATCGTCAAATGCTTCTAATGAGATTCATCTACAAACATGCTTAACATAACCTTATTATATGCCATGAGCTAATGCCAAAAATTCAAAATAATACTCTCTTTCAAGCTTTTATTTGTGATGAGATGAGTGGAAAATCATCATTCACTCTCGAGCTTCAAAACAAGTCTCCACCTATGCATTTGAAAAATAATGTGTTAAGCTTGCGCAAACTTAGTAAGTACATCAAAAATTAAAATTTTGTTTTTAAATCAAATTATTACTAGTATATATATCATTTATGAATCAATACATACATGAATTTATTTCAATAATAGCTATAATGAGGTATGAAATTAGCAACATATAAGGTACTTACCAATATCATTATTGAATTCTATCACATCCCAAAAGTAGGGTTATTATTAAAATCGGGTTAGAAAACCAAGGGTTAGTGAATCAAAAATTGGAATTAGGTTAGATAATTAAGAATAAATAAATTAAAATATTAAAATAATTAGAATTAAAAAATTAAGGTTAATAAATTAAAATTAGGTGTCTAGGAAATAATTTGGTTAAAACGGATTTTTAAAACGAGATCGGATTTGAAAATAATTTAGAAAGTAAGTTTTAATTGAAAATAAAGACCTATTTAAAAGAGGGAAGAAATTGAAGGTGGTTAAAGGGGCTATGGCCCAATTTTTAAAAATTGGTTGCCTATTTAATAACCCCTACCGTCCCTTCCCTCTCATTTCTCTTCTCATTCAAAATTTTCCCAAACACCAAATCAAGGCTTTTCTCACAAAATTGATTCATCCTTTTATAATTTCTAGTCATCGAAACACAATTTTCTTCAATTTTAAAGGAAATATCATCTTTTCTCCTTTAATTTCACCATTGTTCATCAACATGTTTCAGTCAAATTTGATCTCTAACTTGTTGATTTCTTCAAAATGAGGTAGCATCTTGACTTTTTATGATTAAACTAAGTATTTTGTTAATCCAATTCGAGTTTTAATTGATTTAATTTGTAACGCCCAGAAAATATGAATTCAAGTTTGTTAATTCTACCATAATTAAGTTTTTTATCAATGGTTAAGTGCATTGATTCTATGTTTGAGGTCATGGGTTTGAATCTTATTTTTGGGAAAATCCAATTATTTTTACTCCTAGACTTATCCTTAATTGTTTAGCTTAATAATATTTTTGGTCAATTTATAATAGAATGAGCTTGTTGGTTTAAGTTGTAAGGTGCTAGCTTACTTTTTAGACTTGTGTTCAAATTCTTTTCGTGAGGAAATTGATAATATTTTTGCTATTTTCGTTTGAGCCGACTTTGTGGTGATTGTGGTTGTAACACCCCAAACCCGGTCAACACACCACGACCGAATTCAGTATGTTACAAAGTGAAAATATTTTGAAGAAAATAAGTTGCTGGTTTACTTTTGTGAAAAAGTGTTATCGAAAACATTTTGTCGTTTTGAGTGTGGAAGAAAAACTCCTTTGAGAAGATCGTTTGTAGTTTCTAGTTTTGGAAAGCCATTTGATTTTATGAAAACTCGAGTGAGTTTAGCTTAATAAAGTTGAAAACCATTTTGTATCTGAACATAAAGAAAAACTTAGTTTGGAGAAAATCTGAGTTAATTTGTTGACTTCATTTATTTGGTATTACCTGATGGTAAAGTTTGAAAAACCCGATAAGTTGTACAATTTTCAAAAACGTTGATTTTACAGGTTATTAGAACATGCTATGTTATTTAACTTAGGCACATTATGCTAAAACTTAAAGCAGATAATAATAATAAAAAAACCCAAAATAATAAAAATTAATGGCCTTATTACAAATCCAAAACCAAATTTAAAAGTAAATTAACCCAAAATAGTAATTGAAATGAAACCCGAAAACATAGTGCATGGCCACCTCGAGTCCACCCCGGCTCCACATCCGCGGTCTATGCCTCATCTGCAAAAATGTAAGGGAAGGGGTGAGTCACCGAGACTTAGTGTACAAATCCCCATCCCGATAATAACAAGGCACTTACACATTTCATATGTCAATATGCAAATCATGCAAACCCAACCTAACCAACCGAACTCTGTGTTTACCCCTGTGGTCAAAACCATCGGTGGTCAAAACCACCGTGACCGTAGTCACAAATCATATGGTGGGGCCAACCCACCGTGGTCAAAACCATCGATGACAATCCCGTAATCAACATGTGGGCCAACCAAGCGTGGTACCAAACCACCGGACGAGTCACAATAATCCATGTGTGGTCAAAACCATGGTGACCATAGTCACAATAATATCCGTGTGGTCAAAACCACGAGACTAGTCACAAATAATAAGGAAAGCGGGGCCAACCCATTGTGTGGTCAAAACCACCGTGACAATCTAAATCATCCTTCCCTCCTCTCAACATACCCATCATCATGAACACATTTTTCGTGGCATATTGATATGTTTGTAATGCAAATATCACATAGCATAGCATAAAATAATATAACAGCATATATCGATAGCCAAATCAAAGCAGACTTACCTGAAGTCCACGCTCATACCCACAAGGGTAACACACCGTTGTCAATAGTTATTTCAGCTGTTAACAGTAAACATAACTGGCAAATTAACTAATGAAGTGTGTAAGAGTTACACACCTGATTACACACAAAACTACACTTTCTACGTTGGTACAGTCATTAATCGACACAACCGCGATTTGTCTACTATCCTGCTCGGATGTTGGTCCACACCCCGGTGGCCAATCACGAACTATTGAGACCGCCCTCTTTTTGAACTTAGGGGTTGAGGTTCCAGATCCAACCCCACCAAGCGATTGATTAGCCTTCGAGTCCATAACACACCTTAGTCACTAACCGAATCAAAGCAGTGAAACAAATTATAAGGAATCAAGACCCGAAATTAAATCCCTTACCTAAATCGACAATACCCCGAGGCTCTAAGTGTGACTCACAATCGACGAATCTCAGAAGTCTCCAAAAAATGATGTCACCAGCCCCCTCTGCATTCAGCCAAACATCACATACACTAGATCCTTACCTTCGGCACATAACGAAGTAAGAGATGATTGGCGACAGGGACACTTACGACAATACTAGCAAACCGATTGGCAAAATAAGGAAGAATAACCAACGACGCTCTGCTGCCAGAAAACCCAAAAGAACACTTATGAGTGCCAAAGAAATCTGACTTCTCCTTCTATATAAAATGATAGAGAGAAGGGATAAGAGATAAGAGAGATTCGGCCAAAGTGCGAAGAACCTACCTCCACTTACCGAGGTTGACCCACAAAGCAAAGAAAAGATGAAGAGGGAGTGATCTCTAACAGTTGATATTCGACCAAGGTGCTGAAAAAGAAAAGAGAAAAGTAGCAGAGGTTTCGGCAAGGAATGAAGCTTCAAGAAGGGTTCAACAACAATAAGAATAGAAAGTGGAAGAAAAAGAAAAAAAACGAAGAGGAGGAATGGCTTATGAGATTTTGGTTCTTAAGGTTTGGAAAAAGAATGAGTCACAACTGCTGAGTGGTGGGCAATGTGGATTCGGCCAAGCACTAAAGAAGCAAAGAAGTGAAAAAGAAAAACAAATGAGAAGAGAGCTAGGGAAAAAGGTTTCAGTTTTGGTACCTGAGAAACAAAAATGCAACAAGGAGACTACGGGTCTTTCAATTTTGCCAAAAAGAAAAGAAATAGCTAACTGCCTTCTCTAGCTTCGAAAATGCTCCCCTACAACTACTAATGACATTCGACACACCCCTAGCTACCCAAATCGGTTTTCCCACACTCTTAGAGTTTGCCATTCGACCAACTCTAAGCTCGATGTCCAACTCCACAAATTCCTCCTAACCATTCATTAAAATTCATTTGAATGAGTCAAATTCCTAAATTTCCTCTCTTCCACCCATTTAAAACTGTTGACCCTTTCAAACCTCCTCCATCAGAGTCCCACCTGAACACAACTTCCCCTGGTCTTGGCATCAAAATAACAAGCAGAAAGGGAATTTCTACTGCTCGAACCTAGGCTCCCTTGCTCCCCCTTGAGGCGTCACTTCTCCAAGCCCTAAGTGGTGCCTCCTTGCCACTTTTCCAAGGCACTTATTGTGCCAGAACTCACTACCAATTATACTTAACCCCTAGCTCAATCAGCTCCCTTCCTTTAGAAGCCTAAAACACAACTTTTTACTGTAACTCTGGCCTATCCCTGGCTAGAGCCTAGACCCTAAAATAGTCCATACCAACATACCTACCATACCATATACATGCAAACACACGAAATGCAAAGGCCCCGGTTTAAGGATGTTATAGTTCTACCCCCCTTAAAAATAATTTCGGGCTCGAAATTACCTGGTCAAAAGAGTTGAGGGTATTGCTGCTGCATCACATCTTCTGGTTCCCACGTGGCCTCTTTCGTACCATGGTTCCGCCATAATACCTTTACCAGTGGAACCGACTTCTTACGCAGAACTTTGACATCCCGATCCAAAATCTGCACTAGTTCCTCCTCGAAAGACAAATTCGGACTCACCTCAATCTCATCTACTAGCACAATATGTGACGGATCTGATTGATAGTGTCTAAGCATGGAGACATGGAATACATCATGAATCTAACTCAACTCGATGGCAACTCGAGTTGGTAAGCTACCGATCCCACTCGCTTCAACATCGTATACAGCCCAATAGACCTAGGGCTTAGCTTGTCCTTCCGACCAAATCTCAGCACTTTTTTCCACGGCGATACCTTCAGAAAGACCTTGTCACCCAATGCATACTCTATATCCCTACGTTTAAGATCGGCATAAGACTTCTGCCTGTCCAAAGCCTCCTTCAGACGAGCCCGAATCAGCCTAACCTTATCCTCTGTTTCAGCCACTAGCTCTGGACCCAACAACTGACGCTCTCCCAACTCTGTCCAACACGTAGGGGTATGACACTTCTGTCCATACAATGCTTCATACGGTGCCATCTGGATACTTGCCTGGTAACTATTGTTGTACGCGAATTTCGCCAATGGTAGATATTCCTCCCAACTACCTCTGAAATCCAAAACACAACCCCTCAACATATCTTCTAAGATTTGAATTACCTTTTCTGACTGTCCCTCTGATTGCTGATGAAAAGCTGTGCTGAAATCCAACCTCGTACCCAATGCATGATGCAAAGCTTTCCAGAACCTTGACATGAATCTGGGATCCCTATCTAAAATAATCGACACCAACACCCCCATGTAACCGTACTATCTCCGCTACATGCAACTTTGCCAACCTTTGGAGTGAGTAATCCACTCTAACCGGTATAAAATGAGCCGACTTAGTCAAACGATCTACTATCACCCAAACTGAATCCTTTTTACTAGGTGTAAGGGGTAACCCAGTGACGAAATCCATCATAATTCTTTCCCACTTCTACTGCGGAATCTTTACCGATCAGATCGACTCGACAGAATCGATGCTCACTTTGACTTGTTGGCATGTCGACACTTACTCACAAACTCGCCATTTCCTCTTCAAACTTGGCCACCGTAATCGTTTCTCGCAAATCTCGATACATCTTGCTACCTCCAGGATGCACAACATATAGGTTGTTATGAGCTTCCTGAAGAATTCGCTGTCTTAACTCAACGTCCTTCTAAGATACACACTTTCCTTAAAACACAAAGACACCCTCACCGCTCAAGCTATAACCTCCAAACTACCATTCGCACTTGCAACCTCTCGAGCACTCAAAACCTCATCCACTAGTTGTCTCTCCTTAACCTGATCCACCCACGTTGGCTTTACTTGCAATTCTATCAATAGACTCCCGTTGTCATACAGACTAAGACGAGCAAACATTGCTCTCAGATCCGTTACCACCTTACGGCTCAACGCGTCAGCCACTACATTAGCCTTACCCGGATGGTATTTAATCGAGCAGTCGTATTCTTTTAACAACTCGATCTATCTACGCTGCCTCAAATTAAATTCTTTCTGTCTCAATAGATACTTCAGACTCTTGTGATCCATGTAGACTATCGACTTCTCCCCATACAAGTAATGCCTCAAATCTTCAGGGTGAAAACCACTACAGCCAATTCCAGATCATGTGTCGGGTAGTTACCTTTATGAGGTCTCAACTACCGAGACGCATACGCCACCACTTTCCCCTCTTGCATCAGCACACACCCCAAACCAGTATGCGATGCACACAATAAACCGTGAATTCTTTCCCAGCTTCAGGCTGAATCAAAAGTGGAGCTTCTGTTAGAATCTTCTTTAACTTGTCGAAACTTTTCTGCTGCTTATCAAACCACACAAATGGAACCCCTTTCCTCAACAACTTAGTTAACGGTGCTGCAATCAAAGAAAACCCTTCCATGAATCTTTTGTAATATCCTGCTAAACCCAAGAAACTCTAAATTTCTGCTACCGACTTAGGTGGTTTCCAATCCAACACCCCCTCAATCTTCCTAGGATCCACTCTAATTCCCTCAGCTGACACCACATGACCCAAGAAAGTTATCTCTTTCAACCAGAACTCGCATTTGCTAAACTTTGCGAATAATTGCTTATCCCTCAGAATCTGTAGAACCACCCGTAGATGCACAACATCTTCCTCCTTAGATTTTGAGAATACCAAAATGTCATTTATAAACACCACGATGAATCGGTCCAAGTACGATGAAACACCCGATTTATCATGTCCATGAACGCTGCCAACGCATTAGCCAACTCGAACGGCATTACCAAAAACTCGTAGTGCCCATAACGAGTACAAAACACCATTTTATGGATATCAGCCTCCTTCACTTTGAGTTGATGATACCCCGACCTAAGATCTATTTTAGAGAAAATCGATGCACCCTTAAGCTAATCAAACAAGTCGTCTATCTTGGGCAACAGATACTTGTTCTTGATTGTCAACTTATTCATCTGGCGGTAGTCTATACACATCTGTATTGTACCGTCTTTCTTCTTAACAAAGAGCATAGGCGCTCCCCAAGGTGATACACTCGGCCGGATGAAACCACGGTCCAACAATTCCTGAATCTATGCCTTCAGTTCCAACAATTCCTTCGGTGCCATCCTATATGGGGCAATAGACACTGGCACGATTTGGGTAACAAGTCTATTCCGAACTCAACTTCACGGTCCAGTGGCAGACCTAGAAGTTCCTCTGGGAATACATCGGTAAATTCCTTCACAGTTCGGACATCCCCACAACTGATTCCTTGGCCTCTAAGGCACAGACATGCACCATAGATGCCTCACAACCCTTCTTCACCATTTTCTCAGCCTTCAAAGTAGACAACATTAGATAGACAATCTCTTCTATTACCTATCATTACCACCTCTTCACCTTCAACTGTCCTTAAAACCACGCTTAGCTGTGCAATCCAAATTGGCCTGGTACTTCACTAGCCAATCCATCCCGAGAATCAGATCGAACTCCCCGAACGGTAGTTCCATCAAATCAACCAAAAACACTACCCCTTGAAGTTCTAGGGGTACACCTCTATACAATTTATTTACTTCTACAGAGTGACCTAGAGGGCTTATTATTGTCATCTCCCTAGAAGTAATCTCAAAGTCTAAGTTCATAGTTTCTACTATACTAATAGTAATATACGAGTGCGTCGAACCAACATCTATCAAAGCAGTATAAGGCAGTACGTACCGGTTATGACGTCTGGTGCATTGCCCTCCTCTCGACACCTCGCTGCGTAGACCAACCCAGGCTATCTCGCCTCTGTGCTCCTAGTACCTCTACTCGGTGCTCCGCGGCCTCGCCCCGAATCGTCACCTCCCCTGGCTGAACCGTGACCCCTCTGTGGTTGCTGACCATCCCTCCTGAACTGTGTATGACCCTGATTCCCAAAGTGAAGCCTAGCTGACCTCTGCAGACAATCCCTCACTCGGTGTCCCATTGACCCATACTCAAAGCACCCTCTATTTTCAGTCCAACATTCCCCCGTGTGAGACTTCCCACACTAAGCACATCGTGGCGGCCACTGAGTAGTAGCAGCAGCAGGCCTCGCAGCTTGATTCGGCCCACCATATCTAACCCTTTTCTGCTGATTCCTGGCGACCCGGATGACCCAAAATTCCTCTTATTCTAACCCTTATCCCGATTACGCCTCACCGATAGTTTCACTTCCTCAAGAACCTTGGCCTTTCTACTAAGATCAGAATTCTCTCTCCCTCAGAGCAATTAACATTCGTAGCTCATCTCTCAACCCATCCTCAAATCGACATAAAGACTCATGTTCCGTGCCCACAATACCCCATGCATACCGACTTAATCAAGAAATTTTGCCTCATACTCCGACATCGACTTATTTACCGAACCAAATTCAGAACGCTTTACGTCACGTGATCGATGTAACTAGCCCCAACGTATTTTCTCCGATAAGCTACCCTAAAGAAATCCCAAGTGATATCGCTTACCATTGCTCCATCCCTAACCGTGAGCCACTCATCGATATGACTCATCTCGAGAAGAGATACTATACCCTTCAGCTTCTCCTCAGCCATGAAATCCAGGTCGTCCATGATACGTTCTATCGCCTCGAGCCAATATTCCACCATACTAGGAGCCACACCAGATACACCTCTGAATACCTCTGCGCCATTAGCCCAGAGTCATTTGGACATAGATTTTCGAGCTCCCGTTCTGATGCCTGCATCCGCGACTCTTTCTAAAACCTGCAGTATCGCCTGTGACACTACGTCATCACCAGCCGTCTGATATTGAAATTTCGTGCCCACAACTGGTTGCGGTGCTACCTTGTTCTCTGACCCATGACCAGACCCTACCGATTCTAACACTGTCGTCCTACCCCTACCTCGTCCACGTATATTATGCCCACATCCTCGTGCACTCATGATCACCGATACGAATTGATCTGATTGAACAGTTTTATGCGTTAGACTTCTTCTACTGTTGTTAAAGTATAGTCTTATGAATAGTTTAATATGGGGATTGTTTTCGTAAGTTCACACAATCCTACGATTTAAGTCTCTAAAGTAGTTCCCTATTTCTACTAGTCATAACGTCATCATTACAAACATATTAACAATAAATAGGGGTACTAACCTGGTTGAATCGGTGCCAGAGACTCGGTGCCATGCTTTTCCAACCGTACCTTTCCCACAAAACCTTCATAACCCATTTAAAAATTTTTTGGGCCTCGGGCCCACAGTCGAGCTTTTAAACTTGGCTCTGATATCAAAATTGTAACACCCCAAACCCGATCAACACACTATGACCGAATTCAGTATGTTACAAAGTGAAAATATTTTGAAGAAAATAAGTTGCTGGTTTACTTTTATGGAAAAGTGTTATCGAAAATATTTTATCGTTTTGAGTGTGGAAGAAAAACTCCTTTGAGAGGATCGTTTGTCGTTTCTAGTTTTGGAAAGCCGTTTGATTTTATGAAAACTCGAGTGAGTTTAGCTTAATAAATCTGAACATAAAGAAAAACTTAGTTCAGAGAAAGTCTGAGTTAATTTGCTGACTTCATTTATTTGGTATTACCCGATGGTAAAGTTTGAAAAACCCGATAAGTTGTATAATTTTCGAAAACGTTGATTTTACAGGTTATTAGAACATGCTATGTTATTTAACTTAAGCACAATATGCTAAAAATTAAAGCAGATAATAATAATAAAAAACATGAAATAATAAAAATTAGCGGCCTTATTACAAATCTAAAACCAAATTTAAAAGTAAATTAACCTAAAATAGTAATTGAAATAAAACCCGAAAACATAGTGCATGGCCACCTCGAGTCCACCCCGGCTCTACATTCGCGGTCTATGCCTCGTCTGCAAAAATGTAAGGGATGGGGTGAGTTAACGAGACTCAGTGTATAAATCCCCATCCCGATAATAATAAGGCACTTACACATTTCATATGTCGATATGCAAATCATGCAAACCCAACCTAACCAACCGAACTCCTGTGTCTACCTCGTGTGGTCAAAACCACTGGTGGTCAAAACCACTAGTAACCGTAGTCACAAATCATATAAGTGTGGTCAAGACCACTGGTGACCGTAGTTACAAATCATATGGTGGGGCCAACCCACCGTGTGGTCAAAACCACTGATGACAATCCGTAATCAACATATGGGGCCAACCCACTGTGGTACCAAATCACTAAGACGAGTCACAATAATCCATGTGTGGTCAAAACCACTGAGACTAGTCACAAATAATAAGGAAAGCGGGGCCAACCCAATGTGTGGTCAAAACCACTGGTGACAGTCTAAATCATCCTTCCCCCTCCTCTCAACATACCCATCATCATGAACACATTTTCCGTGGCATATTAACATGTTTGTAATGCAAATATCACATAGCATAGCATAAAATAATATAACATCATATATCGATAGCCAAATCATAGAAGACTTACCCGAAGTCCATGCTCATACCCACAAGGGTAACACACCATTGTCAATAGTTATTTCAACTTTAACAGTAAACATAACCGGCAATTAACTAATGAAGTGTGTAAGAGTTACACACCTGATTACGTGCAAAACTACACTTTCTACATCGATACAGTCGTTAATCGACACAACCGCGATTTGTCTACTCTCCTGCTCAGATGCTGATCCACACCCCGGTGGCCAATCACGAACCGTTGAGACTACCCTCTTCTTGAACTTAGGGGCTGGGGTTCCAGATCCAGCCCCACCAAGTGATTGATTAGCCTTCGATTCCATAACACACCTTAGTCACTAACCGAATCAAAGCAGTGAAACAAATTGTAAGGAATCAAGACCCGAAATTAAATCCCTTACCTAAATCGATAAGACCCCGAGGCTCTAAGCCTGACTCACAATCGATGAATCTTAGAGGTCTCCACAAAATGACATCACCAGCCCCCTACATTCGGCCAAACATCACATACACTAGATCCCTACCTTCGGCACATAACGAAGTAAGAGATGATTGGCGACAGGGACACTTACCACAATACTAGCAAACCGATTAGAAAAATAAGGAAGAATAACCAACGACGCTCTGCTACCACAAAACCCAAAAGAACACTTATGAGTGCCAAAGAAATTCGGCTTCTCCTTCTATAGAAAATGATAGAGAGAAGGGATAAGAGATAAGAGAGATTCGGCCAAAGTACCAAGAACCTACCTCCACTTACAGATGTTGACCGCAAAGCAAAGAAAAGATGAAGAGAGAGTGATCTCTAACAGTTGATATTCGGCCAAGGTGTTGGAAAAGAAAAGAGAAAAGTAGCAGAGGTTTCGGCAAGGAATGAAGCTTCAAGAAGGGTTCGGCTAACAACAATAAGAATAGAAAGTGAAAGAAAAGAAAAAACGAAGAGGAGGAATGGCTTATGAGATTTTGGTTCTTAAGTTTTGGCAAAAGAATGAATGTAACTGCTGAGTGGTGGGCAAGGTGGATTCGGCCAAGCACTAAAGAATCAAAGAAGTGAAAAAGAAAAACAAATGAGAAGAGAGCTAGGGAAAAAAGTTTTGGTTTTGGTACCTGAGAAACAAAAATGCAACAAGGAGACTATGGGTCTTTTGATTTTGCCGAAAAGAAAAGAAATAGCTAACTGCCTTCTCTAGCTTGCGAAAAATGCCCCCTACAACTACTAATGACATTCGGTACACCCTTAGCTACCCCAACTGGTTTTCGCACACTCTTAGAGTTTGCCATTCGGCCAACTCTAAGCTCACATGCCCAACTCCACAAATTCCTCCTAACCATTCATTCAAATTCGTTTGAATGAGTCAAATTCCTAAATTTCCTCTCTTCCACCCATTTGAAACTGTTGACCCTTTCAAACCTCCTCCATCAGAGTTCCACCTGAACACAACTTCCCTTGGTTTTGGCGTCAAAATAACAAGCAGAAAGGGAATTTCTGCTGCTCGAACCTAGGCTCCCTTGCTCCCCCTTGAGGAGTCACTTCTCCAAGCCCTAAGTGGCGCCTCCTTGCCACTTTTTCAAGGCACTTCTTGTACCAGAACTCGCTACCAATTATACTTAACTCCTAGCTCAATCAGCTCCCTTCCTTTAGAAGCCTAAAACACAACTTTTTTCTATAACTGTAGCATATCCCTGGCTCAAGCCTTGACCCTAAAATAGTCCATACCAACATACCTACCATACCATATACATGCAAACACACGAAATGCAAAGGCCCCGATTTAAGGATGTTACAGTGGTTTAAATGAACTCAGGCTTTGAAGAATCTGATAAGATATTATGTTGTTGGGTAGGTTGGATATTATTTTGTTTTATTTTTTCTCTTTAAATTTATAAAAAATAATATTTCCAAGATTCTCTTCCCATTAGTCACGTTTCAAAATTTCCCCCACTTTCCCATCTTTTTGCTTCACATCTGTTCTAGTAGAGAAATTGAAAAATTTTGTTCTTTCTTTCTTTCCTACTCCAAAACTATTTTACTTTCTTGTTTATGGTTCATTGGGTGTTTCAATTTTGGCGATTGATTTGTTTACTACTCCATTCTGTGTAAGTAACAGTTTCTTTTATGATTTAGTATTTCTCTCTTCTTTCATTATGAGGGTGTTCGTTTCTTTATCTTTTGTTCAATTTAGGGTGTGTGTGTGATACGCTAATTTGTACTAATCGATTGAGGTTTTCTAGGTGACATTCACAGGATGATTGATCCTCTTGTAAATTAGGTTCTATGGTGTACAGCTATTTTGTTAGGGGGAAGTCATTTAATGTTGCGTTGGGAACTTCGATTAGAATAATTTGGCCATTTGGTTATCGATTTCAAGTTTAGATTTGGTTAAGGAATATGTTAATTGATTTGTGATTTCTGCCAATTAGGTTTAGATTACTCAATTTTTAGAATTACATCAGAATAGGTCAAGTTGTGTAACGAGAAACCCAAAAAACAACGAATGGAGAAACCCAAAAAATTGCACTGTCAACACCACATTGATGACCATATGACATGATGTGTGTCGGACTGTGTGAGATACACGGTCTGGGCTATTTGGGCCGTCTGGGCCCAAAATTATGAAATTTTCCCTATGGCTATAAACATTGTTTGGATCGATCATAAGCCTTCCGTAGGGTTTGTATGTTATTAGTTGAGCTATAAAACATGAATTCTAACCATATGTTAGTGTAAAACTTGATATAAATACTCATGTTTGAAGTGATATATGATAAATAAAATCTATAAAAAGCTATGTTTAGTCTGAAAAATGTTATATATGTTCTGTATCTGTTAATATAGGCATGTACATCATAAACATATTTGATATCTGTTAGTTCTACATTTGCGTCTGGGATGGGATTTGTTATATGAAGGAAGTGTGGGCAGTATAATAACCTATCGTATTTGGTGGCTCAGCCACACATATATTTCTGTAAATGGTGATAAATCACCTAATAAATTGGTAGCTCAACTACAAATATATTGAAAAGTGTCATACTGACACTAAGCGATGTGTAGGGTTGGATGGGTACATAGTATCCTATATGGTGTGTTGGAATGGTCGGAGATGGTTTGTAGCGGATGGACGTAGGATTATATATCTGCAACTGTTATGATCTGAGAAGATTTTCTTCTGTTATTTTTATATATGTCTAATTGATTTCATCATGATATGTTACACACTGAGTTGCAACTCACTCTTTGTTTATCTGTCACTTTTAGGAAACCTCAGACTTAGGGTGGGTCGATGCAACGGAGCTCGGTTAAAACTTAATTAGTTAATCGTTCTACTTATTTTGATTTTATGGTGTTTTGTTATTTATGTACTGTTTGGACATTTCACGAAACGATTTTGGATTTTGTTCTCATCTTTTGCTAGAAATTATTTAAACATTTTTTTATTGGCAACATACGTTTTACATACAAAATTTTAGATTTTCAAACAACAAATCGTGTTTTCCCAAAAATTTTACTAACTAAATAATTCCGCTGCAAAACTATATATTTTGGAAAGTGTAAACTAACAATGTTTTCATTAAATCAGTTAGGGTAATATATGTTTTCAAAATAAATGAATTTTAGACTTTCAAAAGAAATTACAGTAACATCTCCAGATCTTGCCACAATGTCTGGGCCAGGTATGGGGTGTTACATTTGGTGATATCAAAGTCAAGTTGCAAAACTCAAGCTGTGAAATTTGGGTTCAAAATTTTGTGAAAACTATTTTGCAAACATGACCCATTTCTGTTGAAAATTGAAAAATAAAGTTTATAGAATATCGAGCCTCTGGTGTTGGTCCTATAAGTATTTCTTCTTAGTTAAACTACTTAATCAGAATTGAAACTATAGTATTAGAAATACTTGTGCCCTAGTCCAAAACCATAGCAATTATGAAAAATGCTTTGATAAGACTTTTTAACATAAAACATCTAATAAGAAAATTTGAACTGATACATAAAAATGCTGTAACGTAGATAATATACGATGAGTATACCTAGAACTCATGGAATACCTACGGTGTGGCGACCACCGAAGAGGGGCTCGTGCTGAGTCACCCTCGATGGGCAGTTTGCCCGATCTGGATACAAGTGAAATGTTGGGTACACCTATTGTTAAGACTAGGTCTTAGATTTAGATGGCTGGGGACGACACATTGTCCCAAGCCATGTTGAGGGTTTTGGAGGGGGTCGTTAGGTCCTATTTTGGATTTGGGAGTTGTGCATTGGTAACTCAATGACTCTAGTCCAATGGTGCAAAACTATTTAGAGGTGTCACTAGAGTCGTCCCGACTATGGTCGAGTATGAATCGGAGGCTACAGAGAGGATCAAGAATGATATCTACTACACCCCGGTAGAAATTGAAGGGTGTAGTATCTTTGCTTCATGTTGAAGCATTCCAATGGTGGTTAATGTTTGAGAAGGGTATTCAGCCTGATCAGATTTCTTGGGAGACTTTCAAGAACACCTTTAGAGCAAGTTTGTGGGGACGAGTTATATGGAGGCTCTTAGATGCGACTTTATGGGCCTTACTCAAGGGGATAGGACAGTGATAGTATGAGGTAAAATTTCTAAAATTGAACAAATAGGCTCGTGGGCTGGTGTCGACTGATTATGAAAAGTGCATCCATTTTAAAGAAGGGTTGAGGTATGACCTCAAGGATTTGATAACTCCACAGAGGGAGCGATTTTTTACCATCTTGGTGGACAATGAAAAGATTGCGGAGGAGGTTAAACGCATTGAGCGTGGCAAGAGGGACTAAGAAAGAGAGGAAAGAATAAGAGGGATTCAGAGCCCTCTAGTTCTTTTCAGCAGCCTAATAAACAGGCCAGATCTGATAGGCCTCCGAGGGTTGAGGCTCTTGTTGTCCCCGCTATGGTTTAGACATATGGGGACTGTGGTTGCGCCATCCGGACGAATGTTGGAGAGGGTTGGGAACTGGTCTGCGATGCAGGTCGATGTAGCACCGCATCAGGGATTGTCTATTTTGCTCTAGTTAGGTGCAAGCTCCAGCTCTGGTTTAGTTCGGCCTCGGTGAGTAGTTTAATAGCCACCTATGAGCCGTGGTCTAGCCAAGGGTGTTAACGATTTGGGTAGAGGTTAGAGAGCATCGGGCAGAGGTGCTAATTACAATGAGGCTAGGCAGCCCGCACTGGTTTTTACTGCTAGGCGTCAAAAGGGCAGAGACACCTTAGATGTTATCATTGGTACATTTTTCATTGATTTTGTTCCGTACTTTGCATTTTTAGATACATGACCAATACATTCCTATATAGCTAGTTCTGCTTCTGTGAACTTGGGGTATTTTTGTTGATATCACTTCTGGTGAGGTTATTATGATCAGCCCATTGGGTTAGTCAGCTTGGGTTGATAGCATTTATAAGAGGGTACCATTGGAGATACAAGAGTTGTGTTTTCGGCTAATTTGATGGAATTGCAATTTGAAGAATTTGATCTAATTCTAGGAATGGATTGACTCGTGGAACATCGATTTAGTTTGGATTGTGCTGCAAAAAAAGTGGTTCTAAGATTTGAAGATGGTGTGGAAGTTGCTACAATCACCGAGCATCGAGATCACCTATCCAATATGATCTCCACTCTTATGGTCAAGAGTTAGTTTGGAAAGGGTGTGAAGCATTTCTAGCCCTTGTGCTTAATTCGATTTCTGTGGATTTGTCTATTGGGGACATTCACACGGTTAAGGAGTTTCCAAATGTCTTTCCTAAGGAGTTGTCAGGGTTTCCTTCGGATAGGGAGGTCAAATTTGGTATTAAGATTTTACTGAGTATAGCTCTGGTGTCTATTACTCCTTACCGCATGACACCGAAGGAACTTATAGAATTAAAGGCTCAGCTTCAGGAACTTATCGATCGAGGGTTCATTCAGGCTAGTGTGTCTCTGTGGGGAGAACCAATTACGTTCGTAAAGAAAAAAGATGGTATAATGAGGATGTGTGTGGATTACCTCCAGCTAAATAAATTGACGGTTAAAAAAAGTACCCACTTCTAAGAATCAACGATTTGTTCGATCAGTTTCATGGGACCTCTATGTTCTCTAAGATAGATCTCCATTTTGGGTACCATCAACTTAGGGTTAAGGAGCCTGATGTTCATAAAAATGCTTTTAGGACTCGTTATAGGCACTACAAGTTCCTAGTCATGCCCTTCGGCTTAATGAATGCTCCAATTGTATTTATGGACCTTATGAATTAGGTTTTCCAGACGTATTTGGATTAGTTTGTTGTGGTCTTCATCGATGACATTCTAGTATACTCTAAGACTGGGGATGATCATGATGAGCATCTTAGAGTAGTTCTTTAATTATTTCGTAAGAAAAAGCTCTACATTAAGTTGAGAAAATGTGAGGTCTGGTTAAGGGAGGTAACTTTTCTAGGTCACGTGGTGTTTGTTGAGGGGACCCGAGTTGATCCTAATAAAATTAAGGCTGTACTTGAGTTGAAACAACCTAGGAATGTGTCTGAGATCTATAGCTTCCTTGGGTTAGTTGGTTATTATCGAAGGTTTGTTGAGAAGTTCTCGCTTATCACAACTCCTCTAACTAAGTTATTGTATAAGAACGCACCATTTTTTTCTGGATTGATGTGCAGCAATCGAGCTTTGAGAAGCTCAAATATGTTTTGACTCATGTTCATATTCTGTTACAACTTGAGTCCGGTAAAGAATTCGTAGTCTACATCGATGCATCTCATGTTGGATTAGGTTGTGTTTTGATGCAAAATGGTAAAGTTTAGGCTTATGCATCCCGACAGCTAAAGTCACATGAAGGCAACTATCCCACACATGATCTTGAGTTAGTTGTAGTTGTCTTCGCCTTAAAAATGTGGAGGCATTATCTGTATGGTGAGAGGTGTATCATTTACATTAATCACAAGAGCCTCAAGTATCTTCTTACCCATAAGGAGTTCAACCTTAGGCAACATAGATGGATCGATTTGCTTAAGGATTACGATTGTAGATTGAGTCATCTTGGTAAGGCTAATGTGGTGGCTGATGCTTTTAGTCGTAGAGAAATGTCTAATTTGAGGGTAATTTTTGCTCGCCTAAGCCTATTAGATGAGTTGCAAGTTAAGCTGACTTGGATTGATCAGATTTGGGTTAAATAGTTAGGGGATGATTCTTTGGTTCTGCGATTCTGGCATATTGAGGAATGTAGTACTTCTGATTTTGGGCTAAACAGTAATAAGGTTTTATGTTTCTAAGGCGGGGTTTGTATGCCTAATGATTCTAATTTGAGGCAATCTATTCTGCAGAAAAGCATAGTAGCCCTTATGTTATGCATCCCGATGGAAATAAGATATATTAGGATCTTCGAGAGTTATATTGGTGGTCTGGTTTGAAATGAGAGGTAATAGATTTTGTCTCTCATTGTCTGACGTGTCAGCAAACTAAGGCTGAACACTAACTGCCTTTGGGTTTGCTTCAGCCAATTAAGATTCCTCTTTGGAAATGGGAATGGCTGACTACGGATTTCATTAGTGAGTTTCCCTTAACACCTACTAAAAAGGATTCTGTTTGGGTCATCGTGGATCATTTAACCAAGTTTCCCTATTTTTTTCCTTTTAGGACAGATTACTCCCTTCAAAAAGTTGGCTAATATGTATGTTTCTGAAACCATTAGAGATCCTCACTTCATTTCTCGATTCTAGAAGAAGCTTCATGAGGCTCTAGGTACTAGATTGGACTTCAGTACTGCGTTTCAGTCTCAAATAGATGGATAATCAAAGAGGGTGATTCAGATACTAGAGGATATGTTACGAAATTGTGTCATTAATTTCTAAGGTAATTAGAAGGAGTTTCTATCATTGGCCGAGTTTTCGTATAATAATAGTTTTCAGTCCAGTATTCAGATGACACCTTACGAGGCTTTGTATGATCATAAGTGTCATACCCTATTGTGTTCGACTAAGTTGAGTGAGTGACGAGTTCTAGGTCATAATTTGGTTTCTAAGACTGAGGACAAAGTTCTAATTTGGAATTGTCTTAAGGCGGCTTCTGATTGACATAAGTCTTATTCGGATCTGAAGAGGCGAGATATCGAGTATTCTTTGGGTGATTATGTCTTTTTTAAGGTATCTCCATGGAAGAAGGTTCTTTGATTTGGACATATGGGCAAGTTGAGCCCTAGGTTCATTAGGTCGTATCGAATTCTGAAATGTGTAGGACTAGTCACCTATCAGTTAGAGCTACCACCGGAGTTGGATCCTATTTATGATGTGTTCTACATCTCATATTGAAGCGATACCGATCGGATCCATCTTACATTATCTCTATTGAGGAGATTGAGGTTAAACCGGATTTAACTTTCGAGGAGGAGCTGATTCTGATTCTGGATCGATATGTTAAGGTCTTGAGGAAGAAGTCCATCCCTTTGGTTAAGGTTCTGTGGCAAAATCATGGCTCATCCCTTTGGTTAAGGTTCCGTGGCAGAATCATGGCACTGAGGAAGCCACTTGGGAACCGAAGGACTTGATTCAGTAGTAGTATCCACATCTATTTGCATTAGGTAAATTTCAAGGCTGAAATTTCTTTTAGGGGAGTAGAGTTGTAACGCACCAAAAATATGAATTTATGTTTTTTTAATTCTGCCATAAATAAGTATCTGTACCAGTGTTTAAATGCATTGATCGTGTGTTTGAGATCATGGATTTGAATATTGTTTTTGGGAAAATCCAATTATTTTGCCCCTAGCCTTATCCTTATTTGTTTAGCTTAAATAATATTTTCGGTCAACTCATGATAGAATGAGCCTGCTGATTTGAGTGGTAAGGAGTTAGCTTACTTGTTAGACTTGTGTTCAAATCATTGTGTGAGCAAATTGGCAATATTTTTGCTATTTTCGTTTGAACCAACTTTGTGGCGATTGTGGTTTAACCGAACTCTATCTTTGGAGAATCTAATAAGATATTAGGTTGTTGGGCAGGTTGGATATTATTTTGTATTATCTTTAATTTTAAAATTTAGAAAAAAAATAATATTTCCAAGATTCCCTTCCCATTACTCATGTTTCAAAATTCCCCCCACTTTCCCATCTTTTTGCTTCACATGTGTTACAGTGGAAAAATTGTAAAAAATTATTCTTTGCTTCTTTCTTTTTCCTACTCTAAAACTCTTTTACGTTCTTGTTTATGGTTCTTTGGGTGTTTTGATTTTGGTATTGATTTGTTTGCTACACCATTCTATGGAAGTAACGATTTCTTTTATGATTTAGTATTTCTCTCTTCTTTCATTATGGGGGTGTTCGTTTCTTTATTTTTGTTCAATTTAGGGTGTGTGTGATCCGTTAATTCGTACTAGTCATTTGAGGTTCTCTAAGTGACATTCATGGGAAGATTGATCCTCCAGTGAATTAGATTCTATGGTGTTTGGCTATTTTGTTGGGGGTAAGTCGTTTAACATTGCGTTGGGAACTTCAATTGGCATAGTTTGGCCATTTATGTTGTTGTAGATTTCAAGTTTAGATTCAGTTAAGGAACATGTTAATTGATTTGTGTTTTTTGCCAATTAGTTTTTGGATTACTCAAATCTTGGAATTACAACAAAATCGGTCAAGGTGTGTAACAAGAAACCCAAAAAACAGTGATTGATGAAAGCCGTCTATCGATACCACACGACCGTGTGCTAGGCCATGTGGTAGGTCATGTGTCGTGTGCTAGACCGTGTTGGCCACAGGGGCTTGTGGGCCCAAAATTATGAAATTTTCCCTAGTACCGTAAACATTGTTTGGATCGATGATAGGCTATCTGTAGGGTCGGTATGTTATTAATTGAGCTATAAAACATGAATTTTAACCATCTGTTAGCGTAAAACTTGATATAAATATGCATGTTTGATGTGATATAAGATAGGTAAAATTTGTAAAATGCTATGTTTAATATGAAAAATGTTATATATGTTATGTATCTAATAATATAAGCATGTAAATTGTAAACATATCTGATATCTGTTAGTTTTGCTTTTACATCTAGGATGGGATTTGTTATGTAGAGGAAATGTGGATAGTATAATAACCTGTCGTATTTGGTGGCTCAACCACGTATATATATTTCTATAAACGGTGATAAATCGCCTAGTAAACTGGTAGCTCAGCTACAAATATTTTGAAAAGTGTCATATTGACACTAAGTGGTGTGTAGGTTTGGATGGGTACATAGTACCTATATGGTGTGTTGGGATGGTTAGAAATGATGTGTAGCAAATGGTGTTAGGATTATCTATATGCATCTGTTATCATATGATAAGCTTTACTTCAGATATTTGTATCTATGTCTGATTGATTTTAGTATGATCTATTACACACTGAGTTTCAAAAACTCACTCTTTGTTTGTCAATCACTTTCAGGAAACCCTCATACTTTGGGTGGGTCGATACGATAGAGTTCGGTTAATACCTAATTGGTTAATCATTCTACTTATTTTTATTTTTTGGTGTTTTGTTATTTTTGTACTGTTTGGACATTTTGGGAAACAATTTTGGATTTTGTTCTCATCTTTTGCTAGAAATTGTTTAAATATTTTTTTATCGACAACATACGTTTTACTTGCAAAATGTTAGATTTTCAAACAACAAATCATGTTTTCCCAAAAATTTTATGTTTTAAATAATTTTGTTGCAAAACTATATATTTTGGAAAGTGTAAACTAACAATGTTTTCATTAAATCAGTTAGGTAATATATGCTTTCAAAATAAACAAATTCTAACCTTTCGAAAGAAATTGCAGTAACATCTCCAGATCTAGCCATAACGTCTGGGTCGAGTATAGGGTGTTAGATAATTAAGATCTTAATAGATCTAATGAATTTTAATTGATTTTTGGCTTGAAAATGGTAGATCTCATAAAATTAAGGTAAGCCACTATTTGAAATTTATTTCTAACTCATTTTGATCTAATTCAAAGGTATTTAATATTAATTTAACAAATCGTTAAGGAATTTAAAGAAATTGAACGTTTTCCCCTTCTTAATGTTCATATAAGCTTGAGTTTTCCAAAAAATTAAGTAGTGTAATTTGATGAAATTGATGGTATAGACCTATAATTAGATGATATTTACTATGTTTAAAAACTAATATGAGGGTTAGAAATGATATTAGAGTGTTGAAACATCTATTTCAGCAAAACTAGTTAATTTTTTGGTATTGTGAGTAAGAAGCTCAGATCTTGGATTCTAAGGTGATTTGATTGTGCTTGTTGCTTTTTGTAATATATTTGCATTATGCTTGATGTGTATTCAAAGTGCCAAGTCATTTGGGAGCATCAACAAGAAAGGGAAAAGGAAAATAGAAGCTTACTTGACCTTTAGAAATTGAAACAAAGGTTGCAAAGGTGGGTGATCTGGTGTGCTATAATTAATGCACAAGTCAGTGAGTTAAAGGAGGGCTTAGGTTGCCTAATCACCTATCTTAAGTTCCAAGAGTAAGTGTTCTTACCTAAGCTTTTGTTACTTGGAAATTTAAGCTTACATGTGAAGTGTTATGTATATGGTGTGTTAATATGATTGTTCATAGAGTAAACATGACTAAATATGCTTTATGATCATCTGATATTATGCGTACACATCTAATATGAAAGTGTACATAGCTCAATGATCAAAGTGGTTGGATTTGAAAGTGCATTATATGAACATGTGATAAGTGTGTTTTTTTATTGGGACATGTTGGAGGGATAAGGGAATGTGAGCTAAGCTCCATTCGAAGGGACATGTGTGGTATGTTGGAGACTAATAGCTTAATGCTACACTTACTTGGGACATGTAGGCTCTTTTGAGCCAAAGTGTGATGGAGACCTAAGTATCCAATGTAAGATATATATATTTCATATTCACAATATGCCTATGTATCAACTTGGTTAAATGATTGATGATGATAATTATTATGTGCTTTCTAGACTTGCTTTTAACCCTTAATATTATTTTTTATTGTAGCATCTTGCGCACTCACTTAGCTTGTTTAAGCTCACACTCTCATGTCTTCCTTTTGTAGACAAATAGCTTGTCTGTGGTGATGAAGTGAGCAATCTTGAGGCTCCAAGGCAATACAATTTTTGATGTATGTGAGATGGTTTTCTAAAGAATAAATGATGGCAATGTGGGACCATTTAAAAGGAATAGACTTTAGTTTTTGTTTTGGTTTGTAAGTGGACTTTCCATGGACTATTTAAGGAATTTTATAACTGATTTTTGGATGCTTTTATTGCTTGGATTGTTGCATGGATGATGCTAGATGAATGGTTAGGCTATATGTTGGTTTGCATGCATGTGCCTTAGTGAATTGTAGTTATAAATACTTAAATGACTTGTTGAATGCTTGGACAGATGAAAAATTACCAAATTGAAAGGTATGGACCTATATTGAACTTTAAATTTCCTTTAATGAAAATTTGGTATGTTGAGTGTATAACACTGTAACACGTAGGTTTGTGCAAGTGTACATAGTAATTATCAAGTAATAAGTAAGTATTTAGTTATCGTCTCCACAGGGATTGTATTTGTGCTAAGTCACTTAATTTGTAAAATTATATTAACAATTTGGTAAATAAAAACACAATATGATTGAGGAGTGATTATTAAAATGAAATATATTAAACTAAATGCAATGATCCTTAATGCAAATTATCCTAAATATGTACTATATGAATGAAATAGATTTTAGCAAAATTAAACACAATTTGCTACAATTATAACATAAATAAATTAGGACAATCACTTTAATTAAACTCTATTTATTATCAACATGCTTAATAACATTCAGAAAAACATTCCATGGCAACTCGATCTTTCATGAGTTTGGAAACCACATTAGGTCCTTTCGAAATCCTTTACTTAGTAAATACACATTTTACTGATCCTTATTTACTAAGGATTTCTTAGCATTCGTGTGAGGTAATAGGGACGTGTTAGGTTTGAAATAGTTTAATCACACAAATCTAAAAACTATGTAGATAACAGAGGTTGGTTAGAGTTGTTATGCAACCTGCAATTTAATCAGGTAGGATCTAAATTGAGCATGCACATTTCAATTATGTGTCCACTAGCCATCGTCTGGTCAGGATCGCTCAATTAATTCATGTGGCTTTCAATGACGTATGAACCAAATACAAACTTGATTTTAATTAAAAACATGATCGATTGGGCACAAACATTATAAGCATTAATCAAATAAATATTATTTAATCAAAGCAATCATCCTAGCTTAAATAAAATTAAGCTAACATTGTTGTAAACAAGAACAAATAACACAAAGCAAACATTTTCAGATTAAATCAAAGAAAAGAAAGATTAAACCCAAATCAAAGTGGTTGTTACCCAAGACTCTGATCGACGAGGCTCCTTCGCTCCTTCACTTTGCTCCTTTGCTGATGGCTCTCCAACGTGGCCGACCAAGGGATCTTTAAGAGGCTTAATTGCTAAAATCTCTATGAAGAGATGATGCTAGGCGTGGGAAATGTAAAATGCTAAGATAATTGAGAGAGAAGAGAGAATGATGAAGGATGAGGGATGATAAATGGATGAATGAGGGGGTCTTATTTATAGGTGAGAAGAGGGGGATAGTTCACTAAAAATAGGAGGTTCCATCTCTTCAAGCATCTTCAAAGGGCGGCCGACCATGTATTGAGGAAATTGAGTTGATTTTTGCTCAATTTAAGTGCCACAACAACTCAAGACTGAGACTTGGTCAAGTGCAAATCTCTATTTTCTTCAACATTACAAGGACCTTGTGCAATTAAACCAAAAAGTGGTTTATGTGGATAGCCAAGTGTAGCCGAAAATTGGGTTGACTTGGTCTCCAAATTAGACGGTTTTGTAATCTAACAAAGCTATCAGACCTGCACAAAATAAATCAATAAATTAGAGGATCAAAGAACAAAATTTATTCAATTTAAATAATTAATTACAACCCAAATTATTAATGAAATATATAAAAATGAATATTTAAATATAATTTTATATTTTATTATTTAATTTAATCATGCATGGCCCACTCCATGTCTTAAAAATATAATATGCTCAATTTAATATAAAATAAGCCATTTTATGCATGAAAACTATATAATAAAGCATAAAATCACATTTTAATAATTTCTATGTCCTAATTTCATATTTTTCACGCATTTCATTAATTTATTAAACAACTACTTAGTATTAACAACAAATTTAAGTAAAAAAGGTGATAGATTATATAGGAAAAATCCTATATATTTTTTCGTTTACACACCCCCAAACATAAATCATTGCTTGTCCCGAGTAATGGTTATGCACAGCAAAAGGTCTTGCTAAGGCAAAATTGCTAATTGAGTAAGCAGCATCAATCTTTGTCCTATACTCATGCATTAATAACTTCATGTTCATAGAACTTCTTTATTAACAAGTATAGAATTTTATACTAAGTTTCAAAATATGCCAACATGAATCATAGTTTGTATGTTTGTCACAGCCACAGATAACATTCTTCATTCAACATAATTTCTTATCAATCAAGCAAACAATCATAAGGCTTATTTATGAACTTCATATGTTGAGTACTTCCTCTCCACTAATGTAGGTGACATGAGCATCAAATCAATAGGTCTTTCATAAGGTTGTAATGGGGCTTGGTTAAAGGTAGGGATTTTAAGAGATGGCACATTTCGGTTTCAAGATCTTAACCTTGAACTCTGTCTTGGATTTCTCAAATTACAATCTTTTTCTTTAAGTGAACCTTTGGAACACCCCTAAACTTATTTTAAATTTAAGCTCATACATTTTTTTGTAACATCCAAAAATTGGGCCTAGTAGGATTGGGCCCAATGGGCCTTGGGTATAAGACTATTTACAATAATTGAGAACAAGAGAATGGCGTTGTTACAAATTAGACTTATTAGTTAAGTGAATTTGGAAGGTTACGAGGTTTCTATGAAGTCTCGGGTTCAAGTTAGGCCATAGGAAAAATTTTCATTTTTGGACTTTTAGTGGATATGGTTGATGGAAGTAGGACTTAGGAATAAATGGGTGCATTTAGGAGACACAAGAAGAGCTTGTGGCTTGATGGTAAGTGGCGTGTTGAGCTATTGAAGGGAGCAAGGGTTCGAATCTCATGGAAAGCAAGGGAGTTTTATTTTTTGCCAGAAAGGAGAAGAGATGATAAGGGGACAAGTGGAGGGATTCATAGAGGAAATCATGGAGATGGAGAGGAGATTGAGGAAGAAAATAAGGAAAGGTGGACTTTTTAATAAGGCAAGGTGGCTAAGGAAATATGGTAAGGAAGAATGGATGGAAGGGAATCAAAAGAAAAGGGCAAGTAAGGGGAACATGTGGCCTTTTTCAAGGGAAGTGTTATGGAAGGTATGGTTGGACAACTTTTGACCATTATGGTCATGTATGTGGACAGTTTTGGGGGAAAGGGAAGTAGCTGAATTTTGCTTGGTCATTTGGTAGAATTTTGGTGTTTTTAGGCAAAAATCACTTTTGCACTATTTTGTGTTTTTCTCTAAACTCCTTCTGTTTCTTTGTACCGAATTTACAAGCCATTAGTGAGCATATTTTTTTCACTTCTTCCTTGGGTGCTGAAACCTTAATCCATCTTTCATTATTCTTCTTGTTGCCAAAATACTCACATTTCTCTTTGGTTCATATCTCTTTTGGTGTTGACCGAAACACTCCAAATACCTTGATACATCTTCTTCTTTCTTTTAATCATTTCTACTCATTTGTGTTGACACTCACTCGTTTGATCGATCGAGTTATAGTGGAAGGCCGAAACTTTAACTCATCCATAGCCATTATACAGTCGTTAGAAATCGGAACTAATATCGTTAAGGTAAGGGATTCATCATGGTTCTTTTTGGATCTTTTTGTTGATCGGTTATTTTGCTTAATGAGATAGTGGTTGTGACTAATCGATTATATTTTTAGGGACTAAATAGCTCGATCTATCCCTCGTAATAAGAGATTCGGATTGTTGGTAAGTGATATAGATTATTAATCAATCACAATACTTGGATGAAGTTGTAAATTGGGTTTGGACTAATTGTTGACTGATTGTACTTTTAGGTGCCGCGAAGAGTATCGTGTTATGGATCCCATAATAAGGTGTGTAATCCAATACCTTTCGTATACATATCTAAAATAGAGTGTAATTGTAACATCTGAGATTTAGGGGTCATGCATTTATTCTTACTTCTTAAGTCATATTAATGTGGTAGTGTGCTCTATATGCTGTTTGTATGTGTTTGGGGGTTCCAGGAAATCTTGAGGCTAAGTTTTGACCTTGGGTAAATTTTTTATTTAGAGCCTTTAGAGGAGAGCTAGGGGACTTAGGCCTTAAGGGTTCTTATTTTGAGTTTATGACACAAGAAGGGGTGTGGAAGAGTGGCAAGGTGTCGCTTAGGAAGCAAGGGTGGATGACGCCTCAAAGGGGGCTTGGAGCATGTGGGAGCAGGTTCGAGTCACACAATCTACCTTTTTGGAGTTCATTTTGGCGTTGGGGTGGGAAGGTGATGGTTTCGATTTGGGACCTTAAAGTGTGGGAGTTGAATTGGTCAAATGGTTTGAAATGGGTGGACATAAGAGAAATGCGGGGTTTGAATCTTTCAATCGATTCAAATGGTGGGAGGAGAGTGAGTATAAGAGACAATCAAGGGATTTGGTGGCTTGTTGGGGGGTTGTTGACCGAATGAGGCTTGGTGTAAAGGGGGAGCTTTCAGTTTGGGGGCTAGGTGAGCATGTGCCAAATTTGCTTAGAAGATTTAGGAGCATCTTTTGCTCTTTTTCTCTTTAGCAAACCACTTATACCACTTTTTGGCATTAGTTTTCTCTTGTTTTGTTCTCTCAATGAAACCTCTTCTAAGCATTCTTCCCCCTCTCTTCTTTTCTTTCCTTTACAATCTCTTCTCCTCTTTCCCATTCTCTCACTCAAAAAGCCGAAACACATGCCATTGTCACCATAGTCGAAACATCCATAAACCTTCACCCCTTTCTTTTCTTTTCAATTGTTAAGGAGCCGAATAACCCTTCTATCTCCTTGAGTCTTTGCCAAATCTGTTAGACTCTATTCCATCAGATTTAGTAGTTGGTAAGGGTTTCTTCTATTTCAATTTTCTTCTTTCTCTTTTGGTTGCCGAAAGTTAGATGCCTAACTTAGTTCTTGTGTATTGGCCGAACATGTGAAGGGCTTGATTCTTGTTTCTTTGTCATAGCCAGCGTGGTGAGGAGTAGTAAGGATCCATTGGTTTCGATTAATCAAGGTAAGGAGGACTATAACTTTCATTCAGCCGAAGGCCATTTCGGTTGGACCACAAGATGTTAGGCTGAATCTAACATAAGTCATGTAGGGATTTCAGCAACTCTCATAATCAAGTAAGAGCCTTCGGGATTTGAATCTATTTTGGTAAGGGTATTCGACTAAGATTTGGTGTTTTATCATTTAGATTGATTTAATGTGTTAACCGGGTCTTCTGACCAAGACTTTGTTTCATGGAGCCGAATACCAGGCAAGGAGAGAAAGGGGTTGTCCCTACCCCTAAGTTCAAGAAACATTCAGTTTCTACGGTTCGGGTTGGCCACCGGGGTGTGGGCCAGCGTCGGAGTAGAATCGTAGGCAGATAGCGGTAGTCTCGTTTAGGGACAGTGTTGACGTTGAGAGTCTAGTGCTTGAGTTATCGGTGTGTGGCTAATTCATTGTTTCCATAATTAGTCATTTAATTATATGTGGTGATAATCGATGTTGATAGTGGTGGATTTGTTACCCTTAATCGGGTATCACGGTAACTGAGTTAGTACTTTATCTAAGGTGTGGATGGTTGATTATTGTGGATATTTTGAGCATGTTGAATGCCTACCTAATATGTCCATGCATTATTCTATCATATCATTATAGCATGTTGCATATGCATGGGATCAAGATGTATATGTTAAATGAAGGATCGGGTGTACATTTATGTACGTGTGGTGATTGGATATGTGCCAAATCATGACTTGACGTCGGCTATGTGCCACATCAAGGGATTGATGCTTACTTTGTGCTTCATCGCGGTTTGATGATGGCCATGGGTCACATCGTGGATATCGAGATTTGGTCACATAGTGATCGGTGGCTATGCCACGTTCTGTTTGGTCACATAGGTGATCGGTGGCTAGGCCACGTTATATTTGGTCACATGGTGATCGGTGGCTATGCCACGACTTTGGGCAGCTTGACTGCCAAAGAGGTGTGTAGCGGTTGGAGGGTCGATCTAGTAATCCCCTGGTGTGTAATGGTTGGTACGGGGGTGTTTAGAGGATGGATTTTAGGTTGGGTTGGGTAACATATTTGCATCATCATGTGTGGTATGTGGATTGTGTGATTTGGGCCAAGCCCATTTGGGAAACATGTGGAATAATTGCACACCGAGTCTGTTCGACTCACCCTTTTTTTTATTAAGCAATGCAGGTGATGTGTGATGCATGGACCGGGCTGGAGTAGATTCGTGGTGGCCATGCAGATATTGTTTAATGTTTTATGCACTTAAATTCCTAGTTACGTTTCGATTGATTTCTTTTGAATGTAATAAGGCCATTTTAATATTTGGGATTTTTATTTTATTGTGAGTCAGATGGATTATTGATTAAAAACTGAGAACAATTTTGGAAACAATTTACAACTTAAAGATTAAACTTGAGTTTTTAACCTGAATATTTTAAATAACTCAATTTCTCTTGAAATTTCCGAATGTTTAATGTTTTAAACTACGCACGACCTTTAAGGTTTTGTTCTTTTATAAACTAAGAAAATATTTTAAACTCAAAACTGTTTTCACCCATTAAATCAAATTCTTTTCAAATATTTTTCCCTTGTAGCATTCCGAATTCGGCCGTGGTGTTTTGGGTCAAGTTTGGGGTGTTACAGTTTGGTATCAGAGCCCAGTTCAAAACTCAGCTTTGAGGGCTTTTGGGCCCAAAACGTCTTTCTAAAGTGAGTTTTACTAAAACTTGCATTTTCACAAGCTGTTCAGGTTTTCTGGCATGGCACCTGAGTCTCCCGCTCGATGTCCACCAGGTAAGTACTTCAAACCGTTGTATGATTTGTATATATGGTGAAGGGTGATATGGGATCGTAGATTAGTAAGTTAAGAACTATTGAACTCTATGATTAGCGTACCCCAACACTAAATTTCATAAGACTTAACTTATTTCACCAAACCCGGGAATAAATCATGGAGTTCAGGTGTGGTAACAAACATGTGCATGTCTAGGCATGGATTCCGAATGAGCTTGGTATTTAAGAAGTCCTAGCGACTCACCTCCTCTTTTCTGGAATCCTACCTGGTGCGTAGTGATTCTTCACCTCAATCGCGAGGACTTGTTAACAGGCCAAATCTATAAATAAAACCCGAAAGGGACCAAATACCCGATTTTAGAAAATAATCAAATTACCCCAATTTATAAAATTACCGAAGTACCCCGAATTATGAAAATTACTAAAATACCCCTAGTTTATGAAATTACCATACTACCCTCGATTTTTACCAAAATACCCTTATTTTGTAAAAATACCAAAACCCCTATTTTGTAAAATTACAAGATACCCCTGATTTGAAAATTACCAAAATACCCATATAGGAAAAAGTACGAAAATACCCCTGGGTTGGGAACGGACGAAAATGTTCAAAGTGGTGAACGTGTGTAGTGGATAGCATTGATGAATGAATGAGATTTTCTGAGTTAGGGTGGAGGGCTTGAGACAAAACTTTGAATGACCGAAAGAACTACTATCAAGTGTCTTTGCATAAAATTTCTTGTGGGTAATTAGTGGAACAATAAGTAATGTATAAAATTTCTTAATCAGATTAAAACGCAGCGGTAGACATGAGTTCTAGGGGACGAGGTCGTAACACGCGTGGACGTGGTAGGGGTAGAATGTCAATATCAGAACCAGTTGGGTCTGGTCATGGATCGGGGAATGAAACGACACCGCCTGCGGTAGAAGCTGAGTTCTAAGATCAGACGGGTGGAGACGACGCAGTATCTCAGGCTATGCTGCGAGTTTTGGAAAGAGTTGCGGGAGCGATTGTGGGTACCGGGGCCAGGAAGTCTGTTTTTGAGAGACTTCGAGCGAATGGAGCTAAGATATTCAAAAGTGTCTCGGGGGTGGCTCTAAATGCGACGGAGTATTGGTTGGAGGCAGTCGAAAGGATCATGGATGATTTGGACTGCAATGCTGAGGAAAAGCTGAAAGGCTCTGTGTATTTACAACGGGATGAGGCCTATCAATGGTGGCTTACCGTCAAAGTGGGTACTCTAGCGGATCGAGTAGATTGGAGTTACTTCAAGGTAAAGTTTGAGGGGAAGTACGTTGGAGCTAGTTACGTGGATGCACAGAGGAAGGCGTTCTTGAATCTGGTGCAAGGGGGTAAGTCAGTGGCAGAGTATGAGGCAGAATTCTTGAGGTTAAGTCGATATGCCAAAGGGGTTGTCGCTACTGATTACGAGTGCTGTGTGAGGTTTGAGGATGGGCTCGAGATGAACTGCGGGTGTTGATAGCTCCTCAGCGTGAGAGGGACTTTGCCACTTTGGTGGAGAAATCTCGGATTGCCGAGGAAGTTAAGCGAGCTGAAAGGCAAAATAGAGATAAAGATAGAGGCCGGAACAAGAGGGGTTTTAGATTGTCAGGATTTTCGGGGAGTTTCCAGAAAAAGCCTAGGGTGGATAATTCTACTCGTACTATTATGTCGGCTGCTGGGAATCAGGTCCGTCCATGTGCTCAATATGGGAAGATGCATGTAGGCGAGTGCTAGGGAAGGATTAGGGAATGTTTCAGGTGTGGGTCTAAGACTCACTTTGTGAGGAATTGTCCTTAGATTGCGGATAGGGCTCAGTTAGTGGGTCAAGGGTACATGCAGTCAGGAAGGGGTGGTTCACAGGTGACGAGAGGTCGTGGGCTGAGCCGAGGAGGAAATGGTTTTGGTCGAGGTCGTGGAGCACCGGGTAGAGGTGCTAGGAGCTCAGATGCAAGGCAGCCAGGGTTAGTGTATGTGGCCAGACGTCGTGAGGAGGGGGACGCACTAGATGTTATCACGGGTACGTTCCTTATTTATGGATTACCCTTTACTACTTTAATTGATGTTGGGTCAACACATTCTTACATTGCTAGCATGGTGTCTGGAACCTTGAATGTGAACTTTGAGACTGTCCCTAGGAAGATGACCGTTCTTAGTCCTTTAGGGCAATATGTGGTAGTAGATAAACTCTTTAGAGACGTGCCTTTAGAGGTTAGGGGTGGTATTCCCAGCTGACTTGATGGAGCTGCTGTTCGGGAAATTTGACCTGATCCTTGGGATGGATTGATTAGTAAGATATCGTGTGAACCTGGACTGTGCTGCTAAGCGCATGTCAATAAGGACTCCTTGGAATTATGAGGTTGCAGTGATAGGTGAGAGGAGAGACTACCTGTCTAACGTAGTGTCTGCTCTTAAGGCGGTGAAAATGGTGAATAAGGGGTGCTTGGCTTTTTTGATGTTTGTTAGTGCCTTGGATGCTAAGGAGGCAGCTGTGGGGGAGGTCAGGACAGTAAAGGAGTTTGTGGATGTTTTTCCAGAAGAACTTCTAGGGTTACCACTAGAGCGGGAGGTGGAATTTGGAATTAACCTGTTGCCAGGAACAGCGCCGGTGTCCATCGCTCCTTATAGGATGGCACCAAAAGAGTTGGTTGAACTGAAGGCCCAAATCTAGGAGTTACTAGATCGCGTGTTTATTCATCCCAGTGTGTCTCCGTGGAGAGCACCGGTGTTGTTCGTAAAGAAGAAAGACGAGTCTATGCGTATGTGCATAGATTACCGCCAGTTGAATAAACTAACGATCAAGAACAAGTACCCGCTGCCGAGGATAGACGACTTGTTTGACCAACTCAAGGGAGTTGCGGTCTTTTCAAAGATAGATTTGAGGTCGGGATATCACCAACTTAAGTTAAAGGAGGCTGATATCCATAAGATGGCATTTCGGACTCGATATAGGCACTACGAGTTCCTGGTAATACCGTTCAGATTGACTAACCCACCGGCTGCATTTATGGACATGATGAATCGGGTTTTCCAACCTTACTTGGATCAATTCATCGTGGTGTTCATAGACGACATCCTGGTATATTCAAAGTTGGAGGAAGAACATGATGCACATCTACGGGTGGTGCTGCGAATTTTAAGGGAAAAGAAGTTGTACGCCAAGTTTAGCAAGTGCGAATTTTGGTTGAGTGAAGTTGCTTTTCTGGGTCACGTGGTATCCGCAGAAGGAATAAGGGTGGATCCCCGGAAGGTTGAGGCAGTACTGGAGTGGAAACCACCTAAGTCGGTAGCTAAAGTTCACAGTTTCTTGGGGCTAGCAAGGTACTATAGGAGGTTTGTTGAAGGGTTCTCCTCGATAGCGGCACCTTTGACTAAGCTGTTGAGGAAGGAGGTACATTTTGTCTGGTCGGATAAGCAGCAGGAGAGCTTCGAGAAGCTAAAGAGAGTCTTGACAAAAGCCCTAGTTTTGATCCAGTCAATGGCGGGGAAAGACTTTGTGGTGTATTGTAATGCTTCTCACACGGGGTTAGGTTGGGTTTTGATGGAAGAAGGGAAGGTGATTGCTTATGCGTCTCGATAGCTGAGACCGCATGAAGTTAATTATCCGACGCACGATCTGGAATTGGCAGCAGTAGTTTTTACTTTGAAAGTATAGAGGCATTATTTGTACGGAGAGAAGTCGGTGATCTACACAGACCACAAGAGCCTGAAGTATCTGTTGACTCAGAAGGAGCTAAACTTGAGACAACGAAGGTGGGTGGAACTATTAAAGGATTACGAATGTTCGATTGAGTATCACCCGGGTAAAGCAAATGTAGTGGTGGATGCATTAAGTCAGAAGGTGGTATCGGATTTGAGGGCTATGTTCGCACATCTTAGTCTCTACGATGATAAGAGTTTGTTAGCAGAATTGCAAGTAAGGCCGACGTGGTTAAGTCAGGTAAGAGAGAAATAGTTGGTGGATGAGGTTCTGAGTACTCAACGTCAGCAGGTTCAGAGTGGGGAGTTAGAGAATTATAGTGTGAACAATAATGGAGTTCTGTGTTTCTGTGGTAGGGTGTGTATGCCGAAGGATGGGGAATTGAGACAGAAGATTTTTCGGGATTTGTATAGTAGCCCTTACGCTATGCATCTAAGAGGAAGTAAGTTGTATAAAGACCTACGAGAATCGTTCTGGTGCCTGGATTAAAGCGAGAAGTTACAGAATTTATGGGGAAGTGCTTGACATGTCAGCAGGTTAAAGCGGAACATCAAGTACCTTCGGGGTTGCTGCAACCAGTGAAGATTCCACTATGGAAGTGGGAGAGGATCAAAATAGATTTCGTGAGTGGACTTCTCCTTACTCCTACTAAGAAGGACTCGGTATGGGTAGTTGTGGATCGGTTGACAAAGTCTGCACATTTTATACCGATTTGGGTTGATTACTCTCTACAGAGGTTAGCGAAGCTGTATGTAGCAAAAATTGTGATATTGCATGGGGTGCCGATGTCGATCATATCGGATAGGGATCCTATATTTACGTCGAGGTTTTGGAGGGCGTTGCATCAGGCTTTGGGTACCAAGTTGGACTTTAGCAAGGCATTTCATCCACAGTCTGACGGCCAGTCTGAAAGGGTGATTCAGGCATTAGAAGATATGTTGAGGGGTTGCGTTATCGACTTCAGGGGTAGTTAGGCGGAGTTCTTGCCTTTGGCAGAGTTTGCATACAACAACAGTGACCAGGAAAGTATTCGGATGGCACCGTATGAAGCGTTGTATGGACAGAAGTGTTGTACTCCTACGTGTTGGACAGAATTGGGCCAACGTCATGTTTTGGGTCTAGAGATAGTGGCAGAATCATAGGAAAATGTTAAGGTAATCTGAGCACGGTTGAAAGAGGCATCTGACAAACAGAAGTTGTATGCGGATCTGAAGCGAAAATGGATAGAATTTATTGTGGGTGATAGTGTGTTCCTGAAAGTTTTGCCATGGAAGAGGGTGATGAGATTTGGCCGCAAGGGTAAACTGAGTCCCAGGTTTATAGGACTTTATAAGATTTTGAAGTGAGTGGGGCCAGTGGCTTACTAGTTGGAATTGCCGTCAGAATTGAAGCAGATGCATGATTTGTTTCACGTATCAATGCTACGTCATTAACGATCGGATCCATCTCACGTAATGTCAGTTGAGAAAGTTGAGTTGAAACCAGATTTGTCCTACAAAGAAGAACCGATTCAGATTCTGGAGCGAGATGTGAAGGTACTTCAAAAGAAATCAGTTCCTCTAGTTAAAGTATTATGGCGTAGTAATGGGGTAGAAGAAGCTCCGTGGGAACCGGAAGAAGCGATGCGACAGCAATACCTTTATTTATTTTGATCAGGTAATTTCGGGGTCAAAATTATTTTTAAGGGGGTAGAACTGTAACATCCGGGATTTATGGGTCATGCATTTATTCTTACTTCTTAAGTCATATTAATGTGGTAGTGTGCTCTATATGCTGTTTGTATGTGTTTGGGGGTTCCGGGAAATCTTGAGGCTAAGTTTTGACCTTGGGTAAATTTTTGATTTAGAGCCTTTAGAGGAGTGCTAGGGGAGTTAGGCCTTAAGGGTTCTTATTTTGAGTTTATGACACAAGAAGGGGTGTGGAAGAGTGGCAAGGTGTCGCTTAGGAAGCAAGGGGGGATGAAGCCTCAAGGGGAGCTTGGAGTAGGTGGGAGCAGGTTCGAGTCACACAATCTGCCTTTTTGGAGTTCATTTTGGCGTTGGGGTGGGGAGGTGATGGTTTCGATTTGGGACCTTAAAGTGTAGGAGTTGAATTGGTCAAATGGTTTGAAATGGGTGGACATGAGAGAAAGGTGGGGTTTGAATCTTTCAACAGATTCAAATGGTGGGAGGAGAGTGAGTATAGGAGACAATCAAGGGATTTGGTGGCTTGTTGGGGGGTTGTTGACCGAATGAGGCTTGGTGTAAGGGGGGAGCTTTCGGTTTGGGGGCTAGGTGAGCATGTGCCGAATTTGCTTAGTAGATTTAGGAGCATCTTTTGCTCTTTTTCTCTTTGGCAAACCACTTATACCACCTTTTGGCATTAGTTTTCTCTTGTTTTGTTCTCTCAACTGAAACCTCTTCTAAGCATTCTTCCCCTCTCTTCTTTTCTTTCCTTTACAATCTCTTCTCCTCTTTCCCATTCTCTCACTCAAAAAGCCGAAACACATGCCATTGTCACCATAGCCGAAACATCCATAAACCTTCACCCCTTTCTTTCTTTTCAGTTGTTAAGGAGCCGAGTAACCCTTCTATCTCCTTGAGTCTTGGCCGAATCTGTCAGACTCTATTCCATCGGATTTAATAGTTGGTAAGGGTTTCTTCTATTTCAATTTTCTTCTTTCTCTTTTGGTTTCCAAAAGTTAGATGCCTAACTTAGTTCTTGTGTATTGGCCGAACATGTGAAGGGCATGATTCTTGTTTCTTTGTCATAGCCATCGTGGTGAGGAGTAGTAGGGATCCATTGGTTTCGATTAATCAAGGTAAGGGGGACTATAACTTTCATTCGGCTGAAGGCCATTTCGGTTGGACCACAAGATGTTAGGCCGAATCTAACATAAGTCATGTAGGGATTTCGGCAACTCTCATAATCAAGTAGGAGCCTTCGGGATTTGAATCTATATTGGTAAGGGTATTCGATTAAGATTTGGTGTTTTATCATTTAGATTGATTTAATGTGTTCAACCGGGTCTTCTGACCAAGACTTTGTTTCATGGAGCCGAATACCAGCCAAGGAGAGAAAGGGGTTGTCCCTACCCCTAAGTTCAAGAAACATTCGGTTTCTGCGGTTAGGGATTGGCCACCGGGGTTTGGGCCAGCATCGGAGCAGGATCGTAGGCAGATAGCGGTAGTCTCGTTTAGGGACAGTGTTGACGTTGAGAGTCTAGTGCTTCAGGTAATCAGGTGTGTGGTTAATTCGCTGTTTCTATAATCGATACAGTGATAGTGGTGGATTTGTTACCCTTAACTAGGTATCACGGTAACCAGGTTAGTACTTTATCTAAGGTGTGGATGATTGATTATTGTGGATATTTTGAGCATGTTGAATCCCTACTTAATATGTCCATGCATTATTCTATCATATCATTATAGCATGTTGCATATGCATGGGATCGGGATGTATATGTTAAATGAAGGATCGGGTGTATATTTATGTACGTGTGGTGATTGGCTATGTGCCAAATCACGACTTGACATCGGCTATGTGCCATATCAAGGGATTGATGCTTGCTTTGTGCTTCATCTCGGTTTGATGATGACCATGGGTCACATCATGGATATCGAGATTTGGTCACATAGTGATCGGTGGCTATGCCACATTCTGTTTGGTCACATAGGTGATCGGTGGCTAGGCCACGTTATATTTGGTCACATGGTGATCGGTGGCTATGCCACGACTTTGGGCAGCTTGACTGCCAAAGAGATGTGTAGCGGTTGGAGGGTCGATTTAGTAATCCCCTGGTGTGTAATGGTTGGTGCAGGGTGTGTAGAGGATGGATTCTAGGTTGGGTTGGGTAACATATTTGCATCATCATGTGTGGTATGTGGATTGTGTGATTTGGGCCAAGCCCATTTGGGAAACATGTGGAATAATTTGTTCGACTCACCATTTTTTCTTAAACAATGCAGGTGATGTGTGATTCATGGACCGGGCTCGAGTAGATTCGTGGTGGCCATGTAGAAATTGTTTAATGTTTTATGCACTTAAATTCCTAGTTACGTTTGGGTTGATTTCTTTTGAATGTAATAAGGCCATTTAAATATTTGGGGATTTTTATTTTATTGTGAGTCAGATGGATTATCGATTAAAAACTGAGAACAATTTTGGAAACAATTTACAACTTAAAGATTAAACTTGAGTTTTTAACCTGAATATTTTAAATAACTCGATTTCTCTTGATATTTTCGAACGTTCAATGTTTTAAACTACACACGACCTTCAAGGTTTTCGTTCTTTTATAAACTAAGTAAATATTTTAAACTCAAAACTGTTTTCACCCATTAAATTAAATTCTTTTTAAATATTTTTCCCTTGTAGCATTCCGAATTCGGCCGTGGTGTTTTGGGCCGCGTTTGGGGTGTTATAGTAATCTCACACTTCTCTGAAATTTTGTATGAAATATTCTATGAATCGGTCAAAATACCGAAGAAAACCAAAAATCGGCATCCGTAATCACTCGGGCGTGCGTATGATCGTAGTAGTAATTATATTTTGTAATAAAACAGTTTCAGTTGGAAACAGTGATATGTTTTGAAAAATCACGAAAAATAGGAGAAAGGAATTAGAAAACGAATGAGATATAAAATTAAATCTTACTATGTCTATTTTGATAAGGAAGAAACGAAGAAGGAAAATGAATTTTATATTCTTAGATATGTTAATTTTAGTGAGACTGTTTCGTGGTTCCCTGATCTGTCTTGGTAAAATTATATAAATTGTAAAAAGTGAATTATAGGATATATTTTATATGTATGGATTCCTTAGTGAGCCTATTTTCAATAGAAACAAGTCGGAGCAGTATATGAAAACCGTACAGTGAGATATTTGAAATTAAGGAAGGAGAGGTCAGAATCATTGGACAGTGAAACTAGGGAAACTTTAAGGAATAAACTGGACTAAATGGTTTAGCTAAAAATTCTATAAAAATTATAGTAAGAAGATATATGAGTCTAGTTTCATAAAAAATTTACGGATTTAGATTTCGAGTTTCCTAACTCAAGTTATAGTCAATTTAGTCAGTACGACGCAGATGGACAATTTAAATATTTATGCCCAAATTAGTAGTTAAGTCTGGAGTGTGAAATTACCAAATTTCCCTTAGTGGGTAATATTACCAAGTTATGAAAATGCCCCTATAGGTCGAATTACCGAAATACCCTAAATGGGTAAGATTATCGAATTACCAAAATGCCCCTAATGGGCGAAATACGATATTGCTTAATGGAGTGAATTAACATATTACCTTATGGGCCGATTGGAAATATTGATAAATGGGCCAAATTGATATGTGACTTAATAGGCCGAATTGATATGTGACTAAATGAGCCAAATTGATATGTGACTAAATGGGCCGAATTGATATGTGATAAAATGGGCCGATTTGATATATTACTCTAATGGGCCGATTTTGCAAAGTGTTATTGGGCCAATTTGTTTGTCATACATTTCTGAATTTTTAATTATTGTTATTATATTTGTAAATATCACTATTTGATATGTATGATGCATATACATGAATTGGATGGGATGGGATAATGATGAAGAGAAGTTTTGGTAGCTTTGCTACATAATTTTGGTAGCTCTGCCACATTTGGTGACTCTGTCACAATCTGTCTGGTGGCTATGCCATGTAAATTCTGTTATTCTGGTGGCTTGTCCACAAATAATCTGTTATAAATGGCTTAATGCCTACGTTTGGTGTGTTGGCGGGTGGGTGACTAAAGTTCCCCATAGGTGTGTTGGTTGGCACGGGTGGTGTGTAGCGGATGGAATACTAGGCTTGGTTTGGGAGTTGCATTTCATATTCATGTTATATTTATTTCATTATTATTATTGTATGTGGGCTTAGGCCCAAATAATTGCTTAATGAGATTTTGGCCCAGTGAACAACGGTAAGGGGATTTCACACTGAATTCTTACAACTCACCCCCCTTTTCTCTTAACCCTTGTAGGTAATGCTCAGTGACGTGGACTTGGGCCACGGATGACTCGGTGGAAACCATACTTCAGAAATGGTTTTTATTGAACTTTAGTTTCCTGATTTTGTTCACTTTATTATTCTTACTATTTGGGGTTTATTTTGTGTTGTAATAAGGCCTCCGGAATATTTTATTTTGCTTATGTTTTTGTCGTACTTAGTATTATGCATGAATTGATTTTAAACGGGGATTTTTCTAAAAATCTTAAGTAAAGGTTTTCCAAAATAGATTAACAAATGATTTTCATAACAAACTTTTACAAATGATTTAACTCGAAAATTCTCTTTCAATTTATCGACGATATTTTCAAAAGTCACGGTTAAAGTTCACTACCTCGATTTTCGAATCATCAATTAACCTCTCAAAAATACTTGTATTTTATCTACGTTTCCGCAATGTTTTCAAAATGTTTCTGCAACTCTATTTCCAAACGTCATATTTTCGTAAATCGTTTATTTCAAATATGTTTTCGCAACCAAAAAGGTTTTTAAAGATAATTACGTTTTCAAGTAGATAACAATTGCTTAAGTGTTTTGGGTTTTAACAAAGAGGCTGTAATTTTCAAAAAAGTTTTTAACAATCACAAAGACGGTTTTATAAGAGTATTATTTCAAATTTATCGATTTATCAATCAATCTTCGAGGTCAGTAGTATTTTACCAAATGTTTCGAATCAAACTATTTTTCTTGATTTTAACAAAATTTATTTTAGTATGAATCACAAATTCTTTATACGTTTTCTTCAATGTGACACATCAGATCCGGGCCTAACTTCTGGGCCGGGTTTGGGGTGTTATATTTTTCCTTTTTGGAGACTGAGCAAACTTTTCTTCGCTCTCTTTTCATCTTTTTCAAGCATAAGAACATACATCTTTTTGAAAATTTTCGCAAATGTTGATTACCAAGACAACTTTAGTTAAGATGTGTGCACAAAGTTAGGATAACTTAAAAAGATGGTAATTGGCTTATAATGTGGGTTCATTACAATAATTAGGTCTTTAAGCTCAAAATTATAGTTTCAAGGGTCTAATATCATAAGGTTGGCTTGAAAAGGCTCAAACGATTTAAAGAAATAGTGCCTATATCATTTTAGATTTTTATGTTTCCTAGGATTTCGCCTCAAGAAAGTTATTAAGTCAATTCTAAAGATATAAACCTTCATGCATGTCTAATCTCAAGAGAAACTAAGTTTTCACGGCAAAAATTACTAAGGCTAAGATCATACAAGAATTCCATTCTTCATGATAACATACTTTCACTCAGATATAATCATCATTCATACTTGCATACAAACTATCTTATTAACAAAAAAATGTCTCTAAACATTCATTTATTAAAACATACTTATAAAAGAAATGATTGAAACATACTTGAAAATTTAAAATTTTGAGCAATTTATATTTGCCTTACCCCCCTTTGAAAAGAAGTAATGTCCTCATTGCAAGAACAAAGTAATGAATGAAAACTGAACACTAGGTAGGGTTGTAAAGAAAGAGAGGTGAGTCATTAACACTACTTAAATACCAAGTCTTTCCTAATAACCCAATCCTAGACATGTTCATTCCCATTGCCACATTACTTAGTCTTTTTCTTTCTAAAGAAGTGTTAAGTTTATTCATGCTTGCTATGTTTTATTCTACATAAATCAAATCCTAATTTACGAAGGAAATAAATTCCTAAAAACCTAAAAGAAATTAAATAAATAACAAGACAAGAATCCCCCCTTTTATTTTTCCGAATCATTCCCCTTGTCTTGTTTAGCTCCATCTCCACTTGCATAGTCAGTAATTTCCGTCCATGCCTCAAACATAGCATCTGGGAACTCAAGAACAAAAGTATTATAGATATTCTTAAAAGTATTTTGAATTGAGTCATCTCTAATTTTTGCATATTTCCAGTAAGTTCATTGTTGATTGTGCATGAACTTGCACATATCCATCAAAATTGACAACTCCGATTTCCTTGAAGCTCTTGTAGAAGTCGGCATATGAGTTGTAGATTCAGGTTTAACACTTAGCTTGACTGGTTCTTCTTCTAGCTCAACCCTTGGTTCAGGGTTTGCAGCTCCTTCAACTTGTTTAGGACTGTTTGGTTCCATATTATATTCTTCCTCTTCAGTGTCTATAACTGAATTAGCTTCAGTTTCCATTTCATTTGTTGACTACTCGGTGTCTGGTTCAGTTGGCTCTTCTTGCTCGCCTTGATTCAGATCATGTACCCTCTCTACTAACCTTTCAAGATCATAATTTGTAATGCTCCTTGTACATATCGCCCATTCAAATTTGCTTATGCTTTAACATGGGCCCTTAAGCAAAGTGAAGTGATTAATGATAGGAAATAAGCACTTCCTGTCTTCTTTTTAGCACAATCTTGAATCTCCATAAGAATAATTTTCCTAACATTAATGGACTTTTCTGTCAAGATTGCATATAACAAGAGCATCCTTTCCATCGAGATGGTGGAACTATGTGAGATAGGCATAAAATTGTAGTGAACGAAATAAAACCATACCTTTGCTACTGGTTTTAGGTATTCCCTTCGACAAGAATGGCTCCCAAACTTTCTTATTGTAACACCGCAAACCCGGTCAACACAAACGAATATTTTCACACCCGGTCAACACACCCGGTCAACACCCGGTCAACACATTTTCACCCAATGGTAACGTTGAAAAACCCGATATAGAGTATAATTTTGTAAACTTCGATTTAATACCGGTTAATAAAGCAAATCAAGTTGTAAATCATATGTATGAGATATTTAACATATAACCTAGAAATAAAAACCCAAACTAATACTTAGCGGCCTTATTACAAACCCAAAACCAAATTGATGTAAATAAATAAAACTAAAATAGTAACTTAATAATCAAAACCCAAACTAGCATGCATGGCCACCTCGAGTCCTCCCCGGCTCTATATCCACAATCTACACCTCATCTGCAAAATATAAGGGAAGGGGTGAGTCACCGAGACTCAGTGTATAAATCCCCAACCCGATAGTACAAGCACTTGCACAAATCATTAGTATAACATGCAAATCATGCAACCCATAACCTAACCATCCGATCTCCTTTATCTACCCTGTGTGGTCAAAACCACTGGTGGTCAAAACCACTGGTGACCGTAGTCACAAATCATATAAGTGTGGTCAAAACCACTGGTGACCGTAGTCACAAATCATATGGTGGGGCCAACCCACAGTGTGGTCAAAACCACTAATGACAATCCCGTAATCAACATGTGAGGCCAACCCACTGTGGTACCAAACCACTGGGACGAGTCACAATATGCATATGTGGTCAAAACCACTAGTGGTCAAAACCACTGGGACTTAGTCACAAATTATAACATCAAAGATGGGGCCAACCCGTCATGTAGTCAAAACCACTGGTGACAGTCCGAAATAATTCCTTCCCCCTCTTCTCAACATTCCCACCATCATGTCCATATCAATCGTGGCATAATAGCATATAATGATGCAAATAACACATGGCATAACTTTAGACAATGACATGATAGCATATAACAAGATCCATAATCAGGGGACTTACCCGGAGTCCATGCTCATGCCTACAAGGCATAACTATCGGTTTTAATGGCTATAACAGAAACACAATAAACATGTCAAACTAACAAAGTGTGTAAGCGTTACACGCCTGACTATTTGTAGATCTAAACGATGTCCCAAAACGTTAGCCTTCACTCTACCCTACAATCGACCAACACACACTTTGAAGATTAAAGCCATTCGGCTAATCACCAAAATCCCGAAGATGTGTCACACAAAGGTACACTCACCTTAATGCCGATTTGGTTTCCAACCAAATCCCAAACCTACACGAAGAACCTCCCTTTACAATAGGCTAAGCCCTAACATAAAGATAATCAGTCTTCGGCTTTAACACATCATTAGGAATCTAAAGGCCATTCGGCCATATCATAACTCCCGGAACCAAAAGAGATTGCTACCACTTACCTTTTTGACAGTTCCAACCACCAAGCACCAACGTTCGGCACCCCTAAGTAACCTTAAAGGTTTCGGCTACTAACATAAAACAAGAATGAAGTTTTTAATATAGATCTTTAATAAAATATCGAATAGAAGAGAAGCCACTTACCAAAAGATTCGGCTCTTCAAAGAGGATTATATCACGTAAGAAGAGAAGGGAATGAGGCTAAGGGTATTTGGCCAAAATACTAGATGAAAATAAAAGAGAAACAATAAGGCTTTTGGCTTTTGAAGATGGAAGAGATGGAGAGGAAATAGACCCTAGATTTGGCAAAGAAAAAGAAAGAACTTTTGGCACAAGAGACTTAAAAGAAGAAAAAGATGTTGACTAGAGAATAGGTGTTGGTTTCGGTGCAACAGATAATGAAGAGAAAAGAATGTGGTTGATTGGGTTTTGGAAAAAGTGTGAGAGAAAAGAAAAGAAGATAATGGGGAGAGGGAGATTCAGCAAGATGCCTAAGAGTCAAATGGTGCAACAAAATAAGAAATCGGCTAGCCTAAAAGGGGGGTTTCAGCTTAGCTCACAACCGAATGCTCTATGGCATAAGCTACCCAAAAATGTCACTAGAAATTTCGGCACACCTCCCTAGCCTCCCAACCGATTACTCTTCTTCAAACAAGAGTCCAGATTTTGGCAAACTCCCTGAATCACTCTTGACCAACCATTCAAATGAGTTTGAATCTCACAAGCTCCTAAATTCTCTCTTCTCCACCAGTTTAAATTAGTTTGACTTAATCACAGTTATCGTGAGTTTGAGTGAGCACAACTCCTCCTCCTTGGCGTCAAAATAATAAGCGTAAAACGAGATTTCTTTGCTCCAACTGAGCTCTCCTTCCCTGCCTGTGGCGTCACCAACCAAGCACCTTAGTGGCGCCTCCCTTGCCACTTTGCCACTAGGTTGTTCGTGTCATAACACACCAAGAATATCCTTTAACCCCTAACTTCCTTAGCTCCCTATTCCTAAGTGCCAAAACAAAAAATTTTAGCCATGACTCAGGCCTAACCCAAGGTCATGCCTAGGCCCCAAAACATGCTAAACTAGCATAGTAAGCATATTGTCACATGCAAACACATGCAAAATGCAGAGACCCCATTTTAAGGATGTTACAGTTCTACCCCCTTAAAAATAATTTCAGCCTCGAAATTACCTGGTCAGAAGAGTTGGGGGTATTGCTGCCGCATCACATCCTCTGGTTCCCATCTAGCCTCCTCCATACCATGGTTCCGCTATAACACTTTCACCAAGGGAACTGACTTCCTACGCAAGACCTTGACATCTCGATCCAAAATCTGTACCGGTTCCTCCTCGAAAGACAAGTCAGGGCTCACCTCTATCTCCTCAACTGGTACCACATGTGACAGATCTGGCCGATAATGCCTAAGCATTGAAACATGAAAGATGTCATGAATCTGACTTAACTCTACTGGAAACTCAAGCTGGTAAGCTATCGGTCCTACTCGCTTTAATACCGTATACAGTCCGATAAACATAGGGCTTAGCTTCCCTTTTCGCCCAAATCTCAGCACTTTCTTCCACGGCGATACTTTTAGAAAAACCTTATCACCCACTGCATACTTTATATCCCTTTGCTTAAGATCGGCATAAGACTTCTACCTGTCTGACGCTTCCTCAAGATGAGCCCGAATCACCTTAACATTATCCTCTGTTTCTGTCACCAATTCTTGACCCAACATCTGTCGTTCACCCAATTCTATCCAACACATCGGGGTACGCCATTTCCATCCATATAATGCCTCATATAGTGCCATCTGGATACTCGCTTGATAACTATTATTATAAGCGAACTCCGCTAATGGTAGATACTCCTCCCAACTACCACTGAAATCCAGAACACAGCCCCTTAGCATGTCCTCTAGAATCTGAATTACTCTTTCAAAGCCGTCCATCGTTGCGGGTGAAAAGTCAGATGAAATCCAACCTCGTACCCAAAGCCTGATGCAAAGCTCTCTAGAACCTCAACGTGAACCTGGGATCCCTATCCGAGATAATTGACACTGGCACTCCATGTAACCTTACTATCTCGGCCACATACAACTTGGCTAACTTTTGAAGCGAATAATCAACCCTCACCGGTATAAAATGAGCCAATTTAGTCAAATGGTCCACAATCACCCAGACTGAGTCCTTCTTGCTAGGCGTGAGGGGTAGCCCACTGACAAAGTCCATGGTAATCCTTTCCTACTTCAACTACGGGATCTTTACCTACCGCAATAGCCTTGATCTTGGATGGCGATGCTCAGCTTTGACCTGCTGACACGTTAGACACTTACCCACAAACTTAGTCACTTCCCGCTTCAGACCTGGCCACCAGAATTGCTCACGCAAATCCTGATACATCTTGCTACCTCTAGGATGCATAGTGTATTGGGTGCTATGTGCATCCTGAAGAATCATTTGCCTCAACTCGACATCCTTTGGCATACAAGCTCTCCCTTGAAAACACAATACTCCATCGTGGGTCAAGCTGTAACCTTCCAAACCACTACTCTGAACTTGCAACCTCCGAGCATTCAAACCCTCATCCACCAACTGTTTCTCTTTAATCTACTCTACCCAAGTCGGTTTTACTTGCAATTTCGCCAGAAGACTCTCGTCGCCATACAGGCTAAGGTGAACAAACATCGCTCGTAAGTTCGCTACCACCTTATGGCTCAATGCATCCGCCATTACGTTAGCCTTACCCGGATGGTACTCAATCAAGCAGTCATAGTCCTTCAATAACTCGATCCACCTTCTCTGCCTCAAATTTAAATCTTTCTAAGTTAAGAGGTACTTCACACTCTTATGATCCATGTAAACTATCGACTTTTCCCCATACAAATAGTGCCTCCATATCTTTAAGGCAAAAACCACTGCAACCAACTCCAAGTCATGCTTCGGGTAGTTACCCTCATGCGGTCTCAGCTGTCGAGACGCATATGCCACTACTTTCCCTTCCTGCATCAGCACACATCCCAAGTTAGTATGTGATGCATCACAGTAGACCATGAATACCTTTCCTGCCTCAGGCTGAACCAGAACTGGAGCTTTCGATCAGAATCTTCCTTAACTTGTCAAAACTTTCTTGTTGTTTCTCCGACCACACAAATGGAACTCCTTTCCTCAATAACTTGGTCAACGGTGTTGCGATCAGAGAAAACCCTTCCACAAATCTCCGGTATACCCCGCTGGACCTAGAAACTACAATTTCAGAATCGACCTAGGCGGTTTCTAGTCCAACACTGCCTCAATCTTGCGAGTGTCCACTCTAAGACCTTCAGCGGACACCATGTGACCTAAGAAAGTCACCTCCCTAAGCCAAAACTCACACTTACTGAACTTGGCAAATAGCTACTTTTCCCTCAGTATTTGCAAAACTACCCGTAAGTGCGCATCGTGATCCTCCTTGGTCTTTGAGTACACCAATATGTCGTATATAAATACCACGACAAACTGGTCCAATTACTACTGGAACACCCGATTCATCAAGTCCATGAATGCCGTTAGTACGTTAGTCAACCCAAACGGCATTACCAGAAACTCGTAGTGTCCATAACGAGTGTGAATTACCATTTTGTGAACATCAGCCTCTTTCACCTTAAGTTGATGATACCCCGACCTAAGATCTATCTTAGAGAAAACCGATGCATCCTTAAGTTGATCAAACAAGTCATCAATCCTGGGCAATGGATACTTGTTTTTGATCGTCAACTTGTTCAACTGGCGGTAGTCTATACACATCCGCATCGTACTGTCTTTCTTCTTAACAAAGAGCACAGGCACTCCCCAAGGAGATATACTCGGTCGGATAAAACCTCTGTCTAGCAATTCTTGAATTTGAGCCTTCAGCTCCACCATCTCCTTTGGCGCCATTCTATACGGGGCAATAGACACCTTTGCGCGATTAGGGTAACAATTCTATTCAATTTAACTGCGATCCGGAGGCGGCACTGAAGTTCCTCAGGAATACATCGATAAATTCCCTACGGTTTGGACATTCTCTATATTGCATCCTTGGCTCCCAAAGCACAAACATGCATCATGAATGCCTCACAACCCTTCCTTACCATTTTCTCGCCTTGGTCGAGAGACCACATTGATAAGTAATCTCTCCTATTACCAATCATCACCACCTCCTCACCTTTCATTGCCCTCAACACTATGCGCTTAGCTGCACAATCCAAACTGGCTTGGTACTTCACCAGCCAATCCATCTCAAGAATCAGATCGAACTCCCCAAACGACAGTTCCATTAAATCAGCCAAAAACATGACCCCTTGAAGTTCTAGGGGTACATCCCTCTATAGTTTACTTACTTCTACAAAGTGACCTAGAAGGCTTATCACTGTCATCTTCCAAGAAGTAATCTCAGAGTTTAAGTTCATAGTTTCCACTATGCTACTGGCTACATATGAGTGCGTCGAACCCACATCTATCAAAACATTATAAGGTAATCCAAAGATTAAGAAAGTACCAGTTATGACGTCTGGTGCGTCGCCCTTCTCTCGACGCCTCGCTGTGTAGACCAATCCAAGCTGTCTCGCCTTTGTACCTCTTGCACCTCTACCCGGTGGTCCACGGTCTCTACCAGAGCCATTACTCCCTTGGCTGCACCATGGCCCCTCTGTGGTTGCTGACCATCCCTCCTGTTCTGAGTATGATTTTGATCCTCAGACTGCAACCTAGCTGACCTCCATGGGCAATCCCTCACACGGTGCTCCATCGATCCACACTCAAAACATCCTCTATTTTCAGTCCAACATTCTCCCGTGTGAGACTTTCCACACCGAGCACACCGTGGCGGCCACTGAGTATTAGCAGCAGTAGGCCTAGCAGCTTGATTTGGCCCACTATATCTACCCCATTTTTGTTGATTTTTCGTAGACCTAGATGGTCCAAAATTCTTTTTATTCCATCCCCTGTCCTGATTCCATCTTACCGATTATTTCACTTCCTCTGTAACTTTGGCCTTTTCCACTAAGACCACCCACTCTCTCTCCTGCTGTGGAGCAATCAGCAATCTCAGATCATCCCTCAATCCATCCTTGAATCTGACACATCGCTCATGATCTGTAGCCACGATGCCTCGAGCATACCGGCTCAACCTTAAGAATTCTGCCTCGTACTCCGATACGAACTTATTCCCCTAAACCAGTCGCAGAAACGCCTTCCTCTGTGCATCAATATAACTGGTCCCAACATACTTCTTTTGATAAGCCGCCTTGAAATAATCCCAACTGAGATCATCCGCTGCAGCACCATCCCAAACCGTGAGCCACCACTGGTATGACTCATCTCGGAGAAGCGACACTACCCCTTCCAGTTTCTCCTCCGTCGTCAGATCTAAATCATCCATGATTCGTTCCATTGCCTCCAACCAATACTCAGCCGTATTGGGCGCCACACCAGATACTCCTCGGAATACCTCAACTCTATTGGTTCGGAGTCGCCAGATCTGATTTTGAGCTCCTGTTCTCTACCGCTCAGCCACTCTCTCAAGCACTCGCAACATCGCCTGCGACACTACATCGTCCCCCATTTGATCCTGGTACAAAACCCCAGCAGCTGGTGGTGGTGGTATCTCGTTCTCTGACCCTTGACCAGACCTAACGAGTTCTAATACGGTCATTCTGCCTCTACCACGACCCCGCACATTATGACCACGTCCCCTAGAACTCATATCTATGGTCGCGGTTTAATCTGCTTTAAGAAATTTTATGCATTAGCTTTTGTTCCACTGATTACCCACGAATAAGTTTTATGTAAAAAAGTTTAGTAATGGTTCTTTCGATCATTACAAAGTTTTCGTTTCAAGTCTTCTACCCTAATTCAGTGAATCACATTCACTTATCAATAACATCCTCCACCTACACTCCACTTGTAGGGGTATTCTCGTCATTTCACTACCCCGGGTATTTTCGTAATTTTAACCTATCGGGGTATTTCAGTAATAAATCAGGGTTTTATTCAAAAACCTTTACAAATTATAGGTATTTCAAAAATTCCAAAAATCGAGGGTGTTTTGGTAATTTCATAAACCAGGGGTATTTTTGTAATTTTATAAAAGAAGGTTCCAGGTGATTTTACGAAATAAGGGTATTTTAGAAATTTTTAATTCAGGGGTACTTAGGCAATTTTTTTTCATACCGAGGGTATTTGATAATTTTAGAAATCAGGGGTAATTTGGTCAATTTACAAATCATGGGTATTTTGGTAATTTTGAAACCATGGGTTAATTTTAGGGTTGTACAAAACAAGGTGGCTGGTCCCTTTCAGGTTTTAGTTATTGAATTTAGCCTGTGAATAAGTCGTCTCAGTTAGAGTGAACCGTCACTACGCACCAGGTAGGATTCAAGTGAAGAGTAGGTGAGTCACTAGGACTACTTAAATACCAGGCTCCCCTTGAATCCATTGCTAGACATGTGCACAACGGTTGCCACACCCTTAATCTTAGCGACGTACTCACAGGTTTGTTTAGTTGATATTTAAGTCTTATGAAATTTTGCGTTGGAGTAAGCTATTCCTAAGGTTCAATAACTCCTAACCTACTAATCTACGATCCCAAAATACCCATTTCTCCTACATTCAAATCACATAAGGGTTAGGGATACTTACCTGGGCGGATTGGTGCCGAAGACTCGGTGCCATGCTATTCAAACCATGTACATTTCCCATAAAACTTTTCAAGACCCTACTTTTAAACATTTTGGGCCTCGGGCCCACAGTCGAGCTTTTGAACTTAGCTCTGATACCAAAATTGTAACACCCCAAACCTAGTCAACACACCACGACCGGATCTGGCATGTTACGGGGTGAAAATGTTAGAATAAACCAGTTCCGGTTAAATTTTATTAAAAACTCCTTTATCGTTCTTTTAGAAAAACTCTATACAAGGGGATGTTAAAAACATTTGTGTTGCTTTAAAAATCTAGAGAACTCATGCTTGAAAATCCGTTTGTTGTAACTAGTTGTTGAAAATTTAGAATTGAAATCATCTTTGTTAACTTTGTCATTACCTTGTGAATAATGTCACCCGATGGTAACGTTGAAAAACCCAATATAGAGTGTAATTTTGTAAACTTCGATTTAATACTGGTTAATAAAGCAAATCAAGTTGTAAATCATATGTATGAGATATTTAACATATAACCTAGAAATAAAAACCCAAACTAATACTTAGCGGCCTTATTACAAACCCAAAGCTAGATTGATGTAAATAAATAAAACTAAAATAGTAACTTAATAATCAAAACCTAAACTAGCATGCATGGTCGCCTCGAGTCCTCCCCGGCTCCATATCCGCAATCTACGCCTCATCACGCAAAATATAAGGAAGGGTAAGTCACCGAGACTCAAATGTATAAATCCCAACCCGATAGTACAAGCACTTGCACAAATCATTAGTATAACATGCAAATCATGCAACCCATAACCTAACCATCCGACCTCCTTTATCTACCCCGTATGGTCAAAACCACTGGTGGTCAAAACCACTAGTGATCGTAGTCACAAATCATATAAGTGTGGTCAAAACCACTGGTGACCGTAGTCACAAATCATATGGTGGGGCCAACCCACCTTGTGGTCAAAACAACTGATGACAATCCCGTAATCAACATGTGGGACCAACCCACTGTGGTACCAAACCACTGGGACGAGTCACAATATGCATATGTGGTCAAAACCATTGGTGGTCAAAACCACTGGGACTTAGTCACAAATTATAACATCAAAGACGGGCCAACCCGTCGTGGTGGTCAAAACCACCGTGACAAATCAAATAATTCCTTCCCCTCCTCTCAACAATCCCACCATCATGTCCATATCAACCGTGGCATAATAACATATAATGATGCAAATAACACATGGCATAACTTTAGACAATGACATGATAGCATATAACAAGATCCATAATCAGGGGACTTACCCGGAGTCCATGCTCATGCCCACAAGGCATAATTATCGGTTTTAATGGCTATAACAAAAACACAATAAACATGTCAAACTAACAAAGTGTGTAAGTGTTACACACCTGACTATTTGTAGATCTAAATAAAGTCCCGAAACGTTAGCCTTCACTCTACCCTACAATCGGCCAACACACACTTTTAAAATTAAAGCCATTCGGCTAATCACCAAAATCCCGAAGATGTGTCACACAAAGGTACACTCACCTTAATGCCGATTTAGTTTCCAACCAAACCCCGAACCTACACGAAGAACCTCCCTTTACAATCGGCTAAGCCCTAACATAAGATAATCAGTCTTCGGCTTTAACTCATCATTAGGAATCTAAAGGCCATTCGGCCATATCATAAATCCCAGAACCAAAAGAGATTGTTACCACTCACCTTTTTGACAGTTCCAACCACCAAGCACCAACGTACGACACCCCTAAGTAACCTTAAAGGTTTCGGCTACTAACATGAAACAAGAATGAAGTTTTTAATACAGATCTTTAATAAAAGATCGGATAGAAGAGAAGCCACTTACAAAAAGATTTGACTCTTCAAAGAGGATTAAAACACGTGAGAAGAGAAGGGAATGAGGCTAAGGATATTCAGCCAAAATACTAGATGAAAATAAGAGAGAAACAACAAGGCTTTTGGCTTTTGAAGATGGAAGAGATGGAGAGGAAATAGACCCAAGATTCGGCAAAGAAAAAGAAAGAACTTTCGATACAACAGACTTAAAAGAAGAAAAAGATGTTGACTAGAGAATAGGTGTTGGTTTTGGCACAACAGAGAATGAAGAGAAAAGAATATGGTTGATGGGGTTTTGGAAAAAGTGTGAGAGAAAAGAGAAGAAGATAATGGGGAGAGGAAGATTCGGCAAAATGCCTAAGAGTCAAATGGTGCAACAAAAAAAGAAATCGGCTAGCCTAAAAGGGGGTTTCGGCTTAGCTCACAACTAAATGCTCTATGGCATAAGCTACCCGAAAATGTCACTAGAAATTTCGGCACACCCTCCCCTAGTCTCCCAACCGATTACTCTTCTTCAAACAAGAGTCCAAATTTTGGCAAGCTCCCTGAATCACTCCTGACCAACCATTCAAATGAGTTTGAATCTCACAAGCTCCTAAATTCTCTCTTCTCCACCAGTTTAAATTAGTTTGACTTAATCAATAGTTATTTGACAGAGTTTGAGCTGAGCACAACTCCTCCCCCCTTGGCGTCAAAATAATAAGCAAAAAATGAGATTTCTGCTGCTCGAACCTGAGCTCTCCTTCCCTACCTGTGGCATCACCAACCAAGCACCTTAGTGGCGCCTCCCTTGCCACTTTGCCACTAGGTTGTTCGTGTCATAGCACACCAAGAATATCCTTTAACCTCTAACTTCCTTAGCTCCCTATTCCTAAGTGCCAAACAAAAAAATTTAGCCATGACTCAGGCCTAACCCGAGGTCATGCCTAGGCCCCAAAACATGCTAAACTAGCACAGTAAGCATATTGTTACATGCAAACACATGCAAAATGTAGAGACCCCATTTTAAGGATGTTACACTTATAATACATTGGGATCTCAGATTTGTCACAACATCAAGCACTTGTTGAAGAAAATCCCAATTGATATTGTTCATCATAGGGTAGTACTCATCTTCTTCAACATCAGGTAAGTTAAATAAATTATCGATGGATTTAGAAGTAAGAGGTACCTTTTTCTTTCGAACGATGACCTCAATAGCATCATGCATAGTCAAACTAGCATAGAATTCTCAAACTAATTCATCATCGAGAAGTGAATGAGCATAAAAATATTGTTCCCACTTGAGAGCAATGGTTTTCTTTCTAATTGGTATAGGAACAACCATCAAATCTTTACTATTCAAGTTAAAACCTTTTTCTGGCATCATTGGTTGATGCTTGAAGATTGAATCAAATCTCTCTTTCACTTCTTCTTTATTCAAAATCAAGTTTTCAGGAGTAGTCTTTGAAGATCTGATTCTTTTGTGAGACATGGTATCTTTTCCCAAAATTTTAGAAAAGTTTCTGCACAAGGGAGAAAAGAGAAATCAACAAAGTGGGTAAAACTTGCTACGGCAAGGATGGTGCGGCGGTGATGATAGTGTGCAACGCAACGTTGGTGTGCGACGATGACAATGGCGATCTGTGGTAGCAACGACGACGCTTCGGCAATCTTCTTACGATGGTAATAGATAGTTTCGACAAAAAGGAAGAGAACTAGGGTTTCTTTTGAGATTTGAGGTTAATGACACAAAAGGAGATTTAAGGATTTTTTAGGGTTTAAGCAAATTGTTTTGAAGGATATGAAAATTAGTAGAATGGAGAGGGGTTTATATAGGGAAGAATTAGGGCAATATGAAGCAAAAATTTAGCTACATTAGGGTTACTTGGGTGGCAAGTAATAGGAGTGATAGCAAGGCATGGATTTTTTCCTCCTTTTTGCTGTCTTGGGCCTCAAACTCATACTGTATTTATAAACTTACTCAAGAAAATAAAACTGATTAGTACTTGGCCAAATTTGACCCCCTTTATTAACATAAAAATTTAAAATTTAAATAGAACAAATAAAACTTAAAAATTTTAAATTGAAAATTGAAAATTGAAAATTTCTTCTTAACAAATTACATTAAATTAATTCCCAAGAAAGGTTGGAGGGGTCACAGCGATCCCGCTTAAGTTCCAATCTCCTTAGACAGGTTTAATTAAATGTAATAAGTTAAGAAAATAAGTTCTAATTATTTATTTATTTACAAAACAAGTTCATGAAAAATCAAGGGTCTGTTAATTTCAACAAGGATTCAACCCGCTCAACTTCACCATCCTAGTAGTGTTTGAGACGTTGACCATTAACTTTAAATGTACCTCCAAAACTATTGTATAATTCAATAGCTCCATAAGGATAAACTTGGTAGATGGTATAGGGTCGTTTCCATCGGGATTTAAGCTTCCCAGTAAATAACTTCAACCTTGAATTAAACAACAAAACCTTTTGACCTTCTTTAAACTCGCGAGGTTGTATATGATTATCATGCCATCTCTTTGATATTACTTTACACATTTTGGCATTCTCATAGGAAAACAACCTCAGCTCTTCCAACTCATCAAGTTGTAACATCTTTCTCTCTCCGACTTGCTTAAGATCAAAGTTCAACTATTTCAAAGCCCAGTGAGCTTTATTCCCCAACTCTAATGGCAAATGGCATGCCTTTCCAAAAACTAATCGATAAGGAGTCATTCCTAACGGAGTCTTAAATGTTGTTCAATAGCCCATAATGCATCATTGAGCCTTTGAGACCAATCTTTTCTGCTAGGGTGTGCTACCTTTTCAAGGATACCTTTGATTTCACGGTTCACTCTCTCAACTTGCCCATTGGACTGGGTGTGATAGGTAGTACTAATCTTGTGCTTCACATCATATTTGTCAAGCAACCACTTAAGCCATTTGTTCACAAAGTGAGAACCTTCATCACTAATAATAGCTCTTGGTGTCCCAAATCGTGTAAACACATGCTTATGTAGGGATCGCATGACTACCTTAGCATTATTTGTAGGGTATGCTTCAGCTTCAACCCACTTGGATACATAGTCCACAGCAACTAAGATGTATTTGTTCCCATACGAAGAAGGAAATAGGCCTAAGAAGTCAATGCCCTATACGTCAAACAGTTCAATCTCTGAAATGTTTGTCAAGGGCATCTCATTTCTCTTTGATATATTTACGATCCTTTGGCATTTATCATAGTTCTTCACATAAGCATAAGCATCTTTAAATAGTGTAGGCCAAAAGAACCCTGCTTGCAAAATCCTTGCTGCAGTACGTGAACTAGGGGTGAGCAAAATCCGATTTGATTCGAAAAATTTGATAAATTTTTCAAATTTTGAATTAAATAGTTCAAGTTATTTGAGTTAATCAAGTTTTTGGATCAACTCGAATAAAAATTAAGTTTTTGGTTTAACTCAATGTGAATTACACAATTGTTATCCAAAATCCGAATAAGAAAATACAAAACTACGCTATTTTGATAAATGTTTACCTTTTCTAAAGTTAAAAGTCAAAATTATTAAGTTAAAAGTCAAAATTACGTTGTTTTGATAAATATTTACTCATTAAGTTAAGAGGCAAAACTATTATATTGTTTATGTAGTTAAATAACTTTATACTTCATTTACAAGTTAAATAATTGGTTCATGTAAATGCAACGTTAAGTACAAATAATAGGATTCGTTAACTCGACTCGACTTGACTCGAAATTTTTGACTCGATTCGATCCGATTCAAAAATTCAAATTGAATTGCCATAAAATAGGATTAATCAACTCGACTAACTCGAAATTTTTGACTCGATTCGACTCGACTCGATCGAATACTCACCCCTAACGTGAACCACTAAAGTGTCCTCCACTTGGAGATGAATGGCAATGGTACAAGATCTCAGCAATCTCACTTCCAGCTACACACTTTCAAATTATATTATCTGCGTACACTGTTTAAATAAAAACGGATCCTCCCAAAAATAATACTAACTATCATGAAGGAATTTTTTCCTTTGTTCGTATGTCATTTCTCGAGGAATTATTTCACATGAAAGATAATTGGCAAAATCAGCAAACCAAGGTGTTTCATGAATTCAACTTACCTCAAATAAATGTTCATCTAGGAAATTCTCATTGATAGGCGCACATGATCGAGTTACCTCATCTTGCTCCAACCCCGATAGATGATCAGCTATTTGATTTTTGACACCCTTTCTATCTTTGGTCTCAAGGTCAAATTCTTGGAGTAAAAGTATCCAACGAATTAGCCTTAGTTTTGCATCTTTCTTCACGAGTAAGTATTTAATGGCCGCATGGTCAGTAAATACTGTAACTTTCGTACCTATAAGATATGAGTAGAACTTGTCAAAAGAAAATACTATAGCAAAGAGTTCCTTTTCAGTTATCGTATAATTGAGTTGGACTCCTGTCAGAGTTCTACTTGCATAGTAAATAGGGTGAAACACTTTGTTTCTTCTTTGACCTATCACACCTCCAATGGCATAATCACTTGCATCGCACATCAACTCAAAAGGTGAGTTCCAATCAGGTGTAATGATTATTGGGGCTGAGATTAATCGGTTTTTTTAGATATTCAAAAGCTTTCAAACATGCTTTGTTGAAATCAAACACTGTATCTTTCTCTAATAACAAACACAACGGTTTTGAAATTTTTGAGAAATCTTTGACAAACCTTCGGTAAAAACCGGCATGGCCTAAGAAACTTCTGACTCCTTTCACATTAATTAGGGCCGATAATCTTTAAATTACATCCACCTTTGCTTTATCGACTTCAATTCCTCTCTTTGAGATTTTATTCCTTAAGACAATCCCTTTCTTAACTATAAAATGACATTTTTCCTAGTTAAGGACAAGATTCATCTCTTTACATCTCTTCAGTACCTTAGCCAAATTACTCAAACAAATATCATAAGTGTTACCAAAACAAAAAAAATCATCCATGGAAACCTCAACAAAATTTTCGACCATATCAGTGAATATTGCCATCATGCATTGTTAAAATGTTGCAGGTGCATTGCATAAACCAAAAAGCATTCGCCTAAAAGCAAACGTACTTTATGGACAAGTAAAGGTTGTTTTATGTTGGTCCTTCGGAGCTACAACTATTTTGTTAGATCCTGAATAGCCATCTAAAAAAAAATAGAATTCATTATCTGCCAGTCGATCTAACATCTGATCCATAAAAGGCAACAGAAAATGGTCATTCCGAGTGGTTTTATTCAACTTTCTGTAATCAATACAAATTCTCCAACCAGTAACAGTTCTCGTTGGAATCAACTCGCTACGCTCATTTTTAACAATCGTGATTCCACCTTTCTTGGAATACACTGCACCTGACTTACCCACAAACTATCTGAAATAGGATAGATGATTCCTGCATCTAACCATTTGATCACTTCCTTCTCACAACTTCTTTCATAATATGATTGAGCCTGCTTTGCCCATCAATTCGAGCTCTTTCACATTCTTTTAAAATAATTTTATGTATGTAAAAAGAAGGGCTTATACCTCGAATATCAAATATAGTCCAACTAATTGCTTTCTTAAATTTCTTTAGAACAACAATTAATTGCTCCTCTTGATATTTTGTCAGTTTTGCTGAAATAATCACAAGCAAAGTGGAATGGTCACCTAAATAAACGTATTTCAAATAAGAACAAAGTACCTTTAGTTCGAGTTTAGGTGGTTCTTCAATTGACAACATGGGTTACAACAATTCTCTAACTTCTAACTCCAAGAGTTCAAACCGTGTGGATTGAATAAAATTTATCGAATTGGCTTCCATCAAAGCCATGTTTTCTTCACATTCTTCATCCTCTAAAGGGTCAAGATCTAAGGCTTTCTCCAAGGATCTTCTTCAAAATTGCTTTCCATAGAAACCAAGGTTTCTATCTCTTCCATTAGTGAATACTCTTCTGCAAGATCGGGAAATTTCATTGCTTTAATAATGTTAAAGGTTACCTGATCATCTTGAACTCGCATGGTGAGTTCACCTTTCTGCACATTAATTAACGTTCTTCCCGTGGCTAAGAAAGGTCTCCCAAGGATGATATGCACTTTCTTAACTACTTTAAAATCAAAGATAATGAAATTAGTAGGAAAAATAAATTTATCGACTCTTACCAAAACATCCTCGATCTTTCCCTCGGGATATGCTAAAGATCGATCCACTAGCTAAAGCATCATAGTTGTAAGACTTACTTCACCTATCCCTAGCATCTTGAAAATAGACTTAGGCATCAAGTTGATACTTGCTCCTAAATCACACAAAGCTTTACCACAGTAAGATTCACCAATGTTACAGGGTATAGTAAAGCTTCCTGGGTCCTTCAATTTCGGTGGCAATTTGTTCTGCAAGAACACACTGCACTCTTTTGTCAAGGCAACAGTCTCATATTCACTCATTCGTTTCTTCTTGGACAGTATATCCTTCACAAACTTTACATAATTCGGCATTTATTCTAAAGCCTTCACCAATGGAATATTGATGTGTAACTACTTCAGAACATCCAAAAATTTCTAGAATTGCACCTCCTGTTCTGCTTGAATTGCTACAATCTTTGCGGTTATGGAGGTGATGGAACTTTTGGTTGAATCGGATAACTCTTATGGTTAGGTAAATCTGCATCCGAAGAAGATGTTAAAGTATCTAAATTCACTAATTTAGGATTTACCTTATCAGTCTTTGCAAATTCTGAATCCTTTGGTGTAGGAAATTCAATAGCTGGTTGATTCTTCTCAACGGGCTTATCTTCGACATCAATCAATCGGGGTTCCAGAATTTTATCACTTCACAATTCCATTTCCTTGATATGTTCTTTACCCAAATTTCTTGGATTCTCAGTATCGCTCAGCAAGGTTCCTTGTAGTCTATTATGAAGCTTTGTAGCTAACTGACCCATTTGGTTTTCCAAATTTTTCAATGTTGCTGCTTGGCTTTGGATCAAAGCGTCATTTTTTGCCATCTATGCTTTCAACAAGTTCTCCAAACTATTTGATGCCTCAGCTTGAGGTGGTTTTGGAGCTTGCTGATTAAATCCTGGAGATTGGTTGGGTCTATGTTGCAATAAGTTGTTATTCGGTCTATTTACTTGGTTGCTCCAAGAAGTTAGGATGATTACGCCATGAAGGATTGTAGAAGTTGGACTGGGGTCCTTTTCCACTCCTATTTTGATATTGGTTCCCCATATAGTACACTGATTCGAGATTTGATGGACAATTCTCAAAAGAATGACCTTCCCCACAATATACACAGAAAACTACTTCAAACGAACTTGATGGCTAAGCTATAAAATTATTAGCACTATTAGCGGTAAACTACTTTAACATAGAGGAAATAGACAATACCTAAGCTGATAATGAAGTTAGGGCGTCAACTTCATGAACTCTAGCTACACATCTTTTTGAAGCTATTTGATTTGTTGGTCATTGATAGTTATTACTCACGATCCTATCGATGATCTTACAAGCCTCATTATAAGACTTAGACAAAATTGTACCATTCGCAGAAGCATCTACCATCAATCTTGTATGTGCATTGAAACCATTATAGAATGTCTCCAAGTGGATACAATGAGGAATCCCATGATGAGGACACTTACGAAGTAACTCCTTGAATCACTCTCAAGCCTCATACAAAGACTCATCATCTAATTGTTGGAAAGTTGTAATCTCGTTCCTCAACTTAGCATTTTTGCTAGGCGGGAAATACTTAACCAAAAATCTCTCTGCTAATTCTTGCAATGTAGATATGGAACTTGGTGGAAATGAATTGAGCCATGCTCATGCTCAATCTCGCAACGAGTATGAAAACAACTTCAAGCTCAGTGCATCTTTAGTCACACCGACTATCTTAAATGAATCACACACCTCCATAAACAATCGAAGGTGGAGATGTGGATCTTCCGTGGGCATACCACTGAATTGGCCCACCGTTTGGAGCATTTGAAACATCACTGGTTTCAATTCAAATTGGGATGCCTTAATATCTGGCCTTTTAATTCCTGGATTTAACTCACTGAAAACTGGCACAGCACATTGTCTAATGCATCGATCCCTATCATCAGCAATGAGGATGGGATTTCGTACACGATCGTCTTCATTACTTGGTCTTGATTATGATTTCCAAGGTCCATTTTGATTTGTCTTTGAGCTATTAGTTCACGTCTTCTTTGTCTGAAAGTTCACTCAATTTAGGGTCTACAGGGAGTAAATCGATAATCTAATTTATGCTCATAAACACCTCAAAAGAAAATCACAAAGTTAAAAAGAAAGAATAAGTTAGTAATGTTAGAAATAAACCAAACTGGAAGTAAATAATTTCATAGAAAAATGATGATGGAAAAAGTTAACAATCCCCGGCAACAGCTCCAAAAACTTGTAACACATAGGTTTGTGCAAGTGTACATAGTCGTTATCAAGTAATAAGTATCAAGTTATCGTCTCCACAAGGATTGTATTTGTGCTAAGTCACTTAATTTGTAAAATTATATTAACAATTTGGTAAATAAAAACACAATCTGATTGAGAAGTGATGATTAAAATGAAATATATCAAACTAAATGCAATGATCCCTAATGCAAATTATCCTAAATATACAAACTATATGAATGAAATAGATTTTAGCAAAATTAAACACAATTTTCAACAATTAAAACATAAATAAATTAGGAAAATTACTTTAATTAAACTTAATTTATTATCAACATGCTTAATAACATTCGAAAAAACATTCCATGGCAACTCGATCTTTCATGAGTTTGGAAACCACATTAGGTCCTTTCAGAATCCTTTACTTAGTAAATATGCATTTTACTGATCCTTATTTACTAAGGGTTTCTTAGCATTCATGTGAGGTAACAAGGACGTGTTAGGTTTGAAATAGTTTAATCACACAAATCTAAAAACTATGCAAATAATAGATCTTGGTCAGAGTTGTTATGCAACCTGCAATTTAATCGGGTTAGGATCTAAATTAGGCATGCACATTTCAATTATGTGTCCACTAGCTGTCATTTGGTTAGGATTGCTCAGCTAATTCAGGTGCAGTTCAATCATGTATGAACGAAATACAAACTTGATTTTAATTGAAAACATGATCAATTGAGGCATAAACATTATAAACATGAATCAAATAAATATTATATAATCAAAGCAATCATCCTAGCTTAAATAAAATTAAGCTAACATTGTTGTAAACAAGAGAACAGAACACATAGCAAACATTTTCAGATTAAATCAAAGAAAAGAAAGATTAAACCCAAATCAAAGTGGCTGTCACCCAAGACTCTGATCGATGAGGCTCTTTAGCTCCTTCACATTGCTCCTTTACAGATGGCTCTCCAAGGTGGCCGACCAAGGGCTCTTTAAGAGGCTTAATTGCTAAAAACTCTATGAAGAGATGATGCTAGGGTTGGGAAATAGAAAATGCTAAGATAATTGAGAGAGAAGAGAGAATGATGAAGGATGAGGGATGATGAATGAATGAATGAGGGGGTCTTATTTATAGGTGAGGAGAGGGGGATAGTTTGCTAAAAAATAGGAGGTTCCATCTCTTCAAGCATCTTCAAAGGGCGGCCGACCATGAATTGAGGAAATTGAGCTGATTTTTGCTCAATTTAAGTGCCACAACAACTCAGGACTGAGACTTGGTCAAGTGCAAATCTTCAGACAAATCTCTAATTTCTTCAACATTGCAAGGACCTTGTGCAATTAAATCAAAAAGTGGTTTATGTGGACAGCCAAGTGTAGCTAAAAATTGAGTTGACTTGGTATCCAATTTGGATGGTTTTGTAATGCAGCAAAGCTATTAGACCTATCCAAAAAAAAAATCAATAAATTAGAGGACCAAAGAATAAAATTTATCTAATTCAAATAATGAATTACAACCCAAATTATTAATGAAATATCTAAAAATGAATATTTAAATATAATTTTATATTTTATTATTTAATTTAATCATGATTGGCCCACTTCATGTCTTAAAAATATAATATGCTCAATTTAATATAAAATAAGTCATTTTATGCATGAAAACTATATAATAAAGCATAAAGTCACATTTTAATCATTTCTATGTCCTAATTTCATATTTTCACATATTCATTAATTTATTAAACAATTAATAATTTTATGTCCTAATTTCATATTTTCACATATTCATTAATTTATTAAACAATTACTTAGTTTTAACAACAAATTTAAGTAAAATGTGATAAATTATATAGGAAAAATCCTATATATTTTTTCGTTTACAAACACCGTCTACCTAACCCAAATCACCAAATTCAGATATTGGATGTTATGACATACAAACACTTAGCACAAATTTTTAAACCATCTACGTATAATCCTTTTCAACAAACTTCTTATTATTTTATTAAATGTTTTCTAAACAAAAGAGATAAAGAAAACATCTAAGAATACATCACTCTTAAAAATAATATAACACATTACAACACAAAAGTTCGTTAAAGAAAGACTTGTAACACCCTTAACCCGTCTTCGCCGCCAGATTAGGGTTATAGAGTATTACGACACATATCAAACATCATTAAGTCATTCATTTATTAATTTAAATGACATCATTCATGTAACACCCCTTACCCGTGTTCAAAGCCGGAACTAAATACGAGGTATTACCAAACTTAACTTGCTTAAACATACCACATCGGACCATAAAATTTCATTTCAACTTGAAACTTTTCATTCATACTCATATTGTGTAACACCCCAAACCCGGCCCAAACACTTCGACCGGATCCGGTATGTCACTAAGAAGATCTTATAAAACACATTGCGCTTCTTGGGAAAAAAGTTGGTTTATTCCTAATGTTGGATTACCGAGTTTATTGATTATATAGGAACTTAGAAAAAAATTGCAATTTATCCAATTCTATTTGCCAAGTATCAAAATCAAGTGTCTTTTTGAAACCCGTTTTAACCATTTAAGTTGCTAAAGCTCATTGCAAAAGATATTGATTTAATTAATACTTTAGTTATATGGAAATCGAATTTTTGCTTTTTAATCTCTTTTTAAAACAAATCATAGTTTTACTTAACCATAAAACTTAAGTGTCTAAAACCCAAAAACCAGAATTATAAAATCCATTAAACAGTGGCCTTATTACAGCGAAAAATAAAATCAAACCAGTTCAGTGTAAAAGAAAAATAAGTAGAGTCCTTTACTGAAACGAAATAGATTTATGCATGGCCACCTTGCACTCCCCTCCAGCCTAGTCCGTTGCACTAGGTGCTACCCGAAAGGATGTTAAACAACAGGGTGAGTCGTAAGACTCAGTGTGCAACACTCATGCACCATCATTAGGCCTTAGCCCTACAAAATGTAATCACGTAACAACATATGCGTAATAATCTGTAACCCAACCCAATCCTAGGTTTCCGTCCGCTATACACCACCCTTACCTGCCAATCACACCATTAGGGATTTATATAATCAACCCTCACCGCTACACACCATCGATGGCAGTCATGCTGCAGTTAGCTGCTCATCGTCAGATTTGTGACATAGTCACCAGAACAGATCGTGGCAAAGCCACTACAATAGATCGTGGCATAGCCACCAGAACACTTCCCCTTTCATTTACAACATTCGCCCAATCCCATGCAAACATAGAAATCGATATGTATTCAGATGTAACATGGTTTGACACACAAATATTTAATACTCACAACATATAACATATCATCACATCAAAACCGTTTACTTAATATCACAGAAGTTACTAACCTGATGAATCACCTTTACCCTCCACAAGGGTTTCAATAGCCATACCGAGTTTTCGGCAATTAACAGGATGTACATAAATACATATTTCTAACCGAACAAGATAAATGGTGTGAGGAGTTACACACCTGATTACGCTCAACACTATACTATCAAAGTCGACACTCTCCCTAGCCGAAATCGCGACTATCAGACACTATTCTACAGAACAAAAACTCACTACAAGAGATACGATTTGAGTATCACCCAACAAGGTTAACTGACAGATTAGAAATAAATCGATTAATAAAACGACCAAGATGAATTTTCTTACCTAAATCGATTAAATCTCGAAGTTAGCAGACTTGGGTTGAAACATTGATTGCACCCTATACCGGAACCAAATGAGATTCAGCTAATGGAGAATGGATTAAAGAGAAGTGGCCTTTCGGCCAAACAGGGGACATAAGTCCACCCTTCACCACATAACCACACAAAAACCCTATCTCCTTACCTTCAGTTTTCTTCAAGATTTGGCACAAGCAAACACCACAGAGGGGATTTGGCTTCTAGGAATAAAGAGTGAAAAGAAAAGAACTAACCATCAAGTCATTAAGGAAGTGATTCGGTTTAGAATAAGGATGAGAAAGAAAAGAGATACCAAAGAGGGAAACGATAGAGAACTTACCAACCCTGAGATGATGATTCGGCTATGGTGAGACTTCGGGAAAAGAGGCTGAACTTTGGAAGTTTTGGTTATATGAGGAAATGAGAGTGTGGTTTCAGATTTTGTGAAAGGAGAAAGATCAATCCCAATTCAATGAAGAAGATTCGACTAGAGAGGGGGTTTCAAGAAAGGAAATGAAAATAAAAGTGGAAAAGGAGGGTGATGTGATGTTTTCGGCTTTTGAAAGAGAGAAGATAAGAAAGGAAAGGAAAAAAAATAAATGAATAAGATGAACACTCTTGGCCTTCAAATTTCAGCACACTAAATCGATTCTTCCCCCCTCTCCTGTGTTTGATTTTCGGCCAACACTGCCTCCAAAAGATAGCTCCTATCTTTCTTCTTTATCTTAATCTGCAAACTCCTCCAAAAGAGGCCTACTTAGCACCAACTCTTCCCTCCTTTATCAACATATTATCCACATATTTAAAACATTTAATCCCTTATTTTCTAGCCTTGATGCCATCCCCCCTTACTCCCTTTTAAGTGCCAAAATTGGCCCAAAGACATGGGCTCCAAGCGGCCAAAACTTGGGCCCTCTCCATCCACTAGTGATGCCACCCTCTGAATCTCTTGTAGCGCCACCCAAAATTGGGTCACAAGCCCACTTGATATTTTAAACACAGATACCTGCCTTTAAAACCTATAGTGCCCCAACAAAAAATGTAACCAAGGTCTCAACCCAAACCTGAGCCTAATTTGAACCTCTAATACTCAAATTAACACATTAAACATGTCTACACATTAAACGCGTAAGCCCATTAATTTGGGATGTTACATAATGTCCCTATTATGGGCCTACTAGACCCAAAACTTACATACGAAATGGTTCAGGAATAAACTGGAAACTTTCGAACACTTAGAAAATTTCTACTTAAAACAGGGCCACACGCCCGTGTGGAAGAAGGGACATGCCCGTGTGACATATCACACGCCCGTGTTCCACACCCGTGGTCGACACTGACTTGCATCACACGGCCTGTCACACGCTCGTTTGTCTAGCCCGTGGTCAACACTGACTTGTAACAAACGGCCAGTCACACACCCGTGTCTTTCGACCATGTGGCAAATTAAATTCCAAATTTAGGTGCAGACTTCGCACGGCCTGGGCACACGCCTATGTCTATGGCCGTACCATCCACATGGTTGAGATAGATGGCCGTGTCTCTAGTCGTGTGTTTACTACTGAGCATATTGACTTGTAAAACTAACATGGAGGGGACACATGGCCTAACCACACACTTATGAGGCTGGCCGTGTGTCACACACGACCTAGACACACGCCCGTGTGTCTACTTGTGTAGACAAATTCTAGGCTATTTTCCAAGCCATCTTGCTACCTTTACATCTACACATTCATGCAACAACACATATCATTCTCATATTACCATTTATAATACTAAATTTCACATTTAATCCATGATAACCATACTAGCTTCGCATATACCAAAAAGCGCTATCACTAGCAAAACCATAATCGGCATAAGCCATCATCCGTGGCTATACATAATCGATCCATCAACTGAAATGCCTCAAAAACTTAATGACTGCTATGCGCCTTTTGTAGGATAGACTACCTCAGCTCAGAATCTCTCGGCATACAAACTCTCCCACGGAAACATAGTACTCCCTCACTATTCAGCCCAAAATTTGCATTCTTCCCCTTCTCAACCAATCAAAAATGAGGAACCAGTGATTCATCCAGCAACTATTTCTCCTTAATTTGTTCCATCCAGGTTGGTCTCACTTGGAGTTCAGCCAACAAACTACCATCTTTAAATAAGCTGAGGTGAGCAAACATTGCTTTCAAATCAGATACAACCCTGGCTTAGTGCATCAGGTATTACATTAGCTTTACCAGGATGGTACTCAATCGAGTAATCATAATCCTTAAGCAACTCTATCCATCTTCGTTGCCAAGATTTAACTCCTTTTGAGTAAGGAGGTACTTGAGGCTTTTATGGTTTGTGTAAATAATGACTTTTCACCATATAAGTAATGCCTCTAAATCTTCAGTGCAAATACCACCGCAACTAAATCCAAGTCATGAGTGGGGTAATTCGTCTCGTTGAGGCTTAAGCTGACGAGACGCGTACACAACCACCCTACCCTCTTGCATTAACACACAACCCAATCTAATGTGCGATGCATCACCGTAGACAGTGAATTCCTTCCCAAACTCTGGCTATATTAACACAAAAGCTTCCGTTAGAACTTTCTTCAATTTCTCAAAACTCTCTTGCTGCTTATCAGTCTAATTAAATAGTACTCCTTCATGCAGTAACTTAGTCAGAGGTGCAGCAATGAGTGAAAACCCCTCAACAAAACGTCGATAATACCCAGCCATACCTAGAAAGCTTCGAAGCTCAGATTCAGTGGTTAGTGGTTTCCAATTCATTGCAGCTTCAAATTTTGAAGATCAACCCTAATCCCCTCGGAAGACACCACGTGACCCAAAAATGTCACTTCTCTCAACCGAACTCAACTCAGCTATTTTCTCTCGAATCAAAATAATTTGAAGATGTGCATTATGATCCCCCTCGGTTCTTGAATACACTAGGATGTCATCTATAAACACCACCACTAATCGATCCAAATAGGGCTGGAATACTCGATTCATCATATCCATGAAAGTAGCTGGTGCATTCATCAACCCAAACGGCATAACTAGAAACTCGTAATGACCATAACGAGTCCTAAATGCGATCTTATACACATCCACCTCCTTCACCTTAAGCTGATGGTACCCAGACCGAAGATCTATCTTGGAGAAAATCGAAGCTCCTCACAGTTGGTCAAACAGATCATCTATCCTCGGTAAAGGGTACTTGTTCTTAATCATCAGTTTGTTCATTTGACGATAATCAATACACATGAGCATGGATCCATATTTCTTCTTCACGAATAACACTAGTGCTCCCATAGAGACACACTCGGCCGAATGAACCCTCGGTCCAGTAGCTCTTGAATTTGAGCCTTTAACTCTACCAGCTCAATCGGTAACATCGTATAAAGGGCAATGGACATCGGAGCTGCTCAATACCAAATTTGACCTCACGGTGTGGAGGCAACCCAGGAAGATCTTTAGGAAATACATCTGAAAACTCCTTAACAGTTCTGACATCTCCAACAGAAGGACCTTTAGAATCAGAACTATTGAAATAAGCTAAAAATGTCTTGCAACCCTTGCGAACCAGTTTCTCGGCCTTCAATGCTGAGATTACGTTAGACAGATAATCTCTTCGCTCCCCTAACACAACCACCACCTCATCCTTAGAAGACTTCAACACCATACGCTTAGTAGCACAGTCCAAATTCGCACGGTGTTTCACTAGCTAATCCATGCCCAATATTAGATCGAATTCACCAAACGGCAGTTCCATCAAATCTGCCTAAAAGACAACCCCTTGGACCTCTAGGGGCACGTCTCTAAATAACTTATTCACTCTAACCGATTGTCCCAGTGAACTTAACACCGTCATCTCACTATCAGTAATTTCAAACTGAAAACCCAATATCCATACACAGTGCATGCAACATACGAGTGTGTAGACCCAATATCAATTAAAGAAGTGTATGGTACATTATAAATTAGGAACATACCAGTTATGACGTCCAGGGCATCGCCATCCTCTTGGCGACGAGCAGCATAGACCAAAGCTGGTTGTCTCACCTTAATATTACCAGCACCTCTACTCGGTGCTCCACGTCCTCTTCCCAAACCATTTCCCTCTGGCCTGACCACAGCCTCTCGGTGGCTACTGACCACCTCTCCCTGGCTAAACATGGCTCTGACCTACGACTTGCATCTGAATAGGCCTCTGAGTACAGTTCTTAACTTGATGATCCACGGACCCACATCTGAAACACGCCCCTATTCGTTTCTAGCACTCACCCTTGTGAGCTCTCCCACAATCTGCGCAAGGCTGCGGTCTAACCATAGTAACAGGAATTGTTTGGACTGACCCATCAAATCTGGCCCTCTTTATAGGCCTTCCAGAAGAACCCGAGGGTCTTGAATCCTTTTTAAATCTACCATTATCTTTCTCGTGATTCTGGCGCTCAAAGCACTTTACATCTTCTGTAATTTTTACTTTATCAACAAGGGAAACAAAGTCTCGCTCCCTCTACGGAGCTATCAGCACACTAACTCATCCCAGAGGCCATCGTTGAACTGCACACAATGTTCATACTTAGTTACGACTATACCGCGAGCATAACGACTCAACCATAAGAATTCTGCCTTATATACTATCACTGCCTTTTTTCCCTGGGTCAGGCTCAAAAATTCTTTTTTCGGGCGTCCACATAACTTGCGCCCACATATTTCTCTTAAAAGGCCATCTTGAAGAAATCCCACGTCAAATGGTCGGCCTGCGTACCCTCTCTCATAGTGAGCCACCACTGGTATGCCTTGTCTCGCAGTAAGGACACTACTCCCTTTAGCTTCTATTCCACAGTGTAGTCAAGGTCATCCATTATCTGCTCGGTAGCCTCTAACCAATATCCTACTACGTTTGACGCTACACCGAAAAATCCTCTAAAGATTTCTGCTCCATTAGACCAGAGTCGCTCAGAAATTGACCCTCGGCCCATCGACCCAGTACTTGCCCTAGCAACCCTTTCAAGAACCCGTAACATTGCTTGGGATAGAGCATCATCCCCAACTGCTCTGTCATGAGACCCTATCTTAGTTACTGGTGAGGTTGGTGCCTCTCTAGTAGGTATGTGACCCGATGCTGAAGACCCAGCCCTAGCACCTCGGCCTCTACCGCGACCTCGTGTACCCCTTTCGTGAGTACCTCTTGTGCTCATAGTGATATAGCGTATTATCTGTTTTAAAAATCTTATGAATCAGTTCATAGTTCCAATAATTATTAACGGATGTTTTATGACAATCAGTATTTAAAGATTTTATTTTCATAGATCGAGATATCTCACTAGAGTTTTTAGTCTTCTACAGTCTCAGTTTACCCTAACAAAAGAGTTTTAGTAAGGTACTACTATCTATAGTAGTTTCTCAGTATAACATTTCAATCTATAGTGATAAACAATGTTAGAGAACTTACAAATTTGGCGCCGGAGACTCGGGGTGCCACACTTTTAATCATAACCTTTAAATTTTCTTTCCAAAACCAAAACTTAGACAACTTTAAAAAATTTTCAAAAACCCATTCCACAGTCGAGTTTTGCAACCTGGCTCTGATACCACTAAACGTGACAAACCTAGCCTAGACGTTACGACCAGATCTGATGTGTCACATCGAAGCATTGATTTGAAAACTGGTCTTGTCGATGAAAATTCGTGTCTAAAGTTTTAAATCCTTTTAAAAGTAATTGCTATTGAAAACATTAGGGTTGTAAAATCGAACTTGTTAACCACTTATTGGTCATATTATTTATTACAAGTTTATTAATCTAAATTAAAAACCATGAGAGATTTTCTAATTGTAAACCCTAGAAGTTGAAATGCGTGATTTTCTTTGGAAAATAGTTATTATTTTGAGAACCTATTTTTCCTAATCTAGTAGGTAGAAATAAGGAGTTAAAACCAAATAAGTTAAACCTCAAATGGCCTTACTACATAATCAACCCAAAAATAAATTAAAAATATTTCAGACTTATACGAAAAATTAGTATTCACGTGGCCACCTTTGGGTCCTCAGGCTCCAAATCGTTCAAGGCTGGGGATTACCTGTACAGTTAAAAGAAATGGTGAGTTTGCGAAAACTCAGTGTGTAATCTCCTATCGATCAAATAATAATTGGTGCAAGTAAAAACAGACTAGGCCTAAGCCCTATACAGTAACAGATTAGTATGGGCTTTAGCCCCATACAGTAACAGTGTGGGTCTAAGCCCAAAATATTAACAATATAGAACAGAGATGCAACCCAACCCAATCCAACCAACACACCACCTGTACCAACCAACACACCATGTGGTAACTAAGTCGACCCACCCAGCCAACACACCAATATCGTAGCATAGCTCCTAACAGTAATACAGCAAAGCTGCTAGCAACAGTAAACGTGGCATAGCCACTAAAATTAGAATAGGTGGCGAAGCCACTAGAATAGTAAAAACGTGGCAGAGCCACTAGTACAGTACTTCTTCCAAATCAGAATCCCAACCCCATTGCAGAATGTCATGTCATAAATATTACGTGTATGTAGTATGTCATATTCATAAACAGTCATGTAAATACCATACCACTAGGGGTATAATGGTCATTTCATTAGTTAGGGGTAAAACGGTAATTTTAACCCTCAGGGGTATTTCGATAATTCTACTCTATAAGGGTATTTCAGTAATTCTACCTTATGAAGGTATCTCGATAATTCTACCCTACAAGGGTATTTTGATAATTTTACTTGTTAGGGGTATTTCAATCATTTTACTCATTAGGGGGTATTTCAGTCATTTTACTCCTTAGGGCTTCGATACAGTTTACAACCTTTCCAAAGGCCTACAGTCGTCTCAAACGACTTGGATAACCTATATGGCCAAAATAGTGCAATTGGGCCCAAGGCCCATTACTCAACTCAAGTGGGTCCGCACGCTCGTATTGCCTATTTAGCCCTCAATTTTGTCATGGTCATACAAACTTCGCAGCCCAATCAATTATTATTCGCTTATCGGGGATTTTACCCATGTGGGGCCTATGAGCCCATTAGGCCACATGGCCTATTTCGGCCCAACAAGGCCCATTACGACCCAAGCCCATGAGAACGTTCATGCGGCCTCTACAGATTAGAGCCCATGTTCATAGACTCAGTCCACCACACGCGATCGCACTATCGTGTGGCGTCATACACCGTATTTTTGACTTTTGACATTTTGTCGATCTACAGTAACACAGTGGTGTGAGTACACACCATTGTCCTTCGTTTAACAATAATAATATTGGATGTATGATTACACACCTGTTCACGAAACTAGCTAAGATCCACGCTCTCTGAATCCTACAATTAACAAAAATATCGTATCAGATTTACAACCAATAAGGTTAACACATACTCTTAATCCACCACTTTTATTAACTTAAACCACAACCACTCACCTTGCTAGAACTAACCGATACTAACGCCTCCCTGTTGATCAAGGATGATTCTCCCTCCTAACACGATTTGGCAAAACAAAAGTTGATAGAAGACAACCATGCATTAAGCCCCCAAGAGAGAAAGAAGGGAAAACCAAAGCTTGTTAATAGAGCAAAAAGAAATCTGATTAAGAACAAAATACTAAAATGGTTGTAGTGCCCCCTTACCAATACCAATAAACAAACATATTTCAGCAGTAATCAGGCAAGAAGATTCGGCCCGAACTAAGAAGAACAAAGAGATTTGAGAGGGAGAGAGTATGAGTATTTGGCCTCATAGAGAAAGGAAAACAAAATTGGAAAATAAGAAGAAATGGAAGTAAAAGAGAAGAAGACTACCAATTTAGCAGAGAGAAAGATATGGAGAAGAAAGAAAGGCTTCAAGGAAGAATTCGGCACCACAGAACAAAGATAGTATTTGTGTTTGGCAAGAGTGAATAACAGTTGAGAGAAAGAAAAATTGAAGAGAGAAAGACACAAATGTCAAAAATACTGCACGAGACACCACAAAGAGAGAAAAACCCAAACAAAAAAGAGAAAATCCTAAAATTACAGAGAAAGAATTTGACTTCTACACTCTCACTAACTACCAAAATTCACCAAATGACATACCTTAGCCAAAATCCCCCTACTCAAGCTCTCTGAAATTCGGCTATGACTCCTTCACATCCCAACTCCTTCAACCTCTCCACCGATTTTTCCTTGATTTGCTCCTAGCCTCCCATTCAAATCCATTCAAATTTGATGACCAAGTCCCCAACCACCTCTGCAGAGTTTGAATCCAACTCTACCTCTCTCGTCACAGAGACATAAAATAAAACCCCCTTTTTCATGCCATGAGAATCAAACCCACTCCCACTCACATGCCCCAACATGCCACTTGCCACTACAACACAAGATCTCTTGTGTCATAAACCAAGGACACTTAATATGTATGCCCTTTAATGTAACATCCCGAATTTGGGCTTAGTAGGATTGGGCCCAATGGACCTTGGGCTTAGTAGCGGTTAAAATTTTTGAGAATAAGAGAACGGCTTTAATGCAAGTTGGATCTAGTAGGTGAGTGATTTTGAAAGGTTAGGGGGCTTCTATGAAGTCCCGAGGTCAAGTTAGGCCTTAGGAAAAATTTTGGTTTTAGGTGAATAAAACCCTAGGAGTTAGTAGGTAGGCTTTAAGAATAAAATGTGGAGAAAATGACACAAGTGGGGTGTGTGGTCTAGTGGAAAAGTGGCGCCACATAAGAGGCAAGGGGGTGACGCCAAAAGGAAGGAAGGAGATCCAAGGTTCAAGGCCTAGACTTGCATTTCTTTTTGGTATTTTTTCAAATGGATTTAGACCTTGGCCATAGATTTATATTTAGTTGCTCATGGTTTTAGTCACAAGAGGAGCTTGTGGCCAAGTGGTTAGTGGCGTGGATTATGCTACAAGGGAGCCTGGATTCGAATCTCATGGCAAGCAAGGGAGGGTTTATTTTGCGGATTGGATAGCAAGAGTTTGAGTTGGATTTAAACTCTATTGAAAGAAGGATCCCACCTCGGAAAGATACAAGGAAGGAAGGTAAAAGTTAGCTATATATAGAGCTGCCTAAGAGGAAAAGGGATACCTGGTTGGCGTTGGGCATAGGAGTGCTCGAGCGTGGTTTAGCAGCTTCAAATTCCTATCGAGTGTGTATTCTCTCTACTCTAGCTGTAGAGGGCATATGCCGAAATACCGGTGACACGGTGATAGTAACCCCACGAGCATGCAAGTGCATGTGTGGGGCTCCAACGCGATAGTTGAGACCATCAGTGGTGTTCTTGTAAGTGTGGGTTGTTGGGCCACGATGGCCCGAAAGGGGCCAAGTGGGCTCAATGGGCCTAGGGGCCCATAGGAATAAATTGTATGATTGAGTAGTAGATAGTGAACTAGACTATGTGAATCTTATATATTTGGCTAGGTTTGGGTTGAATGGGCCACACGAGTGTGTGGGCCCACTTGGGCCGAGAATGGGCCTTAGGCCTGTTTGCATCATTATCTCTGTTTGGAATACTTGAGTCACTGAAGCGACAATAGACCTTCTGTTGGGTCGTTAACACCTTGGTTTGTGAAATTACCAAAATACCGTTGGTTTGTGAAATTACTGAAATACCCCTGGTTTGTGAAATTATCGAAATACCCCTAGTTTGTGAAATTACTGAAATACTCCTGGTTTACAAATTTACCGAAATACCCCTGGTTTGCAAAATTATTGAAATACCCCTAGTTTGTAAAATGATCGAAATACTCTTGATTTGTAAAATTATCGAAATACCCCCGATTTGTGAAATTATCAAAATACCCCTGGTTTGCGAAATTACCAAAATACCCCCAATTTACAAAATTATCAAAATACCCCCAATTTGTAAAATTACTATTTTACCCTTAAATGACAAAATGACCGTTGTACCCTCGTGGTAGTACTAGCATGTTATGTGTTAATGATTGATTATGTTTGAGATTCACTGCATATAGGAATTAGTTATGAGTAGAATTACCGAACTACCCCTGAAGGGTAAGATTACCGGAATACCTTTACATGGTAAAATGATTAATTTGCCTTTATAGGTAAGTGATTGGCTTGTGCTAAGATATGACCGGTTTGGCTATGGTTGTATGATTGATATGCTTTTATTACATGTTTAAATGATTGTTATTAAGCATGGTCATTTTGCATACACGTGTAATGATTGAGCATGACATACACAACATATTGCATGGGGTTGGGTTATTGATGATCGGGGAAGTGTATATCGGTGGCTCTACCATATTCTGTATAATGGCTATATGCCAACCTAAATATGGCTCCGTGCCATCTTGATTATGGCTTTGTGCCAATCATATTTACCTAGGGTTGTGTGCCGATTATATTACCCTCACTGATGGCTATGTGCCAAGCATAATACAGTTATTGATGACTCTGTGTCAATCATATTCAACCAAGGCTATGTGCTGATTATATTATTATTTCGGTGCTCTGCCACATATATCGGTGACACTGTTACACTAAAGGATGGCTTGGTGCCACATTATCATATCGGTTAATTGGTCACATGGTGATCGGTGACTAGGCCACATTATATTTGGTTACATGGTGATCTTTGGCTAGGCCATGTTATATTTGGTCACATGGTGATCAATGGTTAGGCCACGTTATATTGACTTTGAGCAGTGTGTCTGTCAGCATAACTGCCAAAGAGAGTGTAGAGAATGGACATATGGAGCGAAGTGTAGAGGATGGAATACTAGGTTGGGCTGGGTTGCATTGCATTTACTATTTATGCCATGTTGTTAGGGATATGGCCCAGTTTTACTCGTATGGGCTTCGGCCAATTTCATTACTGTGAGAGCTAAGGCTCAATGTGCTTCTATGGGTTTATGCCCAATTATCATTCGTATAGAGGATTACACACTGAGTTCTCGTAACTTACCCCTCTGCTTAATTTTACAGGTAATTCCTAGCTTTGCGAATTTGGAGACGAGGTGAACTCTGTGGTGGCTATACATCGTAGCTTAATAAATTCCATTTTGCGGTACTATAGATTTTTATTTGGGTTTTTATTTTGTAATAAGGCCATTGGTATTTTGTTTTTGTTTTAGCTTTTAATTTGGTTACTGGTTATTAACTTTGAATGCTCAATTTGGGATTTTCTAAAACATTAATAATGGTTTTTCTATTATATTAATACACGGTTTACAATCTATAATGGATAAAACTCTAGATTTCTTAACATTCATAACTCTTTTCAAAATATCGCATGTCTACAATAATTTAAATGTTATTTTTCTGGAACTCATTGAGTTGGATTAATTATAGACAAGAACATCGGAAATAGCAATGAAAATGTTTTTGCAAAGAGAACTATAAAACAAATTGGATTTTTTAAAAAACTTGATATTTTTAACGAACGCGTAGATTCTTTAACAACCTTTCCACGTGACATGCCAAATCCGGTCGTAACGTCTAGGCCGGGTTTGGGGTGTTACATTTAAGCTAACATCCAAGTTTCCAAAAGAGAAAAAATAAAAATTTTGCCAAAGGCCATACTTGAACCCAAGCTTCCTAAAATCACCAAAACACTTAGCCATTAAAGCCAACAAGCAAATTGGTCAGAACATGAAAAATTTAAAGACCCTATATTTTGGGGAGTAACAGATAAGCATTAAATTATATGTGTATAAATGCTTGATTGATATAATTGTGGTAAATGCTACATTATTGAAATGAAATGTGAATGCTGTTGAGCACGATACTATGAAAATGACCGATGGAGATTCGATACAGCAAAAGTCTCGCTTAAACTTTAGGAATAGATAGATACAAAAGTCATGACATTAGGGTTACTAAGATTACGTGTAAGACCATATCTGGGATATGGAATCGTATGAGACTTCGTGTAAGACCATATATGGGATATGGCATCGATATGAGACTTCGTGTAAGACCATAGCTAGGCTATTGGCATTGATACGAGATTACATATAAGACCATATCTGGGATATGACATTGGTACGGTACTGTGTATACGAGATTCCGAGTATCCTTTAGTATTCCAAATGGTTCAATGGGAAATTCAATGGGTATGTCAAGGAAGAGAAAGAGTATGTAAGTATTACGAATTGGTACAAGTATGTGTGTAAAATTTATAAGCATTAACCTCATGAAATTGTGAGTTCATGGTTTTCCACGAGAATGATTTTATAAAAACCTTGTGACTATTGGTCTATACTTGTGGTGTATGAAATTCATGGTAAATTCAGTTGAAGATCATGGGATTAGCTTTCAGGCCAAATTGAGTTATGAGATATCATGTTTTATTCACACAAATTGTGATTTATCGCATATGAGAAAAAAAATGAAAGATTGGCATAATTGCATATTAAAATAGTAATGGAAGTAAGGGAAGATAATATTTTAGGCAATTGAAAGATATTAAAACATATGCTCATAAACATGAAGTACACATAATTAATGTGCATGGTTACTATGAGGTTTGAAATGAGTTGTTAATTATTGTAGTATGTTGCAAAGGAGAGATTACGATTGTTAGGCTAATGTTAGGATATGCTAAATTATGCTTATAAGTTGATAGAGTAAACAATGTGACTGAATAAATTATAACTATGAGATTTATAGCAATATGTATTGTCTTATGTTTTTATTATTGGACTTGGTAAATGGTTGGTAAGAGTTGCTTATTATTTTTGTATGAACTTACAAAGCTATATATATAGCTTACCCCCATCCTTTCCAATGTCTTATAGGGTTATTGAGCTAGCTTGGGTTGGAAATCGCAGAGATCCTATCACACTATCAAGCTACCATTTTGGGTATAAATGAATTCAAGCAGTTTAAGTCTATGGTATGTATAGGGACTAGGCCAATTTGTTATGTGTGTCATTATTAATTTGGCCATATGTGTTAGCTTGTAATTGTTAATGCTTCATCATATATATATCCATGAATGATGGCATATGTTGATCATAGGTTTATTCATATGTTAATGCCCTCTTTTGAATGTGAAATTAGTATGATTTTAAGGGGCTAAGCATGATGTTTTAAGCATGATAAAATATGGTATAAGAATGACATGTTATTGTCTTGTTTATGGTTCTTTGGCTGCACTTACATGCTTAAATTTGTGTCATGTGATGTTGTGTAGATGTGTGCAAAAGAGGGTGGCAAAATGGCTTGGTAAATAACCTTGTTTTTTGTCCATAGTGGCAGACACACGAGTGTGTGACTAGGCCGTGTGTGACATACGGTCTGCCCCATGGGCATGTGTTCCCACCGTGTGTCCCCTACACCTTAATTGTTGCAAAAAAATGTCCATTGAGTATGACTGTACCATTGAGTACCACCCTGGTAAGGCCAATTATGGTGGCCGATGCACTTAGTCGTAGAGCTATGACCAATCTAAGGGTGATGTTTGCTCGCCTCAGTTTATTTGATAATGGTAGTCTGTTGGCTGGGCTTTAGGTTAAACTGACTTGGATAGATTAGGTTAAGGGTAAGAAGTTAGAGGGCGAGTCTTTGGGTCTTCGGTTCCAACAGGTTGAGAGTGGTAGCACTACGGATTTTGGCCTGAATAGTGATGGGGTACTTGCTTCTATGGAAGAATCTGTGTGCCGAATAATACCGATTTGAGGCAACCTATATTGAGGGAGGCATTTAGTAGCCCTTATGATATGCATCTGGACGAAAATAAGATGTATCGAGACCTTCGTGAGTTATATTAGTGGCTAGGGTTGAAACGTGAGGTTACTAATTTTGTGGCGAGATGTTTAACGTGCCAGTAGGTTAAGACTGAGCATCAGTTACCTTCGGGTTTGCTACAGCCGGTTAAGATTCCTCTATGGAAGTGGAAGCGTGTAACTATAGATTTCGTTAGTGGCTTGCCCCTAACACCTACTAAGAAGGATTCAATATGGGTTATCGTGGATCGATTAACTAAGTCTGCCCACTTCATACCGATTTGTACTTATTATTCTCTGCAGAAGCTGGCGAATCTTTATATTTCTAAGATAGTGAGACTGCATGGGTACCGATTTCGATCATCTTTGATAGGGATCCTCATTTCACGTCTCGATTTTGGAAAAGTTGCATGAGGCTCTGGGTTCAAGGTTGAACTTCAGTACTGCGTTCCATCCTTAGATCGATGGTTAGTCTGAGAAGGTGATTTAGACACTGGAGGATATGTTGAGGAGCTGTGTTATTAATTTCTGAGGTAGTTGGGCAGATTATCTACCATTACCAAAGTTTTCCTATAATAATCGCTTCCAGTCTAGCATCTAGATGGAACCTTAGGAGGCACTGTATGGTCGTAAGTGTCGCACTCATTTATGTTGGACTGAGTTGGGTGAGCGACGTGTTTTGGGTATTGAGTTGGTTTCTGAGATAAAAGATAAGGTTAAACTGATCCGAGATCATTTAAAGGCGACTTCTGATAGACAAAAATCCTATGCTGATCTGAAGAGGCGAGAGATTCAGAATTCAGTGGGGGACATGGTCTTTCCTAAGGTCTCTCCATGGAAGAAGATTCTAAGGTTTGGTCGTAAGGGTAAGCTAAGCCCTAGGTTTATTGGGTCATACCAGATTCTGATATGAGTGGACCAGTCGCTTATCAGTTAGAGCTACCTCCAGAGTTAGACCGTATTCAAGATGTGTTCCACGTCTTGATGTTGAGGTGCTACTGCTCTGATCCTACTCATATTGTCCCTGTTGAGGAGATTGAGGTTAGACCAGACTTGACCTTCGAGGAGGAGCCGGTTCAGATTTTAGATTGTGATGTAAAGGTTCTGAGAAGGAAGTCTATTCCTTTAGTGAAAATGCTGTGGCAGAGTCACAGCACTGAGGAGGCCACGTGGGAGCCAGAGGATGCGTAATACGTTAGCAGTATCCTTATTGTTCTGATCAGGTAAATTTCAAGGACAAAATTTTCCTTTAGGGGGTAGAATTGTAACGCACCAAAATTTTAATTTTTATTATTGTGAATGTGTGACACAAATCTGTATTTGCTTCAGTGGTTAAGTGTTTTGGGTGTGTGTGAGAGGTCCCAAGTTCAAGCCATGACTTGGGCAAATTTAAGTATTTTTATGAACAAAGCCCTATCTCTGGTTAGTAGGCTTTTAAGTAATTGTTGGTAAATACTTAACAGAATGGGCTTGCTGGTCTGGTGGATAAGTGGAGTGTTGATGTGATGGAGGTCATGTGTTTGAATCCCTGGATAGGCAATATTTTTGCTCTGGGTGTGTGGCATAGTAAAGTCTGATTGAAATTGAAATGCTGCAGTGTTTGAGTTGTGGTGTAGTGGGTAGTTGAGAGTATCAAATCAGGTTTGATTCTTTTCCCAAATTTTCCCCATCTGACATTTTTCTCTGTTACTCTCCCTTTCCACGTTTTTTTCCCTTCCCTTTTCTTTTTGGTTCTTTCTTTCTCGATTGCCACCGCCCCTTCCATTCTCTTACTATTATTTTTCTTGTTTTGACCTCTTATTTACTTCAAGGTTTCTATGGATCATTATTCAGCTTTTAGGCTCGCTATTGGTAAGTTTGGATTTTGCTATTCTAAACATTCTATGTTCTTTCTAAGAGGGGTTTCCTTTTTGGTGTTAAGAGTTAATCAAGTAACGATAAATCGATTCCAAGTGACGAATTAAGTGCGAGGATAGCTCGTTTCACACGAAGGTGAGGGTTCCGTTAAATTGTTAGAAGTATGCCTTTCGTCTAGATGTTGAATGTCAATTTAAGAGTTTAATTAAGTGTTATTGGTTGTTTTAAGGTTCTAGAGGCTTAGAAGTGCTTGCGTATCGAAAACGTTATAGGTGTGTACCTGAATCACAAGAAAATGCATTTTTGGAAAAAGCCAAAAACCTTTTTATCAATGCCACATGGCCATGTGGTAGACCATATGGTAGGCCGTGTGACTTAACACGGGCGTTGTCGTAAACGAGGCCAGGCCGGACGCATAAGACACAGTCGTGCGATGGCCAGGTAGGCCGTATGCGACACACGGGCTAGACTAATTTGGATCGTGTAGGCCACATGGGTGCATGGGCCCACACAGGTAGTCCACACGGGCGTGTGGGATTTTTGGCCAGGTAGTGTGATCCATATGGCCAAGGCAAATTTGGATCGTGTGGGGCCACACGGGTAGGCCACATGGGCTTGTGAGCCCATTTTTACTGAATTGATTTCTAAGGTTGTACGGGTCACCCAAGACGACTGTGAACCTACTGTAAGGTTGGTAAGCACTACTTAGACCTCTGAAAGTATGATACTGATTGTATGATATTTGTACCGAGCATGTTAATAATTTGCATGTAAACTGAATTGAGTGTATGTACTGATAATCACTTGATAGCATGTCATCTATTGTATGTTGCATTGCATTGGGTTGGGATGATACAATTTGGAGGAAGTGTACTGAAAGGCTCTTGAGCCTAATATACTGGCAGCTCAGCTACAAACTACTGTTTGTACCGCATTCGGCACTACCTGGAGTGTAAGGATGGGTGGGTTGATTTAATCCCCACATAGAGTGTAGGGTTGGACGGAGATGGTGTTTAGAGGCTGGTTGGGTAGGACTTTGTTACTGAATATTGCATTACTACTGATACTGTAATGGGCTAAGGCCTACTGCATATTTGATACTGTACTAAATGGGCTAAGGCCCAAACTGTTACTAATACTGGAAATGGCTTAGGCCCAAGACTGTTTTGGTTGTGCACTGTGCTTGCCATTGTTTGTTTCTGAGGGATTACACACTGAGTTTACGTAAACTCACCCTTTTATTTAAATGTGCACATATAATTCCCAGAGCTAGACGGATCGGTGTGGCAGAGAACTCGATGGTGACCATAGTTTTGGGTCTGTTATGGATTTAAATATGATTCTTCGTTTAATTCTATTTTATTTTTATTGGTTTAACTTTTGGGTTGTAAATTGGACTTTTTGGACTTTTATTTGGTTTTGGGGTTTGTGTTTTCTTTACTTTATGGGTTTTTAACTACTAGTTGTAGGAAACCTTGGTATTCAAAAGAAACAAATGTTTTATAAAAAAAATACACGATAAACTGTTTTAAAAAGCTTCTGCAATGAATTATGTTAAAATAATCGATTAAACGATTTAAGATTTTGGAATTAATTGAAGATAATATGAGTAATAAATGAACGTGATTTTAACGTAATATATTAGTTTTCAAAATTCCATTCATTGTGACATCGCCAGATTTGGCCATAACGTCTAGGCTGGGTTTGGGGTGTTACACAAAATTTGTTTTTTTTTATTTTATTAACTAAATTACACATTTAACCTTATTATAAAACATTAACATATCACATAAACCATGGACATAAATGTCCACTAACCTTATAATGGTCTAATATCAACATAAGGACTCCCACAATTTAATTTCATTGCCATTTAACACCTTTAACAAGTAGAATGCAACTGTTGCATTTTATGCGATTTAGTCCTTTTATCAAATTAAACATCCAAACAATAAAACTAGCTCACAAAATTCTCACACATCAAATAACATGCTGTAAACACAGAAAACAATATTAAAATAATTTTCTGACATCGAATTTATGGTCCTGAAACCACTGTTTCGATTTGACTTAAAAATTAGTTGTTACAATTCTCACTAGGCTTACTCTTTGCTTGTTATACTATTTTCTTAAATAGTAGCATAACTTGAGATAAAATCTTTAATTACTTCTATGACAGATACTTTACGCCAACCTCTAATCCTCTAGAAGACTATTAATTACCAGACGACACTATGCCAAACAGGTAACTTCACATTTACATGCCTTCTCGCTTTCGCCAGATTTGGGGTGTGTCAGAGTAAATTGATTTGGGAATTTAGAAAGCATGTTAGCATAGCAACTTATTTGATTTGAAAAAGAATTTTAAAGCATGTTTGAATGTATTTGAACATGATTTGAATGATGTAAGTATGCTAAATGACATGTTAGAATAGGGAAATCGACATGAAAACATGAAAGGGAATGTTTTGTGTGATGTTAAAGGGTCATATGCAAGTTGCTGCAACTTTTCTGCAAGTTTTCCATTGACATCATGACGAGCCTTAAATGATGTTGTGATGAGACACCGTCGTCGAAACGTCGTTTATCATGTCATCGGGACAATGACCCCTTCCAGGAAACATTGTAACGTAAAAAATCGTATCGTCTTAATGAGGTCAGTTGAGTACGGGGGCATGTTTTGTTAACCTTGCGATTAAGTCCTGATTTTAAGCAATGCAATTGTAGACCTTAAACACCATGAAATGCTTTGAAAATCTACATGACAAATTTTCAAAAATTTAATTTCAAGATACTATCCTCAATTTCTTTAAAAGGTTTTCCTGGATATTTTGTAAAATTTACATTTTTGTATGTAAACTTTGTTTAGAAATTTTACATTTTTGTATGTAAACTTTGTTTAGAAATTGAGTAAGTTTTAACCATCATTTTGATCTGAAATTTTCAAATATGGTTTTAATTAAAATGTCCAAGGCACTTGTTTTATTGTATCGTGATAGGAGAATCATGAATTGGGGTTGTATAATTAGTGTTAATGGCTAATTGAATAGTATGTTTGTATTTCTTGGTGTGATTGGTAAATTGTGGTTTATTTGGTAATTAGTAAGGAGAGTCATGAAAGTTGCTAATGAGACATTTCAAATTCGGATCAGATCATCCTTGTCGGGTTTGGGGTGCCACAAATTTTCACTTACCTTGAAAATCTATAGCCCAATTATAGACTCAACAAAATGTATAGGATATCCCAAAAAATCATGGCACATTCCAAAAATTAGGTTAGTAGAATCGGTTAGTAAATTGGCGGCTAGTGAATCAGAAATCTTAATTGGTTTAGATAATTAAATTAAATAATAATAATTAAATAAAGTATTAAAATAATTAGAATTAAAAATTTGAGGTTAAGAAATTAAAATTGAGTGTTCAGGAATTAATTTGGTTAAAACGGATTTTAAAAATGAGATTGGATTTGCAAATAATTTCGAAATTGATTTTAATTGAAAAATAAGGACCAATTTGGAAAAGGGAGAAAACTGGAGGTGGTTAAATGGGCAATGACCCATTTTTTTAAAAATGGTTCCTATTTAAGAACCCCATGTCTTCTTCTTCCCTCCCATTCATCATCCAAAATCTCTCTTCAATTTAAAAGAATACTTATGTTTTCAACCTTAATTTCTCTAAAGTTCTTATGGCACCCCAAACTCGACTGGGATGGTCCGACTCAAATTTCAAACGTCACATTAGCCATTGAAATGATTCTCCAATAAAACCACCACAAAGTACACCACCACCAAACACACTTATAATATACCATTTTTTAGTAGTGACGAAAACAGTGGTTTCAAGACCATAAATGTAACACCCCAAACCTGGTCTAGACGTTATGACCAGATCTGGTATGTCACGGGGAAAGGTTATAAAAAGGCTTTGGAATTTTGAGGAAAAATCGTAAATTTGAAACTTTCTGTTTGGGTGAAATCATAAAAACAGTGGCTTGTAGAATTTAAGAAAAATTTTTGAATTGAGTTAAAATGATCATTTGTTATCTTTGTTGGCACTTGAGAGAAAACGGTTATTTTATGTTACTTATGTTTTGAAAACCCCATCTTAAAGTTGTCATGTCAAAATATATATTGATGTCATATCATAAATAAATAAATAAATAACAAATATCAACTTAAAAAAACCTTATTACATAACAATATCCCCAATTAAAAATAATTTATAAAAAGGAAACGAGTTTATGAAAAGAAACATTACATGGCCTCCATGAGTATGTCTCGGCTCCTAGATCCATAATCTACTGATTACCTACAAGGTTAAGCAGAGGGGTGAGTCACCAAGACTCAGTGTGTATTTCCCCTTATATCAAATAACGGCTTCGAGCCCACAAACACACATTGGGCCTTAACCCACTTAATATGACATACACAAAATATGAATGCAATGTGTTCCAACCCAACCTAATTTTCCATCCTCTACACGCCACCCGTACCAGCCCGACACACCGTGGGGATTTCTACAATCAACCCTCCATCCACTACACGCCATATATGTGGCACCAAGCCACTGGTGGCAGAGTCACTAATTATAACACGTGGGGCCAACCCACTTGTCGTACCAAACCACTAGTGACAATCCCTAATGATCATATGTGGGGCTAACCCACTGTGGTGCCAAACCACTGGGACAACGTCACAGAATCAACATATATATATATATGTATATATACGTGGTGCCAAAACACCGTGGTACCAAACCACTGAAACTTAGTCACTAGATCAGATATGTGGGGTCAACCCATTTGTGGTACCAAACCACTGTGACAGTCTTTTAATATCACTTCCCCTTTCACATCATATTCCTAGCCCATGCATAATAGATGTATCAAAGGAATGCAACATGCTATCATACACAAAGTAACAGATTACAACATACCTTTATATATATGCTCATAAATAAAACGTTAAAGTCACTTACCTAGTATCACCAACTATACCCACAAGGGTATTGCAACTGCCTTTCCAGTCACTTCGGCTTTTCAACCCATACAATTAATAACACAAACTAATAGCAGAGTGTGAGATTTACACACAATCATGCTAATCAACCCCTAAGGGTATAATGGTAATTTTACCCATCGAGGGTATTCTAGTAATTTACCTACCAAGGGTAATTCGGTAATTTTGCAACTCAGGGGTATTTCAGTAATTTTACAAACTAGGGGTATTTCAATAATTTTACAAATTAGGGGTATTTCGGTAATTTTATAAACCAAGGGTATTTTGGTAATTTCACAAACCAAGGGTATTTTGGTAATTTTACAACCCAGGGGTATTTTGGTAATTTCTCAAATTAGGGTATTTTGATAATTTTGTAAAATAAGGGTATTTTGGTAATTTTACAACCCAAGGGTAATTTGGTAAATTTGTAAACTAGGGGTAATTCAGTAATTTTACAAACTAGGGTAATTCGGTAATTTTGCAAACTAGGGGTAATTTGGTAATTTTGCAAACCAGGGGTATTATAGTAATTTTACAAATCAGGGTGTTAACAACCCAACAGAAGGTCCACTGTCGCCTCGAACGACTCAAGTATTCTAAACAGAGATAATGATGCGAAGGGGCCTAAGGCCGATTCTCAGCCCAAGTGGGCCCACACACTCGTGTGGCCCATTTAGCCTAAACCTAGCCACATATATGAGATTCACATAGTCTAGTTCACTATCTACTAATCAATCATACATTTTACTCATATGGGCCCCAGGCCATTGGGCCCACTTAGCCCCTTTTGGGCATCATGGCCCAACAGCCCACACCCACAAGAATACTCATGGTGGCCTCGACTATCGCTTTCAAGCTTCCACACGTCTTTCGCTTGCAGACGTGTGTGGCTACCATCGCCGTGTGATCGGCTTTTGACATTGCCACTCTGATTAGAGAGAGAAGTACACACGATAGGAATCAAATCGCTAAACCAGCGCCCGAGCACTCCTATGCCCAACGCCAACTAGGTATGCTCCTTCTCCTCCTAGACAGCTCTATATATAGCTAGTTCTCACCTTCCTTCTCTGTATCTTTTCGATGTGGGATCCCTCCGTCAGTAGAGTTTAAATCCAACTCTCTTGCTTTCCATGAGATTCGAACCCAGGCTCTCCCATCAGCTAATTCACGCCACTTGCCACCAAGCCACCAGCTCCTCTTGTGTCTAAAATCATGCGCAACTAAATATAACCCTATGGCAAAATTCTAGAGTCCATTTCCTTCCTTTTGGCATCACCCCCTTGCCTCTTATGTGGCGTCACTTTGCCACTACACCACACACTCCACTTGTGCCATTTTCTCCACATTTTATTCTTAAAGCCTACCTACTAACTCCCAGGGTTTTATTCGCCTAAAACCAAAATTTTTCCTAAGCCCAAGTTTGATCTGGGGACTTCATAGAAACCCCCTAACCTTCCAAAATCATTCACCTACTTGATCCAACTTACATTAAAGTCGTTCTCTTATTCTCAAAAATTTTAAACACTACTATGCCAAAGGCCCATTGGGACAATTCTACTAGGCCCAATTTCGGGATGTTACAAATCTACCCCCTTAAAGAAATTTTGTCCTCAAAATTTTCAACTATAGGAACAATCACACATCCTAACCTACCAAACTACACTCTTGCTGCGCACTCTGATCTTAATAACACTAATATACTTTTTAACTAAATCTCGAAGCTTCTTTCTCACAACTAGATACCTAACCGCAAAAGCACATAGAAGTTTATCACATATGCACATAATCCCAATATTTAAGCAACTCATCCAAATAGAACACATGCAGAATAAATACCAACATACAGTCATTACAGCATATAATAGAGCATAAGGTCAGGAAACTTACGGATTTGGAACCGAAGACTCGGGTGCCATACTTCCAATAAAGATACTTTTTTAAAAAAACCAAATTTCAAATAACTTTGAAAAATATTTTCGAACCTATTCCACAGCTGAGTTTTGCAACCTAGGCTCTGATACCAAAATTGTAACACCCTAAACCCAATTTAGACGTTACGACCAGATCTGGTATGTCACGGGGAAAGGTTATAAAAAGGATTTGGAATTTTAAGGAAAAACCGTAAATTTGAAACATTCTGTTTGAGTGAAGTCATAAAAACAATGGCTTGTAGAATTTAAGAAAAATTTTTGAATTGAGTTAAAGCGATCATTTGTTATCTTTGTTGGCACTTGAGAGAAAACGATTATTTTATGTTACTTATGTTTTGAAAACCTCATCTTAAAGTTGTCATGTCAAAATATATATTGATGTCATATCATAAATAAACAAAAAAAAAAACAAAATATCAACTTAAAAAGGCCTTATTACATAACAATATCCTCGATTAAAAATAATTTATAAAAAGGAAACGAGTTTATGAAAAGAAACATTTCATGGCCTCCATGAGTCTGTCTCGGCTCCCAGATCCATGATCTACTGATTACTTGATAGGAATCTGAAGCTGCTTCTCCTCCTAGAGACAGCTCATATATAGCTAGCTTCTCACCTTCCTTCTTTGTATCTTTATGATGTGGAATCCCTCCGTCAGTAGAGTTTAAATCCAACTCAAATTCTTCCCGTCCAATCCGCAAAATAAATACTCCCTTGCTTTCCATGAGATTCGAACCCAGGCTCTCCCATCAGCCAATTCATGCCACTTGCAACCAAGCAACCAGCTCCTCTTGTGTCTAAAATCACGCGCAACTAAATATAACCCTATGGCAAAATTCTAGAGTCCATTTAAAAAAAAAAACCAAAATGCAAGAGCCAAGACTTGAACCTTGGACCCCATTATTCCTTTTGGCATCACCCCCTTGCCTCTTATGTGGCGTCACTTTGCCACTACACCACACACTCCACTTGTGTCATGTTCTCCATATTTTATTCTTAAAGCCTACTTACTAACTCCTAGGGTTTTATTCACCTAAAACCAAAATTTTCCTAAGCCCAAGTTTGATCCCGAGACTTCATAGAAGCCCCCTAACCTTCCAAAATCACTCATCTACTAGATCCAACTTACATTAAAGTTGTTCTCTTATTCTCAAAAATTTTAAACACTATTAGACCAAGGTCCATTGGGCCCAATTCTACTAGGCCCAATTTCGGGATGTTACAATAAATCTGATATGAGAAGTTGTATTATATTTTTTTTATTTATTATTAATGTTAATGGGCTTACATTAGAGTTGTGTTAAATTTTGGTTAAGAAATATTAACATTTAATTAGTTAATTATGTGAAAAGGATTAAATTGTAAAATGTGCAAAATTACTTGTTATTGATTTTATTTATGCTTTATGTTCTAAATAGACCATAAAATTTTATTATGGACGGTTATGGGTTAGATAAATTAAGTTTTTCATGAATTGATTTAAGGGTATTATGGTAATTAAGTAATTAAAACACAAACAAATGAAATAAACAAGTTATCATATATATTTTGGGTGTTTTGCCGATTTTAAGGGAAGAAAGGAAGCCATTGAAGTAGCTTGAATGTTCAATTATTGAAGGTCTTTGCATGCAAGTAATTGTCATTTCATTTATTGCAATTTTTATGTTTTTGATATAGTTGCAACTAGGTCCAGTTAACCCGAACCTTCGTTTTTAAAACTGTCAAATATTTTTTATGTTTCCATTGATGAATCCATATTAGTTTGAATGATAAATGGAGGGTTTGAAATCTTGGTTGTTAATTAGAAGTGGTTTATTTAATAATTTTGATAGTTTTTGAGTTAAAGATTAAATTGTTAAATATTAAAATTTACATGGTATTCTCGTGAATTTTGAGTTATGCACTATACTAATATAGTAGTATATTCAACTAATTGGGGTATTTGGCAAATTTTGTTAAAATTGGAGATTTTAAGTTTAGGGACTAAATTGTGAAAAATCTAAAAGTTTAGGAAAAATATGTAATTAATTAAAAGTTAAGGTCACATGTATTGAATTAAAAATATGTAAGTAATGAAAAGTTAAGGTCTCATGCATTGAATTAAGGTTAGTTGTATGTGAATTTGAAGAATTGAGTTGAATTTTTATATAGATCAAGAAACGAGTCACGGAGATATTAATAGGGGAAAAGGAAAAATCGCGGAGTGGTCCTTGCGTTCTAACCAGAAGTGAATAATAGGTGTAACATTTTGAAATTGGGTGTAGAAGAATTGGGCCTATTGGGCCTTGGGCGTGGGAGCGCATAAAATTTTTGGAGAATAAGAGAACGACCCTAATACAGGTTGGACCCATTAGGTATGTTGTTTTGGAGTGTTTAGAGGGTACTATGAAGCCCCAAGTTCAAGTTAGGCCGTAGGAAAAATTTTCATTTTTGGCCCTTTAGTGGAGAGGACTATTGGAGGCAGGACTTATGTAAATTAAAGTGTGTTTCATTAACACAAGCTGAATGCATGGTGTAGTGGTGGTGACGCCACAGGGAAGCAAGAGGATCCAAGGTTCAAGTCTTGGCACTTGCATTTCTTTTAGATTACCTTTTTAAAAAGAATTAGACTTTGGTTATAAACTTATCTTTAGTTGCGCATGTTTTAAGACACAAGTTGAGCATGTGGCAATGTGGTGTGGCATCAAGGGAAGTGCAAGGAAGCTGGAGGTTTGACTCCCATAGTTGGCAAATCAAGGCTTCTATATTTATGCTAGCTGGATGGAAGAAGTAGAGTTCAGTCAGAACTCTGCCTTGGAGGATGGTGACTTGGTCAAACAATTTGAATGGGTGATGGAGAGGATGTTGGGGAGCACAATGAAGAGTGAATCAAGGGATTGGGGTGAGAGGTGGTAGTGGCCGTATGTGGGAGTGTTGAGGGGGAAGAAAGGGGGTGGTGTTTAGGCACTTTGGCTACTGTAGAGGAGGTGCTGAATTTTCTTTAGTCTCTCTAGGCATTCTTTTGCATTTTATTTTTGGCATTTTCTACTCAAGCATTTCGGGTTCTTTCATTTTGGCACATTTTCTCTTCTTCTTTTGTACACTTTCCATCTTTTTGCTTTCTCTCTTTGGGACTTGATGAAACTCTCCATACCATCTCCTTCACATGTTCAATTCTCTCATATTTTCCTCTTGTATTTCTCCATAACCGAAATCTCAATTCCCTTATTCTCTTCTTTTCATTTGTTAGCCGAATACATATCCTCTCTTCTACATCTTTTTGTGGTAGGTGTTCAGCAAAGTTAAGTCTCCTTCTTTCATTTTCTTCCGCTCTATCTTTACTTACTACCCTTTGTTGCCGAATCTTTCCCTTCTATTCGGTTTTCTCTGGTTGTAAGGTAACACTTTCGCTTCCCTTTGTTTTCTTTACTTTCTCTGCTTTTCTCTATTAAGCCGTTTCACTCAGGCTTAACTCTTGATTGTTAGGCCAAATCTATTCACTTTTCGCCAACTCAAGTCACTTGTGTTCTGTTTGGTGAGGGTCGAAAGTCTTTAGGTAGCAATTGCCAATTGGTGGTATTCTAGTAAGGGTAAGGAAATTCAAACGCATTTTTTTTGTTCTAGTAAAGACTCTCGTGACTGCTTGGGTTGGATTTTGGTCTCTCTTTTTCTTTATGGGGGGCCGAATGTTGGATGTTGTTTAACATGCTTCTGTTCATCAAAAATATGTTAGGGTCTTGATTTTCATAGTCAAGGGATAAGGCCAAGGACTGGGTACACTGAAGGAGATTGCATCGCGATAAGAGGAGTTAGTTTAGTAAGTGTTCTAGTTACGTTTATCAAGTGGTGACTAACCTGTTATCAACTATCACTATAGGTGTTGGAATCGGTGGATAGCACAACTCATAATCAGGTGTGTAATCTCACACTCCTCTGAATGATGTGATGTTTTGTGAACCGACCAAAAGCCAAAAAGTGAAAAAGCTGAAAACTGACATCTGTGATCACCGAGCGTACGAATGCTCATAGTGATAATTCGAGATGCGAATAATAGCGGTAAGTTGTTGATTGTTGGCTAGGCCACGTTATATTTTGTGATCATTGGCTAGGCCACGTTATATTTGGTCACATGGTGATCGGTGGCTAGGCCACATTATATTGACTTTGAGCAGTGTGTCTGTCAGCATGACTGCCAAAGAGGAGTGTAGAGGATGGAGGGTTGATTGTAGAAATCCCCAGGTGTGTTGAGGATGGACATATGGAGCGGAGTGTAGAGGATGGAATACTAGGTTGGGCTGGGTTGCATTGCATTCACTATTTATGCCATGTTGTTAGGGCTACGGCCTAGTTTGACTCGTATGGGCTTCTACCAATTTCATTACTGTGAGAGCTAAGGCTCAATGTGCTTCTATGGGCTTAGGCCCAGTTATCATTCGTATAGGGGATTACACACTGAGTTCTCGTAACTCACCCCTCTGCTTAATTTTGTAGGTAATTCCTAGCTTTGCGGATTTGGGGCCGAGGTGAACTCTGTGGTGGCCATACATCGTAGCTTAATAAATTCCATTTTGTGGTACTATAGATTTTTATTTGGGTTTTTATTTTGTAATAAGGCCATTGGTATTTTGTTTTGGTTTTGCTTTTAATTCGGTTACTGCTTATTAACTTTGAATGCTCAATTTGGGATTTTATAAAACATTAATAATGGTTTTTCTATTATATTAATACACGATTTACAATCTATAATGGATAAAACTCTTGATTTTCTTAACGTTGATAACTCTTTTCAAAATATCGCATGTCTACAATAATTTAAATGTTGTTTTTCTGGAACTCATTGAGTTGGATTAATTATAGACAAGATCACCGGAAATAGCAACGAAAATGTTTTTGCAAAGAGAACTATAAAACAAATTGGATTTTTCAAAAAAACTTGATATTTTTAATGAACGCGTAGATTCTTTAACAACCTTTCCATGTGACATGCCAGATCCGGTCGTAACGTCTAGGGCAGGTTTGGGGTGTTACATTTAAGCTAACATCCAAGTTTTCAAAAGAGCAAAAATCAAAATTTTGCCAAAGGCCATACTTGAACCCAAGCTTCCTAAAATCCCTAAAACACTTAGCCATTAAAGCCAACAAGCAAATTGGTCAGAACATGAAAAATTAAAAACCCTATATTTTGGGGCGTAAGGTAAGCATTAAATTTTATGTGTATAAATGCTTGATTGATATAATTGTGGTAAATGCTACATTATTGAAATGAAATGTGAATGTTATTGAGCACGCTACTACGAAAATGACCGATGGAGATTCGATACAGCGAAAGTCCTGGTTAAACTTTAGGAATAGATAGATACAAAAGTCATGACATTAGGGTTACTAAGATTACGTGTAAGACCATATCTGGGATATGGAATCGATGTGAGACTTCGTGTAAGACCATATATGGGATATGGCATCGATATGAGACTTCGTGTAAGACCATAGCTGGGCTATTGGCATTGATACGAGATTACATGTAAGACCATATCTGGGATATGAAATTGGTACGGTACTGTGTGTACGAGATTCCCGTGTATCCTTTAGTATTCCAAATGGTTCAACGGGAAATTCAATGGGTATGTCAAAGAAAAGAAAGAGTATGTAAGTATTATGAATTGGTATAAGTATGTGTGTAAATTTTATAAGCATTGACCTCATGAAATTGTGAGTTCATGGTTTTCCACGAGAATGATTTTATAAAAACCTTGTGACTATTGGTCTATACTTGTGGTGTATAAAATTCATGGTAAATTCGGTTGAAGATCATGGGATTGGCTTTCAGGCCAAATTGAGTTATGAGATAGCATGTTTTATTCACACAAATTGTGATTTATCGGATATGAGAAAAAAGGAAAGATTGGCATAATTGCATATTAAAATAGCTATGGAAGTAAGGGAAGATAAGATTTTAGGCAATTGAAAGATATTAAAACATATTCTCGAAAACATAAGTACACATAATTAATGTGCATGGTTACTATAAGGTTTGAAATGAGTTGTTAATTGTTGTAGTATGTTGCAAAGGAGAGATCACGATTGTTAGGCTAATGCCAGGATATGTTAAATTATGCTTATAAGTTGATAGAGTAAACAATGTGACTGAATAAATTATAACTGTGAGATTTATAGCAATATGTACTGTCTTATGTTTTTATTGTTGGACTTGGTAAATGGTTGGTAAGAGTTGCTTATTAATTTTGTATGAACTTACTAAGCTATATATATAGCTTACCCCCATCCTTTCCAATGTCTTATAGGGTTATTGAGCTAGCTTGGGTTGGAAATCGCCAGAGATCCTATCACACTATCAGGCTACCATTTTGGGTATAAATGAATTCAAACACTTTAAGTCTATGGCATGTATAGGGACTAGGCTAATTTGTTATGTGTGTCATTATTAATTTGGCCATATGTATTAGCTTGTAATTGTTAATGCTTCATCATATATATATCCATGAATGATGGCATATGTTGATCATAAGTTTATTCATATGTTAATGCCCTCTTTTGAATTTGAAATTAGTATGATTTTAACGGGCTAAACATGATGTTTTAAGCATGATAAAATATGGTATAAGAATGACATGTTATTGTCTTATTTGTGGTTGTTTGGTTGCACTTATATGCTTAAATTTGTGTCATGTGATGTTGTGTAGATGTGTGCAAAAGGGGTGGCAAAATTTCTTGGTAAATAAACTTGTTTTTTGTCCACAGGGGTAGACACACGAGCATGTGACTAGGCCGTGTGTGACATACGGTCTGCCCCATGGGCATGTGTTCCCACCGTGTGTCCCCTGCACCTTAATTGTTGCAAGAAAAATGTCCATTGAGTATGACTGTACCATTGAGTACCACCCTGGTAAGGCTAATGTAGTGGCCGATGCGCTTAGTCGTAGAGCTATGACCAATCTAAGGGCGATGTTTGCTCGCCTCAGTTTATTTGATAATGGTAGTCTGTTGGCTGGGCTTCAGGTTAAACTAACTTGGATAGATTAGGTTAAGGGTAAGAAGTTGGAGGGCGAGTCTTTGGGTCTTCGGTTCCAACAAGTTGAGAGTGGTAGCACTAAGGATTTTGGACTGAATAGTGATGGGGTACTCTGCTTCTATGGGAGAATCTGTGTGCCGAATAATACTGATTTGAGGTAGCCCATATTGAGGGAGGCATTTAGTAGCCCTTATGCCATGCATCTCTTCAAAAATAAGATGTATCGAGACCTTCGTGAGTTATATTGGTGGCTAGGGTTGAAACGTGAGATTATTGATTTTGTGGCGAGATGTCTGACTTGCAAGTTGGTTAAGGCTGAGCATCAGTTACCTTCGGGTTTGCTACAGCTGGTTAAGATTCCTCTATGGAAGTGGGAGCGTGTAACTATAGATTTCGTTAGTGGCTTGCCCTTAACACCTACTAAGAAGGATTCAGTATGGGTTATCGTGGATCGATTAACTAAGTCTGCCCACTTCATACCGATTTGTACTTATTATTCTCTGCAGAAGCTGGCGAAGCTTTATATTTCTGAGATAGTGAGACTGCATGGGGTACCAGTTTCAATCATCTCTGATAGGGATCCTCATTTCACGTCTCGATTTTGGAAAAGTTACATGAAGCTTTGGGTTCAATGTTAAACTTCAATACTACGTTCCATCCTCAGATCGTTGGTCAGTCTAAGAAGGTGATTTAGACACTGAAGGATATGTTGAGGAGCTGTGTTATTAATTTTTGAGGCAGTTGGCGATTATCTGCCATTAGCAGAGTTTTCCTATAATAATAGCTTCCAGTCTAGCATCTAGATGGCACCTTAGGAGGCACTATATGGTCGTAAGTGTCACACTCATTTATGTTGGACTGAGTTGGGCGAGCGACGTGTTTTGGGTATTGAGTTGGTTTCTGAGACAGAGGATAAGGTTAAACTGACCCGGGATCGTTTAAAGGTGGCTTCTGATAGACAAAAATCTTATGCTGATCTGAAGAGGCGAGAGATTCAGTATTTAGTGGAGGACATGGTCTTTCCTAAGGTCTCTCCATGGAAGAAGATTTTGAGGTTCGATCGTAAGGGCAAGCTGAGCCCTAGGTTTATTGCGTCGTACCAGATTCTGATATGAGTGGACCAGTCACTTATCAGTTAGAGCTACCTCTAGAGTTAGACCATATTCAAGATGTGTTCCACGTCTCGATGTTGAGGTGCTACTGCTATGATCCTACTCATATTGTCCCTGTTGAGGAGATTGAGGTTAGACCAGACCTGACCTTCGAGGAGGAGCCGGTTCAGATTTTGGATTGTGACGTAAAGGTTCTGAGGAGGAAGTCTATTCCTTTAGTGAAAATGCTGTGGCAGAGTCACAGCACTGAGGAGGCGACATGGGAGCTAGAGGATGCGATACGTTAACAGAATCCTCATCTGTTCTGATCAGGTAAATTTCAAGGGTGAAATTTTCCTTTAGGGGGTAGAACTGTAACACCCCAAAATTTTGATTTTTATTATTGTGAAAGTGTGTCACAAATCTATATCTGCTGCAGTGGTTAAGTGTTTTGGGGGTGTGTGAGAGGTCCCAAGTTCAAGCCATGACTTGGGCAAATTTTAGTATTTTTATGAACAAAGCCCTATCTCTGGTTAGTAGGCTTTTAGGTAATTGTTGGTAAATACTTAACAGAATGGGCTTGCTAGTCTGTGGATTAGTGGAGTGTTGATGTGATCGAGGTCATGTGTTTGAATCCCTGGATAGGCAATATTTTTGCTCTGGGTGTATGGCATAGTAAAGTCTGATTGAAATTGAAATGCTGCAGTGTTTGAGTTGTGGTGTAGTGGGTAGTTGAGAGTATCAAATCAGGTTTGATTCTTTTCCTAAATTTTCCCCATTTGACGTTTTTCTCTGTTACTCTCCCTCTCCACATTTTTTCCTTCCCTTTTCTTTTTGGTTCTTTCATTCTCGATTGCCACCGCCCCTTCCATTCTTTTGCTGTTATTTTTCTTGTTTTAACCTCTTATTTACTTCAAAGTTTCTATGGATCATTATTCAGCTTTTAGGCTTGCTATTGGTAAGTTTGGATTTTGCTATTCTAAATGTTCTATGTTCTTTCTAAGAGGGGTTTCCTTTTTGGTGTTAGGAGTTAATCAAGAAACAATAAATCGATTCCAAGTGAAGAATTAAGTGCGAGGATTGCTCGTTTCACTTGAAGGTGAGGGTTCTGTTAATTTGTTAGAAGTATGCCTTTCGTCTAGATGTTGAATATCAATTTAAGAGTTTAATTGAGTGTTATTGGTTGTTTTAGGGTTCTAGAGGCTTAGAAGTGCTTGCGTATTGAAAACATTATAGGTGTGTACCTGAATCACAAGAAAATACATTTTTGGAAAAAGTCGAAAACCTTTCTGTCGATGCCACACGGCCATGTGGTAGGCCATATGGTAGGCCGTGTGACTTAACACAGGCGTGTAAACGAGGCCAGGTCGGGTGCATAAGACACGATCGTGTGATGGCCAGGTAGGCCTTATGCAACACAAGGGCTAGACTAATTTGGATCTTGTAGGCCACGCGGGCGCATGGCCCACACGGGTAGTCCACACGGGCATGTGGGATTTTGGGCCAGGTCGTGTGATCCACACGGCCAAGGTAAATTTGGACCGTGTGGGGCCACATGGGTAGGCCACATGGGCTTGTGAGCCCATTTTTACTGAATTGATTTCTAAGGTTGCACGGGTCACCCAAGACGACTGTGAACCTACTGTATGGTTGGTAAGCACTACTTAGACCCCTAAAAGTATGATACTAATTGTATGATATTTGTATCGAGCATGTTAATAATTTGCATGTAAACTAAATTGAGTGTATGCACTGATAATCACTTGATAGCATGTCATCTATTGTATGTTGCATTGCATTGGGTTGGGATGATATGATTTGGAGGAAGTGTACTGAAAGGCTCTTAAGCCTAATATACTGGCAGCTCAGCTACAAACTATTGTTTGTGAAGCATTGATACTACCTGGAGTGTAGGGATGGATCGATTGATTTAATCCCCACATAGAGTGTAGGGTTGGACGAATATGGTGTTTAGAGGCTGGTTGGGTAGGACTTTGTTACTGAATATTGCATGACTGCTACTGATACTGTAATGGGCTAAGGCATACTGCATATTTGATACTGAACTAATATGGGCTAACGCCCAAACTGTTACTAATACTGGAAAGGGCTTAGGCCCAAGACTGTTTTGGTTGTGCACTGTAATTGCTATTGTTTGTTTCTGAGGGATTACACACTGAGTTTACATAAACTCACCCTTTTATTTAAATGTGCACAGATAATCCCCAGAGCTAGACAGATCGGTGTGGCGGAGAACTCGATGGTGACCATGATTTTGGGTTTGTTATGGATTTAAATATGATTCTTCATTTATTCTATTTTATTTTTATTGGTTTAACTTTTGGGCTGTAAATTGGACTTTTTGGACTTTTATTTGGTTTTGGGGTTTTGTTTTTCTTTACTTTATCGGGTTTTAACTACTAGTTGTAGGAAACCTTGGTATTCAAAAGAAACAAATGTTTTATAAAAAAAAAATACACGACAAACTATTTTAAAAAGCTTCCGCAATGAATTATGTTAAAATAATCGATTAAATGATTTAAGATTTTGGAATTAATTGAAGATAGTATGAGTAATAAACGAACGCGGTTTTAACGTAATATATTAGTTTTCAAAATTCCATTCATTGTGACATCGCCAGATTTGGCCATAACGTCTAGGCCGGGTTTGGGGTGTTACACAAAATTTGTTTTTGTTTTATTTTATTAACTAAATTACACATTTAACCTTATTATAAACATTAACATATCACATAAACCATGGACATAAATGTCCACTAACCTTATAATGGTCTAATATCAACATAAGGACTCCCACAATTTAATTTCATTGCCATTTAACACCTTTAACAAGTAGAATGCAACTTTTGCATTTTACGCTATTTAGTCCTTTTATCAAATTAAACATCCAAACAATAAAACTAGCTCACAAAATTTTCACACATATCAAATAACATGCTGTAAACACAGAAAATAGTATTAAAATAATTTTTTGACATTGAATTTGTGGTCTTGAAACCACTGTTTCGATTTGACTTAAAAAGTAGTTGTTACAATTCTCATTAGGCTTACTCTTTGCTTGTCATACTCTTTTCTTAAATAGTAGCATAACTTGAGATAAAATCTTTAATTACTTATACGACAGATACTTTGCGCCAACCTCTAATCCTCTAGAAGAATATTAATTAGCGGACTACACTACGCCAAACAGGTAACTTCACATTTACATGCCTTCTCGCTTTTGCCAGATTTTGGGTATGTTAGAGTAAATTAATTTGGGACTTTAGAAAGCATGTTAGCATAGCAACTTATTTGATCTGAAAAAGAATTTTAAAGCCTGTTTAACTGTATTTGACCATGATTTGAATGATGTAAGTATGCTAAATGACATGAAAACTTGAAAGGGAATGTTTTGTGTGATGTTAAAGGGTCATATACAAGTTGCAGCAATTTTTCTGCAAGTTTTCCAGTTGACATCATGACGAGCCTTAAATGATGTTGTGATGAGGCACCATCGTCGAAACGTCATTTATCATGTCGTCGGGACAAGGACCCCTTCCAGGTAACGTTGTAACATTAAAAATCGCATCGTCTTAATGAGGTCAGTTGAGTGCGGGGCATGTTTTGTTAACCTTGCGATTAAGTCTTGATTTTTAAACAATGCAATTGGAGACCTTAAACACCACGAAATGCTTTGAAAATCTACATGACAAATTTTTAAAAATTTAATTTTAAGATACTATCCTCAATTTCTTTAAAAGGTTTTCCTGAATATTTTATAAAATTTACATTTTAGTATGTAAACTTTGTTTAGAAATTGAGTAAGTTTTAACCATCATTTTGATCTGAAATTTTCAAATATGGTTTTAATTAAAATGTCCAAGGCACTTGTTTTATTGTATCTTGATAGGAGAGTCATGAATTAGGGTTGTATAATTAGTGTTAATGGCTAATTGAATAGTATGTGTGTAGTTCTTGGTGTGATTGGTAAATTGTGGTTTATTTGGTAATTAGTAAGGAGAGTCACGAAAGTTGCTAATGAGACATTTCAAATTCGGATCAGACCGTCCCTGTCGGGTTTGGGGTGCGACAAATTTTCACTTACCTTGAAAATCTATAGCCCAATTATAGACTCAACAAAATGTATAGGATATCCCAAAAAATCATGGCACATTCCAAAAATTAGGTTAGTAGAATCGGTTAGTAAATTGGCAGCTAGTGAATCAGAAACCTTAATTGGTTTAGATAATTAAATTAAATAATAATAATTAAATAAAGTATTAAAATAATTAGAATTAAAAATTTGAGGTTAAGAAATTAAAATTGAGTGTTCAGGAATTAATTTGGTTAAAACAGATTTTAAAAATGAGATTGGATTTGAAAATAATATCGAAATTGACTTTAATTGAAAAATAAGAACCAATTTGGAAAAGGGAGAAAACTGGAGATGGTTAAATGGGCAATGACCCATTTTTTTTTTTTTTTAAAATGGTTGCCTATTTAAGAACCCCCATGTCTTCTTCTTCCCTCCCATTCATCATCCAAAATCTCTCTTCAATTTAAAATAATACTCATGTTTTCAACCTCAATTTCTCTAAAGTTCTTCTGGCGCCCCAAACTCGACTGGGACGGTCCGACTCAAATTTCAAACATCACATTAGCCACTGAAGTGACTCTCCAAAAAAAACGACCACAAAGCACACCATCCAACAAACACACCTATAATATACCATTTTTTTAGTGGTGACGAAAATAGTGGTTTCAAGACCATAAATGTAACACCCCAAACCTGGTTTAGACGTTATGACTAGATCTGGTAGGTCACGGGGAAAGGTTATAAAAAGGCTTTGGAATTTTAAGGAAAACCGTAAATTTGAAACTTTCGGTTTGGGTGAAGTCATAAAAACAGTGGCTTGTAAAATTTAAGAAAAATTTTTGAATTGAGTTAAAACGATCATTTGTTATCTTTGTTGGCACTTGAGAGAAAACAGTTATTTTATGTTACTTATGTTTTGAAAACCCCATCTCAAAGTTGTCATGTCAAAATATATATTGATGTCATATCATAAATAAATAAATAACAAATATCAACTTAAAAAAGCCTTATTACATAACAATATCCCAAATTAAAAATAATTTATAAAAAGGAAACGAGTTTATGAAAAGAAACATTTCATGGCCTCCACGAGTACGTCTCGGCTCCCAGATCCACAATCTACTGATTACCGGCAAGGTTAAGCAGAGGGGTGAGTCACCAAGACTCAGTGTATATTTCCCCTTATATCACATAACGGCTTTGAGCCCACAAATGCACATTGGGCCTTAACCCTCTTAATATGACATACACAAAATATGAATGCAATGTGTTCCAACCCAACCTAATTTTCCATCCTCTACACGCCACCCGTACCAGCCCGACACACCGTGGGGATTTCTACAATCAACCCTCCATCTGCTACATGCCATATATGTGGCACCAAGCCACTGGTGACAGAGTCACTAATTATAACATGTGGGGCCACTTGTGGTACCAAACCACTGGTGACAATCCCTGATGATCATATGTGTGGGGCCAACCCACTGTGGTGCCAAACCATTGGGACAAGTCACAAAATCAACATATATATATATATATATATACGTGGTACCAAACCACTGAAACTTAGTCACTGGATTAGATATGTGTGGTCAACCCACTTGTGGTACCAAACCACTGTGACAGTCTTTTAATATCACTTCCCCTTTCACATCATATTCCCAGCCCATGCATAACAGATGTATCAAAGGAATGCAACATGCTATCATACACAAAGTAACAGATTACAATATACCTTTATATATATGCTCATAAATAAAACGTTAAAGTCACTTACCTAGTATCACCAACTATACCCACAAGGGTATTGCAACTGCCTTTCCAGTCACTTTGGCTTTTCAGCCTATACAATTAATAACACAAACTAATAGCAGAGTGTGAGATTTACACACAATCATGCTAATCAACCCCTAAGGGTATAATGGTAATTTGCCCATTGAGGGTATTCTAGTAATTTACCTACCAAGGGTAATTCGATAATTTCGTAACCTAAGGGTATTTCAATAATTTTACAAACTAGGGATATTTTGGTAATTTTATAAACCAAGGGTATTTTGGTAATTTCACAAACTAGGGGTATTTTGGTAATTTTACAACCCAGGGGTATTTCTGTAATTTTGTAAACCAGGGGTATTTTGGTAATTTTACAACCCAAGGGTAATTCGATAATTTTATAAACTAGGGGTAATTCAGTAATTTTACAAACTATGGTTATTCGGTAATTTTACAAACTATGGGTAATTCGATAATTTTGCAAACTAGGGGTATTTCAGTAATTTTACAAATTAGGGTGTTAATGACCCAACAGAAGGTCCACTGTCGCCTCGAACGACTCAAGCATTCTAAATAGAGATAATGATGCGAAGGGGCCTAAGGCCCATTCTCAGCCCAAGTGGGCCCACACACTCGTGTGGCCCATTTAGCCTAAACCTAGCCACATATATGAGATTCACATAGTCTAGTTCACTATCTACTACTCAATCATACAGTTTACTCATATGGGCACCTAGGCCCATTGGGCCCACTTGGCCCCTTTCGGGCCATCGTGTCCCAACAGCCCACACCCACAAGAATACTAATGGTGGCCTCGACTATCGCTTCCAAGCTTCCACACGTGCGCTCGCACGCCCGTGCCGTGTGACCGGGTTTTTGCATTTGCCGCTCTACAGCTAGAGTAGAGAGAAGTACACACCTGATAGGAATTTGAAGCTGCTAAACCGAGCTCGAGCACTCCTATGCCCAACGCCAACCAGGTATGCTCCTTCTCCTCCTAGACAGCTCTATATATAGCTAGCTTCTCACCTTCCTTCTTTGTATCTTTCCGATGTGGGATCCCTCTGTCAGTAGAGTTTAAATCCAACGCAAACTCTTCCCGTACAATCTGAAATAAATACTCCCTTGCTTTCCATGAGATTCGAACCTAGTCTCTCCCATCAGCCAATTCACGCCACTTGCCACCAAGCCACCAGCTCCTCTTGTGTCTAAAATCATGCGCAACTAAATATAACCCTATGGCAAAATTCTAGAGTCCATTTCCTTCCTTTTGGCGTCACCCCCTGCCTCCTATGTGGCGTCACTTTGCCACTACACCACACACTCCACTTGTGTCATTTTCACCATATTTTATTCTTAAAGCCTTCCTACTAACTCCCAGGGTTTCATTCGCCTAAAACCAAAATTTTTCCTAAGCCCAAGTTTGATCCCGGGACATCATAGAAGCCCCCTAACCTTCCAAAATCACTCACCTACTTGATCCAACTTGCATTAAAGCCGTTCTCTTATTCTCAAAAATTTTAAACACTACTACGCCAAGGCCCATTGGGCCCAATTCTACTAGGCCCAATTTCGGGATGTTACAATTAATCTAATATGAGAAGTTGTATTATATTTTTTATTTATTATTAAAGTTAATGGGCTTACATTAAAGTCATGTTAAATTTTGGTTAAGAAATATTAACATTTAATTAGTTAGTTATGTGAAAAGGATTAAATTGTAAAATGTGGAAAATTACTTGTTATTGATTTTATTTAGGCTTTATGTTTTAAATAGACCATAACATTTTATTATGGATGATTATGGGTTAGATAAATTAAGTTTTTCATGAATTGATTTAAGGGTATTATGGTAATTAAGTAATTAAAACATAAACAAATGAAATAAACAAGTTATGATCTTTATTTTGGGTGTTTTGCCGATTTTAAGGGAAGAAAGGAAGCCATGGAAGTAGCTTGAATGTTCAGTTCTTGAAGGTCTTTGCATGTAAGTAATTGTCATTTCATTTATTACAATTTTTATGTTTTTGATATCGTTGCAACTAGGTCCAATTAACCCGAACCTTCATTTTTAAAACTGTCAAAGATTTTTTATGTTTCTATTGATGAATCCTTATTAGTTTGAATGATAAATGGAGGGTTTGAAGTCTTGGTGGTTAATTAGAAGTGGTTTGTTTAATAATTTTGAGTTTTTGAGTTAAAGATTAAATTGTTAAATATTAAAATTTACATGGTATTCTTGTGAATTTTGAGTTGTTATGCACTATACTAATATAGTAATATATTCAACTAATTGGGGTATTTGGAAAATTTGTTAAATTTAGAGATTTTAAGTTTAGGGACTAAATTGTAAAAAATCTAAAAGTTTAGGAAAAATATGTAATTAATTAAAAGTTAAGGTCACATGTATTGAATTAAAAAATATGTAAGTAATGAAAAGTTAAGGTCTCATGCATTGAATTAAGGTTAGTTGTATGTGAATTTGAAGAATTGAATTGAATTTTTATATAGATCAAGAAACGAGTCACGGAGATATTAATAGAGGAAAAGGAAAATTTGCAGAGTAGTCCTTGCATTCTAAACAAAAGTGAATAATAGGTGTAACATTTCAAAATTGGGCGTAGGAGAATTGGGCCTATTGGGCCTTGGGCGTGGGAGCGCATAAAATTTTTAGAGAATAAGAGAACAGCCCTAATACAGGTTGGACGCATTAGGTGTGTGATTTTGGAGTGTTTAGAGAGTACTATGAAGCCCCAGGTTCAAGTTAGGACATAGGAAAAATTTTTATTTTTGGCCCTTTAGTGGAAAGGACTGTTGGAGGTAGGACTTATGTAAATTAAAGTGTGTTTCATTAACACAAGCTGAATGCATGGTGTAGTGGTGGTGACACCATAGGGAAGCATGGGGATCCAAGGTTCAAGTCTTGGCACTTGCATTTCTTTTGGATTACCTTTTTAAAAAGAATTAGACTTTGGTTATAAACTTATCTTTAGTTGCGCATGTTTTAAGACACAAGTTGAGCAAGTGGCAAGGTGATGTGGCATCAAGGGAAGTGCAAGGAAGTTGGAGGTTCGACTCCCACAGTTGGCAAATCAAGGCTTCTATTTTTTTGCTAGCTAGATGGAAGAAGTAGAGTTTAGTCAGAACTCTGCCTTGGAGGATGGTGACTTGGTCAAACGATTTGAATGGGTGATGGAGAGGATGTTGGGGAGCAAAATGAGGAGTGAATCAAGGGATTGGGGTGAGAGGTGGTAGTTGTCGTATGTGGGAGTGTTGAGGGGGAAGGAAAATCGGCTACAGTAGAGGAGGTACCAAATTTTCTTTAGTCTCTCTAGGCATTCTTTTGCATTTTATTTTTGGCATTTTCTACTCAAGCATTTCTGGGTTTTTCATTTTGGCACATTTTCTCTTCTTCTTTTCGTACGCTTTCCATCTTTTTGTTTTCTCTCTTTGGGACTTGACCTAAACTCTCCCTACCATCTCCTTCACATGTTCATTTCTCTCATATTTTCTTCTTGTATTTCACCATAATCGAAATCTCAGTTCCCTTATTCTCTTCTTTTCATTTGTTAGCCGAATACATATCCTCTCTTCTACATCTTTTTGTGGTAGGCGTTCAGAAAAGTTAAGTCTCCTTCTTTCATCTTCTTCTCCGTGCTCTATCTTTACTTGCTACCCTTTGCTGTCGAATCTTTCCCTTCTATTTGATTTTCTCTGGTTACAAGGTAACACTTTCGTTTCCCTTTATTTTCTTTACTTTCTCTTCTTTTCTCTATTAAGCCGTTTCACTCAGGCTTAACTCTTGATTGTTAGGCCAAATCTATTCACTTTTCACCAACTCAAGTCACTTGTGTTCTGTTTGGTGAGGGTTAAAACTCTTTGGGCAGCAATTGCCGATTGGTGGTACTCTGGTAAGGGTAAGGAAATTCTAATGCATTCTTTTTTTGTTCTAGTAAAGACTCTCGTGACTGCTTGGGTAGGATTTCGGTCTCTCTTTTTCTCTGTGGGAGGCCGAATGTTGGATGTTGTTTAACACGCTTCTGTTCATCAAAATTACATTAGGGTCTTGATTTCCGTAGTCAAGAGATAAGGCCAAGGACTGGGTACATTGAAGGAGATCGCATTGCGGTAAGAGGAGTTAGTTTAGTAAGTGTTCTAGTTATGTTTATCAAGTGGTGACTAACCTGTTATCGACTATCACTATAGGTGTTGGAATCGGTGGATAGCACAACTCATAATCAGGTGTATAATCTCAACTCCTCTGAATGATGTGATGTTTTGTGAACCGACCAAAAGCCAAAAAGTCAAAAAGCTAAAAAATTGACATCCGTGATCACTCGAGCATGCGAATGCTCGTAGTGGTAATTCAAGATTTGAATAATAACGGTAAGTTGTTGAAAGTGTCACTAGCACTCTCGCAATACTGAAGCTGTACTGGGCCTAACTGGGCTGAAATGAGCCAAATGGGCCCAATAGGCTATCTAGCCCACTTAGGCAAAAATGTTGGAAAACTACCAAATGATAGATTCGAATGCAAAATCTACAAATCTAAAATTGAAACCATGCGTTTTGGGCTACACGAGTGTGTGGGCCCGTTTGGGCCTAAAATGGATTTTAGGCCCAATAGTTTCGTGGAGACCCAAAAAGGGTTCCGTGTGGACCCATCGATTTGATTATTAAGGTCGCACAGGTTGCCCGAGATGACTGTGGACCTATCGACAGCTTAAAGCCACTTATATTCTGGCAGCTCGACTGTGTTATTGGTATGTTGGGTTGGGTGGGTTGACTCGGTCCCTACAGGTGTGTTGGGCTGGTACGGGGTGTGTAGCGGATGGATTGCTAGGTTGGGCTGCATACTTTGTTTCCATGATCATGGTTATAGGGCTAAGGCCCAGATTGTTACTGAATAGGGCTTTGGCCCAGCCTACTACTTTATGGGCTCGGGCCCAGTTAGTGACTGATTAGGGGATTACGCACTGAGTTCTCGTAAGTCAACCCTCTGCTTTAACCTTGCAGGTGATCCCCAGCATTGAGGATTTGGAGCTGCGGAAGACTCTGTGGTGGCCATACATTGGAGTGCTACTCCCAAACTTTAGTAAATTTCCATTTTGCTTTATTTTTTAGATTTATTTTTAATTTGGGTAAATATTTTGTAATAAGGCCATTAGGTTTTAATTTTTCATTTAAGCTTTCATTTCAATTTATTCAATTATAAATGATTAAACTTTGGATTTTCTAAAAATGACAAAGACTATTTTCAAAATATCACAATTCCAAAATCCACTGAATTTGATTTCTGTTGTAAACAAAGTTTCAGAGATAATAATAATAATAATTTTTTTACAAAAAAAAACCATAAAAACAAAATCTGAATTTCACAAACAACAAAGCTTGAAGTTTCACAAAGAATACGAACTTTTTAACGAACGTGCAATTTTAAACTACCCTTATATGTGACATGCCAGATCCGACCATAACGTCTAGGTTGGGTTTGGAGTGTTACATTTTATGGTATCCGAGCCAGTTTGCAAAACTCGACTGTGGAATGGGTTCGAAAACATTTTTCGAAATTTGGTTTAGAAAAATATATCTTTATTGGATGTATGGTACCCGAGTCTCCGGCACCAAATTCGTAAGTCCCCTTACTTTATATCTAGTGATATGATGAAATGACTGTAGGGAGAAACCTACTAGAGTTAGTGGTAGTATACTAAAACTGTTAGCTATAGGAATTAAGACTATAGAGACTGAAACAGTAGGTAATTCGATCTACGAAAACAACTCTTATACCTGTTTTCCATAAAACACTTGTTAATAAATATTGGAACTATAGACTGATTCATAAAACTCTTAAATAGATTAATACGTTATGTCAAGATGAGTGCCAAAAGAGGTGCAAGGGGCCGCGGTAGAGGCCATAGTAGTTCGAGGGCTGGATCTTCGGCATCAAGCCATATGGCCAACTTGGAAGCGAGAGAGGTTCCAGCTTCACTGATAATCGAGACAGGGTCATTCGATCGAGCTGCTAAGGATGACGCACTGTCTCAGGCAATGCTTCATATTTTGGAAAGAGTTATTGAGTCTATTGGGCCCAACACCGCTATTGGAGGCCGTGGGTCGATTACGAAACAACTCCGGTCCAATGGAGCAGAAATCTTCAGGGGAGATTCTAGAGTGGCCCCAAGTGTGGTGGAGTGCTAGTTAGAGGCCTCCAAAAGAATTATGGACGACCTTGACTGCACGCCAGAACAAAAGTTGAAGGGTGCCGTGTCCTTGCTGATGGATGAAGCCTACCAGTGGTGGCTTATAGTAAAAGAGGTACCTCATCTGATCGATTGAATTGGGAATTCTTCAGAACCACATTTCAAAGGAAGTATGTGGGCGCTAGCAATGTCGATGCTCGTAGGACAGAATTTCTGAATCCGGTTTAAGGTGACAAGTCTATTGCTGAGTACGAGGTAGAATTACTTAGCCAGTATGCTCAAGGAATTGTGGCAACAGAGTACGAATGTTGTATTCAGTTTGAGGACGGCCTCAGAGACAGTCTCCGAGTGTTGTTAGCTCCACAAAGGGAGAAGGATTTTGCTACGTTAGTAGAGAAAGATAAGATTGCTGATGAGGTGAAGCGTGCAGAGCGCCAGAATCGTGAGGAAGACAAAGGAAAAATAGAAGGGATGCAGAACCCGTCGGTTCGAACAGAGGCCCTGGAAAATAACCAAAATTGATGGGCCAATCAGAGCTGAGCCCCCTTTTGGCACTTTTAGGTTGCCACCTTGTGCTGAATGTGGAAGACGTCATATGGGCGAATATTGGAGAAGGATGGGAGCTTGTTTGGGTTGTGGATCGATTGAGCAACGTGTTAGATAATGTCCTAGAAGGTAGGACCGGATGCAAACCACGGGTAGAGGTAATGTGCAGCCACTGAGGGGTGGTCAGCAGCCATTGGGAGGCCGTGGCTAGACTAGAGGGGGAAACGATTTGGGTCGTGGAGCTCCAGGCAAAGGTACTGGTCATACGGAGGTAAGGCAACCAACTTTGGTCTATACAGCACATCGCTGAGAAGACGAGGACGCTGTGAATACTGGTATGTACATTACCCATAGTGCACTATTTACCTAATTTGAAATCAGAATCAGAGTACGCAGTAGAAGCGTAATGATGTAACCTGTGTTGTGTGATTATTAGATAGTTGGAAATTTCGAGGACGAAATTTCTTTAAGGGGGTAGATTTATAACATCTCGAAATTGGGCCTATTGGGCCTTGGGCGTAGGAGCGCATAAAATTTTTGGAGAATAAGAGAATGGTCCTAATGCAGGTTGGACTCATTAGGTGTGTGATTTTGGAGTGTTTAGAGGGTACTATGAAGCCCCAGGTTCAAGTTTGGCCATAGGAAAAATTTTCATTTTTGGCCCTTTAGTGGAAAGGACTGTTGGAGGCAGGACTTATGTAAATTAAAGTGTGTTTCATTAACACAAGCTGAGTGCATGGTGTAGTGGTGGTGACATCATAGGAAAGCAAGGGGATCCAAGGTTCAATTCTTGGCACTTGCATTTCTTTTAGATTACCTTTTTAAATAGAATTAGACTTTGGTTATAAACTTATCTTTAGTTGCGCATGTTTTAAGACACAAGTTGAGCATGTGGCAAGGTGGTGTGGCGTCAAGGGAAATGCAAGCAGGTTGGAGGTTCGACTCCCACAGTTGGAAAATCAAGGCTTCTATTTTTATGTTAGCTGGATGGAAGAAGTAGAGTTTAGTCAAAACTCTACCTTGGAGGTTGGTGACTTGGTCAAACGATTTGAATGGGTGATGGAGAGGATGTTGGGGAGCAAAATGAGGAGTAAATCAAGGGATTGGGGTGAGAGGTGGTAGTGGTCGTATGTGGGAGTGTTGATGGGGAAGGAAAATCGGCTAAGGGGGGTGGTGTTTAGGCACTTTCGGCTAGTGTAGAGGAGGTGCCGAATTTTTTTTAGTCTCTATAGGAATTCTTTTGCATTTTATTATTGGCATTTTCTACTCAAGCGTTTCCGGGTTCTTTCATTTTGGCACATTTTCTCTTCTTCCTTTCATAGTATATTAGTTAACCTATTTGATATTTTTAAGGTTAAATACATGGTTGTTTCAAAGGTAATGTGAATCATGTTTTGTGTGTTGAAATTTAGCATGGTTTAGCTGGATGATGAAATGTATGTGTGCTTTTGTTGAATGGAAGAAACTACATGTTAAAGGTATTAGATTTTGCAAAAACAGTATGTGAAGTCGCGACATCGAGGGTACTATGTCGCGATGAGAAATGACCTACAATTTCATGTTGAGATGAAGAACCTCATTGTCTCAATGAGGCTAAAATAGTAAGTGACGTCACGACGTCAGTGGCTTGACATTATGACATAAAAAACTGTGCAGCGACATCTCGATGTATAAATGTGATGTCACGACGTTAACCCTTCATTTTGAAATTTTTACAATTTAGTCCTAATTTGATATTGGGTTAATTTTAAGGATAACGTAAGCTCATATAAAACACAAGAATGATTATTATTTGTATTGTTTGTTTAAAATTCTTATGGTTATATGGAGAGTTGTCCATAGGTCGGGCTACCCGACCTGACCCGAAGGCCTGGCCAAAAATTTGGAAGGTTTGGGCAAAAGTATAAGCCGAAAAAATGGGCTTGGGCAAAAAAATAAAGCACATTAAAAATAGGTTAGGCATCAAATAAGTATTTTTTTGGCGCAGCCAGACTTGAATTTTTTTAAAAAAAAAATTATGTTGTTTTGTTGTTGTCTTCCCACTATTTTGTTATGATTTCATTATTATGTTGCTACAATTTTGTTGTTATTATTTTGATATTGTATAAATCTTGTTTTATTGTTAATTTTGCTACTATTTTAGAGACATTTGTTTGTTAAGTTGCACATATATTAGTATTATTTAAGTATAAAGATTTTTCTAATTTATTTTCAGAGAATCATTTATTTTAATGTTTTTAGGCTATTTGATGTATTATATTTTTTTAATTTCTTTTATATAAAAAATTAAAAAAATAAAATTTTAATATGTTTGGCTCAGGTCGGGCCCAGGTTTTAGCATTTTTATCAAAGCTGGGTTGGGGAAAATATTTAGGCCCATTTTTAGGTTGGATAGGGCCCAAGCCTATCAATCGGGCCTAAAATTTTGTTAGGGCCCAACCCGACTATAGACAATTCTAGTTATATGTTTGATGATGTGATTTTGTATTTAATTCGATTGTAGTTGCTTCGGCGACAACGAATGTAGCACATTGTAGCTTGTACTAGGCAATCGGGTTGGGTACATGGTGTTACATGAATAATAGTGTATCTTGTTGAATTGATCAAGTTAAGCTTTAATTTCATATAAGCTTACTAAGCATTAATTCTTACCCTATTTGTTCTCCCTTTTCCTTAGATTGTCACCTTATGGAACACGGCAAGCCGGATTGTCTCGAAGCTCCAACTATTCTCAATTCGATAGATATTTGATCATTTTGAGTCAAAGGTCGTGGCATGTATATAAGTGACATAGTGTATATATTAACATGTGAATGTTTTTACTAATGGAAAGTTATTTTAACTAAGTTGAATTGGTGTCTTGATATTGCCTATGGTGTTGCACATATATGTGCTTTTATGTTAAAAATGTGATATTCATTAAGTATATGAATGCCAATGGAATGGTAAGAATGAGTTAGAAATAGTAGCTTGATTGGTTAGTGAATAAAATGGAAATGTAATTGAAAAGTAGCACCATGAAATATACTTGCAAAATGTAGCCTAACTTGGATAATTGATGTTTAGGCATAAGGCTTATAAGTCATAGCATTGTATATGTGATTATAACTGCATGTACTAAAAATGGATTGGCATGATTCAAAATGGTGTGGTATAGCTAAATATTGATGTTTGAATGATTTTTTTGGTATGCACTAATGATATGAAAATGATTAAGTTTAATTGATGTTTAAGCAGGGAATGCTTTATTGAAGAGTTTAATATGAGTGTTGACCTTGTTTGGTATGAATTTGGCATGTTTTGAATCAGGTGAATTTAATTTTTGTGCACAAATTGGCAAGTATGGTGGAAATCTTCAAATAAGTACCAAATGGTTCAAATTTTACTAAATACAAGGTTCTCATCCCAACGAGCAACTTTTCTTGTCGCAACGTCGGCCGATAGTGAGTCATGTCACAACATCGAGTGGCCTAAGGCCATGGTGTAACAATCTATTTGGCGATGTCATGACGTGGAATAAGTGACATCACGATGTCGACCCTAAAATTTTAAAAAATTTGCAATTTGGTCCTATTTCATGCCCATGTTGACAAAAGAGCTCTTGTAAGCTTTATTAAGACTCGATTTTGATTTGTTAACCATAAATGAATAAATTTGGCATTGAATTTCATATACATGTTGTAACACCCCAAACTCGGTCAATACATTAGACCAAATCTGGATTGTTATAGGAAGGGTAGTTTTGAAAATGTTTAATGGTACATCGTAACTTGTGAAAAACTTTTCGTTTCAGTGATTCCATGTTAGGGGTAATCTAGAATTTGGTTTGGATATATCTTGCCAAATTTTTATTAGGTTATCTAGATGATGAAAACGGGTTTATTTCGTAATGCCAAATTTAGAAAATTTCAGTGAGGTGACAGTTGAAAACAATGTTGAGGAACGTGACCTTTTGAAAAAAATATTTGTAGTTCTATGAAAATTTAAAGTTTAATTATAATTTGCTTGTGAACTGTTTGTTAACATTTTGATAAAAACCGTTATTTATATTTTAGGAAAACCCCAAATTTGATAGCTTATAAATTATATAATATCAACATTGAACCAAAACCCAATTTTAAAGTTAAAGTGGCCTTATTACAAATCAAAATCCCAATTAAAAATAAACTTAAATAAGAGAACGAGTTTACGAAAGAAACGATAATGCATGGCCACCTTGAGTCTGCCTCGGCTCCAGATCCACAATCTAGTGATTAACCGCACAATTAAGCAGAGGGGTGAGTCACCGAGACTCAGTGTGTAAATTCTCATATAACGCAAAATGGGCCTTAAGCCCACAGATGCACATTGGGCCTTAGCCCTCTCAATATGGCATATACCACATTATGCAATGTAGCATAGCCCAATCTAGCTATCCATCCAAACACCCGTGGCATTACGCCATTGTGGTTCTTGACCACCGTGGTCCCAGACCACTCGTGACAAAGTCACTAATATATATATAATCGTGGGGCCAACCCACTGTGGTCTCAGACCACCATGACGATCTCTGGTAAGTTTATGTATTCGTGGGGCCAACCCACTGTGGTCCTAGACCACCGAGACAAGTCACTAATATATGTATTCATGGTTTCAAACCACCGTGGCTCTTGGACCACCGTGACAATAGTCATTGATTCACGCTTCCCTATTCATTCAATCCCAAACCCATGCTCATTTTATCATTCTGAAAATGAATGCAACATATTCTCAACGTGTAACGGACAATAATTTCATACAAGTCTTATAATCGAATGTATCATCATAGCATAACTTACCGGTGTCTCCAATCTTACCCACGACGGTATCTCGACTATCAAACAGTCGTTTCGGCTTTCAGCCCATATAGTTAAAAACTCAAACAGTAAAGAAGCGTGTAAGTAATACACACCTGATAACGCGTAACACTAAGCTTTCTACGTTGACGCTTTCACTACCAGGGACAACGGATAATTGCCTATCCCCGATAGACGTCGGCTCTCTACCACAACCCTACGGATAATCCCAAACCACCGACACAACATGCCTCTTAAACTTAGGAGTAGGGATTACGGGTTCTCTCCCCTCAGGTTCTTTAAACGCACCCTCCTTGGATTGGCTAGCACTCATATCCACAATAAGCATCTTGATCTGTACTTAGAGTTAAATGTTAGGTCGTCTAAGAAGGAAACTTGGTTAAAGCAATGAAAGGAGAAATGGTAATGGATAAACCAAAATCAAAAGAATCCCCTTACCTTAAAACTCGAATGGAAAGGTAAAGTTCGGCCACCAACAGACCTTTCAACTTTGAACCACAACTGTTCGGCTATTGGGATATCCCTGAGTGATCATTTCAAAATGAGTGAAGAGAAGAGAGTTTAGTCGAAATCTCAACGTTAAAAAGATAGCCATTTCGGCTAGAACCAACTTAAGGTCGAAAGAGAAAACAAGTATTAGCATGATTGCTCTTACCTTGTGATGAAAAAAGAGTTAAAGGATGAAAAAGATTTGGTTAATCTAGTCACACCCCTACGAGAGAAAAATAGCCCTTCAAGCCCTAGACTTCAATAGTTGAATAACAAGGTGAAACCGATCCACTTGTGGCCAAATGAGCTATTCGGCTAAAGAGAGAAAAGGAAAGATGTCAATGGAGATGGTACAAAGTTTCGGCTAAAGAAGAAGATGAGTTTGAAAGATGATTCGGCTAGAAAAGAAAATGATTAGAGAAGAGAAAAGAAGAAGTAAAGATGGAAAACAAGGTTCACTATGAAGGAGAAACAAATATTAAAAAGGGTGGGAAAAGAAAGGAAGAAAGAATGCACCAATGACCTTTTAGATATTCGGCTATAACCCAAAGAGACAAGAAGAAGAAGAAGTGAAGAAAAGGATGTTACGATTTTGATAAAGAAGAAATGTACCAATGTGACAAAAATGAAAAAGAAAGGAAATATATTCTACTTTCAAAAGACAATTTGAAAATCGGCATACATACACACTTATGATCGAAATGCTCACCCAAAATGCCTAAGTTTCTAAGTGAATTTCGGCACACACATCCCACAAGTCAAAACTTATAATGCTCCCACCAACATACCACTTTGTTGACTGAAATTCCCCTCTCAAAAAACCTTTACATTCAGCCACCACTCCACCAACATCAAAATCCCTTGATTCTCTCCATGCTTCACTCTCCAACAACCATTTAAACTTGTTGACCCGTTCAAACCCCACAAACACCTCATGGCCACCCATTCAAATGGCTTGACTCATTCAACTAACAACCTTGGAGAGTCCAGCCGAAAGCTACCCCCTTAGCTCGCTAAGCACAAAAAAATTAAAGCTTTTGAATGCCACTGACGAGACTTCAACTCTTTCCCTCCGCTACTCCCTTGTGACGCCACACCCCTGAACCTTAAGTGGCACCTTCTTGCCACTCCACACAACTCTTCTTGTGTCAACAAACACACGAACTTATCCTTAAGACTTGCTTCAACCAGCTCTCCCCTAAAAAGTCTAAAAACAAAATTTTCACCAAGGCTCAAACTTGACCTCAAGCCTCTCGGGTCCCCCAAACATACCAAATTAACAAATAGAATATGCCAAACACACAACAAACATAGAAATGCAAAGCCCCTAATTCCAGGATGCTACACATGTGAATATCTTACTATAAATTGATTGTAGTTGCTTTGTCAACGAATGTAGTATCCTGTAGCTTGGACTCGACGATCGGGTCGAGCAAGGGGTGTTACATCGATCCCTCAACCACACTAACGTCTCCGTAAAGACAAATAAATCTCAATGATCCGTAATGTATATTGGCTCTCAATATAACATATCATAATTTCTATATCACCACATATCTCTACAAGCACATATATAACCTTATTGGCATGCCAATCGTATCCTAACATTTTACTAAGTTCACGTGGGTATCAAATATTCATATTTGCATTATCATACTCAGTGATCATTTATATTCGCATATTCATGCCTTGTAATCAATCACATTTTCATTTTCATATCATGAACATGTTGGAAGATTGGTTTTGGAAAAACAACAGAAAATAGGTTTAAAGGAGAACTAGAGTTTTAATTTTTTCCCCAAAACAAGAACTTGATAATGTTATCTAAAGTAATAAACACTTAATCAAAATTTGTACCTTTTTTATTTGTCTAGGATAAAGTCTTCAACTAAGTGGTCTTCTCCACGATCTTCAAGGCTCCGTCAACTAAGTGGAGGCTCACTTTGAATCAAAATTTTTTTTCACAAAATTACTAGTGGGCAATTTCATAATTTCTCTAAACTTCTGGGGTCAAGTTGTAAATAACAAATAAATATCTCTAGAAATTTTTTGGAATAATCTCTTTAGATATTTCTCTCTCTAAACCTTTTCTTGAATTCAAGTGTGTGAGAATAATGACCTAGGCTCTCTTTATATAAGGAGAGTTTACAGAGAGTTCAACTAGGATTGAAATTACTTACATTAATATGAAATTAATAAAATATCATCAAGATAAATATTAAATCAAATTTAATATCTCACATTAGTATCAAATTAATAAAATACTATCAAGATAAATATTTAATATTAAAATTATTAAAATAATATTATTTTTGGAAAAGTTAATTTGAAATCAAGTTACTGGGTAGAGTCTAACTAGGAATATAATTCTTCTACTGCTCTATCATCGAAGAACCACCACCGCTGACCATCTGCTGGTCGTTGAATCGCAACCACCGAGCCTGGTGGTGCCATCGCCGGCGCAACTTCCCCCTGACACCCTGAACCGTCATCATTTTTTCCTGAATGGGCCTAGTGGCTTAACGCCTCCTCGTGAGGCTGCCAGTGTCGTGGTTGGGGTAGGGCTGATTGTTCGAACGTCCCATTTTTCCTGATGGGCAAGTGCCTACCAGGCTGATCGTTTATATAACCAACTGCACGAGGTGTAACATCCCTCAACTAGGCATTCACACGCCTTGCCTAATGCTACTGATGGGGTTGGCCAAGACCCCTAGCAAGATGTCCAAATAGCTTGCTGCTATGGCTGAGGCACTATGAGTTAGGCATTCGCATGCCTAGACTGTGTGACATCCGGTTCGATTCTTATTGGTTTAGTCCAGGAAAGTGACGACTTGCCCAATCCAATGTAACCACTAGTTGGACCATCGGCCCAATTTCATACACTAGGCCTAGTTAAACCAGTTTTGGGTCTCAGTCTTGGTTTTTGATTCTTGAGTCCAACTTTTAATCTTGGGTCCAATTTCAAAGTTTAATTACCCATTAGGCAAATTATTTGACTTGAAAATTTTCAAAAATCTCATATTTATTTTAATTAATTTAATTTTTCTCAATAAAAATTAATTTTCCTAAAAATCACTAAGAATTTCCAAATTAATTTTTCAAGAAAATTCTTTAATCAAATTCTCTAGTTGAACAAATTCTCACGATCACCTAATTTAATTCCTCATCAAATAAATTGACTCAATTAAATTATTTCCAAAGTCGTAGAGTTTTCTTCTAATTCTAATGCAGTCCAATCGAGATTTTGTTAAGATAGCGGAGGGACCAATCAAACATATACAATTAGGTTCGAGTAATTGTAATTATGTCCATAAGCATCTTTCTGATCATTTGCAATTTACTTAATCATCGTTATGATAATTCACAAAGAAGTACCATGACTAAAAACTTCTTATTATATACTCTCTATGAAAGCAATTTATCCAACTGCTTTGTCCAATGACCTCGTCAGGTGTGTGTTACCATTATATGATATCCTTCATTCCTTTTAGTTAAATCCGACACTCAGTACAATCCTATTCTATTTCATTGTCACCATTGTATCTTTTTAATAATTAATATGATCATTGTCAACTAATGACTATGATAAACTGCTCGTTTGAGAATAAGCAATCCATGGCCACGTTCCATATTTATCAATCTACATAATTCCAATGAGAGGATATCATTGTAACACCCCAGACCCAGCTAAGTTGGTTCAACCCAAACCCAGCATGCCACATTAGCCACCTAAGTGACTTACCATTAACTCCCAACCTAACCTCCAACACACAATGGATTTACAGCATAAAAATGTGCTAAGTTATCATAATGCAGTGGAATGTCATAATATCATGCATGGAATATAAAACATGTGAGCACATAAAATATACATAAAGAGGAAGGGTTTGCATGAAGTACAAATACAAAGATTTTTAGGGTTCGCATATTTGAACTTAATATTAAGGTTCGCACAACAACATGGGTTCGCATAATAACATGGGTTCGCTTACAGTATAGGTTTTGTAACAAGAAATATCATAAATTCAAGGGTTTCACATACTTTAACTAGGTTCGCAAACAAGTATGGCTTTCATTAATAAAGGTTTGCATGTAATTTCGGGGTCACAAACACATAGGGTTAGCACGCATGGATACCTCACATCAAAACTGGTTTACATCAAGAGTTAGGTCATGTTTAGTCAAAATTAAAAGAACACAATGAATCATGCACAAAAAGAAGTTTAATGTGTAATAGCCCAATTTCGGTGAGATCGAAACAGTGGTTTTGGGACCACAAATCCGAGCCCAAAAGTAAAATTTTATTTTATTTTATTTTATGATTTTCATTATTATAGAAGGTCATACAAAAATTTTGGTGCAAAAATTTTACTGATTGTGTGTTTAATTTCGGAAAGGACTAAATTGCAAATGCAATGGTTGAGTTCTAGTAGTTATAGGTATTAAATAGCTATAGAATTTAAAACTAGAGGTCCTTATATGGTAATTAGACCATTGAAGGAGAGTTAGTAGAGATTTTAATGACTCATCTATGGAAAAATTAGAAATGGCTAGGGACTAAATTGGAAACCAACAAATTAAAAAGATGATAGAAAAATAAAAAGAAATCATTTTTTCTATTCATCTTCTTCCCCAATATTTCTATGGAAATCCTAGGAGAGAGGAAGAGAATTTACCAAGCTTGAAAAGGTATGAAATCAAGTCCCATTTTTAATGATTTTTATATTTTTAGAATAGGGATAGCCTAATCTTTTTATTTATGGGATTTCTTTGAAAGATAACAAAGTGTAGAAACTTTTTCATGGATGTAAATGATGGAAATTTGAAATTTATGGTTGAAAATGAAAAATAATTGATAGATTGCATGAATTTCATTTTTCGAACCGAGGGACAAAATTGGAATTTTTGAAAAGAGTAGGGGTAAAATAGTAATTTTTCCTAGGATGTAGTAGGATGCAAATGTATGTAAAACGTGATGAGCTAATAATTAAATTTGCTTATATAGACCCAGAAAGACTAACTACAGAATTAGATCGAGTGAAACAAAAAGTTTAGGATTAGTTGGAATTCAAACACGAACAATTGTCAAGGTAAGTTCGTGTAACTTAAATATGTATGTTAAATTGAATTGAATTATATGATTTTAATGATATGTATGTGATTACGAACATAAATGAAATAACTATAATTTGGAAAATATGGATAAAATGTCATGTCACGGTTGAACATTGAAATTCGATGGATTATGGTGATTTCTTGAAACAACTAGGATATGAAAAATGTTACAAATAGGATTTAACCCAGAAGGGTAATCTTGAATTAAGCCTCTCGAGCATATGTTATAGATTGGATTTAGCCTGGACGAGTAACCCTAATTAAGCTCTTTAGAGCATAGGTCACTGATAGGATTTAGCCTTGACTGGCAATCCTAAATGACTCTTGTAAACGCCGGTTGAAAATCGAGATTTAGCCTGGACTGCTAATCCTGTTGTAAAATGTGTGGCTCGAGAGTGCGCTCTTTGAACTTTTGCCAAATGGGTAATTATGAATATGAATTGACGGATAATTTTTATGTATACTTTATGTACATCACCCGAATTTTCATCGAAATTTCATTAGTTCAACGGAAAAGACTCTTGAAATATGGAAAGGTGGAATTAATGGAAGTTTGTATGTAATGAGCTCATCTATGGTTACTTGATATTTATATGATGTTATGTGACTAACTTTCTTGATCAAGTGTATATGCTTAGGTGAACTACCTATAATGGATGAAATGTATGTTTATGTATACTTGTTTGAATGGATATAACCGGTAAGTTTATTTTTCATTATACGAACTTACTAAGCATGAAAATTCTTACCCCATTTACTTACTAAGCTCGCAAAGGTTAGAAGACCGGTCGGAGCATAATCACACTATCCACTATCTCCTTTTTGGTATATTTAGAAATTTCATTTTTGTATAATGGCATGTATAGGCTTATTTGGCCAAATGGTGACTTGTAAGTGATGTTTTGTAATCTAGCCATTGGAATGGCTAGTAATGATTTATTTGGTATGTTTATAAGTTATCTCATGTTCAATGCTTGTGTGTTAAATGTGGATTAATAGAGTATGTTTATCTTGAATATGCACTAAAAGTATGATTATAAACATGAATTGCATGTGATATTATGCTATGATAGATGGTAGTTGAGGCTTGGTTTTAATGCTTGATTTAGCTGGTATATACATTCAACTGTTGGTGTAGGTTGTTGGAAAATTGGGTGAGAAAATGAAGCTAAGAAATGGTTTCATTTTGTCCACACGGGCATGTGTCTACCCCATAGGCATGTGGTTTGGCCGTGTGTCCCTTGCACCTTAAAATTTAGAAACAGAATGCTCAGAATCGAACACATGAGTAGAGACACAGGAATGTGTCTCAGCTATGTGAGGGACACAGCCTTGAACACGGGCATGTGTCTTGGCTGTGTGAAAATTGCACCTTAATTTTGAAAATTAAATTCGCCACACGGCCTAGCACACAGGCGTGTGACTTGGCCGTGTGAGTTCCATTTATTCATGCCTTGCAAGTCAGAGAGTTGCACGGGTTAGGGGCACGGGCATGTGTAGCCACACGGACTGAAACATGGGCATGTCCTATGACCGTGTGAGCCACACGACCTGATCACACGGGCATGTCCCTAGACCACACGGGTGTGTGGGCACTGTTCATAAGAGAAATTTGGAAATGTTGTGAAAATATTTATAACGTCCCGGTTAAGTCCCGAATTGATTCTAGTGTTCATATTGGGCCTTGAAGGCCCATTCAAGGGACAATAAGAAAATTTTGAATATGAATGGTATTTTAATACAATTTCCATATGAATGTCCTATGAACTCCAGTAATAATCCGTAACCCTGTTCCGGCGATGAATACGGGTTAGGGGTGTTACATAATGAATCTTTAAACATTATTCATACTAAAATGAAGTCAACATATTCAAACAATAAAAAATTTAACTTTATGGTTCGCAGAATTGAAAAGAAAATAAACTTAAGGAAAAATTGAGTGATATAAAAACGAAGCCATCTAATATAACGATTCTATTCCCAAGCATTTAACCACGTTGCCTTTTCCCAAGGTTCGTTGATACCCATCCTGACTAGCTTCTCTTGGATCAATCACCTCACCATTGTCTTTCATGATCTGCTTACCTAAGAATTAAGAGATGAGTGGGTGAGTTCATTGGGAACTTAGTGAATATAAAAAAAAACATCATAGTATGCTTAAAATAAGAAGTTAAAACAAAGTTTAGGGCTAATTTGGCAATGCTTTTGAAAAGTGCTTTTGAAAAGTGCTGTGGAAAAGTGCTTTTGAGAAGTGCTTTTGAAAAGTTTGCTTTAAAATTTGAGTGTTTAGCATTCTTTGTCAAAAATGCTTTTGAGAAATAAAATATCCATTTTAGACATGTTATTATCAAGTAACAAATATACATTTAAATAAAATTTAAATTAGTTAATATTATTATACTTTAGTAAGAATATAAAAATTACTATAACTTGTTAATATTTTAATATATGAAATATAAATTTTAATTTTAAATATTTTTAAGTAGTAAATATTAATTACTTATAAAATTTAATTAGAATATATAAACTACATTTTAAATATTTAAATATAACCATTAAATATTTTTAATTAATATTTTAAAAATATTTTTATTTTAATTCTTGATTTTAACACACTTGTAATTAAGCACCACAAAAAAAAAAAAAAGAGAAAGTACTATGTTATTAGAGGGGTGAAAAAGTGATTAAGCACTAAAAGTGCTTTTGGGAGAGGAAAAGCTAAAACTTTAGCTTCTCCTTTTTAGAAGTGCTTTTCAAAAGCATTTTGAAAACTCAAAATTCCGATAAAATAAACATTACGCATGACTTTTCTTGCAGAAGTGCTTTTGGAGCCAGAAGTGCTTTTGAAAAGAAATGAATAACTGGCCCTTAGTCTAAATGAAACACCCCAAACCTGGCCCACAAGCCCTGACCGGATCTGGCATGCTCCTTGAGTAAAACGTAGTTAAGTTTCGGAATGACGTTTTGAAAATCTTGGTGGTTTTTGAAGAAAATAGATTTGGGATTGTTCTCAAGTTAAAATTTGAGTTGAAATTTAATTTTGTACTAAAATGATAATTTCATATTTCAAAAGTTACAAGTTAGTAGAAATGCCGATTTTAGAGTTTATTATTATTAACTTGAAAACCGTAGGTGTTTGGGTTAAAAACAATTGATGTTGTTTTACGAAAATTGTTTAATCGTTCTGTTCGATGTTGTTCGTATCATAGTAAAATTTAAAATGCATAAATAAAACAGTTAAGTTATAATGGCCTTATTACATCAAAACATAACCCAAAATAAATCAAAATAAACTTAAAAACAAAAACAGAAAAAAAAAACTGAGCTGTGCATGGCCACCACTAAGTTCCTGCCGACCCGGTCCATTCACTGAGTGCCATCTGCAAAAAGTTAGCCCATGAAGGGTGAGTCAACAGACTCAGTGTGTAACAACCATCACAGACTCCCAAAACATATAAGGCATATCATATCACATAGAGCAAATATAAGCAATGATGCAACCCAAACCCACCTAGATATCCATCCTCTACACATCACCCGTACCTACCGATCACACCTGGGGATTACTAAATCAACCCTCCATCCGCTACACACCATCGAAGGCAGTCGCTGTAGTCAATTGCATATCGCCCTTATAATTGTGGCATAGCCACCAGATAATGTGATGAGTCACCAGATTCATAATATGTGACATAGTCACCGATAATATGGTAAAACCACCGGATAACTTCCCTTTAACATAATCACCCATATGCCCATACAACATACAAAACATGCTATTTGTCATGCAATTTACCTTACCCCCAAAATCAAACGGAATACCACATATTTTCACATCAATGTTATTAAACATTATTTACGAGTGTTAAGGGGTAACGTACCTGAATACACTGTACCATTAAATGGTACCCTTAGCCATGTTTATTTGTCACTTCACTAACACATGATTAACATAATTATGATTAAACTATCGGGAACTCAGTGTAGGGTTACACACCTGATTTCTAACGTGATTACCAAATCCCAAAAATCCCGATCTAATGCACTAGATCCCTTTTTCCTACATTCGGCCAACACTAAGCATTTTAGCAAAGAGCCATTCGGCTACACAGCAAATCTCGAAGGGTTAACGCGACCAAAATCCTTACCTTGCTGCTGATTGGTTACCACGCAAATCCTGAAACTACGTGATAAGCCTTCCTTGAAATCGGCTAAGTACTAGTATATTCAAATGGTTAGCTTTCGGCTTTTCAGATAACTAAGAGATGAATTGAATCAGTACGAAACCTTACCACTAACTTACCGAAACTATTGACAAGGAAAAGATGCTCCCAATCTACTGCTTTAAAATCCCGAAAATCCTAAAAGAAAACCGATTGCATGGTTGATTAAAAGTCAAGAAAAATGTAGAAATTCGGCTTTTGTTCTACACATGTCGATAGAGAGGAAATAAGGAAGAATGGTGGAGATTCGGACTTACCTATCCCCAAACCGATTTGAGAAGAGATCAAGGAGATCTCGCTTGGTTGCCATTTGGCCAAAAGCGAAAAGGATGAGGTTGAAAGATTTGGCAATGGCTTTAGGAAAACAATGGAGGTTCTACCGATAGTGAAAGGGGAATAGGAGAAGGATGAATGGTATTTGACTTTTGATGATTGTGAGAAGAAGAAAAAGAATGATATGGAGGCTCAGTTATGATTCGGCTAAAGTGAGAAAGAAGAAAAAAGAATTGTGAGAAAGAAAAGAATAAAGAAAGTGATGGTGACACAAATTCAGCTTAGGGGATTTTGGCTACTAGGTGACCGAATTTGTCATCCTAGAAGTCCCTTGGCCGGCCAACTCTCCTTCTCTCCACTCAATCCCCCTTTTCACTCTACCTTAGCCGAATCTCTAAGCTGTCAGACCCAATCTATACCTCCTCCATCAGAGTCCTTGTGCCATCCACCACTGCCTTTCCTTGCTAAAAAATAAAACTTCAAAACACTTCCCTTGCTGCTCGAACCTAGGCACTTCTCACTCCCTGTGGCGTCACCTTACAAAGCCCTAAGTGGCGCCTCCTTACCACCTTACCACTGGGTTATTTGTGTCCTAAACCACACAATAATCTTCTTAAGGCCTAGCTCCCTTAGTTCCCTTTTTTGGGCTTAAAAATCCAATAACTTCTAAGGCTCCTACCTACATCCCAAGGTTCTTGAAGCCCCCAAATCACATTCAAATCATACTCAAGCATGCAATTACATACATTAAGTAAAAATGCATAACCCCTAAATCCTGGATATTACAGTTCTACCCCCTGAAAATAATTTCAACCTCAAAATTACCTGGCTAAAATAAGTGAGGGTATTGCTGTCGCATTGTTTCCTCTGGCTCCCACGAAGCTTCCTCCGATCCATGGTTATGCCATAACACTTTGACTAAAGGAACTGATTTCCTCCGAAGCACCTTCACATCCCGTTCCAGAATCTAAATCGGCTCCTCCTCATAGGATAGATCTAGTCTCAGCTCCACCTCCTCAACCGGTATTATATGAGATGGATCCGATCGATAACGATGTAGCATCGAAACGTGAAATACATCGTGCATCTGCTTCAACTCTGAAGGCAATTCTAACTGATATGCTACAGGTCCAATGTACTTTAAAATACGATAAGGTCCTATAAACCTAGGACTTAACTTTCCCTTGCGACCAAATCTCATCACCTTCTTCCACGGTGAAACTTTGAGAAACACATAATCTCCCACAGCAAACTCAATCTCCTTCCGCTTAAGATCTGCGTATGACTTTTGCCGGTCAGATGCCTCCTTCAATCGTGTCCGAATTACCTTAACCTTTTCTTCCGATTCTGCCATCATTTCTGGACCCAAAACCCGACGCTCTCCCAATTCTGTCCAATATGTAGGAGTGCGACACTTTCGTCCATACAGCGCTTCGTATGGTGCCATCTGAATACTTGCCTGATAGCTATTATTGTACGCAAATTCCGCTAAAGGCAAGAACTCCTTCCAACTCCCTCTGAAGTCTATCACGCAACCGCTCAACATATTCTCTAGCACTTGAATTACCCGCTCAGATTGGCCGTCCGACTGCGGATGGAATGCTGTACTGAAGTCTAGCCTGGTGCCCAAAGCTTGATGTAATACTTTCCAAAATTGAGACGTAAACCTCGGATCCCTAACCGATATAATCGACACCGGTACTCCGTGCAGCCTCACGATTTCTGCTACATACAACTTTGCCAATCTCGCAGCGAATAGTCAACCAAGACCGATATGAAATGTGCAGACTTAGTCAACCGATCTACTATCACCCATACCAAGTCCTTCTTAGTAGGCGTAAGGGAAGCCCACTAACGAAGTCCATGGTAATTCTCTCCCACTTCCATTATGAATCTTTATTGGTGAAGCAACCTCGACAGCAGATTGGTGTTCAAACCTTGACTTCCCGACACGTTAAGCACTTCCCTACAAACTCTGTAACTTCTCGCTTAAGACCAGGCCACCAAAACTATTCCCGTAAATCCCTATATAACTTACTTCCTCCAGGATACATAGCATAAGGGCCACTATGCGATTCTTGAAGAATTTTCTGCCTTAACTCTTCGTCCTTCGGCATATAGACCTTGCCCCGAAAACACAGCACTCCATCACCGTTTACACCAAAATTTTCCAATTCCCCATTTTGTACTTGTAGCAGCTTAGCACTTAGTTCACCGTCTACCAATTGTTTCTCCTTAATCTGACTTAGCCATGTCGGCTTCACTTGTAATTCTGCTAGTAAACTTCCATCATCATAGAGGCTCAAATGTGCAAACATCATCCTTAACTCTGACACCACTTTCCGATGTAGGGCATCTGCCACTACATTCGCCTTGCCCGGATGATACTCTATTGAGCAATCGTAATCCTTCAACAACTCCACCCATCTACGTTGTCTCAAATTCAGCTTCTTCTGAGTCAGCAAATACTTCAGACTTTTTGTGGTCCGTGTAGATCACCGACCTTTCTCCATACAAGTAGTCCTCCATACTTTTAGAGCGAATACTATCGCCGCCAACTCTAGATCATGCGTCGGATAGTTAACCTCATGAGGCCTCAACTATCGAGACGCATAAGCGACTACTTTCCCGTCTTGCATGAGAACACATCCCAATCCTGTATGGGAAGCATCACAATATACCACATAGTCCTTCCCTGCCCTAGGCTGAATCAAAACCAAAGCTTCTGTCAAAACTTTCTTAAGCTTCTCAAAACTTTCCTGCTGCTTATCCGCCCATACGAAAGGTACCTCCTTCCTTAACAACTTCGTCAATGGTGCTACTATTGACGAGAATCCCTCAACAAATCTCCTGTAGTAGCCTACTAGTCCCAAGAAACTACGAACTTCCACCACAGACTTAAGTGGTTTCCAATCCAATACTGCCTCAATCTTTTGAGGATCCACCATTATTCCTTCAGCAGGCACCACATGTCCTAAGAACGTAATTTTCTTCAGCCAAAATTCGCACTTGCTAAACTTAGAATATAGCTTCTTTTCCCTTAACACTTGCAACACAACTCGGAGATGCTCATCATGTTCTTCCTCAGACTTGAAATACACCAAGATATCGTCTATGAACACAACAATGAACCGATCCAAGTAAGGTTGGAAAACCCAGTTGATCATGTCCATGAGCACATCTGGGGCATTTGTCAATCCGAACGGCATTACCAAGAACTCATAATGACCATATCTTGTCCGGAAAGTAGTCTTATGGATGTCTGCCTCCTTCACCTTAAGCTGATGATATCCTCACCCTTAGATTTATCTTTGAAAATACTGCGGCCCCCTAATAAGCTGATCGAACAAGTCGTCTATCCTCAGCAATGGATACTTGTTCTTGATGGTCAGCTTATTCAACTATCGGTAGTCTATGCACATGCGCATAGTCCCGTCCTTCTTCACAAATAGGACCGATGCTCCCCATAGAGACACACTAGGTCGAATAAACCCACGATTGAGTAACTCTTGGATTTGGGCTTTAAGCTCTACTAACTCCTTTGGTGCCATTCGGTATGGAGCAATGGACACAGGAGCTGTACCCGGTAGTAAATCAATTCTGAACTCTACCTCCCTATCTGAGGGTAACCCAAGCATCTCCTCCGAAAAGACATCCACAAATTCCCTTACTGTTCTAACTCCTACAGCTGCTTCCTTAGCCTCCAAGGCACTGATCAACATCAGAAAAACTACACACCCTTTTCTCACCATCTTCTCTGCCTTAAGGGCAGATACCACATTCGACAAGCAATTCCATCTCTCGCCAATCACCACAATCTCCTTGTCGTCAGGAGTTCTTAATGACATGCGCTTAGCAGCACAATCCACATTCGCATGGTACTTCACTAACCAGTCCATGCCTAAGATTAGATCAAATTCCTTAAATGGAAACTCCATTAAGTCAGCTGAAAATTGCGCCCCCTAAACTTCCAAAGGTACTGCCCTAAAAAGTTTATCTAATTCTATTGATTGCCCTAAAGGACTAAGTACAGTCATCTTCCTAGGTACAGTCCCGAGTTCACATGCAAGTTCCAGACACCTTACTAGCAATGTATGAATGAGTTGACCCAATATCTATCAACGCAATAAAGGGTAATCGGAGATAAGGAACATACCGTTATGACATCAAAAGGCCACCATCCTCCTCCGATGAATCGCATACACTAGACCCGATCGTCTCACCTTCATGTTACCAATACCGCCGGTCTTCCTCGACCTTTTCGTAACCATTACCTCTGCCACGGACCACGACCCCGCGGTGGTTGCTATCCACCTCTTCCAGCCTGATTAAGACCCTGACTCATGGGTCGGCACCCGTCAGTTTTCATAGGACAGTCTCTAATCATGTGATCCTTGGACCCACACTTAAAACACCCTCCTGTCTTCTTCCAACACTCTTCTAGGTGCATCTTTCCACACTGAGCACAAGTACGGTACTATCCTCCCGTAATAACTTGCTGACCTCGCGAACCATCAACTCTAGGTCTCTTTTGGACATTTCCAGATGACCCTGATGATCCAAAACCTCTCTTTTATCTATTTTTGTCCGCATTTTATCTCACAGATTCCTTAACTCCTTCAGCAACCTTAGCCTTCTCTACCAACACAACAAACTCCCGCTTCTATTGTGGAGCAATCAATAATCTCACGTCATCCCTCAGTCCGTCCTCAAACCGGACACATCGTTCATGCTCCGTAGCCACGATGCCTCGAGCGTATCGGCTCAACCGTAGAAATTCTGCCTCGTACTCTGCTACAAACTTATTCCCCTAGACCAGCCTCAGAAACACCTTCCTTTGCGCATCAACATAGCTAGTCCCAATATACTTCTTCTGATACACCACCTTAAAATACTTCTAAGTGAGATCATCTGCTGTAGCACTATCCCAAACCGTGAGCCACTATTGATATGACTCATCACGGAGTAGCGACACTACCCCTTTCAATTTCTCCTCAGCAGTCAGGTCCAAATCATCCATAATTCGCTCCGTCGCCTCCAACCAATACTCAGCCGTATTGGGCACCACACCAGATATACCACGGAAAGACTCAGCTCTATTGGCTCGAAGTCACTTGGGTACAGATTTCTGAGCTCCCATACCTCCACCTGCTCCAGCCACCCTCTCAAGAACTCGCAACATCGCCTGCAATACTGCATCATCCCCCGTCTGATCTTGATATTTAACACCAGCAGCTGGTGGTGGTGGCATTTCATTCTCGGACCCTTGACCAGACCTAACGGGTTCCGACACGGTCATTCGGCCTCTACCACGGCCACGCACATTACGACCATGTCCTCTAGAACTCATTCTTCCGAATTGCATTTATCTGGTTAAGAATTTTATGAATCATTATTTCTTTCCACTGATTTATCGCGAACAATCTTATGATTAATAGTTCTAAAAAGTAGTTCTTTCGAATTTATACACACACTACAGTTTCAAGTTTATTCATTCGATCATCACCATTCATGAACTTACGTTCATTACAGAGAAGTTTTGTGGTTGTCATTGTTGTTGTTCTCCACTACCCAAGGGTATTTTCGTAATTTGTCCTATAGGGGTATTTTGGTAAATTTCCAAATTAGGGTATTTGAAAATTTTGTAAAATAGGGATTTTTGGTATTTTTTTACAAAATAGGAATATTTTGATAAGAAGATTCGAGGGTAATATGGTAATTTTATAGACTGAGGGTATTTTTGTAATTTTACAAACTAGGGGCATTTCAGTAATTTTATAAAATATGGTTCCAAGTGATTTCACGAAATAAGGGTATTTTGGAAATTTTTAATTCGGGGTTATTTCGAAAACTTTCCACACCGTGGGTATTTTAGTAGTTTTACAAGTTAGGGGTAATTTGGTCATTTTTAAATCAAGGGTACTTTGGAAGTTTTATAACCAAGGTTTGATTTTAGGATTGTACAAAACAACGAGATTGGTCCTTTCGGTTTTAATTATTGAATTTAGCTCGTGATTTAGTCCTCTTGGTTAGGGTGAACCGTCACACGCACTGTAGGATTCGACGGAGAGGAGGTGAGTCACTAGGATCGCTTAAATACCAAGCTCCCGAATCCAATCCTAGACATGCGCGCAACATTGCCACACCCTTAACTCGGTGACTCACTCACGTGTTTGTTTGGTTAGACTTTAAATTTTATGTAATTTAGTGTTGGAGTAAGCTAATCCTAGGGTTCAATAACTCCTAATCTACTAATCTACATCCTATAATTCCCACATACTGAATCACACAAGGGTTGGGGTACTTACCGGTGGACTTGATAGGAGACTCAGGTGCCATGCCAGAAAACCTGCTCATTCTTTAGTAAAACCCAACTTTTAAAATAAGAAAAACATTTTGGGCCCAAAAGCCCTCAAGGCAGAGTTTTGAACTGGGCTCTGATACCAAATTGAAACACCCCAAACCCGCCCAAGCCCCCAAATCTGGCGTGCTCCTTTTTTAAAACGTAGTTAAGTTTCAGAATGACGTTTTGAAAATCTTGGTGGTTTTTGAAGAAAATAGATTTGGGATTGTTCTCAAGTTAAAATTTGAGTTGAAATTTAATTTTGTACTAAAACGATAATTTCATATTTCAAAAGTTACAAGTTAGTAGAAATGCCGAATTTTAGAGTTTATTATTATTAACTTGAAAACCGTAGGTGTTTGGGTTAAAAATAATTGATGTTGTTTTACGAAAATTGTTAAATCATTCTGTTCAATGTTGTTCGTATCATAATAAAATTTAAAATGCATAAATAAAATAGTTAAGTTATAATGGCCTTATTACATCAAAACATAACCCAAAATAAATCAAAATAAACTTAAAAACAAAAATAAAAAAAAACTGAGCTGTGCATGGCCACCACTAAGTTCTTGCCGACCCTGTCCATTCACTGAGTGCCATCGGCAAAAAGTTAGCCCACGAAGGGTGAGTCAACAGACTCAGTGTGTAATAACCATCACAGACTCCCAAAACATATAAGGCATATCATATCACATACGAGCACATATAAGCAATGATGCAACCCAAACCCACCTAGATATCCATCCTCTACACATCACCCGTACCTACCAATCACACCGTGGGGATTACTAAATCGACCCTCCATCCGCTACACACCATCAAAGGCAGTCACTGCAGTCAACTGCACATCGCCCTTATAATTGTGGCATAGCCACCAGATAATGTGACAGAGTCACCAGATTCATAATATGTGACATAGTCACCAAATAATGTGGTAAAAACCACCAGATCACTTTCCCTTTAACATAATCACCCATATGCCCATGCAACATACAAAACATGCTATTTATCATGCAATTTACCTTACCCCCAAAATCAAACGGAATGCCACATATTTTCACATCAATGTTATTAAACATTATTTACGAGTGTTAAGGGGTAACGTACCTGAATACACTGTACCATTAAATGGTACCCTTAGCCATGTTTGTTTGTAACTTCACTAACACATGATTAACATAATTATGATTAAACTATTGGGAACTCAGTGTAGGGTTACACACCTGATTTCTAACATGATTACCAAATCCCGAAAATCCCGATCTAATGCACTAGATCCCTTTTTCCTACATTCGGCCAACACTAAGCATTTTAGCAAAGAGCCATTCGGCTACACAGTAAATCTCGAAGGGTTAACGCGACCAAAATCCTTACCTTGCTGCTGATTTGGTTACCATACAAATCCCAAAACTACGTGATAAGCCTTCCTTGAAATTGGCTAAGCACTAGTATATTCAAATGGTTTGCTTTCGGCCTTTTAGATAATTAAGAGATGAATTGAATCAAGACGAAACCTTACCTAACTTATCGACTATTGACAAGGAAAGGAAACTATTGACAAGAGAAAAGATGCTCTCGATCTCCCGATCTATCGCTTAAAATCCGAAAATCTTAAAAGAAAATCGATTGCATGGTTGATTAAAAGTCAAGACAAATGCCAAAATTCGGCTTTTGTTCTACACATGTCGACAGAGAGGAAATAAGGAAGAATGGTGGAGATTCAGACTTACCTATCCCCAAACCGATTTGAAAAGAGATCAAGGGAGATCTCTGCTTGGTTGCCATTTGGCCAAAAACTGAAAAGGGATGAGGTTGAAAGATTTCGGCAATGGCTTTAGGAAAACAATGGAGGTTCGGCCGATAGTGAAAGGGGGGAATAGGAGAAGGATGAATGGTATTCGGCTTTTGATGATTGTGAGAAGAAGAAAAGGAATGATATGGAGGCTCAGTTATGATTTGGCTAAAGTGAGAAAGAAGAAGAAAGAATTGAGAGAAAGAAAAGAATAAAGAAAGTGATGGTGACACAAATTCAGCTTAGGGGATTTTGGCTACTAGGTGACCGAATTTGTCATCCTAGAAGTCCCTTGGCCGGCCAACTCTCCTTCTCTCCACTCAATCCCCCTTTTCACTCTACCTTAGCCGAATCTCTAAGCTGTCAGACCCAATCTATACCTCCTCCATCAGAGTCCTTGTGCCGTCTACCACTGCCCTTCCTTGCTGAAAAATAAAACTCCAAAACACTTCCCTTGCTGCTCGAACCTAGGCACTTCTCACTCCCTGTGGTGTCACCTTATAAAGCCCTTAGCGGCGCCTCCTTACCACCTTACCACTGGGTTATTTGTGTCCTAAACCACACAATAATCTTCTTAAGGTCTAGCTCCCTTAGTTCCCCTTTTTGGGCTTAAAAATCCAATAACTTCTAAGGCTCCTACCTACATCCCATGATTCTTGAAGCCCCCAAATCACATTCAAATCATCATACTCAAGCATGCAATTACATACATTAAGTAAAAATGCATAACCCATAAATCTCGGATATTACACTAAAACCCATATCATGAACTGGGCTCACCATGAAGGTGCAAGACCTAGTTCGTAGTTACCTACTTGTCAGAAAAACATATAAATTTTTAAATCAGATTGACATGTACTTGTTAAATATCATACTTTCTAAACTTGGCTTGTATTCGTAAGAAAACATAAAACATAGTCATGTATTTGACATGGCCTTGTGCTTATTCTTGTTCTTAAACATATAACATGTTCTTACACTTGACATATCTTACTGTTGGATATGAGGATCTTCTTATATCGCCTCACTTGTGCCTTAGAGAGTCCTTAATATACCCCATAAGTGTAGTTAAAGTCAAACACTCTTCTGTACACCAACATGTCCTTTGAATGGAGCATAGCTTGAAATTCCCTTATCTCTCCACATGTCGCAGGGCCTCAATGCCCAAATCACAAAACTTATAGGTGAGTAGTCACAATCTTTTAGCATGCCAATATATCCAACATCGGGCTTACACAAGCTCTGATAGGATACTTATCATATAGAGCTTGCATAGAAGCTCACAAAATATGGTTTGTAAAATCTTGCTTTTAAAACATATCTAAAAACATTTAAAATATAAGCTTGCATAAGAGCATACGTAAAACATATCTTTAAAAACATAATGACATATTTTGAAAAAAAGGAGATTACAGAAAGGCTTACTCTTGGAACTTAGTTTTAAAAACTCTAAGCTCTTGAAAACATAATGGTTCACACACAAGTGCCGATCCCTGAACACTCACCGATTAGCTGAGAATTTAAACAAGTTTTGTTTTTCCTTTGTCCTTGCTGGTAGATGGTTTGGCTGGTTTGCAACATACATAAACATAAATTACTTAAAAAAATACAAAATTCAAACATACGAGTAAACCTAGTCCCTGGATAATTAACCCTAGTAGAACAGAGGCTTACCTTGGTTCCTCAGAACTTCGGTTCAAAACAGAGCCCTGAAAAAAAAAACTAATGGATGAGAGAACTCTTTATGAGAAAGGCTTAATTTCTAAGCACCATGTATTTCAGTATTTTTAGTATACCCTACTTGACTTAGGAAAAGGTTACGTGCATGGATAGTGTCCTAATTGGAAAATAACTCATCTTCCTAACTCAAGTGTAATTCAACATACTGGTGAACCGTAGTTTGCCAAACCACTTGATGAACCCCATCTCGCAAAACCAACTAGCGAACCCTAGCTCACCAAACTTGCTGACGAACTCTATTGAAAGTATTCTAACGAACACTAGTTCATTGCACTATTGGCGAAACCCCTGCTTACGAACTCACAACTTCCAATCCCTATCTCAAGATGTTATAGTTAACTCTTTAATCGAGCTATGAATTCCATTGTTGCTAGTAAAGTCATGCCGTACACAAGTCATGTACCCCTACTATTAGCTATCTGTAACAGTTTGATTTTGAGCCTAGTCGAAACAGTGATTTTGGGACCATAAATTTGACGTAGTAAAATTTATTTTTATTATATTTTTATGGTCTACAATTTTACGAAATGGCTTCGTGAAAATTTTGTTCGAAAATTTTGATTTTTGGGCACTCAATTTAGTAAAAAGGATTAAATTGTAAAAAGTGCAAAATATGTGTTCTAGAAGCTAGAGATGTTTAATTGCTATGAAATTTTAAACTGGAGGTCCTTAAATGGTAACTAGACCATTATATTTAGTATGGACAAAAAAGGACATGGATAGGTGAAATTTTGAAGTTAGGCTTTAAGGGCATTTTGGTCATTTGGTAAATAAAGACAAAATAAAACAAATAAAAGTGTCCATCTTCTTCAATTTAGTCCCTTGCACTGAAAATTAAAGAGAAGCCATAACAAAGGTTTTGGCCAAGCTTTCAAGCTCAATTGTAAGTCTGTCTTTGTCCCGTTTTTAATTATTTTTACGTTTTTATGAATGTTGTAACTTGATTTAGCTATTTCAAGGACTAATTTGAAGAGATGTCAATGTCTAAAATTTTACCCATGTTAGATATTTGTGTATCTTAATGTTTAATGGTAGATTATGTAAGTTTAATGTTGAATAAACAACTTCAACTAAGTGATTTTTAATGAAAATGCCTAAAAAGGACTTATTTCTAAAAGTTGTAAAATGTGTGTAAAAATGTGAATAAATAAAAAATATGGGCTGTTATGAGCATGAAATAGTTTCGGCTAGGCTTGGGTTTGATGAAATTGAATGAAAATCATTTTACAAGATTAGGGACTAAAATGTAAAAAGTTGAAAAGTTAGGGGCAAAAATGTAATTTTTCCATAATGTGATTTTTGGGCTGAATTGAATAGTGTTAGTATTAAATTATTTAAATTTGCTATTATAGATCAAGAAAAATGATGTTCGGACCTAGATCGGGGGAAAATAAAGTGTTTGACGATTAGGTCCATTTTACTATTTTTGTACCGAGGTAAGTTCGTATGTTAATAATGCAACGTTATAATTGTATTTATAATGTTTTGATGATGCATAAATTGTATGATTAACTCTATGGATGTAATTGACGAAGTTTCGACAAGCAAGAAAACCCTGGTTGAACCTTAGGAATAGATTAGGATACAAGTGACATGTCACTAGGAACCCATGTGATTATGTGATTATGTGACACGGGTGCTGGTCATGTACGTCCTACCGATGGCTGGGTATACTGGCATATGTTGTAGATACCTAACAGCTTGTGTGAGCAAAGACTAGTGTAGCTACGTCTCAACTGACAGCTTGTGTGAGTAGACTCACGGATAGCTTGAGAGCGAGCCTATGTGTGTTATGATATTGGTGGTAGCTTTGGCTACATATGTGGCACTTATGTGCAAAGTTTTTTGTGTATCTGATAGTATTCCAAGTGGTTTAATGGGTATGTCAAAGATGAGAAAGTATGTGATTATGTTACGAGTTGGTACAGGTATGTATGAAAAACTCAAATGAAAAAGATTTGGTATATGATGAACTATTGGTAAGATTGTGATTGAGTAAGTTATGCTAATGAAGTTTTAATGGCATTTATGATATATGTTATGTTATTCATATGTCACATGTATAATTAAAGTTGTTTATCATTTGCATATGAACTTACTAAGCTATATAGCTTACCCCATTTTTCTTTCCTTGTCTTGTCACCAAGCTAGCTTGGGATCGAGAGATCGTTGGAGATCCATTCACACTATCAATCATTATTTTGGGTACCATTGAAATGTCAATATTTTGAGTTATGGCATGTATAGGGATTTGGTTATTTTGTTATATATGGCATTGGTAATGTGGCCAAATGCATTGGCTTATAATGGTTAATGATTTCATTTTGTCTATGGCCATGAATGATGGCTTATGTTGGTAGAAGGACATTTATATGTCGATGCCATTTATGAATGTGGAACTTGTATGATTTGTGTTGATAAATTATGATGTTAAAGCATGTTAGATGTTAGCATGTGGATGGGATTTTAATACCTTGGTTGTGATTGTTTTGGTTGCTTGTATATGTTTGAATTGGTATTATATGATGTTGTGTAGGTATGTGCATGGAAGAATGGAAAAAGGCTTGGTAAATAGCCTTATTTTGTCCACACGGGTAGACACACGGGTGTGTGTCTAGGCTATGTGCGACACACGGCTTGCCCCATGGGCTTGTGTATTGACCGTGTGTCCCCTACACCTTAATTTTGAAAAATATAATGTCCAGAATATAGCACACGGGCAGAGATATAGGCGTGTGTCTCAGTCGTGTGTGCTACATGGCCTAGAACACGGGCGTGTGTCTTGGCCATGTGAAACCTGGACTTAATTCGAATTAAATTAATTAACCACATAGCCTAGCACACGGGCGTGTGGCACAAGTCAGAGAGCACCCTAAATTGGACACGGTCTAAAGCACAGGTGTGTCCCAGGGTTACACAGGCGTGTCCCAGGGTTACACGAGCGTGTCCTAGGGTGACACGGGCATGTCCCTTGGACCACACGGGCGTGTGAGCCCTACAGTTAGCAAAAATTTTCTATGTTTTGTAAAAAATTCCTGAGTTCTTGGTTTAGTCCCGACCACTTCCAATGCATGTTTTGGGCCTCGTAGGCTCGTATTAGGGAATTTATGATTGAATATGGATGGTTTTACGGAATCATGTGAATGCTTGTGTTGTAAGTCTGGTAATACCTCGTACTCTATTCCAACATTGCGTACAGGTAAGGGGTGTTACACTATCAGCTTGATCATCTTTAGAGTATAATCCACCACTTATATCAAAGCACATGAGTTACATAAGCATGGTCAATAACTAACTCATGTTTTAGGTAAGTCACACCATGAACGTCAGAAGGAAATCGATTCACAAATGGATTTAGAATTAATTCAGCTTGGGCCCAGTCCAATGTATCATTCTTCCATTAAGTACATCTATGTCTTTGCCCATGGATTCAACTACTTCGATAGTCAAGACTAGCCATCTCCATAATTGGAACTGTAAACGACATAATAATCCTTTTTCATCTTGTGCAAAGGTGGCCGCTTTGTATGATTTGGGGATGTTGCACAGTCGATTCGTTGGCTTACTACGTCAGTGGTTTTCAATCCCAAGAGACAAAATGGCGTGGCATTCGCCATTGAGAAGTGATGATCTAGTGTAAGACGGTCCCACAAAAGTGACGCTTGGCTAGAGTCAAGTTCCTCTAAATTGTAAGTTTAAAATCTAAGTGGAGCTGGTGGTCTTAGGCGTCCTCTTCCACTATAACTGGCTTATTCTATTTGAGAAGGATCCCCTAAAAGCCGATGATTAAACCCACGGCAGATCGAGACAACTAGAGGCTGAAATTTCTCCATAAAAACTCTTTTTCTCAACTTTGTTTATCTTTACAATTTTAATTTTAATTTTAATTTTCGCAATTTCAATTTAATCAAACTTTTAATTCTATTTTTTATTTTTTTCCAGGTACGCAGGTTTTCTTGGGCACGAATCTATCCGGGATCTCGAGGAACAAGTGTAAGAGTATGCCCAAAGATCAATCATGAGATGGTTGTAATAACATACTTGATTTACCATGTTTATTAATATAAAGCGTTGTCATTATTATTTCAGTTTTTCCTTCTGTGTGTACAAATAAACTGTTTTATAATACTGTCTTGAGAATAATATGATTATTCTTAAAATATCCTTAGTTAAGTATTATTGTTGACTAGGACAACAATAATGCATTAAGACTAACATGTAGTTGATTGATGATAAAGAGTTGTCATTGATATGGAGTGTCAAAATCAATGCATGAATATGTGTGTTAGAGAACAACATATTGGACTGACCCGCTATGAGTATGCTTCTTAGATTATTATGTAATTGTCACAACATTACTCATAGTGATTAATATGTATATGATCCTTAGACTTGAGATAATCATTATCCCAACATCGTGAGTCGTATATTTTGATACAATCAAACATACACCGTAACTGGTTGTTCTATAAAGGCTGATGTTGGATATACCACAATCTATGTAGAGGGATATTGTTGATCAATATAGGATAAGTCCTCCCACATAATGGGAGTAATATCTTAGGCCACTTGATTGAGTGAGACTAGAAATGCATGGCCATGCTCAAATAAGTTGACATGAGATGTCATACTAATTTGTATATCATAGACTACTCAAGATATCAAGAAACATGGGATGGACTATAGGTGTATCTATTCCGGAGATAAAGGAATTAAGGATTAATCCATGAAAAGTTAATCACAAAAACTTGTGTCGAATCATGACTTCTTGTAACTTAGGTAGCAATGATGCATTGCTAGATGCCACTCATTGTTTGTGACATTAAAATCGTTCTAGTATTACTACTAACATTACAAGAACCTATAGGGTCACATCTTATGGTTGAAATGAACGGAATGAAACATAGTTGGTATTGTGTTTGATTGTCACATGAATTAAATCAATTAAAGAATTAATTTAATTGGGCAATCAAATATTGAATATATTATATGTACAAGGATGTTGTACACATAATGAGAATTAATATATAAATTTGGTTCATATATAAATTTAAATAAATATAGTTTACCGAAATCCATGTTATAATTAATGTAATTATAACTTTTTGGGTATAATTAATATAATTATAATTTTCGGTTAAAACATTATTATATTTATGTAATTTTATAATTCATAAATGAAATACCGATTATAAAAGGTAATAAGTGAAGAGAAACCCTAAGATTTTGCTTAGAAAAGTCTAGCAGCCGTCAAGCAAATAAAAACTCTCTGAAAACAATTTTTGGAGATTTCTGCCGTTCATAGTCAAACCGGGTGGATTACGTAGAGGCGACATCGTAAAGGTTGCGGCTTGGTTCGATAGTAGATTAGAACTCTTGTTGCCGAGGCGTCGTTGTCTACTCAGATTGAAATTTTGGTAATTTTGAAACCTTTATTTCACCCCGATTCGTTCCTCACACATGGATTCATGGTTTGGATCACCGAGATGCTGCGCCATGGGGGTGCCGGCGTTCCAACAACAAGAACTTATGCAAATCTAGTCCCTAAGGATTTGACCCTACTTCGCTTATACTATTCTTTTCATTATTTTATAGGGATAGCATATTTTTGGTGCTCTCAACGACATATCAAATTTTGACACCGTTGCCAGAGACTGGCAACGTACTAATTTTGTTTCTTTCTTTCTTATGACCAAATCTGCTCCAAGAATTCTTACATTTAGAGAAGATTGCGAGAGCCAATCGCAAGGAAACAAAGTTACAGAAAAAAGAGTCAAGGGCGATTGAGACTCAGAGTAACCCACCTCTAGAAATTGAAGTCGACGATGAAGTTGAGTCTAGGGTTAACTACAACCCTACTCAAACATTTGAAAGCAAAAAAGTAGAAGCCGATTAACTAGAAGAAGTTCTTAATGCTAGGGTTAATGAAAACCCGAATCTAGCACATCAACCTATGGCTCAAATGATTCGGCAACTGGCCAAAGCTCCTGCAGAACAACTGCCATTGTGCATTACGTATCCTACTATGGATACTGATTTTGAACTGAAGTCAAGTTTAATCCAGTTACTACCAACTTTTCATGGGTTGCAAAACCAAAATACCCACAAACATCTAAAAGAGTTTCATATGGTTTGTCTTAGCATGAAACCTCAGGGGGTAACTGAGGACCAAATCAAATTGCGTGCTTTCCCATTTTCCTTAGCAGATTCTGCTAGGGAATGGTTATTTTATTTACCTCTTGGATCTATTACAACTTGGGCTAATCTTTCTCGTTTGTTATCAATAGGTTTTTTTCCAACATCACCTACAGTTGAGTTAAGAAGGGAGATAGTTGGGATAAGGAAAGAATAAGTAGAGTCTCTTTAAGACTATTGGGAGCGATTTAAGAAGTTGTGTGCAAGTTGCCCACAACATGGTATAACAGAACAATCTCTACTCCAATTCTTTTATGAAGTCTTGAAACCCATAGAGTTGAATATGGTAGACACTGCTAGTAGAGGAGCATTGGTCAACATGACTCCCCAACAAGCAAGGAACTTGATATCCACGATGGCTGCAAATACTCAGCAGTTCTGATCTAATCCTAAACCCACTAGAAGGGTTCACGGCTAAGCATTTTAGCTTTAGAGGATAAAGATGATCGACTTCCTAATATATTGAATTCTCTTTTTGCAGTAAAAATAGGACCAACTTTGATCGTATGTAAATTTGTGCAACACCGAACATACAACTGATGCATGCCTTAGTTTTTGTGACGATACTAGGGCCCATTTAGACGCTATGGGAAACTTTCTGGATCGCCCCAAAGGCGATATGACCCCTATGCAAATACATATAACCTAGGATGGAAAGACCATCCTAACATGAGTTATGAGGCAAACCTGTAGTACAACCAGCCATACCAAAACCAGTTTCCACAACAGTCGCGAGATTCAGGTACCTCTCTAGAAACCATGGTAAATAAATTAGCAGCTAATATGGTTAATTTTCAATAAAAAATCGAGGCGTCTATAAGAGAATTAACCATATCAATTGAGAAAACGAACTCACAAGGGAAGTTGTCGTCACAAGCAGATCCTAATCCAAGACTTATAAGTGAGTAGTCACAATCCTTATCTCTCCACATGTCGCAGGGCCTCAATGCCCAAATCACAAAACTTATAGGTGAGTAGTCACAATCCTTTAGCATGCCAATATATCCAACATCGGGCTTACACGAGCTCGCATAGGATACTTATCACATAGAGCTTGCATAGAAGCTCACAAAATATGGTTTGTAAAATCTTGCTTTTAAAACATATCTAAAAACATTTAAAATATAAGCTTGCATAAGAGCATACGTAAAACATATCTTTAAAAACATAATGACATATTTTGAAAAAAAGGAGATTACAGAAAGGCTTACTCTTGGAACTTAGTTTTAAAAACTCTAAGCTCTTGAAAACACAATGGTTCACACACAAGTGTCGATCCCTGAACACTCACCGATTAGCTGAGAATTTAAACAAGTTTTGTTTTTCCTTTGTCCTTGCTGAAAGATGGTTTGGCTGGTTTGCAATTAACCCTAGTAGAACAGAGGCTTACCTTGGTTCCTCAGAACTTCGGTTCAAAACAGAGACCTGAAAAAAAAACTAATAGATGAGAGAACTCTCTATGAGAAAGGCTTAATTTCTAAGCACCATGTATTTCAGTATTTTTAGTATACCCTACTTGACTTAGGAAAAGGTTACGTGCATGGATAGTGTCCTAATTGGAAAATAACTCAACTTCCTAATTCAAGTATAATTCAACATACTGGTGAACCGTAGTTTGCCAAACCACTTGATGAACCCCATCTCGCAAAACCAACTAGCGAACCCTAGCTCACCGAACTTGCTGGCGAACTCTATTGAAAGTACTCTAACGAACACTAGTTCATTGTAGTATTGGCGAAACCCCTGCTTACGAACTCACAACTTCCAATCCCTATCTCAAGATGTTATAGTTAACTCTTTAATCGAGCTATGAATTCCATTGTTGCTAGTAAAGTCATGCCGTACACAAGTCATGTACCCCTACTATTAGCTATCTGTAACAGTTCGATTTTGAGCCTAGTCGAAACAATGATTTTGGGACCACAAATTTGACGTAGTAAAATTTATTTTTATTATATTTTTATGGTCTACAATTTTACGAAATGGCTTCGTGAAAATTTTGTTCGAAAATTTTGATGTTTGGGCACTCAATTTAGTAAAAAGGATTAAATTGTAAAAAGTGCAAAATATGTGTTCTAGAAGCTAGAGGTGTTTAATTGCTATGAAATTTTAAACTGGAGGTCCTTAAATGGTAACTAGACCATTATATTTAGTATGGACAAAAATGGACATGGTTAGGTGAAATTTTGAAGTTAGGCTTTAAGGGCATTTTGGTCATTTGGTAAATAAAGACAAAATAAAACAAATAAAAGTGTCCATCTTCTTCAATTTAGTCCCTTGCGCTGAAAATTGAAGAGAAGCCATAACAAGGGTTTTGGCCAAGCTTTCAAGCTCAATTGTAAGTCTGTCTTTGTCCCGTTTTTAATTATTTTTACGTTTTTATGAATGTTGTAACTTGATTTAGCTATTTCAAGGACTAATTTGAAGAGATGTCAATGTCTAAAATTTTACCCATGTTAGATATTTGTGTATCTTAATGTTTAATGGTAGATTATGCAAGTTTAATGTTGGATAAACAACTTTTACTAAGTGATTTTTAATGAAAATGCCTAAAAAGGACTTATTTGTAAAAGTTGTAAAATGTGTGTAAAAATGTGAATAAATGAAAAATATGGGCTGTTATGAGCATGAAATAGTTTCAGCTAGGCTTGGGTTTGATGAAATTGAATGAAAATCATTTTACGAGCTTAGGGACTAAAATGTAAAAAGTTGAAAAGTTAGGGTCAAAAATGTAATTTTTCCATAATGTGATTTTCAGGCTGAATTGAATAGTGTTAGTATTAAATTATTTAAATTTGCTATTATAGATCAAGAAAAATGATGTTCGGACCTAGATCGGGGGAAAATAAAGTGTTTGACGATTGGGTCCATTTTTACTATTTTTGTACCGAGGTAAGTTCGTATGTTAATAATGCAATGTTATAATTGTATTTATAATGTTTTGATGATGCATAAATTGTATGATTAACTCTATGAATGTAATTGACGAAGATTTGACAAGCAAGAAAACCCTGGTTGAACCTTAGGAATAGATTAGGATACAAGTGACATGTCACTAGGAACCCATGTGATTATGTGATTATGTGACACAGGTGCTGGTCATGTACGTCCTACCGGTGGCTGGGTATACTGGCATATGTTGTAGATACCTAACAGCTTGTGTGAGCAGCACCGTGTAGCTACGTCTCAACTGACAGCTTGTGTGAGTAGACTCACGGATAGCTTGAGAGCGAGCCTATGTGTGTTATGATATTGGTGGTAGCTTTGGCTACATATGTGGCACTTATGTGCAAAGTTTTTTGTGTATCTGATAGTATTCCAAGTGGTTTAATGGGTATGTCAAAGATGAGAAAGTATGTGATTATGTTACGAGTTGGTACAGGTATGTATGAAAAACTCAAATGAAAAAGATTCGGTATATGATGAACTATTGGTAGGATTGTGATTGAGTAAGTTATGCTAATGAAGTTTTAATGGCATTTATGATATATGTTATGTTATTCATATGTCACATGTATAATTAAAGTTGTTTATCATTTGCATATGAACTTACTAAGCTATATAGCTTACCCCATTTTTCTTTCCCTTGTCTTGTCACCAAGCTAGCTCGGGATCAGAGATCGTCGGAGATCCATTCACACTATCAATCATTATTTTGGGTACCATTGAAATGTCAATATTTTGAGTTATGGCATGTATAGGGATTTGGTTATTTTGTTATATATGGCATTGGTAATGTGGCCAAATGCATTGGCTTATAATGGTTAATGATTTCATTTTGTCTATGGCCATGAATGATGGCTTATGTTGGTAGAAGGACATTTATATGTCGATACCATTCATGAATGTGGAACTTGTATGATTTATGTTGATAAATTATGATGTTAAAGCATGTTAGATGTTAGCATGTGGATGGGATTTTAATACCTTGGTTGTGATTGTTTTGGTTGCTTGTATATGTTTGAATTGGTATTATATGATGTTGTGTAGGTATGTGCATGGAAGAATGGAAAAAGGCTTGGTAAATAGCCTTATTTTGTCCACACGGGTAGACACACGGTGTGTGTCTAGGCTATGTGCGACACACGGCTTGCCCATGGGCTTGTGTATTGATGTGTGTCCCTGCACCTTAATTTTGAAAATATAATGTCAGAATATAGCACACCAGGCGGAGACATAGGCGTGTGTCTCGGTCAGTGTGCTACATGGCCTAGAACACGTGTGTCTTGGCCATGTGAAACCCGCACTTAATTCAATTAAATTAATTAACCACACAGCCTAGCACACGGGCGTGTGGCACAAGTCAGAGAGCACCCTAAATTTAACACGGTCTAAAGCACAGGTGTGTCCCAGGGTTACACAAGCGTGTCCCAGGGTTACACGAGCGTGTCCCAGGGTGACACGTGCATGTCCCTTGGACCACACGGGCGTGTGAGCCCTACAGTTAGCAAAAATTTTCTATGTTTTGTAAAAAATTCCTGTGTTCTTGGTTTAGTCCCTGACCACTTCCAATGCATGTTTTGGGCCTCGTAGGCTCGTATTAGGGAATTTATGTATGAATATGGATGGTTTTACAGAATCATGTGAATGCTTGTGTTGTAAGTCTCGTAATACCTCGTACTCTATTCCAACATTGCGTACAGGTAAGGGGTGTTACACTATCAGCTTGATCATCTTTAGAGCATAATCTACCACTTATATCAAAGCACATGAGTTACATAAGCATGGTCAATAACTAACTCATGTTTTAGGTAAGTCACACCATGAATGTCAAAAGTAAATCAATTCACAAATGGATTTAGAATTAATTCAGCTTGGGCCCAGTCCAATGTATCATTCTTCCATTAAGTACATCTATGTCTTTACCCATGGATTCAACTACTTCGATAGTCAAGACTAGCCATCTCCATAATTGGAACTGTAAACGACATAATAATTCTTTTTCATCTTGTGCAAAGGTGGCCGCTTTGTATGATTTGGGGATGTTGCACAGTCGATTCGTTGGCTTACTGCGTCAGTGGTTTTCGATCCCAAGAGACAAAATGGCGTGGCATTCGCCATTGTGAAGTGATGATCTAGTGTAAGACAGTCCCACAAAAGTGACGCTTGGCTAGAGTCAAGTTCCTCTAAATTGTAAGTTTAAAATCTAAGTGGAGCTGGTGGTCTTAGGCGTCCTCTTCCACTATAACTGGCTTATTCTATTCGAGAAGGATCCCCTAAAAGCCGATGATTAAACCCACGGCGGATCGAGACAACTAGAGGCTGAAATTTCTCCATAAAAACTCTTTTTCTCCACTTTGTTTATCTTTACAATTTTAATTTTAATTTTAATTTTCGCAATTTCAATTTAATCAAACTTTTAATTCTATTTTTTATTTTTTTCCAGGTACGCAGGTTTTCTTGGGCACGAATCTATCCGGGATCTCGAGGAACAAGTGTAAGAGTATGCCCAAAGATCAATCATGAGATGGTTGTAATAACATACTTGATTTACCATGTTTATTAATATAAAGCGTTGTCATTATTATTTCAGTTTTTCCTTTTGTGTGTACAAATAAACTGTTTTATAATACTGTCTTGAGAATAATATGATTATTCTTAAAATATCCTTAGTTAAGTATTATTGTTGACTAGGACAACAATAATGCATTAAGACTAACATGTAGTTGATTGATGATAAAGAGTTGTCATTGATATGGAGTGTCAAAATCAATGCATGAATATTTGTGTTAGAGAACAACATATTGGATTGACCCGCTATGAGTATGTTTCTTGGATTATTATGTAATTGTCACAACATTACTCATAGTGATTAATATGTATATGATCCTTAGACTTGAGATAATAATTATCCCAACATCGTGAGTCGTATATTTTGATACAATCAAACGTACACCGTAACTGGTTGTTCTATAAAGGCTGATGTTGGATATACCACAATCTATGTAGAGGGATATTGTTGATCAATATAGGATAAGTCCCTCCCACATAATGGGAGTAATATCTTAGGCCACTTGATTGAGTGAGACTAGAAATGCATGGCCATGCTCAAATAAGTTGACATGAGATGTCATACTAATTTGTATATCATAGACTACTCAAGATATCAAGAAACATGGGATGGACTATACAGGTGTATCTATTCCAGAGATAAAGGAATTAAGGATTAATCCATGAAAAGTTAATCACAAAAACTTGTGTCGAATCATGACTTCTTGTAACTTAGGTAGCAATGATGCATTGCTAGATGCCACTCATTGTTTGTGACAATAAAATCGTTCTAGTATTACTACTAACGTTACAAGAACCTACAGGGTCACATCTTATGGTTGAAATGAACGGAATGAAACATAGTTGGTATTGTGTTTGATTGTCACATGAATTAAATCAATTAAAGAATTAATTTAATTGGGCAATCAAATATTGAATATATTATATGTACAAGGATGTTGTACACATAATGAGAATTAATATGTAAATTTGGTTCATATATAAATTTAAATAAATATAGTTTACCGAAATCCATGTTATAATTAATGTAATTATAACTTTTGGGTATAATTAATATAATTATAATTTTCGGTTAAAACATTATTATATTTATGTAATTTTATAATTCATAATTAAAATACCGATTATAAAAGGTAATAAGTGAAGAGAAACCCTAAGATTTTGCTTAGAAAAGTCTAGCAGCCGTCAAGCAAATATAAACTCTCTGAAAACAATTTTTGGAGATTTTTGCCGTTCATAGTCAAACCGGGTGGATTACGTAGAGGCCGACATCGTAAAGGTTGTGGCTTGGTTCGATAGTAGATTAGAACTCTTGTTGCCAAGGCATCGTTGTCTACTCAGATTGAAATTTTGGTAATTTTGAAACCTTTATTTCACCCCGATTCGTTCCTCACACATGGATTCATGGTTTGGATCACCGAGATTAATTTTATTTCGCTGCGCCATGGGGGTGCCGGTGTTCCAACAACAAGAACTTATGCAAATCTAGTCCCTAAGGATTTGACCCTACTTCCCTTATACTATTCTTTTCATTAATTTATAGGGATAGCATATTTTTGGTGCTCTCAACGACATAACAAATTTTGACACCGTTGCTAGGGACTGGTAACGTACTAATCTTGTTTCTTTCTTTCTTATGACCAAATCTGCTCCAAGAATTCTTACATTTAGAGAAGATTGCGAGAGCCAATCGCAAGGAAACGAAGTTACAGAAAAAAGAGTCAAGGGCGATTGAGACTCAGAGTAACCCACCTCTAAAAATTGAAGTCGACGATGAAGTTGAGTCTAGGGTTAACTACAACCCTACTCAAACACTTGAAAGCGAAAAAGTAGAAGCCGATTAACTAGAAGAAGTTCTTAATGCTAGGGTTAATGAAAACCCAAATCTAGCACATCAACCTATGGCTCAAATGATTCGGCAACTGGCCAAAGCTCCTGCAGAACAACTGCCATTGTGCATTACGTATCCTACTATGGATACTGATTTTGAACTGAAGTCAAGTTTAATCCAGTTACTACCAACTTTTCATGGGTTGCAAAATGAAAATCCCCACAAACATCTAAAAGAGTTTCATATGGTTTGTCTTAGCATGAAACCTCAGGGGGTAACTGAGGACCAAATCAAATTGCGTGCTTTCCCATTTTCCTTAGCAGATTCTGCTAGGGAATGGTTATTTTATTTACCTCTTGGATCTATTACAACTTGGGCTAATCTTTCTCGTTTGTTATCAATAGGTTTTTTTCCAACATCACCTACAGCTGAGTTAAGAAGGGAGATAGTTGGGATAAGGAAAGAATAAGTAGAGTCTCTTTAAGACTATTGGGAGCGATTTAAGAAGTTGTGTGCAAGTTGCCCACAACATGGTATAACAGTAACAATCTCTACTCCAATTCTTTTATGAAGTCTTGAAACCCATAGAGTTGAATATGGTGAACCTTTGCTAGTAGAGGAGCATTGGTCAACATGACTCCCAACAAGCAAGGAACTTGATATCCACGATGGTCGCAAATACTCAAGATTCGATCTAATCCTCGAACCCACTAGAAGGGTTCACGGCTAAGCATTTTAGCTTTAGAGGATAAAGATGATCGACTTCCTAATATATTGAATTCTCTTTTGTAGTAAAAATAGGACCAACTTTGATCATGAAATTTGTGCAACACCAACATACAACCGATGCATGCCTTAGTTTTTGTGACGATACTAGGGCCCATTTAGACGCTTATGGGAAACTTTTCGATCGCCCAAAGGCGATATGACCCTATGCAAATAAATATAACCTAGGATGGAAAGACCATCCTAACATGAGTTATGAGGCAAACACAGTAGTACAACCAGCCATACCAAAACCGGCTTCACAACAACAAGCGAGATTCGTGTACTTCTAGAAACCATGGTAAATAAATTAGCAGCTAATATGCTTAATTTTCAATAAAAAATCGAGGCGTCTATAAGAGAATTAACCATATCAATTGAGAAAATGAACTCACAAGGGAAGTTATCGTCACAAGCGGATCCTAATCCAAGACTTATAGGTGAGTAGTCACAATCCTTATCTCTCCACATGTCGCAGGGCCTCAATGCCCAAATCACAAAACTTATAGGTGAGTAGTCACAATCCTTTAGCATGCCAATATATCCAACATCGGGCTTACACGAGCTCGCATAGGATACTTATCATATAGAGCTTGCATAGAAGCTCACAAAATATGGTTTGTAAAATCTTGCTTTTAAAACATATCTAAAAGCATTTAAAATATAAGCTTGCATAAGAGCATACGTAAAACATATCTTTAAAAACATAATGACATATTTTGAAAAAAAAGGAGATTACGAAGGCTTACTCTTGGAACTTAGTTTTAAAAACTCTAAGCTCTTGAAAACACAATGGTTCGCACACAAGTGCCGATCCCTGAACACTCACCGATTAGCTGAGAATTTAAACAAGTTTTGTTTTTCCTTTGTCCTTGCTGGTAGATGGTTTGGCTGGTTTGCAACATACATAAACATAAATTACTCAACAAAATACAAAATTCAAACATACGAGTAAACCTAGTCCCTGGATAATTAACCCTAGTAGAACAGAGGCTTACCTTGGTTCCTCAAAACTTCGGTTCAAAACAGAGACCTGAAAAAAAAACTAATAGATTAGAGAACTCTCTATGAGAAAGGCTTATTTTCTAAGCACCATGTATTTCAGTATTTTTAGTATACCCTACTTGACTTAGGAAAAGGTTACGTGCATGGATAGTGTCCTAATTGGAAAATAACTCAACTTCCTTATTCAAGTGTAATTCAACATACTGGTGAACCGTAGTTTGCCAAACCACTTGATGAACCCCATCTCGCATAAAACCAACTAGCGAACCCTAGCTCACCGAACTTGTCGATTTAACTCTATTGAAAGTATTCTAACGAACACTAGTTCATTGTACTATTGGCGAAACCCCTTCATTTAACTCACAACTTCCAATCCCTATCTCAAGATGTTATAAATGGACTACTAATAGCTTAATCCTTACTGCCATCATTCGAGCCATGAATCATCAAAACTTAGGTGAGCTAGCAACAAAATCATTTTAGATCACAATATTACATCGCTACACTAATCGAAAGAACTATCATTAGAGCTATAGCTACAAAGAGTTAAAATGTTAATAATTCTAAAAATATGAATTTTAAAATATAACTTAAAAGCATTAAAACTAAATCTTAAAAATATATGAAAGATTTGAAAAAGCTTTCTGAACTAAAGTGTAAATCTACAGATTAACTATGGTACTATAATGAGCTATAAAATCATGGTTAAAATTACATTGTCAATCCGTAGTCTTTAATGTTTGATACTGAACTAATTAAACATAATTATAACAAATATTCAACATCTAGAACTTCACTTACTAAATTACGATAAGGTTCATTAAGGTACTTACTTGTAACAATATAAAATACTATATCAAACTTACTTAATTACGTGAATACATTTAACTAAATGTAAACTAGCTATGTCTGAATTTATTAAACCTATCCTTATTATTAACACTGATGGATATAAACTGACCTTGATAGAAACAGTACTTCCAACAATTAATTGAAACGAACCTTTTAATCATCTGATGAACTTAGAGCTTATAGCACAACCATAGTACATATTTCAAATTACTATTCATTACTCTAATGTACTTGAACATTGTGAACTGATTGACCTACCATTGATACGATTCAACATCTACATCCATAAATTCAAGATTTAGTAACTCTATTGAATTTCGGCTAAATTGACTAATATGCATATTGATATCAAAGGATCCGATGTGCAATTTATGTATAAGTTATTTGAATATTAAATCACATATTTACATTGTAGTATTAACATACGACTACTAATTATTCGTCATATAACTATTGTATGATATTGTTAGTAATGGTGTAATAAGTTATAACTATTTAATGAGCTTGTATTTATAATTTAAATGATAATGTTCTAAGCATGTGCTAAATTAGTAGACATTAAGTTTCTATGTATTATTAAGTAGTAAATTAATAAGCTATTTTGAGATATGTATGGTAAATTATGAAGTAGCTAGTTAACTTAAGAATCTTATTGTATTTGGAATATAAATGGTTTAAATAGTATAAATGTCTAATATTTTTAATTAATTGATTTGTAAGTAATTTAAGTTTTAGCTAAGATTTAGCTGTAATAAATTCAGTTATAAATTGATCAAATTTTAATGCAATTTTAGTATTGTATAATTTAATATTGAATTACATAATAATGTAATGACTTATTCTAAGCAATGAAGTTAATGAGAGAACCTTTTAAGTAGATAGTTTTAGTTGAAGTCATGTAATTTTGATATTGATGAATTAGACTAAATGTATAGACAATGAATGTAATGACAATTGGTGCAGATACTTTAAAGTGTAATATTAGGGCATTCTAAATGTTGTAGAAGTATATGTTTATAGTAAGTGGTTTCGTATGAATGTAGTTATATGAATTATTATGCTTTATATTTTGAAATTATGTAGATAAGTATGAATGATTTAAGTGTATATGGTCTATTTTGTACGAAAGTTCGATGGTATTTTGATATGTTGTTAATGATTATTTGTGTATGTATTAGAAATTATGAATTTAATATTGCTAATTATGATATTAAAATTGTATGAACAGAATTAGATAACATGTTGTGTTTCAAAGTGAAATTTTGTAGTAATGTATGGAGTTTTGAATGATTATGTTATAGAAAGTTAGATATATTGAATGTAAATTGCAGAAATGTTTGAATTATTCGTATAGATAGTTAATGGTATGTGTAAATTGAAATGTGATTAAATGTTAGTTGATGATACAATTGAGTTATAGACTATTGAATTGTGAGTTAATTTCGTTATGCATAGATATGAAGTATACATGTAATGGTATTGAACGTGCATGTTAGTATATGGGTATATGTATTTTACTAAGGATGTTGTTTGTGTCAATGTGATCGATGAGTAAAGTATTAATGATTTATATATATAGTATGTCAATTGTACAGTTAATGATGTATAGAATGCATTGCAATGATGGATAAGTAGATTTCATGCTTATGCTATGCAGTTTGACTCATTGTGATGATATTATGTATAATCGTCATATTCATATGTTGTATGTGCAAATTGATGATTGATTTGTTATTGTAGCATTGAATGTTAAGTGACCATGTAATGCTGTTTGATAGTTTGGATGATGTGATAGTTCAATGATAGTTATATTGATTATATGTTAGTTCATTGTATGTAGATGGTTAATGTGTTAATGCATATGTAATTTATCATTGTGTGATACTATGTAAGTTAATGGTTTATGATGAGATGTAGCTATGTGATGATATGATTATATATTGTATTATGTAATGTTGCATTATGTATGATGTATTGTATGATTTTCAGGTTAATGTATTAATGTAATAGTCATGTATATGGTCTGTATGGTTACGTGTATGTGATGTGAATTTGTATTGTCATAGCATTATCATGTGTTGGAATTGGAAATTGATAATGATTATTGGATGATTAGACACTTTTGTAGGATATGTTGGATGTGGCATCAATGTTTATTGCATGTTATTGTACATGCGATGAAATTAGGAATGTTGTCATGGATATGAAGTCTAAGCATTGTAATCACAGCAATTTCTTGCCGTACACTTTCTAGTTGTGATTACATTGAATGTTTGATGAATCGTGGTTCCTATTATTCGAATTTGAATTGTCGTTAGCATTGTGTCGAGATTATGAATGCTAGATATAGGTGTCATACTTGATCAGTATGATTAAGCACGTAATCTAGGCATGTTAATCAGTTAATTCGATTATCAATTGCTTGATTCAATGATGTGTTAGCCTATGTATGACATTTAATGCATATATGCATTGTATTAGGACTGCTGATTGTTATATGATGTAAGCCTGTTGACAAACTGAGCATTGCATGAAGTTTATATTATCAATAGGTTTTTTCCAACATCACCTACAATGAGTTAAGAAGGAGATAGTTGGGATAAGGAAAGAATAAGTAGAGTCTCTTTAAGACTATTGGGAGCGATTTAAGAAGTTGTGTGCAAGTTGCCCACAACATGGTATAACAAAACAATCTCTACTCCAATACTTTTATGAAGTCTTGAAACCCATAGAGTTGAATATGGTAGACACTGCTAGTAGAGGAGCAATGGTCAACATGACTCCCCAACAAGCAAGGAACTTGATATCCACGATGGCTGCAAATACTCAGCAGTTCTGAGCTAATCCTGAACCCACTAGAAGGGTTCACGGCTAAGCATTTTAGCTTTAGAGGATAAAGATGATCGACTTCCTAATATATTGAATTCTCTTTTTGCAGTAAAAATAGGACCAACCTGACTATGCGAAATTTGTGCAACACCTGAACATACAACTGATGCATGCCCTAGTTTTTGTGACGATACTAGGGCCCATTTAGACACTATGGGAAACTTTCTTGGATCGCCCCAAAGGCGATATGACCCCTATGCAAATACATATAACCTAGGATGGAAAGACCATCCTAACATGAGTTATGAGGCAAACCTGTAGTACAACCAGCCATACCAAAACCAGTTTCCACAACAGTCGTGAGATTCAGGTACCTCTCTAGAAATCGTGGTAAATAAATTAGCAGCTAATATGCTTAATTTTCAATAAAAAACTGAGGCGTCTATAAGAGAATTAACCATATCAATTGAGAAAATGAACTCACAAGGGAAGTTATCATCACAAGCGGATCCTAATCCAAGATAACATGCAAATGCAGTGATGTTGTGAAGTGGAAAAGTACTAGAACCAATTCTTGGTAGAAATCTTGGCTAAGATTTCGCCCAAGAAAAGCCTGAGAATGATGAACAGGCCCAAACGAAACCTTCATTTCCAGGATGATTGAACCAATGTCGAAAAGGTAAAGAGGACAAGGAGATCCTCGAAACATTCAAAAATGTCGAGATCAATATGCCACTATTGGATGCCATCAAAAAAATTCCACGATATGCCAAGTTCCTTAAAGAGCTCTACACCAACAAGCGAAAATTAACTGGTAATGAAAGGGTAAGCGTTGGTGAGAATGTATCCGTAGTGTTACAGCAGAAGATGCCAGCGAAATGAAAAGATAAGGGCATGTTTGCAATACCATGCAAAATAAGCCACTTGAGAATTAAAAAAGCTATGTGTGATTTAGGAGCTTTCATAAATGTAATGCCTTTTTCTATTTATGAATCACTTAACGTGGGTTTTGTATGAAAACATGTGTTATCATTCAGTTAGCAAACAGGTCTATTGTGTGTAATATCCTAGAAATTGGGGTTATACATTCTTATGATATCTATGTGTTGGGCTTGTTCGGCTTACTTTTTGGATGTATTTAGGGGTCTTGGGAAGGCTCGGGGTTAAGCAATAGCCTTAGTTAAATTTTGGTTTTAAGGCTTAAGAGGGGATGAGCTTGTAGAGGTAGGCCTTATATATATTTGTGTGTGTTTGATGACACAAAAATTAGTTGTGGTGTGGTGGTAAGTGACGCCTAGGAAGCAATGGGGGATGATGCCCATGGGAGCATGGAGGAGAAGAGAGCAGGTTCGAATCTCACAGCTTGCATTTTTGGGGGTTTCATTTTGCTAAGGATGGAAAAAAGGTGGATTCGGCCAGGACTCTGCATGTTAGTTGTGGAATGGGTCAACATATTTGAAATGGAAGGAGGAGAGGCGTTGGAGGAGCAAGAATCGAACAACACATTTGAAATGAGAAGTGGAGAGTGAAAGGTGGAAGAATTTGTGGGATGTGGAGAGAGGGAGAGAGGTTGGCCGAATGAGGGAAGTGTTGGGGGAAGTGCATGTGCGGTTTTAGTTTGGGTTAGGTAGGGTCGACTTTTCTTTTGGGTGCTTAGGCATTGGTGAGCAATTTCGGTCATTAGTGAAAGGAGGAGTGTCATTTTCTTGAACTGGTCATCTTGAGTGTAGTGTTAGCCAAATCTATTCTAGAAACTCTCTCTTTTTCTTTTGCATTTTCAAACATTTGCTTCATTTTCTCTTCTACCAAAACCGAAACACCTTTTAGCTTCATTCTTCTCTTTCTTGTTTCTTTGGTGATAGTTGAATATCAGAGTGGTGATTTGTGTTTTCTTTATTTCTTTTTCTTCCATTTGTTATTTGTTTCCCTTCATAGCCGAACCTTGTCCTCTATCTTTGCTTCTCTTCTCTCTTTTTATTCATATATTGTGAAAGCTGAACCTCTTTTTGCGTGAATTGAAGGCACCCTTTCCATTATTTTGTGCCAGCAGCCAAATATAGCCTCTTCAATCGCCATACTCTTGTTCTTCGATAAGAAGCCTTATTTCTCTTTTATTTTCTATTCGTTCTTTTTCTCTTCTATTTTTGGTTTAGTTAAATCAAAGGTTCTGATGCGCTTCTTTGGGCATTAGCCAATTGTAGAGGGGCTTGCTCTCATCTTCTCTTCTTCATTTAGCTTACGTCTGGGGAAGTCTCTGGTAAGTATAGATGTTGGCCGAATGGGTAGTAAGGGGGTCTTTCTTGTTTGGTTTGGCTGAAAGGTCGTTTCTTTTGTTATGTCTTGGGGAATCGGTTCTAACTAGATGCATTATAGGGACTCATTTGGTTTCATAAGCCAAGCCTTGTAGCATTCGATTTCCGTTGATCAAGGTAAGAAGCTTCTTTCGATTTGGGGCACCTATTCTCTCTTTCTTTTTCATTGATTTAACCTAGTTTCTTGATCAAAATCCTTTCATGGATACGAATGCCAGTCAAGTAAAGGAGCGGGTTAGACTCGTAGTCCCTGCTCATAGGTTCAAATGGCGTACAGTGTCAGACGTTCGGGATTTTCCATCGGGTTGTGGGCCAACTTCTAATCTAAATAGATAGATCTCAGTGGTTCGCGATAGTGAGGAAATACTGATCAAGAGTGCTCAATCCTCTACGTTATCAAGTGTGTAATTTCTCACCCCATCCTTCGTTTGATCATTATTTACTAACTATATGCGTTATTTAGAAGCTAAAACTTCGGTAGTGTCTATTGGGTTACCCTTGAGGGGTAAAATCGAGATACCAGGTTAGTGATTTTCTACTAGACCGCTTAAAAACTTTAACGTGGATTATATATATATATGCTTTGATGATATTGTGTATGTTATAAAATGTTGCATCCATTTCCACTATGATTGCATGTTGCATGGGATTGGGAAAATATTGATGATGTTAAGGGGCAGTGTATATTGGTGACTTTGTCACGCTATTTTGATGGCTCGGTGCCATATATGTATATCGGTGACTTGGTCACATTGATGCGATGACTAGGCCACATCATATCGGCTTTGAGCAGTATGGCTGTCAGCATGACTGCCAAAGAGGAGTGTAGCGGAATGAGGGCTGATTGTAGAAATCCCCACAAGTGTGCTGAGGTTGGATATATGGAGCAGAGTGTAGAGGATGGATCATTAGAATGGGTTGGGTTTGTTATATTAAATATTTGCTATGCTATAGTGCTTGAGTTTCGGCCGTTTGAATAATGGGGGCTTAGGCCCAGTTATGGTTTATGTGAGGTAATTGCACACTGAGTCATCATGACTCACCCCTTCTGCTTAAAATTTTATAGGTAATTCGTAGTTCTGTGGATTTGGGTTGGAGTGGACTTCGAGGTGGCCATGCACGGTTATTATTAAACTAAGCTTTACTTTTCTTTGGATTCTCTTTATTTTGGGGATTTTTGTTATGTAATTAGGCCATTAATAATTTGGGTTTATCTTTGGTTTAAACTTTAAACGATTTAGTTTATGATTTAATTGGTAAGATGATTTCCTAATAAAACGCAAAATGAAAGTTTTTCAACAACCCAACCAACGAATTTACAAACGATATTAAAAAAACAATCTCAAGTTAACTTAATACAACATCAAGTGTTTTTTTAAACGTCACCCAAAGGCATGATTTGGGCTAAGTATAATTTTTATAAAATGAACACTGAGGTTTCTGGTTAACTGTCGAACTTGAAGTTTTCAAAAGAGATATTCCAAAATTTTCAGACAAATGTGAAGTTTCTTAAAAATCTTCTTATGTGACATACCAAATCCGATCGTGGTGTTTGGGCTGGGTTTGGGGGTGTTACAATTGTGGTATCAAAGCCAAGTTGCAAAACTTAGCTATAGGTTTTGGGTTCAAAACATTTTCCAAAATAGGTCCGAAAGTGGTTTAGAAAATATATATATGTACATGTTTTTGAAAGTATGGCACCCGAGTCTCTAGCACCAAGTCCGTATGGTAAGTTTTTTGACTGAATTAGGTGATTTTCATGAAGTAATTATATTATGATATGAGTGCTAGAATTAAGAAACTCGACCTTAAAGATTGAAACCTTTAGGTATACGTATGTTCTGCGAAAAACTACTTTTAACTCTACTATCATAAGACTGCCTGATAATAAACAGTGAAAGAGGTGCTAATTCATAAAATTTGTAAATCATATTAAGACGATTGGATAGACATGAGTGCTAGAGGATGTGGACATGGTACACACGACCGTGGTAGAGGCCGGAGTGTTGAGACAGAGTTCTCAGAAGCAAGACACGAGCCTGAAGGTGAAGCGCCTAGCATCACCCATGGCAGTAGCGGGGTCTCAAGACCAAACTAGTGGAGATGATGCTTTGTCCCAAGCGATGTTGGGGGTTCTAGAGCGAGTTGCTGGGGCAAGCACTGGGACAGTATTTTGAAAGTCTATTCCTGAGCGACTTCGAGCAAATGGAGCTGAAATGTTTAGGGGCACTTCTGGTGTGGCCCCAAATGTAGCTGAATATTGGCTAGAGGCAGTTGAATGGATTATGGATGATCTAGACTGCACGATAGAGGAGAAACTGAAAGGAGCAGTGTCACTCCTTAGAGATGAAGCATATTAGTGGTTGCTCACAGTAAGAGAGGGTACTCCAGTGGATCGTATTGACTGGGATTTCTTTAAGACCGCATTTCAAGGGGAATATGTTGGGGCAAGCTATATGGATACTCAGAGGAAAGCATTCCTAATCTAGTGCAAGGGGTAAATCTATGGCTGAGTATGAAGCAGAATTTCTGCGCTTGAGCCGTTACACCTGAGGGATAGTTGCGACCGATTATGAGCGTTGTGTACGATTCGAAGATGGGCTGTGAGACGAGTTGAGAGTATTGATAGCTCCGCAGCGGGAGAGGGACTTTTCCGTTTTGGTTGAAAAAGCTAAAATAGCGGAAGAGGTAAAGTGGACTGAGAGGCAAAATAGGGATAAGGATAGGGGTAAAAATAAGAGGAGTTTTGGGTTGTCGGGATCAGCTGGGGGTTTTTAGAAGAGGCCTAGATTTGATGGGTCGGGTCGAGTTACGATGTCGATTGCTGTTGGTCAGTCTCGACAGTGTGCTCAGTGTGGGAAATCACATTCGAGGGAGTGTTGGGAAAGAGATTGAGAATGTTTTAAGTGTGGATCTAGGGATCATCTAATAAGGAATTGTCCGCACGAGTTAGCTAGGGCACGGTTGGTAAGCCAGGGTTATGTGCAGCTAGGAAGAGGTGGACAGTAGATGCCGAGAGGCCGTGGTCCGAACAAAGGGGAAATGAATTTGGTCGCGATCGTAGAGAGCAACCAAGCGGGTGTCAATAATGCGAGATGCAAGATGCCCTGAGTTTAGTCTATGTTTCGATGGCGAGAGGATGGCAATGCACCGGACATCATAACCGGTACATTTCTTATAGCTAATAAGCTATTTCTTGCTTTGATTGATATTGGATTGACCCATTCTTATGTTGCTTGTACTGTATCTGAGACTTTAAGTATAGAATTTGAAATTGCTACTAGAGAAATGACTGTGGTTAGCCATTTAGGACAATTTGTAGTAGTGAACAAGATCTTTAGGGAGGTGCCTTTAGAAATTCAAGAAGCAGTATTTTCGCAGACTTGATGGAATTACCATTCGGTGAGTTTGACCTTATCTTAGGCATGGATTGGCTGGTTAAACATCATCCTAATTTGGATTGCGACAAAGTGAATGGTTTTGAGAACTCTAAAGGATAAAGAGGTGGTTGTGATAGGGGAAAGAAGGAATTATTTGTTTAACGTGGTTTCTGCATTAAGGGCTGTTAAGATGGTTAAAAAAAGGTGCAAGGCATTTCTAGCTTTTATCAGTACTTTGAATACGAATGAGGTGACTATTAAGGAGGTTAGAATAGTAACAAAATTCATGGACGTCTTTTCTGAAGAGCTTCCGGGGTTGCCTCCAGATCGTGAGGTGGAATTTGGAATTGAACTACTTTCAGGTACAGCTCCGGTGTCCATCGCCCCATATAGGATGACGCCGAATGAGCTAGTAGAACTTAAAGCTCAGATCCAGGAGTTGTTGGATCATGGATTTAGCCGACCAAGTGTATCTCCGTGGAGAGCGCCGGTGTTGTTCATAAAGAAAAAGGACGGGTCAATGTGTATGTGTATTGACTATCGCCAGCTGAATAAGTTGACGATTAAGAACAAGTACCCGTTGCTGAGGATTGACGATTTGTTTGATCAGCTTAAAGGGGCTTCAGTATTCTTGAAGATAGACTTGAGGTCAGGTTATCATCAGCTTAAGGTCAAGGAGGCGAATATCCTAAGACAGCCTTTCGAAATTGTTATGGTCACTATGAGTTTTTAGTGATGTCATTCGGGTTGAAGAATGCACCAACTACGTTTATGGATATGATGAACCAGGTATTCCAACCCTATCTTAACCGGTTTGTTGTGGTGTTCATAGACGATATCTTGGTCTACTCAAGAACAGAAGAGGAGCATGATTCGCATCTTCGAGTTGTTCTGCAAGTATTAAGAGAGAAGCAACTGTATGCCAAATTCAGCAAGTGTAAGTTTTGGCTGAAGGAAGTGACCTTTTTGGGGCATGTGGTTTCTGCGGAGGAGATTAGGGTGGATCCCCAAAAAAATCGAAGCTGTTATGGATTGGAAGCCACCAAAGTTTGTAGAAAAAATTTTAATTTTTCTTAGGTTAGCCGGTTACTACAGAAGATTTGTGGAGGGATTTTCCTTGATTGCGGCACCCTTAACTAAGTTGTTGCGGAAAGGGGTACCACTTGTTTAGGCTGAAAAATAGCAAGAAAGCTTTGAGAAGCTGAAGAGGATCTTGACGGAGGCTCTAGTATTGATTCAGCCTGAGGCGGGGAAGGAGTTCATTGTTTATTGTGATGCTTCGCACACAGGTCTAGGGTGTGTGTTGATACAAGAAGGAAAGGTAGTTGCGTATGTGTCTCGGCAGTTAATACCGCATGAGATGATCTATCCTATGCATGATCTGGAGTTAGCTGCGGTAGTGTTTGCTCTGAAGATCTGGAGACACTACCTGCATGGGAAAAAGTCCATTATCTATACTGACCATAAGAATTTGAAATATCTCCTTACTCAGAAGGAGTTGAATTTGAGGCAGCAGAGGTGGATTGAGCTATTGAAGGATTAGGACTACTCGATCGAGTATCACCCGGGTAAAGCTAACGTAGTGGCGGATGCGCTAAGTCGGAAGGTGATATCAGATTTGAGGGCAATGTTTGCTCGTCTTAGCTTGTATGATGACGAAAGTTTGTTAGCTGAACTCCAAGTGAAGCCGACGTGGGTAAGCCAGATTAAAGAAAAGTAGTTATTGGATAATGTGTTGAGTGCTCGACTTCAGCAAGTACAGAATTGTGGGGTAGAGGATTATAGTTCTAATAGTGATGAGGTATTGTGTTTTTGTGAAAAGGTCTGCATGCCGAAAGATGTTGAGTTGAGGTAGATGATTCTTCGGGAGGTGCATAATGGCCCATACGCTATGCATCCTGGTGAGAGTAAGATGTATTGGGATCTGCGTGAATAGTTTTGGTGGCCTGGGTTGATGCGAGAAGTTACTGAGTTTGTGAGTAAGTGCTTAATGTGTTAGTAGGTGAAAGTGGAACATCAGATGCCTTTGGGGTTACTACAACCGATGAAGATTCCACTGTGGAAATGGGTGAGGGTAACGATGGACTTTGTTAGTAGATTACCTCTTACGCCTACTAAGAAAGATTCGATATGGGTGATTGTTGATCAGTTGACGAAGTCCGCCCATTTCATACTTATTCGTATCGATTATACATTACAGAGTTGGATAAGCTGTATGTGGCAGAGATTGTGAGGTTGCATGGGGTACCCGTGTCAATCATATCGGACAGAGACCCTAGGTTTACATCGTGATTTTAGAGGCACCGCATCGACCTTTGGGTACAAGACCGGATTTCAAAGACGGCGTTTCATCCTGATCGATGGTTAGTCTAAAAGGGTAATTCAGATCTTGGAAGACGTGTTAAAAGGCTGTGTTATCGACTTTAGGGGTAGTTGGGAGGATTTTCTACTGTTGGTAGAATTTGCATACAATAATAGTTACCAATCCAGTATTCAGATGGCACCCTATGAAGCACTTTATAGTCGTAAGTGTCGTACCCCTACCGCATGACACAGTTGGGTGAATGACGGTTGTTTGGTCCGGACTTAATCTCAGAGACAGAGGAGAAAGTTATGTTGATTTGGACACGATTGAAGGAAGCTTTCGATAGATAGAAACCATATACAGATCTTAAGCGTAAGGATATAGAGTTCTCAGTGGGTGATCGAGTCTTCCTGAAAGTCTCGCCTTGTAAAAAAATTTGAGATTTAGACAGAAGGGCAAGCTAAGTCCTGTGTTTAGCCTTATGGGTATTTGTGGGACCATTGGCCGCTTGATCGGATCTGAGTCAAATACATGATGTATTCCATGTCTCAATATTGAGGCACTATCCTTCTGATCCATCTCACATAGTACCAATGGAGGAGATTGAAGTGAGACTAGACCTATCCTTTGAGGAGGAACCAGTACAGATCTTAGATCGAGATGTTAAGGTTTTAAGGAGGAAACCAGTCCCATTGGTCAAAGTCTTATGGAGAAATCATGGTGCAGAGGAAGCCACGTGGGAGCCGAAAGAGGTGATGCAGCAGCAATACCCTCACCTCTTTTGATCAGGCAAATTTTGAGGCTAAAATTTTGTTAAGGGGGTAGGACTGTAATATCCTAGGAATTGGGGTTCTGTATTCTTATGATATCTATGTGTTGGGCTTGTTCGACTTGCTTTTTGGATGTGTTTGGGGGTCTTGGAAGGCTCGGGGTTAAGCTAGAGCCTAGTTAAAATTTGATTTTAAGGCTTAAGAGGGGATGAGCTTGTAGAGGTAGGCTTTATATATATTTGTGTGTGTTTGATGACACAAAAAATAGTTGTGGTGTGGTGGTAAGTGATGCCTAGAAAGCAAGGGGGATGATGCCTCAAGAGAGCATGGAGGAGAAGGGAGTAGGTTTGAATCTCACAGCTTGCATTTTTAAGGGTTTTATTTTGCTAAGGATGGAGAAGAGGAGGATTCGGCCAAGACTCTGCATGTTAGTTGTAGAATGGGTCAACATATTTGAAATGGAAGGAGGAGAGGTGTTGGAGGAGTAAGAATAGGTCAACACATTTGAAATGAGGAGTGGAGAGTTAAAGGTGGATGAATTTGTGGGATGTGGAGAGAAGGAGAGAGGTTGGCCGAATGAGAGAAGTATGGGGGGAGTGCATGGGTGGTTTTAGTTTGGGTTAGGTAAGGCTGAATTTCCTTTTGGGTGCTTAGGCATTAATGAGCAATTTAGGTCATTAGTGAAAGGGGGAGTGTCGTTTTCTTGAAGTGGTCATTTTGAGTGTAGTGTTAGCCAAATCTATTCTAGAAACTCTCTCTTTTTCTTTTGTATTTTCAAACATTTGCTTCATTTTCTCTTCTACCAAAATCGAAACACCTTTTAGCTTCATTTCTTCTCCTTCTTGTTTCTTTGGTGATAGCCGAATATCAGAATGGTGATTTATGTTTTCTTTATTTCTTTTTCTTCCATTTGCTATTTGTTTCCCTTTATAGCCGAACATTGTCCTCTATCTTTGCTTCTCTTCTATCTTTTTATTCATATTTTGTGGAAGTTGAACCTTTTTTTGCGTCAATTGAAGGCACCCTTTCCATTGTTTTGTGCCAATAGCCGAATATAGCCCCTTCAATTGACATACTTTTGTTCTTCGGTAATAAGCCTTCTTTCTCTTTTATTTTCTATTCGTTCTTTTCTCTTCTCTATTTGGTTTGGTTAAATCAAAGGTTCTGATGCTTCTTTGGGCATTGGTCGATCGTAGAGGGGCTTGCTCTTATCTTCTCTTCTTCGTTTAGCCTGCGTTTGGGGAAGTCTCTGGTAAGTATGGATGTTGGCTGAATGGGTAGTAAGGGGATCTTTCTTGTTTGGTTTGGTTGAAAGGCTGTTTCTTTTGTTATATTTTCAGAATCGGTTCTAACCGGATGCATTATAGGGACTCATTCGGTTTCATAGGCCAAGCCTTCTAACATTTGGTTTTGTTGATCAAGGTAAAAAGCTTCTTTTGATTTGGGGTACCTATTCCCTCTTTCTTTTTCATTTCTTTAACCTAGTTTCTTGATCAAGATCCTTTCATGGATATGAATGCCAGTCAAGTGGAGGAGGGGTTGGACTCGTAGTCCCTGCCCCTAGGTTCAAACGGCGTACAGTGTCAGCCGTTCGAGATTTTCGACAGGGTTGTGGGCTGACTTCGAATCTGAATAGACAGATCGCGTGGTTCGCTATAGTGAGGGGACCGCTGACCAAGAGTGCTTAATCCTCTATGTTATCAGGTGTGTAATTTCTCACACCTTCCTTCTCTTGATCGTTATTCACTAAGTATATGTGTTACTAAGAAGCCAAAACTTCGGTAGTGTCTATTGGGTTACCCTTGAGGGATAAAATTGAGATACCAGGTTAGTGATTTTCTAACTAGGCCACTTAAGCACTTCAGCGTGGTTTATATATATATATATATATATATATGCTTTGATGATATTATGTATGTTATAAAATGTTGCATCCATTTCCACTATGATTACATGTTGCATGGGATTGGGAAGATGTTGATGATGTTAAGGGGCAGTGTATATCGATGACTTTGTCACACTATTCCGATGGCTCGGTGCCATATATGTATATTGGTGCCTTGGTCACATTGATGCGGTGGCTAGGCCACATCATATCGGCTTTGAACAGCATAACTATCAATATGACTGCTAAAGAGGAGTGTAGCGGATGGAGGGTTGATTTTAGAAATCCCCACAGGTGTGCTGAGGTTGGATATATGGAGCAAAGTGTAGAGGATGGATCATTAGGATGGGTTGGGTTTGTTATATTGAATATCTGCTATGCTATAGTGCTTGAGTTTCGGCCGCTTGGATAATGGGGGCTTAGGCCCAGTTATGGTTTATGTGATGTAATTGCACACTGAGTCATCATGACTCACCCCTTCTGCTTAAACTTTTGCAGGTAATTTGTAGTTCCGTGGATTTGGGCTGGAGTGGAATTCGAGGTGGCCATGCACGGTTATTATTAAATTAAACTTTACTTTTCTTTTGGATTCTCTTTATTTTGGGGATTTTTGTTATGTAATAAGGCCATTAATAATTTGGGTTTATCTTTGGTTTAAACTTTAAACGATTTAGTTTATGATTTTATTGGTAAGATGATTTCCTAATAAAACGCAAAATGAAAGTTTTTCAACAACCCAACCAACGAATTTACAAATGATATTAAACAAACAATCTCAAGTTAACTTAATGCAACACCAAGTGTTTTTTTAAACGTCACCCAAATGCATAATTTGGGCTAAGTATAATTTTTATAAAATGAACACTGAGGTTTCAGATTAACTGCCAAACTTGAAGTTTTTAAAAGAGAGATTACAAAATTTTCAACGAATGTGAAGTTTCTTAAAAATATTCTTATGTGACATACCAAATCTGGTCGTGGTGTTTGGGCCGGGTTTGAGGTGTTACATTGTGCATCTTGAAGGAGTCCTCGAGGATGTATTAGTGAAAGTCAACAGACTTATCTTCCCTATAGACTTTTATGTGATAAAATGGAGGAGGATAACACTCCTGGGTCTTTAGACATCTTGTTGGGGTGACCTTTCCTTAGTACTACAAATACTAAGATTGACATGCGTAGCAGAACCCTCATGATGGAGTTTGACGGGGAGGTCGTGAAGTTTAACGTTTATGATGCTAGTAGTCACCCAAGTGAAATCTTGAACGTAAACCGTGTCGACATAATTGACTCATTAGTAGAAGAAACTTTTGAGTCATCTTATGGAGATAAATCTAAAATGATGATTGATGATTTTTGAATTTGTTAATTAATTGGCTCCTATGGATACTAAAATTCTACCTTCTGTTGTGCAGGTCCCAGATCTGGAATTCAAACCACTTCCCAAGCATCTCAAATACGTATTTTTGGAGAATGATGAGATCATTATCGACTTAAATGGGATTAACCCCTTGACAGGCACACATAAAATTTCTTGCTGGAAGAAACAAAACCAAAGCAAGAGGCGCAAGGATGATTCAACCCAAATATGATGGATGTGATAAAAAAAAAGGGGAATTTCAAAGCCCATATGAACGAAAGAATTTAGCTGGAATAGCCCCAATACTAGTTGGGGTGTCAAGCTAACGACGTTAAACAAGCGCTTGTTAGGAGGCAACCCAATTTTTATTTTATTTTATTTTATTGTTTATTTATTATTTTATTTTATTTTATTAATTATTACTTTATTTTGTTTGGATATTAATAAATTTCTCTTCTCCTGTCTAGGTAAACCGGCAAGGAAAAAACTTAGGAATTGGTATGCTTTCACAAACATCCCTGATTCTATCCATATTCCATGTAGGAATAGTGATCCATGCTTTATACTTAAGCAAAATCTGCATCCAAACACCCACCCTACAGCTAAGCACCTTTTTTTCTACACCTTCAAACCCTAAACTTTTCCCCATTTTTCACACAAATAAACCTCCAGCTGCCGTTCCCCTTCTCCCTCACCCCCACCACCAATTTTTCCCACCACTATGGTTAGGACTAGAAGTCGTGCCACCGTCGAACCCTCCTTCACCGTCAAAAGCTGCCAGCATCAATTCTCGATGCCCCAACACGTCAACTTAGCCGACGAACGCCTTCCCCTCCTTCCTCTCCTCCATGTGACACCAACCTTCTCCTTCTTGTAGCTATGCATGAATGACAGTGACTACATGTGGAGTTTTCCTAAAACCTTTTTCTTTCACATCGAGGACAATATGTTTTAAGTAAGGGAGGCATTCCTCATTATTTTTGTCATTTTCTCTATTATTTTTACTGTTGTGTTACTGTTTCTGCTGCCTTATGTTTGATTCTGCCCACATTTATTTTTTAGAATATTCTACCTCTTTTAATGCCCAAGATTTTAACCAGGAATTGTCCACTGTTTGACCTGTGAGCATGATTTTTGTCCACTGAGTTAGTTATGATTTTGCTAGTTTGATTTCGTCTCCAATGTTTTATTTTTATTAGGCTAAAATAATTATGATTAATAGAATTAACCCTATCTTTCTTATAGTAAAATTGATTAAGTCTAAATGCTAAGAGAACACTTAACACAATTGTATGCTAAAATTATGTTCATGATTGTTAGATGGTTTGTAACAGCCCGATTTTGGGCCTAGTCGGAATAGTGGTTTCGGGACCACAAATCCTATGCAGTAAAATTCATTTTTATTATATTTTAATGGTCTACAATTTTATGAAATGACTTCTTGAAAATTTGTTTCAAAATTTTGACGTTTGGGCACTCAATTTAGTTAAAAGGATTAAATTGCAATAAGGGCAAAATGTGTGTTTTAGAAGCTAGAGGTGTCTAATCGTTATGGAATTTTAAATTGGAGGTCCTAAAATGGTAATTATACCATTTTACTTTAAGTTGAACAAAAATGGACATGGATGGGTAAAATTTTGAAGTTAGGCATTAAGGGCATTTTGGTCATTTGGTAAATAAAGACAAATAAAACAAATAAAAAGATGTCATCTTCATCAATTTAGTCCACCATGGCCGAAATTCACAAGAGGAGCCCATAGGTAGGGTTTTTTCATCTTCCAAGCTCGATTGTAAGTCCGTTCCAGCCCGTTTTTAATGATTTTTATGTTTTTGAGATCCTTGCAACCTATATTTCAAGGACTAATTTGAAAAGATGTCAAAGTCTAAAATTTTACACATGTTAGATATTTGTGTGTTTTGATGTTTAATGGTAGAAAATGCATGTTTGATGTTAGATAAACAACATTTACCAAGTGATTTTTGATGAAAATACATAAGAGGACCTATTTGTAAAAGTTGTAAAATATGTAGTAGATGTGTGATGTAATGAAAAATGTGGGCTGTTATGAGTGTGTAAATGGTTCGACTAGGCTTTGGTTTTGAAGAAATTGACTATATTTCATTTTACGAGCCTAGAGACTAAAGTGTAAATGTTGAAAATTTAAGGGCAAAATGTAATTTTTCCATAATGTGATTTTTGGGCTAAGTTGAATAATGTGAGTATTAAATGAGTTAAAATTTTTATTATAGATCAAGAAAAACGAGGTTCAGACCTAGATCAGGGGAAAAATAAAGTGTTTGACGATTAGGTCCAATTCTACTATTTTTGTACCGAGGTAAGTTCGTATGTAAATAATGTATTGTTATATTTATGTTTTAAATGCTTTGATATTGTATGAATTGTGATTGACTCTTTGGACGTATTCGACAAAGTTTCAACAAATGAGAAATCCCAGTTGAACCTTAGGAATAGAATAGGATACGAGTGACGTGTCATTAGGAACCCATGTGTATATGCGATTATGTGATTCGGGTGCTGGTCTTGTACGTCCTACCAATGGCTAGGTAGTCCGGCATGTGTTGCGGATACCTAACAACTTGTGTGAACAGTATTGTGTAGCTACGTCCTGACTAACAGCTTGTGTGAGCAAGCTCGTGAATAGCTCGAAAGTGAGCCTATATGTATTATGAGATATGAGGTTGCTTTAGCTACATGTATGGCAATTATGTGCAAGATTTTTGAGTATCCGTTAATATTTCAAGTGTTCAACGGGAATGTCAAAGTTGTGAAAGGATACGGTTATGATGCTAGTTGGTACAGGTATGTACGTAAAACTCATAAGTAATGAGCTCGATATGTGATGAACCCTTGGTAAGGTGATGATTTAGTAAGTTATGATTCTAAGATTTTAATAACCTTCATGATATTTTTTATCACGTCAATTGTATGATAATGTGTGGTTATGATGCTTATTATTTGCATAGGAACTTACTAAGCTATATAGCTTACTCCCCTTTCTTTCCCTTGTCTTATAGTGTCACCAAGCTAGCTTGAGGTTCGGAGATCGGTGGAGATCCATACACACTATCAACAATTATTTTGGTATCAATGAATTCAACATTTTGAGTTATGGCATGTATATGGGACTTGGTCATTTTGTTATGCGTCATAAATGATTTGGCCCAATGTGTTGGCTTATGTGGTTGGAAGTTCATTTTTTATAAGGCCATTTCAAATTGGCTAATATTGGTAAAAGTATTCATATGATAATGCCTTTTATGAATGAGGAAACTTGCATGATTTGAGTTTATAAGTTATGTGAAGTTTATGTATGATTGATGTTAGCATGTGAATGATGTGTTGATGTCTTGTGTAATAGCCCGACTTAGGGCCTAGTCGGAATAGTGCTGCGAGACCACAAATCCAAAGAAGAAACATGTGTTTAAATGATTTTATAAGGCTTATGAAGTATTTGTATGGTTGTGTGAAAATTTCATGAATGAATTTTATTAATTAGTGAACAAATTATCCATTAGGACTAAATTGCAAGGACTAAAAAATATGAGATTCTAGAAGGTTTAAGTATGAAATGGAATTATAAAAATTATTAGAGGTCCTTATTTAGAAATTAGACCCTTATATGTTGAGATGGACAAAAATGGACATAGGAAGGAAAAATCTCAAGAAATAATCATTAAGGACATTTTTGTCACTTGGTAAATTAAGAATTAAAAGGGAAAAATAAGCCAAAATCATGTCCATCTTCTTCCTTCTTGGCCAAAAATCACAAGGGAACCATAGCTAGGGTTTCTTCATCTTCCAAGCTTGATAGTAAGTACATCCTAGCCTCGTTTTTAATGTTCTTTGTATTTTTGAGATCTTTGTATCTCGGTTTAATTATTTCTAGCTATAATTTGAGCTAGGGTTTTCTTAAGTGATTTTCATGAAAAATCCATGTAAGGACCAAATTGCAAAAGTTATGAAAATGGTCATACATGAGTAAAATAGTGGAAATTGAATGTTGTTATAGTTGAGAATATGATTCGGCTAGGCTTGAAATGCAAGAAAGTTGAATAAAAATCATTTTACGAGCCTAGGGGCAAAAGTGTAATTTTGAGAAAGTTTAGGGGCAAAAATGTATCTTTTGCCAAAGTATGATTAATGAGTCGATTTAGTAAATGTATGTATTAAACAAGTTAAATTGTTATTATAGATCAAGAAACATGAAGCCCAGATGAAACCGAGGCAAAAACAAGGTTGAGGACTAAATTGCACAACTTTACACATTTTGAGTATCAAGGTAAGTTTGTATGAATTTAAAGCTACATATTACTTTTACAATTAAATTAATTACTATGCCGTACAATGTACATTATTTTCAGGAAGTTGAACTGACAATGCCTAATAAGGAAATCAATGAGAATAAGTAAGTGAAAGTCCCGGTTGAAGATTCAGAATAACGAGGATATCTATGTCATAACATGAGACAAAGAAAATCTATGTAAGACCATGTCTAGGACATGGCATCGACATCAAGGAATGTGGTCCCGTGTAAGACCATGTTTGGGACATGGCATCGACATCGAACGTAGATCCTGTGTAAGACTATGTCTAAGACATGGCATCAGCATCGAATAAGGCAAGGATATCATGTAAGTCCATGCCAAGACATGGCATTGATAAGTTACTATAAGGCAAGGATCCCATGTAAGACCATGCGAAGGCATGGCATTGGTGATTTCATAAGGCAAGGATACCATGTAAGACCATGTCAAGGCATGGCAATGGTAAGTTTCAAAAGAAACATATAATAAAGATCTCGTATAAGACCATGTCTGGGACATGGCATCGACATCAAGCTAAGGAATCCCGTGTAAGACCATATCTGGGATACGACATCGGCATCATAAGGCAGTCCCATGTAAGACCATATCTGGGATATGGCATTGGCATTGAGATACATGTTTGACGAGATTGAGTATCCTCCAACATTTTGAGTAATTCAATAGGCAAAAGAGACAAGTATGAAAGAAGTAACAAGAAAGCTAAGTTAGCAAAATAATACAAGTTAAGTTATTCAAGAATGATAAAGAATTATACCTAAGTTAAGGAAGATAATGATTTGATGCTCATGTTATATTAGAATAAGTGCTAATCGATGTGATTAAGTGGTACAGGTACCCTAATTTAATTACAAGTATGAAATTATAATATGGTAAGTGATGAGAAAGAGTAAGTAAGAGTAAGTAAGAGTGAGTAAGTTCAAGACTTGAGATTTATGTTGCTTTAGACTTATGAGGGATGAGTTTAATTATAAGCTAATGTATTGCTTTGTTAAATCCCCATGCAAACTTACTAAGCTATATGCTTACCTCTCTCCATTCCTTTTTCTATGTAGGTTCGCCAAGTTACCTGGGGGATCACAGACGTCGGAGCTCGGATCACACTATCATCCACTAATTTGGTATAGTAAAGTTAAGTAATTTTAAGAATGGCATGTATAGGAGTTTGATCATTTTGGTCATGACATATTGTGAGTTAAGGGCTTGGTTATTAAGATTATACATTCTTTTGTATATGGCCATTAGAAATTGGTTAATATTTGTTAAGTTATATACCCTTTTATGATGATAAGTTTATGCATTTAAGTTTATGCAATGGATGGAATAATTGAGTTGTTTAAGATAGTATAAGTGTGTTTATGTTTCAGGGTAGAAATTATCTTGGAAAATAGCCTTATAATTGTCCACACGGGTAGATACATGGGCGTGTGTCTAGGCCACGTAGGACACACGGTCAGCCCCATGGGTGTGTTGATAGGTCGTGTGTCCCCTGCAATAATTTACGAAAATAAGCCTTGTCACATGGGCGTGTGTGATGGTCGTGTGCTATTAAGAGTATAATGACATCATGAATAGAAAGCTCCATAGGTAGAGGACGCGTGTCAAGGCCATGTGAAGGACACGGGTTATAGGCACACGCATGTTCTCAACTGTGTGAAATAAGTCAATGTCGACCACGGGTGTCAAACATGGTCATGTCTTAGGGCACACGGACGTGTGACCCCTATTTAGGCAAAAAATTTCAAGGAGTGTCAAAGTTCCCGGATGAATCCGAAACCTTCTAGATGTACATTTAAGGCCTCGAAGGCCTATGAAAAGTATGTTATTAGTAAGAAAGAAAATTTTTAAAGTGGAAAGAAATTTTATAGTCCGATAATACATGTTTAAGTAAAGTCAAGTATAATAATGCCTCGTATTATGTCCTGGCATCAAACACGAGTTAGGGGTGTTACATTTAGTGGTATCAGAGCTACATTTTAGTTAATTTTAGGACTAACGTAGTGTAAGTGTGAGTCTAGCTATACATGCCATACATAAAAGTATTTATATATTGATAGTGTGACGACTCCTGATGACTTAAACTGTATTTTATATAGTAAATGGATCCCAAAATAGCTACGGCGGACAATGTAGAAAGTAATGCGCCGGTCTCCTGCTGAAGGGATGGTGCCAAATGAAAATTAGAATAAACCCACGACAGTAAGTCAAAGAGGAGGAGAAGAGGCTAGGGAAGCCTTTCTCTACAAGATGAATGCTTGGTATACGGAGTTCGTTCGTACGAACCTGGATGCACCACCCCCTTCACCCTCGCCTATTCCTCAACCTACCCCCGTAGCCCCTCAAGTGGCAGAAGTGATAAGAAGAGAAAATCCTCCGATAGACAGAATCTGGAAACAATGAGCTAAAGAATTTTGGGCTAGTAAAGATGATGATCCGAAAAGGGCAGAGTTTTGGCTTGAAAATACCATTAGGGTATTTAATGAGTTGTCGTGCATGCTCAAAGAGTGCATGAAGTGTGTAGTTTCTCTCTTAAGAGATTCTTCATATTGGTGGTAGAATACACTTGTATCGGTAGTACCAAGGGAAAGGGTCACATGGGAGTTTTTCCAAAAAGAATTTAAGAAGAAGTACATTATTCAGAGATTCATTTATCAGAAAAGGAAGGAACTATTGGAATTGAAACAATGTAAAATGTCAGTAACAGAGTATAAGCGTGAGTTTGTAAGGCTCAGTAAATACACCCAAGAGTGTGTATCCACTGAAGCTATCATGTGTAAGAGATTTGAAGACGATCTAAATGAAGACATTAAATTGTTTGTTGATGTACTCAAATTAAAAGAATTTGTTACACTGGTGGATTGGGCTTGTAAAGCCGAAGAATTAATAAAAGAGAAAAGAAAGTTTGAAATGGAGTCTCATGACTCAAGAAAGAGACAGTGGAGTAAGTCATTCCAGCCCTCGTATAAGAATTCAAGAGATTTCTTTACCCGATCAGCTACTTCAGTCGGGTTTTCAAGCAACGACAAGAGTAAACAGTACTCGGGGAATAAGGCCCAAACCACCTCAGTCGCTGGTGTTGGGAATATTCGATCTAATAGACTGGAATGCCCACAGTGCGGTAGATGCCACCCCAGTGAGTGTCGTGCACATGAGAGTGCTTGTTTTAAGTGTGGTTCCCAAGATCACTTTATCAGAGAATGTCTCAAAATTATTGAAAAAGATAAGGTTCAGAGTGCAAGATTAGGAAGCACTAATAGAGGAAAGCAACAAAGGAACCTAGAAAGTGGGGCAAGTAGTAAGGGTACACCCCAAGAATAGACTGTAAGACCCGAGGGTAGAGCACCTGCAAGGGCTTATGCTATTCACGCTCGCGAAGAGGCATATCTCCCGATGTAATTATGAGTACATTAATGTTGTTGCCTTAATTGATTCGGGGTCTACCCATTCATATATTTGCATGAAATTAGCATCTATCATGAGCACACCTATTGAGTCCATAAGGTTTGTGATAAAAGTGTCTAATCCTTTAAGCAAAAGTGTATTAGTTGATAAAGTATGCAAAGATTGCCCATTGATGATTAGGGGTCATTATTTTAAGGCTAATCTCATGCTATTGCCATTTGATGAATTTGACATTATTCTTGGTATGGACTGGTTAACTGCTCATGATGTGATAGTAAATTGTGGAAAGAAATATATTGAGTTGAGATGTGAAAATGGGGATACTCTTTATGTTGAATCAGATGAACATGACAGATTGTCGGTAGTGATTTCTCACATATCGACTCAGAGGTATGTAAGAAAAGGGTATGAGGCATATCTTGCCTTTGTGATGAATGCCAAAGCAACGAGTTAAAGATTGAATTAGTACCGGTAGTATGTGAGTACCCAGATGTCTTTCCCGAGGAATTGCCAGGACTGACTCCAGTTAGAGAGGTTGAATTTGGCATCGAGTTAGCTCCTAGTACTATACTGATATCAATTGCTCCTTATAGAATGGCTCCAACTAATTTGAAGGAATTGAAGGCACAGTTGTAAGAATTAACGGACAAAGGTTTTTCTAGACCAAGTTGTTCTCCATGGGGTGCTCCGGTATTATTTGTAAAAAAGAAAGATGTCTCCATAAGATTGTGCATAGATTACCGATAGCTTAATAAAGTAACAGTGAAGAACAAGTACCCATTGCCAAGGATCGACGATTTGTTTGATCAATTGAAGGGAGCCACTGTGTTCTCAAAGATAGATTTGAGGTTGGGATACTATCAGTTGAGAGTAAAAGACTCAGATGTGCTGAAGACTGCATTTTAGATGAGGTATGGGCACTATGAATTTTTAGTCATGCCTTTTGGTTTAACTAATGCCCCGACGGTGTTTATGGATCTAATGAACTAAATATTTTGGCCATACCTAGATAAGTTTGTGGTTGTTTTTATTGATGATATATTGATATATTCTCGAGATGAGCCTAAGCATGCCGAGCACTTAAAGACAGTTTTATAGATTCTACGAGATAATCAGTTGTACGCCAAGTTCAGTAAAAATGAATTTTGGCTCAAGGAAGTTGGATTTCTGGGACACATTGTTTCAAGCGATGGAGTCCGAGTTGAACCAAGTAAGATCTCAGCCATCGTTGATTGGAAACCCTCGAAAAATGTATCCAAAGTTAGAAGTTTTTTGGGCTTAGCTGGCTACTATAGACTGTTTGTCAAGGGGTTTTCCACGATAGCGACTCCAATGACAAAACTATTACAGAAAAATGTAAAGTTTGAATGGACAGAAAAGTGCCAACAGAGTTTTGAGAAATTAAAGGCAATGTTGACATAGACTCTAGTTCTAGTACAACCTAAGTCAGGAAAAGAATTTGTGATTTTCAGCGATGCATCCTTAAATGGATTGGGATATGTACTAATGCAAGAAGGTAAGGTAATTGTATATGCCTCCAGACAACTAAAGCCACATGAAAGGAATTATCCGACACATGACTTGAGTTAGCTACTATTGTTTTTGCATTGAAGATTTGGAGACACCAGTTGTATGGTGAAAAATGTCGGATCTTCACTGATCACAAAAGTCTAAAGTACTTGATGACTCAGAAGGAATTGAACTTAAGGCAACGAAGATGGTTGGAGCTGATAAAAGATTATGAGCTAATTATTTATTATCACTTGGAAAGCGAATGTAGTCACCTATGCTTTAAGTAGAAAGTCTCTATTTGCTTTGAGGACAATGAACACACAGATGACCTTGTTCGATGATGGGTCCATTCTAGTTGGGTTGAGGGCTAGACCGATGTTTCTTCAAGAGATTTATGAAGCTCAGCAAGTTGACAGTGAGTTACAAGACAAAATAGTTCAGTGTGAGTCGGGTGTTGAGACCAACTTTCAAATCAATTTAGATGGATGCTTAATGTTCAGAGACAGAGTTTGTGTACCGAGGAATGATAAACTTATTCGTAAAGTTTTGCATGAGGCACATAGCAGATGTTTATCTGTACATCTGGGTAGAACCAAGATGTATAATGACTTGAAGCAACGGTATTGGTGGCCGAGTATGAAGAAAGATATTTTAGAATTCGTGTCGAAATGCTTAATTTGTCAGCAAGTGAAAGCTGAGCTCCAAGTACCTTCAGGTCTGCTTCAACCTATTATGGTTCTCGAATGGAAATGGGACCAAGTTACCACGGATTTTGTAATGGGTTTGCCGTTGACATCGAGTAAGAAAGATGCTGTATCGGTTGTAATTGATAGACTTACTAAGTCAGCCCATTTCATACCTATTCGAGTTGACTACTCACTTGAAAAGTTGGCAAACTTGTACATTTATGAGATTGTGAGGCTACACAGAGTGTCCTTATCGATTATATCGAATAGAGATCCGAGATTCACATCCAAGTTTTAGAAAAAGTTGTAAGAGGCTTTGGGCACAAAGTTGAATTTTAGTATAGCCTTTCACCCCAAAACTGACGGCCAGTTGAAAGGTTGATCCAAGTTCTTGAAGATATGCTCAAGTGTTATGTTCTTGAGTTTCAGGGTAGTTGGGAAACGTATTTACTGTTGGTAGAATTTGCCTACAATAACAGTTTTCAGTCAAGCTTGAAAATGGCGCCTTATGAGGCTTTGTATGGGCGTAAGTGCCGAATGCATTTATATTGGACTGAGCTTAAGGAAAACCAGATCCATTGGATTGATTTGATTAGAGAAACCGAAGAAAAAGTAAAGGTAATTCGAGATTGCCTGAAAGCAACTTCTGATCGACAAAAATCCTATTCGGATTTGAAGAGGAAAGAAATTGAGTATCGAGTCGGTGATAGAGTATTCCTAAAAGTTTCACCGTGGAAGAAAGTCTTTACATTTGGTCGAAAAGGTAAACTAAGTCCGTTTCATCGGACCGTATGAGATCACCGAGAAGATAGGGCCGGTAGCTTATTGATTGGCTTTTCCACCAGAGCTAGAAAAGATTCACGATGTGTTTTACGTGTCCATGTTGCGACGCTACCAATCAGACCCTTCGCATGTGATTACACCGATGGAGGTTGAGATACAACCTGATATGACTTATGGTGAAGAACCAGTTAAGATTCTAGCTCGGGAAGTCAAGCAATTAAGGAATAAAAGTATAGCTCTTGTGAAAGTCTTATGGCAGAGACATGGGGTAGAAGAGGCTACGTGGGAGCCCGAGGAGGCTATGAGGAGTCAGTACCCAAACCATTTTGCCGGTAAGATTTTTGGGGATGAAAATCTCTAAGGGGGAGAATTGTAACAACCCGACTTAAGGCTTAGTCGGAATAGTGCTGTGAGACCACAAATTCGAAGAAGAAATATGTGTTTAAATGATTTTATAAGGCTTATGAGGTATTTGCATGGTTGTGAGAAAATTTCATAAAGGAATTTTATTAATTAGTAAAAAAATTGTTCATTAAGACTAAATTGCAAGGATTAGAAAATATGAGATTCTAGAAGGTTTAAGTATGAAATAGAATTATAAAAATTATTAGAGGTCCTTATTTAGCAATTAGACCCTTATATATTCAGGTGGACAAAAATGGACATAGGAAGGAAAAATCTCAAGAAATAATCATTAAGGGCATTTTTGTCACTTGGTAAATTAAAGAATTAAAAGGGAAAAATAAGCCAAAATCATGTCCATCTTCTTCCTTCTTGGCCAAAAATCACAAGGGAACCATAGCTAGGGTTTCTTCATCTTCCAAGCTTGATAGTAAGTGCATCCTAGCCCCGTTTTTAATGTTCTTCATATTTTTGAGATCCTTGTAGTTCGATTTAATTATTTCTAGCTATAACTTGAGCTAGGGTTTATGTTAAAAAATTTACCGATGTATGACATCCATGTATTTTGATGTCTTATGGAAGATTATGAAAATTTGATGTAGGATAAACATCTTTTCCTAAATGATTTTCATGAAAAATCCATGTAAGGACCAAATTGTAAAAATTACGAAAATGATCATACATGAGTAAAATAGTGGAAACTGAATGTTGTTATAGTTGAGAATATGATTCGTCTAGGCTTGAAATGCAAGAAAGTTGAACAAAAATCATTTTATGAGCCTAGGGGCAAAAGTGTAGTTTTGAGAAAGTTTAGGGGAAAATGTAAATTTAGCCAAAGTATGATTTATGAGTAGATTTAGTCAATGTAAGTATTAAACAAGTTAAATTGTTATTACAGATCAAGAAACGCAAAGCCCAGATCAAATCGAGGCAAAAACAAGGTTGAGGACTAAATTACACAACTCTACACATTTTGAGTACCGAGGTAATTTTGTATGAATTTAAAGCTACATATTACTTTTACAATTAAATTAATTACTATGTCGTACAATGTACATTATTTTCATGAAGTTGATTGACAATGCCTAATAAGGAAATCAATGAGAATAAGTAAATGAAATTCCCGGTTGAAGATTCAAAATAATGAGGATTTCTATGTCAGAACATGAGACAAGGAAAGGTCGTGTAAGACCATGTCTAGGACATGGCATCAAAATCAAGGAATGTAGGTCCCGTGTAAGACCATGTCTAGGACATGGCATCGACCGAACGTAGATCCTGTGTAAGACCATGTTTGGGACATGGCATTAGCATCGAATAAGGCAAGGATATCATGTAAGTCCATGTTAAGACATGGCATTGATAAGTTACTATAAGGCAAGGATCCCATGTAAGACCATGCGAAGGCATGGCATTGATGAGTTCATAAGGCAAGGATACCACGTAAGACCATGTCAAGGCATGGCAATGGTAAGTTTCAAAGGAAACATATAAGGAAGATCTCGTATAAGACCATGTTTGGGACATGTCATCGACATCAAGCTAAGGAATCCCGTGTAAGACCATATCTAGGATATGGCATCAGTATCATAAGGTGATCCCATGTAAGACCATATCTGGGGTATGGCATTGGCATCGAGATACATGTTTGATGAGATTGAGTATCCTCCAACATTCCGAGTGATTCAATGGGAAAAAGAGACAAGTATGAAAGAAGTAACAAGAAAGCTAAGTAAGCAAAATAATACAAGTCATGTTATTCAAGAATGATAAGGAATTCTACCTAAGTTAAGGAAGATAATGATTTCATGCTCATGTTATATTAGCAAAAGTGCTAATCTATGTGATTAAGTGATACAAGTACCCTAATTTAATTACAAGTATGAAATTATAATGTGGTAAGTGATGAGAAAGAGTAAGTAAGAGTAAGTAAGTTCAAGCACTTGAGATTTATGTTGCGTTAGACTTATGAGGGATAAGTTCAATTATAAGCTAATGTATTTCTTTTTTAAATCCCCATGTAAACTTACTAAGTTATATGCTTACCTCTCTGCTTTCCTTTTTCCGCGTAGGTTCACCAAGTTAGCTCGAGGATCATAGACGTCAGAGCTCGGATCACACTATCATCCACTAATTTGGTATAGTAAAGTTAATTAATTTTCAGTATGGCATGTATAGGAGTTTGATCATTTTGGTCATGACATATTGTGAGTTAAAGGCTTGGTTATTAAGATTATACATTCTTTTGTATATGGCCATTAGAAATTGGTTAATATTTGTTAAGTTTCATACCCTTTTATGATGATAAGTTTATGCATTTAAGTTTATGCAATGGATGGAATAATTGAGTTGTTTAAGATAGTATAAGTGTGTTTATGTTTCAGGGTGGCAATTGGCTTGGAAAATAGCCCTATAATTGTCTACACGGGTTGACACACGGGCAGTTGTTTGTGTATAAGTGTGTTTATGTTTAGGTGTGTGACTATAATTGTCTACAGGTTGACACACGGGCAGCCCCAGCCCCATGGGTGTGTTGATAGGTCGTGTGTCCCCTGCAATAATTTACAAAAATACGCTTCGTCACACGGGCCAGTACACGGGCGTGTGCCATGGTCTGTGCTATTAAGAGTATGATGATGTCATAAATAAATAGCTCCACGGGTAGAGGACACGGGCATGTCATGGCCTTGTGAAGGACACATGTTATAGACACGAGCATGTGTTCAACTGTGTGAAATAAGTCAGTGTCGACCACGGGTGTCAAACACGGGCATATCTTAGGGGCACACGGGCGTGTCCCTTGGACAACATGGGCGTGTGGCCCCTGTTTAGGCAAAAAGTTTCAAGGAGTGTCAAAGTTCTCGAATGAATCTTGAAACCTTCTAGATGTACGTTTAAGGCCTCGAAGGCCTATGAAAAGTATATTATTAGTAAGAAAGAAAAGTTTTGAGGTGGAAAGAAGTTTTATAGTCCGATAATACATGTTTAAGTAAAGTCAAGTACAATAATGCCTAGTATCTTGTCCGGCGTTGGACACGAGTAAGGGGTGTTACATCTTGGTTATGGATAATTTGGTTGTATGTATAAGCTTGAATTGGTGCTATGTTTATGTTATGTAGGTGTGCATTAAAGGGGTGGCAAATATCTTGGTAAATAGCCTTCTTTTTTACCACACGGGTAGACACATGGGTATGTGTCCAGGCCGTGTGTGACACACGGTCTGCCCCACGGGCATGTGTTCCGGCCATGTGTCCCATGTGCCTTAATTGTTGCAAAACAGAATGCCTAGAATTGAGCACACGAGTAGAGACATGGGCGTGTGTCTCAGTCGTGTGTGCTACACGGGTGTGTGTCTCAGCCGTGTGAAATATGTACTTAATTCAAATTAAATTAAATAAGGACACGGCCTAGCACATGGGCGTGTGGCACAACCGTGTGGTACAAATCGGAGAGCACCCTAAATTGAACACGGTCTGAAGCATGGACGTGTCCCATGGTCATACGAGCGTGTCCCTTGGACCACACGGGCGTGTGAACCTACAATTAGCAAAAATTTCTAGGTTTTGTAAAAGTTTTCTGAGTTCTTGGTTTAGTCCCAAACCACTTCGATGCACATTTTGGGCCTCGTAGGCTCGTATTAGGGACATTATGATTGAATGTGGATTGTTTTAATGTGGACGTAACTTTTATGTCTCGAAATTGCCGGAATGCTTGTGTAGTAAGTCCAATAATGCCTCGTACCCTGTTCTGGTGTTGAATATGGGTAAGTGGTGTTAAATTTAATGGTATCAGAGCTACGATTTAGTCGATTCTCGGACTAATGTAGCGTGTGTAAGAGTCTAGCTATACATGCCATGTAACACCTCAAACCCAGCCTAGACGTTATGGTCGAATCTGGAGTGTCACATTGAAGTGTTTTATGAAAACCATGTTTTCATTGAAAATCCTTCTAGAAATTTAAAAATTCTTGCCATTTAAAACTTGTACAAAACCTCAGTTTGCGTTTGTTTATTTTCAATCGTGGTTTATTAAAATGTTATTCCCTTTTAAAATGTTATTACCTTTAAAACCTTATTTGTTGCGGAAGCTTAATTTAAAACAAATGATTTACGAAAATGTGATATTTAAAAATTGAGTTGCAGAAATGTAGTGTCTAAAAATGTTATTGTTTTGGAAAATCGGGTTTTACTTCTAGCAGATATAAATCACAATCAATAAAATCCAAAATTTAAAATCCAAAATTATAGACGCCTTATTACAACCCGAATCAAAATCAAAGTGCTTAAGTAAATGAGCAAAACAGAATAAAACATGTGCAATTGTGTGGCCCTCTCGAGTCCCTCGTAGCTCCGAATCATCTAACGCTGGGGATTACCTGAAAGTTTAAAAACAGGGTGAGTTTACGAAAACTCAGTGTGTAATTCCCTTATTAAAGAAATAGTCAGTATACAAAAATAGAATCAGTCTAGGCCTAAGCCCTTTAACAGTAATAGTACAACTCAATTCATAGTATATATGGGCTAAAGCCGAAAACAATATCATTTGGGTCACGCCAAAATAGAATCAATTGGGCCTAGCCCATCATAGTAACAGTCTCAGTTGGAATGATGCACGATGCATGCAAACCCATCCAACCCTGCACTACTTGTGGTGAATAAATCACCTACGCCATCCCTACACCTACACTGTTAGCATCGGTTCCAGCACTAACCGAAATTGCAGCAAAGCTGCTAGTATATATATGGCTTTAAGCCTTCAGTAACGGTCTCATAATTGGCACATAGCTATCGATAACTGTAATAAGATTGGCCTATAGCCATCAACTATGGTAATATAATCGGCACACAGCCATGGGTAAGTATGATCGACACAAAGTCATCAATAATTACGATCGGCACGCAGCCATGGATAAATATGATCGACACAAAGTCATAATCAAGATGGCATAGAGCCATAATTAGGTTGGTATAGAGCCATAATCAGATTAACTGGCTTAAAGCCATCGATAGGTCCACAGTCATCTTGTGCAACCTGTGCGACCTTAACAGATAATTATTGGGTCCACAGTCATCTCATGCGACCCGTGCGACCCTATCAGAACAGTGCTTCCTCCATAACCAATATCCCAACCCCATGCAGTATGTCATGTATGTAGAATGTCTGGCCCACGAATCACTATATCATTCACAGTTAAGTCAATCAAATCATAGTCATACAATCACAGTCAAATCAATCAAATCATAGCACAAATTAGTCATTTACCCTCGAGGGGCAAAATATTCATTTACCCTACAAAGGCATTACAGTAATTTTACCCTACAGGGGCATTACTATCATTTTACCCTACAAGGGCATTACAGTAATTTTACCCTACAGGGGCATTACAGTCATTTTACCCTATAGGGGCATTACAGTCATTTTACCTTATAAGGGCATTACGGTCATTTTACCCTACAGGGGCATTACAGTCATTTTACCCTACAGGGGCATTACGATCATTTTACCTTATAGGGGCATTACGATCATTATAGTGTAAATGCGCCCAAGGCCCAATATTCGACCAAATGGGCCTACACGCTCGTGTAGCCCATTTAGCCCAAATTCAATCACAGCTATGCAAACTACATAGCCCAGTCCAGTATTTGCCACTTAACGTGGATTTTATTCGTGTGGGGCCCACAAGCCCATTAGGCCCACATGAGTCATTTCAGCTAAATGAGGCCCAAGATCACGAGAACACTAGTAGTGGCCTCTACAACCTATTGCCCATAATTTTTGGGCTCGGTTTACCACACGAGCAATTGCATGCTCGTAAGGTCTCGGATGCCAAAGTTTTGACTTTTTGGCTTTTTCGATTCACACCAGAGATAGTGTGATTACACACCTGTTCGTGATAATGAGTAACCTAGCCCACATGCTCTCCAACTATTGCCTTGCTTGAAACAACAAGTATTTGCAACTAACCTTTGATCAAAAGTGATTACCCACAAAACAAAGAATGCAGCAGCTTAGGTTGGCATAGTGGACAAATAATGGTGGTAATCAGCACTAACAATAGATCCCCAATCACTAGGCTATCAACAATCATCAGAGTAGAATGAGGAAGGAAGATAGACAAGAGGGGACGGTCACTAAAGAAAACCTGAAAAGAAAGGACCACAATTGGCCAAGGGTGAGAGAGGGAGAGAAAAGAAAATTCAGCTATGAGAGACAATTGAAGAATAATAAGGAAGAGAAGAGAGGTGCATTAGACAATGCTAAGAGAGTAGAGGAAACAGAAAAAATGGTATTCGGTAGAGAACGAAAAGTGAAACCACAAGAAGAAGATTACCTATTCGACAAATGTAGAAAAGGAGAAAATAAAAGAATCGGCACCACAATCGACAAAACGCACAACTTGAAAAGAAGTCCCTGAATGGTAAAAATTGAAACTTCACAAAAAAATTTGGTAAAACTCTCCCTTCAACAAAGAAATGACAAGAGAGAACCACTAAAGACGAAATTGCCTCATATTTCCCCTAACCAAATTCTTAAGTAGAGCTTTAGAGTCCCAATCAGCCACAACACCTTACCAACCTCCCATTTCAAATTTCCTTGATTTTCTCCCCAATCTCCTCCTTGACTTGCTTCACAAATCCCTCCAAGACCAAATCAAACTCCACCTTACAGAGTTCAGTCCAACTCCACTTCTCATGCTGCAAGGAAGTAAAATAAATACTCCCTTGTGCATCATGGGATTTGAACCCGAGCTCCCTTGTAGCCTTAAACATGCTACTTGCCACTAGACTACAAGTTCTTTTGTGTCATAATTTCTTTTAAAGCCTACATGCTAACACCAAGGTTCACTTAAGAGAAAACCAAAATTTTTCAAAAGCTAGGGCTTGAACCCAGGACTTCTCAGACACCCCCAAACATTCTGAAATCACTTAACCATCAAAAAAACAATCAATTGTTTCATTTCCTTACACACATAAACTTTGATGTGTTCCCACGCTCAAGACCTATTTCCTTCTAGGCCCAAATTTGGGGCGTTACATGCCATATATGAATTGTGATAGTGTGATGACTCTTAACAATTTTAAACTATGTTTTCATATAGTAAATGGATCCCGATCGAGCTATAGCTGATGAAGTATAAAGCAATGCATCGGCTCCCGCTCAAGGGGCAGCGCCGTCTAAAAGTAGACCTCCCATGGTTAGTCAGGGAGAAGGAGAAGGGGTTAGGGAAGCCTTCCTCCACATGATGAACCAGTGGTATTCAGTGTTTGTTCGAACAAATCCAAATGCTCAACATACTCCACCCCCTCCTTATCCCTAATAGATTCTAGTAACTCCTCAAGGTGTGGAATTGGTAAGGCTGAATAAGCCTCCAGTTGATAAGATTTGAAAGCAATGGGCTAAGGATTTTAGGGCTAATGTAAATGATAACCCCGAGAGAGCCGAGTTCTGGCTTGAGAATACTATCAGGGTATTTGATGAGTTATCATTGACACCAGAATAATGCTTGAAATGTGTTATATCATTATTAAGGGACACATCATATCACTAGTGGAAGACACTAGTATATGTGGTACCGAAAGAAAGGGTTACATGGGAATTCTTTCAAGAGGAATTTGAAAGAAATACATTAGTCAGCGGTTCATCGATCAGAAACATAAAGAATTCCTTGAGTTGAAATAGGGTCAAATGTCAGTGACAGAGTATGAGCGAGAATTTGTTAGGCTCAGTAAGTATACCCGATAGTGTGTTTTGTAACAGCCTGATTTAGACTCTAGTCGAAACAGTGGCTTTGGCACCACAATCTGACATTGAAAAAGTTTTATTACTAATTTAATATTTGTAACATGATATTAGAGTAGTGTGAAATTTTCGTAAAGAAATTTTATTGTTTAAGTGGTTAATTCGGTAAAAAGGACTAAATCGCATAAAGCATAAAAGTTGGGTTCTATAAGTTAAAAGTGTCAAATAGCTATAGAACAATAAAGGAAAGGTCCTTATGTGATAATTAATCCAATTTTCAGTTAGTGGATGATATTTGGTTTGGCATTTGTGTAAATTTGACTTATTTTAAAGGTTAATTTAGTAAAAAGGTAAATAATGATATTAAAATATAATAAGGCCAAATTTCATCTTTCTATTCATTATCTTTCACTGAAAATAAAAAATATGAACAGCCATGGAAGCTTTAAGCATTCAGCCAACTTCTTAGCTTATTGGTAAGCCTTTTTTGTTCATTTTTTTTATAATTTTTACGTTTTTGTGATTGTTGCTTTGAGTGCTAGAAACCCATGCTTTAATTTTCAGAATTGATGATGAAATTGAAATTTTCCATTGTTGATAATGTGATGAATTTGTAGTTTGATGATAGAAAATAAATCTTTGATGTTTGATTATCATGTTTAATAAAGTGATTTTGAGTGAAAATGTCAATTTTGGACTAATTTGTGAAATGTGAAAAATATGAGGTTGAAATATGAAATAAATGGAAAATATGGTTTGTTTTAGTAATAAAGAGAATTCGGCTAGCATGGGTATTTAAGTAATTTTTTGAATTTTGTGTATTTGTGTAATAAAGACAAAAGTGCGTAAATGTGAAATTTTAGGGGCTAAAGTGTAAAATGCCCATTTATGTGTCTTGGATGAAATTGAATGAATTTTTGAATAAATTAGTTAATTTTGATAATATCTAGATTGAGAAAAATGGAATTCAGATCTAGATCGAAAGAAAATAAAAGTATCGGATAGTCGACCTAATTCGTCATTACAGCGAACGAGGTAAGTTCGTATTTTAATAGACATTACAGAATCATGTTTTAAATGCATATTATTTTTATGACTGAATGCAAAAACGAATGGTAAAGCAAATGTATATATATTGAGTAAGATATATATATATATATGCATTATGATATTGAATCGTTCGAGAAGCAGAATCTATGAATACGAGAAAGCTCTGATAACATGACAACATCTGAAAAGCCCCGTACGAACCCTAGGAATAGTAAACGATACATATGTAATTACATAGGATTTCGAGATATGATTTCATGTAAAACAAAGTCTGGGACGTTGGCATTGACTTGTGTTTACATGTAAGATCATGTGTGGGACATTGGCATCGTATTTGATTTGTGTCAGACCCTGTCTGGGACAGTGGCATCGATATGTGATTACATGTAAGATCACATCTGGGACATTGGCATTGTACAAGATTTTCGACTATCTGAGTATCCTTATTAATTCCGAATAGTTCAACGAGCGTTCTAAGAAATAAGTGAATAAGTGAATGACATTCCGATTCAGGTACGTTGATATGTATGCAATATTAGATAATGAAAGGTAAATATATTTATGTGCAAAGAAAGTTATGTGATGTATATGCAAATGAAATATGAATATGTGCAAATGAAATATGAACAAATGAACAAGTTGTGGCTTATAAAGTGGCATATGTGAAGTTGTCAGATACTTTATGAATGAAAGGTGAATTTGGGTATAAATGTTTAAATAAGATTCATATGAAAAAGAGATATATGACTAGATGAGTTATTCTCTATAATAAGCTTATTTGGTTTAAGAAGGTGTAAATTGAATGTTATATGAGAATAGAATTTAATAAGCTTGTGAAACCTAAAGTGAGTAAGTAAGTATATTATTGAAGAGTGATGATTTGATATGAAAACATATTATAAACTTATGATAAGTTGTGTCTTGGCATGTGAGATAGTATATTATGTTTATGACATTAATTTAAAATTATTTGATATGTTAAGTTTATTAAGATACGAGCTTACTAAGCTTTCAAAGCTTACTCTATGTGTTTTTCCTATGCTTATAGATTTTTCGAAGATTTGCTCTAGTTGGAAGTCGGCGGAGATCGTATCACACTATCTGGCTAATGATTTTGGTATTTATACACTTTATGACTTAGTTTTATGGCATGTATAGGCTTTATGATTGTTTGATGAGTAGTTGTAATTTGGGCAATTGATGTCTATGTATTTGATGAAATTAGCCATGTGATATGGCTTGATAATGGTTGTGAATATGGTAAATGTCAAATATGTTTTGTGATGCATAGTTTAGTTGGGTTGATGCCTAATGGTTGGACTAATGAAATGGTCAAATTTATGATAAGTCTTGTGATGCAAAATTTGTAAATTATTTATGAAAGGTTGTCACATTGAATTGGTAAGTTTTTGAATGGTTTATACTTAGAAATGCTTGTGATGAGAATGAGATAAATGTTGCATAAGTTGGTATGGTTGATATGCTCTTGAATGGTTAGAAAAGATGGTCATTTTGGTATATTTTTTTTGCATTGGATATATGATTTGAATTGGTATAATGCTTATAGGTATAACCAAAAGAGTGGGTGGCAAATTGGCCTTGTAAATGGCCTATAATTGCCCACATGGTTGAGCACACGGGCTTGTGGCGACCATGTCCATCGTGGTTGCATTTCAAAACAAGTCAGTTTAGACCACGGGCTAGACACACGGGCGTGTGACTGGTCATGTGGTGCAAGTCAGTCTCAACCACGGGTGAGGAAGACGGGCGTGTCTCAGGCTGTGTGGACAAGTCAGTATGTATGCCCTGTTTTGCCCCGGCTTGAACACATGGGCATGTCCGAGGCACACGGCCTACCCACATGGGCATGTGACCTCTGTAGCTTTGAAAAATGTTTGACTTTTAGAAAATTTCTTATGAGTTCGTTTAGTCCCGACCCAATTCTAATGTAAGTTTAAGGTCTCGTAGACCTATTTAAAGGACACTTTGATTTAAATTGATAAAATTTTGATGTGAAATGTTCGTAAAAGATCCTATTTATCCGGTAATGCCTTTAACCCTAGACAAGCGATGGTTACGAGTTACGGGTGTTACATTTTATTGGTATCAGAGCTATGGTTTAACTAACCTAGTGTATGTGAGTCTAGCTATACATGCCGTATTTAACCTTTGATAGTGTGATATCTCTCAATTCTGACGAGAATTGTCTTAATTAGACAGATATGCTTTCCAACCGAGCTAATTTCGATAGTATAGAATGTTACACTCAAACATTTGAGTGAAATTATGTTGATGATGAGTTGAGACTCATAAAGGTATGAATAAGAATACAAGATATTCTGTTGTTAATAAATGTTGTAATGATATGAGTATATGAGTTATGATATGTGGCCTATGTCTACTATATAAAATGCTTTGATTATGATTTAGTGATTTGAGTTGGCATATGAACCATGTGTTAAGAACAAAAGTGATTATAAGCAAATGACTATTAAATGTTTTGAGAATGAGAAAATTAGAAATGAACTGGCTATTTGTGATAGTATGTGTTATGTGCATGTATGTGAGAGTTAAATTTGAGGCATTACTACCCTCACCCCCCTTATCAGTAAAAATGTTACAATGAAATCTATAAATTTGGATTGAATAAGTTCATGAGTGTAGAGTCACAGAAGTCCGTGTTTGAAAGATTAGTAATGTGGTTAGAAAAGAGATTGAATCAATAAATGAAGATAGTACTAAAAGAGATATTGGATAGTTCTGAAGATTATTCAGATTATGCAAAGTCATTGTTATAGAAGAAGTTAACTCCAATTAAATGACCTATTCAAGTATGTTATTTAAAGAAAGTATTAATTGGAAGTTTCTCTGGATTGATTTTTTTTATTGATGGGATAATAAAAACTTAATGATGACAGAACTAACAGTTGAATAATGTTTGAATTGTATTGATGGCTGAGTGCAGTGGTTATAGTCGGGCAGTTAATATGACTTCTTCTAGGCATTCTATGTGTACATTTATCCTTAGAAATATATGTACCTGATTAACTTCAAAAGGAATTCTTATCGTATGAGAACATTAGCAAAACATATTAATGGATGAAAGTATCGTTGGTCTATTTGGGTTATGTTCGACATTACTATGTCTTTCTCTGGTATTTATTCCCTTGTGTGAATATGAAAAAATTGACGTTAATCTGTATAAGGCTAATATTCTATTTCTTCTAGTTATTGTTCTGTTGTGTATATGTGAATATTATATGGTTTCTATTACTGTGGGTTTCAGTATTTTGGGTAACATTGTTCTTTCTGGACATTTTCTAGGATATCATCGGAATTGATATCATTCTATCTGGGTTGTAATTTTCAAATATCCTGTGTAACTCCAGTTGTATAAATTTCGCTATTTCGAATTTTTTATGATTCCATGTGATTATCTGTAAGAGATCTCTATTTGACAAAGATGACTATTTCTATTATGATTATAATCTCTAGCTTGAGATGTGAGAGTACAGTGGTACCGTCCTCAGAGTTATAGAAGTTGTGCTTCTGCAATGGATGTTATTTAAATCATATTTGATTCTTTTCTATGTTCAAATGTTTCATTAACAGCCAGGATAATATTTATTATAGGGTTGAGACATCGTTCTTAGTAATGCCCAGTGATTTTTATTTGGTTAAGATGATTTCTGAATAATTCAGAATTTCGATGATTAATATATAAGACAGCTTCATTATAAACTCTTTTCTAGTTCTTGTGAAGGTTCGACATTAATAAAAGTGAAAATGATAGAAGATTAAGATCGATCTGTATAATGATATGTCTAGGGTTATCCTTCTAATGAGAAGAAAGATTTCTTCGAAAAGACTGATTTATTAGTTAGTATGATCTGAATTATTTGATTGAAAAGTTAATTGGGTTATATGTGTTTGAATCTATCTACGAATTGGAATTAAACTTTGAATGCATATGTATGAATTGAAGGATAGTCTGGAAGAAGAAATTGTATTTTTGAAGACTTGATACAGAATTATATCTGTAACATCCTAAATTTTTGGGCCTATGCATTTAGTGTTTGTATATGTTTAAAGCGTTAATTTAACTGTTAAGGGTCCAAATTGGGCTCAGGCTTAGGCAGAGGCCTTGATTAAAATTTTCCGTTTGGGCATTATGGGACTTAAAAGGTAGTACCTGTGTTTAAAATATCAAAATGGGCTTGTGGCCCAGTGGTCAGTAGCGCCACTTAGGGAACAAGGAGGTGATGCCACACCAGGGAGTTAGGGGCCCAAATTTAAGTTTCAAGGAGCCCAATTCCTTGGATTCAAATTAGCTAATTTTTGGCATTAGGGTTAGGTGGAGTGGACGGCTACAAGGATAAAAAATAGTAGGATTTATGTGAATGGGATAATGTAGATAATATAGCTGATAATATGGAAGATAAAAGAAGAAAAATTAGGAGCTATCTGCTGAGAGCAGAGTTGGCCGAAATTCCATCACCTAGAGGAGTAAAGAAATCGGTTTATAATTGCCATAGGGGGTGCCAAATTTTTTATAAATAGGGGGAATAGCTCATCAATTTTGACATTTGAACCCTACTTTTTCTTCATTCTTTGTGCCGAAATTCTCAGTCTCTCCCTCCACAATTTCTGTCAACTTTCTTTCAAAAAGACGAAAATCACTACCTCCTTCACCCTTTCTTCTTTCTTTGAAATTTCCTATTAGCCGAATCTTCTGATCTCCAATGTTATTCTTCTCCCATTCACTAAAAGCCGAAACTACACTCTTGTTTGTTCTTATAGCCGAAATCTTCCTCTTGTTCATCTTTTTGGGATTTTCTTAAAAGCCGAAATTCTTAGATCTCTAATCTTCTACGCTTCGATCTTTTGCTGTGATTGCCGAATCTTCCTACAAGGAGTAGCCAAAACCATTTGTATAGGTAAGTGTTGAATCGTGAGATTTCAAACTTTTTCCAACTTTTAGATATCTTAGCCGAATGGCTATATGGTTAACTAATAGGGTGTTTTCTCTCATTTGCGGCATTTCAGGATTTGAAGGGGTCCAATCGCTTAGAATTCTAAGCCAGAGTTCAGTAGTACTCGGATCGAATTACTTTCAGGATTTTAAGGTAAAGAGATCTATTAATTTAAATGTATAAATCGGGTAAAGCACTAACCTTGGCCGAATATAAGAGAGGCCTTATCCTTGCGTTCTTCCAGCTTTTGAGCAAGGTTGTAGACAAAGGGTAGTAGATCAGATTAGCGAGGGTATCAACATAGAGAGTAGTACTACGCATTATCAGGTGTGTAACTTTTCACACCATTAGATTGTCTGTTAATATGTGTTAATAAATCTGCTTATATTCTGTTAAATGTCGAAATCTCGACATAACGCCCGAAACCCGAGAAGGGTAAAAGTGAATCACCAGGTTATTGATCTCTGTCATTCTTCAGTGAATGTTCCTGTTAAGATGATATGTTTTATAAGTATGCTGATTTCTGTGATTGCACGGGTTGGGTTTGATGAAAGGGAAGTGTTACGTGTAGTGGCTTTTGCCATGATCTATTGTAGTGGCCTTTCCATGATCATTGTAGTGGCTTTTGCCATGATCTCATTGTAGTGGCTATTGCCATGATCGACGATGAGCGACATGACGCCATCAATGGCGATGTAGTGGTGTGGGTTGATTGTAGAAATCCCCAATGGTGTGTGGCGGGTAAGGGTGGTGTGTAGCGGATGGAAACCTAGGATTTGGGTTGGGCTTTGCATATTTTCATATATAATATGTTACGTTATTACGTTACGTGGGGCTAAGGCCCAAATCTAAAGGTGCATGAGGGTTGCACTGCGAGTCTCACGACTCACCCTATTATTTAAGATCTTCGGTAGCACCTAGTGCATCGACCAAAATTTGGAGAGGAGCGCAAGGTGGCCATGCAAGAGAATATTTTGATTCAAAGAAAAGACTTTACTTAGTTTATTTATTTTATTATTTTTAATTAGTGGGTTCTAAATTTCATTGTAATAAAGCCATGGGCCACTAGCTTTATTTTTTTTGGTTTTATTTTGGGCTTTTATTATTGTTAGACATTTAGATTTTACATCTTAATTAAGCTAAGGCATCATATAAAATTCATATCTTTTATAAGCTATCAAATCGTTAAGTTTTCCGGGATACATGTTTAAACTCGACAAATGTTTTCCAAAAATGCGACATGTTTTACTAAATCTTCTTAGTGACATGCCAGATCCGGTCGTGGTGTTTGGGCCGGGTTTGGGGTGTTACAAATTGGTATCAGAGCTCGTTTCAAAACTCGGCTTTGGGGGTTTTTAGGCTCAAAATGTTTTCTAAAGATGGGTTTTAGAAACAAGCATGTTTATAAATAGTACAGGGTTGTTTTCAAGATGGCACTCTGCGTCTCCATTTAAGTCCGCTGTAAGTACTCTAAACCATTGTGTGATATATATATGTGGGCTTTATGGGACGTAGGCTAGTTTAATTAGACTTTGATGGACTACAGGCTTAGCTTAAACAACTTCTTAAATTCCATAAGACTTAATTTATCCAAACAAATCCTATGAACTAGTCACCGAGTTAGGGTGTGGCAATAGGCATACGCATGTCTAGGAGTGGATACAGGGAGAGCTTGGTATTTAAGCAGTCTTAGTGACTCACCTCCTCTTTTCTGGAAACCTACCTGGTGCGTAGTGACTGTTCACCCTAACCATGAGGACGTGTTGATATGCCAAAACTTATAATTAAAACCCGAAAGGGACCAGCCACCCTATTTTGTAAAATCCTAAAGTAAACCCTAGTTTTGAAATCACCAAATTACCCTTGATTCGTAAAAATTTCCTTGGTTTTGGAAAATGACCAAGGTACCCCTGGTTTGTAAAAAAATTACTAAATTACCCCTGATTTGTGAAATGACGAAAACACCTCTGATTTGTAAAATTACCAAAATACCCATAGATTACAAAATTACCAAAATACCCTTATTTCGTAAAATCACTGAAAACTTTATTTTGGAAAATTACAAAAATACCCCTGTAGGTTAAAATTACGAAAATATGCCTAGGTAGTGAAATGACAAAAATACCCCTAGGTGATGAACGTAAGTTTGTGAATGCCTCTATATGCTGATTGTGAATAAGATTCTCTGAATTATGGTAGTAGACTTGAGCTGAGTTCTAAGATATGGTGCGAATTCGAAAGAACTACTATAGAAATGATTTTACATAAGATTGTTCACGGTTAATAAGTGGGAAGAATTAATTATTCATAAAATTCTTAATTAGATAAACGTCGATCAAAAGAATGAGTACAAGGGTCGAGGACGTTCGCCACGTGGTCGTGGTAGGGGCAGGATGACCGTGTATCGGACCAAGAGGGTGCGCCACGGTCGAGGAGATGAGATCTTGAATCTGCCAAATTGTAAAGGGAGAATTTAGGACTAAACGGGTGGAGATGATGCAGTGTCTCAGGCGATGCTGTGGGTCCTTGAAAGAGTGGTTGGAGTAGGCACAGGTTCAGGAGCTCGAAAGTCTGTGTCTGAACGACTTCGAGCCAACGGAGTAGAGATGTTTAGGGGAGTTTCTGGCATAGCCCCTAACACAGCTGAGTATTGGTTAGAGGCAATCGGCGCATAATGGATGACCTTGACTTCACTGTGGAGGAGAAGTTGAAGGGGGTCGTGTCTCTTCTTCGAGAAGAGGCCTATCAGTGGTGGCTCACGGTGAATGAGGGTACTCCCACAGATCATATTGATTGGGACTTCTTTAAAGAGGTGTTTCAAGGAAAATACATCGGGGCCAGCTATGTGGATGCGCAGAGGAAGGCATTCTTGAACTTAGTACAGGGAAGTAAGTTCGTGTCTGAATATGAGGCGGAGTTTCTATAGTTGAGCCGTTACGCTCGAGGGATTGTGGCGACTGACTATAAGCATTGCGTACGGTTCGAGGATGGACTAAGGGATGAACTGAGGGTATTAATAGCACCGCAATGAGAAAGGGACTTTAAGGTTTTGGTTGAGAAAGGTAAGATATCTTAAGAAGTTAAGCAAACTGAGAAATAGAACAAGGATAAGGATAGGAATAGGAATAAGAGGAATTTTGGGTCGTTGAAATCATCCGAGAATTTTCAAAAAGGCCTAGGTCTGATGGGCTAGCTCGTGCTCTGACGGGTCAGAATCGGTCATGTCCTTCATGTGGGAAGGTGCATTATGGGGAGTGCAGATGGAGAACCAGTGGATGCTTTAGGTATGGATCCACGGAGCATATGATTAAGGACTGTCCACAGGTGGAGCAAGCACTGCCCGCAGGACGAGGTTCCAATCAGGTTAGGAGAGGTGGTCAGTAACCACAAAAGGGTCGTTGACAAGCTAGGGCCAATGTTGGTAATGAACGCAGTCTTGGAGCATCAGGTAGAGGTGCAGGTTATGCTGAGGCGAGGCAACTAGCTTTGGTATATGCAGCACATCGCCAAGGGGATGGAGACGCTCCAGATGCAAATAATGGTGCCTATCTTACCATAGTATACTAAGTGTTTATTTTCGCTTTAGAATTAGAGTGCGCAGCGAAAGCATAGTGGTGAGACTTAGGTAGTATGATTACAAGTTAATTGGAAATTTCGAGGACGAAATTTCATTAAGGAGGGTAGAACTGTAACATCCTGAATTTTTGGGCCTATGCGTTTAGTGTGTGTATATGTTTAAAGTGTTAATTTAACTGTTAAGGGTCTAAATTGGGCTTAGGCTTAGGCAGAGGCCTTGATTAAAATTTTCTGTTTGGGCATTATAGGACTTAAAAGGTAGTACCTGTGTTTAAAATATCAAAATGGGCTTGTGGCCCAGTGGTCAGTAGTGCCACTTAGGGAACAAGGAGGTGGCGCGACACCAGGGAGTTAGGGGCCCAAATTTAAGTTTCAAGGAGGCCAATTCCTTGGATTCAAATTAGTTGATTTTCAGCATTAGGGTTAGGTGGAGTGGACGGCTACAAGGCTCAAAAATAGTAGGATTTATGTGAATGGGATAATGTAGATAATATAGTTGATAATATGAAAGATAAAAGAAGAAAAATTAGGAGCTATCTGCTGAGAACAGAGTTGGCCAAAATTCCATCACCTAGAGGAGTAAAGAAATCTGTTTCTAATAGCCATATGGGGTGCCAAATTTTCTATAAATAGGGGGAATAGCTCATCAATTTTGGCATTTGAACCCTACTTTTTCTTCATTCTTTGTGCCTAAATTCTCAGTCTCTCCCTCCATAATTTCTACCAACTTTTTTCAAAAATCGAAAATCACCACCTTCTTCACCCTTTCTTCTTTCTTTGAAATTTCCTGTTAGCTGAATCTTTCGATATCCATTGTTATTTTTCTCTCATTCACTAAAAGTCGAAACTACACTCTTGTTTGTCTCCTCTTGTTCATCTTTTTGGGATTTTCTTAAAAGTCAAAATTCTTAGATCTCTAATCTTCTACGCTTCGATCTTCTGCTTTGATTGCTGAATCTTCCTGCAAGGAGTAGCCGAAACCATTTGTATAGGAAAGTGTCGATTCGTGAGAGTTCAATCTTTTTTCGTCTTTTAGAGATCTTAGCCGAATGGCTATATTGTTAACTAATCGGGAGTTTTCTCTTATTTGCGGCATTCTGAGATTTGAAGGGGGTCCAATCGCTTAGATTTTTAAGCCAGAGTTCAGTAGCACTCAGATCGAATTACTTTCAAGATTTTAAGGTAAGGAGATCTATTAATTTAAATGTATAAATCGGGTAAGGTACTAACCTTGGCCGAATATAGGAGAGGCCTTATCTTTGCATTCTTTCGGCTTTTGAGCAAGGTTGTAGACAAAGGGCAGTAGATCAGATTAGCGAGGGTATCAACATAGAGAGTAGTACTACGCGTTATCAGGTGTGTAACTTTTCACACCATTAGATTGTCTGTTAATATGTGTTAATAAATTGCTTATATTTTGTTAAATACTGAAATCTCGGCATAATGCCTGAAACCCGAGGAGGGTAAAAGCGAATCACCAGGTTAGTGATCTTTGTCATTCTCCAGTGAATGTTCCTGTTAAGATGATATGTTTTATAAGTATGCTGATTTCTGTGATTGCACGGGGTTGGGTTTGATGAAAGGGGAAGTGTTCTGTGTAGTGGCTTTTGCCATGATCTGTTGTAGTGGCCTTTGCCATGATCTGTTGTAGTGTCTTTTGCCATGATCTATTGTAGTAGCTATTGCCATGATCTGATGATGAGCAGCATGACTGCCATCAATGGCGTGTAGCGGTGTGGGTTGATTGTAGAAATTCACAATGGTGTGACTGGCAGGTAAGGGTGGCGTGTAGTGGATGGAAACCTAGGATTTGGGTTGGGCTTTGCATATTTTCATATATAATATGTTCTGTTATTCTGTTCTGTGGGGTTAAGGCCCAAATCTAAAGGTGCATGAGGGTTGCACACTGAGTTTCTAGGTGGTCTTACATGAAATCTCCTCTAGGTACCGATGCCATTTTCCAAACATGGTCTTACACTGGCACACGTATCAATGCCAATGCCATGTTCCAAACATGGTCTTACACTGGCCCACATATCAACACCGATGCCATGTTCCAAACATGGTCTTACACTGGCACACATATCAACGCCGATGTGATGTTCCAAACACATCCTAGTCCATTAGGACTTCGATATCACATTCACATAAGTTTCTCAATTCATTGAAGTATCATACATCAATAAGACATTAAGCATTCTCATTTATGCTGATAAAATATTGCATTAAATTCACATACAACTTACCTCGTTTTCAAAATGAGTTAGTTCTTCGGTTTAGTCCACGACTTTATCCTTTCCACGATTAAGGTGATTTCTCATCTCCTCTTGCTTTGAATGGATGGGAGTTTGCTAAAATTTTTGAAAGTTTCTACCCCTTATTTGCTGCAAATTTTCAGTGGAAGATGATAGGAGAAAAAGATGATAACTTTTCTCTCCTTATTCTATTATTAAAAGTCAAATTAGTCCACCTACTACTACTAACTTTGACACTAATTGATAATTTTGTCTCCCATGCTCTCTTATGGCCGGTCAAGCCTCTTTCAAAAGCTAAATTGCCTTTTAAATACTCCCATTTAACAATTCATAGCCATTTGGTACTCTTAGCATATAGAATGGAACTTTCACACTTTATACGATTTAGTCCTTTTTCGCAAATTAAACACGAAAATGTTAGAATTAAAATACCAAAATTTTAATGCTCATATGCTATCATGCTCTAACTCATAATATATCATGAAAATAATTTCTCCGATCTCAAAATAGTGATCCCGATATCACTATTCTAACTAGCCCCTAAATCGGGCTATTACAATTCTCCCCCTTAAGGATTTTCGTCCTCGAAAATCTTACCAGTGAAAAGATTGGGGTATTGATTTCTCATCGTTTCCTCGGACTCCCTTGTAGCCTCTTCTATACCGTGCCTTTGCCATAGGACTTTCACTAGGGCTATGCTTTTATTTCTTAACTGCTTGATTTCACGAGCCAATATTTTAACCGGTTCTTCACCATAAGTCAAATCTGGTTGTATCACTACCTCTGTTGGTTCTATAACATGTGAAGGGTCTGAACGGTATTAGCGCAACATAGACACATGGAAGGCATCATGAATCTTTTCTAACTCAGGCGGCAAAACTAGCCGATAAGCTACCGGTCCTATCCTTTCGGTAACTTCATAAGGTCCAATAAAGCGCAGACTCAATTTGCCCTTCCGACCAAATCTGAGGACTTTCCTCCAAGGTGATACTTTCAAGAACACTTTATCACCCCTTCATTTTCTATCTCTTTCCTCTTTAAATCTGAATAGGACTTCTGTCTATCTGAGGCGGCTTTCAGACAGTTACGAATCAATTCTACTTTCTCTTCAGTTTCCTTAACAAAATCAACCCAGTGTATCTATTTTTCTTTGAGTTCTGACCAATACAAAGGCATTCGACACTTACATCCATACAATGCCTCATAAGGCGCCATCTTCAAACTTGACTGAAAACTATTATTGTAGGTGAATTCCATCAATGGTGAGTATTTCTCCCAACTACCGTGGAATTCTAAAACACAACATCTAAGCATGTCTTCTAGTATCTGAACTGTTCTCTCTGACTGCCCTTCAATTTGGGGATGAAAGGCAGTACTAAAACTCAATTTTGTGCCCAAAGCTTCTTGCAGCTTTTTCCAAAACCGTGACATGAATCTCGGATCCCTATCTAAAATGATTGACAAAGGTATACCATGAAGTCTAACTATCTCAGACATGTACAAGTCTGCCAATTTATCGAGTGAGTAGTCACTCGTACTGGTATAAAGTGGGCCGACTTAGTGAGTCTATTGACTACTACCCATACTGCATCTTTCTTCTTAGGAGTCAACGGTAAACCCGTCACGAAATCCATAGTAATGCGGTCCCACTTCCACTCAAAACCATAATAGGCTGAAGTAAACCCAAAGGTACTTGATGTTCAGCCTTCACTTGTTGACAAATCAGGTATTTTGATACAAATTCAGAAATATCTTTCTTCATACCTCGCCACCAATACCATTTCTTCAAAACTTGGTACATCTTTGTACTGCCCGGATGTACATTCAAACATCTGTTATGTGCTTCTTGCAAAATTTTACAAATAAGCTCACCATTCCTAGGTACACAGACCCTATCTCGAAATGTTAGACATCCATCAAGACTTATTCGAAAGTCTGATTCAATGCTCGACTCACATAAAATTCTTTTGGCTTACAAACTGCTATCATCCTTCTGAGCTTCGCAAATCTCTTGAAGGAGTAATGGTTTAGCCCTCAACTTGACTAATATGGATCCATCCTCTAACAAGGTCATCTGGGTGTCATAGCTTTTAGTGCAAACAATGATTTCCTGCTCAAAGCATCGGCGACTACATTTGCCTTTCCCGGATGATAGCCAATTAATAGCTCCTAATCTTTAATCAATTCTAACCGTCTTCCTTGCCTTAAATTTAGTTCCTTCTAAGTCATCAAATATTTTAGGCTTTTGTGATCGGAAAACCCGACACTTTTCACCGTATAAATGATGCCTCCAAATTTTTAATGCAAACACGATTACGGCCAACTCTAAATCATGAGTCAGGTAGTTCTTCTCGTGCGGCTTCAACTACTTAGAGGCGTATGCAATCACTTTACCCACTTGCATGAGTACACAACCTAAACCGTTCAAGGATGCATCACTATAAGCCTCGAATTCTCTTTCCGGCTCAGGTTGCACCAAAATAGGAGCCTCAATCAATAGTGTCTTCAATTTCTCAAAACTCTATTAACATTTTTCTATCCAAACGAGTTTCACATCTTTCTACAGAAGTCTTGTCATTGGCGTGGCTATCATGGAAAACCCTTGACAAAACGTCTGTAATAGCCAGCTAGGCCTAGAAAAATCCTTACTTCAATTACATTCCTCGGTGGTTCCTACTTAACAATTGCCAAAATTTTAGTTGGGTCGACTCTTATCCCATCTCCCGAGATAATATGCCCCAAAAATCCCACTTTCTTAAGCCAAAATTCGCTCTTACTGAATTTGGCATACAATTTTTTTCTCTCAAAACTTGTAAAACCATACCCAAATGTTCTGCATGATCATTCTCATCTTGAGAGTAGATTAATATGTCATCGATAAAGACCACAACAAATCTATCCAAATATGGTCAAAAAATGCGATTCATCAAATCCATGAAGATCGCGGAGGCATTAGTTAGTCCAAAAGGCATGACCACAAACTCATAGTAACAGTATCTAGTCCTAAACATGGTTTTCGGTATGTCTGAGTCCTTGACTCTCAACTGATAATACCCTGACCTTAGATCTATCTTAGAAAATACTGTAGCTCCCTTCAATTGGTCAAATAGATCGTCAATCCTCGGTAACGGATACTTATTCTTCACTGTCGTCTTATTGAGTTGTCGATAATCTATACATAGTCTCATGGATCCATCTTTCTTCTTCATGAATAGAATGGGAGTGCCCCATGGAGAAAAACTCGGCCTCACGAAACCTTTATCCGTTAATTCTTGCAACTGTACTTTTAGCTCTTTTAGTTCAGTTGGAGCCATTCTATACAGAGCAATAGAAATAGGGGTGGTACTCGGAACTAGATCAATCCTGAATTCAATCTCTCTCTAGAGGTAGTCCTGGCAACTCTTCCGGTAAAACATCTAGGTATTCACATATTATGGGTACTAACTCAATTTTTGATCCGATTTCTTTAGTGTTCAGCACGAAGTCAAGATAAGCCTCATACCCCTTCCTTAAGTATCTCTGAGCTAACATGGTTGATATCACGGTTGGTGACCCATCCGGCTTATCTAATTCAACACAAATAAAATTACCATTTTCATCTCTCAACCCAAACTACTTCTTCCCATAATTCAAAATTACTCCATGGGTAACTAACCAGTCCATCCGAAGAATGACGTCAAACTTGTCAAATGGTAATAACATAAGATTAACTGGAAAGCAATGACCCTCTATCAACCAACACACACTTGCCTAGGGGATTTGACACTCATTTAATGAACTCAGTAGACTCTATAGGCATGCCCATGTTAGAGATTAATTTCATGCATATGTATGAGTGGGTAGATCCTGGATCAATTAAAGCTATAACACGAGTATTATGAAGAGAAAAGATATCCGTGATTACATCGGGGGAAAATGCTTCTTCAAGAGCATGAATGGAATATGTCCTCGCCGATGCTCTACCCTCGACTCTAGTAGCTTATTCTTTAGAAGAATTCCTACTTCCCATCTCAATTCATGGGTTTCTCAAAGGTCTTTGAAACACCCCAAACCCGGCCCACGAGCCTTGACCGGATCTGGAATGTTCCCTAAGTAAAACAGTTCAAAACTTGTTTGTTACTTTGGAAAATCTGGGTGGTTTGGAGGAAAATCTGATTTGTGTTGAGTTCAAATTGAAAACGGTGTTGTTCTTGAAGACTCAATTTTATTAAAATGATATTTTTATTTGTACTTGAAATCAATAAGTTAAAAGTATTGCCGATTTTTTAGAGTTTAACATTAAATTGATAATCGATTGTGTTTAGGTGTCAAAACATTTAAAATTCATTTTAAATAAAAATTCTTTTAACCTTTGATAATAATAATCGTATCATGATAAACCAAATTAAATGCATGCTTAAAACAATTAATAGTAATGGCCATATTACATCAAGCAAAACCTGAAATAAATCCAAAATACTTAAATATAAAAAAATTCAAATTAAAATAAATGCTGAGCTGAGCATGGTCACCTGAAAAGATATCCCACAAAGGGGTGAGTCAACAGACTCAATGTGCAACAACCAACACAAATTCCCAATCGATTTAGGCATGTCAAATCATACATAGCAAGTATAGGCAATGATGCAATCCCGAACCCAAACCTAAATAACCATCCTCAACACATCACACGTACCTGCCAATCACACCATGGGGATTACTAAATTGACCCTCCATCCGCTACACACCATCGAAGGCAATCGCTGCAGACGACTCATACATCGCCCTTATAAATTGTGGCATAGCCACCAGATAATTGTGACAAAGTCACCAGATAGTATTTCGTGACATTAGTCACCACATTCAGATTATGTGACATGAGTCACCAGATATTGTGGTAAAAACCACCAGATCACTTCCCTTTTCATAATAACCCATATGCCCATGCACAATACAATACATGCAAAATCATGCCATATATCTTATCCCATGTTCATAACGAATTCACGTATATGTCATATTCAATATTCATAACACTATTAACATAGTATTAAAGGTAAACATACCTGAGTACTCTGTACCATCGTATGATGCCTTTAGCCACATCTTTCATATTTTCATTAACACATATATTAAATCAATACCATAAATCTATCAAGAATTAGTGTGGGGCTACACATCTGGTCACTAACGTGTTCACTGAATCCCGAAAATCTATCGAAACAGGTTGTACTCCTCCCTAATACACCAATGTCAGAATCGGCTAGTCACTAACACTTAATATGGCCTTGGCTGAATGTTAACACTCTCTTACCTTGCTGATCTAAATCCCGAAATTAATCCTTGCTCTTGGTGTTGTCAAAATTCCTATAGGCGCATGTTAGATCTAATTCTAACATTTAAACATAATAAATGGCCTTCGGCCTAAAACCATACTCGTTTACCTTAGATTTTGAAATCCCGAAGATCTCCTTCTTATAGTCGACAACAACCAAATCCCGAAACCTCCTTCATAGTTTCGGCCAAAGAACAGTGAATGAGGTTAGATTCCAACTTTCGCCTAAAAGAAAAAGGAAGGAAATCGAATAACATTTGATCTTACCCTACTATAGAAATCGACTGCACCCTTGCCTGCCACCACAGAGAGATTCGGCTATGTAGGCTAGATAGTGATTGATTTGCTTCGACTTTTGGAGTTTAATCAACAATTGGCTATGGCTAGGAAAAGCTTACCTTGACTTTTAGAAAATTGTGAAAAGAAGAAGAGAAAGGTTGAGCAATTCGGTCAATGGTGGTAAATGAAGATTCGGCTAGCACAAGGGATATTTTGGCTTTTGAAAGTGAACAGGAACAAGGAAGAAAAGAAAAAGAATAGGTACTCACAGTTTTGGCTTTCGTCGATTGAAAAGAAAAGAACACAAGTTGGATTCTTTGGGACTTTCGGCACAAATGAGAGAAGTGAGGAGAGAACAGATTTCAGCAAAAGAAAATAGCCAAAAATGTCACTTGGTAGCCTTAAACTTTCGGCACATAGCCCCCTTGTATGATTGAATGCCTCATCCCACTCCCCTCTCTTGAATTCGGCTAACACTCAAACACTAGCCTCTCCTTGCTTTTCTCCTATTTTTCCTCTTTCCTACTTATTCAGAATAATTTGAATGAGTCAAGCATTATCCTTGCCCTTAGCCAAATTTTTAAAAGGAATTTGACCACAACTAATGCTCATCTCCTTAGTGTTTTAATGCCGCCCAACTCTCTTGCTGCTTGATGCAAAAACACTCCCAAAAGTGCTCCTCTTGCTGCTCGAACTTAGGCCCTGCACACTACTTGTGGCGTCACTTATTAAGGCTCTAAGTGGCACCTCCTTGCCACTTTAACAAGCCTATTTGTTTGTCCAATTTTCCCTACAATTTTTCTTAAGGCCTCATTCGCCTAGCTCCCCCCTTTAAGACTTAAAATCCGATAATTTCTAAGGCATTCACCTACACTCTAGAGTTCTCGAAAATTCACACAACACATTCAAACACACATAGGCATGCTACCTCATACAATTAAGCAAAAATGCACAACCCCTAAATCCCGGATATTACAGTTCTACCCCCTTAAAATTATTTCGACCTCGAAATTACCTGGTTGAAATAGGTGGGGGTATTGCTGTCGCATTGCTTCTTCCGGCTCTCCGGAAGCTTCCTCCGATCCATGATTATGCCATAACACTTTGACCAAAAGAACGGATTTCCTCCGTAGTACCTTCACATCCCATTCCAGAATCTGAATCGGCTCCTCCTCGTACGACAAATCTGGTCTCAGCTCCACCTCCTCAACTGGCGTTATATGAGATGGATCCGATCGGTAACGACGTAGCATAGAAACATGGAATACATCATGCATCTGCCTCAACCCCGGAGGCAACTCCAACTGGTATGCCACTGGTCCAACTCGCTTCAATACCCGATAAGGTCCTATAAACTTGGGACTTAATTTCCCTTTGCACCAAATCTCATTACCTTTTTCCAAGGCGAAACTTTAAGAAACACATAATCTCCCACAGCAAACTCAATCTCCTTTCGCTTAAGATCTGCGTATGACTTTTGCCTGTCCGATGCCTCCTTCAACCGTGTCCAAATCACCTTAACCTTTTCTTCTGATTCTGCCACAATTTTCGGACCCAAAATCTGACATTCCCCCAATTTCGTCCAACATGTAGGAGTGCGACACTTCTGTCCATATAGCACTTCGTACGGTGCCATCCGAATACTTGCCTGATAGCTATTATTATACGCAAATTTCGCTAAAGGCAAGAACTCTTCCCAACTCCCTCTGAAGTCTATCACACAGCCCCTCAACATATCCTCTAACACTTAGATCACTCGCTCAAATTGTCCGTCCGACTGCGAATGGAATGCCGTACTGAAATCCAACCTGGTACCCAAAGCTTGATGTAGCGCCTTCCAAAATCAAGACGTAAACCTCGGATCCCTATCCGAGATAATCGACACTGGCACTTCGTGCAGCCTCACGATCTCAGCTACATACAACTTTGCCAATTTCTGTAGAGAATAGTCAACCCACACTGATATAAAATGTGCAGACTTCGCCAACCGATCTACTATCACCCAAACCTAGTCCTTCTTAGTAGGTGTAATGGGAAGCCCACTAATAAAGTCCATGGTAATTCTCTCCCACTTCCATTGTGGAATCTTTATCGGCTGAAGCAATCCCGACGAAACTTGGTGTTCAGCCTTAACTTGTTGACATGTTAAGCACTTCCCTACAAATTTGATAACTTCCTGCTTAAGACTAGGCCACCAGAACTGTTCCCGTAAATCCTTGTACAACTTACTACCTCCAGGATGCATAGCATAAGGGCTACTATCACGATTCCAAGAATTTTTGCCTTAACTCCTCATCCTTTGGCATACAGACCTTGCCATGAAAACACAAAGACTGTCGCCATTTACACCAAAATTTTCCAATTCTCCACACTGCACTTGCCGCAACTTAGCACTTAGATCCTCATCTGCCAACTTTTCTTCTTTCACTTCATTCAACCATGACGGCTTGATCTGTAATTCTGCCAACAAACTTCCATCATCATAGAGGCTCAAACGTGTGAACATGGCCCTTAACCCCGTCACTACTTTCTGACTTAAGGCATCTGCCACCACATTCGCCTTGCCCGGGTGATACTCTATAGGACAATCGTAGTCCTTCAATAATTCCACCCACCTTCGCTGTCTCAAGTTCAACTCTTTCTGAGTCAGCAGATACTTAAGGCTCTTGTGGTCTATGTAATTCACTGACTTTTCTCCATATAGATAGTGCCTCCATACCTTAAGAGCAAAGACCACTGCCGCCAATTCCAAATCATGCGTCGGGTAGTTAACCTCATGTGGTCTTAATTGTCGAGACGCATAAGCAACTACCTTCCCGTCCTGCAACAAAACACATCCCAAACTTGTGTGAGAAGCATCACAGTACACCACAAAATCCTTCCCTACCTCAGGCTGAATCAAAACCGAAGCTTCAGTCAAAACCCTTTTAAGCTTCTCAAAGCTCTCCTGTTGCTTATCGGTCCATACGAAAGGTACCTCATTTCTCAACAACTTCATCAAAGGTGCAACTATTGAGGAGAACCCTTCCACAAACCTTCTGTAGTAGCCTGCCAATCCCAAGAAACAACGAACCTCAGCCACAGACTTAGGTGGTTTCCAATCTAGCACTGCTTCAATCTTCCGAGGATCCACCCTTATCCCTTCAGCAGATACTACATGCCCTAAGAAAGCAACTTCCTTAAGCCAAAATTCACACTTGCTGAATTTGGCATATAACTTCTTTTCCCTTAACAATTGCAGCACTATCCAGAGATGCTCATCATGCTCTTCTTCAAACTTAGAATACACCAAGATATCATCTATGAACACAACAATGAACCGGTCCAGATAGGGTTGGAAAACCCAGTTCATCATGTCCATGAACGCGGCTGGGGCATTCGTTAATCCGAATGGCATTACTAAGAACTCATAATGCCCGTATCTTGTCTGAAAAGCTGTCTTATGGATATCTGCCTCCTTCACCTTAAGCTGATGATATTCAGACCTTAGATCTATCTTTGAGAATACCGCGGCCCCCTTAAGCTGATCGAATAAGTCGTCTATCCTTGGCAACGGGTACTTGTTCTTGATGGTCAGCTTATTCAACTGACGATAATCTATGCACATATGCATAGTTCCGTCCTTCTTCTTCACAAACAAGACTGGTGCTCCCCATAGAGACACACTTGGTCAAATAAACCCACGATCAAGCAACTCTTAGATCTGAGCCTTGAGCTCAACCAACTCCTTTGGTGCCATTACATGACGGGCAATTGACAAAGGAGGCATGCGGCGGCAAGTCAATTCCAAACTCCACTTCTCTATCCGGGGGTATTCTAGGTAACTCCTTCGAAAAAACATCCATGAATTCTCTTATTGTTCTAACTCCACTAACTCCCCCTTCTTTCGCATCCAAAGCACTAACGAAAGCCAAAAATGCCTTGCACCCTTTTTGAACCATCTTATCAGCCTTTAAAGTAGAGACTACGTTAGACAAGTAGTTTCTTCTTTCTCCTATCATAATTACCGCCTTATCCTCCGGCGATCCTTAACTCCATTCGCTTAGCTGCACAATCTAATACAGCCCGATGTTCCACTAGCCAGTCCATGCCAAGGATGAGATCAAATTCTCCAAAGGGTAGTTCTATCAAGTCGACAGGAAATACCACTCCCTAAATCTCTAGAGGTACACTCCGAAATATCTTATTCACTACTACACTTTGACCTAATGGGCTCACTACGGTCATCTCCCTATTAGACAGCTTAGAGGCTATGCCTAATGTTTCAACTACTCTACATGCAACATAAGAGTGGGTAGAGCCAACATCAATTAAAGCAAAGTAAGGCTTGCTAGCTATAAGAAACGTACCGGTTATGACGTCCGGTGGTCTCCATCCTCCCTCCGATGAACTGCATACACCAGACCCAGCTGTCTTGCCTCTGTATTACCAACACCTCTGCCCGATGTTTCCCATCCTCTTTCAGTACCGTTACCTCTGCCAATTAGGCCACGGCCCCTCGGTGGCTGTTGTCCACCTCTTCCAGCCTGATTAAAACCCTGACCTGCTGGTCGGCTCCCATCTGTTTTCATAGGACAGTCCTTAATCATGTGCTCATTGGACCCACACTTGAAACATCCCCCTGTCTTCTTCCAACACTCTCTTAGATGCATCTTTCCACACTGAGCACAAGTACGATACTGCCCTCCAATCACAACCTGCTGACCTCGTGGCCCATCAACTCTAGGCCTCTTTTGCACATTCCCGGATGACCCTGATGATCCAAAACCTCTCTTTTGCCTATTTCGGTCTGTATTCTGTCTCATAGACTCTTTAATCCATTCGGCTACCTTAGCCTTCTCTACCAACACGGTAAATTCTCGCTCCTCCTGTGAAGCTATCAACAACCTCAGGTCATCCGTCAGTCCGTCCTCAAATCGAACACATCGCTCATGCTCTGTAGCCACTATACCTCGAGCATAACGACTCAACCTTAGAAATTCTGCCTCATACTCAGCTACGGACTTATTTCCCTAAACCAGCCTTAGAAACGCCTTCCTCTATGCATCCACATAACTGGTCCCAATGTACTTTTTTGATATGCTACCTTAAAGTACTCCCAAGTTAGATTATCTGCGACAGCACCATCCCGAACCGTGAGCCACCATTGATATGACTCATCGCGAAGAGCGATACTATCCCTTTAGTTTCTCCTCTCGTGATCAGTCCAAATCATCCATAATTTGCTCGTCGCCCAACCAATACTCACCAGTATTACGCCACACCAGATATACCACGAAAAACTCACTCTATTAGCTCTGAGTCACTCGGTATAGGCTTTGAGCTCCCATGCCTCCACCGCTCCACCACCTTTCCGAACTCACAAGATCGCTCGTGATATCGCATCATCCTCGTCGATCCTCGATATTCCACATCGGTAATTTGGTGGTGGTGGCATTTCATTTTTGGACCCTTGACCAGACCTAACGGGTTTCGACACGGTCATTCGACCTCTAACACAGCCACGCACATTACGACCACGTCCCCTAGAATTCATGCTTCTGAATCAGTTTATCTGGTTAAAGAATTTTATGAATTAGTTTTTGTTCCACTGATTTATCGCGAAGAGTCATATGTTCAACAATTCTAAAGAGTAGTTCTTTCGAATTCATACACACACAGAGTCTTAAATTCATTCACTGAATCATCACATTCATGAACTTGCATTCATTACAGAGAAGTGTTGTAGTTGTCATTGTTGTTGTTTTCCACTACCCAGGGGTATTTCTGTAATTCTATCCTATAAGGATATTTTGGTAATTTTTCAAATTAGGTATTTGAAAATTTTGCAAAATAGAGATTTGTGGTCTTTTTGCAAAATAGGAATACTTGATAGAGAGATTCAAGGGTAATATGGTAATTTTGCAAGCTAAGGGTATTTCAGTAATTTTTCAAATTGGGGTATTTCGGTAACTTTTCATACTGAGGGTATTTTAGTAATTTTTATAGGTTAGGGGTAATTTGGGCAACTTGCAAACCAGGGGTATTTTGGTCATTTTTAAATCAAGGGTACTTTGGAATTTTATAATCATGGTTTGACTTTAGAATTTCACAAAACAAGGTGACTGGTCCTTTCCGGGTTTAATTATTGAATTTAGGCCTGTGATTGAGTCCTCTTGGTTAGGGTGAACCGTCACTACGCACCATGTAGGATTCGAGCGAAGAGGAGGTGAGTCACTAGGATTGCTTAAATACCAGGCTCATCCTGAATCCAATCCTAGACATGCGCACAATGGTTGCCACACCCTAACTCAAAGGACTTCGGTCATAGGTTGGTTTAATTAGGCTTTAAAGTTTTATGTAATTACGTGTTGGAGTAAGCTAATCCTAGGTTCAATAACTTAATATACTAATCTACATTCCGTTATACCCACATACAAGTCATACAATAAATCATACAACAGATTAGGATACTTACGGTGGACTTGAATTGAGACTTAGGTGCCATGCCAGAAAAACATGCTTATTTCACAAAAATTTTCACAAAACTTATTTGGGCTCAATTTTGAAAACATTGTAGGCTTTAAACCCAAGGCCGAGAGTTTAAAACTGGGCTCTGATACCAAAATTAAAACACCCCAAACCCGGCCCACGAGCCGTGACCGGATCTGGAATGTTCCCTGAGTAAAACAATTCAAAACTTGTTTGTTACTTTGGAAAATCTGGGTGGTTTGGAGGAAAATTTGATTTGTGTTGAGTTCAAATTGAAAACGGTGTTGTTCTTGAAGACTCGATTTTATTAAAACGATATTTTTATTTGTACTTGAAATCAATAAGTTAAAAGTATTGTCGAGTTTTTAGAGTTTAACATTAAATTGAAAATCGATTGTGTTTAGGTGTCAAAACATTTAAAATTCATTTTAAATAAAAATTCGTTTAACCTTTGATAATAATAATCGTATCATGATAAACCAAATTAAATGCATGCTTAAAACAGTTAATAGTAATGGCCATATTACATCAAGCAAAACCCGAAATAAATTCAAAATACTTAAATATAAAAAAATTCAAATTAAAATAAATGCTGAGCTGAGCATGGCCACCCCTAAGTTCCTGCCGACCCGGTCTATCTACTGAGTGTCACTTGAAAAGATATCCCACAAAGGGGTGAGTCAACAGACTCAATGTGCAACAACCAACACAAATTCCCAATCGATTTAGGCATGTCAAATCATACATAGCAAGTATAGGCAATGATGCAATCCCGAACCCAAACCTAAATAACCATCCTCTACACATCACCCGTACCTGCCAATCACACCGTGGGGATTACTAAATCGACCCTCTATCCGCTACACACCATCAAAGGCAGTCACTGCAGACGACTCGCACATCACCCTTATAAATTGTGGCATAGCCACCAGATAATTGTGACAAAGTCACCAGATAGTATTTCGTGACATTAGTCACCACATTCAGATTATGTGACATGAGTCACCAGATATTGTGGTAAAAACCACCAGATCACTTCCCCTTTTCATAATCACCCATATGCCCATGCACAATACAATACATACAAAATCATGCCATATATCTTATCCCATGTTCATAACGAATTCACGTATATGTCATATTCAATATTCATAACACTATTAATATAGTATTAAAGGTGAACATACCTGAGTACTCTGTACCATCGTATGGTACCTTTAGCCACATCTTTCATATTTTCATTAACACATATATTAAATCAATACCATAAATCTATCAAGAATTAGTGTGGGGCTACACACCTGGTCACTATCGTGTTCACTGAATCCCGATAATCTATCGAAATAGGTTGTACTCCTCCCTAATACACTAATGTCAGAATTGGCTAGTCACTAACACTTAATATGGCCTTGGCCGAATGTTAACACTCTCTTACCTTGCGGATCTAAATCCCAAAATTAATTCTTGCTCTTGGTGTTGTCGAAATTCCTATTAATGTATGTAATTACATGCTTGCGTATGATTTGAATGTGATTTGGGGGCTTCAAGAACCTTGGGATGTAGGTAGGAGCCTTAGAATTTATTGAATTTTAAGCCCAAAAAGGGGAACTAAGAGAGCTAGGCCTTAAGAAGATTATTGTGTGGTTTAGGACACAAATAACCCAGAGGTAAGGTGACAAGGAGGTGCCACTTAGGGCCATGTAAGGTGACACCATAGGGAGTGAGAAGGGCCTAGGTTCGAGCAGCAAGGGAAGCATTTTGGAGTTTTATTTTTCAACAAGGAGGGGTAGTGGTGGACGGTACAAGGACTCTGATGGAGGCGGTATAGATTGGGTCAGACAGCTTAGAGATTCGACTAAGGTAGAGTGAAAAGGGGGATTGAGTGGAGAGAAGGAGAGTTGGCCGGCCAAGGGACTTCTAGGATGACAAATTCGGTCACCTAGTAGCCAAAATCCCCTAAGCCGAATTTGTGTCACCATCACTTTCTTTATTCTTTTCTTTCTCTCAATTCTTTCTTCTTCTTTCTCACTTTAGCCGAATCATAACTGAGCCTCCATATCATTCTTTTTCTTCTTCTCACAATCATCAAAAGTCGAATACCATTCATCCTTCTCCTATTCCCTCCTTTCACTATTGGCCGAGCCTCCATTGTTTTTCTAAAGTCATTGCCAAAATCTTTCAACCTCATCCCTTCTCAGTTTTTGGCCGAATGGAAACCAAGCAGAGATCTTTCTTGATCTCTTCTCAAATCGGTTTGGGGATAGGTAAGTCTGAATCTCCACAATTTTTCCTTATTTCCTCTCTGTCGACATGTGTAGAACAAAAGCCAAATTTTAGCATTTGTCTTGACTTTTAATCAACCATGCAATCGGTTTTCTTTTAGGATTTCTGGGATTTTGAAGCAGTAGATCGGGAGCATCTTTTCCTTGTCAATAGTTTTGGTAAGTCAGTGGTAAGGTTTCGTACTAATTCAATTCATCTCTTAGTTATTTGAAAAGCTGAAAGCTAACCATTTGAATATACTAGTGCTTAGCCGATTTTAAGGAAGGCTTATCACGTAGTTTTGGGATTTGGGTGGTAACCAAATCGGTAGCAAGGTAAGGATTTTGGTCACGTTAACCCTTTGGGATTTGCTGTGTAGCCGAATGGCTCTTTGCTAAAATGCTTAGTGTTGGTCGAATGTAGGAAAAAGGGATCTAGAGCATTAGATCGAGATTTTCAAGATTTGGTAATCGCGTTAGAAATCAGGTGTGTAACCCTACACTGAGTTCCCGATAGTTTAATCATAATTATGTTAATCATGTGTTAGTGAAGTGACAAATAAACATGGCTAAGGTACCATTTAATGGTACGTAATCGTGCACGCTACCCTTAACACTCGTAAATAATGTTTAACAACATTGATGTGAAAAGAATGTGAAATTAGTTATGATTTTGGGATAAGGTAAATTGCATGATAAATATCATGTTTTGTATGTTGCATGGGCATATGGGTGATTATGTTAAAGGGGTAGTGATCTGGTGGTTTTTACCCTATTATCTGGTGACTATGTCACATATTATGAATTTGGTGACTCTATCGCATTATCTGGTGGCTATGCCACAATTATAAGGGCGATGTACAGTTGACTGCAGCGACTACCTTCGATGGTGTGTAGCGGATGGAGGGTCGATTTAGTAATCCCCACGATGTGATTGGTAGGTACGGGTGATGTTTAGAGGATGGATATTTAGGTGGGTTTGGGTTGCATCATTGCTTATATTTGCTCGTATGTGATATGATATGCACCATATGTTTTGGGAGTCTGTGATGGTTGTTACACACTGAGTCTGTTGAGTCACCCTTCGTGGGCTAACTTTTTGCAGATGGCACTCAGTGAATGGACCGGTCGGCAGGAACTTAAAGGTGGCCATGCACAGCTCATTTTTTTTTTTTTGGTTTTTGTTTTTAAGTTTATTTTGATTTATTTTGGGTTATGTTTTGATGTAATAAGGCCATTATAACTTAACTATTTTATTTATGCATTTTAATTTTTTATTATGATACGAACAACATCGAACAGAACGATTAAACAATTTTCGTAAAACAACATCAATTGTTTTTAACCCAAACACCTACGGTTTTCAAGTTAATAATAATAAACTCTAAAACCCGGATTTCTACTAACTTGTAACTTTTGAAATATGAAATTATCGTTTTAGTAGAAAATTAAATTTCAACTCAATTTTTAACTTGAGAACAATCCCAAATCTATTTTCTTCAAAAACCACCAAGATTTTCAAAACGTCATTCCAAAACTTAACTACTTTTTACTCAAGAAGCATGCCAGATCCGGTCAGGGCTTGTGGGCCGGGCTTGGGGTGTTTCAAGGCCAATTTGTTTGTCATAAATTTCTGAATTTTTAATTATTATTATTATATTTGTAAATATCATGATTTGATACGTATGATGCATATACATGAATTGCATGGGATGGGATAATGATGAAGAGAAGTTTTGGTAGCTTTGCTACATAACTTTGGTGGCTCTGCCACATATTTGGTGACTCTGTCACAATCTATCTGGTGGCTATGCCACGTAAATTCTGTTATTCTGGTGGCTTGTCCACAAATAATCTATTATAAATGGCTTAATGCCTGCAATTGGTGTCTTTGGCAAGGGTGGGTTGATCGATGATCACCCACGTGTGTGTTGGTTGGTACGGGTGGTGTGTAGCGGATGGAATACTAGGCTTGGTTTGGGAATTGCATTTCATATTCATGTTATATTCATTACATTATTATTGTATGTGGGCTTAGGCCCAAATAATTGCTTAATGAGATTTTCGCCCAGTGAACAACGGTAAGGGAATTTCACATTGAGTTCTTGTAACTCACCCCCCTTTTCTCTTAACCCTTGTAGGTAATGCTCAGTGACGTGGACTTGGGCCATGGATGACTCGGTGGAGGCCATACTTCAAAAATGGTTTTTATTGAACTTTAGTTTCCTGATTTCGTTCACTTTATTATTCTTACTATTTTGGGTTTATTTTGTGTTGTAATAGGGCTTCTGGAATATTTTATTTTGCTTATGTTTTTGTCGTACTTAGTATTATGCTTGAATTGTTTTTAAATGGGCATTTTTCTAAAAATCTTAAGTAAAGGTTTTCCAAAATAGATTAACAAATGATTTTCATAACAAACTTGTACAAATGATTTAACTCGAAAATTCTCTTTCAAATTATCGATGACATTTTCGAAAGTCACGGTTAAAGTTCACTACCTCGATTTTTGACTCATCAATTAACCGCTCAAAAATACTTGCATTTTATCTATGTTTTCGCAATGTTTTCAAAATGTTTCTGCAACTCTATTTCCAAACGTCATATTTTCGTAAATCGTTTATTTCAAATATGTTTTCGCAACCAAAAAGGTTTTTAAAGATAATTAATTTTCAAGTAGATAACAATTGCTTAAATGTTTTGGGTTTTAACAAAGAGGCTGTAATTCTCAAACAAGTTTTTAACAATCGCAAAGATGGTTTTATAAGAGCATTAGTTCAAATTTATCAATTTATCAATCAATCTTCGAGGTCAGTAGTATTTTATCAAATGTCTCAAATCAAACTTGTTTTTCTTGATTTTAACAAAACTTATTTTAGTATGAATCACAAATCCTTTATACGTTTTCTTCAATGTGACACATCAGATTTGGGCCTAACTTCTAGGTCGGGTTTGGGGTGTTACATTTTATGGTATCAGAACCCAATTTCAAAACTCGGCTATGGTTGGGTTCAAAAGAGTTTTTCCAAAGCTATTTGAATTTTAATTTATAAATGCATGTTCTAAAGGAAGTATGGCACCACGGGTATCCGGCACCAAGTCAAGTAAGTACCTGTTATCATTATATAACTATGATTATTGTGATATGATTGTAGGAATACTTTAGAACTTTTTAGGTATTGAAACTATAGAGATTGAAACTGTAGGATGCGTTTGTGAAAACAAATTTACTTCCTATACTCCATAAAACATTGTTTAATAAACATTGAACAGCATTTTGATTCATAAGACTCTTAATCAGATTAAATCGACTTAGTGAACATGAGCGCTAGAAGACATGGACGCGGTGGACGTAGACATGGTAGAGGTTGAGGTTCTAGGGCTAGATCTTCAGCACCGAGGCATGTTTTCGAAAGGGAGACGTTGGCATCGCCAGTTGCTGAGACGGGATCTCATGATCGAGTTAAGGTTGATGAGCTGACTCAGATAGTTAAGAAAGTATTGGAGGAGGTTAAAGGAATCAGTAAGGCACTTCGAGTTGGGTGTGTGGACTATAAGAAGAAAAGAGATCATGGTTCGTTAGGGTCGCAGTCTCGTTCTGTGAAGCGTGTCAAGGCACGTCTAAACTTTTTAGCTTGCAATTATTGTAGAAGGCGTCATCTAGGAGAATGCTGGAAGAGGTCAGGAGCATGTTTGAGATGTGAGTCTAAGGAGCATAAGGCTCAGGATTGTTTCATCACCATCAACTCAGGTATGTTTTGGTTGGACATGATGATTGAATGTAGAAAATTTTAGTTATAAGTGGTAGATAACTACTTGCTTCTATGGTTAGATGTTTGGTTGTGTGAAAGAGGATTCAAGATTATGTTAAAAGTATATTAGTGTTATTTAGATCAGAATGCGCAGCGAAAACATAGTGGTGTGTTTAGAGCGATGCGTTTAGTAGTTGATTGGAAATTTCGAGGACGAAATTTCTTTAAGGAGGGTAGAATTGTAACATCCCGAAATTGGGCCTAGTAGGATTGGGCCCAATAGGCCTTGGGCGTATGAATGTTTACAATAATTGAGAATAAGAGAATGGCGTTGTTACAAATTAGACTTATTAGTTTAGTGAATTTGGAAGGTTATGAGGTTTCTATGAAGTCTCGGGTTCAAGTTAGGCCATAGGAAGAATTTTCATTTTTGGACTTTTAGTGGATATAACTGATAGAAGTAGGACTTAGGAATAAATGGGTGCATTTAGGAGACACAAGAGGAGCTTGTGGCTTAGTGGCAAGTGGTGTGAATTGGCTGATGGGAGAACTAGGGTGCGAATCTTATGGAAAGCAAGGGAGTTTTATTTTTGCCAAAAAGGAGAAGAGATGATAAGGGGACAAGTGGAGGGATTCGTGGAGGAAATCATGGAGATGGAGAGGAGATTGAGGAAGAAAATAAAGCACGGTGGACTTTTTAATAAAGGAAGGTGGCTAAGGAAATATGGTAAGGAAGAATGGATGGAAGGGATCAAAAGAAAAGGACAAGTAAGGGGAACATGTGGCCTTTTTCAAGGGAAGTGTTATGGAAGGTATGGTTGGCCAACTTTTGACCATTATGGTCATGTATGTGGACGATTTTGGGGGAAAGGGAGGTAGCTAAATTTTTCTTAGTCATTTGGTAGAATTTTGGTGTTGTTAGGCAAAAATCACTTTTGCACTATTTTGTGTTTTTCTCCAAACTCCTTCTTTTGCTTTGTGCCGAATTTACAAGCCATTAGTGAGCATATTTTCTTCACTTCTTCCTTGGGTGCCAAAATCTCAATCCATCTTTCACCATTCTTCTTGTCGCTGAAATACTCACATTTCTCTTTGGTTCATATCTCTTTTGGTGTTGACCGAAACACTCCAAACACCTTGATACATCTTCTCATTTCTTTTAATCATTTCTACTCATTTGTGTTGACACTCACTCGTTTGATCAATCGAGTTATAGTGGAAGGTCGAAACTTTGACTCATTCATAGCCATTGTACAATCGTTAGAAATCAGAACTAATATCGTTAAGGTAAGGGATTCATCATGGTTCTTTTTGGATCTTTTCCTTGACCGATTATTTTGCTTAACGAGATAGTGGTTGTGACTAATCGATTATATTTTTAGGGACTAAATCGCTTGATCTATCCCTCGTAATAAGAGACTCGAATTGTTGGTAAGTGATATAGATTATTAATCAATTGCAATACTTGGATGAAGTTGTAAATTGGGTTTGGACTAATTTTTGACCGATTGTACTTTTAGGTGCCGCTATGGATCCCGTAATAAGGTGTGTAATCCCGTACCTTTCGTATACATATCGACATGGTGTGTAATCTCACACTTCTCTAAAAGTTTGTATGAAATATTCTTTGAATCGGTCGAAATACCGAAGAAAACCAAAAATCGGCATCCATAATCACTCGGGCGTGAGTATGATCATAGTGTTAATTATATTTTGTAATAAAATAGTTTCGGCTAGAAACAGTGATGTTTTTTTTAAAAAAATCACGAAAAATAGGAGAAAGGGAATTAGAAAGTGAATGAGATATCAAATAAAATCTTACTGTGCCTATTTTGATAAGGAAGAAATAGAGAAGGAAAAGGAATTTTATATTCTGAGATATGTTAATTTTAGTGAGACTGGTTCTGAATGATTTCGTGGTTCCCTGATCTGTCTTGGAAAAATCATATAAAATTGTACAAAGTGAATTATGGGATATAATTTATATGTATGGATTCCTTAGTGAGCATATTTTCAATAGAAACAAGTGGGAGCAATATATGAAAACCTTACAGTGAGATATTTGAAATTAAGAAAGGAGAGGTTAGAATCATTGGACAGTGAAACAAGGGAAAATTTAAGGAATATACTATACTAAATGGTTAAGCCAAAAATTCTGGAAAAATTGTAGTAAGAAGATATATGAGTCTAGTTTCAAGGAAAATTTACGGATTTAGATTTCTAGTTTCCTAACTCAAGTTATAGTCAATTTAGTCAGTATGACATAGATGGACTGTTTAAATTTTATACCGATAAACCGTAAAAGTAACATATTTTAACCCCATATTTAATAGGCTTTTGGATTATTTAGCCCGTGATTTCTGTAAAAAGGTGTTTTTTATCTTTTCTTTTCATATTTATACTTAGGAAAGCACTCGAGGATAAAAAGAACACAAAACGGGCTTAAAACAGAGTAATTGGGCCTTAGCAGGATATCAACACGGCCTGGCCCAAATCCCACATGACCATGCCTCGCCAACTACCTAGAGCACGACCTCAACTCCGTGACACACGGCCGTGCAGCATCCAATTATCACATGGACGTGCCTGGTGATCTACATGGCCGTGCCCAAATCGACAGACCTAAAGCACGGCCTGAATCCTGACTTACACGGCCGTGCCCAAAACGACAGAATCGAGACACGACCCAACCACGAGTTACACGAGCGTGTGCCATGGCCATGCCCCTACCACGGGAAAGAGCAATTTCACTTGGATTTGGATGCTTGAAGCCAAAGAAACATACTCCTAAGTCTACTCCAACACCCTAATAGTAATTCTACTTGAAGGAGATACTTAGGAGCCAAGTATAACATTCCAAAGCCTATATAAACAACCCAAGGTAGACATAAGAAGGGGGCTTTTTGCAGAGGCTTTGGCGAAGCTTTCATCTTTTAGGGAGTCACTTGAAGATAGGTAGTTGATCCATCTCAAGAAGCTGGAGTTCTATTCAAGACGGAGGATCTCTCCTTCAATTCCTTCAGGGGGTTTTAGGGATTTTTTATGTTTTGTTTATTCTTTACTCTTGAGATGTTTTCGTATTTAGTTATGAACTAAACCCCTTAGATACTTGAAGGGGATGAAGCCTATGATGGATTTTGTTATTTGATTTCTAAATTATATGATAAGTACTTAGTTTGTTCTTAATTATGTTGCTTAATTTAATCTGATGTGCTCAGGTTGAGGAGGAATAGACCCCGCCTAAGAGTAGATCTAGCATAATTAAGTGGAGTTGATCGGGCGCCTAGAGATAGGATTACAAGATTTTGCCAGATTAGGGTGAAACCTAGTATGGGAATCCATTGATCGATTTATTGCTTCCTTAGGGGTTATTATAAGAGAACGAAAGTTCCACTAATTAACCTAAGGTTAGACGTTATTCGCCTCAAGAGAGGGTTTAATATAGGTTAGGGAGTCTCACGAATCAAGCTAAGTAAATAAATCATATGGTTTTGGGAATGAATAATAAGTGAAGTCATAGGTGGATTCTTCCTGAGTGTATCGTCTTTATCAACTAAGTTTTCCTAAAGTCTTTCTCCCATTCATTCTTTTGCCTTTGCAATTAGTCTAAGTATTCATTAGTTTAATAATCCAATCACTCCATATTTTAGGCTAAATAATAGAAAGAAAGTGAGTAGTAGTACTTTTAGGTTCCCTTGGGTTCGATAAGATATTCTTGCCTGAGCTATACTACTGTTCGATAGGTGCACTTGCCTTTATCGTTGTCGCAGTTAGTCTACAGGTTCGATCACTCTTTTATAAATATTAAACTCGACTATTTGACACGATCAATGCCCAAATTAGTAGTTAAGTCTAGATTGCGAAATTACCAAATTACCCTTAGTGGGTAATATTACCAATTTACGAAAATGCCCCTATGGGCTGAATTATCGAAATACCCTTAGTGGGTAAGATTACCAAATTACTGAAATGCCCCTAAATGGCCGAAATACTATATTGCTTAATGGACTGAATTGACATATTGCCTTATGGGCCGATTGGACAATTTGATTAATAGGCCAATATGATATTTTGCTATATTGGCAGATCTGATATTTTGCTATATGAGCCAATTTGATATGTGACTAAATGGGCCAAATTGTTATGTGACTAAATGGGCCGAATTGATATGTGACTAAATGGGCCAATTTGATATGTGACTAAATGGGCCGAATTGATATCTGATTAAATGGGCCGAATGGATATGTGATAAAATGGGCCAATTTGATATATTGCTCTAATGGGCTGATTTTGCAAAGTGTTATTGGGCCAATTTGTTTTTCATAAATTTCTAAATTTTAATTATTGTTATTATATTTGTAAATATCATGATTTGATATGTATGATGCGTATACATGAATTGCATGGGATGGGATAATGATGAAGAGAAGTTTTGGTAGCTTTGCTACATAATTTTGGTGGCTCTGCCACATATTTGGTGACTCTGTCACAATCTGTCTGGTGGCTATGCCACGTAAATTTTGTTATTCTGGTGGGTTGTCTACAAATAATCTGTTATAAATGGCTTAGTGCCTGCGATTGGTGTGTTGGCGAGGTGGGTTGACTGATGATCACCCACAGGTGTGTTGGTTGGTACGGGTGGTGTGTAGCGGATGGAATACTAGGCTTAGTTTGGGAATTACATTTCATATTCATGTTATATTCATTACATTATTATTGTATGTGGGCTTAGGCCCAAATAATTGCTTAATGAGATTTTCGTCCAGTGAACAATGGTAAGGGGATTTCACACTGTGTTCTTGTTACTCACCCTTCTTTTCTCTTAACCCTTGTAGGTAATGCTCAGTGACGTGGACTTGGGCCATGGATGACTCGGTGGAGGCCATACTTCAAAAATGGTTTTTATTGAACTTTAGTTTCCTGATTTCGTTCACTTTATTATTCTTACTATTTTGGGTTTATTTTGTGTTGTAATAGGGCCTCTGGAATATTTTATTTTGCTTATGTTTTTGTCGTACTTAGTATTATGCTTGAATTGTTTTTAAACGGGGATTTTTCTAAAAATCTTAAGTAAAGGTTTTCCAAAATAGATTAACAAATGATTTTCATAACAAACTTTTACAAATGATTTAACTCAAAAATTCTATTTCAAATTATCGACGACATTTTCAAAAGTCACGGTTAAAGTTCACTACCTCGATTTTTGACTCATCAATTAACCGCTCAAAAATCTTGTATTTTATCTACGTTTCCGCAATGTTTTCAAAATGTTTCTGCAACTCTATTTCCAAATGTCATATTTTCGTAAATCGTTTATTTCAAATATGTTTTTGCAACCAAAAAGGTTTTTAAAGATAATTACGTTTTCAAGTAGATAACAATTCTTAAGTGTTTTGGGTTTTAACAAAGAGGCTGTAATTCTCAAACAAGTTTTTAACAATCGCAAAGACAGTTTTATAAGAGCATTAGTTAAATTTATCGATTTATCAATCAATCTTCGAGGCTAGTAGTATTTTATCAAATGTCTCAAATCAAACTTGTTTTTCTTGATTTTAACAAAACTTATTTTAGTATGAATCACAAATCCTTTATACGTTTTCTTCAACGTGACACATCAGATTCGAGCCTAACTTTTGGGCCGGGTTTGGGGTGTTACACACTTTATGTATTCGATTATGTCTGCTTGAACAGTAAATATTTGATATGTCTTGTAATGTGCATGGTAATGCCTTTTAACCCTAATTCGGCAACGGATACGGGTTAAGGGTGTTACATTATTAGTGGTGGAAGACTTTGATTTCTGTTGTTGCAAACGAACGAGTTACATGGGATTTCTTTCAGTCTGAATTTTGGAAAAAATATATTAGTCAGAGATTTATAGATCAAAAATGAAAAGAGTTTCTGGAATTAAAATAGGGTCGTATGATTGTCACTGAATATGAACGACAATTCATGAGATTAAGTCAATATGCTCGGGAATGTGTTTCGACTGAAGAAATAATGTGTAAAAGATTTGAAGACGGCCTGAATGAAGACATTCGTTTTCTAGTTGGAATTCGGAAATAAAAGAATTTATTGTGCTTGTTGATCGAGCATGTAAAGCTGAAGCATTTGGGAAAGATAAAAGAAAAGCTGAGATAGAAGCTAGAGATGCGAGAAAGAGATTTCCAAGTAAATCATTTCAGTCTGCATCAAAGAAATTCAGAGATAATCATAGTTGTTCAAAGGCTAATGTGGGACATTCAAACAGAGATCGTGCTAGATCGCATTCGAATTTCAAAGCTCCAGTAACTTCGATGTCTAGTGCTGGAAATGTCCGATCCAAGCGACCTAAATGTAGACATTGTGGTAAAAGACATCCGGGTAATTGTAGATTGAATGGCGGAGCTTTCTTTAAATGTGGATCATTAGATCATTTCATCTGGGATTGTCCAGAGTCTATTGAGCAAGAAATTGTACAAAATCTAAAATCAGATAATGTTTCAGCTAGAGGTAGACCTTCTAGAAATACCAAAATGTCAATTGTAGTCAGAGAGCTACGAAAGATACAGTTGCGAGATTTGAAGCTAGGGAACTTACTAGAGCTTATGCCATTCGAGCTCGTGAGAAAGCCTCGTCTCCAGATGTTATTACAGGTACATTTACTCTTTATGATACTTCTGTGATTGCATTGATAGATCCAGGGTCTACTCATTTGTATGTATGCATGAACTTAGTATCCAGTAAGGCTTTGCTTGTAGAGTCTACTGCATTTGTAATTAAAGTATCATACCCCTTAGGTAAATGTGTCATGGTTGACAAAGTGTACAATAATTGTCCATTGATGTTTAGAGATATTTGTTTTCTAGCTGATATAATGTTATTACCTTTTGATGAGTTCGATATAATTTTGGGTATGGATTGGTTAACATTGCATGATGTTGTTGTGAACTGCAAACGAAAGACTATTGATTTGATATGTCAGAATGATGAAATAATTCAGATTGAATCTAACGATTTGAATGGGTTATCGGCTATGATATCAGTGATAAAAGCTCAGAGTTATGTGAAAAAGGGTTATGAAGCTTAATTTGCCTATGTGATTGATTCGAGAGTGACTGAGAAGAAAGTTGAATCTATGCCAATTGTTTGCGAGTTCCCTGATGTATTTTTGAAAAACTACCGGGATTACCTCTAATACGAGAAGTTGAGTTTGGTATTGATTTAATGCCAGGAATAAATCCGATATCAATAGCTCCGTATAGAATAGCACCAACAAAATTGAAAGAGTTGAAGACATAGTTGCAAGAGTTGACCAATAGAGGATTTGCACGATCGAGTTTCTCACCTTGGTGTGCTCCCGTTCTATTTGTGAAAAAGAAAGATGGCATGATGAGAATGTGCATTGATTACCGTCAGTTAAACAAAGTGACTATTAAGAACAAATATCCTCTACCCAGAATTGATGATTTGTTTGATCAGCTAAAAGGAGCCACTGTGTTTTCAAATATAGATCTGAGATCGGGGTATTATCAGTTGCGAGTAAAAGATTCAGACATTCCGAAAACTGCCTTCAGAACGAGGTATGGGCATTATGAGTTTTTACTTATGCCTTTCAGACTAACAAATGCTCTTGCTATTTTTATGGATCTGATGAATAGAATTTTCCAACCGTATCTAGATCGATTTGTTGTTGTATTCATTGACGACATTTTAATTTATTCACGTGATGAAACTGAGCATGATGAACATTGAGAATCGTGCTACAAACTCTGCAAGATAAGCAATTGTATGAAAAGTCTAGTAAATGTGAGTTTTGGTTGCATGAAGTTAGTTTTCTGGGACATATTGTGTCAACATCTGGTATACGAGTTGATCCGAGCAAGATTTCAGCTATTTTAAAGTGGAAGCCTCCGAAAAATGTGTCTAAAGTTTGTAGTTTTCTAGGACTTGCTGGTTATTATCGACGGTTCGTAAAAGGCTTTTCGATGATTGCAACTCCATTGACGAGATTACTTCAGAAAAGATGTGAAGTTCGAGTGGTCTGAAAAGTGTCAGAAAAGCTTTGATTAATTGAAAACTCTGTTGACTGAAGCTCCAGTTTTGGTACAACCAAAATTAGGTAAAGAGTTCGTGATTTATAGTGATGCTTTGTTGAACAGACTAGGATGTGTTTTAATGTAGGAAGGCAAGTTTATAGCTTATGCCTCGAGACAATTGAAATCGCATTAAAAGAATTATCCGACACACGATCTTGAGCTAGCTGTGATTGTGTTTGCTTTAAAGATTTGGCGTCACTATCTTTTTGGTGAAAAATGTCATGTGTTTTCAGATCATAAAAGTCTGAAATATTTGATGACCCAGAAAGATTTGAATCTACGATAGAGAAGATGGTTAGAACTGTTAAAAGACTACGAGCTAGTGATAGATTATCATCCGGGTAAAGCAAATGTTGTTGCTAATGCATTGAGTCGAAAATCACTTTTTGCACTACACGTGATGAATGCTCATTTAGACCTGCCAGATGATGGTTCAGTTTTGGCTGAATTGAAGATGAAACCATTGTTCTTATAGCAAATATGTGATGCTCAGAAAATTGATAATGAAATGTTAGCGAAACGAGCTCAGTGTAATTTGAATTTTGATTCAGAATTTTGAGTTGATGATGATGACTGTTTGAGATTTCGAGATCAGATTTGTGTTCCAAGGAATCCAGAGTTGATTTAGTTAATTTTAAAAGAAGCTCATAGCAGTAGCTTATCTATTCATCTAGGAAGTAAAAATATGTACAATGATTTAAAACGATTTTATTGGTGGCCTAGATTGAAAAGATATATTTCTAACTTTGTATCGAAATGTTTAATCTGTCAGCAAGTTAAAGCTGAACATCAGGTTCCATCTAGTTTGTAACAACCGATTATGATTCTCGAGTGGAAATGGGCTAGAGTGACGATGGATTTTGTTTCAGGGTTGCCTTTGACTCCGAGAAAGAAAGATGCAATCTGGGTTGTAGTTGAAAGATTGATGAAAACAGCTCATTTTATTCCAGTACGATCTGATTACTCACTTGATAAGTTAGCTGAGCTATATATTTTAGATATTGTGAGATTGCACGGAGTACAACTATCTATTGTGTCTGACAGAGATCTGAGGTTTACTTCACGATTCTGGAAGAAGCTACAAGAGGCTTTAGGTACTAAATTGCATTTTAGTATAGCTTTTTATCCAAAGACGGATGGTCAATCTGAAAGGATTATTTAGATACTCAAAGATATGTTGAGATGTTGCATTTTTGAGTTTGAAGGTACGTGGGAACAGTATTTAATATTGATTGAGTTTGCGTATAATAATAGTTTTTAGTCAAGCATTAAAATGGTACCGTATGAAGCCTTGTATGGTAGGAAATGCCGAACACCTTTGTATTAGACTGAACTCAGTGAGAATAAGATTCACGGGGTCGATTTGATTAAAGAGACTGAACAGAAAGTGAAAGTGATCCGTGATAGTTTGAAAGCGTCAGATCGTCAAAATCTTATGTAGATTTGAAACGGAAGGATATTGAATTTGGGATCGGTGATAAAGTGCTTTTGAAAGTGTCTCCATGGAAGAAAATAGTCTAATTTGGTCGTAAGGGTAAATTGAGTTCGAGATTCATCGGGCCATATGAAATTATTGAACGCATTGGGCCTGTTGCGTACAGATTGTTGTTTCCACCAAAACTAGAAAAGATTCGTAATGTGTTTCACGTGTCAATGCTTAGACACGGACTTGCGAGGAATAACCGATCTGTATCTTGGCTCGAGAGATTAAGGAATTGCGAAATAAGAAAATTACATTAGTAAAAATAATGTGGCATCGACACGAACTGGAAGAGGCTACGTTGGAGCCCAAAGATACTATGAGACAACAATATCCAAATCGGTTTAACGGCAAGATTTTCGGGGACGAAAATTCCTAAGGGGGAGAATTGTAATAGTCCAGTTTAGACCCTAGTCAGAATAGTGGTTTCGGGACCACAAATTCGAGTCAAAAAAATGTTTTAATATTATTTCTTGTGCATACAGTATATGATTAAGCATGTGTGAAAGTTTCGTGAATTAATTTTATTGTTTGTGTGCTTAATTTGAGAAAAGGACTAAATCGCAGGAAATGTAAAAGTGGCCTTCTTATTAATAATGTGTTAAATTGATATGGCTTATTAACTATGAAGTCCTTATATGTAAATAAACCATTAGTATGGTTAATGGATATTTATGACCAACCATTATGAATTATTATATGTTTTTATCAAAGGTTAATTAGGTACATTAAATAAAAAGGTAAGTTAAATAAAATAAAACAAAAAGATGGCCATTATTATCATATTTCATGGCCGAATGAAGCAAAGAAGAAAGCTTAAAATAGGGTTTGATATTTGGCATTTGCATAGCTTGGTTGAGGTAAGTATTTTGCTCGGTTTTTTTATAATTTCTACGTTTTTGTGATCATTGCTTTGATTAATTTTAGAATTTGATGAAGATTTTGATATGTGCCATTTATGAATGTTTAAGCTTTGTGATGTTAGTTGATGAAATATGAAATATATGTGTTAGATTAACATGTTTTGTCTTTGGATTTTTGATGAATTTGAGTAATTTGGACTAAATTGTGAAAATAATATTTTGAGGGACTAAAATGTGAAATAAATGAAATGTGTGGACTTAGATGAAGCATATGAATATTTGGCCAAGCATGGGATTATTGAAATTATGTGCATTTTGTGATTTTGTGAAATAGGGACTTAAATGTCAAAATGTGAAAATATGATGGCTAATTTGTAAAATGCCTTAAATGTGTGTTTTTGGATTGAATTGAATGATTTGGTGAATAAAAGAGTTAAATTTGAATATGTATAGATTAAGAACCAAAGAAAACGGATTTAGACCAAGGAAAGTTGAAAGTGATCGAATAATCGAATCCGTCTGTTTATTCCGAATACGAGGTAAGTGTAACATCCTAAATTAGGGGCTATGCATTTTTGTGTTTGTGTGTGAATGCTATGCTTGTCATGCTAGTTTAGGGTGCTTTGGGGTCCAGGAATGACTTAGGGGTAAGCCGGAGCCTTGGTAAAAATTTTGCTTTTTGGGCACTTTAGGGGGGAGAGCTGCATGGGATAGGACTTAAGGGTTGGTGTTGGTGTGTTTTGACACAAGAAGTGTATTGGTGAAGTGGCAAGGAGGCACCACTTAAAGCTCTGGAAGGTGACGCCTCAGGGATCTGGCAGGGAGGAGGTTCGAGCTGCGTGAATCCCCTTTTGGAGATTTATTTTGATGCCAAGGTGGGGGAGAGTTGCATTCAGCATGGACTTTGGATGGATAAGTGTTGAAGGGGTCAACACATTTGAATAGGTGGTCAAGAGCAATTCAAGGAGAAGGATTTGGTCAACAGATTTGAATGGGAGTTTGAAGTGTTCAAATCGTTTCAAATAGGTGGTCAAGAGTGATTCAAGGAGAAAAAGTAGGGGATGGACATGTGAGCTTGGTGTTGGCTGAAATTCAAACACAAGGGAGAGGAGGGAAATCAGTTTTAGAGTGGTTAAGGTGTGCCGAAATTCCTTTGTTGGTAGCATAGATTTTAGTTCTCAAAGTGTGCATTTTAGGCTTTTGGTTAGTAAGTGTTGAAATTCTGTGTAGTCAGGTGAGTATCTTTTTTCATTTTCGACATTTAGGGTCTTCATCCATTCTCCTTTTCTTTTTTTAAGTGTGAGCCAAAACCCTCTTAAGCATCCCTTCTCTTTACATTTTTCTGCCATAGCTGAATTTGCCCTAAGTCTTACCGAAATCTTTCTTCTTCTTTATCGGCTCTATTGCTTCTTTTCATTCCATTTTACTCTTCTTCTCTCAATCGTCTCTTTCTCAAAAGCCAAAACCCTTAACTCTATTCTCATCTCCATATTTATGCCATGGTCGAATGTGCTATGATCTTCATTCTCTTCTCCACTATTTTCCTATAAGCCGAATCCCCGTAGATTTCTTTGCATCATCTTTTCTTTTGATCTTCTCAAAAGCCGAAACTCTTACATCTTACCTATAGTTCTTTTTGTTTAATTTACGACTCTTTCATCTTCTTCCCTAACCTTTGCCGAAATTCTTCTTCTAGGGTGTTAAGTGCCAAAGTCTATTAGGATTGGTTGAATCTTCTATATTAAGGTAAGTGACGATTTCTCCTATATTTCACCTTTCTCTTTCGGTTTTGGGAAGCCAAAGCCGAAAGACTAATTGGCTTGGTAAGGTTATCTTTTGAGTAAAGTTTTGACCGTTCTTGTGTTCTCTTTTTCTTTGGGGCGACACGTCGGGAATCGAGTAGATCAAATCATCTAGATCCTAAGCCGAAAATTGTTAGTTTCTGAACTTTATCTCTTTCAGGATTTCAAGGTAAGGGTGCCCTCTTTAGACTTATTAGACTCGTTATTGTATTATTACCTTAACCCTATGTTATGGTTTAACAACCATATGTTATGATGGTAGCGACTGACAAGGTCTTTTGATGGAATCAAATACCGATCAGGCAAAGGAGGTATTAGACCCGTAAACCCAATCCCTAAGTTTAAGAAGCGAGCGGTGTCAGCGGTTTGGGATTGGTCACCAGGTTGTGGGTCGCCTTCTGAGTAGAATAAGAGGCAGATATCAATAGTCTTCGATAGTGATAGTGTCGACATAGATAGCATAGTGTTGTGCGTATCCAGGTGTGTAAGATTTACACACTTTAGTATTACTATTATGTGTTATTAATTTCTTTGAGGTTGAAAAGCCAAAATGACTCGATGAACAAGCGTTATGCCATTAAGGGCATGGTTGATGTACCAAGTAAGTATCCTGCTGTTTATGTATATGCTAATAAAAGTATGCCATGATAATATTGTGCATTTGGACAGTATGTTGCATTCTATTGACATTTGTATGCATGGGTTGGATATGATATGAAAGGGAAGTGTAAGACTGTCACTAGTGGTTTGGTACCACACGTGGGTTGGCCCCACATTCTTGATTTGTGACTAAGTCTCAGTGGTTTGGAACCACTAGTGGTTGGGTACCACATATTGATGATTTCATGACTCGTCCTAGTGGTTTGGTACCACAGTGGGTTGGCCCCACATATATGATTATTCGGGATTGTCACTAGTGGTTTGATACCACAAGTGGGTTGGCCCCACATATGATATTTTGTGACTAGGTCACCAGTGGCTAGGTGCCATATATGGAGTGTAGCGGATGGAGCGTTGATTGCAGAAATCCCCACGGAGTGATCGGATGGTACGGGTGGTGTGTAGAGGATGGAAATCTAGGATTGGGTCGGGTACATTGCATCTATTTTTGCACATGCTATGTTTGAGTGGGCTAAGGCCCAATATGTGGTTGTGGGCTTGAGGCCATTTATATTGTTTTAAGGGGGAACTTACACACTGAGTCTTGGTGACTCACCCTCTCTGCTTAATCTTACAGGTGATCAATAACATGGACTTGGGAGCCAAAGAGACTCGAGGAGGCCATAGCTCGTTAATTTCAGTAAACTTAGTTTCTTTTTAAGACGTTTTAATTTGGGGTTTTAATTGTTGTAATAAGGCCTTTCTAAATTGCTATTTGGTTTCTCATTTTAATTTCCACTTTGATACAACATTATTTTACGACTTAAACTTGATTGTTAAAAAGAAGTTTTCTAAATAACTGCACCTAAATATCTGTTTTTCTCACAAGTGCTTACAAAGACAACAAATGAACGGTTAATCCAACCTATAATCTTTTTCTTAAGCCGCAAACCACTGTTTTCAAATTGTCACCTGTAATAAAAAGTTTCAAACTTACGATTTTCATCGAGATTCCCAAAGTTTCTTTTCAACCATACCCCTGTGACATACCAGATCTGGTCGTGACGTCTAACTGGGTTTGGGATGTTACAGTAAGTCTATATGCAAATAAATGTATTTGAATTGATTTATTCATGTTATATGAAATTTTGTTGTAAATAATGATCATGGAATATGTACATGTGTATCCGAGAAAGTATCGACAATGTGTCAATGTCTGATAAGTCCCGTACAAACCTTAAGAATAGCTACGATACGTATGTCATGACATAGGATTCCGATATGTGATATCGTGTAAGACCACGTCTGGGATGTTGGCGCCGATTTGAGAATTACGTGTAAGACCATGTCTGGGACATTGGCATCATATATGATTTCGTGTAAGGCTCTGTCTGGGACAGTGGCATCGATATTTGATTACATGTAACACCACGTCTGAGACGTTGGCATTGTATGAGTATTTCGAGTTATCCGAGTATCCTATTTGATTCTGAATGGTTCAACGGGCAATTCTGAGAAATGAAAGACTATGTAAAATGTGTTACCGATTCAGGTACTTTTGAAATGTATACTATATTTGAGTATGAAAGGTAAGCATATGTGAATTTGCAAAAGTGATATATGTGCATAGACTTGTTAAGACAAAATGTGATATATGTATGAATGTGCTATGATCTATTGAGATACATGAAGATGTGATTTGTTGTCAAGCAAATGGTTGGATACAATTGAGCTAAAGAAGAAATATGAATATGCTATTGAAATATGTTAAAGTTCTTGTATTTGAAATGGTTATAAATGTTTTATATGTTAAGTTTATTTGTATATGGCTTACTAAGCTTTTGAAAGCTTACTTTGTGTGTGTTTGTATTGTTTTATAGATCGTTAAAGCTACGAAAGGCTCAGGGATCGTTGGGGATCGTACTATCAAATCATATATTTTGGTACCTTTTGAATGTGTTTATAACTAAGTATGGCATGTATAGTCTAGTTGAATTAGATGATGTTTTTAGTTGTATATATATAAGCTATGTGATATCGCTTATAATTGGAATGTGAATATGGTAAATGTCAATTATGTTTTGTGATGCAAAGTTGGTATGTTTTGATGAATGATTAGTATATTGAATTGGTGAGTTTTTGGATGGATTTTGCTTAGAAATGTTTGTGATTAGAATGAGATAAATGGTTCATAAGTTGGTAAGTTTGATATGCATTGAATGGTTAGAAAAGATGGACATTATTGGTATGATTTGGTTGCATTTTGAGGGCATGAAATGGGTTTATTTGTGCTTATAGGTTTGACCCTAAATGGGTGGCAAATTGGCCTTGCAAATGGCCTATATTTGCCCACACGGTTGAGCACAAGGGCATGTGGCTCGACCATGTCCCTTGAATTTGTAATTCGATTCAAGTCAGATTCGACCACGAGCTGGACACACAAGCATTTGACTAGTCGTGTGATGCAAGTTAGTGTTGAAACACCCCAAACCCGGCCCACGAGAATGGATTGGATCTGGTATGTTCCTCGAAGTAACCCGGTTCAAATTCATTCGAATACTTTGAAAACTATGTGTTTTGAAAGTTAGTTTGTTGTGGGTTGGGCTTGAGTTGAAAACAAATTTATTTTTATAACAAAAACCCATTTGTTTCAAGTGACAAAATATTTAAACTTATTTCATATTAAGTGGGCTTACTCTTTATAAAGCCCTAAATTCATAACATAGTAATTATAGCGAAATTAAAATTAAATCACGGTGGCCTTATTACATAAAAGCAGAACCCAAAATAATAAATTGTACAAGTACTAAAAAATAAAATAAATATTCAAATTAAATTGAACTTCAAGTCGAACATGGCCACCACAAGTTCTCAGTCCGATCCATTCTTGCTCATCACCAAACATATTCCCACAACGGGTGAGTCGATAGACTCGGTGTGTAACCAACACTAAACATAATAGAAATAGGCACACCATACATAACATATGCATATAAAAATTTCAAGGTAATGATGCAAACCCGAACCCAAACCTATATGCCATCCGCTACACTCCACCCGTACCAACTTTGTGCAAGTGGGGACTACTAAGTCAACCCTCCATCCGCTACACTCCATCGAAGGCAGTCGCTGCAGTCGACGTGCTCATCGCCCACTGATAATATTGTGGCATAGCCACCACTTTAATGTAACCGAAGTTACCACTTAATGTGACCGAAGTCACCACTTTCACTTAGTGAGACCGAAGTCATCACATTCACTTAGTGAGACCGAAGTCATGACATTCACTTAGTGAGACCAAAGTCATCACATTCACTTAGTGAGACCGAAGTCATCACATTCACTTTGTGAGACCGAAGTCATCACTTTCACTTAGTGAGACCGAAGTCATCACTTTCACTTCCCCTTCTTCAAATAACCCGAATGCCCCAAATTATAAATATCATGCATATCATATTTTATTTCACTTTCACATCACTTTTCACTTGTATAACATTTTTTTTGAAATCCTAGTAGGTGTAGGAAAGCGTGCACGAATACTTTGTACCATAATATGGCACTTTAGCCACTTTCTTTCACTTTCACATTAACATATATAATGAATTAAAAGTCAGTAAATCTATCAAGATTTAGTATAGGGTACACACGATTTGTTTAGCGATTCCTTGAGATTAGAAAAACAAGATCTAATGTTTAGATCCTTAGTTCCTACATTTGGTTTATCATGTATTACTTAGCATAAATTCTATTTTGGGCTATAATATCCAAATCCTAGTAGGATTTGTAAAGAGGCTTACCTTTGATGCCGATTTGATGTTTATTCAAATCGAAACTTTGTTTTCCTTCACTTGATATTGACCAACCTTAAATCTCAACATAAATTAGTTTTCGCTTTTAATAATTATAGATCTTATCTATGTAATCACACAAGCCTTGGCGAATACTTTAGGGCTTACCTTATGGATTTTTTAAATCCCAAAAACTTCACCTTCCTTTTTCCTTGTAATCGGCCAAATCCTAGATATCTGAATAGGTTAGTTTTTGATCAATTTGATCTAATTGACTAAGATTTGGCCTTGGCCGAATGTATAAACTCACTTACCTTGAAGTTCTCAAATCCCGAAGTTGATCCTTATTTTAAATTCCTGCCGAAATTACTTGTTAGATTTGAAGTACTATTCAATTATGGAAGGAACCTTTTTGCCGAATGTACATTGATGTACTTACCTCATTTTGAATCCCGGATGATCCCTTATAATATTCGGCTATGGCACTATTATGGATCTCAAAGTTTTGGCTTTTGTGGAGGGATAGTAGAAGAAAAGAAAAAGAAAGGAAAAGAGATGGGAGAGTTTTGACAAGGAGGATTGGCTAAAGAAAAGAGAAAAGATTGTTGTTAATTTGACTAGGAGATTTCGGCAAGGGGTTGAGAGAAGAGAATGGCTCTTTGCTTTTCTCTCTTTGGTCGAAACTATTAGCCTTAGAGTCCCTAAATCGCCAACTCTTCATTTGTGATAAGTTTTAATTTTATCAACTATGAAATTCCATCAAATCTCCTAATTTGCCAAAAATTCTATTGAATAAAAACTCCTCCTCTTAGATTCCCTTGTGCCGTCCAACTCCCCACTCATGGAAGCAAGATAAAACTTCTTTTATTTGCTTCCTAGATGACTCAAACTTAGGCCCAAAAACCTCTTGCATTTGGGCCATTTCCTAGGGCCTTAGGTGGCATCTTCAGGCCACATTTCCAAGTCCGTTATTGGGTCAAATTTCATGTACTTTATATTTTTAGGGTCACTTGGCCCTTAGTTCCCCTTTGGGCTCTAAAGTTCGACATTCCGGAGTCATTCTTAAGTTTTCAAAAATTTTCGCGCGGCTCTGTATTTTCCAAGTTTCCAAAATGTTGAGTTTCCTATTTTGGCTTGGTTTCCAAAATGTTTAGTTTCCTATTTTGGTTAGGTTTCCAAAATGTTCACTTTCCTAATTTACTTAGGTTTCCAAAAATGTTCACTTTCCTATTTTCGACGTAACATTTCCATACATCCTTTATTTTCCAAAATCATTCCAAATTTATTCCAAAGCACATAAAACATGTCTTATTGTACAATTAGGCCAAAATGCATAGGCCCTTTTTAGGATGTTACAAGTGTCGACCACGGGTAAGGCACACCGGCGTGTCCTCGGCCATGTAGACAAGTCAGTATGTATGCCCTGTTTTGCCACAGCTTAGACACATGGGCATGCCTGAGGCCGTGTGAAGCACACAGCCTGCCCACATAGGCATGTAACCTTTGTAGCTTTGAAAAATTTTTATTTTCAGAAAATTTTGTATGCATTCGGTTTAGTCTTGACCCCTTTCAAATGCATGTTTAAGGTCTCGTAGACCTCATTAAGGGACTATATGCTTTTATTATGCTATGATATGACGATGATATACTTTATGTTGTGAAATGTTCGTAAAAGTTTCTGAATTGTCCGGTAATGCCTCTTAACCCTAGATCGGTGATGGTTACGGTTTAAGGGTGTTACACTGAGTAACTGAGGTAGGGTGCTTGGGTTGTCATCCTATTTCACGTCAAAAGATTGTGTGACGTGTTAGGTAAAACTCCACTAACCGAGATTAAACAAATTTTTAAGGAATGTGTTGGGCTAAGTAACCGGGGTGGGTTGCTTGGCTGTCATCTCTCTTCACGTCAAAAGGTTTGGTATGTTCTTAAGAAAAATATAATAAATTAAGAGTATGTTGGGCTGAGCAACTAGGGTGGGGTGCTTGGCTGTCATCTCTCTTCGAGTCAAAAGGTTCAATATATTCTTACACACAAAATAAAAATAAATAAATAAATGAATGTATTAATAAAATTGCATTAGGGGACAAAAGGTGGAAACAAATAGGGTGTCTTGGTAAGTTTTGTAAATTACATGATTTTCATGAAATAATCCAAGGCGATTTTGATTTTTGTGTGTATTAATTGGAATTCTTTTTCAGTTTTACTTAAAGCAAGCTAAGGGTTCTCTTTATTTTTCATATGCATTATGCCTACTTCTTATAAAAATTTGGAGTGATATTCTTTTCATGGCAAAATTCTAAATTTCACAGTGGATAGGAACCATACTTGAGGGCAAACATGGGCTAAGTAGGGGGAATTTGATAATACTCAAGAATGACATATTTTTATATATTAATTACACATTTATTTGGAGTATGATCCTACTAATTTGAGCTCTTTATGGTTTTTTATCTTGTAGGGACTAAATTGAAGGCAAAAGGAAATTTGGGGGTAAAAAAGTGTGAATTTAAAGATAAAATTGGCCAGCACGTGAAGTAGGAAGGAAGTGGTGCCAAAAATGCAAAGTGTAGAATACTTGGGGGCAAAAGTGCAAAGAAGAGATTTTATAAACACAAGACTATTTAATTTTTTAATTATATTAGGACAATTGTTAAAGATTATTATTTAGATTTAATTTTAGTTTTTATCTTCATTTATCTTTAATTATCTTTAATTATCTTTATTTATTTGTATTTATCTTTTAGAATTTAATTAGGAATAGACTAGGTTTCCTAGTACTATAAATAGGGGATGGAGTGACACAAATTTCACTCATCTTTTCTGTAAACACTCATTCTCCCAAAAAGCTTAGCCTTATTTCCTTTCATATTATTCAATAAAAATTCTATTTTCATTACATTTATTTTTTTCCCCAAAAGTATGAGCCACTAAATTTATCTAGCCAAAGGTTGTCGAAGTTCCCCAAAAAGGGTTTATGAAGCTTAGAATCCGCACTTAGCCTTCTCAACGAGTATTTATCGCTTCTCCGCACTACAGGACTGATGCTTCCGTCCATGTCTGTAACACCTCTCACCCGTATTCAACGCCAAAATAGGGTTTCGGATCATTACCGAACTTATAACATAATTTCACCTATATTTACTTTTACATTTTCAAGTTTCATTCAAATATCAATCAACACGTTCATATTGTCCCTAATACGAGCCTGCGAGGCCTTGAACATGCATTAGGAGTGGTTTGGGACTAAACCAATAACTTTGGAAACTTTTTGAACATTTATAAATTTTTCTCAAAAATAGGGGACACACTCCCGTTTGGCTCGGCCGTGTGAGACAAACACGCCCTTGTCACAAGTCGTGTGGACATTCGAAATGGGATCACATGGCCATGTCCCAGCCCGTGTTCGACCCCGTGTAACTCTCTGACTTGGGTCACATGGCCAACACACGCGCCCGTACGGCTAGCCCGTGTGTCCTACAAATGGCCATACACGCCCGTGTGTCAGGCCGTGTGCTAGGCCGTGTCAAACCTATAGGGTATACTGACTTATGCCACACTACCAAGACACACCCCGTGTGTGAGGCCGTGTGAAGCATACTGACTTGGTTTCTAATTCAACACCAGAGGACACACAGCCATGTACATGACCGTGTATCACACATGGTTGAGACACATACGCCCGTGTCTCTGCCCGTGTGGACAAAAATAGGCTGTTTACCAAGCCAAATTGCCACCCAAACTTGTGCTCACCTACATCAACCCAATTGGCACCAAAACATAGCATAATATGACATTTTAACCAACCAATTCAAGCTTAATTCATGCATAATCTATACCACTTTTCTCAATACACACAAGTCACATAATATACCATACCATTTAGACTAAAATCACATATACAATTCAATTCATTATACACTTCCAAATATGCATCATTTAGCCTAGTTTCACAAGCAAACCAATAACCACAAATCAACCATTTGATACTCATAATACCTATTACCATCAAGCATCACACAACAATCATCCAACACATTACACAAAATATAAACACATATATATATACATGATTCAAACATACCAATTTAAGCCAACTCTCATGGCTATATATACAAACCAAAACATAACAATTCACAAGCCAACTCAAATCACAAAATTCACTACTAAAAAACATATCAAAATAACCATATCCCTATACATGCCATATGACCAAAACACAAGCTCAAAGGTACCAAATTGATAGTTGGATAGTGTGATGAAGTCTCCAACGATCCCCGAATAAGAGCTAGCTTTGAATTCACTATAAAACACGAAAAAATTAAACAAAGTAAGCTATATAGCTTAGTAAGCTCGTATGAAATAAACTCAATCTTAACATAAATATACAAATCATCAATTTAACATATCAACATGTAGTTTATTTAACTAACAAACCTTTCACTTTTTTTAATCATAATCTTATGTATGAACTTCACAACTTCTTCGATTTAAGCTTATACAATTCATATAAATACATGTACCATCTCGTAACAATCTCATACACAACCACATCTTTCATTACCCGTTGAACTATTCAAAATACTATCGGATACATGGGAAACTCGCACCTGAAGTGCCACAAATATAGTCGAAGCTATCTCAATCTCATATCACATATACTGCTCACACTAGAGCTATCAACGAGCCTGCTCACACAAGTTGTGGGTCAAGACTAAGCTACACGGTGCTACTCACACAAGCTGTCAAGTAACCACAACACATGTCGGTATACTCAGCCATCGGTAGGACATATAGGACCAGCACCCGGATCACATAATCACAATAATCCACTAATGTCATGTCACTAGTATCTTAATCTATTCCTCAGGTTCAACCAGGATTTTGAAAGTTGAATCGTCATTGAATCATTGCTGAACATGTCCATAGTCTCATATTCTCAGTTTATGCAATATCAAAGCATTTAAAATACATTTATAATGAAACTTATTACAAACGAACTTACCTCGGATGTAAAAAGACAAAAACGAGTCGATTAGTCGAGAACTTAGTTTTCCCCTCGATTTACATCTGAGTTTCACTTTTCTTGATCTACATGTAATCAAAATTAACTTGTTTAATCATCTCTCTATTCAATTTAGTCCAAAATTCACTTTAAGGCATTTTTACAAAATTGCCTCTAATGTTTCAAATCTTTTACACGTTAGTCCTTATTTCATAAAAACACAAATTCATGCAATTTAATACTAACCCATGCTAGCCAAATTTCTCTTGTACTCATGTCAGCCCCTATTTTTCATTTATTTCTCATTTTAACCACAAATTTTTCACATTTCACAATTTAATCCCTATTTTGCATTTTCACTAAAAATCACTTTATAAAACTTGTATAATTCACAGCAAACATTCAAAATCTATCATCAAACATCAAAACACACATGTATTCATCAATGGCATCATTTAAAATCTTTAACAATTTTGCAAAATAGTCCTTGGGCTAGCTAGACCTAGTTGCAACGATCTCAAAAACATAGAAATCATTAAACACGGGACAAAATTCACTCACCAATTGAGCTAGGAAGCTATGTCAAAATCAAGCCCTAACCATGGCTTTTTCTTCTTCAATTTCGGTTGATGAAGAACATAAAAGATGATAACAATTTGTTGTTTAATTAATTTATTAACATGTATTTTCAAATTACAAAATTAACCTTGTTATAAAACCATTTAATATCATCATTTAATGTCCAAAAATGTCCACCCACAATAGAAATGATCTAGTTACCACTTAAAGACTTTTACTTTAATGTTCTATAGCTATTTAATACCTTTAGCTATTAGAATTCAAGTTTTACACTCTACGCGATTTAGTCCTTTTTATCAAATTAACCATTCAAACGATAAAATTCTTTAACGAAAATTTCACACAATAATATTATCATCCCATGGGAATTAAAATAATAATTAAATAATTATTTCAACTTTGGATTTGTGGTCACGAAACCACTGTTCTGATTTGACTAAAAATGGGTTGTTACAATGTCCCTTCAAAAGTGATCTTTTCATCTTGTACAAAGGCGGCCGCTTTGTATGTTTTGGGAAGGTCATACAATCGGTTCGTTAGCTTACTACATCAGTGGTTGTTGAGCCCAAGAGACAAAATGGTGTGGCATTCTCCATTGAGAAGTGATGATCTAGTGAAAGACGGTCCCACAAAAGCGACGGTTGGCTAGAGTCAGGTTCCTCTAAATCGTAAGTTTAAAATCTAAGTGGAGCTGGTGGTCGTAGGCGCCCTCTTCCATTATAACTAGCTTATTCTATTCCATTATAACTGGCTTATTCTGTTTGAAAAGAATCACCTAAAATCCAATGATAGAACCCAAGGCGGATCGAGACAACCGGAGGCTGGAATCTCTCCAAAAAAACTCTTTTTCTCAACTCTGTTTATCTTTACAATTTTAATTTTAATTTTTCAATTTCAATTCAATCAAACTTTTAATCCTATTTTTTAATTTTTTTCCAGGTACGCAGGATTTCTTGGGCACGACTCTATCTGGGATCTTGAGGAACTAGAACTTATGCAAATCCAGTCCCTGAGGATTTGACCCTACTTCCCTTATGCTATTCTTTTCATTATTTTATAGGGATAGGATATTTTTGGTGCTCTTAACGACGCATCAGCCAATCATCTTAAGAAGACCTTTCCTAGCAATTAGAAGGACCCTTATTGATGTGTAGAAAGGTGAGTTTACTATGCGTATTCAGGATGATCAAGTAACATTTAATGTTTTTAAGTCTATGCGATTTCTTGAAGTAGTTCATGATTGTTCTGAAGTATTCGAGTTAGAGGAATTAGTCATGGAAAATGAACTCAACTATGTTAAGGACCCATTGTAGAAAATTTTGACATCATACCCGCCAAGTGATGAAGAGGGTTAGAATACTTAGCTTTGCTAGAAGCTAATCTGAGGGGATTTAATCCACAATCCCACTTTGCATATTTGGAGTTAGAAAGTAAGGATTATACGCAGTGAAAAGCGTTAATTGAGGAGCTACCTAAATTAGAATTGAAGTTATTTCCCTCACATTTAAAATATGTTTATTTAGGTAATGCTTCTACTTTACTGTGATTGTTTTAGCGAAGTTGATCGAAGAACAAGAAGAAAAACTTATTCAGTATTGAAATAATTCAAGAAGGATATTGGATGGACCATAGTCGATATTTGTGGCATTAATCCATATGTATGCATGCACAAGATCATCTTGGAAGATGGAAAGAAAGGGATGATTGATGGACAACGAAGACTGAACCCTATCATGAAGGACTTGGTAAAGAAAGAAATCATTAAGTGGTTAGATGCGGGTAAAATTTACCCCATCTCAGACAGTTTATGGTTAAGTCAGTTCAAGTACGTGCCAAAGAAAGGAGGTATTACGGTCGTTGAGAACGATAATTGTAACACCCCTAACCCAAATCCATCGTCGGAACAGGGTTACGAAGCATTACCAAAGTTAACAAATCAAACAAATAGAAATTTCAAACATTTCAAAATATATCAGTATTCATATCAAAAACCAATCAAAATCATTCATATTGCCCCATATACGAGCCCTCAAGGCCCAAAATATGCATTATAAAAAAGTCAGGACTAGATTGAAAACTCAAAGAATTTTTCAGAAAATATTAAAAATTTTCAAAACTGTAGGGGTCACACAGCTGTGTGGGCATTTGAAATAGGGACACACAGCCATGTCCCAGCCCGTGTCCTTGCCCATGTAACTCATTGACTTGGGCCACACGGCCAAGCCACACGCCCGTGTGCCAAGCCGTGTGCTAGGCCGTGTAATGGCCTGACTTGCAACCTTTTAAAAGCTACAGGGGATACACAATTGTGTCATCTGGCTGTGTGTCGCACACGGCTGAGATACACACCCATGTGGATGAAAATAGGCTATTTTTCAAGCCATATTTCTCACCCAAATTAACATGTACCTACAGTCACCAATGCACAAATACACAAGCCATTACAAAGTACCAAAATCATGTGCATTCCATCTTCATTCATATGGTATAATCACATACAACCAATATGCCCTTAGGCACCTCAAATGACAATATGTAACATGTATAATCATGAATTCATTTTGGTCAAAATGATCAACTAACTTTCAACTAGATTTGTATCAATACAAACCATTGAATTAACTTACCAAATGATACCAAATATACTACTCAATTACTAGCCTAAATATACATATATGTCTTCCGTAGCAAAGTACCAATTCACAAGAAGTTATAAATCATATACAATATGCACATTCAACTACCATTTCACCTTTCAAACACATTAAGCAAATCATCAACCATATCAAGGCTAATATTTACATGCCAAAACTAAGTTCATTAGAACACCAAAATACTACAACTCAAGCCAAACCAAATGGCCATTTCAGCAATTAAACACATAGGCCAACATTAACCAAAATTCCTATACATGCCATTATAATCAAAATTAGACATCCAAAATGTACCAAAAAGCCGATGGATATTGTGATATAGCTCCGAAAAGCTTCCAACCTGAGCAAACTTCCAATTCACTATAAAACACGAAAAATATCACAAAGTAAGCATTTAAGCTTAGTAAGTTCATATGACTTAGGATTTAACTTACCATTTAATCAAGTAATAGGTAAGTAACAAAGCATATCCCAACACATTTTGGCCAAATGCCTAAGCACATATACACCAACCATATTAGCCATGTAAATCCATAAATATGAACCAATAATCATTGATGAGCTCAACAATTAATCAAGTTCCATATACATGTATCATCCATTTCATATATCTATATATCATGTAACATCATTTCCATATATTTCATGTGTATACCTGTAATAGTTCGTATCAAACTCATATCATTTCGTATCAGAACATTGCCTGTTAAATCGTTTAGAATACAGTTGGATACCCGAGATAGCTTACATATAGTGTGCTAGCTCATTAACTATAATCCGTCAATTCATGTACATGTATGCTCATTCGAGCTGTGAATCGGTATGCTCACTTGAGCTGTGGGTCGGTATGCTCTCACAAGCTATAAATCGGTATGCTCTTACGAGCTATAAATTGGTATGCTCTTACGAGCTATGGAGTATCTGCAACACATTCAGGACCTTAACCAAATCATGTAACCCTAATGACATGTCATTTGTATCCTACAAATTCCTATGGTTTAAATAGGGCTCAGTAATCGTCGTACATCATTGGATATGCAATCGATAATTCTGTATAACAATTCATAACATATATATGTTTCAATTTAAAACATATAAATACAATTTAATTACATGAACTTACCTCGATGAGTATACGTAGATACAGAGGCGATTAATCCAAGGCTTTCTCTTTGCCTCAATCTAACTCCATACAAGGCCTAACTGGATCTATACGGATAAATTTAACTCAATTCAACATATAATTCATTCAATTTAATCCAAAACATATTTTTGGCAAAATTACCATTTTGCCCCTATATTTTTAATTTCTTTGTAATTTAGTCCTAAGGTCATAAAAATGGAAATTTACACAATTTCACCACAACCCACTATGGCTGAATATCAATTAGGTCCCTAGCATGCCCTATACTTCAATTATTTCACAATTTCACCATGAAACATTTTCTATTTTTCAATTTAGTTCTTAATTGAAAATTTCATCAAAAATCTCTTTACAAAAGTTGTTTATCTAACAACAACCATTCATTTTTTATCAACAAACTTCAAAACTCATGTATATTCAACAATGGTAAAACCCTAATAGTTTAACAATTTTACAAATTAATCCTCGGGCTAGCTAGATTAAGCTACAAGTATCCCAAAAACATAGAAATCATTAAAAACGGAACTAAAATACATACCATGCACTTAGAAATGGTCAGCTAAATGTTGAAGCTTCTCCAATGGCTTCCTAAGCTTATTTTTAGTTAAGAATGAAACAGAAAAGATGATAACTTGATTTAGTTTTATTTAATTTATCTTTAATTACCTAATTACAATTATAACCTTTAAAAATTTTATTAATTACACAATTTCCAAGCCATGTACATCCAATATCACCATTTATGGTCTAATTACCATATAAGGACTTCCACTTTAATGTTCTATAGCTATTTAATACCTTTAGCTATTAGAATTCAACTTTTACACTTTATGCGATTTAGTCTTTTTTACCAAATTGAGCATGTAAAGCGGTAAAATTTCTTAATAAAATTTTTATACAGTATTAATATCATATTGTAGACAATAAAATAATCATAAAATAAATTTTTTGACTTCATTTTTATGGTCCTAAAACCACTATTCCGATTTCACTAAAAATGAGTTGTTACAAGAATTGTAACATCCTGAATAGGGCCTATGCATTTTCAGTTTGATTGTAAGAAATGACAAGTTTAAGCATTAAGAATAAATTTTTGATATTTTTGGAAACCCGAACATTTTGGAAACTCAAGATGTAAGGAAAATGGCAAGTTCTGAGTCAGCGAAAATTTTAGGAAACTTAGAAATAAGGCCTGAATGACAAATTTTAAAGCCCAAAATAGGAAATAAGGGCAAGAGGGCCTTAAGAGAAAAAGTTGGTGAATTTTGACACACAATCGGGCTTGGAAAAGTGGCCTGAAGTGTCACTTAGGGTTTATGGAAATGGCCTGAGTTCGAGTCACTTGGAAGCAAATATTGAAGGTTTAATTTTGCTTCCCAAGGCTAGGAGTGGACGGCACTTATTTGCTAAAAAGGGAAGAGTTTTATTTTTATTAAAACTTGTCAAATTAAAGTGATAAATAAAAGATTTTCTCTACTAAGATAAATGAGGAATTAAAGGATGGATTAAAGACTTTTAATTTAATTAGGTGATAATTAGTGGAGATTAAATTATCACTTGGGAGAGTAGTGGCCAAGTTTTGGACTCTTGGTGTAGCAATTTCAGTTAAAAGAGGAAAATTGAGACTTTTCTCTCATTCATCCTACCTTGTCAAATTTTGCTCTCTTTCCCCCTCTTCCGAATTTTCCTAAGCAAGAAACCATCCTCTCTTTTGTCATTACTAAGTCAAAACCTTTCTCTTTGATCTCGTTAAATCTTCATAGCGGATCTCTCGTAACTCAAGTCAAGGAAACAATTGTTTAAAGGCATCAAGGTAAGGTTAAGCCATTCAATTCCCTCTCTTTTCTAGTTGCCGAAAGTAAAAGGCCTAATCCCCATTTTTTGATCATGGCCGAATATGCAAGGGATCTCGTGTTTCCACAATCGTTGAATATAAAGATCAAGGATCTAAGGTAAGAACAATTGATTCTTATTCCTTTAATTCGCTTAATCAAGATTTAGGAAATAACTCTCTTATGTCTATTGGTCGAATGTCAAAGGAGGAGTTTTGGGATTTCAGATTCGAGGAATTTAAGGTAAGACACATTCGGCCAAAGGCCAATTACAACTTATTAAAGTTAGATCAGATCTAACATATGAATTTTAGGGATTTCGACAGATATTCAAGACAAAAGGGAACTTTCGGGATTTGGAATCTATAAGGTAAGCATCTAAAATATTCGGCCAATGGTTGTGAGATTATCTAGATCAATTCCTTAATTTTTGAAAAGCCGAAAAACTAACCCATATTGAAATACAAGGTTGGCCGAATATCAGGTAAAGGAAAAACCAAACTTTCGGGATTTGTATAAACACCAAATCGGCAAAGGTGAGTCTTTTTACAAATCCTACTAGGATTTGGTTTTGTTTTAAGCCAAATAGGTTTATTAATGTGACTTATATGATGGCCGAATATAGGAGATAACAGATCTAAAAATTAGATCGGGATTCTCGAGATCTCAAGGAACCTATTAAGCAAAACAGGTGTGTACCCTTACTATCCTTCGATATTTTATGGCTAAATATTTTAATATATGATTATGAATAAGAATGTGAATATGGCTATGTACCACAAATGTGGCAAAAGTACCTGTGCACGTTTCCTACTCGATAGGATTGTGAAAAATGTTATTTTATAACATGCTAATATATGTGTATGAACATGAAATTAAGTTATGCATAATATATAAATTTTTGGGGCATTCAGGATTTATGTGAAAGGGGGAGAACAGGTGTTGACTTCGGTCTCACCAACGAAGGTGTTGACTTCGGTCTCACCAACGAAATATGTTGACTACGGTCACATTGCGAAATTTTGGTAACTTCGGTTACAATAGTGTCTAATGACACAATGTATAAATTTGATTATAGTGTCTAATGACACAACATATATGGGCGAATGCCTTCGATGGAGTGTAGCGGATGGAGGGTCGACTTAGTAGTCCCCACGGTGTAAATGGCAGGTACGGGTGGTGTGTAGCGGATGGACCATTAGGATTGGGTTTGGGTTGCATCATAATTTCATTATTATATGGACCTGATGATTTGAACATGAATGCCTGATTTATTGAATGTTAGTATTGTGTGCACATTGAGTCTGTTGACTCACCCCATTGTGGGAATTATTTTTCAGGTGATGAGCAGTGACGGACCGGGCCGGTGGACCATGAGGTGGCCATGCTACATGCGAAAATTTCATTTAGTTTGGACTTAATTTTATTTTTAGTTACGTTTGTTCTATTTTGGGTTTTACTTGATGTAATAAGGCCTTAAGGCCCAGTGGATTATTCTTTATGTTTGCTTATTGTTAAGTTCCATGCTAAGAACTATATTGGATGTATTTAATTAAATGGGCTTACAAGATTAAATAAATGGGTTTCCAATCTAAGCCCAACTCAAAATAATAGTTTTTCTAAAAATTTACAATTTTCTCTAAGTATCGAAAATGTTTTGAAATCGGTTTACTTTAGGAACATACCAGATCCGGTTCAGGCTCGTGGGCCGGGTGTGGGTGTTTCGATTTAATATCGAGCCCGTTTTAAACTCTCGGCCTGTGGGCTAAGGCCCAAAACGTTTTGAATTCGAGCCCAAATAATTTTCTTTGAAAATAAGCAGGTTTTCTGGCATGGCCCCTAAGTCTCCGACCCGCAGTCCACCGTAAGTACCCTAACTATATGTGATTCAATGAATGTTTAAGGGTAGAAAAGGCATGGAACGAGAATAGCATGATAGGAACTTGAACCCTAGGATTAGTCTACTCAAATACTGAGATACATAAGACTTAATACACTAAACAAACCTATGGCTAAGTCAATCAAGTTAGGGTGTGGCAACCATGGTACGCATGTCAGGAATGGTTTCGGTGGGAGCTTGGTATTTAAGCAATCCGTGACTCACCTCCTCTCCACACGAATCCTCGCCTGCAGTGCGTAACTTTGGTTCACCCCGACCAAGAGGGCTCGGTCATAGGCTAAACGTAATGACTAAAACCAGAAAGGGAACTAGCCATGTTTTAAAAAAAAAAAGAGAGAGAGAACAAAACAACAAACCCTAGTTTTTTTTAAACCTTTAAAACTTTTCTTTTAAATCTGAGGAAATTATTTTTACAACATTCTCTGAAAAACTCCTAATTTGCGAAAATTACAAAAATGCCCTTAGGGGTGAAATTACCAAAACGCCCTTGGTTTATAAAATGTTCAACTACTCAACAGCTTTACCAAAATGTCATAATTTTATAAACATTCAAAAACCCTAATTTGTAAAATATCAAAATACCTTGATTTTAGAAAATTACAAAATTGCCCCTAACTTACAAAATTACCAAAATTACCCTGACTTCCAAAACTTTTGCAACATCCCCATTTTGGAAGGAACAATTTTCAAAAAAAGAACTCTCAAAGTTTTACAACTTTTGAAATACCCTTGATTTATAAAATTTTACAAATTTACTCCGATTTGTGAAAAATTACCAAAATACCCCCAGATTTCAAAATTTTTCAAATCACCCCTAGACTTCAAAATTTTCAAAAATAACTTTTGACAAAAACCCCAAGAAATGTTTTTTCTGAAAAATTACGAAAATACCCTGTAGGACAAAATTATGAAAATACCCCCAGGTAGTGGAAAACAACAACAAACAACAAAAACTACAACGTTTCCCTGAATGAACGGAAGTTCATACTTGTTTGATGAATGAATGGAAGAATGGAAAAGACTGTGTGTTTGTATGATACGAAAGAACCACTCTAAAATCCTTCTCATAAAACTCCTTCACGATAAATAAGTGGAACATTGACTAATCCATAAAATTTCTTAATCGATCTCGACGTTAGAAAATGAACTCTAGAGGACGTGGTCGTCGTGGTCGAGGAAGAGGAAGGATGACCGTGTCGGAACCCGTTAGGTCGGGTCAAGGGTCCGACAATGAAATGCCACCGCCACCACCACCCCCAGGTTGTTAATGTTGAGCAGAGCTCGACGGGAAGAGGCAGGTCGCAGTCGCTTCGAGTTTGGGAATTGGTGGCCGGGGCAGGAGGAAATGGAGGAAATCGAAAGTCGGTACCTAAACGGCTCCGAGCTAATGGAGCGAAATGTTTCGAGAGTATCCATGTGGCACCCAAAGTCTGGTGAAAATCTTGGTTGGAAGCAACGAGCGTATAATGGATGAGCTTGATTTGACTCGGAGGAAAAGTTGAAAGGGATGGTGGCGTTGTTACGCGATGAAGCGATCGATGGTGGTTGATTGTTCGTGATGGTATCACAACCGAAAATTTGACCGGGAGTATGTTAAAGAGGCCTTCGGAAGAAGTATGTGGAAACCAGTATCTGAGATGAGCGAGAGGAAGGCTTTTCTAGGGTTAGTACAAGGGAGTAAGTCCGTCATGAGAATATGAGGCGGAATTTCGAGGTTGAGTCGCTATGCTCGAGGGTAGTGGCAACTGAGCATGAACGCTGTGTTCGTTTCGAGGACGGACTGAGAGATGACCTGAGGCTATTAATAGCACCGCATCAGGAGCGGGAATTCTCTGTTTTGGTAGAAAAGGCCAAGGTGGCCGAGGGGATTAAGGATGCTACTAAGCAGACCGTGGATAAGAATAAGGCCAAAAGAGGGTTTGGGTCATCAGGAAAGGGTTACAAGAGGCCTAGGGTTGACGGGCCACGAAATCAAAAAAATGGCACGGGCTGGCAGATTCGTTCTTGTGAGCATTGTGGAAAGAGGCATCTAGGGGAGTGTTGGAAAAAGATAGGAGCATGTCTTAAGTGTGGGTCCAAGGACCATATGTTTAAGGATTGTCCCAAACAATCAGACGAGAGCCGACCGGTAGTTTAGAATGCTAGCCAGACCGGTAGAGGCGGACAGCAGCCTCAACGGGGTCGTGGTTCGAGTAATCGTGGTAGTGGTACAGGCAGAGGCCGTGGAACACAGAGCCGAGGTAATACTAATGCTGATACAAGATAACCGGGTTTGGTTTATGCGGTTCGCCGAAGAGAAGATGGAGACGCGCCGGATGTAATAACCGATACGTTCTTTATTTTTGACAAACCCTACTTTGCTTTGATTGATGTGGGTTCGACCCATTCCTATGTTGTAAGTAGTGTAGTGAAAACACTAGGCCTAGACTCTGAACTCTCTGATAGGCAGATGACTGTAGTAAGCCCATTTGGCCAAACTATAGTGGTAGACAAGATCTTTCGGAATGTACCCCTAGAGATTCAGGGAGTGAACTTTCAAGCGGACTTAATGGAGTTACCCTTCGGAGAGTTTGAGCTTATACTCGGAATGGATTGGTTAGTAGAACACCGAGCCATGTTGGATTGTGCTGACTAAACGTATGAAACTAAGAACCCGGAAGATGAAGTGGTAATAATGATCGGAGAAAGGAGGAACTATTTATCTAATGTAGTTTTGACCTGACCAAGGTGAGAAGATGGTTAAGAAAGGTTGCAAAGCGTTCTTAGCTTTTGTAAGTCGCGATAGGTGGAAAGGAGGAAGGTGTTAATGGAGTTAGGACGGTAAGGGACTTAGTAGATGTGTTTCGTAAGAGTTACGGAATACCCCTGCATGGGGAGGTGGAATTTGGGATTGATTTGCTACCGGGGATGACTCCCGTGTCAATCGCTCCATACCGAATGGCACCAAAGGAATTAGTGGAGCTCAAGGCTCGAGATACAAGAACTGTTGGACCGTGTGTTCATCCAACCTAGTGTGTCTCAAGGGGAGCACCGGTCTTATTTGTGAAGAAGAAGGACAAAACTATGCGATGTGCATAGACTACCGTCGATTAAATAAGTGACCATTAAGAACAAGTATCCCTTGCCAAGGATCGATGACTTGTTCAATCACCAAGGAGCCGCAGTGTTTTCGAAGATCGATTTACGGTTGGGATACCATCAGTTGAAGGTGAAGGAGGCTGATATCCATAAGACCGCTTTTAGGACAAGATATGGTCACTTCGAGTTTGTGGTGATGCCGTTTGGGTTGACGAACGCTCCAGTCGCGTTCATGGACATGATGAATCGGGTTTTCCAACCCTACTTGGATAGATTCGTCGTTGTGTTCATCGATGATATTTTGGTGTATTTGAAGTCGGAGGAGGAGCATGATGAGCATCTCCGAGTCGTGTTGGAAGTGTTAAGGAGAAGAAGCTCATGCCAAATTCAGCAAGTGCAAATTTTGGCTTAAGGAGGTGGCATTCCTAGGACATGTGGTATCCGCAGAAGGAATAAGAGTGGATCCTAGGAAGATCAAGCGTTGTTGGATTGGAAACCACCTAGGTCCGTGGCTGAAACCGAAGCTTCTTAGGCTTGGCGAGCTATTACGAAGGTTCGTGGAAGGATTCTTGTCAATAGCCGCCTTTAACCAAGTTACTAAGGAAGGAAGTACCTTGAATGGACTAATAAGCAGCAGGAGAGCTTTGAAAAGCTTAAGAAGGTGTTGACGAAAGCTCCAGTGTTAATTCAGTCGGAGGCAGGAAAAGATTTTGTGGTGTATTGTGATGCTTCATCACGGGGTTAGGCTGTGCACTAATGCAAGATGGCAAAGTAGTCGCTATGCGTCATGGCGGCTAAGGCCTCATGAGTGAACTACCCAACTCATGACTTAGAGCTAGCAAAGAAGTGGTTTTCGCCTTAAGGTTTGGAGGCACTACCTTTATGGAGAAAGGTCGATTATCTACAGCACACAAGAGCCTTAAGTATTTATTGACTCGAAGGAGTTGAACTTGAGGCGAAGGTGGGTGGAATTCTGTCAAGGACTACGATCGCTCAATAGAATATCATCCCGCAAGGCGAATGTGGTAGCCGATGCCCTAAGTCGGAAGGTTGTATCGGATCTACGGGCTTTGTTCGCTCATCTAAGTCTATATGACGATGGAAGTCATTGGCGGAATTACAAGTCGTGCCCACATGGCTAAAGGAAGTGAAAGAGGGACGGTTATCGATAATGACTTAATACTAAGTTGCGCAAGTGACAAAGAAGGGGATTAGAGGATTATGGTGTCAACAATGAAGGAGTATTGTGCTACAAGGGTAAAGTCCAGATGCCGAATAATAAGGAGTTGGGACAAAGGATTCTTGGAAGCGCATGGTAGCCCTTGTGCTATGCATCCGGAGGCATCAAGTCATATAGAGATCTAAGGGAACAATTTTGGTGGTCCGACCAAGCGAGAAGTGACCGAATTTGTGGGAAATGTTTGACATGTCAGCAAGTTAAAGCTGAACACCAAGTCCCATCAGGATTGCTCCAACCAATCGAGATTCCCCAATGGAAGTGGGAAAGAATTACCATGGACTTCATTAGTGGGCTTCCCCTTACGCCTACTAAGAAGGACTCGGTATGGGTGATAGTGGACCGTTTGACCAAGTCCGCACACTTTATCCCAGTCAGAATGGATTATTCTCTTCAGAAGTTGGCTAAGTTGTATGTGGTGGAAATTGTGAGATTACATGGAATACCAATGTCGATCATCTCTGATAGAGACCCAAGGTTTACGTCTCGATTTTGGAAGGCACTTCATCAAGCTTTAGGCACTAAGCTAGACTTCACTACAGCTTTTCATCCACAATCAGACGGGCAGTCTGAACGGGTTATACAAGTGTTAGAGGATATGTTGAGAGGTTGTATAATGGATTTTCGAGGAAGTTGGGAAGATTACTTTCCTTTAGCTGAATTCGCCTACAACAACAGCTATCAAGCCAGCATTCGGATGGCACCATACGAAGCATTGTATGGAAGGAAGTGTAGAACACCTATTTGTTGGACCGAGTTAGGAGAACGCCGAGTTTTGGGTCCGAGTTGGTGGCGTAAACCAAGAGAAGGTTGAGTTAATTAAGCACGGTTGAAGGAAGCCTCTGATAGGCAAAAGTCGTACACAGACCTTAAGCGGAAGGAAATAGAGTTTGAAGTGGGAGATCAAGTGTTCCTGAAAGTTTCACCTTGGAAGAAGGCAATGAGGTTTGGCCGCAAAGGGAAGCTAAGCCCAAGATTTATAGGGCCTTATCAAGTACTGAAGCGCATTGGGCCAGTGGCATACCAACTAGAGTTGCCACCAGAATTGAAGCAGATGCACGACGTATTCCATGTGTCCATGCTACGTCGCTATCGATCGGATTCGTCGCATGTGGTATCTGTTGAAGAAGTGGAGCTAAGGCCAGACTTATCATACGAGGAAGAACCGATTCGGATCTTGGAACGTGATGTGAAAGTACTACGAAAGAAGATAGTTCCTCTAGTCAAAGTGCTATGGCACAATCATGGAACAGAAGAAGCTTCGTGGGAGTCAGAGGAGACCATGAGACAGCAATACCCTCAACTATTTTAGTTAGGAAATTTTGGGGACGAAATTTTGTTTAAGGGGGTAGAACTGTAACATCCTGAATAGGGCCTATGCATTTTCAGTTTGATTGTAAGAAATGACAAGTTTAAGCATTAAGAATAAATTTTTGATATTTTTGGAAACCTAAACATTTTGGAAACCTGAACATTTTGGAAACACGAAGATGTAAGGAAAATGGCAAGTTCAGAGCATGCTTGAAAATTTTAGGAAACTTAGAAATAAGGCCGGAATGACAAATTTTAAAGCCCAAAATAGGAAATAAGGGCAAGAGGGCCTTAAGAGAAAAAGTTGATGAATTTTGACACACAATCGGGCTTGGAAAAGTGGCACGAAGTGTCACTTAGGGTTTATGGAAATGGCACTGAGTTCGAGTCACTTGGAAGCAAATATTGAAGGTTTAATTTTGCTTCCCAAGGCTAGGAGTGGACTGCACTTATTTGCTAAAAAGGGAAGAGTTTGATTTTTATTAAAACTTGTCAAATTAAAGTGATAAATAAAAGATTTTCTCTACTAAGATAAATGAGGAATTAAAGGATGGATTAAAGACTTTTAATTTAATTAGGTGATAATTAATGGAGATTAAATTATCACTTGGGAGAGTAGTGGCCAAGTTTTGGACTCTTGGTGTAGCAATTTCAGTTAAAAGAGGAAAATTGAGACTTTTCTCTCATTCATCCTACCTTGCCAAAATTTTGCTCTCTCTTTCCCCCCCCCTCTGCCGAATTTTCCTAAGTAAGAAACCATCCTCTCTTTTGTCATTACTAAGTCAAAACCTTTCTCTTTTGATCTCTGTTAAATCTTCATAGCCAGATCTCTGTAACTCAAGTCAAGGAAACAATTGTTTAAAGGCATCAAGGTAAGGTTAAGCGATTCAATTCCCTCTCTTTTCTAGTTGCCGAAAGTAAAAGGCCTAATCCCCATTTTTTTGATCATGGTCGAATATGCAAGGGATCTCAGGTTTCCACAATCGTTGAATATAAAGATCAAGGATCTCAGGTAAGAACAATTGATTCTTGTTCCTTTAATTCGTCTATTGGCCGAATGTCAAAGGAGGAGTTTTGGGATTTCAGATTCGAGGAATTTAAGGTAAGACACATTCGGCCAAAGGCCAATTACAACTTATTAAAGTTAGATCAGATCTAACATATGAATTTTAGGGATTTCGACAGATATTCAAGACAAAAGGGAACTTTCGGGATTTGGAATCTATAAGGTAAGCATCTAAAATATTCGGCCAATGGTTGTGAGATTATCTAGATCAATTCCTTAATTTTTGAAAAGCCGAAAAACTAACCCTTATTGAAATACAAGGTTGGCCGAATATCAGGTAAAGGAAAAACCAAACTTTCGGGATTTGTATAAACACCAAATCGGCAAAGGTGAGTCTTTTTACAAATCCTACTAGGATTTGGTTTTGTTTTAAGCCAAATAGGTTTATTAATGTGACTTATATGATGACCGAATATAGGAGATAATAGATCTAAAAATTAGATCGGGATTCTCGAGATCTCAAGGAACCTATTAAGCAAAACAGGTGTGTACCCTTACTATCCTTCAATATTTTATGGCTAAATATTTTAATATATGATTATGAATAAGAATGTGAATATGGCTATGTACCACAAATGTGGCAAAAGTACCTGTGCACGTTTCCTACTTGATAGGATTGTGAAAATGTTATTTTATAACATGCGAATATATGTGTATGAACATGAAATTAAGTTATGCATAATATATAAATTTTTGGGGCATTCGGGATTTATGTGAAAGGGGGAGAACAGGTGTTGACTTCGGTCTCACCAACGAAGGTGTTGACTTCGGTCTCACCAACGAAATATGTTGACTACGGTTACATTGCGAAATTTTGGTAACTTCGATTACAATAGTGTCTAATGACACAACGTATAAATTTGATTATAGTGTCTAATGACACAACGTATATAGGCGAATGCCTTCGATGGAGTGTAGCGGATGGAGGGTCGACTTAGTAGTCCCCACGGTGTAAATGGCAGGTACGGGTGGTGTGTAGCGGATGGACCATTAGGATTGGGTTTGGGTTGCATCATAATTTCATTATTATATGGACTCGATGATTTGAACATGAATGCCCGATTTATTGAATGTTAGTATTGTGTGCACATTGAGTCATTGACTCACCCCATTGTGGGAATTATTTTTCGGTGATGAGCGGTGATTTGAATGGGCGGTGGACCATGAGGTGGCCATGCTACATGCGAAAATTTCATTTAGTTTGGACTTAATTTTATTTTTAGTTACATTTGTTCTATTTTGGATTTTACTTGATGTAATAAGGCCTTAAGGCCCAGTGGATTATTCTTTATGTTTGCTTACTGTTAAGTTCCATGCTAAGAACTATATTGGATGTATTTAATTAAATGGGCTTACAAGATTAAATAAATGGGTTTCCAATCTAAGCCCAACTCAAAATAATAGTTTTTCTAAAAATTTACAATTTTCTCTAAGTATCGAAAATGTTTTGAAATCGGTTTACTTTAGGAACATACCAGATCCGGTTCAGGCTCGTGGGCCGGGTGTGGGGTGTTTCAAGAATAGTGAATTAATACTTACTAAAACGGCTACAAGATGGAGAATTTGCATAGATTACCAAAAGTTGAACAAGGCAACTAGGAAAAAGCATTTTCCTTTGTTTTTCTTAGACCAGATGTTGGATAGAATCACGGGGCGAGACTATTACTATTCTCTCAATGGATATTCGGGGTATAATCAAATAACAGTAGCACCAGAAGATAAACACAAAATGACATTAACATGCTCGTATGGTACATTTTCATTTAGATGCATGCCATTTGGTTTATATAATGCATTTGCTACATTTCAAAGATGTATGATGTCTATTTTTACTGACATGGTTGAAAAATATTTGGAAGCATTTATGGATGATTTTTTTAGTATTCAGAGATACATATGATGATTGCCTAGCCCATCTTGCCAAAGTACTAAACCGATGCGAAGAAATAAACCTTGTACTTAATTGGGAAAGTGTCATTTCATGGTACGAGAAGGTATTGTTCTAAGGCATCGGATAACTAGACATGGAATCGAGGTAGATAAAGCAAAGGTAGATTTTATTGAGAAACTCCCACCTCCAACATCTGTAAAGGGTGTTAGGAGCTTTTTGGGCCATACTGGTTTCTATTGAAGATTTATCAAGGACTTTTCCAAAATTGCTAAACCCTTATGCAAATTATTGGAGAAGGACACGATGTTCAAATTTGATGAGAAGTGTTTAAGAGCTTTCAATGATTTGAAAAGTCGATTAGTTTCAGCACCAATCATCATCACACCAAACTAGGCTTTTTCATTTGAATTGATGTATGACGCAAGTGGCTTCACGATTGGAGCTATGATGGGCCAGCGAAGGAACAAAGTTTTTCACTCCATCTACTATGCAAGTCAGACTCTGATGGAAGCTCAATTGAATTATACGGTAACAAAGAAAGAGTTACTTGCTATTGTGTTTACTTTGACAAGTTTCGATCTTATCTTATAGGTACAAAAGTGACGGTCTATACGAATCTTCAGCAATTAAATACTTACTTGCCAAGAAAGATGCTAAACCGAGGTTGATCCGATGGGTACTTCTAGTCCAAGAATTCGATCTAGAAATTCAAGATCGAAAGGGAGTAGAATTCCAAGTAGCAGACCACTTGTCTAGATTAGAGCCGCAAGAAGGGACTACTCCACTTATACCTATTCAGGAGACATTCCCAAATGAACACATACTCAAGGTAAATCATATCCATAATACCCTTTGGTTTGCTGATTTTTCTAACTATCTAGCTTGTGCTTTGATGCCTCTCAATACGTCATATCAACAAAAGAAAAAGTTTCTTTACGATGTGAATTACTATTTCTAGGAAGAACCATACTTGTTTAGAAAGTGTGCAGATCAAATGATCAAGAGATGCATGGCAGAAGATGAAGTACATGAGATTTTATATCATTACCATATAGCTCCGAGTGGGGGACACTTCAGAGGTACACGTACTACAGCCAAAGTATTGCAAGTCCGATTCTTTTGGCCAACACTATTTAAAGACGTGTATGCTAACGTAAAGAGTTGTAATTGATGCCAAAGGGTTGGAAATGTCACCAACAGAAATGAGATGCCCCGAACAAACATCATTGAGGTAAAACTATTCGATGTTTGGGGTATTGACTTCTTTGGTCCTTTTTTCCTCTGTCTTTTGGTCACAAGTACATATTGGTAGTAGTAGACTATGTGTCTAAGTAGGTTAAGGCCGAGGCATATCCGATGACCGGTGCCAAGGTTTTGATAAAGTTTTTACAGAAACATGTCTTCACAAGGTTTGGAAATCCTAGAGCTATCATTAGTAATGAGGGGTCCCATTTTGTGAACATGGTTGAAATGGTTACTCGACAAACATAGAGTGAAGCACAAGGTTGCCATAGCTTACCATCCACAGACAAATGGGCAAGCTGAACTGGCAAACAAAGAAATAAAAGACATACTAGAGAAGGTGGTTTGTCCGAACCGACGATACTGGTCCAAAAGGCTGGATTATGCTTTATGGGCCTACAGAACAATATACAAGACAATATACAAGACACCTTTAGGGATGTCACCCTATATGTTGGTTTTGGGAAAGCCTATCATTTACCCTTGAAGTTAGAACAGAAAGCTTACTGGGCTCTCCAACAACTCAACTTGGAACTTAAGCTTGCTAAAGTGAAATAGATTCTTCAATTCAACAAGTTAGAAGAGTTCCGAATGTTCTCATATGAGAATGCTAAACTATTCAAGGAAAGACTTAAAAGATGGCATGACAAGCACATCCGAGCTCGAGAATTTGAAGCAAGTTAGAAAGCCTTGTTATTCATTCTAGATTAAGGTTCTTCCCAGGTAAGTTAAAATCACATTAGTCCAGTCTATTTACGATTCACCAAGTTTTTCCATATGGAGTTGTCAAACATCAAGGTAAGGGAGGTAATTTTCGAGTCAATGTTCAGTGCTTAAAACATTACTGGGGGGATAAAATTGAGTAGGATAAAGTCTCGTTCATTTTATCAGATATTTATTTTTCTCATTTTTCCTTTTAAATAAATGATTTAGGGTATATTTTTGGGATTATTATGTTTAAATAAATCATATCTAGGATATTGGAACTTAAGCGAGGCCGCTTATAACTCCTCCAATCTTTCCTGGGAATTGATTTGAACATAATCTTTCAAGAAATTATTCCCTAAATGGGAAAATAAACTTTTAGTTTTTCAAATAAAAGATTTAATTTTGATCCAAGTTTTAATTGCAACTCAATTTTCAAATTTTCTTTAAGTTTAGGTACTTAATTGAATTAATTGCAACATTTGGTTGCTTTTTTTTGTAAATATTGAAATTAGCCATCTCTTTTGTAAATATTTCTAAAAGGGAGCTAAAATAAAAATTTTAATTTAATTTTAATAAATAAGATGATAATAACTAATATATAATTATATTTATTATAATATATATTAATTATTATCAACTTTATATAAATTAAGATTAGTTTAAATTTGATCATATTTTAATTAATAGTTTTATTTCAATAAATTAATAGCAAATAATATTTTAATATGCATCATATTAATTATAAACTTTTATTAACTTTGTATGGAATTAGGGCTTAGAATATTTTATTATTAAATTGTTCTAAGAGTTCTAATTGAATTCCTTCCTCCCTTCACTATAAATCCACCAATCTTCCCTGCTATTCACATCACCTTAACCAACCACACCAACACCTACCATCAGCACAATAGCAGCCCCAACGCGTGCTAATTGTTGCTTCCAGCTCCAGCTCGCACACACCAACAGCCCAGTAGCTATTTTTTGTCACCGCACCTACCCGCACGCCTAACTCCAATGCTGCTCACGCCAGGCCTTGCTTGACGCACTTGCTTGTTGCTCGCGCACCTACTCTCGCAGTAGCCTGCTACTCCTGCATGCACCTGCCTCCATCACACCATGCTACCGCTATTTGCTACCCAGCCAACGCACCTACTCACGCCAAGGTCGCGTGCTGCTGTACTTTGCTTCAAGCCCGTGCGCACCCTTGCCTTGCACGCACCACACGATCAAGACACCCTCCAACCATCCCTAAACCGACCTCTTATCTTTATATTTATTTTCTTTGAGTTTTTTCCATACAAAGGTGGTAAGAAAGTTTTCTTCTATATTTTAATTTGTTTTAATTATTTAACTCTTCAATTTATTTTGAATTGTTAATATTTTATACTAATTAAATCTTTGAGAAAGTATTTGTTTCCATCTTATGTTTAGGTTAATCATGCCTCACAAAAGAACTTATGTCTCTGTCCAAATTGAATAATCATGAAAAAATTTTCACTGTGAAGAAGCCAAAGTGAGATACGGTAGCATTTTCAAGAATCAACAAATGCACCCTGAAAAGGATTCACACTGAAAGAAAGCAACTATATCGATTTCATGGCATGCATTCGACAAATTACTGAAGCTCTCAATTGGGAGTTGTTTTGTGAGAAAAGACCTAGTGCAAATGAAGAGTTAGTTCGTGAATTTTATGCGAATTTGACCTCAAGTGAATTAATGGAAGTTTCTGTCCAAGGAATCAAGGTACCAATAAGCTCAAATGCTATTAATGAATTCTTTGAATTACCTGATTTTGAAGATGACGAATATTCTTCCTTGATGAGAAATATTGAGGCTGAAAAATTGCAAGAAATTCTCGAGCAACTTACAGTTCTTGGTTTTAAGTGGACTGTGTCAAATCATGGAACTTACACTTATCGTAGAGAATATTTGACACCAGTAGCGAAGGTATGGTTATATTTCATTCGATTCAGCCTTATGCCTATTTCACATGGGACTACAATTTTATTAAAGTGAATGGTCTTGTTATACTCAATTTTAACCGCAAAGACCATTGATGTGGGAAAAATCATTCTCAAAGAAATACAGAATTGTCCCGCTAGACATTCTGGCCCAGCTTATTTCCCCTTTACAATAACAATTTCGTGCTCGAAAGCTAAAATTCTTGCAAACGTAAAGAAGACAAGTTATAGTTAGGGCACAATCATAGATTTGGACCTCTACCGAATAGCCGAAGATTCTATTTTGCAGCAATGAGTTGAAGAGAGCAAGGATCCGAAAAAAAAAGAAGATCCCACAGAGGTCGAACCAATGTAGTCAGCTGAAATCCCTAATAAGGCAGAACCAATGGAACCAATAATCGAACCTGACATGGCAACCTCAACATTCAGAACTCAATTGCCTCACCCAGATCTTCGAGATGAGCTGTCAAGGTTGATGGTCATTATGCAATATATACAATGGGAGCAACAAGCTTACTGGAGAAATTCAAAAATACGGGATGACTCAAGGAGAAGCGCTCTTACGAAAATATTCAATGACCTGTTTATTTTCGTGCCTGAGTTTCCAGATTTTATATTGGAACCATGGAGTTCAATATCGAAGAAGGAACAAAGCGATTCATGCAAAAACAAAGACGATGGAGCAAAAGATGAGTCAGATTCTGAGGGATCAACATCTAAATAAAAAAATGGGATATTTACTTTATATTATTTTATTTCCTAGGTTATGTTAGGATTAAGTTCTATTGGGATTTCTATTTTTTGCATAATAAAACAAGAGGTGGAAATCATAAATAAAAATGAACAAGTTTTAAATTAGAAGTGTGGCAATAGATATATACATGTCTAGGATTGGATCTAGAGATAGCTTGGTACTTAAGCAGTCAAATTGACTCTGTAACACCCCTTACCCGTATTCAATGCCAGAACCGGGTACGAGGCATTACCGAACTTAACGTACTTTAACATACAACTTTGGGCTATCAAATTTCATTCCAATATAAAACTTCTCATTCACACTCGGAACATTCCTATTATGGGCCTATGAGGCCTAACACATGCAAACGGAGGGTCTCGAGATCAAACCGGGAGCTTTTGTACACTTAGAAAAATTTTGTCTTATTAGGGCCGCACGCCCATGTGAAACAGGACACACCCGTGTAGGCAGGCCATGTGGTCACACACGCCCATGTCCCTATGCCATGTGGAATTTATTTTCTTTCCGAACCTACCGAGGTTTTCACACGCCCGTGTCCTTGGCTTGTGTCCTCCACACGGCCTAGACACGCCTGTGTCATCACCCGTGTGTGAAAACCTGGGTATTCTATTTGTGACATCAGCAACCAAATAAGGGGCACACGGCATTGGCACACGCCCGTGTGTCTAGCCCGTGGTCGTACTGACTTGCAACACTAACATGCAGGGGACACACGGCCTGGTCACACACCCATGGGACTGACCGTGCATCACACATAGCCTAGGCACACATCCGTGTACCTACCCATGTGGACAAGAACAAGGCTATTTTCCAAGCTCTTTTTATCACCCTAACTCATACAACATCAATCACATTCAACCATTTACCAAGCAACTTAATCATGTATCATACACATTCATGAATAACCTCATCTTTTATATATATATATATATAATCATAATAAGCCATTAAATATGGCCATTTACAAAAGTGTTCATCTTTAGAATAGCCAACACACTTGGCCAAAACAACAAAACATTTCACTATGTCTAGCCCCTGTACATGCCATACTCAAAATGCTAAGTCTAATATACCGAGATGAGCTAATAGTGTGGTTGATCTTCAAATTATCTTCGTATCCCGAGCCGGCTCTTTGACATTATAAAATAAGGGAAAAGAAAGGGAGTAAGCTTTAAGCTTAGTAAGTTTACATGTAAGCTATAAACATCTTAACGCTTACTCATCCCATCCTTTACCACATTCCATTCATACCACAAATATCCCAATCATTTTTTGTAACATCAACAACATCACATAATAAGCAAGAACAAATCACATTCCCATAATGATGCTTACTCATCCCATCCTTTACCACATTCCATCCATACCACAAATAAAATGCTTACATTTGCTTGCATGCCACATACCTTTTTACACTCATCACCACAAACCACATGATATTTTACTTAGACAATTTCTTGATGAACCCGTCAATTGGAATAAATTGTATGAAATGATACTAAGTACGTGGATAGATTTGTGTGGTTTTGGGCCGAAATTGGGTTTTAAGCCCACTTGATGATTCGTGACTTGGTCACCGGTGGTTTAGCACCACCGGTGGTTTGGCACCACCAATGATTTGGTATCACATTCGTGTCTTGGACACTAGAGGTTTGGCACCTCATAGCGACTCGTCCACATGGTTAACACCACCGTGGGTTGGCCCCACTTTTGAGATATGGGATAAATCGCCGGTGATTTGGTATCACACGTGGGTTGGCCCACGGATGGATTATTCATGCCGGTCACGGTGGTTTAGCACCACCGGTGGTTTGGTACCACGGGGTAGAAAAGGAGTTATGGATGGCTAGGTTGGGTGCATTATACATATATGTTGCTTTGTTATAATTTGTGTAAGTATGTGGTATTTACGGGGAGAAATATGCACTTTGAGTCTTGGTGACTCACCTTCTCCTTATCTTTTCGGTGATTCGTGAGTTTGCGGATGAGGGCCGGATGAACTCGAGGAGGCCATGCAATAAAATTTGGTTTTACATGAATTTCCAATTGGGTACTTTATTTTAATTTGGTTTTCATATTTTTATGGATTTGTAATAAGGCTGTTTAATTATGTTTTGGATTATTTTATGTTTTGAATATGTTTAAAATATGGTATTACTTGGTTAATTTAATAATTGAGCCCAAAGTTTTCTAAACTAAAACTTCATAATGGTTTTAAAAATCTTACCACTAACATGAATAGTTCAATAGTAAAATTACAAGTTAAATGTTTTCAATAGATTAAGTGATTTCCAAAATTCAAGTTTCTATACTCAATTGCAAGCGGATTTTCATTATGAATAAATAGTAAGGTGGTATTTTCCTTAGTGACATACAGATTCATTACATAGATCGGGTTTGGGGTGTTACCACAATTTCAAATAAAAATATAACCCACCGATGGTATCGCACATAGCCCACTAAATAACAATATAAGCGATGGTATCGCATTACGACCCATCGTGAATAAATAGTAAGGTGGAATCGCACATAGCCCACCAAAAAAGATCTTTACGGATATTTTTTCGCATTTACATATTTATTCAGAGGTTCATACGAGAATTACTCACTATCTATTAATTCTATTCAATCACAATAAGAATTGATCTCATTCAAACAATGCACCAATAAGTAACGACATATGTATTAAAGATGTATCGTTTACACATAAACTTACCTCGGTGCAAAATGTATTAATTGATGTTTTAGTCCGTAACCTTGCCTTTTCCTCGGTCAAGGTTGTTTCCGCGCTCTTCTTGATCTATAATAATAAAATTCACTCATTCAATCACTTTATAATTCATGATACATCAAAATTTCCACTTAGGCAAAAATGACCATTTTGCCCTTTTATTTTAGTAAAATTAAGATTTTGCCCCTAGGCTCGTAAATCATTTTTATCACATTTTCTCATTAAACAAGCCTAGTTGAACATTTATTTCTCTTACAACAACTCACAAAGCCAATTATTTCATGCATTTATTACACAAATTCAACCTTCATTAATAGGTCTCATTTAGGTGTTTCATGGTAACACATTTTACATAAGTTGTTCCTTAACTCACTAACATTCATTTTCTTCCATAAAAACTCAGCAAACAACATAAACACTCTCATGTAAAGTCCCTAAAATTTCAACCGTTTTGCAAAATAGTCCCCTTATTAGCTAGCTTAAGCTTTAGGGGTTCTAAAAGTACAAAAATTATCAAGAAAGACCTCTAAAATCACTTACTTGCTAGAGGATATGTTGGCTGAAAGTTTGAGCTTCAAAACCCCTATTTCTTTGCTGAAAATTTTGGTAGAAGAAGAAGAGAAATGAAAAAGATGTAGCTTTCTCTTTACTTATCTTATTTTGTTCATTTTAGTCACCTAACACCACCAAATTTTTGACTCATTTAATGCTCTTGTCTCTCTTGGTTCCCTTGGACGGCCATCATCTTTAGTAAGGTCTAATTGCACTTTAAGGACCTCTAATTTAACATTCCATACCTATTAGACACCTTTTAGCTTGTAAAATAGAACTTTTGCATTTTATGCGATTTAGTCCTTTTTCGCAATTAAGCATACAATCGCTAAAATTAAGGCATCAAAATTTTCATGCATCCTTAAAAACTTGCTATAACACATAAAATAATATTAAAATAATTTTCTTCAACCTCAGATTAGTGGTCCGAAACCACTATTCTTGTAACACCCCATACCCGTGATTGATGCTGGGACTAGATACGAGGCATTACTGTACTTAACCTTACTTGGACATGTAATATCGGGCTATAAAATTTTGTTCCATCTCAAAACTTTTCCTTCTTAATCATAACATAAATATCTTGGGCCTACGAGGCCTTAAACTTACTTCCGGAAGATTTCGAAGTTTAATTAGAAACTTTTACTCCTTTTGAAAATTTTTGCCTAGACAAGGCCCACACGCCCGTGTTGTCCAAGGGACACGCCCGTATGCCCCTAAGACATGCCCGTGTTCTTCACCCGTGGTCGACACTGACTTATTTCACACGACTGAGCACACACCCATGTCTATAACCCGTGTCCTTCACAAGGCCTAGACACGCCCGTGTCTCCTGCCTGTGGAGCTCTCTGTTTATGACGTCATCAATCCCTAAATTAGCACACAGCCAAGACACTCGCCCGTGTGCTGGCCCGTGTGACGAATTGTTTTCTTACAAATGAGTGCAGGGGACACACGGCCTATTAACACACCCATGGGGCTGGTCGTGTGTCTACCTGTGTAGACTCTTAGAGGCTATTTTCCAAGCCTATTGCCACCCTGAAACATGATCTCACTTATACCAACTCAAGCAATACATAATGTAGCATTCTTGTACTATGAAAAAAAATTCCTAAAACATCACTTATAGAATTCATAAAAACTCATCATCATTAATATATAAAACTTAACAAATATTGGCCAATCTCTTTCGCCATATACAAAAAGAATGCATAATCCTAATAGGCAAGCCTTTGGCTTTCACATATGACATAATACAAAATGACCAAGTCCTATACATGCCATACCCAAAATAATTCAACTCTACTATACTAAAAGGATGTTTGATAGTGTGATCCAAGCTCCAACGTTCAACGATCCCCAAGCTAGCTTGGAGATACTACAAGGAAGAAGAAAAAGAGAGACGTAAGCATATAGCTTAGTAAGTTTGCATGAAATCTTATATAGCAACATAATTGCTCAAATTAAACTTATTCATCATGAAACAAGAATACATAAATCTCAAGTGCTTAAGCTTATTTACTCATACTTACTCTTACTCATACTTACCCATCACATTAAGGTTACCTTAACTTGTATTTACTCATGGTACCTGTATCACTCATTACATAGTTTAGCACTTAAACTGCCATAAATAATAACTTGAATCTTTATCTTCCTTAACTTGAATGGAATTCTATATTATTCTTATACAACATGTCTCATCATCAACTTTACTTACTTAGCTTTTAATCACTTTTCATGCTTATTCTTTTGCCCGTTGAATTACTCAAAACTCTAGAGGATACTCAATCTCATCAAACATGTGTCTCGATGCCAATGTCATATCCCATATATGGTCTTACATGGGATCTCCTCTTAGTGCCGATGCCATACCCAAGACATGGTCTTACACGGGCTTCCTTAGCTTGCTATCGATGCCATGTGCCAGACATGGTCTTATACGAGATCTTCCTTTGGTACCGAGGCCATGTTCTACACACAGTCTTACATGGGACCTTCCTTATATGGTGTCGATGCCATGTGCCAGACATGGGCTTACACGAGACCTTCCTTAAATAGTGTCGATGCCATGTGCCAGACATGGACTTACACGAGACCTTCCTTAAATGGTGTCGATGCCATGTGCCAGGCATGGACTTACACGAGACCTTCCTTAAATGGTGCCGATGCCATGTGCCAGACATGGTCTTATACAGGCTTTCCTTATATCATTTGGTGACAAAGGTATCCTCGTTATTCCGAAACTTCAAACGGGACTTTCACTTACTTGGTCTCATTGATTTCCTTATTATACATTGATAATAAAATTCATTGACATAATGTACTTCATGCAACATAGCAAATAATTTAATTATAATAACATATGTAGCAATGGATTCATACAAACTTACCTCGGTACTTCCAAATATGTGTAGATGTGCAATTTAGTCCACAACTTTGTTCTTGCCTCGATTTTGGTCTGGGTTTCTTATTTCTTGATCTATAATAACAATTTAACTTGTTTAATACTTACATAGACTAAATTGACTCATAATTCATACTTTGGCAAAATTTACAAATTTGTCCCTAAACTTTCTCAAAATTACACTTTTGCCCCTATGCTTGTAAAATGATTTTTATTCAACTTTCTTGCATTTCAAGCCTTGCCGAACAATATTCTCAACTATAACAACATTCAATTTCCACTATTTCACTCATGTATGACCATTTCTACAACTTTTACAATTTAGCCCTTTTATGCATTTCTCATGAAAATCACTTAGAAAAAGATGTTTATCATACATCAAACTTTCATATTCTTACATAAAACATCAAAATACTTGCATGTCATATATGGGTAAATTTTTGAACATAACCCCTAGCTCAAAATATAGCTAGAAATAGCTAAACCGAGCTACGAGGATCTCAAAAATACAAAGAACATTAAAAACGGGGCTAGGATACACTTACTATCAAGCTTGGAAGATGAAGAAACCCTAGCTATGGTGCCTTTGAAATTTTCGGCTAGGATGGAGAAGATGAACAATAATTTTGACTTCTTTTCCCTTTTAATTCTTTAATTTACCAAATGACAAAAATGCCCTTAATGATTATTTCTGAAGATTTTTCCTTCCTATGTCCATTTTTGTCCATCTCAACATATAATGGTCTAATTGCTAAATAAGGACCTCTAATAATTTTTATAATTCTATTTCAAACTTAAACCTTCTAGAATCTCATATTTTCTAATCCTTGCAATTTAGTCCTAATGGACAATTTGTTCACTAATTAATAAAATTCCTTCATGAAATTTTCATACAATCATGCAAATACCTCATAAGCCTTATAATATCATTTAAACACATATTTCTTCTTCTGTATTTGTGGTCTCGCACCACTAGTCTGACTAAGCCCTAAGTCAAGCTATTATAGTTTTAACTAGCCCCAAAATCGGGCTATTACAACCCTCTCCCCTTTAGAGATTTTAGTCCCGAAAAATCTTACCAATAAAAAGGTTTGGATATTGTTCTCTCATGGCTTCTTCCGGTTCCCACGTAGCTTCTTCCAAACCGTGTTTTTGCCATAACACTTTTACTAAGGCTATGCTCTTGTTCCTCAACTGTTTAACCTCTCGAGCCAATATCTTAATTGGTTCCTCTTCATAAGTTATGTCCGGTCGTATCTCAATTTCTGTTGGAAGGATCACATGCGAAGGATCGGAACGATATCGCGCAACATCGACACATAGAACACGTTGTGTATTCTTTCTAACTCTGCTGGCAAAGCCAAACGGTATGCTACTGGTCCAATCCTTTCAATAACCTTATACAGCCCTATAATCATGGAATCAGTTTGCCCTTTCGACCACATTTCAATATTTTCTTCCAGGGGGATACATTCAGAAATACTTTGTCACCCACTTGAAACTCGATTTCTTTCCTTTTTAAATCTGCATATGACTTTTTTCGATCTGAAGCCGCTTTCAGACTATCACAGATCACTTTCACTTTCTCTTTGGTCTCTTTAACTAGATCGACCCTATGAATTTGCTTCTCACTAAGCTCAGTCCAATACAAGGGAGTCCAAAACTTGCGACCATATAAAGCTTCGTACGGTGCCATCCGTATACTCGACTGATAACTATTGTTATAGGCAAACTTAACCTAAGGTAGATATTTTTCCCAGCTACCTTCGAACTCCAACACACAGCATCGAAGCATATCCTCAAGAACTTGAATCACTCTTTTAGATTGGCCATCGATTTGAGGATGAAACGCAGTACTAAAATTTAATCTTGTACCCAAGGCTTCTTGCAACTTCTTTCCAAACCTTGAAGTAAATCTTGGTTATCTATCCGAGATAATAGATATAGGCACTATAACATCCTAAAAAGGGCCTATGCATTTTTGTCAAAATGTTTTATATGTTTTGAATAAATTTTGAACATTTTTGGAAACCTAAGTAAATTAGGAAAGTGAACATTTTGGAAACCTAAGCTAAAAGAGGAAAGCAAACATTTTGGAAACTAAGCTAAAAGAGGAAAGTAAACATTTTGGAAACTAAGCCAAAGAGGAAGTAAACATTTTGGAAACTAAGCTAAAGAGAAACTAAACATTTTGGAAACCTAGGAAATGTCAAGTTTATAGAGCCGAACGAAAATTTTAGGAAACTTAGAAATGACCTAGAAATGTCGAGTTTTAAAGTTCAAAAGAGGAAATTAAGGAAAGGTGGCCTTAAGAGAAAAAGTATGTGAAAATTGACACACAAACAGGCTTGGAAAAGTGGCTGAAGATGCCACTAGGGCCTCTGAAATGGCGCCACATGCAAGTGTATTTGGGCCGAGGATCGAGTCACTTAGGAAGCAAATAAAAGAAGTTTTATTTTGCTACAAAGAGCGAAAGGTGGACTGGCATGTGGGCTCTTAAAGAGGAGTTTTATTTCCTTTAGAATTTGACTAATTAGGAGATAATTGTTGGATTAATTCTTTTGATAAAGTGATAATTATCACATAGGAAGAGTGGTGGCCAAGTAAGGGACTCTAGCATAGTAATTTCGGCTATAAAAGGAAAGAAGGCCATTCATTCATTCATTCACTCTTCCTTTGCGAATTTCTTAAGCGATTCTCCTCTCTCTTTGAAATTCCTCTGATTTTATTCTTCCTTCTCTTTTCTTTCTAATTTCTCTAAAAGCGAAAGTTGTGAGAGCATCATTTAGCCATAGTAGAATCTCGAAGGTTGAAGTGAAGGTGCAATCGATTCCTTCAAATAAGGGTAAGATCCAAGTTTAGTTTCCATTCTTTTATATTTTAGACTTATCAAAATTTAGGGACTAATTTAGATTATTAATCTTGGTCGAATCATGGAAGGAGAAGTTCTTTTCAGAAGGTACACCATAGGTCAGCGTGTTCCTAGTTATTCGGTGAATTTTGGGATTTAAAATCCTTAAGGTAAGTGAGTATGAATATTGGCCAAGAAACTATTTTAGTAGTAGATCTATTATTATGTGTTTTAAACAGAAAAACTAACCGATTCAAGGAATCTAGTGATTAGCCGATTTCAAAGGAGTAGAATACAAGTTTTTGAGTTTGATTAATCATCTAGCGGCAACAAGGTAAGTTTTAAGAAGACAAATCCTACTAGGATTTGGTTTTATAGCCGAATAGGCTTTATGCTAATATATTAAGGTTGGCCGAATGTAGGAATTGAGATCTAAGGCATTAGATCAAGCTTTTCGGGATTTAAGTGAACCGCTAAGCAAATCAGGTGTGTACCCTACCCTAAGTTTTAATATGTTCATGGCTATGTTTTAAATTAAATGTGTTAATATGAAAGTGTAAGAACATGGCTAAGGTACCGTGTGTACCCCACACTAATCTTAATAGATTTATGGCTTAAACTTGATATATGTGTTAATATGAAAGTGTAAGAATGTGGCTAAAGTACCATGTTATGGTACAAAGTACTCAGGTACGTTTTCCTACTCCTACTAGGATTACGAAATATGTTATACTTAACATGTGAAAAGTGACATGAATGTGAATTTAAGTATGATATGCATGATATGAATAATATGGGGCATTCGGGTTATTTGAGAAAGGGGAAGTGAATGTGATGACTTCGGTCTCACTATCTGAATGTGGTGACTTCGGTCACATTATCTGAATGTGGTGACTTCGGTCACATTATCTAAATGTGGTGATTTCGGTCACATTATCTAAATGTGGTAACTTCGGTTACATTATCTAAATGTGGTGTCTCATGACACAATTATCTGGTGGCTATGCCACGAATTTTATATGGGCGATGAGCACGTCATTGCAATGTTGCCTTGATGGTGTGTAGCGGATGGAGGGTTGACTTAGTAGTCCCCACGGTGTGCGAGGATGGTGCGGGTGGAGTGTAGCGGATGGCATATAGGTTTGGGTTGAGATTGGATCATCATCTTGAATCATTAAATGTGAAATTATGATATGTATGAATATGATTTGTTATGCTGAATTTGTTAAGACTTAGTGTTTGTGTACACATTGAGTCATTGACTCACCCGTTATGGGAACATGTTTGGTGTGACGGTGATGGACGGGTTTGGCAAAAGCTTAGGGATGGTCATGCCTGACAAGAAATTCTGACTTGGACTTTTATTTAATTTTAAGTAATTTATAGTTTATTTTGGTTTTAATTTTGGGAAATTATTTGATGTAATAAGGTAGTAGTAGCGTTTACTTTACTCTTATTTATTGAGCATACAATCTTTATATTTATTAAAAGATTAAGTAAAATTAATTTAATTCAAAGCCCAACGTTTTGTCACCTAAATCAAAAGGATTTTAATAACGAAATAAACACATTTTCAACTCAAGCCCAACCCAAAACGATGTTTCTTCCAAATCACACAAGTTTTCCTAAGTAACAAAAGAATTTGAAGCGGTTTACAGGGAACATACCAGATCTGGTCAAGGCTCGTGGGCCGGGTTTGGGGTGTTTCAATTTGGTATCAGAGCCCAGTTTTAAACTCTCGGCCTGTGGCCTAAGGCCCAAAACGTTTTTCAAACAAGCCCAAAAGAGTTTTATGGAAATATTTCTGAAAATAGATAGGTATGATGACATGGTCCCTAAGTCTCCGACCCGCAGTCCACTAGGTAAGTACCTCTATCTATCTGTGTGATTATGTGAATTATAGAAGGGTAGAAAAGGAATGGAACGTAGAATAGCATGATAGGAACTTGAACCTTAGGATTAGTCTACTCAAACACAAATACATAAGACTTAATACACTAAACAAACCTATGGCTAAGTCAATCAAGTAAGGGTGTGGCAACCATGGTACGCATGTCTAGGATTGGATCCTGAAGAGCTTGGTATTTAAGCGGTCCTAGTGACTCACCTCCTCTTGCAAGAATCCTACATTGCGTAGCTCGGTTCACCCTAAACCGGAGGACTTAGTGGGTGTGGCAACCCCAGACGCATGTCTAGGAATGGTTTGGTGGGAGCTTGGTACTTAAGCGATCTGCGTGACTCACCTCTCTCCACTCGAATCACTGCTTGGTGCGTAGCTTTGGTTCATACGACCAAGGAGGCTCGGTCATAGGCTAAACCCAATAACTAAAACCCGAAAGGAAGTAGCCATTTTTTAGAACCCTAATATTAAAAATTCTAAAATCATTTGTTCTCTCTTTAATTCACGAAAATTATTTCTTTTACACAAATTTTGAAAAAATTTTGATTTACAAAATACCCCTAATGGTAAAATTACAAAAATGCCCTTGGTTAATAAAATACCCAACTACTCAACAGTTTTGCCAAAATTTAAATATTTCATAAATGTTCAAAAACCCTAATTTGCAAACTATCAGGAAAATACCTTGATTTTTCAAAAATTACAAAATTGCCCCTAACTTACTAAAATTTCCAAAATGACCCTAACTTCCAAAATTTTTGCAACTTCATCGTTTTGGAAAATAAATTTCTCAAAAAGAACCCTTAAAGTTTTGCAACTTCTGAAATATCCCTGATTTATTAAAATTTTACAATTTACCCCGATTTGTGGAAAAATTACCAAAATACCCCCCAGGTCTAAAAATTTCTAAAATACCCTCGGTTTCAAAATTTTCCAAAATACCCGGGAACTTAAAAATACCAAAAATAATTTGTGACAAAATCACCAAGGAACCTTATTTTGACAAATTACAAAAATACCACATAGGACAAATTACGAAAATACCCGGGTAGTGGAAAAATAGCAACAAATGAAAACTACAACATTTCTCACGAATGAACTAAGGTTCATAATTGTTTGATGGATGTATGAATGAATGAAAAGGCTGTGTGCATGTATGAATACTGAAAGAACCACTCCTAAATTCCTTTTCATAAAACTTCTTCGCGGGTAATAAAGTGAAACAAAAGTACTAATTTATAAAAACTTCTTAATCGGATCTTGGCGTTAGAAATGAGTTCTAGAGGGCGTGGTCATCAAGGACGCAGTAGAGGAAAAATAAGCGTGTCGAACCCGTTAGATCGGGTCAAAGTGCGACAATGAGTTACCACCGCCACCACCACCCCTATTTATTAATGTCGAGCGAAGCTCAAGCGGGGATGATCTTTGTGTCATGAGCTATGTTGCGAGTTTTGGAAATGGTGGGTGGCGGTGGAAATCTGGAGCTCAAAATCATGCAGTGACTCAAGAGCCAGCGAAATTTGAGGTGTTTAAGTGGAGTGTCGGTGTGGCACCAATCTGTTGAGTATTGGTTGGAAGCAACCGGTGTATTATGGATGAACTCGACCTAACCCACGAAGAGAAGTTAAAGGGATGGTGGCCTTTATTACGTGATGAAGCGTACCAATGGTGGTTAAGCTGTCAGGGATGGTGCCACGGTGAGGATCGACACAGGAGTATGCTAAGGAGGCATATCGGAAAAAGTATGTCGTACACGGTATATTGATGAGCGGAGAAAGCTTTTCTAGGACTAGTTCAAGGGAACAAGTCGGTAGCGACATATGAATTTGAATTTTGAGGTTAAGCCGATATGCTCGAGGAGTAGTCATAACCGAACATGAACAGCTGTGTCCATTTTAAGGACGGATTAAGGGATGACCTAAGATTATTGATAGCTCCACATCGAGGCAGGAGTTCTTCGTGTTGGTTGAAAAGGCTAAGGTAGTTGAGGGAATCAAGGACTCGACTAAGGCGAACTCGACAGAATAGACCCAAGAGGGTTATGGATCATCGGAAATGTGCGAAAAAGGCCCAAAAGCGAGGGTGAAGGTTGACAAGTAGGTACCAGAGGCGATGTCGTCCTTGTGAGCATTGTGGAAAGAAGCATTTAGGTGAGTGTTGGAAAAAGACGGGAGGATGTTTTAAGTGTGGGTCCAAGGACCATATGCTCAAGGGCTGTCCAAAGATATCGGATGAAAAGCGACAAGTAACTTCGAGAATGTTAATCGGTGATAGGGTGAATGAATGACCTCAATGAGGTCAAGGTTCGAATAACAGAGGTAATGGTGCTAGCAGAGGACGTGGCGAGAGTCTTTGCTATCTTGAGGCAAAACAGCGGGTTTGGTTTATGCGGTTCACCGTAGGGAGGATGGAGACGCGCCGGACGTCATAACCAGTACGTTTCTCATTCATGGCAAACCCTATTATGCTTTAATTGATGTGGGCTCGACCCATTCTTATATTGTCTGTAGTGTAGTTGAAACACTAGGCCTAGACTCTGAACTTTCTGATAGGGAGATGACGGTAGTAAGCCAATTAGGCCAAACCATAGTGGTGAATAAGATCTTTCGGAATATACCCCTAGAAATTCAGGGAGTGAGCTTTCGGGCTGACCTAATAGAGTTACCTTTAGAATTTGACCTCATACTTGGTATGGATTGGTTAGTAGAGCACCGAGCCGTGTTGGATTGTCTTGCTAAGCGAATGGAACTAAGGACCCCTAAGGATGAGGTGGTCATTATGATAGGAGAAAGAAGAAACTACTTGACTAATGTAGTTTGGTGCTTAAAATTTGAAAGGATGGTTAAGTAAAGGGTGCGAGGCATTCTTAGCCTTTGTAAGTCGTTGGATGGAAAAGAGGAAGGTGTCAAAAGAGTTAGAGCGGTAAGGGACTTTAAGGATGTGTTTAGAAGGAATTACGAGAATACCCCAGATAGAAGTTGAATTTGGAATAGACTTACTACCGAGAACGACAGACTGTGTCAATCGCTCCATACCGAATGGCGCCAAAGGAGTTAGTGGAGCTCAAGGCTCAAATCTAAGAATTGTTGGATCGTGGGCTTATTCGAGGCCAGTGTGTCTCGTGGGGAACCTTTGGTCTGTTTGTGAAGAAGAAAGACGAAACCATGCATATGTGCATAGACTATCATCAATTGAATAAGCTGACCATCAAGAACAAGTATCCCTTGCCTAGGATTGATGACTTATTCGACCAGCTGAAGGGAGTGGCAGTGTTTTCAAAGATCGACTTAAGGTCAGGATATCACCGTTAAAAGTAAAGGAGGTAGATATCCATAAGGCGACTTCGAGAACAAGATCTGACCATTTTGAGTTTGTGGTAATGCCGTTTGGGTTGACAAATGCCCGGTAGCATTCATGGATATGATGAACCGAGTGTTTCAACCTTACTTAGATAGGTTCGTTGTAGTGTTCATCGACGATATTTTGGTATATGCTAAGCCTGAAGAGGAGCATGATGAGCATCTCCGGATTGTGTTGCAAGTATTAAGGGAGAAGAAGCTTTATGCCAAATTTAGCAAGTGTGAATTTTGGCTTAGGGAAGTTGCTTTCTTAGGACACGTGGTGTCTGCCGAGGGAATAAGGGTGGATCCTAAGAAAATCGAAGCTGTGTTGGATTGGAAACCACCCAAGTCAGTGGCAGAAATTTGTAGTTTCTTAGGGTTGGCAGGCTATTCTGAAGGTTCGTGGAAGGATTTTCATCAATAGCCGCGCCATTAACAAAGTTGTTGAGGAAGGAAGTACCCTTTGTATGGACGGATAAGCAAGGAGAGTTTTGAAAAACTTAAGAAGGTATTAATGGAAGCTCCGGTGTTGATTGACTTAAGGCGAGGAAAAGATTTTGTGGTGTCTTGTGGCGTCACATATGGAGTTAGGATGTGTTCTAATGCAAGATGGAAAAGTAGTAAACTACGCGTCTCGCGATTAAGGCGCATGAGGTGAACTACCCAACCCATGACTTGGAATTGGTAGCGATGGTCTCGCTCTCAAGGTGTGGAGCACTATCTTTATGGAGAAAGGTCGGTGATCTACACGGACCACAAGAGTCTCAAGTACTGTTGACTCGAAGGAGTTAAATTTGAGGCAACGAAGGTGGGTGGAATTCTTGAAAGGCTATGGTATTCGATAGAATATCACCGGGCAAGGCAAATGTAGTAGCGGATGCCCTAAGTAGGAAGGTTGTGTCGGACCTAAGAGCAATGTTAGCCCATTTAAGCTTGTATGAGGATGGAAGTCATTGGGTGAGTTGCAAGTCAAGCCAACGTGGTTGAAGGAGGTGAAAGAGGACAGTTGGTTGATGAGGATTTAAGTGTTAAGTTACAAAAAGCACGAGCGGAGAGTTGGAGGACTATGAGGTTAATGATGAAGGAGTATTATGCTACAAAGGAAAAGTCGTATGCCAAGGGACAAGGAGTTAAGACAGGAGGATTCTTGGGAAGTGCATAGTAGCCCTTATGCTATGTATCCGGAGGCATTAAGTTGTCTGATTTAAGAGAATAATTTTGGTGGCCTGATCTTAAGCGAGAATTACGGAATTAAGTGGGAACGAGAGGAGGCAATCGACAACAATACCCTCAATTATTTAGTTAGGAAATTTCGAGGACAAAATTATTTTAAGGGGTAGAAGCTGTAACATCCTAAAAAGGGCCTATGCATTTTTGCCAAATTGTATGAAAAGACATGTTTTATATGTTTTGAATAAATTTTGAACATTTTTGGAAACCTAAGTAAATTATGAAAGTGAACATTTTGGAAACCTAAGCTAAAAGAGGAAAGCAAACATTTTGGAAACTAAGCTAACAGAGGAAAGTAAACATTTTGAAAACTAAGCCAAAAGAGGGAAGTAAACATTTTGGAAACTAAGCTAAAAGAGGAAACTAAACATTTTGGAAACCTAGGAAATGTCAAGTTTATAGAGCCAAACGAAAATTTTAGGAAACTTAGAAATGACCTAGAAATGTCGAGTTTTAAAGTTTAAAAGAGGAAATTAAGGCAAGGTGGCCTTAAGAGAAAAAGTATGTGAAAATTGACACACAAACAGGCTTGGAAAAGTGGCCTGAAGATGCCACTTAGGGCCTCTAGAAATGGCGCCACATGCAAGTGTATTTGGGCCAGGGATCGAGTCACTTAGGAAGCAAATAAAAGAAGTTTTATTTTGCTACAAAGAGCAGAGAGGTGGACGGCATGTGGGCTCTTAAAGAGAAGTTTTATTTCCTTTAGAATTTGGCTAATTAGGAGATAATTGTTGGATTAATTCTTTTGATAAAGTGATAATTATCACATAGGAAGAGTGGTGGCCAAGTGGGGACTCTAGCCTAGTAATTTAAGCTATAAAAGGAAAGAAGGCCACTCATTCATTCATTCACTCTTCCTTTGCGAATTTCTTAAGCGATTCTCCTCTCTCTCGAAATTCCTCTGGTTTTATTCTTCCTTCTCTTTTCTTTCTAATTTCTCCAAAAGCCGAAAGTTGTGAGAGCATCATTTAGCCATAGCCGAATCTCACGAAGGTTGAGGTGAAGGTGCAATCGATTCCTTCAAATAAGGGTAAGATCCAAGTTTAGTTTCCATTCTTTTATATTTTAGACTTATCAAAATTTAGGGACTAATTTCAATTATTAATCTTGGTAGAATCATGGAAGGAGAAGTTCTTTTCCCGAAGGTACACCATAGGCCGCGTGTTCCCTAGTTATTCGGTGAATTTTGGGATTTAAAATCCTTAAGGTAAGTGACTATGAATATTCGCCAAGACCCTATTTTAGTAGTAGATCTATTATTATGTGTTTTAAGCAGAAAAACTAACCGATTCAAGGAATCTAGTGATTAGCCGATTTCAAAGGAGTAGAATACAAGTTTTTGGGTTTGATTAATCATCTAAGCGGCAACAAGGTAAGTTTTAAGAAGACAAATCCTACTAGGATTTGGTTTTATAGCCGAATAGGCTTTATGCTAATATATTAAGGTTGGTAGAATGTAGGAATTGAGATCTAAGGCATTAGATCAAGCTTTTAGGATTTAAGTGAACCATTAAGCAAATCGGTGTGTACCTTACCCTAAGTTTTAATATGTTCATGGCTATGTTTTAAATTAAATGTGTTAATATGAAAGTGTAAGAACATGGCTAAGGTACCGTGTGTACCCACACTAATCTTAATAGATTTATGGCTTAAACTTGATATATGTGTTAATATGAAAGTGTAAAAATGTGGCTAAAGTACCATGTTATGGTACAAAGTACTCGAGTACGTTTTCCTACTCCTACTAGGATTCGAAATATGTTATACTTAACATGTGAAAAGTGACATGAATGTGAATTTAAGTATGATTGCATGATATGAATAATATGGGGCATTAGGGTTATTTGAGAAAGGGAAGTGAATGTGATGACTTGATCTCACTATCCGAATGTGGTGACTTGGTCACATTATCGAATGTGGTGACTTGGTCACACTATACGAATGTGGTAACCCGGTTACATTATCTCGAATGTGGTGTCTCATGACACAATTATCCGTGGCTATGCCACGAATTTTATATAGGCGATGAACACGTCGCAATGATTGCCTTTGATGGTGTGTAGCGGATGGAGGGTTGACTTAGTAGTCCCACGGTGTGCGAGGATGGTGCGGGTGGAGTGTAGCGGATGGCATATAGGTTTGGGTTGGGATTGCATCATCATCTTGAATCATTAAATGTGAAATTATGATATGTATGAATATGATTTGTTATGCTGAATTTGTTAAGACTTAGTGTTTGTGTACACATTGAGTCATTGACTCACCGTTAATGGGAACATGTTTTGGTGTGACGATGATGGACCGGGTTTGGCGAAGCTTAGGGATGGTCTTGCAATGAAGAAATTCTGACTTGGACTTTTATTTAATTTTAAGTAATTTATAGTTTATTTTGGTTTTAATTTTGGGAAATTATTTGATGTAATAAGGTAGTAGTAAGCGTTTACTTTACTTTTATTTATTGAGCATACAATCTTTATATTTATTAAAAGATTAAGTAAAATTAATTTAATTCAAAGCCCAACGTTTTGTCACCTAAATCAAAAGGATTTTTAATAACGAAATAAACTTGTTTTCAACTCAAGCCCAACCCAAAACGATCTTTCTTCCAAATCACACAAGTTTTTCCTAAGTAACAAAAGAATTTGAAATGGTTTACGAGGGAACATACGAGATCGATCAAGGCTCGTGGTAGGGTTTGGGGTGTTTAGGCACCCCATGCAATCTCACCGCCTCGGCAATGTACAGCTCGGCCAACTTATCAAGTGAATAATCCACACGCACCGGTAGAAAGTGAGCTGACTTCGTTAATCTATCAACAAAGTATCTTTCTTTTTCGGAGTCATAGGTAACCCCGCTACGAAATCCATTGTGAGTCGATCCCACTTCCACTCGGGAACCATCTCTGGCTGAAGTAGTCCCGAAGGTACTTGATGCTCGTCTTTCACTTGTTGACAAATAAAACACTTCATAACAAACTCGGAGATGTCTCTTTTCATACCCGACCACCAATACAATTTCTTCAAATCATTATACATCTTCGTACTGCCCGGATGTATTGATAAGCAACCACTGTGTGCTTCAGGTAAGATTTTTCGGTTCAACTCATCATCCTTAGGTACACAAACCCTGTCATGAAACATCAAGCAACCATCTGAACTCACCCGAAAATCAGAGTCATTTCCCAATTCCCACTGAGCTCTCTTAGCTTGCATCTTACTATCATTCCTTTAAGCTTCACATATCTGTTGAATAAATAATGGTCTAGCCCTCAGCTCGGCCAATATAGCCTCATCATCAGACAACACTAAGCTCGGACTCATAGCTGTCAAAGTATACAGGGATTTTCTGCTCAAGGCATTCGCAGCCACATTCGCTTTTCCTGGATGGTAATCGATTACTAACTCATAATCCTTAAATAATTTGAGTCACCGCCGTTGTCGTAAATTCAAATCCCTTTGGTCCACCAAGTACTTCAAACTCTTGTGATCGGTGAAGATTCGACACTTTTCACCATATAAATAATGACGCCAAATCTTCAAAGCAAAGATGATCGCACCCAATTCCAAATTGTGAGTCAGATAATTTTTCTCGTGTGGTTTTAGCTATCTCGAGGTGTAAGCTACTACCTTACCCTCTTGCATCAACACACAGCCGAGACCATTTAATGACGCATCACTGTAGACGACAAACTCCTTCCCCAATTTAGGTTGCACTAAAATGGTGCCTAAGTCAACAATGCTTTCAATCTCTCGAAACTCTGCTGACATTTCTCGGTCCATTCGAACTTAACATCTTTATGCAATAGTTTCGTCATCGGGGTAGCAATCACAGAGAACCCCTTTACGAAACGTCTGTTGTAACAGACCGAATCTGACCCTAATCAGAACGGTGGTTTTGGGACCACGAATCCAAGCCCGAGAAATATTTAAATATTATATTTAGTGTTTATTATATATGAATTTATGTGTGTGAAAGTTTCGTAGAAAAATTTTATCGTTTAAGTGTTGAATTTGATAAAAAGGACTTAATCGTAAAAGGTAAAAGTGGCATACTAAAGTGTAATGTGCTAATTTGAGCATGGCTTTTTAATAGGAAGTATTAAAGGGTAAATAACCCATTTTAAGAGTTAGTGGCTGGTCATGGACAAGTTTGTCCTTAATATATAATATTTTGTTATTATATTATAAAGGTTAGTTAGGTAATTTAATAATAAATTAATATAAGCTAAATTAAAACAAACAAAAGGCCAATTTTCTTTTATCTTTGTTCATGGCGATTGAAGCTAAGAAAAAGGGTGAAGAAACTTTGAAAATTTGGCAACAATTTGGGTCCAATTAGGTAAGAATTTTAGCTCGGTTTTGTTGATTTTTACATTTACGAGATCGTTGCTTAGTATACTAGTGACCCATGTAGAAATTTTGAATTCAAGCATGTGTGATATTCGCCATTGAGATTTTCTTGTGGTTTTGATGTTTGATGTTTTAAATTAAAGATATGCTTAAGATGAAAATATTTGGTGTTGGAAATTTTGGTGATTTTGAGTAACTAGGGCTAATTTGTAAAATTAAATTTTTAGAGGGGCTTATTTGCAAAATAAATGAAAGGAATGGACTTATAATGCTATTGTGAGTATTAGGCCCTTGTATGGTTTTTGCTAATTGTGTGTATTTTGTGTTTTAGGCAAAAAGGATTAAATTGTAAAAATTTGAAATAGTAGGGGTAAAATGGTAAATTGCCTAATTATGTGCTTAGGGACTAAATTGAGATGAAATGTACTTGAATGAGCTAAATTTTAATGTGTTTTAGATCAAGAGCAAAGAAAAACGAATTTAGATCGGGGAAAGACGAAGGTTCTCGAATAGTCGATTTGCACGGTCTATCGACAACCGAGGTAAGTCCTTAAGCAAATATATGTCTAAAATTATTTATGTGACTTAATGGATGATGAAATTTAAATGTTTTGAGGATATATATATAAGATAGCGAATGTAGATAAATATTTTAGCAAGAAGTGTTGTAAAATTTTAATTGAATTGATAAGTTCATGTGATATGAATTAAGTATGGTTTGTATAATTTCGGTTAGCTTGTAATGTAAATGAGATGGAAGTAATATTGTATTTGAGACTTGAGCCTAGCGAGCCTTGTCTTGATTGATGTAATTCGGGCTTTAATGCTAGCGAGCTTCGTCTTGCTAGATTGATTTATTTTGGGCTTTAATGCCTACTTGAGCTTCGTCTTGGGTGATTTATATCGGGCTTTAATGCCTAAGCTAGTGGCTTCGTCTGAGATATATATTGATTTATTTAGAATTTGCTTTAATGCCTAGCGTTTTGCTTTATGCCGATGATATGCTATAAATGGAATTATGAGAATCAAACAAGGTGAGATATATATATAGTTATGTGCTAAAAGTTGGGTAAGAATCTATGTACAATATTATTAGTTTGAAGAATAAAGTGTTTTGTATGTTCATTAAAAGTGTATGTGCTTAAGACTTACTAAGCGGTGAGCTTACTCATTTATGTTTGTGTTCTATTTTATAGATCGATAATTCAACTACGGGCTCGGGGATCATCAAGGCAATCGACCACACTATCACTCTCTTTGGTATAGTTTTGTTTTGTAAACTTTTGAATCAAAGGCATGTATAGGCTTTGTTTTGATAAATAATGAATGATGTTGAATTGTAAATATAAATATGGCCTTGCGAATAAGGCTTTTGCTTTTGGTTAAGTTTAGGTTTCACATTTTGACATAGTAGCTTGCATTATAATACCATTAGATATGTGATTTCAGTCATGCTTTAAATCATACACAGAAAATGATCATATGATATACATATATACATGGTGTAATATTGGGATATGCACTTAGCTAATAAGGATAAATGTTGGATGCTAGATGATTTAAAGCATGTAATATGTTAGCAAGTTAATAGGTTGCTATATATATATATATATATATATATATATTTGAAAATGGTTTAATAATGCTTGTTTATGTTGTTATTAAATTATCATGTTCGGATATATCATGAAAGTTTAGTTCATATTATGTTATGTGTGAAATACTAATGATCAAATTATAGTATACTTACTTGTAATATTCGGCCATGGCATTGGTAGTTTGGAGTTTATATTTTTATTTGATATTCATATGCATTCGGACATGAGGTTAGAATGGTTAAATTATTTTTGGTGAACATTTAGTGATAGGGCGCATGAGATTATGTATATATAGTTATATGATTTGTATTAATAACCTTATAGATATATTCCTGAGTTAAGCACATTTGAAAAGGATATGATGAAGTTTACATGAGCTTGGTTTTGCGTAATTTGATCATGTCATCTATCACGAATTAGCGATAATGTAAATGGATGATAATGGTAATTAGCAAAGCTTTGTCATGTAGGTATATTTGTCTTAAATAATAATGCATCGATTGGTATATATTGAATAAAGGTGGATGTACATATTAGACTAATGTATTCAAAAATGACCAAATGAATAGTCTTTTTACTATTTGATTGAAACTTGTTTTATAAGATAGTAAAGCTATTATTTGTAATAAGCTTGTTAGCATTATAATTTTAAAATGAAAGTACATATTTGATTGTGATAGCATGGATTAATTACTATTAATTAATGTAATAGTATTTGTATGGAGTGCGTTGATTGTGGTTTGACGAGTAATGTCTCATAACCTATTTAATGACGGATACGGGTTAAGGGTGTTACATTTTATTGTATCGAGCTACGGTTTAGTCGATTCTAGGACTCTGGTAGTGCGTAAAATCTAGCTATACATGCCTTTGAATTTTATATGTGATAGTGTGGTGACTTGACAATTTCAATTGTATTTTATATAGTAAATGGATTCCAATCCCGATAGAGCCGTAGGCGATGATGTGGAGAGTGTTGCTTTGGTCTCGCGCATGGACCGCGCCATTAGACTCTCAACCGATTCTGGGTAACCACGAGGAGAGGCTAAACAAGCCTTCTACCAAATGATGAATGAATGGTTTACCCATTTTGTTCGAGAATAATCTGGCTGTACAACAATCTCCACCCTGAATAATCCAACTCCGGTACCTTCAACACCCTCGATGATAGATCCAATGAGATCTGGTAGGCCTCTGTTGATAAAATCAGAAATTTGGGGCGAGGAATTCAAGGCTAATGATGATGATGATGCGAGCAAGTGAAATGTGGCTTGATAACACTATTCGAATTTTCGATGAGCTATCGCACTCGGATGAATGTTTGAAATGTGCTATATCTTTACTTGGGACCGCCTATCACCGGGGAATACACTAGTATCGAGTGGTTCCAAAAGAAAAAGTGACATGGGATTTCTTCGAATGAATTCGCAAAAAATATATCACCGAGAGGTTCATCGACCGAGAAGCGTAAAGAATTTCTTGAACTAAAAGCAGGGCAAATAGCGGTGGTCGAATATGGCGAAAATTTGTCGATTAGCCGATATGCTCAGAGTGTGTATCAACTGAAGCCATTATGTGCAAAAGGTTTGAAGATGGTTTGAATGAAGATTTAAAGTTGCTTGTTGGCATTCTTGAAATCAAAGAGTTTGTGACACTACTCGAACGAGCTTGCAAAGTGAAGAGCTTGGGAAGGAGAAAAGAAAGGTCGAGAGCGAAGCTAGAGACACTTTCGTAAAAGACCGTCGGGTAAGAATTTCCATTCCATATCCAAGAAGTTTAGAGATGACTTCACCGACATAAAGCTACTTGATTCACCTAGGCGTGATCGACCTCGGTGAGCTCCCGAGCTACCTCGATGGCGATGTTGATAACGTTCCACGAATCGAGTTGAATGCAAACATTGTGGAAAATGGCATTCTGGGAGTTGTAGAGTTCGTGATCGGTCCTGCTTTAAATGTGGATCTTCAGACCATTTTATTCGAGAGTGCCGATGTTAGTGAAGCGAATCTGCAGAACTCTAGACCAAAGCGATGCATCGACACGGGCGGACCACCGGGCATTACAGCAATGTAGGTGGTAGTCGAGAGGGACAAAGAACACGGCGATTCGATCGAGGCTAGAGCTCCGGCTAGAGCTTATGTTACTCGAGCCGAGAGAATCTGCTTCTCGGATGTCATTACCGATACCTTCACCCTTTATGATACTACTGTAATTGCATTGATTGATCTGGTTGACCCATTCATATGTATGTGAAACTACGGTATTGATGAAGACTACGCCGATTGAGTCTCTTGAGTTTGTGATCAGCGTATCCAACCCTTTGGGTAGATGTGTGTTTGTTAATAAAGTGTGTAAGGTTGCCCATTGATGATTGAGGATTTTTGCTTCCCGTCGATTTAATCTTTGTTGCCTTTCGATGAGTTTGATATAATTTTGGGAATGGGTGGTTAACTTCGCATGATGCGGTGGTGAATTGCAAAAGAAAGCTTATTGATTTGAGACATCGAGCGGTGAGATCATTAGAATTGAATCCGATGATTTAAGTGGGTTTCTATAGTTATATCCTCGATGTTAGCCCGGAAGTATGTGAGAAAGGGTGCGAAGCTTATTTGGCTTATGTCTTGGATAATAAATTATCGGAGAAATGATTGAATCTGTCTGGATTGTATGTGAATACCGGATGTGTTCCACGAAGAACTCTGGGTTTACCCCGATCTGAGAGATTGAGTTTGGCATTGAATTAGCAAGGAGCGACTCGATCTCAATAGCTCCATATCGGATGGCACCTCTTGAGCTAAAAGAGTTGAAAGCAGGTTCAGAGTTAACGAGATAGGGGCTTTGCGACCAAGCTTCTCTCCTTGGGTGCACCAGTTCTTTTGTGAGAAAGAAAGATGGAGCGATGCGAATGTGTATTGATTATCGGCAAGCCGAATAAGGTAACTATAAAGAATAAGTACCGTTACCTCGGATTGATGATTTGTTTGATCGGTTGAAAGGGGCTTGATATTTTGAAGATAGATTTGAGATCGGGTTATTATCGATTCTTGAGTCGAGATCTGAGATGTGCCAAAGGCGCATTCAGGACGAAATACGGACATTTTGAGTTTTTGGTTATGCCTTTTGGGCTTACTAATGCACTCTTTGCTTTTATGGATTTGATGAATCGGGTTTTAGGCGGTTTTGGATCGATTTGTAGTAGTGTTTATTGATGATATATTGATCTACTCAAAGATGAAATTGAGCATCTTGAGCATTTGAGATTAGTGCTACAAACTTTGATAAATCGGCGGTTGTATGTGAAGTTTAGTAAGTGTGAGTTCGGATGAAAGAATTGACTTTTGGGACATGTTGTTTGACATCGGGCATTGAGTTGATCAAGAATAAAATCTCGGCTATACTTGATTGGAAGCCATCGAAAAATGTTTCGAGATTCAAAGCTTTACGGGACTTGCGGGTTACTATCGACGATTTGTGAAGGGTTTTCTATGATAGCTACCCGTTGACAAAGTTATTGCGAAAGATGTCGAGTTCAAGTGGTCAAAAAGTGTCGAAAAGTTTTGATCGGTTGAAAGCCCTTTGATGAAGCTCTAGTGTTAGTTCACTGAATCGGTAAGGAATTTGTTGTTTATTCGATGCTTTTTAAATGGTTTGGGCTGCGTTTTGAAGCGGGAAGGCAAAGTTGTAGCCTCGCTTCAAGACAATTGAAGCCGCATGAAAGAAATTACCCGAGGCATGACTTAGAACTTGCGACCATTATTTTCGCATTGAAAATTTGGCGTCACTATTTATATGGCGAGAAATGTCACATTTATTGAGATCATAAAAGTTTAAAGTATTTAATGACGAGAAAGATCTAAATTTGAGACAACGCGGATGGTTAGAATTGTTGAAAGACTATGAGTTGGTGATTGACTACCATCAGAAAAGCTAACGTCGTTGCGGATCGTTAAGTCGAAAATCATTGTTTGCTCTTGAGCAATGAGCATAGAGATAGCTATATGCGGTGATGGTTCGATCATAGTCGAGTTACAAGCAAGACCGATGTTTATCCAACAAATTTGTGATGCACAAAAAGTTGACAAGGATTTGATTGCTAGTCGAATCCGATTGTGAAAAGGTGCGAATCGATTTTGATTGATGCAAATGATTGTTTGAATTTTAGAAGCCAGATATGCGTTCAGAAGAACTCGAGTTGATCTGAGATGATTCGAGTGAGGCCCATAGTGGTCGATTATCAATACATCCGGGTAGCACAAAGATGTATAATGATTTGAAGCGATTCTATTGGTGGCGGGCATGAAGCGGGATATATCTGAATTTGTTTGAAATGCTTAATTTGTCGACAAGTAAAAATTTGAACATCAAGTGCCATCCGGACTACTTGACTAATCATGATACTTGAATGGAAATGGGATAGAATTACCATGGATTTTGTATCAGGTCTTCCTATGACACCGAGTAAGAAAGATGTCGTTTGGGTTATAGTTGATAGACTAACTAAATTAGCTCATTTTGTGCGGTTAAATGCGGACTTTTCACTCGATAGACTTCTTTGAATTGTATGTATCATGATTGTGAGATTGCATGGTGTCTGAAGTTCCATTGTTTGAGACGAGACCGAGATTTACATCGCGATTTTGGAAGAAGTTGCAAGAGCGCCTTAGGTACTAAAGCGCATTTTAGTATAGCCTTTCATCTGCAGACGCATTTGGTTGATCTGGCGAACTATTTAGATACTTGAGGACATGTTGAGATGTTGCGTTCTCGAGTTTGAAGGTGCGTGGGAAAGATATTTACCTCGATTGAATTTGCCTATAACAACGACTTTCAATCTAATATCAAAATGGCGCCCTATGAAGCCTTATGCGGCGAAGGTGTCGAACACCATTATCTTTGGTGAGCTCGGTGAGAATAAGATACAGGGTTGATTTGATTAAAAGCTGAGAAAGTAGCTATTATTAGAGACAATTTGAAAGTCGCCGGATCGTCAAAATTCTTATCTGATTTTAAGCGTAAAGACATTGAATTTCGGTCGGAGATCGAGTATTTTAAAGGTTTCTCCGTGGAAGAAAGTACTCCATTTTGGCGGAAAAGGCAAGTTGAGCCCGAGGTTCATCGGATAAGTATGAAATCATCGAGCGTGTTGGGCTGTTGCTTATAGGTTGAAGCTACCCTCGAATTAGAAAAGATACACGATGTATTTCACGTTTCTATGCTTCGTGAATCTGAGATCGGATCCGTCACATGTGATAGCTCAAATCGAGATTGATATCCAACCCGATATGACGTATGAGGAAAAGCGATCCGTATTTTAGCTCGGAAATGAAAGAGTTAAGAAACAAAAGAATTTCTTTAGTGAAAGTACTATGGAATCGACACGGAGTTGAAGAGGCTACGTGGGGCCGGAGGATTCAATGAGGCAACAATATCAGACATTATTTAGCGGTAAGATTTTCGGGGCGAAAATCTTTAAGAGAGTTATATGAATCGAATCGACCCTAATCGGACAGTGGTTTCGGGACCATGAATCGAGCCCAGAAATATTTAAATATTATATTTAGTGTTTATTATATATGAATTTATGTGTGTGAAAGTTTCGTAGAAAAATTTTATCATTTAAGTGTTGAATTTGATAAAAAGGACTTAATCGCGTAAAAGGTAAAAGTGGCATACTAAAGTGTAATGTGCTAATTTGAGCATGGCTTTTAATAGGAAGTATTAAAGGGTAAATAACCCATTTTAAGAGTTAGTGGCTGGTCATGGACAAGTTTGTCCTTAATATATAATATTTTGTTATTATATTATAAAGGTTAGTTAGGTAATTTAATAATAAATTAATATATGTTAAATTAAAACAAACAAAAGGCCAATTTTCTTTCATCTTTGTTCATGGTGATTGAAGCTAAGAAAAGGGTGAAGAAACTTTGAAAATTTCGGCAACAATTTGGGTCCAATTAGGTAAAATTTTAGCTCGATTTTTGTTGATTTTACGTTTACGAGATCGTTGCTTAGTGTACTAATGACCCATGTAGAAATTTTTGAATTCAAGCATGTGTGATATTCGGCCATTGAGATTTTCTTGTGGTTTTTGATGTTTGATGTTTTTAAATTAAAGATATGCTTAAGATGAAAATATTTGGTGTTGGAAATTTTGGTGATTTTGAGTAATTAGGGCTAATTTGTAAAATTAAATTTTAGAGGGCTTATTTGCAAAATAAATGAAAGGAATGGACTTATAATGCTATTGTGAGTATTCGGCCCTTGTATGGTTTTTGCTAATTGTGTGTATTTTGTGTTTTAGGCAAAAAGGATTAAATTGTAAAAATTTGAAATAGTAGGGGTAAAATGGTAAATTGCCTAATTATGTGCTTAGGTACTAAATTGAGATGAAATGTACTTGAATGAGCTAAATTTTAATGTGTTTTAGATCAAGAGCAAAGAAAAGCAGTTTAGATCGGGGAAAAGCGAAGGTTCTCGAATAGCCAATTTGCACGTCTATCGACAACCGAGGTAAGTCCTTAAGCAAATATATGTCTAAAATTATTTATGTGACTTAATGGATGATGAAATTTAAATGTTTTGAGGATATATATATAAGATAGCGAATGTAGATAAATATTTTAGCAAGAAGTGTTGTAAAATTTTAATTGAATTGATAAGTTCATGTGATATGAATTAAGTATGGTTTGTATAATTACGGTTAGCTTGTAATGTGAATGAGATGGAAGTAATATTGTATTTGGGCTTGAGCCTAGCGGCCTTATTATGCGTGATGTAATTCGGGCTTTAATGCTAGCGAGGCTTCGTCTTGAGTGATTTATTGAGCTTTAATGCTAGCGAGCTTCGTCTTTGGTGATTTATTTGGGCTTTAATGCCTAGCGAGCTTCGTGCGATGATTTATTTGGGCTTTAATGCCTAGCGAGCTTCGTGCGGTGATTTATATCGGGCTTTAATGCCTAGCGAGCTTCGTCTTAGGTGATTTATTTGGGCTTTAATGCCTAACGAGGCTTTATCTGGGTGATATGCTATAAATGGAGATTCGAGAATCAAACAAGGTGAGATATATATATAGTTATGTGCTAAAAGTTGGGTAAGAATTTGCCTACTATATTAGTAAGGAAGAAAGTGAGTTAAGTTCTTTTGTTTTGAATCAAATGTGATGTGTTGAAATGGTCAATTGCTCAAGTACTATATTATATAATGTGAATCTATCATTGATGTGAATATACATAGATTATATGGGAAGTTGATAAAGTATATGTTAGGGATGACATAGTGATGATAATCAATACAAATGTGACCCTAGTATTAGGCTAGTGTATCCTATATATATATATATAGAAAAATTTATGTACAATATTATTAGTTTGAAGATTAAAGTGTTTACTGTATGTTCATTAAAAGTGTATGTGCTTAAGACTTACTAAGCGGTGAGCTTACTCTATTTATGTTTGTATTCTATTTTATAGATCGATAATTCAACTACGGGCTCGGGGATCATCAAGGCATCAACCACACTATCACTCTCTTTGGTATAGTTTTGTTTTGTAAACTTTTGAATCAAAGGCATGTATAGGCTTTGTTTTGATAAATAATGAATGATGTTGAATTGTAAATATAAATATGGCCTTGCGAATAAATTTGTTGCTTTTAGTTAAGTTTAGGTTTCACATTTTGACATAGTAGCTTGCATTATAATACCATTAGATATGTGATTTCGGTCATGCTTTAAATCATACGGAAAATGATCATATGATATACATATATACATGGTGTAATGTTGGGATATGCACTTAGCTAATAAGGATAAATGTTGGATGCTAGATGATTTAAAGCATGTAATATGTTAGCAAGTTAATAGGTTGCTATATATATATATATTTGAAAATGGTTTAGTAATGCTTGTTTATGTTGTTATTAAATTATCATGTTGGATATATCATGAAAGTTTAGTGCATATTATGTTATGTGTGAAATACTAATGATCAAATTATAGTATACTTACTTGTAATATTCGCCATGGCATTGGTAGTTTGGAGTTTATATTTTATTTGATATTCATATGCATTCGGACATGAGGTTAGAATGGTTAAATTATTTTGGTGAACATTTAGTGATAAGGCACATGAGATTATGTATATATAGTTATATGATTTGTATTAATAACCTTATAGATATATTCTGAGTTAAGCACATTTGAAAAGGATATGATGAAGTTTACATGAGCTTGGTTTTGCGTAATTTGATCATGTCATCTATCACGAATTAAGCGATAATGTAGATGGATGATAATGTTAATTAGCAAAGCTTTGTCATGTAGGTATATTTGTCTTAAATAATAATGCATCAGATTGGTATATATTGAATAAAGGTGGATGTACATATTGGCTAATGTATTCAAAAATGACCAAATGAATAGTCTTTTACTATTTGATTGAAACTTGTTTTATAAGATAGTAAAGCTATTATTTGTAATAAGCTTGTTAGCATTATAATTTTAAAATGAAAGTACATATTTGATTGTGATAGCATGGATTAATTACTATTAATTAATGTAATAGTATTTGTATGAGTCGTTGATTGTGGTTTGACGAGTAATGTCTCGTAACCCTATTAAAGCGGTGGATCTGGGTTAAAGGGTGTTACATTTATTGGTATCGAGCTACGGTTTAGTCGATTCTAGGACTCTTGTGAATGCGTAAGAGTCTAGCTATACATGCCTTTGAATTTTATATGTGATAGTGTGGTGACTTACGACAATTTCAATTGTATTTTATATAGTAAATGGATTCCAATCCAGATAGAGCCATAGGTGATGATGTGGAGAGTGTTGCTTTGGTCTCACATGGATCGGTGCCATTAGACTCTCAACCGATTCACGGGTAACCACGAGGAGAGGCTAAACAAGCCTTCTACCAAATGATGAATGAATGGTTTACCCAGTTTGTTGAGAATAATCCATTTGTACAACAACCTCCACCCTCGAATAATACAACTCGGTACCTTCAAAGACTTTTAGATGATATATCAATAAGATCTGGTAGGCCTCGCATTGATAAAATCGGGAAATTTGGGGCGAGGAATTCAAGGCTAATGATGATGATGATGCAAGCGAGCTGAAATGTGGCTTGATAACACTATTGAATTTTCGATGAGCTATCCTGCACTCAGACGAATGTTTGAAATGTGCTATATCTTTACTTGGGACCGCCTATCCTTTGGTGGAATACACTAGTATCGATGGTTCCAAAAGAAAAAAGTGACATGGGATTTCTTCGAATGAATTCGCAAGAAATATATCGACCGAAGTTCATCGACCGAAGCGTAAAGAATTTCTTGAACTAAAATAAGGGCAAATAGCGGTGGTGAATATGGCGAAAATTTGTCGATTAGCCGATATGCTCAAAGTGTGTATCAAGCTGAAGCATTATGTGCAAAAGGTTTGAAGATGGTTTGAATGAAGATTTAAAGTTGCTTGTTGGCATTCTTGAAATCAAAGAGTTTGTGACACTAGTCGAGCGAGCTTGCAAAGTGAAGAGCTTGGGAAGGAGAAAAGAAAGGTGAGACGAAGTAGAGACACTCGTAAAAGACCGAGTGGGAAGAATTTCCATTCCACATCCAAGAAGTTTAGAGATGACTTGGTAGAAATAAAGCTACTTGATTCACCCAGACGTGATCGACCTCCGGTGAGCTCGAGCTACCTCGATGGCGGTGTTGATAACGTTCCACGAATCGAGTTGAATGCAAACATTGTGGAAAATGGCATTACGGGAGTTGTAGAGTTCGTGATCGGTCTGCTTTAAATGTGGATCATCGGACCATTTTATTTGAGAGTGCCGATGTTAGGTGAAAGCGAATCTGACATAGAACTCTATCTGAAGCGATTGCATCGACGCAGAGGCGGAACCACCGAGCATTACGGCAATGTAGGTGGTAGTCGAGAGGGACGAAGAACACGGCGGTTCGATCGGAGGCTAGAGTTCAGCTAGAGCTTATGTTACTCGAGCGGAGAGGATCTTGCTTCTCGGATGTCATTCCGATACCTTCACCCTTTATGATACTCTGTAATTGCATTGATTGATCTGGTTTGATTCATTCATATGTATGTGAAACTACGGTATTGATGAAGACTCGCGATTGAGTCTCTTGAGTTTGTGATTCAGTATCCAACCCTTTGGGTAGATGTGTGTTTCTTAATAAAGTGTGTAAAGGTTGCCCATTGATGATTCGGGATTTTGCTTCCCGTTGATTTAATCTTGTTGCCTTTCGATGAGTTTGATATAATTTTAGGAATGGACTAGTTAACCGCATGACTTGGTGGTGAATTGCAAAAGAAAGCTTATTGATTTGAGACATCAAAGCGGTGAGATCATTAGAATTGAATCCGATGATTTAAGTGGGTTTCCTCTGATTATATCCTCGATGTTAGCAGAAAGTATGTGAGAAAAGGGTGCGAAGCTTATTAGGCTTATGTCTTGGATAATAAATTGTCGAGCTGATTGAATCTGTATCGATTGTATGTGAATACCGGATGTGTTCCACGAAGAACTAGGGTTTACCCCGATCTGAGAGATTGAGTTTGGCATTGAATTAGCAGGGAGCGACTCGATCTCAATAGCTCCATATCGGATGGCACCTCTTGAGCTAAAAGAGTTGAAAGCAGTTGCAAGAGTTAACGAGATAGGGGCTTTGCGACCAAGCTTCTCTCCTTGGGGTGCACGATTCTTTTGTGAGAAAGAAAGATGGAGCGATGCAAATGTGTATTGATTATCGACAAGCGAATAAGGTAACTATAAAGAATAAGTACCGTTACCTCGAATTGATGATATTGTAGTAGTATGCATACTGAGATAGTGAAGGTGAAGCTCGTAATTAAAGTTTGAAGTATTCCATGTAAGAGAATTTATGATTGATTTTGACAAGATGTTGAATAAGTATTACGATGATATGAATTGAATTAACAGTGATAGACTTGAGATTAATTGTAATTTGTAGAATGAGTTGAAAGTTTGAATACATAATTAGATTGAAGCTATTGTATTGAATGTATGAGCTATATGCGATGAATTAATTCGGTGATCAAGTGACAATTGTAATATGTATGATAACTGTTAGTTTTGTCAATGTGATTAATTCAGTGTAGCTCGAGTGTTAAAATTTATCATGTCTATGAATAGTGTTTGAAAGTTGAAGATTATCGGGTATTAGAATCTAGCTAATGTTGAATAGGATAATGGATAAATTAGTACTGTAGGAATTTGGCTAGATGATATTATTGTTGATTAGTAATAATTAAGTTAGAACAGTTTAAGATAGCGAATGCATATGAAGTTAATTCTGATTATTCATGACATTAATTAGGTAAGTATGTTAGTATTAGTGATAATAAGTATTAATGTTAAGTAAATGATTGAACATATGGAAATGCTAAATTTTGCTAATTATGTTATGAAATATGTAGTAAGTATTGATGAAATTTATAGGTAAGATTAATTGTAAAAAATTGAATTTAATAATATTCATTAATGAATTTAGTGGTTTGAATAGATACAGTTAAGATACGTTGTAAGTAGTATGTTGATCATTAATGTTGAAAGATATAATTGATTAATTTATGTGTAAAATGTAATTCTAATTAAGTATTGATGAATTAGATGTGAATATGATTTATTATTGTATGTTTAATAGTATTAAATTATTTAGATTAATTAAGATGGATAATGCTTATGTATTTGAATTGTTAGACTTTGAATTAATTATAATGAGTCAAAGTGATTTGTATTTAGTATTGTGTTGCTAATATGTATTGTTTAAATGTTAGAAATTATAAATTAGAATTTGAATGATTTTAATGGTCTAAGTTTATAAATTAATTGTAAATGAAATTATGGATTTAGCAATTGAAAATGGTTTGAGAATTAGATGGTTTATTGCATATAGTAAGCTATAAATTGTAATAAATGCTATTATTGTGACTTAAGATGGTTTGAATTTAATGTTTAAATTCTAGATGTAATATATTTGATTTGATAATTTAAGTTGTATTGATATATTTGATATTGATAATGTAGTTGTATATTGGTTATTATGTGATGAGTTGATGATAATAATGTGATTTGCAATTAGCTATGAATGGCATTGCTAGGATTTAATGCTTTGATGTTGAGTGATGATTTGTAATTTAGTGTTTAATGCTAGTTATATTGATATATATTGGATTGATCTATGGCTGATTTGAGATTTATACGATGCTTTATGAAGTGTAAGTTATGTTGCTAATGATATAGCTAAGTGTATTATTGACTTAGCATAGGTGCTTGTCATGATGTAATAATTGAAGTTGATATAGTAATGTAGTATGTTAGTAGTTATCATATGTTAATAGTGGCTTACTTATTAGGATAGATAAGTAATGTAAGTTGATATTTATGATATGTTGAATTACTATCTTAATTATGTAGTCTAATTATATGTTAATATGTTTGTTGTATTAATATGAATGTAATAACTATAGATGATTGATAGTTATGTATAGTGTATAGTATCATATATCGAATATGAATATATGACATTGTATATACAAATTATGTTAGTAATGTATAGTATTAAGATTATCTTTATAGTCAGATATAAGTATGTTATTGGATTATAGTCATGTACTGTGTTATATTTATATTTGAATAATATAATTGATTAAGTGATAATAAGTGTATGATTATTAGCATTATGTTAATAAGAATTCTTGTTATATGATTGATTTTAAGAGTTCATGTTATTGATTATAATTATATGTTTTGTATGATTATAATGTATGATGTTGATTATAGTATAATTACACTTTATTTATATTTTGAGTTAGATATTTGATTAATAGTATTATTAATAATTGAAATATTTATGTAATTTGTAATTTGATATTAGTATATTGATAATATCAGGATATCATTAAATGTTATGTTAGATTATGAGTTAATAATGTTAAATGTATATATTGTTATAATGTTATGTGATTATATGTGATTATAGTTATATTCATATATTGATTAATATATAATAGTATGATAATTATATTAGTTAAGTATTTATTATTATATATTTGGATATGATTGAATATTGATAATGTTAATGTATTGCTAATTTGTATCATATCAGATATAGATATTAATATATATTATGGAATTTAGAAAGCTTGTTTGTAGGTATAAGTTTGTTTAATAATAATGAATTGATTGTATATATGAAGTTTAATTAATGTATGTAATGTAATGTGTAATATGATAATTGCATTAATGATTTATAAGCTATGTTATATTATAATTATTACGATATGCACTTAGCTAATAAGGATAAATGTTGGATGCTAGATGATTTAAAGCATGTAATATGTTAGCAAGTTAATAGGTTGCTATATATATATATATATATATATTTGAAAATGGTTTAGTAATGCTTGTTTATGTTGTTATTAAATTATCATGTTAGATATATCATGAAAGTTTAGTTCATATTATGTTATGTGTGAAATACTAATGATCAAATTATAGTATACTTACTTGTAATATTTGGCCATGGCATTGGTAGTTTGGAGTTTATATTTTTATTTGATATTCATATGCATTCGGATATGAAGTTAGAATGGTTAAATTATTTTTGGTGAACATTTAGTGATAGGCGCATGAGATTTTGTATATATAGTTATATGATTTGTATTAATAACCTTATAGATATATTCTGAGTTAATCACATTTGAAAAGGATATGATGAAGTGTACATGAGCTTTGTTTTGCGTAATTTGATCATGTTATCTATCACGAATTAACTGATAATGTAGATGGATGATAATGGTAATTAGCAAAGCTTTGTCATGTAGGTATATTTGTCTTAAATAATAATGCATCTGATTGGTATATATTGAATAAAGGTGGATGTACATATTCGGCTAATGTATTCAAAAATGACCAAATGAATAGTCTTTTTACTATTTGATTGAAACTTGTTTTTATAAGCTAGTAAAGCTATTATTTGTAATAAGCTTGTTAGCATTATAATTTTAAAATGAAAGTACATATTTGATTGTGATAGCATGGATTAATTACTATTAATTAATGTAATAGTATTTGTATGAGTGCGTTGATTGTGGTTTGACGAGTAATGTCTCGTAACCCTATTTCGGCGACAGATACGGGTTAAGGGTGTTACATTTTATTGGTATCAGAGCTACAGTTTAGTCGATTCTAGGACTACCATAGTACGTAAGAGTCTAGCTATACATGCCTTTGAATTTTATATGTGATAGTGTGGTGACTTCTGACAATTTCAATTGTATTTTATATAGTAAATGGATTCCAATCCCGATAGAGTCAGAGATGATGATGGAGAGTGTTGCGCCTAGTCTCGCACATGGATCGGCGCCATTAGACTCTCAACCGATTCACGGGTAACCACGAGGAGAGGCTAAACAAGCCTTCTATCAAATGATGAATGAATGGTTTACCCGGTTTGTTCGTAATAATCGGTGCATACAACAACCTCCACCCCCGAATAATCCAACTCCGATATCTCCAGCACCACCGATGATAGATCCAATGAGATCTGGTAGGCCTCTATTGATAAAATCAGAAATTTGGGGTGAGGAATTCAAGGATAATGATGATGATGATGGAAGAGCGAGTGAAATGTGGCTTGATAACACTATTCGGTACTCGATGAGCTATCCGCACTCAGACGAATGTTTGAAATGTGCTATATCTTTACTTCGGACACTACCTATCACCGTGGAATACACTAGTATCGGTGGTTCCAAAAGAAAAAGTGACATGGGATTTCTTCCGAATGAATTCGCAAGAAATATATCGACCAGAGGTTCATCGCCGAAAGCGTAAAGAATTTCTTGAACTAAAATAGGGCAAATGACGGTGGATCGAATATGAGCGAAAATTTGTCGATTGAGCCGATATGCTAAAGGAGTGTGTATCAATGAAGCCATTATGTGCAAAAGGTTTGAAAATGGTTTGAATGAAGATTTAAAGTTACTTGTTGGCATTCTTGAAATCAAAGAGTTTGTGACACTAGTCGAACGAGCTTGCAAAGCTGAAGAGCTTGGGAAGGAGAAAAGAAAGGCTGAGACAGAAGCTAGAGACACTCGTAAAAGACCGTCGGGTAAGAATTTCCATTCCACATCCAAGAAGTTTAGAAATGACTTCACCGACATAAAGCTACTTGATTCACCTAGGCGTGATCGACCTCGGTGAGCTCCGAGCTACCTCGATGACCGGTGTTGATAACGTTCCACAGAATCGAGTTGAATGCAAACATTGTGGAAAATGGCATTCTGGAAGTTGTAGAGTTCGTGATCGGTCCTGCTTTAAATGTGGATCTTCAGACCATTTTATTCGAGAGTGTCTGATGTTAATGAAAGCGAATCGACACAAAACTCTAGACCGAAAGCAAAGGCATCGAGACAGGCGCACCACCCTGCATTCTAGCAATGTAGGTGGTAGTCGAGAGGGACGAAGAACACTGCAGTTCGATCAGAGGATAGAGCTCCAGCTAGAGCTTATGTTACTCGAGTCAGAGAGGATACCGCTTCTCCAGATGCCATTACCGATACCTTCACCCTTTATGATACTACTGTAATTGCATTGATTGATCCTGGTTCGACCCATTCATAAGTATGTGAAACTCGGTATTGAAGAAGACTCGCCGATTGAGTCTCTTGAGTTTGTGATCGTGTATCCAACCCTTTGGGCGGATGTGTGTTTGTTAATAAATTGTGTAAAGGTTGCCCATTGATGATTCGGGATTTTTGCGTCCCGTCGATTTAATCTTGTTGCCTTTCGATGAGTTTGATATAATTTTGGGAATGGATCGTTAACTTCGCATGACGATGGTGAATTGCAAAAGAAAGTTTATTGATTTGAGACATCGAGCGGTGAGATCATTAGAATTGAATCCGATTGATTTAAGTGGGTTTCCTGATTATATCCTCGATGTTAGCAGGAAGTATGTGACAAAGGGTGCGAAGCTTATTTGGCTTATGTCTTGGATAATAAATTGTCGGAGAAAGCATTGAATCTGTCTGCATTGTATGTGAATACCCAGATGTGTTCCGAAGAACTACCGGTTTACCCTCAAAGACGAGAGATTGAGTTTGGCATTGAATTAGCAGGGAATGACTCCGATCTCAATAGCTCCATATCGGATGGCACCTCTTGAGCTAAAGAGTTGAAAACACGATTGCAAGAGTTAACGAGATAGGGGCTTTGCGACCAAGCTTCTCTCCTTGGGGTGCACCGTTCTTTTTGTGAGAAAGAAAGATGGAGCGATGCGAATGTGTATTGATTATCGCAAGCTGAATAAGGTAACTATAAAGAATAAGTACCGTTACCTCGGATTGATGATTGGTTTGATCGGTTGAAAGGGCTTGATATTTTCGAAGATAGATTTGAGATCGGGTTATTATCGATTCTGAGTCGAGATACGAGATGTGCCAAAGCGCATTCCGCACGAGGTACGGACATTTTGAGTTTTTGGTTATGCCTTTTGGGCTTACTAATGTACCGCTTTTATGGATTTGATGAATCGGGTTTTAGGCGGTTTTGGATCGATTTGTGGTAGTGTTTATTGATGATATATTGATCTACTCCAAAGATGAAATTGAGCATCTTTGAGCATTTGAGATTAGTGCTACAAACTTTGATAAATCAGCGGTTATACTGCCGAAGTTTAGTAAGTGTGAGTTCGGATGAAAGAGGTCACTTTTTGGGACATGTTGTTTCAAAGATCGTGCATTGAGTTGATCCGAATAAAATCTCGCTATACTTGATTGGAAGCCATCGAAAATATTTAGAGATTCAAGCTTTACGGGACTTGCGGGTTACTATCGACGATTTGTGAAGGGTTTTCTATGATAGCTACCCGTTGACAAAGTTATTGCGAAAGATGTCGAGTTCGAGTGGTCAAAAAGTGTCGAAAAGTTTTGATCGGTGAAAGCCCTTTTGATGAAGCTCGGTGTTAGTTCAAACTGAATCGGGTAAGGAATTTGTTGTTTATTCGATGCTTTTTAAATGGTTTGGGCTGCGTTTTGATGCGGGAAGGCAAAGTTGTAGCCTACGCTTCAAGACAATTGAAGCCGCATGAAAGAAATTACCCGACGCATGACTTAGAACTTACAGCCATTGTTTTCGCATTGAAAATTTGGCGTCACTATTTATATGGCGAGAAATGTCACATTTATTCAGATCATAAAAGTTTAAAGTATTTAATAACTCAGAAAGATCTAAATTTGAGACAACGCAGATGGTTAGAATTGTTGAAAGACTATGAGTTGGTGATTGACTACCATCCGGGAAAAGCTAACGTCGTTGTAGATGCGTTAAGTCAAAAATCATTGTTTGCTCTTCGAGCAATGAACGCTACGTATAGCTATGTCGGTGATGGTTCGATCATAGCCGAGTTACAAGAAAGACCGATGTTTATCCAAAAAAATTTTGATGCACGAGAAAGTTGACAAGGATTTGATTGCTAGTCGAATCCATTGTGAAAAAGGTGTCGAATCAAATTTTGATTGATGCAAATGGACTGTTTGAATTTTAGAAGCCGAATGCGTTTGAAGAACTCATTTGATCTGAGATGATTCTCGAGTGAGGCCCATAGTGGTCGATTATCAATACATCCGGTAGCACAAAGATGTATAATGATTTGAAACGATTCTATTTGTGGCGGGCATGAAAGCAGGATATATCTGAATTTGTTTGAAATGCTTAATTTGTCAGCAAGTAAAAGCTGAACATCAAGTGCCATCCGGACATCTTCAGCTAATCATGATACCTAAATGGAAATGGGATAGAATTACCATGGATTTTGTATCCGGTCTTCCTATGACACCGAGTAAGAAAGATGTCGTTTGGGTTATAGTTGATAGACTAACTAAATCAGCTCATTTTGTGCCGGTTCGTACAGACTTTTCACTCGATAAACTTGCTGAATTGTATATGTCGTAGATTGTGAGATTGCATGGTGTACCGAGTTCCATTGTTTCAAACAGAGACAGAGATTTACATCGCGGTTTTGGAAGAAGTTGCAAGATGCCTTAGGTACTAAAGCGCATTTTAGTACGACCTTTCATCTACGAATGATCGGCCGGTCTGAGCGAACTATTCGGATACTTGAGGACATGTTGAGATGTTGCGTTCTCGAGTTTGAAGGTGCGTGGAAAGATATTTACCTCGATTGAATTTGCCTATAACAACGACTTTCAATCTAGTATCAAAATGGCGCCTATGAAGCCTTATGCGGTGAAGGTGTCGAACACCATTATCTTGGTGAGCTCACGAGAATAAGATACACGGGTTGATTTGATTAAAGAAACTGAATAGAAAGTAGCTATTATTAGAGACAATTTGAAAGTCGCCGGATCGTCAAAAGTCTTATGCTCATTTGAAACGTAAAGACATTGAATTTCGTGTCGGAGATCGAGTATTTTTAAAGGTTTCTCCGTGGAAAAAAGTACTCGCTTTGGCCGTAAAGGCAAGTTGAGCCCGAGGTTCATTGGACCGTATGAAATCATCGAACGTGTTGGGCCCGTTGCTTATAGGTTGAAGCTACCCTCGAATTAGAAAAGATACACGATGTATTTCACGTTTCTATGCTTCAGATACTGCATCGATCCGTCACATGTGATAGCTCATTCGAGATTGATATCCAACCGATATGACGTATGAGGAAAAACCGATCCGTATTTTAGCTCGAAAATGAAAGAGTTAAGAAACAAAAGGATTTCTTTAGTGAAAGTACTATGGAATCGACACGGAGTTGAAGAGGCTACGTGGGGCCGGAGGATTCAATGAGGCAACAATATCAAGCGTTATCTAACGGTGAAGTTTTGGGGACGAAAATCTTTAAGGGGAGAGTTATGTAATCGAATCTAACCCTAATCGAACGATGGTTTTGGGACCACGAATCCAAGCCCAGAAATATTTAAATATTATATTTAGTGTTTATTATATATGAATTTATGTGTGTGAAAGTTTCGTAGAAAAATTTTATCGTTTAAGTGTTGAATTTGATAAAAAGGACTTAATCGCATAAAAGGTAAAAGTGGCATACTAAAGTGTAATGTGCTAATTTGAGCATGGCTTTTTAATAGGAAGTATTAAAAGGGTAAATAACCCATTTTAAGAGTTAGTGGCTGGCCATGGACAAGTTTGTCCTTAATATATAATATTTTGTTATTATATTATAAAGTTAGTTAGGTAATTTAATAATAAATTAATATAAGTTAAATTAAAATAAACAAAAGGCCAATTTTCTTTCATCTTTGCTCATGGCCGATTGAAGCTAAGAAAAAGGGTGAAGAAACTTTGAAAATTTCGGCAACAATTTGGGTCCAATTAGGTAAGAATTTTAGCTCGATTTTGTTGATTTTTACGTTTCGAGATCGTTGCTTAGTGTACTAAATGACCCATGTAGAAATTTTTGAATTCAAGCATGTGTGATATTCGCCATTGAGATTTTCTTGTGGTTTTGATGTTTGATGTTTTAAATTAAAGATATGCTTAAGATGAAAATATTTGGTGTTGGAAATTTTGGTGATTTTGAGTAATTAGGGCTAATTTGTAAAATTAAATTTTTAGAGGGGCTTATTTGCAAAATAAATGAAAGGAATGGACTTATAATGCTATTGTGAGTATTCGGCCCTTGTATGGTTTTTGCTAATTGTGTGTATTTTGTGTTTTAGGCAAAAAGGATTAAATTGTAAAATTTGAAATAGTAGGGTAAAATGGTAAATTGCCTAATTATGTGCTTAGGGACTAAATTGAGATGAAATGTACTTGAATGAGCTAAATTTTAATGTGTTTTAGATCAAGAGCAAAGAAAAGCAGTTTAGATCGGGGAAAGACGAAGGTTCTCGAATAAGCCGATTTTACCGGTCTATCGACAACCGAGGTAAGTCCTTACAAATATATGTCTAAAATTATTTATGTGACTTAATGGATGATGAAATTTAAATGTTTTGAGGATATATATATAAGATAGCGAATGTAGATAAATATTTTAGCAAGAAGTGTTGTAAAATTTTAATTGAATTGATAAGTTCATGTGATATGAATTAAGTATGGTTTGTATAATTCGTTAGCTTGTAATGTGAATGAGATGGAAGTAATATTGTATTTCGGCTTGAGCCTAGCGAGCCTTGTCTTGATGATGTAATCGGGCTTTAATGCTAGCAAGCTTCGTCTTAGGTGATTTATTTGGCTTTAATCCTAGCGTGCTTCGTGGCGGTGATTTATTTTGGGCTTTAATGCCTAGCGTGCTTCGTGCTTTTGATTTATATCGGCTTTAATGCCTAGCGTGCTTCGTGCGATGATTTATTTGGGCTTTAATGCTCAGTGCTTCGTCTTGGTGATTTATATCGGGCTTTACTGCCTAGCGTGCTTCGCGTTTGATTTATTTATGGCTTTAATACCTAGCGTGCTTTATGCTAGGTGATATGCTATAAATGGAGATTCGAGAATCAAACAAGGTGAGATATATATATAGTTATGTGCTAAAAGTTCGGGTAAGAATTTGCCTACTATATTAGTAAGGAAGAAAGTGAGTTAAGTTCTTTTTGTTTTGAATCAAATGTGATGTGTAGAAATGGTCAATTGCTCAAGTACTATATTATATAATGTCGAATCTATCATTGATGTGAATATACATAGCTTATATGGGAAGTTGATAAAGTATATGTTCAGGATGACATAGTGATGATAATCGATACAAATGTGACCTAGTATTCGCTAGTGTATCCTATATATATATATAGAAAAATTTATGTACAATATTATTAGTTTGAAGATTAAAGTGTTTACCTGTATGTTCATTAAAAGTGTATGTGCTTAAGACTTACTAAGCCAGTGAGCTTACTCTATTTATGTTTGTGTTCTATTTTATAGATCGATAATTCAACTACGGGCTCAGGGGATCATCAAGACAGTCGACCACACTATCACTCTCTTTGGTATAGTTTTGTTTTGTAAACTTTTGAATCAAAGGCATGTATAGGCTTTGTTTTGATAAATAATGAATGATGTTGAATTGTAAATATAAATATGGCCTTGCGAATAAGGCTGTTGCTTTTGGTTAAGTTTAGGTTTCACATTTTGACATAGTAGCTTGCATTATAATACCATTAGATATGTGATTTCGGTCATGCTTTAAATCATACACAGAAAATGATCATATGATATACATATATACATGGTGTAATATTGGGATATGCACTTAGCTAATAAGGATAAATGTTGGATGCTAGATGATTTAAAGCATGTAATATGTTAGCAAGTTAATAGGTTGCTATATATATATATTTGAAAATGGTTTAGTAATGCTTGTTTATGTTGTTATTAAATTATCATGTTCGGATATATCATGAAAGTTTAGTTCATATTATGTTATGTGTGAAATACTAATGATCAAATTATAGTATACTTACTTGTAATATTCGGCCATGGCATTGGTAGTTTGGAGTTTATATTTTTATTTGATATTCATATGCATTCGGACATGAGGTTAGAATGGTTAAATTATTTTTGGTGAACATTTAGTGATAGGGCGCATGAGATTATGTATATATAGTTATATGATTTGTATTAATAACCTTATAGATATATTCCTGAGTTAAGCACATTTGAAAAGGATATGATGAAGTTTACATGAGCTTGGTTTTGCGTAATTTGATCATGTCATCTATCACGAATTAACTGATAATGTAGATGGATGATAATGGTAATTAGCAAAGCTTTGTCATGTAGGTATATTTGTCTTAAATAATAATGCATCTGATTGGTATATATTGAATAAAGGTGGATGTACATATTCGGCTAATGTATTCAAAAATGACCAAATGAATAGTCTTTTTACTATTTGATTGAAACTTGTTTTTATAAGATAGTAAAGCTATTATTTGTAATAAGCTTGTTAGCATTATAATTTTAAAATGAAAGTACATATTTGATTGTGATAGCATGGATTAATTACTATTAATTAATGTAATAGTATTTGTATGAGTGCGTTGATTGTGGTTTGACGAGTAATGTCTCATAACCCTATTTCGGCGACGGATACGGGTTAAGGGTGTTACATTTTATTGGTATCAGAGCTACGGTTTAGTCGATTCTAGGACTACCGTAGTACGTAAGAGTCTAGCTATACATGCCTTTGAATTTTATATGTGATAGTGTGGTGACTTCTGACAATTTCAATTGTATTTTATATAGTAAATGGATTCCAATCCCGATAGAGTAGTAGTGATGATGTGGAGAGTGTTGCGCTGGTCTCGCACATGGATCGGCGCCATTAGACTCTCAACCGATTATGGGTAACCACGAGGAGAGGCTAAACAAGCCTTCTACCAAATGATGAATGAATGGTTTACCCGGTTTGTTCGAATAATCCGATTTGTACAACAACCTCCACCTCGAATAATCCAACTCGGTACCTTCAAAGACTTCAGATGATAGATCCAATGAGATCTGGTAGGCCTCTGCTGATAAAATCAGAAATTTGGGGCGAGGAATTCAAGGCTAATGATGATGATGATGCAAAGCAAGCTGAAATGTGGCTTGATAACACTATTCGGGTACTCGATGAGCTATCCTGCACTCCAGACGAATGTTTGAAATGTGCTATATCTTTACTTTGGGACACTGCCTATCACTGGTGGAATACACTAGTATCAGTGGTTCCAAAAGAAAAAGTGACATGGGATTTCTTCCAGAATGAATTCCGCAAGAAATATATCAGCCAGAGGTTCATCGACCAGAAATGTAAAGAATTTCTTGAACTAAAACAGGGCAAATGCGGTGGATCGAATATGAGCGAAAATTTGTCAGATTGAGCCGATATGCTCGGGAGTGTGTATCAACTGAAGCCATTATGTGCAAAAGGTTTGAAGATGGTTTGAATGAAGATTTAAAGTTGCTTGTTGGCATTCTTGAAATCAAAGAGTTTGTGACACTAGTCGAACGAGCTTGCAAAGCTGAAGAGCTTGGGAAGGAGAAAAGAAAGGCCGAGATGTAAGCTAGAGACACTCGTAAAAGACCGCCGGGTAAGAATTTCCATTCCACATCCAAGAAGTTTAGAGATGACTTCAGTCAACATAAAGCTACTTCAGACTCCTCTAGACATGATCGACCTCCAGTGAGCTTCCGAGCTACCTCGATGACCAGTGTTGATAACGTTCCACAGAGTCGAGTTGAATGCAAACATTGTGGAAAATGGCATTCTGGGAGTTGTAGAGTTCGTGATCGGTCCCGCTTTAAATGTGGATCTTGAGACCATTTTATTCGAGAGTGCCGATGTTAGGTGAAGCGAATACTGACAGAACTCTAGACCGAAAGCAAAGGCATCAAGACGAGGCACCACCCTGCATTCGGCAATGTAGGTGGTAGTCAGAGAGGGACGAAGAACACGGCAGTTTGATCAGAGGCTAGAGCTCCAACTAGAGCTTATGTTACTCGAGCCAGAGAGGATACTACTTCTCCAGATGTCATTATCGATACCTTCACCCTTTATGATACTACTGTAATTGCATTGATTGATCCTGGTTCGACCCATTCATATGTATGTGAAACTCTGGTATTTAATAAGACTCTACCAGTTGAGTCTACTGAGTTTGTGATTCGAGTATCCAACCCTTTGGGTAGATGTGTGTTTGTTAATAAAGTGTGTAAATGTTGCCCATTGATGATTCGGGATTTTTGCTTCCCTGTCGATTTAATGCTGTTGCCTTTCGATGAGTTTGATATAATTTTGGGAATGGACTAGTTAACTTCGCATGACGTAGTGGTGAATTGCAAAAGAAAGCTTATTGATTTGAGACATCAGAACGGTGAGATCATTAGAATTGAATCCGATGATTTAAGTGGGTTTCTATAGTTATATCCTCGATGTTAGCCCAAAGTATGTGAGAAAAGGGTCGAAGCTTATTTGGCTTATGTCTTTGGATAATAAATTATCGGAGAAATGATTGAATCTGTACCAATTGTATGTGAATACCGGATGTGTTCCTCGAAGAACTACCGGGTTTACCCAGATCGAGAGATTGAGTTTGGCATTGAATTAGCAGGGAACGACTCGATCTCAATAGCTCCATATCGGATGGCACCTCTTGAGCTAAAAGAGTTGAAAGCACGATTGCAAGAGTTAACAGATAGGGCTTTGCATGACCAAGCTTCTCTCCTTGGGGTGCACCATTCTTTTATGAGAAAGAAAGATGGAACGATGCGAATGTGTATTGATTATCGGCAATCGAATAAGGTAACTATAAAGAATAAGTACCGTTACCTCGGATTGATGATTTGTTTGATCGATTGAAAGGGCTTGATATTTTCAAGATAGATTTGAGATCGGGTTATTATCGATTCTTAGTCGAGATACTGATGTGTTAAAGACGCATTAGGACGAGGTACGGACATTTTGAGTTTTTGGTTATGCCTTTTGGGCTTACTAATGCACTGCTATTTTTATGGATTTGATGAATCGGGTTTTAGACGCTTTTGGATCGATTTGTGGTAGTGTTTATTGATGATATATTGATCTACTCCAAAGATGAAATTGAGCATCTTGAGCATTTGAGATTAGTGCTACAAACTTTGAGAAATCGCAGTTGTATGTGAAGTTTAGTAAGTGTGAGTTCGGATGAAAGAGGTCACTTTTGGGACATGTTGTTTCAAAGATCGTGCATTCGAGTTGATCCGAATAAAATCTCGGCTATACTTGATTGGAAGCCATCGAAAAATGTTTTCGAGATTCGAAGCTTTCTGGGACTTGCGGGTTACTATCGACGATTTGTGAAGGGTTTTTCTATGATAGCTACCCCATTGACAAAGTTATTGCAGAAAGATGTCAGGTTCGAGTGGTAAAAAAAGTGTTAGAAAAGTTTTGATCAGCTGAAAGCCCTTTTGACAGAAGCTCCAGTGTTAGTTTAGCATGAATCGGGTAAGGAATTTATTGTTTATTCTGATGCTTTTTTAAATGGTTTGGGCTGCATTTTGATGCAGGAAGGCAAAGTTGTAGCCTACGCTTCAAGACAATTGAAGCCGCATGAAAGAAATTACCCGACGCATGACTTAGAACTTGCAACCATTGTTTTCGCATTGAAAATTTGGCGTCACTATTTATATGGCGAGAAATGTCACATTTATTCAGATCATAAAAGTTTAAAGTATTTAATGACTCGAAAGATCTAAATTTGAGACAACGCAGATGGTTAGAATTGTTGAAAGACTATGAGTTGGTGATTGACTACCATTCGGAAAAGCTAACGTCGTTGCGGATCGTTAAGTCAAAATATTGTTTGCTCTTGAGCAATGAACGCATGAGATAGTTATGTGCGGTGATGGTTCGATCATAGCCAAGTTACAAGTAAGATCGATGTTTATCCAAAGAAATTTGTGATGCATGAAAGTTGACAAGGATTTGATTGCTAGTCGAATCCATGTGAAAAGGTGCGAATCGATTTTCGATTGATGCAAATGACTATTTGAATTTTAGAAGTCGAATGTACGTTCAAGAACTCGATTTGATCTGAGATGATTCTAAGTGAGGCCCATAGTGGTTGATTATCAATACATCCGGTAGCATAAAGATGTATAATGATTTGAAAGCGTTCTATTGGTGGCTAGGCATGAAACGGGATATATCTGAATTTGTTTCAAATGCTTAATTTGTCGCAAGTAAAAGTTTGAACATCAAGTGCCATCCGGACTACTTCAGCCAATCATGATACCTGAATGGAAATGGGATAGAATTACCATGGATTTTGTATCCGGTCTTCCTATGACTCGAGTAAGAAAGATGTCATTTGGGTTATAGTTGATAGACTAACTAAATCACTCATTTTGTGCTTGGGTTAAATGCGGACTTTTCACTCGATAAACTTCTTTGAATTGTATGTATCGCAGATTGTGAGATTGCATGGTGTACCGAAGTTTCATTGTTTGAGAAAGAGACCAGAGATTTACATCGCGATTTTGGAAGAAGTTGCAAGATGCCTTAGGTACTAAATCGCATTTTAGTATGACCTTTCATCTCGCAGATGATGGTCACCGAGCGAACTATTTAGATACTTGAGGACATGTTGAGATGTTGCGTTCTCGAGTTTGAAGGTGCGTGGGAAAGATATTTACCTCTGATTGAATTTGCCTATAACAACAGTTTTCAATCTAGTATGAAAATGGCGCCCTATGAAGCCTTGTACGGTTGAAGGTGTCGAACACCATTATACTGGACTGAGCTCAGCGAGAATAAGATACACGGGATTGATTTGATTAAAGAAACTGAACAGAAAGTAGCTATTATTAGAGACAATTTGAAAGTCGCCGGATCGTCAAAAGTCTTATGCTGATTTGAAACGTAAAGACATTGAATTTCGTGTCGAGATCGAGTATTTTAAAGGTTTCTCCGTGGAAGAAAGTATTCGCTTTGGCCGGAAAGTAAGTTGAGCCCGAGGTTCATCGGATAGTATAAAATCATCGAACGTGTTGGGCTATTGCTTATAGGTTGAAGCTACCTCCGAATTAGAAAAGATACACGATGTATTTCACGTTTCTATGCTTCAGAGATACAGATCGGATCCGTCACATGTGATAGCTCCGTCTGAGATTGATATCCAACCTGATATGACGTATGGGAAAAATCGATCCGTATTTTAGCTCGAGAAATGAAAGAGTTAAGAAACAAAAGGATTTCTTTAGTGAAAGTACTATGGAATCGGCACGGAGTTGAAGAGGCTACGTGGGAGCCGGAGGATTCAATGAGGCAACAATATCTGACGTTATTTAACGGTATGATTTTCGGAGACAAAAATCTTTAAGGGGGGAGAGTTGTAACAGACCGAATCTGACCCTAATCGGAACAGTGGTTTCGGGACCACGAATTCAAGTCCGAGAAATATTTAAATATTATATTTAGTGTTTATTATATATGAATTTATGTGTGTGAAAGTTTCAGAGAAAAATTTTATCGTTTAAGTGTTGAATTTGATAAAAGGACTTAATCGCGTAAAAGGTAAAAGTGGCATACTAAAGTGTAATGTGCTAATTTGAGCATGGCTTTTAATAGGAAGTATTAAAAGGGTAAATAACCCATTTTAAGAGTTAGTGGCTGGTCATGGACAAGTTTGTCCTTAATATATAATATTTTGTTATTATATTATAAAGGTTAGTTAGGTAATTTAATAATAAATTAATATAAGTTAAATTAAAACAAACAAAAGGCCAATTTTCTTTCATCTTTGTTCATGGTCGATTGAAGCTAAGAAAAGGGTGAAGAAACTTTGAAAATTTCGGCAACAATTTGGGTCCAATTAGGTAAGAATTTTAGCTCGGTTTTTGTTGATTTTTACGTTTCTAAGATCGTTGCTTAGTGTACTAGCTGACCCATGTAGAAATTTTTGAATTCAAGCATGTGTGATATTCGCCATTGAGATTTTCTTGTGGTTTTGATGTTTGATGTTTTAAATTAAAGATATGCTTAAGATGAAAATATTTGGTGTTGGAAATTTTGGTGATTTTGAGTAATTAGGGCTAATTTGTAAAATTAAATTTTAGAGGGCTTATTTGCAAAATAAATGAAAGGAATGGACTTATAATGCTATTGTGAGTATTCGCCCTTGTATGGTTTTTGCTAATTGTGTGTATTTTGTGTTTTAGGCAAAAAGGATTAAATTGTAAAAATTTGAAATAGTAGGGTAAAATGGTAAATTGCCTAATTATGTGCTTTGGGACTAAATTGAGATGAAATTTACTTGAATGAGCTAAATTTTAATGTGTTTTAGATCAAGAGCAAAGAAAACAGATTTAGATTGGGGAAAGACGAAGGTTCTCGAATAAGCCGATTTGCACGGTCTATCGACAACCGAGGTAAGTCCTTACAAATATATGTCTAAAATTATTTATGTGACTTAATGGATGATGAAATTTAAATGTTTTGAGGATATATATATATAAGATAGCCGAATGTAGATAAATATTTTAGCAAGAAGTGTTGTAAAATTTTAATTGAATTGATAAGTTCATGTAATATGAATTAAGTATGGTTTGTATAATTCGTTAGCTTGTAATGTGAATGAGATGGAAGTAATATTGTATTTGGGCTTGAGCCTAGCAGTGCCTTGTGGTGATGTAATTCGGCTTTAATGCTCAGCAGTGCTTCGTCTTTGATTTATTTCGCTTTAATGCTAGCGTGCTTCGTGTTTGATTTATTTCGGCTTTAATGCTCAGCGTGCTTCGTCTTGGTGATTTATATCGGATTTAATGCTCAGCGTGCTTCGTGCCGGTGATTTATTTAGGGCTTTAATGCCTAGCAGGCTTCGTGCCGGTGATTTATATCGGGCTTTAATGCCTAGCGTGCTTCGTGTTTGATTTATTTCGAGCTTTAATGCTTAGCGTGCTTTATGCCTTGATATGCTATAAATGGAGATTCGAGAATCAAACAAGGTGAGATATATATATAGTTATGTGCTAAAAGTTCGGTAAGAATTTGCCTACTATATTAGTAAGGAAGAAAGTGAGTTAAGTTCTTTTGTTTTGAATCAAATGTGATGTGTAGAAATGGTCAATTGCTCAAGTACTATATTATATAATGTCGAATCTATCATTGATGTGAATATACATAGCTTATATGGGAAGTTGATAAAGTATATGTTCAGGATGACATAGTGATGATAATCGATACAAATGTGACCCTAGTATTCGGCTAGTGTATCCTATATATATATATATATAGAAAAATTTATGTACAATATTATTAGTTTGAAGATTAAAGTGTTTACTGTATGTTCATTAAAAGTGTATGTGCTTAAGACTTACTAAGCCGTTGAGCTTACTCTGCTTATGTTTGTGTTCTATTTTATAGATCGATAATTCAACTACGGGCTCGGGGATCATCAAGACATCGACCACACTATCACTCTCTTTGGTATAGTTTTGTTTTGTAAACTTTTGAATCAAAGGCATGTATAGGCTTTGTTTTGATAAATAATAAATGATGTTGAATTGTAAATATAAATATGGCCTTGCGAATAAGGTTTGTAGCTTTTGGTTAAGTTTAGGTTTCACATTTTGACATAGTAGCTTGCATTATAATACCATTAGATATGTGATTTCGGTCATGCTTTAAATCATACACGAAAATGATCATATGATATACATATATACATGGTGTAATATTGGGATATGCACTTAGCTAATAAGGATAAATGTTGGATGCTAGATGATTTAAAGCATGTAATATGTTAGCAAGTTAATAGGTTGCTATATATATATATATATTTGAAAATGGTTTAGTAATGCTTGTTTATGTTGTTATTAAATTATCATGTTCGGATATATCATGAAAGTTTAGTTCATATTATGTTATGTGTGAAATACTAATGATCAAATTATAGTATACTTACTTGTAATATTCGCCATGGCATTGGTAGTTTGGAGTTTATATTTTATTTGATATTCATATGCATTCGGACATGAGGTTAGAATGGTTAAATTATTTTTGGTGAACATTTAGTGATAGGGCATGAGATTATGTATATATAGTTATATGATTTGTATTAATAACCTTATAGATATATTCATGAGTTAAGCACATTTGAAAAGGATATGATGAAGTTTACATGAGCTTGGTTTTGCGTAATTTGATCATGTCATCTATCACGAATTAACTGATAATGTAGATGGATGATAATGGTAATTAGCAAAGCTTTGTCATGTAGGTATATTTGTCTTAAATAATAATGCATCGATTGGTATATATTGAATAAAGGTGGATGTACATATTCGGCTAATGTATTCAAAAATGACCAAATGAATAGTCTTTTTACTATTTGATTGAAACTTGTTTTTATAAGATAGTAAAGCTATTATTTGTAATAAGCTTGTTAGCATTATAATTTTAAAATGAAAGTACATATTTGATTGTGATAGCATGGATTAATTACTATTAATTAATGTAATAGTATTTGTATGAGTGCGTTGATTGTGGTTTGACGAGTAATGTCTCGTAACCTTATTTCCGGCGACGGATACGGGTTAAGGGTGTTACATCTATAGTACCCCGCTAAACCCAAAAAGCTTCCAATTTTGACACATTCCTTGGCGATATCCATTCCATAAGAGCTGAGACCTTACTCAGATTAACTCTAATGCCATCACCCTACACAATGTGTCCTAAGAATCCGACCTCTCATAGCCAAAACTCACTCTTGCTAAATTTAGCATACAACTGCTTGTCTCTTAAAGTCTGCAAAATAATTCTCAGGTGCTCTGCATGCTCATTCTCACCCCGAGAATAAACTAATATGTCGTCGATAAGAACAACTACAAACTTATCCAAATACGTTCGAAATATGCCGTTCATTAAATCCATAAAAATCGCAGGAGCATTCGTTAAGCCAAATGGCATGACAAGAAACTCATAATGGCCATATCTCGTCCAAAATGCAGTTTTCGGCACATCTTTCTCCTTAACCTCAACTAGTAGTAGCCAGACCTTCGGTCTATCTTAGAGAATAATGTAGCTCCCTTCAATTGGTCAAATAAATCATCTATCCTTGGCAAGGGATACTTATTCTTCACTATCACCTTGTTGAGTTGCCTGTTGTCTATGCACATCTCATCGACCCATCTTTCCTTTTCACAAAAAGTACCGGAACACCCCATGGTGAATAGCTTGGTCTTGCAAAACCCTTATCCATTAACTCTTGCAACTGAATCTTGAACTCTTTTAATTCCAATGGTTCCATCCTATATGGAGCAACCAAAATAGGTGTCGTACCCGGGACTAACTCTATCCCAAACTTGACCTCTCTAACTGGAGACAATCTGGGTAGCTCTTCTGGGAATATATCTAGATACTCGCATACCACCAGAACTAATTCAATCTTTACCTCTAACTCTTGAGTATTAGTACAAAGGTGAGATAGGACTCATATCCTTTTCCCAAGTATTTCTCAGCTACCATAGATGAAATCATTATAGGAAAACTATTTGATTTATCTGATTCAACCCGAATGACATCTCTATTTACACATCTCAATTCAATAAACTTACTACCACAGTTTATTAAAATATTATGAGCAGTCAACCAATCCATACCAAGAATCAGGTCAAATTCATCAAACGGCAACAACAGAAGATTTACCAGAAAATGATGACCTCTAATTATCAAAGGACAATTCCTACACACCTTGTCAACTAACACATGTTTGCCTAACGGGTTCGACACTTTTATGACAAATTCTGTAGACTCAACAATCATACTCATGCTATATGTCAATTTCATGCAAATGTAAGAATGGGTAGACCCTGGATCAATCAAAGCAACAACAGAGATATCATGAAGAGAAAAAGTACTTGTTATCACATCTGGGGATGATGCCTCTTCGCGAGCGTGAATGGCATAAGTCCTTGTAGGTGCTCGACCCTCTGACCTCACAGCAGAGTCTTTAGGCGCACCTCTACTACTAGTCCCACCTCCTAGGTTCTTTTGCGATCTACCCCTCGAAGATACATTGCTTGGTCTTACTTCTTGCTTTCTTTCATTATCATCCCTCTCTGGACAATTCCAGATGAAATGGTCGGGTGAACCACACTTGTAACAATTACGATTGTTTCCCCAACACTCCCCAGTATGTTGCCTACCACAATTTGGACACTTCGGTTTATTTGACTTTGGATTTCCCATGCTTGCCATCGAGGTGGCTTAACCTCTAGAGCCCGAGTATGTATTACCTCGATCTCAGTGTTAATATCTAACTGACGCAGTAGTCCGAGGATTCATTTTCTTGGACCTTTTGATTGAGTTTGGTACGATTTACTCATTGGCCTCTTTCTTGCATCTCGAGCCTCACTCATGGCTTTTCTCTTTTCCTTATTCAACTCATTGGCCTTGCATGCCCTATCAAATAATACCACAAATTCTTTCAGTTCCAAGATCCCAACTAAAAGTCTGATATCCTCATTCAGCCCATCTTCAAACCTCTTCCACAAGATAGCTTCGGTGGACATACACTCTTATGCATATTTGCTGAGTCCAACAAACTCACGCTCATACTCTACCACATTCATTTTACCTTGTTTCAATTCAAGGAATTCCTTCCTTTTCTGGTCCATAAATCTCTTACTTATGTACTTCTTTCGAAACTCTTCCAAAAAGAAGTCCCACGTTACTCTCTCCCTTAGAACTACCGACGTCAACGTCTTTCACCAACGACATGCCCGAGTCCCTCAGCAGTGACACGGTACATTTCAAACTCTCCTCTAGTGTATAGGAGAGTTCATCAAATACTCGCATTGAGTTCTCAAGCCAGAACTCCGCCCTCTCGGGGTCATCATCTATCTTAGCTCTGAATTTCTCGGTCCCTTGTTTTGAATCTTGTCAACCAGGGGTTTGGTCATTCTTAATAAATCTATACCTTGAGAAGCCACAAGGATTGGCTAGGGTATAGGTAGGGGTGGAGGAGGTTGAGCATTAGGGCTCGCTTGTACAAACACAGTGTACCAGTTACTCATCATATGGAGAAAGGCTTTCCGAGCCTCTTCTCCTTGACCCATAGTCTTGGGTCTACTCTCTATAGGTGCGGTCTCTTGCAGGGAAGCCGACGGCACGTTACTAGCAGTGTCATCAGCAGCCACTCGGTCGGGATCCTTTGCTATATAAAACAAAGTTTAGAATTGTCAGAAATCACCACACTATCAATATACGTTTATGGCATGTATAACTAAACTCTGACACATGCTACGATAGTCCTAAAACCGACTAAATCATAGCTCTGATACCACTAAATGTAACACCCCTTACCCGTATTCAACATCAAAATCGAGTACGAGGCATTACTGAACTTAACACACTTTAACATACAACTTTGGGCTATCAAATTTCATTCTAATATAAACCTTCTCATTCACACTCATAACATTCCTATTATGGGCCTACGAGGCCTAACACATGCAAACGGAGAGTCTCGGGATCAGACCGGGAGCTTTTGTATACTTAGAAAAATTTTGCCTTATCAGGGCCACATGCCCGTATGAAATGCTACACGCTCGTGTGGGCAGGCCGTGTGGTACACACGCCCATAGCCCGTGTGGAATTTATTTTCTTTTCGAACCTACAGGGGTTTTCACACGCCCGTGTCCTCCATACGGCCTAGACACACCCGTGTCATCACCCGTGTGTGAAAACTTGGGTATTTTGTTTATGACATCAGCAACAAAATAAGGGGCACACGGCCTAGGCACACTCCCATATGTCTAGCTTGTGGTCGATACTGACTTGCAACACTAACATGTAGGGGACACACGGCCTTGTCACACACCCATGGGACTGACTATGCGTTACACACGACCTAGGCACACGCCCGAGTGCCTACCCATATGGACAAGAACAAGGCTATTTTCCAAGCTCTTTTTATCAACCTAACTCATACAACATCAATCACATTCAACCATTTACCAAGCAACTTAATCATGTATCATACACATTCATAAATAACCTCATCTTTCCATATATATATATATATATAATGATAATGAGCCATTAAATATGGCCATTTACAAAGGTGTTCATCTTGAAAAGAGCCAACACACTTGGCCAAAACAACAAAACATTTCACTATGTCTAGCCCTTATACATGCCATACTTAAAAAACTAAGTCTAATATACCGAGATGAGCTGATAGTGTGGGTGATCTTCAAATTATCTTTGTATCCCGAGCTGGCTCTTTGACATTATAAAACAAGGGAAAAGAAAGGGAGTAAGCTTTAAGCTTAGTAAGTTTACATGTAAACTATAAACATCTTAACGTATGCCAATCAGTCAACAACATCACATAATAAGCAAGAACAAATCACATTCCCATAATGATGCTTACTCATCTCATCCTTTACAACATTCCATCCATACCACAAATAAAATGCTCACATTTGCTTGCACACATTTCCTGCACTCATCACTACAAACCACATGATATCTTTACTTAGACAATTTTTCGATGAACCCCTCAAAATGATACTAAGTACCCAGTGGTTTCGCACACAGCCCACCAATAGTTAATAATAAGGTGGTATCGTACATAGCCCACCAAATAACAATATAAACAATGGTATCGCACACAGCCCATCGTGAATAAATAGTAAGGTGGTATCGTACATAGCCCACCAAATAACAATATAAACGATGGTATCGCACACAACCCATCGTGAATAAATAGTAAGGTGGTATCGCACATAGCCCACCAAAAAGGATCTTTACGGATATTTTTTCGTACTTACATATTTATTCCGAGGTTCATACGAGAATTACTCATTATCTATTAATTCTATTCAATCACAATCATAATTGATCTCATTCAAATAATGCACCAATAAGTAACGACATATTTATTAAAGATGTATCGTTTACACATAAACTTACCTTGGTATAAAATGTATTAATCGACGTTTTAGTCCGTAACCTTGCCTTTTCCTCAGTCAAGGTTGTTTCCGCGCTCTTCTTGATCTATAATAATAAAATTCACTCATTCAATCACTTTATAATTCATGATATATCAAAATTTCTACTTAGGCAAAAATGACAATTTTGCCCTTCTACTTTGGTAAAATTACGATTTTGCCCCTAGGCTCATAAATCATTTTTCATCACATTTTCTCATTAAACAAGCCTAGTTGAACATTTATTTCTCTTACAACAACTCAAAAGCCAATTATTTCATGCATTTATTACACAAATTCAACCTTTACTAATAGGTCCTATTTAGGTGTTTTCATAGTAACACCTTTCACAAAAGTTGTTCCTTAACTCACTAACATTCATTTTCTTCCATAAAAACTCAGAAAAATAGAAAAACTCTCATGGAAAGTCCCTAAAATTTCAAACATTTTGCAAAATAGTCCCTTTATTAGCTAACTTAAGCTTTAGGGGTTTCAAAAGTACAAAAATTATCAAGAAAGACCTCTAAAATCACTTACTTGCTAGAGATATGTTGGCTAAAAGTTTAAGATTCAAAACCCCTATTTCTTGCTGAAAATTTTGGTAGAAGAAGAAAAGAAATGAAAAAGATGATAGCTTTCTCTTTACTTATCTTATTTTATTCATTTTAGTCACCTAACACCACCAAATGTTTTACTCATTTAATGCTCTTGTCTCTCTTGGTTCCTTTGGATGGTCATCATATTTAGGGAGGTCTAATTTCACTTTAAGGACCTCCAATTTAATATTCCATAGCTATTAGACACCCACTAGCTTGTAAAATAGAACTTTCGTACTTTATGCGATTTAGTCTTTTTTCGCAATTAAGCATACAATCGCTAAAATTAAGGCACCAAAATTTTCATGCATCCTTAAAAACGTGCTATAACACATAAAATAATATTAAAATAATTTTATTCAACCTCAAATTAGTGGTCCTGAAACCACTGTTCTGACTAGCCCCAAAATCGGGTTGTTATAGACTCACCTCCTCTTTTTTAGAATCCTACCTGGTTTATAGTATCTATCCACTTCTAACAATGAGGACATTGTTCACCTTAACTAGGGGGACCGAAAAATTGAAATTATTTTATCTCAGAATAAATATTTCCTTTAATTATGGGTAGGTTATATTTTGTTCAAGAATTTGAAATTTTATTAAGTATGCTAAACTTCAGTATCAATAAAGTTCTATTATTTCAATAATTGTATGTTAGCTGAATTATGACATAAATGTACTCTTAATAAAGTATGTAAATCATACCATAAAATTTTAGTTCCTTAGGAAAGCTAGGCATGCATGAAAGTTTAAGTCTCTAGAATTGACTTAGTAATTTCTCGAGGCAAAATCCTAGGAAGCATGGAATGTTGAAAATGATTTAGGCAACTTTTGTTTGGACCGTTTGAACTTTCAAGCCAACCTTAATAATTTTTTATCGTTTGAAACCTAACTTTGAGACTATATGGCCTAACTTTATTTGAACTTTTGCAATATTTAGCCATCACTTTTCTCTTAATTATCTTTAAATTGTCCCAAACACTAGACTCGGTACTATTCAGAATATTCTTTGAAAATAAGTTTGGGGGAGTGTAAAAGAACTATCAAATGCTCAAAAAAGTACAATGCTAGTGAAAAAGAAAAAGAAAAAAAGAGAGAGCATATGTACTCGAAAGAAATAGATGTACAAAAGAACATGTGAAAGAAAAATAAGTTGGTTTATTGAAGGTAATTATTCCGAAGGTCTGATTCAAGCTGAGCCTAGGGTTTTTAACCTAAATTTATCTATCTTTTACCTACCCCTAGCCTAGCCACGTTACAACCTATTTAAAAGACCTATTGATTCAAGTTTCTACCTACATTAGTGGAAAGAAATTGTTATGTTCAACATATGAAAGCATAAATTAAACTTAATGATTGCAGCTTAATCTTAAATAAGGGAATAAAATCGAATTGATAGGTTTAACATGCCTTTATTGAGAAAGCACTTAGTCTATTTTTTCTATCATAATAATTATTGAGATTAAGTTGAATGATATGTATACTTAAGTAGCATAAATCTCAAAATTTTTGTTCTTGAGCATGAGTATGCTAAATTCATAATTTTTAGAAGAATGTTTTCTGAAGGAATTTTTCAAAAGTTTTTCCAAGAAGTTCTTTTCAATTTGAGCATTACTCAGGACGAGTAATGAATTAAGTTTGGGGTGTGGAAACACGAAAATATATAGACTTTTTCATGCCCTTTTTAACTCAAATTCATGCAATTTTGTAGTAATTCTTGTCAAGAAATATAATATAATTATAAAATACTTAAATTGTACTTAAACTATTTACATATTTAATTTTAATTAATTTTATAATAAATTTTGATTTAATTTCAACAGATTCGCACAAATGGTGAAAATTGGCTCGCGGCAGACACTGCTAGAAGCACAAAACCGTGAAACAATTTTTGAAGCATAGAGGCGAATTAATTTTTATCCTAAGACAGTCCAAATGATGAATATTAATACATAATATAAATAATTTTTAATTTTAATCCAATTTATTTTGGGTAAATTTTATTAATTAAATTATGAAAAGAGGCTTAATTATGTTGAACCGAAAGATTGATCCAACTGAGCAAATGGGCTGCCCAAAACCATCCAACATGCTAACCCAATCAGCTCAAATTAGCTAATTATTTGGCTTGCAATTCAGCCCTTGAAGTTTTATTGAAATTGCATTCAAACCCCTCCACTTTCTGTGCTTTTAAAGGTTCACCCTAAGCTAAATTTAGCAAGTTTGAAACCTTCAAACTTACCACATGTGTGGTTAGCCAATGGAGTCTATGGCTGCTAATTTTTTTATATTTTTAGCAGTCAATCCCACCTATAAATACCCCCCTTTTCTGCTCATTTCAACACACCTCTCACATCTCTCATTCCACACTTCTCTCTCACTTTCACTCACTTTTCTCCTTTGTTTTCCATTTTTCTTTCTTGCCCCTTCCTTACCGATTTCCCTCTTGGAAAAGAGCCATTCAACCATCTTGGATAGCAGCATTCAAGTGCTTATAGATGCCTCGGTTCAACAAGAACAAGAGGAGAAATAGGAGTGGAACAAACTAGTCAAGTTTCGGAGAAACACAGAATTTGATTCTAGTTTCCTATCATTTATTTTTTATTGTTTTTGTTATGAACATGTATGTGAGTATTTGTTTTGTTTTTGTTTAATTTAATTAACATGGCTTAGATTTAATTCGTGTTAGGTTGATTGCATTTCGTCCACTTAAGTTATTAAAATTATGTTTGTGTTGTTATAGGTCTTGGTAAATTGTTTGATTAAGTAAAACCATGATTATGTTATTCTTGCGTTACAATTGTAAGGTAATTAATGAATTAATTATTAATCGCATTGAAATTGTAATTAATTGACACAATACTTAATCAGTGCATGTTTAATCTTCTAAGGTAGCTGGGGGTTAAATTAGCGACAGTATTAAACGGTACATTAGCCTTGCATAACTTGCAAGATTATTGTGACTAAATTGTTTTAATGTAGGAATATATTGTTACCTCACTTAATCTTTTACTTGCTTATTTAAATTGATTAATTGTTTGAATTGGCATAGTGATATGTTCAAGAGATTAGTTAATTTAGTAAGTCTGTATGTGCTATAGTTAATAAATTACCATGTTGTAATGAATTTATTCGTAACAACATGAACATTGTTTTAGTAATATTAAGTTAAGAAATGTAATTAATCTAACACAATTATGTCATCTTGATTAAAATCATCTTTTGAAATTGTGCATTGGAAATTTTATTTTATTTTATTATATTTTACTTAGTTAAATTCTAGTTTTATTAAACCCTTTTTCAAAACAAAAGATTTTCATTCACCAAAGTGTTTTTAATTGCATTTCATAAGTATTTTCTTTGCATAGTCCCTATGGGTACGATAACTCGACATTTACTTGTCACTTTATTACTTGTTGCAATTGTGTACACTTGCACATTTCCATCATTCCAGTCATGAGATTCATGATTCTAAATAATTCTCTTTTTCGATTTCACACATATTTTGCATTTTATTCAATATAATCCCTAAACTCGAATGTGTATAACTTTCTATTACTAACTTCGGATTAAAATCCGATTTCACATTTCTTTATTAGGGATCTTATACTTTCTATCCCTAGCACAATTTCATGATGTATTTTACATTTTTTCAATTTGGTCCCTAATATTATAAAGTTAACAAACAAGCTTAACTAACTTTACAATTTAGTCATTTTTCATAATCTAAACTCAATATTTATCAAATCCAAGTCTAATTCATCAATTTATCAACAATGGAAACTTACTAAAACTTTAAAAATTTATCAAATTGGTACATGGGCTAGCTAAATTAAGCTCCCATGACCATAAATCCATAAAAATTTTAAGAAAATGACTCGATTTCCATACTTATTTGAATGGCCGAGGGGTTAAACCTCAAAAATGGTTTTATCCTTTTATTTCTATGGTGAAACGACTAAGGAAGGATGAAGAAGAAGATGACCTTTTCTTTCCACTAAACTTGTTATTTATAGTCTAATTAGTAGTTAATTAATTTAACAAATAATGATTAATTACCATAATTTAACTATTAAATACACTTGATGGGAATTTCCATCATTATCCATTAACTTTTACTTAATAATGGTTTATTAACCATTTTGGCCCTTTGGCTAATTGCTATCTAGGTTCTCAAGCCGTTTCTTAATTAAAATTCTATAGCGATTGGACTTTTATAATTTAGTCCTTGAGTTTTAATTAACTATTTTATCAACTAAATTACTCAAACATTCTTCAATATATTTTTATATTAAATCCAAAAATGTTTCTATTTTATATTTGCAAATCCAGTTTACGAAAATGGGGTTCCAAGACAACATTTTCTGGTACCATTGAAATAGGACCGTTACATTTTCACTTAGACAAATAAACTCACAATTATAATTGAACATTTCCCCTTAATCCACTCAAGGAAATCAAGTTCACAAATAAAAAAATTTAATTATAAAATTTTAAATTAATTTCCTAATTTGCATCTAATTTCATCAACCTAGAAAGCTATGAAATCTAAATGTTTGGAATATCACTACTAGCACTTTATATAACGGAAAATTAAGATAACATGAAAATTTGTTTTGACTTTTATGAATTTATTTAAAACAAAGTAATTTTTTATTTATACATATATTTTTTAGTAATTTCTTTATATGTTTTAAGGTCTATATTCAAGTTTGTGGTTGTCTATCCCAAAATATTTAACTAATAACTTATTACTATATATACCGATTAATTTAATAATATATTATATAAAATAATTTAATATAATTTTATAATTATCTTATTTTTACGCCTAAATGACACTTCTCTTAACATGACACATGTATAATTAGTATTTAAATTATTTATTGCTCTTTACTAAATTATTTATTGCTCTGATTTGTAATTAATGTTAAACAATTTTGTAAAATAAAAGTAGAAATATATGAAAATAAATGGAAGCTTGCCATAAATTCAAAGTAGGTTTTTGTAACACCCCAATACCCGACCTGATTGTCAGCTTTGAGTTACAAGGTCTCACACTCGTTGCCGGAGCAACTGCGATTTTAAATTTGATTTTGATAATATTAAAACAATTAAACACAAGTATCAAATGTGTATAAATTGATATTGAATCATTTTCGGGTCTCAATTGAGCTTATGAAAGCTCTTTCGTTAACCCAAGGACAAATTAAGACCAAATTGTAAAATTTTCAAAGTTTCGAGTTGACGTCGTGACTTCGGGGGCTTCTCATCGCGACGAAACATACTGTCTTGACTCATTCACGACGTTGAGAGTCCATTATCGTAACATGACTCTCTATCTTGCCCTCATCACGATGTTGAGGAACCTACGTCTCGATGTGACCCCTGTTCTCTACAAAATCTGATTTCATACAGTGTTCAACTAGCATATATTGCATACATAGATGCCCTTAAGGCTTCAATTGATCATTTACCTTAATTTCAACATGTTAACAACTATATACCAAAACATCAACAGCACTTTCATGCATAATTACTAACCATTTCAATTATTTACAATATTGATTCTCCAAAATGACCATTGAAACATTTGAAACAAATAAAACCTAGGAGTATGCCATATAACCAAAATAAGATGACTTATACAAACTTAGTTAAGTTGAAAACGGATGTCTGGATGCTGGCTTCAATTCTCAGGGCTTCGAGAGGTACCTAAACATGCATATGGAGAAAACAAACCGTACGCTGAGCAATAGGGCTCAGTGGTACTTTCATGATTCAAGATATTACAATTTAGTACCAATATCATGATATAAAGTATAGAAACTTAAAATGTAATCTACATATATCAATATATATGTACATGAAAATGTGTATAACCCATTAGGTAAGTAAGTTTACTTAACGTTTCAACATTATCATTCATTTTGCACTTTTACTAATCATCTTTCAATTGCGCACATAAACAATACCTTAATTCAATCAATCTATTGTGATTTATTCCATTACTTACCTTATACTTGTCGGTTAATCCATTTTTGGAGTCTACTGACTCATCCATATTCGTTTTGGCCTTTAAGGCTCAATTCCTTTTTTACTTTGAATAATAAAATGTTTACTTTCCCTTTCAAATTCATATATGCACACATTCAAAATTTCAAGTATCATATTAGTTCATTTCGATATAAACAATCAAACTTATTATTGATCCCTGACTCGGATGGATACACGGATCGTCCAATAAATACACCAAACTAGCACGAAGTGCATTAACAGAATAACCAAGTAAGAGAAATTGGTACGTAACGTGCATAATCGCTCGAAGCACATCCTAACTTACAAAGTGCACACTAGCACATGAAGTGCATCTTGACGTACAAAGTGCATCCTGGCGCATAAGCACATAAACCCGTACACAATCCAATCCTATGACATGACAACTATATCTTACTCAGCCCAACTAATAAATAAGGTATTAACATTCAATTCATATTCCATATTCACAATTCGTCATCGACCTATCATGTAACATAACATGTTTCAACTTAATTTTATATCAATTATCATATATAAATTAATCACACCATTATCTATTATATTCAATAGTCCTTGTTTCGATATATAATCTCAAATATAGCAATTCAATCAAAACATTTCATATTATCACAAAGGAAACTTTTCATTTATTCAATGTGATCCCTAATGTATGAAACTAACAATTAAGCTTTACAATTAAGTCTTTTTCATATACTAAGCTTAATTTCTAACAATTTTACACCAATTTCATTCAATTCTCAACAATGGAAACTTTCAAAACTTTAACAATTTTACAAATTAGTACATGAGTTAGCTAAATCAAACTCACATGACCTCAAAACTATAAAAATTGATGAAAATGACTAGGGACTTACTTAGAATCAAAGGCCGAAAGCTCCAAACAAACAAAAATGGTGTTTTTCGTTTAGGTTTCTTCTTTGGCCGGTTGGAGAAGATGACACTATCATCTCTCCTTCCACCAACTCTTTTTTATACTTGATTTATTAGTTAATTAAGCTTTGTTTACTTAATTAATCATGTTTTCTTAACATTTACATTTTCATTTTCTTAATTTAATTACTATAAGCATTGCCATCCACTAACGTATAATTTAAAATGGTTTATTAACCATTTTGACTCTTTGGATAATTGTAACTTAAGTCCCAAAGTTTTAGTCTAATTAAAAATCTATAGAACTAAATTTTTACTATTTAATCCCTGAGCCATAATTACTCACAATTTCGACTAATCACTTAATCAAATTTCAATTCATCAATATTTTAACTCCGAAAATATCATTATTAAATATTTGCAAGCTCTGTTTATGAAAATGGAGTCCCAAAACGGTCTTTTTTGACACCACTTAAAGTTGGATTGTTGTAGTTTTTTTTTTCATTTTATGATTAAAACTACAAATAAAAGTAACTTTTTTAATATATAGACAATGTTAATTTTTTAAAACAATTTTGTATGTTATTTTAAAATATTTTAAACAAAATTTTAAAAATTTTTAACTTGCTTAAAATTTTAATTAAATTATAATAAAATTATTTTTAACATTGTTAATATTTTAAACATATTTCTAACAATTTTTTTAAAACATAAAACTTTTTAACAAACATATAAAAAATTTAAAAATGGTGAAATTATTAAAATTTTTACTTAAATGTCTAAAAAGTATTAAAATATGTTAAAATATACTACAATTTTAATTAAAATGTATAGAAATTTAAAACTATTAACATCATATTTTCAAATTATTTAAAACTATTTATATTTATAATTTTTTCAATAAAATAGTTTTTTAAAACTAATTTAAATATAAAAAATTTATATAAAATGTATATAGCATATTATACAAATAATTAAATTTGTAATAATATTTAAGTAGTTTATATATTATTTAAAATATCATTATAAAAATTACAAATGATTAAATATTATTTTTATTGATACACACAATTAACCCATGCATCTCATGAGTATGCAAATTAATTATGTACATATGTTTTTTATTAGATCATACTCTATACATATCAAATATTTATTGAGCGACATGATATTATTTGAGTTAAATTTTAAATTAAATATTAAAGTTAAACTAAAATATTAAATTAAAATAAATAACAATTCAAATATCAAATTGATCATTAGAATTAAATTTAAGTATCAAATAATATATTAAACCATTTTAGGTAACAAGGACATGTTTTTCTCTTATCTTTCTCTTTCCCATTCCCTCTTTTGCCCCCAGAAAATAAATAATTAAATAAATAAGGGCTTCTTCTTCAGAAATTTTTTTAGGGTTTTTCGCTCGCTTCACGAAATTTTCTCTTTCTAAAGGGAGTCCTTAATTTTCTACTGCTCCTTAATTTTCTACTGCTCCAAGTAATATCGGGTTCGTTCTTTATTTGTTATCGTAATTGAATTATTTTTTATTATTTTCTTTCTGCTTTGAAAATTAGCTGGAATTTATTTTGCGTTCTTGGAACCCTAGGGTTTCTATTTGGCTGCTAAGAAAATAAGTAGAAGCTCTAAGAAAATAAGTAGAAGTGGAATTGAAATTTTTGCAATATTGGGAGTTGACATCAGCTCTGTGAAGAATTTTGGTATTAGACACAGTTGACTGTCCCTTTTTTTTTCTTGTTAAAAAATGTGTTTCTCGTATTTATTTATTTTAATTTCATTGTATAATTTGTAAATTTAAATATTTTAAAACGGAATCTTTCTAGGCAGTCGCCGTGAGCAGTTTTCTTATTTTTATAACTTAGCCAAAAGATTTTGTAGTTGGAAAGATTTTGCTAATGTTATTGAGCACTAGAAGAAACTCATTAGAAAAATCAATAGAATTGATGGACGAAACTTTGTAATTAGAGAAGGCCGTTGCTTATAAATTATAATTTATGAAGAAAATGAAAGCTATTTGGAAATTTGTTTTCAACTGACTCTACTTTGTGAGAATACTAATTACAAGACTGATGCCAAGGTCCTTGTGGGATTTAGAGTGGAATGTAAGTTTCTGAAAAGGTTTTGAGAATGTGGTTGTGAATTTCATTTCTAGGAAAATTTTGAGTTGGTGTCCTATAGAAAGTCTTGGTGTATTGTGTTTCAGAAAATCAATTTTGTTGGGAGTTCAGACACATTAAAGAATTCAATGGAAGAAATGTGGAAGTTTTGCCTACTGAGGTATTGTGGTGGCTAAGACTGGAGTCTTGGTGCATTGTGTTTCGGAAAATCAATTGTGTTAGTTGGGACACATTAAGATATTCAATGGGAGAACTGTGGAAGTTTTGCCTACCTAGGTATTGTGGTGGCTAGGACTGGAGTCTTGGTATATTGTGTTTCTGAAAATCTGAGAACTGTGGAAGTTTTGCCTACCTAGGTATTGTGGTGGTTAGGACTGGAGTCTTGGTGTATTGTGTTTCTGAAAATCAATTGTGTTGGGAGTTGGGACACATTAAAATATTCAATGGAAAAACAGTCGCAATTTTCCCTACTTAGACATTGTGGTGGTTAGTGCTGGAAGTTGTCAGTAATGCTAGACTTGCATTTGGGGCTATTTGGTGAAGTAATTAACCCTTCTAGCCATGCTGACAACCGCTAAGAAAGTTTGATGGTTGTTTAATGCTTGAAGCATGGGTTCTTAATAGGATATAATGGTTGACTGGTAGCCTTGCAAACTCTATTTTGTGGGATTTTAGGCCTCCTTGACATTTCTTTGACATGGGGAATTATTAACTATTTTGCTGGATCCTCTGAACGATATTTTTTATTTAATTGATATATGAAATGTTGGAGAAAGGTTGACTGTAATCTGAATCATCAGTGAAATACCCTGTACTTGTCTTTCTAAACAAAATGTGAATTATCCTCTTGCATCAATGTTTCCATGAAGTATTAAGTGCTTCTAGTTTATCCTGTTTGAACTGCTAGGACTCTTGAGTATTTTTGAATAGTGTGTATACATATATTTTCCTTTTAGTATGCTTTTCTCTGCTACCTTCCCCTCCCTTCTAAATCCACATAACTAAAAGGGTTTACTGCAGGCTATGTAAATGCTTATTAAGCAACAAGATGAGCAACGACGTTTTTGATGGGCAGATACTGACCGAGAAACTGTCAAAACTAAACAATTCGCAACAAAGCATTGAATGTATCCTACAGTTCAAGCTTAATTAGAGGTTTTTTGTTAAGAAAATACGAATGCTGGAATAGTCTCTCACTTTCATTAGTACTATATAATTATAATGACACTCCTGGTTACGTGAATCTGGTGTAATTCTGAAGTTCGTAATTGAAGAACATGAATCTTTTGTTTATCTTCTTCCTTTAGATAAGTGTTTCTCTCTTCATTTAAACCGGTGTTGTTAAGCCGTGCGCGCCTACAACAAAAGCTCTTTAAACCTTTTTGGACAAGGTGCATTTGGGGTGTGCTTACATTGCTTCTCAACCTAGTTTTCAAGCCATAACCAATATTAAACAGATAGCTTTTCAAGCCAAAAGTGTGTTTCAGATTATGTTTTTAAGCCAACCCAATAAGCTAAATTTCTAGCTGCCGGCTTTTGGAAAATCACATTTAAGCTAAATTATCTATCTGTCCTCATTTTCTAGGTGCCAGCTTCCAAAAACATTTTTTACCTGACAACAACATATCTGAAATAGTCATTTTATCTTTTCAACAGCACATTTTGACAGAAGTGCTGAACGCTTAATCTTAAACCAAGCTTTTCAACAGCATTTTTCAAAAGCAGTAGCAAACTAGCCCTTGATCAAGCACATGGTTTTTGCAAATAGACATTTTTTTGCAAGGCAGTTGGCACAAAAAGTAACACCCTGATTGAAACTCTGTTAATCTTTAATTGTACGTTAACTAATAAAAAAAGGGAATATCAAGTGTTGCTTCTCAGTTTTTGATTATTCAACAACAAACTTGAGATCATGGGAAGTTATGCATATTGACCAACAAAAGAAAAAAAAAAAAGAAGGGAAATTTTGCACGTTTTGTTTGATGAGCTGAATCACTCTTTAGAGTTTATCATAATTATGCATCTTAAGCATATTATATATATAAAACATATATACAAAAAACGTACACGTGTATACATTGTGTCGTAATTCACTTAGGCAAGTTCTTTTTTTTAGTGCATTTGGTTTCAAGCAATATAAAGGGGTTATAGGACCTAGACTACTAGAGTGCATCTTGCACCCTTGATAACACTGAGATAAACATTTAATTTTACTTGTAAATTTGACTGAGAATGTATCCTGTTGTCTTGTTCCATTGTGAAGTACTTTTGTGTATGTTTTCTTTGATTATGGTTTTTATAATTTTATCTGATGTGATGCTTTTATATCTATTATGTCATTTTATCCCTTAACTTTTACCACATGTTTTTGTTTTTTTCTTACTGTCTAGTCTTGGGCTGCATGAATTCCTTATTGCATGTCTGCATCAGTTCCTTTCAGCAATTTGATAGCAATATGAGATCATTGGCAGATCCGTTGTTTCTGTTCTTTTTATATTAGGAACCTTTTAGATAGTTTTGTATGTAGTTTCTTTAGATTTAGTTCATAAGGCGTTTGTTGTATGAGTTCTGCTTTTGGGACATTGTTTTTATTCTGTTGGTAGGTTTTAAACAATGTTATTAATCTTGTTTGGCCATTTTGTTTTTGGTTGAAAAGAACTTTGATGTCAATTTAGGCTGTTTTATGTTGCTTATGTTCAGTTCCTTTTAGGATAAGGAGTACTAGTGTACTACTTTAGTAACTGCTAGACACATTTTCCTTCAATTGAAATGAGAATGGGTTTATGTAAGTCATCCACAACAACTAATTTTTGTTTAAGATGTGCGATCTACCATTATGCCTGCTGACCTTGGATTGATGCTTTTAGGAATTTCTTGGTGATTCTGATGTTATTGCCTGTTTATTTTATGGGGGCCTGTTATCGGCATTATTGTTAATTTTTAACTTAGTTCGAGTCTGCTCTTTTGTTCTGTCTTCAATTGAAAGTCATGTAACTAGATTTTCTGCATAGATAGCATAATGGCCTTATATATAGTAATGGGGTACTTTACAACTTTTCAACAAACTATTTTTAATTCATGGATAAGCATTATAACTACTTATAGTTCAATGTTTGGTATAGACTAAAACACTATCTACACTATGAAAGCCTCTTAACATGATTTGCTCAATAGATAATTCTAGTAAGAAAGAATGGCTATTGGATGAAATTGAAAATTTTCCACAAAAAAATAGCATTTTCACATTGTTGCCTAATGTACCTCTTGTATTTCTTATTTATTACTATGAATTGTTGTTGGCATGCATTTCCTTCACATTTCTTCAGCATTGTCTCGTTGGTGTATTACTCATCGGAGGAAGGCAAAACAGATTGTTGAAACATGGGACAAACTGTTTAACTCTTCCCAGAAAGAACGACGCGTTTCTTTTCTGTATTTGGCTAATGACATTTTGCAAAATAGTAGGCGAAAGGGAAGCGAGTTTGTAAATGAATTCTGGAAAGTTCTTCCGGTAGCTCTCAAACATGTGTATGATGATGGTGATGAGTATGGAAAGAAGGCCGTAGCCAGACTGGTAAGCTATTTATTCAATTTTTAGCACTCTTCTCTTTATAGCTTTTATTAGGTGTGTTAGCTACTTCAGGTTTTGACTAATGGTCTGGTGCTGTGATAACATTTCATTTTTAGTAGCTTCCCAATATTATATTTCCAAGAAGTTAATGGCTTGAAAGTAAAACAATTGTTAGTTTTGGTTAATTGTGCTTCCTCATGTCGTTTTCTCTTGACATGTGAAGTATTGCTTTGAATGGCATCAGCGATTTTCTACTCTGCTTTCATGTAGAACCAGTTGACATAATAATCAATATGCGCTTTGTTACTTAGTGTTATTCTTGCATTTTGTTTTCTTTTGCTTTGAAGTGTCGTTATTTAGTTCTAACGGCTATAAATTATAGAATAGTGTAATTAGTTGTTTGGTGATAGAACTTTTTAGCCTAAATGCAAGTAGTCAAAAACTTTTATTTCTATTTGTGATTAATTTCACCAAAATAGGATTAATGATAGAATGTTTTCTTGGAAGCTCATGCAAATTATACTACCTTTGATTTGATGAATATGAGTTTGGGGTCTTTGTGGAACTATTGTCACAATTTTGCGTCTGATCTTGGTATTTCTAATTGTTGCCTGTGTTTATTCCTATCTCCTTAAATGGCAGTGTTAACTTCCCTTGCACTATAATTATGCTGATATATGGGACACAAATAAAGTTTGGAAATTGAATAATATAGTTTGTTTGTTTTTAGATTTTTACTCCATTGCTGACATAATTATCACATATATGTGAGTATTGCTGCATTACGTTCATTGATGGGGGAAAGCTGCCCTTGTCAAAGCTTCTGAAAGTATTGTTTTTAATGCAGTATTTTCTTATTTTTACAGTGGAAACTTACGTAGATATATTTTGCTAGTTATTTTTTGGATAAAGCACTAAATAAGCCTGAACTGTACCAAGCTTCTCAAAAAGCCCCTATCCTTTTATTTTTACCCAGATAAACCCTTAGAACCAAAAGATGTCACATGTAACCTTAATGGTCATTAAGGTCATTGCAATCTGGCACCCTTACTGATGTGACAGATGAAATACTTTCCCAACTTGTTGATTATGACAACCATGGCTTGGTTAGAAAATTCACTTACTATGTCAGGAAAAAAAAATTCAATCAGCATCCGTGGCTGTAGAAATGATTGATGGCCGGTGGCATTAATTTCAAGTGATACACATGACATTGTTTTTCTCCAGATAAGGGCCTACCTGGATCCCAATTATAATAGAAGAGAAGAATGGGGGCTCATTTAGGAAAAGTGAGAAAGTTCTAGTGCTTTATTCAGTCTTTGGCTGAATCTGTTTTTGTAGATATTTTGTACTTAAGATTGCATCTCCTAGTGGTTTTAGTAGATTAATCTTTGTTTACTGAAAGAGTGTAGTGGTTCATGCTGTTTTGTTGCATTCTTTTTACAGTGGACCTATCACGTAACAAGTAACTTTCCCCTTTTTTCCCTTTTTTTTTTCGGGTTTTCCACTTTTCCTTCTGGGGTGATGGGTTTGGGGGCTTGTTTGCATGATAACTGTTAGGTTGACATATGGGAAGAAAGAAAAGTTTTTGGTTCTCGAGGGCAAAATCTTAAAGATGAAATGCTTGGGAAGAATCCTGCTCCTCCTCCTCCTCCTGCTCCTGTTGCAGTGAACAATGGAAAAGGCTCAAATCCTATCAAGATAGTGAAGAGGGATGCTCATGCAGTGAGAATTGTAAGAACTTACCTATTGAGTTCTCCTTCGTAATTTGATATCAATTTGATTCTGGCCATTTTGTTTGTATTCTTATGACTTAAGACGTTTTCATGGTTTAATATTTTTTGATTTCATATATGTTTCTCTTTCTTGATCTTCTTACCATCAGAAATTGGCTGTTGGAGGTCTTCCAGAAAAGATACTAACTGCATACCAATCTGTGCTCGAGGACAATCCAAGTGAGGATACTGTTTTAAACAAGTGTAATGCTGCTGTACAAAATTTGAGTAAAGTAGAGGAAAATGCTGAAAGTAGTTTAGCTCAAGGTATGAGTTCTGCTATGGGATTTATTGTTGTATGCTTACATTTTATTAAGATTTTATTTTCAATAAAAGGAAAAGTGTACTCTCTCTCCCTGTCTTTTTGTATATGCATTTTTTTAATGTAATTTTATTGAGATTTTTCACTATTGTAAAAAGAATACTGAAGCTGTAAGAACTAGAAGATGGAAATATATGTTAATGGGCCCTAATAATTACCCGGGGTTCTTAATTTTGGAATTCCTAGTTTTGCTAGGCACAAACTATGTTTGCTGGTCACTCATAAATCATTCTAACAAGAGGATACTTCATGTTTTTGTTCGCTTTGAGTCCACTTTTAAAATTATTTCATGTTAGCTCCAAATATTGGAACTAGAACATATTCCAGCTTAGTATAAGGCCCATCATGGGACACAGTACTTCCATCATTTTTCAGGTAGAAATGTAGGTTGTGCACTTTTCACTATTGTAAATTATTGACCAAAAGTAAAATCATATGTTATGGATGCCTTCGTGGGCAAGACAAGAAGTCAAAAGCACCAAAGATGGAAAGAAGATGAATAACTTTATTTTAGTAATATTCTTAATTGGAAGAATTTATTTAGGAAGAATTTTATTGCAATTAAAAGTACTTAATTTTATTTTCCTCAATTATATTTTTTATTCTACAAGTTAATTTTAGTTTCTTAGTCTATAAGAAAAATACCCTATCTAACGGTTCTATTTAAGGGGACAATTCTTAGTAATAAATAAGACAAATTATTCAAATTTATAGAAGTTTATGACTCTCTTTCTTTCGAGTCTAAGGTTCGGTGCTCCCTTTCACGAGTTCTAAGTTTAGGAGCTTCCTTCGATGAGTTCCATATTGTATTCATCATAGGTTATTATCATGGTAGAAATTGCAACAAGGGAAAGGCTCTCTCAATCGGAATGAACTTTCCTGTGAATCGTCCGGTGACTCAATCCATAACTCGTGACCTTAACATCATAGGAGTACAATTTTTCTGCTTCTCTCTCACATATATATGTGTGGATATGTATGTATGTATATATAAGATTCATATTGCTTATTGTGTTTTAGCTTCTAACCTCCCAATGGAAAAAAGTTTCACTTTATTTAAAATGCCACTGCAGTTAAAGCACTTAAGGCCTCTTAAGGCTTCTAGTGGTGATATTTGGCCTGGCTCATAAGCAGTTGCTGTTAGTTGTTAGGTTCTTTTGATTTTAATATGCTTTCTCAAAGGGATTGTCTTACTGGATTGTACTTTGATCATCTTTGGGAGTTTATTGTGCTGCTGCCTGGTTTTACCTAACAGACTTGGGAATGGAACATCATAAGAATCCATCCTAAGTAGTTAAAAGTCATTTTAGAGTAAAATATTTAGCTTTATAATGTAATTGACCTCTGATTTCTCTCCGCACTTTGTGCTTGTATATTGTTTGCATTTGTTGAGAATGTAATGCATGATACTTCTGATTGATCCTAACCGGTCCACCAAGACATGCAAAAAATTATTCCCTAAGAAATTATAGGCTTGATTTTGCATGTATAATCAAGGACTGAAATTGCCCGGTGGAGATAAAAGAAAATTGATGCATAACAATTGTTCTTTTAACTATTTTGGTGCGTCCATCGGCTGATTCATTTTATCCTCTACAAATGAACTCCGATTATTATTTTATAGTGCAGTTGCTTCAGATGAGTACCTCTAATCAATTGATTCATCTATTATAAGTGATGAAAGAGAACATATATTTGAACCTTTTTCTTGCATAGGAATTTTGTGATGAGTGTATTGTTGCAAAACAGTTTAATAGGGGATCTCTCAGTTGAGGTTGTTAACTGTTGACCATTTATTTCTTGGTAAACTGAACTTTGATGTTATTACAATATCTTGCCTTAAGTTTTGATTGACTGTGTGCTTTTAGCAACTCTAAGTGCATGTATTTGATTTCGGTTAGGGAATCAGAATGTATCTGCTTTGCTAGATGAGCTACAGCTGCAAGAAAATGCTCTCCGCCAATGTGTTGAACAACTTGAAAGCATTGAAACAACCAGGGCTGCCTTGATTTTTCAACTTAAAGAAGCACTTCAGGAACAAGTATGTTTTCATTTTTATCATGTCTTCTTGAGTTGGAAATTAGAGTTTGGAAACGTTTTTCCTTGTTCAGTACTCAATAATTTATAGTTTTTCAGGAATCAAAGCTGGAGCTTATTTGTAGTCAGCTTCAGGTAAGAATTGCATTCTTCGTAACAAATTGCTTGAATTGATAATTTGCATTGAATAGATATTAAATTTACTGGGTTTTGTCTGTTTAGATCTTCTAAAACTGCAAATTTTGCAGTTTGACTTATTTGCTAATATTGGAAAGGATCACAGAAGTGACTCTCCCTAGTAACAACTGGGAACCATTTTCTGTAGATAGATGGGAATAAAACTTGTTGATGGAGTGTGTGCTAATGAATTTTTCCTAAATCCAAAGTTGTACAAAAAAAGAAGTCCCATGTTATTGAATATTTAAACATTAAAAACAAAGTTTGATGTTATCCTTTTATAGATATATAGTGAAAAAAAAATTAAAGAAGTTAAAATGAAATTCAATCAGACATTTTTCCTTAAAAAAAAAGTGAATCTAAGGCTTTGCTTGGTAGAGTGGAAAGAAAATTGAAGGGTTAGAAACCTAAAAGGATGGAAAACATAATTTTTCTTTCCATAGGTGTGAAAGATGGAAAAAAGGAAAGAAAATTACTTTTTTCTTTCGCTCATTGTTTGGTAGAGTTGAAAAATGGAAGGAAAAAATTGAAAAATGCATAATTTAGAATTAACATACACCTCTCTCTCATTTTCTCTCCGCTCATTATTCCAATTTGGAAGAATTGATCTTTATGCATTAAGATGAAAAATGTTAATCTCTCCTATTTTCTTTCCTCTCACTTTCTTCCCAACCAAGCACACTTAAAATTTATTTTCTATCCACTTTTCCTTTCCCTCCGTCCATCCCTCCAGTTTCCACCCAACAAAGCACAACCTAAGTGTGCCATATGTGCATCTGACAAAATGTGCATTGCCCAAAAGGATACGAGTTGCTTATGTTGTTTGATGCTAAATTACAGCACCTAGGAAGAATCTGAAAAGAAACTGATGATGTTTGTACAGGCTGCTCGTGGTCAGATTGAGCGAGGAAGCAATTTAAGGAAGAGGCTGACTTTACCCTCTGTGCATGGCCTTGTAACTACTACATCTATCGCTACAGGTGAGGCTGTAGCTGTGAGTGAACGGAACCTTCCTTCAGCTCAGCCATCTAGCACTCTACCTCAACCGCTTCTTCCACAGCCTATGATTTCGTTTGCACCTTCAAAAACGACCGAAGAAGATAACAAGAAAGCAGCAGCTGCTGCTGTCGCTGCTAAGCTTGCTGCTTCAACATCTTCTGCTCAGATGCTTACATCTGTACTTTCGTCCCTTGTTGCAGAAGAAGCTGCCTCTATGAATGGTAGCTTAAAATCCGGTGGGTTCACATCAGGGTTATCAATGTTTCCTCCAGAAAAGCGCCCCAAACTTGAGAAACCAATGCCTGTATCAGATGCTTCAGACATCCCAAGCACAACTTATTTCAACCCTTTACAGCAGCAGGCAATTAACAACATGCCACTTGCACCATCAGCTGGTATGCAATCAATGTCTCAAGGCAACCAGATTCAAGCTCCCTTTGCTTCTGCTCCACCTCCCCCTCTCTCTCCTGCAAATCCTTCAGGAAGTCAATATATGCAGTCAACTGGTATGATGATGGGGGTGATGCCTTACGGATATGGAGCGAACACGCTGCCACCACCACCTCCTCTTCCCCCACATATAGCAATGAATTTAGCTAGGCCTGCTTCTCAGCCACTACAGCCTCCACAACCACCTCAGTCTCAGTCTCAGTCTCAGTCTTCGCAGCAGCCACAGCCACAGTCTCAGCCTCAGCAGCAGCCACAATCCCAGCCTCAGCAGCAGCAGCCAGCCACTGGAGGATTTTACTGGCCACCAGGTATGGCGTTTTATGGGCAAAACCCTCAGTCAACACCAGCTGTACCTCGACAGTAAGCTTTGCCTGAAAAATCATATATTATACTACTTGGAAAGGGTCATGAAAATAGCATTTTGGTATTGGATTTTAGGTCCAACCTGTCAACCGATACAACAGGTCATCAACGTTATATTTCCTTGAGAAGATTATCAAGGCTGAGTGCGGCCATGTATAATGTAAATTAGTAGAGAAGTTATAGGCATCAGTTGCGTTGTCTTAGATCTGAGCCCCATCATCTACTCCCTTAACTCATTGGCTCAACTGAGTTTCAGTTCTAAAATGTTTCATGTTCCCGCAACTCTTTACTTTTAGCATTACTACATTATAGTTCAGACATAGCCTGTAAGTTGATGTACCAAAATAGCAAGGATCTGCCTTTGTCTGAGATGATGGATTTAAAGCTTAGGGGGCAGTGAAATTCTTATAAACTTTCTTTTTTTTTGGGGGTGGGGGGGTTGGGGGTGTTAGTTTTATGTAATCTACTGCTAGTTGGATGGAAGTTTTAACTTTATTCCCCTTGAAATTCACTTTCATTTTGCTCCTCCTTAAATTTAATTAAATCTCACCCTAATAATAATAAAAATAAAAGTGAGCAGGGTTAAATTTTCGTATTTCATAATTTGGAGACGAGGGTAGGGATTTTAGTCATTGAATTTGAATTCAGGTTCTGATGTCATGCAAATTTCGGTTGTTTGTATATATGATTGATCTTAGTTTTTTTTTTTTTCCCCTATTTTTTTTTTTTAAATTTCTATGTATAAGAAATTATTTAATAAATCAGGTTGAATTTGATTTAGGAGATGCAAAATTTTTGTAAGTGTTCTCTATTGAATAGGAGAGAAGACACCATTATCTAGTGTTGTTTTTACTACTTTTTACAATAAAAATTGTATTTATACAGTAATATATATATTTGAAACTAAAATTTAAAATATACAAAAAATCTAAAACTAAATATTCTCTCAACCTTATCAATAGTAAATATTAGCCAAACCAATTATTTAATTAGAAAGTAAAGGAAAAATAAATAGGCTACCTATGGATTATGCTTGAATCTCGATACTTTGTTTTGTCTCTGATATTGTTTGCTAGGGTCGTGTCTAGTCGAGGCACATCTTGTCTACTTCCAGTAACAAGCAGCCTCTTAACTGGTTTGGCAGTTTCCGAAGGAAAATTGTGATGCAGGCACGGCGTGTAGTGGAAATTACGCTTCTATTGGAAGGGTAGTTCGAGATCCCGAGGGGAGTGGACTACTGTTTTCACTCGATTTCTGGAGAGTTGTTCCGTGTTACATGTGGAACTATGGGCAATTCATGATGCCCACCTTCTAGTGAGGGAAGCAGGATTCCATCATGTGACGTTTGAAAGTAGCTTGCTGGCCATCCAAATAATTCATGAGTCTGATGAATATGTCAACTCCATTGCTTTGGTCCTGTCGATACGAGATTTTTGGAGGCAGGTCTCCTTCCATCATATTGTTAGAGACGCCAATTGAGTAGCTGATACCTTGGCCAAGTTGTCGGTTATGGAATGGTTCAAGTCAAGAACTTGATTCGCCATCCCATTGGTTGCTGCCGCTGCTGAAGGCTGGTCACCAAAGGGCCTCATCTTCTTGATGTTTTTTCTTTTTTTGGTTTGTTTCTATAGGCCTCTTTCTTTACTAAAGAAAAAAAAGAAAAAAAGGTAAACCAAACAAAATTAGATAGTAACTTTGAGAGAATACAAATCTTAAAAGGGTATAGACAAATGTCTGAAAATAAGAGAAAATTGCTTGTCCAGGCGGTGTGACTTTAGCTTCGGTGAAATAAAAAACAATGGTGGGTTTGAGATTACTTACTATTATGGTGAGATTGAGAAGTGTAGCATTGAGATTAAAATCAGTGACGAGATGTATTTAGATTCAAAAGCGGCGATGAAGTGAAATTAAAATAAAATATAATAAAAAATTATTAAAATAACAATTTAGTTTTTTATGCATTTTTCATGAAAATCACTTAGAAAATGATGTTTATCATAAATCAAAATTTCATATTCTTCCATAAAACATCAATTTACATGCATGTCATACATGGGTAAATTTTTGAATATAAACCCTAGCTCAAAATATAGTTAGAAATAGTTAAACCGAGCTACGAGGGTCTCAAAAATATGAAGAATATTAAAAACGAGGCTAGGATGCACTTACTATCAAGCTTGGAAGTTGAAGAAACCCTAGCTATGTCTCCTTGCAAATTTCGGCACTTAGAGGAAGAAGATGGACAAGATTTTGGCTTATTTTTCCTTTTTAATTCATTAATTAACCAAATAACTAAAATGCCCTTAAGGCCCTTTTCTTGAGATTTTTCCTTTCCATACCCATTTTTGTCCATCTTAACATATAATGGTTTATGTCAAAATCATTTTTTGAAAAAAACAGCCTCTCGACTTTAAAACGAAAATGGAGTTGCCACTTTTTTTTTTTTTTTAAGGTGTGATCGGATCACCTTGAGATTGATCATTAAAACATTTTGATTTATTAAAACAATGATTTTGGCCTACAAAATTCGAGAAAACGGGTTTGGGAGTCGATTACGCACGAGGAAGGATTAGCACTCTCGTAACGCCCAAAATTGGTACCTAATTGATTCATTAACGTCTTAGTGTTGAAAATTTAAAAAGATTTTAAAATACGATCTTTTTTATTTAAAAGAAAGCTTGAATTGGATGCTAAGACCCTCTTATTTCGAAGACATATAATGTCACGCCCAGTGAGTTAGGATACGACATTTCAAATCCTCGTAAATAAGCTTGTCTTTTGACTTCTAAAACTCATGCATTTAAGTTTAAGGAGGATATTCAGTTATTTGGGTCAAATAAAAAATCGAAACTCAGTAAGTTAGGGCATAATTTCTTAAAATTTCAAATACAGAATATTGCCTTTATTTTTAGAAATCCTTACTACGAGATAACAAAATGTCACATCTAGTGAGTTAAGACACAACATTTTTGAATTCCTGAGAATAAGCTTTTATTTAACTTATACGCTTTGATTTAAAAAAAAAGGATAATTGGTTCTTTAGGCTCGACGAGAAAAATCGAAACCCAATAAGTTAGGGTACGATTTCTCGAATCTCGAATTACAAAAAAAAATTGTTTAAGAAAAAAATTTATGTATCGGACAAAGATTAATGTAACACGATTTTATAGTAAAATGTAAAAAAATGAATTACAGTACTAATATGCATAAAAGGCTAATAATGAATGCATTAATGTAAATGACAATAATAAGAGCAAAAATAAAAATAAGATAAATAAAAACAAAAAACAAATAAATAAATAAAATAAAACAAACTAATTATATAAAAATAACGAGTAAGTAAATAAATGAAAATTAAAAAATTAATTAAAAATTTAATAATGAACAAACAAATAAATAAATGAATGAATATTAGGTAAAAGCAGTTTAAAAATAATAATAATAATGATAATTGTAATAAAAATAAAAATAATAATACTAGTAATAATAAAAGTAAAAGTAATAGTAATAGTAATAATAATACTAATAATAATAATAATAATAATAATAATAATAATAATAATAATAATAATAATATTAAAATTAATAATAATAAAATTGTAAAAATAACCAAAGAAGGGCTAAATTGAACTTAAAATGGAATTTTGGGGCAAATCTAAGAATAAATAAAAAAGAAAAGGACCATAACTAAAAGGCACAAAAGGTTAGAGGACCAAATGGGAAATAAATCCATCCCCTAGGCACGCGTCCCTTCCTTAAAGGATTGGCGAACTAGGGACTAAATTGAAAAGCTAAATAAATTTTGTGTTCAAATAAAAAAAAGTAGCAAAAGGACTAAATTGAAACAAATTAAAAAGCGGAAGGACCAGGCTTGTAAATAATCGAGTTAACAAAAAAGCGCGGATCTCCCCTGGAGTGGGTCGGGTCGTGCGTGGGTCGGCTCTATACAATGCCGTTTTGAGGCCACTGAAACAGGCCCTAAACGACTTCATTTTAAGTGGCTTTATAAACCAATTTTTTTTTTAAAAAATTTCATTTCCATTCAGTTTTGTTTTAAAAAAAAACTTTGGAGAGGCCTTTTTTTTTCTCTGGCCTCTTCGATTTCTGACGGTAGGGTTTGGTTCTGGTCCACTATGGCGCCGCTGTGGGCTCTGCCCTAGAGGGTGGTCGGAACCACATAAAATAGGGCGTTTTAGCTCTCTTTCAAATCCTTCTCTTCTTCCTCCTCTTTTTTTAAAAAAAGGGTTTTCGAATTTGATTTTTTTTTAAAAAAATGAAGTAAGAATACTACGTGGAAGAAATCGGCATTTTGTTGCCCTTTTAAACCCTCATTGAACCCATATAGGCCTCGGGTATTCAAAAAAAAAGGAATAGAAACATAAATGAACACCTTTTTGAATCAACCTTTTATTGTTTGAAGTCCGTTTTTTGGTATTCAAATTTTTTTTGTATTGATATTTCGTGTTTTTTTTGAAAATACACTGTTCTTTTTGGCTTTATAGCTGAAAATAAAAATAAAAGAAAAATACTATGCTTTTTTTTTGTTTGTCTCTGCTGTCTATCCTCTTTTGCTTGGTTTGCAGGTACGGAAGCCGTATGGTGGTGCTGACGTGGCATGCGGCGGTGGAGGCATGCGGTGCACCTTAGCTAGGGTTTTCTTGTTTTTTGATTTGGTTTAGGTTTTTGGCCATTTTGGGCCTAGAGTTTAGTTAGGTCTATTTATTATTATTAGGTTTGTGTATTGTAATTTTGGGTTTAGTTCTAATGGACTGGACTATTAAATTTGGACTGTTATTTTTTTGTGTTAAATTTTGGGTTTTATTTTATAAACTAGGCCAGGCCAAAATTGGCCTATTACAGCTACCCCTCTTTGCTCGTTATCGTGTAATGGGAATGAAGCAAAGACTTTTAAAGGGCCAATTTTGCTTGGTCTTGCTGAGCCTTAACTTCTTTGGTGCTTCTATCCTTCAAATAGCCATGCTCTAACCCACTGCAACTTCAGGGGTATAGGAATTGGTGCTTCAATCCGCTCCACTGCAACTTCAGGGAGATAAGACTTGTAGTTTGAATCTACTACACCGCAACTGCTTCACTGCAACCTCAGGGGGATAAGGTTTATAACTCGTGGCTTCAATCTACTCCACTGCAACTTCAGGGAGATAAGGCTGGTGGCTTCAATCAGCTCCACTGCAACTTCAGGAAGATAAGATCCTTCAATTTGTAGCTTCAATCTGTTCCACTGCATCTTCAGGGAAATAAGATTCGCAGTCTTCAGTTTGCTTCGTTGCAACTTCAGGGAGATAAGGTTGGTGGCTTCAATCTGCTCCACTACAACATCAGGAAGATAAGATCCGCCATAATTTGTAACTTTAATATGTTCCACTGTAATGCTAGGGAAATAAGATTCACTGTCTTCAGTCTGCTCCACTATAACTTTACGGAGATAAGGCTGGTGGCTTCAATCTGCTCCACTACAACTTCAGGAAGATAATATCCGTCATAATTTGTAGCTTTAATCTAAGGCTAGAAATAAGATTCATTGTATTGCTTACAACTTCAAGGAGATAAGACTGGTTGCTTCAATCTGCTCCACTGCAACTTTAGGAAGACAAGATCTGTCATAATTTGTAGCTTTAATCTATTCTACTGCAACGTTAGGGAAATAAGATTCGTTGTCTTTAGTCTGCTCCGCTGCAACTTCAGGGAATAAGGCTGGTGGCTTCAATCTGCTCCATTGCAACTTCAGGAAGATAATATCCGCCATAATTTGTAGCTTTAATCTATTCCACTATAACGCCAGGGAAATAAGATTCACTGTCTTTAGTCTGCTCCACTGCAACTTTAGGAAGATAAGGCTAGTGGCTTCAATCTGCTTCACCGCAACTTCAGGGAGATAATATTCTCCATGGTAGATTTGATCCGACCTACTGCAACTTCAGAGGTATCTGACTTGTAATTCGTAGCTTAAGGCTTAGTTTGGATGGGCGGTGTGTTTACTTCCGGTGAGATTAAAAACAGCGGTGGCGGTGAGATTAATTCTTGTAGCGGTGAGATTGGATCTTTAGCGATGAGATTAGAAACAATGATTGGAGTGTGTGTTTGGATTCAAACGCAATTTAAGGGTGAGGTGAGAATATAAAATGACTATTAAGGACATCATATTAGAATTGATATATAATAGAAGTTTTTAAATTATTTTACTTATATAAAATTATTAAAATATGTAAATTTATAAATTCATTTAATAAAATATTAAAATATACCAATATTTTATTATAAATATTTTAATGAATTATATAATCAATTTAAATTATTTATTAGATAAAATAAAAATTATTTATAATTATTTATAATTAAATATTCTTTTATAACAATGACAAATATTATTTTCCAAATAGTAACATTATACTTGGATCAAATTTTAAAGTATCTAAACATGCAATTTGAGCCTTGAGTTGGTCATCAATGCTAAAAGGAAGAGTCGCAAATCACATATGTTGAGATTTTTACAGTGAGAGGAAGAAAGCGAAGCAAGTAACTGGATGATGTAAAGATTAACTTCATTACTTGAATAAGCACTATGCCATATACATTAGTCCGGATTATATGTGTTGGTTTTTTTTTAGCAAAAAACTAAGGAGAAAAAGAAAAACGAATACAAAGAAGTTTGAACAAGAAGAAAAGTAAATTTGATCTCCAAAATCGATCTTTTGAATAAGCAAAAACGCTTTGCTTCTCTGGTTCAAACTTGCATCTTTGGTTTCTTCTTTGGTTTCCTATTGCAGAAAACAAATAAAAACTGAGTACATACATTTCATTTAGATATTGCATACTCCAATCTTTTTGAATAACATTAATTTATTAATTCATGAGATCTAACTAGTATTTTATGATATACATGTAAAATAAGCTAAAATTTTCATGTCATAAGTATATAAAATATTGTTTTGAGAATTGATGCAAAGTGTCTACTTTAAACTAGTATCCCTATAAGATCCTCGCTGATGGATCGAACACGAATGAGGCCCCCGTAACATGAACTCGGATAATTAAAATGTTGAAATCCCAAGGAGCAAAAATTTGCAAAATTTGAAAACCATTCACTACAGTCTAATGATGTTAAAATTAGCTCCAAACAAATTGATTACATCATGGAAGCAGAACTTCAACTGGTATAAACCATATAACAATCTAGAACATAATGATAGGACTTGGGAGAGGTATCGAAAGTAATTACGGAAGAGGTAAAAGTGTACTAGTTCTCCTTACGCTTTGCAAAGCACAATCAGATACTCGACAATGGGTAGCATATAAAGGCTATGTCCATTGAGAAAGTGTGGCTATGTATTAATTAATCATAATTTTGGGGGTTAAATCAAATATGCTAATCCAACATCAAAAAGAACCATTCACATGGATGTTTTCACCATTTAACAATATATGCAACAGAAGTACTATCCAAGTTTTATAATAAAAAATAATTTAAACCGTATGCCTAGCATAAACTAGGAATAAAATCAAGAAATAGCTTTGCTAATAAAAGCACAACAATCTCCATAATGAATAAACCCAAAACACTTAAAGTACCTTGCGTAGTGGTTTGTTAAATTTGGCGTAAGTAGATTTCGATAGTTTAGTACCAAGGCCATTAGATTTTGTTGAGTTAAAACCATTTGACTTTGTAAAAGCAGAGCGAACAATATTTTACATTTCCAAAACCATCAAGGATTCCATTTGAAACATCTGACATATGTTGAATCTGGAGCAAGGAGCAAATTCAATGAGGAATGAAAAAAGCAGGTGTCATTCACAAGGAGCAAATTCAAGTGGGCTGGACTAGATAACTCATGAAAGAAACCACAGGCGTTAAATAACTTTCTTTAAAAACTGAAATTTTATATGGACTATATATAATATGGAAAAGTGACATATTGGTGGCCTATCGCCTAACTCTTTAGTCTCAACATTAACAAACAGTTTCATATTCTTAAGTTTAAACTGATGTTTAAAGTTCAAAACATTCTCGATTGAAGGGATAGTTGAATGTGCAAATTTAATGCAACACCAAGCCAACAACGGACAAGTTTATTCTTTGTGGCAAGGGGTTGCACGAACCAATCAATATTCTCCAATCAAAACTAAAGGTCGACACAAGACAAGAACCAAATCCTACAAGGAACCAGATTCCTCATGTTCCCTTAAGAGCATTTTCCATTATGAAGCTATTGGTGGATACATAATTGAACCTACTCTTTGGGGAAAGCGGGTCCAAAATATCATATAAGAAAGGCGGCACTCAAGATGTGCATCATTCAAACCTCCATGTATAAAACCTTCTCCTGCACCAATACAACATCAAGCAAAGCACTACTTAAAATGAAGCAACCATTAATTTTAGAATTTTTAAAGAGAAGGCGAGCAATTTGGACAATAAAACAATAAAATGATCAAAGAAAAAAAATCAATAGAGAAACCCTTCACATAGTTAATTGAGCAATATAGAAAATCAACAATTTACAATAGTATATATCTAAGCGAAACCTTAATAGCTCTTATCTATCCCTTTTGGACGGAGGACTTGGGAAAAATAAATCAATTACCATGCAACTTCAAGCCCAATTAAAGCCAACAAAAAAGGATAGGTTTCTATGTGAATTACTAGAAAGAAGTGATTTTTCATATGAATTAAGCCAAACCGGATCACAAAAATGTTTATTGGACACTAAAAGAATATAAAAATAAAAGAACAGGCCATTGACTTTATGATTAATAACTCCAAAATTAATAAAATTCCCATATAATTTAGCGACCAAATAACCAATCTCAAATAAGCCATTTAAAAATCAAACTTGTGATAGATAATTACCTCAAGAGGAGCATGAGATGAAGAGGCACCGCAGATGAAAAAAAAGAGAGTCTGGAACGCCGTTTGGGTCGGCGGTTGAGTCTCCCCCATGATGGGTTCAAGCCTTGTCGGCTGCTACACGATCCCATCCCAGCCCCCTTCTTTCTAAACCTCCTCCTCCTCCTCCTTCAAAGGCGGAAGATGTGAAAGAGAAAAAGAGAGTGGTCGGAGAGGTGATAACCGGAGGGTTTTTTGTGCATAAAAATAACTTCAAGCTGGATGGGTTCAATTGCTACTCAATCCTTGATTGGAGTTTTTGGAGATCGATGAGTTTGATTAATTTTGGTGAAACGTGATTTGAACAAACAAAGCATTTCGGTGAGATTGGTAACCTAATCTCACCACACTGGAGGAAAACGGGCATCCAAAGGAGCCCTAAGTCTGTTTCGCTTCAACTTCAAGGAAATAAGATTTGCTGCCTTCAGTCTACTCCACTGCAACTTCAGAGAGATAAGATCTATAACTTCAACCTGCTCCACTGTAACTTCAGGGAGATAAGGTTTGTAACTTCAACCTGCTCCACTGCTACTTCAGGGAGATAAGGTTTGCCATGATCTGCTCTACTGCAACTTTAGAGAGATAAGATTTGTAATTTATAGCTTCAATCTGTTCCACTGTAACTTCAGGGAAATAAGATTCGCTATCTTCAGTATGCTCCACTGCAACTTAAGGGAGATAAAACTTGTAACTTCATTGGTCTATTGCACCATTCTCTAGGTAACACGACCTGTAAATTCATTTCATTAGCCTATCTTTGTGGCTAATGATTAGGAAGTCATGATCGAAATGAATCAAATGTTACTATTTGGATGTGTACGAATGACGTTTGCATGAATGCAGAATGTCATTTTTTGAGAATGATCCCCTTTTAATGTTTAGGTTGTCATTGCTCGTCATTCATCAATGTTCTATCACTGATATGCTACCGTGCCTTCTTGTTTAGTCGGTATCTTTGATAAAAGATCTGAATAGTCATAATTTGGACTATTCTTTCTCAATTTTTTTAACTCATGAATCTGGTCAGTTCTGACTAATCGTCTTGTTTTAGGTCCTCGTACTATTTAGAAGCTTCCAGAGTAATATACAAAACTCCTTTTGCTTAAGTATTGTTGGTCCAATAATCATTATTTTAATGAAAAATGCTTGAAAAAGATTATCACAATGGACAAGATGGTATTTTATTGGGAGCAAAGCTCAAAAATGAATTAATCAAGATAGCAAATTTTGCTAAGATTCAAAATGAATAAGGTGAAAATAAGTGCCCCAGATATCTCAGCATGCGCTTCTCCGTACAAAACTTTTTGAGGATCCCTTGAACTTATGTGTTTAGAAGAACTGGAGTACTTTGTTGATGCCCCAAGGTGTAGCATCCTTCCTTCTTGTTAATTCGGAGAAGACAAGACTATCGCATGTCCTACCTTCGATCAAAATTTGAATTGCCCTTTCCTAGGTTTTCAATTTAAAATCCCCTTTGGTCTCAAGGCGCCCTTTGCGGGTTTTCGCCCTGGCCCTCCTTTTTTTTAGTGTAGTAGTTCTTGATTGGATCAGAATTCACTGGATTAGGTAGAGTCTTGCCATCCATGTCAGTTGATATCAATGTTCTTTTGGAGAAGGCCTTCTTTACCACATAAGATCCTTCCCAATTTGGTATCCACTTTCTTCTGAAGTCTTTTGTATATAAGGATCCTTTTTAAAACTAAGTCCTTATGAAATTCTCTGGGACGAACCTTTTCATCGTAATCTTGGATAGCTTTCAACCTCTTTTCTTCAATCAGTTTTACTTGATCATATTTGTAACATCCTGAAAATGGGCCTATGCATTTTTGATTTAATTATACGAAATGGCATGTCTTATGTGTTATGAAGGTATGGTGAACATTTTTGGAAACTTGGAAATGTCAAGTTTAAAAGAGGAAAGTGAGCATTTTTGGAAACTTGGAAATGTAAGGAAATGTTTTAGAAATGTTAAGTTTAAAAGAGGAAAGTGAACATTTTTGGAAACTTGGAAATGTAAGGAAATGTTTTAGAAATGTTAAGTTTAAAAGAGGAAACTAAAACAAGGTGGCCTTAAGTAAATTAGTAGAGGGAATTTAACACAAGAACGGGCTTGGAGTAGTAGCTAGGAGGTACCACTTAAGGCCCAGGTAAGTGACGCCACAAGCTATGCAAATGGGCCTAGGTTTGAGTCACGTGGGAAGTAAATAAAAGAGTTTTATTTTGCTGCAAGAAGTAAGGGAGTTGGACGGCACCAAGGCACTTGGGGAAGAGTTTAATTCTCTTTAAAATTTAGCTAAATAGGTGGATCAATGATGGACTATTATTATTATTATTTTTATTAAGAGATAAGAGATAAATATTGGATTAAGTTTTATTAAATTTAATGGGTGATAATTAAAGTGATAAAGTTATCAAAATAGGAGTGATGGCCAAGTAAAGGAGTCTTGGCCTAGTAATTTCGGCAATAGGAGGAATAAGGCTATTCATCAATCTTCTCTTTTCCATTGAAGTCTCTGCCGAAAATTTCCTAGCAAACTCTCTCCTTTCTCTCTTATTTTTGCCATAGCCAAAATGTTTTTCTCCATAAGTCCACCATTGCCGAATCCCCTAGTGACTCTTTTCCCTCTCTTTTCTTTTGATAAACCAACAACACAGATAACCTTTAGCCGATTTCTTGTTAAGTTCCAAAAGCCGAAAATTTTCTATTATCAAGACCATAGCCGAATAGTTTGAGACTTCAAGTAAAGGGTTGTCGACTTGAGCATTAAGGGTAAGGTTAGTGATTATCGATTTCTATTCTTTTTCTTTTAAGATTTGCCGAAATCTAGGACTAACCCCATTAATATCTTGTTGCCAAAACTTTGAAGAGATCTTTCGGGATTTACTAAGTGTTGACTACAAGGAAGGAGAAATTCTTTCCCCGAAGGTACACCATAGGCCGCGTGTTCCCTAGTTATTCGGTGAGTTTCGAGATTTAAAATCCACAAGGTAAGTATCTATAGCATTCGGCCAAGGCCATGTTGAGTAAATAGATGTGTTTCATTAATATTTAAAAGCCTAAACTAATCTATTCAAGTAATCTAGTGGTTGTCGATTTCAAGAAAGAAGGATACAAAGTTTCCGGCATTTGATTAGACATCAATCGGCAGCAAGGTAAGGATTTAAGTATACTAATCCTACTCGAATTTGGTTTTATGGCCGAATGGCTCTTTACTAAGTATTAAGTGATTGATCAAATGTAGAGATTTAAGATCTAAGGCATTAGATCAAGCTTTTCGGGATTTGGAGTGAACTTGCTAAAGCGAATCAGGTGTGTACCCACATTATTTCTTAATAAGTTTTATGGCAATGTTTAATATAAGTATGAGTATAAGAATGTGAATATGGCTAAGGTACCATGTTATGGTACAAAGTACTGTGCACGTTCCTACTCCTACTAGGATTATGTTAAATATTTGTTACGACACACATATGACATTATAAGAATGTGAAATAAGAATTTGGCATGTTAATGCATGATATGTATGATATGGGGCATATGGGTTATATGAAAAGGGGAAGTGAATGAGGTGACCTAAGACCACGATATCCGAATGTGGTGACCTAAGACCACGATATCGAACGTGGTGACCTAAGACCACGATAAGCGAATGTGGTGACCTAAGACCACGATATCTCGAATGTGGTGACCTAAGACCACGATATCCGAATGTGGTGACCTAAGACCACGAATTTTATAAAGGAGATGAGCACGTCATTGCAATGACGCCTTCGATGGTGTGTAGCGGATGGAGGGTTGACTTAGTAGTCCCCACGGTGTGCAGGATGGTACGGGTGATGTGTAGCGGATGGCATATAGGTTTGGGTTCGAGTTGCATCATTATTTCCTACCTGTTATATGAATATGCATGTAATATGTGAACATATGCCTAAACTACTAAATTTTAGTGTTGGTTACACATTGAGTCTATTTGACTCACCCCTTGTGGGATTACTTTTCAGGTGACGATCAGTGATGGGCCGGGTCGGCAGGAGCTTAGTGGAGGCCATGTGAAGTTTAGATTTTCTTTGTTTTGGACTCTCTTTATATTAAGTACTTGAATTTATTTTTGGGGATTATTTGATGTAATAAGGCCTTAGTTGAATTATTTTACTTTACATCCATTTATCATGCTACTGAAATATTTTTGTAAAAAAGACTAAGTAAATTTATCTTAAACTAAACTCTAAATGTTTTGTCACCTAAATTAAATGATTTTACAAAATGAAATAAACCTGTTTTCAACTCAAGCCCAACCCAAAACAATCTTTCTTTCAAAACACACAAGTTTTTCCTAAGTAACAAAAGAATTTGAAATGGTTTACACCGGGGAACATACCAGATCCGGTCAAGGCTTGTGGGCTGGATAGGTATCAAAGCCCAATTTTAAACTCTCATCCTTGGGTTTAAGGCCCAAAACGTTTTCAAAGTTAAGCCCAAAAGGGATTTTGTAAATTAAGCAGGTTTTTCTGGCATGACCCACTAAGTCTCCGACCCGAAGTCCACCAGGTAAGTACTCCGATCTTTTGTGTGATTTATATTATGATTTGTAGAAGGTTAGAAATGGAACGTAGAATAGAGATTAAGTATTTGAACCCTAGGACTAGTGTACCCCAACAAATACATAAAACTTTAAGGCACAATTAAACAAACCTGTGGTTAAGTCGCTAAGTTAGGGTGTGGTAACCATGGTGCGCATGTCTAGGATTGGTTTCGGTGGGAGCTTGGTATTTAAGCGATGCATGACTCACCTCCTCTCCACTCGAATCCTACCCAGTGCGTAGCCTCGGTTCACCCTAACCAAGAGGACTTACACACTGCTAAACCAGTAACTAAAACCCGAAAGGGACTAGCCGTATTTTTTATGAAAACCCTAGTTTTAAAATTTCTAAATTACCCTCTTGATATGAAAAGATTATTTTTATAAATTTTATTGAAATATTTTCGACCTATAAAAATTACAAAAATGCCCCTAGTGGTAAAATTACAAAAATGCCCTTGGTTTATGAAAATTTCAAATACCCACATTTCTTATCAAAATTTCAATACTTTATAAAATGTCCAAAAACCCTAATTTGTCAAATATCAAAATACCTTGATTTTGGAAAATTACGAAATTACCCCTACCCTACAAAATTATCGAAATACCCCCGAGTTACAAAATTACCAGAATGACCCCCGATCTTTAAAAATTTCTGCAACAACACTGATTTGGAAAACAAATTTTCAAGATAACCTCAAGTTTTTGTAAATTTTGAAATACTTTTGATTTATAAAGATTATTTTCAAGCGACCCGATTTATTACCAAAATACCTTATAGGAAAAATGGCGAAATTACCCACGGGAGATGATCAGAATGCCCAAAGTAGTGAAGTGAATGTTGTGAATGAATGTGTCTCTTTCGAGATAGATGAATGTGAATGTGAATGTGAATCTACGAATTAGAATAGTGAACTTGAACCGAGACTTTGTTTGATCGAAAGAACCACTATTAAACTCCTTTTCATAAAAGCTGCTCATGTTAAACAGTGGAACAAAGTACTAATGCATAAAACTCTTTAATCGATTAAATCATGACGTTAGAAATGAGTTCTCGAACGTGAACTTAAAAAAAAATGTGCCTAGGAAGTATGATGGCTCTATTAAGATCGAATCAATGACATAAGCGTATCGCGGTGAGTTAAGATGTTCAATTATTCGATAGCAAGTAATTTCGAGGACGAAATTATTTTTAAGGGGTAGAAGCGTAACATCCCGAAAATGGGCCTATGCATTTTGATTTAATTATCTGAAATGGCATGTCTTATGTGTTATGAAGGTATGGTGAACATTTTGGAAACTTGGAAATGTCAAGTTTAAAAGAGGAAAGTGAGCATTTTGGAAACTTGGAAATGTAAGGAAATGTTTTAGAAATATTAAGTTTAAAAGAGGAAAGTGAACATTTTGGAAACTTGGAAATGTAAGGAAATGTTTTAGAAATGTTAAGTTTAAAGAGGAAACTAAACAAGGTGGCTTTAAGTAAATTAGTAGAGGGAATTTAACACAAGAACGGGCTTGGAGTAGTGGCTAGGAGGTACCACTTAAGGCCCAGGTAAGTGACACCACAAGCTATGCAAATGGGCCTAGGTTCGAGTCACGTGGGAAGCAAATAAAAGAGTTTTATTTTGCTGCAAGGAGCAAGGGAGTTCGACGGCACCAAGGCACTTGGGGAAGAGTTTAATTCTCTTTAAAATTCGGCTAAATAGGTGGATTAATGTTGGACTATTATTATTATTATTTTTATTAAGAGATAAGAGATAAATATTGGATTAAGTTTTATTAAATTGAATGGGTGATAATTAAAGTGATAAAGTTATCAAAATAGGAGTGATGGCCAAGTAAAGGAGTCTTGGCCTAGTAATTTCGGCAATAGGAAGAATAAGGCTATTCATCAATCTTCTCTTTTCCATTGAAGTCTCTGCCGAAAATTTCCTAGCAAACTCTCTCCTTTCTCTCTTATTTTTGCCATAGCCAAAATCTTTTTCTCCATAAGTCCACCATTGCCGAATCCCCTAGTGACTCTTTTCCCTCTCTTTTCTTTTAATAAACCGACAACATAGATAACCTTTAGCCGATTTCTTGTTAATTTCCAAAAGCCAAAAATTTGCTATTATCAAGACCATAGCTGAATAGTTTGAGACTTCAAGTAAAGGGTTGTCAACTTGAGCATTAAGGGTAATGTTAGTGATTATCGATTTCTATTCTTTTTCTTTTAAGATTTACTGAAATCTAGGACTAACCCCATTAATATCTTGTTGCCGAAACTTTGAAGAGATCTTTCGGGATTTACTAAGTGTCGACTACAAGGAAGGAGAAATTCTTTTCCCGAAGGTACACCATAGGCCGCGTGTTCCCTAGTTATTCGGTGAGTTTCGGGATTTAAAATCCACAAGGTAAGTATCTATAGCATTCAGCCAAGGCCATGTTGAGTAAATAGATGTGTTTCATTAATATTTAAAAGCCGAAACTAATCTATTCAAGTAATCTAGTGATTACCGATTTCAAGAAAGAAGGATACAAAGTTTCCGGCATTTGATTAGACATCAATTGGCAGCAAGGTAAGGATTTAAGTATACTAATCCTACTCGGATTTGGTTTTATGGCGAATGGCTCTTTACTAAGTATTAAGTGATTGATCAAATGTAGAGATTTAAGATCTAAGGCATTAGATCAAGCTTTTCGGGATTTGGAGTGAACTTGCTAAAGCGAATCAGGTGTGTACCCCACACTATTTCTTAATAAGTTTTATGGCAATGTTTAATATAAGTATGAGTATAAGAATGTGAATATGGATAAGGTACCATGTTATGGTACAAAGTACTCAGCACGCGTTTCCTACTCCTACTAGGATTATGTTAAATATCATTACGACACACATATGACATTATAAGAATGTGAAATAAGAATTTGGCATGTTAATGCATGATATGTATGATATGGGGCATATGGGTTATATGAAAAGGGGAAGTGAATGTGGTGACCAAAGACCACGATATCTGAATGTGGTGATCTAAGACCACGATAATTGAATGTGGTGACCTAAGACCATGATATCTGAATTTGGTGACCTAAGACCACGATATCTGAATGTGGTGACCTAAGACCACGAATTTTATAAGGGCGATGAGCACGTCGACTGCAGCGACTACCTTCGATGGTGTGTAGCGGATGGAGGGTTGACTTAGTAGTCCCCACGGTGTGCAGGATGGTACGGGTGATGTGTAGCGGATGGCATATAGGTTTGGGTTCGGGTTGCATCATTATTTCCTATTTGTTATATGAATATGCATGTAATATGTGAACATATGCCTAAACTGCTAAATTTTAGTGTTGGTTACACATTGAGTCTGTTTGACTCACCCCTTGTGGGATTACTTTTCAGGTGACGATCAGTGATGGGCCGGGTCGGCAAGAGCTTAGTGGAGGCCATGTGAAGTTCAGATTTTCTTTGTTTTGGACTCTCTTTATATTAAGTACTTGAATTTATTTTTGGGGATTATTTGATGTAATAAGGCCTTAGTTGAATTATTTTACTTTACATCCATTTATCATGCTACGAAATATTTTTTGTAAAAAAAAGACTAAGTAAATTTATCTTAAACTAAACTCTAAATGTTTTGTCACCTAAAGTAAAGGATTTTACAAAATGAAATAAACCTGTTTTGAACTCAAGCCCAACCCAAAACAATCTTTCTTTCAAAACACACAAGTTTTTCCTAAGTAACAAAAGAATTTGAAACGGTTTACACCGGGGAACATACCAGATCCGGTCAAGGCTCGTGGGCCGGGTTTGGGGTGTTTCACTATTGAAATTAGATCTATTCTGTTTTATCCAACTTCAACTCTGGCAAAACTCGAAGGGAATAATCTCGACTTCAATGGGCAAAGCCGCCTCCATTCCATAAATCAATGAGAAAAACATTGCTCCGATGGGGGTCCTAACAAACGTTCGACAAGCACAGATGCCAATCTTCATGGGTCTCAATTATTTTCCCACGATCCCATATTTTTTTACTATTTATTTTGGGGCGATACGGTGTTTAATCTTGAACAGACTGCAAACTTTTGATGTCGCGCTGTTGTTCAAATTTAATGCATCGTCAGATATAATCCATTTTTTGGGATTCCATACCGACATAGAATTTGCTTGACTGTCGTCTTTGTGATTTCAGCATATGAAGCAGCTTCCGCCCACTTGGTGAAGTAATCGACGACCACAAAGATGAGTCGATACTTGTTAGAAGCTTTCGGCATGATCGGCCCATTGACATCCATGCCCCACATATAGAAAGGACATCGGTTCCACTAATTCTTTATAAAGTGGTATCTATTTCTCATCTTGTTCTATTATCCTAAAAAAATCAGGAAATGAGCTACAATCTCGGTGATCTTCAAAGTCCTGAGGTTCTTCTGGACACATATCTTGCTCAAAAGGAGGTTCTGAGTCAATATCAATGTCGCTCATATTATTGATATCTGGAGACCTGTTATAGGGACGAATAAAGATTCGAAGAACAAAATAATCTAAGAATATTTACTTGTGTGGTATGATTATGAATGAAATGGAAACAATAAAAGAATATTTCCTTGAAGTGAAACAAAGATGCATTTTATTGAAATAAAGATATTGGACATAAGCCTATTTCACAAAAGGATTCTTATTGCTCCTAGGCTTAAAGCAATAAGCATGTAACACCCCAAACCCGGCCCACAAGCCCTGACCGGATCTGGTATGTCACTACGGAAAAACGGTTGAAAATTTGTTTTGACTTAAAATAAAACTTTTGAATCTGTGATCTTTTGGAAACCATGTCCAATTAAAATCTATTAAATAATATAAGGTTGATATAAAATATCCGAATTAAAACTTTATTATATGTTTTAAGATATAGTTCGCCGAAAATAAACTGATTTCAAAATATTAATTTGATCGTCATTTCTCCTTTAACATAATAAAAATGTTCAAATAATTTAATTGGGCCTTATTACAATAAACACTTATTCAAATACTTAAAGTACTGATAATGATAAATTCTATTAAATAAGGAAAAACAACTTCTGTACGAAAATCTGCTTCTGCATGGCCACCTTTGTATCCACTCCAACCCGGTCCATTAATCACGAATCACCTGCGATGTTTAAGAAGTTGGGTGAGTCACACAGACTCAGTGTGTAATTAACCACTGAATTCCACCCACATGCTAATCACATAATAACCCATGCATCATATATCATATATCATATTCAGATCATATCACATTCTGGGCTTGGCCCATACTCATAACACTTATCAAGTAACCGGGTAATTAGCCACATACCCTCCACATACTGGGCTTAGCCCATTTCTTATTCAAGTCCACAATCACATGTATTCACATACCACAATTATGCAATAATGAATCCCGACCCAAGCCTAAGGTCCATCCTCTACACACCCCCTTATCCAGCCTACCACACACCAGGGGATTATTAAATCACCCTCTCCTTTTAACTCCACAAAGGCATTCAATGCCATCCACGTGCACTTAAGCACAAAATCCACAATGCGACCTCAGTCAGCACCAATCCGCGATGTAGCCGTAGCTAACACCAAATCCACAATGGGACACATAGTCACTCATCAATCCACGATATGGCACATAGCCGATATCAATCACGATGAGGCACATAGCTACTCATCAAACCACGTACTCGAAGTACACCCGTACCTTCTTTCATAACCCACCCATGCACATGCAACATAAAATAGTGCCATGATGATGCATGCACATGTTATTCATAACCATAAGCATACTCACATACAAGCCAATGATCATATTTCAACGACTTTGATACTAACTCGGTCATCGTCATACCCTTGAAGGGTATCAATATCACACTTATCACTGCACTTGTTAGTAAACACATTACACATGCAAATATAAATCTCGGAAACAGTAGGCTAGCTATACACCTTATAACCTGAAGCTCTAGACCATCGATCCCGACGCTATTGCTAAGCGAGACTAGGTCTATCTGCCTATAGTTTTCTCCCGCTGCTGGCCCACACCTCGATGGCCAATCCCGAACTGCTAAGACAGCCTTTTTTCTTAAACTTAGGGATAAGGACTTTCCTTTACCTTCTTGACCGGTATCCATGTCCATTTAATGATATCTTTAATCAGAACCAACCGGTTAACCGATAATATCGTAATCTAAATATACCAAATTTAACCATAAAATATTCTTACCAACGAATCGAATCCCGGAAGCTTCTGATTACCTTTGTCGAAATTCCTAAATGGCCACGATCGAATCGGTTATCACTTATTTTCCAAAATAATGGCCCTTGGCGAATGTCACAAGTCACTTACCTTGATGACTTCAATTCTCGAAAGGCTCCCCTAATGTCGGCACTAGACGTTGCTTACTCCTAGCGATCAATTCCCTGAATCACCCTCCTAAGTGCGGCTACAACCAAGAGATAGAACTAGATCTTCAACCTTCGGCTTTTGAAACTTGTGACAGAAGAAAAGAATAAAGACACTTTTAATAATCGACTATGGCTCTTTAATAACATATAAAAGAGAGTATGGTACTTACAAGGTTCGGCTATCACAAAGATAGGTATAGATACGAGGTTGAGAAGAAGAACAGAAGTGTAAAAGAAAGTTAGGAGAATTCGACAATGAAGAACAAAGGTGGAGAGGTTTCGACTAACACCAATTAAAAGAAAAAGCTTGGGAGAGGGATGAAGGTTCGGCCAAGCTAGCAAATAGGAGAAGAAAAAAAATTATAAACGGCCTTAATGCTCTTGGAGTTTCGGTCAACAAACAAAAGAGAAAGAAAAGATGAATGCTCATAAAACAATTCGACACTCTTTCCCCCTTCACTTGGCTGAATATTGCCTACCCAATGTCCTATCCTTGGCCACCACGTCTTTACTTATCCAACCCCAAGTTAATCTCCTAATTTACCTCATCAACATCCATAAAAAAAATTTAAAATAAATCCTTATCCTTATCACTTCTTCAAATAAAAAATAAAAAGATAAACTAATAATTATTCCCTCATCCAGTCGAATTTAAAAACAAAATTAACTTAATATTTATCCCAATTGAAGGTCCCATGTGCCATCCAACACCTTACCAATCTGCTACAAAATAAGAATAAAAAATAAAACACCCTTTATGCTGCCATTAAGCTTCGAACCTGCGACCTCCAGGAACCATGAACTTCAGCTAGCATCCCAGCCAATCTGCCAATGCGCTATTTGTGATATAATCCACCCAAAACTTCTTTTAACACCTCACTCCCTAGCTCCCTTGTCTCAACGCCAAACCCAAAAAAAATAAAAACCCAACTGCTTCCCATGTTATTCGAACCCCTCCCCCTTGGCACTCCCTTTGCACATAGCGCCCAAGCCACTTTGCCAATTCATTTCTTGTGTCCTAAACTCCACAAAATTCTTTTAAAGCCTTCTTGCCCAGTTTCCCCTTTTTACACTTAAATCCAAATTTTTTCCAAAGCATTCCCTTATAATTTAAAGTTCCCGAAACCCTTAAAACACATCCAAACTACTCTTAAAGCCTTCTAACTCATAAATTATGCACGAACACATAACCCCTAATCTAGGATGTCACAGTTCTACCCTCCTTAAAATAATTTCATCCTCAAAATTACTTACTATCAAGCAATCGTGCATTCTTAACTCATCATCCTACTCTGCCGCTGCGCACTTTGATCTTAACAAAACTAACACATTCCTTAGATACTATCTCAAGATTCGCATTCAAGGTTCCATACACTTTGCTAGCATACAAACACGAACTAATCAAGTTAAAAGAGATTCTAGGGTTAAGGAACATACCTTGGTTGCCTTACATCCGAACCTTCAGCACCACCGCTTGGTGTTCCATAACCTTGACCTCGAGCCCTATCCATCCTTTGAGGACATTTCTTAACCAAATGAGCCTTAGACCCACACCTATAACATTCTTTACTATTTCCCCAACATTCTCCTGAATGAGCTCTTCCACACTTAGCACATGAATGTTTTCGGTTTCCAGCAACTGTACTGGTGCACATACAAAATTCTCGATCTTTGGTCTTTTCTGAACATCTCCAAACGATGCTGACAGTCCAAAACTTCTCTTATTCTTGTTCCTATTCTTTTCTCGATTTTCTCTTACAGTCCTCTTAACTTCTTCAATGATCAAGAGCTTTCTCCACCGAATGGCGAAGTCCCTTTCTCTCTGGAGTGATCAACTCCATAACTCATCTCTGACCCATCTTGAATCGAACACACCTTTCATAGTCGGTAGCCACGATTCCTTTGGCGATCTTGACTTAATCGCACAAATTCACTTCATACTCCGCTCCGACTTACTTTCTTGTACTAGATTTAGAAACGCTTTCCTTTGCGAGTCCAAATAAGCGGCTCCTACATACTTTCCTTCAAACTTAGCCTTAAAGTAATCCCAATCCAATTGATCTGCCGGTACACCTTGTTTGACAGTGAGCCACCAACGATAAGCTTCATCGCGAAGCAACGAAACAGCACCCTTCAGCTTTTCTTCATTGGTACAGTCCAAATCGTCCATGATTCTCTCGACTGCTTTCAGCCAATATTTCGCTACGTTCGGAGCTACTCCTGACACTCCTCTAAAGATCTCGGCTCCGTTCGATCTAAGTCTTTTCGATACTAACTTTCGAGTTCCATTTCCCACACTAGCTCCTGCCACACATTCTAGAACTCGTAACATGGCCCGCGATACTGCGTCATCTTCTCCTACTTGATCTTGCTCCTTGGCATGCCTTCTTTGGCGGCACTTCACTTCGACCCATGGCGGACCCTACGGTTCGATACCGCCGTTCTACCTCTACCACGTCCCCTAGAACTCATCTCTATCATCGTGATTTAATCTGATTAAGAAGTTTTGTGCATTAGTAATTGTTCCACTATTTAACTGCAAACAATTTTATGAAAAGAGATTCTAGCAGTGGTTCTTTCGATCACATAAAGGTTCGGCTCAAGTTCGCTACCCTAATTCAGGGAGTCACATTCATGTTCATAAACAGAGACACATTCATTCATCAACACATTCATTCAGTGGTATCTACCACACACATTCACTATTCGGACATTTCTGCCCGTTTCTACCCCAGGGGTATTTTCGTCATTTTTTTCCTATAGGGGTATTTTGGTAAGAAATCGGGGTCACTTTGAAAATATTTTACAAATCAATGGTATATCAGAATTTACAAAACCTCGGGGGTTATCTTGAAAATTTATTTTCTAGATCACAGGTGTTGCAAAAAAATTTTTGGGAATCGGGGTTGTTTCGATAATTTTTGAAATTCAGAGGCATTTCGGTAGTTTTGAAATCCGAGGGTACTTTGGTAATTCTTCAAACCGAGGTCATTTTGGTCATTTTACAAAATAAGGGTAATTTGGTAATTTTGCAAGTCGAGGGTATTTTGGTAAATTTCCAAATCTGGTATCTTAACATTTTGCAAAAATAGAATTTCCAGTATTTTTGTAAAGTAAGTATATTTTAATAAAAGTCGAGGTATTTTGAAAATCTTAAAACTAAGGGTATTTTTGTAATTTACAACACAGGGGCATTTTTGTAATTTTACAAATCAGAGATTTTGGAAAAATTTTCACAATAATCTTTTACTACAATTAAAAGGGTAATTTAGGGATTTAATAGCTAGGAATTTTATATAAAAAATACGGCTAGTCCCTTTCGAGTTTTAATTATCGGGTTTAGCCTGTGAATAAGTCCTCTTGGTTAAGGTGAACCGTAGCTACGCACCAGGTAGGATTCGAGTAAAGAGGAGGTGAGTCGCTAGGACTGCTTAAGTACCAAGCTCTTACTGAATACCAATCCTAGACATGCGTACAATGGTTGCCACACCTTAACTCAGCGATTTACTTCACAGGTTTGTTTAATGATCCTTAAGTCTTATGTAATAGTTGGGGTAAACTAGTCCTAGGGTTCAAATACTTATCATGCTAATCTACGTGCCATTCCACTTCTACCCTTCTACAATTCACAATATAAATCACCCAAAGGTTAGGGGTACTTACCTGGTGGACTGCGGGTCGGAGACTTAGGTGCCATGCCATAAAACCTGCTTATTTCATAAAATATTTCCATAAATCTTAATTGGGCTCGATTTGAAAGTGTTTTGGGCCTTAGCCCACAGGTCGAGAGTTTAAAACTGGGCTCTGATACCAAATTGTAACACCCCAAACTCGGCCCACAAGCCCTGACCGGATCTGGTATGTCACTACGAAAAAACGATTGAAAATTTGTTTTGACTTAAAATAAAACTTTTGAATCTATGATCTTTTGGAAACCATGTCCAATTAAAATCTACTAAATAATATAAGCTTGATATAAAATATCCAATTAAAACTTTATTATATGTTTTAAGATATAGTTCATTAAAATAAAGCGATTTCAAAATATTAATTTGATCGTCATTTCTCCTTTAACATAATAAAATGTTCAAATAATTTAATTGGGCCTTATTACAATAAACACTTATTCAAATACTTAAAGTCTTGATAATGATAAATTCTATTAAATAAGGAAAAACAACTTACATACGAAAATGCATACGCATGGCCACCTTTGTATCCACTCCAACCCGGTCCATTAATCACGAATCACTGCGATGTTTAAGAAGTTGGGTGAGTCACATAGACTCAGTGTGTAATTAACCACTGAGTTCCACCCACATGCTAATCACATAATAACCCATGCATCAGATATCATATATCATATTCAGATCATATCACATTCTGGGCTTGGTTCATACTCATAACACTTGTCAAGTAACCGGGTAATTAGCCACATACCCTCCACATACTGGGTTTAGCCCATTTCTTATTCAAGTCCACAATCACATGTATTCACATACTACAATTATGTAATAATGAATCCCGACCCAAGCCTAAGGTCCATCCTCTACACACCCCCTTATCCAGCTTACCACACACCAGGGGATTATTAAATCACCCTCTTCTTTTAACTCCACAAAGGCATTCAATGCCATCCACGTGCACTTAAGCACAAAATCCACAACGCGACCTCAGTCAGCGCCAATCCACGATGTAGCCATAGCTAACACCAAAACCACGATGGGACACATAGTCACTCATCAATCCACGATATGGCACATAGCCGATATCAATCACGATGAGGCACATAGCTACTCATCAAACCACGTACTTGAAGTACACCCGTACCTTCTTTCATAACCCACCCATGCACATGCAACATAAAATAGTGCCATGATGATGCATGCACATGTTATTCATAACCATAAGCATACTCACATACAAGCCAATGATCATATTTCAACAGCTTTGATACTAACCTGGTCATCGTCATACCCTTGAAGGGTATCAATATCACACTTATCACTGCACTTGTTAGTAAACACATTACACATGCAAATATAAATCCCGAAAATAGTAGGCTAGCTACACACCTTATAACCTGAAGCTCTAGACCCTTGATCCCGATGTTATCGCTAAGCGAGACTACGGCTATCTGCCTATAGTTTTCTCTCGCTGCTGGCCCACACCCCGATGGCCAATCCCGAACTGCTGAGACAGCCCTTTTTCTTAAACTTCGGGATAGGGACTTTCCTTTACCTTCTTGACTGCCATCCATGTCCATTTAATGATATATTTAATCAGAACCAACCGGTTAACCGATAACATCGTAATCTAAATATACCAAATTTAACCATAAAATATTCTTACCAACGAATCGAATCCCGGAAGCTTCTGATTACCTTTGTCGAAATTCCTAAATGGCCACAGTTAGAATCGGTTATCACTTATTTTCCAAAAATAATGGCCCTTGGCTGAATGTCACAAGTCACTTACCTTGATGACTTCAATTCCCGAAAGGCTCCCCTAATGTCGGCACTAGACGTTGGTTACTCCTAGCGATCAATTTCCCAAATCACCCTCCTAGGTGCGGCTACAACCAAGAAATAGAACTAGATCTTCAACCTTCGGCTTTTGAAACTTGTGACAGAAGAAAAGAATAAAGGCACTTTTAATAATCGACTATCACTCTTTAATAACATATAAAAGAGAGTATGGTACTTACAAGGTTCGACTATCACAAAGATAGGTATAGATACGAGGTTGAGAAGAAGAACAGAAGTGTAAAAGAAAGTTAGGAGAATTCGGCAATGAAGAACAAAGGTGGAGAGGTTTCGGCTAACACCAATTAAAAGAAAAAGCTTGGGAGAGGGATGAAGGTTCGGCCAAGCTAGCAAATAGGAGAAGAAAAAAAAATTATAAACGGCCTTAATGCTCTTGGAGTTTCGGTCAACAAACAAAAGAGAAAGAAAAGATGAATGCTCATAAAACAATTCGGCACTCTTTCCCCCTTCACTTGGCCGAATATTGCCTACCCAATGTCCTATCCTTGGCCACCACGTCTTTACTTATCCAACCCCAAGTTAATCTCCTAATTTACCTCATCAACATCCATAAAAAAAATTTAAAATAAATCCTTATCCTTATCACTTCTTCAAATAAAAATAAAAAGATAAACTAATAATTATTCCCTCATCCAGCCGAATTTAAAAACAAAATTAACTTAATCTTTATCCCAATTGAAGGTCCCATGTGCCATCCAACACCTTACCAATCTGCTGCAAAATAAGAATAAAAAATAAAACACCCTTATCTTCGCCATTAAGCTTGAAACTGCGACCTCCAGAACCATGAACTTCACTAGCATCCAGTAATCTGCCAATCGCTATTTGTGATATAATCCACCCAAAACTTCTTTTAACACCTCACTCCCTAGCTCCCTTGTCTCAACGCCAAACCCAAAAAAAATAAAAACCCAACTGCTTCCCATGTTATTCGAACCCCTCCCCCTTGGTACTCCCTTTGCACATAGCGCCCAAGCCACTTTGCCAATTCATTTCTTGTGTCCTAAACTCCACAAAATTCTTTTAAGGCCTTCTTGCCCAGTTTCCCCTTTTTACACTTAAATCCAAAATTTTTCCAAAGCATTCCCTTATAATTTAAAGTTCTCGAAACCCTTAAAACACATCCAAACTACTCTTAAAGCCTTCTAACTCATAAATTATGCACGAACGCATAACCCCTAATCTAGGATGTCACAAAGCATGTTTTGGACATTACTCTGAATTGGCTTTAAAAAATACCAGGATCTCTTCCGCAGTCCCATTGCTCAAAATATTTCCAGGTACGCAAGGGAAAATTCCTGATGAATTCTCTTCTCCAGCTCCCTTTTCGGATACGGTGTTAATGTTCAGATTTCCCAACATTCCTTCTGACCTTTGACTTCTTCAAGGAATTCCAACCCTTTGTTATCCATTAGGCTCTTCACCAAAGCTTTGAATTCAGCACACTCTTAGATTTCATGACCTTCTTCAGCATGGAATTCATAATAGCTTCTCATCTCTTTGGGTGTCTCCTCCGAATTCTGAATGATTAATCCCATGCCTATCATTTGTTTCAAAACCCATTTCAATGGCCTTTTACTTCTACAATATCCTTCTTGATTCTCTTCCCCGTTCTCAATTATTGTGTTTACCCATTTATCAGCATGGTTGGGTAACAGATTTTCTACACCAGATGGATTGTCAAATTTCACAATGCCCATTCGAATGAGCCTTTCAATTAATTTTTTTGAAAGTGGTGCAGTTTTCTATTAAGTGTCCCATGATTCCTGTGTGGTACTCGTATTGGGCGTTCGCGTCGTACCATTTGGGAAACAGAGGCTGCATAGGTTCTGAGTAGAACGGAGATACCACATGGGCATCAAATAGATTTTGGTATAACTCCCTATACGTCACAGGGATGGGAGTGAACTGGAGTTTTTCTGAGTTTGGCCTCGAGTTGGATTCTTGCCTTGAAGGGCCGTGATAGCTGGTGGTTACGGCCCTCGACTGGCCCATAGTGATTGGCTTGGGATACCCTTTACTAAACAAGCTCACGTTATCCACTTCATTGTCATTTTTCTTCGGAGTTGACCTTTTGGTACTTTCCCTTGCGTCTATCTTCCCACTCTTTACGGTATTTACAATCATCTCACGGACATTACCATATCTGAGAAGCTCATGGTAGCACTTCCTAACAAATGGTTAATGAATGGGGCTTTCAGAGTGTTGATGAAAAGCATCGTGGTTTCTTTCTCCAGAAGAGGCGGTTGGACTTGCGTCGCCACCTCGCTCCACCTTTGGACATATTGCCTAAAGCTCTCATTCTGCTTTTTCTCCATATTTTGTAGTGTGATTCTATCGGGTGTCATGTCCGTCACATGACTATATTGCTTCATAAAAGCTTGTGCTAAGTCTTTCCACGAACTAATTTTGGCACGACTCAGTTGGTCTTACCATATATGCAAACCAATCAGATTGTCTTGGAAGCAGTGGATCAATAGTTGATCATTATTAACATATCTTGTCATTTTTGACAGAACATGGTGATGTGAGCTTCAAGACAACTAGTTCCGTTGTTCTTTTCAAACTCTGGAGTTTTGAACTTGGAAGGAGCACTAGATCTGGGACCAAACTCAGATCCTGAGCATCAACTCCATGCTGATTATTAACATTTTCCATTGTCCTGAATTTTTCCTCCAACCATTTACATCAGTCCTCTAATTGCTTTGGCAATTCTGTCCTTGCCCTTTCCTTTTTTGCCACTTCATCAAGGTCAGGGATAACAGGACTAGTTGGGTTATCCTCTAGGTTAGAACCTGATCTAGCTTGAAAGTTCATCGACACCGAAACACCATCTTGAGATTGTTAAGGCCTAATCGTGACGGATATTCTTCGAGGGTACACCTTAGGTTGTGTCTGTGCATTCTTTGGAGTAAAACCCGGATGATAGACAGGTTCCTCATTATCTTTTCCAGCATTAACCATGGGGCCCTTTCCTTTGTTTATTCCTCCAGTTAGTAGTTGGGTCAAATGAGTCATCATATTTCTTTGGGACTCCAACATTCGGTCCATCATGTCTTGCTGGATTTTAGCCAGTTGCTCTTGCATTTGCAATTGTAGTTGATCTTGTATCTCTTTTTGGAGTTGTTTAAGACTTTCCAATCTTTGATCCTTGTCTTTTGTCTTTGCTCGGGTACCGTAATGATGTTTGGTTGGTAAGTTTTTGTTGGTTTCCAAATTAACTCTAAAATGATTTTAACCAATTAGGGTCTTTCCATGAAATTTAGTGCACATGATGTGATGTAATGCGAATGCATGAAATGAATGCAAAAGGCATCGATTCTGATTCAATTTCATTTAAAAAACTTTACTAGAAAACAAAATTCTTTACATAAAATGGATCACAGATATGACTTTGCCCTAATGCTCAAAGTTTTAACTTTCCTAAGCAACGAAGCTAACTCTTGACCTCGATCTGATTCTAGCTCAAACTTCACGCTTAGCATGTCAGACTGAATTGCCAAGGTCTGTAAATGATCGACTACCTCCCGAATCTGAGCCACGGCCTCGCCCATAATGTAATCCCTGTTCCTAACTTGATTCTGAGAATGGTGAAGTTGTTCCTTCCAACATTCCTCACTTACCTCAAAAAGCTTTACCCGGAGCTCACAATTTTGTAATGCAAACTCTAGTTTTCTATCTTTCCTTTCATTTCTTCAATCTTGTTCAAACATACCCTCAACTCAACCGTAGAATTACGATTTCTATACTGATGAAGTAATTTTTCAAGTTCTGCCACTCTAGTCTTTAATTCTCTTTTGTCATTTTGGGTTTCTAACAGACTCCTTTTTAGGGCCTCTTTCTGTGCCTGAGCCTCCTGGAATTTTCTCTCCTACTGATCGGCTTTGGTTCTTTCTTCTTGGATCTCTTGTCACCATTGCTCTGACATTTTTTCCAATCCGGTGATTCTCATTGATAGACGCAATTTCTTGTAATCCATCTTCAAACTATCCAAGTCTTCCTCGGGTTTATTCTTTCCTTCCCTTAATTTCTCGACCTCTAGCTTTTGAACATCAACATCTAGCCTTAAATGCATCTTTTCTTCCTCCAATTGTTCACCTTAAATGCATTTTTTCTTCCTCCAATTGTTCTATCTTCTTTTCAAGTTCCAAATTCCTCCTCTCGAAGTCTTGCTTTATGATTTCAAGTTCTGACGGGATCACTTGTAAGTACTCTTCCATCGGTCGAAGGCCTTCTAAATTCAGCCCAGGGATATTATCATTAATTCTTTTACTCCACCATCTATTGTACTTGGGAGTTTTCATTGAACCTATGGCCAGTCTTTTCATTCCATGAGTCTGATTCCAAGCGTTAGAAATCTCATTTACCCTTTTTCTTGTAGTTATCTCCCTATCGAAAACTCACATTGAGCTAGCCCGTGCATTGTCGGTATGAACTATCTTGATCTGTTTTGCCTCAATACGAGCAAAGGAGCATACCCAACGGCTCCCCAAATCCCAAGCAAAGGGACCCAGTTAAAACTCCCACAACAGTAAAGAATTTCATCGAGAATCAACCGAGGAGCACTCCACTCGACGTCTTCTTCCTAAAGATTTTAGAGGAGTGCTATCCAATTGTCCTCTAATATGTCATCCCTTCTTGGTGTGGCCACTATCTCCTTTAATGGGGAGTAATTTTCGGAGAAAACTTGATAAAAAACCTTATCCACCTTCTAGAAGTGACAGTGTAACCATGCTAATAACTACTACATGCACCCTATAAATCTACCCTCACCAGCTCTCCTACATGCATTCAAAGATCTAAATGTCTCGGCCAAGATTGTAGGAACAGGTGCGAACCCATTATCAAGTCAATCAAAGAGATCTGAGATTGCCTCATCTATATACCCTAATGCCCTAGGGAAGATCATTAATCCGTAGATGCTCAAAGCAAACACATCGACTCTTTTTTTCGTATCAGGATGCACTAGAATAAAATCTCTCAAATTCTTTCATGGGATGCACTTACACTCACCTTTTTGCTTGATCCTAGCTGTAATCCACTATTCGTTCATTCCTGTAATGTTCATCAATTTCTTCCAAAAGGTCGGGACATAAGCGGCTCTAGAATAAGCTTTATTGACTTGAACCTTTGGACAACGCAGTAGGGTTGTATATTCTTCCACAGTGGGCACTAAATCTACCCTCCCAAAGGTAAAACAACTATATGTAGGGTTCCAATACTGAACGAGGGCCCGAAATAAATGCTCGTTTACCTTGATGTCGAGTAGATACTGTAAATCCCCATAATTATAGTAGAACAACTGCTTGGTCTCATCATTCCACTGATCCCATATCTCTTTTAATTCTTAAAGGTTATTTTGCGTCACGCTGATACGGGTGTAGTCCCATAATTCTAATGTGTACCCCTCGGCTAGACTATCCTCTTTCTCTAATTGCATTTTCTCTGACCATATACTAATAGCCGCATTATCTTTCACTTTATCAAGAAATTCGTTCTCCATGACAAGCTCTCTAATTTAGTAATCGAACGTGAATCGACACCTTTTTAAATATGAAATGACATGCAAACATTGCAAAAACACAAATGTCAATACGATATACAAAAAAAAAAAACTCAAAGCAACTGAAAGAGAATCAAGCACCTATCTGGGTAACCGCTAGGGTTTGGCGTAGTACTATCTAGGGTGGGCTCCTAGGATCTTCTACATGCGGTTTGGTTCTAAAGTTGAGGTACTCGAACCAGCAGATTCCTCGATCCTCACCCATTATAGGCTCATACAGACCGAGTTCAATTCAGGGGAATACATTTCCCTATGGCTGTACGGAGTTGAAAATCTCACGAAGACATAGGTACGGATGTATGCCGAAAGCGATCCATTATCCTACACTGAGGTGAAAACCTTACGAAGGAGTAGCTTCTAACTCCCACTTAAAAGAGGTAAGACCAAACGGTCCTTATGCAATATGATCCTAAAATATTCTACGAGACTTAAACCACAACAATAATATGAAATGACACAAACAAATGCAATAAAAGGATCGTAATTTTTCAAATCAAATTTTCAATTTTTGACAACAAGAAAGCAAATAATCAATTTTACGGCTTGACTTTCTTAATATCCCCAGTGGAGTCACCAAGTTGTCAAAACCATTATTTGAAAAAAATGGCCTCTCGACTTTAAAACAAAAATGAAGTCGCCACCCATCTCTTTTTTGAGGTGTGATCAGATCACCTTGAGATTGATCATTAAAACATTTTGATTTATTAAAACAATGATTTTGGCCTACAAAATTTGAGAAAATAGGTTCGGGAGTCGATTACGCATGAGGAATGATTAGCACCCTCGTAACGCCCAAAATTGGTACCTAATTGATTAATTAACGTCTTAGTGTCAAAAATTTGAAAAGATTTTAAAGTACGATCCTTTTTATTTAAAAGAAAGCTTGAATAAATTAAATTGGATGCTAAGACCCTCTTATTTCGAAGAAATATAATGTCATGCCCAGTGAGTTAGGATACATTTCAAATCCTCGAAACTAAGCTTGCCTTTTGACTTTTAAAACTCATGTATTTAAGTTTAAAAAGGATATTCGATTATTTGAGTCAAATGAAAAATCGAAACCCAGTAAGTTATGGTATAATTTCTCAAAATTCCAAATACAGAATATTGCCTTTATTTTTAGAAATCCTTACCTCGAGATAACAAAATGTGACATCCAGTGAGTTAGGACACAACATTTTTGAATTCGAGAATAAACTTTTATTTAACTTATACGCTTTGATTTAAAAAAGGATAATTGGTTCTTTAGGTTCGACAAGAAAAATCGAAACCCATTAAGTTAGGGTACGATTTCTCGAATCTCGAATTACAAAAAAAAAATGCTTAATAAAAATTTTATGTATCAGACAAAGATTAATGTAACACGATTTTATAGTAAAATGTAGAAAATGAATTATGGTACTAATATGCATAATAAGGCTAATAATGAATGCATTAATGTAAATGACAATAATAAGAGCAAAATTAAAAATAAGATAAATAAAATAAAACAAACTAACTATATAAAAAATAACGAGTAAGTAAATAAATGAAAATTTTAAAAAATTAATTAAAATTTAATAATGATCAAACAAACAAACAAATGAATGAATATTAGGTAAAACAGTTTAAAAATAAAATAAAAATAGTAATAGTAATAATAATAATAAATGAATAATAATAGTAAAAAATAGTAATAATAATAATAATGATAATAGTAATAAAAATAAAAATAATAGTACTAGTAATAATAAAAGTAATAGTAATAGTAATAATAATATTAAAATTAATAATAATAAAATTACAAAAATAACCAAAGAAAGGCTAAATTAAACTTAAAACGAAATTTTGGGGCAAATCTAAGAATAAATAAAAAAGAAAAGGACCATAACTGTAACACCCCAAAAATGTAGGGTTTGTAATTTTGCATGTTTTGGCTTAAATTCCATGTGTGCTTCAATGGTTAGGTATTTAGGTGTGTATGGGGGGTGTGGGAGAAGCCTGGGTTCGAGTCTGGGCCCTTGGAAAATTTTTAGTTTTTGCCCTTTAGTGAAATTGGCTGTTAGTAGTAGGACTTATGGTTAAATATGTGTGATTTTACGTCACAAAAGGGCATGTGGCTTGATGGTGGAGGCATCACTAAGATGGCAAGGGGAATTGGGGTTCAAATCCCATGGCATGCAAATAAGGGGATTTTACTTTATGACTTGGTAGCTGGAGAGGTAGAGTTTGAATCAAACTCTACAGAGGAGGTTGGAGACTTGATCAACAAATTTGAATGGGAGGTTGGGAGCAATTCAAGGAGGAATCAGTGGAGAGTTTGAAGGAGTTGGAGTGTGTTGGAGTCTTAGTCGAATTTGGAAAATGATGAGTAAGGGAATTTCGGCTAAGGGTTGTCATTTGGTGCATTTTCGGCTTTGTGAGGGTGTTGAGGTGTTGAATTTTCTCTGGCATTTTTCGGGTGTTGTTTTTCCATTTTGGCACATTTTTGACCATTCAGGTCTTTTCCTTTTCAGTTCACCTCTATTGAATTCACTTCCTCTCCCTTCCTTTTCATTCTGTTGTTTTCTCGTTTTCTTTCTTTCTTCTCCACATTTTTCTATTTGCCGAATTTGTAGTCCTCTCCACTTTTACTTCATTTTATTCTTTTTCCAATATTTCGTTCTCCCCTTCTCTGCTAGGTCGAATACTCATACCCTCTCCCTCTCAATCTCTTTGTTCTCACGGTTAGGGTTGAATCTTCTTAAGTGACTACTGCCGAAATACGTTTGGTTATCGATATTGATAAGAGGATACTACAACCATTTTATTATTTCGTTATTAGTAAGATCTCCTTTGACTCTATTAACAGGCTTCGGCTTTCTCTTCTTGTTTTCTCTTAGGGGCCGAATGTTAGTTGTTTTCTAACAACTTTTGTGATGCCAAATCATGTTAGGAGGGGGAAACCGCCTGGATCAGTAGGGAGGCGTGAGTATCTGTTAGTTCAAGCAGGGTAAGTGGTTGTGGCTCAAATAAACAAAGGTGATAGTTTAAGAATATGCCTTAACGTGTGTTGTGTTGGTTATAGGTTGTGTGCTCCGGATTATTCATAGTTTTTGCGGTTGCAATCAGGTGTGTAATTGTATGCAATATTCGATGGTCGGCTGAAAAGTTGAAGATACGTGATGTTACTGTAACACCCCTAACCTGAAATCGTCACGGAATAAGGTTAAGAGGTATTACCGATCAATCAGAACATTTAACATCTAAATTTACAACACAAATTCAATCATTAGTATATCACATCAAATCATAACATATAGTCCCTTATTGAGGTCTATAAGACCTTAAATACATGCTAGAGAAGGATCGGAAGTAAATTAAAACACATACAGAAGTTCTCAAAAACTTAAAATTTTAACCAAAATATAGGGGATACATGCCCGTGGGGGTAGGCCGTGCCTCACCCACGGCTACTTGACACACCCGTGTGTCCTCCCTAGTCATATACTGCCAAAACCAACACGACTACCAAGCACGCCCGTGTGCTAAGGCCGTGTCCTACTAAGTCATATACTGCCATTTCTCACACGACCTTTAGGCACGCCCGTGCCATGACCGTGTGACATTATAGGTCATTTGTAACACCAAAATGCCACCCAAAAAGGGTCATACCTACAAGCATTTTTTACCAAACTTCTCATGCACATATGACTACCAAAAGCATACCAAAATAACCATTCAAACCATGCATTCAATATCAATTCCATTCATACCAAATTCAATACCAATACTTATCCTATCACAAGCATAATTCATTCCAATTTCACTTACTCCTACTAGCATCATACTATCACAAAATTTCCTTCCATAAATCAAATTTCTCAACTCACAATCCATACCAAAAGATGCATCATATATATACTAAAGTCATTTATGCCAAAACTATCACATATCTAGCAACATCTTATGGCTAATTACAAATCCCACATATAATTCAAATAACTAGCCTATACATGCCATATTTCAACTGTATACATCCTTTCAAAAGTACCAAAATATAATGCCGATAGTGTGATTGAGAAGCTGGCGATCCCTGATACGAGCTAGCTTTACTGACACTGCAAGGTAAGAAACAAATCACACAGTAAGCTTTCAAAAGCTTAGTAAGTTTGTAAAAAAATACATTAAATCAAAACATGTCATCACGTAGATTAATTCACAATCTAATATCTCATATCATCCAAAACTAGTAAATTCAATAAACCTTTCACAAAATCATTCGTAATTTCATCAACCACATAGGTTTCGAATGTACCTTAGCCAACACTTAGTTGTCAAATATTTAAGCTACTCAGTACTCATGAATCACATAGATTGACATTTGTCCCTTCTTCAGTTTATTCGCACACTTAATGCCTAAATAGTTAATCGAAGCTTAATTAGCATCGCACACTTACTACATCATATCAAACCGATCTTGAATCGGTATTGCACACACAGTTCCAACCACAGAGCCGAAGCTTATATTACTCCACATACACAGTGCTATTTATCTCGATCATATTTTCGAATTCGCACACTTAGTGCCATTTAACTCAATCTATCACATAAGATCCATATTTAACAATATCATACCATTCATTTCATAACATTAAACACAACTAAATATATGTATTATGTCCGAACTAACCTTGGACGTCGAACTATCGAAACGATCGATTAATCAAGCACTTTATCTTTGCCTCGATCTCGATCCAAACCCCTCCTCTCTTGGTCTATACACATTCAAATTCAATCCATTCAATCATCAAATCATTCATTTTAGTCCAAACACACATATTTAGGGCATTTTGTAAAATAGCCCTCATATTTTCACATTTCGACACTTTAGTCCTTAATTCATCAAATCACCAAATACATAAAATTTCATTACACCATGCTTAGGCCAAATTCTCCTTAGTCTCATACAAGTCCACACATTTCACTTATTTTTCATTTTAGTCCCTCAAATTTTCATTTTTCAATTCAGCCCAAAATACTCAATTTCATCAAAAATCCCAATACAAACTATGTTAATCCAACACCAAGTTTTCATATTTCAATATCAACTAGCACATATCTCAAACATTCATCAATGGCTCATCACAAAAACATCATCAATACATGGAATTTGAGCATGGGTTTTGTAAAGCACAAAGGAACGATCACAAAAACGTAGAAATTATCAAAAACTGAGCTCAACACATACCTCAATCAAGCCTAGCAAGTGCCAAAATTTAAGAACTTCAATGGTTATTCTATCTTCTATTTTTCGGTGGAAGAAAGATGAGAAAATGGCCATCAATTTTGTTTTGTTTTAATTAATATAAACTTATTAAACAAATACCAACTTTGCCCTTTTATAAAACATATAAAACAAGTTAGTATTATGGCTTTCTAGTCATTCAACACTCCACTAACTTAAAATGGTTTATTAACAACATAAGGCCCTTTCCTTAGAAAGCCAACAACATTTAAGTACTCACAAATCAGCACACAACATTTACTCTCTATGCAATATAATCCTTTATCTTAATTCGACACACAAACGATCAAATTATCACACAAAATTTTCACACAGACTATGTCACATATCATTCACACAAAAAATATCATTAAAATACTTTTACGACCTTGGATTTATGGTCTCGAACCACTGTTCTAAATAGGTCTAAACCGGGCTGTTACAGTTACATTGCTAAGACTATAGATCGGCTAAATGCCTAAAAGCCGAAATTAGGGTGTATGATGACACACGAGCATGCAATCGCGCATGTGGTAAATCAAGCCCATGAACATGGGCGCTAGATTATAGAAGCCACCACGAGCTTCTCGTAGGCGTAGGTCATAATGGGTCTCATTAGGCCGAGATGGGCCATGTAGACCCAATGGGCTCATGGGCCCATATGGGCAAAATTCACGATAGTGACAAATAATGGATTGGGCTGCGAAGTTTGCATAGCTGTGACTGAAATTGGGGTGAATAGGCCATACGAGTGTGTGGGCCCTATTTGGGCCGAACAGTTGCTTTTGGGCCTATTTACACTGTTTTGGCCATATAAGTTATCTGAGTCATTCGAGACGATGGTAGGCCTTTGGAAAGGTCATAATAAAATTACCAAAATACCCTCGAATGGTAAAATTACTGAAATACCTTCGAAGGGTAAAATTACCGAAATACCCCCGAAAGGTAAAATTAGCGAAATACCCCTGAAGGGTAAAATTAGCGAAATACCACTGAAGAGTAAAATTATCGAAATACCCTCAAAAGGTAAAATTATTGAAATACCCCCGAAGGGTAAAATTATCGAAATACCCTCAAAAGGTAAAATTATCGAAATACCCTCGAAGGGTAAAATCACTGAAATACTCTTGTAGAAAAGAATTACCAAAATATTCCTGAAGGTGAAAATTATCGTTTTACCCCTAGCTAACAAAATGACCATTATACCCCTAGTGGTAGTTTAAGTGATGTGTGTATGATATTTATATGACTGATCATACATGAGTATGACGTACTGCATACATGTAATATTTATGACACGACATTCTGCATTGGGGTTGGGTTTCTGATTTGGAGGAAGTACTGTACTAGTGGCTCTGCCACGTTTTTACCATTTTAGTGGCTTCTCCACGTATTTTGATTTTAGTGGCTTGGCCACGTTACTGTTATTAGCAGCTTTGCTGCATTATTATTAGCAGCTATGATGCGATATTGGTGTGTTGGCTGGGTGGGTCGAATTGGTCCCCACATGGTGTGTTGGTTGGTACGGGTGGTGTGTTTGCTGGACTGGGTTGGGTTGCATCTCTGTTCTGCATTGTTATGATTTTGGGCTTAGACCCACTCTGTTACTGTATAAGGCTAAAGCCCAGACTGATCTATTACTGAATAGGGCTTGGGCCCAGACTGTTACTGCAAGATAGGGGATTACACATTGAGTTCTCAGAACTCACCCTTTTATTTTAACTGTACATGTAATCCTTAGCCTTAGAGGATTTGGAGCTGCGAGGGACTCGGAGGTGGCCACACGTTCACAAGTATTTTGATTTATATGTAGTTTTCTTTAAGTTATTTATTTTGGGAGATATTTATGTAATAAGGCCATTCGGGGTTTTTAACTTTTATTTGGTTTTAACTTTTTACATTAACCTGTTAGATTAGGATACACGAGTTTTCAAAATAATAACTGTTTCCAAAGAAAATCACATATTTCCAAATTTTAAAGTTTACTTTTGGGAAAGCTTCTGCGATATTTAATCCTGATTAATAATGATATGACCAATAAGCGAATAACAAGTTTTGGTTTTACAACCTCAATGTTTTAAAAGGATTTAAAATTTTATAACGAACTTTTATCGACAAGCTTGATTTTTAACGACACTTCGAAGTGACACGTCAGATCCGATCGTAACATCTAGGCCGAGTTTGGGGTGTTATAATAACTAAAAGGCACAAAAGGCCAGAGGACCAAATGGGAAATAAATCCATCCCCTGGACACGTGTCCCTTTCCTAGAGGATCGGCTAACCAAGGACTAAATTGAAAAGCTAAACAAATTCTGTGGTCAAATAAAAAAAGTAGCAAAAGGACTAAATTAAAACAAATTAAAAAGCGAAAGGACCAGGCTTGTAAATAACCCATTTAACAAGAACATGCGGATCCCCCTGACTGGAGTGGGTCGGGTCACGCATGTGTTGGCTCTATACGACGCCGTTTTGAGGTCACTGAAACAGGCCTTAAACGATGCCGTTTTAAGTGGCTTTATAAACCAAAATTTTTTAAAAATTTCATTTCCATTCATTTTTTAAAAAAAAAACTTTAGAGAGGCCTTTTTTTTCTTGGCCTCTCTGATTTCTGACGGTAGGGTTTGGTTCCGTTCCACCGTGGCACCGCCGTAGACTCCGCCGTAGATGGTGGCCAGAACCATATAAAATAGGGCGTTTTTAGCCCTCTTTCAAATCTTTTTTTTATCTTCCTTTTTTTAAAAAAAAGGGTTTTCGAATCTAATTTTTTTAAAATAAAGTAAGAATAATACGCGAAAGAAACCGGCACTTTGCTGCCCTTTTAAACCCTCATCGAACCCATATGGGCTTCGGGTATTCCGACTCCGAAGACGATTGATGGTGAGAAGAAGTGAATCGACAAGGTAAGGCTCCTATACTATTTTGTTATTTCACTTATTCAAAAAAAAAAAGGAATAGAAACATAAATGAACACCTTTTTGAATCAACCTCTTATTGTTTAAAGTCCGTTTTTTGGTATTCGAAATCTCTTTTTTATGTATAGATATTTCGTGTTTTTTGAAAATACACTGTTCATTTTTGCTTTATATCCAAAAATAAAAATAAAAATAGAAGAAAAATACAATGCTTTTTTTTTTTTGTTTGTCTCTGCTGTCTGTCCTCTTTTGCTTGGTTTACAGGTACGGAGGCCGTACGGTAGTGCTGACATGGAGTGCGATGCACCTTAGCTAGGGTTTTCTTGTTTTTTCTGATTTGGTTTAGGTTTTGTGCCATTTTGGGCCTAGGGTTTATTTGGGTCTATTTTTTATTATTGGGTTTGGGTATTGTAATTTTAGGTTTAGTTCTAATGGACTGGACTGTTAAATTTGGATTATTATTTTTTTTGTGTTAAATTTTGGGTTTTATTTTATAAACTGGGCCAGGCCAAAATTGGCCTTTTACGGTCTAATTACTAAATAAGGACTTCTAATAATTTTTATGATGCTATTTCATACTTAAATATTCTAGAATCTCATATTTTGTAATGTTTGCAATTTAGTCCTAATGGACAATTTAATCACTAATTAATAAAATTTATTTATGAGATTTTCACACAATTATGCAAACACATCATAGGCCTTGTAAAAATCATAAAAAAACATATTTCTAATTTGGATTTGTGGTCTTGCACCACTATTCTGACTAGGCCCTAAATCGGGCTATTACAATTCTCCCCCCTTAGGGATTTTTGTCCCCAAAAATCTTACCAGCAAAAAGGTTTGGGTACTGGTTTCTCATAGCCTCCTCGGGCTCCCATGTAGCCTCTTCTACCCCATGTCTTTGCCATAATACTTTCACTAAAGCTATACTTTTATTGCTTATCTATTTGACTTTCCTTGCTAAGATGTTAATAGGTTTTTTGCCATATGTCATGTAGGGTTAAATTTTAACCTCTGTCGGTGTAATCCATGCGAAGGATTTGATCGGTAGCGTTACAACATAGACACGTGAAACACATTGTGAATCTTTTCTAACTCAACGGCTAAGCCAATCGATAGGCTACCGGCCCTATCCTCTCGGTGATCTCATATGGTCTGATAAAACGCAGACTCAATTTGCCTTTCTGGCCAAATCTGAGAACTTTCTTACATGGTGACACTTTCAAGAATACTTTATCACCGACTTGAAACTCAATCTCTTTTCTTTTCAAATTCGAATAGGATTTTTGTCTATCAGAAACAGCTTTTAAACAATCTCGAATCACCCTTACTTTTTCTTTGGTTTCTTTAACCAGATCGACCTCGTGAATCTGATTTTCTTTGAGTTCATCCAATATAAAGGCGTTCGACACTTACGCCCATACAAAGCCTCATAAGGCACCATTTTCAAACTCGAATGAAAACTATTATTGTAAGCAAACTCTACCAACGGTAGGTATTTTTCCAAGATGCCCTAAAACTCAAGAACGCAACACCGGAGCATATCCTCAAGTATCTGTATTAATCTTTCCGACTATCCGTCGATTTGGGGGTGAAAAGTCGTACTAAAACTCAACTTTGTGCCCAAAGCATCTTGCAACTTTTTCCAAAATCGAGATGTGAATCTCAGATCTCTATCCGATATAATGATAAAAGCACTTTATATAGTCTTACAATATCAGAAACGTACAAGTCTGCTAACTTATCAAGTGAATAATCTACATGTATATGTACAAAATGGGCCGACTTCATAAGTCTATCTACCACAACCCATACAGCATCTTTCTTGTTCGGTGTCAACGGTAAACCCGTTACAAAGTCCATAGTAACCCAGCCCCATTTCCACTCGAGAACCATAATAGGTTGAAGCAGACTCGAAGGTACTTGGTGTTTGACCTTTACTTGCTGGCAAATTAATCATCTTGATATAAACTCAGAAATATATTTCTTCATACTCGACCACCAATACCATTTCTTCAAACCATTATACATTTTTGTGCTGCCCGAATGTACTAATAAGCATCCACTATGTGCCTCTTGTAAAATCTTTCGAATAATCTCATCATTCCTAGGTACACAAACTCTGTCTCTGAACATCAAACATCCATCAGAATTTATCAGAAAGTTAGAGTCAACACCGACTCGCATTGAACTCTTTTAGCTTGCAAGTCACTGTCATCTTTCTGAGCCTCATTAATCTTTTGAAGGAACACCGGTCTAGCCCTCAACTCAACTAGAATGGAACCAGCATCTGACAAAGTCATCCGTGTATTCATAACCTCAATGCAAATAAGGATTTCCTACTCAAAGCATCGATGACTACATTCGTCTTTCCCGGGTGGTAATCAATGACCAGTTCGTAATCCTTTATCAGCTCTAACCATCTTCGTTGCCTCAAATTCAATTCCTTTTGACTCATCAAATACTTTAGGCTTTTATGATCAGTGAATATCTGACATTTCTCACTGTACAAATGATGTCTCCATATCTTTAATGCAAACACAATGGCAGCTAACTCTAAATCATGCGTCGGGTAATTCTTCTCGTGTGGCTTTAACTATCTAGAGGCATATGCTATCACCTTGCCTTATTGCATAAGCACATAGCCCAAACCATGAAAGGATGCATCGTTATAGATTGCAATTTTTTTTCCCGGCTTAGGTTGGACTAGAATTGGACCTCTGTCAATAATGCCTTTAGTTTCTCAAAACTCCACTGGCACTTTTCTGTCCACTCAAACTTTACATCTTTTTGTAACAACCTCGTCATCGGAGTAGCTATCATAGAAAATCACTTAATGAACTTTCAGTAATAGCTAGCTAGGCTTAGAAAGCTTCTAACCTCAAATATATTCTTCTGCGGTTTTCAATCAACAATAGTTGAAATTTTACTTGGGTCAACTCGTATTCCATCTCCTGAGACAATGTGTCCTAAAAATCCAACTTCTTTGAGCCAAAACTCACTTTTGCTAAACTTGGCATACAACTGATTATCTCACAAAATCTGTAAAATCGTCCTCAAGTGTTCAGTATGTTCGTTCTCATCATGAGAATAAATCAGTTTATCATCAATAAAAACCACAACAAACTTATCCAAGTATGGCCGAAATATACAGTTTATTAAATCCATAAACACCGCAGGGGAATTTGTTAAGCCAAAAGGCATGACTAAAAAATTTGTAGTGCCCATACCTTGTTCGAAATGCAGTCTTCGGCACATCTGAGTCTTTTACTCTCAACTGGTAGTATCCTAACCTCAAGTCTATCTTGGAAAACATAGTGGCTCCTTTCAATTGGTCGAATAGATCATCAATCCTTGGCAATGGATACTTGTTCTTCACGGTCACTTTATTAAGTTGTCAATAATCTATGCATAGTCTCATGGAACCATCTTTCTTTTTCATAAATAGCACTGGAGCACCCCACGGAGAATAACTCAGTCTTGTAAAACCTTTATCCGATAACTCTTGCAACTGTGCCTTCAATTCCTTCAACTCAGTTGGAGCCATTCTGTATGGAGCAATCGATATCGGTGCCGTACCAGGAGCTAACTCGATACCAAATTCAACCTTTCTAACCGAAGGCAACCCTGCAATTTTTTGGGAAAACATCTGGATATTCACATACTATCGGTATTGATTCAATTCTTAACTCGATTTCTTTGGCATTCATCACAAAAGCAAGATATGACTCATACCCTTTTCTTACATACCTCTAAAGACATGTGAGAGATCACTATAGGCGATCTGTCTTGTTCATCTGATTCAACACGAAGAGTGTTCCCATTTTCACATCTCAGTTCAATGTATTTCTTTCCACAATTTACTATCACATCATGAGTGGTTAACCAGTCTATACCAAAGATTATATCGAATTCATAAAATTGCAATAGTATGAGACTTGCCTTAAAATAATGACCTCTAATCATCAATGGGTAATATTTGCATACCTTATCAACTAATACACATTTGCCTAAGAGATTAGACACTTTAATCATGAACTCTATAGACTCAACAAGCATGCTTATACTAGATACAAATTTCATGCAAATGTATGAATGGGTAGACCCCAGATCAATTAAAGCAACAACATTAGTGTCATGAAGAGAAAATGTACTCGTAATTACATCAGGGGATGATGCCTCATCGCGAGCTCGAATGACATAAGTCCTTACAGGCGCTCTACACTCAGATCTTGCATCTTGCTTTCTGGGAGTATTCTTACTACTCGTCTCACTTCCGGGTTTCTCTGTTGTTTCCCTCTAGTGGTGCTTCCCACTCTTAGACTCTGAATTTTCTCTTTTTAAATCATCTCAGTGCATTCTCTAATAAAATGATCTTGGGAACCACATTTGAAACAGACCCTCTCATGTGCTCGGCACTCACCGGGTTGACGTCTGCCACACTGTGGGCATTCCGGTCTATTAGGTTGAGTATTCCCAACACCAGCAACTGAGGTAGTTTGAGCCTTATTTCCCAAGTACTGTTTACTCTTACTGTTTGAAAACCCAGCTGAAGTAGCTGATCGGGTAGGGAAGTCTCTATTTCTTAGACGAGGACTGAAATAAATTGTTCATTTGTCTCTTTCTTGAGTTATGAGACACCATCTCATCTTTTCTTTTCTCTTTTACCAATTTCTCGGCTTTATAAGCCCGATCTAAAAGCACAAAAAATTCCTTCAACTTGCGGACACCAACAAACAATCTGATATCTTTATTTAATCCGTCCTCAAATCATTTACATATAATAGCTTCAGTGGATACACACTCTCGAGTGTATTTGCTAAACCTTACAAATTCACGCTCATACCAATTACCATCATCTTACCTTGTTTCAGTTCAAGGAATTCCTTTCTTTTTGATCAATAAATCTTTGGCTTATGTACTTTTTTCAGAATTCTTCTTGAAAAAAATCTCATGTGATCATTTCCCTTGGTACAACCGACACAAGAGTATTCCACCACAGATAAGCTGAATCTCTCAAGAAAATAACCACACATTTCATTCACTCATCAGATGTGCAAGATAATTCATCAAATGCCCTGATGGTATTTTTAAGCCAGAACTCTGCTATTTCCGGATCATCATCTTTACTAGCCCGGAATTCCTCGGCTCCTTGCTTCCGGATTCTATCAACTCAAGCTTTTCTCTTCTTACTACTACCACTTGGGGAGCTATAATGGTAGGTTGAGGAATAGGCAGGGGTGGAGGGGGTTGTGCATTTGGGTTCGCATGAACGAACTCCGTATACCATGAATTCATCATGTGGAGAAAGGCTTCCCTAGCCTCTCCTCCTTCTCTCTGACTCACCGGCATAGGTCTATTCTCATTTTCATTTGGCACAATCCCTTCAGTGGGAGCCGGCGCGTTACTTTCTACATCATCCGCAACAGCTCTATCGGGATCCATTTACTATATGAAAACACAATTTAAATCGTCAAGAGTCGTTACACTATCATTATATAAATACTCATAAGTATGGCATGTATAACTAGACTCATGCATACGCTACGTTAGTCCGAGAATCAACTAAACCGTAGCTCTAATACCACTAAATGTAACACCCTTACCCGTGTCCGACGTTGAAATAAGATACGAGGCATTACTGGACTTAACTTGCTTAAACATACATTATCGGGCTATAAAATTTCTTTTCAAACTTAAAACTTTTCATTCATATTCATAATATCCTTATTATAGGCCTTAAACATACATCCAAAAGGTTTCAGGATTAAACCGAACCTTTGTTCACTTAGAAAAATTTTGCCTACACAGGGGCCACACGCCCGTGTGAAATGGAACACGCTGTGTGGTCACACATGCCCATGTTCCTAGACCATGTAGAATTTATTTTCCATTTCAAACCTACAGGGGTTTTCACACGACCGGACACACGCCTCGTGTCAATGGACCATTTTATCTAATTTTACTAACGGCTAACATTTTCACATAATCACAATTTATATAAAAAAAAACAACTACATCAGCCCTGAAAGGCAACAGACGTTTATACATAATGCTTAAGGAGATTATTATAATCCATTCATGGCATCAAATAACCAAGCACAAACAACAAACTTAGAGCCAACTTACTCATATTTTGCCATTTATTTAGGACACACCGTGCTACCTATCGTACTCATTTCTTTTGACTCGCTCACGAGTGCTTGTATTCACCCATTCACATGACTTTAACACAATTCTCATTTATACCTCTAGACTCGTCCATCTGTCCCTTTAATCACTAGGGATAATCATAGGCGCATATTCATCACCGTTCATATTGGTACGAAACCAATGCCACATCCCCGAGGTGGTCTTATATGGAGTCAACTCTAAATGCCAATGCCATATACCGGATATGGTCTTATATGGGCTTCATGTCGTGTATCGATGCCATATTCTAAATATGGTCTTATACGATTTTCATATTCATTACTGAAGCCATATCTTGAATATGGTTTTAAACAAGATCATAGCTTGGTGCCAAGGCCATGTCCTGAACATAGTCTTATACGGACTTTATCTATTTCATATCTTATTGATAGTCTCCCAAAGACTTCAACCTCATGTTCAACAACAATTACTCTATTTAGTAGAGTATCGTGTATCAACATGATACAAAGCATTCTCAATTATGCTAACATACATATTGTATTACTCACATACAAAGTTACTCAACTTAACTCTTATAACATCTCATCGTAATTCAACAGTGGTAACAGGGGCGAGGTTGCAGAGTCCCTTAGCCTAACTCTCGCGACTACTTACATATGAGTTAATATTCATCATCAATGAAATAGTATTATAGTCACACAACTCACTCCAAGTGAGTTTCCACGTTTATCACACTACAATCGTCTCTATCACTCATACTTTTGAATTATGACTTTAATAATTCAAGTTCCATATTAATATCTACTCGAGTACTCAACATTTAACTCTGCTTTCTCTTACAATCACTCATCAACTAAAGATTGTCTTACTGGTTTGAGTACGTTGTTTATCTGATTGCCATAGTCAAACTATGGTTTTACTTGTATCACAACATCATGGTCCAACTATTTCTTTACATGTCATCACGATGCCATAGCCTCGCTTTGGTCTTACACGAAATCTCATACCAATACCAGGTCTCAGACGTGGTCTTACACGGAATCACGTATCGTCACCAATGTCATGTCCCAGGCATGGTCTTACATGGGATCACATGTATCACCATGGTCCAACCATTGTCTTATTCATCATTTTATCATTAAACAACTGTACACATCTCTACATTCTATTTAATCAAACTTCCCAGTTTAACACTCACACCATATTGCTAGTAGTTTCACACAGAGTCACAAAATAAAACGTTATACAATCATCTACTTTAATAATCACACACGAGATTCAACTATGTGGACATATTGATCATACATCATTCAAATAATCATACATACACGTATACCCCAGTCTCTGGTTAAATTTACTCACTATATGCACCTAACCCAGTAGGTTGAGTATATAACATCTTATGCATATCCAGCCAATACAGATAAGCTTATCACTTTATAAATCTCATCTCATGCATTATCACTGCATAGGAGTATTTCAATTACCTCATTATCACTTACAACATTATTGGGCTTAGCTCGGTTGGGAACCCTCCCTGTCTTAACAAAATAATTTCGTTAGAGCCGAGAGATATCACACTATCATAGTCCACCTATGGCATGTATATCTAGACTCTTACTCAAGCTAAGTTAGTCCGACAACCGACTAAACCATGCTCTGATACCACTAAATGTAACACCCCTTACCCATATCCCCGTCAAAATCGAGCATGAGACATTACCAAACAATTTACCTGATCGCCACTTAGGCTCAACGTGACTACTCTTCTCGAATCGCTTCAACTACTCCACACTCAACCTATGAGATCTCAATCGTTCACGAGAACTCTGGGATCATATCAAAATCTTACGGTCTATAAAATTTCTTTTCATCTAGGCAGGAGTACACAATGATCTTTTCACACAGTCTAATCATCTTTTTCGTTTCAAACTTAGTGCCCCTTTATCTCAATTCAGCATATAGCATTTCAAATCTCATAGATACATATACATTCATTCAATTTATACGTAGATAAATACTAGTATTATATCCGAACTTACCTCGGATGTCAAAATACCGAAATGGTCGATTAATCGAGCACTTTATCTTTGCTTCAATCCCGACCCGAACCTCTCCGTTCTTGGTCTATACACATTTAAATTCAATCCATTCAATCATCAATTTATTCATTTTAATCCAAACACACATATTTAGGGCTTTTTACAAAATAGCCCTCACATTTTCACATTTTGACACTTTAGTCCCTATCTCACAAAATCATCAAATACTCAAAATTTCATTACACTATGCTTAGGCCGAATTCTCCTTAGTCTCATAAGAGTCCACACATTTCATTTATTTCACATTTTAGTCCCTCAATTTATACTTTTCACAATTTAGCCCAAAATACTCAATTTCATCAAAAATCCAAAGACAAAACATGTTAATCCAACACCAAGTATTCATATATCACTATCATCTAGAACATAGCTCACACATTCATCAATAGCTCATCACAAAAACATCATCAATTCATAAAATTAAAATATGGGCTTGATAGTAGAAGAAGCAACGATTACAAAAACGTAGAGATTATCAAAAATTGAGCTCAAATATACCTTGAATTAAGCCAAATTCTAGCCAAAAATTACAAAACTTCAAACCCTTATTCTTCCTCCAACTTTTGGCAATAAGAAAGATGATACCTTCATCTTTTTCTTTCATTTACTTATTAATAGTTAACATTTTACCTATTTTCCCTTTTTATTAAACACATAAAACAAAAGTGCAATAAGGTTATTAAGTTATTTAAACATCCACTATCATAAAAATGGATCAATAACAACATAAGGCCTCCACCTTAAAAAGCCAATTACATTTAAGTACTCATAAATCAGCACACAACATTTTACTCTCTATGCAATTAAGTCTTTTCTCTTAATTCGGCATTAAAACGATTAAATCATCACACAGAATTTGTACACAGGCTATGTCACATATCCTTCACACAGAAAATATCATTAAAATATTTTTACGACCTCAAATTTGTGGTCTCGAACTACTGTTCCGACTAGGGTCTAACCCAGGCTGTTACAACTCTCCCCCCTTAGGGATTTTCGTCCCCGAAAATCTTACCAGTGAATAGTTGTGGATGTTGCTCTCTCATAACGTTCTCAGGCTCCCACGTAGCCTCTTCAATTTCGTGTTTGTACCACAATACATTCACTAAGGAAATTCTTTTGTTTCTCAATTCTTTAGTCTCTCGTGCCAAAATTCGGATCGGTTCTTCACTATACGATAAGTCTGACTAAATCTCAACCTCAGTAGGAACAATCACATGAGATGGATCTGATCTGTACCATCAAAGCATTGACACGTGAAACACATTATGGATCTTTTCTAATTCAGATGGAAATCTCAATCTATAAGTAACCGGTCCAACACGTTCAACGATCTCATACGGTCCAATGAACTTCGGACTCAACTTGCCCTTTCTGCCAAATCGAAGTATCTTTTTCCACGGAGATACTTTCAGAAACACTTTATCCCCAACCTCAAATTCAATATCCTTTTGTTTCAAATCTGCATAGGACTTCTGACGATCTAAGGCTGCTTTCAAACTGTCACGAATTACTTTCACTTTCTGCTCAGTCTCTTTTATAAGATCAACCCCGTGAATTTTGTTCTCACTCAGCTCGGTCCAATACAATGGAGTTCGACATTTTCGACAGTAAAGAGCCTTATATGGTGCCATTTTAATGCTAGATTAAAAGCTATTGTTATACGCAAACTCAATCAACGATAAATGCCCTTCCCACGTGCTTTCAAATTCAAGTATGCAACATTTCAACATGTCTTCAAGAATCTGAATAATTCGCTCGGATTGACCATCTGTTTGCGGATGAAAAGTAGTACTGAAATGCAATTTTTGTGCCTAAAGCATCTTGTAATTTCTTCCAAAATCGTGAGGTAAATCTCGGATCTCTGTCAGACACTATAGATAACGGTACTCCGTGCAATCTCACAATCTCATCGATATACAATTCAGCCAACTTATCTAAAGAATAATCAGTTCTCACCGAAATAAAATGAGCTGATTTCGTTAATCTATCAACTATCACCCAGATCGCATCTTTCTTGCTCGGAGATAAGGGCAAACCTGACACAAAGTCCATTGTGATCCTCTCCCATTTCCACTCAGGAATCATAATCGATTACAATAAACTGGATGGAACTTGATGTTCAGCCTTAACTTGCTGACAAACTAAACATTTCGACACAAAGTCAGAAATATCTCTCTTCATACCATGCCACCAATAGAACTGTTTCAAATCATTATACATTTTCGTACTCCCCGGATGTACAGTCAAATGACCATTGTGAGCTTTAGTCAAAATCATTTGAATCAACTCTAAATTTCTCGGAATGCAAATTCGGTCTCTGAATCTCAAACAATCATTACTATCAACTCAAAATTCTGATTCCACATTCGAATTACATTGAACTCTTTTTGCTAACAACTCATTATCAATCTTCTGAGTATCACATATCCGCTGTATAAACAACGGATTTACTTTCAATTTAGCTACAACCGTATTAGCATCACACAGATCTTTCTGATTACTCAAAGCTCGCAAAGCGTATAATGATTTTCGACTCAAGGCATCAGCTACAACATTAGCTTTACTCGGGTGGCAATCTATCACAAGTTCGTAGTCTTTCAACAATTCTAACCATCTTATCTGTCGCAAGTTCAAATCTTTCTGAGTCATCAAATACTTTAAACTCTTATGATCAGTATAAATATGACATTTTTCACCGAATAAATAGTGACATCAAATCTTCAATGCAAATACAATCGCAGCCAATTCAAGATCATGCTTTGGATAATTCTTTTTATGCGATTTTAACTGTCTCAAAGCATAAGTGATGGCTTTTCCTTCTTGCATCAGCACACAGCCCAAACCATTCAACGATGCATCACTATAAACTATAAACTCTTTGCTTGATTAAGGTTGAATCAACACTGGTGCTTCTGTTAACAACACCTTCAACTATTCAAAACTCTGTTGACACTTTTTTACCACTCGAATCTAGCATCCTTTTGTAACAACTTTGTCAAAGGAGTCGCAATCATTGAGAAGCCTTTCACAAATCGTCTATAATATCCTACTAGTCCTAGAAAACTATGAATTTCAGACACATTTCTCGGAGGCTTCAATTCCAAAATAGCAGAGATTTTATGCGGATCGACTCATATCCCAGCAGCGGATACAATATGCCCTAGAAAACTGACCTCAGGCAACCAAAATTCACACTTACTATATTTTGCATACAATTGTTTCGCACGGAGAGTTTGTAGTACGATTCTCAAATGCTCGGCATGTTGCGTCTCATCAATCGAATAAATTAAAATATCATCAATGAACACCACCACGAAGCGATCCAAATACGTTTGAATATTCGATTCATCAAATCCATAAACACTGCAGGGGCATTTGTTAGTCCAAAAGGCATCACTAAGAATTCATAATGTCCATACCTCGTTCAATGCAGCTTTTGGCACATCGGATTCTTTAACTCTCAAGCGATAGTAGCCGATCTCAAATCTATCTTAGAAAATCGTAGCTCCTCTCAACTGATCAAACAAATCAACGATTTGAGGTAACAGATATTTGTTCTTTATCGTCACTTTGTTCAATTGTCGATAATCAATACACATTCTCATAGTTCCATCTTTCTTTTTCACAAATAATACAGGAGCTCCCAAGGGTGAAAAACTAGGTCGTGCAAATCCTCTGTCGGTCAATTCTTGCAACTGAGATTTCAACTCTTTTAATTCTATTGGTGCCATTCTGTATGGAGCTATCGAAATAGGAGCAGTTCCCGACACTAACTCAATACCAAATTCAACTTCTCTAATCGGAGGTAACCCCGATAACTCTTCTAGAAACACATCTAGAAACTCACATATCACAGGCACAAATTCAACTTTCATTTCTGACACTTTTGTATCAATCACGTACGCCAAATAAGCTTCACAACCTTTTCTTACATAGTTCATAGCTTTCATCACATATACAACAGCTGGTAGTCCTTTCATATCACTAGACTCAAGTCGAACTATCTCACCATTCTAACTCTTCAATTCAACATTCTTTCTCTTACAATTCACGATGACATTATGCAAAGTAAGCCAATCCATACCCAGAATTATGTCGAATTCATCAAATGGTAACAACATCAAATTGACCGGGAAACATAAATCACAAAACTTCAACGGGCAATTTTTTGCACACCTTATCCACCAAAACACACTCGCCTAAGGGGTTCGATTCTCTAATCACAAATTCAGTAGACTCAACAGGTAGAGTCTTATTCGATACCAAATTCATACACACATAGGAATGAGTTGATCTAGGATCTATCAATGCAATGACATCAATATCAAATAAAGTGAAAGTACCAGTGATCACGCATAGAGATGATGCTTCCTCTCGTGCACTTATAGCATAGGCTCGGGTAGGTGCTCTTGCTTCTAACCTTACAGCTTTATCAGTCCTTCCTCTCTGACTTTCATTCACATTTCTAATGCTCTTGGGTGGTCTACCTCTGGCCGTCACATTACTTGGTCTTTCGTTCTGAACATTTTCTTCTTCGACTATCTTTGGGCATTCTCGAATGAAATGATCTCGAGATCCACACTTATAGCATGTTCTACTGTTATGCTTGCCCCAACACTCTCCTACATGTTGTCTCCTACATTGTCTACATTCGGGCTTGTTACTCTTAACACTGCCAACACTTGTTTCATTCAGAGCTTGAATTTGTAAACCAGTACTCTGTCTCGAACGATCTATATTTGGATGTCCAAACGAGGCATTTGAACGATTGCTTGCATCTTTATATCTCTTTACTGAAGATTGAGAGAACTTATTCATTAATCTCTTTCTTTAATCACGAGCCTCAGAATCAGCTTTCTTCTTTTTTTTACCGAGCTCCTCAGCTTTGCATGCTCTTTTAACTAATACAACAAAGTCATTTATATCCAATATTCCAACCAACAACTTAATGTCTTCATTCAATCCCTCTATAAAACGTTTGCACATAATAGCTTCGGTAGAAACACACTTTCTAGCATATTGACTCAATCATACAAATTCTCGCTCATACTCAGTAACAGAAAAATGACCCTGTTTCAGCTCTAAAAATTCTTTAGGTTTCTAATCAACGAAGCGCTGATTGATATACTTCTTTCTAAACTCGACTTAAAAGAAATCCCTGGTTTTCTCTCTATCGGAACTACAGATATCAACGTTTTCCACCAATTGTAAGCCGTGTCTCTTGATCGCTGCAAAACAGTCTAGTTTTAATATTTATAAAAGAGTGAACAAACCATTAGACTGACTGCGACAACGATAGAGGCAAGCGCACCTATCGAACAGTAGTATAGCTCAAGAAAGAATATCTTATCGAACCCAAGGAACCTAAAAGTACTACTACTCACTTTCTTCCTACTATTTAGCCTTAAATATGGAGTGATTATTTAACTTATCTAAGACTAATGAAATACTTAAACTAAATGCAAAGACAAAAGAATAAACTGGGAAAAGACTTTGGAAAACTCAGTTGATAAGGATGACACCTTCTAGAAGAATCCACCTATGACTTCACTTATTATCTAACTTTCAATTCATATGATTTCTTTTACTTAGCTTGATCCGTGAGACTCCTTAACCTATATTAAACCTTCTCTCGAAGCAAATAATGTCTAACCTTAGGTTAATTAGTGGAACTCTCGTTCTCTTATAATAACCCTCTAAGGAAGCAGTAAATCGATCAGTGGACTTCTATATTAGGTTTCACCCTAATCCGACAAAATCTCATAACCCTATCTCTAGGCACCCGATCAACTCCGCTTAATTATGCTAGATCTACTCTTAGGTAGGGTCCATTCCTCCTCCACCTAAGCACATCAGATTAAATTAAGCCACATAATTAAGAACAAACTAAGTATTTATCAAATAAACCAATAAATCAAATAACAAAATCCATCTTAGGTTTCATCCCCTTCAGGTATCTGAAGGATCTAGTTCATAATAAAATAAGAAAACATCTCAAGAGAAAAGATAAAACAAAACATAAGAAATTCCTAAAACCTCCTGAAGGAATTGAAGGAGAGATCCTCTGTTTTGAGTAGAATTCTAACTCTTCGAGATTGATCAATTGGCTATCTTTGAGTAATTCCCTAAACAAGTAAAGCTCTGGGAGAAAACTCTGCTAAAACCCCTGATGATCTTGAATTGCTGCCTTGGATTGTTTATATAGACGTTTGGGATACTTTACTTGGCTCCTAAGTACTCGTAATTCAAGTGAAATTCATCCTAAGTGTTTGAGCAGACTTAGGATTGGTTTCTTGGGCTCCAAGCATCCAATTCTGAGTGAAATTGCTCTTTCCTATGGTAGGGGCACGGCCTTGACACGCCCGTGTAAATTGAGGCTCAGCCCGTGTCTCTATTTTGTTGATTTAGGCACAGCCGTGGCACGCCAGTGCAAGTCGAGGGTCAGGCCGTGCTTCGGGTCTGTCAATTGGGGCACAGCCATGCAAATCGGGGATAAGCCGTGTTGGGCTTTTTGTCGATGAGACACGGCCATGTGAATTGATGACAGGCCGTGTTCTAGGTGGATAACAAGGCACGACCATGTGGAATAAAGCCCAGGCCGTGTCGACTTCTTGGGTTGGCCCAATTTGGTCCGTATTAAGCCTGTTTTACGTTCTTTTTATCCTTAGGTGTTCTCCTGAGTATAAGACATGAAAAGAAAAGGATTAAGAGCACCTTTTTACATAAATTAAGGATAAATTCATCCAAAAGCATACTAAATGTGGGATTAAAATATGTTACTTTACGGTTTATCAGTACCCCCACACTTAAGCTTTTGCTTGTCCTCAAGTAAAATTCTCAATTTACAATTAAAATGAACTTTCTAAAATTCATAATTCCCATTGACAATGCCTCATCATAATTCATAGATAATTTATACATGGATCATTTAGCTCAAATTCAAATGAGATAAGTCATGATTTTGTAGCATGAAGACATAGGTGTCTCCCCTTATTTAAATAATTACCTTTGATTCAAAATCGACAAAGATTGACATCCTCACTAAATATTCACTCAAAGCACTCAAAGTGTTTAAGGATCAAGAAAAAGCGCTCAAAAGTCAAACCTGAAAAGCTAATCCCATAGGCTTGCCTAAAAATCAAATCTCGACCACTATATATGAGATGATAAATAGATCAAAAGGTCTTTATTAGGGTTGTAATGGGGCTTGGGTTAAAAGGTGTGGATAAAGGCTGAATTAGAGAGTTAAAATTGAGATTGAATTGACTAATTACCTAATCAAAAAATAATGAACTAAATATGAATATTTACATCGAATGAAAAATAATAATACCACTATTGATAATTACTCTATAATAAAGAGTATTTTCTTCACTTTAAAATTTGATAATACTTTAATACGAGCTTTTTCTTCAACAATTGGAGTTTAATTGCTCTAAGCTCTTTTATTGAGTAAACTTGGATTTTTTTTTTAAGAACAAACTAAGTAAAACTTAATAGAAGGGTCTTTGATAATTGAAATAACCTAATTTGGAAATTGATCAAGTCAATTCTCAATAGAGGGGTAGTCAAAAGAATGTTGATAACAAACACAAAGGGATTTTGGGTTAATATTAGTGGGTGAGTCAATAAAAAGGTTGTTAGGATTCAACGGGGTTCACTAGGGTTAATTTGTGTAGGTAGGCTTTTTAGTGGAGTGAGCAGGTTAAAACCTAGGTGCCTTTATCATCTCAGTATATCAAATCATTATTGTGGTCTCGACATGCATAAACAAGGAAAGTTCTAGAATAACAGTTCAAAGTTGACACACTCAATATCAATAAAAGTGAGCATGAAAAATAATATATGCTCTATAAGGCTCAATATCTCACAAAAATTATGGGTGTTTTGACATCAATCCTATAGATTTCAAATTTCAAAGTAACACTCGGGTTTAGTTCAACAACCTATCAATTTTATTTTTGAAAAATAGAATTATCATGCTTGATTCTCTAGTATTCTTCAAATTTAATCATCAATGCACAATTAACTATGATTTGTTCTAAAACATATCAATAAAATCATAAATCATCGAAATTTCATCCTAATTAATATTATGAGAATAATACTTAAGATCAAGACTAATTTTAGGGTTTTGAGAATTATGCAAAAAGTTAGACACTATTACCCCCACACTTAAGATGTACATTGTCCTCAATGTACAAAGATAGATAATGAGATTTATGTGCCAAATCTAGAAGATAAGTGGGAAAAGTAATACTCCCTGAAATCTGGATGATCCCGGGCGTCTTTGGTGCGGTGATGGTGTTTTCTATGGGCCAGGTGGAGTGGCTACCGAGAAGCAATTTGCTAGATGAAGAAATTGGGTAGCCTGTGAAGTATAGCCAAGAGATCTAGAGAAATAATAATATACTAATAATAAATTTAAAGATTAAGGAAATATAAAGAAGAAGACTAAGAAGAAAACTAAAATTGAAAGAAAAGACTAATGGACTAAGAAGTCCTTATTATTGTATGGTTTCCGAAGTGGGTGTGACCTCGAAGGCTGTGGTGTGTGATTCCCTAGCAGCCTTTAGAACCTAAAACCAATAAGCTAATATGAAATAAATTAAATTAAGTAGAAAAGAAGTATAGATAAGGAAAATAAAGGAGATGAGAAAAGAAAAATAGAATCAAAAAGGTTTCCGAGACCCTTGGCGTGTCAATTAAGTGAAGCTGCCCGCATGAACTCATGTTGAGGTCTCCTCTAAGGAGATAATGCTTACGTTTCTTCGGCATGATCTTTGTGTTGCTCAAGTGTCTTGGATCTTTTTTATGAATAGGGAGAAAAATTTTAAAGAAAAGAGAAAGAAGGAATAAGAAAGAAGATGGGACAAAGAGAACGGTGTGGGGATTTAAATAGGATTTCAAATGCACGCTTCCACTTGATGTCTTGAGGTGTGTCGATTCACATGACCGTGTCGCATGGCCGTGTTGTGGGGTGTGTTGTCCTTCCACGCCCGTTTTGTTGGTTTGCATGCCCTTTCCTAAAAAGCCAGTATAGGAGCACGGTTGGAATGCATGGGTGTGGTCTGCCTGTGCTAAATAAGTCAGTATCTTAGCACGACTGTGAGGCACGACCGTGCTATTTTTTTCGGTGCCCGTGCTGTGGGTGGTTGGATTCGTGACATTGAGGGGTGGTTGGACTGACTTGCACGGCTCTGCTCTATCAGTGTGGTAGTTCTGGAGGTTCACACGGCCACGGGCACGGCTGTGTGTGTAACACCCCAAACCCGGCCCAAACACTGCAACCGGATCTGGTATGTCACTAAGAAAATTTTAGTAAAACCAATCGTGTTGACGGAAAGCCCAAATATAATTTATATAAAATATGCCTAATAATCAAAAGCCTAAAACTGAATTACATGTCTTAGTTTTAAAATAAATAAAAATAAACAATAAAGGCCCATAACAAAACAAAAAGGTAAACTAGTGGCCCATGGCCTTATTACAAAGTAGTTCAAATCCATAAAATAGAATACTTAAAAAAAACTAATAAAAGAAATCTTTTCACCGGATCCACATGTGCTTTTGCATGGCCACCTTGCACTCCACTCTGGCCCGGTCCGATGCACTAATTGTCACCTGAAAGGTTAGTTTAACTGGGTGAGTCGTGAGACTCAGTGTGTAACCCTCATGCACCACTAGATTAGGGCCTCATAAAACATAATAATAATTTTCATTTACATGAAAACAAATAATATGCAAAACCCAACCCAATTGCCTAGGTTTCCATCCGCTACACGCCCCCGTGCCAACCAAGACACCATTGGGGATTTCTACAATCAACCCACACCGCTACACGCCAAGATGGCAGTCATGCTGCTCATCAACATATATTGGCCGAAGCCCTTATAACAGATCACGGCAATAGCCGCTACAGTAAACCACTGTAAAAACTGCTACACATATACATGTACATATAACTTCCTCCTTTCATCACCCAACCCATGCAAACATGTACAACAATTTACTTGTAACATATAATCAGATTATTTACTAACCTGGTGGTCCGCTGTTTAAATCGAGATTTCAGCTTTTAACGTAACATATAAAACTTATAGACATATATATATTATTAATTAGATCTAGATGGTGGGGAAGTATTACACACTTGATTCTCGTACTAATGCTTTCTGTACGTCTATGCTACTATCACTCGAAACTACCACTATCAGCCCACGATCTGACTTCGATGTCGACCCACACCCCGATGGCCAATCTCGCACTACCAAAATAGATCGTCTCTTGTATTTGGGTGTTGGTTGTATAGATCCACCCTTTTCTGCCTGACTGTTATTCGAGTCCATCCTTAATCAATAAATCATTTAAACGATGAGATCTAATTACTTAACAACTATAACACTTAAATCGAATTCTTACCTAATTAATGGAATCCCGAATGTCGTTGAGAACTCGTCACCTCCTTTCCTACATTTGGCCATCACCAAAAATAAGTAACCAAACCGATGATCAAAAGCCATCTAACACTTTATGTCATTCAGCCAAAAACAAAAGAACAGGAAAGTGGCCATTCGGCCGAACCTACCCTTGACCACCTACCTTCGGCTTTTCACAAATCGGCACTACAGATCTCAACAAGAATGGATTCGGCTTTTATGGACAAAGAGGAAAATTGATAGGTATTAGTACACATGATTCGGGTTAGATCTTAGGAAAAGAAAGAGTGAAATCGAATAGAACAAAATCTCGAAACTTACCGGATTATAGAGGAGTATTCAGCTTATGGTGCACCTTCGGGAAACAGAGATCTCTCTTAATGGTTCGGCTATGAAGGAAGAAGATGTGCACCAAGAGTATTTGGCCTTCAAAAGGGTTTTCAAGGAGAGGAGAAACACTAAGGAGTTTCGGCTATGATGTGATTTCAGGAAAAAGAAAAGAAAGAAAACTTAGAGAGAATGGAGTGGAGATTTCAGCAAAGAAAAGAAAAGATGGAGAGAATGGTTAGCAGAATTTCAGCTAGCTTATACTAACCCGATTTTCCTCCCTCCTGTAGTTGAGTTTCGGCCAACTCTCCCTCTTCTTTTGATAATCTTTAAATCTCATGATAACTCAATCCTTATCTTACCTTTAGGAGAGCCCACACTAAAGCCAACTCCTCCATCTTTAATTATCATCTTTTATCACTTAAATAAAAAGAAAAAGACTCCTAAAAAGAAGCCTAATTGTCGTCCAACCCCTTCCCTTCTTGGTGCTGAAATTTGGCCCCAACACTTGGGCCTCAAGTGGCCACACATGGCCCAATAACCTCCTTAAGTGGCGCCACCCTAGTGCCCACTCAAAGCACTCCAAATTTTTGGGCCACAAGCCCAGCTTGCTACCAAACATAACTATTTAAATTTAATTACTACTAACACTATTTTTAATCATTCTAACCCAAGTTTTAAAGCCTAAAATATCACTTAAACTACCCAAAATATTAATTTAAACTCTAATCCATATATTTAATCAAGGCCTCAGCCCAAGTCTTAAATTCTTGCACTAACATGTTAAACCAACATATAAATGCACAGGCCCATATTTAGGATGTTACAGTGTGTAAGGCCATGTGGCCTGGAAATCTGCACTTTTATGTTAGTTTTCAATGAAATAATTAGGACAGAAAGATAGAAAGAAAAGAAACTGAAAATAAAAATTGTTAGTGTTCGGGTTGCCTCCCGAAAAGCGCTCGTTAATAGTCTTGAGCTAGACTATTCTTATGTTGAAGATTTCAAAGAGATTTAAAGGTTTGAATATCTTCCCTCATGTCTATAGTTCTTCTTTCATCAAACAATTGGGGTCGAGAAGTGTTTACCTTGGAATTTATGAATTTGGATTGCTTACAACGACCGTGTTGTAGGGGAAGATTTCGTGTACCTTATCTTTTATTTTAAAGTGATTCGATGTCCCTATGAGCTGTTCTGGCGGTCCCTCTGACTTTACTTCGTGTGGATCTGTCTTTGCTTGTGTCTTCTGCTCTTCTAATTTGTCGACCTTAAGTGTACGTGATTCTTTTGTATCGACTAAAATGCTATGGTTTGACTCAGATTTGATGTCGTGTGGTGTTTCCTATAATGAAGGTTGAATAATTTGATTATCGACTAGAGTAATTTTCGTACCTTCATCATTCATGGCTCTGGCTGAGTTGAGAGCTTGAAGATTTATTGATTCATCTCCCATGAAGTATGAGTTCTCCTGTGGCAACATCAATCTTAGTTCTAGCAGTTGCTAGAAAAGGCCTTCCTAAAATTAAGGGGATTGAATTATCCTTATACATTTCTAAAACAACAAAGTCTACTGGGAAAACAAATTTATCGATTTTGACTAAAACATCTTCAATAATGCCCCTAAGGATTCTAACAGTTTTATCAGCTAGTTGAATACTCATCCTAGTTTGTTTGGGCTTCCTTAGACCTAGTCATTTAAAGCAAAGGCATAAGGCATAACATTTATACTTGCCCTAAATCACTAACGATTATCAATAGTCAAACTACCAATTAAGCATGGAATCGTAAAACTTCCCGGATCTTTTAGTTTTGTGGTAGCTTATTCGTAGCATTCTTTGAGCATGTTGCGTTTAATTCCACATGGTGGTCTTCATATATTTTGCGTTTGTTCGTCAAGAGCTTACTTAAGAATTTTCTTGCATCGGGCATCTAAAAAAAGAGCTTCAAGAAGAGGTAAGTTAATATGTAATTTCTTTAAGAGTTTTAGAAACTTACCAAATTATTCCTCTGAATCATCTTTTTTCAATGCTTTGGGATAAGGTATGCGAGGTTGGTATTCTTTGATTACCGGTTTTGGCTTTTCTTGAGCTACCTCGGTCTTATCCTTGTTTTCTTACTGATGATGTGGGTCTATCTCTACTGCCCTTTTGAGTTGTAATGGCTTGGATTTGCTTTTTTGGGTTTATTTCTGTGTTGCTTGGTAGACGTCCTTGTTGGCATTCAAAAAGTAGCTTTGTGAGGTGTCCCACTGACCTAGTAAGTTCTCCAACTTGATTTTCGAGTCCTTTCATCGACTTCTATTGTTCATCAAGGTTTGTTTCAGTCTTTTGAAGACGAGATTCTGTGGCTACCATGAATTTTGTTAGCATCTCTTCAAGCTTGATTTTCTTTTTTGTGGGTAGGGCTAATTTTGATAATTTGGAGGAGGTTGCTGCCTTTGAATTCCTTGATTTCCTTATCCTCCCCACAAAAAATTTGGGTGGTTCCTCCAACCTGGGTTATAAGTATTACTATAAGGATTATTATTGGATCTATAATTGTTACCTATATAGTTTGTCTGCTTGTTTTTTGCTCCTGGTTGGTAGGGTGGGTACTCAGCATTCGCCACATTCCCACTTGCTTCACATTGCATTATTGGATGTACCTGCAAAGAACATAAATTATCAAGCTTTTTATTCATTAACTCCACTGTGTTGTGGCATTGTCACTTTGTGTCATGTTGAAAACTCCACTGATTTTGTCGGCTTTGCCCTTGTGATTTGCCATTGATAAGTGTTCAATGACATCTTCTCAATAAAATTGTAGGCCGCTTCAGAAGTTTTGTTGTTCAGAGTTCCACCGGCTGATGAATCAATCATTTTCCTTATTGAAGAATTCACACCATTGTAGAAAGTTTGAACTTGAAGCCACAAAGGTAATCCGTGGTGTAGGCATCTCCTTAGGAGATCTTTGTATCTTTCCCATGCATCATATAATGTTTCTGCGTCATTCTGCACAAAAGAAGATATGTCATTCCTAAATTTGGCCGTTTTGGCTGGTGAAAAATACTTTAAAAGAAATTTTTCGATCATTTGGTCCCATGTTGTGATTGACCCTCATGGTAACGAGTTCAACCACTGCTTTGCTTTATTCCTTAATGAAAAAGGAAATAACCGAAGACGTATGACATCATCGGAAACAACATTTATTTTGAAAGTATCACAGAACTCTAAGAAATTAGCTATATGAGTATTTGGATCTTCGTCCTGCAATCCATCAAATTGAACAAACTGTTGAATCATTTGTATTGTGTTAGGTTTTAATTCAAAATTACTAGCAGCTATAGCAGGCCTAACAATACTAGATTCTGCTCCTGTCAAATTAGGTTTAGCATAATCATACATAGTACGTGGGGCATTCTGATCTTGCGATCGACGGATTATTTTCTACCATCCTTCATGGGATTGGATCATTTTGTTGTTCTTCTCTTTGGTAGTCTAGAGCTCGTCTAGTTTCTCTGCGATTTACGTGAGTGGTAGCTTCAATATCTTTGTCGTTCTCTAATGGTCCTCTAGGGTTTCTTCTAGTCATAAACTAGAGGTACCTTGCAAGTTTAATAAAGAAAGAGGATTAGTAAAATTAGAAATTTAATAAAATTAGAAATAATGGCTAAAGTAATAAAATAGAGCTTTGTAATATTTTAGAATTCACGACAATGGCGCCAAAAACTTGATCATTTGCAAAATAGTCTAGATTTAATATTTATAAAAGAGTGATCGAACTCAGAGATCGATGCGACAACGATAGAGGCAAGCGCACCTATCGAACAAAGAGTATAGCTCGGTAAGAATATCTTATCGAACCCAAGGAACCTAAAAGTACTACTACTCACTTTTTTCCTACTATTTAGCCTTAAATATGGAGTGATTATTTAACTTATCTAAGACTAATGAAATACTTAAACCAAATGCAAAGACAAAAGAATAAACTGGGAAAAGACTTTGGAAAACTCAGTTGATAAAGACGATACCCTCGGGAAGAATCCACCTATGACTTCACTTATTATCTAACTTTCAATTCATATGATTTCTTTTACTTAGCTTGATCTGTGAGACTCCCTAACCTATATTAAACCTTCTCTCGAAGTGAATAACGTCTAACCTTAGGTTAATTAGTGGAACTCTCATTTTATTATAAAAACCCCCTAAGGAAGTAGTAAATCGATCAATGGACTCTCATATTAGGTTTCACCCTAATCCGGCAAAATCTCGTAACCCTATCTCTAGGCGCCCGATCAACTCCGCTTAATTATGCTAGATCTACTCTTAGGCAGGGTCTATTCCTCCTCCACCTAAGCACATCAGATTAAATTAAGCCACATAATTAAGAACAAACTAAGTATTTATCATATAAACCAATAAATCAAACAACAAAATCCATCATAGGTTTCATCCCCTTCAGGTATCTGAAGGATCTAGTTCATAATAAAATAAGAAAACATCTCAAGAGAAAAGATAAAAAAAACATAAGAAATCCCTAAAACTCCCTGAAGGAATTGAAGGAGAGATCCTTCGTTTTGAGTAGAATTAAGACTCTTCGAGATGGATCAACTGGCTATCTTCGAGTAATTCCCTAAACGACTAAAGCTCTGGTAGAAAACTCTGCTAAAACCCCTGATGATCTTGAATTGCTGCCTTGGATTGTTTATATAGACGTTTGGGATGCTTTACTTGGCTCCTAAGTACTCGTAATTCAAGTGAAATTTGTCCTAAGTGTTTGAACGGACTTAGGATTGTGTTTCTTGGGCTCCAAGAATCCAATTCTGAGTGAAATTGCTCTTTCCCGAGGCAGGGGCACGACCTTGACATGCCCGTGTAAATTGAGGCTCAGCCCTTGTCTCTATTTTGTTGATTTAGGCACGACCGTGGCACGCCCGTGCAAGTCGAGGGTCAGGCCGTGCTTCGGGCCTGTCAATTGGGGCATAGCCATATAGATTAGGGATAGGCCGTGTTGGGCTTTTTGTCGACAAGACACGGTCGTGTGAATTGATGACAGGCGTGTTCTAGGTGGATAACAAGGTATAGCCGTGTGGAATAAAGCCCAAGCCGTGTCGACTTCTTGGGTTGGCCCAATTTTGTCTCCGTATTAAGCCCGTTTTATGTTCTTTTTATCCTTAGGTGTTCTCCTGAGTATAAGACATGAAAAGAAAGGATTAAGAGCACCTTTTTACATAAATTAAGGATAAATTCATCCAAAATCATACTAAATGTAGGATTAAAATATGTTACTTTTACGGTTTATCATCTCTCAACAAGGAAACTGCACACTTAATGCACTCTTCAGGGTTCAACGACATCTCATCAAATACTCTGATTGTATTTTCAAGCCAAAACTCAGCTCGCTCAGCATCGTCATCAGCTGTGGCCCTATACTCTTGGCCCCATACTTGCGAATCTTATCGACAGGAGGTTTATTCAATCTGATCGGATCTACAACTTGTGACACAACAGGTACTTGTGGGGGTGGAGGTTATGGGGTAGTCGGATTTGTTCTAACAAATTCCGAAAACCATTTACTCATCATACGGAAGAAGGCTTGCTTAGCCTCACCTTCCTCACCACTATCATTTGGCCTTGATGTGGTCAAGGTTTGTCCCTTGAGCGGAGCAGTGCATTACTCTCTACATCGTCAAGAATCGCTTCGATCGGGATCCATTAGTATATTAAAACATATTTCAACTATCAGATTTTATCACACTATCGCAATTTTACAATATGGCATGTATAGCTAGACTCACACACGCTACGTTAGTCTGAAAATTGACTAAATCGTAGCTCTGATACCAATAAAATGTAACACCCCTAACCCGAGACCGTCGCCAAAATAGGGTTTAGAGGCATTACCAAACAATAGGATCATTTTACATTGCATTCACGACACAAAGTCAATCATCATCAAACACATTCATATACAATCATAGTGTCCCTTAAATGAGTCATCGAAACTCTAAGCATGCTTATAAACCAAGTCGGGACTAAACTGGAACACGTATAAAATTTCATGAAAATTTGAAACTTTTCTAAAATACAGGGGACACACAGCCGTGGGGGTAGGCCGTGCCTCACCCACAGCTACTTGACACTCTCGTGTGTCCTCCCCATGGTAGTATACTGCCAAAATCAACACGGTTGCCGAACACGTCCGTGGAAGGGGACCATGTGTCCTCCACGTTTCAGACACCCCATGTGTCTCCGTCCGTGGTCCTATTGTAACACCCCTTACCCGTAATCCCCGTCGGAATCAGGCACGAGACGTTACCGAACAATTTACCTGATCGCCACTTAGGCTCAACGTGACTACTCTTCTCGAATCGCTTCAACCGCTTTACACTCAACCTATGAGATCCCAATCATACCTACGAGAACTCTCGGATCATATCGAAAATCTTACGGTCTATAAAATTTCTTTTCATCTAGACAGGGAGTACACGCCCGTGCTAGATGACACACACGCCCGTGTGTAGTCACACACGCCCATGTGCTCACACCGTGCCTAAAATCCCCAACATTCTACCAAAACTCACACGGCTAGGGCACGCCCATGTGAAATGGGGGCACGCCTGTGCCCTTACAACATGCCCGTATCTTCCGCCCGTGGGGAGTTACTGACTAATTTAGCATGGCCTGGACACACTGTGTCTCACCCACGGTCCACACAAACGGCCGTGGATTTTGCCCGTGGTCTTCCTAATTTAAAACACTAAAGTGCAGGGTTCGTATGGTCTAGAAACACGCCCGTGTATCCAATCGTGTGGGCACTTAGAGGCTATCTTCCAAGCCTTTTTGCCACTCTCATTTGTATACATACATACATACATACATACATACAATTATCATCATATAACTCCATATTGTATCAATTTAACTCTTAAATTATAGACACTTAATCATAAGAGAAATAAAGTCTTCATCCCATACACTAGGGAGAACTACTTCCAATACAATTAAAACAACTTAAGCCATCATCTATGGCTATACACAACCAAAACTCTAAGTTCTTTTAGGCCAACACAATTTGGCTACATCAATTAAAACATATACAATTCTAAAAGAATCCTATACATGCCATGACTCATAAGGACTTGGAACACTATGCCAAGCATTTATTCGATAGTGTGAAAACATCTCCTGCGGCCTCCAACCCGAGCTAGCCAAAATAACCTATAAGAGATGGGAAAAGAAAAGGAGTAAGTAATAATGCTTAGTAAGTTCGTCTGCATACAACTGATAAACACTGACATTCATTGAATATACATGATTTCAAGTTATTATGATGAGCTTTTCTCATGAACTCATGGTTACTTACTCAATCATCCTTAAAGCTTACTTATTCTATCTCTTACCATATTCTTACCATGCCACAAGCCAAATGCTTGTTTAATTAGCATAAATTCCTGCACTGATTGTCACAAGATCATATAAAACAACACGTCAAGCATTTTCAATAAGCCACTCATATTACTAATCTCCCGGTGGTTACGCACTTAGCCTACCATTGAATCTCTTATAGGGTGGTATCGCACACAACCCACCAATCAATTATACTTAGGGTGATTTCGCACTTAGCTCACTAATCAATTATAAGCGATGGTATCGCACACAACCCATCGATTTCTAATTAATCAAGTGGTAACGCACACAGCCCACCGATAGTAATATAATTAATTGTATCACACGTAGCCCATCAATTTCTAGTTAATCAGGTGGTATCACACACAGCCCACCGATAGTAATACATTCTTGAATAGTTATCCACATGCATTTATCTATTTCAAATGTTTACCGGAAACTTCTTCGCACACCACCATTCTTACTCAGCTTTCTACTATAATTGTTCGCATTCACACAATGCAACAATAATTATAACTTATGCAACTAAAGTGCATCCTTTACATATCACCCACTATGGGTTCATCAAATACCGAATCCATTTCAATTCAGTTCTAATGCATTCCTACACCTCTCATGTACAATACATTCATTCTCAATTCTCAAATACTTATTGAGTCACTAAAATCGTTAAGTAACTCCCTTAAGTCTTGTACACATAACATTACAGTGACATCATACACGAGTTAACCTATAGATGTCATGTTCCCAACATGGTCCTATTCAAAATCTCTCACCGAGGCCATATTTCAATATGGTCTTACACGGAACTTTAACTATCATCTTTTCATAATATTTGCATTTCTTACTATTCTTAGATTCCAAATCTCTTAACAACTCATCAACACTTATTTAATACATTCATTGCATAATTATACATTCCATACAACATTGGAATATTAAATAACCCGTACGTACTTGCAAGGTTTGCATACGAACTTACCTCGATGACGAAAAGGCCAAAAAGGACTTTTTGCCTACATTTCTCTTTTCTTCCGTTCTAGGTCCGAATCTCATTTTCTTTGATCTAGAACAATGAAATTTACTCGTTTAGTCACTTAATGATCATATTACAACTTAATATCCACTTAGGCAAAAATGACCATTTTGCCCCTATACTTTGGCAAAATTATGATTTTGCCGCTAGGCTCGTAAATAAATTTTCATCACATTTTCTTGTTAAACAAGCCTAGCTAATCATTTAATCCTCTTACAAATATCCACAATTCCAACTATTTCATGCCTTAATGAACAAATTACAACTTTTGCATTTTAGTCCCAATTAGGTGTTTTCATGACAACACCTTTCACAAAAGTTGTTTCTCATCATCCTATCATTCATTTTCATCCATAAAAATTCAGCAACCAGCATAAACTTTCTCATGGCAAGTCCTTAGACTCTCAACCATGTTACAAATTAGTCCCCTCATTAGCTAGCTTAAGCTTTGGGGACTCCAAAAGTACAATTTTTATCAAGAAAAGTCATCAAAATCACTTACTTGAGAGGAGGAAAGTTTGCTGAAATTTTGAGCTTCAAAACCCCATTTTGCTGCTCATTTTCGGTGGAGAGAAGATGGAGAGAAAGGTGATATTTTCTTTTCTTTATTTTATTATAAAACATCCATCTTATCCCATCAACTTTGACCAAAATTAAAAATCCTTGTCCCCTATGTCACATGGCCGGACAACCCACTTAAAACAAGGCCAAATTGCACACTTGGGACCTCCAATTTATAAAACATAGCTATTAGGCACCTTTAGCAATTAAAATATAACTTTTGCACTTTATGCAATTTAGTCTTTTTCACAATTTAGCTAGAAATTGCTAAAATTAAGGCACCAAAATTTCCATACATCCTTATAAACATGTTATAACTCATAGAAAACATGAAAAATAATTTTATCTAACCTCAAATTAGTGATTCTGAGATCACTGTTCCAACTAGCCCCTAAATCGGGCCTTGGTCCTATACTGCCATTTCTCGTACGACCTGAAGGCACGCCCGTGCCAAGACTGTGTATAATTTAAGCCACATTCTATCAATTTACACACGGTCTTAGGCACGTCCGTGTGCCTCAATTGTGTGACATTATAGGCCACTTTGCAAAGTCAAAATGCCACCCATAAGGGTCCAACCTACAAGCCATACAACCTAAACATCTCATGCTCATATTATCACCATAAACATACCAATATTGTCATTCCACTCATGCATTCAATTTCAACTCTATTTATACTAAATTCAATACCAATACTTATTCTACCACAAGCATAATTCATTTCCAATTTCACTAACCTCTATTAGCATTTATCAACACAAAGTTACCACTTGATAGAAATTTTATCAATCGACAAATCATGCCATAGATGCATCACACATATCACATTCATTCATGCCAAACCTATCACATATCTAGCCACATCTCATGGCTAATTACAATCTCAAACATAATTCAATTTACTAGCCTATACATGCCATATTCCAGCTATATACATCTTTTCAAAAGTACCAAAATAGAATACCGATAGTGTGATTGAAAAGCTGACGATCCCAGATCCGAGCTAACTTTACTGACACTGCAAGGTAGAGAAACAAATCACACAGTAAGCTTTCCAAAGCTTAGTAAGTTCATAATATAATACATATTACTCAATACAACAACATTAATATGTATATATATATGTACCATCACATAGATAAGGGCACAACTAGGCACATTATCAATCTCAACCACAAACTCAATTATCTATTCAATCAACTCTTAAATCTATCATCAACCACATAGGTTCATACGTACCTTGATCAACACATAGTTACTTACCATTTATGCTACTCAATTGTTCAATTTTACCTCTCGTTCAACCTTTGCCATTCCATTGGTTTATTCGCACACTTAGTGCCAATTTCACAACTGAAACATAATCATTACCGCACACTTAGTGCCAATACATTAAGCCAAACTTATATCAGTATCGCACACACAATGCCAAATCAATAAGCCGAAGCTTTTATCTTTTCGCACACACAGTGCTAATCATCTTTTTCTCGTTTCAAATTTAGCACACTTAGTGCCCTTTTATCTCAATTCAGCACATAGCATTTCAAATCTCATAGATACATATACATCCATTCAATTTATATCACATAGATAAAGTTTACAACTAGTATTATATCCGAACTTACCTCGGATGTCAAAATACCGAAATGGTCGATTAATCAAGCACTTTGTCTTTACCTCGATCTCGATCTGAACCTCTCCGTTCTTGGTCTATACACATTTAAATTCAATCCATTCAATCATCAATTCATTCATTTTAATCCAAACACACATATTTATGGATTTTTACAAAATAGCCCTCACATTTTCATATTTTGACACTTTAGTCCCTATCTCACAAAATCATCAAATACTCAAAATTTCATTACACTATGCTTAGGCTGAATTCTCCTTAGTCTCATAGGAGTCCACACATTTCATTTATTTTACATTTTAGTCCCTCAATTTACACTTTTCACAATTTAGCCCAAAATACTCAATTTCATCAAAAATCCAAATACAAAACATGTTAATCCAACACCAAGTATTCATATATCACTATCATCTATCACATAGCTCACACATTCATCAATGGCTCATTACAAAAACATCATCAATTCACAAAATTATAACATGGGCTTGATAGTAGAAGAAGCAATGATTACAAAAACGTAGAAATTATCAAAAATCGAGCTCAAACATACTTTGAATTAAGCCAAATTCTAGTCGAAAATTACAAAACTTCAAACCCTTATTTTTCCTCCAACTTTTGGCAATAAGAAAGATGATACCTTCATCTTTTTCTTTCATTTACTTATTAATAGTTAACATTTTACCTATTTGCCCTTTTTATTAAACACATAAAACAAAAGTGCAATAAGGTTATTAAGTTATTTAAACATCCACTATCATAAAAATGGATCAATAACAACATAAGGCCTCCACCTTAAAAAGCCAACTACATTTAAGTACTCATAAATCAACACACGGTATTTTACTCTCTATGCAATTAAGTCTTTTCTCTTAATTCGGCATTAAAACGATCAAATCATCACATAGAGTTTTTACACAGGCTATGTCACATATCCTTCACACAGAAAATATCATTAAAATATTTTTACGACCTCAAATTTGTGGTCTCGAACCACTGTTCCAACTAGGGTCTAATCCAGGCTGTTACATGGTCTTACACGGGACCGTCCTTATCTCATGTCGTGATATAAGTGTCCTCGTTATTCCGAAATTTCAACCAGGACTTTACTTAGCATATTCTCATTCATTTTATCATCAAGGCATTATTCATAAATTTCATGGAAATGATATGTAGTTCTCAAAATAATAAGTAATTTTAAACACAATAGCATATGTAGCCTTAATTTCACACAAACTTACCTCAGTACTCAAAATGCTTGTAGATGTTCGATTTAGTCCAACACTTTGTTCTTACCTCGGTTTCGGTTCGGGCTTCGTGTTTCTTTATCTATGATGGCAATTTCACTTGTTTAATATTCACATTGACTAAATTGACCCATGAATCATACTTTGGAAAAATTACAATTTTGCCCCTAAATTTCCACATAATTATACTTTTGCCCTTAGGCTCGTAAATTGATTTTCATTCAACTTTCTTGTATTTCAAACCTAGCCAAATCATTATCTTAACTACAACATCCTTCAATTTCTACTATTTCACTCATGTATGACCATTTTTACAACTTTTACAATTTGGTCCTTTTAAGCATTTTTCATGAAAATCACTTAGAAAAAGATGTTTATCATACATCAAACTTTCATATTCTTCCATAAAACATCAATTTACATGCATGTCATACATGGGTAAATTTTTTAACATAAACCCTAGCTCAAAATATAGCTAGAAATAGCTAAATCGAGCTACGAGGGTCTCAAAAATACGAAGAACATTAAAAACAGGGCTAGGATGCACTTGCTATCAAGCTTGGAAGTTGAAGAAACCCTAGCTATGTCTCCTTGAAAATTTCGGCACTTAGAGGAAGAAGATGGACAAGATTTTGGCTTATTTTTCCCTTTTTAATTCATTAATTAATCAAATGACTAAAATGCCCTTAAGGCCCTTTCTTGAGATTTTTCCTTCCCATGCCCATTTTTGTCCATCTTAAAATATAATGGTCTAATTGCTAAATAAGGACTTCTAATAATTTTTATGATGCTATTTCATACTTAAATCTTCTATAATCTCATATTTTCTAATATTTGCAATTTAGTCCTAATGGACAATTTAATCACTAATTAATAAAATTTCTTCATGAGATTTTCACACAATCATGCAAACACATCATAGGCCTTGTAAAAATCATAAAACACATATTTCTATTTCGAATTTGTGGTCTTGCACCACTATTCCGACTAGGCCCTAAATCGGGCTGTTACAATATTCGTCAGAAATTCAAGTATAGCTCCAAAATACAATAACTACTCTACTTCATAGTTTGCATAATAAGGTTTAGTCATCCCCCATAATCTGGATAATATAGATGACAATGTGGATCAATGGAACAATTTTTGCATCAGAACACCAATTATCATATACGCCCTCTAGGCTGTAATATCCAGAGAACATAACAATGCATGAGATAGGAAATTTAAGTTTTGATAAGTCTACCCCACTTCGAAAGAAGAAAAAGAAAATTACAGTTATATTTGCGTTGAGTATATGTTTGATATGAATAATTAGTTAATTAATGATTTTCTTTTAAATTTTGGGAGAATTATATTTTACATTATCTCTTTAAATCCATATATTTTTCGTACATTTGAATTTTACTTTTATTTTAAGTAAATTATACAAATGGCCACTCAACTATGCTTACGTTCCTGTTTTGGTCACCCAACTTTAAAAATTTTCAAGTTAGACACTAAACTTTGTATTCATTCTTGTTTTAATCACCCGCCATTAAATTGATAACAAAAATAATAGTATGATCTTTTTTAATTGTGTATAATAACACATTTCCTCAATACTTGCATAATTTATTAATTTAATCTTAATTTTAAATAATTTAATAAATTTAACTCTTCACATTACTTAATTCTATTAATTTGATCCTTAAACATTCTAACTAAACTTTTCAAATTTTAAAACAAAGTCATTTCACATCTATAAGTTTATAAAACCCAAAAAAAAAAAAAAAAAAAACCTTCTCTAATTATGCAAATATAACCTACTTGTAATAAATAACACGTGTAAATATATTATTGCTTATAAACCAAACAATGATATCACCACTGAACATCGAAATCCAAAGAAAAAAGCTTATGAAACACAAAATCTAGTAGTAGGTACTAATTAATTCAATAAAATCCAGAATAATTAACACCAAAGTTGTTGATCTTCTTTATGGATGATTTAGCCGAGAAAATAAAACCAATTAACAACAACAAATTCTATTTTTTTTCAATGCTTCCAGCGGCAAAGAACCCATCTTTGAGCTCACAGATTAAATTGGGTAACCATTAAATACAAAAATAAAAAAATTAAATAACCCAGAAACTAAAATCCTTGTATAGTTCAATTATCAAGATACTCGTAAAGTATGTTATATTTGCTCAATTGTAGAAATGTTTTTTCTTTTTGGGTTTTGGAATGTCTCTGTTGTCAAAGCTTACTGAAAGATTTGTTTAGGAAATGTGAGGATTAAATTGATAAAATTGATAAATGTGAAGGGTTAAATTTATTATATTATTTAAAATTAAGATTAAATTGAAAGAATATATAAGAATTGATGACTAAATGTGTAATCAAATTGATAATATTCATGTCATTATTTACGTTATCAATTTAATAAAAGTGACCAAAACAAAATAAATACAAACTTTAGTGCATATATTGAAAATTTTAAAGTTGAGTAACTAAAACATATACGCGGGTATAGTTTGATGACCATTTGTATAGTTTACCATTTATTTTAAGCACTCCAGCCTTACTTTTTAAATTTCAAAATTCAATTTTAAAGGCAAACATCTATAAATTTTTTGTTAAATTCATATTTATTTCCATATTTATTTTTTATAAATGATTATCAAATAATTTTTATTTCATTAATGAATTTAATTAAAAATTTAATAGTAATTATAAGTAAATTTAAATTTTAAAATTTAAAATTTAAAATATAAAACTCTAAATATAAAAAATACAATAATAAAAAAGAGGCCTAATTTCAGGTAAATTAAGAATGAAAGATGAAGATACAAGATTAAAAGAAAGATGATAAGGTGGTTCTGACCAAGGTTGAAAGAAATTTGGACGTGACTCAATCTGACTTGCTTCAATTCATTGTCTTAATGATGAAATTATATAATTTGATTGTTTGATGTAATTTATTTGATAACTATTTTGTTTTTTGTTTTTTTTTTGAATAACCTATATTGGCATGTAAAGATATTTTCAAATAGGAAAGGTTTTTTTTTTTATATTATAATTTGACAGGGTTTTCGCAAATATTTTGTTTTGTATATCCAAGTAATATATAAACCAAACATGATGCTTTCAGTTAGGTGATAAGTTTGACGGCGACAACTGATATACCCTTCTAAGAAAATGTCAATTTTTTTTCCATTCTTTCATTCAACCAACGCCTGAAACAGGGAAATTGAGTTCAATGTGGAAAGAAATTTGCTGTCAATACTAAATAGACAGATACACAAAAACAAAAACAATGAGATGTGTTATTAAATTAAGTTTATACATCTCCGTATAAATGTTTTAGTAAGTAGTTTGAAACAATGAGATGTTTTATTAAATTAAGTTTATACATTTTGGAATAAAGGTTTTAGTAAGTAGTTGTTATACACCTCGACATAGGATCTAGTCACTGGTCTAGATGAGAAAGAGTTTTTTCTTCGACCTATGGTTACTCAGAAGGTAGATTCATTTTGACTAAACCCCCTCCCAAAATAACGCTTGTGATAAAAATAAATTGCTTACTCTTTATTTCACATTGACAGCCTTTTTATAGGTTGTTAATAACAAAAGAAAGAGTCTTAATAGAATTCTAACTTAGAGTTTATAAGGGAAATAAAAAACCTAATATAATAGGGAGAATAAGTAAAACTAAAACTCTTAATAAATATGATATAATAAAGAAATAAAATAAATCTAAAACTCTAATTTTTGTCGTTCCTTTTTCCTATTCCTTTTCTGATATTGTTTCTCAATAAAAACATCCACATCATTACTCCCCCACTCGGAGTTGAGCTTGTCCTCAAGCTCAAATTCAGGATAAGCTTCGTGAAAACAATCAAATGGTTCTCAGGTGGCATCTTTTTTAGAACAACTTGCCCATTGCACTAATAGTTCCCGTCGACCTCGATTTAGCCTGCTACGACTAATAGCTTGTGGAGTAGACAATGCCTTGCTATCATACTCTAAGGGAAAGTCTCCCACTGCATCTGGTTGAGGTCCCTTATATTCTTTGGGGAAAGAAACATGGAATACATCATGTATTCTGCTGCCTGTAGGTAATTCAAGCTGATAGGCCACTATTCATATTTTGTTCAAGACCTTAAAAGGACCAAAATACTTTGGCAGTAGCTTGTGATGCTTCTGTTTAATTATCGTCAAATGTTGATATTGCTGAGGTCGTAACCAAGCCCAATCCTCAACTTCAAAGTTCAACTCTCTGTGCCCCAAATCATAAGTGTTCTTCATTCGTTGCTGAGCTTGCAAGAGTCTATCCCGAGCATTTTGTAAAAGTGCATCCCTATCTTGTAGGGTCTTATCCATAGCTTCAATCCTTGTAGAACCAGTTGAAAAGGAGAGAAGTCGAGGTGGATCCCTACCGTATACTAATTGGAAAGGGGTGGCCTTTAGGGCAGTGTGAGATGCAAACATTGTTGCATCATGTTACGACACAACTCGACGTCATCGGGAGTGGCCTAAGCTCGAGGGGCCTAAGTGCAAAATGAAGCTTAATTACAAGCTCATTCAGCTCACTAAGCGTTCATGGCAATTTTATGCAAGCTGATCAGCTCAATTCTAGCTTATTGAGCTTGATTCAACTCAAATTCTAGCTCATTGAGCTTAATTCAGCTCAACTTAGCTCAATTGAGCTCATTTATATTTTTCTTCAATGCTTGCATTTTTAATTTGCTGGAATAAAATAAGTATGTTAGCTAAATTAGTTAAGTTCAGCTCAAATAAATTAACTTGCATTTTAATGTGTCAAAATTCTAGACATGTTAATTGAGTTTAAATGTGTCTTAGTTCATACATAATTATTAGCTAATTTTAATGTGTTAAGTTTAGAACAAATTTATTAGCTGCTGTTATTTAATATGTCCAGCCGAATCTAGTCATTAATTTTTTCTTTGCTGCAGCTGATTTTATGATGTCTTAAGCCGAATTAATGTGTCTTAAAAGGGAATTAATTTGCTGAATTTATTTGGTGCAGGTACATGCTTGGAACGGCATTAAAGAGAGAAGAATGAACTTGGTTAAGTGCAAGAAGCAGAATTAAAGACTAGCAACTATTTTGAGCTTCTCCAAGTGGCTGTCCGTGGAGTTCAATGGCCAAGATGCTGTTCACATGAAGTCCCATCAGCTCACAACGTTTTCACACCTTGGTGGCTGCCCAAATCTATCCTTTCACACCATAAGGCCATTTGGATCCAAGGGTTCACACACAAGGCTGTTCGTGCTCCTAAATGCACATTAAATTTGCTGGAGCTCATTCGGCTACCCAAGGTTGAATTAATGAAGTGAATCAAAGTTCTTTAGCAGCTCAATCATTGAACACTTCAAGCTCAATTCATCAGCTCATTTATTAAGCTGAATTGGAAGATTAAATAGACTGTCTATTGCCATCTCCTAGGTCTAGAGTTCACCAAAAGACTTGTAAACATTAAGTAACTTAGTCCATCTCATTAGTAGCTAAATTAAGCTGATTGAAGGCTTCTAGAATCTTCTCGTTGACGTTTCCCATGCTAGGAAGCTTCAAGGAACCTTCAAGGGACGTTCTAGGAAGGTGCCAATAGGTTTCAGCTCATTAAGTTGCTACATGCTGTCCATTAGTCTACCTAAAGTGCCTATTCGGCTAGCCTAGTTTTCTAACTATAAATACTTTTCTATTTCTACGTAATGGGGACTTTTTCCATTTTGAATGAACATATTGTTCTTTTGTGAGGTTTCTTCCTCTCCAATTTTGTTTGAGTCTCATCTTGACTTATCTGCTCATTAGTAGAGTCAACTTGATTCTCTTTGAACTTATCACCATTCTGATGTGGCGTTCATCCCTATCTTGATACCTTTGGTTCCTACCTCTTTAGGTAATGGGCCAAGGTCCCATTTCCTTTACCACCATTCCACCTTAAGCAATATAAGTCTCAGGACAACACTCTTCATAGTGTTGGATCGTTCTTGACGCTTAAGTCCGAATTTCCATTCCACCTATCCATCAAATTATCTATCTCATTTTTCTTATTAAACCGAACTTATTATTATCATACTTAACCTATTTTGAACCTATTTCCATCAATTCCTTCATATTTATCCGACTACAAGAAACTTTAAGTTTTGAAATAATACTTTCTCATTGACGATCGAGCAACTAAGACGACTCCACTCGCATCACCGAGCTGGTTCGCATCTGTGTGATAAGAGGTGTTGTAGCAATACTCAACCCCTAGAACCTAATTGAACCACTATCGTGGATGATCACTAGAGAGGCATTACAGGTACATTTCTATTGTTTATTTTCTACCTCTATCTGACCATCAAATTTGGGATGGTATACTGAAGAAAAAGCGAGCTTAGAACCACTCTGACAAAATAATTCCTTCCAAAACAAGCTGAGGAAAACTTTATCACGGTCCAAAACTAGGGATTCGACAAGCCATGAAGTCAAAATACCTCTGGAAGGAAGACAATAGCAATAGATATAGCAGTAAATGGATAGGCCAAGGGTAAAAAATTAGCATATTTTGATAGCTTGTCCACAACCACCATAAGTATTGATTTCCCTTTAACTTTGGGTAGACCCTCCACAAAATTCATAGAGATATCAACTCAAATTTGTTGTGGAATTGGAAGATGTTGAAGTAAACTTGTGGGCTGTAAATTTTCCCATTTGTGGCATTGGCATACTAAACAAATTTTCACAAATTCTGAGGTTGCAAGCTTTATTCCTTTCCAAAAAAATCTTGACGAAGACAATGCAATGTTTTCAACCCCCCTTCATGTACCATAGCATGTATAGAGGAAATAATAGTGGGAATAATTGGAGAGGTAGGTAGAAGGTACAACCTCTCTTTGAAGAAAATCAACCCATCCTCTGCAACCCAATTTGACCCCAATTCTCATTGTAGAATTCTTTGCTGGAGTTGTAATAATTTTGGAGAAGTTTTTGTTTCTTGTCTGATGGCCTTAAGAATTTCAACTTGAGGGAAAGGAACAATCACGAGGTGTGGCAAGTCTTCATCTTTTCTAGATAAAGCATCTGCAACTCTATTCAACTTTCCTGCTTTATACTCCACTTGAAAATCAAACCCCATTAGCTTGCTGATCTAATGCTGTTGTGGGGATGTCGCAAGTAGTTGGTCTAACAAGTACTTAAGACTGAAGTGATCATTGCGGATGAGGAAGTGCCTTCCTTAAAGATAGGGTCTCTAATGAGTCGCTCCCTTTGCCAAACCAATTAATTCTCACTCGTAGGCAGCCATCTTAAGGTGTCGATATGCAATCTTACAATTGAAAAAGGCAATGGGTGTCCTTTTTGTTGCAATACGAATCTAAACCCGTTGTTAGAAGCATCACATTCAACCACAAATTCCTTCTCAAAGTTGGGTAATTGAAAGATTGGGGTTGCTGATAGAGAAGTTTTTAATTGGGTGAAAGCAACATCAGCTTCCTTAGTCTATTTGAAGGCATTTTTCTTTACAAGAGATGTTAAGAGTGTAGCCATTTGCCATAATTCTTTATGAATTTTCTGTAATATCTCACCAGCCCTAGAAAGCCTCGTAGAGCCTTGGTAGATTTAAAAGTTGGCAAATTGGTGACATCTTTAGTTTTAGTGTGATCAGCCTCGAGTCCGTTACTATGGATGACATGACCAAGCTAGATTACCTTAGACTCTCCAAAAAAACACTTGGATTTCTTTAAGAACAACATGTTATCCCACAAGAGTTCAAAAACTAGTTTTACATGATGCATATGTTCATTCCATGTTTTGCTATAAATTAATATGTCATCAAAGAAGACCAAAACAAACTTACGCAAGAAAGGGCGAAAAATGTCATTCACCAACCTCTGAAATATGGAAGGGGAATTGGTAAGGCCAAATGGCATGACAAGAAATTCGAAGTGTCTATGGTGGGTTCGGAAAGCTGTCTTTGCCTCATCTGTAGTTTCCATTCTAATTTGGAAATATCCTGATCTTAAATCCAACTTTTTAAAATTTTTTGTCCCATAAAGTTTATCCAACCATTCATCCACTACAGGAATCGGATATTTTTCTTTAACAGTGCTAGAATTAAGCTCCCAGTAATCAATGCAAAAGTTCCATGTCCCATCATGTTTCTTATCACATCCTGAATTTGTGGGGCTTTGCATTTGATGTGTTGTGATGTGATGTTGTACTTAATATACTAGTTAGAGTGTTTTAGGGGTCCAAAATGGGCTCGAAGTTGGGCCGAGGCCTTAGCAAAAATTTGTTGTTGGGCACTCCGGTGGAGAGCCAGCAGGGTTAGGACTTAAAAGATATAATTTACGCTTTAAGACACAAAATGGGCTTGTAGCCCAGTGGAAGGTGGCCTCACATAGGGGCTATAAGGTGGCGTGAAGAGGTCCAAGGTTCAAGTCACATGTTACCCATTCATTTTAATTAATTTTGGTGTTAGCAGGGAGCAGTAGTGGAGTTCGGCTTGAATGCTTGAAATTAGGGAACTGATTGAGGTGGATAATGCGGATAATCTCGTTGATAATGTGCTGATAAAGGGAGGAAGAGATGGCGTTATCCATGCCACTTGTGGGTGAAGGATTAGATGATGATAAGGGAGAAAGTTTAGGAGTTATCGGTTGATCAGGATGGTGGCTGGATTTCCAACTCTAAGGGGGAGGGAGAATCGGTTTTGAGTGGCTTAGGGGTGCCGGAATTTCCCTGTTGATAGGATGGGTTTTATTTTTCAAAATAGGCATTTTCGGCATTTGTTTAGTAAGTGCCGAAATTCTATTTAAATGAAGGGAGTACTTCTTCATCTTCGGCACTTGGGTTCTTATTCTCTTAATCCCTTCTCTTATTTTTTACTAAAGTCGAAACCCTTAATCCTATTCTCTCATCTTCACTTCTATGCTTAAGCCGAATGTCCCCTGTCCATTTTTTTTCTCTTTGCCAAATTCTTCATTAAGCCGAATCTCCATAGATCTCTTTGCATCATCTTCTCTTTTTGATTTTCTCAAAAGCCAAAATCTATTGGGAGTAGCCGAATATTTTGGTGTTAAGGTGAGTGACGATTTCTTTCATATTTCACCTTCTTCTTTCGGTTTTTGTTTTTTAGGCCAAAGCTGAAATATTAATTAGCGTGGCGAGGTTATCTTTTGATTAACATTTTGATTATTCTTGTGTTCTCATCTTGGGGCGACATTTCGGGAAACGAAGTAGATTGAATCATTTAGATCCCAAAAGCCGAAAACCACTAGTCTCTGAGTCCCATATCTCTTTTCGGGATTTCGAGGTAAGGGTTCTCTTTAGATTTTCGTTAGGTTCGTTTATCGTATTCGTAATCTTAACCCTATGTTATGGATTAACAACCATATGTTATGATGGTAGCAACTGATAAGGTCTTTTGATGGAATCAAATGTTGATCAGGCGAAGGAGGGGATTGGACCCATAAACCCAACCCTTAAGTTTAAGAAGCATTCGGTGTCTACCATCAGAGATTGGCCACCGGGTTGTGGACCGGCTATAGAACAAAACCTTAGGCAGTTAGTAGTCTTATTGGCTACTGATAGTGTCGACATAGAAAGTATCATCTTATTTATAATTAGGTGTGTAGATCTTTATCACATTAGTTTCTGTATTATACATATATGGGTGAAAAGTGAAAAAGGTCAGATGGACAGTCAAATAACCCGTAGGGGTTAGGCAAGGGATGCCAGGTACGAAAACATAGCAAATTCTCTATGTGTGTCGATGTATGTGATGACCTGTTATCTTGTAGATGGTATATTGTTCTTGCTTTTGCATGTATGCATACATAGGATAGGGTTAATATGATGAAGGGAAGAGCATGCTTAATAGGTCACTTAGTGATCGGTGGCTCTGCCACATTTGATTATAAGGTCACATGGTGATCGGTGGCTCTACCACATTTGATTTTAAGGTCACATAGTGATCGGCATTATAACTAGCAGCATGGCTGTCGAAATGGCATGTAGCGGTTGGTGGGTTGATTGTAGGAATCCCCGCGGTGTGATGGCTGGTAAGGGTTGGCGTATAGAGGATGGAATTTTAGGTTGGGTTGGGTCATATCGCATGTACTTGTTTTGCTGTCATTATGTGTGGGCTGAGGCCCAGTATGCGATTGTGTGCCTCCAATCGTCTATGTGGTTCAGGGATTTGCACACTGAGTCTTGGTGACTCACCCTTTATTTTTCTCAACTTTTCAGATGAGCAGTAGATCGTGGATACGGGAGCTGAGGTGAACTCGAGGGGCCATAAAGTCTTTTATTTAAGTAAACTTATTTTCGATTTTCTTTAGTTTTTAATTTTGGGTTTATTTTCGTTAGCATGTAATAAGGCCTCTTAGCTTAAATTTTCGGTTTCTAGTGGTTAATAATTATGGATTATAAATTTATATTTCAAGGACTTAATTATAAGAGGTAATAAAAATGGGAGTTTCAAACACGCTTTATGCATAACAACGATTTCCATAAAAAATCACTTATTTAACGGATATCAGAATAAGATAAACTGAGATTTTCAAACCCAACAAAGCAAAGTTTTCAACACAATGTGCTACCGAAAAGTTATTTTTTTTCAAATCCATGCTTTCTCCAAAGTAAACAGAGAATTTGAACTTTAACATTCAACCTATAGCATGCTAGATCTGGTCGTAGCGTTTGGGCCGGGTTTGGGGTGTTACATTTCTTTACCAATAGTACTGGAGAAGAGAATGGTGATCTACTAGGTCGAATGATTACTTGTAACATTTGATCACACTACTTCTCAATCTCATCTTTTTGAACATGTGGGTATCGATAAGGCCTAACTACAATTGGTCTAGATCTTGATTTAAGAGTTATACAATGGTTACATTTACGGTTAGGAGGTAACCCAGATGACTCTTGGAACAAATGCATAAATTATAAGACTATATTAGTTAAATCTTATCATTACATCAAACTAAGTTGTGGAACTTCCTCTTGGTGCTGCCCTTGCCATAGTATTTCTTTTTTGTTTACTGTAAAGTGCATAGTCAAGAAGCTGAAGTCCTATAAAATTGGACCAAGGGTACACAACTATTTAACCCCCAAAATCATATCAAACCCTTCTAATGGTACTGTATAAAAATCAGCTTGAAAGTTGTCATTTGCCATCATGAATTGTATTGATTTACAAATGCCTATGCTAGGGACCCGTTCTCTATTTGCCACACATACTTGTAGCCCAAATTTTTTTGTATTTTTAGTCCCAATCTTGGCACTAAGCCTTCATGGAAAAAGTTATGCATACTGCCCGAATCAATGAGGACTAACACTATTTTTCCTTACACCTTTGCTGTTAGTTGCATAGTATATGAATTGCAACTTCCTCTGATGACAAGTAAAGAAATTTCAAGATCATCTACCTTATCGTCATCTTGCTCATATTCAACATCTGATATTTCTATCCAAAATAACCTTGAACATTTGTGTCTCATGGAATAAGACTCATCACAATTGTAATACAATCCCTTAGCCCTTCTTTCCACCATTTCTGCTCGTGTCAATCTCTTGATAAATGGTACGGAAGAACCTATTTTGCCGTTATTCCCCATTGGTTTCATTGTTTGTCCCCCTCCTTTTGCAAAGCTCTTAGTTGTTGGAAGTATTGAATTACTACTAGTGTTTTGGGAAGTTGGCTAGTTTAGATTGGTTCGAGATAACATTTTGGAAGAGACCTTTTGTTTACGTTCTAAAGCTCAATCCATATTCATTGCAACTCCAAGGTTTCCCAGTTGTTGCATCTCAATATCAATTCTAAGTTCCTTTACCAACCTGGAAGTAAAAAGGTCTACTTGTTTTCCAAGTTTAAGATCAGTAGTCCTGTCCAGTAGTGATTGAAATTGGTGTTTATATTCTTCTACAGCCTCGATTTGTCTCAGGTTTGCAAGTTCCCTTAAGGGGCTATTACTCATAAATGGCCCAAACCTTACATGACAACACTCTTTGAAATGCCCTCAATCAAGATTTGCTTCTTCTTCTATTTGATCAAACCACAGTTGTGCTTCTCATAAGAGATAAAATGAAGCTAAGCCTACTTTGTCTTCTTCGTTAGCCCGTTGATTGCTAAAAAAATTTCACATCTTTTCAACCACCCTAAAGGATCTTCAACACCATCATAAGTAGAAAATTTCGTCTTAGAGTATCGTTGCATCATGCACCCATCTTGTTGTGAGTTTGAATTCTTTTTTCTAGCTTCGCTACTGCCTTGGTCCTCATTATTTTTCTCTGAATACCCTTTTGTTGTCTTTTGGACCAAAAGAGATAACATTACCATCTGCTCTTCTAATGCTTGTTGCCTTGTTGCCCTTAGTGCCATGAAAGCTTCCAGTTTGGCTGCCAAAGTCTCTTCGTCACCCATGACAGAAGGCTCTGATACCAAGTTATTATACGCCTTGGCATAGGATCTAGTCACAAGTCTAGACGAGAAAGAGTTCTTGCTTCAACTTATAGTTACTCAAAAGGCAGATTAGCCATTAACTGAACCTCCTCCCAAAATAACGTTTGTGATAAAAACAAATTGCTTACTCTTTATTTCATACTGGCAGCCTTTTTATAGGCTATTAATAATAAATGAAAGAGTCCTAATAGATGATAAGTTTGATGGTGACAATTGGTATATTTCTATAAAAAAATATAATTTTTTTCGATTCTTTCACTCAACCAGCTCCTGAAATATGAAAATTGAGTGCAATGTGGAAAGAGATTTGCTATCAATACTAAATGAGCATATACACAAAAACAATGAGATGTGTTATTAAATTAAGTTTATACATTTTTCGAATAAATGTTTTAGTAAGTAGTTAACTTCGAGATCCTCTCCCTTACCTTCCTTTTCAATATATGTTGTTTTGAAATTATATTCGGAATTCTTAAAATATATTTTTTCACTATTTTGGCTTTTAATTCATTATCTATTAATTCCTATAACCTTTATTTTGCATTGCATGATATTAAGGCTAAAATTTGAAAAAAAATTCAACCCATTTTATTATGTTGAGCAATAAAATTAAAACCAATTACCAGTGAGGATATAAAAAGAGATCCTAATTTAATATTTGAATTATTTAATTAATGACGGTGCGGAGATTTGTTTTCAATCAATTTTGTTTGGGAAAAAAAGGCAACTCACCGTATTCTACGGGTTTTAAAATGAGGGTTAATATAGTTTTTTTTTATAAATTTGAAATTTAGTTTTTATATTTTTATTTTTAAGAATTTAATTTTTTTGTAATTTTTAAATTTTTAAATTTAAGTTTAACTGTTTATACTATTAAAATTATATTATTAAATTCAGCTTCATTATAAAGTTATTTTTTAGTTGTATTGTTTTTAAATGAGTATTTTTTTATTTCAAATTTCACACAATTAAATTTAACAATTTTAACAATTGAACCTCAATTTTGAAATTTAAAAATAAAAGACTACATTTTAACTAAAATTTTAAAATTTTAAAAAGTACAAATACTTATAACATATTTTATACTCTCTCGAAATGTTTATTTTCCAAATCTGTAACATAATTCTCTTATTGATCCACTTAGCAGTGGTCAAGATGTGGGCAAACATCTGCTTAAAACAAAAGCTTTACTTCCATTAAACTTTACATTATTGTTCTAGTTATTTGTCATTTCAGTTCCTTTTTTTATATTTATAGTAATTATCATAATAATTATTAAATATTTAATTAAATTATAACTTGACGGTGATAAGAAATTTGTATTTTGAATATTTATTGTAATTTTAAATAATTTGTATACTTTCATATAATTTCTAATAAATTTTAAACGATTTTATATAATTTTATATTTTTATAATTATTTGAAAATTCATGTTTAGAATGAATATGGACAAATAATTGTTCAAGTTCATTTGAATATGGGATAAATTTGTCTAGGTTCATATTGGATGTGGGTTTTCAAATAATTATTTTTTCTTAAAAACCTTTATAGGATTTTTAATTTTTAAATATTTTCTGATGTGACAAAATTGCCATATCAGCATGAGTTACACTGGCTCGTCAAATGTTGCTGTCTACTTGTTCTATCAATTACATCATCACTTAACGATAGAAATAGATGAAAATTTTAACGAGATGGTCAGTTTTCTCTTTAATCTAATGTACATGGGTTAGTTTGCCCTTTTTTATGAGTAGAGGGACGAAATGTTGAAAAAATTCTTTTTGAAAAAAGGTTTTCTTGCACAAGGAAAAAAAAATTGAAAATGAAGTCGGGTTATGATATTTATAGTAATAAACTTTTTCTTGATTTTTTTCTTTCTTTCATCTATTGGTAATTGATTACTCACTTTCTTTTCTAATTATTTTTAGGTTCTAAGTGTTCTTGCATGCTGCCTAACCTTAGGTGCAATTTAATCCTCTATTGTCAAAATGAGTTTTCTTGAGCTCGAAGGAACTTTGAATTTACTGGGGACTTTGTGGATGCTACCCTCTTATCATAATGAAATATAGTAGTTTCTATCATTCGTAAACTTATAGAAATCAAGTCAAAGGTAAGGTTTGGTTGACACTACACCAAAACAGATTTTTAGTGGCGTTTTTAGTGGCGTTTTAAAGAAAAATGCCGCAAATATTATTCATTAGTGGCGTTTGAGGGAAAACGCCGCAAAAAAAGAGCAATAGCGAAGTTTATTAACAAAACGCCGCTAAAAATGACATATTGCGGCGTTTATTTGTAAAACGCCACTAAAGGTCTGAACATTAGCGTCGCTTTTGGAAAAACGCCGCTAAAAGTTTGAGCATTAGCAGCGCTTTTGGGAAAACGCCGCTAAAAGTATGGGCATTAGCGGTGCTTTTCTATAGACGCCGCTATAGATCTGAGTATTAGCGGCGCTTTTCTGAAAACGCCGCTATAGATCTGAGTATTAGCGGCGCTTTTGTAAAAACGCCACAAAATTTTGAGCAAAATAACATTGTTTATTTTTTTTTTTGAACTTTAGTGGCGTTTTTTGTGAAAATGCCGCAAAATGTAACCTATAGTGGCTTTTTTTTATAGAAACGTCGCAAAAAGAATACTTTATTTTAGGGTTTATGATTTAGGACTTAATTAAGGTTTAATGTCTATAGTTTATAGTTTTAGGGTTTATGATATAATATTTATTATTTTGGGTTAATGGTTTATGTTTTATAGTTTAGGGCTTAAAGGTTTCTAAATTGAGTTTAGGGTTTAGGGTTTTTTAGTTAGGGTTTAGTGTTTTCTCGTTTAGGGTTTATGTTTTATTATTTATTTAAAGATTTATAGATCATGGGTTTTTGGATCATGTTTATGGATTACGATTTAAGTGTTGGGGTTTAGGGGTAATAGGTTAAGGGTTATAGGAGTAATGGTTTGGGGCCAATTAATCTTTAGGGGTTATTGTTTTATGGTTTAAGGTTTAGGAGTTATAATTTAATTTTTAAGTTCTACGAGTTACTATTTCAATGGTTTAGGGTTTAGGGATACTATGCATGGTTTATAGTTTATAGTTTAGGGTTTAAGGGTGTATGATTTAGGGTATATTTTTTAGGGGTTAGGGTTATGGATTTAGGAATTAATCTTGGATTTTTTAGAATATAAAAAAAGATAAATATAAATTATTATTTTAAAAGAATACATATCAAAATGTGTTAAATCCTAAAAGCATACATGAACTTTAATTTGATCTAAATCTTGTAAAATATAAACATAATTATTGATATTATTAACATCATTTTTATTATTGCATACATAAAATTTATATTTACTCAATATAAAAATAAATTGATGTATTTATATTTTAAAATAATATGTATGATTAAATCAAAATTAAAATTTCAATGTATATATATTTAGGGTTTAATTAATGATTAAGAGGTTAATGGTTTTGTGGAATTTAAGAAATAATTAAAACATTAGTGGCGTAAGCCAAAACGGTGGCGTTTTAGTTGTGTTTGTTGTGGCATTAGCGGCGTTTTTGTTGAAAACGCCAGTAAAGATCGATAAATAGCGGCGTTTTTAAAAAGCGCCGCAAAATGTAAAGTTAAATGGTGTCGCTTGGGTTAGTGGGGCTTGGGTGCAAACGCCGCAATGTATTTTGTTTTTGAGGAAAACGGCGCGTTTTTGTAAGCTCGGTTCTATGGACGACTTTGTTTTGTCGAAATGGAAAAAATTTTAGTGGCGCTAGTAAATAAACGCCGCCAAAACTCAGGCATTAGTGGCGCTACGATAAAAACACCGCAAGATGTATTTTGTTTTTGAGCAAAACAGCGCATTTCTATATGCTCAGTTTTACGGACGACATCGTTTTGTCAAAAAGGGAAAAAATTTTAGTGGCGCTACTGAATAAACGCCACTAAAACTCAGGCATTAGTGGCGCTAGGTTGAAAATGCCGCAACTTGTATTTTGTTTTTAAGCAAAACGGCGCCTTTTTGTATGCTCGGTTTTAACCCCAATCCAACCTCAAATACCTTATTGTTTTCCCCTAATTGTATACCCTAAATCCCTAACTCCCAAAAACTTCGTCCGACCATCTACTTCGTCACCGACGACTGTTCCCTCTGCCGCATCACCGTCGACCTTCCTCTGTCTCATCGCCTTCGACACTCTGCTGCATCACCGAGTAAGTGTTCCTACAATGGCTTCTCATTCTTTTTAGTTTGTCTGACTAGAGATCATTAGGACTGATCTATACTGGAATTGGCGGTCCCTCATCTGGAAGTGAGATAGAAATGTTATTTTTTTGCTTTTTGTTATCACAAATTTCTAGGAATTAAGTATATTTGGCATGGTAGGAAAAGTTGATTCTGGGTTTGGTCACGTAATGTTTTTTCTGATGCAGTGTAATGTTACTATTTTAGAATAATGACAATTTTTATTTAATGAATATTTTAATCCTTTTGGGTGATGAATATGACAAATAAGTATATTTGGCATGGTAGGAAAAGTTTTTTCTGGGTTTGCTTTACTTTTGTAATCGATATCATTGTGAAACTCCTATCTTATCATGTAATTGGGTTTTGTAGAGCTAATGCACATTGAGTTGCTGCCAGGTACTTACGAATTGAGTATTGACAAATTCAATATTTGAAGAAGACTGTTTGCAGCTCTAGGTAATACTCAAATTGATTTTTAGCCAATATATAACTCAGGTTTCATATCTAATACTTACCTCGTTATTTGTTTAAAATATATTACTTATAAAATTTTGATTTTTTTCTCATTCTTATATTGTTTTACTTTGAAATCTTATTTGAGCTTGTACTATCTACACTGGCCTTGAAGGTTTGCTAATATCAACACATTGTTCATGAGATAAATGTTGGGAAGCAATAACCCCTATCCTAACTGTTAGTTAATTTTATGCTTATTAGAAAAGATGGAAGTTGTACTTATATCTTTTAGGTCTTTGTTTTATATGGAAATTGACATTAACCTTTTACAATAGCTAATTCTCGACTTGGAATCACATTCCACCAACACAAGAGAGTCTATCGACAACTTGTTGGACGGTAGCTAATACGGGTGAGGATCTTTTGCCAATTTTTACTTTCTTTTATTGTTGTTATGGGCACTTGTAATCCAATTTTTGCTTACTTTGTTTTACAATTGTCATCCAATTTTCTGCCTTCAATTCTCTGTTATCTGCAATCCAATTTGCTTAGCCTCAATCCATATTGTCTCAGGTAAGAAGCTTTGAGGACGACTATAAAATAATTTAAATGTAATTGTGTTTTATTTGTAAGTTATGCTTACTTTGTTTTACAATTGTCATCCAGTTTACGCCTTCAATTTCTCATTATCGCAATCCAGTTCAATCCATATTGGTAAGCAATCTTTTTAAAATGTTAAGCAATATATTATAAAATGTGATGTTAAGCAATATATTATAAAATGTAATTTAATGTTAAGCAATCTGTTATCTGCAATCCAGTTCAATCCATTTTAGATGGTTTTCTTACGGTTTCTTTTTTAATATAAAAAAGTAATTTAAAAACTTCTTAAGATGGTTTTTTCATTATTTGACTCCAATTTTAATATAAGAATCAAATTACCAATTTTAATATAGCAGGTAATATTTTTAAAGTTAAGCCCTTATTATCAAATTTTCAGTTTTTGTCTGTGTGTTTGAGACTAGTTGCTGAGAGCTTGACTATTTTGCAGACAATTTGTGAATGAAACTGCAATCGCTATAGGTGTAAAGTTAGTTGCTAAAAGTCTTACGGTAAGATCAAACGATCTGCAAGTATATATTTGATTTCGTGTTCTTATTGTCATTCTTGATGAGATTGTGCTTGCAATGCATAACCCCTTGCCCCTCCTATTTGTATGAGTTAGCATAAAGAAATATATGTATATAATATGTGAATGTATATAATATATGTATGGTTTTGATTTGAGTTTTGAAAATTAAAAAGTTTTATTTTCTTTCTTTTAGATTTGATTATAATCTAGGCTTTCATTTATTTGAAAATAGGGTTTTGAGTTTTTACTTAGGCATTTCATTTCATTTCCATTTGTTTTGTTTTTTTTTATAGCTTAGAAAAGAGTTTAGTAGTGATGTTGAGTCTCCCATTATCGCTATTCGAGCACTCTCGGCTACCACAATCTCATCATGCAAGGAACCTCACTAGATAATTTAGTAAGCAATATGAAATAAGCTCTTGAATGTGCTTTTGTTAGTTGATGATTTAGTTAATGTGTGTGCAAGTTTTGGTTTAATGAAAGTTTTGGATTAAGTTCATGTACATTCAACCTCAAATTCAGCCCTTAATAATATATATTATAAGATAATAATGTAATTTAATAGAGTATCAATATGCTATATAAATCGAAGGGACTAAAGTTGGAATTGCACCATTATTAATTCATCTGTGTTACCTAGGCTTATAGCATGTTTACATGAAGGGACACTGAGTTGTAATCTATTAAGTGAATAGGTTCTAGTCGCAACCCTTACATTAACATAATTTTGATTTGGATATTGGTTGTTGGTTCTTATATGATTTGGATATTGGTTGTTGGTTCATTCACATGTCTATGAATTCAGGAATAACATTTTTTTTCCATGTAATTGATCTTGTGTCTTGGTCCGCTCTTCTTCAGACGCATCATATTGTTATTTTGCATATACCCTTAAAAAGTTTATCTCCCTAAGCATTTTTCGCATTACTGCTGCAAGTCTTATAATCCACTAACATCTACCATCGTCTCTCGGTTGTAGTTGCACCACAATTTATGCCGTATTTTAGTATAAGTTGTTATATAGTATGGAAAAGAACCTACTTGATAACTTGAAATTATTTTCCATGGTTCTGTAATGTAATCAATGTTTTATTTTTACAATTGAATATAAAAATGCCTTTTAGTTGTTGATAATTAATATTGTTTGTCCCCTTCATTTTCTTTTCCAGGTTGTACCTTCAATAGCTATTGCATTCGTGACATTTAATCTGCTTCTCGCTCCTTCGCAACTTCGATTCAATGAAGAGTTACATTTAATCTTCGATTTAATATCCGGTAGTGCTATTGATAAAGTTTCTTCGCAGATTGTTCTCGTTAGTTTGTTGGTAAGTTTTCCTTTGTTTACATATAGTTGCCTTCATTTTTTTATATCATTAGTATGAGTATTCAAATAATACACGACATATAGTCAACAATTATAAAAATTTATTTTGATCATTATTTAATATTTTTTAAAAGAAGTAATTTAAAATCATTTTAATTTACAACAACAATATGTAAATGATTTATAGAAATGAAATAGTTAAAAATCAAATTTATATAAAATTGACATAAAAATAAAATATTATTTATTTAAGGGTAGTAATGTTATTTTCACACTTATTACTTACTTATTCTTTATCAACATGTAATTCAACCAAATAATGTAATAATATTACTTATTTATTCTATTCAACTAACTAAACTACATAATACCTATTATTTATCTATTCAATTCCTAATTAATCCTATTCAAATTTTGGTATACTTGTAGTATCCTTCCTTTTATTCCATAAGTAGTCTTTAAAAATATTGTCATGTATTTTTTAAAATATTTATCTTCTAAATATTTTACTATATTCTTATACTGGTACTTGTTAACTCTCGACTTTGCTTGTGAAATTTAAAATTTCATTGACAATATATCAAATATTTTCTCTTATATAAATGCGTGAAAAGAAATAAAGAAAACAAAAGTTAATTATAATCAAATAAAATTACATTATTTCATTTTTTCCGTTTGCTAATTCTAATAGATTTGGTAACAAGATTACAAAAATTTAATTAAAAATTCATATATAGAAAATGCGTTTAGCTGTTAAAATAAATAAAATTAATTATAATCTTCAAATAAAATCATATATATCATATAATATATATAATATAATAAGGTACATATATATACGATAAGTGTCATTCTTTTATTTTGTTCATTTAATTTTATAATTATAATTATAATTAAATATATCTTTAAAATGTAAATGGTTGTGTCATAACTTTTAAAACCAAAATTTTATATAATGCATACATATTCATGCGATTTCATTGGTAGTTTTTTATTCATTATTATTATATATATATATATATATATATATATATATATATTAATAAGAACCATTTATGTTTATACATAATCATGCAATTAATAAGAACCATTCATATTTTTTTAAAAGAAGTAATTTAAAATCATTTAAATTTACAACAACAATATATAAATGATTTATAGAAATGAAATAGTTAAAAATCAAATTTATATAAAATTGACATAAAAATAAAATATTATTTATTTAAGGGTAGTAATGTTATTTTCACACTTATTACTTACTTATTCTTTATCAACATGTATTTCAACCAAATAATGTAATAATATTACTTGTTTATTCTATTCAACTAACTAAACTACATAATACCTATTATTTATCTATTCAATCAAATAGTACTTCTTAAGAACACATTAAATTTACAACAATAATATAAAAAAACACTGTTATTAAATTGAAAAAAAAACTAAATATGGAGCATTGCATTGAATTCTCTAATGGAATTTGCTATCATGCATTCTTGAAAATACACAAAAATGAAGAACAAAAAAGAAATAGCACATCCATGTAGAGAAAATAAAGTGTTTCAAAACATAAACGCACATACATACACACAAGCATGGAATAGAAGAATCATATATGATAGAACAGAGTTCATCACCAATCGAGTAATTAATAATTTTCAAAATTTAATCAATATTTATATTACAAGCAAATATTTAGTTTCATTTAAAACAAAATTTGAGTTGAAAACTAAAGTCCGTGATAAAAAAAATTGTTCCAAAACATAACTTACATAATACATAACTTACATAATACTTGTATAGAAAAAAAGATTCAAAGTATATAGGCTAGAAACCTGACGGGTTGCCTTATATCTCATAGTTAGATATAATGGATCCTCCCTAGGTGTAACAATGCCACGTATGATGAATCTTAAAGAATACATAACTTACTTAATTTTAAGATCAAATTTCATAACTTACGTAAGTTTAAGAGCAAATTTCATAACTTACATAATTTTAAGTTAAGATCAAACTTCATAACTTACATAATACTTGTATAGAAAAAAAGATTCAAAGTATATAAATTTGAAACACGACGGGTTGTCTTATATCTCACGATTAGATATAATGGATCCTCCCTAGGTGTAACAATGCCACGTATGATGAATCTTAAAGAATACATAACTTACTTAATTTTAAGATCAAATTTCATAACTTATGTAAGTTTAAGAGCAAATTTCATAACTTATATAATTTTAAGTTAAGATCAAACTTCATAACTTACATAATACTTGTATAGAAAAAAAGATTCAAAGTATATAGGTTGGAAACTTGACGGGTTGCCTTATACACAGCTTAGATATAATGGATCCTCCCTAGGTGTAACAATGCGATGATGAATCTTAAAGAATACATCTTACTTAATTTTAAGATCAAATTTCATAACTTACATAAGTTTAAGAGCAAATTTCATATAATTTTAAGTTAAGATAAAACTTCATAACTTACATAATACTTGTATAGAAAAAAAAGATTCAAAGTATATAGGTTGCCTTATACAGATTAGATATAATGGATCCTCCCTAGGTGTAACAACGTATGATGAATCTTAAAGAATACATAACTTATTTAATTTTAAGATCAAATTTCATAACTTACATAAGTTTAAGAGCAAATTTCATAACTTACATAATTTTAAGTTAAGATTAAACTTCATAACTTACATAATTTACATAACTTACATAGTACTCAGTTATATATATGATCATATCATTACTTACATAAATTATTAATTAACAATTTAGCCGTGTAATTTATTGTCAACTTTAGACTTCAACAACTACGAAATGGATACGAGTTGGATGAAATTGTCAAGGGTAAGCAACGGCTATCGAAATGGAGTAGAAACTTTTCTGAATTTCGCATTTCAAAATGCAAGCCAAGAGAATATGATTCTTTGCCCGTGTAAGATGTGTTGCAATATTAACTGGCATTATCGTGAAGTGGTCTACGAACATCTAGTTGTTAATGGCTTTGTCCGGGGGTACAAAAAATGGTTTTTTCATGGAGAGTGTACATCTAGTGGAGCATCTTCATCGATGAATCTGGGGTATCCTCATAGTGCTTTCAATCAGAATGTTAGAAACGATAACATGGAAGGCATGTTGTGGGATGCTTTTAATATGCGCAGTGATTGTTTTGGGTCATTTCCACCTGACTTGGGTGCAACCGATGATCATAATTTTGGTGAAAATACTTTCACCGAAACAAGAAGAAGTGTACCGGATGAACAGCCAAACGAAGAAGCGGCGAGGTTCTACACGTTACTTGGTGAAATGAATGAAGAACTGTATGAGGGATCAAAATTTTCCAAACTGACATTCTGTATTCGTCTTTTTCACTTGAAATGTTTGGGGGGTGGACCGGAAAATCGTTGACAATGTTGTTAGAGTTTCTACAAGAAATGTTCCCGTTTGCAAAAATCCCTCAATCTTTCAAAGACATGAAGAAATTGATAAAGGATTTGGGCCTTGGCTACAACAAAATTCACAGTTGCCCAAATGACTGCATGTTGTTTTGGGGCGACCGGATAAACCAACAGTGCTGTCATGTATACGGCCAATCCCAATGGATTAATAGAAATACAGAGGACGGTAACGAGGATGAACACGATACACAGTCAATGAAGCAGCCAGTTAAGATTTTACGGTATTTTTCGCTAATACCAAGGCTTCAATGGCTTTTCATGTCGTCGAAGACAGCCAAATCAATGACATGGCACCGTGATGGACGAACAGATGATGGGTTGTTAAGGCATCCTGCAGATTCTTTAGCTTGGAAATCTTTTAACTCCAAATTTCCAAGCTTTGCAAGCGATCCTGAGTGTGAGGCTTGGGCTAGCATCCGATGGATTTAACCTTACAAACTCATGAGCACAACGTCTGAGATTTGGCCCGTGGTGCTTGTTCCTACAATTTGCCTCCATGGGTTTGCATGAAATAATCTTCTTTTATCTTGTCTATGATTATACCCGAGAGAAAGGGTCGGGAATGATATAAATGTATATTTGCAGCCACTTGTTGATGAGTTAAAACAACTATGGGCTGGTGTTCAGACATACGATCAATGAGAAAAGAGAACTTTAATTTACGTGCGACTTTAATGTGGACTATTAATGACTTCTCGGCTTATTCTAATTTATCTGGTTGGAGTACCAGGGGACGTTATGCTTGTCCATGTTGTGCTGCGCAAACATGTTCGCAATGGTTATATAATGGGAAGAAGTTCTCTTACATGGGGCATCATTGGTGGTTACCAGAAAATCATACATTTAGATTTCAGAGTGCTCAGTTTGATGGTACTGAAGAGTTCAGGCCAGCTCCTTCGCAGACTGGTGGATCCGAAATATTCTTAATGTTGAAAGATATGAATTTCATTTATGGGAAGATGAATCAACCGGCCAACCCGCAAAGAAATAGAAGATCTAGGGATGAATCTGATGATGAATCTGATGAAGAGGATGATACTAATGAGGCAAACTTGTGGAAAAAAAGAAGTATTTTTTTCGAGTTGCCTTATTGGGAGCATTAGATTTTACGTCATAATCTTGATGTCATGCACATAGAGAAAAATGTCTGCGAGAACATCATTGGGACTATTTTGAATGTCAATGAAAAATCAAAAGATAATCTTCAGAGTCGACTTGATTTAGTCCACATAGGAATTCGACGTGAGCTTCATCCCCGAGCACTTTCGAATATGAAATATCGGTTGCCGGCTGCTATTTTTTCAATGTCGAAGACGGAGAAAGAAGTGTTCTGTACGGTGTTGAAGGATATAAAGGTCTCAAATACGTATGCATCAAATATATTGCGATGTGTGAGTCTTAAGGATCGAAAACTATATGGCTTAAAATCGCATGACTATCACATCTTGATGCAAGACTTACTGCCATTGCTATGCGTTGTTGTATGTCAAAAAAGGTGACGGCTCCTGTAATTGAACTGTCGAATATAATGAAAGGTATTTGTGGTAAAGTTTTGAATGTTCAAGAATTATAGAACTACAAGATCGAGCCGTATTGACTTTATGCAATCTGGAGAAGATATTCCCACCTTCCTTCTTCACTATTATGGTGCACTTGTTAATTCATCTCCCGCGTGAAGCACTTCTTGGTGGACCCGTTTTCTATCGATGAATGTATCCCATTGAAATGTCTTACTTTATTTGCAAAATATTCCTTCATTCAGCTCAATGCCTTTAGTTGCAACTTTTGATAATGTTGTATACCGTGTTTAGGTTCCTTTCCAAATTGAAGTCATACTACCGCAATAAGCATTATCCGGAAGGATCAATTGCCGAGGACTACTTGTCAATGGAATGTATGACTTTCTGTTCGAGGTATTTGGAAGATGTTGAAACAAGAATGAATAGACCAAGTAGAAATGCTGGGCTCACATATCATAATTTGGCCGAAACTTATTTATTTCAAAGTTTTGGAGAACTGATCGGCAAAGTCGAAATTGCAGAATTAGACGATAGATCGTGGGTCCAAGCACATCGATACGTTCTTTTTCACCACAATTCAATGGAACCATTTCGAAAGTAAGTTCTAGAATTTGATAAATACTCATCAATTATAATTTATTTGTCTTCTAACACAGTAAAACCTTTTTTTACCATATTGAGTACAAACAAATATTGAGAGCTTGTTCACGATCCCGAAGATTAAATCGATGAGAAATTAATAAGTTGTTCACAGAATCATTCTATGAATGGTTAAGCCAAATGGTATGCAATTTAAGTTTTCATTGACAAGTAATAATGTTTTCTCATAACATTCATAATTACTCGATTTACTTTCGACTCAATAGGTTTGGAGTCGGAATGAAGTAAATGACGATGTTAAATGACTTTCACAAGGTCCAAACAGAATAGTTAAAAGATATAGTGGCTTCTTCATTAACGGATATAGATTTCATACAAGGTATCGCGAGAGATTGAGGAGAACCCAAAATTGCGGAATTATTGTTAATTCTTCGATTACAAGTTATGCTAGTGCTAGGACATGAATCCCATCGAGGGAATTTGGAATATTACGGACTTATTATCGACATCATTGAGTTAGATTATTACGGCAAATGCAAAGTTGTCTTATTTCGAGGTGATTGGGCTGATGTGAATACGGCTCACTGGAATTAAAATGATCAATATGGCTTTACAATGGTAAATTTCTCTCGATTGATTCACACCGAGAACAAGCGATGGACGAGCCATATGTGTTTTCTTCTCAAGTTAAACAAGTTTTTACTCAAGATCCAACTGATGCGGGTTGGTATGTTGTACTTGAAACACCCTAGAGACTTGTTCGACATTGGCGGTGGAAGTAGAGATGACATAGTCGAAAGATCGTAAACATTGCCTTTTCCGTAACAAGACTTAATCGAAAATATCCCTAGTACTAGTCAACAATTTCAATAGGTTCGTCGGGATGTGGATGAAGATATTTACTGAAATATGATATAGTAAGATTTAACAATTTATTATTTATATGTTATATTATAATTTTCATGTTGGTCATGTTATATAATTTAACTGCTTTTAAATGTCCTATTATTGTTGTTATTTGTTACTAAAATTTTGAACTATTTTATGTGTATTGCAGGGAAAATGCCTAGAAGACGATTACGAGGTTTAAATATTGTCCGAATACTCCAAATCCGTAAGAAGTAAATAGTGGATGTGATACAATTGTTGGATCTTCTAGTCTGCGGACATAGATGACGAGCATGGACAATTCCAAAGTAATGTTAAGTTTATTTTACATGCATGTTGAATTTTATTATTAATTTATTTTTCAATTTTAATATAATAATATATTATTTTTCAGCTAAGGGTGGTGGGACGAAGCGAGCTCGGGACGTACATTACTTATGATTTATACGACTTAGAGCCTACCGAGCATGTTCAAGTAAGGAGAAACAATCATGGCCAACCCATCGGATCTAAAGCTCATTGTTATGTGCTATTTGGGCATTATAGCACGAAATGTGAATATGTTGCCCGTTAACTACGAATCATAGCATCACATGCCTAATGCCAACAAAAATCAGGCTCTCGATAATATTAAGGTAATAAAAGGTGAATGTAATTTATAATACTTTAATTTAACCTTCATTTATATTAACTTTTTTAAAAAAAAAATTTAGGGTAAATTTGCTTTAGAGGTCTCCGATGACTTTGTTAAGAAGATGTTGGGTAAAAAATGGAGAGACAATAAAAGCACCCTAAAAAAAACAATATTTTAAGAAAGACATAAGCCTCGATGAAAAATTACTAAATGTCCCACCGGGAATGTTGAGGTACCAATGGGAAGATCAAGTTAGATTCTGGAATTCAAAGAAAGGAGAGGTATTACGTACTTTCAAAGTCTTATAATTTTTCGGTTTATCGATTTACTATATACATAATTCAAATTCCATTATGTAGGACCGTGAGTGAGTTGGAACAAACAATGATGAAACAACAATTCACGCATTACGGCGAGTTCCGTAAGTTTTGCTCGTGTAGTGAGGCCGAGGTATTATAATTTATTACTTCTTTCAAATATTAATTACTTTATACTATTAAATTATATTTTTACGCTATAATGTAGGAAGTTTCGTCAGGTCAAAAAGTTGGACGGCTTCAGCTTTTTGACATTACGCATAGGAAGAAGAATGGATCTCCGATGACATCCGAGGCTGCAGAAATTTTGGTATATTTACTTAATAAAATTTGATTTATTATAAATATTTATAATGTTTAATTACAATACTTTAATTCATCGTTTGTAGTTTTAAATTTATAATTTTAAGTTATGTTCCATTCCTTTTTATTATATATTTCGCTTTTAACTTTTTTATTGATTTATTAGGATAAACTAAAAGAGAAGAAGGCGGAGTATGAAGCGGTTCCTTCGTCTGACAGTTCTGTTAATCTCGAGGAGATTGATAATAGAATTATTACTGATGTTTTGGGTCCTGAAAGGTACGACTGCTTCGATTGATAGTTTTGTTAATCTTGAGTATATTTATAACAAAATTATCACTAATGTTTTGGGTCTTACAAGGTATGGTCGAGTTCAATGTCAAGGATCGTGTTACCCCACCCAATATTTTGATCCGGCTCCCGCAATACATGCCTTCCGGAGTCAATCTCGTCAAGTTCGAGACGAAAGACCAGATATCTCGATGGAAGTGAGCACGGTGAGCAAACTTCTCACTTAGAGTGGAGGCAAGAATGAGGAGGCGAGCATATTGCTCAACTTAGAGTGGAGGAGGCGGTAGCGGAGGTAGAAACAAACAGAAAGTATGAAGAACCCCACACAATTGCAGACTATGATGCGATTGTTCAAAGAAGAATGTAGAGGCCGCCCTCTTAGACATTTGTTTTATTTTGTAAGATTTTTTAACATTGTTACAGTTAACATTATTGTAAGAATTTTTTGAATTATGCTTCATTTATTAATGAATATCATATATCTTTTATTAAATTTGAAGTATCGTTTAGATTTAATGCTTTTGGTGAGATTTAAATGTTTTATTTGCTGCCTTGGGTTGGAATTATATGCAATTGCTACTGTTTTTGGTTGGTTTTTAATACAGGGAGGGTAGGATATTGCAGAAAAACAGCACTGCAAAAATGTGCAAATTAGTGGCATTTTTGTTAAAAACGCCGCTAAAAGACCCAACCTTTAGCGGCACTTATATAAGAAACGCCGCTAAAAGACCCAACCTTTAGCGGCGCTTATATAAGAAACGTCGCGAAAAGACCCAACCTTTAGCGGTGCTTATATAAGAAACGCCGCTAAAAGACCCAACCTTTAGCGGCGCTTTTATAAGAAACGCCGCTAAAAGACCACACCTTTAGTGGCGCTTTTATAAGAAACGACGCTAAAAGGCCACACACTTAGCGGTGCTTTTATAAGAAACGCCGCGAAAAGACCACACATTTAGTGACGCATTTATAAGAAACGCCGTGAAAAGACCACACCTTTAGCGGCGCTTTTATAAGAAACGCCGCTAAAGGTGGGAAGTTTTAGTGGCGCCTTTCTATAAAATGCCGCTAAAAAACCCCACCTTTAGCGGCGCTTTTCTAGAAAATGCCGCTAAATGACCCCACCTTTAGCGGTGTTTCTTATAAAAGCGTCGCTATCTAGACTTTTAGCTTTTTCACAATAAACGCCGCTAACTTTTGCGGCCCTTGTTTTAGTGGCATTTTTTGCGGTGCTTTCAAAAGCGCCACAAATAGTATTAGTGGCACTTAGAAACACCACTAAAAGCAAAAAAAAAATGCCGCTAAAAGTCTGTTTTGGTGTAATGATGTTAAGAAAAGTTTTAAATTTTTTTAAATGAAGTCTCTTGCTCAGATCTGTTATCGAATCGGATAAAAAGTGTTACAGACTTAATACTGATGATGTAACACCCCCAAACCCGGCCTAGACGTTATGATCGAATTTGGTGATGTCACATCAAGGACAATTCCAAATCGATTTTACTAAGTTAAAATTTAAGGCCTAAAAGTCCAAAATATTTGAATCTCATTAAGTAATGATAAAAGCCCATTTTATTAATTTAATAAAAGCCCATTTTATTAATTTAAGTATTTTGAAAACCATGTTTAAACTTAGAAATTTATTTAAGTTTAATAAATAAACAGTTGAAACAATAATAATAAAAACCCATAAGTAAAGTCAATTTGGAGATACAAGGCCTTATTATAACCCAATGAAAATAAAGTGATTAAAATAATAACGTCATACGAAATAAAGAAACAAAACATCTAAATAACTTGCAATGTGGCCATCTCTGAGTTCCCTTCCACGTCGAGCCATCTACTGAGCGTCACCTGAAACATTAATTAAAAAGGGTGTGAGTTTCGAAACTCAGTGTGTACAACCCTTGGTAATAAATTCAATATGCAATTATCACATTGGGCCTAAGCCCAATCAAAATCGGTGGTCTTGGGCCTTAGCCCACAATGACCTCATATCATATCACATCATATCACATGAAAATAAGGTTATGCAAAACCCTCCCCAAAAGTCCATCCGTTACACTCAATTTCCTACCAACCCTACACTCTTGTAGGGATTTCTAAATCGACTTACCCATTCTCTACACTCCAAAGGAAGCACCAACATCAGCACTACTCAACGTTACAGCAAAGCGACTAAGTATATAAGGGGCTTAAATCCACCGGTGGACCCACGGTCGTCAAGCGACTATGCGATCCTCAAATTCTTCCTCCGTACCATAATTCCCACCCATATGCATCCTAAACAGAATATCATATGAATGCAACATGCACATAAGTAACATCCATAAAACTCATACTCATCATATAGGGGTATTTTAGTTATTTCACAATTAATGGTATTATCTTAATTCTACCCTACAGAGGTATTATCGTAAAATTTCTGAATTGGGGGTATTTTGGTAATTCAACAAATAAGGGGTACTTTGGCAATTTCCCAAACTAAGGGTGTTTTAATCATTTTCACTACTCAAGGGTATTTTCGTAAATCTACTCTACAGCGGTATTTAGGTAATTTTGCAAAACAAGGGTACTTTGGAAATTTTATAAATCAGGGATATTTTGGTAATTTCGCAAATCAAGGGTATTCTGGAAAATTAGGGGTATTTTAGTAATTTTGGAAATCCAAGGATATTTTGGTAATTTCTCAAATCAAGGGTATTCTGTAATTTTACAAATTAGGGGTATTTTAGCAATTTTACAAATCTAAGGATGTTTTGGTAATTTTCAAATCAAGGGTATTCGGTCCCTCTCGAGTTTTAATTTTAAACTTTGGCCCATTAACAAGTCCTTGTGGTTGAAGTGAACAGACACTATGCACTAGGTAGGATTCCAGAAAAGAGGAGGTGGGCCACTAGGACCTCTTAAGTACCAAGGTCTCCCTAGATCTAATCTTAGACATGCATATGTCTGTTGCCACACTCTAACCCAACGACTTGTCCACAGACATGTTTAATTATTAGATTAAGTCTTATGCGGTTTAAGAGTTGTTCAAAACTAGACCTAAAGTCCATTAAACCCTAGTATACTTGTCTACGTCCTCATAAAATCCATCAAGCCCATTTCACGTTCATATAGCCCCTTATGCCCAAATCACATCCTTATGGCCCATTAGGCCCAAATCTCATTCTTATGGCCTATTAGGCCCAAAACAGTTCCAGATCATGTAACATGCATGACTAACTCAATTCATATAACCAAATTAAGCGATTTCATCAAACTTAGCCTCAAGGCCCACCGGGCCCATTTAGCCACTTTCGACTTTTCAAATTTTTGGCATCGCCGATATCGTGTGTGTGTAGTGTTTTTACACACCTAGTTACTGCGACGTGCTATACTATCCTTAGCCTTGAACCTACAACCAACCAACCTTCAATCAATCACTAAATCAACACATTTACCAAAAGCCGAAGCCTTACCGTAACCTTATCGTGTGCCACCGGGTTCTAATAGTCCTTTCTTAGCTACTAATCAGGAGTATCCCCTAGATTTGCACTCACACATACACCATCACAATTCGAGTGACTCATAATCCACACAAGTCACCCATATAGATCATACAAATTTGGCCATTCACTTAAACCATAATTAAGTTGAGTACACTTACACTTTGCTAACGATTCTTACCACGCTTGCGATCTCTGAACCCTATCCTTGTTAATACAAGGTTAACGATAAGGAGAGTTTAGATAGCCTTTAATCTTTTAACAAAACACACTAAGGGGTTAACTGAACACTTACCGAATCCACCTTTGATCCTGCGACCTAGATAGCTACTAAACAAGATTCAACTTTTAACCTTGATTGAGAGTAGGTAACAATAGATTTGTGATGGAGGAACAACCACAAAGATTCGGCACTAATAGGGATTTCGGTAAAACAAGATGATGGTAATTCAGAAATAGAAAAGTTTGGCTATGTGAGAATTCAGAAAAAAGGATTCGGCTAGAGGGAAAAATAAAATTTCAGCAAAGGAATGATGGTTTCTTTTTTTCGGTAAATGGAAGAATTTGGCTGAGGGGGAGAAAAGAAAAGTAATGGAACCTTTCAAAGGAATTCTGCACCCCTTTTATAGCTAAATGCCAAAACTTCCTTACCCCTAGAGTCCCATTCGGCACCAACATATCCACACCTCAATCCCCTATCTTTTCTCTCTTATATTTACCTTAATTTTCTCTCCTGAACACTCCCTTCTAGATTCCACTCCAACGCCACTACAAACCATCTAGAAGGCAAAAAATAAAACCACCAATTTACTACCCTCAAGCCTCGAACCTTGGACCTCTTCACCTGCTAATGACGCCACCTCCCTGCTCCCTAAGGGGCGTCACTTTGCCACTACACCACAAGCTCCTCGTGTCATTTTCCTTCTGCATTTATTTAAAAGGCCTACTAACTGAAGTCACTATTCCCTAGGGCTAAAACAAAAATTTTCCCTACACCCTTACTTGATCCCAGAACATCTCCAACACCCCTGACACTCCAAATTCATTAAATCTCAAAGCCCACATGCCAATTGTCATTTTCTCACTCATTTAAAATTTTTCTGAGACCCAAAGCCCAATAGGCCCAATACTTCTAGGCCCAAATTTGGGGCGTTACAATTCTACCACCTTAAAAAATTTCGTCGTCGAAATTTCCAACTAACTATTAATCGCACCGCTCAAATCACACCACTATGCTTCCGCTGCACACTCTGATTTTAATAACACTAACACACTTTAACTCTAATTGAACCCTTTACACCTACCCACTGGATGTAACAGTCCAATTTATACCCTAGTTAGAACAGTGATTTCGGGACCACAAATTTGAGTCCATATAATATTTTAATATTATTTTTGTGCCGTTGATATGTGAATTAGCATGTGGTAAATTTTCGTAAACGAATTTGTCTGTTTGTATGTTTAATTTGACAAAATGACTAAATCGCATAAAGTTTAATATTAGCATGTTCTTTGATAAGGTATCTATTTGATGTGTCTTTGTAAGAGGGAGGCCTTATGTGGAAAATAAGCCCATGTTTTGGATAATGGATGGCATATGGTCTATAATGACCTTGGTTTATATGTTATTTATATGTTTTATTAAAGGTTAGTTTTGTAAATAGATAATTATGTTTAAATTGATGAAACAAAAACATGATAATGGCCATTGTCATCATATTGTTCCACCAAAATTAGAAAGAAAAGAAAGGGTTTTGAGCTTTGGATGTTTCGGCTAGCTTTAATCAAGATTAAGGTATGATTTTGGTTTCGTTTTTGATAATTTCTACGTTTCTGCAATCATTGCTTTGAGAGCTACAAAACCTATGCCTTGATTTTGTGTTTTGATAATGTATGTGCAATATGCCATTGATGACTTTACAAGCTTTGTGATGTTTGACTATGATATATGAAATATTTGAGCTAGATGAACATGTTATGTTCTTGAATTTTTGATGAATTTAGCTAAATAGGGCTAAATTGAGAAAATGGTAAATTGAAGGACTAAATTGCAAGTTTGATGAAAAATGTGGGCTTATATATGATGTATATGTATTCGGCTAAGCATGTGTATGTATGGATTTTGTGAATTTGATGTTTAGAGAAAAATGGACTAAATTGATAAAGTGTGCAAATATGAGGGTTGAATTGTAAATAGCCCAAAATATATGTTTATGGATTGAATTGAATGGAATAGTGAATAAAAGGGTTAATTCTAAATATGTTTAGATCAAGAACCGAGGAAAGCAGATTTAGATCGCGGGAAAGCGAAAGTAACAGAGTAGCCATTTTGTTTCGTTAAACTGAACCCGAGGTAAGTCACTATGCAAATAAATGTATTTGTATTGAATTGAATAGATTCATATGACTATCAACGATAATGAATGTTTATGAGATGTTAGGTGCATGAAATCTGAGATAAGTCTGATTTAGTGATTAAGTCCGAAAAGTCTCGTACGAACCTAAGAATAGATAGGATTAGCTATGTCATGATATAGGTATCTGTTCTGTTTTATCATGTAAGACCACGTCCGGGATGTTGGCGTTGATTTGAAATTTGTGTAAGACCTCATCTAGGACGTAGGCATCGATATGAATTCTATGTAAAAGACCTCGTCTGGGACGTAGGCATCGATAGGAAATTTACGAGTAAGACCATGTGCGGGACATCGCATCGATTAATTAAGTATAAGACCCATCAGGATAAAGGCATTGATATCCGAGTACATGTAAGACCTAAATGGGGACGTTAGCATTGTACGACTATTCCGAGCTTTCTGATCATCCTACTAGATTCCTATGGGTTCAACGGGCAAGACTATGATATGAATGTCAAATCCGAGTTATGAACAATTATGTGATATTAAGTTCGATTTAGGTACGTTGTCTATACACTATTTGTGTATGTAAGGTAAGTATCTAAGTGATCTTACTATGGTGATAAGTACATGTAATTTGTGATATGATAAGAATTGTTTTGGCTAAATGAGTTATGTGTTCATATGATTCTTGAATGGTGAAAATGGCTAATGTGGTTAAAAGTGTATGAACCAAAACAAATATGTCAAAGTTTGCCAAGTGATTGATATATGCTTTTCATATGAAGTTTATTTGTATATGACTTACTAAGCTTTTGGAAAGCTTACTCTGTGTGTGTGTTTTCTCTGTTTTATAGGTCGTCGAAGCTACTGAAGGCTCAGGATTGTCAAGGATCGTCATCACACTACAAAAACTTATTTTGGTACACTTTTGGAAATGTATATAGCTAAATATGGCATGTATAGACTAGATATGTCTATATGTTTTTGGAAGTGAACTTAGCCATGTGTTTTGGCAAGTTTAATTTGGTAATATGCTTGAATGAATGTGATATATGATGCATATCTTGGTAAGGTGGAAGCTTATGAAATGGCCAAATTTTGAGTGAGCTCTTGAATGAATTATGCTTGTAATGATATAAGTTTATTTCTTTGGAATCATCATGGTTGGAATTGGTATTGAGCGTATAAATTGAATGGTCAATTTGGTATGTTTTGGTTGCCATATATGCAAGGTATGTGTTGATATATATATTGCTTGTAGGAAGACCCTAAGTGGGTGGCATATTGGCCTTGTAAATTGGCCTATAATGTCACACGGTTGAGGCACACAGGCGTGCCTAAGACCGTAGGTAAATTGGCAGAATGTGGCTTAAATTGCACACGGCCTCAACACGGGTGTGCTTGGTGGTCGTGTGAGAAATGGCAGTATGTGATCTATTAGTACACGACCTTAGCACATGGGGGAGCTTGGTGACCGTGTTGATTTTGGCAGTATACTACCACGGGGAGGACACACAGGAGTGTCAAGTAGCTGTGGGTGAGGCACGGCCTACCCCCACGACCGTGTGTCCCCTGTATGTTAGAAAAGTTTCAAATTTTTATGAAATTACTTATGTGTTCCGGTTTAGTCCTGACTCAGTTTATAAGCATGCTTAGGGTCTCGATGACTCATTTAAGAGACTCTATGATTGAACTCAAATGAGATTGATGACGATTGACTTTGTGTCGTGAATGTGATGTGAAATGATCCTCTTGTTCGGTAATGCCTCTTAACCCTATTTCGATGACTATTTTTGGGTTAGGGGTGTTATACTGGAGCAGATAAACATTGCACGCATACAATTTCTATACCCAAAATATCGCATCAACACAAAACACACCCAACTTAATGGTGATTGAACAATCCTGGGCCTGATGCTCCTAAGACCCGCATCTGGAACACGCTCCTAACTTCCTCCAACATTCACCCGGATGACGCCTTCTGCAATATTCACAAGCCAAAAAGTTTGGACGTACCTTAACATGCTTCACAGAACGATAATGCGGTCCTAGAAAATTGCGATCTCTTTTTTTCTTACAGTCTATGCACCTAACCCGAAGTGTTTCACCAATTTCTTAAACCTCCTCCAGTACCTCCCTAACTAGATGAGTCAGCACATCAGCCCTAACACTTCCACGGCCTCTGCCGCAACCTCTTGTACTTTTTCTAGCGCTCATCGCTAATTCTCGTATTATCTGAATTAGGAATTTTTATGAATTTAGTTCATAGTTCCACTGTTTAAAGCACATGTCTTATGCAAGTAATAATTTAAAAGTTATTTAGCGGTTGTAAATCTACTACATGCTTAAGTTTACTACGGGCTTTAGTCTCTAAAAACCAATTGTTAAAAGTAGCCCAATATTTAAATATAGTTCAGTAATTTAAATAAGTAAAATAACAGAGAAACTTGCTTGGCTCGACGTCAAGGGCTCGGTGAACCACATTATAAGATCCTGCAAAACTTTTTAATCTACTTGTTTAAAAAACCCAAAATCTAAGGCCCATTTCATAGCCTGAGCTTTGCAACTGGGCTCTGATACCATTAAATGTAACACTCCCAAACCCAGCCCAGACGTTATGGCTGAATCTGGTGATGTCACAATAAGGACAATTCCAAATCGATTTTCCTAAGTTAAAATTTAAAGCCTAAAAGCCCAAAATCCTTGAATTTCATTAAGTAATGATAAAAGCCCATTTTATTAATTTAAGTATTTCGAAAGCCATGTTTAAAGTTATGAAATTTATTTAAGTTTAATAAATAAATAGTTGAAATAATAATAATAACCCATAAGTAAAGTCAATTTGGAAATACAAGGCCTTATTACAACCCAATGAAAATAAAGTGATTAAAATAATAACGTCATACGAAATAAAGAAACAAAACGTCTAAATAACTTGCAATGTGGCCATCTCCGAGTTCCCGTCCACGTCGAGCCATCTACTGAGCGTCACCTGAAACATTAATTAAAAAGGGTGTAAGTTTCGAAACTCAGTGTGTAGGACCCTTGGCAATCAATTCAATATGCAATTATCACATTGGGCCTAAGCCCTATCAAAATTGGTGGTCTTGGGCCCTAGCCCACAATGACCTCATATCATATCACATCATATCACATGAAAACAAGGTTATGCAAAACCCTCCCTAAAAGTCCATCTGCTACACTCCATTTCCCTTCCAACCCTACACTCATGTAGGGATTTCTAAATTGACCCACCCATCCGCTACACTCCAAAGGTAGCACCAACAGCTACACTACTCAATGTTGCAGCAAAGCTGCTAAGTATATAATGGGCTTAAAGCCACCGGTGGATCCACGGTCGTTAAGCGACTATGCGATCCTCAAATTCTTCCTTCGTACCATAATTCCCACCCATATACATTCTAAAAGAATATCATATGAATGCAGCATGCACTGAGTAACATCCATAAAACTCATACTCATCATATAGGGGTATTTTAGTCATTTTACAATCAAGGGTATTATCGTAATTCTACCGTACAGGGGTATTATCATAAAATTTCTAAATCGGGGTATTTTGGTAATTCTACAAATGAGGGATACTTTGGTAATTTCCTAGACTAAGGGTGTTTTAGTCATTTTCACTACCCAAGAGTATTTCTGTAAATCTACTCTATAGGGGTATTTAGGTAATTTTGTAAAATAAGGTATTTTGGAAATTTTATAAATCAGGAATATTTTGGTAATTTTGTAAATCAAGGGTATTCTAGAAAATTAGGGGTATTTTAGTAATTTTACAAATGTAAGGATATTTTGGTAATTTCTCAAATCAAGGATATTCTGGTAATTTCTCAAATTAGGGGTATTTTAGTAATTTTACAAATCTAAGGATATTTTGGTAATTTTCAAATTAGGGGCATTCGATCCCTCTCGGGTTTTAGTTATGAACTTTGGCCCATTAACAAGTCATTGCAGCTGAAGTGAACAACACTATGCACCATGTAGGATTCTAGAAAAGAATAGGTGGGCCACTAGGACCGCTTAAGTACCAAGCTCTCCCTAGATCCAATCCTAGACATGCATATGTCCGTTGCCACACTCTAACCCAACGACTTGTCCACAAACATGTTTAATTATTATATTAAGTCTTATGTGGTTTAAGAGTTGTTCAGAACTAGACCTAAAGTCCATTAAACCCTAGCATACTTGTCTACGTCCTCATAAAGCCCATCAAGCCCATTTCACATTCAAATCACATCCTTATGGCCCATTAGGCCCAAATCTCATTCTTATGGCCTATTAGGCCCAAAATAGTTCCAGATCATGTAACATGCATAACTAACTCAATTCATATGACCAAATCAATCGATTTCATCAAACTTAGCCTTAGGGCCCACTGGGCCCATTTAGCGACTTTCGGCTTTTCAACTTTTCAGAATTGCCGATATCATGTGTGTGTGTAGTGTTTGTACACACCTGGTTACTGCGACATGTTATACTATCCTTAACCTTGAACCTACAACCAACCAACCTTTAATCAATCACTAAATCAACACATTTACCAAAAGTCGAAGCCTTACCGTAACCTTACTGTGTGCCACCGGGTTCTAATAGCCCTTCCTTAGCTACTAATCAGGAGTATCCCTTAGATCTGCACTCACACATACACCATTCATTTCACAATAAGGGTATTATTGTAATTCTACCCTACAAGGGTATTATCATAAAATTTCTGAATCGGGGGTATTTTGGTAATTCTAAAAATGAGGGGTACTTTGGTAATTTCCCAAACTAAGGGTGTTTTAGTCATTTTCACTACCCAAGGGTATTTCTGTAAATCTACTCTGTAAGGGCATTTAGGTAATTTTGCAAAAAGGGGTATTTTGGAAATTTTGTAAATTAAGAATATTTTGGTAATTCGCAAATCAAGGGTATTCTAGAAAATTAGGGGTATTTTAGTAATTTTACAAATTTAAGGATATTTTGGTAATTTCTCAAATCAATGGTATTCTGGTAATTTTAGAAATTAGGGTTATTTTAGTAATTTTTCAAATTTAAGGATATTTTTGTAATTTTCAAATCGAGGGTATTTGGTCCCTCTCGGGTTTTAGTTATGAACTTTGGCCCATTAACAAGTCCTTGCGGCTGAAGTGAACAGACACTATGCACCAGGTAGGATTCCAGATAAGAGGAGGTGGGCCACTAGGACCGCTTAAGTACCAAGCTTTCCTAGATCCAATCTTAGACATGCATATGTCCGTTGCCACACTCTAACCCAACGACTTGTCCACAGACATGTTTAATTATTAGATTAAGTCTTATGCGATTTAAGAGTTGTTTAGAACTAGACTTAAAGTCCATTAAACCCTAGTATACTTGTCTACGTCCTCATAAAACCCATCAAGCCCATTTCACGTTCATATAGCCCCTTATGCCCAAATCACATCCCCATGGCCCATTAGGCCCAAATCTCATTCTTATGGCCTATTAGGCCCAAAATAGTTCCAGATCATGTAACATGCATGACTAACTCAATTCATATAACCAAATCAATCAATTTCATCAAACTTAGCCTCAAGGCCCACCGGGCCCATTTAGCCACTTTCGACTTTTCAGCTTTCCGGCATCACCGATATTGTGTGTGTGTAGTGTTTGTATACACCTAGTTACTGCGATGTGCTATACTATCCTTCGCCTTGAACCTATAGCCAACCAACCTTCAATCAATCACTAAATCAACACATTTACCAAAAGCCAAAGCCTTACCGTAACCTTACCGTGTGCCACCGGGTTCTAATAGCCCTTTTTTAGCTACTAATCAGGAGTATCCCCTAGATTTGCACTCACACATACACCATCACAATTCAAGTAACTCATAATCCATGCAAGTCACCCCTATAGATCATACACATTCGGCCATTCACTTAAACCATAATTGAGTTGAGTACACTTATAGTTTGCTAACGATCCTTACCACGCTTGCGATCTCTCGAACCCTATCCTTGTTAATACAAGTTTAACGATAATGAGAGGTTAGATAGCCCTTCATCTTTTAGCAAAACACACTAAGGGGTTGACTGAACACTTACCGAATCCATCTTTGATTCCGTAGCCTAGATAGCTACTGAACAAGATTCTGCTTTTAACCTTGACTTAGAGTAGGTAACAATCGATTTGTGATGGAGGAACAACCACAAAGATTCAACACTAATAGGGATTTTGGCAAGAGAAGATGATGGTAATTCGGCAATAGAAAAGTTTGGCTATGTGAGAATTCGACAAAAAGGGATTGACTAGAGGGAAAAATAAAATTTTGGCAAAGGAATGATGGTTTTTTTTTAGTAAATGGAAGAATTCGGCTGAGGGGGAGAAAAGAAAAGTAATGGAACCTTTCAAAAGAATTCGGCACCCTCTTTTATAGCTAAATGCAGAAACTACCTTACCCCGAGAGTCTCATTCAGTACCAACATATCCACACCTCAATCCCTTATCTTTTCTCTCTTATCTTTACCTTAATTTTCTCTCCTGAACACTCCCTTCTAGAGTCCACTCCAACGCCACTACAAACCATCTAGAAGGCAAAATATAAAACCTCCAATTTACCACTCCCAAGCCTCGAACCTTTAACCTCTTCACCTGCTAATGACGCCACCTCCCTGCTCCCTTAGTGGCGTCAGTTTGCACTATACCACAAGCTCCTCTTGTGTCATTTTCCTTCTGCATTTATTTAAAAGGCCTACTAACTGAAGTCACTGTTCCCTAGGGCTAATTTTTTTTCCTATACCCTTACTTGATCCCAGAACATCTCCAACACCCCTAGACACTCCAAATTCATTAACCCTCAAAGCCCACATGCCAATTGTCATTTTCTTGCTCACTTAAAATTTTTATGAGACCCAAAGCCCAAAGTCCAAAGCCCAATAGTCCCAATACTTCTAGGCCCAAATTTGGGGCATTATAGATGACAAGGTAAAAGAGGAAGTTGAATTAATATTTCTAAAACCAAGAATATTACAAGTAGACCCATTAACTATAATCACAGGAAAAGATGATTTATGTAACTAATAGGTATAAAGAAGCATAGAATTACCTTTATATGATGTATAACATTAGAATGAATGATCGGCTTGAATGAAAATGAAATAAGACATTCAATAAATTCACTTGAGTTCACAAGAGTAGTAACATAAGTGGATCCTTTCAATAATTCTTGTTGTTGTGAAAATTTTACAAACTCATTCATAAAAATTACAACATGTGTAGTAATTATTGCATTAACACTTTGATTTTCTTGTAGTAGTGCTTCATATGTCACGATTCATAACAATATTAGCAAAGAATATTATTGGAGTCATTGTTCTAATGTCACGGGCCACGATTCAAAGCCCATGACCAAAGCACAAACAACATCTCATAGAAGTCTACATATTAAATAAGGCTCATTTGACCCACTTGAACTGCCTCAATTCGAAGAACAAGTGACGAAGTCCATCTACTTGATGCCTTTGTGGCCCAATGAAGCACTTATGGTAATTAGTGCTACCTTGGTAAATAGGGAAAGTAACCTTAAAAGATTTGTAATCTGATAAGATTTGATTTTGTAATCTTAGGGATTATGTAAATACCTTAATTATAGATAAGCTTCAATCTCATTTGTCGATGTAACTCAATCTATATCGTCAGTTTTAGAGGAGCTCAACTATAAATAAAAAGTCTCCCCTTCATTTTGTAAGGACCCATTGTATTCTATTATTTGAGTTAAAGAATATATTAAGAGCATTTACTCAAACACTTGGTGTGTTTTTCTTTTCTGTGGCTATTCTGTACTTTGGAGTTTTCTTTTATCTTTGAGTTGCTTCCGCTATATTTTTAGTGCCTTAGAGAAATTATGTGAGAATTCTCACTTTGTGAGGGTTAGACTAACTTAGGCGTATTTGAAGCGAAGAAATCATCTAAGACCACACGGATTGCAAGACAAAAAGTCTAGCCCCATGACAGTTGGTATCAAAGTTAAGGTTTCAAAGGAACCGTTGAAAATGTTGAAAGAAGTTGCTGATCAAGTTGAGCCAATAGAGACCTTAGCCAGGAAAGTTAGTCGATTGAGAGACATGCTGTTGGCTTTAGAGAGTCAAGTGATCAATCTTGAGGAGTCCATGGAGGACATGAGGGAGACACTCGAGGGACGTACTGATGAGTTGGAATCAATGAGGGAGCATTTTAGGGATTTTGTGTTGGAGTCTCTCGGTTCCACTGCAAACAAATTGATGGTAAGAGATGACGCTCTCGAGGCCATGGTGATGGCCTTAAAGGAAGAGATTGCAAAACTTAAAGGGGAGCTCATTGGATCTAGTTCCCTAAGTGTAATGTTTTGTCTAAGTACACTTGTAATTTTTTCGAACAAATTGGTTAATAAAACAATTTCATTAATCACATTAATATACTTTGTATGATTCTCTTTATATGATTTTTTGCACGTAAAGCAAAATGGAAGCAAATGTTGCTCATTGGTTGTCTAACATTTAAAATGATACTAAGTGGTATTACGTGGTTGGATCATAATATGGAAAGATAACTTATATTAGTAAACGAAGCCAAATATGTCCTTAGTCTAATCGAAAATGAGCAAACTGATTTAAAGACTAATATGCCATCTATGAAGTCCAATTAGGGAGATTCTTTGTCTTGGGAATAGGAGCGAATAACTCCTAGTAGATATAGACTTAGATGTGACTGACTGGACTGACAATACATCGGATTGGACCCAAGAAGAATAGATCTTGAATCCATTTATGGATTTATTCACTTGTGATGTTCATAGTGTGACATACCTAAATCATGAGTGGATGACGAACTATGTATGCATGACTCGTACACTTTGATGTAAGTAAAATCTTGAGTTCAAATATATAAGGAACCGAAAGTAGGTTCATTGGGTGTACGACTTATGTAGTATGTAGAGCCATTCATTGTAACACCCTTAACCCGTATCCGACGTCAAAATAGGGTTATGAAGCATTACCGGACTTATAACTTATACCATCAAACATTTCATAATCAATTATAATTCAAATCAAAAACCATTCATAAACATTTATATGGCCTCTAATACGAGCCCCTGAGGCCCAAAATAAACATTCAAAGTGGTTCAGGACTAAAGCGAGTACTTAAAGAATTTTTTAGGAAAACATGGAAATTTTCAAAGTGCAAGGGACACATGCCCGTATGGCCAAGCCATGTGTCTCACACGGCCAAGGGACACGCCCGTGTCTCAGGCCGTGTGGGCATTCGAAATGGGATCACATGGTCGTGTCCCAGCCCGTGTTCAACCTGTGTAACTCACTGACTTGGGTCACACGGCCAGACCACACACCTATGTGCCAGGCCGTGTACCCTTCGAAATGGCCCCACATGCCTGTGTACCAGGCCGTGTGAAAACTGGAAGATATACTGACTTGTGCCACACGGCCAAGTCACACGCCCGTGTGCTAGGCTGTGTGAAGCTACTGACTTGCAACCATTAGAAAATTCAGGGGACACACAGTCGTATCACACACGGTTGAGACACACGCCTATGTGGACAAAAATAGGCCATTTTCCAAGCCATATTTCTCACCCAAAATGATGCCAACCTAAGCTCAACAATGCACATACAACCATGGCATAAATAGGCACTTAAAACCAACCAATATCAAGCCTATATCATGTACTATCCACACATACAACATGATATACATAAGCACATACCAATGATCACTTTACAACATACCAAATATACCTCCAAAGTATACCTAAATGGTTAAACTCACTTATTAGACTTTGTGCCTCATTCAACATGCATACCACATTTCAAATTCAATCATTTGGTACTCAAGCTACCAAGACACAACCAAGGCATTCACCAAGAAACTATGCACCACATACCAAAAGATCATTTATACATATTTACATAACCAAGTATACCAAAATAAGCCAAATCACATGGCTAAATAAATAACCAAAATAACATGAGACATATAGGCCACATTAGCCAAAACACTTATACATGCCATTTAACCCAAAATGTATAGTCCAAAGCACCAAAATATAGTTGGATAGTGTGACTCAAATCTCCGACGACTTCCAAACCGAGCGAGCTTCCGAATCACTATAAACACAGAAATTAAAACTAAGTAAGCAATTAAGTTAAGTAAATTCGTATAGCTAATAAATACAACTTACCAAGTCATCCACAATTTAGATAAGCATAATCTAAAACATAGGTAAATTCCCATTTGGCCCAAAGCCTAACACATAATCACAATTATGTTAGTTATGTATAAATACATCAACTATAAATTTCTTCTCGTATTTCACATGAATACCCATACTTATTCCTATCATTTTGTATAATTTCGTATCATCATCTGTGCCCATTGAACCATTTGGAATACTATCGGATACTCGGGTGTCTCGCACACTAAGTGCCAATACGTGGTCAAAACCACCTCTATCTCATATCTCATATGGATGCTCACTCTCGAGACATCGTTGGGTCTGCTCACACAAGCTGTCGGTCAAGACGTAGCTACATAGTGATGCTCACACAAGCTGTAAAGTAACCATAACACATGCCAGAAACTCAGCCACTAGTAGGATGTATGAGACCAGCACCTAAACACGGTAACCCCTAATGACATGTCATTTCTATCCTATCTATTCCTAAGGTTCAACCGGGATCCATACATCGTTGAAACTTCATCGAATATTTCTGTGGAGTTGTATCATCACAATTAGAATAATAAAGCATTTAATTTAATGCTTATCAACATACGAACTTGCCTCGTATTTATATGAAGATAATCGATCGATCAATCTATTATTTTATCTTTGCCTTGATCTAGCTCCGAACGTAGCTTTTCTTGATCTATATAATCAAATTTAACTAATTTAATAATTATTCTATTCAATTCAATCTAATTTCATGTTATGGAAAAATTACCATTTTGCCCCTAAACATTTGACTTCTTTACAATTTAGTCCCTAGGCTCGTAAACTAAAATTCATGCAAGTTTCTCTACACCCAAGCCTAGATGAAAATCATATATGCTCATATCAGCCCATACATTTTACAAATTCACACAATTAACACACAATTTTTACTTTTTCTCAATTTAATCCCTAATTCACGTTTTCATCAAAACATACTTAATAAAAAGTGTTTAACACACAACAAGGTTTCATTTTCCTCCATTAATATTCAAAACTCTATTATACTTATCAATGGAAATTCTCAAACTATTCAATAGTTTTGCAAATTAATCCCCTCATTAGATAGGTTAAACAACAACGATTCCAAAAACATAAAAATCGATAAAAACGAACATCAAATTCACTTACATGCAAAGGTTTTAAATTGCTGAAAATTTAAGCTCTTAAAATGCTCTAAGTTGCTAAAATTTTTGGTGGAAGCATGCATGGAGAAGATGAGCATTTTGTTTTCTTTTATTTTTATCATTAATTGGCTTTTTACCATTTTACCCTTACCTATGTTTAAAATTTACTCAATTACCAATCCATGCACATCCACTAACTTATTTAATGGTCTAATTACCATGTAAGGACCTCCACTTTAAATTTCTATAGCTATTTAACACCATTAGCTAATAGAACACCACTTTTGTAATTTATGCGATTTAGTCCTTTTTCATAAATTGAGTATACAAACGATAAAATTTCTTAACAAAATTTTTATGAAATATTACTATCATGCTGTAGACCACAAAATAATATTAAAATTATTTTTTTGACATCGAATTTGTGGTCCCGAAACCATGTTTCGATTTCACTGAAAACGGGTTGTTACATTCACAACAGTGGAATTCATAGCCCGAGACATGGGTAAATGATATCCTCTTATTGGAATTACATGGTTATGAAAAGTAAACATGGTCATGGGTCATTCGTCTTTATGATGGATAACTTGATTACTATTTGGTAGTGGTTGAATTTTCATGAAGGAAGAAGTAATGGTTACCATGATATAAAATACAATCATATTGGGAGGATGAATATTATCCCAAAGAGATTAAAGATATCCTATGATTTTAATACACTTATGACAAAGTCATTAGACGAGCACTTATCAAGTTGCTTTCATAATGGTATGCAGTTGGGGGAGCTCAGTCATGATACTGTAGTGGAATGACTTCGTGACTAAAGGAGTTTATAATTAATAGGAAAAAAGCTGGAACTTAATTATAACACATTTGAGTCTCAATTATGTATGTCTACTTAGTCTCTCAGCTAGCTTGTTGAACTCATAAATGAATTAAATGTTGAATCAAAGAAATGGTGAAGCAGATAAATAGGAAACATTTGAAAACGATTAAGGTTTTCTCCAAAATGAAAATGAAAATGGAGGAATGAAATCATTTGGAAATAAATATGGTTTTATCCAAAATGGAAATGGAAATGGAAATGGAAATGAAAATGTGAAATGAATTCATTTTGAAATGAACAATGAATTCTAAAAAATGATCGTAAGATTGAGTTTATGTTTTTGAGCTATTTTAAAGCCTGAAAAATGAAAATAAACCATACTATCATAGTGAACAAGTTGAATGGTGAAATAGTAAATATATTTTCTCAAAAATTTTATCAGGGGTAAAATCATCATAATTTTACTGGGGGTAAAATTGAGATGAGAAAATTTGTAACACCCCAAAAAAATTAAGTGTTTGATTGTTGGATTCTATTGTAATTGAGTCCCTGTATCTGTAGTTATATGCTCTTCTTATGTGTTTGAGGTCAGGGATTCGAGATGCGATTTTAGAGGTTTTGCTATTTTAATTTTAACTAACCTCTATTCCTGAGCTATTGACTTAAATTTAATTCTGTCTGAATCCGTGTCAAGAATGAGCCTACAAGTTCAATGGTTAAGCATCTTTATATACCCTCTGGTCTTGTGTTTGAGTCTTGGTGTATGCGTAAGATAATATTTTTGCTTAATGTCGAAGTTTTGATCGGTGGTTAAATTAAATTAAACGTTCTTTCTTCTCCCTATTTTTTCCATTTATTTTTTCTTTTTTTTTTATTTTGTCCCCTTGGAGTTTTTTTCTTTTCTGTTCATTTTTCACTTATATTCATACGTATTATTTACTACCATTTTCAGGTAAGTTTGCATTCTGTTAATTTTCTGCGCTTGGTTGTTCAACTTTGGAAAATATTAGTTGTTGTATTCCTTGCCAAGTGTAGCTTTTGCATAAACTGTTCGAACCTTTTGACTATATGTTTGGTTGTTGTTCTTAGAGAAAGGTCTCTAAAAAACAATCCCTCTAACATTCTAGATTCGTGATTGCGGTGGTACGGAGGTAATTATTACGGGATTTAGGATTTTCTCGTGTTGAAACGTTTCGACAAGGTTGGTTGTGTGATAATCTTAGTGTTGTTTTAAATTATTGCTTAATTGGTTATGGACTATTCGTTTTAGGTCTCAGGAATATTCAATGTTGTTTCAGCTTCGAAGCTACTTCAGGTGCATACCGAAAACCTGAGCTTTTACGAATTTCGTACGCTGAGAAACATGGTTGTCGATGCCACATGGCCATGTTCCAGGCGTGTGGTAGGCTGTGTAACTCACTATTCACCAGGTAAAAGCCACATAGGAAAGGGACACAGGCGTGTGCTCAGACCGTGCGTAGCCATGATAGTGCAGGGTTCACATGGGCCTAAGGATATGGGCGTGTGTCTAGGCCGTGTAACCCACAGCTTACAAAATAAGGATCACACGAAGAAGGACATGGTCATGTGCTAGGCCATGTGAGACACATGGGCGAGCACACGGGCTAGCTACCCAGGCCGTGGGAGACCACACGGGCGTGTAGGACAGTTTATGAAAATTTTTATATCCCGAGCATCGCTCAAACCGAATACAAGCCTTCTATAAGGCCGTTTGAACTGAATTAAACTGTATAAAATGGTATTCTGTAATCTGGAACTTGAGTACTAATTATTAGCAAGTGTACTGTGTTTGACTAATGTTAATGGAATTGATTTACGGTATTCAAGTATGAGCTGTATTTGAGTATTCGCATAAAACTCTGTATTAACTTTCATGTGAAATCTACATATGCATAGGGTGGGAATTGAATCAGAAGGAAGTATTCTATTCTAAAATAGTGGTTAAATCACTGGTATCTGTGTTCTGATCTGGCAGCTATACTGCATTCTCTGAAACATGTCAGACCGACACTGTATGGTGTATAGGGCTAGAAGGCTAATAAATACCCTATTTGGTGTGTTGGGTTGGTCGGAGATAGTGTGTAGAGGTGGTATTAAGTAATTGCATTTGTTCTATTTTATTCTGTTCTGCATCTAACTACAATTTGAATTGTTATCTTTCTGTATGCTTTTGATCTGTAACTGAATGAACTGTTTCCTAATTTTGAATCAATATATGCACTTGGATATCTTGGTTTTACCAAAACCCTATTGAATATGTAAATAGTTGGTTCCTTTCTGATATATATTAATTAATTCAGTTATTGTTGAATGAATTTCAGGTAAATTGTAGACTTGAATGGGTTGACAAATGGGGAATTCAATTATGTGTTTTACACTGCTTAGTATTATTAATAATGTTAGTGTTCCATAGTTTCAATTAGTTGGATGATAATTATGAATTACTAGTTTGTTTTTATTAAAAAATATTATGAATTTAAAGGAGTTTTAATATAAATTGTGGAATGTGTTTTGATTATCATTCGTTGTAACTCTCGAGGCTTAGCCTTGTTGTCTAGGCCGATTATGGAGTATTACAAAATTACTTATTAAAAAATAAATATTGAAGTTTATTTTAGGAAATAGAAAAACAAAATTAAGTTAAATTAAATTATAAAGTACTGGGTTGAAAAGTCTGGGAAGTACTAGTAATTGGACCCGATGTGAGATAGGCCCAAAATCCCCTCATGGAATATGAAAGGGCAACAAACCTAGTTGGAATACCAGGGGTGTGCCGCCCACCCTAATCCTACTCTACATAGGGAGTGTTTTTCTATTTAAAATAAACTTCTCTAGTTCAACAAGGGTTCTATCTTCTCTCCTTGTAAATAGATGGCACCGATAGGGCTATTAACACACAACTTTCAAATATTGCTATTCTTCCCAAAAATAGAGAGGCTTTTATTCTCTAAGAATTAAATATATTTTGAAATAATGATTCTGTCGATTTCTATTTGAAGAGAGAATTTTGTGTTTTCACCCTAAAAAATAGAGAAAACTATTTCTAGTTTCTGTGTTTGATTCATTTTGTTCAAGCCCACACTTGAAGCAATTCGTGGTACAATAATAACGGAGAAGATCGTTTGGTTAAGAGCCGAGAATGAAAAATATTCGTCTATCTAAAAACACATGTATAATTTTGATCTAGGATTTATTTCTATAAATATCACAAATCTAGTCGGTTTTCAAATTTTTTATTTTCCATTGTGCAAGAAAACTATTTTCAAATTAGATTTTTTTCCAACAGAGCTCATGATCTACAATGCTGCTTTGGGTAGTGGAATGTTGGCTTCAGGACCGAAGTAACGAAAAATAGATGTTCTCAAACCAAAAGAGTTAAAGGGGATAAGACCCGTGAGGGAAGTGGTAAACTTTCTCTAAGGAATGGAACAATACTTCCATACGATGGACATTAGGGATGATGCCACTAAGGTAAACACTATCTCAATTTATTTTACTCATGTTGCTCTCTAATGGTGGTGTCATTGGTTCACGGATGAGAAACATGGTGGGATGAATATTAAAACTTGGGAGGAGTTCCAAAGAGAGTTGAAGAAGTTTTTTTACCCATAGTATGCCAATAAGGAGGCTCAGGAAAAGTTGCATCGGCTTACGCAACAAGTTACTATTTGAGAATATGCTTGAGAGTTCAGTGAGTTGATGCTTCAAATCACTAACTTGAGTGAAAAAGAAGCATTCTACTAATTTAAGGATGGGTTGAAGCCTTGGGTGAAACAAGAGTTGCATTGACAAGGTATCATTGAGCTTACTCTAGCCATGGCTGAAGTGAAATCCTTTGTCGAGCTTGTTTTAAGGAAAGACAAGTTTGAGTCTTCTAAGCCTAATAGGAAAGGCAATGTCGGGGAAGATGAAGAAAGAGATGATAAGTAGTCAACGATAATAGTGGCAATGCGAAATGGAAAAATGGAAAGGGCAAAACCAAAAACAACCTAAAGAAGAAGGGGAGCAAGATAAAATGCTTCATTTATGATGGTCCACATATGGTAAGCAATTGTTTGAAGAGATTCGTGTTTTTGACCATCAAAGGTGATGATGAGCCAGAAAAAGTGCCTATGAGGCTTGGTTCAACCATCCACGGTGTCGAAGTCTAGAGGGGCAAAGAGAGTGAGAAAAAGACAATGAAGTGCTTCTTTTTTAGTGGTCCACATAGGATGCAGGACTATCCAGAGCGATCTAAGCTGTTCGTGATCAGTAAAGAAGAAACACTGAAGCCTAATGAGAGTAAGGCTTTAATGTTTGGGTCAATGATACTCACTCCTACGAAGAGGAATAACATGCATGAAGGGTTGATATTTGTTGACATCAACATCGCTGGCTAGAGAAAAAGTGCTCTTGTTGATATGAGAGTACCAAATCTATTCATATCAGAGAAAGCTACAGTCAAACTTGGTTTTTCGATTAAAAATTAAATAAGAAGATCAATACAGTAAATTTGAAGATGTCCCGACTGTGGGAGCAGCATGAGGGGTGGAGCTACAAATTGATGAGTGGGAGGGCAAGGAAGATTTCAAGGTAACCTATTTAGATGACTATGATTTTGTTCTTGCCTTGAACTTCCTTGACAGGATTAAGATGTGTCTTTTTCCTGTTGCTAATTGCATTCATGTATTTTATGATTCGTAATCATGATTTTTTGTGCTAGTAAATCAAGATATGAAGGTTGGGACCAACGTATTTTCAGCAATCCAACTAGCCAAAGAAGTTTTGTATGAGAGGAATATTGACTCAATAAATCGGACTGCTAAGGAAGCCCCTTTCGAAATGCTAATGGGGCATAAAACTGATATGAATCCTATTGAGCTATCAGTAGAGCTACCAACTATGAGAGAGGTGGGTTGTGCATAAGAATTTGAGGGTAAAATGGTGATGCAAACTGGGTAGTTGAGACGAGTAAATGTTGTGAGTGTGGTACGTCTCAAACACTTTGATAGTGTTTTTTATTTTGACTTGTTGGTTTGTAAAGATACATAGACCCTTTCAAAGTTCCAAAAAAAGGAAGTCGAAGGGCTTAAAAACCAAAGTTGGCAGAAAAAGTCAAGGTTAACCTAGTGTTCAACTTAAGTGTGCCAAAGCCTGGTTGTATGGATCAAGGAGATCCCGATCGAGGCAAGTCATAATGTGGGTGGGTAAGAGCGGTGGACTTTTACGAATGAGATGTCCCAATGAGTGAAATAGTTTGAGTTAGGTAATAATGGAAGCTGAGGCTAAGGTTCCAAGGGGCGGGACTACCCAATAGTGGACTAGTCAGGAAAAGGTTAAGGCATTGAGAAAGTTTGAAGGCGAGTCAAACCAATGTCATTCTAAGGACATTGTGAGAATGTGGGGGATAATATCACGGGCCGCGATTCCTTGTTAAGACAATATCCGAGGAAAAATCCACCTAGACTTCACTTGTTATTTAACTCTGAACCAGACAATTTATTCACTTGACTTGATCCGTAGGATTCCTTAATTTATGTTAATACCTCTTTCAAGGCTACTAACGTCTAACCCTAGATTGATTAATTGAAATCTCTTTCTAATTAAAACCCCTAGAATTGCATTAACTCGATCTATGGACTCCCATATTAGGTTTGACCCAAATCCGGTAGATTTTCGTCATACTATTTCTAGGGTTGCGATCAACTCCGCTTAACTATGCTAGATCTACTCTTAAACAGGGACTTTTGCTCCACTGCCTAAGCACATCAATACTTGAATCAATATCCTGAAATATTAAAATAAGAATTAAGAACACATAATTAAGAACAAATCAAGTATTTATCATATAGCTCAGAAAACAATAACAAGATCCGTCTTAGGTTTCATCGCCCTCAGGTATTTGAGGGGTTTAGTTCATAATCATAAAAGAATACATCTCAGAGGAAAATATAAAAAAAGACATAAAGAAAACCCTAAAACCCCTTGAAGGAATTGAATGAGAGATCCTCAGTCTTGAGTATGATTCTGGCTTTTTGAGATGAATCAACTGGCTTTCTTCGAGTGAATCCCACAATTCGGCCCCTCTGGCTTGGCTCTTTGGCCTACCTGAACGCCCCCTTGAAGGTTGGCCTCTGGGGTGTTTATATAGGCTTTTAGAATGGCTTTTTTTGCCTCTAAGTACCCTATTCTGAATAGAATTCAAATAGGTTATGTCAGGGACACGCCCATGGCACACGCCCGTGTAAATCGAAGTCAGGCCGTGGTCAGGTCTGTTAATGAGGCATGGCCGTGTGGTCTTAGGCCCAGGCCGTGTCGATTTTGTAATTTGTCTCATTTTCTCTATTTTCGGCCCATTTCTCGTTCTTTTCATCCTCTAGTGCTCTCCTAAGTACAAAACATGAAAACAAAGGATTAGGAGCACCTATTTCCATAATTAAAGGGATAAATCATCCAAAAATATGCTAAATGTGGGATTAAAATATGTTCATAATATGGTTTATCAAATACCCCCACACTTAAGCTTTTGCTTGTCCTCAAGCAAAAATCTCAACTCACAATTAAAGCGAACTTTCTCAATTCATAAAATTCATTGATAATGTTTCATCATAATTCATAGATAATTTATACATGGATAAATTAACTAAAAGAGTCTTGAAGATTCAAACAATCAAAGTCAATTTTTAGCACGAAAACATAGGTGTTTCCCTTTATCCAAAAAATTACCTTTAATTCAAAATTTGACAAGGATTGGCATCCTAACTAAAGATTCACTCAAATCACTCAAGGTGTTTAAGGTTCAAAATAAAGCACTTAACAGTCAAACATGAAAAGCTAATCCCATAGACTTGCCTGAAAATCAAATCTCCACCACTATAAAATGAGATGATACACAAATCAAAAGGTCTTTAAAAGGGTTGTAATGGGGCTTAGCTTAAAGGTGTGGATAAAGGCTAATTTAGAAGGGTTAAAATTGAGATTGAATTGACAAATTACCTAACTAGAAAAATGAACTAATCCTGAATAATTGCATCAATTGAAAACTTGAAATACTAATAATATGAGCTTCCTCTTCACGATGTTGAATTTAAACATGTAAGCTCCCTTTAATCACAGAACAAATAATGAATATACTTTGATTTTTTTTTTTTGAATTAAAAACAAATCAAGTAAATACATAATAAAAGAAAAATTCAACTACTGAAATAAAATAATTAGGTAATTGATCAAATCAAGTCTCGATAGAAGGGTAGTCGAAAGGAATGGTGATAACAAATACAAGATGGGTTTTGGGTTAATATTAGTGGGTGAGCCAATAAAAGGGTTGTTAGGATCAAAGGGGTTCACTAGGGGTTAATTGTGAAGGTAGGCTTTTAGTGGAGTAAGTGGGTTAACTCCTAAGTGCCTTTATCATCTCAGTATATCAAATCAACGATGTGGTCTCGACATGTATAATCAAAGTAAGTTCTAGAATAGCAAATCAATGTTGACACATTCGTAATAAAGTGAGCACGAAAAGAATGTATGCTCTAAAAGGTTCAAAATCTCACAACAATTATGGGTTTTTGATGACAACCTTGTAAATTTTAAACTTCAAGGTAATAATTAGATTCAGGTAGACAACCTAACAAAATTTTTAATTTTTGAAAATAGACTCGTCATGCTTTATTCTCTAGTATCTTAAAGTTTAAATTATCAATGCACAATTAACTATGACTTAATCTAGAACATATCAATAAAAATTATAAATCAACGAAATTTCATTCTAATTAGTGATATGAGAAAATTACTTAAAACAAGATATCATTCAGGGATTTTGAGAATAATGCAAAAAGTTAGGAACTTTTCTAAATAAATTTTCAACCCCCACACTTAAGATGTACATTACCCTCAATGTACAAAGATATATAGTAATCATATATTAAGAAAATCAAAAGAGAGGGAGAGAAGTGAAACTTCCTGAATTTTTGGATGGATTCCTTGAGTTGGAAGTGTGGAAACTTGATTCGAAGGTGAAAGATAAGTTGGATGGGGCACATCTAATTCCTGCGCTAGATGAAGAAATTGGGAATCTCGTGAAGAGTTAGCCAGGAAATAATAAGAATAATTCTAAATATACTAGTTATATATTTAAAGAAAAGAAAAATAAAAAGAAAGAGTGTAAAAAGTGAAATAAGACTAAAAGAACTAATTAATGGATCGAAAGGTCCTTATTGTTAGATGGTTAGCGAGGTAGGTGTGATTTCTAAGGCCGTGGTGTGTGATTCTCAAGCAGCCTTTAGAACCTAAAACTAAGAAACTAAAATAACATAAACACTAATTAGTATAATAAAAATAAATATAAGGAAATTAAAAGAGACAAGAAAAGAAAAAGAGAAAATAAATGGACTCAAAGGTCCTTTTCCTGTCGAGTGAATAAAGCAGCCAGCATAAACTTATTTAGATCGGTCTCTCACAGGGAGACTGGGATAGGATCCTTCTATTTCTTTGACATGGATGAGGTGAAAATCAATGGCTTGGAAGATTAAGGAGGAGGAAAATAAAAGGGGAAAAAACTTAAAGGGGATGGAAGAAGAGAATAGGGAGTGGGTGAGAAGGGGAGTAGGTGGTTTAAATAAAATTTTTAGCTCTGGTACATCCCCACGCCCGTGTTTCATGGGCGTGTCGTGTCACATGGCCGTATCGCACGGTCGTGCGATGGTTTATTCATTTTTTCCACGCCTGTTATTCAGGTTGCCACGCTCGTGTTGATAAAACAGTGTCGGCCACGGCTGTGTCGCACGGACGTGGTGTTTAGTCGGAGTCCGTCGCTTGAAGATATTTTATATCCTTTTTCATACTATCTCTGTCATGCCAGTACTAGAATCCATAGTGTCCACACGGCCGTGTGCAAGGCCGTGTGGTGTGGAAATCTGTGCTTCATTAACTTGGCCAGTTTGTAGATAGATGCTAAAAGAAAGAAAATAAAAATAAAAGTTGTTAGTGCTCGGGTTGCCTCCCGAGAAGCGCTTGTTTAAAGTCTTAAGCTAGACATACCTCTCATTTGCACATTCATGGTGGTTTGAGGAGTGAAAAATCCTTTCTCATGCTATCATTATATAGTTTAAGTCGAGTAGCATTTACCTTAAAAGTGCCAAATGTAGGATTGCTTACCTCGACTGTACCGTATGGAAATACGTTAATTACTTTAAAAGGGATCTTTTTGTTTGTATTGAGGTCTGAAGTGGCAGTTCGAGGGTCTGTTTTCTCTAACAGTAATTGATCTCCTATTTTGAAGTGATTTTTCGTTCCTATAAGCTTGTTTGGGGGTTCCTTTGGTTTCACTTCGTATGGTTTTGATTCCTCCTTGAAATGTGCCTTCCACTCGTCTAGTTCATCAATCTGAAGCCTTCGTTCCTCATTAGTTATTTCTTTTTTATCAGTACGAGGTCTAAGATCTGACTCAGTTATGTGATTTCATGGTGCTTCCTGTAAAGAAAGTTGAACCAAATGATTACTAATAGAATTTATGTTCTCACATTTATCACTTGATGTCCTAAGAGTTGAGAGCTTGAAGACTGATTGATCCGTCACCTACATGAAATGTGAGTTTGCCTGTACTAACATCAATTTTAGATCTGGTAGTTGCTAAAAAGAGCCTTCCTAAAATAAAAGGAACTGTATTATTCTCATCCATATCTAAAATGAAAAAGTCTATAGGGAATATAAATTTGTCAATTTTAACGAGTACGTCTTCAATTATACCCCTAGGAATTCGAATAGTTTTAATAGCTAATTGAATAGTCATCCTAGTTTGTTTCGGTTTCCCTAGACCTAGTTGTTTAGGCATAACATTGATGCTTGCCCCTAAATCAGCTAACGCGTTATTAATAGTTAAACTACCAATTAAACATGGAATTGTAAAACTCTCTGGATCTTTTAATTTTCGTGGTAGTTTGTTTTGCAACATTGCTGAGCACATTGCGTTTAATTCCACATGAGACTTCTCGTCTAACTTTCACTTATTTGTCAAAAACTCTTTTAAAAATTTCCTTGAATCGGCATCTGCGAAAGCACTTCAAGAAGTGGTAAGTTAATATGTAATTTCTTTAAAAGTTTAAGAAACTTACCGAACTGTTCATCTGAATTGTCTTTCTTCATCGCATCGGGATATGGTATACGAGGTTGGTATTCTTTAAATGCCAGTTTTGGCTTTTCTTGGCTTACCTCAATCTTATCTTCACTTACCACAGGTTCTTGCCTTGGCTCAGGTTCAGAATCTACTAACCCTTCACTATTCTAAGTGGTTATGGCTTGAAGTTGCTCATTTGGGTTAGTCTCAGTGTTACTTGGCAAGCTACCTTATGGTCGCTCAGAAATCAGCTTAGTGAGTTGCCCTAACTGGTTCTCGATTCCTTTAATTGATGCTTGTTGATTTTTAAGTGTTGTTTCAGTATTTTGGAAATGAGTTTCTGACACCGCGATGAATTTTGTCAGCATCTCCTCAAGGTTCAGCCTTTTTTTCCTATGGATAGGGCTGTTGTTGGAAGTTTGGAGGAAGTTGTTGTCTCTGATTTCCTTGACCGCTCCATGAGAAATTGGGGTGGTTCTTCCAACCTGGATTATAAGTATTACTATATGGGTTATTTTGAGATCTAAAATTGTTACCTGTATAGTTTATCTGTTCACTTTCCATGCCAGGATTGTAGGGTGGGTACTTAGGATTCACCAGACCTCCTAGATTTGAATCACATTGTATTACTGGGTGTACATGCGAGGAACCACACAAACCATCAACCTTTTTATTTAACATCTCTACCTGATTTGATAGCATGGTGACTGCGTTGAGGTTGAAAACTCTGGCTGTTTTTGTTGGCCCTGTCCTTGTAACTTGCCACTGATAGTTGTTCAGTGACATGTCCTCTATAAACCGATAGGCCACCTCAGGAGTTTTGTTATTCAGGGTTCCACCGGCTACTAAAACAATCAGTTGTCTCATTGAAGGGTTCACACCGTTGTAAAAGGTTTGGACCTATAGCCACATGCGTAATCCATGTGTGGGCACCTTCTCAATAGATCTTTGTATCTCTCCCATGCATCGTATAGTGTTTCTAAATCCATCTGCACAAAAGAAGAGATATCATTCCTTAATTTGGCCAGGGAAAAATATTTTAATAAAAAATTTTCGGTCATTTGTTCCCATGTAGTGATTGATCCTCGTGGAAGAGAATTTAGCCACTGTTTAGCTTTATTCCTCAAAGAAAAGGGAAATAACCGAAGACGGATGGCATCATCAGAAACGACATTAATTTTGAAAGTATCGCAAAATTTTAGGAAATTTGCCAAGTGATTATTTGGATCTTCATCCTTCAAACCATCAAACTGAACAAATTGCTGTATCATTTGTATAGTGTTAGGTTTTAGTTCTAAATTATTAGCAGCTATAGCAAGTCTAACAATACTTGACTCAGTTCCTACTAAATTAGGTTTAGCATAATCATACATAGCTCGAGGAGCATGATTTTCGGCCACCTCTGGCGGTAGCGGATTATTCTCAACCATTTCTACGGTAGTATTAATTTTGTTCTCTTGCTCTTCTTGTATGTAGTTTAAGCTTCGCCTTATTTCTCTACAATTTCTGCAAACCATACCTTCGATATCACTGTCGTAAATCAAGGGTCATGTCAGGATCCTTCTAGTTATAAACTAGAGGTACCTACTAGGAAAAGAAAAAGGAAAAGAAAATTAGAAAAGTAAAAATAAAATTTAATTGCAAATATATATATATATATATAAAATATGGCTAAAGTAATAAAAATTGAGCTTTGTTAATATTTCAGCTCCCCGACAACGGCGCCAAAAACTTGATCGTGTGTCGAGTCTTAAAATTTTATAATATGAATGATCTAGCCTAAAAACTAAGCTGTGACAACGACTCGAGGCAAGCGCACCTATCAAAAATAAATGGACTCAAAGGTCCTTTTCTGTCGAGTTAATAAAGCGGTAAGCATAAACTTATTTAGATCGGCTCTCACGGGAGGCTGGGGCAGGGATCCTACATTTCTTCGACATGGATGAGGTGAAAATCAATGGCTTGGAAGATTAAGGAGGAGGAAAATAAAAGGGAAAAACTTAAAGGGATGGAAGAAGAGAATAGGGAGTGGGTGAGAATGGGAGTAGGTGGTTTAAATAAAATTTTCAGCTCTGGTACATCCCCACGCCCGTGTTTCATGGGCGTGTTGTGTCACATGGCCGTATCGTACGGTCCTGCGATGGTTTATTCATTTCTCCCACGCCTGTTATTCAGGTTGCCACGCTCGTGTTGATAAAACAGTGTCGACCACGGCTGTGTCGCACGGACGTGGTGTTTAGTCGGAGTCCGTCGCTTGAAGATATTTTATATCCTTTTTCGTACTATCTCTATCATGCCAGTACTAAAATCCATAGTGTCCACACGGCCGTGTGCAAGGCCGTGTGGTGTGGAAATCTGTGCTTCATTAACTTGGCCAGTTTGTAGATAGATGCTAAAAGAAAGAAAATAAAAATAAAAGTTGTTAGTGCTCGGGTTGCCTCCCGAGAAGCGCTTGTTTAAAGTCTTAAGCTAGACATACCTCTCATTCGCACATTCATGGTGGTTTGAGGAGTGAAAAATCCTTTCTCATGCTATCATTATATAGTTTAAGTCGAGTAGCATTTACCTTAAAAGTGCCAAATGTAGGATTGCTTACCTCGATTGTACCATATGGAAATACGTTAATTACTTTAAAAGGGATCTTTTTGTTTGTATTGAGGTCTGAAGTGGCAGTTCGAGGTTCTGTTTTCTCTAATAGTACCTGATCTCCTATTTTGAAGTGATTTTTTGTTCCTATAAGCTTGTTTGGGGGTTCTTTTGGTTTCACTTCGTATGGTTTTGATTCCTCCTTGAAATGTGCCTTCCACTGCCTAGTTCATCAATCTGAAGCCTTCGTTCCTCATTAGTTATTTCTTTTTTATCAGTACGAGGTCTAAGATCTGGCTTAGTTATGTGATTTCATGGTGCTTCCTGTAAAGAAATTTGAACCAAATGATTACTAATAGAATTTATGTTCTCACATTTATCACTCGATGTCCTAAGAGTTGAGAGCTTGAAGACTGATTGATTCGTCACCTACATGAAATGTGAGTTCGCCTGTACTAACATCAATTTTGGATCTGGCAGTTGCTAAAAAGAGCCTTCATAAAATAAAAGGAACCGTATTATTCTCATCCATATCTAAAATGAAAAAGTCTATAGGGAATATAAATTTGTCAATTTTAACGAGTACGTCTTCAATTATACCCTAGGAATTGAATAGTTTTAATAGCTAATTGAATACTCATCCTAGTTTGTTTGGTTTCCCTAGACCTAGTTGTTTAGGCATAACATTGATGCTTGCCCTAAATCGCCTAAGCGTTATTAATAGTTAAACTACCAATTAAACATGGAATTGTAAAACTCTCGGATCTTTTAATTTTCGTGGTAGTTTGTTTTGCAACATTCTTTGAGCAACGCGCTTAATTCCACATGAGACTTCTCGTCTAACTTTCACTTATTTGTCAAAACTCTTTTAAAATTTCCTTGAATTTGGCATTCTGAAAGCACTTCAAGAAGTGGTAAGTTAATATGCAATTTCTTTAAAAGTTTAAGAAACTTACCAAACTGTTCATCTGAATTGTCTTTCTTCATCGCATCGGGATATGGTATCTGAGGTTGGTATTCTTTAAATGCCGCTTTGGCTTTTCTTGGCTTACCTCAATCTTATCTTCACTTACCACGGGTTCTTGCCTTGGCTCGAGTTCGTAATCTACTAACCCTTCACTATTCTAAGCGGTTATGGCTTGAAGTTGCTCATTTGGGTTAGTCTCGGTGTTACTTGGCAAGCTACCTTATGGTCGCTCGTAAATCACTTAGTGTGTTGCCTAGCGGTTATCGATTCCTTTAATTGATGCTTGTTGATTTTTAAGTGTTGTTTGAGTATTTTGGAAATGAGTTTACGACATGATGAATTTTGTCGACATCTCCTCAAGGTTCACTTTTTTTCCTCTGGATAGAAATGTTGTTGGAAGTTTGGAGGAAGTTGTTGTCTCGATTTCCTTGACCGCTCCATGAGAAATTGGGGTGGTTCTTCCAACTGGATTATAAGTATTACTATAAGGGTTATTTTGAGATCTAAAATTGTTACCTGTATAGTTTATCTATTCACTTTCCATGCCAGGATTGTAGGGTGGGTACTTAGGATTCACCACACCTCCTAGATTTGAATCACATTGTATTACTGGGTGTACATGCGAGGAACCACACAAACCATCAATCTTTTTATTTAACATCTCTACCTGATTTGATAGCATGATGACTGCGTCGAGGTTGAAAACTCTGGCTATTTTTGTTGGCCCTGTCCTTGTAACTTGCCACTGATAGTTGTTCAGTGACATGTCCTTTATAAACTCATAGGCCGCCTCAGGAGTTTTGTTATTCAGGGTTCCACCAATTCTTTGAAACAATCAGTTGTCTCGTTGAAGGGTTCACACCGTTGTAAAAGGTTTGGACCTGTAGCCACATGGGTAATCCATGTGTGGGCACCTTCTCAATAGATCTTTGTATCTCTCCCATGCATCGTATTGTGTTTCTAAATCCATCTGCACAAAAGAAGAGATATCATTCCTTAATTTGGCGATGAAAATATTTTAATAAAAATTTTGGTCATTTGTTCCCATGTAGTGATTGATCCTCGTGGAAGAGAATTTAGCCACTATTTAGCTTTATTCCTCAAAGAAAGGGAAATAACAGAAGACGGATGGCATCATCGAAGCGACATTAATTTTGAAAGTATCGCAAAATTCTAGGAAATTTGCCAAGTGATTATTTGGATCTTCATCCTTCAAACCATCAAACCTGAACAAATTCTCAGATCATTTGTATAGTGTTAGGTTTTAGTTCTAAATTATTAGCGACTATAGCAGGTCTAACAATACTTGACTCGCCTCGCTAAATTAGGTTTAGCATAATCATACATAGCTCAAGGAGCATGATTTTCGGCCACCTCTGGCGGTAGCGGATTATTCTCAGCCATCTCTACGGTAGTATTAATTTTGTTCTCTTGCTCTTCTTGTATGTAGTTTAAGCTTCGCCTTATTTCTCTACAATTTCTGCGAACCATACCTTCGATATCACTATCGTAAATCAAGGGTCATGTCGGGATCCTTCTAGTTATAAACTAGAGGTACCTACTGGGAAAAGAAAAAGGAAAAGAAAATTAGAAAAGTAAAAATAAAATTTAATTGCAAATATATATATATATATATATATATATATATATATAATATGGCTAAAGTAATAAAAATTGAGCTTTGTTAATATTTGACTCCGAACAACAGTAGCCAAAAACTTGATCGTGTGTCGAGTCTTAAAATTTTATAATATGAATGATCTAGCCTAAAAACTAACTGTGACAACGACTCGAGGCAAGCTCACCTATCAAACAGTAGTGAAACACCCCACACCCGGCCCACGAGAATGGACTGGATCTGGTATGTTTCTCGGTGTAAACCGTTTCAAATTCTTTTGTACTAAGGAAAATCTTGAGTGTATTGAAGATAGTTTGTTTTGGGTTGGGCTCGAGTTGAAAACAAGTTCACTTATTATATATATATATATATATTTAAAAAAACCCATTTACTTTAGGCGACAAAATATTTAAACTTATTTTAAATTAAATGGGCTTAATCTTTATAAAGCCCTAAATTCTTAGCGTAGTAATCAAAAGCAGAAATAAAATCATCACTATGGCCTTATTACATAAAATAAAACCCAAAATAAAATTATACAAGACTTAAAATAAAATAAAGGTTCAAATTAAATCAAACTTCAAGTGAACATGGCCACCACAAGTTACGCCATCTCGATCCATTCTTGCTCATCACCGAAACATGTTCCCTAGCAGGGTGAGTCGATAGACTCAATGTGTAACCAACACCAAAACATAATAGAAATAGGCACACCATACATATCATATTCATATAAAAATTCAAGATAATGATGCAAACCAGAACCCAAACCTATATGCCATCCGCTACACTCCACCGTACCAACTTTGTACAAGTGGGGACTACTAAGTCAACCCTCCATCCGCTACACACCATCGAAGGTCGCTGCGAATGACGTGCTCATCGCCCACATAAAATTCGTGGCATAGCCACCACATTCAGATAATGTAACCGAAGTTACCACATTCACTTAGTGAGACCGAAGTCATCACATATTCTTAGTGAGACTGAAGTCAACACGTTTCACGTAGTGAGACCAAAGTCATCACATATTCTTAGTGAGACCGAAGTCATCACATATTCTTAGTGAGATCGAAGTCAACACGTTTCACTTAGTGAGACCGAAGTCATCACATATTCTTAGTGAGACTGAAGTCATCACATATTCTTAGTGAGACCGAAGTCATCACATATTCTTAGTGAGACCGAAGTCATCACATTCACTTCCCCTTTCTCAAATAACCCGAATGCCCCAAATTATACATATCATGCATATCATATTTAATTTCACTTTCACATCACTTTTCACATGTTAAATATAACATATTTGAAATCCTAGTAGGAGTAGGAAAACGTGCACAGTACTTTGTACCATAATATGGTACTTTAGCCACATTCTTTCACTTTCACATTAACATATATATCATATTTAAGCCATAAATCTATTAAGATTAGTGTAGAATTACACGGTACCTTAGCCATATTCTTACACTTTCATATTAACACACGTATTGAATTAAAGCCGTAAATCTATCAAGATTTAGTGTAGGGTACACACCTGATTTGTTTAGCGATTCCTTGAGATTCAGAAAAGCTAGATCTAAAGTTTAGATCCTTAGTCCCTACATTTGATTCATCATTTATTACTTAGCATAAATTATATTTGGCTATGATATCCAAATCCTAGTAGGATTTGTAAAAGACTTACCTTGTTGCCGATTTCAATACTAATCAAATCCGAAATCTATGCTATGCTCCTCCTTGTATTCGCCAAGCACTAAATCTCATCGGGGTTAGTTTGCTTTTTAAACAAACAAGAATTAGATCTAACTATCAAAATAGGCCTTAGCTGAATGCTATAGACACTTACCTTGTGGGTTTTAAATCTAAAACTCACCGAATAACTAGGAACACGCGACTATGGTGTACCTTGGAAAAGAACTTCTCCTTCCTTGTAGCCTACACTTAGTAAATCCCGAAAGATCTCTTCAAAGTTTGGCAACCATGAACATTAATGGGATTAGCCCTAGATTTCGATAAGTCTAAAATATAAAAGAATGGAAACCAAACTTGGATCTTACCCTTATTTGAAGGAATCGATTGCACCTTCACTTCAACCTTGATTAGGCTTAGAGACTTGATGAACAATCGGCTATGATTCCCTTATGTATTCGGTTTCAAAGATGAAAGAAGAGAGGAATAATAGGCTTAGAAGGAATCGACTAGGAGGCTAAAAAAAAGAAGAAAAGAATGGATGCTCAAGAAGAATATTCAGCAGAGGAAAGAGAGAGGAGAATGAATAATGAATGGCCCTAGTCTCATCCTTTTATAGCCGAAATTACTAGGCCAAGAATCCTTAACTTGGCCACCACTCTTCCTTATTTTCCTAATTAAATAATAATTCTTCATTTATCCACCTATTTAGCGAATTTTAAAGAGAATTAAACTCTTCCTTAAGAGTCCTTATGATCTTCTAATTAGCCGAGTTTTAAAGAGTGAAACTCCTCTTTTGCAAGCCTTGTTCGTCCACCTCTTGAGCTTCAGAAGCAAAATAAAACTTATTTTATTTGCTTCTTATGTGACTTCGAACTCAAGCCCAACACCCTTGCATGTGGGCCATTTCACGAGGCCTTAAGTGGCATTTTGAGCCACTTTTCCAAGTCAGATTAATGGGTCAAATTTCACGTGCTTTATATTTTAGGGTCACTGCCCTAATTTCCCTTTGAACTTTAAAATTCGACATTTGAGGTCATTTTTAAGTTTCTAAAATTTTCATGCACTACGTAAACTTGACATTTCCTAGGTTTCCAAAATGTTTACTTTCCTATTTTGGCTTAGTTTCCAAAATGTTTACTTTCCTCTTTTAGCTTAGGTTTCCAAAATGTTCACTTTCCTCTTTTAACTAATCGTTCCATACATTTCCTTACATTTCCATACATTTCCTTACATTTCCATACCTTTCCATACATTTCCTTACATTTCCTTACATTTCCATACATTTCCATATATTTCCATACATTTCCTTACATTTCCATACATTTCCATACATTTCCATACATTTCCTTACATTTCCATACATTTCCATACATTTCCTTTCATTTCCTTTCATTTCTTTACATTTCCTTACATTTCCTTATATTTCCTTTTATTTCCTTACATTTCCTTATATTTCCTTACATTTCCTTACATTTCCAAGGTTCTAAAGATGCACACCACACATCCATATCACAGTAAACATGCTATTTCATTAAAAAATGCACACAATGGGATTCAAACCTCTTCCCTCAAAGTACTTCACTTGATGCCATAACCCTTGCCACTTAGGTGGCATCCCTTGCCACTTTTCCACATCACTTTTTGTTTTTAACTTAAAAACCAATAATTGTCCAAAGCTTTCTCTTCCATCCTAGGATTTTAAAAACCCTTAATTCACTTCCAACCCTTGCCAAAACCTACTACTCATGAATTATGCACAAGCGCATAACCCCTAATCTAGGATGTTACAAGTAGTATAGTTTAGTGGCAAGACTGGATTGTCGAACCCAAAGGAACTAAAAATAATAATACTAACTTTCTTTTTATTATTTAGCCTAAGAATTAAGAGAATTGTTATTTAATCTAAAATTAACTAAGTACTAAGCTAAAGATTCTAAGACACAGAGAATGAATTGGTGAAATACTTGTGGGAAAAACCAATTGATTAAGACAATACCCGAGGAAGAATCCACCTATACTTCACTTGTTATTTAACTCTGAACCAGATAATTTATTCACTTGACTTGATCTGTAGGATTCCCTAATTTATATTAATACCTTTTTCGAGGCTACTAACGCCTAATCTTAGGTTGATTAATTGAAATCTCTTTCTAATTAAAACCCCTAGAATTGCGTTAACTCGATCTATGGACTCCCATATTAGGTTTGACCCTAATTCGGTAGATTTTTGTCATCCTATTTCTAGGGTTGCAATCAACTCCGCTTAACTATGCTAGATCTACTCTTAAATAGGGACTTTTGCTCCACTGCCTAAGCACATTAATACTTGAATCAATATCTTGAAATATTAAAACAAGAATTAAGAACACGTAATTAAGAACAAATCAAGTATTTATCATATAGCTCAGAAAACAATAACAAGATCGTCTTAGGTTTCATCCCTCTTAGGTATTTGAGGGGTTTAGTTCATAATCATAAAAGAATACATCTCAGAAGAAAATATACAACAAGACATAAAAACCCTAAAACCCCCTGAAGGAATTGAAGGAGAGATCCTCAGTCTTGAGTATGATTCTGACTTCTTGAGATGAATCAACTAGCTTTCTTCGAGTGAATCCCACAATTCGACCCCTTTGGCTTGGCTCTTTGGCCTACTTGAACGTCCCCTTGAAGGTTGGCCTCTAGGGTGTTTATATAGGCTTTTAGAATGGCTTTCTTTGCCTCTAAGTACCCTATTCCAAATAGAATTCAAACAGGTTACATCAGGGACACGCCCATGGTACACGCCCGTGTAAATCGAAGTCAGGCAGTGATCGGGTCTGTTAATGAGGCACGACTGTGTGGTCTTGGGCCCAAGCCGTGTCAATTACATAATTTGGCTCATTTTCTCTATTTTAGCCCGTTTCTCGTTCTTTTCATCCTCCGGTAATCTCCTAAGTATAAAACATGAAAACAAAAGATTAGGAGCACCAATTTCCATAATTAAAGGGATAAATCATCCAAAAATATGCTAAATGTGGGATTAAAATATGTTCAGATTATGGTTTATCAAGTTGTTGGAAAAAAACGGGTTTGGAAAATGCAACAAAAAATAAATTTAGAAAAAAAACCAGAGTTTTAAATTTTTTCCAAAATAAGATCTTGATTGTGATGTCTAAAGTAATAAACATTTAATCAAAATTTACCTTTTTTATTCGTCTAGGATGAGCACTTCGACCGAGTAGTCTTCTCCACTATCTTCAAGCTCACGTCTACCAAGTGTGGGCTCGCTTCAAATTTGAAAATCTTCCACAAAAATTATCAGTGGGGTAATTTCACAAATTCTCTAAACTTTTGGGTAAAATTGTAAATAAAAAAAATATCTCTAGAATTTTTTGAAATAATCTCTTCAGAAATTTTACATCTACAACATTCTCTTTAATACAAGTGTATGTAAAATAATGACCCAAGACTCTCTTTATATAGGGAGAGTTTAGAGAGTTTAACTATGATTGAACTTAATCACTTTAATATTAAATTATTATAATATTTATCAAGATAAATATTAGATTAAATTTAGTATTAAATTAATATAATACTATTAAGATATATATTAAATTAAATATAATATAAAAATAATATTATTTTTGAAATAGTTAATTTGAAATTAAATTCTTTGGTAGAGTCCTAGTAGGAGAGTATAACTCTTCCACTGCTCAATCACCGAAGACAAACCATCACCGGCCACTGGAACGTTACCATTGTAGCCCTCGGTACCGCCGTGTCCAGTTATGCAGGTGTGACACTTTTACAGCAACCCGAGCTGGTTCGATTATTGTCGGTTCGGCTCGGCTTTGTGATGACCAGGCCGATTTGGTCTAGCCACCGGTTCGACTTTCGGCCCGGTTCGACCAGTTTTTGGGTTTTGGGCTCTCTGGCCCAATTTAAGATCTCAGGTCCAATTTTCAAGTTCAATTACCTATTGGGAAAATTGTTTGACTTGAAAATTAAATTTCAAAAACATCATATTAGTTTTAATTAATTTGATTAATTTAATTTTACTTGATCAAAATTAATTTTTCAAAAATTACTTAGATTTTCCAAATTAATTTTTCAAGAAAATTCTTTAATCAAATTCCCTAGTTGAACAATTCTCACGACCACCTAATTTAGTTCCACATCGAATAAATCGACTAAATTAAATTATTTCCAAAGTCATGGAATTTTCTTCATATTCAAATGCAGTCCGATCAAGCTTTTGTTGAGCTAGCAGAGGGACCAATCGTGTAACACCCCCTTACCCATATTCGACGCTGGAACAGGGTACGAGGTGTTACCAGACTTATACACGAACAATTATGAAAAACCAAGACATGAATTTTTGCTCAAAATTAAAACTTTTCACATCACCCCTTAAACAAGCCTACGAGGCCTAAATCACCATTTAGGAACGATTCAGGATCAAATCGAACTCTTTAAAATATCTATAGAAAGACTTAAAAAAATTTCATCAAATAGTCCACACGCCCATGTTCAACACCCATGTAGATTTATTTCTCATTTCGAACCTACAGGGGTTTTCACACGACCGGACACACGCCCGTGTCCCTGGCCTATGTCCCTCACATGGCCACGACATGCCCGTGTCTTAGCCCGTGTACAAAAACCTTGACATTCTGTTTCTAACGTCATCATCCTATTATGGTCACACAGCCGTGTCCTTAGACCGTGTGGCGATTTACATTCTTAATTCAGGTGCAGACTTTATACGGCCTGGGCACATGCCCATGTCCTATGGCCGTGTCTTCCACAGATTGAGACACACGGTCGTGTCTTCACCCGTGTGGTTACTACTAAGCATACTGACTTGCCAACATAGCATGCAGGGGGACACACGGCCTAACCACACGCCCATGAGGCTGACCGTGTGTCACACACGGTCTAGACACACACCCGTGTGCTTACCCGTGTAGACAAGAACAAGGCTATTTGCCAAGCTCTTTCTACCACCCCAACTCATACAAACATAAATCACATCAAACCATCAACTCGTTCATGCATAATTAAACCAAATAATTCAACCATGCAACTTGCACATTCATGAATAACCTCATCATTTCATAGATTAATAAGACAGAGCCATCAACTATGGCCTTATACAAAATAATTCTTCTTTGAATGAGCCAACACATTTGGCCAAAACAATATGACATTCAACTAAGTCTAGTCCCATACATGCCATACTCAAAATGGTAAATCTAACTATACCAAGATGTGCTGATAGTGTGGGTGATCCTCTGATTATATCCATATCCCTAGCTGGCTCTTCGACACTATAAAACCAGGGAAAAGAAGAAGGGCGTAAGCTTTAAGCTTAGTAAGTATATATGTAAACAATAAGCATCATACCATATACTAATCAACCAAAAACATTACATACTATGTAAAAACAATTCATATCCTCATAATCATGCTTACTCATTTCAAAACTTACCACATCCCAAACACATATCATAACTTGCACTTATACCTTACACTTATCACCACAAAACCACATGTAATTTCACTTAGACAAGTTTCTCGATGAACACTTCGGAATATTATTGGGTACTTGGTGGTTTCGCACACAGCCTACCATTTAATGATTTACAAGGTGGTATCGCACACAGCCCACCAATGATAATAAATACGATGGTATCACACACATCCCATCGTTAATAAATAACAAGGTGGTATCGCACACAGCCCACCAATAATTACATATTTATAGATATTCATCCGTACACATATTTTTATTCTGAAGGTTCATCCGAGAATTTCCCCATTTTCTACCATTTTTAATAAATCTCACCAATAAGCATTTACATCCACACAATGCATTAATAGGTAAAAACATACGTAATAAGGATGCATCGTTTACATATAAACTTACCTCGATACAAAATATGTCAGTTTGCAATTTAGTTTGTAACCTTGCCTTTTCCCCGGTCAAGGTTGATTCCACGTTCTTCTTGATCTATAATAATAAAATTTACTCATTTAATCACTACATAATCAAAACACTTCAAAATTTCTACTTTGGCAAAATTATTGTTTTGCCCTTCTACTTTGGCAAAATTACGATTTTGCCTCTAGGCTCGTAAATCATTTTTCATCAAATTTCTTCATTTAACAAGCCTAGCTAAAAATTTATTACTCTTATAACAACTCACAATACCAATCATTTCATGCATTTACTACCCAATTTACAACTTTTACAAAAAAGGTCCTTTTAGGTGTTTTCATGGAAACACCTTTCACAAAAGTTTATTTAACAACCATAATTCATTTTCTTCCCTAAAAACTTAGCAAACAACATAAGCACTCTCATGGAAAATCCCTAAACTTTCAACCATTTTGTAAAATAGTCTTCTCTTTAGCTAGCTTAAGCTTTAGGGGTTCCAAAAACACAAAAATCATCAAAAAAAAATAGTCATCATAATCATTTGCTTGCAAGAGGATAGCTTGGCTGAAATTTTGAGCTTCAAAAACCCCTATTCTTGCTAGAATTTTTGGTGGAAAAAGAAATGGAAATAGGAAAAGATGATAACTTCTTTATTTTATCTTATTTTATTCAATTAAGTCACTAAAACTCACCTAACCATTGACCAATTTAATTTTATTGTCCCTATGGCCGGCCATCACTTCCCCAATGGCCTAATTGCACATTAAGGACCTCCAATTTAATATTATATAGCTATTAGACACCTCTAGCTTGTAAAATAAAACTTTTGCACTTTATGCGACTTAGTCCTTTTTCACAATTAAGCATGTAATCACCAAAATTAATGCACCAAAATTTTCATGCACTCATATAATCATGATATAACACATATAATAATACTAAAAATAATTTCTCTGGTCTCGAATTAGTGGTTCTGAAACTACAGTTTTGACTAGCCCCAAAATCGGGCTGTTACAAATCAAACATATACAATTAGGCTATAGTAATAGAAATTATGTCTAGAAACATCATTCCGATAATTCCCAATTACTTAATCATGGAATCATGGAGTCAATCTACAAGAATTACTATGATTGAAAACTCCATATCGAATACTCTTAACGAAAACAATTCATCCAACTGTTTTGCCCAATGACCTCATTATGTGTGTGTTACCCTCATAAGATATCCTTGATTCCTTTGAGTTAAATAAGTTCACTCAATACAATCCTATTTTATCTCATTGTCACCATTGTGTCTTCTTAATGATTAATATGACCACTATCAATAAATGACTGTGATAAATTGCTCATTCGAGAAGAAGCAACTCGTGACCACGTTCTATATTTATTAATCCACACAACGCCGATGAGAGGATATCATTAACTCTTTAATTGACCTATGAACTCCATTGTTGCTAGTAAAGCCATGCCATGCACAAGTCATGTACCCAAAATATCGGCTATGGGCTCGATCATCTTTAGAGCATAAGCCTCAATTTATATTAAAGCACATGAATTGTATACGCATGGTTAGTGACTAACTTAGGAGTTAGGTAAATCACACCATGAACATCACAAGTGAATTAATTCACAAATGGATTTAGAATTAATTTATCTTGGTTCCAATCCAATGTATCATCCTACCAATGAATACATCTATGTCTCTATCCATGGAGTCAACTACTACGATATCCAAGACTAGTCATCTCCCTAATTGGAATTGTAGACGACATAGTAATCATTCTCAGTATTTGAATCAAATGCTCACTTCAATTCTTTTACGGGATTATAACTTATTTAGATTATCTATTGAAGTAGTTTTTCTCATAACGTAAACGTTCTTACAATGCCAATTATCTTTAGTTTGAACTTAGACGATCAATGAGCTAAAATTTACTTGTCACAATTTCGCTATGCATGCAAAATATAAAAGACAGAAATAATAATAAATAATAGTGAAATGTGAGATTAACTTTATTTATTTATTCATCATTCAAATAAATAGAAAATAGTTACATGTTTACTACAATATAAGCACATTTCCCTACAATGTCCCACTTGTCGTAGTGAAGTAAATGTGTCATGTTTCGTATTCTTATATCCTTGATGTGTTTGTTAAAACTCCTACTTACAAGTTTCTTAGTAAACGGATCCACAAGGTTACCTTTAGAAACTAATTTCATCACATCTACAATTCTTTAGACTATTACCTCTCGTATCAAGTGATACTTCCAATCAATGTGTTTTGTCCTCTTGTGACTTCTCATTTCTTTGGCATTAGGTATTGTAGCACTGTTATCACAATATAGTGTTATAGCTTTTTCCATACCAGGAATGACTTCAAGATCGATTAAGAACTTTTGAAGCCATATTGCTTATTTCGTTGCCTCAAAAGCAGCTACATACTCGGCCTCTATAGTAGATTAGCAGTGCTAGTTTATTTTACACTTTTCCATACTATAGCTCCATGGTCTAGAACAAATAGATATCCCGAGTCGATTTCCTCGAATCTTTTCAAGTTTGGAAGTTTGAGTTTGTGTATCCAACAAGAGTAAGGTTCTCTCCATATAATCCCTGATTCTTTAAGATACCTTAATATGTGCTTTACAGCTTGCCAATGCCTGGGACCTGGATTCGCTAGATATCGGCTAACCATTTCTACTGCGAAAAAAGATATTTGGACATGTACAAAGCATTACATACATAAGGCTTCCAACTGCCGAAGCATATGAAACCTTACTCATATGCTCTCTTTCTTCCGCTATCTTAGGAAAGTCAACTAAAGAAAGATGAAAACCTGATGCTAGTGGCTGAATGCCTGGCTTTGCATCGGTCATTGAAAAATGTTTCGGTATCTTATCCACACGAGGTGGAATCGAAGACTTAATCAGTTCCTTTTTTCCCTTAGCTTTCTACTTCTTCTTAGAGGACGAGGGGCTTATAGCCAAGTTCGCTTTTTAGGTTTCTCCTGAACCAACTTACTATAACACCCCAAACTCGGCCTAGAAGTTACAGTCGGATTATGGAGGTCACATCACTAGATAAAAGGAAGTATTGGTGTTTTGAAGAACCAATTCCAGCAGGTTAAAACTTCATTGTCTTCTAAAAAAAAACATTTCAAACATGTCAAAATATCAAGTTAAATTCTCTTATAAACATACCCGTCAAAATTATTTTTAATGGAAACCTCAAACTTAGTTTGCAGCGACAATTACTTGAAAACTCAAAGTTTCATTTTGGTCTCTTTAGGAAGAATTATTTATCACTTAAGCTTTATTTAAACTATCCTTTTTAGACCTTGTGAACTAAACAAACATAAAATGTCCAAAAATTAATAAACCACAATAGAGTTCAAAATGTCCGTTTAAACACATAGAAAAAACAATAATATAGTATATTAAAACTGTGAAATCCGAGTCTCCCGTGACACTGTCCAAAGTTAAGTCGGGGGATTACTTGAAACAAAACAAATAAAAACGTGAGCTAATTGCCCAGTGTGCATTTTGGCCTAAAGTCTAAAGGTCATACATTAATGATATATATATATATATATATATATATATATCAGTGTATCACATATAGCATAAATTTCGGTTTATTCATATCTTATCACATTATAACTTAGCATACGGTGCCATTTCATGCTAGATCATACCGAACATATCATACATAATATATCCTACCCCCATCGCTACACACCAGCTCCATCCATCCAATCACACCATGTTGGACTATATAAGTCCTTCCATCTAATCACACCATGATGTGGTGGTATGCCACTCTTATATTTGCAGTTGGGCTGCGTTACACATAGTTTTACGGTCTAGCCGCCATATTTGCAGTAAATACTGCTATATACACTTCCTCCAATACATCATATCCCACCCCATGCATAAACAAAACATACATATATTTTATACATAACATAATCATAAACAGAAGACATGCTCACGTACAAAATTTATTTATGTGTAACATATCTTATAGTTAAATTTTAGCATACAATGTTTATCATGCTTTTAATTATACACATACAAGATTACGTACTAAACTTACAATTTTTTCGGCTCTTATGACATCCTTAAACCCAAATATCGGATCCTATAAGCAACCCTTATTCGGGCCTTAAAATTTGCTAAAAAGGACTCACACAGTCTTGTGGCCCACGCAGCCCAAAAGCCTAGCCTGTGTGGTCCACACGAGCCACCCACACGGTCTTTAGAAATGCACACGGTCATGTGGAAATTGGGTAGTTTCGTATCTGCCTCTTTTTTGCGATTTTATTGGGTTTCAAAGCATTTTTTGGGTTGTTTTCACATACACATGATATCCAAATCAATCTCCCATGCGTATAGAACTCATGAACCCTACATTCGTTTAACACATCATATCACTTAACTATCAAAATCCATCAAAATTAACATATGATTTGCCAAAATTTTAGTCCCAAAAATCATAATTGAACTCTTACCACTCGAAAATAGCATCCTAGATGAGTCTTATTCCACTGGAGAAACTTGATTCCCCAGACCTTCGCCTATCCAAAAATAAGGAAAAATACTTAACATGATATTAAATAATGCAAATAGTAAAACATAAACTCAAACCCCATTGAAAAACAAACTTCCTAGATCAATAGAAAAAACAATAGTCGAACTTACACTTCTGATGAACCAAAATTGCAACAAATCCAATACCAAACCCCCCCACACTGAACCAAAAAGGCAACGCACCCAGAGAAAAAATAAAGAAAGAATTGAAATAGAACCCAAATATTCAAGAAGAAAAAGAAAGAAAAGAAAAATAATTAAAAAAAATAGTAAAGAAAGATGCTGAAAATAACAAAAGTTGACGTAAGAGCAATAAAAGAAAAAGTGGGTGGTTACCAAGTTGAGAAATAAAAGAAATTTTGATAAGATTTAAATCAATTAAAAAAATAGGATTTAACTGCCAGATTTTTAATAGAATTCCAATATAACTCAACTTCCAACAATAGCCAAAACAAAATAACTCAGACGTGTGCAACATGAGATTCGAACACCAAACCTCCCACATAAAATCACAATACCTATCACTGATCTGACTTAATTATTTGATACTAGATAACATACCATGCTTATAAAATTGGGGCGTTACACTTACCACCATTCAACATCAACCCATAGGATTGTAATTCTTTCATGAGCTGAGTCAAGGTAAGTGCCTTGTTCCACAAGTTGTAAGCGGCCCTAAAACCAGCAAACTCCTTGGTTAAGGATTTGAACACTATTTCAATTTAAGTGTTCACATCTAGTTCAACCCCATTGTCCTCCGGTTCTGAAAAGAATCCCATAATCTTAAGCATATCTTCTTTGATCGGGGTTCCAATTTTCTATTAAGAATTCATTAAATTTGTAATAGCAGATTGTCAAGCCAATACGGCTTGGCCTTCGAGTAAATCCTCCAAATTTGTCATGATCTATAACACCCCAAATTCTATAATTCTATTTCTGTAAATTCTTGACACAACTATTTATTTGCTTTAGTGGTTAAGTATTCTGGGTGTGTGTATGAGGTCCCAAGTTCAAGCCCTGCCTTTGGCAAATTTTGGAATTTTGTTGATTTAAGCCTTATCCCTGATCAGTAGGTTTAAGGCTAAATGTTGGTGAAATCATAACAGAATGAGCCTGCTGGTTCTAATGGTAAGAGTGTTGGTGTGTTGGAGGTCTTGTGTTTGAATCCTTGCGCAAACTTGGTTATTTATATTTTTACTCGGTCGGTTGAGAGGGTGCTTGAGTTGGAATAAAAATATGAAGTAGTTATGATTGAAAGGTCAGTGAGGGAGGATTTTAGGGGAAAGAAATATATTCAAATTTATTTTATTTTATTTTATTTAGACTTTCAATGTTTTTTTTCTTCTCTCATTCCCCAATTTCCCCAAAATTCTGCCATTATTTCTGACGTTTTGCTTTCCCTCTCATTAGCCGAACTTATCTAGCCTTATCCTCTTCTTTTCGATTTTCCAAACTGACTCCCTTTCATTCAACGTTCGGTTGCACTTGTTTAGTAAGTGACTGTTTTGCCACTATCTTTCTGTTTCGTGGATAGTTTTCTAAAAGGAGGTTGCTTCTGGTTCTTTTGGATTAGGCGGAGGTTAATAACTGGTCAGTACTTCTGCAGAGATTTGAGCATAGGGTTCGGTTCGTTATTGGTAAGTGCTTGGGTTCACAATTGACTTTGATGTAGACGATTTTCGATTTTGAGTTTTTGCTAGTGTACTGAATTGGGCTCTAAAACATCAACTTTTTAGGTCTTGGAGTGCTCGGGAGTGTTTTTGCAGTGAAACGATACCAGGTGTGTACTTGAAAATGTAGAAAACGAGATTTGGTGAAAGCCAAAATTGCAAACTGTTGACGCCACACAGGCGTGTGGTCGCCTGTGTGGTAGGTCGTGTGCGAATGATATGGTCGTGTGGTTAATGAAGGCCAAGCCATGTGCTGGCCAGGTAGGCCGTATGCAACACACGAGCTTGGCCGGATTGGGCCGTGTGGGCTACACGGGCGTGTGGGAATTTAGGCCAGCCGTGTCATCCACACGGGCCAAGGCCAACCTGGGCGTGTGGCCCTACACAGGCAAGCCACATGGGCTTGTGGGCCCATTTAGCTAAAATGTTTCCTAGGGTTACATGGGTCGCCCAAGTCGATTGTGAACCTACTATAGGGTCGGTAAGTGCTACTTAGACCCTAAACCGTGTGACCTGAATATATAATGTATGTGTGGAGCACGTTAAATTTATGCATGTTTACTGATCTGTATGTATGACTGATAACTGAATTTTAGCATGTAAGCATGTATTTCTGTATGTCTGCATTGAGCATGTTTAGTTACATCTGCATTTTGGTAGGATGATTGATTATTGGAGGAAGTGTACAGAAAGGCTTTCATGCCTATTATCTGGCAGCTCAGCTACAATATTACTGATATGTACCGCATTGGTACGACTTGGTGGGTGTTTTAAACCCCACATGGTGTGTAAGGATGGTCGAAGATGGTGTGTAGAGGCTGGTGGGTAGGATACTGATTTCTGTTACTATATGCATACTATATCTAAGATAAGTTAAGGCCCTAATTTATATCTGAAATTGTATCTGAATCGGTTAAGGCCTAAACTGTGACTAAATCAGTAATGGGCTTAGGCCCAGACTGCATTTGACTGATAACTGTTGTTTGATAGTATGCACGTCTTCTGTGGGGATTACACACTGAGTTTACGTAAACTCACCCCTTTCTGTTTTATCTGTACAGGTAATCCCCAAACTTAGACGGATCGGTATGGCGGAGGATTCAACGGTGACCACATGTCTATTGAACTGCTTTAACTTCATTATGGTTTTTATTTCCTATTCTTCTTTTGGGGTATTTTTGATGTAACTTGGGACTTTTGGTCTGTTTGCCTTTATTTTGGATTTTAACTGTTTTCATAGATTTCTAAATTGCAAAACTCAACGAAAACTCGGTTTAATTATAAACAAGGTTTTTCCTAAACGCAAACGGTTTTTTAAATATCACAGTTTTAAAAGCTTTCGCTACAGAATATGTTTTTAAACGAATCAAATTAACGAAAAAATACTTTTGGAATTGACAAGACATAAATAGAAGCTTGTAAATGGAAACAGTTTAAACTTGATAAATTCGATTTCAAATCTCATTCCATATGACATCGCCAGATTCGGCCATAACGTCTAGGCCGGGTTTGGGGTGTTACATGATCTCTTTAGCAATACGAAAATTCTCGTGTTGCTTTTGCAACACACTGCTCATGCTCACTAACATATAACATCGAGCAATGGAGTTAGAATCTCTCTAGCGATTTCTCGCTTTGGGCCGAGCTTCAAGAGGGCATGTTTCATCAAGAATGAATTTGTGTTTCTCACAGCTGAGAACTATCAGCAAGTTCTGTTTCCATTCTTGAAATTTATCCCCATTTAATTTATTCATAGTAAGAATGCTAATAAAAGGAGTAGGAGACATATTTGAACTGAAAAAAGAATAAAGATTCACTAATTACTATCTTTGTATTAAGCAAATATTTTTCATTTCAGCAACATATCAAGAATGCAATATGATGCATGCGTCTTGTATTAAAACCTTGAAAAATATTTCTTTTTGCTATGATCATTCTCACACCCATCAACCATGTCACCTTGGGGTCCTATGATTAACTAGTAAGAACATGGATTACATCCAATCAGTTCATGAATCTTAATTCTCAAAACTCCACACGAACTAACAATCGTTTAACATTCGGTAACCATCTTTAGCTTAAATATCGTTTCTTGGGAAACTATTTAATAAAAGATGATCTTGAGTGTGTAACCATTGACTCAACACCCATTATGAACATGTTCTCATTTGTGAGTCATCTTAGGACATTCTCTCTGAAATTCATGCATGACTATTTGTCCTGAAAAGGAAATCTCATCTAGTGAACCCACATGACAAAGTTTACCTCGGGATGCGGCTAGGGTAAGAACCGGCTCGAAACTTTATTAAGCTATCACTTAGGGACCATCAATGGAGGCAATAGGTCTTGTTCAAGAACCTTCCCCCACTCAATATTTTAAAAACATGTAAGATTTTTTATCCCAAATTTCAAGAGTGATCATACATTAGTCCTAGTGGAATTCTTACCTAATCTAAATGACATGCTTCTAATATATGCATGACATGCTATAAAAATTTTATAATATTCACATTCATTCACAAGAATCAATCAATCATAAAAACAAATAATTTTGGTTCTCCACAATTTTTCTTTTATGGGAAAAACCAAAAAAGTGAATATGAACCGTGCACAAGTAGCGTCTCAGGAAAGGGAGGTAAGTCAAATTTGACCGCTTAAAAATCAAGTCTTTCCTAGCTAAAGCCAATCCTAGACATGCATTTTCTCATTACTACACTTCTCACAGTTATCGAATAACCTAAAGAAGTAAATGGAACAATACAACAAATGTATTTTCTCATTACCACACTTCTTATTTTTTAAACGACCAATTATGGATCATCTCATATATATATATATATCATAATTATAACATTACAAAATAGAAATATTATAAACAATTATAAAACAGATATATAAGGAGATAGATAATTAAAATAAAATATCCAACCAAGGTTTTCAGGGTTCTATTTCTAGAAAATAAATGAAAAAAAATAAAATTACATAATTTTTTGCCACAAGGCATTCCTTGGGTCTTCAACCGCCATCGCATCTTTTCCATGTCATGAAGTCCTTTTGAAAAAATTACATCCGTTTTTGGCTCACAAGAATTCTATGAAATTCTTTTAAAAAAATAGCCCTACGTCGAGATGATAGGTCACGATCTATTTCCTAAGAACCACAACCTCGTCAATAAAAAATAATTATATAATAAATATATAATATCACATCCATTCTCATATATAACTCAAGACATGCATAAAATCTAAAGAAGATCACTTTCTATATAATCAAATCATTCCAGAAGAAGAGAAATTCATTTTAATTATCTGTTTATACCTATAGATAGAACACAACCTGGCTCTGATACCAATTATTAGAAAAACAGGTTTGAAAAATGCAGTGAAAAATAAATTTAGGGAAAAATCAGAGTTTTAAATTTTTTTCAAAGCAAGATCTTGGTTGTGATATCTAAAGTAATCAACACTTAATCAAAATTGCACCTTTTCAATTTGTCTAGGATGATAGCTTCGATCGAGTAGTTTTCTTCGCTATCCTCAAGCTCACGTCGACCGAGTGTTGGCTCGCTTCAAATAAAAAAGATTCACAAAAATTACCAGTGAGGTAATTTTTAATTTCTCTAAATTTTTGGGTCAAGTTGTAAATTAGAAAAATATCTATAGAAATTTTCTGAAATAATATCTTGAAAATTTTCTCTACAACTTTATCTTAAATTCAAGTGTATGTAAAATAATAACCCAAGGGTCTCTTTATATAGAGAGAGTTTAGAAAGTTCAACTATGATTAAACTTAATTACTTTAATATTAAATTTAATAATAAGTCTTATTAAAATAATAGAATATTTATCCACAAGATAAATATTAAATTAAATTAAATATTAAATTAATGAAATACTATTAAGATAAGTATTAAATTAAATTTAATATTAAATTATTAAAATATTATTATTTTTAGAATAGTTAATCTAAAATCAAATTCTTTGGTTGATTCCCAGTAAGAGTGTAACTCTTCCACTACTCAACCACCAAAGACCAACCATCGTTGGCACCATCGTGTCCGATGATGCAAGTGCAACACTTTTATGAAACCTAAGCTGGTTCAGTTGTTATCGGTTCGGTCTGGGTCAATGACAACCCAACCAGTTTGGTCTAGCCACCGGTTGGACCATCGGCTCGATTCGACTAGTTTTTGGGTTTTGGGCTCCCGAACACAATTTAAGATCTCAGGTCTAATTTTCAAGTTCAATTACCCATTGGGCCAATTGTCTTACTTGAAAATTAACTTCTAAAAATACCATATTAATTTTAATTAATTTGATTAATTTAATTTTACTTGATCAAAATTAATTTTCCCAAATATCACTTAGATTTTCAAAATTAATTTTCAAGAAAATTCTTTAATCAAATTCTCTAGTTGAACAATTCTCACGACCACCTAATTTAATTCCACATTGAATAAATTGAATAAACTAAATTATTTACAAAGTTGTAGAATTTTCTTTTGATTCAAATGCATTTTGATCGAGCTTTTGTTGGACATATACAATTAGACTCTAGTAATTGCAATTATGTCCACAAGCATCATTCCAATAATTTGTAAATACTTAATCATGCAGTCAGTCCATAAGAAGTGTCATGATTGAAAACTCCTTATTTTATACTCTTTACAAAAATAATTCATCCAATTGTTTTATCCAATGACCTCGTCATGTGTGTGTTACCGTCATATGATATCATTGATTCCTTTGAGTTAAATCCGTTCACTCAATACAATCCTATTTTATCTCATTGTCATCATTGTGTCTTCTTAATGATTAATATGATCACTATCAACAAAAGACTATTATAAATTACTCGTTCGAGAACAAGCAACCCGTGGCCACGTTCCATATTTATCAATCAACACAATGCCAATGAGAGGATATCATTAAGTCTTTAATTGAGTTATGAATTCCATTGTTGCTAGAAAAACCATGCCATACACAAGTCATGTACCCAACATATTGGTTATGGGCTTGATCATCTTTAGAGCATAAGCCTCCACTTATATCAAAGCACATGAGTTGCATACGCATGGTTAGTGACCAAATCAGGATTTAAGTGAATTACACCATGAATATCACAAGTGAATTAATTCACAAACGGATTCAGAATTAATACATCTTGGGTCTAGTTCAATGTATCATTCTACCAATGAATATATCTATGTCTCTACCTGTGGAGTCAACTACTCCGATAGCCAAGACTAGTCATCTCCCCAATTGGAATTATAGATAACATAATAATCCTTCTCAGTATTTGAATCAAATGCTCACTTCGATTCTTTTACAAGATTACAGACTTATTTAGATTATCTTCTGAAGTAAGTTGTCTTTCTCGCAATGTAAACGTTCTTACAATGCCACTTATCTTCAGTTTGAAATTATACAATCAATGAACTAATATTTTCTTATTACAATTTTGCTATGCATGCAAAATATAAAAGATAGAAATACAAAAGACATAATTTTATTTATTTATCCATCGTTCAAATAAATAAAAAATAGATTCATGTTTACTACAATATGAGATATTTCCTAACATGAGTTGCTTCCACTATATTTTTGGTGCCTCAGAGAAATACAAGGAGAATTCACGCTTTCCGAGAGTTAGGCTGACTCGGGTGCATTTGAAGCGAAGAAATTGCCTAAGGATGCACGGATTGCATGATGAAAGGTCTAGCCCCGTGACATTAGTTGTTAGTTATCTTTTCTCAATTATTCTATCAAAAACTAGTTCGTTAGTGTGATCCCTACCTCCTTTAATAATAAAAGGCTTATATGTAAAAAAATCCCTTAAGAAAATACGAAAAAATTAATCCAGCTCCTATATTAAATTTGCACCCAATTGAGCCCATGTCATTAACTAAAATAATAAAGACCGTTTGCTAACGATTTTAGTCATTGACCACATTGATCGTTAAAATAATTTGATGGACCAATCATGTGGTGACATGTGCCAATTTTCGATTTAATATAATATTTTTCAATAAAAATATTTAAAATAATAAAAAAATTAGAAACAATTATAGAATTATAAAATTATTAAAATTATTAAAATTTAAACTTTAAAATTTAAAATTTAAAAAATTAAAATTATAAAAAATAAAAAACTTATAAATATTATAAAAATCTAATAAATTCTATTTTTTATAAAATTAATAAAACATGCATAAAATATTTAAAATTTTATTGAAACCTACAAAAATTTTTTAAAACATATAAAATATTAAAAATTATAAATATTAAAAAACCTCAAAATTGATATAAATGTATAAAATTATAAAAATAATAGAAACCTATAAATATTATAAAAATATAATAATTTTAATACTTTTATTAAAATATATAAAATTAATAAAATATATTTAAATTTTTATAAAAATTCATAAAAATTATACAAATATAATAAATTCTAATAAATTATAAAAAATATTAAAAATTACGAAAAAGTCATTTAAACTCCTCTAATTAATGAACGCATGTCATCACATCAATCATTGGATAATGAAAATAGTTATCGATTGCTAGAGTCATTTTCATGTTAAATAAAATGTTCTCAATATTCTACAAATAAAATGATAAATGTGAGTCCATTGATAAATTTTATTTTATTTTTAAAATTTATCTCCAATTTTAAATATAGTAATGCGAAATTTGAAAAAGTTTAAAATTGTTTGCTAAGTATTGCATGATATAAAATATTTTTGATATAGTAAGATATTATCAAAGCAAAATTTCATTATCCAACTATTAATGTATGATGACATGAAATATCATGACCAAGGTTTTAAAATCGGACTAGTGGTTAATATCAATATATTATATTTTTATAATTTATTATAATATTTATAAGCTTTTATTTTTATAATTTTTATAAGTTTATAAATTTTAATGTTTTTAATATTTAATAAATTTTAAATATTTTTCTGGTTTTATAATTTTTTAATATTTTTATGGGAAAAATATTAAAATAAACCAGAAGCTTCCACGTGTCACCATCTCAATGGTTTGTCAATTTATTTTAACGATTAACCTGGTTAATGAAGAAAACTGTTAATGGAGAGACTTAATTAACTTTTTTGTTAAAGGAGGGCTTAATTGGGTGATTTTTTTTTTTTTTTTTGAATAAGGAAAGAAGGCAATCAAATTGCCTTAATCAACAAACTCTTACATGAAATGTATCTATTTTATCTTCTAATAGTAGTTTCCTAACATGAAAATTAGAGAAATCAATAATTCTAAGTTCAACATTCTCACTAGTATAAGTTTTAGCAAGCCAATTCACCACCTTATTCCCTTCTCTTGGAACATATTGTAACTTTACCATTTGGATATGTCTTGTTGCTTTGTTAATTATTCTAATAAGGATAGTGGAATTCGCATCGCTCTCATATATTATTTCAATAGTCATCAAACAATCACTTTCCATAAGTACTTTTGTGTCGTTTCTAATTCATAATAAAAATAAAAAGATTAAGAGATTTTTGGTTGAGATTACCTAAAAACCTATTGTAGGGGTACTTTCAAAATTATTGTTTTGAGATTTAGCCTCAAATTATCTGTTCTTGAGCGTTAGAATTAGAAAAGCAATAGCTTGTTTAACCCTCTTTATTTTTCCTGAAATCCATATAATAGTAGTGATTGACTTGGCTTCTTTCCTGAAATAATAAAAAGCTTTACACGCCATCTAAAATTGAGACACATTCTTTACACAAATTATAACAATTAATATGCATGAGATAATGCACCCAACCTAGCCAACCAAAGCGCCTCAATCTACCCCGTTGTGGTACCAAACCACTGGTGGTGCCAAACCACTGGTGACATATAGTCACAGAAGTGATGCCAAATCACTGGAGGTGCCAAACCTCTAGTGTCCATAGACACAATCGATTGATGGGGCCAACCCATCGTGTGATACCAAATCACTGGCGTCAATCCCATATCTCAAAGTGGGGCCAACCCACGGTGGTGCTAAGCCACGAGGGGCGAGGCGCTATGAGGTGCCAAACCTCTGGAGGTACCAAACCTCTGGTGACCGTAGTCACAGTGTGTTACCAAAACACTGGTGCCCGTCGGCACAATATCACTGCCCCCTCCACTCATCAACCCATATCAAATCATATTATAGCAGATTTTACAACAACTTACATCTATCACATGTATCACATAAGCCATGCTTCCCAAAAGCATATTCAACAATCACATATTGACAGAGACTTACCGAGATCCTCGCTTGTACCATTAAGGCACTAATTCCATATCTACAGAAAGCAGATTACATATAGCATGCATTTAATTAATTGTTATATGTGTGTATGTACACACCTGTCACCACTGAATGCTCTAAATCCCGAAAAGAGGAGTCGGCCACCCTAGATCTCTCTGCACCTATATTCGGCCAACCATGGGATTAGTACTATGGCCTATTCGGCCAACCCAAGTAATTTAAAGGGGTAACCTTTTGTACCCAAATCCTTACCTAATCACTTTGAATACTAGCTTCAGCACCCGAATCACGAATCTGGTTCGCAAACTACAATCGGTCAATATTAATAACCATAGCCTTCGGCTTTTAAATGATTCACCAAATACATATGTAGATCCTTACCGAAAATTGATTGACGAACGTTGGCGAACCCACTTGCTTATTTCCAAATCCAGAAGATCCTACAAATAATTTGGTTTAATCGTGATTAGTACCCTTAATTAACATTGCGAAACCTTATTAGAATAAAGAAAATCAAGAGAGTCCCTAAAAGAGAGCTATCTATGCATCTTCCCTTAACTAGACTTGTTTGGTATGAATAATAAGTGATCATTTTATACATCTCAATCATCTTACACCAATCCAAGTAATTGGAACCAGCGCTTTGTAATTCTTTACATTTATCTATCTCACTCATACATACTTTTTGATTCTTGCGATTTAGAAATAATAACCTTAGAACCAATCCTTAATATTTTTTATTCTTATACAACTGTAAAATAATTTTTATTTACTCTAATCATCTTATGTAGATCAGTCATAGATTTTTTGACAAATAAAAAGATTTAACACTATCACGAGTGGAGTATTTTAACTCCAAAACCAAAGTTATGTTCCTAACCTTCCACCAGAAGATAGGATACTTACTAAAATTTCAGACTTTTCTTCCATGAATTTAACTTTATAAAAAAACAAAACTTTGATTACGTGTAAAAATATACATACGTTTCAGACCACTATAAGCTTTTATAGTGAAATGGTAGTTGAGTCATTCATTCACTGTTTCACCACTAAGCTTTCCATAAGATGTCTCTGAAGGCTCCAATAGCAACTTGTTTAGCCTCTCTGATGCTTTATTAACCTGGAAAGTAAAAAATGAATTCCTCCATTATTTTCAACAAAAAATTATTGTATTTTAAAACAGAAAAATTATCATCATTTTAATTACCTCTTCTTCCCAATCAGTCCTTGAGATTATGTAGGCTAGAACTAATGTTTGCGTTGCAACCCCAATTATCATCCCAATCCATATTCCCTGTGGAAATCAAATAACTTATTTATTCATTTGTTCTAGCTTAATCCTCCAGATGGCCTATAAATAAATAATATATAAAGTTCATTATAAAAAAAATCTGTTTCTTAAGGTCTAACCTTGACTTCCATTTTGGCTACATATCCAAGAAGAATTCCTAAAGGCACACCAACCACATAATAGGAACAGATGTTAACATATGCAACCATTTTTTGTCTACCAGCACCAATTGCTATCCCTGCATTGCAGATTTTAACCATGTAATTCTTTTCCCTTCCCATACATATTCAGGCAATATATATATATATATATATACTTGCCTGAGAGGATTGGCTGAACACTGTTGAGCAAAACTGAGAAAGAAAGCAACAAAGAGAGGTCTGCCACGGAGTTTGCTACGTCCTCATCACTTGTAAACAAGTAACCTATTCGATGCCCAAATATTAAACACAGTGCCCAGAATAACACTCCTATACTCAGCGATGTACATAATAGAACTTTCATCGAAAATTTTGCTGCTTTGGCGTTTCCTCTCCCTAGTTCGTTTGAAACTCGCACACTGTAGGACAGAAAACCGTCATGTATCTCGGTTTAAATATAGTGTTGCAGTGAATGAGTTGGTATGCTCAAATTTATTCAAATATGTAATGAACATCAACAGTTTAGAAAAAAAGTTGAAAAATTCGGATAACGTAGCACTTATAGGCAAATCACCAACCTAGCTGCTGTGAGGAAGCCGAGGAACACCATGAGTTGCCAAGCTATGAAATTCAGGCTGCAATGTTAGATATTCTTTGGTTAAATTCGAGTCAGAAAAAGACAACATACATGGTATGCGTATATATACATGGAAATTGACCATCTTACCAAATGGAGAGGGCGTCGATGGCAACAGCGGCATTTTTCATATACCCTCCCAACAGGACTAGGATAGCATAGTACCATAACTCTAAGCTGACAAGCCAACAACATAAGCAAAGAAATAGAATAAATATTGACAAAAATATTAGATGTTAAATCTAATTAAGTAAAGGGAAATGGAATTTTACCAAAGCATCACTCCTGAGGATATTGAGAGCTTAAGTACTGGAAACAGATCAAGAAAACAAGCAAAAGTGAAGCCTTTCCATGTTCCGGGACACCATCCACCAAATACATAAATAATCTCCCCAATGAACACCAACCAACTTGATATTATCATTGAACTCATAGCACCAGGGATCCCCCAATTCAGTTTGCTCACAAGGATCCATGACAACAACACATGAAGAATGAAAGAGGCAGCAGAAATCCACCCAACAATCATATTTCTAAGCTGGCATTGCAAGTATTTTTGGATGGTGAAGTTGAAAACAAAAAAGTAGAGAATGGGGATGAACCAAAAAGATATATATCCAGCAGCAGTGGCTATTTCCTCATCTTCTCCAAGTAATTTGAAGATTGGTGATGCAAAGATGAATACTGGTAGCAACACAGCTGATGTGACAAGATTAATGATCCATGATCTTTGCAAGTAAATACCCAACATGTGGTAATGTTTTGCTCCAAATGCTTGCCCACATAGTGTCTCAGTTGCACTGGACATCCCCAACTGCAAAACATTGATGAAGCAAATAATCAATCAGAGGACTCAAAAGTAAGGCAATTTCTGAATGATTAATCACATGATATACCAAAATTCCATTTGCAAATCTAACTGTGATGACTTGTATAAGAGCATATGCTGCAAGCTGTCGTTCACCAATGTGTCCAATGAAAGCTTGGGTCACTACAAACATGCCAAAAGCTGTAACCCTCGCTAACATTGAAGGAAACCCAACCTTCCATAGTTTTCCTGATTCCTCTAAAACTCTCCTCCTCAGATTATTACTGTTTTCCTTTGGTTCTTCTGACCCAATAAGCCTCTCATCCATGTTGCTGCTGCTTTCACTTCTGCAATAATGCAACAACTATGAAAAGTATAGGATCAACTAGTGATTTACATATCACTGTTCATCAATGTCTTAGATTTATAAAGAATGTCAAGGTGTAATTGTGAATTTCATCTTACTTTAATTTGTGATTTTATATTTTACAAAATTAGAAATTTTATCTAATTGTGTAACACTATTAAATCTTATCATTAAATTGTTTATGTGAAAATATACAATTTAACAATTTATATGTACAAATTTAATAAAACCAGTTATCCAGTAATTAATATAAAATAAATTAGCAAAAACAATAGTGGATGTTATGTTTCTTATTTTCATAAATTAGAAAGAAAAACTATGACAAATTAAAACAAAAAAAAATTCTCAATTTTATAAATTTAAAAATTAAATTCAAATTAAACTTTAAATGAAACCTAGTGTGAATATTTTATTAGTGATATTATGAGATTGGAATCTTTCAAAATATGCAGGGACGTATGGGTATAGACAAATGACGTTAACTGCTGATGATATTATTGCATGCCTTTTCTTGTGTAGTATGTACGAATGTTTAAAGTTACATGACATGGACGGCTATAAAATAAAAGATGTATTGAATTACCCATTTTCACCTGCAAGTTGAGTTAGAATTTTGAAAGAAAAAAGAAAATGAATCAGTTTGATTCAAATTATTTTAATTAACAAAATATTTTTATTTAAATTTAATTCCTTCAATTTGTTATTAAAATATATTATGATATAATGAATGTATTTTGCATGTCATTTTATGGTAACAGAGATACGATTCTGTTTGATTTCTGAAAGTATTTTCTATTTTATTTTTAGAAAATATTTTATTTTTATTTATTTAAAATTAAAAATATATATTTGGTAAAAAGAAATAAAATTTATTTTCAATCATGAAAAATCAAAAATATTTTATAATTATTTTCTATAATAGAAATAAAATTAGAAAAACACTTTACATTTAGATAGATTCAAATTAAGATATCGAGTTTAATATTTAAAATATTTTAAAAATTTATTGATATAAATTTAAATCCAGAATAATTTATTTATAATTAAAACCATTATCTTTATCATTTTCAATCTTACAAGGCACTTTTAGTATGAAATTAAATAAATGGTTAGTATAAAATTAGATTTTTTTAATTTATCACTCTTTTTCTCGATTGGATGGCCGTATGCTCTGAGCTCCTGGGTGCCATTAGGTTAAATTGCAAGGAGGTCGGATCGATATGGTTTGGTTACGAGACACATTCCCGCATAGAATGAAGATTCGATGAAGATGAAAGAATACAAGATGCACGGCATACATACTTCGATAATTGGAGGCTATCTCGATCTCGGACGCCTCTAGAAACCTCGTCCACCGAGATGGCTCCTAAAACTTGTTGATTTCAGAGCGGTAGGTGAATTGAGTTGGGGTCCGTGCTATCGAGGTTGTACCGGAGATGTCTTGAAGCGACGGTCTTAGAATAAAGCAAAAATCGAGGTTGCCTATCACTCTGCGATCATGGGCATGGTTTCGATTTCCATTTTACGTCCCCGCTCGACCAGCCATATTCATTCCCATTGATAACGAGGTAAATTTAATATTATATTTTACAATTATGTCGTAGATTTATAGTATAATTGCATGCTAAAAGTTTATTTAATTAGGTGGAACCATCCGAGAAGTCATGTTGGAATACCTGACTCGCTTGAGGATATACGGCTCCTATTGGAACAACGGTCGGAATCACAAGTAAGTGTTGAATTTCGTTATTATAATTTAGTATTTATGTATATAACTAATATTTTGGTAATGTTAATATAGTTTCAATGGACACCGTGACGAGGATCTCAAATTGAGGCGATAATTTGGGAGTTCCTCTAAAATCCAATCAGCTAAGGTGTTAAGGTCCCGCTAATCACCAACGCGACCGTGGAGATGCACCAATCGACCGGTTCGAGACAATTTGGATGCCGCAACCGATTCCGTGGCTTCGAGGTGCTCGATGATGAGCACTGATGTGGACTTACTGGCGGTAGCACACGGATTGGCCAATATTTTGGTCGAACATATCGAGACGGGAGAACCAGGTATGACTTTTTACCTAACCGGAACCGATCGTAGTTCCCGAGTTAAGCGTGCGTGCGAGTACATGCCATGGTTTAGAATCCATGGCAAGTCAGATCTGTTGTCGGTCAAGAGAGGCGACAACAAATTCGCGAGCGAAGGGAATGTCGGGCCCTTTACATTCAAGGAGAAGGGTGATGAGACGGGCCCAACAAAATACCTACACGATCACCGGGCCCATCAACAGCGCCTATATGATCAACGGGCCCATCAACGGCGCCTTATACAATCACGGCCCATCATTCAAATTGACAACACCGATAACACAGCGTCCACGATTTATGCCGGTCGTACCTCGCCTTACATGTATCCTCCTAACCCATATATGTTTCCTTTTCTAGTCCCCTGTGTTGGAATCCATGGTCGGGTTCGAGTCCGCTTTCGACAACTCCTTTTAGCCACCGATCGTGAGGCCGACATCGGTGTGGGATTAGAGGAGGTGCCGTCGGGAGCGATTCTTTCTACTGCACTCATTCACCAGACGGATGCGGTCACCCCGCCGTGGTTTATGCAAACACCTCCGGTCATTATTTTATCAAGGTGGGTCATCATCGCAACACCTGTAACTGCACCCACTACGGAGGGATCGGATTCCCACCGAGGTTCCACAACCCATGGGAAGCTAGAAGAAGGAGGAATCCAGGTACAGAATCACGACCGCCCTGTGGCTTGGTTCCCCCCAAGCATCCATGATAAACCCTAAACCCCATAATTTGAGTAATTGTAAATTAATTTATAATTTGAGTTTAATTTTTTGTAATTAAGGTTTAATTTTTGTAATTAAGTTGTAATATATTTAATAAAAATTGAGTTTGTTTTTTATTTAATTTTTTAATTTATTTAATTTTAATAACTTTGACAAAATATGTTTGGTTTATTTTTTTTTGTAATTAAGTTGTATTATTTTTAATACAATTTGAGTTTGTTTTTTTTGTAATTTAATTTTTTAATTTTAATAACTTTGAAAAATAGGTTTGGTTTATTTTTTTTTTGTAATTAAGTTGTAATATATTTAATACAATTTGAGTTTGTTTTTTTTGTAATATAATTTTTTTAATTTATTTAATTTTAATAACTTTGACAAAATAGGTTTGGTTTATTTTTTTTTTTTGTAATTGTTGTAATATATTTAATACAATTTGAGTTTGTTTTTTTTGTAATATAATTTTTTAATTTATTTAATTTTAATAACTTTGACAAAATAGGTTTGGTTTATTTTTTTTTGTAATTAAGTTGTAATATATTTAATACAATTTGAGTTTTTTTTTTGTAATATAATTTTTTAATTTATTTAATTTTAATAACTTTGACAAAATAGGTTTGGTTTATTTTTTTTTTTTTGTAATTGTTGTAATATATTTAATACAATTTGAGTTTGTTTTTTTTGTAATATAATTTTTTAATTTATTTAATTTTAATAACTTTGACAAAATAGATTTGATTTTTTTTTTTGTAATTGTTGTAATATATTTAATACAATTTGAGTTTGTTATTTTTTTTGTAATTTAATTTTTTAATTTATTTAATTTTAATAACAAAATAGGTTTGATTTATTTTTTTTTTTTTGTAATTAAGTTGTAATATATTTAATACAATTTGAGTTTGTTTTTTTTTGTAATTTAATTTTTTAATTTATTTAATTTTAATAACTTTGACAAAATATGTTTGGTTTTTTTTTTTTTTGTAATTACAATTTGAGTTGTATTATTTTTAATACAATTTGAGTTTAGGTTTGGTTTTTTTTTTTTTTTTTTGTAATTTAAGTTTGTTTTTTTTTTTAAAATTATTTAATTTTAATAACTTTGACAAAATAGGTTTGGTTTATTTTTTTAATTAAGTTGTAATATATTTAATACAATTTGAGTTTGTTTTTTTTTTTGTAATTTAATTTTTTAATTTATTTAATTTATTTTGTAATTTAATTTGAGTTTTTTTGTATTGATCAAAATAGGTTTGGTTTATTTTTTTAATTAAGTTGCATTTGAGTTTGCCAATAATATCTCGTACCACCCAATATCGTTGTTTTATTATTTGTGTTTGTAATTTAATATTAATTATCTTATATTTAATAAATTTGAGTTATTGTACAAAAGTTCACCGCTTTTCCTCCAAAAAATAGACATTACATAGCCAAAGAAGAGACAAACAAGCTAAGAACACGGTCAACTAGTCCGATTTGGACACGAGCGAGATGTATGGCTCTGGTTCCTACACCACCCGCATCACCGACTTTGGTTGGTCGGTTCTGATATCCATATTGTTGCGTATTCTAGTCGAGGAAGGTCGACCTTTTGGTTTCGTCTCAATTCTCTATCCAAGCAATGCTTATACGGTGCAAGCGATACCGATGGCCACTTACGCTCATCCGGGACTAGTGGGAATACGTGTCTCCACACGCTGTACATGTTTTCTAATTTGTAGACTTCGTCGACATAGCTCATGGGGTCAAGACGAAGATTATGACAAGCCGCAAGTACATGAGCACATGGGTAACGGCGCATCAAATATCCCACATCGCATGTCCTATTTGTCAAGTGTACATGATAATGCTCGCCAACAATACCTTGGCTCGATCATCAAACTCCGTGACACGAAACCATAGGTCGTCGCGGTCGTGACAAACCGTGTGCATAGTGTTCGCGTGCCTTCCCACGGTTAATTTCTTGCAAGACCTTCGGCTCCATACATGGCCTCCTTGCATCGCCCTCGATAACTCATTGCTCTCTTGAAAATAGTGCCGCTTAAATGAAAATATGTCTCCAGAAACCGCCAGAATCGATGGATGACGAGTTCCTTTTAGCACGTAATTTATGCATTCGGCCAGTTTGTGGTCATATGACCATATCGTAGGCCATTCATATGCTTGTGTCCACTGCTCAAAAGGAATATTGCATTGTGTACTCCGCGCTTTCTGCGTTATCTTCGCGCAAACTGGCCAACATCTCGTGAAAACGGTCTTTATTGATCTCGTACCCTGCCAATATACGTTGATATCGAATATTACATACCACTATTCAATTGCGAATAAATTGAAAATTTCAAAAGAAATTATATTAATAGAAATTTCATACCCATATCGGTCACTTGTCGCTTCATCTTTTAGACGGTGTTGCCCATAGTAGTTGGATGCCACATGCCTCGAGCAATATCGATGGTGTGTGCGATGCCACATGCTTCCTCGTCATTCTATTGCCGCAAGTATTCCAGGCCCGATCCGATATAACGATATGTCGTTGAGGCGACATGCCTCCTTAACCTAGATAGGAAGAAGTCCCACCATCACCGACTCACGGTGTTATTGCGAACTAATCGGAAGGATTCTCTCACACCGTCTTGTGCCACGCCTAGCAATAGCCGATGCGTATATCTACCATACATAAAGGTACCATCAATTTGTACCAATGGCTTGCGGTATGTAAAAGCATCTCGGCATTGCTTAAATGTCCGATCAGCGCTTGAACATCGCGATCCACGGAAAGTGCGATCGTTGTAGTACGCCGGTTCCGTTTCAATGTCACAGTCGCTGGGACATATCTCTCAAAGACCTTACACCACCGCCACACTTCATTATATAGGCGCCCCACCGACCGTGTAACTTTTCCAATGCCTTCGCTTGGCTATCCAAGCCTTTTCAGAAGAGGGCGATACCCCATTTGGCTACTTAATATTGCCAATTAAGGTAAGACCGTAGTTTTGGGATCACCTTCACCGTCGGGATTATTAAATCACCAACATGTCCGAATCCATCCTCGGATGATCTTGTGTTACACCACAACGAAGCACGTTAAATAATGCAACATTACATAATATTAGTGTTATTCAAATCATTGAACACATAGTGGTACTGCACTCAGTAAGACATGTATGCGACCTTTGTACTTCTTCACCTCCCACATCCCCGCCCTTTTCCTCAACGACGCCATGATTTTCCATGCACATGTGCCGCCTTGCACAAAGACACTTCGCCTTGTACCTATCGAGCTTTGATTTAACCATAGTGTAGTTAACCCGTCCTCGATGTTGTATTGTTTCAATGCACCAAGAAAAGTGTTCTTGTTGGAAAACTGGTTACCAACTTCTAATTGGTCCGAATCCAACGAAGAATTTGTACGGTCACGCGTCCGGTGTGGTAGTTCAGGAAACTCCAATGCATCATCTTGAGATAGATCGACATTATGCATGTGCGTTGGAGGCGAGTATGCCCTGAATAGCGGATCTTATTCTTCTTCGTCTGAACCGCCCTCAACATCTTCAGGTACAATTGGAACGGGCTCCGGTTCGAAAATAGTCCAACTTCGCACCGTCGTGCCCCGGCTCCCGAGGTGGATCCACATCGACTCATCGCTCGATCCTCCATAACTCGCAACAAACGAGGGCCCTCATTGGTGGATGCCGCGGTAATACATCATCCCTCCTTAAACATCTTTCAGAAGATTCCAATCGTATGTGGATTGCCATCCACTAGAAGTTGATGACGCCCCCAATACGATTTGCCATCCGACGCCGATTGACGAATATGCATGTCCCATCCACCAACCGAAGTGTCGTGCAGGGTTATGTTTTCCATACTACCACCGCACACGGCACTTCGTGTTTTGCCTCCCACTTACAGTGTCGACTGGGTCGTATTCCCTTCAACGATACTAGATGTTGAGGTCGCAATGATCACTTGGAGATGAAAATTCTACATATAACTCGAGATAGGCGATCCACCGCAAAATGAGTCTCCACCATTGCCTCAAGGCTCGAGGACCTTTGATGTCGAATGCATCATATCTCACCGGATCAACCAAGCGCAAAATCTATACTTAATAGATCGAACTTTCATTGGCGTTGTTTCAATATTTTACGCCTAATTCTTTTGCGAAGTTCTACCAAATCGACGCTTCGATTAAAACTCAATCGCTTGTGTTCTCGATAAGAAAACAACACCATTTTCGTGTCACGACTTCACCATCGTAGTAAATAACACCATTAATACGCTCACTCATTTTCAATTTTTTTCTTTTGCTTGAATGCTTTCGCTAACCGAGAATGCAATTTGGTGATTTATAGCCTAATTTTGCCGCAGACCTGTACCAAAAGTGCGCCCACGTGGGAGCGCTTTTCGTCTTCGGTAATAGTGCACCACCGAAGCGTTTTAATCTTGTTTGTTCGAAACGCTCTCAAAATAATTTTACCGGAGACCATTTGAGTAAAAGCGGCCCACGCGAGAGCCGCCGCCACCGTTTTGTTCTCAAACGTCTCTCAAAATTATTTTGCCGAGACTACCGTCCAAAAAATTCTTTCATTTTCACATTGCAAGTGGACGGGAAAGATTCCCCAAAAAAGCCTACGAGGAAGCGCTTTTGCTGAGTTGGCCTAAAGCGCTCCCCCATGGACGCGCTTTAGGCCACTTTCCCCAAAAAACGCGCTGACGTGGACGCGATTTTTGGGGAAATTGCCCTTTCCGGTCAATATTTTTGAAACCTGTCCTTTCCGATAATTTTTGTTTTTTTTTTGGTATTTTTGGGATATTTGCCCCTTTTTATAGCATGGACAAAGGAGAATGAAAAAAGGGTAAATGATTACTTAATAAGCGACAAAATTAACGAAAATTGTAGCTTTGATTTAAGTGGTTTTTTTACGTTATTACAGAATAAGTTGATTTTGGAAGTGAAGTGATAAAAATTGTGTTATGCGAAAAGCGTTTTTTAGAAAGTATTTTATATAAAATATTTTTTTAATTATTTAAGGTTCTTTGGACGGTGTGTTTATTTGTGATTAGTATAAAAATAACGGTAATGATGAGATTAGATACTATAACGTGAGACAAAAACAAAGCTATACGTATCGCATTGGAGATGCTTGCATTTTCTACCCTTGAGTCTTAAGTTTGAATTCCCTTTCATGTTTATTTGGTTTCTTTTTTTCTAATGAATGATTCAAGCTTCTTCTTTTTTTTTAACTTTTAATTAATGTTTTTCATTAATAAACTTGTTATTATCAAGTTTTAAATTAACAAATGTAACGATCCAAAAGTCAGTGGTATGGGAAAATACAATTTTAGAATCCTGTTTCTATAAACCGAATATGTAAATATTTTATTAAATATTTATGGAGTTATTGTACAGATGAATTGAATTTTGGGAAGATAATTTTGTGAAATTAGTAACTAATCAATGTATAATGAATAAATCATAAAAGTGGTAAAAAACAAGTGATAATATGAAAGATGTTTCTTTCAGAATGGACTTTCACTCGTTGTATATGACATGAGACGGTGGTGTGGCATCCCGTATCTGGGCTTGGCGACCAAGCCTGGAATAAGGTGTTACAATTAAATAATGTTACAATCAAATTTTTTAGCTTCCTAGTCTAGTACTAATATTTATATATTTGGTTGATCTGTTGAATGCTATTAGATGCATATATATATATCAATGAAACACATATTTGCTTAAGTATGTTTAAAGAATAAATATTCGTTTGATTTAGTCATATTAATTGTAACACGCCTAACTCGAAACCGTTGTCGGAATAAGGTTTAGAGGCATTACCGAACTATAGAATCAATTTACATAGCATTCACGACACAAAGTCAAACATTATCAAACACATTCATATACAATCATAGTGTCCCTTAAACGAGTCATCGAGACCCTAAGTATGCTTATAAACCGAGTCGGGACTAAACCAAAACACATGTAAAATTTCATGAAAAACTAAAACTTGTTCTAGAATGCAGGGGAGACACGCCCTTGGGGGTAGGCCGTGCCTCTCCCACGGCTACATGACACACCCGTGTGCCCTCCCGTGGTTACATACTGCCAAAATAAACACAGCTAATAAGCACGCCCGTGTGATAAGGATGTGTCCTATAAGGTCATATACTACCATTTCTCGCACGGCCTGTAGGCATGCCCGTGCCATGGCCGTGTGCAGTTTAAGTCACATTCTGCCAATTTACTCACGGTCTGAGGCACGCCCGTGTGTCCCAATCATGTGACATTATAGGCCATTTTTGCAAGGCCAACATGCCACCCATTTAGGGTCAAACCTACAAACCAATCAACCAAACATCTCAAGCACATATTGCCATCTAAAAACATACCAATTTGGCAATTTAAAACATGTAATCAATACCAATTCCAATCATACTTAATTCAATGTCAATACCTATTCTATCACAAGCATAATTCATTCCCAATCTCACTACCCCTTCTAGCATTTATCAACACAAAGTCACCACTCAATAATAAATTTATCAATCTACAAAATCATGCCAAAAGATGCATCACACATATCACATTCATTCATACCAACCTATCACATATCTAGCCACATCTCATGGCTAATTACAATCTCAAACATAATTCAATTACTAGCCTATATACGATATCCTAGCTATATACATCTTTCCAAAAGTACAAAAATAGAATGCCGATAGTGTGATTGAAAAGCTGACGATCCCAAATCCGAGCTAGCTTTACTGACACTGCAAGGCAGAAAAACAAATCACACAGTAAGCTTTCCAAAGCTTAGTAAGTTCGATATACAATACTATATCTCGTCAAACCAAACTAATGTAAGTATTAAGCATCACATGGATCAATTATCTCATATTCATATCATCTCATTCATATCTAAAATACCCATTCCTTCCATCATAGCTTGTTTATAACTCATCAACCATAAAGGTTAATTACATACCTTAGCTAACACCTAGTTATTCTACCTCCAAGTTATTCAATGCTCGATATTACATGTCGATCATCATTTGATATTCGTTCAAAATAACCGCACACTCAGTGCCACATACGTATTCGAAGTATAATTGTTATCGCACACTTAGTGCCTATTCTTTTAACCGACTCGTCTCGTTGTCGATGCCAATTCAATAAGTGAAGCTTTCATATCATCGCACACACGATTGCCAATTCAATAAGTCAAGCTTTTATATCATCGCACACACAGTGCCAATTCAATTCTATTTCAATTTTAGTTCACACACTTAGTGCCATCAACTAGAATCGTGCACATAGCAACTCATTTTCATACACATGAACATATTCATTTCATATTTATAAAACATAACCCAAATACATGTATGATATCCGAACTTACCTCGGATGTCGAACTATTGATACGGTCGATTAATCGAGCACTTTATCTTTGCCTCGATCTCGATCCGAGCCTCTCCTCTCTTAGTCTATACACATTCAAATTTCATCCATTCAATCATCAATTCATTCATTTTAGTCCAAATACATATATTTAGGGCATTTTACATAATAGCCCTCACATTTTCACATTTCGACACTTTAGTCCCTATCTCACAAAATCATCAAATACTCAAAATTTCATTACACTATGCTTAGGCTGAATTCTCCTTAGTCTCATAGGAGTCCACACATTTCATTTATTTCACATTTTAGTCCCTCAATTTACACTTTTCACAATTTAGCCCAAAATACTCAATTTTATCAAAAATCCAAAGATAAAACATGTTAATCCAACACCTAGTATTCATATATCACTATCATCTAGCACATAGCTCAAGCATTCACCAATGGCTCATCACAAAAACATCATCAATTCACAAAATTACAATATGGGCTAGCTAGAGCACGAAGCAATGATTACAAAAACGTAAAAATTATCAAAAACCGAGCTAAAACATACATTGATTAAGCCAAGGTCCTAGTCGAACTTAACAAGCTCCTAACCCTTTCTTTCCTCTCTATTTTCAGTTGGAAGAACAAAGATGAACATGTTTCATCATTTTGTTTTGTTTAATATTAACTTAATAATCTCTTTTACCATTTTGCCCTTTCATTAGTCATATAAGACAAATATATATTAAGGCCAATTTTTCATTTAACACTCCACTATCTTAAAAATGGTTCATTAACAACTTAAGGCCTCCTCCTTAAAAAGCCATCAACTTTTAAGTACTTAAAAATTAGCACACAGCTTTTACTCTTTATGCGATTAAGTCCTTTCTCTTAATCCGACACTAAAACATCAAATTATCACACAGAACTTTCACACAAACCATATTGCATACTATTCACACAAAAATAATATTAAAATATTATTTCAACCTCAGATTTATGGTCTCTAAACCACTGTTCTGACTAGGGTCTAAACCGAGCTATTACAACTCTCCCCTTAGGGATTTTCATCCCCGAAAATCTTACCAGTGAATAATTGTGGATGTTGTTCTCTCATAACATTCTCAGGCTCCCATGTAGCCTCTTCAATTACGTGTTTGTGCCATAATACTTTCACTAGAGAAATTTTCTTATTTCTCAACTCTTTAGTCTCTCGTGCCAAAATTTGGATCGGTTTTTCACTATACGACAAATCTGACTGAATCTCAACCTGAGTAGGTGCAATTACATGAGATGGGTCTGATCGATATCGTTAAAGCATTGACACATGAAACATGTTATGGATCCTTTCCAACTCTGATGGCAATCTCAATCTATAAGCAACTGGCCCAACTCGTTCAATAATCTCATATGGTCCGATAAATCTCGGACTCAGCTTGCCCCTTTCGGCCAAATCGAAGTATTTTCTTCCACGGAGACACTTTCAAAAACACTTTATCACCAACCTCAAATTCAATATTCTTTCATTTCAAATCTGCATAAGACTTTTGAAGATCTGAGGTTGCTTTCAAACTGTCACGAATTACTTTCACTTTCTGCTCAGTCTCCTTTATAAGATCAACCCCGTGAATCTTGTTCTCACTTAGCTCGGTCCATTACAATGGAGTTCGACACTTTTGACCATAAAGAGCCTCATATGGTTCCATTTTAATACTAGATTGAAAGTTGTTGTTATACGCAAACTCAATCAACGATAAATGCCTTTCCCACGTGCTTTCAAATTCAAGTATGCAACATCTTAGCATGTCTTCAAGAATCTGAATGATTCGCTCGGATTGACCATCTATTTGCGGATGAAAAGTAGTACTGAAAAGTAATTTTGTGCCTAAAGCATCTTGTAATTTCTTCCAAAATTGTGAGGTAAATCTCGGATCTCTGTCAGACACTATAGATAACAGTACTCCGTGCAATCTCACAACCTCATCGATATACAATTCACCAACTTATCTAAAGAGTAATCAGTTCTTACCGGAATGAAATGAGTTGATTTCGTCAATCTATCAACTATCACCTAGATCGCATCTTTCTTGCTCGAAGATAAGGGAAAACCCGTCACAAAGTCCATCGTGATCCTCTCCCATTTCCACTCAGGAATCATAATCGGTTGCAATAAACCAGACGGAACTTGATGTTCAGCCTTAACTTGCTGACAAACTAAACATTTCGACACAAAGTCAGAAATATCTCTCTTCATACCATGCCAACATTAGAACTATTTCAAATTATTATACATTTTCGTACTCCCCGGATGTACAGTCAAATGACTATTGTGAGCTTCAGTCAAAATCATTTGAATCAACTCTGAATTTCTCAGAACGCAAATCCGATCTCTGAATCTCAAACAATCATTACTATCAACTCAAAATTCTGATTTCGCATTCGAATTACATTGAACCCTTTTTACTAACAACTCATTATCAATCTTCTGAGTTTCACATATCCGTTGTATAAACAACGGTTTTACTTTCAATTCAGCTACAACCGCATCATCATCACATAGATCCATCTGATTAGGCATAGCTCGTAAGGTATATAACGATTTTTGACTCAAAGCATTATTACAACATTAGCTTTACCCGGGTGGTAATCTATCACAAGTTCATAATCTTTCAACAACTCTAACCATCTTCTCTGTCGTAGGTTCAAATCTTTCTGAGTCATCAAATACTTTAAACTCTTATGATCAGTATAAATATGACATTTTTCACCGAACAAATAGTGACGCCAAATCTTCAATGCAAATACAATCGCAGCCAATTCAAGATCATGCGTTGGATAATTCTTTTCATGTGGTTTTAACTGTCTCGAAGTATAAGTGATGACTTTTCCTTCTTGCATCAGCACACAGCCCAAACCATTCAACGATGCATCACTATAGACTATAAACTCTTTGCCCGATTCAGGTTGAACTAACACCGGTGCTTTTGTCAACAACACTTTCAATTGCTCAAAACTCTGATGACACTTTTCTGACCACTCGAATTTAACATCTTTTTGTAACAACTTTGTCAATGGAGTCACAATCATCGAGAAGCCTTTCACAAATCGTCTATAATATCCTGCTAGTCCCAGAAAACTACGGACTTCGGACACATTTCTCAGAGGCTTCTATTCCAAAATAGTAGAGATTTTATGCGGATCGACTCATATCCCAGCAGCGGATACGATATGCCCCAGAAAACTGACTTCAGGCAACCAAAATTCACACTTTCTAAACTTTGCATACAACCATTTCTCACGCAGAGTTTGTAGCACGATTCTCAAATGCTCAGCATGCTGCGTCTCATCACATGAATAGATCAAAATATCATCAATGAACACCACTACAAAGCATCCAAATACGGTCTGAATATCCGATTCATCAAGTCCATAAATACTGCAGGGGCATTTGTTAGTCCAAAAGGCATCACTAAGAATTCATAATGTCCATACCTCGTTCTGAAAGTAGTTTTCGGCACATCAGATTCTTTAACTCTCAACTGATAGTAGCCCGATCTCAAATCTATCTTAGAAAATACTGTAGCTTCCCTCAACTGATCAAACAAATCATCGATCCGAGGTAACGAATATTTGTTCTTTATCGTCACTTTGTTCAATTGTCGATAATCAATACACATTCTCATAGTTCCATCTTTCTTTTTCACAAATAATACAGGAGCTCCCCAGGGTGAAAAACTCGGTCGTGCAAATCCTCTATCGGTCAATTCTTGCAACTGAAATTTTAACTCTTTCAATTCTGTTGGTGCCATTCTGTATGGGGCTATCGAAATAGGAGCAGTTCCTGGCACTAACTCAATACCAAATTCGACTTCTCTAATCGGACGTAACCCGATAACTCTTCTAGAAACACATCTAGAAACTCACATATCACAGGCACAGATTCAATTTTCTTTTCTGACACTTTTGTATCAATCACATACGCCAAATAAGCTTCACAACCTTTTCTCACATAGTTCATAGCTCTCATCACTGATATAATAGCTGGTAGTCCTTTCATATCACTAGACTCAATTAGAACTATCTCACCATTCTGACTATTCAATTCAACATTCTTTCTCTTGCAATTCACGATGGCATTGTGCAAAGTAAGCCAATCCATACCTAGAATTATGTCAAATTCATCAAATGGTAGCAACATCAAATTGGCCGAGAAACATAAATCACGAAACATTAACGGGAAATTCTTGCACACCTTATCCACCAAAACACACTTGTCTAAGGGGTTCGATACTCTAATCACAAATTCAATAGACTCAACAGGTAGAGTCTTATTCGATACTAAATTCATACACACATAGGAATGATTTGATCCAGGATCTATCAATGCAATGACATCAGTATCAAATAAAGTGAAAGTACCAGTGATGACGTCTGGAGATGATGCTTCCTCTCGTGCGCGTATGGCATAGGCTCAGACAAGTGCTCTTGCTTCTGATCGCACAGTTGCATCAGTTGTCCCTCTCTGGCTTTCACTCATAATTCTGGTGTTTCTAGGTGGTCTTCCCCTAGCTGCCACGTTATTCGGTCTTTCATTCTGAAAATTTTCTTCTCCGACAATCTTTGGGCAATCTCGGATAAAATGGTCTCGGGATCCACATTTATAGCATGTTCTATTGTTATACTTGCCCCAGCATTCTCCCATATGTCGTCTCCCACATTGTCTACATTCGGGCTTGTTATTCTTAACGCTGCCAACACTTGTTTCATTCGGAGCTTGAATCCGTAAACTAGTACTCTGTCTCGAACGATCTCTATTTGGATGTCCAAACGAGGCATTTGAACGATTGCTTGCATCTTTATATCTCTTTGCTGAAGATTGAGAGAACTTATTCATCGATCTCTTTCTTTCATCACGAGCCTCAGAATTAGCTTTCTTCTTTTCTTTACCGAGCTCCTCAGCTTTGCATGCTCTTTCAACTAATACAACAAATTTATTTATATCCAGTATTCCAACCAACAACTTAATGTCTTCATTCAATCCCTCTATAAAACGTTTACACATAGTAGCTTCAGTCGAAACACACTCTCTTGCATATTGACTCAATCTTACGAATTCTCGCAGACTCGAGAATGCATAAACGGCCTGTTTCAGCTCTAAAAACTCCTTACGTTTCTGATCAATAAAGCGTTGACTGATATACTTCTTTCTAAACTCGAATTGAAAGAAATCCCAAGTTATTCTCTCTCTCGAAATTACAAATATTAACGTTTTTCACCAATTGTAAGCCGTGTCTCTCAACAGGGAAACTGCACACTTAATGCACCCTTCAGGGTTCAACGACATCTCATCAAATACTCTGATTGTATTTTCAAGCCAAAACTCGGCTCGCTCAGCATCGTCATCAACTGTGGCCCTAAACTCTTCGGCCCCATACTTGCGAATCTTATCCACAAGAGGTTTATTCAATCTGATCGGATCTACAACTTGTGGCATGACAGGGGTGGAGGTTGTGGAACAGTCAGATTTGTTCTAACAAATTCTGAAAATGATTCACTCATCATACGGAAGAAGGCTTGCTTAGCCTCACCTTCCTCACCACTATCATTTGGCCTTGATGTGGCCGACATTGTCCCTTGAGTGGAAGCAGGCACATTACTCTCTACATCGTCAGCAACTGCTCGATCGGAATCCATTACTATATTAAAACACATTTCAACTGTCAGATTTCATCACACTATCGCAATTCTACAATATGGAATGTATAGCTAGACTCACACACGTTACGTTAGTATGAGAATTGACTAAACCGTAGCTCTGATACCAATAAAATTGTAACACCCCTAACCTAAAATCGTTGCTGGAATAGGGTTTAAAGGCATTACCGAACTATAGGATCAATTTACATAGCATTCACGACACAAAGTCAAACATCATCAAACACATTCATATACAATCATAGTGTCCTTTAAACGAGTCATTGAAACCCTAAGTATGCTTATAAACCGAGTAGGCACTAAACCGAAACACATGTAAAATTTCATGAAAAATTGAAACTTGTTCTAGAATACAGGGGAGACATGCCCGTGGGGGTAGGCCGTGCCTCTCCCACGGCTACATGACATACCCGTGTGCCCTCCCCGTAGTTACATACTGCCAAAATCAACACGGCTAATAAGCACGCCCGTGTGATAAGGCCGTGTCCTATAAGGTCATATACTACCATTTCTAGCATGGCCTATAGGCACGTCCGTGCCATGGCCATGTGCGTTTAATTCATATTCTGCCAGTTTACCCACGGTCTAAGGCACGCTCGTGTGTCCCAACTGTGTGACATTATAGGCCATTTTTGCAAGGCCGACATGCCACCCATTTAGGGTCAAACCTACAAACCAATCAACCAAACATCTTATGCACATATTGCCATCTAAAAACATACCAATTTGGCAATTTAAAACATGTAATCAATACCAATTCCAATCATACCCAATTCAATGTCAATACCTATTCTATCACAAGCATAATTCATTTCCAATCTCACTGCCCCTTCTAACATTTATCAACACAAAATCACCACTCAATAGCAAATTTATCAATCTACAAAATCATGCCAAAAATGCATCACACATATCACATTCATTCATACCAACCTATCACATATCTAGCCACATCTCATGGCTAATTACAATCTCAAACATAATTCAATTAACTAGCCTATACATGCCATGTCCTAGCTATATACATTTTTCCAAAAGTACCAAAATAGAATGCCGATAATGTGATTGAAAAGCTGACGATCCCAAATCCGAGCTAGCTTTACTAACATTGCAAAGCAGAAAAATAAATCACACAGTAAGCTTTCCAAAGCTTAGCAAGTTCGATATACAATACTATATCTCGTCAAACCAAACTAATGTAAGTATTAAGCATCACATGGATCAATTATCTCATATTCATATCATCTCATTCATATCTAAAATACTCATTCCTTCCATCATAGCTTGTTTATAACTCATCAACCACAAAGGTTAATTACATACCTTAGCTAACACCTAGTTATTCTACCTCCAAGCTATTCAATGCTCGATATTACATGTCGAACATCATTTGATATTCGTTCAAAATAATCGCACACTCAGTGCCACATACGTATTCGAAGTATAATTGTTATCGCACACTTAGTGACTATTCTTTTAACCGACTCGTCTCGGTGTCGCACACACAGTGCCAATTCAATAAGCTGAAGTTTTCATATCATCGCACACACAGTGCCAATTCAATTATATTTCGATTTTAGTTTCGCACACTTGATGCCATCAACTAGAATCGTGCATATAGTAACTCATTTTCATACACATGAACATATTCATTTCATATTTATAAAACATAACTCAAATACATGTATGATATCCAAACTTACCTCGGACGTCAAACTATCGATACGGTCGATTAATCGAGCACTTTATCTTTACCTCGATCTCGATCCGAACCTCTCCTCTCTGGGTCTATACACATTCAAATTTCATCCATTAAATCATCAATTCATTCATTTTAGTCCAAATACACATATTTAGGGCATTTTACATTATAGCCCTAACATTTTCACATTTCGACGCTTTAGTCCCTATCTCACAAAATCATCAAATACTTAAAATTTCATTACACTATGCTTAGGCTGAATTCTCCTTAGTCTCATAGGAGTCCACACATTTCATTTATTTCACATTTTAGTCCCTCAATTTACACTGATCACAATTTAGCCCAAAATACTCAATTTCATCAAAAATCCAAAGACAAAACATGTTAATCCAACACCAAGTATTCATATATCACTATCATCTAGCACATAGCTCAAGCATTCATAAATGGCTCATCACAAAAACATCATCAATTCACAAAATTACAATATGGGCTAGCTAGAGCACGACGCAACGATTACAAAAACGTAAAAATTATCAAAAACAAGCTAAAACATACCTTGATTAAGCCAAAGTCCTAGCCGAACTTAACAAGCTCCTAACCCTTTCTTTCCTCTCTATTTTCAGTTGGAAGAACAAAGATGAACATGTTTCATCATTTTGTTTTGTTTAATATTAACTTAATAATCCCTTTTACCATTTTGCCCTTTCATTAGTCATATAAGACAAATATATATTAAGGCCAATTTGTCATTTAACACTCCACTATCTTAAAAATGGTTTATTAACAACTTAAGGCCTCCTCCTTAAAAAGCCATCAACTTTTAAGTACTTAAAAATCAGCACACAGCTTTTACTCTTTAGGCGATTAAGTCATTTCTCTTAATCGATCAAATCATCACACAGAACTTTCACAAAAACCATGTTGCATACTATTCACACAAAAAATAATATTAAATTATTATTCTGACCTTAAATTTGTGGTCTCGAAACCACTGTTCCGACTAGGGTCTAAACTGGGACGTTACATTAATTGTATAAATTAATTTTTAATTGATCATAGTTGCTTCGACAACGAATGTGACACACTATAGCTCAGACCCGATGATCAAGTCAGGTATAGGGTGTTACATGTTTTATCAAGTCTAGTCAGAGTAATGCTTCATCTTAGGCATCGAAGCGAATGACTCTCAGAAGATAGAAACATAAATGTAACTAGGTGGACTGACAATACATCAAACTGGACACAAAAAGAATAGATCTTGAATCCGTTTATGGATTTATTCATTTTTGACGTTCATAGTGTGGCATACCTAAATCTTAATTGGATGACAGACTATGTATACGCGACTTGTACACTTTGATGTAAATAAAAGTCTGAGTTTGAATAGATAAAGAACCGAAAGTTGATGTATTGTGTGTACGACTTTCACAATATGTAGTGTTATTCACAACAGTGGAATTCATAGTCCGAGACATAGGTAAATGATATCCTCTCATTAGCATTTAATGGTTGATGAAAAGTAAATGTGACCACAAGTCTTTTGTCTTTATGATGAATGACTTTATTATTATTTGATAGTAATTGACTTTTTATGAAGGAAGATGTAATGGTTACCATGGGATAAAATAGGATTATATTGGGAGAACGGATATTATCCCAAAGAGATTAAGAATAGCCTATGAGGGTAACAAACTTATGACAAGGTCATTGGACGAACACTAATCTAGTTGCTTTCATAATGGTGTGTCATTAAGGAGAGCTCAGTTACGAAACTATAGTCGAATGACTTTGTGACTAAATGAGTTTATAATTAATAGGCAAAAAATTAGAACTTAATTATAAATCATTTGAGTCTTAATCACATATGTCCAATCGGTCCTTCTACTAGCTCGTTGAAACCAAATATGAATTGCATATCGGATCAAATGAACATAAATGAATAGAAATGGTGAAAATGGAGAAATGTGAAACATTTGGAAATGATAATGGTATTCTCCAAAATGAAAATGGAATCATTTGGAAATGAATGTGGTTTTCTCCAGACTGAAAATGAATGACCTAAAAATTAATTTATGTTTTTCGAATTAAAGTTCGAAAATGGAAATAAATCATTTGGTCGTAGTAAACCATTGAATGTAGAAAATTTAAATATATATTTTCATGATTCTTTTACAGTAAAGTCTCATTATATTAACGAAATTAGAATTGGGTTGAGATGATTATTTAATTGAAAAATATTAAGATGTTTATTTTGAGAAATAGAAAACAAATATTGGGTTGGATCAAATTATAAAGTACTGGATTAGAAGCCCTGGAAGTACTTGTAATTAGACCCGAAATGGGAGAGACTCAAAAGCCCCTCATATTAAAGAGGTGGATGGCAAACCCTAGTAATATTAAAAGGGTTGTGCCCTCTAGACTTCTAGATAAACTAGGAGCTCGTTTTTTTAGTTGAAATAAATATCTACAATTCAATAAGGGTTTTACCCTCTCTTCCTATAAATAGATAGCACCTGTAGGATTATTTACACAATTTTAAGATATTTTTAATCTACCCTAAAATAGAGAGAATATATTCTCAACTATTAAATCTATTTTTGAAATAACAATTCTATCAGTTTCTATCGAGAAAAGATTTTTTGTTTTCACACAAAGAAAACTATTCCTGAATTTATATTTAATATGAATCATTCGAGCCCACAATCGAACCAGTTCATGGTACAAGAATAGTAGATAAGGCCGTTTGGTTGAAAGCGAGGAATGACAAGGATCCGTCTAATCGAAAACACAAGTGCGAATTCAATAATTGATTTATTGCTATAAATATCACAAATCCACTCGATTTTCAAAATTTTATTTTTCTCTGTGCAAGAAAACTATTTTCGAACTGAATTTTTTTTCCAACATTCTAATGTTAGATTATTGAGGCCTTTATTTAAGGTCATTATGCATTATAATTCTTCTATGCAAATACTGTGGAATGATTCTTATACAGAAGATTTCAAGCCTTCGAAGGGTATTAGGCTAGGAGATCTTTTCTCCCCATATCTTTTTGTGTTGGGATGAAGAGGCCTGGGCAAAGTATTGAGGATTCTGTTCTACGGGGTGCATAAAAACCTATCCAATTATCTCATGATGGCCCTCACATCTTAAATTTGTTTTTTTAATGATTACTTAGTGTTTTTTTTTTTTGCAAGGCGTTTGAAGCAAGTAATGATTATTAACAATATCCTCCAACAATTTTGCACTTTTTTGGTTCACAAGGTTTGTGCCCAAAAACTTGAAGTTTTCTTTTCAAAGAATGTGTCCATTTCGACAACATATTTAATATGTAACCTTTTGAGTTTTCAAAAGGTTATGGTTTTGGAAAGTTACTCAGGTGTGCCTCTCTTTCTCCAAAAGTTTACAAATAGCACATACTAGTCATTATTAACACGGTGGCAAATACTAAGTAGTTATAATCAATTTTTTTTAAAATTGGACAGGTGATCGGACCAGTCAAGCCATCGGTTTGCTAATCCAATTGGTTCAACCAATTCGCGTAAAAATTATTAAAAAATTAAAATAATAATAATAATTTTGGTTCAACTGAGTCAATTGCCCGATTCAACCAATTTTTTTCTCGTCTACTGGTTTAAAGCCCTCTCTAGACCGGTACACCAACCAGTTTTCAATCCAACTGGTTTGATCTTCTAGCTTGATGCAAACAACATTGGTTATAATGCTAAATTACTATGGATAGCGAGTCAAGTTACTTTTGCCAACTCTATTCTGTTAGCTATTCCAAATTATTCCATGCAAATTTTTAAGTTTTAATTTGATAAATGTTTTGATAAAACAAATATGATGTTTTTGAGTAAAGCTTAATAAATTTCGAAGTAAAAATTTGTTTCAATATATTTCTAAGAGATAAACTTTTAAATCTACTCTTCAAACACTTTGAAAATATTTTGAACAAGTTCAAAATGATTAACAAAATTTTCAAACAATTTGAACAAGTAATTATTGCTCCCTAACCCCAGGGGCGAAGCCAGAACAATTTTTTAGGGAGGCCAAATGAAATTTTAATTTTTTATAGTCTATATATTTATAATTTTTAAAGTATTAAATTGAATTTTTATAATTTTAAGAGGCCAAAGTCCAATTTTACCTTTACTAATTTAAAATTTTAAAAAATTTAGAGGGCCTAAATAGTAATTTTTCATTTTAAAGGGCTGGGGCCCATGCCAGCCCCCCAGAATCGCCTCTGCCTAACCCAAAGCATTGATACTCATACCTAATATCGATACCAATTTGAGCTTCAAAGTTCAAAAATATTTAGCAAAAATCAAAAGTATCGATACATTTAACAAAGAACCGGTATTTTTCCTATTTTATTGATACCTTCCCTATTTATTAATACCCCTGCCTGGTATAGATACAAAATTAAGCTTTGATGTTCAAGAAAATGAAGAAGAAATAAAAAGTATTGATACCCTAAAGAAAGTATAGATACCTTTCAAATTTTATCGATGCCCTATTTGGTATCAATACCATTTTGAGGTTCAATATTTTGAAATTTTAAGAAAAATTACCCGAGTATCAATTCCCTCCCCAAGGTATCGATACCTCATTACAAGTATTGATACACTCCCTATTGTATCGATATTATAGAATTTAACGATCACTAAATTGAGACATTAAATGCCCAAAAGTATCGATACCTTTTTGCTGCAAAAGATATTAATGCTCTAGTTTTTAAACCTCTAATGGCTCTATTCAATTCATCAACAACAACAACAGTTGAAATTTAATTAGGGACTATAAATAACATCTTCCAAAGCTTCTACAACAAGAAAGATTACAAAAGACCAAGAGCTATCAAGAAAGATCAACAACTCTTTTATCAACATTTTGTGTTTCAATTCATCTTTTTCTTGCAAAAACTTTAAAATCATTCATTTTATTCTATTAGCTCAAGTGTTTTTATTGTATGTGTGCTTAATTGGCGAACATTCTAATCTTGTAAAGATTGTTTCTTTATTTGCTCATTGTTTCTTTATTTGCTCATTTGTTTACTCTTTTAAGGTTAAAACTTATCCTTAAAGGTTGATCAAATTAATAAATTTGGAAAAATCTTAATAGTAGAGTACTAAGGTAGTGCAGTAAGCAACAAAGGCTAAATTTGTAACAACCCACGCCCAACCTAATCGTCGAATCCGAGTATGGAGAGTCACAGGTCAACCCGTTCATAGGTCAACCCGTTAGAGACATAAACTATCTCCTATTAAAACAAATATCCATTTTGGCGAGTACTTTTTTTTTTCTTTTTTCCATCACGGTATTTTGTTAGTTTAAGACTAGATTCACTTGGAAGGAAATTTAAAATGGTACTAGGCCATATTTCTTAGATACAAGAAATAACCTCTAGCGACTTCTTTAACAACATTTATAAATCACAATTAATATTAAGCCCTCGAGGTTATTGATCAACATTCGAAACATTCAAAATAATGTTTCAAGTACAAATTAATAATTTTAAAATGGCGGTATCTAACAGTTGTTCTAGTACCCCAACAATTACATGTTACGTAAATAAAAAGGCTCACAAATGGCTACAAATCTGATTGCACCCCTTCAATCACCACACTCAACCTAAGAACCTGAAAGTAAAAAAAAAATTGGATACGTTCATGACAATAAAGAATGGAACCTAAGCTGACAGACAAGTTTCTACTTGCATATACATCCCTTTGATTCGTAGATCGACTGGCAAATACTACCAATATCAAACTCAGCCTATTGACGGACAACGTTGATTTCTAAACTCATGATTGATGGTCACCAGCATAACTACTCCACAAATACACCACTTGCGTGGAATACCATTTAATTACTAACAAGCTTACTCTTTACTCTTTAGTGCAATATGTACTACCACATGCACCCTTTTTCTCACATACTCTCTTCCTTGTGCCAACTTCTAATCCCAATTCCAAGAACCATTTTTTACTGTACCTTTATATTCGCTCATCAGAGCTATTTACAAAAATCTCCTCTGAGTCCTCCTAACACCAAACCTTATTTAAACACATAGGTTTTCCCCTACAAGGTCGAGTTTTCACCAATCATGATTTGCAACAGTGTCATACCAGAGACAACATTTTATCTCATCTTCTTTACCATTATACATAACATCCCTTCGTAGCCTCCTTACACCCGTTTGAATACGGAGCTTGTGCACCAAGGAAGGAGTGCTCATACCACGTATAAACCAAGTTTTCTGGGTCTATTTAATTATATAACCTTGCATGCACTAATTCTTTGAATATGCTTCTTTATACATGAACACCAGAGAAACTCACTAGAATACTTTACACAGATCGTGCCTACGGTACTAGTTTCTTTCCTTTAATATTGCGATCTTCTCCCGTTACTTTAGTAAAACAGTAAAACAACTTATTTAAACATCAAAAATGACCAAAACTTTACGATTTAACAAGAATATGTAGACAGCCACTATTACACTATCCTATTTATGAATAACTCATGTCCAAATCCCAATCATGTTTATTTCTAATAATGATTCGTTCTTGCACACTTCCACTAATTAATCACATCCTATGAGGCTCTTCAAGTGTCCTATCTACTAACATGTTACCTCCACTAGGATGCTAGGTGTCTTAAACATGTCTCACAAGCTATTATACTTATTTTAATGACGACACTAAAAACACAGGTGGCAATCTTATTAGCGGGAATCTGCAGATTATAAAGACCCAAAGAGAGAAAATCAGACTTCATGTAGAGAGAAAATAAAGATTTTGGGATTTTAAATCTTCGTTTTGGGTTCAAATGCAAGGAGGAAGAAGAGAGCAAAGGAGAACATGCACGAAAATAGTGGTGGACGATAGTTGCCACAGTGGCCGGTATCTAACCAATCTAGAATTCATGGCTGCTTTGCCTTGTAATCACCACAAACATTGCAGCGTCTGTAATGTACCAAATAACGTTCACAAAATCAGGTTGTTCAAATATGAAAACAGCATGTACCAATATCAAATTCAGTCCACCAAAAACAGCATATTCAAATTTCAAATTCGGTTCAGCTAGTTTGAACATAAACGGCCGCATGACAGGCTGCATAAAGATCGAATAAAAGGCTCAACTCATTGGTGGATCTAACTGTTAACCATTTCTCTTTTTTCCTGTGTTAGAAAAAAAAAAAGGAGGAAAAACAATTGGTTTAAAGTGTATTACGCATGGAAATAAATCAAGATAATTGAAATTTGTTCTCACCAACAGTTGTTTGGTTGTTATAATTCACACTGGTCTGATTACACTCAAAATAACCATGGTTGTAAAAACAGAGCTAGACTGATCGGTTCAACCAATTAAAGCAGAAACATACAAGCTAATTTGGAGAATTAGAGAACCAAGAAAATCATTTTAAAATACAAAATGGTTAAAAACAGACAGTTTTTTTTTAACACAATAATTGGGCTTTTTTCTTTTTGGTTTATGTTGATCCTTGGTTTTTTAGTAAATATACTTATTTCCTATTTTTTATGATTGTTTTATTAGCAATGTATTTTTCTTAACTATTATTAGTTTATATTTTTAATTTTTCTAAATGATTGAACTGAAAACAGAATAGTTCAATTTTTACAACCATGGAAATAACCAATTGATTAAGTTCTCCTGCCTATATGGTTGCAATTAATATACACAACAAAAATGAATGAATAAAGTTGGAGAGAAGTGCTGGAAACCATACTTGCATTCAATCCCGAAGCGCTTTGAGGCCGAGCTTTTTTCGCTTTTACCATCCTTTCAGAAGAAGATTGATCATCATTTGTTGATGTGGTTGTAGGAGCAGTTGATGTAGAAGCCTTCCTTTTATTTGAAACATTCTAAACAAAAAATACGTTAAAGGTATTTCAGTTTCAACATAAATAACATGAGACAAGTGTGAATATAGACAAATAGAATTTATTCCTTCAAGTTTACGTGATTTGATGATTGTGCATCTGGCATCATGGGGCATTTGGTTCTGATGTGGCCTTCTTTGTGGCAAATGCTACACTTCATTATTCTTCCAACCCTGGACACTTTCACCTTCTTTGGACCCTCTAAGCCTTTTCTCCCCCTTCCCTTTTGTGGCATCACATTGGATGTCACTCGTTTCTTGTGAGTGGCAGGCAAGCAGGAATGTTGAGAGAAATATGTCTTAACCCTAAATGAATTGTCGTTGCCATGCTGAGAGGCTAATATCTCCCACTGACAACCATTTGTGGCACATTTTGCTCTCACCCGAACTTTTTCAGTCTTTTTGTAGCAATATGAAAATTGATTTTGCAAAGAAAAGTCATTAAGAGCCATCTTAAACTGTGCAGCATCTCTGAATATCTGGCCAAGAAAAAACCGTTGATCGCCAACACCAGGATTGTAAGACAATCCCCCCGATGGTACCCTTTGGGCATCTTCAGCATCCAATCCATCAGATGTGGTTACATAACTACCTGGATCATCCAAATCAATGCAATCACTCTTTGGTCCATCATCACCAGAACTGTGTACAACATCTTGGCCATCACCACCAACTCTGGATTGTACTGCATAATTATCAGTCATACCATGTGTTCCGGATGACCTGGCACCACAATGGTCCACACCATGTGGTTCAGATGGGCCTGCACCCACATCCTTAGTACCCCCTTTTCCAATTAGGCCTAAACCACCTACATCCTCTGTGTCGAACCTCTTCAAATCTTTTAGTTGAGTAAGAGTTAACTCATCGTCCCCCTCATCACTAGACCAATTTATACCATCTAAATTGAGATCATCCTCTACATTCTCCTTAATACCCTCCTTACCATCTTCATCAGACGACTTGTCAACTGACTTAAAGAAAGCTATAGGTAAAGGAATGTCACTAGATTTCTCATTTCCATCACCGATGTGGTCAACATAAATAGAAATTTCACCAAATTTATTTAAATGGTTTGACAACTCAAGCACACTATTGTCGCCGAACAACAACTTCAAACCATCCCCTAAAGTTTTTCCTGGCTCTAAGAAATACAACCGTTTAACCTCATTGAAGGCATAGTCGAGTTGATGCACCATCGACAACAAACTCCAATAACATATCTCTTCGACATCATAATGCTCCATAAGTTCTACTTTCCCATTCAGATATGATGATTTTGGGTTCCCGTCAAAAGTTCCACCGTGATAGAATCTTATTTTAACATTTTTCTGAGACGATCCGGCTCCACCTAAAACATTTCAAAAAAACATATTTTAGAAAATATATATCATATCGTTTATATAACAACACGATACCATCCATAAGAGTTTCCATAAAGTCCAGGTAAACACAACTTTCATTACAGTTTACATAAAATTATATAGCAACCTAGATCATAAGTCTGAATTAACACTTTACAACCCTTTAAGACAAAACTGTTTGAATAGCACTTCATAACCCTAAACCAAAACTCCAATCTCAAATAGTTTATAACAACTTAGCAAATAACAGTTCAAAGAACACTTTATAACAACATATGGGGTTTCTGGGACCATAACACAAATTTCAGCCTATATTTTAAGAAACCCAATGCACTAAACATATAGCAAAACAATTATGCACCACAAGAGCTGTCATGTAGTAGCAGACATGTGGGGTTTCTGGGACATGGGGTTTATAAGCGAACGTAACAAATGCATGTTACACGTGTTCATTTTTTTTGTCCTTTTCTTTACAACAAAATAACAAGAAGATCAATGCTTCAAAAAGAAAAAATAAGAAGAACAAGATCAAGCAGCCCTGCCCAAGTTGCCAGAAAATTTTAACATTTTTCTATTTCGAAAGAAGTACGAACACGTAAAAGATAGGCTGAACTAAAATATATACTGAGCAGTTCCTAAACATTGAAAAGTAACGCCGCTGGCCTAAAAATGAAACAAGTAAAACGGCAAATACCTCAGATAAATAAATCCTACGTTAACTCTAGTAAGACTGTTGGGGAAAAAATGCAGGATCAAGGGGAAAAAAACCAAAAATACCGGTGGCCATTCTTCGAAGCCCTGCAAAATAGTCGACTGATGATTTTGGTTTGATGTGGTGAATTCCGATTTCAGTGGGTTTTAGGTGTTTCCCTTTTGTTTTTTTGGTTCAAGTTTTTAGGTCAAAAAAGACTCTTGGGAGGGGAGAATAATCAAACGGTTCTGGGTTTGGGGTCTGAAGATCAATAGTTACGGGTCGGTTCAAGTATTATTATGGAAATGATCTGTCCAGTTATTATGCGTTTAAGAAGTCGTGTTTAGATTTTATTTTTTTTATAGATAACGTGTTCGTTTTAGGCATGCTGATTTATTTTGTCATCTAAAAAATATTTAATTTTATTCAATTTTTAGTTCATAAATTTACTTTTTGCCGTACAATTACAAAATAAATAAAAAGTTAATATTTTTTACTTTGTTAACGTTCATACATGCAGGTTGTCAATTTAATGAGATGTAAGTATTTAATTAATTTTTAAAATTTTAAATTTTAAAAAATATAAGAATTATTTTAAAATTTTAAATTGATTAAAAATATAAAAATATTGTTAATATTTTAAAATTTTTAAAATTAGTTAAATGTCGATATGTCATCCACGTGTATACCACATCCATCTATTTTGAGTTATTTGACAAAAAATGTAAGTTTAAAAATTAAAAAGAGCAAAAAATAAATTGAGGGCTAAAATAATATTTTTGTTAAAATTAGAAGGCCAAATAAAACATTAAGCCTTCATTTTACTGTCTATTAACTTTTTGATTTCTCTTAATAATATCATCTTTAAATCTAAAGTTCAAATTTGAGTTCTCTCTTTAAAAATACAATGCATCTTTTATTACCCAAACACTCATCTTGTAATTTTAAGGAATTCTAATTCCCTAAGTGTATGTAATTAATAGAGTATAATTATATTCTAATTCCTAAATCATAATTGGTAATAGAAATTATAATTACATAATTACATAATTTTAAATTGATAAATTATAAAAGTTATCAATAATACTTAAAAGAAAAAAAATTTATTCAATTATCAATAAGGGACAGTTTGACAATGCTTTTGTGAAGTGCTTTTGAGAAGTGCTGTGGAAAAATACTTTTGAAAAGTGCTTTTGAAAAATTTAAGTGTTTGGTATTGCTGTCAAAAAGACTTTTGGAAGTAAAATGTCTATTTTAGATATGATATTATAAAGTAATAAATATGTATTTAAATAATGTTCAAATTAGTTAGTATTACGATATTTTAGCAAAAATATAAAAATAATTTATTTTAATTTATTGTTAATATTTTAATAAATAATATTAATTTTAAATATTTCTAAATAATTAATTAATTATTATTTATTAAATTTAATTAGAATATATAAACTATATTAAAATATTTAAATATAATAATTAAATATTTGTAATTAGATATTGACACAATTGTATTATTTGCATGCCTTTTGGTTTAATTACAATTATTCAAGTTTGTTAAATATATGACCAGATTTGAAAGCTTAGAATTATTGCTTTGTGAGTTAGATAATTAGTTGATCAATTGGTTTCTGATAATTGTGATGATTGCATAATAGTTTGTATTGTGTGGGCATGCAATCTATCTTAAATAAACCTTGATGTGCATTTGTTTGTTAGAAAAGTCTCTTTCGTTCTTTAAGGCTATTGATAAAGTAAAATCTTACGTGGTCATTATAAGGTTATTTGTCAATAACGGAAGATAAGAAGATATTACGTTACTTGGTAATCGTCGATAACTATAACTAATTTATTAAAAAACATTGAAATTTATTTTTGCATCAATGATCAAACCTTTGAATTAAACGGATAATCTATTGACTCAAGTAGCTTTATATTACTTCTCAAATCGTTTCTAATCCAGCATATTGATATTTTTTTTTATCAAGTCAAGTCAAAAGGGCAGATTTTTGGATTTAAGTCGGAAATGAAATGATAAGCAGAAACAAATTGCCCACACCAACCCAAGAAACGATCAAATTTATGGCGAGATGGATCAAACATCCAAATACAGAATAAAACCAAAACAAAATATGGTATAAGCAACAATCTTAAACGAAATTAACTCACAAAATTCCTAGTACACAAGTCAGACAACAAAGGAGGTTCCGAATTTCAGAATAAGATCCCTTTAATATCAATGTTTCGAAACACAAAATAAATATAAACTAAATTGGAACAAAACCTAGTATGATGTGTCGTTCATTTGTTGCTCGATGATCTCCGGAATGCTCTTAATAATATCGAGTCGCTGAAAAAACACAATATTACCACAATAAAAAAGTATACATCTAGAGAGTGTGTAAATTCAATACGTTATCAAACTCCTATACTTACCGGTCGATAATGCCGAGGCAAAGACACTGAAATATTTGCCACAAAAGGCCCAAGTCGACATTGTCCGAAAAACCAAACAACCACATTTTCAAAGGAATGGTCTTCTATAACAAATGTTGTATTACTAGAAAACTTAAAACCATCAAATAAAATCCATTACTCTATTAAACTAGGAATAACAAGGAAGGTGGCAATCAATTCATTAAAGAGCGTAGGCAAAAGTTCAGTTATTCATTCCATTGTATCGAAGTTCACAGAATATCGACCAATTCTGTCTAGATTTCCACAAATATTTTCAACTATAAGTATTACTATTAAACTAAAGAATCGAAGGGGGTAGGGGTGAGGTGATTAATTTTGTAGATAATCCATTAAACAATAACATGGTAGGTGGCTTCCATCAAGGCACAATATCATAGATATAAAGAACATACACCATAGACCTTATTGATCAATTAATTAAACGGCTTAGATGAACATCATTCTTTATTCATTATATCATTTCCATCAGCCGTAATAGAAAGCACAATTATGCCATGCTTTTTGCAAGTATCTTGAACTAAGATGAATTAATTTTGTCAATAACTTGTGAACTACAATAACTGGAATATAGTTTCCATCAAATTATCATAGCCAATGATGATTGATTCATCAAAGGGCTTCAACAAACATATTACTTATTCATTCTACCATTTCCATCAGCCGTAAAATGGAAAATGCATTGTCTGGCTTTTCACAAATAACTTCAACTACATAATGCTCTACCATTTATACAAACTTATAATCGATATTCAATTCAATGTGATACGAAAAAACATAATTCAATAAACAAAATGATTGAATAGGTTAAGGGACATACTTCCATTATAGTGGTGAACTCCAACCTTGCACAACATGGCATAATATTCAATCTCTGACTTCCTAAGACGAGGGCAGTTGTTGGCAATTATAATCAACTTACCTACAAAAAAAAATTAAAATAGAATTACAATCTTCCAATTCTAAAAGATCAATGAACATTATATTACACATTGGTGACGAGAAGAAATCCAATATCAAACTAAATCAACCAAAAAACACTAGTGTTGAGCAAATAAAAGAAAACCAAAAGGCAATCGAACCATGGTATTTGGTGTAGTTAGGTTCACAAGTTAAAAACCATAATTATGCAACGATTCGCTTTTCCCAATCCGACCCAAGCTAAACCTTTATACCCCTAAAAAACACCAATGCCCTTGTCCTAATTAATCACTATTTTAACCAAAACCAGAAGGAAAATCATTTTGCTTCAATTCACTATCAAAACCAATAGAATTATATGAAATAATTTTCTCATTATCTAGGTCAACATAAACGGATATATGATAATCAGTTGCATTATATTAGTACCCAAATTTCTACAAAGCTCCATCAAATGAGGAGAAAATCAGAAAGATGCAAAGAAGCATTCAAATGCAAACCAAGTGAAAAACGAAGTAAGAACAGAGCATCAAAATGAGAACAATTTTAGAGAATTAAAGAGAGAAATGAGTTTTACCATTTTGGATTGAAGATTTCAGAGTATTCTTCAATTTGCTATAACCCAAGCACAAAAAGGTGCTACAAATTTCCCCAGAGGAAGAGAAGCGAAAAATCACCAGAGGAACCAGAGGAAAAGTCAGACAAAAGAGAAAAGGGGAAAAAAAGAGAAGTGTTAGACGTCTATTTGGAAGAAGACCCCAAATCAAACCAATAAGTTTCAACCCAACAGAGAGAACAAAACCCAAATTTGCCGAAACATACCAGAAAATCGAAACAAGCAATCACCAGGAACAACTTACCGATTGATCGAATCCAACGGCGAGAGATCGAAGAGAAGAGAAACAGAAGTATAATAGAAGAGAGAAAGGGAAAATCCTCTGGAAGTGTTCACTTCTATTTAGAGAAGAAATAATAAGGATAAAAAAGTAAATTGGCTGCCAAAAGTCCTTTTACTCTGAGAAAAGGAGAAATTTTTGGCTTTTTCATCTGGCCAAAAGCACTTCACAAACGTGAAAAAAATTTCTCCACTGGCCATTGTTCTTTACTACTTTGTACTGAAAAGGACTTTTGGCCAAAAAAATCCATCACAAATGGAGCAAAGAACGAGCCCTAAGTATCAAAACTTAAAGTCAAATCATCGTATATAATAGGTTAATAAAAAAAAAAAATGCAACAATACAATTACCAATAAAATTGATAAGAAAAATAAACATTTTATGTAATTTTATTTAATTACTCTAGTATTTTATAGTTATTGGGTTTCTCTTTTAGCATTAAACATATACTCCTTGTTATTATATATTAATTCTTGACCAAGTATCAATAATTAATAAAAATAATTTGTAATTTAGTTAAATTTAGTATAAATTATTTATAAGATAAAATTTAATTAAATATTTAGTAGGTCAAAATGTATAAAAATTAACTTTCATTGACAAAATTTTTATTAGGTAAACGAAATTACTAAATATTTAATATATAATTCAATAATTAATTGAACTTTCAATCAAAAACATCATTCAATTGAGCTATTTATCAAATTTAAGCGATCAATTAAGTCCTTGAATCCAATTTTCCTTTTACGTCATTAACTTCGTCATGTCACAGGTCAAGATTGTGCCATGTGACGAAATTTGATAATTTATGGTATATTTATTTAAAAAGCATAAAAATTCTAAAAAGAATTTTGAAAATTTAAAAATTAAAATGATTAAAAATAATATAATTAATAGAAAATAATTTAAAATAGAAAAAAATATACTTTTTAAAAAATATATAAAAATTTTAGAATTTTCAAAATTTAAAAATGGAAAACAATATTAAAATTTATTAAATATAATATAAAATTGTAAAAATTATTAAAATTTCAAAAAGAGAATTCAAATAATTTTTAGGCACACTAGTACTCAAATATATTGTATCAAATAGTTGCGATTTTATGGAGGATGTTTTTTCGTTGTTCAGTTTTGATTATTAGTATTTTGTTCTTCGTTTAGGTGGATGAAAGAGCTGTGCTGAAACATTTCGAGTGGCCGGAACAAAAGGCCGATGCATTGCGCGTGGTTGCGTTTTAAGAAATAACGGTATTTATATGTTTAATTACAAAATTTATATTGTATTTAAGTAATTAAATAGTATATACTTTTAAATCATATTTAATAATTTTTATAATTTTTTCCATTTATGAAAATTCCGAATATTTTTATTTTAAATGATTTTCTATTTTTATTTTTATAATTTTTAGAAAAATGCTAGAATTCTAAATTCTTTTAAACATTTTAGAATCTTTTATGATTTTTTAAACAAATATAGTAGAAATTATCATGCCAAAATTAACTGTCAAAGAAAAGTTAAGATTCAAATATCAATTGATTGCTTCAATTCATTCATTTTGAATGAGGTTTCAATAATGGAGTTTTATATATATATATATATATATATATATATATATTATAAGCCTTTCCCAACAAAAAGAAATTAGTTTCCACTCCTTTGACTTAGTTGCCGTGGCTATTGTCAGTGTCGTCGTCATCGATTGAGAAAGCTATTGGTTGGCCTGCCATTCTCTTTTTTTTTTTTTTTCAAATTCCTAGCTTGGGTCTTTCAGTGAACCCCGAAACTTAAATAGAATCTTTTTCTATCTAGTTCTGCCGTGGTTGTTAGTTTTTAGTATGTTTCTCCCCTTGTGCTATTTCTTCTTACTATTTAGATCTCTGAATGGTGAACCAAAGACCTCACTTTGAAACAAAGATAAGTCTTTTGGTGTGTGTATGCTATGGTTTGTTTGCAATCAATTGATTTTGGTTAGGGCTTACTCGGTTTAGGTAGGGTTGTTGGTTCTGAGATGACTAAGTTTAGGTGTGGTTATTTGAAGATGATATTGGTGTTTGGTGAGGGAGACGATGGCACTGGGTAGCCATCATGTTTGATGGCTCATTGGGCAATGAAGAACTTGGGAATGGTGGATTGAAGACGAGGCAATGGCGGATTAAAGACGGGGTAATGGCTCAAAAAGGGCCCTCAAAAGAGATGTTCAAAGTTCTTTATCTAGAGGGAAAGGGAAAACAACGAGGCAAGCATATTGAATGCTAAATAAGTTCATAGGTATTAAATCATAATTTACCTCAATTAAAATTTAATATGAAAGCTACTAGCTTGTCAAGTTTACCTAAACATGACAACCACAAATCAATAAGGTGAGTTCAACATATATCATATCATATAGAAATTCAAACATATAATATTCCAGTCCACTTATAATCAACATTTTAATGTCATTCACATAATCAATCAACATTTAATTAATTCAACATCAAATTCATATCATTTCATCTATTTATAAAAAATACATCCAATTTAAATTTAATGTCGATCACTATTTCGTTCATTATTCAAATTTTGAATCGAATTCATTAACTCATCACATTTCCATATCAACCCTCTAAACTCGTATAATAGGTTCGCATGATCTTTCACATGCTATATATATTCATATATCACAATATGTTTTTGTATCATCAAATCTTGATATCAACTTAATTCAAATATCATTTATCAAATTTACATTTTATATTCTTATTAACCTGACTTGGACTCGAACGGATATATGGATCCAACCAACACACCAATTTAGCACCCAATGCATCATTGAAAAATTCCAAAGTAAATAGTTTGCTCCTAACTTCTTATAAACGTGTTTATAGTTAAATATCACACCAAAAATATATAAGAATTAAAACGATGGTGTCCGCAAGTGCACATATCAAATTGTAATATAGTTCAGTATAATGAAATACTTTGGAAGTATTCCGAGGATCGTACCCAAGGGAGGATGGAATAAATTATGAAAATGTTTTTAACAATAATAAGTCTAAATATTACTAATTAATTCATATATTATGATGAACCATAAAATAAATTGATGTGATACAATTAAATAACAAATAATAAATAAGAAAAATAAACAGAGGACTTAAAATCAATAAACCAATAAGGAAGATTAGCTCGTTTCAAGGTTTGTCACTAACTTTAGATTAGAGTTTTAGGGTGGATTAGCTACCGATTAACCAAATATTACCTCCCAGCCTCTAATTAGCTAACCGACTGGTTGATACTCGCTTATCTCCCAATCTCACTTTCTCAATCAAGATAAATTACTGTAACACCCCAAACCCGGTCTATGCGTTAAGTCCAGATGTGGTATGTCACGCAAAACGGACATACATCTAGCAGTCTTATGATTTAAAGAAAACAGATCTTTAAAACTATTTTGGAAATGGAGTTTATTAAAAACCGAGGTTAATTTTTAGAATCTATGATTTAAGACGTATGAGATTATAAATTGAAACTTAGAAATTTAATGGTTAAAATTTTTACGAGAAGTTTAAAAGAGTTTAAAAGAGATTTGAAACAAGATTCTTAAAAGAATATTTACAGAAAATTTATGAGATAAAATATTTAAGAAAAACCCCTTTTTGCATGAAAATTTTAAGAAATCATTTATAAAAAAAATAAAATAGTCCCATTTAAGTATCTAAACATAATTAAAATCCATCCACGAGTAAAAATCCATAAAATAATACCAGAGGCCTTATTACATCATAACTGAAATAGTAATTAAAATAAAATACTTTAAAGAAGTTCAAAGTTTATATAAACCATCATTCGTAGTATGGCCTCCACGAAGTCATTCCCCGCCCAAGCCTCCACTATTGATCGTTACCTGAGAAGGGTGAAGAAAACGGGGTGAGTTACATAGAACTCAGTGTGTAACCCACTTACCATAGTCCATTGGGCCAAAACCATTTAAGCATTTACTTGGGCTTGAGCCCATTTACAAATGTAGCAATATAACAAATATAAAATGCATGTGTTATGCAATTCCCAACCAAGCCTAAATTTCCAATCGCTACACACCACCCGTACCAACCAGCACACCTGTGGGGAGCTTTAGTCACCCACCCCGCCAACACACCAACTGGGCATTAAGCCATAAATTAAACTGGGCACGAAGCTATTAACTGGGCACGAAGCCATCTTCTCTTCATCAAATATCCCAACCCATGCAATTATGTATTTAAAATGCATAACTATTCATTCATATGATAATTTCCAACATAAGGCCCATAAAAGAATTATTACAGTCTGGCCTATATTACACTTTGGCCCATTTCACAATTTGGCCCATTTCACATTTTGGCCCATATCATCTCATAACACACTTGGCCAATTTTATCAAATTACTCATATGGCCCATATATCACATGAGGCCCAAAATATCACTTTTTAACATATTAGTCCATTAAGGGCGATTCCATAATTTTCATGATTTAATACCGATTTCATGCACTTAACACTAAAGTGTTAATATACCATATTTTTCGATTTCACCAACTTTGCGATTTTTAGTCTAATGCTTAATTTCGGTATAATCATCTAACCCATGAGATAAGTGTGAGATTACACACCTGATTACAGTGAGGACTACACTTTCCCGATCGTCGATACTAAATACGTATCACGCTTGATTAGTATACTAACACTTAAATTAAATCTATGCTAAAGTAGGCGATCTAGATTTTTACCCTCGAAATCTCGAACAACAACTATTTGTCGGTTCTCCCCGATTGACGGTTCACAACCCGGTGGAAAATCTCAAATAGTTAATGGCTCTGAACTACAAACAACTTCGAATAATTGATTCTCCCCGGATGAGGGTCCATAACCTGGTGGAAAGTCTCAAATGCCGAAATAGCCCTTCGCTTGAATCTAGAGGGAATAGCGAATCCGCCCCTCTTCTGAACACTATTCACCATGTTGGAACGCCGGCACCCTATGGCGCAGCGAAATAAAATTAATCCCGGTGATCCAAACCATGAATCCATGTGTGAGGAACGAATCGGGGTGAAATAAAGATTTCAAATTACCAAAATTTTAATCGAGTAGACAATGACGCCAAAGAACAAGAGTTCGATCTCATCGTCGAAACAAGCGCAACCTTTATGATGTCGGCCTCACGTAATCCACCGGTTTGACTATGAACGCAGAAATCTCTAAAACTGCTTTTAGAGGTTTTTTTAATTTGCTTGACTACCGCTAGACTTTTCAAGCAAATTCTTAGGTTTCTCTTAATCGACTTTTTATCACTTATTCCCTTTTATAATCGGTATGTCTTTTATGAATTATAAAATTAAATAAATATAATAATGTTTTAACCCAAAATTATAATTACATTAATTATACCCAAAAGTTATAATTACATTAATTATAACATGGATTTCGATAAACTATATTTATTTAAATTTATATACTGAACCAAATTCATATATTAATTCTCATTATGTGTACAACATCCTTGTACATATAATATATTCAATATTTAATTACCCAATTAAATTAATTCTTTAATTAATTTAATTCATGTGGCAATCAAACACAATACCAACTATGTTTTATTCCATTCATTTCAACCATAGGGTGTGACCCTGTAGGTTCTTGTAACGTTAGTAGTAATACTAGAACGATTCTAACGTCACAAACAATGAGTGGCATCTAGCAATGCATAATTGCTACCTAAGTTACAAGAAGTCATGATTCGACATAAATTTTTGTGATTAACCTTTCATGCATTAATCCTTAAGTCCTTTATCTCTGGAATGGATACAAGTCATGGAATAGTCACACTTGTATAGTCCATCCCATGTTTCTTGATATCTTGAGTTGACTATGATATACAAATTAGTATGACATCTCATGTCAACTTATTTGAGCATGGCCATGCATTTCTAGTCTCACTCAATCAAGTGGCCTAAGATATTACTCCCATTATGTGGGACGGACTTATCCTATATTGATCAACAATATCCCTCTACATAGATTATGGTATATCCAACATCACCTTTATAGAACAACCGATTCACGATTGCACGCTTGATCGTATCAAAATATACGACTCACGATGTTGGGATAATGATTATCTCAAGTCTAAGGATCATATACATATTAATCACTATGAGTAATGTTGTGACAATTACATAATAATCCAAGAAACATACTTATAGCGGGTCACCCAATATGTTGTTCTCTAACACACATATTCATGCATTGATTTTGACACTCCATATCAATGACAACTCTTTATCATCAATAAACTACATGTTAGTCTTAATGCATTATTGTTGTCCTAGTCAACAATAATACTTGACTAAGGATCTTTTAAGAACAATCATATTATTCTCAGGACATTATTATAAAACAGTTTATTTGTACACACAGAAGGAAAAACTGAAATAATAATGACAACGCTTTATATTAATAAACATTGTAAATCAAGTATGTTATTACAATTATCTCATGATTGATCTTTGGGCATACTCTTACACACCACCCTTTTCGACCCTATCTTGTTTGCCTCCATTGACAGAAGAATATTAGTACAACTAATATTTTGAAATTTTAGTCTATAAGTTTTTAAAGGCGAAAACGGCTTACCACCGAATCTTACGTTTCACAGAATGAAAATCGAGCGATAACGCCCCTAAGATAAAATCGATTAGTAACCCATCTTTGACAAAATAACGAGTAATATGGGAGTCCTTGATAGAAACCCTTACCTTAACACTTTGAATTGAATCTTAGCGATTCACGATAATTACGAACATTTCCAAGTTTCGGCCTTCTCTATATCACTATAAAGACGAAAAAGATTGTCTAAGAGAAAGATAGAGGATTGTAACATCCTAAATGTGAGCCTGTGCATTTATATGTTGGTTCAACATGTTGGTTCAAGAATTTAAGGCTCGGGCTGAGACCCTGATTAAATATATTGATTAGAGTTTAATTTAATGTTCTGAGAAGTTGAAGTGATATTTTGGGCTTTAAAACTTGGGTTAGAATGATTAAAAATAGTGTTAGTAGTAATTAAATTTAAATAGTTATGTTTGGTAGTAAGCTGGGCTTGTGGCCCAAAAATTTGGAGTGCTTTGAGTGGGCACTAAGGTGGCACCACTTAGGGAGGTTATTGGGCCATGTATGACCACTTGAGGCCCAAGAGTTGGGGCCAAATTTTGGCATACCAAGGAGGGAGAGTGGGCGGCACACTTGTTAGCATTTAGAGTGTTTATTTCTTTTATTTTAGGTGATAAAAAGATGATAATTAGGAGGAAGAGGTGGTTCTCAAATGGGCTCTTCTAAAGGTAAGATAAGGATTAGGGTTATCAGGTGAGATGAAGGTTATCAGGAGGAGAGAGTTGGTCGAAACTCAACTACAGGAGGGGGAAATCGATTTAGTATAGGCTAGCTAAAATTCTGCTAACCATTCTCTCCATCTTTTCTTTTATTTGTCGAAATCTCCACTCCATTCTCTCTAAGTTTTCTTTCTTTTCTTTTTCCTGAAATCACATCATAGCAGAAATTCCATAGTGTTTCTCCTCTCCTCGAAAACCCTTTTGAAGGCCGAATACTCTTGGTGCACATCTTCTTCTTCCATAGCCGAACCATTAGGAGAGATCTCTGTTTCCCGAAGGTGTACTGTAAGCCAAATACTCCTCTGTAATCCGGTGAGTTTTGGGATTTTGTTCTATTCGATTTCACTCTTTCTTTTCCTAAGATCTAAGCCGAATCATGTGTACTAATGCCTGTCGATTTCCCTCTTTGTCCATAAAAGCTGAATCCTTTCTTGCCGATATCTGTAGTGCCGAATTGTGAAAAGCCGAAGGTAGGTGGTCAAGGGTAGGTTTGGCCGAATGGCCACTTTTCTGTTCTTTTGTTTTCGGCCGAATGACATAAAGTGTTAGATGGCTTTCGATCATCGGTTTGGTTACTTATTTTGGTGATGGTCGAATGTAGAAAAGAGGTGACGAGCTCTCAATGGCATTCGGGATTCAATTAATTAGGTAAGAATTCGATTTAAGTGTTATAGTTGTTAAGTAATTAGATCTCATTGTTTAAATGATTTAGTGATTAAGGATGGACTCGAATAACAGTCAGGTAGAAAAGGTTAAATCTATACAACCAACACCCAAATACAAAGAGCGATCTGTTTCAATAGTGCGAGATTGGCCATCGGGGTGTGGGCGGATATCGAAGTCAGATCGAGGACCGATAGTGGTGGTCTCGAGTGATAGTAGCATAGACGTAGAGAAAGCATTAGTACGAGAATCAGGTGTGTAATACTTCCCCACCATCTAGATCCGATTATTAATATATATATGTATTCATAAGTTTTATATGTTACGTTAAAAGCCAAAATCTCATATTTAAACAGCGGACCACTAGGTTAGTAAATAATCTGATTATATGTTACAAGTAAATTGTTGTACATGTTTGCATGGGGTGGGTGATGAAAGGAGGAAGTTATATGTATATGTATACGCGTAGCGGTATATACCGTGATTTGCTGTAGCGGCTAATGCCGTGATCTGTTATAAGGGCTTCGGCCATAATATGTTGATGAGCAGCATGACTGCCATCTTGGAGTGTAGCGGTGTGGGTTGATTGTAGAAATCCCCAATGGTGTGTTTGGTTAGTACGGGGGCGTGTAGCAGATGGAAACCTAGGCATATGGGTTGGGCTTTGCATATTATTTGTTATCCATGTAAATGAAATTATTATTATGTTTCATGAGGCCCAAAACTAGTGGTGCATGAGGGTTGCACACTGAGTCTCGCGACTCACCTAATTAAACTAACCTTTCAGGTGACACTTAGCTCATCGGACCGAGCCGGAGTGGAACACAAGGTGGCCATGCAAAAGAATGTGGATCCAGCGAAAAGTTCCACTTAAGAGTTGTTTTTCAAAGTATTTTATGTTATAGATTTAAACTACGTTGTAATAAGGCCATGGGCCATTAGTTTACATTTTAGTTTTATTATGGACCTTTATTATTTATTCTCATTTTAATTTCTTTCAAAGACATGTAATTTAGTTTTGGGTTTTGATTATTAAGGCACATTTTATATAATTCTCATTTGGGCTTTCTGTCGACACAATTGGTTTTACAAAATTTTTCTTAGTGACATACCAGATCCGATTGCAGTGTTTGGGCCGGGTTTAGGGTGTGACAAATTGGTATCAGAGCCCGGTTCAAAACTCGACTTTGGAGTTTTGGGCCCAAAAGATTTTCTAAAAATGGGTTTTTAAAACATGGATTTTTCTTAGCAAAGGCTTATTAGTTCAGCATGGCACCTGCGTCTCCGGCCAAGTTCACTAGGTAAGTACTCTAAACCCTTGTATGATATAAATGTGGGCTTAACGGGCTTATGGGACGTAGACTATTTAGGTTAGAACTTGATGGACTCTAGACTTAGACAAACAACTCTTAAAATCCATAAGACTTAACTTCATTAAACAAGACCTATGAACAAGTCACAAGACTAAAGTGTGGTAACAAGCATATGCATGTTTAGGAGTAGATCCGGAAGAGCTTGGTATTTAAGCAGCCCAAGTGACTCACCTCCTCTTCGCTGGAATCTCACCTGGTGCATAGTGATTGTTCACTTTAGCCATGATAGGGTGTGGCAATAGGCGTATGCATGTCTAGGAGTGGATTCAGGGAAAGTTTGGTATTTAAGCAGTCCGAGTGACTCACCTCCTTTCCACTAGAATCCTACCTGGTGCATAGTGACTATTCACCCTAGCTACGAGTACGTGTTGACAGGCCAAAACTTATAATTAAAACCCGAAAGGGACCAGCCACCTGTTTTCTCACAAAATTGTTAAAATATCCTTATTTTGAAAAAAATACCCCGATTTACAAATTCAATAGAATCTTTCCATAGAAAACAAAAAAAAAAAACAACATTAAAATATTCTTGAATTGTAAAATTACCAAATTACCCATGATTTGTAAATGACCAAAACACCCTTGATTTGCACAATGATCAAATTACCCTTGATTGGCAAAATTATTAAAAACCCCAGATTTTATAAATTATTGAAATACCCCCAGATTTGTAAAATTACCGAAATACCCCCAAATTTGCAAAATTATCGAAATACCCTCAGATTTGTAAAATTACCAAAATACCCCTAGATTTGCAAAATTATCGAAATACCCCCAGATTTGTGAAATTATCGAAATACCTCCAAGTTGGAAAATTACCAAAATACCCTTATTTCATCAAATCACCCAAAACCTTATTTTGGAAAATTACGAAAATACCCCTATAGGTTAAAATTACGAAAATACCCCTGGGTAACGAAATGATAAAAATACCTTAGGTGATGAATGTTACCTGTAGGAACGTTGTGTGTGTATAATTCCTAGGATAGAAAGACTGAAAACTGTAGATAGGTTCGAATTCGAAAGAATCACTTGTAAAATTATGTTTCATAAGATTATTCGGGGATAATTAGTGGAAACAACTAATGACTCATAAAATTTTTAAATAAGATAAATGCGAACTAGAAGAATGAGTACAAGAGGTCGAGGATGTCCACCACGTGGTTGCGATAGAGGTAGGATGATCGTGTCAGAACCCGTAGGATCGGGTCATAGGTCCGGAAGTAAAATACCGGTTCCACCAGCTACTGAGGTGGTATTTCAGGACCAGACAGGTGGAGAGGACGTGGTGTCTCAGGCTGTACTGAGGGTTTTGGAAAGAATGGCTAAGGCTGGTATGGGCATAGGAGCTCGAAAATCTGTGCCTGAGAGGCTGAGGAACAATGGGGCCGAAGTATTTAGGGGAGCCTCTAGCGTATCCCCGAGTTCCACTGAATATTGGTTAGAGGTAGTGGAACGTATAATGGATGACCTAGACTTCACAGTGGAGGAGAAGCTGAAGAAGGTCGTGTCTCTTCTTCGAGACGAGGCCTACCAATGGTGGCTCACGGTGAAAGAGGGTGTGGCTGCGGACCTGATTGACTGGGATTTCTTTAAGGATTCATTCCAGGGAAAATATGTTGGGGCTAGTTATATGGATGCTCAAAGGAAAGCATTCCTGAATTTGGTGCAAGGGAGTAAGTCTGTGGCTGAGTATGAGGCTGAGTTTCTACGCCTGAGTCGTTACACTCGGGGAATGGTAGTAATGGAGTATGAACGATGCGTTCGGTTTGAGGATGGGTTACGAAATGAGCTAAAGGTTCTGATTGCACCACAACGAGAGAGAATTTTTGTGGTTTTGGTGGATAAGGTCAAAATAGCTGAGGAAGTGAAGCGGGTGGAGAGACAGGAGAAGGATAAAGATCGAGGAAGGAGTAAGAGGAGTTTTGGACCCTCTAGAGCAACTGAAAATTTTCAAAAGAGGCCTAGGACTGATGGGCCAGCTCGTGCTCCATCAGGTCAGAGTCAAACATGTTCTATATGTGGGAGAACCCATTATGGGGAGTGCAGAGTGAAAACTGGTGGATGTTTTAGGTGTGGATCCACAGAACATTTGATGAGGGACTGTCCTCAGATGGATCGTGGGCAGCCAACGGGCCGAGGTTCTGATCAGACTAGGAGAGGTGATCAGCCTAGACCAAGGGGTAGAGATGCAGTTCGAGGAAGAAATGGATCTAGTCGGGGTCGTGGAGCATCTGGCAGAGGTACAGGTAATACGAATGCAAGACAATTGGGTTTAGTTTATGTGGCTCGTCAAAGGGAGGACAGTGACGCACCAAATGTTATAACCGGTACATTTCTTATTGCTGATAATCTTTTATTTGCCTTAATTGACATTGGAACCCACTCCTATGTTGCATGTTCAGTATCTGAGACTCTAAGTATAAATTACGAGATAACCACTAGGAAGATGACCGTGGTTAGTCCCCTAGGACAATCTAAGGTAGTGGACAAACTATTTAGGGATGTACCTTTAGAGACTCAAGGGGTAGTATTCCCAGCTGATTTAATGGAATTACCATTTGGAGAGTTTGACCTTATTTTAGGAATGGATTGGTTAACTAAGCATCGTGCCAAGTTGGACTGTGAGAATAAATGTATCGTGTTGGGAACCCCGAAGGCGGGGAGGTGGTTGTGTTAGAGAGATGAGAAATTACTTGTCCAACGTGGTATCATCCTTAAAAGCTATTAAGATGATTTATAAGGGATGTAATGCATATCTAGCTTTTATTAGTGCATTGGATGTTAAGGAGGTGACTGTTGATGAGGTACGAACAGTTAAGGATTTCGCGGATGTCTTTCCGGAGGAATTGCTAGGATTACCCCCGGATCGCGAGGTGGAATTTGGAATAGACCTACTTTCGCGTACAGCTCCCATATCCATTGCTCCTTATCGGATGACGCCGAAGGAGTGGGTGGAGCTCAAGGCTTAGATTCAGGAACTATTGGATCATGGGTTCATTCGACCGAGTATGTCTCCATGGGGAGCGTCGGTCCTATTCATGAAGAAGAAGGATGGATCCATGCGTATGTGCATGGACTATTGTCAATTGAACAAGTTGACGATAAAAAACAAGTATCCGTTATCAAGAATCGATGACTGTTCGATCAGCTCAAAGGAGCTTCGGTCTTTTTTAAGATTGACTTAAGGTCTAGGTATCATCAATTAAAAGTTAAAGAAGGAGACATTCACAAAACGACATTTTAAACTCAATATAGGCATTATGAGTTCTTGGTAATACCGTTTGGGTTGACGAACGCACCAGCGGCCTTTATGGATATGATGAACCGGTGTTTTAGCCATATCTTAATCGGTTCATCGTGGTGTTCATCGACGATATCCTGGTTTACTTTAAGTCGGAGGAGGAGTATAATGAACATCTTCGCGTGGTGTTGTAAACTCTGAGGGAGAAGCAGTTGTTTGCAAAGTTCAGTAAGTGTGAGTTTTGGCTGAAGGAAGTGACTTTCTTAAGAATGTGGTTTCGATCGAGGGAATCAGGGTAGACCCTCGAAAAATAGAGGCTGTATTAGATTGGAAACCACCAAAGTCTGTGGCGGAGGTTCAGAGTTTATTAGGTTTGGCAGGGTATTATCGAAGGTTCGTTGAACGGTTTTCTCTAATAGCGGCTCCTCTAACTAAATTGTTGAGGAAGGGAGTATTGTTTGTATGGATCGACAAACAGCAAGAGAGCTTTGAGAAGTTAAAGAGAATCCTGACGGAAGCGCCGATATTAATTCAGTCAGAGGCAGGAAAAGAATTTATCGTCTACTGTGATGCGTCGCACATGGGTTTAGGGTGTGTGCTGATGCAAGAAGGAAAAGTGGTGGCCTATGTGTCTCGACAGTTGAGACCGCATGAGTTGAACTACCCTACGTATGACTTAGAGTTGGCGGCGGTAGTGTTTGCCTTGAAGATTTAGAGGCACTACTTATATGGGGAGAAGTCAGTAATTTATACTGACCATAAAAGTTTGAGGTATCTCCTTACCCGAAGGAGCTAAATTTGAGACAACGTAGGTGGATTGAGCTTTTGAAGGATTATGATTGTTCGATCGAATACCACCCTGGTAAGGCGAATGTGGTGGCAGATGCATTAAGCAGTAAGGTAGTATCGGAGTTAAGATCCATGTTCGCTCATCTGAGTTTATTCGACGATGGGAGTTTGCTGGCTGAGTTTCAAGTAAAGCCAACATGGGTAAGTCAGGTTAGGGAAAAACAGTTAGGGATAAAGACTTGAGTGCTCGACTGTTGCGAGTGAGGGATGGTGGAATGGAGGACTATAGTCTAAACAATGATGGACTTCTGTGTTATCGTGGGAAGATTTACATGCCTAAGGATGATGAGTTAAGACAGAAGATTCTTCGGGAATCACATAGTAGCCCTTATACTATGCATCCTGGAGGAGTCAAGATGTACCGTGATTTGCGAGAGCAATGTTGGTGGCCAGGTCTGAAGAAAGTGGTAACAGAAATCGTAGGAAAATGTCTGACGTGTTAGCAGGTCAAACTGAACACCAAGTGCCATCGGAATTGTTGCAGCCGGTGAAGATTCCCCAATGGAAATGAGAGAGGATCACAATAGACTTTGTTAGTGGGTTACCCCTTACACCCACTAAGAAGGATTCAATTTGGGTGATCGTAGATCGGCTGATGAAGTCTGCTCACTTCATACCGATTCGAGTGGACTTTTCTTTACAAAAGCTGGCTAAATTGTATGTGGTTGAGGTTGTAAGATTGCATGGTGTGCCGGTGTCGATCATATCAGATAGGGACCCTAGGTTCACGTCACGATTTTGGAAGGCTCTTCATCAAGCAATGGGAACAAGATTAGACTTTAGTATCGCTTTTCACCCACAGACTGATGGTCAGTCCGAGAGGGTAATTCAAATCTTGGAAGATATGCTAAGGGGTTGCATCATCGACTTTAGGGGCAGTTGAGAAGAGTATTTACCCTTGGCAGAATTTGCATACAATAATAGTTATCAAGCTAGCATTCAGATGGCGCCTTATGAAGCGTTATATGGAAGGAGATGTCGTACTCCAACATGTTGGACGGAGTTAGGTGAACGAAAAGTGTTAGGTCCCGAATTAGTTTTGGAAATCGAGGAGAAAGTGAAGTTAATACAGGCTCGACTCAAAGAAGTGTCTGATCGACAGAAGTCTTATGCAGATCTAAAGCAGAATGAGGTGGAATTCGCAGTAGGTGATCAAGTCTTCTTGAAGGTATCCCCGTGGAAGAAAATAATGAGGTTTGGTTGAAAAGGGAAGTTAAGTCCACGGTTTATTGGGCCTTATCAGGTACTAAAATGTGTGAGCCCAGTGGCTTATCGGTTGGAGTTACCTTCGGAGCTGGAGTAGATGCATGACGTGTTCCATGTCTCGATCCTGAGACGTTATCGATCTGACCCATCGCACATAATGCCAGTAGAAGAGATAGAAGTAAGGTCGGACTTGTCTTTTGAAGAGGAACCAGTACAAATTCTAGATCGAGATGTGAAAGTGTTGAGAAGGAAGTCTATTCCATTGGTCAAAGTTTTATGGCGAAATCACGGCGCAGAAGAGGCGACGTGGGAGCCAGAAGATGTTATACGACAGCAATATCCCCATATCTTTTGATCAGGTAAATATCGAGGCCGAAATTTATTTTAAGAGGGGTAGATCTGTAACATCCTAAATGTGGGCCTGTGCATTTATATGTTGGTTCAACATGTTTGTTCAAGAATTTAAGGCTCGAGCTGAGACCTTGATTAAATATATAGATTAGAGTTTAATTTAATGTTCTGAGAAGTTGAAGTGATATTTTGGGCTTTAAAACTTGTGTTAGAATGATTAAAAATAGTGTTAGTAGTAATTAAATTTAAATAGTTATGTTTTGTAGCAAGTTGGGCTTGTGGCCCAAAAATTTGGAGTGCTTTGAGTGGGCACTAAGGTGGCGCCACTTAAGGAGGTTATTGGGCCATGTGTGGCCACTTGAGGCCCAAGAGTTGGGGCCAAATTTTGGCATACCAAGGAGGGAGAGTGGGCGGCACACTTGTTATCATTTAGGAGTGTTTATTTCTTTTATTTTAGGTGATAAAAAGATGATAATTAGGAGGGAAGAGGTGGTTCTCAAATGGGCTCTTCTAAAGGTAAGATAAGGATTGGGGTTATTAGGTGAGATGAAGGTTATCAGGAGGAGAGAGTTGGCCGAAACTCAACTATAGGAGGGGGAAATCGGTTTAGTTTAGGCTAGCCAAAATTCTGCTAACCATTCTCTCCAACTTTTCTTTTCTTTGCCGAAATCTCCACTCCATTCTCTCTAAGTTTTCTTTCTTTTCTTTTTCCTGAAATCACATCATAGCTGAAACTCCATAGTGTTTCTCCTCTCCTCGAAAACCCTTTTGATGGCTGAATTCTCTTGGTGCACATCTTTTTCTTCCATAGCCGAACCATTAGGAAAGATCTCTGTTTCCCGAAGGTGCACCGTAAGCCGAATACTCCTCTGTAATCTGGTGAGTTTTGGGATTTTGTTCTATTCGATTTCACTCTTTCTTTTCCTAAGATCTAACTCGAATCATGTGTACTAATGCCTATCGATTTCCCTCTTTGTCCATAAAAGCCGAATCCTTTCTTGCCGAGATCTGTAGTGCCGAATTGTGAAAAGTCAAAGGTAGGTGGTCAAGGGTAGGTTCAGCTGAATAGCCACTTTCCTGTTCTTTTGTTTTTGACCGAATGACATAAAGTGTTAGATGGCTTTTGATCATTGGTTTGGTTACTTATTTTAAGTGATGGCCAAATGTAGAAAAGGAGGTGACGAGTTCTCAATGACATTCGGGATTCAATTAATTAGGTAAGATTCGATTTAAGTGTTATAGTTGTTAAGTAATTAGATCTCATCGTTTAAATGATTTAGTGATTAAGGATGGACTCGAATAACAGTCAGGCAAAAAAGGTTGGATCTATACAACCAACACCCAAATACAAAGAGCGATCTGTTTCGGTAGTACGAGATTGGCCATCGGGGTGTGGGCCGATATCGAAGTCAGATCGAGGATCGATAGTGGTGGTCTCGAATGATAGTAGCATAGACATAGAGAAAGCATTAGTATGAGAATCAGGTGTATAATACTTCCCCACCATCTAGATCCAATTATTAATATATATATGTATTCATAAGTTTTATATGTTACGTTAAAATTTGAAATCTCGGATTTAAACAGCGGACCACCAGGTTAGTAAATAATCTGATTATATGTTACAAGTAAATTGTTGTACATGTTTGCATGGGGTGGGTGATGAAAGGAGAAAGTTGTATGTATATGTATACGTGTAGCGGTTTATACCGTGATTTGCTGTAGCGGCTAATGCCGTGATCTGTTATAAGGGCTTCGGCCATAATTTGTTGATGAGCAGCATGACTGCCATCTTGGAGTGTAGCGGTGTGGGTTGATTGTAGAAATCCCCAATGGTGTGTTTGGTTGGTATGGGGGCGTGTAGCGGATGGAAACCTAGGCATATGGGTTGGGCTTTGCATATTATTTGTTATCCATGTAAATGAAATTATTATTATGTTTTATAAGGCCCAAAACAAGTGGTGCATGAGGGTTGCACACTGAGTCTCGTGACTCACCCAATTAAACTAACATTTAGGTGACATTTAGCGCATCGAATCGGGCCGGAGTGGAACGCAAGGTGGCCATGCAAAAGAATGTGGATCTGGCAAAAAGTTCCACTTAATAGTTTTTTTTTCAAAGTATTTTATGTTATAGATTTAAACTATGTTGTAATAAGGCCATGGGCCATTAGTTTACATTTTAGTTTTATTATGGGCCTTTATTATTTCTTCTCATTTTAATTTCTTTCAAAGACATGTAATTCAGTTTTGGGTTTTGATTATTAAGGCACACTTTATATAATTCTCATTTGGGCTTTCTGTCGACACAATTGGTTTTACAAAATTTTTCTTAGTGACATACCAGATCCGGTTGTAGTGTTTGGGCCGGGTTTGGGGTGTTACAAGGATACTTTCGGTCAAAAGACCCTCCCAAATCAAAAGTAGATTTGACAAAAGAAAAGAAGAAAGAAAAATAAAGAATCAAAGAGGGTTCTCACCGATTAATCAAAATGAGTGCAAAGAAAACGATTGATAAGAAAATATATATGAAGAGGGAGGTTCGGCCAAGAAGAAAAATGGAAGAAAATAATACTAGTAACATTCAGCCATGGAGGAAAAGAAAAGGGAGAAAATGTGTTTGTGAGAATGAGCAAAATGGAGGAAGAAAGAAATAGAGGGTGAGAGGTTTGTATTTCAGTTTTTCAAAAGTGAGAAAGGAGTAAAGAGAGAGATTTGGGACAAGAGAGCATTGACAATGGTGAAAAATAGAAAAAAAGGGAAAAATGGCTTTTGTGCCTTAATGTTTTCGGCACTAGGGAAAAAGAACTTGAGAGGTAAAGCAAATTATGACTAAATGGTTAAAAGAAATGAGCAAAAGAAGAAAACAAAATGTTCACTAATGCACAAAAATGCATTCGGCTAGGGAGAGAAAAAGATGAGAAGAAAAGCTTTTGTGAAAAGCACCAAATGATCAAATCAAAGTGACTTAACTTGCTACACATCCTTACAAAAGCTTCCAACAATATTCGGCCACCCCCTAGACTCCAAAACCGTCCAAGTTCATGGACAAAGTTTGGCCATTCCAAACTTTCCAAAACACATTCCCTTAAAAGTGCCTTGTGTCCTCCCCTACATTCCATAAGTTCATGATTTCTTTCCCTATGTTCAAAGCTTACCTTAACCCATTAGCCACCTTGCCATAAAAAAAATAGTCCAACCTTACCAAAAATAAAGCTTGGCCGACACATGCTAGAAGAGTGCAAAAATTAAAGTCACAAAATGCATACTATGGGATTCGAACCTCTTCCCTCAAGCAACACTTATGGCGCCAACTCCACTTTACAACTAGCTTATCTTATGCTAGCTTTTGCCACTTAATTACCTTAAACATCAAGATCACTTGTTCCACTTCAATAAAGTACTCCTTACCAAAATTTATTCTAATTCTGAATAAATCCCGAGCCTTCTCAAGACTATATAATAAACACACAAAATAAATCATTCTCTAGCTAAGCACCGAAATTATGCAACATATCGATACTAAATTTTTAGGATGTTACAATTATGATTTACTTGGTTTGACTTATCTCTCGACCTCGTCTAGCCTATGATAACTTCCTAGGGTTGTCAATCCTAGTGGTTTAAGCACACGTAATTCATACCAACTGATCCCACTCGAGAAACCCTAAATCCTTTGTTAATCACATCCCCATCCACTTGTTAATCTCCCATAAGAAATTTAGCCACTCATGTTATTCATAATCTTTATCTCGATTGAATAAATCATGTGAAGAACATGATCGATTTGGGAAAGAAAAAAGATTTGAAAAATTATGGATTGAATATCGAATAGGGAACGAAGTAGTAAATCGATTGATTGGAATAAATAAATAAATCAAATGCAAGAACAAGTAAATTGAAATACTTTAATTAAATAGATAAACTTTTGAATCAAAATTGAATTCAAGAGGAAAAACAAAAGAGTTAGGAAAAGACGAAAGAAAAATAATCTAATTCTACTACTAAACTACTAAGATTTTAGAAGGCGTCTAGGATGACTTAGATACATCAAACCCTAATGTCTTATTTATAAATGTGTTGGCAGCCCATGTTAGATCTTCGGCATGTCTTAGGTTTTCATATAAAGCTGATTGCCTAGACGAAAATAACCTCGATAAACTTGGGGAGCACGTCAATCTGTGTTGCGCCACACCCTTTACGTGGTGTGACATGACACCCAATTTCTACCTTATGTCTTTTGATTTGTGCTTTGACATCGTAGGAAGCTTATGCATCACTCGACCCTTGCTTCCACGTTAATTGGGCCTTTATATTTCCATCCTACACACTCAATTAAACCAATTAGTACTACCTAAGGCTCGTGTCGGCCTATTGGGTCACAACACTTACAAAATATGTTAAAAAATACTTATTTTATTAATATTTAATCCTATGGCCTAATTATTGAAAAAGAAATATAAAATACTCAATTTCCTAGGAAACAATCTTTTTAAGTGCAGAATTGACCTGATTTAACTACTACATCTGATGACAAGTCAGATACCCTCACACTTAATTCTTTGTTTGTCCTCAAGCAAATTAAACAAAACAAAATAAAAACCAAAAATAAATTAAAACTAAAAACAGGAAATAAACATGCAAAAATAAGAAAATGTACTTGAGCTAGCTTGATACATGAGATTGGATTGGAGCATCGTCACTAGGAAGATTTGCTTATATATATAACTTTAGCTAGAAATTTAAACAATTGAAAGTTATTTACACCTAAACAAATTAATTCAATAAATTAAAGTAAACAAAGTTTAAGAAAATTAAATATATAACTCTATCAAAATGTATATCTGAATATAGTATTTATTTTTGCAAGGTATAGTTAGTTCAAATATTTGTTTCCTACTCGATTTATTTTTGTCCATGCTTTGAACTCTAATGCAATAATATTTCCCCGATAATCCCTTATGATTTTTTTTAATTTCTTTGTGCCAATACGATCGAGATTTTTCTCAGGCACTTTTTATAAGGGTTATATTAGTCACACTGCATCATTTCAATAACCATGGATTTTATTGAGTATTTTCTTTTAATTCGAACATATTATACTTCTACAAATATAATTACCTAGTCCTATCTACCTTTATCACTTGGTATATTTAATCTTTTTTCCTATTTACAATCTAATAAACTAAACTAATTAGTCTAAATATAAACAACCTAAATTATTTAATTTCGGCTAGATTTATAATTTTAAAAAACAACCTAGATGTATACTCCTAATCAATCACTTGTATTTCTACAAGCTCAAGCACAGAGAAAACATGCAATTAAAAATTAAAACTAAAAACGAAGAAAAAAAGAAAATAACCGAAAAATAAAAATTTTTCCCAAGTCACCCCTACACTTTATTCGGCACATTGTCCCTAATGTGCAATTAAAAATATAAGGGAAAGATGTTACTCGATTGATGTGATATGTGCAATCTCAATTGGTGGGTGATAACTCTTGAAAGAGTTATATTTCATACATTTAGAATTGCTTGTATTTGGGTACATTTAGTGGCATGTTAGGACATTTTATTAGCATTTTAATCATTTGTATTAGGAGCTTTGGACTGTGTTTACATGGTAGATAATTTTAATTATGTGTAGAAGGATTGTGTTTGGTGGTTTAGCAGGTGCAGGATGTTGAGAAACAAGTAAAGAAGTGAAGGTTTGTTGGGACAAAAGGTAGGACAGTTTGCCACCTTGCATGTTATAGCAATTTAGGGAGATGACTGTAACATCCTAAAATTTGAGTATTTAATTGATGCATGTTTTAGTGCTTAACTTGAGTATAATAAAAGTTTTCATGTTTAGTATGGTCTTGAGAAGACTTGAGAACTATTCGGAATTAGAATAAATTTTAGTAAGGAGTATTTAATTGAAGTGGATCAAGTGACCTTGAGGTTTAAGTAAAATTAAGTGTTAAAACTAGCACAAAGAAGGTAGTAGCAAGGTGGAGTTGGCGCATGCATGTTTGCTTGAGGGAGAGGTTCAATCTCCTAGCATGCAAGTTGAAGCTTTTATTTTGCTTTTCCTTAGCAAGTGTCGGTCATGGATAAGGATTGATGAGTTGGATTAATTTTTTTATGGCAAGAAGATCATGGGAATAAGGCAAGTGATAACTTAGGGAAAGGAATCATATGGAAAATGCATGTAAGGGGCACATAAGGCTTAAAACAAGGGTTCTGTTTTGGAAAGCTTTGAATGGCTAATTGTCCATGAACTTGGATGGTTTTAGGGGCTAGGGGGGATGGCCGAATTTTTTTGGTTAGCATTGGGTAAGGTAGATGCTAGCTTTGGTCATTTTCATTTTGGCATTTTGGTGTATCAATAGCTTTCTCTCCAAAAATCTTTCTCTCCAAACTTATTCCCTAGCCGGATATGTCTTGAACAATAGGTAAAATTTGTGTTTTGTTTTGGCCATTTCATTTGGACCATTTCGGTATTACCTTACTTTCTCCTAAAAGTATTTTTCTCCTTGTGTCGAAACCATACATTCTTGAAGGGCATTTTCTTTTCTTTTTCTTTTCACCCTTGCCGAATGTACCATTGTCTTAACCACTCTTTCTTTGCTTTTCTTTTACCATTGATAAAAGAATTATAAACCTATCATCTTCTTTCTTTTTCTTTCTCTTTTCTCTCTTGGAAATCGAATCATCATCATCTTTTTCTTTCATCTCTCATGGCCGAATGTTGCTAAGCACTATCTCCTTCAATTTTTCTTTCATAACAGAATCTTCTTTCTACTTACAACTTAATCAATCGGTAAGTGGCTAGTATAATATTTTGGAATTCATTATTCTTTTGTGCCGAATCTTGTGGTGTGGGATGATCTTTTGGATTGAGATCATCATCATACCATATCTAATTCCAACCTTTTCTCTATCATAGAAATTTAGCGGAAGGCCAAAACTCAAGTGCTCGTAAATATTGTGGATCGTTGAAATCAGATTTAAAGTGTTAAAGGTAAAAGATTTTCAAGGTAAACCGATTACACTTTCAAGTCTTTAGTTTTAAGATTTTCGAAAAATATTGTTAAGACTAATGATTCCTTGTCTTTGAAGACAATCAAAATAGGGATGAAAAGGGCAGTAAATAGTGTTTGGAAGAGGGGTGCTTCTATTAATCCCCCTAAGTTTAAGAGAAGGACTGTTTCGGGAATCTGAGATTTTCCACTGGGTTGTGGACCCTCATTCGGCGAAAATCAATTATTCAAAGTCGTACGTACTCTCGAACCACTGTTTACTCGGGGTATTGAACCTTTGATCGGAGAGAAATCGCAAATAGTGGTTGTTCGAGATTCTGAGGGTAAGATCTAGATCGATCAATATTAGAATAGTTTATTATTAAATTTTGGTGTTCTAATCCTTCGTAATGTGTGTTTAGATATTGACGAGCGGGAGAGTGTAGTTCTCACAGTAATCAGGTGTGTAATTTCACACTATATCTCATGGGTTAGATGACTATACAATGATTAAAGTTGGATTAAAAATTGCAAAGTTGGTGAAATCAGAAAATATGGTATTATTGTCACTTTAGTGTTAAGATCGTGAAATCGGTATTAAGATTGTGAAAATTTTGGAAATCGCCTTTAATGGCTAAAACATTAATAAGTGATAAATTTGGGCCATATATGTGATATTTGGAAAATTTGGGCCATATATGTGATATTTGGAAAATTTGGGTCATATATGTGATATTTGATAAGTTTGGGCCATATATGTGATATTTGATAAATTTGGGCCATATATGTGATATTTGATAAATTTGGGCCATATATGTGATATTTGATAAATTTGGGCCATATGTGATAATTGAGAATTTGGGCCATATGTGATAATCGATAAATGGGCCTTAAGTGAAAATTGATAATTGGGCCATTTATGATAATAAATAAATGGGCTATATGTGAAATGTGTTTTAATGGGCCAAAATTCATAAATTATAATATGGTTTTCTTTGCAAATATTTTGTAATGCATAAACATGATTGCATGGGTTAGGATCAATGATGAAGAGAAGAAAGGCTTAATGCCAGAATTTTAGATAGGTGACTCTGTCACAATGGTCATGTTCGAAATCTAGATCGATGGTTTTACCACAATTATTTAAATGGTCATTGCCACAAATATGATATTGGGCTTAAAGCCTACTTGTGTGTTGGTGGGATGGGTGACTAAAGCTCCCCACAGGTGTGCTGGTTGGGTACGGGGGTGTGTAGCGGATGGAAATCTAGGTTTGGTTTTGGGAAGTGCATATCATTTGCATTATTATTTTTAAATGCTAAATTATATTTTTTCTAAATGGGCTTAGGCCCAAATAAATGTTTAAATGGTCTTGGCCTAGTGGACTATGGTAAGTGAGTTACACACTGAGTTCTAAGTAACTCACCCCATTTTTTTACCCCTCTTAGGTAATAACAATTGATGGAGACTTGGGTCGGAGATGACTTCGTGGGGAGGCTATATTACAAATGGTGGTTTATAAAACTTTGAGACTTCTTTTATGATTTTTATTAAGTGCTATTTTTAATGGCGATGTAATAAGGCCTTTTAATTATGGATTTTATTATATGGATGGATTTATTATGTTTTAGTTTTATTAAGATGGATTGATTTAGTTTTTTAAAATATTTTCTATAAATCTCGTATAAATAAAAGTTTTTTTCTTAACTAGAAACTTAGGAAATTCTTTTAAAACTTTTCGATGAAATATTTCGACTAAATAAGTCCAAAGTTTTTATCAAATACTTCTTTATATATCAAACGACAAATTCTTGTGTTTTTAATTATGGCTTTCAATGAACTTCGATTTTTCGATAAAGTCACTCTCTTAATTGTTTTGAAATTTGATTTCTACATTGTTAAATGTTTTTGAATGTTCGTTAAACTTGTATGGCATGTCGAAATTCGGGCTTAATGCATAGGCCAGGTTTGGGGTGTTACATTTTATGGTATCAGAGCTCAGTTTCAAAACTCGACTGTGGTTTGGGTTCAACAATGATTTTTGATTAAAAACCACTTAAATTTCTAGATTTTATGTTTTAAAGGTAGTATGGCACCATGAGCATCCGACACCAAGTCAAGTTAGTATGTTCAGTAAGTATTTGTTTATTAAATGTTTATTATTGTGATGAGACCTAAGGAACACTCTAGAACTTCTAGCTTTAGGTGTTGAAAATGATAGAGATCGAGACTATAGGATGTGATGGCGAAAACAACCCTATCTCTTATATCTCATAAAATATCGTTAATAAACACTGAAATAATATTCTGATTCATAAAACTTGTAATCAGATTAAAGCGAATTAGTCAATATGAGCAATAGAGGACGTGGTTGTGGACGCGGTAGACGTGGCCGTGGTAGAGGACGAGGTGCTGCGTCTGAAGCTCCGAGTCACATATCGGTAATGGATGCACCTGCATCATTCGAGAGCGAAACTGGATCTCATGACCATGCCAATGAGGATAATGCTTTGACTTAAGCAATGTTACGAGTCTTAGAAAGAGTAGCTGGAGCCAGAACTGGGCCAATAACTCACGGATCAATATCGGAATGACTCAAGTCTAGTGGTGCAGAAGTTTTTAGAGGTGTCTCTGGTGTAGCTCCGAATGTGGCAGAATATTGGCTTGAGGCTATAGATCGAGTTATGGATGATTTGGAATGCACGTCGAGTAGAAACTGAGAGGAGCCTCGTCTCTGCGTATCAATGGTGGCTTACTGTCCGAGAAGGCACTGAGGCTGCATTAGTTAATTGGGATTTCTTTAAAGCTGCTTTCCAAGGGAAGTACGTCGGGACAAGTTATGTAGATGCCCGAAGGAAAGAATTCCTGAATTTGGTTCAAGGAAGTAAGACTGTGGCAGCCTACGAGGTAGAATTTCTTCGTTTGAGTCGTTATGCTTGTACTATAGTGTAGACTGATCATGAGCACTGTGTACGCTTTGAGGATGGACTGAATGATGAGTTGCGGGTACTAATAGCCCCACAACAAGTGTGGACTTTTACCTCGCTTGTAGAGAAAGCTAAGATAGCCGAAGAGGCTAAGAATTTAGAACACCAGAATCGGGAAAAAGTAAGAGGCAAGAGGGATTTTAAGTATTTTGGTTCTTCTAAAAGGTTTCAAAAGTGGCCACGAAATGATGAGCCAGTTTAAGTTAGGGCACCTGTGACTACCAATCAGATTTGAGAATGTGCCGACTGTGGTAGACAATATCCCGGAGAATGTTGGAGGAAAACTGGAGCCTATTTTAAATGTGGATCCAAGGATCATTAGTTTAAGAATTGTCCTCGATGGACTGAAATGACTTAGGAAGCTCGTAACCCTGAGGCTCAGCCAGCTAGAGGTACTCAGCAGCCACCAAGAGGTCGTAGACCAGGTCGTAGTGGTAATGGTAATAGACGTAGACAAGGTGCACCGGGTCGAGGTAATGGTGCTAGAGGTAACACGGAGGCAAGACAGCCAGGATTGGTCTATGCTGTCAGGTGTCGTGAGGACAATGATGCACCTGATGTGATAACTGGTACGTTCTTCATCTCGATGTACTATTATCGCTTTGATAGATATCGGATCTACCCACTCGTATGTTGCTAGTGCTATATCCGAAACCTAAATATTAGATCCGAGATTACCGATAGAGAGATGACGGTAATTAGTCCTTTAGGATAGTTGGTAATAGTGAATAAATTATTCAGAGATGTGCCCTTAGAGATTCAAAGAGAGGTATTTCTAGCAGACTTGATGGAATTACCTTTCGGTGAGTTTGATCTCATTTTGGGCATGGATTGGTTGGTGAAGCATCGGGCGCAATTGAATTGTGCCGAAAAGTGGATGTCAATTAGGACTGTGGATGATGAGGAGATAATAATGACAGGCGAGCGAAGAAACTTTTTGGCAAATGTGGTATCTACTTTGAAGGCAGAAAAGTTGGTGCGAAAAGGGAATAGAGCATTCCTAGCATTCATCAGTGCTTTGGATGCCAAGGATTTATTAGTAGAAGGTGTGAGAACGGTGAAAGAATTTCCAGATGTCTTTCTTGAAGAACTTCTGGGTCTACCTCTAGATCGAGAAGTAGAATTTGGCATTGAGCTTTTACCCGGAACTACTCCGGTGTCCATTGCTCCTTATAGAATGGCACCGAAGGAGTTAGTGGAGCTTAAAGCTCAAATTCAAGAACTGCTAGATCGGGGATTTATTAGACCAAGTGTTTCTCCGTGGGGAGCACCAATTTTGTTCGTCAAGAAGAAGGATGGGTCGATGCTTATATGCATTGATTATAGGCAGTTGAATAAATTGACGATCAAGAATAGGTATCCATTATCGAGAATCGATGACCTGTTTGATCAATTAAGAGGAGCTTCAGTCTTTTCCAAGATTGATTTGTGATCGGGTCATCATCAACTCAAGGTGAAGGAGGCAGATATTCATAAGACGGCATTTCAAACTCGTTATGGACATTATGAGTTTTTAGTGATGCCGTTTGGTTTGACTAATGCACCAGCTGCATTTATGGACATGATGAACCGAGTCTTTCAGCATTATTTAGACCGGTTCGTAGTAGTGTTCATAGATGACATTTTGGTATATTCGAGGAATGAAGAAGAGCATGACTCTCATCTGCGTACTGTGTTGCAAATTTTGCGAGATAAGCAACTATATGCCAAATACAGTAAGTGTGAATTTTGGTTGAAGGAAGTGACTTTCTTGGGTCATGTAGTGTCAGCTAAAGGAATAAGAGTTGATCCTCGAAAGGTAGAAGGTGTTGGATTGGAAACCGCCAAAGTCAGTAGCTGAGATCCGAAGTTTCTTGGGTTTGGCTGGTTATTATAGATGCTTTGTTGAAGTGTTTTCGTTGATTGCTGCACCCCTAACTAAGTTGTTGCGGAAGGAAGTACCGTATGTATGGACCGATAAACAACAGGAAAGTTTCGAAAAATTGAAGAAGATTCTAATGGAAGCGCGATCTTGATTCAACAGAGGAAAAAGAGTTTACTGTTTACTGTGATGCGTCACACACGGGTTTAGGATGTGTACTGATGCAAAGTGGAAAAGTGGTAGCTTATGCTTCTCGACAGTTGAGGCCGCATGAAGTCAATTATCCGACTCATGATTTGGAGTTGGCTGCGATAGTGTTTGCATTAAAGATTTGGAGGCATTATCTATACGATGAGAAGTCAATCATTTATACGGACCATAAGAGTCTTAAGTATCTCCTTACCCAAAAGGAGTTAAATTTAAGACAACGGAGATGGGTGGAGTTATTAAAGGATTATGATTTCTCAATCGAGTATCATCTTGGAAAGGCTAACGTTGTGGCAGACGCGTTGAGTCGAAAGGTTATATCAGAGTTGAGAGTAATGTTTGCTCATCTCAATTTGTATGAGGATGGCAGTTTATTAGCGAAACTTCAGGTGAAGCCTCTGTGGTTGGAACAAATCAAGGAAAAGCAATTATCCGATGAAAAGTTGGGTCCTTTAATACAACAAGCTGAAAGTGGTGTAATAGGAGATTTTAGTTTGAACAAAGATGGTGTACTGTGTTTTCATGGAAGGGTTTGTATCCCCGAGGATTTAGATTTGAGGCAAATGATTCTTCTAGAGGCGCATATTAGCCCTTATGCTATGCACCCCAGAGGAAATAAGATGTATTGGGATCTCTGTGAACAGTATTGATGGCCAAAGTTAAAATGGGAAGTTACTGATTTTGTGGGAAAGTGTTTGACTTGTCAACAAGTAAAGGCGGAACATCAATTACCATCAGGATTGTTGCAACCAGTAAAGATTTCATTATGGAAATGGGAGAGGATAACGATGGATTTTGTTAGTGGGTTACCCTTAACACCTACTAAGAAAGATTCTGTTTGGGTAGTAGTGGATCGATTAACGAAGACTGCTCATTTTCTATAGTTCGTACGAATTACTCATTGCAGAAGTTGGCTAAACTGTATGTATCTAAAATCGTGAGGTTGCATGGGGTACCAGTGTCTATCATATCGGACAGGGATCCTCGATTTACATCACGATTTTGGAAAGCTTTACATGAGGCTCTGGGTACAAAGTTAAACTTTAGTACAAAGTTAGTCAGATGGTCAGTCGGAAAGAGTAATCCATATTTTGGAAGACATGTTAAGAGGTTGTGTGATTGATTTTAGAGGTAGTTGGGAAGATTTTCTACTATTGGCAGAGTTTGCGTATAACAACAGCTATCAGTCTAGTATTCAGATGGCACCTAATGAAGCGTTATATGGTCGTAGGTGTCGTACTCTTACTTGTTGGACTGAATTAGGGGAACGACAACTTTTGGGTCCTGAATTGATATCAAAGATGGAAGAAAAAGTAAAGATGATTCGAGCGCGGTTAAAGGAAGCTTCGGATAGACAAAAGTCGTATGTGGATCTGAAGCGTAAAGATATCGAGTTTGCGGTGGGAGATCAGGTCTTTTTGAAAGTTTCACCGTGGAAAAAGATTTTTAGATTTGGAAGGAAAGGCAAGTTAAGCCCTAGGTTCATTAGACCGTGCCGTGTGTTGAAGCATGTAGGATCAGTGGCCTATCAACTTGATTTACCTCCGAAATTGAGTCAGATTCATAGTGTTTTCCATGTTTCTATGCTAAGACGCTATAGATCGGATCCATCGCATATATAAGTACTGCAGAGAAGAAGTGGAATTAAGGCTAGATTTGTCTTTTGAGGAGGAACCGGTGAGAATCTTAGACCGAGATGTTAAGGTGTTAAGAAAGAAATGCGTAAAATTTGGTCAAGGTTTTATGGCGTAATCACGGAGCGGAGGAAGCTACGTGGGAGCCTGAGGATGCAATTCGACAACAATATCCTTATCTCTTTTAGCCAGGTAAATTTTGAGGATGAAATTTTCTTTAAGGAGGGTAGAGTTGTAACATCCTAAAATTTGAGTATTTAATTGATGCATGTTTTAGTGCTTAACTTGAGTATAATAAAAGTTTTCATGTTTAGTACGGTCTTGAGAAGACTTGAGAACTATTCGGAATTAGAATAAATTTTAGTAAGGAGTATTTAATTGAAGTGGATCAAGTGACCTTGAGGTTTAAGTAAAATTAAGTGTTAAAAACTAGCACAAGAGAAGCTAGTAGCAAGGTGGAGTTGGCGCATGCATGTTTGCTTGAGGGGAGAGGCTCGAATCTCCTAGCATGCAAGTTGAAGCTTTTAATTTTGCTTTTCCTTAGGAAGTGTCAGTCATGGATAAGGATTGATGAGTTGGATTAATTTTTTTATGGCAAGAAGATCATGGGAATAAGGCAAGTGATAACTTAGGGAAAGGAATCATATGGAAAAGGCATGTAAGGGGGACATAAGGCTTAAAACAAGGGCTCTATTTTGGAAAGCTTTGAATGGCTAATTGTCCATGAACTTGGATGGTTTTAGGGGCTAGGAGGGATGGCCGAATTTTTTGGTTAGCATTGGGTAAGGTAGATGCTAGCTTTGGTTATTTTCATTTTGGTATTTTGGTGTATCAATAGCTTTCTCTCCAAAAATCTTTCTCTCCAAACTTATTCCCTAGCCGAATATGTCTTGAACAATAGGTAAAATTTGTGTTTTGTTTTGGCCATTTCATTTTGACCATTTCGGTATTACCTTACTTTCTCCTAAAAATATTTTTCTCCTTGTGTCGAAACCATACATTCTTGAAGGGCATTTTCTTTTTTTTTTCTTTTCACCCTTGCCGAATGTACCATTGTCTTAACCACTCTTTCTTTGCTTTTCTTTTACCATTGATAAAAGAATTATAAACCTATCATCTTCTTTCTTTTTCTTTCTCTTTTCCCTCTTGGAAACCAAATCATCATTATCTCTTTCTTTCATCTCTCATGGCCCAATGTTGCTAAGCACTATCTCCTTCAATTTTTCTTTCATAACCGAATCTTCTTTTTACTCACAACTTAATCAATCGGTAAGTAGCTAGTATAATATTTTGGAATTCATTATTCTTTTGTGACGAATCTTGTGGTGTGGGATGATCTTTTGGATTGAGATCATCATCATACCATATCTAATTCCAACCTTTTCTCTATCATAGAAATTTAGCGGAGGGCTGAAACTCAAGTGCTCGTAAATATCGTGGATTGTTAAATCGGATTTAAAGTGTTAAAGGTAAAGGGTTTTCAAGGTAAACCGATTACACTTTCAAGTCTTTAGTTTTAAGATTTTCGAAAAATATTGTTAAGACTAATGATTCCTTGTCTTTGAAGACAATCAAAATAGGGACGAAAAGGGCAGTAAATAGTGTTCGGAAGAGGGGTGGTTCTATTAATCCCCCTAAGTTTAAGAGAAGGACTGTTTCGAGAATCTGAGATTTTCCACTGGGTTGTGGACCTTTATCCGGTGAAAATCAATTATTCGAAGTGGTACGTACTCTCGAACCACTATTTACTCGGGGTATTGAACCTTTGATCGGAGAGAAATCGTAAATAGTGGTTGTTCGAGATTTCGAGGGTAAGATCTAGATCGCTCAATATTAGAATAGTTTATTATTAAATTTTAGTGTTCTAATCCTTCGTAATGTGTGTTTAGATATCGATGAGCGGGAGAGTGTAGTTCTCACAGTAATCAGGTGTGTAATTTCACACTATATCTCATGGGTTAGATGACTATACAATGATTAAAGTTGGATTAAAAATCGCAAAGTTGGTGAAATCAGAAAATATGGTATTATTGACACTTTAGTGTTAAGATCGTGAAATCGGTATTAAGATCGTGAAAATTTTGGAAATCGCCCTTAATGGCTAAAACATTAATAAGTGATAAATTTGGGCCATATATGTGATATTTGGCTAATTTAATATATATATGATATTTGGTAAATTTGGGCCATATATGTGATATTTGATAAGTTTGGGCCATATATGTGATATTTGATAAATTTGGGCCATATATGTGATATTTGATAAATTTGAGCCATATATGTGATATTTGATAAATTTGGGCCATATGTGATAATCGATAAATGGGCCTTAAGTGAAAATTGATAATTGGGCCATTTATGATAATGGATGAATGGGCTATATGTGAAATGTGTTTTAATGGGCCAAAATTCATAAATTATAATATGGTTTTCTTTACAAATATTTTGTATGCATAAACATGATTGCATGGGTTGGGATCAATGATGAAGAGAAGAAAGGCTTAATGCCAGAATTCTAGATAGGTGACTCTGTCACAATGGCCGCTGTTAGAAATCTAGATCGATGGTTTTACCACAATTATTTAAATGGTCGTTGCCACAAATATGATATTGGGCTTAAAGCCTACTTGTGTGTTGGCGGGGTGGGTGACTAAAGCTCCCAGGTGTCTTTGGTTGGATGCAGGGGTGTGTAGCGGATGGAAATCTAGGTTTGGTTTTGGGAAGTGCATATCATTTGCATTATTATTTTAAATGCTAAATTATATTTTTTTAAATGGGCTTAGGCCCAAATAAATGTTTAAATGGTCTTAGCCTAGTGGACTATGGTAAGTGAGTTACACACTGAGTTCTAAGTAACTCACCCCACTTTTTTACCCCTCTCAATTAATAACAATTGATGGAGACTTGGGTCGGAGATAACTTCGTGGGGAGGCTATATTACAAATGGTGGTTTATAAAACTTTGGGACTACTTTTATGATTTTTATTAAGTGCTATTTTTAATGGCGATGTAATAAGGCCTTTTTAATTATGGATTTTATTATATGGATGGATTTATTATGTTTTAGTTTTATTAAGTTGGATTGATTTAGTTTTTTTTAAATGTTTTCTATAACTCTCGTATAAATAAAAGTTTTTTTCTTAACTAGAAACTTAGGAAATTCTTTTAAAACTTTTCGATGAAATATTTCAACTAAATAAGTCTTAAGTTTTTATCAAATACTTCTTTATATATCAAACGACAAATTCTTGTGTTTATAATTATGGTTTTCAATGAACTTCGATTTTTCGATAAAGTCACTCTCTTAATTGTTTTGAAATTTGATTTCTACATTGTTAAATGTTTTTGAATGTTCGTTAAACTTGTGTGGCATGCTGAAATCGGGCTTAATGCATAGGCCGGGTTTGGGGTGTTACAATGACCCAGTCAACACTCAATGCATACCAATCTCAGCCCAACTCTACTTGTACCAGAAAAATCTGCCTAAAAAAGAGGAGAGGATATCATGGGCTGTTGGAGCTATCCTAGGAAGAAAAGCTTATAAAAAGCCAAAGGTGGAAACCCTAAAGGATGTGGAGATTCGGAGGCAACAATAGATGGTAGCAGCTGTGTAGAGATGGAAAGAGGAAGCTGAAGGCAGTCCCTCTCAGCCACCACAGGACACTGTACTGCTGGATTGCGGATTGGTTTGGCAACAACCATCTTCCTAAGTTCTTCCGTTATTTCTATTTTTGTTCTCTGAAATTGATTTGATTGAAATAATGTTGGATGTTATTTTGAACTTGAATTTTAATCGCCAACCCATGAATTAAATCTCATAGGGGTTGGGATTACATGATGAAACTTTTATTTTCTTTAATGGTTGAAGCATATATTTGATTTAATCCACCGTTTCATTCAATTTCTTTTATTTCCTAACTGTATGTGTACATTCTCTAGACATAGATGAGTATGCAGTATGCACATAAACTGAATCTAATTCTAAAAATAATGGATTGGTTGGACTGAAATTTAATGATACAAATGGGTATTTGATCGAATACCTATAGCAGACTCTAGACATAGAGCAACATTTGTATAGAATGAAGGCAAAACAGTGCAGAGTGTCGTGCTAAGGTGATGCAATCTTGGTCGCATCATGTTTCGATACATCTCGAAGACATCAAGATTGGACTAAACTCGAGGGGCCCAAGTGCAAAATGAGACTTTTAATTTCAGTTTGTTAATAAAATGAGTTGCTGGTCATTTATTCAACTCATCTTAGTTTTAATAATTGAGTTATTATTGAATTTCATTTAATAGATGCTTCTTTAATTAATCTAATTACTAGGATAATTTATTGATGCATGCGTTTAAGTTTAATTGATTATGTTTCATTTAATTAAATTAGCTGCTAGAATAATTTATGAATAAGTTTTAGCTCATTTATTGAAGTTAAGTGTTTAATGTGTATAACAGTCTGATTTTGACCCTAATCAGAATAGTGGTTTCGGGACCACAAATCCGAGTCCAAAAAATATTTTTAAAGTTATTTTCCGTGTTTAATATGTGTGAATTTGTTTGTGTTAAACTTTCTGTTTTAATTTTGTCGTTTAGGTGTCCGATTAAATAAAAAGACTTAACCGCATAAAATGTAAAAGTTACAAAATAAAGTGTAAGTGTTAATTTGTTAATGACTTTTTAATATGAGGTCCTTAAAGGGAAAATAGCCCATTTTTCAAGGATAGTGGATGGTATATGCCAATAATGACCTTAATTTATATGTTATGTTTATTTAATATAAAAGGTTAAAAGGTAGCTTAATTATAACTTAATATATGTTAAAATTAAAACAAAAAAAAGCCATGTTTATCTTTTTTTTTAGCTAGCCGAAACTTAACAAAAGAAAAAGAAAGAAAACCTAAGCTTCATTCTGCCATTTTGAGCTTGATTCAAGGTGAGTTTTAACTCAGTTTTTAATAATTTTTATGTTTTTGAGATCGTTGCTTTGTGTACTTCAAAACCCATGTATCAATTTGTGATTTTGATGATGATTTTGTGTTTTTCCATTGATGATACCTTGTGGTTTTTGATGTTTGATGATGAAATGTGAAATATATGTGTTAGATTAACAAGTTTTGTCTTTAAATTTTTGATGAAATTGAGTAATTTGGACTAAATTGCAAAAATAAATTTTTTAGGGATTAAAATGTGAAATAAATGAAATGAATGGGCTTGTATGAATACTAGGAATATTCGGCCCTTAAGGTGTATAGTCAAATTTTGTGTATTTTTTATTTTGTGCAAAAAAGACTAAATTATAAAAAGAGTGAAATGTTAGGGGCAAAATTGTAATTTTCCCATTTATGTGTTTTTAGGCTAAATTGAGTGTAATGGTGTTTAAATAAGCTTAATTTGAATATGTTTAGATCAAGAATTAAAGAAATCAGATTTGGATCGGGGAAAGACGAAAGTGGTCGAGTAGCCGATTTAACAGTCGACGACATCCGAGGTAAGTCAATTAGCATTTAAATGTTGAAATAACTATGGATATGTATTAGTTAAATATCAAAATGAATTACTTGAATTTATTCATGCTATGGCCGAATGTGGGTATGGTACTTTGGCTAACGTCCGAGCTTGATTCGACCGAGGTTCGATGTCCGTAAGCCCCATACGAACCTTAGGAATAGATAGGATACATATGTCATGACACAGGATATTCGATATGTGTTATCGTGTAAGACCATGTCTGGGATGTTGGCATCGACTTATGTTTACGTGTAAGACCATGTCTAGGACATTGGCATCGTATTTGATTCGTGTAAAACCCTGTATGGGACAGTGGCATTGATATGTTATTACATGTAAGACCAAGTCTGGGACGTTGGTATTGTACGAGCTTCCAACTATCCGCGTATCCTTTTTAATTCCGAATGGTTCAATGGGCATGTGTAAATGAAGGCCAATGTGATATGTGAATTAAAAGAACTCAGGTACGTATATATATCTGTGTTGAGAAATGAAAGGTAAGTTATATGTTCATTACATTGTATAGAACTTAAAGTGTAAACATGTGAATGGTGTATAAGCTTCAACTATGTGTATTCAGCCAAAGAGTATATTATGTGACTTTGATTTGAGATTTGAGTAATTATTTGTTATTGTGTATAAAGTGTTACTTGATATAAATTTTGTATATGTGATTTTGCTAAGTTAATTGACTTTACTTTGCTATTGGCTTACTAAGCTTAAATAGCTTACATTGTGTTTTTTTCTCAGTTTCTGTTTTATAGATTTTGGATTCGTTACGAGTTCGGGGATCGTCAGCAGGACTATCACACTATCGACAGCTTACTTTGGCATTTTGGCTATGTTAATTACAAATAAATGGCATGTATAGTATAGTAAAAGGGTGGATATGAATTGAGTACCTATGTATACAATTAATAGCCATGCGAAAATGACTTATCCTCTTTTGATTAATTTGCTATCTTTGTTGATGGTTTGCAATGGTTGTTGTGAATGAGTTATTACATATGCATATTTGGTTGAGTATATGTTCATAATAAGTATGTTTGTGTGATGTTCTGAAATTAGGCATAATGAACTTGGCTATGTGGTTGATACATATATTTTGGTTATGTCAATTTTGATGGAATAGTTTAGTTGATATATGAATTTGAACTGAATGTATATGTTGTTATTTTGTCTATGTTAAGTGATGAAGTCCTGGGTGAGTTGAATGTGATTAGACGATATGTAATGGCTTGCTTGTTATGTATTATGTAAAGATGATTTACTTATTAAGTGAATTATGGTTAAATAAATCTTTGAATATGTATATAGGTATTAATTGAATGGTGTTTAATAAATTGTATATGTATTTAAGTATTGGTAAGGATGATAGTTAATAAGTTAGAATTGGTTTGGTGATGCGTATATATGTATTGAGCAATGTGGTGGTATTATAATGGATGAATGCATGTATTACATATGAATTTGGTTATATAATTTGTTTATGAATTTGTAAAATTTATATATATTTGCAGTTATGAAAAGATGGACATATTAATGATTAAATTGGTTTTATAAGTGTTAGCCATTCGAATGGAAGAATCATGTAAGTATGTGTTTATGCATTTGATATGTATAAAAATTATGAAAATGTTGAAAACACAACAAAAATATTAGATGATAATATAGAAACTATAGCTACAAATGACATAAAACTGGAAAACCCAGGAGAAACTAGTCAACCAATACCCGTATCTATACCAAATAGGATAGATGATTTAAATAAAAGAAATGTTGCTCAAGGAGGAATATATCTAGATTTAACTAATATTTCTCTATCAGACTATGAAAAAACCATAGATGATTGGGCACAGTCTATGACTATTGTTGTAAACAACAACAGTACAATCTGGTCAAAAGAAAAATTTTTAAACTACTTTGTAGGAATATTTCAAGGAGATGTTCTACAATTCCTTAGACGTTGGGAAGAATCCGACAAAGGAAAAGAACAAAAGGGTCAGCTTATTAATCAAATAGGAACCCCTAAAGATTTATTAAAAGGATTAACCTCAATTCTAAAAATAGAATTTTGTGGTTATACTAATAAGAAAGATCAGGATAGCCAATCCAATTATATCCTGTCAAAGTTAAAATTATGTGATATTAGATATTTAGAAGACTTTTCTAAAAAATTTCTTCATGAATATCAAAATTAAAAAATGATAGTATAGATTTTTGGAAAAACCAATATTTTCATAAATTACCACCACCTTGGGATGAAATTTGCATAAACAAATATGCTTCTTTCATTATTAAATATAGTAATGATACTGGCAAAACCATGTCAGATATAGATACTATAGGAAATAGGATTAATTTTGCTAAAGAAAGAATTATATTATATTGTTTACAAAGTAAAGCGGCTAAACAAGTCAAAAATAAGTTAAGCTATAAGTATTGTACAAAAATGTTAGAAGGAGAATGGGAGTTTGGATGTAACACTATGCGTCCAAAAACCTATAAAAAACATAAAAAATATAGGTTATCTAGATGGAAACCTAGTAGAAAAATTTACACTAATGATAAAAAGAAAAAATTTGTTAGAAGAAAAACTTCTAATAATACTAAAAACAAATTTACAAATGTTTTATTTGTGAAGAAGAATGTCATATTGCAACAAATTGTCCTAATAAAGGAAAGAATGCAAGAAAATGATCAAAATCTTGAAGAACAAGATTTAGAAATATGTTTTAGTGAGGAAATAAATCCATTGAAATATTATATGAATTAATTTCAAAAGCAGTCTAAATATGATTCGATGAATATATTTTATGCTAGGAAATAATTCTAAAATCATTTAGAAGAAATTCCTTATTCGAACAACAGGATATTAAATTAGGAAGTGTAATCGGAGAAGAAGCAGACTTTTCTGATGATATAATATAAAAATTAATAAAAATGATATTTCTAAAGAAGAAATATATAAAATATCTAAATTCAAAATATGGTCACAAAGACACATAGAGAAAATTAGCGGTAACACATTCGCTAAGGATACTAAAGGTGGATTAACAGAAATCCTCTTATTTACTAAAGAAAAAATAAAACGGATTAGGAAAAAATACCCTCAAGTCCGGTATATACATTTAGGAGTTATCATTAGAGCTTTATTTAGAAGAGGTCATGATGTTCCTATTATAGCTATATTATTAGATAAAAGATTTGAAAATCCAATAAAAGCACTTATTGGAGGAATTCAATCTAATTTACATTGTGTGTTATAGGATTTAAGGTAAAACCCAATTACTTTATTTCCATAATGCAGACCCTCTAATAGAAGAGTGTCTATGCCTTAGAATTTAGACAAAAAATTATGATATAAGTGATTTAGCAGAAGATCTAGCAATCAAGCTGGACTTCTATTAATGAATATACCAATACTGCAGAAGTAGAAATAAAAGAAATAAATAATAAAATAATTGAGATCTTTGAGCCCAATAAATTTACTACAGAAATACAGCCGAAATTATTACATTTAAAAGATCTATCGATCCCGAAAGACTGGATCATAGAAAAAACCAATAATGCTAGTACTTCTAAACCAGTAAGTACTATAGAATATATGTCATCTGGAGATAAATTGTATTTCAGAAACAATTTGATTACAAATACAGATGATAATTTAGTATTACCCTTTAGTTCTCAATCAGAAGAACACGAGGAAGATATAAGTACTTCTACACCAATAGGTATGAAAACCGTTCATATTCCTATTTTTCCTACCTCACCAAATAGAAATTCTAGAAACACTAGAATAGAGGATATACAATTTTCAAAAGAAAATCTTATTGAAAATACATATACATTATATAATAAAGAATATAAAACATATTCTTTACATGCCTTAATAGATACAGGAGCTACAACCAGTAGTTGTAAAAGAAATGCTATTCCTGAAAAACATTGGGAACCTGTAAAAAAGAAAATAAATATTAATGGAATAAATGGTAACAAAACCACTATTCATTTTAAAGCTAAAATATACCAATCTACATAAACAATGTAAGATTTGTAATTCCAAAATTATTATGTCTCCCTGATATGTGTGGAGATATACTATTAGGAAATAATTTTATAAAGCAATATTTACCATTATCTATTGATAAACAATCAATAAGATTATTCCGTAGGAAAAACTGTTATAGAAACATCATTAGTTTCAAATCCTAAATTTATTTGTACTAATGTTTACTGATTTTCTTAGCAGGCCTTATGGATAGAGGTAAAAAGCCTCTAGAAAAAATTGGAGAATGGACTACTGTCCATAAAAAACCCAATAAGGGAAAAACACCAATGAGTCCTAAAAAGGGATTTATTGCTGCACCTGCAAGTCCTAAATAGGGATTTATGCATGCACCTGCAAATGTAAGTCCTAAACAGGGATTTATGGTTGCTCCAACACCACAAGTACAATTTTATCCTAACCAGGGATATTATGTACCATATCCAATGGTAAACCAACCATTAGGATCACAATCACCAACCCCAGTGAGTTATTTTGAATTTTCTCAAAATCCATATTCAGAATATCAAAAAAGCTATTCTGAAATTATCAAAATACCGAGGATTTGTTGAAAAACAACAAAATCTCAATTCCCAAATTAAAGATTTTTATAATCTAGGCTGCCCCTAGATTATTATTCTTTCATTAATGTAATATGGAAAACCATATTTTCGAGCAAAAGCCAATTTTGCGTTCCCTTTCACGATTCTCGTAATTCTTAGTTGAAAAACAATCGAGGAAAATAAAGTCAAGATTTGCTATTAAATTCTATATTATATAGAGATTGGGATGAACTCCTAATCTAATATACGATATTAAGGAGATAAACAATCTTCTTGATATATTCCAAGATTTTATTAATAAAGGAGAAACACTCCTATTATTAATAAGATGAATATAATCTGTCTATATAACAAGTGTAGACAAATTCTACCCCGAAATATTTTCAAAAATAAATCGAGCAATTTGCAACCAGCAAGCTCTATTTTTAGAAACTTTTTCAAAATATTTTACACAAGCATTTATTTTTACAAATGATATAGGAAATAAAATTTCTACTATCAAATTTCGTTTAAATCATGAGCGATTTGATATAACCAGTATCGAATGGGGATTTGTTAAAGAAATAACAATCCAAAACCTTTCTTTTAATTTACTAAAAGATTTTCCACTATAGTCAAATCTCGATTATCGAATTTTATAGATATCGATGATTTTGTCTATTATTTTATATTGAAATAAATAAATTTTATTGGTATCATTTGAAAAAGAAAAATTTTATCAGCCATATCAAATTTGGTCTATTAAAAAAATGCTTGGAGGAAGATCCCTCTTGGCGGCTCAAGAAGATCAAGAGCATTTGTCAAAAACCATTGATGAATGTTACAATAATTTTTCCAATTATCAAGTCCAAGCCGGAATTGGTTTGATGACCATGGCCCAAAATCTCTTACATCAAGATACTTATATGTTCTGGACCGATGGAAGAAGAATCCTAACCTACAACACTGGAAACCACCAGGCCGAAGGAAATGAAAATGAGGAAGCCATTTCATTATTAACAAAAATAACGGAAATGGAACTCGAAGATTATCCGTTAGCAGCGGAGATTAGAGAGACATTGGAACACTGGAACACACCAGTCCCTACCCCGGAATCACTACACCTGGACAAAATTGAAGAAATGAATCTCAGAAACATCCAGGAAGGATGAAGACAAAAAGTCACATCCAAGGAAGCTACGTGGAAAAAACCATGATGGCATCCATGACGAAAGAGGAAGCTACGTGGAAAAAACCATGACGGCATCCATGACGAAAGAGGAAGCTACATGGAAAAAACCATGACGGCATCCATGACGAAAGAGGAAGCTACGTGGAAACAACCATGATTGCTACCAGACAAACAAGGAAGCTACGTGGAAACACCATGATGGCAACCTGACAAAAAGAGAAGCTACGTGGAAGCAACCATGAAGCTGACACCGAAAGCATCCTTATCAGGATACTATTCGGATTCCATTCTTTATTCATTAGAATTTAATTCTTTTTATTCTTATCTGAATACTATTCGGACTTCAATTGTAATTAGATTACAGTTTAGAATTTTTGTTATAAATAGGCATTGATGTAGCCAGAAGAGAGGCATTCGAAAAAATAACATAGTTTTAGTTTTCATTTTCTTCTTGAATTCTGCAATATACAATCTCTTGTATACTTGCTATCTTCAAGAAACCTCTTGTAAATTAAACCTTTGTAAATTATCTACTTCTTCTTCAATATATTTTCATTCCTATGATATATCCCTTCCGCTTAATTAAGAGATTATAAATGTATTTGCATATGTATTCGGATGTGCTTTAATGTCATGTTGGTATGTTCATCTAAAGATTTGTTTATGATTTGTCATGGTCTAAAATTTGTAAATTAAAATGATGATGAATATATTTGATTTAGTTATATATAAGATATTAAGTATGGCTGAATGTTATACATAAGTGGTTGATGCCGTTTTGTTTTAATGTTACAATGTTAGAAAATCATATATAAGTTTTAAAAGTGATGTTTATTTATTTAGACTTCAATAAAAGGATTAGACTAATGATGTTAATTATAAATGATTGATTATGTTATAAATTTGAGATAGGTGTTAGATGTGATGTGAATGATTTTGGTTTTATTATTGTAGTATGAAATTTGTATTGATAGAATATACAAATTACTCTGTTTAAATGTTTCAAAATATATCTGCTGGTTATGATTGGTAAGCAAAGTATGAGTACATGAAATGTTAAATATATATATATATATATATGCCTATTTTGGGTTGTATCTTCTTCGGTAATGCCTCATAACCCTAGTCTGACGACGGAAATGGGTTAGGGGTGTTACATTTGATTGGTATCAGAGCTACGATTTAGTCGATTCTAGGGCTAACTAGCGTGTAAGAGTCTAGCTATACATGCCATATTTTATATTGCGATAGTGTGATAACTTCTGACATCTGAAAATGTGTTTTCATATTGTTATGGATCCCGATCGAGCAGTAGCTGATGATGTCGAGAGTGTAGCGCCTACTCCCGCGCAAGGGACAGCACCGATTAATTCTCGACCTACTTCAAGTAATCCGGAGGGGGAGGCTAGACAAGCCTTCTACCAAATGATGAATGATTGGTTTACTCAGTATATCTTGACTAATCCGGCTGCACAACAATCTCTACCCCCGATTAATCCATTTGCAGTGTCTATTATACCTCTAGTGAGTGATCCGATGAGATCATCAAAGCCACCTGTTGACAAAATAAGAAAGCATGGTGCCAAAGAATTCAGAGCCACCGATGATAATGATGCTGAGCAAGCTGAGTTTTGGCTCGATAATACCATTCAAGTATTTGATGAATTATCCTGCACCCCTGATGAGTGTTTGAAATGTGCTATATCTCTGCTACGGGACACTGCATGTTACTGATGGAATACACTAGTATCAGTGGTTCCAAAAGAACGAGTGACTTGGGAATTCTTTCAAATGAATTCTGTAAGAAATATATCAGCCAGAGGTTTATCGATCAGAAACGTAAAGAATTTCTTGAGCTGAAACAGGGGCGGATGACAGTGACAGAATACGAGCAAAAATTTGTTAGATCTAGTAGATATGCTAGAGAGTGTGTTTCATCTGAAGCTATTATTGTAAGAGATTTGAAGATGTGCTGAATGAAGACATTAAATTGTTAGTTGGCATACTAGAGATAAAAGAGTTCGTGATACTTGTTGAGTGAGCCTGCAAAGTTGAAGAGCTCGAGAAAGAGAAAAGAAAAGCTGATTCTGAACCTAGAGATTTACACAAAAGATCATTCAGTAAGCCATTTCAGTCGACCTCAAAGAAATTTTGAGATGATACTAGTCGTTTGAGGAATACTGCAAGTCATTTCAGATAGGATCGAGATAGACCACCTATGAGTTCGAGAGCCACCTCTGTAGCAAGTGTGGGTAATGTCAGATCGAACCAACCTGAGTGTGAACACTGTGGTAAATGACATCCCAACAATTGCAGATTGCATGATAGAGCCTATTTTAGATGGGGATCGAAAGATCATTACATTAGGGAGTGCCTAGAGATATCTAATCAAAATCTGACTCAGAACACTAGATCGAGAAATACGGTAGTTTGAGGTAGACCACCCAAAATACGGGTAATATGAGTGGCAGCCAGAGAGGGACTAAAGATTCAATTGTTAGATCTAAGGCTCAAGCACCAGCCAGAGCTTATGCTATATGTGCACGTGAAGAGGCTTCATCCCCAGATGTCATTACTGGTACTTTTTCTCTTTGTGATACTATTGTTATTGCCTTGATTGATCCTGGTTCAACTCATTCCTATGTGTGTGAGACTTCGTTCAGTAAGACTTTACCTGTTGAGTCTACTAAGTTTGTAATTAAAGTATCGAACCCCTTAGGCCGGTGTGTCTTGGTTGATAAAATATGCAACAATTGTCCGTTGATGATTCGAGATTCATGTTTCCCAGCTGATTTGATGTTGTTACCATTTGACGAGTTTGATATAATTCTGGGTATAGACTAGTTAACTCTGCATGATGCTATCGTGAATTGTAAATGGAAGACTATTAAATTGCAGTGCTAGAATGATGAGATTATTCGGATTGAATCTAATGATTTGAATGGTTTACCAGCAATGGTATCTTCTATGACAGCTTAGAAATATGTGAGAAAGGGTTGTGAAGCTTATTTTTCTTATGTGCTTGATTCTAAAGTGACAGAAAAGAAAATTGAATTAGTACTTGTTGTATGTGAGTATCCAGATGTGTTCCCTGAAGAATTATCGGGTTTGCCACTTATTCAAGAAGTTGAGTTTGGGATTAAATTAATGCCGGGGATGACTCGATTTCGATAGCTCCGTATAGGATGGCACCTACATAATTAAAAGAATTGATAACACAGTTACAAGAGTTGACAGATAGGGGATTTGCACGACCGAGTTTCTCTCCTTGGGGCGCACCAGTTCTGTTTGTGAAAAAGAAAGACGGAACCATGAGAATGTGTATGGACTGTAGGCAACTTAACAAAGTGACCATAAAGAACAAGTATCCGTTACCAAGAATTGACGACCTGTTCAATTAGCTGAAAGGGGCTATAGTGTTTTCAAAGTTAGATTTGAGATCGGGTTATTATTAGTTGCGAGTTAAAGATTCTGATGTACCAAAGACCGCTTTCCAGACGAGGAATGGATATTATGAGTTTCTGATTATGCCTTTCAGACTTACTAATGCCCCTGTAGTTTTCATGGATATGATGAATCAAATTTTCAGACGGTATTTGGATCGGTTTGTGGTAGTGTTTATAGATGATATCCTGATCTACTCCCGAGATGAAATCGAGCATGTTGAGCATCTGAAACTTGTGGTACAGACTTTGTGAGATAAAAAGTTGCATGCAAAGTTTAGTAAATGTGAGTTCTGGTTACGTGAATCTAGTTTTCTGGGTCATGTTGTATCAGCATCAGGTATCAGGGTTGATCCGAGTAAAATTTTAGCTATACCTAAATGGAAACCTCTGAGAAATGTTTCTGAAGTTCGAAGCTTTTTGGGACTTGCTGGTTATTACAGACAGTTCGTGAAAGGTTTCTCTATGGTTGCTACACCGATGACGAAGCTGTTACAGAAAGATGTTAAGTTTAGTGGTCAGAGAAATGCCAGAAAAGTTTTGATCAGTTGAAAGTTCTTTTGACTGAAGCTTCAATTTAGTTAAGCTAGAATTGGGTAAAGAATTTTTTATTTATAGTGATGCATCTTTGAATGGTCTATGTTATGTTTTGATGCAAGAAGAAAAAGTCATAGCTTATGCCTCGAGACAGCTGAAGCCGCACGAAAAGAACAATCGGCACATGATTTGGAGTTAACATCTATTGTGTTCGCGTTGAAGATTTGACATCACTATTTGTTCAGTGAGAAATGTCATGTTTATTCTGATCACAAAAGCCTAAAGTATTTGATGACTCAGAAAGATCTGAATTTAAGACAACGCCAATGGTTAGAGCTATTAAAAGACTACGAGCTAGTGATTAACTACCATCCGAGAAAGGCTAATGTTGTTCTGATGCTTTAAGTCGAAAGCCATTATTTGCTCTGTGTGCAATGAACACGCATATGGTTATGTCTGATGATGGTTCGATAATAGCTGAATGAAAAGAAAGACCATCATTTGTTCAACAAATTTGTGATGCCCAGAAAGTTGATAATGATTTGTTAGCAAAGCGAGCTCAGTGTGAAGCAAATGTTGAATCTAAATTTCAAGTTGATGAAAATGGTTGTTTGAGATTCAGAAACCAAATATGTATTCCAAGAAACTTAGAGTTAATTCAGATGATTTGAATGAAGCTCACCATAGTTGGTTATCTGTTCATCCGGGTAGCACGAAAATGTATAACGATTTGAAATAGTTCTATTGGTGGCCTGGTATAAAACGAGACGTATCTGAGTTTGTTTCAAAATGCTTAATCTGTCAACAAGTAAAAGCCAAGCATTAGGTACCTTCTGGATTACTTCAGCCAATTATGATACTTGAGTGGGAATGGGACAAAGTCACGATGGATTTTGTATCCGGTGTATCGTTGACACCGAGCAAGAAAGATGCAATCTGGGTTGTTGTGGATAGATTGACTAAAACTGCTCATTTTGTCCCGATTCGCATTGATTATTCACTTGATAAACTGGTTGAATTATATGTATCATAGATTGTGAGATTACATGGTGTGCCTATTTCAATTGTTTCGGATAGAGACCTGAGATTCACATCGCGGTTTTGGAAGAAATTGCAAGATGCTTTAGGTATGAAACTACAATTTAGCACAGCTTTTCATCTGCAGACAGATGGTCAGTCCGAACGAATCATTCAGATACTTGAAGATATGTTGAGATGTTGCATCCTTGAGTTCGAAGGTACTTAGGAACGATACTTACCCCTGATTGAATTTGCTTATAATAATTGCTTTCAATCTAGTATCAAGATGGCACCCTACGAAGCTTTGTACGATTGTAAATGCCGTACACCATTGTATTAGACTAAGCTCAGTGAAAATAAGATACACGGGGTTGACTCGATCAAAGAAACTGAATAGAAAGTGGCAGTGATCCATGATAGCTTGAATGCAATATCCGGGATTTAGGGTTATGCATTTTCACTTAAATGAATGTGTTTTGGGGGCTTCAAGAACCTTGGGATGTAGGTAGGAGCCTTAGAAGTTATTGGATTTTTAAGCCTAAAAAGGGGAACTAAGGGAGCTAGGCTTTAAGGAGTTTATTGTGTGGCTTAGGACACGAGAATTAAGCTGGTAAGGTGGAAAGGAGGCGCCACTTAGGGCCTTGTAAGGTGACGCCACAGGGAGTGTAAAGGGGCCTAGGTTCGAGCAGCAAGGGAAGCATTTTGGAGTTTTATTTTTTAGCAAAGAGAGGCAGTGTTGGACGGCACAAGGACACTTCATAGATGAAGTGTAGATTGGGTCAAAAGCTTAGAGATTCGGCTAAGTAAGAGTGAAAAGGGGGATTGGGTGGAGAGAGGAAGAGTTGGCCGGCAGTAGGACTTTGGGGAGGGGTTTATTCGGTCATGTATAGGGGAGTAGTGCCGAAATTTCTGAATTTCATTTTACTCATCGCCCTTCTTTCTTTTTTATTTTGCTAAGGCCGAAACTCCTCTATCATCCTTCTCCACCATTGCCGAAATTCTTAAAGTCCCAAACATCTTTTTCTTTTCTTTCTTCTTCATTCCATATTTTACTTTCCATAGCCGATTTTATCTTACTCCTTGTTGAACCGATTCCTTTTCTGTTTCTTTCTCAAAGCCAATCAACCCTCTATTGTGGCCGAATCTCTCTGTGCTCCAAGCAAAGGTGTTCAATCGATTTCGGTAAGGGATAACAATTAGTTGAGTTCTTTCCTTTTTCCTTTGTTTAGCTGAAAGTCAAAGACTCTAAATTCTATTTTTTTCTTTTGGCCGAACCATGAAGGAGATCTCTCGGGATTCTTATAGCCGACAGTTGGAAGGTGATCTTTTCGGGATTTAAGATCCAAGGTAAACAAGGCATACCATTCGGCCAAGGGCCACTTTTATTTGTTCTAAGGCTATGCCGATTCTAACTATGGTGTTTTAGGGGATTTTCGATAGATCTTCGGGATTTGGCTAAGCAATCTAGGTAAGGGTTCTAGTGTCTCAGATCTGTTCCTTATTCGTTCAAAAGCCGAAAACTAACCGGTTGAGTGTACTAATACTTAGCTGATTGCAAGAGGGATCATCACAAAGTTTCGGGATTCGGTTGGTAACCAAATCGACAGCAAGGTAAAGATTTTGGTTGCGTTAACCCTTCGGGATTTACTGTATAGTTGAATGGCCTCTTTGCTAATGTTCTTAGTGTTGGCAGAATGTAAGAAAGGGGATCTAGTGCGTTAGATCAGGATTTTCGAGATTTCGATTAGATCTACAAATAGTCGTGTGTAACCTACACTAAAATTCCCAATAGATTAATAATAATGTTAAGCATGTGTTAATGAAGTGACGAATAAACATGGCTAAGGGTACCATTTGATGGTACAATGAATTGTGTATGTACCCTTAATACTTGTTAATATTGTTTAATAACATTGAAGTGAAAATATGTGGAAATCTATTATGATTTTGGGGGTAAGGTAAATTGCATGATAAATGTATGTTTTGAATGTTGCATGGGCATATGGGCGATTATGTTAAAGGGGAAGTGATCTGGTGGTTTTACCACATTATCTGGTGACTTATGTCACATATTATGAATCTGGTGACTCTGTCACATTATCTGATGGCTATGCCACAATTATAAGGGCGATGTGCAGTTGACTGCAGCGACTGCCTTCAATGGTGTGTAGCGAATGGAGGGTCGATTTAGTAATCCCCACGGTGTGATCGGTAGGTACGGGTGATGTGTAGAGGTTGGATCTAGGTGGTTTGGGTTGCATCATTATTTACAATTGTTTTATGTGATTTAATATACCTTGAATTTTTTGGGAGTTTGTGATGGTCATTACACATCGAGTCATTGACTCACCCTTCGTGGGCTAACATTTTGCAGATGGCACTCGATAAATGGACCGGGGCGAGGAACTTAAAGGTGGCCATGCATTTCGCTTTTTCTTGGTTTTGTTATTAAGTTTATTTTGATTTATTTTGGGTTATGTTTTGATGTAATAAGGCCATTATAACTTAACTATTTTTTTGTTGTGCGTTTTAAATTTTTATTATGATACGAACAACATCGAACAAGACGATTTAACATTTTTCCTAAAACAACATTAATTGTTTGAAACCCAAACACCTACGGTTTTCAAGTTAATAATAATAAACTCTAAAATCTGGCATTTCTTTTAACTTGTAACTTTTGAAATATGAAAATATCGATTAGTACAAAGCTAAACTACAACACGGTTTTAACTTGAGAACAATCCAAATTTATATTCCTCAAAACCATCAAGATTTTCAAAATGTCATTCGAAACTTAACTACGCTTTTACTCAGGAGCATGCCGATCCGATCGTGGCTTGTGGTAGGGTTTAGGGTGTTTCAATTTGGTATCAGAGCCCGGTTCAAAACTAGGCCTTAAGGGCTTTTGGGCCCAAAACGTTTTTCTTATTTTGAAATTGAGTTTTATTAAAGAATGTGCGGGTTTTCGGCATGGCACTTTGAGTCTCGGCTCATGATCCACCTGTAAGTACCCTAACCGTTGTATGATTTGTATGTGGGTATTAAGGGGGACGTAGGCTAGTAGACTAGGAGCTAATGAACCTTAGGATTAGCTTACTCCAACATAGAATTACATAAAATTTAAAGTCTAACCAAACAAACCTATGAGTGAGTCACTGAGTGAAGGGTGTGGCAACCGTTGTGCGCATGTCTAGGATTGGATTCAGGGGGAGCTTGGTATTTAAGCAGTCCTAGTGACTCACCTCCTCTCCGCTCGAATCCTACCTGGTGTGTAGTGACGGTTCACCCTAACCAAGAGGACTTAATCACAGGTTAAATTCAATAATTAAAACCCAAAAGGGACTAGTCACCTTGTTTTGTACAACCCTAAAATTAAACCTTAGTTTCAAAATTACCAAAGTACCCTTGATTCGAAAAATGACCGAAATACCCCTGATTTGCAAGTTGACCAAATTACCCCTAACTTGAAAAATTTCCAAAATACCCACGGTATGGAAAGTTGTCGAAGTGCCCCCGAATTGAAAATTTCCAAAATACCCTTATTTCATAAAATCACCTAGAACCATATTTTATAAAATTACCGAAATACCCCTAGTTTGTAAAATCACAAAAAAATACCCTCAGTTTATAAAATTACCATATTACCCTTGAATCTTCTTATCAAGAATATTCTTATTTTGCAAAAATACCCAGAAACCTCTATTTTACGAAATTTTAGAATACCCTGATTTAGAAAAATTATGAAAATACCCCTGTAGGATAAAATTAGGAAAATACCCTTGGGTAGTGGAAAACAACAACAATGACAACCACAACACTTTTCTGTAATGAACGCAAGTTCATGAATGTTGATGATTGAATGAATGAACTTGAGACTGTGTGTGTATGAATTGAAAGAACTACTTTTAGAACTATTAAACATAAGACATGCTGCGATAAATCAGTGGAAAGAAATAATGATTCATAAAATTCTTAATCAGATAAACGCAACTCGAAAGAATGAGTTCTAGAGGACGTGGTCGTAATGTGCGTGGCCGTGGTAAAGGCCGAATGACCGTATCGAAACCCGTTAGGTCTGGTCAAGGGTCCGAGAATGAAGTGCCACCACCACCAGCTGCTGGTGTTGAATATCAGGATCAAACGAGGGATGATGTAGTATCGCAGGCGATGCTGCGAGTTCTTGAGAGGGTGGCTGGAGCAGGTGGAGGTATGGGAGCTCAAAAGTCTGTACCTGAGCGACTCCGAGCCAATGGAGCTGAGGTTTTTCGTGGTATATCTGGTGTGGCGCCCAATACGGTTGAGTATTAGTTGGAGGCGACGGAGTGAATTATGGACGATTTGGACTTGACTGCCGAGGAGAAACTGAAAGGGGTAGTGTCGCTTCTCCGCGATGAGTCATATCAATGGTGGCTCATGGTACGGGATGGTGCTGCAGCAGATGATCTCACTTGGGAGTATTTTAAGGTGGCGTATCAGAAGAAGTACATTGGGACTGGCTATATTGATGCGCAGAGGAAGGCGTTTCTGAGACTAGTTTAGGGGAATAAGTCCGTAGTGGAGTACGAGGCAGAATTCTTAAGGTTGAGCTGGTATGCTCGAGGTATTGTGGCTACGGAGCATGAACGATGTGTCCAGTTTGAGGACGGAATGAGGGATGACCTGAGATTGTTGATCGCTCCACAGCAGGAGCGGGAGTTTGCTGTGTTGGGAGAAAAGGCTAAGGTTGCTGAAAGAGTTAAGGAATCCGTAAGACAAAATGCGGACAAGAATAGACAAAAGAGAGGTTTTGGATCATTAGGGTCATCTGGGAATGTCCAAAAGAGACCTAGAGTTGATGGGTCGCGAGGTCAGCAAGTTGTTACTGGGAGGACAGTACCGTACCTGTGCTTAGTGTGGAAAGATGCACCTAAGAGAGTGTTGGAAGAAGACGGGAGGATGTTTTAAGTGTGGGTCCAAGGATCATCTGATTAGGGACTGCCCTATGAAAACAGACGGAGCCACCAAGAGGAGGTCGAGGTCTTAATCAGTGGAAGGGTGGGCAAAGAACCACCAGGGTCGTGGTCCGGTGGCAGAGGTAATGGTTTTGGAAGAGGTCGAGGAACACTAGGCAGAGGTGTTGGTAACACGGAGGTGAGACAGCCGGGTCTAGTGTATGCAGTTCGTCGGAGGGAGGATGGTGACGCACTTGATGTCATAACGGGTATGTTTCTTATTTCTGGATTACCCTTTATTGCGTTGATAGATATCGGGTCAACTCATTCATACATTGCTAGTAAGGTGTCTGGAACTCTACATGTGAACTCTGAGACTGTACCTAGGAAGATGGCTGTACTTAGTCCTTTAGGGCAATCAGTAGTATTAGACAAACTCTTTAGGGCAGTACCTTTGGAAGTTCAGGGGGCGCAATTTCCAGCTAACTTAATGGGGTTGCCATTTGAAGAATTTGATCTAATTTTAGGCATGGACTGGTTAGTGAAGTACCATGCAAATGTGGATTATGCTACTAAGCGTATGTCGTTAAGAACTTCTGACGACAAAGAGGTTGTGGTGATGGGCGAGAGATGGAATTGCTTGTCAAATGTAGTATCTGCCCTTAAGGCAGAGAAGATGGTGAAAAAGGGGTGTGTAGCTTTTCTGATGTTGATAAGTGCCTTGGAGGCTAAGGAAGCAGCTGTAGGAGGAGTTAAAACAGTAAGAGAATTTGTGGATGTCTTTTCAGAGGAGCTGCCTGGGTTACCCCCGGACAGGGAAGTGGAGTTTAGAATTGATTTACTGCAGGGTACAGCTCCTGTGTCAATTGCTCCATACCGAATGGCACTAAAGGAGTTAGTAGAGCTTAAAGCCCAGATCCAAGAGTTACTCGATCGTGGGTTTATTCGACCTAGTGTGTCTCCATGAGGAGCACCGGTTCTGTTCGTAAAGAAGAAGGATGGGACTATGCACACGTGCATAGATTACTGGTAGTTGAATAAGCTGACCATCAAGAACAAGTATCCATTGCCAAGAATTGATGACTTGTTCGATTAGCTAAAGGGGGCCGCGATATTTTTGAAGATAGATCTAAAGTCAGAATATCATTAGCTTAAGGTGAAGGAAGTAGATATACATAAGACGGCTTTCCGGACTAGGCACAGGCATTATGAGTTCTTGAAAATTTCGTTCGGATTGACAAATGCCCAGCCGCGTTCATGGATATGATGAACTGGGTTTTCCAACCCTACCTGCATCAGTTCGTCGTTGTGTTCATAGACGATATTCTAGTGTATTCCAAGTCTGAGGAAGAACATGATGAGCATCTTCGAGTGGTGTTACAGGTGTTAAGGGAAAAGAAGCTATATGCCAAGTTCAGCAAGTGCGAATTTTGGCTGAAGGAAGTTACGTTCTTAGGGCATATGATGTCTGCCGAAGGAATAAGGGTGGATCCTCAGAAGATTAAGGCAGTATTAGATTGGAAACCCCCTAAGTCTGTGGCGGAGGTTCGTAGTTTCTTTGGGTTAGCAGGCTACTACAGGAGATTTGTCGAAGGGTTCTCGACAATAACAGCACCTTTGACGAAGTTGTTGAGAAAGGAGGTACCTTTCATATGGGCGGATAAGCAGTAAGAAAGCTTTGAGAAGCTTAAGAGAGTATTGATAGAAGCTCTGATTTTGATTCAGCCAGAAGCAGGGAAAGACTTTGTGGTATATTGTGATGCTTCCCATACAAGATTGGGATGTGTTCTTATGCAAGACGGGAAAGTGGTCGCTTATGCGTCTCGACAGTTGAGGCCACATGAGGTTAACTATCTGACGCGTGATCTGGAATTGGCGGCGGTTGTATTCGCTTTTAAAGTGTGGAGGCACTATTTGTATGGAGAAAGGTTGGTGATCTACACGAACCACAAGAGTCTGAAGTATTTGTTGACCCTTAAGGAGCTGGATCTGAGACAGGGAAGGTGGGTGGAGTTGTTGAAAGACTACGATTGCTTAATAGAGTATCACCCGGGCAAGGCGAATGTTGTTGCAGATGCCCTAAGTCAGAAAGTAGTGTCGGAGTTAAGGGCGATGTTTGTACATTTGAGCCTTTATGATGATGGAAGTTTGCTAGCGGAATTGCAAGTGAAGCCGATGTGGTTAGGTCAGGTAAAGGAGAAACAATTGGTAGATGGTGAACTAAGTGCTAAGCTGCTACAAGTCTGAGAATGGGAGTTAGAAGACTATGGTGTAAACAGTGATGGAGTCTTGTGTTTTCGGGCAAGGTCGTATGTAGAAGGATGAGGGTTAAGGCAAAAATTCTTGAGAATCACATAGTAGCCCTTATGCTATGCATCCTAGAGGAAGTAAGTTATATAGGGATCTACGGGATCAATTTTGGTGGCACGGTCTTAAGCAGAAGTTCTGAAATTTGTAGAGAAATGCTTAGCGTGTCGACAATTCAATTTGAACACCAAGTACCGTCGTAATTGCTTGATAGATAAAGATTCCGCAATAGAAGTGGGAGAGAATTACCATGGACTTCGTTAGTGGGCTTCCCTTTACGCCTACTAAGAAGGACTCGGTATGGGTGATAGTAGATCGGTTGACCAAGTCTGCACATTTCATACCAGTGCGAGTTGACTATTCTCTACAGAAATTAGCAAAGTTGTATATGGCAGAAATCGTGAGGCTGCACGGAGTGCCGATGTCGATCATCTCGGATAGGGATCCGAGGTTTACATCTCGGTTTTGGAAAGCATTACATCAAGCTTTGGGCACCAGATTGGACTTCAGTACGGCATTCCATCCGCAGTCGGACGGCCAATATGAGCGGGTAATTCAAGTGCTGGAGGATATGTTGAGAGGTTGCGTGATAGACTTCAGAGGGAGTTGGGAGGAGTTCTTTCCTTTAATGGAATTTCGCACAATAACAGACTATCAAGCAAGTATTAGGATGGCCTTGTACGAAGCGCTATATGGACGGAAGTGTCGCACTCCTACATGTTGGATAGAACTGGGGGAATGTCAGGTTTTGGGTCCAGAGATTGTGGCAGAATCGGAAGAAAAGGTTAGAGTGATTCGGGCACAGTTGAAGGAGGCATCTGATAGACAAAAGTCATATGCAGATCTTAAGCGAAAGGAGATAGAGTTTGCTGTGGGAGATCGAGTGTTTCTCAAAGTTTCGCTGTGGAAGAAGGTGATGAGATTTGGTCACAAGGGAAAGTTAAGTCGTAGGTTTATAGGACCTTACCAGATTCTGAAGCGGGTTGGACCAGTAGCGTTTCAGTTAGAATTTTCTTCGGAGTTGAAGCGGATGCACGATGTTTCACATTTCGATGCTACATTGTTATCGATCGGATCCATCTCATATAATACCGGTTGAGGAGGTGGAGCTGAGACCAAATCTGTCCTATGAGGAAGAGCCAATTCAGATTTTGGAACGGGATGTAAATGTGCTACGGAGGAAATCAGTCCCTCTGGTCAAAGTGTTATGGCGTAACCATGGATCGGAGGAGGCTTTGTGGGAGTCAGAGGAAACAATGTGACAGCAATACCCTCACTTATTTTAGCCAGGTAATTTCAAGGTCAAAATTATTTTTAAGGGGGGTAGAACTGTAATATTTGGGATTTAGGGGTTATGCATTTTCACTTAAATGAATGTGATTGCATGCTTGAGTATGATTTGAATGTGTTTTGGGGGCTTCAAGAACCTTGGGATGTAGGTAGGAGCCTTAGAAGTTATTGGATTTTTAAGCCTAAAAAGGGGAACTAAGGGAGCTAGGCCTTAAGGAGTTTATTGTGTGGCTTAGGACACAAGAATTAAGCTGGTAAGGTGGCAAGGAGGCGCCACTTAGGGCCTTGTAAGGTGACGCCACAGGGAGTGTAAAGGGGCCTAGGTTCGAGCAGCAAGAGAAGCATTTTGGAGTTTTATTTTTCAGCAAGGAGAGATAGTGTTGGACGGCACAAGGGCACTTCATAGATGAAGTGTAGATTGGGTCAAAAGCTTAGAGATTCGGCAAAGTAAGAGTGAAAAGGGGGATTGGGTGGAGAGAGGAAGAGTTGGCCGGCAGTAGGACTTTGGGGAGGGGTTTATTCGGTCATGTATGGGGGAGTAATGCCGAAATTTCTGAATTTCTTTTTACTCATCTCCCTCCTTTCTCTTTTATTTTGCTAAGGTCGAAACTCCTCTATCATCCTTCTCCACCATTGCCGAAATTCTTAAAGTCCCAAACATCTTTTTCTTTTCTTTCTTCTCCATTCCATATTTTACTTTCCATAGCCGATTTCATCTTACTCCTTGTTGAATCGATTCCTTTTCTGTTACTTTCTCAAAGCCAATCAACCCTCTGTTGTGGCGAATCTCTCGTGTTCCAAGCAAAGGTGTTCAATCGATTTGATGAGGATAACAATTAGTTGAGTTCTTTTCTTTTCCTTTGTTTAGCCGAAAGTCAAAGACTCTAATTCCTATTTTTTCTTTTGGCGAACCATGATGGAGATCTCTCGGGATTCTTATAGTGATAGCGGTTGGAAGGTGATCTTTTCGGATTTAAGATCCAAGGTAAGCAAGGCATACCATTCGGCCAAGGGCCACTTTTATTTGTTCTAAGACTATGCCGATTCTAACTATGGTGTTTTAGGGTATTTTCGACAAATCTTCGGGATTTGGCTAAGCAATCTAGGTAAGGGTTCTAGTGTCTCAGATCTATTCCTTATTTGTTCAAAAGCCAAAAACTAACCGGTTGAGTGTACTAGTGCTTAACCGTTCAAAAGCAATCTGGTGACTCTGTCACATTATTTGGTGGCTATGCCACAATTATAAGGGCGATGTGCGTTGATCGCATTTGGTGGCTATGCCACAATTATAAGAAGCGATGGATGCGCTTCGATGGTGTGTAGAGATGGAGGGTCGATTTAGTAATCGCCACGGTGTGATCGGTAGGTACGGGTGATGTGTAGAGGTTGGATCTAGGTGGTTTGGGTTGCATTATTATTTACAATTGTTTTATGTGATTTAATATGCCTTGAATTTTTTGGGAGTCTGTGATGGTTGTTACATAATCGAGTCTGTTGACTCACCCTTCGTGGGCTAACATTTTGCGAGATGGCACTCGATAAATGGAGCGAATTGGCAGAACTTAAAGGTGGCCATGCATTTCGCTTTTTCTTTGGTTTTTGTTATTAAGTTTATTTTGATTTATTTTGGGTTATGTTTTGATGTAATAAGGCCATTATAGCTTAACTATTTTTTTTGTGCGTTTTAAATTTTTATTATGATACGAACAACATCGAACAAGACGGTTTAACATTTTTCCTTAAACAACATTAATTGTTTTGAAACCCAAACACCTACGGTTTTCAAGTTAATAATAATAAACTCTAAAATCCGGCATTTCTTTTAACTTGTAACTTTTGAAATATGAAAATATCGTATTAGTACAAAGCTAAACTACAACACGGTTTTAACTTGAGAACAATCCAAATTTATATTCTTCAAAACCATCAAGATTTTCAAAATGTCATTCCGAAACTTAACTACGTTTTACTCAAGGAGCATGCCAGATCTGGTCAGGACTTGTGGGCCGGGTTTGGGGTGTTTCATTGAAAGCTGCATCAGATCATAAAAAATCATATACAGATTTGAAATGTAAAGACATTGAATTTCAGATTGGAGATCATGTGTTTTTGAAATTTTCACCGTAGAAGAAAGTACTTCGATTCAGTCGCAAAGGCAAGTTAAGTCTGAGATTCATTGGGCCGTATGAGATCACAAAACGTATCGACCGGTTGCTGATAGATTACAGTTGCCACCTGAGCTAGAAAAGATTCATAATGTATTCCATGTTTCGATGCTTCGTAGATACCGATCTGATCCTTCACATGTGATCAATCGATAGAGGTTGAGATACAGCCTGATATGACATATGAAGAGGAACCTATTTATATTCTGGCTCGTGAGATAAAAGAATTGAGAAATAAGAAAATTTTGTTGGTCAAAGTATAGTGGCAAAAGCACGGGGTTAAAGAAGCAACTTGGGAGTCAGAGGATACGATGAAATGACGTTATCCAAACCTATTCACCGGTAAGATTTTCGGGGACGAAAATCCCTAAGGGGGGAGAGTTGTAACAGCCTGATTTTGACCCTAATCAGAATAGTGGTTTCAGGACCACAAATTTGAGTCCAAAAAATATTTTTAAAAATATTTTCCGTGTTTAATAGGTGTGAATTTGTTTGTGTTAAATTTTTGTGTTTTAATTTTGTCGTTTAGGTGTCCGATTAAATAAAAAGAACTTAACCGCTTAAAATGTAAAAGTTACAAAATAAAGTGTAAGTGTTAATTTGTTAATGGATTTTTAATATGAGGTCCTTAAAGGGAAAATAGCCTATTTTCAAGGATAGTAGACGGTATATGCCAATAATGACCTTAATTTATATGTTATGTTTATTTAATATAAAAGGTTAAAAAGGTAACTTAATATATGTTAAAATTAAAACAAAAATAAGCTATGTTCATCTTTTTTTTAGCTAGCCGAAAATTAGCAAAAGAAAAAGAAAGAAAACCTAAGCTTCATTCGGCCATTTTAAGCTTGATTCAAGGTGAGTTTTAACTCGATTTTGATAATTTTTATGTTTTTGAGATCGTTGCTTTGTGTACTTCAAAACCCATGTCTCAATTTGTGATTTTGATTTTGATTTTGTGTTTTTACATTGATGATACCTTGTGGTTTTTGATGTTTGATGATGAAATATGAAATATATGTGTTAGATTAACAAGTTTTGTCTTTGAATTTTTGATGAAATTGAGTAATTTGGACTAAATTACAAAAATAAATTTTTTAGGGATTAAAATGTGAAATAAATGAAATGTATGGGCTTGTATGAATACTAGGAATATTCGACCCTTAAGGTGTATAGTAAAATTTTGTGTATTTTTTATTTTGTGCAAAAAGGACTAAATTGTAAAAAAGTGAAATGTTAAGGGCAAAATTGTAATTTTCCCATTTATGTGTTTTTAGGCTAAATTGAGTGTAATGGTGTTTAAATAAGCTTAATTTGAATATGTTTAGAACATGAATTAAAGAAATCAGATTTGGATCGGGGAAAGACGAAAGGGGTCGAGTAGCCGATTTAACAGTCGACGACATCCGAGGTAAGTCAATTAGCATTTAAATGTTGAAATAACTATGGATATGTATTAGTTAAGTATCAAAATGAATTATTTGAATTTATTCATGCTATGGCTGAATGTGGGTATAGTACTTTGGCTAACTTCCGAGCTAGACTCGACCGAGGTTCGACGTCCGTAGCCCCCGTACGAACCTTAGGAGTAGATAGGATACATATGTCATGACATAGGATATCCGATATGTGTTATCGTGTAAGACCAAGTCTGGGACATTGCATGGACTTGTGTTTACGTGTAAGACCATGTCTGAGACATTGGCATCGTATTTGATTCGTATAAGACCCTGTTTGGGACAGTGGCATCGATATGTGATTACATGTAAGACCACGTCTGGGACGTTGGTATTGTACGAGCTTCCGACTATCCGCGTATCCTTTTTAATTCCGAATGGTTCAATGGGCATGTGTAAGTGAAGGCTAATGTGATATGTGAATTAAAAGAACTCAGGTACGTATATATATCTGTGTTGAGAAATGAAAGGTAAGTTATATGTTCATTACATTGTACAGAAGTTAATGTGTAAACATGTGAATGGTGTATAAGCTTCAACTATGTGTATTCGGCCAAAGAGTATATTATGTGACCTTGATTTGAGATTTGAGTAATTATTTGTTATTGTGTATAAAGTGTTACTTGATATAAATTACATATGCATATTTGGTTGAGTATATGTTCATAAGAAGTATGTTTGTGTGATGTTCTGAAATTAGGCATAATGAACTTGGCTATGTGGTTGATACATATATTTTGGTTATGTCAATTTTGATGGAATAGTTTAGTTGATATATGATTTGAGTTGAATGTATATGTTGTTATTTTGTCTATGTTAAGTGATGAAGTCCTGGGTAAGTTGAATGTGATTAGATGATATGTAATGGTTTGCTTGTTATGTATTATGTAAAGATGATTTACTTATTAAGTGAATTATGGTTAAATAAATCTTTGAATATGTATATAGGTATTAATTGAATGGTGTTTAATAATGTAATATCCCGGGATAGGGGGCTATTTTGTTATGGCATTGTTTGCATGTTATTGGCCTGCTATGTTGTTGTTCTTGATGTTTTGGGGCTTAGTTGTAAGCTCGGTGTAAGCCTGAGAGGTAGGAAAAATTTTAGTTTTTAGGCTTAGGTGAGAGGAGCTGAAGAAGCTGGGGTTAATAAGCATTCTTTGGTGAATTTTAGCACAAGAAAGGAGCTGGTGGAGTGGCAAGCTAGGCGCCACTTGGAGCTTGAGTTGGCGTCACTTGCAGAGGGAGGAGGTCCTGAGTTCAAGTTGCAGAAGTCCCACATTTTGCTTCCATTTTGATGGCATGGAGGAGGAGAAGTTGTTGGCAGTTCAAACTCTGCCATAGACCAAGTCAACCCACTTGAATGGTGGGTGGAGAGTGATTTGTGGAGGTGGACTAGTTCAAACTTGTTTGAATTGGTGGTTGGGAGTGCTTGGGGGTGATGGCCGAATAGTGGAGAGTGTTTGGGGAGGGAGTGGACGGTTTTGGGTTGGTGAGTGGAGAGGAGTGCCGAAATACACTTTGCATTTTGTGCATTTTCGGTCACTTGGTGTCAAAAACCAAATTGATTTCTTTTGTCTAGCTAGCCGAATTTCAAAGGAGATTCTTTCATTTTCTACTCCTTGAAAGCGAAAGTCCAAGCAACCTTGCTAGAATTTGTTTTGGTTTCTCTCAATTTTCTTGGTAGCCAAATGTTCTTTGCTCCCTCTTTTCCTCTTCATTTGTGTAAACCAAACTAGCTTCTCTTCCTCTCATACTCTCTTTTTCTTCTTGAAATCTCCTTAGCAAAACTACATTCTCCAAAATACCTTCCTCCATTTCTGTTTCTTTTCAAAAACCGAAAGCATCTTTCTTCTTCTTTTTCCCATTTTTGTTGTGGCCGAATAGCAACCCCTTTTTCTTTACAACTTTCTCTTGTGTTTTCTTTCTTTGTGTAAGGCCGAATCTTGGTGGTTGTTATTAGCAATCATAGCCGAAACTTTCCTCTCCTAGTAGTTATCTTGTGGCCGATTTTTGTGTGTGGTGATAATCTCGTTTGGTTGTTCAATCGTTAGAGAAGGTAAGTACATGGCCGAATGGTTATTTCCTTTCTTCTTGTTCTTTGTCGACTTTGGTTTGGTTAGAGCCGATTTTGGCTCTTGATGTAAGGAGTTAACCCCTTGTGATTAAACCGATTTCATTATAGGACATCCGGATTTTGGAAACAATCGAGAGGAGCCTTCTTTCTCTGTTAAGCAATTGGTAAGTGGTGGTAAGAGTTGGTTCTTTTAGTCTATTCGTTTAGTTTTCATTAAGCCAAGTCACTAAAGGATTAACCGTTTTCTCGTTAGGGTGTGCCGTTTGCTTAAAGAGGAACCATTGTTTGGTTCGGGATTTGGTAGGAAACCAAATCAAGTGTAAGGTAAGGGTTAAGCGTTAACCCTCTTGATTTATTTGGCTTTGGCCGAATGGTATAAGTGACTAATCTATGTTTGGTCGATTTTAGGAGCAAGGTAATCGAGGGATTTAGATCGGTCCGTTTGGATGAAAGCTTGTGTTTGAATAGGTGTGTAAACTAACACACTTTTTACTTAGTAATATGTTTAATAAACCTGATTGTCTATTAAGATCAAAATAGTATGATGATTGATATGGTACCTAATGGGGTATGTGCACGGATTCAGGTAAGTCCGTTTCTTTGCGAGCTTTGTCAGTGATATATGATATCATGATCTGCGATGTATGTGTTATGGGATGCACTATGAAACTTGTTTAGCATGATTTGCATGACTTGCACGATTTGCATCAGTATGATATGTTATGGGTGATATGAGAGGAGGGGGAATATGATATCCGTGTCTTTGGGACACCGAGCTTTAGCACCTCCGGTGGTTTGGTACCACGATTGATTATTGTGATTTTGGGTCACAGAGGTTTGGCACCTCAAAGATCTCGTCAGTGGCTTAGCACCACGATGGGTTGGCCCCACGGTTGATTTTATGGGATTGACGCTAGTGATTTGGTATCACACGATGGGTTGGCCCCATCATTTGATTCGGATTGTGGTCACCGGTGATTTGGTATCACGGTTGTGTCTTTGGGACACCGGAGGTTTGGCACCTCATGGCGACTTATCCACGTGGTTTAACACCACCGTGGGTTGGCCCCACTTTTGAGATACTGGGATTATCGCCATTGATTTGGTATCACACGTGGGTTGGCCCCACGATGGATTATTCGTGACTTTGGGTCACCGGTGGTTTAGCACCACATTGATGGATATCGTGACTTTGGGTCGCCGGTGGTTTGGCACCACCGGTGGTTTGGTACCGCACGGGGTAGAAAAGGTGTTATGGATGGCTAGGATCGGGTGCATTAATTGTATTGCTTTGTTATGATGTGTGTTAGTATGTTGCATATACCGGGAGGGGGATTTATGCACTGAGTCTTGTGACTCACCTTCTCCCTTATCTTTTCGGTGGCACTTAGTTTGCGGACTTGGGCCGGGTGGACTCGAGGTGCCCATACCATGAATAAAATTTGGGGTTGCGCTTGATTTTAAAAACTTGGTATTTTTTTACGTTTACTTTCATTTGGTTTTGTTGGGATTGTAAAAGGCCTTTTAAACTTATGGTTGCTATGTTTATGCTTAGATTTGTTTTAAATATGCCTTAAAAATTATTGGGTTAAAATTTGCTAAAACTTGGAAAGATAAAGTTTTCAAACTACAAAGTGATATGTTTTAAACGTTACCATCGGGTATCTGCTGTAATTCAAAATAAATGAAACTCAATTGTCTTCCAAACTTGAATTCAATTTCTTATTAAGTCAAAAATGTTTTAAGCAACAACAAGGATTACTTGAATTTCTAAATGAGATAAACTTGTTTTACTTACACATCGATTAAGTTTTCAAAATTACGGGTTTTCAAATGCATCATCGATTTTTAAGCAATATGCCCAAGATTTTCTACCGGTACAAAATATAGCAAAGTGTTTTTATCAAACTTTTAAACGAAAACCTATCCTCTCAAATATGATTTTCCTCGTAACATGCCAGATTCGGTCGTGGTGTATATATCGAGTTTGGGGTGTTACAATTATGGTATCAGAGCCAAGTTTAAAGGTTTCATTTGTGGGCTCGAGGCCCAAAATGTTTTTAAAAGTTTGTTTTAAGTGTTTGTGTTTTTTTATGTGGTGTGAAAAGGGCATGACACCGAGTCTCCGACACCAATCCGCCTGTAAGTACCCTTACTATTGCTTGTGATTTTGATGTTGATGAGATGTGATTGGATGGCTAGTAATAGTAAGATTACTCTAGAAGCTGGCGAAAGGACTCGTGGATTTGCGAAAACAAAACTTCTTTAATAAGCAATATTCATAAGACTTTGCTTTTAAGCGATGGAATAATTCTTGATGCATAAAACTCTTTAAATCGGACAAGTAGAGATCTTAGTCATGGCGCTAGAGGTGGGCGTGGTCGTGGGCGTGGTCGAGTAGGATGACAATTTCAACCCGTAAGATCTCGGTGGGGGTCGAGAATGAGATCTGCAGTACCACCACCGGTGGAGATGGTGAGTTTCGAGGATTAGGCGGGGATGATGTAGTGTCGCAGCGATCTCGCGAGTTTTAGAAAGGGTAGCTGGAGTAGGTAGAGGCGCAGGAGCTAGGAAATCATGCTGGCGACTTCGAACAAGCGGGTCGAGGTATTTCGAGGTGTCTCTGGTGTTGCTCTCAGCCTGGTGAGTATTAGCCGGAGGCTGACGAGCGGGTTATGGATGATTTAGACTGATCGCCGAGGAGAAGTGAAGGACATAGTATCGCTTCTTGAGATGAGTCATACGATTGTGGCTCACGGTTCGGACGATCTCGCGTGAGAGGATCTTACTTGGGATTATTTCAAAGTCGCTTATCGAAAAAGTACATTGGAGCTAGTTACATCGACGCTTGATGAAAAGCATTTGAGGTTAGTTCAAGGGAGTAAATCTGTGTCAGAGTACGAGGCAGAGTTCTTGAGGCTGAGTCGGTATGCTAGGGGTATTGTGGCTACTGAACACGAGAGGTGTGCTCGTTTCGAGGACGGCCTGCGAGATGAATTAAGGTTGCTGATTGCTCCCCAGCAGGAGCGTAAGTTTGCTGTCCTGGTTGAGAAGGCTAAGGTAGCCGAGGGAGTTAAAGAGTCTGTGAGACAAGGCATGGATAGGAACAGACATAAGACGAGTTTTGGATCCTCTGGGTCATCAGGTAATCCTTAGAAAAGGGCTAGACAGAGTGGGCCAAATCAGTCTGGTAGGTTTGTTGCTACTAGTCAGGGACCGCCGCAGTGTAATCGTTGTGGGAAATCTCATTGGGGAGGATCTTTGGACCGGTGGAAAAGGATGTTTCGAGTGTGGCTCTTTGGATCATCGTGTGAGGGACCGTCTCGCGTAAGTTGGCTAGGATTCATCCAAGAGTCGGGCGTACTCGGCTTCAGAATAATGGACCGCCACCGCAGAGGGCCGTGGTAATGACAGAGGAGGTAATGGTTACGGTCGGGCCGTGGAGCACCGGCAGGAGGCGACAAGTAGTTTCGAGGCCGATACTGGGCTAGTGTATGCTGTGGCGTCGAGAGGAGGGCGACACACCGGACGTCATAACCGGTACGTTTTTGATCTTTGGTTCTTCATTTACTGCTTTGATTGATGTGGGTTCGACGCATTCATACGTTGCTAGTAGTATAGTAGAGACCATGGACTTAGACTCTGAAACTACTTCTAGGCAGATGACAGTAATTAGCCCTCTAGGTCACTCTGTAGTTGTAGATAAGTCAGTATAAAGATGTACCCTAGAACTCAAGGGGTAGTGTTTGTGGTCGATCCGATAGAACCGCCATTTGGGGAGTTTGATCCGATTCTTGGGATGGGTGGTTGGTTAAGTACCAGCGAAGTTGGATTGCTGCTAAGCGCATGGTTCTAAAGACGTCGGAGGGTGATGAAGTGGTTATGATAGGTAATAGGAGGACTACCTATCCAATGTGGTATCTACTCGAAGGTGAGAAGATGGTCGAAAAGTCGTGAAGCGTATGTGGTTCATGTGTATGCCTTGGAGGCTAAAGAGTCTCTTGTAGAGAAGGTTAGCACAGTTAGGGAATTTCTTGATGTGTTTTCCGAGGAGCTTCGGGTTTGCCATCGGATCGTGAGGTAGAGTTCGAGATAGATTTGTTACTAAGCTGCGCCAGTGTCTATTTCTCCGTATAGGATGGCGCCAAAGGAGTTAGTGGAGCTTAAGGCTCGAGATCCAAGAGTTGTTGGATCGAGGTTTTATCGAGCCAAGTGTTTACGCCTTGGGAGCCTTGGTACTTTTTGTCAAGAAGAAAGATGGTGCGATGCGGATGTGTATAGACTACCGCCATTGAATAAGTGACGATTAAAAACAAGTATCCGTTGCCACAGATAGATGACTTGTTTGATAAGTTGAAGGGTGCAGTGATATTTTTGAAGATCGATTTGAGGTCCGGGTACCATCAGTTGAAGGTGAAGGAAGCGAATATCCACAAGGCAGCGTTTTGGACTCGGTATGGGCATTATGAATTTCTGGTAATGCCGTTCGGGTTAACTAACGCGTCGGCAGCATTTATGGATATGATGAATAGGGTGTTTCAGCAGTTTTTGGATCAGTTCGTCGTGGTTTTCATATATGACATCTTGGTGTACTCAAGGACAGAAGAAGAGCATGATGCGCATTTGCGAGTGGTGCTGCAGATTTTGAGGGAGAAGCAGCTTTATGCTAAGTTTAGTAAGTGCGAGTTCGGCTTAGAAGTGACTTTCTTGGGTCATGTAGTGTCGGTGAGGAATTAGAGTGGATCCTCGGAAGATTGAGGCGTTTTGGATTGAAGCCGCCTAAGTCACTTGGTGAGATTCGACTTTCGGGTTTGGCGAGGATACTACCAAGATTTGTCGAGGATTTTCGTTGATCGCTCTGTCGATGACCAAGTTGTTAAGGAAAGGATTCCATTTGTTTGGGTGGGAAGCAAGCAGGAGAGTTTTGATAAGCTTAAGAAGATTTTGATTGAAGCTCCGGTTTTAATTTAACTTGAGGCAGGGAAGGAATTCACAGTATATTACGATGCATCACATACGGGCTTGGGTTGTGTGCTGATGCAGGAAGGGAAAGTTGTGGCTTACGCATCTCGGCAGCTGAGGCCACATGAGGTCAATTATCCGACGCATGATCCGGAGTTAGCTATTGTAGTCTTTGCTTTGAAGATTTGGAGGCATTACTTGTATGGAGAGAGATCGATAGTCTACAGATCACAAGAGTCTCAAGTATCTTTTGACTCGAAGGATTTGAATCGAGGCGCATGCAGATGGATTGAGTTGCTAAAGACTACATCGCTCGATTGAGTATCATCCGGCAAGGCTAATGTGGTGGCGAGATGTGTTGAGCCGTAAGGTTGTTTCAGACTTAAGAGCGATGTTTGCCCATTTGAGTTTGTATGACGACGGAAGTATTCTGGAAGAGCTGCAGGTTAAGCCTACTTGGGTTGAGCAGATCAAGGAAAAACAGTTAAAGGATGAGGTTTTGAGTGCGCAGAGGTTGCAGTGCAGGATAGTGGGTTGGAAGGTTCTGATTTGTCTAGTGATGGGGTCTTTGTGTTTTCAAGGAGAGCTTGTATGTCGAAGGATGTTGAGCTGAGGCAGATGATTCTTCAGGACGCACATAGCAGCCCCTACGCTATGCATCCTGGAGGTAGCAAGATGTATAGGGATCTCAGAGAGCAGTTTTGGTGGCCAGGTCTGAAGAGAGAAGTGACAGAGTTTGTAGGGAAGTGTCTGACATGTCAGCAGGTCAAGGCTGAGCATCAGTTGCCGTCAGGGTTGCTTCAACCAGTGAAGATTTCGCAGTGGAAGTGGGAAAGGATAACCATGGATTTCGTCAGTGGATTACCACTTACGCCAAGCAAGAAAGATTCAGTTTGGGTAATTGTGGATCGACTGACTAAATCAGCTCACTTCATTCCGGTGAGGGTTGACTACTCACTTCAGAGGTTGGCGAAACTGTATGTGTCAGAGATAGTGAGGCTGCACGGTGTGCCAGTATCGATCATCTCGGATAGGGATCCCAGATTTACGTCGAGGTTCTGGAAAGTGTTGCATCAGGCTCTGGGTACGCGTTTGGACTTCAACACGGCTTTTCACCCGCAGTCGGAAAGGGTTATTCAGATCTTAGAGGACATGCTGAGAGGTTGTGTTCTGGACTTCAGAGGTAGTTGGGAGGAGTTTACGCCATTAATGAGTTTGCCTACAACAATAGTTACCAAGCAAGCATCAAGATGGCACCATATGAGGCGTTGTATGGTAGGAAGTGTCGCTCACCTACTTGTTGGACGGAGTTGGGTGAACGTCAGTTGTTGGGACCAGAGTTGGTTGCTGAGACCGAAGACAAGGTTAAGTTGATTCAGGCTCGATTGAAGGAAGCTTCAGACCGGCAGAAGTCTTATGCCGATCTTAAGCGGAGAGATATAGAATTTCCTTGTGGGAGATCAAGTTTTTCGAAGGTCTCGCCATGGAAGAAAGTGTTAAGGTTAGGAAGGAGAGGCAAGCTAAGTCCGAGGTTTATTGGGCAGTATAAGGTAATCGAGGCGAGTGGGACCGAGAGCTTACCGACTTGAGTTGCCAGCAGAGCTAAGTCGGACACGATGTATTTCACGTTTCGATGCTTAGGCGATATCGTTCAGATCCATCGCACGTGGTAGCAGTGGAAAAGATCGAGGTAAATCCAGATTTGACCATGGAGGAAGAACCTGTGCAGATTCTAGATCGGGATGTGAAGGTTCTGCGTAGGAAGTCTGTGCCTTTGGTAAAGGTACTATGGCGGAATCATGGCGTGGAAGAAGCTACGTGGGAACCCGAGGATATGATGAGACAGCAATACCCGTAACTCTTCTGATCAGGTAATTTCGAGGTCGAAATTATTTTAAGGGGGTAGAACTGTAATATCCCGGGATAGGGGCTATTTTGTTATGGCATTGTTTGCATGTTATTGGCCTGCTATGTTGTTGTTCTTGATGTTTTGGGACTTAGTTGTAAGCTAGGTGTAAGCCTGAGAGGTAGGAAAAATTTTAGTTTTTAGGCTTAGGTGAGAGGAGCTGAAGAAGCTGGGGTTAATAAGCATTCTTTGGTGAATTTTAGCACAAGAAAGGAGCTGGTGGAGTGGCAAGCTAGGCGCCACTTGGAGCTTGAGTTGGCGTCACTTGCAGGGGGAGGAGGTCCTGAGTTCAAGTTGCAGAAGTCCCACATTTTGCTTCCATTTTGATGGCATGGAGGAGGAGAAGTTGTTGGCAGTTCAAACTCTGCCATGGACCAAGTCAACCCACTTGAATGGTGGGTGGAGAGTGATTTGTGGAGGTGGACTAGTTCAAACTTGTTTGAATTGGTGGTTGGGAGTGCTTGGGGGTGATGGTCGGATAGTGGAGAGTGTTTGGCGGAGGGAGTGGATGGTTTTAGGTTGGTGAGTGGAGAGCACTACCGAAATGCACTTTCCATTTTGTGCATTTTCGGTCATTTGGTGTCAAAAACCAAATTGATTTCTTTTGTCTAGCTAGCCGAATTTCAAAGGAGATTCTTTCATTTTCTACTCCTTGAAACTGAAAGTCCAAGAAACCTTTGCCGAATTTGTTTTGTTTTCTCTAAATTTTCTTGGTAGCCGAATGTTCTTTGCTCCCTCTTTTTCCTCTTCATTTGTGTAAATCGAAACTAGCTTCTCTCTTCCTCTCATTGAAACACCCCAAACCCGGCCCAAAAAGCCTAACGGATTTGATATGTTCCTCGAATCTAACTTTAGCAAATTCTCGTTTTATTTAAGAACAACTTGATGATTTTGTAGAAAACAGATTAACTTAATATTTTAGGTTGAAATCAAATTGTAAAGAAAATTTATGTCTTTTAAAACATAATTTTTAGAAGGAATTAATAAATTAAAAGAAAACTAAATTTAAGGAAATTACTTTAATATATATATATATATATATTAGTGACAAAAACATTTTAAATTATTTATCGAAAAACCATTTAGTTATTTAATAGATATTTGTTCATGGCAAAATAAAAGTCCAAACACAAAAATTAAAAGAGTTTATAGTGGCCTTATTACAAAATAGCAAACCCATAATAAAGTCTAAGTAGTGAAATTTAATAAGTTTAAATTGGAAAATCTTCAAAATACTTGATATGAGCATTGGCCACCATGGAGTCCTTCATGTCCGATCCATCGCACTACTGAATCATCGAAAAGTTAACCCACAAAATGGGTGAGTTATAAACTCAATGTGTAACACATACATTAAAAATCCCATTTGATCATAACTTTAAAGCCCATTAATTACACATATGGCCATAGGCCCATTTAGCTCATATTTAGCCCAAAAGCCCATTTTCATAGCAGATTAAATAATAATCATTTAAACCACATGGATATGTACATATAATGAAATGCAAACCCGCCCACCTAAATATCCATCCGCTACACACCACTGTACCAACCAACACACCGTAGGGATTACTAAATCGACCTCCATCCGCTACACACCATCGAAGGCGCTTTGCGATCAACATGCACATCGCCCTTATAATTTTGTGGCAAGGCCACCAAACAAAATTGTGACCAAGTCACCGGATTTCAAATATGTGACCAAGTCACCAGATTCACATATGTGACCAAGTCTTGGATTTCAAATATGTGACCGAAGTCACGAGATATTGTGGTAAAACCACCAAAATACTTCCCTTTATCAAATTCACCCATATGCCCATGCACATACATATTATTTAGTTTTCATGCCATTTACCCCAAATTCATAACAAAATCATACTTATCTCACAATTATGCATATAGCAAAATTAATGTAATATTTGGGGTAAACACACACGAATATCGTATACCACCGAATGGTATCCACAATCATTATCAAACATATTGTTATAAAATCACATATAAAAATAGATCTATGAGTTTTTATTGTAAAGTTACACACCTTATGACCGTGAGAACGATACTCTCGCTCGTCAACACCTAGTTAATTATCACACTTGGTTAGTATACACTATTACTAATAAAACTATATTTATTGACGAAAGATCTAAATCCTTACCCTGGTTCTCGAACAACTATTATTTGTGGTTTTCTCCGCTAGATGGATGAAAACCCACCGATATCCCACCAACATATAGTGGTTCGGTTATGCGTACTACTTCAAATAACCGATCTTCGTTAGTAGAGGGTCCACAACCGGTGGAAAATCTCTTCACCGCCGATACAACCCTTCTTTAAAGTTCGATGGTAAACAAGTGCCTCCTCTCTTCCAAACACTCAGATCGCTCTTTTCTTACCTATCTTGTTAGTCTCAAATCACCCCTAAAAATAAAGTTGATTAATAGTCTATCTAAGGAAATTGATATAACCAAAAGGAATAATCTTACCTTGGATGATTTGAAAGGTCACTTCTTAAAAGTTGGCTTCAACAAAGATCCTTAAAATCCTTTCCAAGGATTGGCCTAAGAGAGAAAAATAAGAGGATTTATGTTTTCTAAATCAACTATAGTAGAAAGAAATAAAGAAAACAATTGTCAAAACCTTACTTGATCACTTTGAATATTGACCTTGAACAAAAAAAAGAGAATAAAATGATGATTCGGGTTGCACAAAAAGAGAAAAATATGGTGCTTTGGCTATGGTGGTTTCGGGTTTCCAACAAAAGAAAAGAAAGATTTAGATGAAAAAGAAAGGTGATTTGTTTGACAAAAGAGAAGGAAAGTATGTTGATTTTGATGTTGATAGAAAATAGTTTCGGTTGAGAGTGAAGTAGAAAGAAAATGAAATTGAAAGAAAGAGAAAAGGAAGAAAAAGAGAAAGAGAAAGAGAGATTAAAAGAAGAAGATGATAATGATGATGTTGATTCTCAAAAGAAAGGAGATGTGTTTAGGGACCAATGTGCATTCGACCAAGAGGGAGAAATTGAAGAAAAATGGTTCTTTGAACTTTGATAAATTCGGCAATGAAGGAAAAAGAAAAGAATAAAATGTTTTCCAATCTTTTGATGTTTTAGACTAAAGAGAACAAAAATTTGAGAGAAAATGAATTTTAACCAAAATGGTCAAAATGAGAACCAAAACAAAGTAAAACTTTACCTAATGACAATAGCAAAATTCGGCTAGGAGGAGAGCTCTTGGAGAATTGAGAAAAGATGCACAAAAATGCAAGACATTTTGGCCAACTTTCCCCCCTAATGGCAAAGTAAAAATTCGGCCAACCTATGCCAACATTATCCCCCTTTTTCCTCCTTATTTCTTCCCCATCAACCCTTAATTTGCTATCACCATTAACCATCCCCTTTAGCCCTAAAACGACTAGATTCATGGTCAAATGACCATGAAAAAGTTTCCAAGACAAAGCCCTTGCTTCAAGCCTTTTTCCCCTCATCTTATCATCCTTTCATGATTCCATACCATAAGTTTAAGCTTACCTTATCCATGTGGTCAAATAGCCAAAATTAAAAAGATGCTCATCTATTCTAGAAGAGTCTTGGTCGACACTATAGGGAAGGAAACAAAAAATAAAATCCTCCCATTTGCTAGCTAGGGGATTCGAACCTCTCCCCTCAAGCACTCATCCATGCATCCTAACCACCTTGCCAATTACTCATCTTATGCTTAAAACCTCTTGTCATTATTTCTTAAAGCCTAACATGCTTAGCTCCATCTTAATTATTAGAAATTAAAAGTTTCACTAAGCATTCACTTAATTAATGAAGTTCAAAAATAACTTCCAAAATACACTCAAACATATTTAAGCATGCAAAATTATTCAATTAAGTAAAGATGCATAACCCCTAATTATTAGGATGTTATAGTTCTACCCCTTAAAATAATTTAGTCCTCGAAATTACCGGCTGGAACAAGTGAGGGTATTCTTTGTCGATCGCTTCCTCAGGTTCCCCAAGCTTCTTTTGATCCATGATTACGCCATAACACTTTGACGAGAGGAACCGACTTTCTCCGTAAAACCTTTACATCTCGCTCCAGAATTTGAATTGGCTCCTCTTCATAAGACAAATCTGGTCTTAATTCCACCTCCTCAACTGTCACTACATGAGATGGATCCGACCCATAACGGCGTAACATTGAAACATGGAACACATCGTGCATTTGCTTCAACTCAAGAAGGTAATTCTAATCGATATGCCACAGATCAGACTCGCTTCAAAACCCGAAAAGGTCCAATGAACACGGGACTTAGCTTCCTTTGCGACCAAATCTCATTACCTTTTTCAAGGTAAAACTTTTAGGAAAACTTGGTCCCCACAAGAAACTCTATTTCTTTCGCTTTAGATCTGCGTATGACTTTTGCTGTCGGATGCTTCCTTTAACCGAGCCGGATTACCTAACCTTTTCTTTGGATTCGACCACTATTTACGGACCCAAAACATGTCGTTCCCTAATTACATCCAACACGTAGGAGTGCAACACTTAGTCCATATAGTGCTTCATATGATGCCATCCAAAGCGGCTTGGTAACTATTGTTGTACATAAATTCGCTAATGGTAAGAATTCCTCCCAACTTCCTTGAAATCTATCACACAACCCTTAACATATCTTCTAAAATTTGGATTACTCTTTCGGTCGACCGTCCGAATGAGGATGAAATGTCGTCTTGAAGTCCAATCGGTGCCCAAAGCCCGATGCAATGCTTTTCAAAATCGAGGCGTAAACCTCGGATCCCTATCCGAAATAATCGACAATGGCACTCCATGCAATCTCACAATCTAACCACATATAACTTCGCCAATTTCAAGAAGAGTAATCAACCCGAATGGGATAAAATGTGCGATTTATCAATTGGTCCACTATCACCCATCTGAGTCTTTCTTAATAGGCGTAAGAGGAAGCCCACTAACAAAGTCCATGGTGATTCTCTCCCACTTCCACTGTGGAATCTTTATCGATTGAAGCAATCTCGAAGGTACTTGATGTTCGACCTTGACTTGCGACCGTTAAGCACTTTCCTACAAACCCGTAACTTCCGCTTAAGTCAGCCACCAAAACTGATCTCGTAAATCTCGGTATAACTTACTTCCTCTAGGATGCATAGCATATGGGCTACTATGCGACTCCTGAAGAATCTTTTGCCTCAATTCTCGATCCCTGGGCATACAGACTTTACCTTTAAAGCACAATACTCCATCGCTGTTAATACCTAAATCTTCCAATTCCCCATTCTATACCTTCCAAAGTTTTGCACTCAGATCATCGTCTATCAACTGCCTCTCTTTCACTTGACTCAACCATGTCGGTCTAACTTGAAGTTCTGCCAACAAGCTTCCGTCATCATAAAGACTAAGATGTGCAAACATTGCCCTTAAATCTGACACCACTTTTCGACTTAGAGCGTCTGCCACTACATTCGCCTTGCCCGGGTGGTACTCAATAGAACAGTCGTAGTCTTTCAACAACTCTATCCACCTTCGCTGCCTCAAATTCAGTTTTTTCTGAGTCAGTCGATATTTCAGACTCTTGTGGTCCGTGTATATGACTGACTTTTCTCCGTATAGATAATGTCTCCAAACTTTAAGAGCAAAGACTACTGCCGCCAACTCCAAGTCATGCGTCGGGTAATTAACCTCGTGAGGTCTTAACTGCCGAGACGCATATGCAACTACCTTCCCGTCTTGCATTAGAACACATCCTAATCCCGTGTGAGAAGCGTCACAATACACGACAAAATCCTTTCCTACCTCAAAGTGAATCAAAAGCAGAGCTTCAGTCAAAACCTTCTTGAGCTTCTCAAAACTCTCTTGTTGCTTATCGGCCCACACGAAAGGTACTTCCTTTCTCGATAATTTCGTTAAAGGTGCGACTATCGAAGAAAATCCTTCAACAAATCTTACGTAATAGCCTACTAACCCCAAGAAACTACGAACTTGATTCTGGACTTAGTGGTTTCCAATCCAGTGAGCCTCAATCTTCCGAGGATCCACCCTTATCCCTTCCGAGACACCACATGGCCTAAAAAGCAACCTCTTTCATTAAAATTCACACTTCTGAATTTGGCATCGACTTCTTCTCCTTAAAACTCGCAACACAATTGAAGATGCTCATCATGTTCCATTTAGGACTTAGAATACACCGGGATGTCGTCTATGAATACCACAACGAATTGATCCAAGTAGAAATTTGGAAAATTCGATTCATCATATCCATGAGCGCAACTAGAGGCGTTAAATCAATCGAATGGCATTACCGAAATTCATAATGCCCATATCTAGTTTGAAAAGCCGTCTTATGGATATCCACTTCCTTCACCTTAAGCTGATGATACCCCGACCTTAGATCAATCTTTGAGAATACCGCAGCTCCCTTAAACTGATCGAACAAGTTGTCAATCCTCGGCAAAGGATACTTGTTCTTGATGGTCAGCTTATTCAACTGCCGGTAATCTATACACATCCTCATCGATCCGTCCTTCTTCTTCACAAATAGGACCGGTGCTCCCCATGGGGACACACTAGGTCGGATAAATCCACGATCAAGAAACTCTTGAATCTGAGCCTTAAGCTCAACTAATTCCTTCGGTGCTATTCTATATGGAGCAATAGAAACTGGCGCCATTCCAGGCAATAAATCAATCCCGAATTCTACCTCACGATCCGGAGGCAAACCTGGAAGTTCTTCCGAAAAAACATCTACAAATTCATTCACAGTCCTGACTTCACTAACAGTTGCCTCCTTAGCCTCCAAGGCACTCACCAACATCAGAAAGGCTACATCCCTTTCTAACCATCTTTTACGCCTTAGGCGGATACTACATTAGATAAGTAGTTCCGTCTCTCGCCCATCACTACAACTTCTTTGTCATCAACAGTTCTTAAGGACATTCGCTTAGCAAAGCACAATCCACATTTACACGATACTTCACAAGCCAGTCCATGCCTAAGATCAGGTCAAATTCTCCGAATGGTAACTCCATTAAATCGGTAGGAAGCTGCGTTCCTTGAACTTCTAAAGGCACTTCCTTAAAAGTTTGTCTATAACTCATCATGCATCCTAAAGGACTAAATACGATCATCTTTCTAGGTATAGTCTCGAAGTCACATGCAAAGTCCCAGATACTTCACTAGCGATATAAGAGTGAGTTGACACTATATCTATCAAAGCAATAAAGGGCAACCCAGAAATCAGAAACGTAGCCGTGATAACATCAGGTGCGTCACTGTCCTCTCTGCGATGAACTACATATACCGGACACTGGTTGTCTCGCCTCGAGCTACCACGCCTCTGCACGAAGTTTGCGACCTCTACTAGAACCATTACCCTTCCATTTGGACCCATGACCCACTTATCGTTTGCTATTCACCTCTGCCACTGATTAACACCACGACTTCTTGGGCGGTTCTTATTTGAATTCTTCGGACAATCCTTGATCATATGGTCTTTTGATCCGCACTTGAAACATCCCCCGATCTTTTTCCAACATTCTCTCGAGTGCATTTTTCCACATTGAGCACAAGCACGATGTTGTCCACCGTGTGATCTGTGACCTCATGGTCCTTCATTTCTTAGTTTCTTTTGGAAATTCCCAGATGACCCTGAAGACCCAAAGCTTCTCTTATTCTTATTCTGGCCCCTGTCCCGATTCTGTCTTTCAGTCCGCTTAACCTCTTCCGCTATTCTTGCTCTTTCTATTAAGATTGCAAAATCTCTTTCCCGGTGCAGAGCAATCATCACTCGCAGTTCATCTCTAAGTCCATCCTCAAATCTGACACACCGTTCATACTCCGTAGCCACTATCCCTCTGGCATATCGACTAAGTCGCAAAAACTCTGCTTCATACTCAGCTATCGACTTGTTGCCTTGCACTAGATTCAGAAATGTCTTCCTCTGAGAGTCGATGTAGCTAGCTCCAACGTATTTTCCTTCGAATTTAATTTTAAAATACCCCCAATCCAGTCGATCCGCAGGGGTACTTCCTTGATAGTGAGCCACCACTGGTAGGCCTCATCACGGAGTAGTGAAATAGCACCTTTCAATTTTTCTTCAGCAGTGCAGTCTAAATCGTCCATGATCCTCTCGATTGCCTCCAACCAGTATTCCGCTACATTTGGAGCTACTTGAGATACTCCCGAAAACCTCGGCTCCATTCGATCTTAGTCTCTCACCATCGACTTTCGAGACCTATTTCCAGAACTAGCTTCTGCTACTCGTTCTAAAACTCAAGATACGACTTGTGATACTGCGTCACCTCCTTCATTTTGCTCTTGAAAATCCACCCCAACATCCGGTGGCGGAGCTTTATTCTCGGAACCTTGACCAGATCTAACTGGTTCCGACACAGCCATTCTTCCTCGTCCACGCCCACGACGACCACGCCCCTAGAACTCATGTCTCATCTTGGTCTTATCTGCTTTTACGAAAAAGTCTTATGTATTAGGGTCTTTTCACTTCTTATTAGAAGAAAGTTTTATGAAGTAGATATTCAATTGGTTTTTCAGTAGTAGCACACATACACCTAGGGTCCATGTCTCTAAAGTTATAGTTTCCTTAAGCTTATCGACTTTCATATCACTTTATCAATAAAGATACATACGATGGATCGGGATGAGAACTTCGAGTCATGCTCTTATAAAACCATTTTAACTTAAGAAAACTTTCAGAAAGTCATTTGGGCCATATTTTGAAAACGTTGTGGGCTTCACAACCCAAGGCCGAGAGTTTAAAACTAGGCTCTGATACCAAGTTGAAACACCCAAACCCGGCCCAAAAAGCCTAGCCGGATTTGATATGTTCCTCGAATCTAACTTTAGCAAATTCTCGTTTTATTTAAGAAAAACTTGATGATTTTGTAGAAAAGCAGATTAACTTAATATTTTAGGTTGAAATCAAATTGTAAATAAAATTTATGTCTTTTAAAACATAATTTTAGAAGGAATTAATAAATTAAAAGAAAACTAAATTTAAGGAAATTACTTTAAAACATATATATATATATATATTAGTGACAAAAACATTTTAAATTATTTATCGAAAAACTATTTAGTTATTTAATAGATATTTGTTCATGGCAAAATAAAAGTCCAAACACAAAAATTAAAAGAGTTTATAGTGGCCTTATTACAAAAATAGCAAACCCATAATAAAGTCTAAGTAGTGAAATTTAATAAGTTTAAATTGGAAAATCTTCAAAATACTTGATATGAGCATTGGCCACCACGAGTCCTTCTTTGTCCGATCCATCGCACTCTGAATCATCTGAAAAGTTATCCTACAAAAATGGGTGAGTTATAAACTCAATGTGTAACACATACATTAAAAAGCCCATTTGATCATAACTTTAAAGCCCATTAATTACACATATGGCCATAGGCCCATTTAGCTCATATTTAGCCCAAAAGCCCATTTTCATAGCAGATTAAATAATAATCATTTAAAACACATGGATATGTACATATAATGAAATGCAAACCCGACCCACCTAAATATCCATCTGCTACACACCACCCGTACCAACCAACACACCGTGGGGATTACTAAATCGACCCTCCATCTGCTACACACCATCGAAGGCGATTCTTTGCGATCAACATGCACATCGCCTTATAATTTTGTGGCAAGGCCACAGACAAAATTGTGACCAAGTCATCGGATTTCAAATATGTGACCAAAGTCACCAGATTCACATATGTGACCGAAGTCCCGGATTTCAAATATGTGACCGAAGTCACCAGATATTGTGGTAAAACCACCAAAATACTTCCCTTTATCAAATTCACCCATATGCCCATGCACATACATATAATTTAGTTTTCATGCCATTTACCCCAAAATCATAACAAAATCATACTTATCTCACAATTATGCATATAGCAAAATTAACAGAATATTTGGGGTAAACATACCTGAATATCGTATACAACTGAATGGTATCCACAATCATTATCAAACATATTGTTATAAAATCACATATAAAAATAGATCTATGAGTTTTTATTGTAAGGTTACACACCTTATGACCGTGAGAACGATACTCTCTCGCTCGTCAACACCTAGTTAATTATCACACTTGGTTAGTATACACTATTACTAATAAAACTATATTTATTGACGAAAGATCTAAATCCTTACCCTCAGTTCTCGAACAACCGTCATTTGTGGTTTTCTCGCTAGATGGATCAAAACTGCGATATCCCACCAACGTAAAGTGGTTCGGTTATGCGTACTACTTCAAATAATCGATCTTCGTTAGCAGAGGGTCCACAACTCGGTGGAAAATCTCTTACCGCCGATACAACTCTTCTTTTAAAGTTCGATGGTAAAGCAATTGCCTCCTCTCTTCCAAACATTCCGTACTACTCTTTTCTTACCTATCTTGTTAGTCTCAAATCACCCCTAAAAATAAAGTTGATTAATAGTCTATCTAAGGAAATTGATATAACCAAAGGGATAATCTTACCTTGGATGATTTGAAAGGTCACTTCTTAAAAGTTGGCTTCAACAAAGATCCTTAAAATCCTTTCCAAGGATTGACTTAAGAGAGAAAAATAAGAGGATTTATGTTTTCTAAATCAACTATAGTAAAAAGAAATAAAGAAAACAATTGTCAAAACCTTACTTGATCACTTTGAATATTCGGCCTTGAACAAAAAGAAGAGAATAAAATGATGATTCGGCTTGCACAAAAAGAGAAAAATATGGTGCTTTGGCTATGGTGGTTTCGGGTTTCCAACAAAAGAAAAGAAAGATTTAGATGAAAAAGAAAGGTGATTTGTTTGACAAAAGAGAAGGAAAGGATGTTGATTTTGATGTTGGTAGAAAATAGTTTCGGTTGAGAGTGAAGAAGAAAGAAAATGAAATTGAAAGAAAGAGAAAAGGAAGAAAAAGAGAAAGAGAAAGAGAGATTAAAAGAAGAAGAAGAAGATGATGATGTTGGTTCTCAAAAGAAAGGAGATGTGTTTAGGGACCAATGTGCATTCGGCCAAGAGGGAGAAATTGAAGAAAAATGGTTCTTTGAACTTTGGTAGATTCGGCAATGAAGGAAAAAGAAAAGAATAAAATGTTTTCCAATCTTTTGATGTTTTAGACTAAAGAGAACAAAAATTTGAGAGAAAAGGAATTTTAACCAAAATGGTCAAAATGAGAACCAAAACAAAGTAAAACTTTACCTAATGACAATAGCAAAATTCGGCTAGGAGGAGAGCTCTTGGAGAATTGAGAAAAGATGCACAAAAATGCAAGACTTTTTGGCCAACTTTCCCCCTAATGGCAAAGCAAAAATTCGGCCAACCTATGCCAACATTATCCCCCTTTTTCCTCCTTGTTTCTTCCCCATCAGCCCTTAATTTGCTATCACCATTAACCATCCCCTTTAGCCCCTAAAACCGACTAGATTCATGGTCAAATGACCATGAAAAAGTTTCCAAGACAAAGCCCTTGCTTCAAGCCTTTTGTCCCCCTCATCTTATCATCCTTTCATGATTCCATACCTTAAGTTTAAGCTTACCTTATCCATGTGGTCAAATAGCCAAAATTAAAAAGATGCTCATCCATTCTAGAAGAGTCTCGGCCGACACTATTGGGAAGGAAACAAAAAAATAAAATCCTCCCATTTGCTAGCTAGAGGATTCGAACCTCTCCCCTCAAGCACTCATCCATGCATCCTAACCACCTTGCCAATTACTCATCTTATGCTTAAAACCTCTTGTCATTATTTCTTAAAGCCTAACATGCTTAGCTCCATCTTAATTATTAGAAATTAAAAGTTTCACTAAGCATTCACTTAATTAATGAAGTTCAAAAATAACTTCCAAAATACACTCAAACATATTTAAGCATGCAACATTATTCAATTAAGTAGAGATGCATAACCCCTAATTATCAGGATGTTACACTCATACTCTCTTTTTCTTCTTGAAATCTCCTTAGCCGAAACTCCATTCTCCAAAATATCTTCCTCTATTTCTGTTTCTTTTCAAAAATTGAAAGCATCTTTCTTCTTCTTTTTCCCATTTTTGTTATGGCTGAATAGCAACCCCTTTTTCTTTACAACTTTATCTTGTGTTTTCTTTCTTTGTGTAAGGCTGAATCTTGGTGGTTGTTATTAGCAATCATAGTCAAACTTTCCTCTCCTAGTAGTTATCTTGTGGCGATTTTTGTGTGTGGTGATAATCTCGTTTGGTTGTTCAATCGTTGGAGAAGTTAAGTACATGGCGAATGGTTATTTCCTTTCTTCTTGTTCTTTGTCGACTTTGGTTTGGTTAGAGCCGATTTTGGCTCTTGATGTAAGAGTTAACCCTTGTGATTAAACCAATTTCATTATAGGACATCCAGATTTTGGAAACAATCGAGAGGAGCCTTCTTTCTCTGTTAAGCAATTGGTAAGTGGTGGTAAGAGTTGGTTCTTTTAGTCTATTCGTTTAGTTTTCATTAAGCCAAGTCACTAAAGGATTAACCGTTTTCTCGTTAGGGTGTGCCGTTTGCTTAAAGAGGAACCATTGTTTGGTTCGGGATTTGGTAGGAAACCAAATCAAGTGTAAGGTAAGGGTTAAGCGTTAACCCTCTTGATTTATTTGGCTTGGCCGAATGGTATAAGTGACTAATCTATGTTTGGTCGATTTTAGGAGCAAGGTAATCGAGGGATTTAGATCGGTCCGTTTGGATTAAAGCTTGTGTTTGAGCAGGTGTGTAAACTAACACACTTTTTACTTAGTAATATGTTTAATAAACCTGATTGTCTATTAAGATCAAAACAGTATGATGATTGATATGGTACCCAATGGGGTATGTGCACGGATTCAGGTAAGTCCGTTTCTTTGCGAGCTTTGTCGGTGATATATGATATCATGATCTGCGATGTATGTGTTATGGGATGCACTATGAAACTTGTTTAGCATGATTTGCATGACTTGCGATTTGAATCGATATGATATGTTATGGGTGATATGAGAGGAGGGGATTATGATATCCGTGTCTTTGGGGCACCGAGGTTTGGCACCTCCGGTGGTTTGGTACCACAGATTGATTATTGTGACTTTGGGTCACGGAGGTTTGGCACCTCGGCGTCTCGTCCAGTGGCTTAGCACCACGATGGGTTGGCCCCACGGTTGATTTTACTGGGATTGACGCTAGTGATTTGGTATCACACGATGGGTTGGCCCCATCATTTGATTCGTGATTGCGGTCACCGGTGATTTAGTATCACAGTTGTGTCTTTGGGACACGGAGGTTTGGCACCTCATAATGACTTATCCCGTGGTTTAACACCAAGTGGGTTGGCCTCACTTTTGAGATACTGGATTATCGCCGGTGATTTGGTATCACGTGGGTTGGCCCCATAGATGGATTATTCGTGACTTTGGGTCACTAGTGGTTTGGCACCACATTGATGGATATCGTGACTTTGGGTCACCGGTGGTTTAGCACCACCGGTGGTTTGGTACCACACGGGGTAGAAAAGGTGTTACGGATGGTTAGGATCGGGTGCATTAATTGTATTGCTTTGTTATGATGTGTGTTAGTATGTTGCATATATCGAGGGGGATTTATGCCTTGAGTCTTCGACTCACCTTCTCCCTTATCTTTTCGGTGGCACTTAGTTTGCGGACTTGGGTAGGGGTGGACTCGAGGTGCCCATGCCATGAATAAAATTTGGGGTTGCACCGATTTTAATTGGTATTTTTTTTTACGTTTACTTTCATTTGGTTTTGTTAGGATTGTAAAGGCCTTTTAAACTTATGGTTGGTATGTTTATGCTTAGATTTGTTTTAAATATGCCTTAAAAATTATTGGGTTAAAATTTGCTAAAACTTGGAAAGATAAAGTTTTCAAACTACAAAGCGATATGTTTTAAGCGTTACCATCGGGTATCCTGCTGTAATTCAAAATAAATGAAACTCAATTGTCTTCCAAACTTGAATTCAATTTCTTATTAAGTCAAAAATGTTTTTAAGCAACAACAAGGATTACTTGAATTTCTAAATGAGATAAACTTGTTTTACTTACACATCGATTAAGTTTTCAAAATTACGGGTTTTCAAATGCACCATCGATTTTTTAAACAGTCATGCCCAAGATTTTCTACCAGTACAAAATATAGCAAAGTGTTTTTATCAAACTTTTAAACGAAAACCTATCCTCTCAAATATGATTTTCCCCGTAACATGCCAGATTCGGTCATGGTGTATATACCGGGTTTGGGGTGTTATAAATAAATTGTATATGTATTTAAGTATTGGTAATGATGATAGTTAATAAGTTAGAATTGATTTGGTGATGTATATATATGTATTGACAATATGGTGGTATTATAATGGATGAATGCATGTATTACATATGAATTTAGTTCTATAATTTGTTTATGAATTTGTAAAATTTATATATATTTGCGATTATGAAAAGATGGACATAATGATTAAATTTGTTTTATAAGTGGTAGCCATTCGAATGGAAGAATCATGTAAGTATGTGTTTATGCATTTGACTTAGAAATTTAATTAAGAGATTATAAATGTATTTGCATATAAATTTGGATGTGTTTTAATGTCATATTGGTATGTTCATCTAAAGATTTGTTTATGATTTATTATGGTCTCAATTTTGTAAATTAAAGTGATGATGAATATATTTGATTTTGTTATATATAAGATATTAAGTATGGTGAATGTTATACATAAGTGGTTGAGGCCGTTTTGTTTTAATGTTACAATGTTCAAAATCATATATAAGTTTTAAAAGTGATGTTTATTTATTTAGACTTTAATAAAAGGATTAGACTAATGATGTTAATTATAAATGATTGATTATGTTATAAATTTGAGATAGGTGTTAGATGTGATGTGAATGATTTTGGTTTTATTATTGTGGTATGAAATTTGTATTGACAGAATATGCAAATTACTCTGTTTAAATGTTTCAAAATATATCTGCTGGTTATGATTGGTAAGCAAAGTATGTGTACATGAATCGTTAATATATATATATATATATATGGCTGTTTTGAGTTGTATCTTCTTCGGTAATGCCTCGTAACCCTAGTTCGGTGACGGATACGGGTTAGGGGTGTTATAATGTGTTTGAGTTTAATTAGTGTTTAATTGTGTTTAATAAGCTCATTTTAATGTGTTTAGTGCAAGAGTCTTTTCAAGTCATAACCGTTACAATTCAAGGCTATTAGAAATTAAATAAAGTGACTGTTCAAGTCATCTTGATTACAAGCAAGGGGCTGTTATAAAGAAGGTTTAACACATCATTTAAAAGAGTTTAAAGAGGTATTATTGCTCCTTTAATTCGGTAGCAAGCTTTTCAACTACCAACCATTTTTGCTGCTTCAAAAGAATTAATTCAAGCATTCAAAACACCATTAAGGTGCTGGGGACTATTCAGCTAGCCAAATGACATTTCAAGAGTCACTTTTCAAGCATTCAAGGTCAATTATGCAGCTAAATTGAAGTGAATTAAATGATGGAGTTATTTGGTTCAAGAATTCCAAGAGACTTGAGCTTTATTTCAGCTTTTAAGATGAATACTTGTGACCATTCAGCTAGCCTTTTTCTAGCCTTATAAATAAATGTGTGTGTAATTAGCCTCTTGAAAGGACATTTGGAACTTTGATAAAATTTTATGAACTTTTGTTCTTGTGAGGTTTTCCCTTTCATATTTCGTGTGAGTCTCGAATTAACTTATCTAACGTGCTAGTGGTGTCAACCGAACTCCTTCTAAACTTATCACCAACTTGGTTTGGCATTCATCCATTCAATTTTACCTTAGGTTCTTACTTCGTTAAGTAACGGGTCGAGGTCCATCAACTATTTCCATCCTTCCCCTTAAGCCATATAAGTCCTGGGGTGATACTCTCTATAGTATCGAGTTGATCTTGCTGCTTAAGTTCATTTTCCATATCCACCATTTATCCCAAACTATCTATCTTTATTTTATTTCTTAAACCGAGCCTACTACATTTCATATTAAAACCATATTTCATCTCCAAACCACTTCATTAGCTTTTGCATATTTTCCACCAAACTTACAATTTTCAACGCATCAAATTTTCTCCTCGTCGACGATAGGGCAAACACGTGAATTGACTTGACTAACCCGAGTCAGATCACATCATAAGGCCTATAGACACAGGCCAAGTAACTTTGGACCTTGCTTTCGAAAGAAACATGTCACTTTAGGTCTCTTTTAGAAATGGGTTAAGTATGATTTACTGAGGCATTATTGAAAGTAAAGACAAATTCTTAGTAATTGTAACACCCCTAACTTGTATCCGTCGCCGAAATAGGGCTACGGAACGTTACTAGAGTTTTCAGTACATTTACAAATAATTCATGTTAAATTCTATTCATTTTCCTAATATTATTCATATCTTCCCTTAAATGGACCCTCGAGGCCCAAAATTAGTATTAGAATCAAATTGGGACTAAATTGGGAACTCAGAGAATTTTTCGTGAAATTTCTAAAATTTTCCAAGATATAGGGCACACACGCCCGTGTGGTCTAAGGGACACGCCCATGTGACTCTAGGACACGTCCGTGCTATAGGCCGTGTTTAATGTCGTGTAACTCTCTAACTTGTGCCACACGATCGGCCACACGCCTGTGTGCTGGGCCGTGTAACACACACGAATGAGACACACGCCCGTGTCTCTGCCTATGTGCTCAATTTTGAGTATTTTGTTTCTCAAATTTAAGGTGCTGGGGACACACGGCCTAACCACACGCCCATGTACCAGGCCATATGTCACACACGGTCAAGACACACGCCCGTGTGTCTACCCATGTGGACAAAAAAAGCCATTTTCTAACTTTATTTCTCACCCAAACTTTGCCAATGACCTACACCAAAACTTTCATTCATATACCAACCAATTCAAGCATCATAATCAAGTTAATTTTAACATCTAACATGGTACATCATTACATGCATTCATGTTTATAATCCTACCCTTTTGTGAACATACAACATAATTTAATCAACCACACTAAACACATGGTATAACCTTATAATTTTACCAAAACAAATCTTTACTAGCTATTCCAAATGGCTAGATTACAATCAACCCTTTTTCATGCCAATATGGCCAATTAATCTATAAATGCCATTATAACCATAACTAATTTACCATATGTACCAAAATGAGCTGATGGATAGTGTGAGTGATCTCCGCCAAGCTTCCAATCCAACAAGCTTCCGATTTACTATAAAACAGGGAAATAAAACTAAGTAAGCATATAATGCTTAGTAAGTTCGTATAACATGGTACTTAACTTGCCATTTATTCTATTTCAACATAAACATGTAAGGCATATTCAATCAATTTTATCTCAAGCCCTACACATATCCTCATTGCCCTTGTTAGTAATATATTTCATAATAACACCAAGAAACATATATAGGCTCAACAATAATCAGGTTTCCAGGCACATATGCTTTCCACATCACGTATTCATTTAACACGTATAAATCATATCTTTATATTACAAGTATATTTTCATAATAATTCATCTCGAGTTTAGATTATTTCATGTTAGAACTTTACTCATATATTTCAAAATATCAATGCCACACGAGTAGTACCCTCAAGGTGTACAAATCTATAATTAAGGATGAACATATTTATCAAATAAATTCCATGTACAAATATCATCATCTCATATTTTCATGTATCAATTATCATATATCATCATTTTCATGTATTTCAGGCAGATACGTGTAATGACTAATTTCTTATTCACATCTTCTCATATCAGGATGTTTACCCGTTGAATTTATTTGAAATATCGATGGATACATAGGTAGTACACTCGAGGTGTACAAATCAGGATCCCTTAATTCATATTTAGAGGTACCCGTTAGGGTACTTAACAGAAAGCATACTCTCGAGCTACATATCATATAACAGGATTACCAGTCCAGGCTAAATCTTGTCTACAACATATGCTCATAAGAGCTTAATCAAGATTACTCGTCCGGTCTAAATCCAATTTATAACATATGCTCGAGAGAGCTTATATCAGGATTACCCATCCGGGCTAAATCCTTTCTGTAATGAGGTCAATAGGATTACTTGTCTGAGCTAAATCCCGTCAGCAATAAATGCAGGACCTCATTCAATAGGGAAAATCACGTATATCCATCGAATTCCAATATTCAAAAGAGATTTAACATTTTTTTCAGGCATTATCAAGCATGTGATTATTTCATACATCTACAGAATTCATATAATTAAAATAAACACATTCCACATTCATTTCAAGCATAAAAGTAACATTTTTATCATTTATCATTTATCGGCATTATCATTTATCATTTATCGGGCTTTATCATTTATCATTTATCGAACTTTTCCAGATATGTTTTCAATATATATAATATTTATATAATTCACATACACAACATTCAATTCAAGCATATAAATATACACAATTTAGTTACACGAACTTACCACGACAAATGTTCATGTACGTAAAATATAATAATCTAACATTTTCCTCTTTTCCTTGTTCTAGCTCCGAATTTTGTCTATCTGGATCTATACGAGTAAATTTAACATCAATTTAATACAATTTAAACTCAATTCAGTCCAATTTACATCTTAGCCAAAATTACCATTTTGCCCCTAAACTTTTAATTAATGACGATTTCATCCCTAGGCTCGGAAAATGAAATTCATGCAACATACTTCTTATTCCAAGCCTAAACAAGATTTCAATATAAAATTTACAGCACATGTATTCTATAAAATTTAGAATTTTTCTTCAATTTACACAACTTTACAATTTAGTCCCTAAATCATGTTTTCATCAAAAATCACTTTGTAAAAGTTGTTTATCTATCATCAACCTTTCATATTCTACCATAAATTTCAAATTTTCAGAATATTCATCCATGACATAATTTCTATTCTTTGACAACTTTTCAAATTAATCCCCAAATAGATAGATTAAACTATCCGATTTAAAAATATAAAAATTACTAAAAAATAGGGCTTGAATACTTACCTAATTTGGCCAAGAAAGCTTGCTTTATCTTTCCTAAGGTTTCCATGGGATATTTTGGGAAGAATATGATATAAAATGATTTTTATTTTTATTTAATTATTTATCATGTTGTAATTTTATCACTTTCCAATTTAGTCCTTAGCCTTTTTCTAATTTTCCATGGATGAATCATCCAAAAATATCTACTAACTTTTCATTGAATGTCTAATTACCATATAAGGACCTCTATTTTAAATTTCTATAGCTATTTAATCTCTTTAGCTATTAGAACACAACTTTTATACTTTACGCGATTTAGTCCTTTATCAAATTAAACATGTAATTGATAAAAATTGTTTACGAAATTTTCACACAATATTATTATCATACTGTAAATCATAAAATAGTATTAAAATAATTTTTCTTTTTGGGCTCGAATCTGTGGTCCCGAAACCACTATCTTGATTTTATCAAAAATTGGGCTATTACAATAATCCCAACCTTCCAATCAACATCTTAGACCTTCTATCCTTTGCCATTGTATCCTTGCCATAGCATTCTTAATTATTTATTTATTTGCTCATATTTTATTCATGTAATTATTCCAATAATTACCATTGCATTTTTACTCTTGCTTTGCCTTAACATTTTCCAATATTAGTCAGCATACATTTTGCACTTATCCTTATTATCTTTATTTATCACTGTTTACTTAACTCAGTTTTGCCATAATATTAGTCATTATCATAACTTGACCATTTCTATACCTAATCTGATCCTTGTGGAGACTATCTCATTTATCACTTTATTACTTAATTCAACGTGTATACTTGCACAATTCACATATCATATTCCCATGTGACAAGTTTTTGGCGTTATTGCCGAGGATCGACAATTTGGTGTAATTTGGTTTGGTTCTTTTACATAATTTCATTAGTTTATTTAACTTGGTTTAATTTAATTTCTACAGGTTTGCCATCAGTGTATGAGAAGAGGCATTCTTGCTAACAAAGAATATCCTTTTGACCTAGAGACCGAAAGAAATTTATGAAGAAGGTAGAAAAAATTGCAAAAAATTGCTAGGAATGAGAATAATCCCGACCTCAATGATAATCCAAATGGTCAAGATTTTAATCTTTCTGTTCATAGGGTGATACCTGGTCTGAATGATAATTTGAATGGTCAAGGTGCCAATTCTTATTTTCATGGGGTGATAGATGACTGAGATACACCAATATGAGAGAATGTTGTGCCAATTTTTGATGACCTGAATCCAGAGATAGTTAGACCACAAATACATGCTCAACAGTTTGAGCTGAAACTAGTAATGTTTCAGATGTTGCAAATAGTAGAACATTTTGGTGGACTACCCAATGAAGATCCAAGACTGCATTTACGACTTTTTCTAGAAGTTTGTGACTCATTTAGACAATATAGTGTTCCTAAAGATGCTCTGCGACTTAAACTATTTCCATATTCTTTAAGAGATCGTGCGAGAGCATGACTGGATGCTTCACCGTTGGAAATAGTGGAATCATGGAATGATCTTTGTCAGAGGTTTTTGCTACAGTATAATCCCCTAAACATGAATGTTAAGCTTAGAAATGACATCACATCTTTTCTACAATTGAAGGATGAAACATTATATGAAGCTTGGGAACAATTTAAAGACTTAATTCGAAAGTGTCTAATGCATGAATTCCAACACTGGGCTCCATGGAGATATTCTATAATGGGTTGAATGCACATACGAGAATGGTAGTTGATGCTTCTACCAATGGTACTTTGTTGGATAAATCTTATAATGAAGCATATAAGATTTTAGAAAAGATTGCCAACAATGATTATCAATATCCTCCCACAAGGGTTGAAACGGGCAAGAGACCTATTGGTACTATGGAGATGGACATAATCACTTCATTGACATTCTAGGTATCTTATTTGGCTAATATGATTAAAATAATAAAAAAGGCCTACTGCAATCCAGGAGATAAAATCAGCCGAACTATCATGTGTTTATTGTGGTGAATATCATGTGTTTAATGAATGCCCATCAAATCCAACATCCGTGTGCTATATGGGTAATTTCAACTGGAACAATAGCCCCTATTCCAACGCTTATAATCCTGGGTGGAAGCAACATCCGAACCTTAGTTGGAATAATGAAGTTGTGGGAATTTTAACAATACGGGAAGATAGAATGCCATCAATGCACCGTTTGTTTATACTCAACCTATGCTGAGGCAAAATGTTCAGCAAGGTTAGGCATCAGTTTCATCATCGTCATCTATTGAAGCCTTGTTGAAGGAGTATATGACCAAGAATGATGTTGTAATTCAGAGTTTGGCTGCGTCTCTCCAAGCTTTTGAGAATCAAGTGGGGAACATAGAGAATTCTTTAAATTCGAGACCATAAGGAGTGTTGCCAAATGATACCAATAATTCGATATCATAAGGGAAGGAGTAATGCAAGGCCATCACTCTTAGAAGCAAAAATCTACTTGATGACGTTGCTCAAGATGCCACAGTAGGAGAGGATGATTCGAATAACAATTAGCTAAAGATCCTAGAGTTGTTTGAAAAACATACTGAACCTAAAAAGGGTAAGCAGAAAAATGCTGTAGCAGAATCAGAACATGTTGTCAGCAAGAATGCCATGACAAAACAATATCAACAACCTGAAGGATGACCACCTTTACCTTTTCCTCAGAAATTTCATAATTCTAAGTATGATATTCAATTCAAAAGATTTTTAAAGTTTTTGAAACAACTCCATAGCAACATACCATTGGTTGATGCTTTAGAGCAAATACCCAACTACATGAAATTTATGAAAGATATATTGTTAAAGAAGCACAAATTGAGATAATTTGAGACTATCGCTCTCATTGAAGGGTGCACAATAATGTTGACAAATAAATTACCTCTGAAGTTGAAGGACCCAAAGAGTTTCACTATGTAACACCCCTTACCTGTATTAGACGCCGAAACAGGGTATGAGACATTACCGGACTTAAACACAAACAAACATACATATCCGAGTCATAAATTTCCATTCAAATTTAAAACATTTCATACACATTCATATCATCCCTAAAACGAGCCTACGAGGCTCAATACATGCTTTAGAAGTGGTTTGGGACCAAACCGAGAACTTTAGAAAATTTTACAAAACTTAGAAAATTTTCATGTTATAGGGCTCACACGCCCGTGTCGTCCAAGGGACATGCCCGTGTGACCCTTGGACACACCCATGCTACAGGCCGTGTTCAAAATAAGGAGCTCTCTGATTTGTGCCATACGGCCGTGCCACACGCCCATGTGCTAGGCCGTGTGGTTGATTTAATTTTCATAATTTTTCATAAAATAGGTGCAGACTTCACACGACTGAGACACACGCCCATGTCGAAGGCCGTGTAGCACACACGACCGATACACACGCCCATGTCTTTGCCCGTGTGCTATATTCTGGAAATTCTGTTTTGCAACAATTAAGGTGCAGGGGACACACGGCTGAAACACATGCCCGTGGGCCAGACAGTGTGTCACACACAGCCTAGACACATGCCCGTGTGTCTACCCGTGTAGAAAAAAATAAGGCTATTTACCAAGCCATTTTCCACCCTTTAATACACACATACACCATGTAACATAGCACCAATTTAGGTATATACATACAATCAAATCAGCCACAACCCAGACATCAACACATCATTCACATGCTACCATCTATCATACACAAACATTTCATACTAATTAACTCATATAATGTAAACTCTCACGTCCATGAAAGGCATCATCATATAAATTACTTATACCAACATTAGCCAATGTCAATGGCCATTTACAAAATGAACTTTCAACCAATATAAGCCAACATATTTGGCCAAATCAATTATGACACATAACAAAATGACCAAGTCCCCTATACATGCCATAACTCAAAATGTTAAATTCATTGGTACCCAAAATAATTGTTGATAGTGTGAATGGATCTCCGAAAATCTTTGAACCCCAAGTTAGCTTGGTGACACTATAAGACATGGAAAGAAAATGGGAGTAAGCTATATAGCTTAGTAAGTTCATATGCAAATAATAAGCATCATAACCACTCATTTAACATATAATTAACATAATGTAAGTTAACATAAATGTTACTAAAATCTCATAGTCATAATTCACTCAATCACAACCTTACCGAGGGTTCATCACATATCGAGCTCATTAACTATGAGTTTTACGTACATACCTGTACCAATTCACAACTTTGGCATTTCCGTTGAACCACTTGGAATACTAAAGGATACTCAAGAATCTTGTACACACACTACTGTACCAATGCTATATCTCAGATATGGTCTTACATGAAATCTCGTATCGATGCCAATAGCCCAGATATGGTTTTACACGAAGTCTTATAGCGATGCCATATCCCAAATATGGTCTTACACGTAGTCTCATATTGATTCCATATCCCAGATATGGTCTTACACGTAATCACAGTAACCTTAATGTCATAACATTTGTATCCTATCTATTCCTAAGGTTCAACCAGAATTTCTCGCTTGTCTAAACTTTGTCGAATACACCCAAAAGGGTAAATCACAATTCATACAATATGAAAGCATTTAAAATATAAATATAAATATAAAAATGCATTATTTACATATGTACTTACCTCGGTACAAAAATAGTAGAAATGTGATCTAATCGTCAACCACTTTATTTTTCCCCCGATCAAGGTTTGAACCTTGTTTTTCTTGATAATTGAGCCTGAAAGTGGCCAAACCCTAGATATGGCTTCCCTTCTAAATTTCAGCTATGGTGAGGAAGATGGACAAGAATTTTGGCTTGATTTTTCTTTTTAATTCATTTAATTACCAAATGACCAAAATGCCCCTAACTTAAAACATAAAAATTCTCTTACTCCATGTCCATTTTTGTCCACTAACTTAACCAATGGTCTAATTACCATCTAAGGACCTTCAATTTAAAGTTTCATAGCAATTAGACACCTCTAGCTTCTAGAATACACATTTTCCACTTTTTACAATTTAGTCCTTTTAACTAAATTAAGTGCCCAAACGTCAAAATTTTCGAACGAAATTTTCACGAAATCATTTCATAAAATTGTAGATCATAAAAATATAATAAAAATAAATTTTACTGTGTCAGATTTGTGGTCCCGAAACAACTGTTTCGACTAGACCCAAAATTGGACTATTACAACTCTCCCCCCTTTGAGATTTTCGTCCTCAAAAATCTTACCAAAAAATAGGTTTGGGTACTTTCGCATAGCTTCCTTAGGTTCCTACGTAGCCTTTTCGACTCCGTGTCATTGCCACAAAACTTTAACTAGGGCTATGTTTTCATTTCTCAACTGTTTAACTTCTCGAGCCAAAATCTTAATCGGTTCTTCACCATAAGTCATATCGGGTTGAATCTCAATCTCTATCGGAGAAATCAAATGTGAAGGGTTTGATCGATAATGGCATAACATAGATACATGAAATACGTTGTGGATCTTTTCCAACTCTGTCTGGAAAGCTAACCGATATGCCACTGGCCCTATTCTTTCAATAACCTCATACAGCCTAATGAAACGTGGACTTAAGTTGCCTTTACGGCCAAATTTGAGAATCTTCTTCCACAAAGATACTTTCAGGAATACTTTATAACCAATCTGAAATTTGATCTCTTTTCTTTTCAAATCTACTTACGACTTTTGTTGATCTGAAGCGGCTTTCAAGCAATCACAGATTACCTTTACTTTTTTTCGGTTTCTCTAACCAAGTCAACCCCATGAATCTATTTCTCACTAAGCTTTATCCAATACAACGGAGTTTGACATTTGTGGCCATACAATGCCTCATATGGTGCCATCTTTATACTCGACTGAAAACTGTTGTTATAATCAGATTTGACTAAAGGTAGATATTTTCCCCAAGTATCTTCGAATTTTAAAACACAACAACGAAGGATATCTTCGAGAACCTAAGTTGTTCTCTTTGATTGGCTGTTGGTTTGCAGATGAAATGCGGTACTAAAGTTCAACTTTGTACCCAAAACTTATTGCAACTTTTTTCTAAAATCGAGACATAAACCTCGGATCTCTATCTGAAATAATAGAAATGGCACTCCCGCAATCTCATAATTTCAGTAATGTACAAATCAGCTAGCTTGTTAAGTGAGTAATCGGTACGTACCGAAATAAAATGAGTCGATTTCGTCAGTCTATCAACATCAGCCCAAACGACATCTTTCTTTTTTGGAGTCAAAGGTAAACCAGTCACGAAGTCCAGCGTAATTCTATCCCATTTCCACTCGGGTACCATCACTGGCTGAAGAAAACCCAAAGGTACTTGGTGTACGACTTTCACTTGTTGACAAATCAAACATTTTGATACAAATTCAAAGATATCTCGCTTCATACTTGACTACCAATACAGTTTCTTCAAATCAGGATGAACAGATAAACAACCATTATGTGCTTCATAAAGAATCTTCTGAATAATCTCATCATTTTTTGTACACATATTCTATCTCACTTAGTAATCATCAGAACGATTTGAAAGTCCGGAATCACTACTCAATTCACACAGAGCTCTTTTGGCTTGTAACTCACTATCACTTTTTGAGCTTCATAAATTTGCTGAAGAAACACTAGTCTAGCTCTCAACTCCGCTAGAACTGAACCATCATCGGATAAAGTGACCTCGTATTCATAATCTTTTAGTAACTCGAACCATCTTTGTTGTCGCAAGTTTAAATCCTTCTGAGTCATCAAATACTTTAAACTTTTATGATTCAAAAATACATGACATTTCTCACCATACAAGTGATGCCTTTAAATTTTCAATGCAAACACTATGGCCGCCAATTCTAGATCTTGTGTAGGATAATTCTTCGTGTGGTTTCAACTGTCTCGAGGCATAGGCTATCTCTTTTCCCTCTTGCATCAGAACACATCCTAATCCATTTAGTGAAGCATCACTATAAATTACAAACTCTTTTCCCATCCAGGTTGCACTGAAATCGGCGCCTCAGTCAATAATGTTTTCAACTTCTCAAAACTTTGCTGACATTTTTTTGACCATTCGAACTTAACATCTTTTTGCAACAACTCAGTCATAGGAGTAGTAATCATCAAAAAACCCTTAACAAAATGTCTATAATAGCCGACTAAGCCAAAAAAGCTTCTAATCTCCGATACATTTCTCGGTGATTTCCAATCAACAATTACTGAAATCTTACTTGGATCAACCCGAATACCATCTCCAGAAACAACGTGTCCCAAAAATTTGACTTCTTGGAGCCAAAACTCACTTTTCCTGAACTTAGCAAACAATTTCTTATCTCTCAAAGTCAGCAATACAATTCTTAAATGTTCAGCACGCTCATACTTAGCCAGAGAATAAATCAAAATGTCATCGATGAACACAACAACAAACTTATCTAAGTACGGTCAAAAAATTCAATTTATCAAGTCCATAAAAATAGCAAGGGCATTAGTTAATCCAAAAGGCATAACAAGAAATTCATAATGCCTGTACCTTGTCCTGAAAGCAGTTTTCTGCACATTCGACTCTTTAACTCTCAATTGATAGTACCCGAATCTCAAATCAATCTTCGAGAATACCGTTGCTCCTTTCAACTGATCAAACAAGTCATCAATCCTAGGCAAAGGATACTTGTTCTTTATAGTCACTTTGTTGAGCTGTCGATAATCGATACAAAGTCTCATAGATTCGTCTTTCTTCTTTACAAATAACACTGGAGCACCCAGGGAGAAAAACTCGGTCTACAAAACCTTTATTCGTCAACTCTTGCAACTGAGCTTTCAATTCTTTCAATTTAGTCAGATCCATCCTATATGGAGTGATCGATATCGATGAAGTCCCTAGTACTAAATCAATACCAAACTCAACCTCTCTGATCGGAGGTAACCCGAGTAACTCTTCTAGAAACACGTCCGGATATTCATAAACTACTGATACTGATTCAATCTTTATTTCAGATACTCTCGTATTCAACACATAAGCTAGATAAGCTTCACAACCCTTTCTTACATATCTTTGGGCAGTCATTGAAGAAATCACAATAGGTGACTCACCTAACTCATCTAAACCAATTCGATGAATTTCACCATCTCACATTTCAATTCAATAATTTTTCATCTACAATTCACAACAACATCTTGCAGTGTCAACAAATCCATACCCAAAATGACATCAAGCTCATCAAATAGCAACAACATTAGATCAGCTAGAAAATAGTGACCTCAAATCATCAATGGACAATTCTTGCAAACTTTATCAACTAGCATATATTTCCTAAGGGGTTTGACACTTTAATCAAAAATTCAGAAAACTCAATAAGCAAGCTATTACTAGCTACCAATTTCATGCAAACATAAGAATGAGTTGATCCAGGATCAATCAATGCAACTACATTAGTACTATAGAGAGAAAAAGTACTAGTGATAACATTGAGAGATGTCGTTTCTTCGCAAAACAGATAGCATAGGCTCTAGCGATGCCCTGATCGTGTCAAACAGTCAAGTTTTAATATTTATAAAGAATGATCGAACCTGTAGACTAACTATGACAATGATTGAGGCAAGTGCACCTATCAAACAATAGTATAGTTTAGGCAAGATTATTTTATCGAACCCAAAGGAACCTAAAAGTACTACTACTCACTTTCTTTCTATTATTTAACCTAAAATATGGAGTGATTGCCTTATTAATCTAAAACTAATGAAAAACTAAACTCAATGCAAAGACAAAAGAATGAAACTTTGGGAAAAGACTGTGGAAAAATTCAGTTGATTACGATGATACCCTCAGGAAGAATCCACCTATGACTTCTCTTGTTATCTAACTTTTAATTCATATGACTTCTTTACTTAGCTTGATCCGTGAGACTCCCTAACATATATTAAAACCTCTCTCGAGGTGAATAATGTCTAACCTTAGGTTAATTAGTGGAACTCTTGTTCTCTTATAATAACCCTCTAAGGAAGCAGTAAATCGATCAATGGATTCCCATATTAGGTTTCACCCTAATCGACAAAATCTCGTCACCCTATCTCTAGGCGTGCGATCAACTCCGCTTAATTATGCTAGATCTACTCTTAGGCAGGGTCTATTCCTCCTTCACCTAAGCACATCAGATTAAATTAAGTAACATAATTAAGAACAAACTAAGTACTTATCATATAATTTAGAAATCAAATAACAAAATCCATCATAAGTTTCATCCCCTTCAGGTATCTAAAGGGTTTAATTCATAACAAAATAAGAAAACATCTCAAGAGAAAAGATAAAACAAACATAAGAAATCCCTAAAACCCTCTGAAGGAATTGAAGAGGAGATCCTCTGTCTTGAGTAGAACTCCGGCTTCTTGAGATGGATCAACTGGCTATCTTCGAGTAATTCCCTGAATAAAAGCTCTGATAGAAAACTCTACCCAAAAACTCTCATTTAGAACAGCTACCTTGGGTTGTTTATATAGGCTTCTTAGATGCTTTACTTGGCTCCTAAGTACCTCCTTCAAGTAGAATTACTCTTAAGGTGTTTAAGTAGACTTAGGAGTATGTTTCTTTGGCTTCAAGTTTGGCTTCAAGCATCCAAATCCGAGTGAAATTGCTCATTCCCGTGGCAGGGGCACGCCCATGGCACACACCCATGTAAATCATCTTGGTAGTGTCTCGATTACATCGATTGAGCCACGGCCGTGTAAATCGTGGCATGGCCGTGTGAAGTAATTTGATGAGGCACGAGCCGTGTGAAGTAATTTGACGAGGCACGCCGTGTGGCTTGAAGTCCAGGCCGTGTCGATTTCTTGGGTTGGCCCAATTTGGTCCGTTTTAAACTCGTTTTACATTCTTTTTATCCTTAGGTGCTTTCCTGAGTATGAGACATGAATAGAAAGGATTAAGAGCTCCTTTTTACATAAAGGAGGGATAAATCATCCAAAAGCATACTAAATGTGGGATTAAAATATGTTACTTTTACGGTTTATCAAATACCCCCACACTTAAGCTTTTGCTTGTCCTCAAGCAAAATTCTCAACTTACAATTAAAACGAACTTTCCATAATTCATAATTCCTATCGATAATGTCTCATCATAATTCATAGATAATTTATACATGGATAATTCAACTCAAAGAGTCCTAAAGATTCAATCACGATAAGTCATACCTTGGTAGTACGAAAACATAGGTGTCTCCCCTTATCTGATTAATTACCTTTAATTCAAAATCAACAAGGATTGTTATCCTTACTAAAGGTTCACTCAATTCACTCAAAGTGTTTAAGGTTCAAGAATAAACACTCATAAGTCGAACCTGAAAAGTTAATCCCATAGGCTTACCTGAAAATCAAATCTCCACCACTGTATATGAGATGATACATAAATCAAAAGGTCTTTAATCAGGGTTGTAACGAGGCTTGGGTTAAAAGGTGTGGATAAAGGCTGAATTAGAAGGGTTAGAATCGAGATTGAATTGACTAATTACCTAATCTAAAAACAATGAACTAGAAATAAATGATTACATCAATTGGAACTTTGAAACTTATAATAATACGAGCTTTTTCTTTGATAATTGAAAATTAAATGCACAAGCTCACTTCTTATACTAATACTGATTATACTTTGATTTTTTTTAAGAACAAACTAAAATATTACATCATAAATGATAAATGTTACTACTGAACTAATATAATCGGTAACTTAATCAAATCAAACCTTGATTAAATGGAAGTCAAAAGAAAGGGTGATAACAAATACAAAGGGATTTTGGGTTAATATTAGTGGGTGAGTCAATAAAAAGGTTGTTAGGACTCAACGGGGTTCACTAGGGGTTAATTTGTGAAGGTTGGCTTTTTATGGAGTAAGTGGGTTAAATCCTAGGTGCCTTTATCATCTCTGTATATCAAATCAAAAGTGTGGTCTTGACATGTATAAACGAGGCAAGTTCTAGAATAACAGTTCAAAGTTGACACACTCATAATCAATAAAGTGAGCATGAAAAGAATATATGCTATGTAAGGCTCAAAATCTCACAAAAATTATGGGTGCTTTTGAAATCAATCCTTATAAATTCCAAATTTCAAGGTAATACTCAAATTCAGTTCAACAACCTAGAAAATTTTTAATTTTTGAAAAATAGACTTATCATGCATGATTCTCTAGTATCCTTCAAATTTAATCATCAATGCATAATTAACTATGACTTAATCTAAAACATATCAATAAAAATTATAAAGCATTAGAAATTTCATCCTAATTAGTAATATGAGAAGATTTCTTATGGACAAGACTAAAATTCAGGATTTGGGAATAATGCAAAAAGTTAGGTACTTTTACCCCCCACACTTAAGATGTACATTGCCCTCAATGTACAAAGATAGATAAACAATTATGTAATAAAAAGAGAAGGGGAGAAGTAACACTTCCTGAATTTTAGATGATTCCGGAGTTGGCATCTTTGGTGGTAGAAAGTAGGTGGAAGAGGTGGTGGTGGCATTTTCTTTGGGCCTGGTGGGGTGCCGATGATCTTTGTTCTAGATAAAGAAATTGGGTAGCCTAGAAAGATATAGCCAAGAAATCTAAAGAAACATTAATAATACACTAATATTATAATTAAAGACAAAGGAAATAAAGAGAATGAGACTAAGAAGAAAACTGAAATTGAAAGAAAAGACTAATGGACTAAGGAGTCCTCATTGTTGGATGGTTCGTGAGGTAGGTGTGACCTTTAAGGCTGTGGTGCATGATTCCCAAGCAGCCTTTAGAACCTAAAACCAAGAAACTAAATTAAAATAAACTAAACTAAGTATAAGATTGTTAAAGAGAAGGAAATTGAAGCAAAGAGAAAAAAAACTATATGGTCTCAAAGACCCTTGGCTTGTTGTTTGAATGAAGCGGCTGACATGAACTTATGTAGATCGGTCTCCCATAGGGAGATTATCCTTGCCTTCTTTCACTTCTTTGGCATGGTTTTGGTGTTGCTCAAGAGTCTTGACACTTTTTCTAAAGGAAGAAATAAAATTTTTGAAGGAAAAAGAAAGAAGAAAGAAGAAATAGAATGGGAAGAAGAGGAAGGGCTCTAGGGTTTAAATAGTATCTCAAATTTGGCACGTTCACACGCCCGTGGTCCAAGGGCATCTCGAGTTACACGGTCGCCTCGCATGGCCGTGGTGTGGAGCGCGTTGCATTGCCCATGCCCGTTCTTGATGTGCACTGCCTGTGTCAGAGTAGTCAGTGTCGACCATGGCCACGTCGCATGGTCATGGGTACAGACGTGTTGAGTCTCCCACACCTGTTTCTCAGTTAGCCACGCCTGTTGGGAGATAGTCAGTAGCTTCACACAGTTTAGGGGCACGACCGTGCTGATCTATCGGTGCCCGTGGGGAAGGGTGGTTGAGCCCGTGACGTCTGACGATGGTTGAACTAAATTGCACGGCCTCTGCTCTGTCAGTGTGGTGGTTCGTTGGTCCACACGGCCATGGACATGGCTGTGTGTAAGGCTATGTGGCCTGGAAATCTACACTTTTGTGTTAGTTTACAACTAATTATTTAGAAAAGAAGGATGGAAAGAAAAGAAACTGAAAATAAATTTGAAAATAAATTGAGTTAGTGCTCGAGTTGCCTCCTAAAAGCGCTCGTTTATAGTCTTAAGCTAGACTGTCCTCGTATTTGAAAATTTTAGGGAGGTTTAAAGGTTTGAATATCTTCCCTCATGCTCACGGTTCTATTTTTGTGACAAAGTTGAAGTCGAGAAGCGTTTACCTTGAAATTGCCAAATATTGGATTGTTTACCTCGACTATTTCGTGTGGGAAGATATTGTGTACCTTAAGAAGAATTTCTCCCCTTGTCCTCAGGTCTGTTGAAGTGATGTGGGGATTGGCTTTGTCTAACAGTACCTGGTCTCCTATTTTAAAGTGATTTGATGTCCCTACGAGCTTTTCTGGCGGTTCCTCTGGTTTTACTTCGTGTGGATCCGGCTTTTCTTTAACTTGTATCTTCTGCTCTTCTAAATTGTCGACCTTAAGGTTTTGTTTCTTATGTGATTCTTCTTTGTCAATTTAGGAGCTATGAGTTGGCTCAAGTTTGATGCCTTGTGATGTTTCTTGTAGTGAAGGTTGAACAATTTGATTATCTATTGAAATGACTTTCTTACCTTCATCATCCGTTGTTCTAGCTGAGTTGAGAGCTTGAAGCTTAATCGATTCATCTCCTACGCGAATTATCAGTTCACCCGTGGCAACATTAATTTTAGTTCTAGCAGTTGCTAGGAAAGGTCTTCCTAGAATTAAGGGGATTGAATTATCCTCATCCATGTCTAAAACAACAAAATTTACTGAGAAAACAAATTTATCAATTTTTACAAGAACATCTTCAATAATGCCCCTAAGAATTCTAACAATTTTATCAGCTAGTTGAATACTCATCCTAGTTTGTTTGGGCTTCCTTAGACCTAGTCGTTTAAACAATGCATAAGGCATGACATTTATACTTGCCCCTAGATCAGCTAACGCATTATCAATAGTTAAACTACCAACTAAGCATGGAATCGTAAAACTCCCTGGATCTTTTTGTTTCTACGCTAGTCTATTCTGTAACATTTCTGAGCATGTTGCCTTTAGTTCCACGTGGTGCTCTTCGTCTATTTTGTGTTTGTTTTTCAAAAGTTGTCTTAAAAATTTCCTTAAGTCTGGCATCTGGAAAAGAGCTTCAAGAAGGGGTAAGTTAATATGTAACTTCTTTAAAAGTTTAAAAAACCTACCAAACTGTTCCTCTGAATCATCTCCTTTCAATGCTTCGGGATAAGGTATACGAGGTTTGTTTTATTTGATTATTAGTTTTGGCTTTTCGTGTGCTACCTCTATTTTACCTTTTTCTTCCTTGGTTTCTTGTGCCGTGGTGGGCTCGTCTACCTTTGTACCCTCTTGAGCCGTGATGGCTTGGATTTGTTCTTTTGGGTTTATTTCTGTTTTGCTTGGTAGATGTCATTGTTGACGTTCAGAAATTAGCTTTGTGAGTGTCCCACTGACCTAGTAAGTTCTCCAACTTGATTCTCGATCCCTTTGATCGATTTTTGTTGTTCATCAAGTGCTGCTTCAATCTTTTGGAAACGAGAACATGTGGCTGCCATGAATTTTGTCAGCATCTCTTCGAGGTTTGATTTCTTCTCTTGTGGATATGGTTGATTTTGATAATTTGGATGAGGTTGCTGCCTTTGATTTCCTTGTCCTCCCCACGAAAAATTTGGGTGGTTCCTCCAACCTGCGTTATAAGTGTTACTATAAGGATTATTAGATCAGAAATTGTTACCTATATAGTTTGTCTGCTCATGTTCTATCCCTAGTTGGTAGGGTGGGTACTCAGGATTCGCCACATTCCCACTCGATTCGCATTGCATTACTGGATGTACCTGCGAAGAACATAAATTATCAAGCTTTTTATTCATCATCTCCACCTATGTTGTCAGCATTGTTACTGCGTCTATGTTAAAAACTCCGACTGATTTTGTTGGTTTGGCCCTTGTAATTTGCCATTGATAGGTATTCAATGACATCTCTTCAATAAAGTCGTAAGCTACTTCAGAGTTTTGTTATTCAAAGTTCCACCGGCTGATGAGTGAATCATTTGCTTCGTTGAAGAATTCACACCATTGTAAAAAGTTTGGACTTGAAGCCATAAAGGTAATCCGTGGTGTGGACATCTTCTCAGGAGATCCTTATATCTTTCCCATGCATCATATAATGTTTCTGCGTCATTCTGCACAAAAGGAGATATGTCATTCCTAAATTTGGCCGTTTTGGCTGGTGGAAAGTATTTTAAACGAAATTTTGGTCATTTGATCCCATTTGGTGATTGACCCTTATGGTAACAAGTTTAACCACTACTTTGCTTTATTCCTTAATGAAAAGGGAAATAACTGAAGATGTATGGCATCATCAGAAACGCCATTTATTTTGAAAGTATCACAGAACTCTAAAAAATTTGCTATATGAGTGTTCGGGTCTTCGTCCTGCAAACCATCAAATTGAACAAATTGTTGAATCATTTGTATTGTGTTAGGCTTTAATTCAAAATTATTAGCGACTATAGCGAGCCTAACAATACTAGATTACGCTCTATCAAATTAGGTTTAGCATAATCATACATAGTCGCGACCATTACGTTTCTTACACATTTGACGGTGGATTGTTTTCTTCCATCCCTTCAGTAGGATTGGATCTATCTTATTGTTCTTCTCTTTGGTAGTCTAGAGCTCGTCTAGTTTCTTTGCGATTTTTTTGCGGCGGTAGCTTCAATATCACTTTAAAGACGCTAAAGGTCCTCTCGGGTTCCTTCTAGTCATAAACTAGAGGTACTGCTAGGAGAAGAAAGAAAGAAATTTAATGTAAATAAAAATTTAACCTAAACTAAAAATAAAAGTAAATTGTGAAAAAATAATAAAATAATGGCTAAAGTAATAGAAATAGAGTTTTCTTAATATTTAGTGCTCCTCGGCAATGGCGCCAAAAACTTGATCATGTCAAACAGTCGAGTTTTAATATTTATAAAGAATGATTGAACATGTAGACTAACTATGACAATGATTGAGGCAAGTGCACCTATCGAACAATAGTATAGTTTAGGCAAGATTATTTTATCGAACCCAAAGGAACCTAAAAGTACTACTACTCACTTTCTTTCTATTATTTAGCCTAAAATATGGAGTGATTGCCTTAATAATCTAAAACTAATGAAAAACTAAACAAATGCAAAGACAAAAGAATGAAACTTTGGGAAAAGACTGTGGAAAAACTTAGTGGATTACAACGATACCCTCAGGAAGAATCCACCTATGACTTCTCTTGTTATCTAACTCTTAATTCATATGACTTCTTTACTTAGTTTGATCCGTGAGACTCCCTAACATATATTAAACCCTCTCTTAAGGCGAATAACGTCTAACCTTAGGTTAATTAGTGGAACTCTCATTATCTTATAATAACCCCCTAAGGAAGCAGTAAATCGATCAATGGATTCCCATATTAGGTTTCACCCTAATCCGGCAAAATCTCGTCACCCTATCTCTAGGCGTGCGATCAACTCCGCTTAATTATGCTAGATCTACTCTTAGGCAGGGTCTATTCCTCCTCCACCTAAGCACATCGGATTAAATTAAGCAACATAATTAAGAACAAACTAAGTACTTATCATATAATTTAGAAATCAAATAACAAAATCCATCATAGGTTTCATCCCCTTCAGGTATCTGAAGGCTTTAGTTCATAACAAAATAAGAAAACATCTCAAGAGAAAAGATAAAACAAAACATAAGAAATCCCTAAAACCCCCTTAAGGAATTGAAGAGGAGATCCTCTGTCTTGACTAGAACTCCAGCTTCTTGAGATGAATCAACTGGCTATCTTCGAGTAATTCCCTAAATAAAAGCTCTGGCAAAAACTCTACCCAAAAACTCTCCTTTAGAACGGCTGCCTTGGGTTGTTTGTATAGGCTCCTTAGATGCTTTACTTAGCTCCTAAGTACCTCCTTCAAGTAGAATTACTATTAAGGTGTTTAAGTAGACTTAGGAGTATGTTTCTTTAGCTTTAAGCATCCAAATCCGAGTGAAATTGTCCATTCCTGTGGTAGGGGCACGCCCATGGCACACACCCGTGTAAATTATCTTCAAGCCGTGTCTCGATTCTGTCGATTGGGGTACGGATGTGTAAATTGTGGCATGGCCATGTAAAGTAATTTGACAAGGCACGGCCGTGTGAAGTAATTTGACGAGGCACAACCATGTGGCTTGAAGTCCAGGCCGTGTCAATTTCTTGGGTTGGCCCAATTTGGTCTGTTTTAAACCCGTTTTATGTTCTTTTTATCCTTATGTGATTTCCTGAGTATAAGACATGAAAAGAAAGAATTAAGAGCGCCTTTTTACATAAATCAGGGATAAATCATCCAAAAGCATACTAAATGTGGGATTAAAATATGTTACTTTTACGGTTTATCATGCCCTAGCCTCAGATCTTACAGGTGTATCTTTTGTCACACCTTTACTACTAGCTCCATTTCCTGTGTTCCTTGGTGGTCTCCCTCTAGAGGCAGTGTTGGCCGATCTTATAGTCTGAAACTTATCCTTTTCAACCATCTCTGGGCAATCTCGTATAAAGTGGTCTTGAGAGCCACACATAAAATAAGCCCGATCATTCATTCTACATTAGTCGGGGTTCATTTGCCGCAGTGCTGGCATTCAGGCCTACCAAACTTAGCGTTACCAATGCTCGCTACTGATGTAGTTTGGACTTTAGACCCCGAGTATTGTTTCCCACGATCTCTGTTGGGATACCTAGTTGAAGTACTTGCTCAAACATACAAATCACTTGATTTCTTAGAATAAGATTGAAATAACTTACTCATTGGCAATCAGATGAATAGTACCACAAATTCTTTCAGCTCAAGAACTCCAACTAACAATCGGATATCCTCATTCAACCCATCTTCAAACCTTTTGCACATTATAGCCTCAGTGGAAACACATTCTTGAGCGTACTTACGGTGACAAACTCTCGTTCATACTTGGTTATAGACATTCGACCCTGTTTCAGCTTTAAAAACTCTTTATGTTTCTAGTCAATAAACTATTGGTTGATATACTTCTTCCAAAATTCATCTTGGAAGAATTCCCAACTAACCCTATCTCTTGGTACACTAACACAAGAGTTTTCCACCACCGGTATGCTAAGTCTCTCAGAAGTGATACAACACATTTCAGGCATTCTTTCGGTGTGCAAGACAGTTCATCGAATACCCTGATAGAATTCTCAAGCCAAAATTCTACCCTCTTGGGATCATTGTCAACATTTGCCCTGAAATCTTTAGCCTCATGCTTTCGGGTCTTATCAACCAGGGGCTTATTCACTCTTATATATTCCATACCTTGAGGAGCTAGTGGAATCGACAGAGGGATTGGTGGGGTTGAAGGGGGTTGAGCATTCAGATTTGTTCGAACAAATTCTATATACCACTCATTCATCATGTGGAGGAAGGCTTCCCTACCCTCTTCTACCCCTCCCTGACTAACTGTGGGAGGTCTACTTTCAAATGGTGTTACCCCTTGAGTGGAGGCCGGCGCATTTCTTTCTACCTCATTAGCTTCAGTTCGATTGGGATCCATTTACTATATGAAATCACAATTTAAAATTGTCAGGAGTCATCACACTATCATAGTTCATTTATGGCATGTATAGCTAGACTTTCACACACGCTACATTAGTCTGAGAATCGACTAAACCGTAGCTCTAATATTACTAAATGTAACACCACTTACCCGTATTTGACGCCGAAACAGGGTACGAGGAATTACCGGACTTAAACACAAATAAACATACATATTTGAGTCATAAATTTCCATTCAAATTTAAAACTTTTCATATACATTCATATCGTGCCTAAAACGAGCCTACGAGGCTCAATACATGCTTTGGAAGTGGTTCGAGACTAAACCGAGAACTTTAGAAAATTTTTCATGTTATAGGGCTCACACGCCCGTGTGGTCCTAGGGACACGCCTGTGTGACTCTTGGACATGCTCGTGCTACAGGCCATGTTCAAAATAGGGAGCTCTCTGACTTGTGCCACATGGTCGTGCCACACACCCGTGTGCTAGGCCATATGGTCGATTTAATTTTCATAATTTTTCATAAAATAGGTGTAGACTTCACACGGCCAAGACACACGCCTGTGTCCAAGGCCATGTAGCACACACCTCCGAGACACATGCCCGTGTCTCTGCTCGTGTGCTATATTATAGACATTCTATTTTCCAACAATTAAGGTGTAAGGGACACACGGCTAAAACACACGCCTGTGGGGTAGACCATGTGTCACACATGGCCTAAACATACGCCCGTGTGTCTACCCGTGTAGACAAAAATAAGGCTATTTACCAAGCCATTTGCCACCCTTTAATACACACACCTACACTATGTAACATAGCACCAATCTAGGCATATACATACAATCAAATCAGCCACAACCAAGACATCAACACATCATTCACATTCTACTATCTATCATACACAAACATTTCATACTAATCAACTCATATCATGTAAACTCTTACATCCCTGAAACACATCATCATATGAATTACTTATACCAACATTAGCCAATTTCAATGGCCATTTACAAAATGAACTTTCAACCAATATAAGCCAACATATTTAACCAAATCAATTATGACACATAACAAAATGACCAAGTCCCCTATACATGCCATAACTCAAAATGTTAAAGTCGTTGGTACCCAAAATAATTGTTGATAGTGTGAGTGGATCTCCGACAATCTCCGAACCCCGAGCTAGCTTGGTGACACTATAAGACATGGAAAGAAAATGGGACTAAGCTATATAGCTTAGTAAGTTCCTATGCAAATAATAAGCATCATAACCACTCATTTAACATATAATTAACATAATGTAAGTTAACATAAATGTTACTAAAATCTCATAGTCATAATTCACTCAATCACAACCTTATCGAGGGTTAATCACATATCGAGCTCATTAACTATGAGTTTTATGTACATACCTGTACCAATTCACAACTTTGGCATTTTCATTAAATTTTCCATTGAACCACTTGGAATACTAAAGGATACTCAGGAATCTCGTACACATAGTACTGTACCAATGCTATATCCCAGATATGGTCTTACATGAAATCTTGTATCGATGCTAATAACCCAGCTATGGCCTTATACGACATCCCATATCGATTCCATATCCCAGATATGGTCTTCACGTAGTCTTATATTGATGCCATATCCCACATGGTCTTACACGTAATCACAGTAACCCTAATGTCATGACATTTGAATCTTATCTATTCCTAAGGTTCAACTGAAATTTCTCGCTTGTCGAATACACCCAAAAGGTTAAATCACAATCCATACAATATTAAATCATTTAAAATATAAATATAATAATACACTATTTACATATGAACTTGCCTCGGTACAAAAATAGTAGAAATGGGACCTAATCGTCAAACACTTTATTTTTCCCCGATCAAGGTTTGAACCTTATTTTCTTGATAATCGAGCTTGAAAGTGACCAAACCCTAGCTATGGATTCCCTTCTAAATTTTAGCTATGGTGAGGAAGATGGACAATGATTTTGTCTTGATTTTGCTTTTTAATTCATTAATTACCAAATGACCAAAATGCCCCTAAATTAAAACATAAAAATTCTCTTACTTCATGTCCATTTTTTCCACTAACTTAACCAATGGTCTAATTACCATCTAAGGACCTTCAATTTAATTTTTCATTGCAATTAGACACCTCTAGCTTCTAGAATACATATTTTACACATTTTGCAATTTAGTCCTTTTAACTAAATTAAGTGCCCAAAGGTCAAAATTTTTGAACAAAATTTTCACGAAATCATTTCATAAAATTGTATACCATAGAAATATAATAAAAATAAATTTTACTGCATTAAATTTGTTGTCCCAAAAGTACTGTTCTGACTATACCCAAAATCGGGCTGTTACACACTATCCCATGTTCAATTGGAAATTATTATATTGGTAAGGCATTATGTGATCTAAGAGTGAGTATAAATCTAATGCTTATGTCTATTTTCAAGAAGCTGGGAATTGGAAAAGTAAGACCTACTACGGTTACATTGCAATTGGCTGACCGGCCCTACGTGCATCCAGAAGCTAAAATTGAAGATGTGCTGGTAAGAGTAAATAAATTTATCTTTCCTATGGATTTCTTTATTTTAGAATGTGAAGTTGACCAAGATGTGCCAATTATTCTTGGAAGACCTTTTCTTGTTACTAACATGACTTTAATTGATGTACAGAAAGGCGAGCTGACCATGAGGGTAAGTGATTAGCAAGTTACCTTCAATGTGTTTAATGTTTTGAGATGTGTTGATGTTAATTATGAATGCCACACTATTGGATTGATAGAAATAGCAGTGGTGGAATTCACTAGATATTGCCACAAAAATTCTGATCGTTACGAAGACTCACTTAAGCAGAGTGATATAGTAAGTTTTGAGGAATTTGGTGAATTTATGGAAGCTAAGCAGATAGTAGATAGACTAGGGAAGACATTTGAGCCCTTTGATTTATCAAATTGACCTTTCAATCCTTTGAAGTATGCATATTTGGGCAAAAATAATACTTTATTGGTAGAAATTTCTGCGAAGCTAACACCCGAGCAAGAGGTAAGGTTGTTAGAAGTTTCTTGGTGATTTAGGAAGGCATTGGAATGGACCATTGCTGATATAAATGGAATTAGCCCTGCATTCTGCATGCATAAGATCCATTGAACAATAGATAAGACTGAATTTGATCATGAAAAAAGTTGTCGACAAAGAGATTATTAAGTGGCTCGACGTTGGCATCATTTATTCGATTTTAGACAGCTCATAGGTGACTCATGTGCAATGTTTACCCAAGAAAGGAGGTGTCACAGTGGTAAATAATGACAACAATGAGCTCATACCAACTTGTACTATCGGGATAGAAAGTATGTATGGACTGCTGCAAGCTTAACAAGGTAGAAATACCATTTTCCCTACCATTCATTGATCAGATGTTGGATAGATTAGCTGGAAAGCTTTCTATTATTTTTTGGATGGTATTTTGGGATATAATTAGATTACCATAGCCCTCAATGACTAAGAGAAGAAAACATTCACATGTCCATATGGTACTTTTGCATTCAGACGGATGACGTTTAGGTTATGTAATGCCCCGACAACTTTTCAACGTTATATGATGGCCATATTCTCTGACATGGTAGAAAATTTTCTTGAAGTATTCATGGATGATTTTTCTGTGTTCAGAATGATTTTGAAGATTGTTTGAAGAAACGAACCTTATTTTAAATTAGGAGAAATGCCACTTTATGGTTCGTGAAAGAATTATCCTAGGGCATAGGATATTACAGAGAGGAATTGAAGTGGACAGAGCAAAAATTGAAGTGATAGAAAAACTGCCACCTCCCACTAGCGTCAAGGGGATTAGAAGTTTTTTAGGTCATGCAAGTTTTTATATAAGATTCATTAAGGATTTTTTTAGGATATCTGAACCATTGTGCACTTTGTTGGAGCAAAATAGACCTTTCAATTTTGATGAATAGTATTTGATAGCCTTTGAAGAGTTAAAGAAAAAACTTATAGCAGCACTAATTATAGTAGCTCTGAAATAGACACTGGCTTTTGAACTCATATGTGACTCCAACGATTATGCTGTCGGAGCCATGTTGGGGCAAATGGAAGACAAAATACTGCAGGTAATATTCTACTGCAAGCAATATACTATGCTAGAAGAAGTTTATCGGAAGCACAACTTAACTAAACCACCATGTAAAAGGAGCTATTAGCTGCGGTTTTTGTGTTTGATAAATTTTGGTCTTATCTAGTTGGTATAAAGGTCATAGTCTACACAGATCACTCTGCTATTATGTATCTAAGATGCTAAGCCGAGGTTGATTAGGTGGATACTATTATTGTAGGAGTTTGACTTGGAAATAATAGATCGGAAAGGGATTGAGAATCAAGTGGCTAATCACTTGTCGAGGTTAAAGTCTAGAAGTGAAGGTGGTCATGATACACTTATTAAAGAAGAATTCTAGACGAGCAGCTATTAGTTGCCACGACATTACCTTGGTATGCTGACAAAGTGAACTATTTAGTGAGTGGTGTGTTGCCACCCGATCTCAGTAGTCAAAGAAGATGAAAATTTCTTCATGATGCCAAAAACTATTATTGGGATAAAACTTTCTTGTTTAAACATTGTGTTGATCAAATAATTAGGAAATATGTCCCGATGATAAAATACATAGCATTCTACAACATTGTCTTTCAGCTCCATACGGAGGACATTTTTGGGGAATAAGGGCTACTGCTAAAGTACTTCAGTTAGGATTTTATTGCCCAAGTTTGTTCAAGGATGCTCATGAATTCTATCAGTCATGCGACTGTTGTTAAAGAATAGGAAATCTATTTAGGAGACACAAAATGCGATTGCAAAGTATATTGGAGATTGAGTTATTTGATGTATAAGTAATAGACTTTATGGGTCCATTTCCACCGTTAGTGGGCATGGTGTACTTACTATCAGCAATGGACTATGTATTTAAGTGGGTCTAGGGTGTTGCCCTTCCTATTAATGATGCAAGGTCAGTAATCAAGTTTTTACACAAGAACATTTTCACAAGATTTGGTACACCTAGAGCCATTATTAGTGATGAGAGGTCTCATTTTGATTGTAAGTTGGTGGCTAATGCATTGTATCGATATGGCATGAAACATAAGATTGCCACAACATATCACCCCCAAACAAATGGACAAGCTGAAATTTCAAACAGAGAAATTAATTTTTTTAAGAAAAAGTGGTGAATCCTACTTATAAGGATTGGTCTACCAGATTGGATGAATCTTTGTGGGCGTATCATATCGCATATAAAACTCCATTGGGGATGTCACCTTTTAAGTTTATCTATGGCAAGCTATGTCACCTTCCTGTTGAACTTGAGCATAAAACATTTTGGGCTACTAAGAAGCTAAACAAGGACTGGGTCACTGTTGGCCATAAAATGTTGTTAGAATTGAATGAAATGGAGGAGTTCCGAGCACAAGCACATGAGAATGCTAAGCTGTATAAGGAAAAGACCAAGCATTTGCACAATAATAGAATCATGTCGCGACAATTTGAACAAAGAAAATATGTAACATCTTGAATTAAGGGGCCTATGCGTTTAGTGTGTGGTTATGTGTAATGTGTTAATTAGAGTGTTAGGGGTCCAAATTAGGCTCAGGATTTGGCCGAGGCCTTAATCAAATTTCCTAATTGGACACTCTAGTGAGAAGCCTGGTAAGATAGGGCTTAAAAGAGGTTATCTGTGTTTTGAGACACAAATGGGCTTGTGGCCCAGTGGACAGTGGCATTATGCAAGGGCTATGAGGTGGTGTGATAAGCAGTAAGGGGATCCAAAGTTCGAGTTGCATTACCCACTTTTTTAATTTTTTTAGCGTCAAAGGAGAGGAGAGTGGGGGCGGCTAGGATGCTTTAAAATAGGAAGATTTGTTGTTTGGATAATGTGGATAATATTACTTATAAGGTGGCAGATAAAGGTAAGAAGAGGTGGTGTTATTTGGGTCACTTATAGATGAGAGATCAGATAATGATAAGTGAGAAAATTTAGGAGTTATCTGCTGGTCAACAGAGGTGGCCGAATTTCCATCTCTTGGGGGAGGAAATCGGTTTTGTTATACCATGGGGGTGCCAAAATTTCCCTCATTAGTTGATAAATTTTTAAGTTATCAAAAGGGGCATTTTTGGTTCTTGAGAGGTAGTTGCCGAAATTTTGTTTAAGTGAGGGACTACCTTCTTATTTTTGGCATTAGGGTTTCTCTATTCTCCCATTCTCTGCAAAAGCCAAAAACTCTAAGCTAATTCTCTCATCTTCAGTTTCATTCAAAAGTCAAAACTCTGAACTTTCTTCTCATCTCTATAGCCAAATACCTCATATTCTCTTTTGTCGATTTCTCCACTAAAAGTCGAATCTGCATAGATTTCTTCCTATCATCTTCTCTCTTTTTGATCTTCTCAAAAGCCAAAAATTCTTTGGGAGTTGCTGAATTCTCTATTAAGGTAGGTGCAGATCTCTTCTGTTCTTTTCTTTACTTTCAGTTTCTAGAGGCCAAAGCCGAAAGGCTTATAGGCGTGGTAAGGTTATCTGTTGAATAACGATTGGATTGTTCTTGTATTCATATCATGGGGCAACACCTCAGGGAATTAGAGTAGATCGAATTATCTAGATTCTGAAAGTCGGAATCTGTTAGTCTCTAAGTATCCTATCTATTTTGGGATTTCAAGGTAAGGGGTTTTCATTAGATTTCCGTTAGATTCGTTATCGTACTTAAGATCTTAATCATATGATATGGTTTAACAACCCTATTTCGTTATAGTAGTTCTAACAAGGACTTTTGATAGAATCAAATATGGATCAGGCAAAGGAGAGGATTGGGTCCGTAAACCCAATCCCTAAGTTTAAAAAGAGTGGTGTCTACTATTCGAGATTGGCCACCGGGTTGTGGACCGCCAAAACAAACGACATCTTAGGCGGATAGCGATCGTATCGACTTACGATAGTGTCAACATAGAGTGTCGTCTTAAGCTGTAACTGGTTGTAGATTCTTAACACATAAGTTTTGTTGTATTAAATGTATGCTATAGGCTAAAAGCCAGAAAGAGAGGTTGTATGAACAGTCATATTACCCAGAAAAGGTAGGCAAGGGATGCCAGGTACGTAATCATAGAAACTCCTCTGTGTGTATCAAAATATGTGAAAGTCTGTGATCTATTTAGATAGTTTAATGTTTCGATTATTGCATGTATGTATGCATGGGGCAGATTGATTGATGTACGGAATGGGAGCAGGTCGCGAGGGGATCGGTGGCTTTGTCACATAGGTCACATAGTGATCGGTCTTTATGACAGGCAGCATAGCTGTCGAATACTATAATGTATTACTGAGGTTGCATAGCGATCGGTGGCATTGCCACATAGGTCACATAGTGATCGGTCTTTATGACAAGCGTCACAGCTACCGACGTGGTGTGTAGCGGATGGAGGGTTGATTGTAGAAATCCCCACGGTGTGATGGTTGGTACGGGGGTGTGTAAAGGATGGACTCTTAGGTTTGGGATGGGCCATGTTACATGAAATATTCTGTTGCCATTGTGTATGGGCCAAGGCCCATAATATGTTTATGGGCCGAAGGCTTCTATGTGTTTTCGGGATTTGCACACTGAGTCTTAGTGACTCACCTTTTTATTTTCCCCATTTTACAAATAAGCAGTAGATCGAGCCGAGGCAGACTCGAGGGGCCATCAAGATTATTATCTACATAGACTATTTTCAGATTTTCATTTGAGTTTTAATTTTTGAGGATATTTTTGTAATAAGGCTTCCATAACTTAGGTTTTTATTTATTTTTTTTATGTTAAGTCTTTATAAACTTATGCTTTTCTCTTTCAAAGTCTTAATTATAAAATGGAATGATAAATGGGCTTTTCAAACACAATCAACGCAAATGCTTAAAGTTGCTTCAAAAAATTTCACAATTATTTGATTAAACAGCTATAATGAACTAAGATTTTCAAAACCCTACAGAGCTAAGTTTTTAAGTATCAAATCGTTGCATACCAGATCCGATAATGATGTATGGGCCGGGTTTGAGGTGTTACATTTTGGTATCAGAACCCGGTTCAAAACTCGAGCTGTGAAATGGGTCCAGTAGTTATTTATAAAAATGATGTAAGTTTGAGAAAAGTTCAGTTTAGATATGGCCTTCGAGTCTACTGGCACCCGATCCACGTAGGTAAGTATCCTAAACTCATTATGTGATATGCATGTTGGGCTTTATAGGGATGTAGGCTAGTATGCTAGAGTTTATGGACTTTAGGTTTAGTATAAACATTTCTTCAAATTTCATAAGACTTAATTTCTAATAAAACATGTCTGTGAACAAGTCACAGGGTTAAGGTGTGGTAACAGGCATACGCATGTCTAGGTTGGATCCAGGGAGAGCTTGGTATTTAAGCGGCCCTAGCGGCTTACCTCCTCTTTTGGAATCCTACCTGGTGCATAGTGGTTGTTCACTCTAACCGAGAGGGCTTGTTGATGGGCCAAAAATTATAACTAAAACCCGAAAGGGACCAGCCACCTTATTTTTGTAAGATTATCCCTAGTTTTGTAAAATTTCGAAATACAATTGATTTGTGAAAACTTCCCAAAATACCTTGGTTTGCAAAATTATCGAAATACCCCCGATTGAAAAAATTATCGAAATACCCCCGAGTTGCAAAATTACCAAAATACCCCTATTTTGTAAAATACCAAGATACCCTATTTTTGGAAAATTATGAAAATACCCCTGGGTAGTGAAATGACAAAAATACCATTAGGTGATGAATGTGAGTTATGGATGCTGCTTGTATGTTGATGTGTGATGGATGTTATATGTATGTGTATTCTAAAACTAGGAAATATAGACTTGAGAACTGAACTTTGTAGATAGAATTTGAATTCGAAAGAACTACTGTTAAAACTATTTTCCATAAGACTATCCATTATTAATCAGTGGAAGAAAGTATTAATTCATAAAATTTTTAATTAGATAAATCGTGAACGGTAGAATGAGCACGAGGGGACGTGGTGTGCGTGGCCAAGGTAGAGGTAGGATTGCTGTGTCAGAACCAGTGCCACCAGCTGTGGAGGCAGAATTTCAAGATCAGATGGCCGGGGATGATGCTGTATCCTAGGCTATATTAAGGGTTTTGGAGAGAGTTGCTGGGGCAGGCATGGGCAAAGGAGCCTAGAAGTCTATGCCGGAGCGACTTAGAGCCAATGGGGCAGGGGTATTTAAGGGAATTTCGGTGTAGCTCCTAGCACATCGGAGCATTGGTTGGAAGCAATGGAACATATAATGGATGATCTTGACTTCACGGAAGAGGAGAAGCTGAAGGGAGTGGTGTCTCTCCTCTGGGATGAAGCGTATCAATGGTGGCTTATGGTTAAGGATGGTACCGTAGCTGATCGTATCACCTGGGATTACTTCAGAATGGCATTCCAAAGTAAATACATTGGGACCAACTATGTGGATGCACAGCGCAGAGCATTCCTGAATCTGGTTCAGGGAAGTAGGTCGGTAGCGACTTATGAAGCAAAATTCTTACGCCTTAGTCGTTATGCTCGAGGGATGGTGGCCACAGAACATGAACGGTGTGTTTGATTTGAAGATGGCCTGAAGGATGATTTACGTGTGTTGATAGCTCCACAACGAGAGCAAGAATTTGTTGTGCTTGTGGAGAAAGCTAAGATAGCTAAAGAGGTGAAGCGAACAGAAAAGTTGAATCGGGATATAGATAGAGGTGGAGGTAAGAGAAATTTTGGATCGACAGGGGCAGTTAGGCGTACTCAGAAAAGACCCAGGTTGGATGGGCCGAATGGGGTGGAAAGACCTGCTGCTAATCAAACACGGAGGTGTGCCGATGTGAAAAATTCCATGTAGGTGAGTGTTGGGTAGACAGTGGGAAATGCTTTAGGTGTGGATCTATGGACCATCAGATTAGGGACTTTCCTCAGCCACGGGATGAGGTAGGACCCACAGGACAAGGGAATGCTCAGCCGGGTAGAGGAGATCGGTGACCCTTGCAGAGAGGTCGTGGTCGGCCGGAGGTAGTAATGGTTTGGTCGAGGTCGTAGAGCACCGGTCGAGGGCGAGAAACACCGAGGCAAGGCGGTGGGGTTGGTCTATGTTGCCAGACATCGAGAGGAGGCCGACGCATCGGATGTTATAACTGGTACATTTTTAATTTTTGGATTGCCTTATACTGTATTAATTGATATTGGGTCGACACACTCATATACTGCTAGTAATTAGCCCATTAAGACAATTTGTGGTAGTAGATAAACTTTTTCGGGAGGTACCTTTAGAAGTTTAGGGAATAGTTTTCTGATGGATCTGATGGAATTACCGTTCGGGGAATTTGATTTAATTTTAGGCATGGACTGGTTGGTGAAGTACCAAGCTAACTTAGATTTTGCAACCAAGAGTATAGTGTTAAGAACCCCAGGGAGGTGAAGTGTTGGTGATAGGAGAAAGGGGGAATTATCTGTCGAATGTGGTGACTGCCCTAAGAGCGAAAAGAATAGTGAAAAAAGGATGCGAGGCAGTTTTAATGTTTGTACGGGCTTTGGAAGCCAAGGACCTAATTGTTGGGGACGTTAGGACGGTGAAGGAATTTCCCGATGTTTTCCCAAAAGAGCTTCCGGGATTACCCCCGAATTGTGAAGCGAGTTTGGAATTGATCTTCTTTCGGGAATAGCGCCGGTATCTATTACTCCATACAGAATGGTGCCAAAGGAGTTGGTGGAATTAAAAGTGCAAATACAAGAGTTGTTGGATAAAGGATTTATTCGACCAAGTGTGTCGCCTTGGGGAGCGCCAGTGTTATTTGTTAAGAAGAAGGATGGTTCAATGCGTATGTGCATTGACTATCGCCAATTGAATAAGCTAACAATCAAGAACAAATACCCGTTGCCAAGGATCGATGACTTGTTTGATCAGTTGAAAGGGTCCTCAGTCTTTTCAAAGATAGATCTGAGGTCAGGGTACCATCAGCTTAAGGTCAAGGAGGTTGACACTCATAAGATGACTTTTAGGACTCGCTATGGACATTACGAGTTCATGGTGATGCCATTTGGGTTGACTAACGTACAGCAGCATTTATGGATATGTTGAACCGAGTGTTCCAACCCTATTTGGATCGATTTGTCGTGGTATTCATAGATGACATCCTGGTTTATTCAAGATTAGAGGAGGAGCACGATTCACATCTGCGAGTAGTTTTACAGATTCTAAGGGAGGAGTTGTATGCCAAATTTTGTAAGTGCGAATTTTGGCTGAAGGAAGTTACTTTTCTAGGTCACGTTGTGTAGCAGAGGGGATTAGGATGGACCCTCGAAAATTGAAGCGATTTTGGATTGGAAGCCACCTAGATCTGTGGCAGAAATTTAGAGTTTTCTTGGTCTAGCCGGGTACTACCGAAGTTTTGTTAAAGGATTTTCTTTGATTGCGGCACCACTGACTAAGTTATTACGAAAAAGAGTTCCATTTCTATGGTCTAGTAAGTAGCAAGAGAGTTTTGAGAAGTTGAAAAGGATATTGACAGAGGCTCCAGTGCTGATTCAATCGGAGGCTAGGAAGGAGTTCGTGATTTATTGTGATGCTTCACACACGGGACTAGGATGCGTGTTGATGCAAGATGGAAAGGTTGTTGCGTACGCATCTCGACAGTTAAGGCCGCACGAAGCAAATTATCCCACCTATGATTTGGAGTTGGCGGCGGTGGTTTTTGCCTTGAAGATTTGGAGACACTACCTGTACGAGGAGAGATCTATCATTTATACCGACCATAAAAGTCTAAAATACCTTTTTGACCCAGAAAGAGTTGAATCTAAGGCAGAGAAGGTGGATCAAGTTGTTAAAGGATTATGATTGCTCGATCGAGTATCATCTAGGTAAGGCTAATGTGGTGGCAGATACCTTAAGTCTTAAGGTAATCACTGACTTGAGAGCAATGTTTGCTCACCTTAGTCTATACGATGATGGGAGTTTATTGGCTAAACTTCAGGTGAAACCCGCATGGGTCAGTCAGGTTAAGGAGAAGCAGCAGATTGATGAGTTGCTAAAGTAGAAGTTTCGGTAGGGGCAAGTGATGAATCAATGGAATTTAGTGTGAATGAGGAAGGGCTTTTATGTTTTCAAGGGAGAGTGTGCATCTTGAAAGATCTGAATTGAGGCATAGGTTACGCAAAAGCGCATGGTAGCCCGTGACGCTATGCACCCTGGAGGAGTAAGATGTATCGGATTCTGAGAATAGTTTTGGTGGCGGGCTTAAAATGGGAGGTGATCGAGTTAGTGGGGAAGTGTTTGACCTGCCAGCAGGTAAAGGCATAACATCAGTTACCATCGAGGATGTTGCAGCCGGTAAAGATTCCACAGTGGAAGTGGGAAAGGATCACAATGGACTTTGTTAGTGGGCTACCTCTCACGCCTACTAGGAAAGATTCGATTTGGGTGATTGTTGATCGCTTGACGAAGTCTGCTCATTTCATACCGGTACGAGTCGATTACTCTTTATAGAAGTTGGCTAAGCTATACATAGCGGAGGTAGTAAGGTTGCATGGAGTACCAGTATAAATTATATCGGACAGTGACCCTAGGTTCACGTCGCGATTTTGGAAGGCATTGTATCAAGCATTAGGTACAAAGTTGGATTTTAGTACAGCGTTCCATCCTTAGACCGATGGACAGTCTAAGCGGGTGATTCAGATCTTAGAGGACATGTTAAGGGGCTATGTCATTGATTTCAGAGGTAGTTGGGAGGAGTTTTTTCCGTTGGCGGAGTTTACGTACAACAACAGCTATCAGGCTAGTATTCAGATGGTGCCCTATGAAGCATTGTCCGGGCAAAAGTGTCGTACTCCTACCTGTTGGACGGAATTAGGGGAATGTCAAATTTTGGGACCATAGTTGGTTACCGAGACAGAGGAGAGGGTCGAGTTAATAAGGGCTCGATTAAAAGAAACATCAGATAGACAAAAGTCCTATGCTAATTTGAAGCGTAAGGACATAGAGTTTGCCGTGGGTGACAAGGTGTTCTTGAAGGTATCGCCATGGAAGAAAGTACTGAGATTCGGAATGAAGGGTAAATTAAGTCCCATATTTATTGACCTTATCGAGTGTTGAAATGAGTCGGACCAAGAGTGTATCAACTAGAGCTACCTTCTGAGCTAAGCCAGATTCACAATGTGTTCCATGTCTCTATGCTAAGACGATATCATTCAGATCCATCTCATGTAGTGCCTGTGGAAGAAATCGAAGTGAGACCTGACCTATCCTTTAAAGAAGAACCAATGGAGATCTTGGATCGTGATGTCAAAGTGTTGCGAAGGAAAACGGTTCCATTGGTTAAGGTTTTGTGATGAAATCACAGCTCTGAGGAGGCTACGTGGGAACCAGAGAGAATCAATGCGGCAGCAGTACCCACATCTGTTTTGACCAGGTAATTTCGAGGCTAAAATTTCTTTAAGGGGGATAGAACTGTAACATCCTGAATTAAAGGGCCTATGCGTTTAGTGTGTGGTTATGTGTAATGTGTTAATTAGAGTGTTAGGGGTCCAGATTGGGCTCAAGATCAGGCCGAGGCTTTAATCGAATTTCCTGATTAGACACTATAGTGGGAAGCCTGGTAAGATAGGGCTTAAAGGAGATTATCTGTGTTTTGAGACACAAATGGGCTTGTGGCCCAGTGGACAGTGGCGTTATGCAAGGGCTATGAGGTGGCGTGATAAGCAGCAAGGGGATCCAAGGTTCGAGTTGCATTACCCACTTTTTTAATTATTTTTGGCGTCAAAGGAGAGGAGAATGGGGGCGGCTAGGATGCTTTAAAATCGGAAGATTTGTTGTTTGGATAATGTGGATAATATGACTTATAAGGTGGCAGATAAAGGGAAGAAGAGGTGGTGTTATTTGGTCACTTATGGATGAGAGATCAGGTAATGATAAGTGAGAAAATTTAGTAGTTATCTATTGGTCAATAGAGGTGGCCGAATTTCCATCTCTTGAGGGAGAGAAATCGATTTTGTTATACTATGGGGGTGCTGAAATTTCCCTCATTAGTTGATAAATTTTTAAATTATCAAAAGGGGCATTTTGGTTCTTGAGAGGTAGTTGCCAAAATTTTGTTTAAGTGAGGGAATACCTTCTTATTTTCGGCATTAGAGTTTCTCTATTCTCCCATTCTATGCAAAAGCCGAAATCTCTAATCTTATTCTCTCATCTTCACTTTCATTCAAAAGCCGAAACTCTGAACTTTCTTCTCATCTCCATAGCTGAATACCTCATATTCTCTTTTGTCGATTTCTCCACTAAAAGTCGAATCCGCATAGATTTCTTCCTATCATCTTCTCTCTTTTTGATCTTTTCAAAAGCTGGAAATTCTTTAGGAGTTTCGAATTCTCTGTTAAGGTAGGTGCAAATCTCTTCTGTTCTTTTCTTTACTTTCAGTTTCTGGAGGCCAAATCTGAAAGGCTTATAGGCGGGGTAAGGTTATCTGTTGAATAACATTTGGATTCTTGTGTTCATATCATGGGGCGACACCTCGGGGAATTAGAGTAGATCGAATTATCTAGATTTCAAAAGTCGAAATTGTTAGTCTCTAAGTATCCTATCCATTTTAGGATTTCAAGGTAAGGGGTTTTCATTAGATTTTTGTTAGATTCGTTATCGTACTTAAGATCTTAATCATATGATATGGTTTAACAACCCTATTTCATTATAGTAGTTCTGATAAGGACTTTTAATGGAATCAAAAATAGATCAGGCAAAGGAGAGGATCGGGTCCGTAAACCCAATCCCTAAGTTTAAGAAACGAGTGGTGTCTGCTATTCGAGATTGGCCACCGGGTTGTGGACCGACTTCTGAACAGCATCTTAGGTAGATAGTAGTTGTATCGGCTTCTGATAGTGTTGACATAGAGAGTGTCATCTTAACCGTAACCAGGTCTGTAGATTCTTAACGCATAAGTTTTGTTGTATTAAATGTATGCTATGGGCTAAAATCCGAAAGAGAGGCTATATAAAAAGTCGTATTACCCAGAAAGGGTAGGCAAGGGATGCCAGGTACGTAATCATAAAAACTCCTCTTTGTGTATCTAAATATGTGAAAGTCTGCGATCTGTTTAGATAGTTTAATGTTTCGATTATTACATGTATGTATGCATGGGATGGGATTAATTGATGTGCGAAAGGGGAGCAGGTCGCGAGGCGATCGGTGGCTTTGCTACATAGGTCACATAGTGATCGGTCTTTATGACAGGCAGGATAGCTGTCGAATACTATAATGTATTACTGAGGTCGTATAGTGATAGGCGGCATTGCCACATAGGTCACATAGTGATCGGTCTTTATGACAGGCAGTATAACTACCGACGTGGTGTGTAGTGGATGGAAGGTTGATTGTAGAAATCCCCACGGTATGATGGTTGGTACGGGGGTGTGTAGAGGATGGACTCTTAGGTTTGAGATAGGCCATGTTGCATGAAATGTTCTGTTGCCATTGTTTATAGGCCAATGCCCATAATGTGTTTGTGGGCCCAAGGCTTCTATGTGTTTTCGAGATTTGCACACTGAGTCTTGGTGACTCACCCTTTTATTTTCCCTACTTTACAGATGAGTAGTAGATCATGGACATGGGAGCCGAGGCAGACTCGAGGGGCCATCAAGATTATTATCTACATAGACTATTTTCGGATTTTCATTTGAGTTTTAATTTTTGAGGATAATTTTGTAATAAGGCTTCCATAACTTAGGTTTTCGATTTATTTTTTTTATGTTAAGTATTTATAAACTTATGTTTTTCTCTTTCAAAGTCTTAATTATAAAATGGAATGATAAATGGACTTTTCAAACACAATCAACGCAAATGCTTAAAGTTGTTTAAAAAATTTTTCACAATTATTTGATTAAACGGCTATAACGAACTAATATTTTCAAAACCCTACAGAGCTAAGTTTTCAAGTTTCAAACCGTGGCATACCAGATCCGGTAATGACGTATGGGCCGGGTTTGGGGTGTTACACAATAGGTGTTGTTATTTAACTATATGCTCAAATTGTTTCTTGGTAAATTAAATTCTCGCTAGTCAGGTTCTTTTGAAGTAACTCAAGTGTATCACCATGGAGCTGTTAATATCAAAGATTTGAAAACGAGGGTCACATCTAAAGTTAATGAGCAACGTTTAAAACACTACTATGGTGCCCATATGGATTGAAACAAGCACTCCATTGATCTCCGAGACGTTTAACCTAACAATTTCTTGTATTTGTCTTTTCTTTAATTATTTTACTTTTATTTTTAATATTGTTTCCATTTTTGTTTTTATTTTTGAATAGTTTTTTTCCAGAGACAAAATAAAGAATGCAAACTAAGCAATTGCAATAGTAAGTGGAGTTTGTCGTAGTATTGAGACATATTGGGAAATGGGTAACGTGAAGATGACTAGACAGATAAGTCCAAAGGGAGAAATTTGTTCTTTTGTTAGCTGGGCCAATTTTTGTTACTTGGCCAGCCTATGGAAGAGCAGTTAAACTTCCATAGCACGTTTCACTTTTGCTGAATTGTTATCACTATCTCCCTTATTTTTCTCTCCTCAATTGTTCATATCTCTTAATTTTCCCTTAAAGCTTTCATTTTTATTACTTTTTCTCTTCAATCTATCCCATTTTTTCCACTATATTCTCCAAGATTTCTTCCAGCTTTCTCCAATGGCTCGTGTCAAAACTGCCTCCAAAATTGCTGAATCATCAAGGGTTGGTGCTACTCAGCCAAATACATTCTTTAACAGTAGCATAGCCATGAGATGCAATAGCAACATCGCAAAGTGCCCTTTCTATTTTGAGCAAGGGTTCTTGTTTAAAGATGAACCATATATGGGATACTATGGATCTGTATCCTCCATAGTATAAAAACATGGGTGGAACTTTTTGTTTGCACCCCGAGGATGTTTTAGGAAAAATTGTTTGAGAGTTTTATGCCCATGACAACTCTCTAGAATCCTCTTTTACCTACATAAGAGGTACTTTTGTTCCATTTAATGAAGACCATATTAATGCACATTTTGGTTTTGCAGGTATATAGGACAAACACATGCCATTTGCTGAAGGTATTACCGCTGAAGGTTTAGCCCAGATATTGGAGGATTTATGTATCGAAGGAACATGATGGACTATTTTCGATCAAGAGTGTTATACTGTTGAGAGGGCTTTTTTGAAGCCTATTGGGATAATTTAGTATCATTTCCTAAGGAGCCAACTTATTCCATCTATACACAATACAACTGTTTTGAAAGAAAAAATGCTTTTGCTGCATTCTATTATAAAAGGGAGAAGGATTAATGTCGGGAGGATCATTTTTCAAGAAGTACATTAGTGTGTTGAGAAGAAAGATAGTATTTTAAAGTTTTCCTCAATTATTACTACTCTATGTCGAACCATCCGAGTCCCTCTCAATACGGAGGAGGATATCACCCCTAACAAGTGTGGACTGACTAAGGCTATCTTTGCCAAGATCCAAGGCACTGATGCTACCAACGTAATTCAGCAGAGTCATACCACCACTTCCTCTACTGCACATACTCCTATGATAGCACCTCTAGTTTCCCATAGCTCCTTTGAACAACAAATAGTGCACTCATTGAAGAAGTTAGAGCAGAGTGTGTCCCTTTTTGAAACCTAGCGGTTTCACCTGGCTGAGGAGATGGCATAGGCCCAATACAAATAGTTGAATATTGGGCTTATGTGAGGAGTAGGGATTTGGCTGTAAGGAAATCCTTACAAAAGAATTTTACAAAGCCAATGCTAGAATTTCCTATCTTTCCAGCCACCTTGCTCCCATTTGCTGATGTTGCCAAGGAGCCCACTTAAGCTATTTCTAAATCACCCACTTAACCTGCTGCCAAGACACCTACTCAAACTACTATGGAAGAACCTGAAAAAATGACATCCCTCAATGTTAAGAATGGGGGAGAAAGAGAAAATGATGATATGCCACCATTGCCACCACCAAAGGAAAAGACCCTATTCCACATTCGCCACCAGCTCCCGTATCTGCATAGGATAATGACATTGATTGCCTGATCGACAAACTCACAGAAACTGACAAGGAAGGGGAAGAAATGACCCCCAAAAAGAAGAAGTGGCGATACAAAGTCAATGCCCGAAAATCTAATCGTTGGATAGAATGAAGTATCTACATGCTAGTCCAAGCCAGTTAAGTTTTTTTTTCTTTGTTGCATGCATCTTACATTTCATTTCTTTTGCTATGGCATATGTTGTAAAAATTTCTCTTTGGTTGTTCTCTTATATATCTGACCATGCATTGAGGACAATGCATCCCTTAGGTTTGGGGGTGTGTTGTGCATTTAGGCTACATTTTATATTTAGTATGTATGATCATTTTAGTATAATCATTTTAGTTTAGTTGAATTTGCTTTGCCATGGTAATGTAACTATTATGTACTGTTTGTCTATAAGGAGTACAATATGTACTTATGATGTTAGATGATGAGCTTAAATTCTCCAATACACCTAGAACATGTGACAATGGATTAGGTGAATTTAGCAGAGGATTGGTCGTTTGAAAACTAATTTCTAAAAATGAGATGTCCTATACTCCATTTTTTCAGGTTGTAGTGAGTATCTTCTTATGAACTTAGGGACTTTTGAAGCCAAAATTCAGTCATTTTACTTTGACATTATTAAATAAAGGACAATAGGCACTCTAATGCTTAGAATTACCGAGAAAGTGGACACCACTTTGTTTGCTCCATCATGCTGTTGACTAGCAAGGTGAGTTTAAGTAAGAGTGTGTAATGGAAAGCAAATAAATTAGGGGCACTTCGTTGTAGTGATAGGCTGAGTAGGTAAGGAGGTAGTTTTTGCTCCATCAATCTTCTAAGTCAAAAGTCTTAGCTTCAAGAGTGATTTTTGTTTAAATTGTGACATGATTGAGTACTAGGTAATTCGATGTATGCTCCATTATGATTATCAAGTCAAAGAATTTCGTGACATGTTAAATCCCTAATATACTAACATTATATAAAAAAAACAAACAAAAACAAAACAAAAAACACAAATGTAAATGGTTTATACAAGTATGCTTAGAGCAAGAGTGATTTGAGTTTAGGTAACAAATGAACTAAGTAAGCTAGGAGATATTTGTCATGTCCAGAACATACATGAAACTTAGGAAATCTTGTTTTTAGGGAGCAAGTTTTTGCACAACCTTTGTTAAATCAAACCTTTGAAACTCAAACAGGTTTTTAATGAGAGAAGATGGCAAAGAATTGATGTATGTATTGGTCTTTGAATAGATTGATAGTACAAGATGGGTACATACACTAGTAATACTGCAACATACATGCATTTATGCATTTTTGCTTAAGAACAAGTAATAAGTCAGGTTTGGAGGTGTGATAACTTTTGAAAAGAGTTGTATTTCATGCCTTTAGACCTAGTTAATTACTTGTACTTGAGTACATTTAGTGGCATGTTAAGATAATTTATTAGTATTTTTATCATTTGCATTAGGAGCTTGGACTTTGTTCATATGTTAGATACTTTTAATTATATGTGGAAGGGTTGTGTTTGGTGGTTTGGCAGGTGTAGGATGTGGAGAAAGAAATAAATGAGTAAACGTTTTTCAGGGTAAAAGGTTGGACAGTTTACCACCTTGTATGCCGTGGCAATTCAGGGAGATGACCGAGTCAACACTTAACGCAGGCCGGTCTCAGCCCAACTCTACTTGTTCTAGAAAAATCTACCTAGAAAAGAGGAGAGGATATCGTGGGTTGTTGGAGCTATCCTAGGAAGAAAAAAATCATAAAAAGCCAAAGGTAGAAACCGTAAAGGATATGGAGATCTAGAGGCAACAATAGAGGGTAGCAGCTGAGTAGAGATGGGAAGAAGAAGCTGAAGGCAGTCCCTTTCAGCAACTACATGACATATGCTGCTGGATTGTGGATTGGTTTGGTGACAACCATCTTTCTAAGTTCTTCCAGCATTTCTATTTATGTTCTTCCGTAAATGATCAAAATGATTGTGGATGTTATTTTGAACTTGAATTTTAATCACCAACCCATGAATTAAATCTCATACGGCTGGGATTACATGATGAAACTTTTATTTTCTTGAATGGTTGAAGCATATATTTGATTTAATCTACCGCTTCATTTAATTGCTTTTATATCCTAACTATATGTGTACATTCTCTATACATAGATGAGTATGCAGTATGCATATAAATTGAATCTAATTCTAAAAAGGTTGGATTGGTTAGACTAAAATTGAATGATACAAGTGGGTATTCGGTCGGATACCTGCAGCAGACTCTATACATAGAGCAACGTTTGTATAGAATGAAGACAAAATAGTGTAGGGTACCGTGCTAAGGCCTATAGACACAGGACAGGTAACTTGAGACCTTGCTCTCGAAAGAAGCAGATCACTTTAGGTCTCTTTTGAGTAGTAGGTTAAGTACGAGTTTGCTAAGGCACTATTGAAAGTAAAGACAGATTCTTAGTAATTCCAACCTTCCAATCAACATTATATACCTTCTATCCTTTGTCGTAGTATCTTTGCCATAGCATTCTTAGTTATCCTTTATCATTGTCATTCTTAGACAAAATAGTTGTTGAATTTGATCATTGTCATTCTCTTCGTTGATCATTGCTTGACGTATGGAACATGAGAGATCTGTCGGATGCTCCATCTAGGCTAAACATAATATGTCTGTCAACACCATTATAAAAAAAATATATTTGGAGCCATGCTTGCGATCCACAATGCGAGCTTTTTCATAGCATCATCTTGAATCGTTCCTATGCCTCGTATAAGGATTCAACTTCGTATTGCTTGAAATTGGTGATTTCTGCGCCTCAAATGAATGGTTTGACTAAAAGAGAAATATTTGTAGTGGAATTTTTTCACTAAATTGTTCCATGTGGTGATGGAACCCAGCTCTAGTGAGTCTAACCAATCAACCGTATTATCTCACAACAAGAATGGGAATAATCGAAGACGCACAGCATCATCGGATACCCCTTTATACTTAAATGTCTTACATAGTTGAGGAAATCAGTTTAAATACTGATTTAGATCTTCAACCATATTTCCTTTGAACTGAAGCGTATTTTGGATCATTTGAGTCATGTCTGTCTTTATTTTGAAATTATTTGCGTTAATTGTCAGCCTTTCTATGATTCCTCACACCTCGTCTAGTGTAGGTAGGGTGTACTTGTGCAATGTCCTCTGAGCCATTGGGACTTCTCCCCAATTATTTCTATGTTGCTCTCGTGGCTCCTCAAACAATGGACTTTCTCGGGGTAAATTTGTTACCACGGGTTGATTAGTATTCATTGCTTGATGATTGCGCTTGAGTAACTACTTTGGATTTGGATGTGGTTCAATTGGACTGCTGGAGTTTTGGGTCATAAATGACCTGCAAAGAAAATAAAAATAAAAATTAAAATTAAAATCGTATTCATAGGTCCTAATGTTCATACTTATCTTATTAATTGTACAAAAAATTATTTTCAAAATTTATTGTTGAAACCTTCCCGACAACGGCACCAACAACTTGACCGCCTATAAACGTGTTATTGTTTATTGCTAAATATCACACAAAAATATATAAGAATTAAAATGGCAGTGTCTGCAAGTGCACAGGTCAAATGGTAATATTGTTCAGTACAACATAATACTTTGAAAGTATTTCGAGGATTATACCCGAGGATGGAATTAATTATAAAAATGTTTTTTTACAATAATAAGTCTAAATAGTACTAATTAATTCCTATATTACAATGAACCATAAAATAAATTGATGAGATAAAAATAAATACTAAAAAATAAATAAATAGGTAAAATAAAAAACGACTTAAAATCAATAAACCAATCAGAAAGATTAACTTGCCTCTTGCTTTGTCACTAACTTCATATTAGGGTTTTAAGGTGGATTAGCTACCGATTAACCAATTATCACCTCCCAACTTCTAATTAACTAATCGATTGGTTAATACTCACTTACCTCTCGACCTTACTTTCTCAATTAGGATAAACTATGATTTACTCGGTTCCAATTATCTCTTGACCTCGTTTGGCCCATGATAACTTTCTAGGGTTGTCAATCCTAGTGGTTTAAGCACACATAACTCATACCAAATAATCCCTTTAAGGAACCCTAAATCCTCCGTTAATCACATCCCTATCCAGTTGTTAATCTTCCCTAAGGAATTTAGCCACTCATGTTATTCATAATCTCAGTCTTGAACGAATAAATCATGTGAAGAACACGATCGATTCGAGAAGCAAAAGAGATTTGAATAATCATGGATTCAATATCAAATAGGGAACGAAATAGCAAATCATTTGATTGGAATTGTAACATCTGGGATTTAGGGGTCGTGCATTTTAATTTAGATCTATGTGCTAGTATGCTTTGGATGTTGTGTGAGTGTGTTTGGGGGCTTTGGGAAACCTTGAGGTCAGGTAGGAGCCTTAGAAAAAATTTTATTTTTAGGCCTTTAGGGGGGAGCTAGGGGAGTTAGGCCTTAAGGGAATTAATGTGGGGTTTATGACACAAGAAAGGAAGTGGTGGAGTGGCAAGGTAACGCCTAGGAGCAAGGGGAGTGTTTGCGTCACAAGGAGTTCCAAGGCGGAGGAGGCTCGAGCAACATGGACGGCTGCATGTACATGGGATTCGATATATTTATTGGAAAGGGGAAGTGTGTATGTATATTTATATACGTGGATTAATGATGGCCTTGTGCCACATCGTGAATCGATGACGACCTTGAGTCTCACCGTGGATATTTGTGATTTTAATCACGTGGATCACTGGCTAGACCACTAAGTGGACTTTGAGCAGCATGACTGCCAAAGAGGTGTGTAGCAGATGGAGGGTTGATTTAGTAATCCACTGGTGTGTGGTGGCTGGATATACGGGTGGTGTGTAGCGGTTGGATTTTAGGTTGGGTTAGGGTGACATTATGCATCATAATATATGGTTTATCGATTTGATGTGGTTTTGGGGCTAAGCCCATTTGTGGAAACATGTGGTTTAAATTACACACTGAGTCAAAACAACTCACCCCGTCTTTCAAACAATGCAGGTAATTCGTAGTCTATTGGACCAGGCTGAAGTGGACTCGGGGTGGCCATGCAGAAGCTATTTTTATTTCTAAGTACGTTATGAACTTTTGGTTATTTTCTTGGGATATTTTTATTGTAAAAAGGCCGCTTTAAATGTTTTAGGATTATTACTATGGTTTTAAGTTAGTTCCTTTATCCGTTGATTAATTAAAAGATGGTTTTAAGATATTTCCAACGTAAGGGTAACAAATGAAAGTTTTTGTTCAAAATCTTGGATCACCTATAAGCAAACGTTTTAACTCAAGCATGAATCATGTTTTGAACTTTAAATAACCTAAAATTTTATTCACCGACAAATTACAAATTCTGAATGAGAAGCCCTTATCTTTAAAAACGACGTTTTGATTTAGAAAACCAAAATCTTATTTTCACTTTCAAACAGAAATCTTTTTACACTTTTCCCAGTAACATTTTGAATTCGGCCATGGTGTTTTGGGCGGGTTTGGGGTGTTTCAATTTGGTATCAGAGCCAAGTTTTAAACTCAGCCTTTGGGGGGGTTTGAGGCCCACAGCGTTTTAAACTTTGAAATTGGTTTAAAAGAAAATTTTTCGGGAAATGGCTTTGTGGAAGCATGGCACCTGCGTCTCCGGCCCAAGTCCTCTAGGTAAGTATTCCAAATCTTTGTATGATATATATGAGTGGGCTTGATGGGTTTCATGGGATGTAGACTATTTTAATTAGACCCTGATGGACTATAGGGTTAGTTTGAACAACTTCTTAGGAATCATAAGACTTAAACCGAGCAAACAAACCTGTGAACCAGTCGCCAAGTCATGGTGTGCCAACAGGCATACGCATGTCTAGGATCGGATTTAGGGAGGGCTTAGTATTTAAGCAGTCCTAGTGACTCACCTCCTCTTCGCTGGAATCCTACTTGGTGCGTAGTGACTGTTCACTCTAACCATGAGGATTTGTTGACAAAGCTAAACCTTATAATTAAAACCCAAAGGGACTAGCCACCTGTTTTGTAAAATCCTAAGGTAAACCCTAGTTTTAAATTCCCAAATTACGATTAAGTAAAAATTACCCGGTTTTGGAAAATGACCGAAATACCTCCGAGTTGAAAATTACCAAAATACCCTTATTTTGGCAAATCACCTAAAACCTTATTTTGGAAAATTACGAAAATGCCCCTATAAGATAAAATTATTGAAATACCCTTGGGTAGGAAATGACAAAAATGCCCCTCTGTGATGAATGTGAATTCGTGGATGTTATCTGTGTGATGGTTGATGAGTATATGTGGTTTCTGGAATTAGGAAATAAGCTTGAAACTGAAACTATAGGTAGGTCCAAGTTCTAAAGAACCACTATCGAAATTACTTTTCATAAAATTATTCGTGATTAATAAGTGAAAAAGAATACTGATGCATAAAAATTTCTTTAAATCAGATTAAGATGCTATTATAGAGATGAGTGGTAGGGGCGTAGGCGTATCTGACGAGGGCGTGGTAGAGGTGGGATGGCTATATCGGAACCAGCAGGTTCTGGTCATGGGTTAGGAAATGAGGCACCACTACCACCAGCTGTAGAGGCGGAGTTTTAGGGTCAAACAAGGGGAGACAAGGCAGTGTCTCAAGCAATGCTGCGTATGCTAGAGCGAGTGGCTGGGACGAGTGCAGGGACAATAACTCGGAAGTCTATTCCTGAAAGACTTCGACCTAATAGAGCTGAAGTGTTTGAGGTATTACTGGAGTAGCTCCAAACGTGGCTGAGTATTGGCTAGAGGCAGTCGAAAGGATCATGGATGACTTGGACTACATGGCTGAAGAGAAGCTGAAGGGCGTAGTTTCTCTACTTCAGGATGAAGCCTACCAGTGGTGGCTCACTGTTAAACAGGGTACCCCGGCGGTCCAAATAAATTAGGATTTCTTCAAGATGAAGTTCAAAGGGAAGTACGTTGGAGCTAGTTATGTGGGTGCTCAGAGAAAGGCATTCCTGAACTTGGTGCAAGGGAGTAAGACGATAGCTGAGTGCGAGGTAAAATTTTTACGATTGAGCCGGTATGCCTTGGGAATTATCGCAATCGACTATGAGCGCTGTGTGAGATTTGAGGATAGGTTGCGAGACGAACTGCGGGTGTTGATAGCTCCTCAGCGGGAGAGGGATTTTGCGGAGTTGGTAGAAAAAGCTAGGATAACGAGGAGGTCAAGCGAACTGAGAGGCAAAACAAGGATAAAGACAGAGGTAGGAATAAGAGGAGTTATGGACCATCAGTATCATCGAGGGGTTTCCAGAAAAAGCCTAGGGTTGAGGGACCTACTCGTGTTTCTGCGCTAGTTACTATAAGTCAGTTCCGTCAATGTGCTCAGTGTAGGAGGTCTCATGTAGGGGAGTGCTGGGGAAGGAATAAGGAGTGCTACAGGTGTGGGTCAATGGACCATCTGATTAAGAATTGTCCTCAGTACATGGCTAGGACTCGGACAGTAGGTCAGGGGTATGTGCAGCCAAGAAGGGGTGGTCAACAGATGTCAAGAGGTCGTAGGTCAAATCGAGGAGGGAATGGTTTTGGCCGAGGTCGCAGAGTACCGGGCAAAGGATCAGGGGGTACCGAGGCAAGGCGACTGGGTTAGTGTCTGTGACTAGGCGTCGTGAAGAGGGGAGGCACGGATGTAACAACAGTGCGTTTCTCATTTTGGGTTATCCTTCTTGCTTTAATTGATGTTGGATCGACTCACTCCTATATTGCTAGCATGATGTCTGGAACCTTGAATATGCAACCTGAAATTTCCCCTAGGAAGATGACAATACTTAGTCCTTTAGGGCAATCAGTAGTGGTAGATAGACTCTTTAGAGATGTGTCTTTAGAGGTTCAGGGGTCTGTGTTTCTGGCTGATTTGATGGAGTTACCGTTCGGATAATTTGACTTGATCCTAGGCATGGACTAGTTAGTAAGGTATCATGTGAATTTGAACTGTGCTGCTAAGCGCATGACGTTGAAGACTCCCAAGGATAATGAGGTTGTGGTGAGAGGAGAGAGGAGAGACTATTTGTCTAATGTAGTGTTTGCTCTTAAGGCGAAGAAGATGGTAAAGAAGGGGTGCTTGGTCTTCTTAATGTTTGTTAGTGCCTTAGATGCTAAGGGGGCATTTGTAGGGGCAGTGAGAACAGTAAAGGAATTTATGGATGTTTTTTCGGAAGAGCTTCAGGGTTGCCTCCGGATTGTGAGGTGGAGTTTGGCATCGATCTGCTGCCAGGTACAGCACCGGTGTCCATCGCTCCTTACAAGATGGCACCAAAGGAATTAGTTGAGCTTAAAGCTCAAATCCAATAGTTGTTAGATTGCGGTTTCATTCGACCTAATGTGTCTCCATGGGGAGCACCGGTGTTGTTTGTAAAGAAGAAGGATGGATCTATGCGGATGGGCATAGATTACCGCCAGTTGAATAAGCTGACTATCAAGAACAAGTACCGCTGCCGAGGATAGACGACTTGTTTGATCAGCTAAAAGGGGCTGCGGTCTTTTTGAAGATTGATTTGAGGTCAGGATATCACCAGCTTAAGGTAAAGGAAACAGATATTCACAAGACGCCTTTTCGGACTCACTACGGGCACTATGGATTCTTAGTAATGCCGTTCGGGTTGACAAATGCACCAGCTGCATTCATGGAAATGATGAATCAGGTTTTTCAACCCTACCTGGACCAGTTCGTTGTGGTGTTCATAGACGACATTCTGGTATATTCAAAGTCTGAAGAGGAGCGTGACAAGCATCTACGGGTGGTTCTGTAGATTTTAATGGAAAAGAAGTTGTACGCCAAGTTTAGTAAGTGCGAGTTTTGGCTAAGAAAAGTAACTTTTCTGGGTCATGTGGTATCTACAGAAGGGATAAGAGTGGATCCTCGGAAGACTGAGGTGGTATTGGATTGGAAACCACCTAAGTCGGTGGCGGAGATTCGCAGTTTCTTGGGGCTAGCTAGTTATTACAGGAGATTGTTGAAGGTTTTTCCTCTATAGCAGCACCTTTGACTAAGTTGTTGAGAAAAGAGGTACCTTTTGTGTGGACGGATAAGCAGCAGGAGAGTTTCAAGAAACTAAAAAGGGTTTTGACTGAGGCTCGGTTCTAATTCAGCCTGAAGTAGGGAAAGATTTTGTAGTGTATTGTGATGCTTCTCATACGGGGTTGGGTTGTGTACTGATGCAGGAAGGGAAGGTTGTTGCCTATGCGTCTCGGCAGTTAAGACCCCATGAAGTTAACTATCCGACGCCTTACGACACAGGTTAGCTCTGATGGTTTTCGCTTTGAAAGTGTGGGGGCATTATCTGTATGGGGAGAAGTCGGTGATCTATTCGAACCATAAGAGTTTAAAGTATCTGCTGACTCAGAAAGAGTTGAACTTGAGACAGTGAAGGTGGGTGGAGTTGTTGAAGGATTACGACTGCTTGATTGAATATCACACAGGGAAAGTGAATGTGGTGGCAGATGCGCTAAGTCGGAAGGTAGTATCGGATCTGAGGGCGATGTTCGCTCATCTTAGCCTATATGATGACGGGAGTTTATTAGCTGAGCTGCGGGTGAAGCCGACATGGTTAAGTCAAGTAAAAGAGAAACAGTTGGTGGACGAGGTTTTGAGTGCTCGACTACTGCAAGTACAGAATAGGGAATTAGAGGATTACAGTGTGAACAACGATGGAGTTTTGTGTTTCCGTGGTAGGGTTTGTGTGCCAATAGATGTGGACTTGAGGCAGAAGATTCTTCGGGAAACGCATAGTAGCCCTTATGCTATGCATTCTAAGGGGAGTAAGTTATATAGAGATTTACGGGATCAATTTTGGTGGCCTAGATTGAAGCAAAAAGTTACAGAATTTGTAGGGAAGTGCTTAACGTATCAGCAAGTCAAAGCTGAACATCAAGTGCCTTCGGGACTACTGCAACCAATGAAGATTCTGCAGTGGAAGTGGGAGAGAATCACGATGGGTTTCATTAGTGGGCTTCCCGTTACGCCTACTAAGAAGGACTCGGTATGGGTGATCGTGGATCGGTTGACAAAATTCGCTCATTTCATACCTGTTCGTGTTGATTACTCTCTGCAGAGGTTGGCGAAGCTATATGTAGCGAAAATTATGAGACTGCATGGGGTGCCAGTATCGATCATCTCAGATAGGGATCCTAGATTTACGTCGCGGTTTTGGAGGGTGTTGCATCAGGCTTTGGGCATTAGGTTGGATTTTAGCACGGCGTTTCATCCGCAGACGGATGGCCAGTCGAAAAGGGTAATTCAGGTATTTGAAGATATGTTGAGGGGATGTGTTATCGACTTTAGAGGTAGTTGGGAAGAATACTTACCTCTGCCAGAATTCGTGTACAATAACAGTTATCAAGCAAGTATTCGGATGGCACCATACGAAGCATTGTATGGGCGGAAGTGTCGCACTCCCACCTGTTGGACAGAGTTAGGTGAAGGTCATGTGCTAGGTCCAGAGATAGTGGCAGAATCAGAGGAGAAGGTTAAGGTAATCGAGCTCGATTGAAGGAGGCATCTGACAGAAAGAAATCGTATGCAGATCTTAAGCGAAAAGAGATAGAGTTTGCAGTGGGTGATCGGGTATTTTTGAAGGTTTCACCGTGGAAGAAGGTAATGAGGTTTGGACATAAGGGTAAGCTGAGCCCCAGGTTTATAGGACCTTATCGGGTTTTGAAGTGAGTTGGATCAATGGCGTATCAGTTAGAGTTGCCATCAAAATTGAAGCAGATGCATGATGTGTTTCACGTCTCAATGCTATGACATTATCGATCGGATCCATCTCATGTGGTACCAATTGAAGAAGTTGAGTTAAGACCAGATTTGTCCTACGAGGAGGAACCGATTCAGATTTTAGAGTGAGATGTGAAGGTGCTACGAAAGAAATCAGTTCCTCTAGTCAAGGTGTTATGGCGGAACCATGGTTCAGAAGAAGCGTTGTGGGAGCCAGAGGAGACGATGAGACAGCAATACCCTCACTTATTTTGACCAGGTAATTTCGAGGCTGAAATTTCTTTAAAGGGGGTGGAACTATAACATCTGGGATTTAGGGGTCGTGCATTTTAATTTAGATCTATGTACTAGTATGCTTTGGATGTTGTGTGAGTGTGTTTGGGGGCTTCGGAAAACCTTGAGGTTTGGTAGGAGCCTTAGAAAAATTTTTGTTTTTAGGCCTTTAGGGGGGAGCTAGGGGAGTTAGGCCTTAAGGGAATTAATGTGGGGTTTATGACACAAGAAAGGAAGTGGTGGAGTGGCAAGGTAACGCCTAGGAGAAAGGGGAGTGTTTGCGTCACAAGAAGTTCTAATGGGGAGGAGGTTCGAGCAACATGGACGACATTTTTGGAGTTTGTTTTTACGTAAAGGGGAGTTGGGAGTTGGATTCGGCATGGGCACTTGAAAGGTGGAAGTTTGAATGGGTCAAGGATTTCAAATAGGTGGTGGAGAGTAAGGCTTGAGTTTGAATCATTCAAATAAGTTTGAATGAGTATTTGGGAGGAAAGTTAGGAGGAAAAGAAGGGATGAGGAGTGAGGTTGAAGAGTTGGCGAATGTGGGATGCTAGAGGTGGAAATTTCGGTCATGTTAGAGGGGAGTGGGTCTTGAATTTGCTTAGTGGCTATAGGGTGCATCTTTTGCATTTTTCCTTCTCTAGTTTTGTCTTAGAAAAGTGTTAGTCAAGGCTCTTCAATTGTTTTCTCTTCATATGACCAAAAGCCGAATGTGAGAGACCATTTTTGTGCATTTTGCTATTCTCTTTGTAACCCTTTCTCCTATCTTCTATTCACTCTCTAAAAGCCGAAAGTGTCACATTTTCTCTCTTTTTCAACTTGAGTTCATTATCTTTAAGTCACTCTATCTGAATCATAACTCTCCCTCCTCCTCTTTTCTTTTTCACTTTGAAAACCTTAAACCTTCATTACTTTTGGAAAAGCCAAATATTCCATCTTTACATCTCTTCTCTTGGAGGCCGAATCTTCTACTCATCATTATTCTCTTCTTGCTCGTCTCTATTCTCTCTTTTCCTCTTTTATTGTGTTTATTTCTCAAGTTATATCTCTTGGCCGAATCTGTCAGAGCCTATAGAGGGGGCGTCATTGTTCATCTCCTATCAATCTCCCAATCGGTTCTAGTGTTGTGGTAAGGGGTTCTCTTTTATTTGAATACTACTCTTTCTTTTTGGTATGCCGAAATCAAAAGACTAATCCTATTTTCTTGTATGGCCGAATCTATGAAGGAGGGATTTTGAGTTCTCTGTGTAAGCCAGCGTTAGGAGTATTAAGGATCTTTCGGGATTTGACCAAGCAAGGTAAGAAGATATTTGGTTCGGCCAAAGGGCCTTTTCTTTTGGACAATCGGTGTTAGGTTGAATCTGATATTGATTTATGTAGGGATTTCGATAGCTTTCAAGTACAAGTGAGAACCTTTGGGATTTGGGTTGACTTTAGTAAGGTTTTCAATTAACATGATTATTTAGTCTCGTTTAGATCTGATTTAACGTTTACCCGGGTCTTCTGATTAAGTTATTATTCGATGGATGTGAGTACCAGCCAAGGAGAGAAAGAGGTTGGACACGTATTCCCTACCCCTAAGTTCAAGAGGCGGTCAATTGCAGCAGTTTGGGATTGGCCACCGGGGTATGGGCCAGCGTCGAAACAGGATCGTAGGCAAATAGTGGTGGTGTCGGTTAGGGATAGCATCAACGTGGAAGGCGTGGTATTACGGGTTATCAGGTGTGTAATTAGCACACTGTTTCTTTACTTTCCTTGTTTAAGTTAAATAAATGCAAGTGATATGTGTGGTAGCCGAACTAGTGGCCGTGGTGGTATTACTACCCATAATAGGTAGTCTGGTAACCAGGTTAGTATATTTCCTATATAAAAAATGTGGATGCATATATGTGGATCTATGTAAGGATGTAAATATGTATATCTGGACATCTTCATATGTTTTATGCCATTTCATCATAATATGCTGCATGTACATGGGGTTTGATATATTTATTGGAAAGGGGAAGTGTGTATATATATATATATACGTAGATTAATGATGGCCTCGGGCCACATCGTGGATTGATGACAACCTTGAGTCTCATCGTGGATATTTGTGATTTTAATCACGTGGATCAGTGGCTAGACCACTAAGTAGACTTTGAGCAGCATGACTGCCAAAGAGGTGTGTAGCGGATGGAGGGTTGATTTAGTAATCCCCTGGTGTATGGTGGTTGGATATACGGGTGGTGTGTAGTGGTTGGATTTTAGGTTGGGTTAGGGTGACATTATGCATCATAATATGTGGTTTATCGATTTGATGTGGTTTTGGGGCTAAGCCCATTTGTGGAAACATGTGGTTTAAATTGCACACTGAGTCAAAACGACTCACCCCGTCTTTCAAACAATGCAGGTAATTCGTAGTCCATTGGACTGGGCTGGAGTAGACTCGGGGTGGCCATGCAGAAGCTATTTTTATTTCTAAGTACATTATGAACTTTTGGTTATTTTCTTGGGATATTTTTATTGTAATAAGGCTGCTTTAAATGTTTTGGGATTATTACTATGGCTTTAAGTTAGTTCCTTTATCCGTTGATCAATTAAAAGATGGTTTTAAGATATTTCTAACGTAAGGGTAACAAATGAAAGTTTTTGTTCAAAATCTTTGATCACCTATAAGCAAACGTTTTAACTCAAGCATGAATCATGTTTTGAACTTTAAATAACCCGAAATTTTATTCACCGACAAATTGCAAATTCTGAACGAGAAACCCTTATCTTTAAAAACGATGTTTTGATTTAAAAAACCAAAATCTTATTTTCACTTCCAAACAGAACTCTTTTTACACTTTTCCCAGTAACATTCCGAATTCGGCCATGGTGTTTTGGCCGGGTTTGGGGTGTTTCAGGAATAAAGAAATAAATCAAATGCAAGAATAAGTAAACTGCAATACTTTAATTAAATAGATAAACTCTTGAATCAAAACTAAATTCAAGAGGAAAAACAAAAGAGTTACGAAAAGTCGCAAGGAAAAGATAAAGCCGTCAACGAATAGCTTGGAGTTTTTGGTTTGTATTTCTACAATTTTAATTGCTTAAATTTTTGCAGAATTTCATTATACAACATGGAAAGATATGTAGGTAAGTTGGGATTGATTAGATGAATTGTATTAGCCTGAAAATGTTGATTTTCGAAATGAGGGACTAAATTGAAAATAGTATAAACTCATGAAAATGTGAAATTGAATTTGAATTGGACTGACTCATGCTATCATATGAATGAAATGATTATTTGATTGATGAATTGAATTTGATAAATTTTGAATTGACTATAATTAGAAGTTGAATGGTTATTACTCTATTAACTATTCGGGCAGAGCCATATATAATTGACATGCCATAAGATAGATCGAGTACGGGTTACTTCGACTATGAGTCGATGAGTGCTGGGTGTATTTGTACTTCGGTTATACTAATGAGTGCTGGGTGTAATTTATTTACTTTGGAATTGTCTAATGAGGCATTGGGTACCAAATTGCTGTGTTGGTTGGATTCACGTATCTGTTCGAGTTTGAGTCAGGTTAATAGGGACTTAAAATGTAAGATCTAGAAATGGTAATTGAAATATCTATTATTTAGAGATACTATGCAAATCGGATTGTAAATTGGAAGATTGATATGATTATAGACGAATCAAACAATTTGATCCAGAATAAGATATGTCAATATGTATGCTCCTAACTTAATCGTTGATTCAAGTTAAATTGAACTCTATATCATAATTAATACATTTTAGCTATATGTGTTGCATATGTTAAAGTGACATTGTTATGGAATTGCATATGTTAGCTTATTATTGTTTGAATTGTAGAAATACCATTGAGCCTATTACTCAGCGTATAGTTTTGGCTTTCGTGCGTAGGTTAGGTTAATATGAGATCTTGAATACTGACATAGCATCAAGATGTAACCCTAGACTGAACAAAGTTGGTGAAGTTCTTTACTAATTGAATGGCATGTACCTAGTAGAGTCATTTTGTATTTTGTATGTTTGGATGACTTGAGAGTTCACAAATGTAAATACTTATGTGTATGTAACGTTGGTATTGAAATATGGTATGCTAAGTTGATGCATATTTAGAAATGGTATGTTTTGGATATTGGTTAGGTTTCATATAAGGCATGTGGATTGGTATGGTAATAATGGTTAATGTCTTATTGATGTTGGCATGTTTTGATGATTATTTGAAGGTTATATAAGTATGTGTTTAAGTACTTAGGGATATAGATTGATATGAATATGCTAATATGTACTTTGTAATACCCTATACCCAGCCCAGTCGTTGTGCCTAAGAATAGGATGCTACACCACCATCTCCCATTTGTATTAATCACAAACCGTCACATTGTTACACATGCATTATTTTTTTTCTTTTAATATAATAGCATTCATATGAAACGTAAGTCATTCACACTCCAAGGAAGTTGAATCATGCTAAACATTCATTGAATAATCATAAAATAGGTATTTAACATGCATTAGGACCACTTATCAATTTTTTTTTTCAAAACTGTTATGTAGGTATTTGTAACACCCCAAACCCGGCCCAGAAGTTAGGCTCGAATCTGGCATGTCACAATGAAAAAAACGTATAAAGGATTTGAAATTCGTACTAAAATAAGTTTTGTTAAAATCAAGAAAAACAAGTTTGATTTGAGACATTTGATAAAATACTACTAACCTCGAAGATTGATTGATAAATCGTTAGATTTGAACTAATAATCTTATAAAACGTGACTTTTGAAAATGACATTGAAAATTCGAAGAAGATTTCGTATTAAAAATATTTGTAAAAATTTTATTATGAATTCCATTTGTTAATCGATTTTGGAAAACCTTTATTTTAGCTTTTAGAAAATTCTTGTTTAAAATAATTTAAGTAAAATAATAAGTAAACCAACCATAAAGCAAATAATAAAATAGTTCAGAGGCCTTATTACAACTTAAACCAAAATAACAAAATAACGGGAATAGAAATTTAAAATTTAATAACACTATTTTTGAAGTATGGCCTCCACCGAGTCATCCATGGCCCAAGTCCACCTCACGGAGCATTACCTCTGTGGTTAAGAAAGAAGGGGTGAGTTACTTAGAACTCGGTGTGTAACCCACTCACCATTGTTCTTCGGACCAAAACCCATAAGGCAAATATTTGGGCCTAAGCCCATTTACAAATGTAACAATATAAAAATATAAAATGCATGTGATATGCAATTCCCAACCAAGCCTAAATTTTAAATCACTACACACCACCGTACCAACCAACACACTGTGGGATCAAGTCAACCCACCCCGCCAACACACCAATAGCAGGCATTAAGCCAATTATAATATTTGTGGCGAGCCACCGAACTAGATTTTTGGCAGCAGCCATTGTGACAGAGTTCTTGAACTAGATTTTTGGCAGCAGAGCCATTGTGACAGAGTCACCGAACTAGATTTTTGGCAACAGGCCATTCTTCTCTTCGTCAATTATCCAAACCCATGCAGTCATGTATATATATATAGATAATGCATAACAATATATTCATAAGGTAAATTTCAACAAAAAGCCCATATTACAAGTTATCAATTTGGCCCATTAGTCAAAATAGAAATTTTGGCCCATTTAACGATCTAGCAAATTTTGGCCCATTAAACATATTTTGGCCCTCATAACAAAATATATCAGATTGGCCCATAAAGTAATATATCAATTCAGTTCATTAAGCAATTTCATATTTCGGCCCATTAGGGGTAATTTCGTAATTCGACCCATAAGGGCATTTTCATAATTTTACTCATCGAGGGTAATTTGGTAATCTCGCAACTTAGGGGTATTTCGGTAATTTACCCTTTAAGGGTATTATGGTGATTTCACAACCTCGGCTTAACTACTAATTTGGAGCATAAAATCGAAACTATCCATCTGCGTCATACTGACTAAATTGACCATAACTCGAGTTAGAAAACTTGAAATCTTAATCCGTAAATTTTCCTTGCACATATATCTTTCTTCTATAATTTTTCCAGAATTTTTAGCTTAACCATTTAGTACAGTTTATTCCTTAAAGTTTTCCTTGTTTAACTGTCCAATGATTCTCGACCTCTCTTTCCTTAATCACAAATATCTTCTTTGACGCTTTTCATCTATTGCTTCCACTTGTTTCCATCGAAAATAGGTTCAGTAAGGAATCCATACATATAAATTATGTCCCATAATTCACTTTTTACAAATTTATACGATTTTTCCAAAATAGGACAGAATACCCCGAAGTCATTTAGAACCAGTCTCACTAAAATTAACATATCTCAGAATATAATACTCCTTTTCCTTCTCCGTTTCTTCCATATTAAAGTAGACACAGTAAGATTTAATCTGATATCTTACTCACTTTTTAGTTCCTTTTATCCAATTTTTCGTGAGTTTTCAAATACACATTCTTTTTCGATGAAATTGTTTTATTACAAAATATGATTACCACTACGAATATCGCACTCTGAGTGATCACGGATGCGGTTATCGGTTTTATTTGGTATTTCTACCGAATCCCAGAATATTTCATGTAAACTCTCAAAGAGATGTGAGACTTACTCACCATTTCAAACATATATTCGGAAGGGTACAGGATTACACACCTTGATTACGAGTTGTGTTTTCTATCGATTTCAACACCACAACGGTGATCTCCCTCGATGCACCAAGAATCGATCCTACCAACAATATCAATTAGCCAACCTTCAATCTGATTTGCAACATAGCCAAATAGGGATATAACGAAAATCCAAAAATGAACCCCCTTACCTGATCGATATTGGATCCAATTACCATCGTTTGACTTCGGCTAGAACAATACACGGTCTCCCACTTAAAGCACTATGAAAAGAGAGAGTGAATAAAACATGAAGAAGTGGAGGATAACACCATTTTCGGTTACGATCACGATTTACAACCGAATAGTGATAATTACTTATTCGGCTAAAGAGGAAAGAATATGATCATAGAAAAGAATTCACTTACTGATTGTACATAAATGACCACTCGAATGGAAAAGAGAGTTCAAAGAAGGGTGGAAGATTCGGCTATCCAAAAAGGGAGATAGACAAGAGATGAAAATCTTGATCAAACAAAAGAGCAAGAAAGTGCACAAATGTGCTAGGGGAATTTGGCCAAAGTAAAAAGAAAGAAGAAACATATGGTCACCAAGGCTTGTAATTTCGGCACAAAGCAAAGGAAAAAGAAAAGAATTTGAGAGGAAAACAATGCACTATTGCTATACTATGTTTCGGCAAGGTAGGTTGCAAAATTGAGAGAAATGGCACAAAGTTGCCAAAAGGATTTCTAGCCAAAACAAAGCTAGGATTTTACCAAAAGCCAAAATAAAATTTCAGCCACCTAACTACTTCAAAACCGTCCACATGCATCCCCCCTTAGGATTAGAGTTTGGCCTCCTAAGCTTTCCAAAACATCATCCATGGAATTAGCCCCATGTCCCCCTTTCTTTCCTATTTCTCTTGATTCCTTTCCCCAACTTCAACCTTGCCTTATTCTTTTAGCCACCTTACCAAAATAATGAAGTCCACCATTACCATATTTATTCCTTGACTGACACATAAGGAAGGGAAGCAAAAGTAAAAGTCAAATTGCATACAAAGTGATTCGAACTCCTTCCTTCAAGGTAATACATGTGGTGCCATACCCTCTTTACTAACTGCTCACTTATGCTAGCTATTTAATCAATTATTTCCATATGCTTTAAGGTCACTTACTCCATCTCCTTAAAGTGCTAAAATACCAAATTTTTCCTAAGGCCCAATTAAACCCGAGACTTCATAGAAACCTTGTAACATTCCAAATTCACTTAACTAACAAGTCCAATTTGCAATAGTGCCATTCTCTTGTTCTCAGAATTTTAAACATTCTTATGTCCAAGGCCCATTGGGCCCAATCCTACTAAGCCCAATTTCAGGATGTTACAGTATTGATACTGGTAGAGTGGTATTAATAACTCCATCAAGTAGTAACAATGTTGCTTGGAAAATTGATACCAAATTAGCTTACCATTTCTCGTCTTAAAAACCTAACTTACGAAATATATTGGTACCACTGAAAAAGTATCGATAATTTTACCCCGAGTATCGATTCTCGTGGCAAAATATCGATACCAACTAGCGAAATTGACTTCCTACACTTCAAAAATTACAGAGGTATCATTTTTAAATCCCAAATATCGATACCTCTGTTCTAGACCATAAAAACAGAACATATATCAGCACATAGATCATCCCAAATTGGTTCTAAACATAATGCATCAATTATCTCATAAAATAGACACCGAAATGTCTCAAATAATAGTCCCAAACATCATATTTAAAGTCCAAAAATTACCAAGCATAATAGGCATGCAAATCACCAAAAATCATAGCAAAACCAACACAAAATCTACCACGTTACCTTTTATTCCCAAAACAAAAATAATTAAAAGAAAACCTACTAATCAAACAATTAGAGAGCACATCGAGACCACACTGCTCACACTGGCACTACTTATCTACAATGGTTAAAAAGGAGTGGATGAGCTTAACAAGCTTAGTGAATGCTTAGAACAACCACTAAGCAAACAAGTAATTATGCATCGAATAAGTAGACATGTCACATATACATAATGTAATTAACTCTATTATCATATTTCACACGTTTAATCATCTTTCATTTATACTATTATGCATTCATCATGTAATAGCCCGTTTTAATGATATTGAAATAGTAGTTTCGAGACCACAAATCCAAACAGTAAATTATTGTTTTAGTATTATTTTAATGTTTACGGGATTTTATTAAGGTAGTACTAAAATTTCATTAAGAAATTTTGATGTTTGCATGGTTAATTAAGAGAAAAGGGCTAAATCGTATAAAGGGTAAAAGTTGAGTTTTATTAGTTAAAAGGGTCAAATGGATATGAAATCTTAAACTAAAGGATTTGAAAGGCAATTAGAAAAATTGAGGTGATAGTGGATGTTTATGGACATGGTTTTGATGGAACTATTAAAGTTTTAAAGGATAAAATAGTAATTAGGTAAATTAAGCTTAAACTAAATAAAAAAAATTATTTCATCTTCCCCATTCAACACCCTAAACTGATTTTAGCCATTAAAAGAGGAGGAGAATTTGACCAAGCTTAATTCTTCTTGCATGGTATGCATTCAAGCTCCGTTTTTAATTATTTTTATGTTTTTGAGTTCATTTTAGCTTAATCTAGCTAGCTCGGGGATCAATTTTTAAAACTGTTAAAGGTTAAGGTTATGCCATGAATGTTCTTAAATATTTTTTGATTTTAAATGGTAGGTTATGAATCTTTGTTGGGAAATAAACACATTTTGTAAAGCAATTTTTGATGAAATTTGCATTTAAGGATTGGTTTATAAAAATAGTAGAAGTTCATGTTAAATTTATGAAATGATGGTTTATTTGGGTTGAAATAAGTCTATAAGAATTTGGTTAGCCTATAAGAGGGATTAAAATGATTAGATTTCTCTTCTTGTATGTATTGTAGGCTTCGCCTTATCTCTCTTCGGTTTCTGCGAGCTGTACTCTCAATCTCACTATCATAAAGCAAAGGTCCTGACGGGTTTCTTCCAGTCATAAACTAGAGACACCTGCCACAAGCAAATAAAGAGAAAAATTAGAAAAGTAACAATAAAATAAAAATGAATTGTAATAAAATAAAAATGGCTAAAGTAATAAAAATTTAGTGTTCCTAATATCTTAGTCCCCAGCAACGGTGCCAAAAACTTGATGTGTCTTTAACTAACTATGGTCACAATAATGGCAAGCGCACCTATCGTTTAATAGTATAGTTATGGTAAGACCGGAAATCACAAGGACTAAGAGTACTAGTAATTACTATCTTCCTATTATCTAGCCTAAGAATTGGAGTGATTTCTTTTAAACTAAAATTAAAAGCACGATAGAGAATGAATTGGGAAAATACTTTTGGACAACTTTATGAAAGAGGCAATACCCAAGGAAGAATCCACCTAGACTTCACTTATTAATTCTAATTCATATGATTTATTCACTTGAATTAATTCATAGAAATCCCTAATTTATGTTAATATCTCCATCGAGACTAAGAACAACTGACTCTAGGTTGATTAATTGAAATTTCTTTCTAATTAAAACCTTTATTGTCGCATTAACTCGATCTATGGATTTCCTTATTAGAATTGACTCTAATCCGGTAGATTTACGTCGTCCTATGTCTAGGATTGCATTCAACTCCGCTTAATTGTGTTGATCTACTCTTAAATAGGGACTTTTTCTCCTCTGAATAAGCACATTCGACTTGAATCAATAACCTGAATTATTAAAGCAAGAATAAGAACTCACAATTAAGAATAAGAACAAATAGTTATCTTATAAATCAAATAGTAATAAGATCCATCTTAGGTTTCATCTCTTCAGGTATTTAAGGGATTTAGTTCATACTGATAGAGGGAAACAAGGAAAAACTACAAAACATAAGAAAACCCAAAAACTTCAAGAGAAATTGATAGGAGATCTTCAGTCTTGATGGGGATCCTTCTTCCAAGCTACTCCCAATGGCTGTCTTTGAGTATTTTCTGCTTTCTACTCTGTGGTCCTTTTAGGTCCTCTCCTAGGGTGTTTATATAGGCTTTGGGGCACCTTTCTTGGCCCATAAGTAGTATTTTTCGAATAGAATTATACTTAGGTTTAGCAGGGACACGCTCATGTGTGATAGCTTAGGCCGTGTTCGATTTTGCTTGTCACACACGGCCGTGTGGTCTGCTCGTGTGCGATAGTCCAGGCTGTGTTGATTTCTGAGGTAGGCCCATTTTGTCCTTTTTTGGCCCGTTTCTCATTCTTTTCGACTCCTTAAGCTCTCCTTAGTGTAAAACATGAAATTAAAGGATTAGGAGCATTGAATTCATCAAATCTAATTAAAATTCATCCAAAAATAAGCTAAGCATGGGGTTAAAATATGTATAAATTATGGTTTATCACATATATTCAAAGAACCCATTGCCCCAGCAACAGCCCAATTTAGCTTGTAAACCAGGATCCATGACAATAACAAGTGAAGAGCAAATGAAAAAGCACTTAGCCATCCAAAAGTAAAGTTTTTGAGCTGAGCTTGGAGGAACATTTGCATGGTTAGTTGAAACACCATCTGGCAAAGCATTGGGATAAACCACAGAGATATATTCCCAGCTGCTTCTGCAATCTCCTCTTATTGCCCAAGTAGGTTGAAGATAGGTGAAGCAAAAACGAATAGTGGGACTGATACCGTCGCCGTAAGGCCATCGACAATCCAGGATCATTGCAGGTATATCCCCATCATGTGGTATTGTCCTGCTCCAAATGCTTTCCTGTGTAGTGTTTCAGTCGCACTCGACATTCCAATTTTTCAAATTACATGAAACTAATGAGAGAGCATTCAATCAAATACATTAATCCAAAAGAAAAAGAAAACAAAAAGTGAAGTTAACTAATTAGATCTATAGATTATTACTAACCATAATACCATTAATAAACAGTACGAAAATGCTTTGAATGAGTACAAAAGTGGCAAGCTAAACTTCTCCAATGTGACCAAGAAATGATTGTGTGACAACAATCATTCCATAGGAAGTGACTCTAGTCAACATTGAAGGAAAAGTAATCCCCCATATTTTCTTTGTTTCAACCCAAACTCTTCTCTTCAGATCACATTTCTCTTCTTCTTCTCGTTCTGCAATAAGCCTCAGCTCCAAATTTGCATCCATGGCTAATTAGCTCTCAAGAGATAAGGTAAGTTAATATTGAGACTAAATGTACTTGCTTGGTTCAAAAATAATGGGGACTTTCTCTGTACTTAACAGTAAACCTTGCTAGAACTTGTTAAGCTTTTGATTATGAAAACAAATATGGCCACAATCTTTTATAGTTCCATGTCCGACTTGAAAATGTGGAAAACAAAGTGAGTAGTTGACTGGTAGCTTGTTTCACTATGGGGATCCATAGATATGACAAAAAAGGTTTATAGGCAGTTATAATAATTTACCAGGACACCATTGACTGTTATTGGCTCGTGGGAATTACCTCCATGTTTTGCTACTCATTCCCACTTTTGCTGTACTCAACTTCTATATCTTTCTATATGAGATAATGAAATGTATAGTTGCTGTGTAACACCCTTAACCCTTAACCAATAGCCAAATCTTTTTCAATTTATTAATTCATATCCTAAACAGATAAAGCACATGGGCATAATAAATATATATAAATATACTTAATATACAAGTTAAAACATATTCAATGTAATCATCCACAAATACAAAATGATCAAACAATATACTTCTATCCTCATTATTAGCATATTTATCTATTTTATTCTATGATACCAACACCTAATTAGTACCACTCCTTTGTATACATTTCATGCAAACATGCCTCACGTACTATTTTGTTTTAAACCAAAACACACCGAACCTGGTAATTGGAACTACTTATAAGCATCATTACGATTACATGCATACATCACTTGACCTTACACCTATGGACTAAGAGACAATACACTTCACATATATATCTATATACCTATATCCGAATATGCATAACCTTAGTTTTTAATGCATAACCCCACTATAACTTTGCATTTTATATGCATAGATCAAAGACCGAATGTACCAACTAAGCTTCCATAATTCATGCAAAATTTACGTTACTTATTTGTACTACAATTGACCATACTTAAACATAGGTCTCAAAACCAACTTAACCTAAAAGCACAAGCATATAAACCATGCCTTGACCGAACATACATTACCAATTTTCCATAATTTATAACTACTTATACTTATCATTAACAATGAATCCAACAAGTTAACTTATACATATATATAATCATTTCTATACAACAACAATTAACTTCCAAGCATTATAAACATACATCTTATACCAAAGTTTAAAACAGACTATTATATCAAACATATAAACAATGCTTAAACTAAAAGTAACAGCCTTATTCGCAAGGCCATATATATACATTTACAAACCGAACATCATTCATTACTTATCAAAATACAGCCTATACATGCCTTTGATTCAAAAAGTATACAAAACATATATATACCAAAGAGAGTGATAGTGTGGTCGGCTTTCTTGATGATCCCCTAAGCCCGTAGTTGAATCAATGATTTATAAAACAGAAATACAAACACATACAGAGTAAGCTCACTAGCTTAGTAAGTCTTAAGCAAAAGATAATTCACTAATCAAGCACTTTAACATTTTTAATCAATAAATGTAGAACATTGCATATGTATATTTTGATATGCAATTGATACAAAACCGAATACTAGTGATGTTTTAACTCAATTACTTATACTTCACTACCATCAACCTGCAACTCATCAAAGCACAAAGTACATATATTACATGTCGAGTACTAGCTCAAATTCACATAACACCATTCTTATCATAATATTTCAACTCAAATAACATTAATCACAACTTACCTTACTTCTGATGAATTCAATGGGACTTAACTTACCTGAGTTTTTAACTCAATAGTTTCACTATGTTACACCTCGATCAATTATGGTTTCTTCATTTTAAAGTATCACCGGCATTAAGCCTACTAGGCACGAAGCCCGAATATATCACCGGCAATAAGCATGCTAGGCACGATGCCTGAATATGTCACCGACACAAGGCCTGCTAGGCACAAAGCCCGAATATGTCACCGACACTAAGCCTGCTAGGCACAAAGCCCGAATATGTCACCGGCACTAAGCTTGCTAGGCACGAAGCCCAAATATGTCACGGCACTAAGCCTGCTAGGCAATAAGCCGAAATAATTCATAAGCCAGTCCATCAAATTTGATTCCTTAACACTATCATCATTAACTAAACATATACACAATTCACATTCACATATCACCACTAATGTACAAATTCTTATCATATATACAAAAACACATCTAATCCATTTTAAAGCCTTTACATTCGGCTAACACATATATTCATACTCAAATTTATCAAATAATTTCATTGAACCTATTCATAAATAATTCTTTAACATACTTTAGCTTAAGGACTTACCTCATTGTCGACGGACAACTTAGGCCCCATTATTCGAGAACTTTCGTCTTTCCCGATCCAATTTCATTTTCTTTGCTCTTGATCTAAAACACATTAAATTCAGCTCATTCAAGTAGATTTCAATTCAATTTAGTCCCAAAACACATAAACATGCAAATTACCATTTTACCCTAAGATTTCACATTTTACTATTTAGTCCTAATTGTACAAAACACAAAATACACACAATTTGCCAAGACTATACAAGGGCGAATATTCCTAGGGACTTTATAAGCCCTCTCATTTCATTTATTTTGCAATTAAGTCCCTCTAAAATTTTATTTTTATAAAATAGCCCTAAATACAAAATTTCACCAAAATTTCTAATACAAAACTTGTAAATCTTTAACACATCTTTAATCTAAAACCATCAAATATCAAAACCATAAGAACACATCAATGGTGAACCTCATATACACATGATTCTCAAAAATTCAAGCATGGGTCGGGTAATATCTGAAACAACGATCTCAAAACGTAAAAATTATTAAAAGCGAGCTAAAATTCATACCTAATTGAGCTTGATGATGGCCGAATGTTTCAAGCCTTTAAACCCATTTTTCTTAGCTAACTCACGAAAATGGAAGAAGAAAAACAACAAAAATGGCTTTTAATTTCATGCATTTTAACATATAATAATATTTTAATGATTTACCATTTTAACCTTTATTTAATAATAAAAAAATATAATATAAGGTTAATCTTGTCATAAACCACCCACTAACTTAAAAATGGGCTATTTACTCTTTTAATACCCCACTTTAAAAAGCCATCATCAAATAGGCACTTTTCACTATAGTTTGCTACTTTTACCTTTTACGCGATTAAGTCCTTTTTCTAAATTAAACATACAAACGATAAAATTTTTCTACGAGGCTTTCACATACATTAATTCACATATAATAAACACAAAATATAATATTAAAATATTTCTCAGACTCGGATTCATGGTCCCGAAACTACCATTTCAATTAGGGTCAAATTCGGTCTGTTACATGTTGGTTTTTGTTGGGGGAAACACCACTATAAATACTAGTTAGCATAAGATCCTTAAGAATAAAAGACAAATCAAAAATAAAAATAAAAATTCATCAAGTGAAGTTTTGAGTGCTTTGAAGACTTTGGCAGTTTTAAATTTTTCGTACGGCTAAATTAGACGTCCTCGTCGATAGTTTGACGTGCTCGACAATGGTGTCACAATATTTGGATTTTGACATTTGGTTCATGTAATGGCTATAGGTATTATTGTTCTATCTTTTTCGCTACACTATATTGTAAACCATTATTTATGGTAACATTTGGTATCCGAGCCTGGTTTATCTTTACCTTATCTGATTTTAAAAGTTTGTAAAATTTTCAAAATAATAATGTCATTTTTAAATTATTTTTATACAATTTTTGAGAATTTTATTGCAAACTTTTGTGCAAAATCATTGGATTTTGTTTAAATGAAATTTCTAAAATTAATGATGTTATAAATAATTTCTTGAAATATTTTAGAAATTTATTGTTTCTGATTTTAGGTGTATAAAATTTTAGACTTATTGCATATGGCATTTATTATGAAAACTTTAGAATATATGTACGAAGATCCAAATAATTTTATTTAATTAGAGAATTAGCTATGAAAACTTTAGTTAAGTGAAATTATTTATTGTAGTAAGGATCTCACAAGGTTTATAGATAGTATATGTTGCATAATGACTTAGCAACAATCTTGAATAAAGTTTAAGAATTAATATCTAGTTAAATGATTTTCATAATTTTATTTAGTTAAAGGCTAGCCACGACATCTTTAGTTAAATAAAATTATTAAAGTTAAAATCACATACAAAAACATAGGTATTAAATTCCATTGCAAAATTTATTAAGATAAAATTATTAGATGATTTTTTTATAATTTCTCACAGAAATTTTTATGTCACTAGATTCATTATTTACATAATTTGCATTGGTAAATTATGATTTATGTTTGTCTCAAATATTTGTTAAGCATGCATGTTCATTTATTTTGCAATTTTACAATCTGTGAATATGTTTGATAATGGAGTAGATTTCCCTAAATTAACTAGTGAGAACTTTGAGGTGCTTGGATATTGACTATGCCATAAGGAAATTTGAGCCACATATTATTGAAACCTTTATTCAGGTTGATCTTGCTCTGTATGAAAAATGGGAGTGATCTAATCGCTTAAGTACCATGTTCATAAAGAGCCGGGTTTTTGTTGATGTTTGTGGCTCAATTTAGCATTATGAGAATGTCCAAGAATTATTAACGACTATTGAAAAACAGTTCAAAACTTCTTAAAAGTCATTAGCTAGCACCCTAATCATGAAGTTCACATCAATGAAGCTCATTATCATGAAAGGTACGTGATCACATCAACAAGATGACAGATTTAGCATCTAGACTGAAAACACTTAAGGTTGAAATGTCTAAATCTTTCTAGGTGCACTTTATATTGAACACTCTTCCACTTCAGTATGGGTCATTTAAGATCTCCTATAACTCATAAGGATAAATCTATTAATAAGCTTTTGACTATGTGTGATCAGGAAGAGGCTAGACTCATACTGGAGATGAGAGAGAGTGCATTGACAGTTACTCAAGGAAAGAAGATGGTCCTAGTCAAGCAAAAAAGGAAGGCTAAAATGCAATTCAAGTTGACATAAAAAAAAAGTTCAAGTGTTTCTTTTGTAAAAAGAAGGGACACTTCAAGAAGGATTGTGTCAAGTTTAAGAGCTGACTTCAAAAGAAAGGTAAATCAATCTCGCTTGTTTTCTTTGAGTCCAATATGGTTTATGTTAGTTATAACACATGGTGGATTGATTCTGGTTGTGCAACCCATATCTCAAATACCTTATAGGGATTAAGAAAACTGAGGGAATCAGTGGGATCTGAGTGTCACATCTATTCAGGAAATAAGATAAAGTCGCATGTGGAAGCAATTGGAACATGCAAATTAGTGCTAAGGAGTGACTTTGTTTTAATTTTAGAAAAGACTTTTTATATTCCCAATATTTCTAGAAATTTAGTTTCTATTTCAAGACTTACACCATTTGGGTATTATTTTACTTTTTAAAAAACTCTGGTTTTAGTTTATTTTATCGAATGGTGTTTTATCTAATGGTCTTTATTTTTTAAATTTGCAAAATAATTTTACTCATAATGTTATGCACGTTCAAAAAAGTACTAAATGTTGTGTTATAAATGAAGACTCCTCTATTTTTTGGCACTAGAGATTAGGACACATCTCCATTGAAAGGATTGAGAGATTAGTAAATAATGGAGTACTCAATACTTCATATTTTATTGATTTTAATACTTGCATAGACTACATTAAGGGCAAGCAGACTAACAAGTCAAAAAAAGATGCCAAGAGGAGTTATACCATATTAAAAATTATCCATTCTAATATATATTGCCTAGATATGGGTGTACAAGATCAGAAATACTTCATTACTTTCATAGATGATTACTCACAATACATGCATCTCTACATGCTTCATCACAAAAGCGAAGCCTTAAAAACCTTTGAAGTTTTCAAGGCTGAAGTAGAGAAACACTGCGGTAAAAAAAACAAAATTTTGAGAACCGATAGAGGTGGTTTGTATTATAATAAATGTAACAGCCCATTTTCAATGAAATAGAAATAGTGGTATCGGGACAAAAAATTTGAATTAAAAAATATTTTATTATATTTTATTTCCTATAGCATGATAGTAGTACTGTAGAAAAATATCGTTAAAAAAATTTATTGTTTACATGCTCAATTTGATAAAAAGGACTAAATCGCATAAAGTGCAAAAGTTGAGTTATAGTAGCTAAAGGTATTAAATAGCTATATAACTTTAAAGTTTGAGTCCTTATATGGTAATTAGACCAAAAATGTGTTAGTGGATGAGCATGGTTAGGCATTATTGAAATTTTGACTAATTTTTAAGGTAGTAATTAAATAATTAGTAAATGATGTTAATATGAAATAAAATTAAAAGATAAAATTATCATCTTTAACCTACGTTCAACCGAAATTTCAAATAGAAAAGAATCACGGAAGCTTAACATTCGGCCAACCTTGTAACACCCCTAACCCGTATCCAACATCAAACTAGGGTTATGAGGTATTACTGATCAGATCATAACATTTAAACATCCATAATTCATACATCATAAAATCATAACTAATCATTGCCATAAAGCCCCTTATGAAGGTTTACGAGACCTTAAACATGCATTTGGAAAGGGTCGGGACTAAACCAAGCACATACAAAATTTTTTAAAACTTAAAATTTTTCAAAGTTAAAGAGGTCAACACGCTCCGTATGGGTAGGCCGTGTGAATCACACGGCATCAGACACACCTAGTGTGTCCAAGCCATGGCAAAACAGGGTATATACTGACTTGTCCACATGGCCGAAAACACGCCCATATGCTTGACCCGTGGGCAACACTGACTTAAATCATACGGCCTGTCACATGCTCGTGTGTGAGTCTGACTTGTTTCAAATTATAAACTTAAGAGACACGTCGAGCCATATGCCTTGTGCTCAACCGTGTGGGCAAATATAGGCCATTTGCAAGGCCAAATTGCCACCCAAATTTTGGGTCACACCTACAAGCATCAACCCATTCCAAATTCATACTCCAAATACATCCAAAACCTACCAAAATATGCACAATTTAACCTCTTAACATCATCATTCATTTCCTTATACAAATTCAACTCAACATACCAATCCAAAATATCAACCACACATCAAAAACATGTAATCATACATCATTTGATCCTTACCAAGTCATAGCATGAAACATACTACCTCCGTATCACCAAAACATACCATAAAGATCATTTACACAAAGTCACATATACACATTATAACTATTATTCTCACATATCCAAGACATATACTAAGATCATTCAACTATCAAGCCAAATCACATGGCAAGATCTATACATCTCAAGAACATCCCATAATCACTAGCCTATACATGCCATATACCAAATATACAACTTCCAAAAGTACCAAAATAGATGGTCAATAGTGTGATTGAGTCACTGACGATCCCGGATCCGAGCTAGCTTTAATGACACTGTAAAACAGAGAAGACTTCACACAGTAAGCTTTAAAGCTTAGTAAGTTCGTAATATAAAATAGATCAACATTCAAATTTAATGTGTAAAATTAATGACACATAGTTCAATTCTCATCACCATTCAATTTCATCAAAGGCCATTACTAACATTTATACCACACCTCAAGGTTTGTATACAAGCATTTATAATGCTTCATAATCTAATCCTCCTTAATTTTCATTCACATAATCAACCATCTAATTCATACCCGAAATAGTCAATCACATAGGTTCTGTACATACCTGTTCCATCTCATATTTGTTTATCACATATGCCACATAATACTAGATGTTATAAATCATTCGATCTCCTTTAACCATACGGTTAACTTGCACAGTTAGTGCCAAATCCTTAGCCGAAGCTTTAATATCATCGCACACTTAGTGCCTTTACATTAAACCAAATTTGACTTGGTACCGCACAAACAGTGCCAACTAATATAGTCGATGCTTTCTTTATTTCGCACACTTAGTGCCGTTCACCATTGTATCGATTCTATTTACGCACACATAGTGCCACATCTCTTCAAACTCACAATTTACATTGCTAACTCAACAACCACATTTCCATTCATTACATAACATGTGAACATAATTTAAACAATTCATATTATACACGAACTTATCTTAAACGTAGAAACAACGATACAAGTAGATCAATAAAGCACTTTGTTCTTGCCTCGATTTAAGTCCGAATTTCTCTTTTCTTGATCTATACATATTCAAATTTAGCTCATTAATTCACCAAACCATTCAATCCAATCCAAAAACACATATTTTGAGCATTTTACAAAATAGCTCTCACATTTGCACATTTTGACATTTTAGTCCCTATTTCATAAAATCACCAAATACACAAAATTTCATTATACATTTGCTTAGTCAAATTTTCCCTTAGCTCATAATAGCCCATATATTTCATTTATTTCACATTTTAGTCCTACAATTTCTCATTTTCATAATTTAGCCCATTTTTGACATTTTTGTCAAAAATCACTTTACAAAACATTAAAATATATCAACAGTTATTCATTATTCATCATCAACTATCACAAAGCTCAAACATTCATCAATAACATCTTACATAATCACCAACAAATTCAAAAATTAGAGCATGGGCTTAATAAAATACTAAGCAACGATCACAAAAACATAAAAATCACTAAAAATTGAGCTCAAAACATACCTTGATTGAGCTTAAAAGTGCCAAACCCTAACTTAATATTTTCTTTTCTTTTCTTGCTATTTTCGGCCAAAGATGAACATAATGGCCATCTAATTTTGTTATTTTATTTATAATAACTTTAATAATCAAATACCAATTTTAACCTTAATAATATAATTAAAAATCCACTATCTCATTGCCATACTTGTTCATTCAAGCCATTAATGGTCTATTTACAACATAAGGACCTCACCTTTAAAAAGCCATGTCAATTCAGTACTTTATCAATTAGAACACAACTTTTAAATTTTCTACGATTAAGTCCTTTTTTTTGCAAATTAAGCACACAAACAATAAAATTTTCACACAGAATTTTCACACATGCTTAATCACACACTATAAACACTAAAAATAATATTTAAATATTTTTTTGACCTCAGATTTGTTGTCTCGAAACCACTATTCCAACTAGAGTCTAAACCGAACTGTTACAATCTCCCCCCTTAGGGATTTTCGTCCCGAAAATCTTACTAGTGAATAGATTCAAATTTTATTCTCTCATAGTATCTTCAGGCTCCCACATAGCCTCTTCAGCTCCGTGTCTGTTCCATAACACTTTCACTAAAGATATTTTATTATTTCTCAACTCTTTGATCTCATGTGCCAGAATTAAAATCAGTTCTTCGTTATAAGAGAAATCTGACTGAATTTCAACCTCAGTAGGGTCAATCACATGCGATGGATCAAATCTATGTCGTCTAAGCATCGATACATGAAACACATTATGAATCTTTTCTTGCTTAGGTGGCAACAACAATCTACAAGCAACTGGCCCAATACATTTGATAATTGCATACGGCCCGATGAACCCCAGACTTAATTTGCATTTTTGTCGAATCGAAGTATTTTTTCCATGGAGACACTTTTAAAAACACTTTATCACCAATCTCAAATTCATTATCTTTCCCTTTCAAATCTACATAAGACTTTTGACGATCTGTCGATGCTTTCACGAATCACTTTCACTTTTTGCTTAGTCTCTTTGATCAAATCAACCCCGTGAATCTTATTTTCACTAAGCTTAGTCCAATATAATGGAGTTATGCATTTATGACCATAAAGAGCCTCATATGGTGCCATTTTAATCCTTGACTGAAAACTATTATTATATGCGAATTCAATCAACGAAAAATACTTTTCCCACTTACTTTCAAACTCAAGAATACAACATCTCAACATATCCTCGAGAATCTGAATGATCCGCTCCGATTGACCATCCATTTGCGGATGAAATACAATATTGAAATGTAGCTTCACACTTAAAGCCTTTTGCATTTTCTTCCAAAACAACGAAGTAACCTCAAATCTCTATCAGACACAATGGATAATGGTACCCTGTGTAATCTCACAATCTCAGAAATATACAATTCAACTAATTTATCAAGTGAATTATATGTTCTCACCTGAATAAAATGAGATGATTTCGCTAATCTATCAACTATCACCCAGATTGCATCTTTCTTTCTCAGAGATAGAGGTAACCCCGAAACAAAGTCCGTTTTGATTCTCTACCATTTCCACTCAGGAATCATGATCGGTTGTAACAAACCAGATGGCACCTGATGTTCAGCTTTGACTTGCTGACAAACTAAACATCTCGAAACAAACTCTGAGATATCCCATTTCATACCATGCCACCAATAAAATTGTTTCAGATCATTGTACATTTTCGTACTTCATGGATGAACAGACAAACAACTATTATGAGCTTTATTCAAAATCAACTGAATCAACTCTGAATTTCTCGAAATACAAATTTGATCTCAGAATATCAAACATCCATCATCATCAACTCAAAATTCTGAATCAAGATTCTAATCACACTGAGCTCGTTTTGCAGTCATCTCAATATCAATTTTCTGGGCATCACAAATCTGACGTATAAACATTGGCCTCACTTTCAACTCAGCCAAAACCATACCATCATCACACAAATCTATCTGAGTACTCATTGCTCGTAAAGAAAATAAAGACTTTCAGCTTAAAGCATCAGCTACAATATTAGCTTTCCCCGATTGATAATCAATTACTAATTCATAGTCTTTTAGCAATTCTAATCATCTCCGCTGTCGTAAATTCAATTCTTTCTGAGTCATTAGATATTTTAAACTCTTGTGGTCAGTATAAATGTGACACTTCTCATCAAATAAATAGTGACGCCAAATCTTCAACACAAATACAATAGCTGCTAATTCAAGATCATGTGTTAGGTAGTTCTTTTCATGCGGTTTTAACTGTCTTGAAGCATAGGCTATAACTTTGCCTTCTTGCATTAACACATAGCCTAAACCATTCAACGATGCATCACTGTAAACTATGAATTCTTTACCCAGTTCAGGTTGAACTAACACTAGTGCCTCTGTCAACAATGCTTTCAACTGTTCAAAACTCTGCTGACACTTTTTGACCACTCAAATTTAACATCTTTCTGTAGTAATTTCGTGAATGGAGTTGCAATCATCGAGAAGCCTTTCACAAACCGTCTATGATATCCTGCTAGTCCCAAAAAACTACGGACTTCTGATACATTTCTCGGAGGTTTCAAATCTAAAATTGCTGAAATCTTGTTTGGATAAACTCGTATCCCCGCAGCTGAGACTATATGTCCCAGAAAACCAACCTCGCACAACCAGAACTGACATTTACTAAACTTTGCATACAATTGCTTCTCTCTCATTGTCTATAATACAATTCTTAAATGCTCAGCATGTTGCGTCTCATCACAAGAATAAATCAAAATATCGTCAATAAACACAACGACAAATCGATCCAAATACGGTTTAAATATCTGGTTCATCAAATCCATAAATACTATAGGAGCATTCGTTAGTCCGAAAGGCATAACATCCGTACCTCGTTCTGAAAGCAATTTTAGCACATCTGATTCTTTGACTCTCAACTGATAATAGCCTGATCTCAAGTCTATTTTTGAAAACACTATAACTCCATTTAACTAATCAAACAAATCATCAATTCATGGTAAAGGATATTTATTCTTTATCATCACTTTATTCAATTGTCGGTAATCAATGCATATTCTCATAATACCATCTTTATTTTTCACAAACAACATAGGAGCACCCTAGGGCAAAAAACTTGGTCGAGCAAATCCTCTATCGGTCAACTCTTGCAACTGAGACTTCAACTCTTTCAATTCTGTCGGTGCCATTCTATACGGAGCTATTGAGATAGGATTCATCCCCGACACTAATTCAATACCAAACTCGACTTCTCGTATCGGAGGTAATCCCGGTAGTTTTTCAGGGAATACATCAGGGAACTCACATCCCACAGGCACAAATTCAACTTTCTTTTCTGTCACTTTTGTATATCACATATACAATATAAGCTTCACACCCCTTTTTCACATAATTCAATGCTTTCATCGAGGATATTACCGTTGGTAGCCTGTTCAAATCACTGGATTCAATTCAAACCATCTCACCATTTTGACTTCTCAAATCAATACTCTTTCATTTATAATTCACAATAGCATTATGCAAAGTTAGCCAATCCATACCCAAAATTATATCAAATTCATCAAAGGGTAGTAGCATTAAATTAGTTAGAAAGTAAATATCCCGAAACACCAACGAACAATTCTTGCACACTTTATTAACCAAAACACACTTGCCTAAGGGGTTCAATACTCTAATTACGAACTCAATAGACTCAACAGGCAGAGTCTTACTAGATACTAGGTTCACACACACATATGAATGAGTAGATCCTGGATCTATCAATGCAATCACATCAATATCAAAAAGAGTAAAAGTACCATTAATGACTTCTAGAGATGACGCTTCTTCGTGAGCACGAATAGTGTAGGCTCTGGCAGGTGCTCTCGCCTCAGATCTCATAGCTGTATCTATTGTTCCTCTCTAGCTACCACTCATATTTCCTGCATTTCTGGGTGGTCTACCCCTAGCTGTCTTGTTACTCAGCCTCACACTCTGAATATTATCTTTTTTAGCCAACTTTGGGTGATCTCAAATAAAGTGATCTCGTGATCCACATTTATAGCTGACTCATTATTATACTTACCCCATCATTCACCGATATGTCGTCTCCCACACTATCTACATTTAGGCTTATTACTTCTGACACTGCCAACACTCGATTCAGTTGGAGTTTGAGTTTTAGGACCAGTATTTTGTTTCACACGATCTTTACTTGAATGTCCAAACGAAACATTTGAGTGATTGTTTGCATCTCTAAATCTCTTTGATGAAGAGTGATATGACTTACTCATCAACCTTTTTATTTCTTCTCCAACTTCTGAATCTGCTTTATTCTTTTCTTTACTAAGCTCCCCAGCTTTACAGGCTCTTTCAACTAATACCACAAATTCATTCAAATCAAGAATTCCAACCAGACATTTAATGTAACATCCTAAAATTAGGGGTCTGGCATTTTTGCACTATTACATGTGTTGAGCTTGCTTAGCTTGTTATTTAAGTGTATTTGGGGGTCCTAGAAAGGCTCGAGTTTGAGACCAAGCCCTAGAAAAATTTTGATTTTTGGGCTCTTTAGTGGGGAGAGCTGGTGGAGGCAGGGCTTATATATTAATGTGTGTTTTATTAGCACAAATGAGCTGGTGGCTTGGTGGTTGTGGCATCACAAGGGAAGTATGAGGGAGTGGAGTTTGAATCCCACAGATGGAAAATCCAATGCTTTTATTATGTGTCAGGTGAGTGGAAGAAGTAGAGTTAGGGCAGAACTCTGTCGTGGAGGTTGGAGAATGGGTCAAATAGTTTGAATGGGAGGTGGAGAGTAGTTTGAGGAGGGAAAAGGGGAGAGAATCAAGGGAGTGGGGTGAGAGGTAGTGGTGGCTGAATATGGGGAAGTGGATGGGGGAGTTTCGGTCAAAAAACTTGTCTTTTGGGTGCACATTTGGTTTGGTTAAGGGTGTGCCGAATTTCTCTTGTGTTGTTTTTGGAAAAGAACATTGGTCATTTGAGTTATTGGTGACGTTTTAGGTCAATTCCCCTCCACTGTGAGTCCTGTCGAATTCTCTTGTGGGTTTTCTTTCATTCTCAACTCTTTGTCATTCCTTTTCTTCTTGTTCTTTCATTTCTCCTTGCCAAAATTTTTCTTAATCCCACTCTTTTCTTCTTAGACTTCTTTTTCTACTCTTCCTCTACATAACCGAATACAACTCTTTTATTTTGCTACCAAGTGCCGAGTGGTTCCATCTTCAATTCGTTGTTGCTATTCATTGATGCCGAGTCTTTCTTTCATTTGTTCTTTTATACATTATAGCCGAACCTCTACCCCTTTTCTTCTAGTTTTCAATTGGCTTACTTCGTTTCTTCTCGTCTTTGGGTTCTTCATTTGGTTAACCTCATAGTTGAATCTTGGTTCTTGTGTTTTGCTACTTGTGCTGAATCTCTTCTCCCGTTCGGCTCATTTTTGGCCTAAGGTATGGTTTGCTCTTCCTCTAGTTTTTCTTTATCTTCTTACATTTAAAGCCAAATCTCTCACCCTGTTTCTTTTTTACTAGGGCTAAATCAATTCATCCTCTTCTACCTCAAATCTTTCTTGTTTCTTTTGGTGTGAGCCAAATCTATTGGAGTGTTAGCATACTCTCTCATCATTCTTCTAGCCGTTGGATTTCGAAAGTTGGCTGGTAAGTAGGGCTAAGGCCGAATATAGGTGATGGGGTTTTCTTATTGGTTTGTTCTTACTCAAGTCGAAAGGTTACCAATATTTCAATTATAGATGTGAGTATTATGGCTAACTTTTCCTCTCGGTTTTAATGTTGCAAAGGACTCGACGTGCTTAAACCAAAGAACCGATTTTGATGAATGCATGTGATGTTTTGGAAAGTGCTGAGTACCATAACTCGTAGACAGGTGTATAATCTCACAAGCATCTTGATGAATGCATGTGATGTTTTATGAACCGACCAAAAGCCAAAAAGCCAAAAAGCTGGCAACTGTGACCACTCAAGCATACGAACACTCGTAGTGGTAATCCGAGACACGAAAAAATATGATGAATCGTTGAGATTGACACGAGCCCTCTCGCAAGACTAAGGCTGTAACGGGCCTGATCAAATTAAAATGAGCTAAATGGGCCCAATGGGCTTACGGGCACACAGGGGCAAAATTATTAGAGAATTACTGCACGATTAATACGACTACAAAGTCTACGAATTCGAGACCGAAATTGTGTCAATTGGGCCACACGAGCGTGTGGCCCGTTTGGGCCTAAAATGGATTTTTTGCCCAATAGTACCATAGAGCCCCAAAAAGAGGTCCCGAGTCACTTGAGGTGACAGTTTGCCTTCGAAAAGGTCGTTAAATGTCTAATTACCAAAATACCCCTAGGTTGCGAAATTACCAAAATACCCTTGGGTTGCAAAATTACTGAAATACCCCTGGGTTACGAAATTATCGAAATACCCTTAGAGGGTAAATTACCGAAATACCCCTAGGTTACGAAATTACTGAATTACCCTTGGAGGGTAAATTATCAAAATACCCTTGAGTTGCAAAATTACCAAAATACCCTTAAAGGGGTGAAAATGTCCATTATACCCTCGATTAGGGTTGAATATTGTGCATATGATTTTGGTTACATTTTTATATGTTTGTTATATTGCATTTATACCATGTTGTATGGGTTGGGTTTGATGACGGAAGATAAGTGTAGCCTGGTGGCTCTGCCACATACTATTTTGGTGACTTAGCCATAAATACTGTGATTAGTAGCTGGTCTACAATATTGGTGTGATTGGCGGGGTAGGTTGACTTGATCCCCACAGGTGAAGATTGGTTGGTATGGGGGTGTGATTGGTTGGATTAGGTTGGGCTGCATTACATTATCTGCATTATCATGATATTAGGGCTTAGGCCCAGACCGATACCATAAGGGCTGAGGCCCAAATAGTGACCATTTAGGGGGTTACACACTGAGTTTTTGTAACTCAGCCCCTTTCCCTTAATCTTGTAGGTAATCCCCAGCGTTAGAGGATTTGGAGCTGCGGAGGACTCGGTGGTGGTCGTACATCGAAATTATATCTCGCGAAACATAGTAAATCTAGTCTTTATTTCATTTTAAGATTATCTATTTTGAGTTTAATAATTTGTAATAAGGCCATTGGATTTATTTTTCCTTTTAAACTTTCATTTCATCTATTATTAAATTACTAAATGTTTAAATACTGGGTTTTCTTAAAATGTTAAAAACCATTTTTCAAAATATCACGTTTCGCAACTATTCAAGTTTGATTTTCACAAACAAAACTATTTTTCAAGATAATAATAACTGTACAGAGTTAGACATTAAGTAAATCGTGGTTTTTACAAACAAACAACAAAAGTTAGAGTTTCAAAAGAGATCAACATTTTAACGTTCGTTTAGCTTTTCAACTACCTTTTGATGTGACATGCTAGATCAGGCCATAACGTCTAGGCCAGGTTTGGGGTGTTACATTTAATGTCTTCATTCAATCCTTCAATGAATCATTTACACATAGTAGTTTCTGTCGAAACAGATTCTTGAGCATACTGATTCAATCTCACAAATTCCCACTCGTACTCCATAACAGACATACTCCCCTGTTTCAGCTCTAGGAACTCTTTACGTTTCTGGTTTATAAACTGTTGACTGATATGTTTCTTTTAAAATTCAGCTTGAAAGAATCCCAAGTGATTATTTCTCTCGGAACCATAGATATTAATGTTTTCCACCAATGATATGCCGTATCTCTCAACAACGAAACAACACATTTAAGGCATTCATCAGGAGTGCATGATAGTTTATCAAACACTCTAATGGTATTATCGATCCAAAATTTAGCTCGCTCAGCATCATCATCAACTGTGGCCCTGAACTCTTCGGCCCCGTACTTTTGAATTTATCAACTGGAAGTTTATTCAATCAGATCCGGTCTATCACTTGTGACACTACAGGAACTTACGAGGGTGGAGGTGGTCGAACAGCTGAATTCATTCGAGCAAACTTCGTAAACCACTCACTCATCATTTGGAAGAAGACTTGCTTTGCCTCTCCCTCGTGACTACTAGCATTCGACCTAGATTCAATCGGTCGCTATCCCTTGAGTGGGAGCAGGAGCATTACTTTCGACATCGTCAGCAACTACTCGATCAGGATCTATTTACTATACGAAAACATATTTTAATTGTCAAGAATCATCACACTATCGCAATATATATATATGGCATGTATAGCTAGACTCACACACACTACATTAGTTCTAGAATCGACTAAATCATAGCTCTGATATCAATAAAATGTAACACCCCTAACATGTATCCAACACTGGACTAGGGTTACGAGGTATTACTGATCAAATCATAACATTTAAACATCCATAATTCATGCATCATAGAATCATAACTAATCATTGCCACAAAGTCCCTTATGAAGGTTTACGAGACCTTAAACATGCATTGGGAAAAGATCGGGACTAAACCGACCACATATAAAATTTTCTAAAACTTAAACATTTTTCAAAGGTACAGAGGTCACACGCTCGTGTGGGTAGGCCATGTGCGTCACACGACATCAGACACACCGTGTGTCCAAGCCGTGGCAAAACAGGGCATATATATTGACTTGTCCACACGGTCGAAGACACGCCCATGTGCTTGACCCGTGGGCAACACTAACTTAAATCACACGGCTTGCCACACGTCCGTGTGTCTGGCCCGTGTGCGAGTCTGACTTGTTTCAAATTATAAACTTAAGAGACACAGTGTAACACCCCAAACTCGGCCCAGAAGTTAGGCCCGAATTTGGCGTGCCACATTGAAGTGTTTTTCGAAAACCATGTTTTCATTGAAAACCCTTCATAATTAAAAGCTTGAGTAAAATCCTAGTTACGTCAGTTTATTATTTTTTGAGGTTTATTAAAAAGTTATTACTATCAAAACCTTATTGTTGCGGAAGCTTAATTTAAAGCAAATTATTTATGAAAACATGATATTTAAAAATTGAGTTACGGAAACGTAGTGTTTTGAAAATAGTTATTGTTTTGAAAAACCACGATCTACTTTTAACAGATAGAAAACGTAATTGTAGGGCCCAAAATTTGCCCGGGCCCATTATAAACCATACAAAAACCAAAAAATAATAAATCCTAAATTATTATAAATCCCAAAATTAATTTTCCAGTCCAAATGGCCCACATTGGGGCCCAAATAAACAAACCTAAATCAGTCTACTCAATTGCACTAAACCCAAACCCCGAAATAGGCCCAAAAATCCAATCCCAAAACCGTCCTGAATAGCCTAGATAGTTTCAGTAAATAGAAACCCTAAGGGTTCCAGGAGCAATTTTGCGCCGCACGCATGCCTCTACGCACGCCAACATGCGCGCCACCACGCGCACACCACACGTTCGCTCCTCTACGTCGGCCCGCCTCCATACAACACCACACATGTCTATACCTACACAAAGAAAGGACAGACGACAGCAAATCAAATAGAAAAAATGACTGTATTCATTTTTAGATGATTCTTTTTTCGAATGCGATTATAAAAACTGAAGCAAAAACACTATAAAAGGTTACGTTTTCAAATAGAGAAATAGCAAAAAGGTATACTTTTTGGTCCATTTTCTCAGTCTATTTCTCGTTTCGAATATACGTCATATATATATAGATAAGGAATAAAAGATAGAGTTTTTTTTACCTTATTGTAACAATCGGAGTGCTGAATTCGAAGCCTTTTCTTGGTTTTCCATTTGATTTTAGAGGGGTTTTCGGGTATTGCGAGTTTGGGTTCGAATTTAAAGGGTCTTAAGAGGTTAAAGTAGCCTTCTTTGGTCTCTCTGACCGCTGTATATGGTGGCGGAGGTGGAGAGACTCGGTGGCTCGATGACAGAGTCGGACCAAGTCTGGTCAGTGCTCCTAGAGCCATTTAGAGTGTCTCTTTGGGGTTTTTTAGAAATGGTTTAAAATGTTTTTTTGTAATTTTTTTAGTATTTATAGTCCATTGGTGCGACGTCGTTTTGGTATGGTCTGTTAATGACCAAAACGACATTGTTTAGAGGCCATACTCGTGCGAGTGACCCGACTCAGGGAGGATCCACGTGGTTTTGATTATTGGCTTATTTGCGCATTAAGTCCCTCCACTTTTGTGGTAGATTGCAATGGAGTCCCGTACTTGTTTTAATTTAGCCCTGTTATTTTGTTGTTGTTTTAATTTGGTCCTCGAGCAGATATGTAACATCCTGAAAAGGGCCTATGCATTTTGGCCTAATTGTACAAAAGACATCTTTTATGTGTTTTGGAATAAATTTGGAATGATTTTTGGAAACACGAGAATGTATGGAAATGTTATGTTGGAAATAGGAAAATAACCATTTTGGAAACCTAAGCAAATTAGGAAAGTGAACATTTTGGAAACCTAAGTAAATTAGGAAAGTGAACATTTTGGAAACTTGAACATTTTGGAAACACGAACATTTTGGAAATGATCCAAAATGGAAACCCTAACATTTTGGAAACTTGAAAATGTAAGAAAATGGCAAGTTGCAAAGCCGATCGAAAATTTTAGGAAACTTAGAAATGATGCGAAATGTCAAATTTTAAAGTTTAAAATAGGAAATCTGAGCAAGATGGCCTTAAAAGAAAAAGTTGGTAAAGTTTGACACACAAACGGGCTTGGAAAAGTGGCTGAAGATGTCACTTAGGGCCTATGGAAATGGCGCCACATGCAAGGGTATTGGGCACGGGTTCGAGTCGCATGGGAAGCTAAAATAAAAGTTCTATTTTCTTTGCAAGGATGGATGAGGTGGGCGGCACATAGGCTAATTTTAAGAGCTTTTATCCTTTTAAAATTCGGCAAATAGATAGATAATGATGGATTATTATTGGTATTATTTTATTAAGAGATAAGGGATAAATAATGGATTTATTTTAGATTATTTTAAGTGATAAATAAGGGATTTTAAATTTGGATTATCGAGGAGATAATTGATGGATTAAATGCTTTCGGATAAAGGAGATAATATTATCTTAAGGGAGAGTGGTGGCCAAGTCAAGGACTCTTGGCCTAGCAAATTCGGCTATAAAGGAGAACCCAAGGTCTTTTCTCTCATCTTTCCAAGTAGCGAAAATCCTTGCTCTCTCCCCTCTTTGCCGAATTTCTCTTTAAGTAAAATCCATCTCCTCTTCTTCTATTTTCTTCTCCTCTCCTTTGCTATTGTCGAGCCAAAACACTCTTTGATCCCCGATTAAAACTCTATAGCCAAAACTACGTGACTCTAGGCAAGGAAACAATCGATCAAAGCATTAAAGGTAAGGCTTGTTTTCTTGATATTTAGGATTATTTCCCATTATTTCAAAAGCGAAGCCCGACATGGTTACATGGCTAGTGTTAGCCGATTTCAAGGAAAAGGAATACTAGCAATTTTGGGACTTGATTTGAGACACCCAAATTGACAAACAAGGTAAGTAATACAAATCCTACTAGGATTTGGTTTTCTTTAAGCCAAATAGGTTTGTTAATGCTTTAATGAATGGCCGAATATAGGAGTTAAAATCTAGATCGGTAGATCGTTCTTCGAGATCTCAAGGAACCCAATAAGCGAATCGGTGTGTCGCACACTAACTTTCGATATTTCATATGGCAATTATTTTATTATATGATTATACTTAAGTATATGAATATGGCTAAGTACCCTAATGTGGTACAAAAGTACTCAGCACGTTTCCTACTTTTGATAGGATTATGAAATATGTTATTTTATAACATGTGAATATATGTATATGAATATGAAATTAAGTATGTTATGCATGATATATATATTTTGGGGCATTTGGGATTTATGTGAAAGGGGAAGAAGGTGTTGACTTCGGTCTCACCAACGTTATATGGTGACTACGGTCACAACATTTTGAATATGGGAACTCCGGTTACATTATCTGAATTTGGTAACTTGGTTACATTATTTGAATATGGTGTCTAATGACACAAATTATATGGGCAATGAGCACGTCATTGCATGCCGGCGCCTTGACGGTGTGTAGCGGATGGAGGGTTGACTTAGTAGTCCCCACGGTGTGACTGGCAGGTACGGGTGGTGTGTAGCGGATGGACAAATAGGCTTGGGTTTGGGTTGCATCATAATTTATTTTATATGAATATGAATTTGATTTATGAACATGTATGCCTGATTTGTTGAATGTTAGTACTGTGTGCACATTGAGTCATTGACTCACCCGTTGTGGGAAATATTTTCGGTGATGAGCAGGTGTGGGAATGGGGACGGTAGACCTAGAGGTGGCCATGTTTCATTTGAAGACTTTTATTCAATTTGGACTTTGTTATTTTATTTCTTTTGGGTTTTACTTGATGTAATAAGGCCATAAGGCCCAATGGATTTTTCTTATTACGCTTTACTTTAAATTGTTATAGTACGAACTATTATGACTAAAGTTAAATGGTTTTTTTATAAACCTTAACGATTATTCTGTCACCTTAAATAAAATTGGATTTACAAGATTAATTAAATGGGTTTCCAATCTAAGCCCAATCCACAACAACATTTTCTAAAAATTTTACAAATTTTCTCTAAGTAACGAAAATCTTTGAAACCGGTTTACTTTAGGAACATACCAGATCCTGTTCGGGGCTCGTGGTAGGGTGTGGGGTGTTTCAAGTTAGATGACCAGTGTTTGAACGGTGCCGTTTTGAGTGTTTGGTCCTTAAGGGTCTGTTATTATTATTTTCTTTTTTAGACTTGAATTTTACTTTAAATTCCAATTTGGTCTATTGTCCTAATTTATTTATTTATTTACTTTCAAAAAAGGGTGTGTTTTATTCTTATTATTTATTTTAAATGTTTCCATATATACTATTCACTTCAATTATTTTTATTTGAATTTCTTTTGTGTATATCATTCTTTATTATTGGCCTTGAACATTCGTATATAAATTAGTTAGTTTAAATTGTTTCTACAAATTATTTTAAATTCTTCTTTACGTATTATGTATTTTAAAATTGTTTTATAAATGTCAAGATCATGCATTCTATTTTATTAAAATGTTCAACGTTTTTATTGTTCATGGCAAACTCCTTTTATATATCATAAATCAAGATTAAGTGTTAGTTTAATTTGTTTTTATATATTATCTTGTTTTAAAATAAACCCATAAACTTTTTTGAATTATTTTATATTATTGTTATTACGTGATTTGCATTTCTTAATTATTTGTTGGTTGCGGTGATGCATTATTGTAACATTTGATGTATAAATTAATATCTTGCTTTATATATTATTATTCCATTGCATTTCATAATTTTTTTAATGTTATTTAAGTTTTAAAATTATTTTGCTCAAAGTTTTTTAAAAAAAGACAATGCTTGCGTTTGGACACTATGAGAAAATCGTGCCCTAACTCACTGGGTTTCAATTTTTCTCGTTAAATCCTGGCGACCGAGTACCCTTTTCTTCTTTTAAATCAAAATGCATAAAAATTTAATATAAAAGCTTATTCTCGAGAATTTGAGATGTTGTGTCCTAACTTACTGGATGTGACATTTTATCATCCCGAGGTAAGAATTTTTAAAAAATAAAGGCAATATTCTGTAATCCAGAATTTTGAGAAATTGTGCCCTAACTCACTGGGTTCCAATTTTCATAAAGCCTAAAGAACTGAATACCCTTTTTAAAACTTTAATACATGAATTTTAAAAATCAAAAGACAAGTTCAGTTTCGAGAATATGAAATGTCGTATCCTAACTCACTGAGTATGACATTTTATTTCTTTGAAATAGGAGGGTCTTAACATCCAATTCAATTTGTTCAAGGGTTTCTTTTAAGCAAACGGATCGTAATCTAGAATCTTTTCAAATTATCGACATTAAGACATTAAATGATCAATTAGGTACCAATTTTGGGCGTTACGAGGGTGCTAACCCTTCCTCGTACGTAACCAACTCCCAAACCCATTTTCTGGATTTCCTAGACAAAAAAAATCATCGTTTTAGTAAATTAAATTTTTATTAAAAATGACCAAATTACAACGTGACCCGATCACACCTCATCAAAAAGGATTAGTGGTGACTCTCATTTTTCATTTTCAAAATATAAAGTCGATCCCCGTTTTTTTCAAAAATTAAAGGAGAAAATTGGTTTCAAAAGCTTGGCGACTCTACTGGGGACAAATAAGAGAGTCAAGCCGTCAAATTGATTATTTTATATCTTTTTGTCGAAAAATTAAAAATTTGGTTTGAAAAATTACGATCCTTTTATTGCATTCACTTGCATCATCTCATTTGATTGCTGTGGTTTGAGTCTTATAGAATACTTTTGCATCATATTGCATGACCGTTGGGTCACACCCTTAAGTGGGAATGAGAAGCTACTCCTTTGTGAGGTTTTCACCTCCGTGCAGGATAGTGGATCGCTTTCGGGATACATCTATACCTATGTCTTCGTGAGGTTTTCATCTCCGTGAAGCCATAGGGAAATGTGTCCCCCTAAATCGAGCTCGGTTAGTATGAGCCTATAATGGGTGAGGATTGAGGAATCTACTGGTTCGGGTACTTCAACTTTAGAACGAAACAATATATAGAAAGACCGAGAAGCCTACGCTAGATCGAGCCACGCCAAACCCTAGTGGTCACCCGGACAGGTGTTTTGTGTTGTTTATTTCTCTTGCACTAACGTGTTTTCTTTTGTTTTAATTGCATTACATTGCATCATCATAGAAAGGAGGTGTTGATTAATATTCGATTGCTAAATAGAGGATTTTGTCATAATAAAATGAATTTCTTGATAAAGTGGATTATAATACGGTTGTCCGGACATGGTCTAAGTAAACACAACAGAAGAAGGTTGATAGTCCGCGGAGGAATGCAAAACCTTGCTCGAAGAATTCAAATTGACAAAGACTGTGCAAGAGCTATCATGTCTCGACTTTCTTAAAGGAACGAACGAGTATCGTGGGGATAAGTGAGCAAAGAGTCACGACCTGGATCAAGCAACAAGGAGCTAGAAGAGACATCTATTGAGAAAGTCCACGGGAAACAACCATAACGTCCGGATACGAAGAAAAATATTGGTTTCTTCACTTGGACTATGAGGATGAAGCTGCATATGTAATTCGTTTTATGTAAAGATATTTGTTTTCTAGAAAAGTTCTTCTAATGGAATTGAGAATCAACACCTCTCTGTCTTCTTGCATTCATTTCACTTGCATTTAATGCATTTTCATTGCATTTTGTGCATTAGATTTTCACATAAGGTCCCTAATTAATTAAATATTATTTCAGTAACTAGGAAATCGACAAAAATCAACCAAGCACGCATCCTTACGGTACAAGAAGATTTACTAAAGTAATGGATAAAAGACTACAGAAGTTGGAACAAATGTAGAAGGAGATGCAAGAACAGATGCAAGCACAAATGCAAGAGCAGCTGGTTAAGATCCAACAGGATATGATTGACAAAATGATGGAATCTTAGAGGAACATGATGACTCAAATGACTCAGATGACACAACTATTAAATGGGCTTATGGATAAAGGAAAGAGCCCCATCGTTAATGTTGAGGAGAATACTGAGTATCCTCAATGTCCCCCCAATTTTACTCTACCACATAAGCCGACCTAGAGTAACTTTACAAAGGCCATCGATCATGATCAGGCCTAAAAAATTCCAAGCTGGTGCTTCAGTGAACCTCCAAACTGGCTCAGGTTTAGGAGATAATTCAATCATTCCTAATATCCCTGATTTGGATGAAATAGCTGAAGGAGAGAGGACAAAAGTAGAATTACCAAAGCAGCTAGAAGATAGATGTAAATGGTTGGAGGAGAAGTTTAAAGCGATCGAAAGTGCTGATAACTATTACGGAATTGATGCCAAAGATTTAAGCTTGGTCCTAGACTTGGTGCTCCCATACAAATTCAAAATGCTTGGAATTTTGTATAAGAATGAGCTCATATTACTATGTTTTGTAGAATAATGACGGGGTACATTAATAATGATCCATTGCATTGCCGGGATAGCCGGTGGGAGTAGCAGCCAAATGATATAACCAGTTGAGTCATGCCAGAATTGGTTCATGGAGAGATTTGGCCCAAGCATTCATGAAACAGTATAGTCATGTGACAAACATGACTCCTGACAGAATTATTCTTCAAAACATTGAGAAAAGGGCGAATGAAAGTTTTAGATAGTATGCGCAGAGGTGGAGGGAGGTTGCCATCCAAATCCAACCACCACTTCTGGAGTTTCTTTTTATAGTGTTTTTTTTACCTTATTGTAACGATCGAAGTACCGAATCCGAAGCCTTTTCTTAGTTTTCCATTTGATTTCGAAGGGGTTTTTGGGTATTGTGAGTTTGGGTTCGAATTTAAAGGGTCTTAAGAGGTTAAAGTAGACTTCTTTGGTCTCTCCGACCGCTGTATACAGTGGCGAAGGCGGAGAGACTCGGTGGCTCCATGACGGAGTCGAACCAAGTTTGGTCAGTGCTCTGAGAGCCATTCAGAGTGTCTCTTTGGTATTTTTAGAAACGGTTTAAGATGTTTTTTGTTAATGTTTTTAGTATTTATAGCCCCTCGGTGCGACGTCATTTTGGTATGGTCTGTTAATGACCAAAATGGTGTCGTTTAGAGGCCATACCGCATGAGTTGTAACACCCTAAACCTGACCTAGAAGTTAGGCCCAAGTCTGAAATGTCACATTAAAGGCACACTTGAAAATGATTTTACAATTTAACAATTTATGGCCCAAAAGCCCAAAACCCTTGTATCTTGTTAAGTTAAGAGGAAAAACCCAAATTTTTAAGAAAACGTTCATATGTTGAGTTATTTTGAAAACCATGCTAACTTTAGAAATTTTATGAAATTTATTAAGTGGATAATTGAAACAATACTAATAAAACCGAAATCTAAAGTCAATTAGGAGTTACATGGCCTTATTATAATCCAATGAAAAAAAGACAAAGTATTTAAAAGCATATTCATTTGAACAAATTAAAACATTTGATCAGCTTATAGTGTGGCCATCTTTGAGTCCTCTCCTACGTCAAGCCGTCTATTCAGGATTACCTGAAACAATAAATTAAAGGGTGTGAGTTTCGAAACTCAGTGTGTACAACCCTTTGCAATCAAATCACATACAAATATTCACATTGGGCTTAAGCCTTATCAAAAGTTGATGGTCTTGGGCCTTAGCCCACAATGACCTCATATCATATCATATCGCATCATATACAAACAAGATAATGCAAAACCCATCCCAATCATCCATCCACTGCACACACCATTTCCCTTCCAACCTTTACACACCTGTGGGGATTTCTAAATCAACCCACTCATCCTCTACACACCAAAGGTAGCCCGATTGTGGTAGTACCTAACATTGCAGCAAAGCTGCTAATCATATAATGGGCTTAAAGCCATCGATCGATCCATAGCCATGTGACTATGCGGTCTTCCTCCGTACCAAAATTCCCACCCATATGCATCCTAAACAGAATATCATATGAATGCATCAAATACACGATAACATCCACAAACTCATACTAGTCATATAGGGGTATTTTCGCCATTTCACTACCCAGGGGTATTTTGGTAATTTTCCAAATATAAAGGTATTTTAGTAATTTTACAAATATAAAGGTATTTTAGTAATTTTACAAATATAAGGGTATTTTAGTAATTTTACAAATATAAGGGTATTTTAGTCCCTCTCGGGTTTTAGTTATGAACTTTGGCCCATCAACAAGTCCTCGTAGCTAAAGTGAACAGACACTACGCACCAGGTAGGATTCTAGAGAAGAGGAGGTGGGCCATTAGGACCTCTTAAGTACCAAGCTCTCCCTAGATCTAATCCTAGACATGCGTATGCCCGTTGCCACACCCTAACGGTGACTTGTTTACGTACATGTTTAATTAACTTAAGTCTTAGGAAATTTAAGAGTTGTTCAAACCAGCCTAAAGTCCATAAACCCTAGCATACTTGGCTATGGCCCCATAAAGCCCATCAAACCCAAATTTCATCCTTAGGCCCAAATCACATCCTTATGGCTGTTAAGCCCAAAAAAATTCCAGATTATGAATTATGCTTAACTGACTTAATTCATACACCAAACCAAAAGAACTCATCAAACCTAGCCTTAAGGCCCACCGGGCCCACTTAGCCCCTTCCAGCTTTTCGACTTGTCGGCATTGTCGATATCGTGTGTGTAGTGTTTGTACACACCTGGTAACCTTGCGTGCTGCAAATCCCTTAGTCACGAACACACAATCGACATTACTAGCGATTAACCAAAGCTTTAACACATACTTATCAAAAATCAAAACCTCACCGTACCCTTACCGTGTGCCTCACGTTCTAGTAGCCCTTGCTTTGCTACTATTGGCGATTATCCTCTAGATCTTCACCAAATACCTATATCGTCAACACCAAGTGATGCATATTGTTCATAAGTCACTGTCATGAGCCACATTAGATTCGGCCATCTACTAAACCATAACTGAGTCGAGAACACTTACCACCTTGTTAGCAATCCTTACCTACCATGCTTGCGATTGTTGAGCCTTACCCTTATTAATACAAATTAATGACGAGGGGTTAGATAGCCCTTTGGCTTTTAACAGAATGCACTAGAAAGTTCAATTAAACACTTACCAAAATTCTCCGATGATCCTGCGACCTAGATCATTTCTGAACAAGATTTAGCTTGACTAAAAGTGGGTAGCAAATGATTGTGAGGAAGGAAAACCAAAAAAGAATCGGCACAAGTGAAGCTAAATGATAAGAAGGTGTATTCAACTTTTAGGGAAAGAAACAGAACATAACTCTGATAAGAATTTTCGGTAAAAAGACTGATGGGTTTATTTTCGACAAGTGGAAGAATTTGGCTATAGGAGAAACTGATTGATAAGAGAAAGAAAAATTAAAGAATGCTCAAAGAACCTTCAAGCATTTGGCTCCCTCCCTTTTATAGCCACAAGTCGAACATGCCATCTCCCAAAGTCCCATTTAGCACCAACTCCTCCCTTTTCTCATCTCCTAATTTTTCTCCCTGATAACACCTTAATCTTATTCGAAATTTCCTCCACATCCATATCACCTGTTTACCTCAAACTCTCCACGGCAAGAGTTCAAAACCAATACAACTCTTGCCGTCCACCCATGCAAAATAAACTCTAAAAATACACTCCTAATGCTCAAACCTTGGACCTCCTCAGCTTACTCACACGCCACCTTGCAGCTCCCAAGTGATGCCACCTACCACTGGACCATAAGCCCATTTATGTCCTATTTTCTCTTAATCTACTTAAGAGGCCTCATGCCTAAGACTAGAGTCCACTAAACAAGAAAAATAAATTTTTTCCCTATGGTCTCCCCTATCTCTAAGGCTTCAAATAATCTTGATAATTCTTTAATATTAATAAACTAAGTGCTACATATTCATACTAGCTTCAATTCACCAAAATTAGGGTTTCAAAATTTTTAGTGCATTACAATTCTACCCCACTGAAAAAAATTTAGGCCTCAAATTTACTGTTTGAAATAAGTGAGGGTATTTTTGACGCATTGCATCCTCAGGTTCCCAAGTAGCCTCATCGACATTGTGGTTATGCCAAAGCACTTTGACCAAAGGAACAGACTTCCTTCTTAATACCTTGACATCTCGATCAATTATCTGAACTGACTCCTCTTCAAAAGTTAGATCTGGTATAACCTCTATCTCCTCGACTGACACAATGTGAGAAGGGTCTGAGCGATAACGCCTTAGCATTGACATATGGAACACATCATGGATTTGGCTCAATTCAGAAGGCAACTCCAGGTGATAGGCAACCGGCCCAATTCGCTTTAATACTCAATAAGGCCCAATGAACCTTGGGCTTAACTTGCCCTTCCGACCAAACCTTAACACCTTCTTCCAATGGGAAACCTTGAGAAAAACCATGTCCCCCACCGCTTATTCAATCTCTTTTTGTTTGATGTGAACATATGAATTTTGCCTATTCTCCGCCTCCTTCAACTGATCCCGAATCAATTTCACCTTATCTTCGGTGTCTGCTACCAATTTTGGACCCAAAACCCGTCGCTCACCTAACTCAGTCCAACAAGTTTGTAACAGCCTGGGTTAGACCCTAGTCAGAACAGTGGTTCGAGACCACCAATCCCAGGTCGTAAAAAAATATTTTAATGATATTTTATGTGTGAATGATATTTGACATAGTCTGTGTGAAAATTCTGTGTGATGATTTGATCGTTTTAGTGTCAAATTTAGAGTAAGGACTTAATTGCATAGAAAGTAAAATGATGTGTATTGATTTATGAGTACTTAATTAATGTTGGCTTTTTAAGGTGGAAGCCTTATATTGTCAATTGACCATTATTTAGTTAATGGATGGCTAAATGACAAATTACCCTTAATTTATTTTTGTTTTATATGTTTTATAAAAGAGAAAATTGGAATTTGTTTAAAATGTTATTATAATAAAAACATAAAGGAATTTGATAGCCATTATCATCTTTTCTTCCACCAAAAGTTGAGAGAAAATAAAGAGTTTGAAGCTTTGAAACTTTCGGCTACTTCAAGCTCCAATTGACCAAGAATGCAGAGGTTCAGATCAAGATCGAGGTAAAGACAAAGTGCTCAATTAATCGACTGTTTCGGTATTTTGACATCCGAGGTAAGTTTAGATATAATACTAGTTATAAAGTTTATCTATGTGATATAAATTGAATGGATGTAAATGTATCTATGAGATTTGAATTGCTATGTGCTGAATTGAGATAAAAGGGCACTAAGTGTGCAAAATTTGAAACGAGAAAGAGATGATTGGCACTGTGTGTGTGAAAAGATAGAACCTTCAGCTTATTGACTTGGCACTGTGTGTGCGATACCGATATAAGTTTAGTTTAATGTATTGGCACTAAGTGTGCGGTGATGATTATGTTTCAGTTATGAAATTGGCACTAAGTGTACGAATAAACCAATGGAATAGCAAGGGTTGGATGAGAGGTAATATCGAACAATTGAGTAGCATAAAAGGGTAAGTAACTATGTGTTGATCAAGGTACGTTCGAACCTATGTGGTTGATGATAGATTTAAGAGTTGAATGAATAGATAATTGGGTATGCGGTTGAGATTGATAATGTGCCTAGTTGTGCCTTTATCTATGTGATGGTACATATACATATATACATATCGATGTTGTTGTATTGAGTAATATGTATTATATTACAAACTTACTAAGCTTTGGAAAGCTTACTGTGTGATTTGTTTCTCTGCCTTGCAGTGTCGTAAAGCTAGCTCAGATCTGGGATCGTCAGCTTCTCAATCACACTATCGACATTCTATTTTGGTACTTTTGGAAAGATGTATATAGCTAGAATATGGCATGTATAAGCTAGTTAAATGAATCAAGTTTGAGATTTGTAAATAGCCATGAGATGTGGCTAGATATGTGATAGTTTTGGCATAAATGAATGTGGTATATATATGATGCATCTTTTGGCATGATTTATAGATTGATAAATTTGCTATTGAGTGGTAACTTCGTGTTGATAAATGCTATTAGGGGTAGTGATGTAATATCCCGGGTTAGGGGTTATTTTATTTTGGCTTTGCTGCATGTGCTTGATGTGTTATGTTGTTATTTCGATCTTGTTGGGGCTTAGTTATAAGCTAGGTGCAAGCTCAGTGGTAGGAGAAATTTTAGTTTTTGGGCTTTAGGTGATAGGAGTGAAGGAGTGGGTTTATAATTATTTTAGGTGAATTTTAATACATGAGGAGCCTTGGTGGAGTGGCAAAGCATGCGCCACTTAGAGCTTGTGTGGCGTCAAGTGCAAGGGAGGAGGTCTTGTGTTCAAGCTGCGAAAACCCCTGTTTTGCATTCATTTTGACTGACATGGAGGGAGGAGTTGTAGGCAGTTCAAACTCTGCCTTGGACTAAGTCTTCCCATTTGAATGGTGGGTAGAGAGCAAATTGTGGAGGAAGACTTGGTCAAGGTAATTTGAATTAGTGGCTTGGGAGTGATTGGGGGGAGTTTGGCCGATTGTTGGAGAGTGTTTGGGGGGAGTTTGGCCTGTTGGTAAGTGTTGTGAGGGAGTGGGGGAAGTGCCGAAATTCCCTTGGATTTTTGGGTGCATTTTCGGTCATAGCTAGTGTCAAACAAGTCTTTCTTTTGGTCTTTTGGTAAGCCGAATTTCAAGAAAACTCTCCCATTTTATTTTTCTTCATTCTTGAAATCGAAACCCCAAGTGCTTTCATCTTTTTTTCTTTCATTTGTTCTCCTTAAACCAAAGCTTCAACAATCTTACTGCTTAGAATTTGCTTTGTTGTTTCCATCATTTTTTTTAGTAGTAGCCAATGCTCCCTTGATCTCCGATTTTGCTTCTACTTCTCCTTTTATTATTTGGTCGAACCCTCCTTTCTTCTTCTTTTTCATTCATGCTGTAAAACTAGCATCTTCTTCTCACACTTTCTTTCTCCCTTTCTTGAAGAGTAGTAGCCCAAACTTGTTCTCCTAAACACCTTCTTCATTTCTTTCCTCTCAAAACCGAAAGTATTCCCTTTGTTCATCTTGATTACCTTTCTTTTCTAAAACTATTTAGCCGAACCTTCACCTCTTGTATCGAAATTTCCCTTTTCTTTTTACGATCACCTTGGCCGAATTGTGGGTGTGGTGTGGATCTTTTTGGGGTTTCGTTTCCAATCATTGGAGAAGGTAGCAGGTAAGGCCGAATGCTTATGTTCTGTCTTCTGTTCTCTGTCGGCATCTTCAAAGGTAAGAGTTGGTTTTGGTGTTTGTTTGGAAGTATAGTGATCATTTGTTTGGAATCATTTTATCGTAGGGCATTCAAGATTTCGAAGCAGTCAAGCTTAGCCTCGGTTCTCTGTTGATTGGTTGGTAAGTGGTGGTAAGGGATTGTTTTAACAGTCTAATCGTTTGGTATTTGTTTAGGCCGAAGGCTATTATCTTTGTTTGGTTGCCGATTGTCGGAAGTGGAGTAGGAGCACTTGGTGTGTGGGCTAGTGTTCAAAAGCGTGTAGGTAGGTCTCGGGTTTCAAGTGTTGACTCTTTTTGGTATGTTCTGTTTTGGCCGAATGGCCTAGGGTGCTAATCTCTTATTTGGCCGGTTTATAGGAGCAAAGGTTATCGAGGTTATCAAGGATCTTAGTGGTTAAATCGGCTAAGGCTTGTAGGTGTGTAAACTAACACATCGATTACCTAGTAATATGTTAATAATAATATGTTTGTGTATTAAGTGGAGCAAGATGATGATTGCTATGGTACCCTATGGGGTATGTGTTTGGATCAAGGGTAAGTTCGTTCCATTGCGAGTTCTCTTTTGGGTATATGCTAGCATGATTGCTGATGTATGTAATATGTGGGGTGATACTATAAAAGCATGTTTGCACTATGGCATGATTTGCATCAATATGACATGTATGGGTAATATGAGAGGAGGGGGAGTATGATATCAGTGTCTTTGGGACACCGTGACTTTGGGTCACCGGAGGTTTGGCACCTCCGGTGGTTTGGTACCACAAAGCGATATTTTGTGACTTTGGGTCACCGAGGTTTGGCACCTCAACGCCTCATCCAGTGGCTTAGTACCACGGTGGGTTGGCCCTACTGATTGATTATACTGGGATTGACGCCGGTGATTTGGTATCACACGATGGGTTGGCCCCATCATCGGATTTGTGATTACTGATCACCGGTGATTTAGTATCACTGCCGTGTCTTTGGGACACCGGAGGTTTGGCACCTCATTGCGACTCGCCCCGTGGTTTGACACCACCGTGGGTTGGCCCCACTTATGAGATCTGGGATTGTCGCTAGTGATTTGGTATCACACGATGGGTTGGCCCCATCATTGGATTATTCGTGACTTGGTCACCAAAGGGTTTGGCACCACGTTATGGATATCGTGACTTTGGGTCACCGGTGGTTTGGCACCACCGGTGGTTTGGTACCACGAGGTAGAGAAGGTGAAATGGATGGTTAGGAACGGGTGCATTAATTGTATCGCTTTGTTATGATGTGTGTTAGCATGTTGTATTATCGGGAGGGGGGATTTACACACTGAGTCCTGCGACTCACTCTCTCCTTTGACATTTCAGGTGACAATTAGGCGCGGACATGGAGCCGGGATGGACTCGAGGTGCTCATGCCATGCTTAAATAAGGAATTGCGTAGACTTTTATAAAATTTGGTACTTAAGCTTATTTATTACTATTTGGTTTTATTTGGGTTTGTAAATGGCCTTTTAAAAATTATGTTTGCTATGTTTATGTTTAAAGTGGATTTATAATATGCCTTAACAAATTAATTGGGTTAAAATGTGCTAAAACTTGAAAAGACAACGCTTTCAAAACTACAAAATGATATTTTAACCTATACCATCTGTATCACACTATGATTTAGGATAAAGAGAACTCAAATGCTTTTTTCTAACTTAAACTCGATTTTCTACTAAGTTAAAATGTTTTGTAATAATAAGAAACAACTTAAACTTCTAAGTGAGATAAACTCGTTTTACCTACACACCTGATTAAGTTTTCAAAATTTCGGGGTTTTCAAATACACCATCAGATTTTAATCAAGCCTACTCGAGTTTTTCTTCAAATACACAATTTCGCGAAGTGTTTTCATCAAACATCTAAACTTAAAACTATTTTCTCAAAATCCTTTTTCCCTGTAACATACCAGATTCGATCGTGGTGTGTTGACCGGTTTGGGGTGTTACAATTGTGGTATCGAGCCAAGTTCAAAGGTTTCATTTGTGGCCCGAGGCCCAAAAAGTTTTCAAAAGTCATTTTAAGTGTTATGTTTTAAAAAGTATGGTGTGAAAGGCATGGCAACCGAGTCTCCGGCACCAATCCGCCCAGGTAAGTACCCCTTACTATTGGTTGTGATAATGATATTGATGAGATGTGATTGGATGGCTAGTGATAGTAAGACTACTTTAGAAACTAAAACTGATAGGACTGAGTGGACTCGCGAAAACAAAGCTCCTTTAATATTCATAAGACTTTGCTTAAAAATAGTGGAATAATTACTGATACATAAAAATTCTTTAAATCAGACGAGATTTAGTCATGAGTACGCGAGGTGGACGTGGTCGTGGACGAGGTCGCGGTAGGATGACAATTTTTGAACCCGTAGGTTCTGGTCAGGGGTCAGAGAATGAGATACCGATTCCGCCACCAGCTGGAGGCGGTGAGTTTCAAGATCGATCGGGGACGATCTTGATGATCGTGGCGATCTTTGCGGAGTTCTGAAAGGGTAGCTGGATTAGGTGGAGGCGTAGGAGCTAAAAATCGTACTGGCGACTTGAACAAGCAAAATTTGAATTCTTTAGGGTGTCTCGGGTGTTGCTCCTAACCTTCTTGAATATTACCGAAGCGACAGGCGGATAATGGACGATCTAGACCGATCGTGAAGAAAAGTTAAAGGGATAGTATCACTTCTACGAGATGAGTCATACCGGTGGTGGCTCACGGTTCGAGATAATATTGCGTAAAGAATCGACTTGGGACTATTTGAGTCGCCTATCAAAAAAGCGTGGGAGCTAATTACATTAATGAGCAGCGGAAAGCATTTATGAGGTTAGTTCAGGGGAGCAAATCTATGTCAGAGTACGAGGCAGAGTTTCTGAGGCTGAGTCAATATGCCAGGGGTATGGTGGCTACTGAACATGAAAGGTGCGTTCATTTTGAGGATGGCCTGCGGGACGAATTAAGATTGTTGATTGCGCCTCAACAGGAGCGTGAATTTGCTGTCCTAGTTGAAAAGGCGAAAGTAGCCGAGGGTATTAAAGAGTCCGTGAGGCAAGGCATGGATAGAAACCGACACAAGAGGAGTTTTGGGTCTTCTGGGTCGTCAGGTAATCCGCAGAAAAGGGCTAGACCGAGTGGGTCGAATCACCAGTAGGTTTGTTGTTGCTAAGCGGGGACCTTGTGATGTAACCGTTGTGGGAAAGCTCATTGGGGAGGATGTTGGGCCGGTGGAAAAGGCTATTTTGAGTGTGGCTCATTTGGACCACGTGTGAGGGTATGCCCACGCAAGTTAGCTAGGATTCGATCAGAGAGTCGGCAGTACTCGATCTGGGAATAACGGACCACCATCGTAGAGGGCGAGGTAATGGCAGAGGAGGTAATGGTTACGGTGGTAGTAGAGCACCGGCGAGTGTGCAGTAGTTCCGAGGCCGACGGTCGGGGCTAGTGTGTCGGGAGGCGCCAGAGAGGAGGGTGACGCAATGACGTCATCACCAGTATGTTTTAATCTTTGGTTCTCCATTTTCGCTTTGATTGATGTGGGTTCAACACATTCATATGTTGCAAGTAGCATAGTGAAGACCATGGATTTAGACTACGAGATATCTTCTAGGCGGATGACCGTAATAAGCCATTTAGGTCACTCTGTAGTTGTAGATAAGCTGTATAGAGACGTACCTCTAGAACTCCAAGGGGTAGTGTTTGTGGCTGATTTGATGGAACTGCCATTTAGGGAGTTCGATCTGATTCTCGGGATGGACAAGCTGGTTAAGTACCAAGCGAAGTTGGATTGCGCGGCTAAGCGCATGGTTCTGAAAACAGCTAAAGGTGATGAGGTAGTTCTGATCGGTGATCGGAGAAATTATTTGTCCAATGTGGTATCTGCTCTCGAAAAGTCGGAAGATGGTCGAGAAAGAACGTGAAGCATATGTGGTTCATGTGTATGCTTTGGTGGCTAAAGAATCTGCTGTGGAGACGGTTCGGATAGTTAGGGAATTTGTTGATGTGTTTCCTGAAGAGCTTTCGGGTTTGCCACCAGATCGCGGGGTAGAGTTCGGGATAGATCTGTTACCCAGAACCGCACCAGTATCTATAGCTCCGTACAGGATGGCACCTAAAGAGTTAGTGGAGCTTAAGGCTCAGATCCAGGAATTGTTGGATCGAGGCTTTATTAGGCCAAGTGTTTCGCCTTGGGGAGCGCCGGTACTCTTTGTCAAGAAGAAAGATGGTACTATGCGAGATGTGTATAGACTACCGCCAATGAATAAGTGACGATCAAAAACAAGTATCCACCGCCTCGGATAGATGACTTGTTTGATCGGTGAAGGTGCATCGTTTTCTCAAGATCGATTTAAGGTGCAGGTATCACCGATTAAAGGTAAAGGAGGCGATATACGCAAGACGGCATTTCATACTCGGTATGGGCACTTTGAGTTCCTAGTTATGCCGTTTGGGTTGACTAACGTCTTGGCGTGACCTTTATGGATCGATGAATAGGGTGTTTCAACGGTATTTGGATCGGTTAAGTAGTGGTTTTATCGGCGACATCTTGGTATATTCAAGGACCGAGGAGGAACATGATGCGATTTCGGGTGGTATTGCAGATTCGAGGAGAAAGCGACTTTATGCGAAGTTTAGTAAATGCGAATTCGGCTTAGGAGGTGGCGTTCTTGGGTCATGTAGTATCGGCCGAGGGATTAGTGGATCCTCGAAAGATTGAGGCGATTTTGGATTGAAGCCGCCGAGGTCGATGAGGCGAGATTGATTTACAGGTTTGGCGGATACTACCGAAGATTTGTAGAGGTTTCTCGTTGATTAAAGACCGATGACCAAATTATTAAGAAAAGGGGTTCCGTTCATTTGACCGAGAAGCGGCAGGAGAGCTTCGACAAGTTGAAGAAGATTTTGTGAAGCTTTGATTCGATTCAACCCGAGGTCGGTAAGGAATTCACGGTGTCGCGATGCATCACATACTGGTTTGGGTTGTGTCTTGATGCAAGAAGGAAGGTTGTGGCTTACGATCTCGATACCGAGGCCACATGAGGTCAATTATCCAACGCACGATCTGGAGTTAGCGGTAGTAGTCTTTGCCTTGAAGATTTGGAGGCATTACTTGTACGAGAGAGATCGATAGTCTACACAGATCATAAGAGTCCAAGTACCTTGACCCAAAAAGACTTGAATCGAGGATGTACAGATGGATTGAGTTTGCTGAAAGACTACGATTGCTCAATTGAGTATCATCAAGGCAAGGCTAACGCCAGGCGTACGCGTTGAGCCGTAAGGTTGTTTCAATTTAAGAGCATTGTTTGCCCACTTGAGTTTGTATGACGACGGGAGTATTCTGGCAGAGCTGCAGGTTAAGCCTACTTGGGTTGAGCAGATCAGAGAAAAATAGTTGATGGATGAGGTTTTGAGTACGCAGAGGACACAAGTGTAAAATGGTGGTTTGAAGGGTTACAGTGTGTCTGGTGATGGAGTGCTGTGTTTTCAGGGGAAAGCGTGTATGCCGAGAGACACTGAGTTGAGGCAGAAGATTCTTCAGGATGCACATAGCAGCCCCTACGCTATGCATCCTGGAGGTAGCAAAATGTATAGGGATCTCGGAGAATAGTTACGTGGTAGAGATGCGAAAAAGGAAGTGCGAGTTTGTAGGGAAGTGTCCGACATGTCGGCAGTCAAAGTGAGCATCGATTCTTGCCGTCGAGGTTGCTTGACCAAATGAAGATTCCACGGTGGAAGTGGGAAAGGATAACTATGGATTTAAATCGCTGGATTACCGCTGCACCGAGCAAGAAGGATTGATTTGGGTAATTATGGATCGATCGACTAAATCAAAGACACTTTATTAGGTGAGGTGGATTACTCACTTGAGAGGTTAACGGTTGTATGTGTCGAGATTGTGAGATCGCAGGGGTGCCGATGTCGATCATCTCGGATAGGGATCCCAGATTCGTCAAGGTTCTAGAGTGTTGCATCAGCTCTGAGTGCGATTGGATTTCAAAGACATTTCATCCGCAGACTGATGGGCAGTCGGAAAGGGTTATACAGATCTTGGAGGACATGTTATAAGGTTGTGTATTGGACTTCAAGGGTAGTTGGGAGGAGTATCTACCGTTAGCTGAATTCGCCTACAATAATAGTTACCAAGCAAGCATCAAGATGGCACCATATGAGGCATTGTACGGTAGGAAGTGTCGCTCACCTACTTGTTGGATAGAGTTAAGTGAACGTCAGTTGTTGGGACCAGAGTTAGTTGCTGAGACTGAAGACAAGGTTAAGTTGATTCAGGCTCGATTGAAAGAAGCTTCGGACTGACAGAAGTCTTATGCCGATCTTAAGTGGAGAGATATTGAATTTGCTGTGGGAGATCTAGTTTTTCTGAAGGTCTCACCGTGGAAGAAAGTATTAAGGTTCGGGAGGAAAGGCAAGTTAAGTCCGAGGTTTATTGGGCCATATAAGGTACTGAGACGAGTGGGACCAGTTGCATATCAGCTCGAGTTACCAGCAGAGCTAAGTCAGATTCACAACGTGTTCCACATTTCGATGCTTAGGCGATATCGTTCAGATCCATCGCACGTGGTGGCGATGGAAGAGATCGAGGTAAACCATTTGTCTATGGAGGAAGAGCTTTGTCTGATTTTAGATCGGGATGTAAAGGTTTTGCGTAGGAAGTGCATACCTTTGGTTAAGGTTCTTTGGCGGAATCATGGCGTGGAAGAATCTACTTGGGAACCCGAGGATATGATGAGACGACAATATCCGCAACTCTTGATCGAGGTAATTTCGAGGCGAAATTATTTTTAAGGGGTAGAAGCGTAATATCCGTGTTGGGGTTATTTTATTTTGGCTTTCTTTGCATGTGCTTGATGTGTTATGTTGTTATTTCGATGTTGTTGGGGCTTAGTTATAAGCTAGGTGCAAGCTCGAGTGGTAGGAGAAATTTTAGTTTTGGGCTTTAGGTGATAGGGCCAGAAGGAGCTGGGGTTTATAATTATTTTAGGTGAATTTTTAACACATGAGGAGCCTTGGTGGAGTGGCAAAGCATGCGCCACTTAGAGCTTGTGTGTGGCGTCAAGTGCAAGGGAGGAGGTCTTGTGTTCAAGCTGCGAAAATCCCCTATTTTTGCATTCATTTTGACGGCATGGAGGGGAGGAGTTGTAGGCAGTTCAAACTCTGCCTTGGACTAAGTCTTCCCATTTGAATGGTGGGTAGAGAGCAAATTGTGGAGGAAGACTTGGTCAAGGTAATTTGAATTAGTGGCTTGGGAGTGATTGGGGGGAGTTTGGCCGGTTGTTGGAGAGTGTTTGGGGGGAGTTTGGCCGGTTGGTAAGTGTTGTGAGGGAGTGGGGGAAGTGTCAAACAAGTCTTTCTTTTGGTCTTTTGGTAAGCCGAATTTCAAGAAAACTCTCCCATTTTATTTTTCTTCATTCTTGAAATCGAAACCCCAAGTGCTTTCATCTTTTTTTCTTTCATTTGTTCTCCTTAAACCGAAAGCTTCAATAATCTTACCTGTGCCAAATTTGCTTTGTTGTTTCCATCATTTTTTTTTAGTAGTAGCCGAATGCTCCCGTGATCTCTAATTTTGCTTCTTGTTCTCCCTTTTATTATTTGGCCAAACCCTCCTTTCTTCTTCTTTTTTCATTCATGCTAAGCCGAAACTAGCATCTTCTTCTCACACTTTCTTTCTCCCTTTCTTGAAGAGTAGTAGCCCAAACTTGTTCTCCTAAACACCTTCTTCATTTCTTTCCCTCTCAAAACCGAAAGTATTCCCCTTTGTTCATCTTGATTACCTTTCTTTTCTAAACTATTTAGCCGAACCTTCACCTCTTGTACTGAAATTTCCCTTTTCTTTTTACGATCACCTTGGCTGAATTATGGGTGTGGTGTGGATCTTTTTGGGGTTTCGTTTCCAATCATTGGAGAAGGTAGTAGGTAAGGCCGAATGCTTATGTTCTATCTTCTGTTCTCTGTCGGCATCTTCAAAGGTAAGAGTTGGTTTTGGTGTTTGTTTGGAAGTATAGTGATCATTTGTTTGGAATCGTTTTATCGTAGGGCATTCAAGATTTCGAAGCAGTCAAGCTTAGCCTCGGTTCTCTGTTGATCGGTTGGTAAGTGGTGGTAAGGGATTGTTTTAACAGTCTAATCGTTTGGTATTTGTTTAGGCCGAAGGCTATTATCTTTGTTTGGTTGCCGATTGTAGGAAGTGGAGCAGGAGCACTTGGTGTGTGGGCTAGTGTTCAAAAGCGTGTAGGTAGGTCTCGGGTTTCAAGTGTTGACTCTTTTTGGTATGTTCTGTTTTCAAATTAATGGCCTAGGGTGCTAATCTCTTGTTTGGCGGTTTATAGGAGCAAAGGTTATCGAGGTTATCAAGGATCTTAGTGGCTCGTCGGCTAAGGCTTGTAGGTGTGTAAACTAACACACTGATTACCTAGTAATATGTTAATAATAATATGTTTGTGTATTAAGTGGAACAATATGATGATTGCTATGGTACCCTATGGGGTATGTGTTTGGATCCGGGTAAGTTCGTTCCATTGCGAGTTCTCTTTTGGGTATATGCTAGCATGATTGCTGATGTATGTAATATGTGGGGTGATACTATAAAAGCATGTTTGCACTATGGCATGATTTGCATCAATATGACATGTATGGGTAATATGAGAGGAGGGGGAGTATGATATCCGTGTCTTTGGGACACCGTGACTTTGGGTCACCAGAGGTTTGGCACCTCCAGTGGTTTGGTACCACAAATGATATTTTATGACTTTGGGTCACCAGAGGTTTGGCACCTCAGCGTCTCGTCCCAGTGGCTTAGTACCACGGTGGGTTGGCCCCACAGTTGATTATACGGGATTGACGCCAGTGATTTGGTATCATACGATGGGTTGGCCCCATCATCGGATTTGTGACTACAGTCACCAGTGATTTGGTATCACACTGTGTCTTTGGGACACCAGATGTTTGGCACCTCATTGTGACTCGTCCTTGTGGTTTGACACCACCGTGGGTTGGCCCCACTTATGAGATACGGGATTGTCGCTAGTGATTTGGTATCACACGATAGGTTGGCCCCATCATTGGATTATTCGTGACTTCGGGTCACCAGTGGTTTGGCACCACGTTATGGATATCGTGACTTTGGGTCACCAGTGGTTTGGCACCACCAGTGGTTTGGTACCACATGGGGTAGAGAAGGTGAAATGGATGGTTAGGAACGGGTGCATTAATTGTATCGCTTTGTTATGATGTGTGTTAGCATGTTGTATTCTCGGGAGGGGGGATTTACACACTGAGTCTTACGACTCACTCTCTCCTTTGACATTTCAGGTGACAATTAGACGCGGACATGGAGCCGGGATGGACTCGAGGTGCTCATGCCATGCTTAAATAAGGAATTGCGTAGACTTTTATAAAATTTGGTACTTAAGCTTATTTATTACTATTTGGTTTTATTTGGGTTTGTAAATGGCCTTTTAAAAATTATGTTTGCTATGTTTATGTTTAAAGTGGATTTATAATATGCCTTAACAAATTAATTGGGTTAAAATGTGCTAAAACTTGAAAAGACAACGCTTTCAAAACTACAAAAACGATATTTTAACCTATACCATCGGGTATCACACTATGATTTAGGATAAAGAGAACTCAAATGCTTTTTCTAACTTAAACTCGATTTTCTTCTAAGTCAAAATGTTTTTGTAATAATAAGAAACAACTTAAACTTCTAAGTGAGATAAACTCGTTTTACCTACACACCTGATTAAGTTTTCAAAATTTCGGGGTTTTCAAATACACCATCAGATTTTAATCAAGCCTACTCGAGTTTTTCTTCAAATACACAATTTCGCGAAGTGTTTTCATCAAACATCTAAACTTAAACCTATTTTCTCAAAATCCTTTTTCCCTGTAACATACCAGATTCGATCGTGGTGTGTTGACCGGGTTTGGGGTGTTACAAGTGAGATTTGTGAATGAATTATGATTGTGATAGAATAAGTATTGGTATTGAATTGGGTATGATTAGAGTTGGTATTGATTGCATGTTTTAAATTGCTAAATTGGTATACTTTTAGATGGAAATATGTGCATGAGATGTTTGGTTGGTTGGCTTGTAGGTTTGACCTTAAGTGGGTGGCATGTTGGCCTTGCAAAAATGGCTTATAATGCCGCACGGTTGAAGCACACGGGCGTGTCTCGGACTGTGGGTAAATTGGCAGAATGTGGCTAAAATTGCATACAGCCATGGCACGGGCATGCCTATAGGTCGTGCGAGAAATGCCAGTATATGACCTTATAGGACATGGCCTCAGCACACGGGAGTACTTGTTAGCCGTGTAGATTTTGGCAGTATGTAACCACGGGGAGGTCACATGGGTGTGTCATGTAGCCGTGGGGGAGGCAAGGCCTACCCCCACGAGCGTGTCTCCCCTGTATTCTAGAAACGTTTCAATTTTTCATGAAATTTTATATGTGTTTCGGTTTAGTCCCGACTCAGCTTATAAGCTTGCTTAGGGTCTTGATGACTCGTTTAAGGGGCACTATGATTGTTTATGAATGTGTTTGATGATGATTGACTTTGTGTCGTGAATGCGATGTAAAATGATCCTATTGTTCGGTAATTCCTCTAAACCCAATTTCGGCGACAATCTTGGGTTAGGGGTGTTACAATTTTATTGGTATCAGAGCTACAGTTTATTCGATTCTCGGACTAACGTAGCACGTATGAGTCTAGCTATACATGCCATATTGTGAAATTGCGATAGTGTGATGAAATCGGCGGTTGAAACGTGTTTTAATATAGTAATAGATCCCGATCGGCGATTCTTGACGATGTAGAGAGTAATGCGCTTTGCTCCGCTCAAGGACGGATGTACGGCCACATCAAGGCCAAATGATAGTGGTGAGGAGGTGAGGCTAAGCAAGCCTTCTTCGTATGATAAGTGAATGGTTTTCAAAATTTGTTAGAACAAATCCATCGCTGCTCCTGAGCCTCCACCCTCGCAAGTATCCATTATGCCACAAGTTGTAGATCCGATCAGATTGAATAAACCACTTGTAGACAAGATTCGCAAGTATGGGGCCGAAGAGTTTAGGGCCACGATTGATGATGATCCGAAGCGAGCTAAGTTTTGGCTCGAGAATACCCTTGAGTATTTGATGAGATGTCTTGAACCACGATGAGTGCATTAAGTGTGCGTTTCCTTGTTGAGAGACACGACTTACAATTGGTGGAAAACATTGATATCGTGGTTACGAGAGAGAACCACCTAGGATTTCTTTCAAGTCGAGTTTAGAAAGAAGTATATCACCCAACGCTTCATTGATCAGAAACGTAAGGAGTTTTTAGAGCTGAAACAAGGCTATTTGTCTGTTGTTGAGTATGAACGAGAATTCGTGCGTTTCTATTGAAGCTACTATGTACAAACGTTTCGTAGAGGGATTGAATGAAGACATAAAGTTGTTGGTTGGAATACTAGATATAAATGAATTTATTGTATTAGTTGAAAGAGCATGCAAAGTGGAGGAGCTCGGTAAAGAAAAGAAGAAATCTAATTTTGAGGCTCGTGATGAAAGAAAGAGATTGATGAATAAATTCTCTCAATCTTCAGCAAAGAGATATAAAGATGCAAGCAATCGTTCAAATGCCTCGTTTGGGCATCCAAATAGAGATCGTTCGAGACAGAGTACTGGTTTACAAATTCAAGCTTCGAATGAAATAAGTGTTGGCAGTGTTAAGAGTAACAAGCCCGAATGTAGACAATGTGGGAGATGACATGTGGGAGAGTGCTGGGAAAAGTATAACAATAGAACATGCTATAAGTGTGGATCTCGAGATCATTTCATTCGAGAATGCCCAAAGATAGTCAAAGAAGAAAATGTTCAGAATGAAAGACCAAGTAATGTGACGGCCAGAGGTAGACCACCCAAGAACATCAGAAATGTGAACAAAAGTCAGAGAGGAACGAGTGATACAGCTGTAAGGTCAGAAGTAAGAGCACCTACCCAAGCCTATGCTATACGTGCACGAGAGGAAGCATCATCTCCAGACGTGATCACTGGTACTTTCACTTTATTTGATACTGATGTCATTGCATTGATAGATCCAGGATCGACTCATTCTTATGTGTGTATGAATTTAGTATCAAATAAAACTCTACCTATTGAGTCTATTGAATTTGTGATTAGAGTATCGAACCCTTTAGGCAAGTGTGTTTTGGTGGATAAGGTGTGCAAGAATTACCCATTGATGTTTCATGATTTATGTTTCCCGGTCAATTTAATGTTGCTACCATTTGATGAATTTGACATAATTCTGGGAATGGACTGGCTTACTTTGCATAATGAAATTGTGAATTGTAAGGGAAAGAATGTTGAATTGAAGAGCCAGAATGGTGAGATAGTTCGAATTGAGTCTAGTGATATGAAAGGATTACCAGCTGTTGTATCTGTGATGAAAGCTATGAACTATGTGAGAAAGGACTATGAAACTTATTTGGCGTACGTGATTGATACAAAAGTGTCAGAAAGGAAAGTTGAATCTGTGTCTATGATATGTGAGTTACCAGATGTGTTTCCAGAAGAGTTACCGGGGTTACCTCTGATTAGAAAAGATGAATTTGGTATTGAGTTAGTGCCGAGAACTGCTCCTATTTCGATAGCTCCATATAGAATGGCACCAATAGAATTGAAAGAGTTGAAATCTCAGTTGCAAGAATTGACCGACAGAGGATTTGCACGACCTAGTTTTTCACCTTGGGGAGCTCCTATATTATTTGTGAAAAAGAAAGATGGAACTATGAGAATGTGTATTGATTATCGACAATTGAACAAAGTGACGATAAAGAACAAATATCCGTTACCTTGGATCAATGATTTGTTTTTTCAGTTGAGAGGAGCTACAATATTTTCTAAGATAGATTTGAGATCAGTCTACTATCAGTTGAGTGTTAAAGAATCCGATGTGCCAAAAACCGCATTCAGAACAAGGTATGGACATTATGAATTCCTAGTGATGCTTTTTGGACTAACAAATGCTCCTAGAGTGTTTATGGATTTGATGAATTGAATATTCAGACCATATTTGGATCGCTTCGTGGTGGTGTTCATTGATGATATTTTGATTTATTCAAGTGAGGAGATGCAACATGCCAAGTATTTGAGAATCGTGCTACAAACTCTGCGTGAGAAATAGTTGTAGGCAAAGTTTAGTAAGTGTGAATTTTGGTTGCCTGAGGCCAGTTTTCTGGGGCATATTGTATCCGCTGCGGGGATACAAGTCGATCCATATAAAATCTCTACTATTTTGGAATAAAAGCCTCGAGAAATGTATCTAAAATTCGTAGTTTTCTGGTACTAGCAGGATATTATAGACGATTTGTGAAAGGCTTCTCAATGATTGCGATTCCTTAGACAAAGTTGTTATAGAAGGATGCTAGATTCGAGTGGTCAGAAAAGTGTCAACAGAGTTTTGAACAGTTGAAGGTGTTGTGAACAGAAGCGCCAGTGTTGATTCAAACTGAATCAGGCAAAGAGTTTATAGTTTATAGTGATGCATCGTTGAATGGTTTGGGTACGTGTCTTTGATGCAAGAAGGAAAAGTCATCGCTATGCTTGAGACTATTAAAAGCGCATGAAAAGAATTATCCAACGCATGATCTTGATTTGGCTGCGATTGTATTTGCATTGAAGATTTGGTGTCACTATTTATTCAGTAAAAAATGTCATATTTATACTGATCATAAGAGTTTAAAGAATTTGATGACTTAGAAAGATTTGAACTTGTGACAGAGAAGATGGTTAGAATTGTTGAAAGACTACGAACTTGTGATAGACTACCACCTGGGTAAGCTAATGTTGTAGCTGATGCCTTGAGTCAGAAATCATTATACGCTTTGCGAGCTTTGAGTAATCAAAAGATCTGTGTGATGCTAATGCGGTTGTAGCTGAATTGAAAGTAAAACCGTTTTTTATAAAGAAGATATGTGAGACTCTGAAGATTGATGATGAGTTGTTAGAAAAAATAGTTAAATGTAATTCGAACGCGGAATCAGAATTTCGTGTTGATAGTACTGATTGTTTGAGATTCAGAGATCGGATTTGCATTCCAAGAAATTTAGAGTTGATTCAAATGATTTTGACTGAAGCTCACAATGGTCATTTGACTGTACATCCGGGGAGTACAAAAATGTATAATGATTTGAAACAGTTCTATTGGTGGCTTGGTATGAAGAGAGATATTTTTAACTTTGTGTCAAAATGTTTAGTTTGTCAGCAAGTTAAAGCTAAACATCAAGTTCCGTCAAGTCTATTGCAATCGATTATGATTCCTGAGTGGAAATGGGAGAGGATCACGATGGACTTTGTGTCGGGTTTGCCCTTATCTCCGAGCAAGAAAGATGCGATCTAGGTGATAGTTGATAGATTAACGAAATCAACTTATTTCATTTCGGTGAGAACGATTATTCTTTAGATAAGTTGGCTGAATTGTATATCGGTGAGATTGTGAGATTACACGGAGTGCCATTATCTATAGTGTCTGACAGAGATTCGAGATTTTACCTAACGATTTTGGAAGAAATTACAAGATGCTTTAGGCACAAAATTGCATTTCAGTACTGCTTTTCATCCGCAAACAGATGATCAATGCAAGTGAATCATTCAGATTCTTGGAGACATGCTGAGATGTTGCATACTTGAATTTGAAAGCACGTGGGAAAGGCATTTATCGTTGATTGAGTTTGCGTATAACAACATTTTTCAATCTAGCATTAAAATGGCACCATATGAGGCTCTTTACGGTTGAAAGTGTCGAAGTCCATTGTATTGGACCGAGTTGAGTGAGAACAAGATTCATGGGGTTGATCTTATAAAAGAGACTGAGCAGAAAGTGAAAGTAATTTGTGACAGTTTGAAAATAGCCTCAGATCGTCAAAAGTCTTATGCAGATTTGAAACGAAAGGATATTGAATTCAAGGTTTGTGATAAAGTGTTTTTGAATGTGTCTCCGTGGAAGAAAATACTTCGATTTGGCCGAAAGGGCAAGCTGAGTCCGAGATTTATCAGACCGTGTGAGATTATTGAACGAGTTGGGCTGGTTGGTTATAGATTGAGATTGACATCAGAGTTGGAAAGGATCTATAATGTGTTTCATGTGTCAATGCTTCGACGATATCGATCAGACCAGTCTCACGTAATTGCACCAACTGAGGTTGAGATTCAGTCAAATTTGTCGTATAGTGAAGAACCGATCCGAATTTTGGCATGAGATACTAAAGAGTTGAGAAATAAGAAAATTTCTCTAGTGAAAGTATTATGGCACAAACACGAAATTGAAGAGGCTACGTGGGAGCCTGGGAACGTTATGAGAGAGCAGCATCCACAACTATTCACTGGTAAGATTTTCGGGGACGAAAATCCCTAAGGGGGGAGAGTTGTAATAGCCTGGGTTAGACCCTAGTTGGAACAGTGGTTCGAGACCACCAATCTGAGGTCGTAAAAAAATATTTTAATGATATTTTATGTGTGAATGATATGTGACATAGTCTGTGTGAAAATTCTGTGTGATGAGTTGATCGTTTTAGTGTCGAATTTAGAGTAAGGACTTAATTGCATAGAGAGTAAAATGCTGTGTGCTGATTTATGATTACTTAATTAATGTTGGCTTTTTAAGGTGGAGGCCTTATATTGTTAATTGACCACTATTTAGTTAATGGATGGCTAAATGACAAATTAGCCTTAATTTATTTTGTTTTATATATTTTATAAAAGGGCAAAATTGGTATTTGTTTAAAATGTTATTATAACAAAAACATAAAGGAATTTGATAGCCATTATCATCTTTTCTTCCACTGAAAGTTGAGAGAAAATTAAGAGTTTGAAGCTTTGAAACTTTCATTTACTTCAAGCTCCAATTGACCAAGAACGGAGAGGTTCGGATCGAGATCGAAGCAAAGACAAAGTGCTCGATTAATTGACCATTTGATATTTTGACATCTGAAGTAAGTTCGGATATAATACTAGTTATAAAGTTTATCTATGTGAAATAAATTGAATGGATGTAAATGTATCTATGAGAATTGAAATGCTATGTGCTGAATTGAGATAAAAGGGCACTAAGTGTGTGAAATTTGAAATGAGAAAGAGATGATTGGCATTGTGTGTGCGAAAAGATAGAAGCTTGACTTATCGACTTGGCACTGTGTGCGATACCGATATAAGTTCAGTTTAATGTATTGGCACTAAGTGTGTGGTGATGATTATGTTTCAGTTATGAAATTGGCACTAAGTGTGTGAATAAACCAATGGAATATTAAGGGTTGGACGAGAGGTAATATCGAACAATTGAGTAGCATAAAAGGGTAAGTAACTATGTGTTGATCAAGGTAAGTTCGAACCTATGTGGTTGATGATAGATTTAAGAGTTGAATGAATAGATATTTGGGTATGTGGTTGAGATTGATAATGAGCCTAGTTGTGCCTTTATCTATGTCATGGTACATATATATATATAAATATCGATGTTGTTGTATTGAGTAATATGTATTATATTACGAACTTACTAAGCTTTGGAAAGCTTACTGTGTGATTTGTTTCTCTGCCTTGTAGTGTCAGTAAAGCTAGCTCACACTATCGGTATTCTATTTTGGTACTTTTGGAAAGATGTATATAGCTAGAATATGGCATGTATAGGCTAGTTAATTGAATCAAGTTTGAGATTTGTAAATAGCCATGAGATGTGGCTAGATATGTGATAGGTTTGGCATAAATGAATGTGGTATATATATGATGCATCTTTTGGCATGTTTTGTAGATTGATAAATTTGCTATTGAGTGGTAACTTTGTGTTGATAAATGCTATTAGGGGTAGTGAGATTTGTGAATGAATTAAGCTTGTGATAGAATAAGTATTGATATTGAATTGGGTATGATGAGAGTTGGTATTGATTGCATGTTTTAAATTGCTAAATTGGTATGCTTTTAGATGGCAATATGTGCATGAGATGTTTGGTTGATTGGCTTGTAGGTTTGACCTTAAGTGGGTGGCATGTTAGCCTTGCAAAAATGGCCTATAATGTCGCACAGTTGGGGCACACGGGCGTGTCTCGAATAGTGGATAAATTGGTAGAATGTGGCTAAAACTACACATGGCCATGGCACGGGCGTGCCTACAGGTTGTGTGGGAAATGGCAGTATATGACTTTATAGGACCGGCCTCAGCACACGGGAGTGCTTGTTAGCCACGTTGATTTTGGCAATATGTAACCACAGGGAGGTCACACGGGTATGTCATGTAGCCGTGGAGAGGCATGGCCTACCCCCACAGGCATGTCTCCCCTATATTCTAGAAAAGATTCAATTTTTCATGAAATTTTATATGTGTTTTGGTTTAGTCCCGACTCGGCTTATAAGCTTGCTTAGGGTCTTGATGACTCGTTTAAGTGGCACTATGATTGTATATGAATGTGTTTGATGATGATTGACTTTGTGTCGTGAATGCGATATAAAATGATCCTATTGTTTGGTAATGCCTCTAAACCATATTCCAACGACGGTCTTGGGTTAGGGGTGTTACAAAGTCGGAGTACGACATCTTCGTCCATACAGTGCTTCATTTGGCGCCATTCTAATACTTGCCTAACAACTATTGTTATACGCAAATTCAGTTAACAGCAAGTAGTCCTCCCAACTATCTCGAAAGTCAATTACACACCCCCTTAGCATATCCTCCAAAACTTGAATTACCCTTTTTGACTGACCATCAGCCCGAGGGTGAAATGTTGTATTGAAATCTAACCTCATACCTAGCGCCTCATGTAGCTTTTTCCAAAATCGAGACATAAAACGAGGATCTATATCAGATTTGATCGAGATCGAAACTCCATGCAACCTCACAATCTCTGCCACATACAACCTTGCCAATTTCTGTAGTAAGTAGTCAATGCGGTAGGTATAAAATTGGCAGACTTAGTTAACCGATCCATAATGACCCACACAGAAGTAGGCATCAAGGGTAGCCCACTAATGAAATCCATAGTAACTCGCTCCCACTTCCATTGTGGGATCTTAATCGACTGAAGTAATCCCGACGGCAACTGATGTTCCGCTTTCACTTGCTGGCATACTAAACATTTCCCACAAAATTCGTAACCTCGCGTTTCAATCCTGACCACTAATAAAGCTCCCGTAAATCTCGGTACATCTTGTTACCTCCGAGGTGCATAGCATAGGAGCTACTATGCGCTTTTCGTAGTATAGACTTTTTTAGATCTTCGTCCATTGGCACACAAATTCTACCACGAAAACACAATAACCCGTCACCATTCATCCAAAAATCTATCGTTTCCCCATTCTCAACTTGCTTGAATCGAAAGCTTAGAGTTTCATCCAATGATTGTTTAGTCTTAATCTGTTCAACCCACAGTGGCCTTACTGCAATTCGGCTAACAAGCTCCCGTCATCATACAGATTCAACTTAGCAAAGATTGCCCTCAAATCTAACATAGTCCTACGGCTTATCGCATCAGCCACCACATTTACTTTGCCCGGGTGATATTCGATCGTGCAATCATAATCCTTTAACAGTTCAATCCATCTACACTGCCTCCAGTTCAGCTCCTTCTGAGTCAAGAGGTACCTCAGACTCTTGTGATCCATGTAGATGGTGCACTTCTCTCCATACAAATAGTGCCTCCAAATATTAAGTGTGAACACCACTATTGCCAATTCCAAATCGTGGGTTGGGTAATTTCTTTCATGACTCTTAAGTTGGCGTGAAGCATACGCAACCACCTTTCCTTCTTGTACCAAAACACAACCCAATCCCACATGTGACGCATCGCCATAAATCGTAAACTCTTTCCCGTGCTTCGGTTGAATCAAAATAGAAGCCTCCGTTAAAACCTTCTTAAGCTTCTTGAAACTTTCCTGCTATTTATCCGTCCACACAAATGACAACCCCTTCCGTAGCAACTTGGTCAAAGGTGTCGCGATCATGGAAAACCCTTCAACAAATCGCCTATAGTACCCCGCCAGGCCTAGAAAACTCTAAATTTTTGACACCGTCCTAGGTCGTTTCCAATCCAAAACTACTTCCGCCTTCCGGGGGTCAACCCTAATTCCCTTAATGGAAACCACATGTCCTAAAAAAATGACTTCCCTTAGCCAGAATTTGCACTTGCTAAACTTAGCATAAAGTTGCTTCTCCCTTAAAACTTGCAACACAATCCTTAGGTGTGCATCATGATCAACCTCCGTTCTCGAGTATACCAAGATGTCATCTATGAATACTACTACGAACTGGTCCAGGTACGGTTTAAAAACCCAGTTCATGAGATCCATAAAAGCACCAGGTGCGTTTGTTAGTCCAAACGACATTACCAAAAACTCGTAGTGTCTATAATGAGTTCTGAAAGCTATCTTATACACATCTGTTTCCTTAACCCTCAGTTGATGGTATCCCGAATGTAAATCAATCTTCCTCTCTGTGACGAGCAGTATAAACCAACATTGACTATCTCACTTCTACCTGTCCTGCACCTCTGCCCAGTACTCCACATCCTCGTCCTGCGCCATTGCCACCTCTGGCTTGACCACGACCCCTCGGTGGTTGTTGACCACCCCTCTGAGGCTAAAAATTACCTCTACCATCGATTTGCTCTTGCTCTAGCCTTCTCGGGCACTGCCTAACCCTACACTCCATGGATCCACAGCCCAAACATGCTCCCATCCTCCTCAAACATTTGCTGGATGCCTTCTCCCACACTCAGCACAAAGTGGTATTCCGTTATAAGCAGCAGTAATAGGGGCCTCAGCTCTAACGGCCTATTCAATCTAGACCTCCTCATGGGCCTCTGTTCAGCTCTTGTAGGTTTCATATTCTGCTTATTCTTGCCCCTCTCTTTCTCTCGGTTGCGGTACTCCATGCTCTTTACCTCCTCTGCTATTTTTGCTTTCTCCACCAAAACCGCAAAATCTCACTCCCTCTGTGGAGCTATCAGTACCCAAAGGCTATCCTTTAATCTATCCTCGAATCGTACTCACTTTTCATACTCCGTCGTGACTATCCCCTTGGCATATCGACTGAGGCGTAGAAACTCAGCCTCGTACTCTGCTACTTGCTTATCTCCCTGGGTCAGACTCAAAAAATACTTCCTTCGGGCATCCACATATGCCACTCCAATGTATTTCCCCTGGAATACCGATTTGAGGAACTCCCATGTGATCTGCTCCGGTTGGTTGCCCTCCTTTATGGTCAACCACCACTGGTAGTCTTCTTTCCTTAGTAGGGATATTACTCCTTTCAACTTTTGTTCAACTGTGCTATCCAGGTCATCCATTATTCTTTCAGTAGCTTCCAACCAATACACCACCACATTCGGGGCCACCCCCGCTACTCCTTTGAAAATATCAGCCCCATTAGCTCGGAGTCGCTCCATGATTGACCCACGACTCCCCGTTCTATTGTTGGGCCCAACGACCCTTTCCAAGATTCTTAACATGGCCTGGGATACGACCTCTTTCGTAGCGGTAGCTCGTTCATTTGTTCCTCTTTCAGCTACTGGTGAGGCTGGAGGCTCCCCTACTTCTATGTTGGGCATATGGCCTAACTCGGATGATCCTTCCCTTACACCACCACAGTCTCTTCCACCTCGTCTAGCGCTCATCATTGCATATTTCTGAATTAAGTATTTTATGAAATTAGTACATAGTTCTACTTGTTTAGGGCACATGTCTTATGCGAGCAAAATTTTTAAAGTTATTAAGCGGTCGAGAATCCACTATAGGCTTAAGTTTCCTATGGGCTTTAGTCTCTAAAAGCCTATTTTTAGGTAGCCCATTACTAGATATAGTTTCGTATTTAAACAAAGGTAAACAACAAAAAACTTACTTGGCTCAACGTCGAGGGCTCGGTGAACCACACTTCAAGAATCCTGCCAAAAACTTTTTAAAACCCAAAATCTAAGGCCTATTTCATAGCCCGAGCCTTGCAATCTTGCTCTGATACCACTAAATGTAACACCCTAAATTTGGCCTAAAAGTTAGGTCGAGTCGGGATTTCACATTAAAGACACACTTCAAAATGATTTTACAATTTAACAATTTAAGGTCCAAAAGCCCAAAACCCTTGTATATTGTTAAGTTAAGAGGAAAAACCCAAATTTTTAAGAAAACGTTCATATGTTGAGTTATTTCAAAAACCATGCTAACTTTAGAAATTTTATGAAATTTATTAAGCGGATAGTTGAAACAATAATAATAAACCTGAAATCTAAAGTCAATTAGGAGTTACATGGCCTTATTACAATCCAATGAAAAAAAAAGTATTTAAAAACAAATTCATTTTAACAAATTAAAACATTTGATCAACTTGTAGTGTGGCCATCTCCAAGTCCTCTCCTATATTGAGCTGTCTATTTAGGATTACCTGAAACAATAAATTAAAGGGTGTGAGTTTTGAAACTCAGTGTGTACAACCCTTGGCAATCAAATCACATACAAATATTCACATTGGGCCTAAGCCTTATCAAAAGTTGGTGGCCTTGGGCCTTAGCCCACAATGACCTCATATCATATCATATCGTATCATATACAAACAAGATAATGCAAAACCCATCCCAATCATCCATCCACTACATACACCATTTCCCTTCCAACCATTACACACTTGTGGGGATTTCTAAATAAACCCACTCATCCTCTACACACCAAAGGAAGCCCGATTGCGGTACTACCTAATGTTGCAGTAAATATGCTAATCATATAATGGGCTTAAAGCCACCGGTGGATCCATGGCCTTACGACTATGCGATCCTCAAATCTTCATCCATACCAAAATTCCCACCCATATGCATCCTAAACAGAATATCATATGAATGCATCAAACACACGAGTAACATCCACAAACTCATACTCGTCACATAGGGGTATTTTCATCATTTCACTACCTAGGGGTACTTTTGTAATTCTACCCTACGGGGGTATTTTGGTAGTTTGGCAAAATAGGGGTATCTTGGTACTTTTGCAAAATAGGGGTATTTTGGTAATTTTACAAATGTAAGGGTATTTTAGTATTTTTACAAATATAAGGGTATTTTAGTCCCTCTCGGGTTTTAGTTATGAACTTTGGCCCATCAACAAGTCCTCGCGGCTAAAGTGAATAGACACTACGCATCAGGTAGGATTTCAGAGAAGAGGAGGTGGGCCACTAGGACCGCTTAAGTACCAAGCTCTCCCTAGATCCAATCCTAGACATGCGTATGCCCGTTGCCACACCCTAACCCAGCGACTTGTCCACGGACATGTTTAATTAGCTTAAGTCTTATGAAATTTAAGAGTTGTTCAAACTAGGCCTAAAGTTCATAAACCCTAGCATACTTGTCTACGGCCCCATAAAGCCCATCAAACCCAAATTTTATCCTTATGACCCATTAGACCCAAATCACATCCTTATGGCCTATTAAGCCCAAAACAATTCCATATTATGAATTATGCTTAATTGACTCAATTCATACACCAAACCAAACGAACTCATCAAACCTAGCCTTAGGGCCCACCGGGCCCATTTAACCTCTTTTAGCTTTTTGGCTTTTTGGCATTGTCGATATCGTGTGTGTAGTGTTTGTACACATCTGGTAAACTCTCGTGCTGCAAACCCCTTAGTCAGGACCCTACAATCGACATTTCTACCTATTAACCAAAGCTTTAACACATACTTATCAAAAATCAAAACCTCACCGTACCTTTACCGTGTGCCTCACGTTCTAGTAGCCCTTCCTTTGCTACTATTGGTGATTATCCTCTAGATCTTCACCAAATACCTATATCGTCAACACCAAGTGACCCATATTGTTCATAAGTCACCATCATGAGCCACATTAGATTCGGCCATCTACTAAACCATGACTGAGTCGAGAACACTTACCACCATGTTAGTAATCCTTACCTACCATGCTTGCGATTGTTGAGCCTTAACCTTATTAATAGAAATTAATGACGAGGGGTTAGATAGCCCTTCGGATTTTAACAAAACGCACTAAAAAGTTTAATTAAACACCTACCAAAATTCTCCTTTGATCCTGCGACCTAGATCGCTTCTGAACAAGATTCGGCTTGACTAAAAGTGGGTAGGAAATGATTGTGATGAAAGAAAAACCAACAAAGAATCAGCACAAGTGAAGCTAAATGATAAGAAGGTGTATTTGGCTTTTAGGTAAAGAAACAGAACACAACTCTGATAGGAATTTTCAGTAAAAAGACTGATGGGTTTCTTTTTGGCAAGTGGAAGAATTCGGCTATAGGAGAAACTGATTGAGGGGAGAAAGAAAAATTAAAGACTGCTCAAAGAAACTTCAAGCATTCGGCCCCCTCCCATTTATAGCCACAAGCCGAACATGCCATCTCCCAAAGTCCCATTCGGCACCAACTCCTCCCTTTCCTCATCTCCTGATTTTTCTCCCTGATGACACCTTAATCTTATCCGAAATTTCCTCCACATCCATAACACCTGCTTACCCCAAACTCTCCACAGCAAGAGTTCAAAACCAACACAACTCTTGCATTCCACCCATGCAAAATAAACTCCAAAAATACACTCCCAATTATCGAACCTTTGACCTCCTCAGCTTACTCACATGCCACCTTGCAGCTTCCAAGTGACGCCACTTTCCACTGGACCACAAGCCTATTTGTGTCCTATTTTATCTTAATCTACTTATGAGGCCTTATGCCTGAGACTAGGGTCCATATAAGAAAGAAAAATAAATTTTTTCCCTATGGTCTCCCCTATCTCTAAGGTTTCAAATAATCCCGATAATTCCTTAATATTAATAAACTAAGTGCCACACATTCATACTAGCTTCAATGCATAGAAATTAGGGTTTCAGGATTTTTAGGGCGTTACATGAGTGACCCGATCCTGGAAGGATCCACGTGTTTTTTATTATTGGCTTATTTGCGCATCAAGTCCCTCCGCTTTTGCTGTAGTTCGCAATGGAGTCCCGTACTTATTTTAATTTAGCCCTATTATTTTGTTGTTGTTTTAATTTGGTCCTCAAGCAGTTAGATGACCAGTGTTTGAACGATGCCGTTTTGAATGTTTGGGGTAATTTTCCAATGAATCCTCACTTGTTTGCGCATATGCAAATCTGGTCCCTAAGGGTCTGTTATTATTATTTTCATTTTTAGACTTGAATTTTACTTTAAATTCCAATTTGGTTTGTTGTCCTAATTTATTTATTAATTTACTTTAAAAAAGGTGTGTTTTATTCTTATTATTTATTTTATCTCTTAAACAATATCCCTTTCTTCATCGTAGAGATATAGTGGAAGGCTGAACCTTCATTCTTCCGAAGTCATCGCATTATCGCTAGGATTCGGTTGTAAAATCTTTAAGGTAAGATTTCTTCATGGATTTCATAATATTCTTTATTCGTTAAGATGATTATTTGTATGGAAAGGATTAACCAATTATATTATAGGGATTTATTCGTTGATCACTCAGAATTTCGTGGTAAGCCAATTTTTACCATTTTGATAAGTCCATATTTTATCGTAATATCTATCTACATAAGATCTAATGAATGGAGGCTTGTAGTAACGATTTGAAAGGAAAGCCGAGTGGAGATCTCAAAAGGAGCGGGTTAACGATCCCTACTCCTAAATTCAAACGAAAGGTTGAATCGACGATTCGAGACTTTCTTCCGGGTTGTGGACCCTTATCCGGTGAGAATCAACTATTCAAGGTCGTTCGCTATTCTGAGGCATTAGCGATTCGGGATTTTCCACCAGGTTGTGAACCGTTAACCGGGGAAAATTGACAAATCGTAGTTGTTCGCGATCCTGAGGTAAAATCTTAGATCGTTTGTTTTAAAGTAGATTTATTAAATCGCGTGCGTTGACTAATCGAGCGTGATAAAATTTTAGGTGTCGACGATCGAGAGAGCGTAGTGCTTATCGTAATCAAGTGTGTAATTTCACGCCGTATTCCATGGGTTAGAGATTAATGACATATTGATAGTAAATTGTTCGATTAAAATCGTATTAAGGTGAAACCGAGAAAAATGGTTTAGACCTCATTATTTGATAAAATTGATAAAATCGATACATTTTGCTATGTAGGCCAAATCGATAAGATTGCTATGTGGGCCAAAACGATATATTTTTCTATGTGGGCCAAATCTATTTATTTGCTAAATGGGCCGATCTAAAAATATGCGAAATGGGCCAAGTTAATAAATTGTTATAATGGGCCATAAAATTTGTAAGAAATATCTTAACACATTGTTGTGAATTGTTATGCATTATATACATGATTTGCATGGGATGGGATAATGATGAAGAGAAGTTCTGGTAGCTTTGCTACATAAATCTAGTGGCTCTGCCACAAATCTGAAAAATGGCAATGCCATGTAAATTATGTTAATCTGGTGGCTAGTCTACAAATTTGATATAAATGGCTTAATGCCTACGTTTGGTGTGTTGGCGGGGTGGGTTGACTAAAGATCACCCACAGGTGTGTTGGTTGGTACGGGTGGTGTGTAGCGGATGGAAACTAGGTTTGGTTTGAGAATTTCATGTCATATGCATATTATATATATGATACATTTATATTATTGTAAACGGGCTATGGCCCAAATAATTGCTTAATGGGATTTGGCCCAGTGGACAACGGTAAGTGGGTTACACATTGAGTTCTAGTAACTCACCCCATTTTACTTACCCTTTCAGGTAATGATCAATGATAGAGACTTGGGCCGTGGATATCTTAGTGGAGGCCATACTTCAAAACGGTTAAATTTGGAATTTTGGATTTCTTTTAATACTTTTAATTGTTTGGCTATTTGAATTAAGGTTGTAATTAGGCCTCTGGATTAATTTTTGGTTTTGTTTATTGTTTGATGAATTTATAAACTGCTTAAATTATTTTAATTGAGATTTTAATTTCTAAAAGCTTAAATAATCATTTTATTCATAAATGAATATACAAAAGGATTTCATAAAATTTTTCATATTTTTAACTCGGAAAATTACTCTTAAGATTTTCATCAATTCTTTGCGAAAAATATCTTTAATTTCTTTTAAAATTTTCTCGAACTATTAACGATATTTTCAAAATTTTGATTTATAAGATTTTGCATCTCAAATTGTCGATTTATTAATCAAATCTAACTTTAATACTTCATCTAAATTTTGTAATCTGTTTTACTTGATTTTTGAAAGACTTAATGGTTTTTCACGTGTGACATGTCAGATCTGGCCTGAACGCATGGGCCGGGTCTGGGGTGTTACAAACTCACTGGGTTTCAATTTTTCTCATTAAATCATGGTGACCAAGTACCTTTTTTTTCTTTTAAATCAAAATGCATAAAAAATTAAAATAAAAGCTTATTCTCGAGAATTCGAGATGTTGCGTCCTAACTTACTGGATGTGACATTTTATCATCCCGATGTAAGAATTTCTAAAAAATGAAGGCAATATTCTGTAATCGAGAATTTTGAGAAATTGTGCCCTATCTCACTGGGTTCCAATTTTTCATAAAGCCTAAATAATCGAATACCCTTTTTCAAACTTTAATACATGAGTTTTAAAAATCAAAAGACAAGTTCAGTCTTGAGAATATGAAATGTCATATCCTAACTCACTGAGTATGACATTTTATTTCTTTGAAATAAGAGGGTCTTAACATCCAGTTCAATTTGTTCAAGGGTTTCTTTTAAGTAAACAAATCGTAATCTAGAATCATTTCAATTTTTCGACATTAAGACATCAAATGATCAAGTAGGTACAAATTTTGGGCATTACAAGGGTGCTAACCCTTCCTCGTACCTAACCGACTCGCGAACCCATTTTTGGATTTTGTAGACCAAAAAAATCATCATTTTAGTAAATTAAAATTTTATTAAAAATGACCAAATTACAAGGTGACCCGATCACACCTCATCAAGTAGGATTGGTGGCGACTCTCGTTTTTCGTTTTCAAAATATAAAGTCAATCCCCTTTTTTTCAAAAATTAAAAGAGAAAACATTTATTGTTTCGGAAAACTACGATCTACTTTTAACAGATAGAAAACGTAATAAACTGAAAATCCCAAATTAAAAACCAGAACTTAAAAGAGGCCTTATTACAACCCAATAAGAAAGTGGTTTAAGTAAGGTAAAATAGAGTACTAAAATTTAAAGTTGTTCATAGTGTGGCGACCTTTGAGTCCTCCAGTACGTCGAACCGCTTAATGAGGATTACTTGAAAAATTAAAAAGTGGGGGTGAGTTTACGAAAACTCAGTGTGTACAACCTTCATCGATCATAAAGCATGCATTACATCAATTCGGGCCTAAGCCCATTACAGTAATCAATGTGGGCCTAAGCCCTTCACAGTAATGGTTGCAATTGGGCCTTAGCCCAAAATAGCCTCAGTTGGGCCTTAACCCATATCAAATGTCACATATCACATCTCTCTGGGATTAAGCCCATCTCAATATTAGAATCAATATATGCAATGCATAAATACCGAACCAACCAACCCTGCACTCTTGTGGGGATTTAATCGACCCACCTATCCCTACACCCCTTATGCAGCACCGACTGCAGCACTAACCAATATTGCAGTAGAGCTGCTAATCACATAATTGCCTTAAAGCTATCAGTGGATCCACAGTCGTCAAGCGACCATGCGACCATGCGACTCTAACAAATCATATACTTCCTCCAAATAAATGATCCCATCCCCCATGCAGCATAATATCACATAAAAGCAAACATACCAAAAAAGGCATACAATAACAATCATATACATGTAGGGGCATTTTAGTCATTTTGCCCTTCAAGGGCATAATGGTCATTTTACCCTACAAGGGTATTTTGGCCATTTACCCTATAAGGGTATTTTGGTCATTTTACCCTATGTGGGTATTTTGGTCATTTTACCTTATGGGGGTATTTCGATCATTTTACCCTATGAGGGTATTTCGATCATTTTACCCTATACAGGTATTTCGGTCATTTTACCCTATAGGGGTATTTCGGTCATTTTATAACCTTCCCAGAGGTCTACAGTTGCCTCGAGCGACACAGATAACATATATGACCAAAATGGTGTATTTGGCCCAAAGCCTAATATTCGACCCAAGTGGGCCTACACGCTCGTATGACCCACTAAGCCCAAAACTGCCTTTGGCCATGTAATCATCATGGCCGGCTCATTATTTCATAACCATTCAAAAATTTACTCACGTAGGGCCCACGTGCCCATTCCGGTCCATTTGGCCCCAAAAATGGCCTAACACCATGACATGCTCATAGTGACCTCTGTCATTGCACTGACTTATCCACATGTGCATTCGTACACTAGTGTATAGCCATAGTCGTACTTTCGGCCTTTCGACTTTTTGGCATTTTGAGATTTCAACATTTGCCGATCTACAATTGAAGTGGTGTGTGTACACACCTTGTTGGAGAAAAACGCAGTAGCCAACGAGTGTAGAACCTATATCCAACATGATACACCATCAGTCCTTTAACAACAGGATTAAACAATCCCTTTCTATACCACTATCCAAGATATGATTTATTACTTGCATTGATCGAACAATTGAGGATCACTCACTTAATCCGTCGCAAGAGATTGATCAATAGGCCTTAGGGGTTATCTGCATTCCAACCAACACTTATCAACCATGAAACAATTGAAACAGTTTGAACTAGACGAGAAGTCACTTACCGAAAACTCAGAGTCCAAATTATAAGAAAAGAACAATCGCCTCACCGACACAAAAAGCCAAACGATAGAGAATGGTAGAGGCAAAATGGAATAATCGCACCCCTGAAATAGGAAGTTCGGCTAACACAAAACGTAGAGAATTGACAGAATGAAATGAGGGAAAGGGTATTCGATTTTAGCAATACAAGGAGGGTCACTCGAAAAGAGCCGAAAGAAAAGAAAGAAAAGGGAAAAGGGGTATTCGGCTATCACTGAAAGAAAAAAGAAAATTTGAAAGAGAATGAAATAGGGGATAATCGGCCAAGCACAAGATGCAGAAGAGGAGGATTGATAGAGTCAAAAGAACTGAGAGAGAGGAATTCAATTTTATAACAAGAAGAGCAGAAAAGTGCCAAAATAAGAAAACAAACCCGAAAATACCAGAAAAAGTCGGCACCTACTTACTCTCACAATGCTGAAAATGCATCAAATTGTTTCCCCTAGCCGAATTTGTACATAGAAGTTGTACAATTTGGCTACAACACTCCTATCCTCCAAATCCCTTGAAAATCTCCTCAATTCTCTCAACACCCCTAATTTAAAAGACTTTCAAACCACTCCAAATCTTTATCCCATGAATTACTCCCCAAGACCACTTCCACAGCCACCTGAGTAAATCCCACTACAACACAACCACTAGGAATCACAACTAAAAAATAAAACCTCCCTTGCTTATCCCCAAGCTTGAACCTCAGACTTCTTGCCAGCTGTAGCGCCACCTTGCCACTAGACCACCCACTCTCTTTGTGTCACATGTTACCTTCAATAAATTAAAAGGTCTAAAGGCCAAAGTCTAGGTTCCTTTAAAAAAAAAAAACCAAAACAAATTGCAAGAGCCAAGACTTGAACCCATGACTTATCTAATACTTTTCAAGACCCTTAACCACTAAAGTAGACATACTTTTCTGTAATTTACTTGCACACCTAAATTCCATTCCCTCCGATACACGAAACCCATTTTTTTAGGCCTAAAAGTCGAGGCGTTACAATTTTACCCCTTAAGAGAAATTTTATCCTCGAAATTTTCAACTATCTAATAGCCGCACAACACAGGTTACACCACTACTGCGCACTCTGATCCTCGTTGCAAATTAGGTAAATAGTACACAATGGATAAAGTACGTACCAGTATTCACATCTGGAGCGTCTCCATCTTCTCAACGACGTGCTGCATAAACCAAAGCTAGCTGCCTCGCCTCCGCATGACTACCACCTCTACCTAGAGATCCACGACCCAAACCATTTCCACCCCTGGTCTGTCCACGGCCTCTAGGTGACTGCTGTCCATCCCTAGGTGGCTATACATCACCCCTACCAAAAACTTGTATCGGATCTGGTCTTCTGGGACACTCTCTAAGATGGTGTTCCATGGAGCCATAACTCAGACAAGCTCCTGTCTTCCTCCAGCACTCACCCACATGACCTTTCCCACAAATAGCACAATGTGGTAACCTAGTAGTAGCAACAGGGGGCCTAGCTCTGACTGGCCCATCCACTCTAGCCCTTCTCTTAGGTCTCTGATTAGAATTGGAGTGCTCAAAATCCCTCTTATTTTTACCCCTTTCTCTTTCTCGGTTTAGGCGCTCAAAGTGCTTCACATCTTCAACGATCTTTACTTTCTCCACCAATGCTGCAAAATCTCGATTCCTTTGAGGAGCAATCAGTACTTGAAGCCTGTCTCTGAGGCCATCTTTGAACCGAACAGAATGTTTATAATCTGTTGCCACTATTCCTTTAGCATACCGACTGAGTCGTAGGAACTCCGCCTCATATTCTACCATAGATCTGTCTTCCTGAGTCAAATTCAAGAATTCCCTCCTTCGGTAATCTACATAGCTTGCTCCTACGTACTTCCCTTGAAATGTGGACTTGAAGAACTCCCAAGTGACCCGGTCAAGTTGAGTTCCCTCTTTCACGGTAAGCCACCACTGGTAGGCTTTCTCTCGCGGCAACGATATCACACCTTTTAGTTTTTGTTTCGAAGTGCAATCCAAGTCATCCATTATCCTTTCGGTGGCCTCCAACCAATATTCGGCCACATTAGGGGCCACTCCTGCGATACCTTTGAAAATCTCTACTCCATTTGATCGAAGTCACTCTAAAATTGACCCACGACTTCTAATGGCATTGTTGGGCCCAAAGACCCTTTCTAGAATTCTTAGCATTGCTTAGGACAATGTGTCATCCCCAGCTACCCAATCATATGACCCTGTCTTGATTACCGGTGAAGCTGGAGCCTCTCGCTTCAATGTTGGGCATTTGGTCTGATGCCAAAGATCCAGCCCTAGCACTTTCACGGCCTCTACCACGACCTCTTGCACCTATTCTAGTGCTCATTATCGCTTTGCGTATTATCTGAATTAGAAATTTTATGAATTTACCTCATAGTTTCAATAATTAAATAGATGTTTTATGGAAGTAGTAGTTAAGAGTTGTTTTTGCACTTGCAAGCTCACTATAGTTTTAGTTTCCTATAGTTTCTCAGTTTACTCTAGCTAAAGAGTCACAGTATAGTCTATCATCTAAAGTAAGCCCAATAACTATTTACAGTATAATAGTTTAAAATAGTTTTCAGTATAAGGAGAACTTGTTTGGTTCAACGTTGGAGAGCTAGTGTGCCACACTTTTAGAGGAAATATCTCAAAACCTTCACATATTGAAAAAACAAAAAAATTAAAATCCAAGATTTGAAAACCCATTCTAAAGCCGAGTTTTGCAACCAGGCTCTGATGCCACTAAATGTAACACCCCAAACCCAGCTTAAAAGTTAGGCCCAAATCGATGTGCCACATTAAAGTGTTTTTCGAAAACCATATTTTCATTGAAAACCATTCTTAATTAAAAGCTTGAGTAAAATCCCAGTTACATTAGTTTATTATTTTTTTGAGGTTTATTAAAAAGTTATTACCTTTAAAACCTTATTGTTGCGGAAGCTTAATTTAAAGCAAATGATCTACGAAAACGTGATATTTAAAAATTGAGTTACGAAAACGTAGTGTTTTGAAAATAGTTATTGTTTTGGAAAACCGCAATCTACTAAAAATCCAAAATTAAAATCCAGAACTTAAAAAGGCCTTATTACAACCCAATAAGAAAGCGGTTTAAGTAAGGTAAAATTGAATACTAAAATTTAAAGTTGTTCATAGTGTGGCCACCTCTGAGTCCTCTAGTATGTCGAACTACTTACTGAGGATTACCTGAAAAATTAAAAAGAGAGGGTGAGTTTACGAAAAATTAGTGTGTAAAACAATCATCAATCATAAAGCATGCATCACATCAATTCAAGCCTAAGCCCATTACAGTAATAAATGTGGGCATAAGCCCTTCACAGTAACGGTGGCAATTAGGCCTTAGCCCATAATAGCCTCAGTTGGGCCTTAACCCATATCAAATGTCACATATCACATCTCTCTGGGCCTAATCCCATCTCAATATTAGAATTAGTATATGTAATGCATGAATACCCGAACCAACCCTGCACTCCTATAGGGATTTAATCGACCCACCCATCCCTACACTCCTTATGTAGCACCAGCTATGGCACTAACCAATATTGCAGCAGAGCTACCAATCACATAATTGGCTTAAAGCCATTGGTGGATCCACAGTCATCAAGCAACCATACAACCCTAACAAATCATATACTTCCTCCAAATTAATGATCACATCCCCCATGCAGCATAATATCACATAAAAGCAAACATACCAAAAAAGGCATACAATAACAATCATATACATGTAGGGGCATTTTAGTCATTTTGCCCTTTAAGGGCATAATGGTTATTTTACCCTACAAGGGTATTTCGACCATTTACCCTTTGAGGGTATTTTGGTCATTGTACCCTATGGGGGTATTTTAGTTATTTTACCTTATAGGGGTATTTCGGTTATTTTACCCTATTGGGGTATTTTGATCATTTTACAACCTTAACAAAGGTCTAAAGTCGCCTCAAGCGACACAAATAACATATATGATCAAAACAGTGTATTTGGCCCAAAGCCTAATATTCGGCCCAAGTGGGCCAACACGCTCATGTGGCCTATTAAGCCCGAAACTGCCTTTGGCCATGTGATCGTCATGGTCGACTTATTATTTCCTATCCATTCAAAAAATTACTAGCGTAAGGCCCATGGGTCCATTGGCCCACTTGACCCATTCTAGTCCATTTGGCCCCAAAAACGGCCTAAGACCACGAGATGCTCATAGTGACCTCTATTGTTGCATCGACTTATCCACACGCACGTTCGTGCACCCGTGTGATAATCGTAGCCATACTTTTGGCTTTTCAGCATTTTGAGATTTTGGCATTTGCCGATCTACAATTAGAGTCGTGTGTGTACACACTTTGTTGGAGATAAACGCAGTAGCCCACGAGCATAAAACCTATATCCAACACGATACACCATCAGTCCTTTAACAACAGGATTAAACAATCCCTTTCTATACCACTATCCAAGATATGATTTATTACTTGCCTTGATCGAACGATTGAGGATCATTCACTTAATCCATTGCAAGAGATTGATCAATAGGCTTTAGGGGTTATCTGCATTCCAACCAACACTTATGAACCATCAAACAATTGAATAGTTTGAACTAGACGAGAAGTCACTTACCGAAAACGCAGAGTCCAGATTATAAGAAAAGAACAATCTCCTCACCCACACAAAAGTTGAAAGTACAGAGAATGGTAGAGGCAAAATGGAATAATCGCACCCCTAACACAAAACGTAGAGAACTGACTGAACGAAATGAGTGAAAGAGTATTCGTTTTAGCAGTACAAGGAGGGACACTTGAAAAGAGTCGAAGGAAAATAGAGAAAAGGGAAAAGGGGTATTCGGATATCACTGGAAGAAAAAGGAAAATTTAAAAGAGAACGAAATAGGGATAATCGACCAAGCACAAGATGCAGAAGAGGAGGATTGATAGAGTCAAAAGAACTGTGAGAGAGAGGAATTTGGTTTTAGAACAAGAAGAGCAGAAAAGTGCCAAGATAAGAAAATAAACCTAAAAATACCAGAAGAAGTCGGCACCAACTCACTCTTACAATTTCAAAAATGCATCAAATGGTTTCCCTTTGCCAAATTTGCACATAGAAGTTGCAAAATTAGGCTACAACACTCCTCTCCTCCAAATCCCTTGAAAATCTCCTCAATTCTCTCAACACCCCTAATTTGAAACACTTTCAAACTCCTCTAAATCTTCATCCCATGAATTACTCCCCAAGACCGATTCCACAACCACCTGAGTAAATCCCACTACAACACAACCACTAGGCGTCACAACTACAAAATAAAACCTCCCTTGCTAAAACACCCCAAACCCAGCCCACAAGCCCCGACCGGATCTGACATGTTCCTTAAGAAAACTTAGCTTTATCTCATTTCATCTTCTTATAAAATATGACGGTTTTTAATAAAAACACGTTTGTATATTTATCAAGTTGAAAACCAAGATACCGTTCAAGTTTGTATTTCATTAAAACACTTGCTTCATATCTCAAAAAAACTAAAAGATTTGCCTGATTCTAGATCTCATTAGGTTGAAAATGTAAGTTGAGTAGGTGATAAAACATTTGAAGTTTCTTTAAGAAAAATATTTGATTACTTGTTCATTGATTATCATATGGAAATAAAACTTAAAACATAAACTTAAACAGTTAAGTAGTGGCCTTATTACAAATTTAAAATACCAAATAAACCTCGAAAGAACTCATACTAAAGAAAAATGAAAAGAGTTCCATTATTTGAAAACCCGAAATTTTGCTGAGCATGGCCACCACATAATCCCTGCCGACCCGATCCAACGCACTATGTATCAACTGCAAAATGTTAGCCCACGAAGGTGAGTCAACAGACTCAATGTGTAATAGCCAACCATCAAGACCCAATCGATTATAGCCTTACTTACAACGTTTTGGGCAAAGCCCATCCGGAATCATATTTGGCCATAGGCCCATGTCATAACATATTAAGCCACATGTATATAAAACAATGATGCAACCCTAACCCACCTAGATATCCAACCTCTACACACCACCCGTACCTGCCAATCACACCGTGGGGATTACTAAATCGACCCTCCATCCTCTACACACCATCGAAGGTAGTCGTTGTAGTTAGCTGCACATCGCCCTTATAATCGTGGCATAGCCACCAGATAATGTGACGGAGTCACCGGATAATATGGTAAAAACCACCGGAACACTTCCCCTTATCATTATCACCCATATGCCCATGCTAAATACATATTATTCAGATATCATGCAAGGTACCTTACCCCAAAGTCATAACGAAATCACACATATTCCATATCAATGTTTATAATATTATTAATCGAGTATTAAGGGTAACATACTGTAATAGATCTGTACCATTGAATGGTACCCTTAGCCACGCTATCGATTTTCATAATCACATGTTTAATATTCATACTATTAATCTATCGGAAATTAATGTAGGGTTACACACCTGATAACACTGAGAACGACACTCTCACTAGCAGGGATAACAACGATCTGCTTATCCCTTCTCGTGTCGCCCTCAACTCGATGGCCAATCACGCATTTACGTAAATCGAGCATTTTCAATATAGGGTAGGAACCGCTTCCAACCCCTCCTTTGATTGGCTAGATCGACAGAATACTAAAGCTTCTGGCTCTTACTTCAGGAATTGATTGAGTACCTACACAACCCTTTTATGAGAAATCGACTAATAGAGATTATGACCTTTGGCCGAATATCACTATCCTTTACCCCGCTTGCCTAAATCCCGAAACTATCGTTTGCCCTTGAAGATGTCGAAATCCCTACATAACTTATGTCAAATTTGAATTATTGCATAAGATCTATAAGAATGGCCCTTAACCGAATGTTACATTCTGCTTACCTTGGATATCCAAATCCCGAAAGGTCTCCTTCTACTCGTTGACTACAAAGATTCCGAACCCACCTTCATGGTTTCGACCAAAAGAATAAAATGGATTAGCGTTTTGATTTTGGCTAACCAAAGGAAAAGAAGAGAATCGAACTAACAGCTTAACCTCATCAAATCGATTGAACACCTTTGCTTGGAACATAGAGAGATTCGGCCACCAAAGAAGGTTGATCAGTTTTTAAGAACAAGTGGATCGATTTCAAAGAGTAGAGATGCAATAAATCTTTTCGATTTAGAAAGCAATAACAACTGGATGTGGATTCGACTTTTGATCTAGTGGATAAATCTCTTCAAAGGTTAAAGATGCAATTGGCTATGGTCAAATGTGTTTTCGACTTTTTAATGACAGAGGAAATTGTGAGAAGAAGAAGAAAAGAGATTGAAAATGGTGTGGTTCGGCTTTGGTGAGAAAGAGGAAGAAAAGAATGGTGGTATGGCTCAATCAAGGATTTGGTTTCAAGGAAATATGGAGAGAACTCAATCGAAGAGCTATGGAAAAGTGATGAAATGAGACTTAAAGATTCGGCTAGGGTGCTTGTTGATTCGACTTTTAGTAGATGAAGGATAAAGAAAACAAACTGAAAGGAGAAGAAAGGTGCACGAGTGGTCTCCAATTTTGATTTTCGGTCACAAAAGAAAAGAACACAAAGGCTTTCAGAAAGAAGAAATCGCACAACAAAGTGCCTAGACCTTTCTAAGCATATTCGGCTTCTCCCCCTACCTACATGACCGAAATGGTCATCATAGAAGTCCCTTGGCCGGCCAACTCTCCCCCTCTTCTCAAATCCCTTCTTTTTCTCCTACTTTTCCTTTCCACCTCCCATTCAAAGAGTTTGAATGAGCCCACCTCTCATCCACTCTCTTAGCCGCCCATTCAAAAGAATTTGACCAAGTCCAATGCTCATCCCTTCAGAGTCCTTGTGCCGTCCACCACTACACTTCCTTGTCGAAAAATAAAAGCCCAAAACACTACCTGTGCTGATCGAACCTAGGTCTTTGCACACTCCCTGAGGCGTCACTGCTCTGTGCTCCATATGGCACCTCCCTTGCCACTTTACCAATCGGATTCTTGTGTTATAACCCACACACACCTTTTCTTAAGGCCTAGCTCCCTAGCTCTTTCCCCTATCAGCTTAAAGTCAAACATTTTTCTAAGGCTCCTACCTACACCCCAAGGTTTCCGAAGCCCCCAATCACATACAAACAGCACACAAGCACACTACTACATGCATTGGAGTTAAAACGCATAACCCCTAAATCCCGAATATTACAGTTCTACCCCTTAAAATAATTTCGGCCTCGAAATTACCTGGCTAGAATAGGTGAGGGTATTACTATCACATTGCTTCCTCTGGCTCCCACGAAGTTTCTTCCGATCCATGGTTCCGCCATAGCACTTTGACTAGAGGAACTGATTTCCTCGTAAGACCTTCACATCCCATTCCAAGATCTGAATCGATTTTTCCTCGTAGGAAAATCTGGTCTCAACTCTACTTCTTCCATTGGTACCACATGCGATGGATCCGATCGGTAACGACGTAACATCAAAACGTGAAACACATCATGCATTTTCTTTAGTTCTAAAGGCAATTCCAACTAGTACGCCACTGGTCCAACCCGCTTCAAAATCCGATAAGGTCCTATGAACTTGGGACTTAGCTTCCCCTTGCGACCAAATCTCATCACCTTCTTCCATGGCGAAACTTTCAGAAACACCTTATCCCCCATCAAACTCTATCTCCTTCCGCTTGAGATCCGTGATACGACTTTTGTCATCGCCGATGCCTCCTTCAACCGTGTCGAATTACCTTAACCTTTTCTTTCGATTTCGCCACAATCTCCGACCCAAACCCGACGTTCCCCAACTCGTCCAACACGTAGGGTGCGACACTTCCATCCATACAAAGACACTTCATACGGTGCCATCCGAATACTTGCTTGATAGTTTATTATATGCAAACTCGCTAAAGGCAAGAACTCCTCCCGCCTTCCTCTCAAATCTATCACGCAACCCTCAACATATCCTCTAACACTTGAATTACTCGCTCAGACCGCCGTCCGTCATGGATAAAATGCCGATCAAGTTCAACTCGATGCCCAAAGGTTCGATGCAATGCTCTCCAAAACTGAGACGTAAACCTCGGATCCCTATCCGAGATAATAGACACCGGTACCCCGTGCAGCCTCACAATTTCTGCCACATACAATTTTGTCGACCTTTGCAGTGAATAGTCAACCTGCACTGGTATGAAATGTGCAGACTTTGTTAACCGATCCACTATCACCCATACTGAATCCTTCTTAGTAGGCGTAAGGGGAAGCCCACTAATGAAGTCCATACTGATTCTCTCCCACTTCCACTGCGAAATCTTTATTGGTTGAAGCAATCCTGAAGGTACTTGGTGTTCAAATTTAACATGTCGACATCGCTAAGCACTTCCCCACAAATTTCAGAACTTCTCGTTTGCATCGCCACCAAACCGATCCCGTAGATCCTCAGATAACTTACTTCCTCCAGGATGCATAGCATAAGGGCTACTATGCGATTCCTAAAGAATTCTCTGCCTTAACTACTCATCATTTGGCATACAGACCTTGCCCCAAAAACACAGCACTCCATTGCTATTTACACCATAGTCTTCCAACTCCCCATTTTGCACTTGCAGCAGCTTAGCACTTAGTTCGTCATTTACCAATTGTTTTTCCTTTACCTGACTTAACCACGTTGGCTTCACTCGCAACTCTGCTAGCAAACTTCCATCGTCATAAAAACTAAGGTGTGCAAACATTGCCCTCAGATCCGATACTACTTTTCGACTTAGGGCATCTGCCACCACATTCGCTTTACCCGGGTGATATTCTATTGAACAGTCATAGTCTTTCAACAACTCCACCCACCTTCGCTGTATCAAATTCAGCTCCTTTTGAGTCAACAAATATTTCAGACTCTTGTGGTCTGTGTAGATTACTGACCTTTCTCCATACAAGTAGTGCCTCCACACTTTTAAAGCGAATACTACCGCCGCCAACTCCAGATCATGCGTCGGATAGTTAACCTCATGTGGCCTCAATTGTCGAGACGCATAAGTGACCACCTTCCCGTCTTGCATTAGAACACATCCCAATCCGTGTGAGAAGCATCACAATACACCACAAAGTCTTTCCCCGCTTCAGTTAAATCAAAATCGAGCCTCACAATACTCTCTTAAGCTTCTCAAAACTCTCATGTCGCTTATCCGCCCACACGAAAGGTACCTCCTTTCTCAACAACTTCATCGAGGTGCCGCTATTGATGAGAACCCTTCAACAAACCTCCGTAATAGCTCATAACCTTAAGAAACTACGAACTTCTGCCACAGACTTAGGTAGTTTCCAATCTAATACTGCCTCAATCTTCCGAGGATCCACCCTTACCCCTTCTACAGACACCACATGACCCAAAAACGCAACTTCCTTCAACCAAAATTCGTACTTGCTAAACTTGGCATATAACTCCTTCTCCCTTAACACCTACAATACTACCCAGAGATGCCCATCATGCTCTTCCTCAGACTTGGAATATACCAGAATGTCGTCTATAAACACAACGACGAACTGATCCAAGTAGGGTTGAAAAACTCGATTCATCATATCCATGAATGCAGTTGGGGCGTTCGTTAATCCGAACGGCATTACTAAGAACTCATAATGTCCGTATCTAGTCCGGAAAGCTGTCTTATGGATATCTACTTCCTTCACCTTAAGCTGATGATATCCCGACCTTAGATCTATTTTTGAAAATACCGTAGCCCCCTTAAGCTGATCGAACAAGTCGTCTATCGTCCGCAACGGGTACTTATTTTTGATCGTCAGCTTATTCAACTGCCAGTAATCTATGCACATGCGCATAGTCCCGTCCTTCTTTTTCACGAATAGGACTGGCGCTCCCCATGGAGACACACTGGGTCAGATAAACCCAAGATCGAATAACTCTTGGATCTGGGTTTTGAGCTTTACCAACTCCTTTGGCACCATCCTATACAGAGCAATTGACACAGGAGCTGTACCTAGCAGTAAATCAATTCCGAACTCCACCTTCCTGTCCGGGGGTAACCCCGGTAGCTCCTCCAAAAGACATCCACAAATTCTCTTACTATTCTAACTCCACTAACGCCCTCTTCTTTTGCATCCAAAGCACTAACGAAGGCCAAAAATGCCTTACACCCTTTTCGCACCATCTTATCATCCCTTAACGCGGAGACTACATTAGCCAAAAACTTTCTTCTTTCTCCTATCATAATTATCTCCTCATCCTCCGGGGTCCTCAACTCCATTCGCTTAGCTACGCAATCCAATTTAGCCCGATGTTCTACTAGCCAATCCATGCCTAGAATGAGTTCAAATTCCCCAAAAGGTAGTTCCATCAAGTCGGCAAGAAATACCACTCCCTGAATCTCCAGAGGCACACTCCTAATATCCTATTCACCACTACCGCTTGACTTAACTACTCACTATACCATCTCCCTAATGTACGCTTTAGATATTACACCTAGTGTTTCAAATACTCCACATGCAACATATGAATGGGTCGAGCCAACATTAATTAAAGTAAAGAAAGGCTTATCAGTGATAAGGAACGTATTCGCTTATGACGTCCCCAAGGCCACCATCCTTCTTCCAACGAATCGCATACACTGATCTCCATTGTCTCGCCTCCGTGTTACTAACACATCTCGCTTCGGTGTCCCCGACCTCTTCCAGAACCATTACCTCTGCCAACCGGACCACGACCCCACGGTGGATGATGTCCACCTCTTCCAGTCTAATTAAAACCCTGACTTGCTGGTCGACTCTTGTCTGTCTCCAATGGATGCTTCCTAATCACATGGTCTTTGGACCCACACTTAAAACATCCCCTGCCTTCTTCCAACACTTCGGGTGCATCTTTCCACATTGAGCACACAAACGACATCGACCTCCCACAAGAACTCGCCGATCTCGCGCCCGCCAACTCTAGGTCTTTTCTAGAGACCTCCTGATGACCCCGATGATCCAAAACCTCTCTTTGTCTATTCCTATCCGAATTTTCGCCTCACGATTTCTTGACCCCTTCGCCACCTTAGCGTTCTCTACCAACACGACAAAATCTCGCCTCCTGCTGTGGAGCAATCAGTAATCTCAAGTCATCCCTCAGTCCGTCCTCGAACTTGACACATCATTCATGCTCTATAACCACGATACCCCGAGCATACCGACTCAACCTTAAGAATTCTACCTCAGACTGCTACGGACTTACTCCCGAACCAAATTTCGTAAACGCCTTCCTCTCACAAGATCAATATAACTAGACCCGATATACTTCTTCCGACACGCCACCTTGAAATACTCCCAAGTGAGATCATCCATCGCAAAGACTATCCGCATCATGAGCCACCACCGGTATGACTCATCCTAGAAGTTTACACCACCCCTTTCGCCTCCTCAAGAATCGATCCAAATCGTCCATGATTCGCTCCATCGCTTCCAACCAATACTCATCCAGATTGGCGCCACACCATATACACCTCTAATACCTCAGCTCCATTGGCTTGGAGTCGCTCAGATATAGATTTTCGAGCTCCCATACCTCCACCTGCTCCAGCCACCCTCTCAAGAACTCGAAGATCGTCATGATATTGCATCATCCCCCGTCTGATCATGATACTCAACACCAGCATGGTGGTGGTGGCATCTCATTCTGACCTTGACTGCACTCTAATCGGTTCTCGACACGGCCATTCTCGCTTCTACCACGCCCACGCACATTACTTACCACGCCCCTCTAACTCATATCTATCTATCACGTCTTATCTGCTTTAGAAATTTTATGCGTTACTTATTGTTCTACTGATTACCCACAAGTAATTTTATGTAAAGGCATTTGACAGTAGTTCTTTCGGTCATTCAAAGTTTTCATTCTAATATCCTACCCTAACTCAGAGAATCACATTCATTCATTAATACTATCCACTACACACGATCACCACTTTAAATATTTTCGTCCGTTCCCAACCCAGGGGTATTTTCATAATTTATCCTATAGGGGTATTTTGGTAATTTTCCAAATCAGGGTATCTTGTAATTTTGCAAAATAGGGGTTTTTGGTATTTTTGCAAAATAAGAATATTTTGGTAAAAATTGAGGGTAGTATGGTAATTTTATAAATCGAGGGTATTTTAATAATTTCCACAAATCGTGGTACTTCGAAAATTTTTTTTCAGATCTAAGGTAGTTTTTTTTTTTTGCAAGTCAGGGGGTAATTTGGTGATTTCAAAACTAGGGTTTTTTTTATAAAACAGTGTAGCTAGTCCCTTTTGGGTTTTAATTATTGAATTTAGCTTTGTGGGTAAGTCCTCTTGGTTAGGGGTGAACTGTCACTACGCACTTTATAGGATTCGAGCGAAGAAGAGGTGAGTCACTAGACTACTTAAATACCAAGCTCCCCCAATCCAATCCGAGACATGCGCACAACCTGCTACACACCCTTAACTCGATTTACTTACTCATATGTTTGTTCGATTAGTCTTTAAATTTTATGTAATTTTGTGTTGGAGTAAGCAATCTTAGAGTTCAATAGCTCCTAATCTACAAATCTACAATCCCGTAATACCCACATACAAATCACACAATAATTAGGGTACTTATCGGTGGACTTGCCTGAGGCACAACCGCCATGCCAAAAACCTGATCATCTTTTAGTAAAACCCACTTTCGAAAAAAAGTTTTGGGCCCAAAAGCCCTCAAGGTCGAGTTTTGAACCGGGCTTTAATACCAAATTGAAACACCCCAAACCCGGCACACAAGCCCCGACCGGATCTGACATGTTCCTTAAGAAAACTTAGCTTTATCTCATTTCATCTTCTTATAAAATATGACGGGTTTTAATAAAAATAGGTTTGTATCTTTATCAAATTGAAAACCAAGATACTGCTCAAGTTTTTTTTTTTTTTTTTTTTTTTTTAAAAAAAAAACCCTTTTTTTTTTTTTTTTTTTTGGTTTTTAAAAAAAAAATTTTTTTTTTTTTTTTTAAAATTTTAAAAAAAACCTTTTTTTTTTTTAAACCCCCTTTTTTTTTTTGGGCCTTTTTTTTTAATTTTTTTTTTTGAAAAAGGGGTTTTTGGGGGTTGACTTTTTTTTGGGTTAAAATTTTTTTAAAAAAAAAGGGGGGGTTTTTTGGGGAAAAATTAAACCCAAAAGTTTTGGAAAACCTTTTTTGGGTTAAAGGGGGTTTTTTTTTTTAACCCAAAAATTTTTTTAAAAAAATTGGAAAATTGGGAAAAATTTTTTTTTTTTTAAAATTTTTTTTTGGGGAAAAAAATTTTTGGCCGTTTTTAAAATTTTTTTTTGGCCTTTTAAATTTAAAATGAAATTTTTTTTTTGGGGGAAAAATTTAAAATTTAAAAAAAAAAGGAAATTTTAAGGGGGTTTTTTAAAAAACCCCCCAATTTTTTTTTTGGGGGGGTTGGCCCTTTGAAAAAAATTTTTTAAATTTTGGGTTACCTTTTTGAAAAACCCAAAAAAGGGGAAAAAAATTTTTTTTTTTAAAAAGGAATTTAAAGGGAAAAAATTTTTAATTTTAAAGGGTTTTGGTTGGGAAATTTTTTTTTAAAATTTTAATTTTAAATTCTTTTTTTTAAAAAACTTTTTTTGTGAGGGGAAAATTAGGGGTTTTTTTGGGGGAAAAAATTTTTCCCAGGGAAAAAATTTTTTTTGGGGGGGGTTTTTTTTTTTAAAAAATTTTTAAAAATTTTTAATTTTAAAAATTTAAAATTTTAAACCCTGGGAATTTAAAAATTAAGGCCCTTTTTTTTAAAAAGGAATTTTTTTGGGGGGCTTTTTTTTTCTTTGGGTTATTCCTTTTTTTTTTTTTTAAAAATTTTTAATTTAAACTTGGGTTTGGTTTTTTAAAGGGGGGGGGCCAAAAACCCCAATTTTTTTTTTTTTTTTAAAAAAAAGGGTTTTTTTTTTTAAAAAAGTTTTAATTTTTAATTTTTTTGGGGGTTTTTTTTTTTTTTCCAAGGGGGGAAAATTTTTTTAAAAAAAAAAGGGCCCTTTTTTTGGGTTAAAAAAAAATTTTTTTTTTTTTTAAAAAAAAAAAAAAATTTTTAAAACCCAAAAAAATTTTTTTTTAAAAAAAAAAAAAAAAAGGGGGGAAAAAAAATTTTTTTCGGGGTTTAAAAAAAAGGGGGGTTTTTGGGGAAAAATTTAAGGGAAAGGGGGTTTTTAAATTTGGGTTTTTTTTAAAAAACCGGGGTTTTTAAAATTTTTTTTTTCCCCCCCCTTTTTTTTTTTTTTTTTTTCCCAAACCCCCCCAAAAAATTTTTTTTTTTTTTTTAAAACCCAAAAATTTTTTAAAAAATTTTTTTTTTTTTTTTCCCTTTTTTTTTGGAAAAAATTTTTTCCCTTATTCTTTTTTTAAAAAAAATTTTTTTTTTTAAAAATTTCCCTTTTTAAACCAAATTTTTTTAATTTTTTTTCCCCAAAAGGGGTTTTTTTTGGGGAATTTTTTTAAAACCCCTTTTTTGGAAAAGGGGGTTTTTAACCCAAAAACCCCCAAAATTTTAAAGGTTGGTAAAATTTTTTAAAAAATTTTTTTTAAAACCAAAAAAATTTTAAAAGGGGAAAAAAAAATTTTTTTAAAAAAATTTTTGAAATTTTTAAAAAAAATTTTTTTGGGGTTTTAAACCCCAAATTGTAAAAAAACCCCAAAAAAACAAAAAAAATTTTTTTTCCCTTGGGAAAAAAACCCGGGGAACTTTAAAATTTTGTTTTTTTTTTGGGTTTTTTAAAAACCCAAAAATTTTGGGAAAAAAACCAAACCCTTTTTTCCCGGAAAAAAAAAGGGGGGGTTTTAAATTTTTTTTCCCCCCTTTTTTGGAAGGTTGGGTTCCCCTTTTTTTTTTAAAAAGTTTTTTAAAAACCAAAAATTTTTGGGGCCCCCAAAAGGGTTTTAAAATTTTTTTTAAAAAAATTTTTTTTAAATGGGAAAATTTTGGGGGGGATTTTTAAAAGGTTAAAAAAAATTTTTTTTTAAATTTTTAAAAAATTTTTTTAAAAGGGGGGGTTTTTTAACCCCTTGGAATTTTTAAAAAAAATTTTTTGGGAAAATTTTTTTTTTTTTTGGTTTAATTGGTTTTTTTTTTTTTTTTTTTAATTTTTGGGGGGGTTTTTAAAGGGGTTTTTTTTCCGGGGGTTTTTTTGTTTTTTTTTTATTTTTAAAAAAAAGGGGTGGGTTTTTTTTAAAATTTTAAAAATTTTTTTTTTTAAAATTTTAAAAATTTTTTTTATTAAATTTTTCCCTTTTTTTTTAATTTTTTAATTTGGGGTTTAATTATTTTTTTCCAATTGGGGCCATATTTTGGTTTTTTTAAAAAACCCTTTTTGGTTTTTTTTAAATTTTGGGCCCTTTTTTGGTTTTAAAAATAAACAAAAATTTTTTGAAAATTTTCACTATTTTTTTGAAAAATTCTCTGAGTTTTGATTTAGTCCTGACTTGTTTCTGACGTGTTTTTAGGGCCTCGAAGGTTCGTATAAGAGATAATATGTATGATTTGGATTGGTTTTATTATGATTTATCAATATTATTTGAAATTTTTATAAATTATTTTCGTTTGAAGATAATTTGTTGGTAATGCTCCACAACCTATTTTGGTGACGGATACGGGTTAGGGGTGTTACATTTATTGGTATTAGAGCTACGGTTTAGTCGATTCTTAAAATGAACGTAGTGTGTGTAAGTCTAACTATACATGTCATTATATAACATGTGATATTGTGATAACTCATGACTGTTTTAAAATATGTTTTAATATAGCAATGACATCCAATCGAGCTGACTCCGATGAAGTAGAGAGTAACACTCAAGCCTCCATTCATGGAGTATCTGTAAATTAGGCCTAGGAGAATTGGGCCCATTGGGCCTTAGGTGTGGGAGAGTTTAAAATTTTTGAGAATAAGAGAACGGCATTGTTGCAAGTTGGGCCTATTAGGTGAGTGATTTTGGAAGGTTAGGGGGCTTCTATGAAGTCACGGGATCAAACTTGGGCTTGGGAAAAATTTTGGTTTTAGGCGAATAAAACCCTTGGAGTTAATAGGTAGGCTTTAAGAATAAAATATGGAGAGAAACGTCACAAAAGGAGTTGTGGCCTAGTGGCAAGTGGCGCCACTTAGGGAGCAAGGGAGTGACGCCACAAGGAATCAAGGGGATCCAAGGTTCAAGTCTTGGCACTTGCATTTCTTTTAGATTATTTTTTTTAAATGGATAAAGACTTTGGCTATAGACTTATCTTTAGTTGTGCATGTTTTAAGACACAAGTGGAGTGTGTGGCAAGGTGGTGTGGCATCAAGGGGAGTGCAAGGAGGTTGGGGGTTAGAATCTCACAAGTGGTATTTTGGAGGCTATTATTTTGTGCTCAGGAAAGGAGGAAGCAGAGTTGTGATTAAACTCTCTACCTTAGTGGTTAAAGACTTGGTCAAACTGTTTGAATGGGTTATGGAGAGTGAATGGTGGAGCAAAATGTGGAGTGAATCAAGGGATTGAGGGTGAGAGGTAGTGGTGGCTGAATATGGGGAAGTGCATAAGGGGAATTTCAGCTAGAGGGGGGTTTTGTGTAGCAAATTCGGCAGCCTAGTGGGTTAGTAGAACCGAAACCTTCCTTGTGTTATACATGGTTTTTCTTTTGTTGTTCTTTCAGGATTTCTCTTGAGAAGCAATCGGAGCACTTTTCTTTCACCACCACTTTTTACCTCTTGTGCATCTTTTTCTTTACATTTTCCAATAGACTAAACATTTTTTGGCCGAGTCATCTCTGCTTACCTCTCTTCACTTGGTGTTTTCTTTCTCTTTTCTTTAAGCCGAATTGCCACACCTCCTCCTACTTGATTTTTCCTTAGGTCGAATTTGGTAGGCTTTCTCTTTCACTCTTTTTCTTTCCACTCTCCTCTCATCTTTTTTCTCTAGAATTTCTCTAAAAGCCGAACCTCCTCTCTTATCCTTTTGAATCAGATTCTCTTCTCTTTTACCAATAGTCGAACATTGGTTAGTCTAAACTGGGTGTCTTCTTGATCGCCAAACCTACCTTGTCTATTCGATCCGTCTGTGTCCACAAGGTAATATCATTTCTTCTATTTCTTTTTCATCTTTTCTTTCTCTCCTCTTCTCCCTAAAGCCGAAACCCTCATTCTTTTTGCAAATCCAAATCTACTCACTCTTTTTTTTTTTTTTTGAACCCTTCTTGCTCTTTTTTGGTAAGGGTCGAATTTCCTAGGTTGCAAACTTGTGTCATGTTGGTTCAACTACTTGGGATATTGTCTTATTGTGGGTAAGTGACGACATGGTGGACTAGGGGTAATGGTTCGTTTATTTGGATTGAATTCATTAGGCCAAAACACCACTTTTCTTACTATTTTCTAGATTGGCGAGCTAACGCATTTTCTTTCATTAGAGGGGCGAATCTCTGATCGGTAGAAGTGGATCAAAAACCCTCTTTAGAAGGAAGGCTAAAATTTGTGGGTAAGTTAAGCATATAATCCTATGTGTTCACATTTTGGGTATGCCGAACAACAAGACTAACTATTAACCGATTGTATCCTTAGGTGCATTGGAGAGTATCGTGTTACATAGTTCAAATTAGGTGTGTAATCTCACACCCATTTTGATGAATGCTTATGATATTCTGTGAAACGGCCAAAAGCTGAAAAGTCAGCAACTGTGACCACTCAAGCGTGCTAGCGCTCGTAGTGGTAAATCGAGATACGAATCATGACGTTAAGCCGTTGAGAGTGTCACGAACACTCTCACGATATTGAAGCTATAACGGGCCTAACCGGGTCGAAACGGGGCAAATGGGCCCAACGGGCTATCCACCACTTGGGCAAAACTATTGGAAACTAGCAAATGATAAATCCAAATGCGAAATCTGCAAATCTGAAACTGAAACCATGCGTTTTGGGCCACACGAGCGTGTGGGCCCGTTTGGGCCTAAAATGGATTTTTGGCCCAATAGTTTCGTAGAGACCCAAAAAGGGTCTCATGTTGCTCGAGGTGACAATAAGTTTGAAAAGGCTGTTAAATGCTAAATTACGAAATATCCCCGAATGGTAAATGATCGAAATACCCCCGGACGATAAATTAAAGAAATAACCCCAGAGGGTAAATTACCGAAATAAACCCGGAGGGTAAATTACTGAAATACCCTGGAGGGTAAATTATCGAAATACCCTTGTTGGGTAAATTACTAAAATACCCTCGGAGGGAAAAATTAATGTTATACCCTTATGGGTTGATTGGTATGATTGTGTGTAGTCTGTTTAACTGTTATGACTTTACATTCTTGCATACATTGAATTATTATGTCACGACACTTTGCATTTGGGTTGGGATTTTATAATTGGACGAAGTGATTGATCTGTTAAGGTTTGCATGGTCGCCAGAGACGACTGTGGACCTATCGATGGCTTAAAGTTGCTTATATTCTGGCAGCTTGGCTGCGTTATTGGTGTGTTGGGCTGGGCGGGTTAACTTAGTCCCCACAGGTGTGTTGGGCTGGTAAGGGGGTGTGTAGCGGATGGATTGTTAGGTTGTGTTGCATACTTTGTTTGCATGAAAATGTTATACGGATAAGGCCCAGATTGTTACTGAATAGGGCTTCGGCCCAGTCTACTTCTGTATGGGCTCGGGCCCAGCTAATGACTGATTAGGGGATTACACACTAAGTTCTCGTAACTCACCCCTCTATTTTAACCTTGTAGGTGATTCCCTGCATTGAAGATTTGGAGGTGCGGAGGACTCTGTGGAGGCCATACATTGGAGTACTTCTCCCAAACTTTAGTATATTTCCATTTTGCTTTATTTTGAGATTTATTTTAATTTGGGTTTAATAATTTGTAATAAGGCCATTGGACTTTAATTTTTCTTTTAAGCTTTCATTTTAGTTATATTCAAACTATAAACTGTTAAACTTTGGATTTTCTTAAAACGACAATAACTGTTTTTAAAATATCACATTTTCGTAACTCACTGAACATGATTTCAGTTTTAAACAATTTTTTGGAAATAATAATAATATCAATAACAACATTTTTACAAGAAAACCATAAAAGCAAATCTGAATTTTCACAAACAACAAAGGTCAGAGTTTTAAAAAGAATATGAAGTTTTAACGAACACACAGTTTTTAAACAACCCATTTTATGTGACATGCCAGATCTAGTCGTAACGTCTAGGCCGGGTTTGGGGTGTTACATTTTGTGGTATCAAAGCTGGTTGTAAAAGTCGGCTGTGGAATGGGTTTGAAAATTTTTTCAAATCAATTTAAAAATATGGTTTAGAAAAAAATATAGCATTACTGAGAGTATGGCACACTGAGTCTTGGCACCAAATCCAAGTCCGTAAGTTTTCTTACTTTATGCTAGATTTTACGATGAGGTGATGTAGGGAGAAAACTACTAGAGTTAGTGGTAGTGCACTGAAACTGTTAGCTATATAAATTAAGACTATAGAGACTGAAACAGTAGGAAATTCGATCCACGAAAACAACTCTTATACCTGTTTTCCATAAAACACTTGTTAATAAACATTGAAACTATAGACTGATTCATAAAACTCTTAAACAGTAATACGTTACGTCGAAATGAGTGCTAGAAGAGGTGCAAGGGGCCGCAGTAGAGGCCGTGGTAGTGCGAGGGCTGGATCTTCGGCATCAGGCCATATGCTCAATGTGGAAACGAGAGAGGCTCCAGCTTCACAGGTAACCGAGACAGGGTCGTTCGACCGAGTTGCTGGGGATGACGCACTGTCTAAAGCAATGCTTTGTATTTTGGAAGAGTTGCTGGGTTTGTTAGGCCCAACACCGCTATTGGGGGCCGTGGGTCGGTTACGGAACAACTCCGGTCCAATGGAGCAGAGATCTTTAGGGGAGTTTCTGGGGTGGCCCCAAGTGTGGTGGAGTACTGGTTAGAGGCCTCCGAAGGAATTATGGACGACCTCGACTACACGCCAGAACAAAAGTTGAAGGGTGCCATGTCCTTACCGAGGGATGAAGCCTACCAGTGGTGGCTTACGGTAAAAGAGGGTACCTCATCTTATCGATTGACTTAGGAATTCTTCAGGACCACATTTCAAAGGAAGTATGTGGGTGCTAGCTATGTCCATGCTCGTAGGAAAGAATTTATGAATCTAGTTCAAGGTGACAAGTCTATGGCTGAGTACGAGGCAAAATTTTTGTGACTTAGCCGGTATGCTCAAGGAATTGTGGCAACAGAGTACGAACATTATATTCGGTTTGAGGACGACCTCAGAGACAATCTCGAGTGTTGATAGCTCCACAAAGGGAGAGGGATTTTGCTATGTTAGTAGAGAAAGCTAAGATTGTTGAGGAGGTAAAGCGTGCAGAGTGCCAGAATCATGAGGAAGACAAAGGGGAAAATAGAAGCGATGCAAAGCCTGCCGATTCTGAGCAGAGGCCTAAGAAAAGGTCTAAAATTGATGGATAGTCAGAGATGGGCCCCCTTTTGGAACTTTTCGATTGCCACCTTACTTTGATTATGGAAGACGCTATGTAGGCGAATGTTGGAGAAGGATGGGAGCTTGTTTGGGTTACGGATCGATGGAGCACTATGCTAGAGAATGTCCTAGGAGGTCGGATCGGATGCAAACCACGAGTAGAGGTAATGTGCAGCCGCTGAGGTGTGGTCAGCAGCTGTTGGGAGGTCGTGGCCCGACCAGAGGGGGAAATGGTTTGGGTCGTGGAGCTCCAGGAAGAGGTACTGGTCATACAGAGGCGAGGCAAACAACTTTGGTTTATGTAGCACGTCACCGAGAAGATGAGGATGCTGTGAATACTGGTATGTACATTACCCATAGTGTACTATTTACCTAATTTGAAATCGGAATTAGAGTGCGCAGTAGAAGCATAATGATGTAACCTGTGTTTTGTGATTATTAGATAGCTAGAAATTTCGATGATGAAATTTCTTCAAGGGGGTAAATTTGTAACACCCCAAAATTGAGCCTAGGAGAATTGGGCCCATTGGGCCTTGGTCGTGAGAGCATTTAAAATTTTTGAGAACAAGAGAACGGCATTTCTGCAAGTTGGACCTATTAGGTGAGTGATTTTGGAAGGTTAGGGGGCTTCTATAAAGTCCTGGGATCAAACCTGGGCTTGGGAAAAATTTTGGTTTTAGGTGAATAAAACCTTGGGAGTTAGTAGGTAGGCTTTAAGAATAAAATATAGAGAGAAATGTCACAAAAGGAGTTGTGGCCTAGTGGCAAGTGGCGCCACTTAGGGAGCAAGGGAGTGACGCCACAGGGAATCAAGGGGATCCAAGGTTCAAGTCTTGGCACTTGCATTTCTTTTAGATTATTATTTTTTAAAATGGATTTAGACTTTGGCCATAGACTTATCTTTAGTCGTGCATGTTTTAAGACACAAGTGGAGTGTGTGGCAAGGTGGTGTGGCGTCAAGGGGAGTGCAAGGAGGTTGGGGGTTCAAATCTTACAAGTGGTATTTTAGAGGCTATTATTTTGTGCTCAAGAAAGGAGGAAGTAGAGTTGTGACAAAACTCTACCTTGGTGGTTGAAGACTTGGTCAAACCGTTTGAATTGGTGATGGAGAGTGAATGGTGGAGCAAAATGTGGAGTGAATCAAGGGATTGAGGGTGATAGGTAGTGGTGGCCGAATATGGGGAAGTGCATAGGGAAATTTCGTTAGAGGGGGTTTTGTGTAGCAAATTCGACAGCCTAGTGGGTAAGTAGAACCGAAACCTTCCTTGTGTTATACATGGTTTTTCTTTTGTTGTTCTTTGGGATTTCTCTTGAGAAGCAATTGGAGCACTTTTCTTTCACCACCACTTTTTACCTCTTGTGCATATTTTTCTTTACATTTTCCAATAGACTAAACATTTGTTGGCCAAGTCATCTCCTGCTCTTCACTTGGTGTTTTCTTTCTTTTTCTTTAAGCCAAATTGCCACACATTCTCCGACTTGATTTTTCTTAGGCCGAGTTTGATAGGCTTTCTCTTACACTCTTTTTCTTTCCACTCTCCTCTCATCTTTTTTCTCTAGAATTTTATTAAAAGCCGAACCTCCTCTCTTATCCCTTTTGAATCGGATTCTCTTCTCTTTTACCAATAGCCGAACATTGGTTAGCCTGAACTGGGTGTCCTCTTGATCGTCTAACCTAACTTGTCTATTCGGTTCATCTGTGTTCACAAGGTAATATCATTTTTCCTATTTATTTTTCATCTTTTCTTTCTCTCCTCTTCTCTCTAAAGCCGAAACCTTCATTCTTTTTGCAAAGCCAAATTTGCTCACTCTTTCTTTTTTTTTTTTGAATCCCTCTTGCTCTCTTTTGGTAAGGGCCAAATTTCCTAGGTTGCAAACTCGTGTCGTGTTGGCTCAACTGCTTGGGATATTGTCTTAGTGTGGGTAAGTGAGGACATGGTGTACTAGGGGTGATGGTTCGTTTATTTGGATTGAATTCATTGGGGTCGAAAGGCCACTTCTCTTACTAGTTTCTGGATTGGTGAGCTAACACATTTTCTTTCATTAGAGGGCCGGATCTCTGATCAGTTGAAGTGGATCAAAAACCCTCTTCAGAAGGAAGGCTAATATTTGTGGGTAAGTTAAGCCTATAATCCTATGTGTTCACATTTTGGGAATTAGAATAAGAAGACTAACTATTAACCAATTGTATCCTTAGGTGCGTTGGAGAGTATCGTGTTACGTATTTCAAATCAGGTGTGTAATCTCACACCCATTTCGATGAATGCTTATGATGTTCTGTGAAACGGCCAAAAGCAAAAAGTCGGTAATTTGGATCGCCGAGCGCAAGCGTAGTGGTAAATTGAGATCTGAATCGACATTAAGCCGTTGAGAGGTAAATTGAGGAGTAACGGCCTAACCGGCCAAAAGCGCAAATGGGCCCAAATTATTGGAAAATTGTTAGAAAACTAGCAAACGATAGATCCGAATGCGAAATCTGCAAATCTGAAACCGAAACCATACTTTTTGGGCCTAAAATAGATTTTTGGCCCATAATTTCGTAGAGACCCAAAAAGGGTCCCGTGTCACTTGGGGTGACAGTAAGCCTTCGAAAAGGCTGTTAAATGAAATTACTGAAATACCCCCGAAGGGTAAATTATCGAAATACCCTTGGAGGGTAAATTACTGAAATACCCCCAGAGGGTAAATTACCAAAATACCCCTAGAGGGTAAATTACCGAAATACCCTGGAGGGTAAATTATCGAAATACCCTTGGTAGGTAACTTACTAAAATACCCTTGGAAGGAAAAATTACTGTTATACCCTTATGGGTTGATTGGTATGAATGTGTGTAGTCTGTTTAACTGTTATGACTTTACATTCTTGCATACATTGAATTATTATGTCACAACACTTTGCATTTGGGTTGGGATTTTATAATTGGAGGAAGTGATTGATCTGTTAAGGGTTGCACGGGTCACCTGAGATAGTGTGGACCCACCGATTTGATTGTTAGGGTCGCAGGGGTCACCCGAGACGACTGTGGACCTATCGACGGCTTAAATCCACTTATATTCTGGCAGCTCAGCTGCGTTATTGGTGTGTTGGGCTGGGTGGGTTGACTTGGTCCCCACAGGTGCGTTGGGTTGGTACGGGGGTATGTAGCGGATGGATTGTTAGGTTGGGTTGCATACTTTGTTTGCATGATCATGTTATACGGCTAAGGCCCATATTGTTTCTGATTATTGCTTCGCCTAGTCTGCTTCTTATAGGCTCGAGCCCAGCTAATGGCTGATTAGGGGATTACATATTGAGTTCTCGTAACTCCCTCTACTTTAACCTTGTAGGTGATCCCTAACATTGAGGATTTGGAGCTACGGAGGACTCTGTCGAGGCCATACATCGGAGTACGTCTCCCAAACTTTAGTAAATTTCTGTTTTGCTTTATTTTGAGATTTATTTTAATTTGGGTTTAATATTTTCTAATAAGTCCATTGGACTTTAATTTTTCTTTTAAGCTTTCATTTTAGTTATATTCAAACTATAAACAGTTAAACTCTGGATTTTCTTAAAACGACAATAACTGTTTTCAAAATATCACATTTCCGTAACTCACTGAACCTGATTTCAATTTTAAACAATTTTTTAGAAATAATAATAATATCAATAACAACGTTTTTACAAGAAAACCATAAAAGCAAATCTGAATTTTCACAAACAACAAAGCTTGGAGTTTCGAAAAGAATACGATATTTTTAACCAATGCATAGTTTTTAAACAACCCCTTTTATGTGACATGCGAGATCCAGTCGTAACGTCTAGGCCGAGTTTGGGGTGTTACAGTATCATCAAGTGGTACAAGGCCCGTATCTAAGGGTTAAGATGGAGAGGATAAGGAAGCCTTCTTCCAGATGATGAACGAATGGTTTATTGTTCTCGTACTGACAAACCCGGCTGCTCAACAACATCCACCCCTCCTGCTCCCCAATCGGTCCCCATTATTCTTCAAGGTTTGGAACCTATACGAGTTAGTATGCCACATGTTAATAAGATTCGTAAGTACGAGGCTGAAGAATTTATAGCTACTACTAAAGATGATCCCAAGAGAGTAGAATTCTTGTTAGAGAATATAATCAAGGTTTTTGATGAACTATCCTGTTCACCGGCCAAATGTGTTAATTTTGCAGTATCTTTGTTGAAAGATTCAGTTTACCAGTGGTGGAATACATTGATTTTCATAATGCCGAGAAATTAGATCACCTAGGAATTCTTCCAAACAAAGTTCAGAAGAAATACATTAGTCAAAGATTTTTAGATCAGAAACATAAAGAATTTCTTTAGCTCAAACAGGGTCATATGTTTGTGTTAGGGTATGAGCAAAATTTGTCAAACTCAGTAAATATGCCTGGTAGTGTATTCCGACCGAGATTTCCATGTGTAAGAGATACGAAGAAGGGTTAAATGAAGACATAAAGCTTCTAGTTAGAATTCTTGAGCTAAAAGAATTTTTTGTATTGGTTGACCGAGCACACAAAGATGGGGAACTAAGTAAAGAGAAAAGACATGCTGGTCTTCAAGCTAGAGACTAGAGAAAGAGATCGATGAGGAAGTCATATTAGTCGACACCAGAGATCAAAAGAACACCACAATCATTCTAAAGTTTCAATGGGGCACTCAAGTAGAGGCAGAGGTAACCGACGTTGAGTCCTAAACCTCAAGCTACATCTGTAGCAAGTGTGGGTAGTACTAGAAATGTTAGACCCAACTACAAGTACTGTAAAAGACCACATTATGGTGAGTTTTGATTGAAGAACGGAGCATGATTCAGGTGTGGTTGCTTCGATCACTATCTTAGAGATTCCCTAGAGAAATTAGAGAAAGTGAAAGCTCAGACCATAAGGTCGAGCAACATTCTGTGCAAGAGGTAGACCACCTCGTAATCTTAGAAATGTGAGTGGTAGCCATGGTGTAACAAAATATTTTGTCATGAGTCCCGAGGCTCGAGCACCAGCTAGGGCTTATGCTATTTGCGCAAGAAAGGATGTGCCTGCGGATGTTATTATTGGTACTTTCTTTATTTTTGATACTGATGTTAATACTTTGATTGATCTGGGATCAACCCAATCGTATGTTTACAAAAATTTAGTATCTATTAAGAAGTTACCTGTTGAGTCCACTAAATTCGTGGTTAAAGTATCGAACCCCCTAGGTCAGTATGTTCTAGTTGATAAAGTTTGCAAGAATTGCCCTTTGATGACTCGGGGTTACAATTTTCTAATTGATTTGATGTTTTTACCGTTTGATGAATTTGATGTGATTTTGGGCTAGGATTGGCTAACTCTACACGACACTGTTGTAAACTATAGACGAAAGCTTATTGTATTAAAATGTTAGAACGGTGGGACACTTCGTATTGAACAAGATAGTTTGAGTGGGTTGCCTATTGTTATATCAGCTATGTTAGTGCAGAAATATGTGAGAAAATGTTGTAAAGCATATCTTGCATATGTACTAGATTCTAAAGTATTTGAATCAAAGCTTTAATCAGTACCTATGGTTTGTGAGTATTCTAATATGTTTCCAGAGGAGTTACCTAGATTACCACCGATCAAAGAGGTTGAGTTTGTTATTGAACTAGTATCGGGGACATCACCGATATCGATAGCACCTTATAGAATGGCTCCTACTGAATTGAAAGAGTTGAAAGCACAGCTACAAGAATTAACATACAGGGGCTTTGTTCGACTCAATTTCTCATCTTAGAGTGCACCGATCTTATTTGTTAAGAAAAGGACGGATCGAAGAGATTGTGTATTAATTACCGTTAGCTCAACAAGGTTACAATCAAGAATAAGTATCGCTGCCTCAAATTGACGATCTGTTTGATCAGTTGAAAGGTGCAACAATATTCTCGAAGATTGATTTCATTCTGGCTACTATCAACTACGAGTTAAAGATTTAGATGTGCCAGAAACTACATTCAGAACCAGGTACGGACATTATGAATTTCTTGTGATGTTGTTTAGTTTAACTAATGCACCTGTAGTATTTATGGATTTGATGAATAGAATTTTTAGACCGTATTTAGATAGATTTGTTGTAGTTTTTATTGACGACATTATTATATATTCACGAGATGAGTTTGATCATGTTGAACATTTGAGAATTGTGTTGCAAACCCTACAAGATAAACAATTGTTTGCCAAATTTAGAAAATGTGAGTTTTGACTCCGAGAAGTTAATTTTCAAGGACATATAGTATCGGCTGAAGGCATCAGAGTTTATCCGAGTAAGATTTTAGCAGTTGTTTACTGGAAACCACCGAAAAATGTATCTGACGTTAGAAGTTTTCTGGGACTAGCTAGTTATTACTGAAGATTCGTCAAAGGGTTCTCTATGATAGCGACACCGATAACGTGACTATGAAATAAAGATGTGAAATTTGAATGGTTCGAGAAGTGTCAGCAAAGTTTCAATCAGTTGAAAGCATTGTTGACTGAGGCGCTAATTTTGGTTCAGCCTAAATCGGGTAAAGAATTTTTAATTTTTAGCAATGCATCTTTAAATGGTTTAGGCTTTGTTTTGATGTAGGAAGGCAAAGTGATAGCTTATGCTTCTAGACAATTAAAGCCGCACAAAAATAATTACTCGATGCATGAACTAGAGTTTACAGCTATTGTGTTTGCATTGAAAATTTGGCGACACCATTTGTTTGGCAAAAAATGTCACACATTTACCAATCACAAGAGTTTGAAGGATCTAATGTCGCAAAAAGATTTAAATCTAATACAACACAGATGGCTCGAACTGTTAAAAGATTATGAGCTAATCATTGATTATCATCCCAAAAAAGTGAATGTAGTTGCTAATGCTCTGAGTAGAAAGTCTTTATTTGCTCTGTGAGAGATGAATATGCTTTTGATATTACTTGATGATGGTTCGATCTTAGCTGAGTTGAAAGCTAGACCGATGTTTTTACAATAGATCTGCGAATCTCAAAATGTGATGTTGATTTGGTAGCTAAACAGGCACAGAGTGAATTAACTTCTAATTCAGAATTTCAGATAGGACCCGATGATTGCTTATTGTTTAGATGTAATGCCCCGAAAATATAAGTACTTATATTTGCATGTTTTTAACATAAAGATCTATCTGCTTTAGTGGCTAAGTGATTTGGGTGTGTTTGGGAGTGTTTGAGGAGTCTTGGGTTCAAGTTTGGGCTTGTGCAAAATTTTGGTTTTTGAGTAATAAAACCCTTGCCCTTGGTTAGTAGGCTTTTAAATAAATATGGGTAAAGAATGACATAAGGAGCTTGCTGGTCTAGGGGGTAAGTGGCGTGTTACCTATGTAAGAGGTCTAAGGTTCGAATCTTGCTGAAGGCAAAGGAGTGTTTATTTTGCTGCTGTGCCATGGAGGTGTTGGAGTTTGACTGAAACACAAAAGTGGTTGAGGTGAATTTGAATTGAGTGGTTGCGGGGAGGTGTGATTAGGTGGAGAGATTTGAGGAGGGATTTGAGGAGAAAATCAAGGGAAGGGAGGGGGTGTGCCGAATTGGGACTCTGAGGCACTCAAGAATTCGGCTAGAGGGGTGTTTCTCATTTCAGTTCTATTTTATTTTTCCCTCTGCCAAAACCTCTTCTCCCATTTTTTCTTTTTCTTTCTTCTCCTTCCGCCACAACCTCTCCTCCCAAACTGTTTCACTTTTTTCTCCCTTTCTGCCGCCACACTCTCCTAGTCTTCTCTGCTGATTTGGGCTGCTCCTCCTAACACCCTGCTTGTGTTGGCCGAACATACCTTTCTTTTCTTCTCATCTTCCCTTCTCTCTTTTTTCCTGCTATTGGCCGAATGCACCCTTTTTCCTTCCCTACCTCTTCTTCATTTTTATTCCAAATAATTAAGACGCTTGTTGTTGTTTATTCCTGGACGATTCTCCCTTCTTATACCACACTGTGCCGACTTTTTCTTTGATCTCTACCGATTTAGTGGTCCACTTCTAGTCTACGATTTGGTAATTTTGGTAAGTTGACTTTCATTTTGGGCTTAAATCATTCTTGTAGATACTTGTTAAAAAGGGTTTTGATTGGATTGCAGGTAATAACCCCAAGATCTAGTGATCATCATTTTACAATGAGTGAAATGCGTAGGGATTTGGTTATTCAATCAAAGTAAGTGACTGACAATCAAGTGGATATATGTGTTGAATAGGGTTAGTTTTAAATTCAATTGATATGTGAATAACCGAATGATTTGGTGAACATAGGTTCTGGAGTGATTGAGGACTGTCTGCGCATCTATCGAAACTAGGTGTGTAAACACTGCCAAATCGTAAATCGATAAAAGCAAAAAAAAGTATGACAAATGACATTGCACAAGCGTGCGCTCGCTCGTGTGGTGAACCAAACGCATAAAACATGGGCGTTAAACTGTTAAGGCCACCATGAGCAATTTTGTGGTCTTAGGCAGTTTTGGGCCACATTGGGTCGAAATGGGCTGTGTGGGCCAAAAGGTTTGTGGGCCCTACACGGTAAATCACACGAACATGTGTAGATTTTTGGGCCAAGCAGTGTAATTTACATGGCCGAGGCCAATTCTGGGTTATATGGGCGACACGGCCGTGTGGGCTCGCATTATGGGCCTTGGGCCCATTTTCACTATTTGACTAGGAAGGTTGCACAGGTCACCGAGACGACTGTGGACCTACTGATAGGTCGGTAAGTTACCTAGACCCAAACTGATAAAATGACTGTTATGCCCCTATTGCAAAATGACTGTTATGCCCTTACTTATGTATAACCGTATATGAGCATGCCATGATATATATATATGTATGTTACATCCATGTGTGATATGTTGCATGGGATGGGATTATTATGATTGGAGTAAGTGTACTATACTGGCAGCTCTGCTACAAATACTATTTAGTGCCGCAACCGGTACTTATTTTTTGAGTGTAGGGATGGGTGGGTGATTTTATCCCCACGTGGAATGTTGGGCTGGACGGAGTGGAGTGTGGAGGCTGGATGGGTAGGATTTCTGATTGCATGCTTGGACTGTTATTGATACTATTATGGGCTAAGGCCCACACTGATACTGTAATGGGCTAAGGCCCAACTGAACTGAACTGTTATTGATTTGGACTTAGGCCCGGACTGTACTTGCTTAAGGCATGGTTGGCTATTTACTTGCATGGGGTTATACACTGAGTTTTTGTAAACTCACCTCTTTGTTTATCTGTACAGGTAATCCCCAATCTTAGGCGAATCGGTGCTACGAGGGATTCAGAGGTGGCCACACAACCGCACCTATTTATATATTTTAGTTTATTTCTTATAAATTTAATTTGGGTTTTTTATGTAATAATGCCTCTTTAATTTTTAACTTTTAATTTGGGGATTTTTACTTATTTTAATTTACATCTGAGTAGTAGTAGAACGCGATTTTCCGAAAGATAATTAGTTTTCAAAAGACCACGTGTTTGTAGCTTATAATAAAAGCTTCTGCATCAAACTTGGTTTTAAAATATAGCAACAAACTAATATAATCAACGTTCTACTAAAATAACTTATGTTTTAAAAGAACAAGATACCCTAAATTTCTGTTAAGATGAATAAGCATGAATTTTCTAAAGAAACGATGTTTTTGGAAAACACTTCAATGTGATATCACCAGATTCAGCCATAACGTCTGGGCCAGATTTGGGGTGCTACATTTAGTGGTATTAGAGCCAAGTTTAAAACTTCGACTGTGGTTTTTGGGTTTCTTAAACCTTGGAATTTTCAAAAGAACTATTTTAAACAATATTTTGAAATATTTTATTGATGTGTGGTACACCAAGTTTTCGGTGCCGATCCTGTAAGTCCTTTAAAACTGTTATTTGTTTAAAACTGAAACTACTATAGATAGCGCATACAAAAACTAATATAGATAGATCGTATTAAAACACTTAAGTTAGTGTATACTGATAAACACTGATAGACACTTCGTTCTGCGAAAACAAAACTTTGAAATACTAATATTGCTTTCCATAAGATATTTGTTAATCAACACTGGAATTGTAAATTGATGCATACAATTTTTAAAAACAGATAATACGCAAATAGATAATGAGCACCAGAGGTACTCGTGGAAGGGGTACAAGAGGCCGTGGCGGAGGCCGTAGAGGTGTTCGGGCTGTGTCTTCATCATCAGACCACATTCCTAACGCTGAAGTTAGAGAGGCACCGGCTTCACATGGATTGAGACTGGGTCTCATGATCAAGCAGCTAGGGATGACGCATTGTCCCAAGCTATGTTGCAAATTCTAGAGAGGGTTATTGGGCCCAATGCTGGTACTGTGGGCCATGGGTCGGTCACGGAATAACTCTAGTCTAATGGGGCTGAGATCTTTAGGGGTATCATGGGAGTTACCCCTAACGTGGCTGAATATTGGATTGAGGCCACAGAGAGGATCATGGATGACCTCGACTACACCCCTGAATAGAAACTAAAAGGTGTAGTATCCTTGCCACGAGACAAAGCCTATCAGTGGTGGCTTATAGTTAAAGAGGGTACTCAGGCTGACCGATTGACATGGGAATTCTTCAAGACTACTTTCCAAGAGAAGTATGTGAGCACTAGTTATGTGGATGCCCGGAGGTGGGAAATTTTAAATTTGACTCAGGGGGATGAATCAGTGGCTGAATATGAGGCTGAATTTTTTCGATTAAGCTGCTATGCACGCAGGATGGTGGCAACTGATTATGAGCGGTGTTTTGTTTCGAGGACGGCCTCAGGGATACTCTGAGAGTTTTGATAGCTCCACAGAGGGAGAGAGATTTTGCCACACTAGTAGATAAGGTGAAGATCACCAAGAAGGTGAAGCGTACTGAGCGTCTGAACAGAGAAAAGGGTAGGAATAAGAGGGAGTCAGAGCCCTCAAGTTCCGTTCAGAGGCTAAATAAAAAGGCCAGAGTGGATGGGTCGGTCAGAGTTAGGGCCCCTATTATTGCTGCTAGACCGCAGCCATGTGTTGACTGTGGTAGACGCCATCAGGGCGAATGTTAAAAAAGGATTGGGGCATGTTTGAGGTGCGGATCATTAGAGCATCGTATCATAGATTGTCCAAAGAGGCCCGATTAGATGCAAGCTATTGGTTGGGGTACTGTCCAGCAGTAGAGAGGTGTTCGGTAGCCACCGAGAGGCCATGGCTAGGCCAGAGATGGAAATGGTATGGGTCATGGTCGTAGAGCACCGGGTAGAGGTTTTGGTCATATTGAGGTGAGGCAGCCAGCTCTAGTTTATGTTGTACGTCGTCGAGAGGATGGAGACACCCCAGATGTTATTACTGGTATGTTCTTTATCCATAATGTACCTTATACTGCACTAATTGATGTTGGGTCTATGCATTCGTATATAGCATGCTCGGTGTCTGAGACCTTGGGTATAATGGTTGAAACCATTGCGAGTGAAATTACTGTGTTGAGTCCTTTAGGCAGTTAGTTAAAGTAAACAAATTGATCAGAGATGTACCTTTGGAGGTGCAAGGAGCCATCTTTTTGGCAGACTTAATGGAACTAAATTTTGGTGAATTCAACTTAATACTGGGCATGGATTGCCTGGTTAAGCATCAAGTGAATTTGCATTGTGTAGCTAAGCGGGTGGTACTGAAAATTGCGGAGGGGGATGAAGTGGTGGTAATAGGAGAACATCAGAATTATTTGTCAAATGTGATTTCTACCTTGAGGGCCGAGAAGTTGGTTCGTAAGGGTTGTGAAGCGTATTTAGCCTTCATCAGTGGTGTTGATTTTAAGGTTCCATCTGTTAAAGATATCAGAACAGTCAAAGATTTTCTGGATTTTTTCCTAGTGAACTACCTGGATTGCCCCCAAACCATGAAGTTGAATTTGGGATTGAGCTCCTACCGAGTACAACTCCGGTGTCTATCGCTCCCTATAGAATGACACAGAAGGAGCTAGTGCAGCTTAAGGCCCAGATTCAAGAGTTACTGGATCGAGGGTTCATTCGCCCTAGTATGTCTCTATGGGGAGCACCAGTGTTATTTGTGAAAAAGAAGGATGGATCCATGAGTATGTGCATCAACTTCTTGCAATTGAATAAACTGATGATGAAGAATAAATACCCCTAGCAAGGATTGATGATCTATTTGACCAGTTTCGAGGAGCTTCAGTCTTTTCTAAGATTGATCTCCGATCGAGGTACCATCAACTGAGAGTCAAAGAGGCTGATGTTTACAAGATAGCATTTAGGACTCATTATGGTCATTACGAGTTCCTTGTGATGCCGTTTGGACTGACGAATGCACTGGCAGCATTTATGGATCTGATGAACCGAGTCTTCAGCCTTATTTGGATTGGTTTGTAGTGGTGTTTATAGATGACATCTTGGTGTATTCGAGAACTGAGGATGAACATGACGTATATCTCCAAGTTGTTCTGCAGATTTTGAGGGAGAAACAGTTATATACTAAGTTCAGAAAGTGTGAATTCTGGCTACGAGAGGTAACATTTCTGGGCCATGTAGTATCTACTGAAGGGATTAGAGTGGATTCTTGGAAAATCAAAGTTGTTTTGGATTGAAAGCCGCCTAAGACGGTATCTAAGATTTGAAGTTTTCCGGTTCTGGTAGGGTATTATAGACATTTTGTTGAGAGGTTTTCGTTGATTGTTGCACCTCTGACTAAATTGTTGAGTAAATGGGTACCATTTGTTTGGACTAATAAGCAGCAAGAGATTTTTGAGAAACTTAATAAGGTTTTGACAGAGGCCCCTGTCTTAATACAACTAGAGTCTAGGAAAGAATTCACTGTCTACAGCGATGCATCACATGTCGGATTGGGATGTGTGTTGATGCAAGAGGGTAAGGTAGTGGCATATGTGTCTCGCCAGTTTAAGTTTTATGAGGCAAATTATCCGACACATGACTTAGAGTTGGCCGTGGTGGTATTCGCACTAAAAATCTAGAGGCATTACCTATACGGTGAGACCTGTATCATTTACACAGATCACAAGAGCCTTAAATATCTCCTCACTCAGAAGGAGCTAAATCTTAGGTAGCGTAAATGGATTGAGTTGCTTAAGGATTATGACTGTTCGATTGAATACCATCCTAGTAAGGCCAATGTGGTGGCTGACGCACAGAGCCGTAGGGCTATGATGGATCTGAGAGTGATATTTGCTTATTTCAGCTTATTTGATGATAGTAGTTTGTTGGCCGAACTCTAAGTTAAACCGTCATGGGGTTAACAAATTAAGGGTAAAAGATGGAAGATAGATCTTTGGGTCCTCGATTCTGACAGATTGAGAGTAGGGAAACGTCAGATTTTGGACTGAAAGTGAAGGGGTACTGTGTTTTCGTGGGAGAGTCTGTGTACCAAGAGATACTGATTTAAGGCAATCTATACTGCGAGAGGCATATAGTAGTCATTATGCTATGCATCCCGGCAGGAACAAAATGTACCGAGACCTTCGAGAGTTATATTGGTGGACAAGTATTAAGCGTGAAGTTATCAACTTTGTGGGTAAGTGTCTAACTTGCCATCAGGTTAAAGCCAAACATCAGTTATCTTCAGGGTTGCTTTAGCCAGTTAAAATTCCACTTTGGAAGTGGAAGAGGGTAACTATAGGCTTCGTTAGTGGGCTACCCCTAACGCCTAATAAGAAGGATGCAGTATGGGTCATAGTGGATCGGTTGACCAAGTCAGCCTATTTCATACTAGTTCGTACTGATTATTTTTTGCAGAAGCTGGCTAAACTATATGTGGTTGAGATAGTGAGACTGCATGGGTACCGATTTCCATCATATCAGATAGAGATCCTCGCTTCACGTCTCGATTCTGGAAGAAATTACACGAGGCTTTGGGTACAAGACTGGACTTCAGTAATGCGTTTCACCCCCAGGCAGATGGTCAATCAGAAAGGGTGATTCAAATACTGGAAGATATGTTAAGGTGTTGTGTAATAGATTTCCTAGGCTATAGGGAAGACTACTTGCCATTGGCAGAGTTTGCATATAACAATAGCTACCAGTCTATCATACAGATGAAACCTTACAAGGCATTATATGGCTATAGATGTTGTACTCCTTCGTGTTAGATTGAGTTGGGCTAGCGGCGTGTTTTGTGCCCTGAATTGGTTTCTGATCCTGAGGAAAAGTCAGATTAATTCGGGATCGATTAAAGGCAGCATCAGACAGACAGAAGTCGTATGCAAATTTGAAGTCTTTCTTAAGGTCTCACCATGGAAGAAGGTATTGAGATTTAGACAGAAGGGCAATTTGAGCCCTAGGTTCATTGGGCCTTCTCGCATACTGAAACGTGTGGGACCAGTTGCCTATCAACTTGATTTACCTCCAGAGTTGGATTAGATTCATGATGTGTTCCATGTCTCTATGCTGAGGCGTTATCGCTCTAATCCCACGCACGTGACCTAACTTTTGAAGAGAAATCAGTCTAGATTTTAGATTGTGATGTGAAAGTCTTGAGGAAGAAGTCTATCCCACTGGTTAAGGTACTTTGGCGCAATCACAGTTCAGAGGATGCCAACTGGGAATCCGAGGAGGCGATGCGACAACAATACCCTCATCTGTTTTGATCAGGTAAATTTTAAGGCCAAAATTTTCTTTTAGGGGGTAGAGTTATAACGCCCCGACAATCTAAGTACTTATCTTTGCATGTTTTTAACATAAATACCTATCTACTTTAGTGACTAAGTGATTTGGGTGTGTTTGGGAGTGTTTGAGGAGTCTTGGGTTTGAGTCTGGGCTTGTTCAAAATTTTGGTTTTTGGGGAATAAAACCCTTGCCATTGGTTAGTAGGCTTTTAAATAAATGTAGGTACAGGTTGACATAAGGAGCTTGCTAGTCTAAGAGGTAAGTGGCGTGTTACCTATGTAAGAGGTCTAAGGTTCGAATCTTGCTGAAGGCAAAGGAGTGTTTATTTTGCTGGTGTGTCGTGGAGGTGTTAGAGTTTGAGTGAAACACTGAAGTGGTTAAGGTGAATTCGAATTGAGTGGTTGAAGGGAGGTGTGATCAGGTAGAGAGATTAGAAGAGGTATTTGAGGAGAAAGTCAAGGGAAGGGAGGGGAGAGGTAGTGTTGTGTCGAATTGGGACTCTGAGGCACTCAAAAATTTGGCTAGAGGGGTGTTTCTCATTTCGGTTCTATTTTGTTTTTCCATTTCCTGAAACCTCCCTCTGTCTAAACCTCTTATCCTCTTTTTACTTTTTCTTTGTTCTCATCTTCCACAACCTCTCCTCCCCGAAACTATTTTCCTTTTTTCTCCCTTTCTACCTCTACACTCTCCTAGTCTTCTCTGCCGATTTGGACTGCTCCTCCTAACACCCTACTTGTGTTTTCCGAACATACCTTTCTTTTCTTCTCATCTTCCCTTCTCTCCTCTTTCCTACTATTGGCCGAATGCACCCTCTTCCCTTCCTTGCCTCTTCTTCATTTCTATTCCAAATAATTAAGACGCTTGTTGTTATTTATTCCTGGCCGATTCTCTCTTCTTCTACCATACTGTGCCGACTTTTTCTTTGATCTCTGTCGATTTAGTGGTCCACTTCTAGTCTACGGTTTGGTACTTTTGGTAAGTTGACATTTTTTTAGGCTTAAATCGTTCTTGTAGATACTTGTTAATAAGGGGTTTCAATTGGATTGCAGGAAATAACCCTGAGATCTAGTGATCATCGTTTCATAGTGAGTGAAGTGCGTAGGGATTCGGTTATTCAATCAAAGTAAGTGGCTGGCGATCAAGTGGATATATGTGTTGAATAGGGTTCATTTTAAATTCAATTGATATGTGAGTAACCAAATGTTTTGGGTGGACATAGGTTCTGGAGTAATCAAGGACTGTCTGCGCATCTATCGAAACCAGGTGTGTAAACACTGGCAAATTGTAAACTGGCAAAAGTAAAAAAACTATGACAATTGACACTACACGAGCATGCGCTCGTTCGTGTGGTGAACCAAACGCATAAAACGTGGGCGTTAAACTGTTAAGGCCATCATAAGCGATTTCGTGGTCTTAGGCCGTTTTGGGCCACGTTGGGCCAAAATGGGTCGTAGGGCCCAACGGGCTTGTGGGCCCACACGGGTAAATCACACGAACGTGTGGAGTTTTTTGGGCCAAGCTGTGTAATTTACATGGCCGAAACCAATTCTGGGCTATGTGGGCAACACGGACATATAGGCCCGCATTTTGGGCCTTGGGCCCATTTTCACTGTTTGACTGGTAAGGTTGCACGGGTCACCCAAGACGACTGTGGACCTACTGATGGGTCGGTAAGTATACCTAGACCCAAACTAATAAAATGATTGTTATGTCCCTATGTCAAAATGACTATTATGCCTCTACATTATGTATGACCGTATATGAGCATGCCATGATATATATATGTATGTTGCATCCATGTGTGATATGTTGCATGGGATGGGATGATTATTATTAGAGGAAGTGTACTGTACTAGCAGCTCTATTGCAAATACTGTGTAGTGCTGCAATCGGTACTAATTTTTGTAATGTGGGGATGGGTGTGTGATTTTATCCCCACGTGGAGTGTTTGGATGGATGGACTGGAGTGTAGAGGCTGGATGGGTAGGATTTCTGATTGAATGCTTAGACTGTTACTAATACTATTATGGGCTAAGGCCCACACTGGTACTGTAATGGGTTAAGGCCCAACTGAACTGAATTGTTATTGATTTAGGCTTAGGCCCGGATGTACTTGCTTAAGCATGGTTGGCTATTTACTTGCATAGGGTTACACTAAGTTTTCGTAAACTCACCTCTCTGTTTATCTGTACAGGTAATCCCCAATATTTGGTTGATCGGTGCTGCGAGGGATTCGGAGGTGGCCACACAACCGCACCTTTTATATATTTGAGTTTATTTCCTATAAATTTAATTTGGGTTCTTGTTATGTAATAAGGCCACTTTAAATTTTAAATTTTAATTTGGGGATTTTTACTTATTTTAATTTACATCTGAGTAGTAGTAGAACACGATTTTCCGAAAGATAATTGGTTTTCAAAACGCCACATTTTTGTAGCTTATAATAAAAGCTTTAGCACTAAAATTGGTTTTAAAATATAGTAACAAACTAATATGATCAACGTTCTACTAAAATAACTTAAGTTTTAAAGGAACAAGATGCCTGAAATTTCTGTTAAGATACATAAAGGAGGTTTAATAATAAGCATGGATTTTCTAAAGAAACGATGTTTTCGAAAAACACTTCAATGTGATATCGCCAGATTCAGCTATAATGCTTGGGCCGGGTTTGAGGTGTTACATTAAGGTAGAATTTGTGTACCGAAGAATCCAAAGCTCATTCAGAGAATCCTGCACGAAGCCCATAGTGGTAGTTTGACTGTTCATCTGGGAAGTAATAAGATGTATAGTGATTTGAAATAGATGTATTGGTAGCCACGAATGAAACATGAGATTTTTTACTTTGTAACTAGATGTTTAGTATGTCAGGAAGTAAAAGCTGAATATCAGGTATCTTCAGGATTATTGTAGCCAGTGATAATACCGTAGTGGAAATGGGATCGAGTTACCATGGACTTCGTATTGGGTTTACCCCTATCTCCGAAAAAGAAAGATGCCATTTGGGTTGTCGTTGATCATTTGACAAAGTCTGCACATTTTATTTCGATTCGTACAGATTTCTTCCTTGACAAATTAGTTGAGTTATATGTATCTGAGATTGTCAGATTACACGGAGTGTCAGTTTCCATCATCTCGGATAGAGATCCACGATTTACATCACGATTTTAGAGAAAGTTACAAGAAGCTCTAGGTACGCGATTGAATTTTAGCACTGCATATCATCCTCAGACCGATGGTCTGTCTGAGCGAGTAATTCAGATTCTCGAGGATATGCTTTGTTGCTGTTATTAGAGTTTGAAGGCAACTGGGAGAAATATTTATCGTGGGTTGAATTCGCGTATAACAACAATTTTCAATTGATCATAAAGATGGCACCGTATGAAGCTTTGTATGGTTGTAAATGCTAAACTCCATTATATTGGACTGAACTCAATGAGGAAAAGATACACGGGGTTGATTTGATTCGTGAGATTGAAGAAAATGTAAAAGTGATCTGAGATAGTTTGAAAGTAGTTGTAGATTGATAGAAATCATATGGATCTTAAACGTAAAGATATTGAGTTTTAATTTGGCGATAGAGTGTTTCTGAAAGTATCGACCTAGAAAAAGGTTCTTCGATTCGGTCATAAACAAATGCTAAGTCTATGATTTATCGGGCCGTATGAGATTACTGAAAGGATCGGACATGTTGCGTATAGTGTAACATCCAAAAATTTGAGTATTTATATGATGCATGTTTTGGTGCTTAACTTGTGTATAATTAAAATTTTGCATGTTTAGTATAGTCTTGAGAAGACTTGAGAACTATTTAGAATTAGAATAAATTTTAGTAAGGAGTATTTATTTGAAGTGGACCAAGTGACTTTGAGGTTTAAGTAAATTTAAGTGTCAAAAACTAGCATAAGATGAGCTAGTAGCAAGGTGGTGTTGGCGCATGTATGTTTGCTAGAGGGAAAAGGTTCGAATCCTTAGATGTGCATTAAGTTTTTTTTTATTTTGTTTCCTCTTTCATTGTGTCGGTCATGGATAGGGATAAAGATGAGTTCGATAACATTTTTGGCAAGAAGACCAAAGGAAAAAGGTAAGTAAAAGTTTAAGGAAAAAAATCTCATGATTTAAGGTGATAAGGGGACATAAGGCACGAATCAAGGGCTTTGTTTTGGAAGCTTTGAATGGCCAATTGTCCATGAACATGGACGGTTTTGTGGACTAAAGAGGGAGCCGAAATGTTGGTAATAAGTTTTGGAAAAGTTAGTAGCTTGAGAGAATTTTTCATTTTGGTCATTTGCTCTCCCAAAAACAAAATTTTTCTCTCATCTTTTCCTCTTGGCCGAATGTGCTAATGATTAAGAGGAAAACCATATTTGCTTTGTTTCTTTTGGTTATCCTTTTTGACCATTTGGTCATTTTTGCTAATCAATCAAGTAGCCCATTTGGTGTTCTCATCTAGTGCCTAAAACATCAAATACAAACAACATTTTCTTCTCCTCTCTCTTGGCCGAATGCACCATTGTTCAAACTCTCATCCTTTGTTTTTCTTTATTTCAAAAATTTAATCATAAACCTCTCATTCTCATTTTTTTCCTTTCATCATTTTAATTTTCTTTTCAAACATACTTTTAACATTTTCTTTTCCCTTGGCTGAATGTTAGACTACCTCCATAGCCGAATCATTCCTTTCTCTCCTTTGTTTTAGCATAGCCAAATCTTCCATTCTCCATAACATCTATTTTCAATCATTTTCTTCTATTCAAACTTTGGATCATCGGTAAGTATCAATTCTTTGTCTTTTCTTTTGATATTTGGTCACTATGGCCGAATGTTAGAATGTCTTTGGAAGAGACTTTTTAACCGATTAACCAATTATTATTCAAACATTTTCTTTCGTTATTCTTAGTGAAATAGTAGAAGGGTCGAATCATCATTTTTCGGAGAAATCTTGAAGTTCATTTAAGATTTGATAATAACGTACAAAGGATTCTCTTGAGATCATTCGGAATATTAAGGTAAGTCGAATTCACTCTTTTAAGTCGTTAGTCTTAGGATTTTCGATATATTGCTAAGAATAATGATTCTTTGTCTTTGAAGACAATCAAGATAGGGACGAAAAGGGTTGTTAATAGTGTTGAAAGAGGGGTGGTTCTATTAATCCGCCTAAATTCAAGAGTTCGGGAATTCGAGACTTTCAACCGGGTTGTGGACCCTCATCAGGCGAAAATCAATTATTCGAAGTCGTACGTACCCCCGAACCATTATTTACTCGTGGTTTTGAACCTTTGATCCGAGAGAAATCACAAATAGTGGTTGTTCGAGATTCCGAGGGTAAGATCTAGATCGCTTAACATTAGAATAGTTTTATATTAAATATTAGTGTTCTAATCCATCGTGATGTGTGTTTAGATATCGACGAGCGGGAAAGTGTAGTTCTCACCGTAATCAGGTGTGTAACTTCACACTTATCTCTTGGGTTATACCATATCATAAGCGTTATAATAAAAATCGTAAATCTGGTGAGATTTAAAAATACGTTATACAAATTATTTTGTGTGAATGCATGAAACCAAAAATCGAGGATGTGGAAAATTACGGATTTGCCCTTAATGGGTTATTTGTGAAAGAAAGTGATATTTTGGGCCATGTGAATATTTTGATTAATTGGCCAAGTGTGTAAATTGTGAAAAGGCCTCATATGTTAAATGGACCAAATTACAAAATGTACCGATGGATCGAATTACGAAATATCCGATGGACCAAATTACGAAAATACCCCTTTATGGGCCAAATTTGAAATATGTGATTTTATGGGCCAAATTTGAAATATGTGATTTTATGGGCCAAAATGCTATTTTGACTAATGGGCCAAATTGATAAATTGTAATATGGTTTTTTATAAAAATTTACTTTACAAATATTTTGATATGCATAAACATGATTGCATGGGTTGGGATTATTGATGAAGAGAAGAAAGGCCTGATGCCAAAATTCTAGATAGGTGACTCTGTCACGATGGCCTGTTGCCCAAAATCTAGATCGGTGTTCTACCACAATTATTTAAATGGCCTGTTGCCACAAATATTATAATTGGCTTTAAGCCTACTATTGGTGTGTTGGCGGGGTGGGTTGACTTGATCCCCACAGGTGTGATGGTTGGTACGGGTGGTGTGTAGCGGATGGAAATTAGGCTTGGTTGGGTATTGCATATTACATGCATTATTATTTTATACCTGATTTATAAATATTTACATTTGCAAAATGAGCTCAAGCCCAATTATATGTTTATATGGTTTTGGCCCAGTGAATCCGGTAAGTGGATTACACATTGAGTTCTAAGTAACTCACCCCATTTTCTTACCTTTCTCAAGTAATAATAATTGATGGAGACTTGGGTCAGAGATAACTTCGTGTGGAGGCTATACTACAAACGGTGGTTTATAAAACTTAAAGACTTCTTTAATAATTTTTATTAAGTACTATTTTTATGGCGATGTAATAAGGCCTCTTTAATTATGGATTTTATTGTGGATGGAATTTATTATGTTTTAGTTTTTATAAATGTTTTTCTAAAACTCTCGTATAAAATAAAGGTTTTTCTTAAATATCACTGAAACATAAGAAATTCTTTTGGAAACTCTTCAATGATATATTTCGACTAAATAAATTCTATGTTTTGAACAAATACTACTCTATAGATCAAATGATAATCTCTTGTGTTTTAATTATGTATTTCAAATAAACTTCGATTTTCTGATAAAATCTTTCTCTTCATCGTTTTAAGGATTTGATTCCTACATCATTAATGATTTGAATTAACATTTAATTTGTGTGGCATGCCAAGATCCAGGCTTAATGCATAGGCCGGGTTTGGGGTGTTACATATAGATTAGCTTTACCGTTAGAATTAGAAAAGATTCATAATGTATTTGATGTGTCTATGTTACGACGGTACTAGTCTGACCTTTCACATGTTATCTCCTCGATGGATGTTGAGATTCAGCCTGATATGTCATACAATGAAGAATCGATCAGAATTCTGGCATGAGAGGTGAAAAAATTAAGAAACAAGAGCATAGATTTAGTAAAATTTCTCTGGCAACGACATGGAATAGAAGAAGCCACCTGGGAACCCGAGGAAACTATGAGAAAACAATATCCAAACATCTTTTATGGTATGAATTTCAGGTACGAAAATTCATTTAGGGGGAAGAGTTGGAACAGCCCATTTTCAGTGAAATCGGAACAATGGTTTCAGTACCAAAAATTTGAAGTCAAAAAATTTATTTTATTAATATTTTATTTCCTACAGCATGATAGTAGTACCGTATAAAAATTTTGTTAAGAAATTTTTCCGTTTACATGCTCAATTTGATAAAAGGACTAAATCACGTAAAGTGCAAAAATTGAGTTCTAATAGCTAATGGTATTAAATAGCTACAAAAATTTAAAGTTTGAGTCCTTATATGGTAATTAGACCAAAAATGTGTTAGTGGATAATCATGGTTTGACATTATTGAAATTTTGATTAATTTTTAAGGTTATTTAAGTAATTAGTAAATAACGTTAATATTAAATAAAAAAAGTTAAAGTTATCATCTTTAACCTATGTTCAACCGAAATTTCAAAGAGAAAAAGAATAATGGAAGCTTAACATTCGACCTTGCCTATTTTGTCTATAGGCAAGTGAATTTTGTCTCATTTTTATTGATTTGTATGTTTTGAGGATCGTTCTAGCTTAATCTAGCTAGCCCGGGGACTAATTTGTGAAACTATTAAACTATTAGGGTTTTGCCATTAATGAATGTGCATGAGTTCTGATGAGTTATGGAAGAAAATGGATAGTTGTTGATAGATAAACAACTTTTGTTAAGTGATTTTTGGTGAAATTGTCAAATAAGGATTAAATTGAAAAATAGAAAATTATACATGGTGAAATTGTGAAATAAATGAAATATAAGGCTTGCTAGGGACCTATTTGATATTCACCATAGTGGGTTGTGGTGAAATTTCATGAATTTCCATTTTTATGAGCTAGGGACTAAATTTCAATAAATTAAAAGTATAAGGGAAATATGGTAATTTTTCCAAAATATGATTTTGGGTTAAATTTAATAGAATACATATTGAATTGAGCTAAATTTATCCGTATAGATCAAGATAGGCATCGTACGGCTTTAGATCAGGGCAAAGACAAAGTCTCAGATTAGTCGCCTCTGTATCTATATTTACTCATTGAGGTAAGTTCGTGTAATTAAATCGAGTTTATATGTTTTTAATTGAATTATACATGTGTTGTGAAATGTCATACATTTATACTGATTGCATATTCAATGACATATGCCGATTACCGAGTTTAGTTCGAACCTTAGGAATTCGTACGATATAAATGACATGTCATTAGGGTTTACATGATTCGGGTGTTGGTCTTGAACTTCTTACCAATGGCTGAGTTTTGGCATGTGTTGTGTATACTCCATAGCTCGTGTAAGCAGCATCGTGTAGCTACATTCCAACCCACAGCTTGTGTGAGCAGGCCCACTTTCAGGGCTCATGTGAGCATACTGATTCATAGCTCGTGTGAGCATACATGTACAAGATTTGACAGATTAGAGTTATATGAGTTAGCACACTATGTGTGAGCTATCCGGGTATCCCATGATATTCTAAACGATTCAATGGGCATTACTCTAATACAGAATGGTCAGAGTACGGTTCGAACTAATACAGGGACATATGAGAATTACATTGAATTAGTACTACATGGCATATTGAGAATTGAAATGTGTGATACATGTATATGAGATATAATTATATGTTGTGTTCATTCTTGATTACATAGCCTATGTTATATGATGAAATGGCTAACATGTTTTGTGTACATGTTTAGGCTTTGGCCAAGTGTAGTTGGATTATGCCATGTTATATTACCTATTATGTATTGAAATGGTAAGTTAAGTTTTATGTTATACGAACTTACTAAGCTTATATGCTTACTCTGTGTCATTTTTCGTGTATTACAATGTATAAGAAGCTCGTTCGGGTTGGAAGCTTGTCGAAGCTATATCACACTATCCATCGGCTCTTCTGGTACTTTTGGTTGTTTTGATTTTTGTTATAATGGCATGTATAGGTATTTTGGCTAATGTTGGCCTATATGTTTGGTTGTTGGAATGACCATTTGGTTTTGCTTGAGTTTGGTATTTTGGTGTTTAAATGAATTTGGTTTTGGCATGTAAATATTAGCCTTAATATGGATGATGTTTGGCTTGATATGCTTGAATTATGGAAGATGAAATTTTGGTTTGAATACGCATATTAGATGGGTTGTAACTTGTTGGAAATGTGGTGAATTGGTATCTTATTTTGTATGATTTATATGGTCATTTGATACTAGTGATAGAATGGCATTTTGGTAAGTAAATTTTATAGTATGTATTGATGCAAATATTGTTAGAAGTTAATTGATTATTTTGGCTAAATTGAATACATGGCTTTACATGTTTCAATGTTGTCAATTGAGGTGCCTTTCGGCATATTGGTTGTATGTGATTATATCATATGTGTATAACTTGATTATGCATGATTTTGGTGCCGTGTTATTGCTTGTATATATGTGCATTTGTGGTTGTAGGCACATACGAAGATGGGTGAGAAAAATGGCTTGTAAAATGACCTATTTTCGTCCATACGGGTAAAGACACGGGCGTGTGTCTTAGCCGTGTGTGACACATGGCCAGGCGACACGGCCGTGTGTCCCCTAAAATTTTCAAAGGGTTACAAGTTAGGCTGTTACACGGCTTGGGACATGGGCATGTAAGGTTATTTTGAAGGGTACACGGCCTAGCACACGGGCGTGTGTCTTGGCCGTAAGTCAGTGAGTTATACGGGCACAGACACGGTCTAGGACAAGGCTGTGTGTATCAACTTTGAATACACATACGGCCTGAGACACGGGCAGGTCTCCTGGCCGTGTGACCCCTGCAGTGTTGAAAATTTTCACTATTTTCGAAAAAATTCTCTGAGTTTTTTATTTAGACCGACTTGTTTCTAACGTGTTTTTATTGCCTCGAGGGCTCGTGTAAGGGACAATATGTATGATTTGGATTGGTTTTAATATGATTTATCAATATGATTTGAAATGTTTATAAATTGTATTTGTTTGAAGTGAATTTTTTGGTAATGCTCTATAACCCTATTTCAGTGACAGATACGGGTTAAGGGTGTTACAATAGATACACTGAGGATGGACTAGCACCTGGTCCTTTTGCAAAGGTTCTTCAAGATAACGAAATAGTTGGCTAATACACCATATTAGGCTCACCTGGTCAAAATGGTGTTGTAGAAAGAAGAAACCAAAGTTTAATAGACATGATGCGAAGTATGATTTGTAGCTCTAAGCTGCCGAGGTCCTTATGGGTTGAATCTCTCAAAACAATTGCTTATATATTAAATTGAGCTCCAACTAAGGCTATCCCAAATGCACCTTTTGAATTGTTGAAAGGTTGGAAACTGAGTTTGCGAGATATACGCGTATGAGGATGCCCATTTGAAGTAAGAGTTTATAACCCACAATAAAAGAAACTAAACCCAATAGCCATTAGTGGATATTTCATTGGTTATTGCGAAAGGTCCAAAGGATATAGATTCTATTGTCCATCTCATAACACTAGAATTATGGAATCGAGAAATGCAAAATTTTTTGAGAATGACTGAATCAGTGGGAGTGATTTGTATTGGGACACAATTCCCATAGGTCAATCTTCCACTTTAGGTGAGAGATTGGTTATCATACATAACACCCCTTAAGCTCAATCGGGTGTTGAACAAGCAATCAATGAAAATCCACAAGTTGCTGAAAACATTTCAGTATATCAAGTTGTTCAAGAAAACCCATCAATTATTGAACAACTAGTTGAACAACATGATCCACAAGAAAATGTTGGTTCGACATTGAGGAGACCTACTAGAGAAAAGAAATCTGAAATTTCTAGTGACTATATTGTGTATCTATAAGACTCTAACTATAATATTTGAGTTAAGAATTATCCTGAGTCATTTTCACAAGCCATGAGTTGAAGAGTCAAAATTGTGGTACAATGCTATGAAAGAAGAGATTAATTCCATGAAAAGTAATGACGTTTGGAGTATTTTTTCTTTTCCTAAAGGCGTAAAAGTCATTGGATGTAAATGGGTCTTCAAAACAAAAATAGTAGGCAAAATAAAAAAGACATAAAGCTAGATTCATTGTGAAAGGATTCACTCAGCGAAAAGGAATCGATTATATTAAGACTTTTTGTCCTGTATCTAAGAAAGATTCCTTGCATATTTTGTTAGCATTAGTAGCTCATTTTGACCTTGAGTTGCAACAAATGGATGTGAAAATTGCTTTTCTCAATAGTGACCTAGAGAAAGAGGTATACATGTGACAACCTGAAGGATTCTCCTCTAGTGATGGTGAACATTTGGTATGCAAGCTAAAGAAGTTCACATACAGATTGAAACAATCTTCCCGATAATGGCATTTAAAATTTCATGAAGTTATCACTTCGTTTGGTTTTGTTGAGAATATCATGGATCAATGCATACACCAGAAGGTCTATAACAACCGTTTTTAGTGAAATCGAAACACTAGTCTCGGGATCACAAATTTGAAGTAAAAATATTAATTTTATTATTATTTTAATGTCTACAGCATGTTAGTAGTGTTGTATAAAAATTTAGTTAAGAAATTTAATCGTTTGCATGCTTAATTTGATAAAAAGGACTAAATTGCGTAAAGTACAAAAATGGAGTTCTAATAGCTAAAGGTGTCTAATAGCTATGGAACCTTAAAATAGAGGTCCTTATGTGATAATTAGACCATTTTTATAGTGAGTGGACATTTATGGACACCAAATAGATGTTTTCAAAGGATAATTAATAAGGTTAAATTAGTAATTTATTAAATAAACATAGTAAAATAATAAGCAAACAAAAGTTGTCCTCTTTCTATGTTCTTCTTCAACTGAAATTAGCTTGAGAAAAAGCCATTGAAGAAGCTTCGACATTCGGCCATCTATCCTTGCTTGCATGTGAGTACTTTTCGTCCCGTTTTTATTTTTATGTTTTGGAGTCGTTGTAGCTTAATCTATCAAGCCCAGGGATTAATTTGCAAAATTATTAAAAGTCTTGGGTTTCACCATTGTTGAATGTGTATATGTTTTGAAGTTTAATGGTGGAAAATGGATGGTTGTTGTTAGATAAACAACATTTGTTGAGTGATTTGTAATGAAATTGCAAATTGGGGGTTAAATTGAGAAAAATGAAAATTATGTAGTAAATGTGTGAAATAATGAAAAATATAGGCTGCTATGGGTCTAGATAATATTCGGCTATAATGGGTTGAAATTGAATAGCATGAATTTGCATTTTTATGAGTTAGGGACTAAATTGTAAAGAAGTTAAATATTTAGGGGCAAAATAGTAATTTGCCATAATATGAATTTTGGGTTAAATTGAATAGAATGATATTTAAAGTGGTTAAATTTGATTATATAGATTAAGAAAAGCAACGTTCGGAAGTATATCGGGGGAAAAATAAAGTAGTGGATTGATTGCTCGATTTTTTCCGTATTAATTCGAGATAAGTTTGTATGTTAATAAGTATTAATGTATTGGTGTTTTAAATGCTTTATTAGTGCATTATTGATGAATAAGACTTCACAGAAATATTTGATAAAGATTTGGCGACGTGTGAAATTCTGGTTGAACCTTAGGGGTAGATAGGATACAAATGACATGTCATTAGGGGTTATTATGTTTTACCAGTGGATGAGTTTTTTGGCATGTGTTGCGTTTTTGGGGCTGGGTTTAAATAAAAAGGGGGGGGGGTTTTAAATTTAAAAAATTTTTTTAAATTTTAATTTAAACCGGGGGGAAAAAGGGTTCCTAAGGGGTTTAAAAAGGGGGGTTTTTTTTTTTTTTTTTTTTTTTAAAAAAAAGGGAAAATTTTTAAAGAAATTTTTTTTTTTTTTTTTTTTTTTTTTGGGGGGGGCCCAAAAGGTTTTCCCCGGGGGGGGGGGGGGAAAAAAAATTTTTTTTAAGGGGTTTTGGGGGAAAATTTTTTTTGGGGGGGAAAAAAAAGTTCCAAAATTTTTTTAAAAAATTTAAGGGGGAAAAATTTAAAAAGGGGGGGAAATTTTTTTTTCCCGTTTTTGGGGGGGGTTTTTTAAGGGGGTTTTTTAAAGGGAAGGGGGGTTTTTTTTTTTTAAAAGGGAAATTTTTTCCTTAAGGGTTTTAAATTTTGGTTTGGGAAAATTTTAAAAATTTTGGCAAAAAAATTTTTTAATTTGGGTTTTTTTGGGGGATGGGGGTTTGGGTTTTTTTAAATTTTATTTTTTTTTAAAAAATTGGGTTTATTTTTTAAAAAATTTTAAAAATTTTTTGGGGAAAATTTTTTAAAAAAAATTTAAATTTTTTAAAAAAAAAGGAAATTTTTTTGGGGGTTTTTTTGGGAAAAGGGGGGGTTTTGGGGGGGGGAAAAAATTTTTTAAATTTTTTTTTTAAAAACCTTTTTAAGGAAATTTAAAATTAAGGGTTTAAAAAGGGGGTTTTTTTAAACCAAAGGGGAAAAAATTTTTTTAAAAAGGGGGAATTTGTTGTTTTGGGGGGAAATTAAAATTTTTTTTTTTTAAAAAAAAAAATTTTTTTTTTCCCCAAATTAAAAATTAAAAAAGGGGAAAAAAAACCAAAAACCTTTTTTTTTTCCCCCCCCCCTTTTTAAAGGGTTTTTTAAAATTTTTAAATTTTTAAAATTAAAAAGGCCTTTGGGGGGCCCCCTTTTAAAAAGGGGGGAAAAATTTGGGAAAAAATTTTTTTTTTTAATTTTTTTTAAAAATTTTGGGTTTTTAAAAAATTTTTTAAACCTTTTAAAAATTTTTTTAAAAAAAATTTTGGGGGGGGTTTTTGGGTTTCCCCCTTGGAAATTGAAAGGGGGGAAAATTTAATTTTGGGAAAATTTAAAGGGGGTTTTTTTGGGGGTTTTAAAAACCCTTTTTAAAGGGGGGGCATAAGGTTTTTTTTTTTCCCCGGGTTTGGAAACAAAAGGTTTCCGGCCGGGAAAAGGGGAAAATTTGGGGGGGGGTTTTTTAAGGGGGGTTTTTTAAACCCCCAAAATTTGGGGGTTTGGTTTTTTTGGGGGGGGGGGGGCCCCTTTTCCCCGGGGGGGGAAAAAAAAAAGGGGAGGGTTTGGGGGTTTTTTTTTTTTAAATTCCCCAAAATTTTTTTGGGAAAAACCTTTTTGGGTTTAAAAAATTTTTTTAAAAATTATTTTAAGGCCCTTTTCCCCCAAAAAAAAAGGGGGTTTGGGAAAAAATTTTTTTTTAATGGGGGAAATTTTTCCAAAAATTTTTTTGGGGGGTTAAAAAAGGTTTAAAAGGGGTTTTTAAAAAAAAAATTTTTTTTTTGGGGGTTTTTTGGGGGGGGGAAAAAAAAATTTTTTGGGGAAAATTTCCTTGGTTTTTTTTAAAAAATTTTTTCCAAAGGGTTTAAAAAAAGTGGGTTTTTGGGTTAAAAAACCCGGGGTTTTCAAATTTAAAATTTTTTTTTTTGGGGGTTTGGGGAAAAAAAAAAGGGAAAAAGGGGGGTTTTGGGGGGAAAATTTTGGGGGGAAAATTTTTTAAAAATTTAAGGGAAGGGGGGGTTTATTTTTTTTTTTTTTTTTTTTCCCTTTTTGTTTTTTTTTTTTTTTTTTTTAAATTTCTTTTTAAAAAATTTTCCCCCCTTTTTTTTTTTTTTTAAACCCCCCTTTTTGGGGGCCGTCCCCAAACCCCCCCCTTTCTTTTTTTTTTCCCCCAAAATTTTTAAAAAATTTTTTTTTGGGGGTTTCCCCTTTTTAATTTTTAAATTTTTTTTTTTTTTTTCCCCTTTTTTAAATTTGTTTTTTTTTTTTGGGGGGGGGGCCCCCTTTGGGTTTTTGGGTTTTTTTTTTTTTTTTTTTAAAAAACCCCCTTTTTTAAATTTTTAAATTGGGGGGAATTTAAAAAAATTTTTTTTTTTTTTTTTTAAAAAAATTTTTTTTTAAAAAAATTTTTAAATTTTTTTTTTGGGGTTTAAAAGGGGAAAAAAAAAGGGAAAAAAAATTTGGGGTTGGGGGGGGGGGGAAGATTGGAAAAGGGGAAAAAAAGGGGGGGGGGGTTTTTTCCCAAAGGGGGGCCCCTTTTTTTAAGGGGTTTTTTTTCCCCTTTTTTTGGGGGGTTTTCCTTTTGGGGGTTTTTTTTTTTTTTTTCCCCTTTTTTTTTTTCCCCCCTTTAAAAATTTTTTTTTTTTTTTTTTCCTTTTAAATTTTTTTTAATTTAAAATACCCTTGTAGGGTAGAATTACTGAAATACCTCTGTAGGGTAAAATGACCGTAATACCACTGTAGAGTAAAATGATCGTAATACCCCTTTAAAGTAAAATGACCGTAATACCCCCATAGGGTAAATGACCATAATACCCACATAGGGTAAAATGACCAAAATACCCCCATAGGGTAAAATGACCATAATGCCATTAGAGGGTAAATAATTGTTTTGCCCTTGTGGGTAAATGACTAACTTAGATTATGAATTTTACTGATTTGGCTGTGATCGTATGACTGAGTTTTAACTGACTTGACTATGGTCGTGTGACTGATATGCTTTTAATATATGTTTAAATGACTGTTACTAAGCATGGCCATTCTGCATACATATGTGATGATTGAGCATGACATACACAACATATTGCATGGGGTTGGGACATTGTTATGGAAGAAGTGTACGACTGTTGCCGTTCTGTACAAGGCTTTCAACCTTTCTGCGATATTTATGGCCTTTAACCATTCTATTGAGTTAGTGCCGTAACCGGTGCTACATAAGGAGTATAGGGATGGGTGGGTCGATTTAATCCCCACAGGAGTGTAGGGTTGGACAGGAGACGGAGTGCAAGGTTGGTATGTGTATTTATGCATTGCATATACTGATTCTGATATTGAGATGGGCTTAGGCCTAGATTGATGTGATATGTGACATTTGATATGGGTTCAGGCCTAACCGAAGCTAATGGGGGCTAAGGCCCGTTGCCACCATTACTAGAATGGGCTAAGCCCAATTGGTTCTGTTATGGGATGTAACCCAAATGATATTGTTTTGGGCTTTGGTCCACATATACTGTGAACTGAACTATACTGTTACTGTTACTAGGCTTAGGCCCAGACTAATTCTAGTTCTATATTTTGACTATTTGTTTAATAACGGGATTACACATTGAGTTTTTGTAAACTCACTCTGTTTTTAACCTGTCAGGTTATCCTCAGCGTTAAACGGTTCGGGTCTACGAGGGTCTCGGAGATGGCCACATTATTGCTCCTGTTTTCATTAATTGGCTTTTATTTACTATTAGTTTTCATCTGGGTTTTTATATTTGTAATAAGGTCTCTCCAATTTTACAGTTTTCGATCTGAGATTTTAATCATTATGTTTTATACTTTTTAAAAGTAGAACGCGATTTTCCCAAAACGATAACTATTTTCAAAACACTACATTTTAGCAACCTAATTTTTCTAATATCACGTTTTCGTAAATTATTTGCTTTAAATTAAGATTCCGCAACAATAAAGTTTTGAAGGTAATAACTTTTTAATAAACCTCGATTGAAAACAAACAAATGCAAACTGAGGTTTTGTACAAGTTTTGAATGGCAAGAATTTTTAAATTTCAAGAAGGGTTTTCAATGAAAACATGGTTTTCGAAAAACACTTTAATGTGACACGCCAGGTTCGACCATAACGTCTTGGCCTAGTTTGGGGTGTTACATTTAGTGGTATCAGAGCTGAGTTATAAAACTCGACTGTGGATTGGGTCTTTATAATTGAATTTCTAAAAGTATTATTTCAAAAAGGCTTGAAAAGATTTGAAGTTCTAAAATGTTGTATTGACCATTTTTTCTGAAAGTGTGGTACACCGAGTCTCCGACACTGAATCCGTAAGTTTCTAAACCTGTTGTTTATTTTCATTGAAAAGCAGTAGATAGATATTAGACTGTATTGCTACACTTAAAGTTAGAGTTTTTATTTATTTCATTTGTATTCTGAAAATGATATGCATGTGATATCCATAAGCTCCGATGGATAGATGGTGTGGTGCGTGCTTGTATTATTAGGATCAGAGTGCGCAGCAAGAGCGTAGTGTGGTAGGCTAGGATATGCAACTATTCTAATAGTTGGAAATTTTGAGGATGAAATTTCTTTAAGTGGGTAGAATTGTAACGCCCCGAAATTTGACCTAGAAGTATTGGGCCTTGAGCAAGGGAACGGTTAGGAAACTGTGAATAAAAGTTTATGTGAGCTATGAAATGACATAATTAAATGTCTACTCAAGTGGTTAAGGGTCCTGAGAGGAGTTGGAAATGTCCTGGGTTCAAACCTGGGCTTTATCAAAAAAATTGGTTTTAAGTGGATGAAACCCTGGATGCTTGGATGTAGGCCTTTTATATTATTATGTTAATAAAATGACACAAGGAAGCATGTGGTCTAGTGGTTTTGTCGTCATTAAGGTTGCAAGGGAGACTGGGTTCAATTCTTGGCTCTTGCAATTTATTTTGGTTTTTCTTTTAAAGGAACCTGGACTTTGGCCTTTAGACCTCTTAATTAATTGAAGATAAAATGTGACACAAAGAGTCTATTGGTGCAGTGGTGGTGGCGTTACAAGTGTGGAAAGGGGGGTCTGAGGTTCTAGTGTTGGCATAGTATTATGATGGGTATTTATTTTGCATCTTTGACGCTATGTGTTTCTGTTCTAGTGGAATTCTGCTTAGGTGGTTGTGGAATTGGTCTTGGGGAGAGATTCAAGGTATATGGATGAAGGTTTGTGTTGGAGGAGTTTGAAAGTGATGCAAATTGGTAGATTGAGAGATTGTAGGAGTGGATTATGGGAGGTTGAGGGGAGTGATAACTGAATTTTTTAGCTAGACTAGGGGAATTCGGCTAAGAGGATTTTTTGGTGCATTTTTGGCATTTAGTGAGAGTGTAGAAGATGATTAGCGTTTGGTTTTCTCTCCTTGTGGCGTTTTGTGTAGCGTTTTTGACCATTCGGGTCTTTCTCTTTTCAACTTTATTGTTCACTTTAGCCGAAACACAAACATCAAGTGCCGAGTTCTCCCTCATAACTTCTCTTTTCTTCTTCACATTTCTCTCTACCGAATTGGCATTCTTCTTCTTCTCTTTTCTAAATCGAAGTAAGTTTTGTAACACCCCTAACCCAAATTTGTCGTGAAATAGGGTTAAGAGGCATTATCGAACAATCAAATCATTTCACATCCCATTTATGACACAAAGTCAATCATCATCATAGCACATCAAGACATAATCAAATAGTCCCTTATTGAGGCTTACAAGACCTTAAACACATGCTAGAGTGGGGTCGGGACTAAACTGAACACTTACAAAAGTTTTAGGAATTTCAAACATTTAACAAGTCTATTGAGGCCACACGCCCGTGCCATCAGGCCGTGTGCCTCATACAATCACCAGACACCCCCATGTGTCCAGGCCGAGCCAAAACAGAGCAAGCATTCTGACTTCTCCACATGGCCACCAGGCACGCCCGTGTGCCATGGCCGTGTGCTCTTAAGCTAGCTACTGACTTATGCCCACGGTTAGTTGACACGCCCGTGTAAAGGCCGTGTACTATTAAGCTAGATTCTATCATTCTCCGACGGCCATTAGGCACGCCCGTGTGCCATAACTGTGTTGGGAAAATAGGCCATATGCAAGGCCAATTTTCCACCCACACAAGGGTAAAACCTACAAGCACATTTAAGCATAATTTCACACACAATTTGGCAACCAATTTCATATCAAGTGATCAACATATCATCTCTTACAATCTCATTTCTAATCAAGTCAACTTATAAACTAAAATTCACGACTTGAACACATTCAATACCAAACATGATTTCTCCTCAAATTCACTAGATCGTACTAGCATCAATCTATTACCAAAAATTACCATTTATAATACACATCCATTACCATCAAAACATACCAAAACTCACTTCACATACCAAATCCACACAAGCATATTTCAAACATTTATCTAGCCACATCACATGGCTATTTACACATCTCATACATAATTTACATATCTAGCCTATACATGCCATATGTCAACTATGTACATCTTTCCAAAAGTACTACAATAGATTGACCATAGTGTGATTGAGATGCTAAAGATCCCCAGATCCGAGCTAGCTTTACTGACACTGTAAAATAAAGAAACAATCACACAGTAAGCTTTCAAATGTTTAGTAAGTTCGAAATACAATACAATTATCTTATCAAATCAAACTAATGTATATAATAAACCATCACATAGATCAATTCTCTCATATTCATACCATATCATCCATAGCTGAAATACTCATTCATCCATTCATAGCTTTATCTAAAACTCATCAACCACAAAGGTTCAATACATACCTTAGCTAACACATAGTTATTCAACTTCTAAGCTATTCAATGCTCGATATTACATGTTGATCATCCTCGAATATTCATTTAATTTAATCGCACACTCAGTGCCATATACATGACCGAAGCATATTTGCCATCGCACATTTAGTGCCTAATCTTTTAATCGACTTATCTCGGTATCGCACACACAGTGCCAAATCAATAAGCTGAAGCTTTCATAACATCGCACACACAGTGCTATTCATATTTGTTTCGATTTCAATTTACACTTAATGCCATCAAATTCGATTTTGCACATAGCATCTCAAATCTCATAATTATATACATATTCATTCCATAATACTAAAACATATCTTAATAACATGTATTATATCCGAACTTACCTCGGACGTCGAACTATCAAAATGGTCGATTAATTGAGCACTTTATCTTTGCCTCGATCTCGATTCGGACCTCTCATCTCTTAGTCTATACACAATCAAATTCAGTCCATTCAATCACCAAATCATTCATTTTAATCCAAACACACATATTTAAGGCATTTTACAAAATATCCCTCATATTTTCACATTTCGACACTTTAGTCATTCATTCATAAAATCATCAAATACACATAATTAGCTTGCACCCATGTCTAATTGAATTCTCACTATACTCATACAAGTCCACACATCTCATTTATTTCACATTTTAGTGCTTCAATATGCTATTTTCTCAATTTAGCCAAAAAACACACAAATTTATCAAAACTCCAAAAACAAACTATCTTAATCAAACACATTTCTTTCATATTTCACTGTCAACTAGCACATAGCTCAAATGTTCATCAATGGTTCAACATAAAAACATCATCAATTCACAAAATTACAACATGGGTTTGCTAGAGCATAAAGCAACAATTACGAAAACGCAGAAATTATCAAAAATCGAGCTAAATTCACATACCAATTTGTGCCTCAACTTGTCGAAACCTCAAAGCTCACTAGCCCTTCTTTCTTTTCTATTTTTGGTGAGTAAAAGATGAATACTCATATAATTTCATGTTTTTGTTTAAGGCTAATATATCATTTAGCCATCCACTGTCTTTAATAATGGCTTAATTGCCTCTTAAGGCCATCCTATTATGAGGACATGAACAACTAGGTACTTATAAATCAGCATACAACTTTAACACTTTACACGATTAAGTCCTTTCTTTTAATTTGGCACACAATCTATAAAATTACCACAATGAAATTTCACACAAGCTATATCACACACAATCAACTCCAAAAATAACATTAAAAATATTATTTTGACCTTGAATTTGTGGTCTCGAGGCCACTGTTCTGATTAAGGTCTAAATCGGGCTATTACAACTCTCCCCCCTTAGGGATTTTCGTCCTAAAAAATCTTACCAGTGAATAGGTGAGGATATTGCTCTCTCATAGTGTTCTCAGGCTCCCACGTAGCCTCTTCAACTCCGTATATGTGCCATAATACTTTCACTAAAGAGATTTTCTTATTTCTCAACTCTTTGGTCTCTCATGCCAAAATTTGAACCAGTTCTTCATTATACGACAAATTTGGCTGAATCTCAACCTCAGTAGGAACAATCACATGAGACGGATCAGATCGGTACCACTGAAGCATCAACACATGAAACACATTATGAATCTTTTCTAACTCAGGTGGCAACATCAATCTGTAAGCAACCGGCCCAACTCGTTCAATAATCTCATACGGTCTGATGAACTTATACGGTCTGATGAACCTCAGGCTCAACTTTCGTTTCCGGCCAAATCAAAGTATTTTCTTCCACGGAGACACTTTCAAAAACACTTTGTCACCAATATCATATTCAATATCTTTTGGTTTCAAATGAAATGATTTCTGATGATCGGAGGCCGCTTTCAATCTATCACGAATTACTTTCACTTTCTGGTCAGTCTTTTTATAAGATCAACCCCGTGAATCTTATTCTCACTCAACTCAGTCCAATACAATGGAGTTCGGCATTTTTTATCGTAAAGAGCCTCATATCGTGCCATTTTAATGCTAGATTGAAAACTATTGTTGTACGCAAACTCAATCAACAGCAATTGGTTTTCCAATGTACTCTCAAACTCAATTATACAACATCTTAACATATCTTCTAGAACTTAAATGATCAGCTCAGACTGACCATCCGTTTGCGGATGAAACATAGTACTGAAATGCAAGTTTGTGCCTAAAGCCTCTTGCAATTTCTTCCAAAATTATGAGGTAAATCTCGGATCTCTATCCGATACAATAGATAGTGGTACTCCGTGCAATTTCACAATCTCAACAATATACAATTCACCAACCTATCGAGTGAATAATCTGTTCTCACTGGAATGAAATGGGCTATTTTTGTCAATTTATCAACTATCACCTAGATCGCATCTTTCTTTCCCAGAGATAAAGGCAATCCCAACACAAAGTCCATCGTTATTCTTTCCCATTTCCACTTAGGAATCATAATCAGCTGTAACAAACCAGATGGAACTTGATGTTCAACTTTAACTTGCTGACAAACTAGACACTTCGACACAAATTCAGATATATCTCGTTTCATACTATGCCACCAATAAAACTGTTTCATATCATTATACATTTTCGTACTCCTAAGATGGACAGTTAATTGACTATTATGAGCTTCTTTCAAAATCATTTGAATTAACTCTCAATTTCTCAGAATACAAATCTGATTTCTAAATCTCAAACAATCATAACTATCCACTCAAAATTCTGAATCAACATTCAATTCACACTGAATCGTTTAGCATTCATTTCAACATCACTTCTCTAGGCATCACAAATCTGACGTATATATATCGGCTTTACTTTCAACTCAGCCAAAACCGCACTATCATCACACAGATCTATTTGAGAATTCATAGCTCGCAAAGCACATAAGGACTTCAGACTCAAGGCATCAACAACAACGTTAGCTTTTCCGGATGATAATCAATCACAAGTTCGTAATCTTTCAACAATTCTAACCATCTTCTCTGTCACAAATTCAATTCTTTCTAGATCATTAAGTACTTTAAACTCTTTTGCTCGGTATAAATGTGACATTTCTAGCTAAATAAATAATGACGCCAAATCTTCAATTCAAACATAATTGCAGCCTATTCAAGGTTGTACGTCGGGTAATTCTTTTCATGCGGCTTTAACTGTCTCGAAGCATAAGCAATGACTTTACCTTCTTGCACCAACACACAGCCCAAACCATTCAATGATGTATTGCTGTAAACTATGAACTCTTTTCCTAATTCGGGTTGAATCAACACTGGTGCTTCCGTTAACAACACTTTTGACTGTTCAAAACTCTACTGGCACTTTTTTGACCACTCAAATTTAACATCTTTCTGTAGCAACTTTTTCAATGGATTTGCAATCATCGAGAAACTTTTCTAAAACCGTATATAATATCCCGCTAGTCCTAGAAAACTACGGACTTCAGACACATTTCTCGGAGGCTTCCATTCTAATATAGCAGAGATTTTACTTGGAACTTGTATCACGTCAGCTGATACAATATGCCCGAGAAAACCAACCTCACGTAACCAAAATTTGCATTTGATAAACTTACCATACAATTATTTCTCACGTAGGGTTTGTAGTACAATTCTCAAATCCTCGGCATGTTGCGTCTCATTGCATGAATAGATCAAAATATCATCAATGAACACTACAATGAAATGATCCAAATACGGTCTGAATATCTGATTCATCAGATCCGTAAACACTGTAGGAGCATTTGTTAGTCCAAAAGGCATCACTAAGAATTCGTAATGTCTATACCTCGTTCTGAAAGTAGTTTTTAGCACATCATATTCTTTAACTCTCCACTGATAGTAGCCTGAACTAAAATCAATCTTAGGAAACATTGTAGCTCATCTTAGCTGATCAAACAAATCATCAATACGAGGCAACAGATATTTGTTCTTTATCGTCACCTTGTTCAACTGTCAATAATCAATACACATTCTTATAGTTCCATCTTTCTTTTTCACAAATAAAAGAGCCCAGGGTGAGAAACTCGGTTGTGCAAATCCTCTGTCAGTCAACTCTTGCAACTGAGATTTCAACTCTTTCAATTCGGTTGGTGCCTTTCTATACGGTGCTATAGAAATGGGAGTAGTTCCCAGCACTAACTCAATACCAAATTCAACTTCCCGAATTGGAGGTAATCCCGGTAGTTCTTCAGGAAACACATCTGGAAACTCACTAACCACAGGCACATATTCAACTTTCTTTTCTGACACTTTTATATCAATCACATATGCTAAATAAGATTCACAGCCCTTTCTCACATAGTTTAGAGATTTCATCACATATACAATAGTCGGTAATGCTTTCATATCATTGGATTCAATTCGAACTATCTCACCATTCTCACTTCTCAATTCAATACTATTTCTTTTACAATTCACAATAGTATCATGCAAAGTGAGCCAATCCATACCCATTATTATATCGAACTCATCGAAGGGAAGCAACATCAAATTGACCGAAAAACATAAATCACGAAACATCAATGGGCAATTCTTACACACCTTATCCACCAAGATACACTTGCCTAAGGGGTTCGATAATCTAACCACAAATTAAATAGACTCAATAGATAGAGTCTTACTCAAAACTAGATTCACGCACACATAGGATTGAGTTGATCCCAAATCTATTAATGCATTCACATCAGTATCGAATAAAGTAAAAGTACCAGTAATGACGTCTGGAGATTATGCTTCTTCTCACGCTCGTATAGCATAGGCTCGAGCAGGAGCTCTCGCCTCTGATCTCATAACTGTATCGGTTGTCCCTCTCTGGCTTTCGCTCATATTTCTGGTGTTTCTGGGTGGTCTACCCCTAGTCATCACATTACTCGGTCTTTCTTTCTGAACATTTTCTTTATCAACTAGCTTTTAATGCTGCCAACACTTGATTCAATCGGAGCTTGAGTTCGTGGACCAGCACTTTGCCTCGAACGATCTCTACTTGGATGTCCAAACGAAGCATTTGAACGATTTCTTGCATCCTAAATCTCTTCGTCAAAGGTTGAGAAAACTTACTCATCGATCTTTTTCTTTCATCACAAGCTTCAGAATTAGCTTTCTTCTTTTCTTTACTGAGCTCCTCAGCTTTGCATGCTCTTTCAACTAACACAACAAATTCATTTATATCAAGTATACCAACCAACAATTTAATGTCTTCATTCAATCCCTCTATGAAGCGTTTGCTCATAGTAGCTTCGGTCGAAACACATTCCCCCGTGTATTGACTCAATCTTATGAATTCTTGCTCGTATTCAGTAACGGACAAACGGCCTTGTTTCAGCTCAAAATACTCTTTACGTTTCTGATTAATGAAGAGTTGACTGGTATACTTCTTTTTGAACTCATCTTGAAAGAATTCCCAAGTGATTCTCTCTCTCGGAACCACAGATATCAACGTCTTCCACCAATTATAAGTTGTATCCCTCAACAACGAAACAACACATTTTATACATTTGTCTAGAGTCAATGACATCTCATCAAATACTCGAAGGGTATTCTCGACCCAAAACTCGGCTCGCTCAGCATCATCATCAGATGTAGCCCTAAACTCTTCGGCCCCGTACTTCTGAATCTTGTCCACATGAGGTTTATTCAATCTAATCGGATCTACCACTTATGGCACCACAGGTACTTGTGGCGGTGGAGCGGATTCATTCGAACGAACTCTGAAAACCACTCACTCATCATATGGAAGAAGGCTTGCTTAGCCTCTCCTCCCTCACCACTATCATTCAGCCAAGATGTGGCCGACGCTGTCCCTTGAGCGAAGCAGGCGCGTTACTCTCTACGTTGTCAATAAATGTTCGATCGGGATTCATTTGCTATATGAAACACATTTTCATCTGTCATATTTCATCACACTATCACAATTTCATATAAAGCGTGTATAGCTAGACTCGCACTCGCTACGTTAGTCTGAGAATCGAATAAATCGTAGCTCTGATACCAATAAAATGTAACACACTTAACCCGAATCCGTCGTCAAAATAGGGTTAAGAGGCATTACTGAACAATCGAATCATTTCACATTCCATTTATGACACAAAGTCAATCATCATCATAGCACATCAAGACATAATCAAATAGTCCCTTATTGAGGCCTACAAGACCTTAAACACATGCTAGAGAGGGGTCGGGACTAAACCAAACACTTAGAAAAGTTTTAGAAATTTTAAACAGCTAACAAGTCTATTGAGGCCACACGCCCTTGCCATCAGGCTGTGTGCCTCATATGGTCACCAGACACCCCATGTGTCAAGGCCATGCCAAAACAGAGCAAGCATTCTGACTTCTCCACACAGCCACCAGGCATGCCCATGTGCCATGGTCGTGTGCTCTGAAGCTATCTACTGACTTATGCCCATGGCTAGTTGATATGCCCGTGTCAAGGCTATGTACTATTAGGCTAGATTCTGTCTTTCTCCCACAACCATTAGGCACGCCCGTGTCCCATAACCGTGTTGCCAAAACAGGCCATACGCAAGGCCAATTTGCCACCCACACAAGGGTAAAACCTACAAGCACATTTAAGCATAATTTCATACACAATTTGGCAACCAATTTCATATCAAGTGATCAAATATCATCTCTTACAATCTCATTTCTAATTAAGTCAACTTATAAGCTAAAATTCACCACTTGAACACATTCAATACCAAACATGATTTCTCCTCAAATTCACTAGATCATACTAGCATCAATCTATCACCAAATATTACCATTTATAATACATATCCATTGCCATCAAAACATACCAAAACTCACTTCACATACCAAATCTACATAAGCATATTTTAAACATTTATCTAGCCACCTCACATGGCAATTTACATATCTCATACATAATTTATATATCTAGCCTATCCATGCCATATTTCAACTATATACATCTTTCCAAAAGTACCGCAATAGATTGCCGATAGTGTTATTGAGATGCTGATGATCCCCAGATCCGAGCTAGCTTTACTGACACTATAAAACAGAGAAACAATCACACAATAAGCTTTCAAAAGCTTAGTAAGTTCAAAATGCAATACAATTATCTCATCAAATCAAGCCAAGGTATATAATAAACCATCACATAGATCAATTCTCTCATATTCATTCCATATCATCCGTAGCTGAAATACTCATTCTTCCATTCATAGCTTTATCTATAAACTCATCAAACACAAAGGTTCAATACATACCTTAGCTAACACATAGTTATTCAACTTCCAAGCTATTCAATGATTGATATTACATGTCAGTCATCCTCTAATATCCATTTAATTTAATCGCACACTCAGTGCCATATACATGACCGAAGCATATCTGCCATCGCACACTTAGCGCCAAATCTTTTGATCGACTTATCACAGTATCGCACACACAGTGCCAAGTCAATAAGTTGAAGCTTTCATAACATCATACACACAATGCCATTCATCTCTGTTTCGATTTCATTCGCACACTTAATGCCATCAAATTCAATTTTGCACATAGCATCTCAAATCTCATAATTATATACATATTTATTCCATAATACTAAAACATATCTTAATAACATGTATTATATCTGAACTTACCTCAGACGTCGAACTATCAAAATGGTCGATTAATCGAGCACTTTATCTTTACCTCAATCTCAATCCGATCCTCTCCTCTCTTGGTCTATACGCAATCAAATTTAGTCCATTCAATCACCAAGTCATTCATTTTAATCCAAACACACATATTTAGGGCATTTTACAAAATATCCCTCACATTTTCACATTTCGACACTTTAGTCCTTTATTCATAAAATCATCAAATACACATAATTAGCTTGCACCCATGTCTAATCGAATTCTCACTATACTCATACAAGTCCACACATCTCATTTATTTCACATTTTAGTCCTTCAAAATGCTATTTTCTTAATTTAGCCTAAAAACACACAAATTTATCAAAACTCTAAAAACAAAATATCATAATCAAACACATTTCTGTCATATTTCACTATCAACTAGCACATAGCTCAAATGTTCATCAATGGTTCAACATAAAAACATCATCAATTCACAAAATTACAACATCGGTTAGCTAGAGCACGAAACAACGATTACGAAAACGTAGAAATTATCAAAAATCTAGCTGAATTCACATACCAATTTGTGCCTAAGCTTGCCGAAACCTCAAAGCTCACTAGCCCTTCTTTCTTTTCTATTTTCAGTGAGCAAAAGATGAATACTCATCTAATTTCATGTTTTTGTTTTATTAATATTACCTTATTAAACATTTTACTCATTTATCCTTTTATTAATCATACATAACAAATATATATTAAGGCTAATATGTCATTTAACCATCCACTATCTTTAATAATGGCTTAATTGCATCTTAAAGCCATCCTATTATGAAGACATCAACACTTAGGTACTTATAAATCAGCACACAACTTTAACACTTTACACGGTTAAGTGCTTTCTCTTATTTTGGCACACAATCACTAAAATTACCACACAAAATTTTCACTCAAGCTATATCACACATAATCAACACCAAAAATAACATTAAAATATTATGTTGACCTCAAATTTGTGGTCTCGAGACCACTATTTTGACTAAGGTCTAAATCAGGCTGTTATAATTTCTTTTGTTCCCTCTCTTCTTGACTAATAGCTGAATACATTGTTGCTTGGTAAGTGATTATACTCTTCACTTCTAATTAAATCTATTTTTGTTCCCCTCTCAAACCCCTAACAGTTAGTCTTGGTTTAAGGGATCCTCTGCTCCTACATTCCGTACTCTATCCATCCCTGTTGCTGATTTGGAAAGTAATCTCTATTAATCGATAAGTCTCTTGGTTCCTTTCAGTTCTCTCATTTACTGTTTAAGCCATATGGTGTGATCCCTTATTACCGATTCTTCTTCTTTCACCTATGTTTATGTTCTTTCGGGTTCTAGAACTTTCGATGGGTGAATAGCGTGATAGAAATAAAGTGATGGCAAAGGTACCAGCTGAGTCTGAGCGCGTAGCCTTTACTTCCAAGTTTAAGCGGCGAAGGGTGGCTTCACCGAGCTCTAGAACAAGTAGGCAAATCACAGTCGATCGATCTAGTCAAGGTTCTAGCGCTCGTGGATTTTTAGTACTCTACGTAATCAGGTGTGTATCTGTACACCGTAAATTATTACTATTGTAAAGCCAAAAGGGTGTGTACACACCCTAATCTGACTGTAGCACGACAAAAGCTGAAAAGTCAAAAATATAGTGATTAAGGTCACATGGGCGTGCGAACGCTCGTGTGGTGAATCGAGCCCACGAAACATGGGTGTTTGATTGTAGAGGCCATCATGAGCGATCTCATGGGCTTAGGCCATTTTGGGCCACGTTGGGCTGAAATAGGCCGTGTGGGCCCAATGGGCTCATGGGCCCTACACGAGAAAAACTCAAGCACATGTGGAAATTATTGGACCTGGTGTGTCGCTCACATGGCTAAGGTCGTTTCTAGGCTTATCGGGCCACACGGGCATGTGGGCCATCATGGGCCGTATAATGGGCCTTGGGCCCATTCACACTATTGACTGTTAAGGTAAGATTACCGAAATACCCCTGTAGGGTAAAATTACCGAAATACCCTTGTATAGTAAAATTATTGAAATACCCCTGTAGGGTAAAATAATCGTAATACCCCTATAGAGTAAGATGACCGTAATACCCCTATAAAGTAAAATGACCTTAATACCCCTATAGGGTAAATGACCGTAATACCCCATAAGGTAAATGATCGAAATACTCCCATAAGGTAAAATGACCGTAATGCCTTTGTAGGGTAAAATGACTGAAATACCCCCATATGGTAAAATAACAGTAATGCCCCTATAGGGTAAAATGACTGAAATAACCCCATAGGGTAAAATGATCATAATGCCCTTGGAGGGTAAATAATTTTTTACCTTTGTGGGTAAATGACTGACTTAAATTATGAATTTGACTAATTTGGCTATGATCGTATGACTGTGTTTTAACTGACTTGATTGTGGTCGTGTGACTGATATGCTTTTAATATATGTTTAAATGACTGTTACTAAGCATGGCATACATCTATGATGATTAAGCATGACATAGCATACATATTGCTTGGGGTTGGGACATTGTTACGGAGAAAGTGTAAGGCCATTGTCGTTCTGTACAAGGCTTTTAGCCTTTCTACAATATTTATGGCTTTTAGCCATTCTGTCTATGGCGCCGAGTCGTTCTATTGATTTAGTGCTTCAACTGGTGCTACACAAGGAGTGTAGGGATGGGTGGGTCGATTTAATCCCACAAGTCTGAGGGTTGGACGAGAGAGTGAGTGTGGTTGGTATGGGTATTTATGCATTGCATAAACTAATTTTGATATTGAGATGGGCTTAGGCCCAGATGGATGTGATATGTGACATTTGATATGGGTTGAGGCCCAACCGAGGCTAATGGGGGCTAAGGCCTAGTTGCCATCGTTATTGGAATGGGCTAAGCCCAATTGGTTCTGTTATGGGCTGTGACCCAAATGATATTATTTTTGGCTTTGGCCCACACATACTCTGGCCGAAGCAGTCTTTATCACATTCATTGGGCTTAGGCCTAGGCGATTACATTTACGTATTTTGACTATTTTTTAATAAGGGGATTACACACTAAGTTTTTCATAAGCTCACCCTATTTTTAACCTTTCAGGTAATCCGTAGCATTAAACGGTTTGGATCTACAAGGGACTCGGAGATGGCCACACTACTGCTCCTATTTTCGTTACTTGGCTTTTATTTACTATTAGTTTTCGTTTGGGTTTTTATATTTTTAATAATGCTTCTCTAATTTTATAGCTTTCAATCTGAGATTTTAATCATTATTATTTATACTGTTATAAGTAGAACGCGATTTTCCCAAAACGATAACTGTTTTCAAAACAATACGTTTTCGCAACACAATATTTTAAATATCACATTTTTGTAAATCATTTGCTTTAAATTAAGCTTCCGCAACAATAAGGTTTTGGAGGTAATAACTTTTTATTAACCTCGATTGAAAACAAACAAATGCAAACTGAGGTTTTTTACAAGTTTTGAATGGCAATAAGTTTTAAATTTCAAGAAATGTTTTTAATGAAAACATGGTTTTGAAAAACACTTCAATATGACACTTCAATATGACACGTCAGGTTCGACAATAGCGTCTAGGCTAGGTTTGGGGTGTTACAATGGTATGTTATATTTATTAGCCATATGAGCTTACTAAGCTTAATAGCTTATTCTGTTTACGTTTTCGTGTCTTATAGTGATTTCAAAAGCTTGCTCGGATTGAGAGTTGTCGAAGATTTCATCACACTATCCAATAGTTATTTTGGTACTTTTGAACTGTGTACTTGGTTATATGGCATGTATAAGTATAGTGGTTGATATGGCCTATATGTTTGTAATGTATATAGCCAATTGATCTGGCTTGTAAATGATATATGTTTTGTGTTTTGTGTTTAGCCATGTGATTTTATTTATTTTGGTACTCTTGTTTATATAAATATGTGTAAATGCCCTTTGATATGTTGTTTTTATTTGCTTTGTGAATGCCTTGTTGAGGATTGGTAATGAAGGTGGCAAATGCTTGAAATTGTGAATGATTTAGCATTTTACGTATTAGGCAAAATAATACATATATTAAATGGACCATTAGGTGATTTTTGGATGTGGTATTGGTGTGATTTGACTGCCCAATTGTGATGTTTATAAGCACTATTTTTTTGTTGGTATAGGTAGAGCATGATTTGGACTTGGTTATATTTGGTTTGAATGCTCATTGATGATATAGCCATATGTTATTTGATGTGTTTAGGTTGCTGCAAATCTGGGAGAGGAATGTGGCTTGGAAAATAGCCTATTTTTGTCCATACGGGCAGAGACACGAGCGTGTGTCTCAGCCATGTGTTACACACAGTCAAGTGACATGGCCGTGTGTCCCTTCATACTTATTTAGAAATCAAGTCAGTAGCTTCACACAGCCTAGCACATGGGAGTGTGGCTTTGGCCGTGTGGTACAAGTCGATATACCTGTAACATCCTAGATTAGGGGTTATGCGTTCGTGCGTAATTCATGAGATAGTGGGATCAGTGGGTGTGTTGGATGTGTTCTGAAGAGTTTTAAGAACCCTAAGATGAAATGAAATGTAAGGAAATATAAGGAAAATGTAAGGAAATGAAAGGAAAAGCTTTAGAAATGTTAAGTTTTGGAAACTAAACTAAAATAGGAAAGTGACCATTTTGGAAACCGAAGTAAATTAGGAAAGTGAACATTTTGGAAACCTAAGCTAAAAGAGGAAAGTAAACATTTTGGAAACTAAGCCAAAATAGGAAAGTAAACATTTTGGAAACCTAGGAAATGTCAAGTTTACTGAGCAGCGAAAATTTTGGAAACTTAAAATGACCCCAAAATGTCAAATTTTAAAGTTCAAAGGGAACTTAGGGCGGTGACCTAAAATATAAAACGTGAAATTTGACCCATTAACGGACTTGGAAAAGTGGCACGAAGATGCCACTTAAGGCCTCGAGAAATGGCCCACATGCAAGGGTGTTGGGCTTGAGTTCGAGTCACATAAGAAGCAAATAAAATAAGTTTTATTTTGCTTCTAGAAGCCCTAGAGGTGGACGGCACAAGGCTTGCAAAGAGGAGTTTCACTCTCTTTAAAACTCGGCTAATTAGAAGATCATAAGGACTCTTAAGGGAAGAGTTTAATTCTCTTTAAAATTCGACTAAATAGGTGGATAAATGAAGAATTATTCTTTAATTAGGAAAATAAGGAAGAGTGGTGGCCAAGTTAAGGATTCTTGGCCTAGTAATTTCGGCTATAAAAGGATGAGACTAGGGCCATTCATTATTCATTCTCCTCTCTCTTTTCTTCTAGAATATTCTTCTTAAGCCTCCATTCTTTTCTTCTTTTCTTTTAGCCTCCTAGCCGATTTCTTCTAAGCCTATTATTCCTCTCTTCTTTCATCTTTGGCCCGAATACATAAGGGAATCATAGCGATTGTTCATCAAGTCTCTAAGTAGAATCTCGAAGGTTGAAGTGAAGTTGTAATCGATTCCTTCAAATAAGGGTAAGATCCAAGTTTGGTTTCCATTCTTTTATATTTTAGACTTATCGAAATCTAGGGCTAATCCCATTAATGTTCATGGTTGCGAAACTTTGAAATCTTTGGGATTTACTAAGTGTAGGGTACAAGGAAGGAGAAGTTCTTTTCAGAAGGTACACCATAGGCAGCGTGTTCCTAGTTATTCGGTGAGTTTGGATTTAAATTCCATAAGGTAAGTGTCTATAGCTTTCGGCTAAGGCCTATTTTGATAATTAAATCTACTTCTTGTTTGTTTAAAGGTCAAAACTAACCCTGTTGAGATTTAGTGCTTGGCCAGAATATAAGGAGGAGCATAGCATAGATTTGGGATTTGATTAGTATTGAAATCAGCAACAAGGTAAGTTTAAGAATACTAATCCTACTAGGATTTGGATTTATGGTCAAATGGTTATTTTATTAAAGTAGTAAGTGATTAATCAAATGTAGGAATTGAGATCTAAAGCAATAGATCGGGTTTTGGATTTCAAGGAATTGATAAGCAAATCGGTGTGTACCTACACTAAATCTTAATAGATTTATGGCTTAAACTTGATATATGTGTTAATATGAAAATATAAGAATATGGCTAAGGTACCGTGTATGCACACTAACTTCGATATTTCATATGGCAATTATTTTTATTATATGATTATACGTAAGAATATGAATATGGCTAAGTACCCTAATGTGGTACAAAAGTACTAAAGATGCGTTCCTACTTACGATAGGATTATGAAATATGTTATCTTATAACATGTGAATATATGTATATGATTATGAAATTAAGTATGTTATGCATGATATATAAATATATTTGGGGCATTCGGGATTTATGTGAAAGGGAAGAAGGTGTTGACTTGGTCTCACCAGCGTTATATTTGAAGGTGTTGACTTGGTCTCACCAAGCGTTATATTTGAAGGTGTTGACTTGATCTCACCAGCGTTATATTTGAAGGTGTTGACTTGGTCTCACCAACATTATATTTGAAGGTGTTGATTTCGGTCTCACCAGCGTTATATTTGAAGGTGTTGACTTGGTCTCACCAGCGTGATATTTGAAGGTGTTGACTTGGTCTCACCAGCGTTATATTTGAAGGTGTTGACTTGGTCTCTAGCGTTATATGGTGACTACGGTCACAAATATTTGAATATGGTGTGTAGCGGATGGAGGTTGACTTAGTAGTCCCCACGGTTGTGCGGGATGAATGCGGGTGGTGTGTAACGGATGGCTATATAGGTTTGGGTTGGGTTTGCATCATTATCTTGAATTTTTATATGAATATGATATGTATGGTGTGCCTATTTCTATTATGTTTTGGTGTTGGTTACACATTGAGTCTATCGACTCACCCGTTGAGGAACATGTTACGGTGATGAGCAATAATGGGCCAGACGGCGAGAACTCGTGGTGGCCATGTTAAACTTGAAGTTTAATTTTATTTGAATCTTTATTTTATTTTAAGTACTATACAATTTTATTTTGGGTTTCATTTTATGTAATAAGGCCATAAGGCCCAGTGGATTATTCTTTATTTTTACTTTACTTTTAAATATTGTGCTAAGAACTATTTTGGACGTAACAAATCAAATTGGATTTACAAGTTTAATAAAATGGGTTTCCAATCTAAGCCCAATCCACAACAACATTTTCTAAAAATTTTGCGAATTTTCTCTAAGTAACGAATGATTTTGAGCAAGGTTACTTCGAGGAACATACTAGATCCGATCCATTCTCGTGGGCCGGGTGTGGGGTGTTTCAATTTGGTATCGAGCCCAATTTCAAACCCTCGGCCTTGGGTATAAGGCCCAAACGTTTCGAATCGAGTCCAAATAAGTTTCATGAAAATATTTTATGAAATAGACAGTTATTACGGCATGGCACCTAAGTCTCCACCCATGATCCACCGGTAAGTACTTCTACCCATTGTGTGATTTATGTTATGATTTGTAGAAGGGTACCAATGGAGCGTAGAATAGAGATTAAGTATTTGAACCCTAGGACTAGTGTACCCCAACAATTACATAAGACTTAAATGCCTAATAGAACAAACTGCGGTTAAGTCATTTGAGTAAGGGTGTGGCAACCATGGTACGCATGTCTAGGATTGGTTTGGTGGGAGCTTTGTATTTAAGCGGTCCTAGTGACTCACCTCCTCTCCACTTGAATCCTACAGTGCGTAGCCTCGGTTCACCCTAACCAAGAGGACTTATACACAGGCTAAACCCCAACTAAAACCGAAAGGGACTAGCAGTATTTTCATGGAAACCCTAGTTTTAAAATTACTAAACTACCCTTTTGATTTGTAAAAGCTACTTTATAAAATTTCTCGAAATATTTTTTTCCAAAATTACTAAAATACCCTAGTGATAAAATTACAAAATGCCCTTGGTTATGAAATCTTCAAAATACCCACAATTCTTATCAAAATTTCATTACTTTATAAAATGTTCAAAAATCCTAATTTGCAAAATGACAAAATACCACGATTTTAGAAAAGATTACGAAATTACCCTACCTACAAATTATCGAAATACCACGAGTTACAAAATTACCGAAGCGACCCCGATCTTCAAAATTTTTGCAACAACACTAATTTGGAAAACAAATTCTCAAAAACAACCCTCAAGTTTTGTAAATTCCAAAATATAAAGATTTATTAAGATTTACAAATTCACCGGGTTAATTACCAAAATACCCTCGATTTCAAAATTTTCCAAAATACCCCGGAATGCAAAATTTCCAAGATACCTCATTGAAAAAACACCAAGGAACCTTGTTTCGATAAATTGAGAAAAATATCCCTCTAGGACAAATTACGAAAATACCCCTGGGTAGTGGAAAAACAACAACAGTGAAAACTAGAACATTTCTCTGAATGAACTAAGGTTCATAATTGTTTGATGGATGAATGTAAAGACTGTGTGCATGTATGAAAATGAAAGAACCACTATTAAACTCCTCTTCATAAAACTGTTCGCGGTTAAACGGTGGAACAAAGTACTGATGCATAAAACTCATTAACCAGATTAAATCGCGACGTTAGAAATAAGTTCTCGGGAACTGAACTTAAAATAAATAAATAAATAAATAAATAATGTGCCTAGGAAGTATGATGGCTCTATTAAGATAAGAGTGCACAGCATAAGCGTAGCGCGGCGAGTTAAGATGTACGATTTTTCAGTAGTAAGTAATTTCGAGGACGAAATTATTTTTAAGGGGTAGAAGCGTAACATCCTAGATTAGGGGTTATGCGTTAGATGCGTAATTCATGAGATAGTGGGATCAATTGGGTGTGTTGGATGTGTTCAAGAGTTTCAAGAACCCTAAGATGAAATGAAATGTAAGGAAATATAAGGAAAATGTAAGGAAATGAAAGGAAAAGCTTTAGAAATGTTAAATTTTGGAAACTAAACTAAAATAGGAAAGTGACCATTTTGGAAACCAAGTAAATTAGGAAAGTGAACATTTTGGAAACCTAAGCTAAAGAGGAAAGTAAACATTTTGGAAACTAAGCCAAAATAGGAAAGTAAACATTTTGGAAACCTAGGAAATGTCAAGTTTACAGAGCCATGAAAATTTTGGAAACTTAAAAATGACCCGAAATGTCAAATTTTAAAGTTCAAAGGGAACTTAGGGCGGTGACCCTAAAATATAAAATCGTGAAATTTGACCCATTAACGGACTTGGAAAAGTGGCACGAAGATGCCACTTAAGGCCTCGAAATGGCCCACATGCAAGGGTGTTGGGCTTGAGTTCGAGTCACATAAGAAGCAAATAAAATAAGTTTTATTTTGCTTCTAGAAGCCCTAGAGGTGGACGGCACAAGGCTTGCAAAGAGGAGTTTCACTCTCTTTAAAACTCGGCTAATTAGAAGATCATAAGGACTCTTAAGGAAGAGTTTAATTCTCTTTAAAATTCGCTAAATAGGTGGATAAATGAAGAATTATTCTTTAATTAGGAAAATAAGGAAGAGTGGTGGCCAAGTTAAGGATTCTTGGCCTAGTAATTTCGGCTATAAAAGGATGAGACTAGGGCCATTCATTATTCATTCTCCTCTCTCTTTTCTTCTACGAATATTCTTCTTAAGCCTCCATTCTTTTCTTCTTTTCTTTTAGCCTCCTAGCCGATTTCTTCTAAGCCTATTATTCCTCTCTTCTTTCATCTTTGAAACCGAATACATAAGGAATCATAGCGATTGTTCATCAAGTCTCTAAGCCGAATCTACGAAGGTTGAAGTGAAGTTGTAATCGATTCCTTCAAATAAGGGTAAGATCCAAGTTTGGTTTCCATTCTTTTATATTTTAGACTTATCGAAATCTAGGGCTAATCCCATTAATGTTCATGGTTGCCGAAACTTTGAAATCTTTCGGGATTTACTAAGTGTAGGCTACAAGGAAGGAGAAGTTCCTTTCCTGAAGGTACACCATAGGCCGCGTGTTCCCTAGTTATTCGGTGAGTTTCGGGATTTAAAATCCATAAGGTAAGTGTCTATAGCTTTCGGCTAAGGCCTATTTTGATAATTAGATCTACTTCTTGTTTGTTTAAAAGGTGAAACTAACCCTGTTGAGATTTAGTGCTTGGTAGAATATAAGGAGGAGCATAGCATAGATTTCGGGATTTGATTAGTATTGAAATCAGCAACAAGGTAAGTTTAAGAATACTAATCCTACTAGGATTTGGATTTATGGTCAAATGGTTATTTTTATTAAAGTAGTAAGTGATTAATCAAATGTAGGAATTGAGATCTAAAGCAATAGATCGGGTTTTGGATTTCAAGGAATTGATAAGCAAATCGGTGTGTACCTACACTAAATCTTAATAGATTTATGGCTTAAACTTGATATATGTGTTAATATGAAAATATAAGAATATGGCTAAGGTACCGTGTATGCACACTAACTTTCGATATTTCATATGGCAATTATTTTTATTATATGATTATCGTAAGAATATGAATATGGCTAAGTACCTAATGTGGTACAAAAGTACTCGTGCGTTCCTACTTACGATAGGATTATGAAATATGTTATCTTATAACATGTGAATATATGTATATGATTATGAAATTAAGTATGTTATGCATGATATATAAATATATTTGGGGCATTTGGATTTATGTGAAAGGGAAGAAGGTGTTGACTTGGTCTCACCAGCGTTATATTTGAAGGTGTTGACTTGGTCTCATAGCGTTATATTTGAAGGTGTTGACTTGGTCTCACCAGCGTTATATGGTGACTACGGTCACAAATATTAAGGTGTTGACTTGGTCTCACCGACGTGATATTTGAAGGTGTTGACTTCAGTCTCACCAACGTTATTTGAAGGTGTTGACTTCGGTCTCACCAACGTTATATTTGAAGGTGTTGACTTCGGTCTCACCAACGTTATATGGTGACTACGGTTACAAATATTTGAATATGGTGTGTAGCGGATGGAGGGTTGACTTAGTAGTCCCCACGGTGTGCAGGATGGTACGGGTGGTATGTAGCGGATGGCTATATAGGTTTGGGTTCGGGTTTGCATCATTATCTTGAATTTTTATATGAATATGATATCTATGGTGTGCCTATTTCTATTATGTTTTGGTGTTGGTTACACATTGAGTCTATCGACTCACCCCGTTGAGGGAACATGTTACAGGTGATGAGCAATAATGGACCGGGACGGCAGAACTCGTGGTGGCCATGTTCAGCTTGAAGTTTAATTTTATTTGAATCTTTATTTTATTTTAAGTACTATACAATTTTATTTTGGGTTTCATTTTATGTAATAAGGTCATAAGGCCCAGTGGATTATTCTTTATTTTTACTTTACTTTTAAATATTGTGCTAAGAACTATTTTGGACGTAACAAATCAAATTGGATTTACAAGTTTAATAAAATGGGTTTCCAATCTAGGCCCAATCCACAACAACATTTTCTAAAAATTTTGCGAATTTTCTCTAAGTAACGAATGATTTTGAACCGGGTTACTTCGAGGAACATACCAGATCCGGTCCATTCTCGTGGGCCGGGTGTGGGGTGTTACAATACCCTCTAGTTTTCATACTGCATAGCACACGGCCTCGCACACGGGCTTGCGAGGCCATTTCAAAGGTTACACAGGCTAGTCACATAGGTGTGTGGTTGGCTGTGTGACCCAAGCCAGATAGTTACATGGGGTCAGACACAGGCTAGGACACAGCCATGTGATCCTATTTTGAATGTCGACACGGCCTGTGACACGGGAGTGTCTCTTGGCCGTGTAAGACACATGGCCTGTCCAAACGGGCGTGTGTCCCCAGCACTTTGAAAATTTTCTATGTTTTTCATAAAATTTATTAAGTATTCAATTTACTCCCAAACCACTTTTAATGATTGGTTTGGGCCTCGAGGGCTCATGTTAGGGATTATATGAATGTATTTGAATGTTTTTTAATTAGTTTGAGAATTGTAATTTGAATTGTATGATTTTAATGAGATTTGTTCGGTAATGATCCGTAACCCTATTCCGATGGCGGATAAGGGTTAGGGGTGTTACAAGGTCAATAGGAGTAAAATATGTTTCCTTATTCTATATGTGGACAGCATTTTACTTGCAATAAATGACAGGGGTATGCTACATAGGGTGAAACAATTTCTTCTAAAAACTTTGATATGAAATATATGGGTGATGCGTCTTATGTCATTGGTATTAATATTTATTGTGATAGACATCACGGTATATTAGGTGTATCTCAAGAAACCTATATCAATAAAGTTTTAGAAAGATTTTGGATGAAAGATTGTTCACCGAGTGTTGCTCCTATTATGAAGGGTGATAAGTTAAATTTGAACTAATGCTCGAAGAACGAATTTAAGAGGGAGCAAATGAAAAAACTTTCCATATGCTTCTATTGTTGGAAGCCTAATGTATACTCAAGTTTGTACAAGACTTGACATTGCATATACAATTGAAATGTTGGGAAGATATTAGAGTAATCCAGGTATTGACCACTGGAAAGCTGCAAAGAAAGTCTTGAGATATATTAAAGGGACAAAGGACTACATGCTTACATAAAAACAATCAAACAATTTGGAGGTTATTGGCTACTCCGATTCAGACTTTAACGGTTGTGTTGATTCATGTAAATCAACATCAGTTTACATATTTATGTTTGATGGCGGAGCTATATATTGGAGGAGTGTCAATCAGACCTTAATAGCTACTTCCACTATGGAGGCTGAGTTTGTTTCATGTTTTGAGGCTACTTCACATGGAGTATGGTTGAAGATTTTTATTTCTTCTTAGACTTTTGGATTCAATTTCTAGGTCGATGATATGTTGTGACAATTCAACTATTGTCTTTATCACTAAGAACAAAAAAAGTGGAAGTCAAAGTAAACATATCGACATTAAGTATTTAGCCATAAGGGAATGTGTTAAATAAAAGAAAGTGATCATTGAGCACATTAACACTGAGCAAATGCTAGTTGATCATTTAACTAAAGGCATGCCACCACACAAATTTAAGGATCAAGTTGTCACTATGGGACTTGTTCCCACCTTGTAAATTTTCATTGTAAGAACGATTATAAAAAAACTCTGTTAAGTTTGATGTTTCTTATATTTTGTGCGCACATTAATTTGATTATTTTGAGAAATGTCACCAAAGTTTGGACCTGGAATAAACATTGGGTTTATTCATTAAGAAATTTGGTTTAAAGTGTTGAGACATGATATATTGTGATACATGAAATATACTACTCAAATTCTAAGAGAAAATATCGCCATGATTCATTCATTATGTTTTAACTTTAAGTATTCATGGGCAATACGAACAAATTGGGAGAATGTTGTAACCGTTATTTGTTCATGGGAATAATCCCCAAGTTCTGCTGCCCTCAACATCCACATATTTGTATATGAGATAGTAAGATGTGTAGTTGGTAGTTTTTTTATAAGGAACCACCACTAGAAATACTAACTAACATAAGGTTCTTAAGCATAAAAAACAAATAATTTATTTTCATCTAGCGAGGTTTTTGAGTGGTTAAAAGAGTTTGGAAATTTTTAGTTTTTCATACGGCTAAATTCAACGTCCTCAATGGTTTGAATTGCTCGACAGTGGTGTTACGGCATTTGAATTTTAGCATTTTATTTAGGCAATAACTGAAAGTATTTATATTCTATCTTTCCGTTATACTATATTATAAACTGTTATTTATGCTAACATCAACATCCATATCAAACCTAGACTTTATAATCTTGAACTATATACAAGAATGTTAATAAGCACATTTTTAGCCGACATCGATCCCTTCCACACTACACAACATTTAAGATAGTTTAAATTATTAGTATACAACTTTATATAAATGAATAGAAAAAGTTGATAACTGTCAACTTCAAAATGGTAATAGAAATAAAATAAAGTAGTTATTCTTTGGTTGAAGTATTATAATATTAACATTGACTTTAGAATAAACAATGGTTTGGTTACAAAACAAAATTAATACGTCACTTAATACTAGCTCATTCACGTACAAAACTCACGTGTTAAATATTACCTTAGTTGAGTTGAGAGAGATAGGTAAAATTTTGGGTAAATATACTAAATATATCAAAAAAATAAAAAAAAATACGGAATTGGGCCGTTTTCTAGAAAATTTATGGAAAAAAGGGCTGTCTCCCCTCAAAAAGCGTCCACGTCAGCGCGTTTTGAGGGGAAATGCCAGCAAAGTGCGCCCCTAGGGACACGCTTTCTTGCTTAACAATCAAAAAACCCAACAGTCAACTTTTCCCTATAAAACCCCCAACCCTTTTATTTTTTCACACTTTAATCCTTCTCTATATTTTCTCTCAATTTTCTCTTAAAGTCCTTGAAATTTATTGTTAAATTTCAAAATAGTCCTTACTATTTACAAAAAAGCCCTTTTATTAAATATATTAAAACTAAATTACAAAAAATTGAAAAAATAAAGAAAACTTCTTATTTATTAAATATATTAAAACTAAATTACAAAAAATAAAAATAAAAAACAACTTCTTATTTTATTACATATATTAAAATTAAATTACAATAAAAAAATTAAACAATTTCTATTGTATTAAAAATATTAAAATTAAATTACAATAAAAATTAAAAACTATTATTTTATTAAATATATTAAAACTAAATTACAAAATATAAAAATAACTTTTTATTTTATTAAAAAATTCAAATTAAATTACATACAAAAAATAAACAACTTCTATTTTAGTGAAGATATTAAAATTAAATTACAAACACAAATAAAAACAACTTTTTATTAAAAATAAAAATTATTACAATTTAAAAATAAAAAGCCCATCCGAATCAATGTTGATGTAAATTGAGAATCATGCCACAGTGATTGGCGATTCTGTATTGGATTCCTCCTTTTCTAGCTTCCATAGGGTCGTGGAACCTCAGCGAGATTTGGTTCTTAAGCCTTTGGAGTGCAGTTGTGGGTGTTGCGAGGATGACCCACCTTGATAAAATAATGACCCGGAGGTGTTTGCATAAACCACTACGGGGTGTCTGAATCTTGTATGGTGAAGGAGGTGGTAGAAAGAAGCGCTCCCGACAGGCGCCTCGTGATCCTCACAACGGCCTCAAGATTGGTGGCTAGCCGAGTAGTCGAATGACTCGAACCCGACCATGCATTCCAACTGGTGGGGTGGGAAAGGAAACATATATGGGTTAGGATACATATAAGGGGTAGGTGCCTTTTGGCATAAAGTGTAATGGCTGTGATGTTGATGTCGTCTAATTGGTGATGGGCTCGGTGGATTGTGTGGGTCTTGTTGATGGGCCCGATGATCGTGTCGTATTTGTTGATGGCCCGTCTCATCACCCTTCTCCTTGGATTTAAGGGGCCCGACGTTCCTTTGTTGACAAAGTTGTCGTCACCTCTCTTCTTATGACAACAAATACGGCTTACCATGGATCCTAAACCATGGCATGTATTCTGGCATGCACGCTAACTCCAGAATGACGATCGATTCCTGGTCAGGTAAATAGCCATACCGGTTCTCCCATGTCTCGATATGTGCTGAACAAAATCTTGGCCAATCCATGTGCAACTGCCGTAAGTCCACTTTGTGCTCATCATCGAGCACCTCATGTGGCACGGGAATCGGTTGCCGGAATCCAAATTGTCGTAGAACCCGATCTGACTGGTGCATCTCCACGGTCACATAGGTGATCAATAGGACCTTCACCTGCCAACTGTTCGGATTTTACAAGAACTCCTCTGAAATTACTGCCCGAATTTTTGGATCCTCATACTGTGTCCATTGAAACTATATTAACATTACCAAAATATTAGTTTTATACATAATACTAAACACTAAATATGAAATTTAAAACTTACTTGTGATTCCGACCGTTGGTCCAATAGAAGCCGTATATCTTCAAGCGAGGTAGGTATTCCAGTATGACTCGCCAAATGATTCCACCTAATTAAAATTTTTAGCATACAATTATACTATAAATCTACGTAATAATTGTAAAATATAACATTAAATTTACCTCGTTATCAGTGGGAATGAATATGGGTGGTCGAGTCAAGGACGTAAAAATGGAAATCAAAACCATGCCCATGACTGCAGTAGTGATAGGCAACCTCTGATTTTCGCTTTACTCGGCCGCGTTACCCTGCATATCTCCCGATACAACCTCGATAGCACGGCAGACCCCCAACTCAATTCACCAGCTGCTCTAAAATCAACAAGTTTTAATAGCCATCTCAAGTGTATGAGGTTTCTAGAAAGGTCCGGCATTAGATAGCCTTTAATTATCTGAAGAATGTATGCCCGAGCATGTCGTATTCGCTCTATTTCGGTCTAACCCTCATTCGGTTTCGGGAATGTGTCTCGTAACTAGGCCATCTCGATCTGGCCTCCATGAATTTTATCCAGAATGGCACCTAGAAGCTCGTAGCATACGGCCATCCAATCACCAGAAGTTGCGGACCCGGTGACTACCGACCCGTCCACTGAGAATCCCAACTGCAACTACACATCTTCCAGAGTGATGGTACATTCTCCGCATGGAAGATGGAAAGTGTGTGTCTCGGATCTCCACCTCTCTATCAACGCACTGATCAAAGGCGACGCCAACTTGAACCCCCGGCCTATCGTGGCCACGTGCCAAAAACCTACTTCCCGCAGGTAATTCTCGATCAACGGCGATGGGGGACCATGCATGTTGCGAATATAACATTGCAACACCCGATCTACAGGCTGTTTAAAAAATTGTAAAATAAAAATTAATTAAATTTGCATAATTGTAAAAAATATTAAATAATATTAAAAAATTAAAATTAAAACTTACCATTTTCATTTGCTCGACGGAGATGTGCTTGTTGTCTAAACGAAGTAATTCCCGACCATTGTAATACGATCAAAAATTTTAAAATTTTCCAAAAAAAAAATATATTAAAAAATTAAAAAGGGCTTTTTTGTAAATAGTAAAGGACTACTTTGAATTTAACAGTAAATTTCAAGGACTTTAAGAGAAATTTGAGAGAAAATTGAGAAAAAATATAGAGAAGGATTAAAGTGTGAAAAAAATAAAAGGGTTGGGGGTTTTTTATAGGGGAAAAAGTTGACCGTTGGGCCTTTTGACCGTTGCCAGCAAAGCGTGCCCCTGGGACGCGCTTTGTTGGCATTTCCCCTTAAAACACGCTGACATGGACACGTTTGAGGGAAACGGCCCTTTTCCGTAAATTTTCTAGAAAACGGTCCAATTTCGTAATTTTTTTTATTTTTTGGTATATTTAGGATATTTACCCTAAAATTTTTCCTTCTCCAATAATAAAATAAAATACAAATATACCATTCTATCTTTTGGTTAATGTTATGATCTTTCGGTCTGTGCTGAATGGTTGAATCCACTTGGAATTTAAGGAGTGGTAATCCATTGGCAGACATTATTGTCTACTCTATTTGATGTGTGATTGATTGTATTATCTTTTATATTTCCTTGGTTTGGACATAGACACTAGTCTTCGTGTATGCTCAAAGATAATCAATTTATTATATCACCATCATTGAAATTGTGAGAAATGCAATACAATACATCATATTTTACCTATAATTTATATAAAAGAAACAGATTACAACTGCATCTATAACTCTATAACAGATTATCTAAAATTATCTAAAAATTATATATTTTACTTGTGTATATTTGTACAAAAAATTGATTTGATTCATGAACATCGGTTATGGGAATGCAGTTCCCTTGATTAATAGGTCTTTATAGAATAAAAGACAACTTCAGCAGAGTAATATTAAGCATATGACAAATGACAACTTTAACAATGGCAAACAGAGAAGATAGATGAAATTATCCATAAAGCCATTCAAAAATTAGATCCTTACAATAAAAAGGATAATTATAAAATAAAGAAAAATAGAAAATTTAATTGTTTTCACTAGCAGGTTCTTTTTGCTCACTACCATTTTCCTCAGACTCAGCATCCTCAATATCAACACTTGTTTCAGTAAGATCACTCACCAGGAAAGTCCCACCAGATGTCTTCAATTCTTTGACAAATTCATTCCACGCGGCTACAAAGGGGTATAGAACATCGTAGTCTAGTTTTGCAACCATCAGATGACACATGGAATCAAAGTTCACATGTCGGACACCGAATGGTCCTACAACAACTTGAACATGCAATAAAATATTGGACTTCAGCTTAGGCAAACACTCCCAAAGATTTTTCTCTATTTCAGCTTGATAATTCTGCGGTGCTTCCTCTTGCTGCTTCTTCAATTCCTCCATCTCATTTTTATGTTTTTCTTCTAGGGCTAGTTTCTCAAATTTAAGGAGGTTTATTTCTTGTTCCATGTCCTTCTCCTTCTCCTCTAAAATAAAGACCTTACCCTTGAGCTCCTTATTTCTAGACTCCATTGCCCTATGGATCTCGCGAGCCCTATTTAGTGCAAGTTTGATGACCTCATGTGCCTTTATAAGCTCATTTCTTTTGCTCTCCTCCCTCTTGTAAGCTCGCCTGAGAACCAAGCTTAAAATCTCACTTTTAGTGGTGTACACTTGAAGGGATAGTATTAAATCCTTCATAGAAAGATCGTTAGGGCAAGCCAATGATTCAGAAGGCACAACACACTCCTTAACTTTCCTCGACATACCTTTCTCCAACTATCTGGTTATATCATCTTGACAATAAGGATATTGGCTGGCTGTGCACATGCACGTTAAAACAATGAATTTATACAACAATTTTTAAAGCTTAATTTTACTGCAAGCATACAAGTCAGTTATAGTATTTATAGTGTTCCAATGCAACATCAAAGTATTCCAAGGATCGAACACAAAAAAATTGGAAATTTAATGATTTATATTCAAAAATACATGCAAGAAAGGAGCCTAGCTAGCTACTCACTAATTGCTATAGTATGACAAAGCATAAATAGAGATTTTAGACACCAATTTCTAAATTAAATATCCTAAGGACTAAAATGCAAAAAGCTCAAAACTAAGAAATTATCAAATAAATAACTAATGGTGGTTGGTTGACTTTTATATGGTTCACCAATTCTCGAACAAGGGACTTAAATCGCTTAAATCACTAACTGGCTCCATTTTATCTTTCGATCTCAATTTTATCGACTTAACCAAATTAGCTCCGGTTTATCTTTGGATCTCATCGTTAATCCAAGACTAATGAATGGGTGCGCTAGAAAATTACCTTCTAGTCTCACATTATATTGATATTCCCTTAGGGGTGTCACTACCTAAGCTCTTAGTTCTATTCGATTTAGTCCAATTTATTACAATTTAGTCCTTTGTCCAAAAATCAGCTTACCCACATCTCTATCAACCAACCACTTAAGGTTTAGTTATCCATTACAATATTAAAGCTAACAAACATGAAAGAAACAACTAACATATTCATTAACATAAATTTGAACAAAAAGATGAAAGCTTTGATTTTTAACTTGATAAACTTAAATGAAAAGCAACTAACACAAAGATAAGAAACAAGAACACTAAAGATGAGAGCTTTAATAGATGAAAAGAAAAGAAAAACTTAAAATGCATTAACTCAAAGATTAAAGCGTGATTACAACTAAGTTTGAAGTCTTTAACATGTAACTAAAACTAAGCTATAGTAAAAACTAACTTAATTAACAACTATGAAACTAAATAAAACCGGAAAGAAACATAAACTAAAACCCTAAAACTATAGATAAGAAAACTACCTTACTCCTAAGCTAAAACATGAAAGAAACCCTAAATCTAGAGAGCTTTCTAACCTAAAACTATATCCTCCTCTTTTCTCAACCAATAGTTGCTTTAAATAGCTTATTTCTAACCTAAAAATGTTCCCTAAGTGCCCTTAAATGCTGGCTTTTGATTGGTGCTTCAGATGGACAAACTCTACCCTTGATGTCAGTTTTTGTTCCCACACGACAGGGATATTGTGATAACCATGGTAGGATATTGCGATATCATCAACAGTTTCCAAAATGGGGTGCTTCAAGTGGATGTCGCGATACCCAGGGTTAGGTATCGTGATATTACTATAGATGGTCCCTTTTCTTCTTCAATTCAGGCCTGCCGTAGGTGTTGCGACTTTCATGCTTTGGTGTCGCAATACCCTTGCATTTGGTGATGCTTTCGCTCACATTCGGTCCTCCGATGACTTCCTATAACACTCAATCATCCATTAGGTTCCCAATGACACAATTTGCCATTTTTGTTCTAAAAGTGTTAAAAACACAATATTTCATTTATTAAAACTAAAAACAAAAACTAAGGAAAAACATAATAAAAATATATAAATTGCTCAAAAATAAGCTCGTTAAGCAACAAACGGGGCTCAATTTGACACATCAATTTGTGGTAGATCAGATATTCTTTCCTGTCAAGCTAGTCATACCAAGGAAAAAGAATCTTATGCTCCCCATTAAAATATACTTGCTTCAGCGAGCCACTGGAAGAAGGAGTACTTACAAAACTTTGAACTGTACCAAAGCTTCTTCCTGCTAACACTACTTCTGAAACAAGAATAGTAGGTAAAGTAACTAATGATGGAACCATGTTAATACCTTCATTGTGGGTAGCGAGATCTTTTCCTTTCTTTCAATGAGCTTCATTTATGGATTAAAGTTCTTTTTCCTCCCCTTCACTTCGAGACTCAGTGCACATAGCCTCATTCGCTAACCTCAACCGATTGCGAGCACTGCCACTTCCCTCGCTAGCAAGGGAACTAATATTTTCCTGGCAAACACTTTGTAGCATAGATCCAATACCCATTCCATCTTCAAGATCTTCAAAGGAGTTTATGGATCCTCTTGATTGAACACCAAGAATGTCTACATCATCAACAAGTTCATCATCAGCAACATTAATGAGTCAACGAGAGCTAGCACAGCCTTCCTACTCACTCGAGCGTACATAAGGCCAACTGTGCGATCCCAACTTACAATATGTCACATTCCAAAACTGGGTTAGTAGAATTGGGTATTAAATTATGAGCTCAAGAGAAAAATTGGGCTTTGTGTCGTAGAAGTGGAAATAGGATAAAACAATTAGTTAGTTAATAATATTAAAAATAATAATAATTAAATTAGATCATAATGGTATTAATAGTCGGGACCTTACTAAAAAAAATTAATAGGCATTAATTTGGAATAGTGGTTAAAGTAGAGGTTAAATGTGTAAATTAAGACTCGTAGTTAAAAATGGAGCTATTAGAAGAAATAGGAAATAGGAGAGGACTTAGAGGGCAAATAGCCCAATATTTAAAAAAAAAATTAGTTGGCTACAAAAGCCACTTACCGTCCCAATTTCCCTCCATGCTTCTTCATTTTAAAAATTTGTTAGGTCTAGATTAGAAATTTTTTTTTTGCATATTCTATATTTTCTTGGCATCCAAACACCCTCTACTTCTTCGCTTCTTCAAGAAAATAACTCTTTCTTCACAAATTTCTCACCTAAACTTAGCTCGATTTTGCTCAATTGGTCAAATTTGTGGATTAAAGGTAAATCTAATATTTTCTTATGTATTAAATTTTTATTAGGTGTTTTTAATTTGAATTTTCATTGATCTAGGCAAGAAAATTAAATATTTATGGTTTTAAAGCTATCTTTTGCATAAAAATGGTGAATCTCATAATAAAGAGCTAAGTGATGTTTTTAAAATGATTTTCGATGTATTTTGACAAGATTAAGAGGTTTACAAATTCAATTTAACAAAATATTTAAGTAATTGCGTGAATTAAATGGTTTTCTTTTGAGAGTAAGGACGAACTGTGGTTTTTCGAGAAAAGTAGTGTCTAATAAAATTGAGCTGAATTATTGGCCTAGATTTGTAATTAGGCAAAAGTTAAGGAGTTAGGAGTTAAGAGTTAGAAATTAAGGATTTAATTAAGTTAAAAAGAAGAAATTAAGTGAAATAGATTGTTCGAAATAAGTCAATTTAGTATGTATGAGTGGAGAACTGTTGTATGAACAAAAAGAGAGTAAGCTAGATTGTTTTTGAATGCTTAGTAATATGTATATTTTTGTGTGAAGCTGAAAAACATTGGTGGAGCTTCAATAAACCGAGATAAAGGCAAACAGAAAGTTGTCTAGTTCGACGAGCCATGGTGAGTTATAGGTGAATGCATTTGTATGTTGTGTTTTAGCATGAAGTAGGCCCCTTTTGGTATACAAACCTTACCTTTTCTTGGTGCAAACCCTTGAGCAACTTGTTCTCATCGTACTATCCTTCTTCTTAACAAACAAAACAAGTGCACCCTATAGAGACACACTCGATTGAATAAACCCTTTATCCAGCAGCTCTTGCATCTGAACCTTTAACTCCTTGAGCTCTTTTGGTACCATGAAATAGGGCGCAATGGTCACCGGTGCAGTACCAGGATAAAGCTCAATTCCAAACTCCACTTCACGATCCGATAGCAAACCTAGTAACTCTTTTAGAAACACTTCAAGAAAATCCCTAACAATGCGAATATCCTGAACTCTTAACTCCTTACTAACATAATTCATCACATAAGCCATGTAAGCCTCACAACCTTTACCCATCAACTTCTCAGCCTTCATAGCCGAAACCACATTAGACACGAAAGCCAGTCTTTCACCCACTACAACTATTTTCATTCCATCACTATTCCTCAAAGTAATCCGCTTAGTCTCAAAATCTACCCTAGACTTATGTTTAGTTAACCAATCCATACCAAGTATCACATCAAATCCATAAAATGACAAATCTATAAGATCAACAGAGAAGACATGTTCTTGAATCATAAGAGGACATCTATGATAAACTCTGTTCACTACTACACTATCACCAAAAGAACTAATGACAGTTATGCCCAAACCAATAGTCTCAACGAGAATCTCTAACTTACATGCTAATTCACTAAAGATATATGAATGCATCGATCCAGAATCAACTAAAGAAAACAATAGAGTAGACTGCAAAGTAGAAGTACCTGCGATAACATCAGTCGGATCTTGATCCTCATGCTCCCTAACAGCATAAACTCGACCTGGACCTCCTAACTCAACTTGTGTAGCAACAATATGAGTAATCATCCATTGCCCACTCGGTCTCCCAGTATCTCTACCGCGACCACGACCTCTAGCAGGCCTAGTAATTGGTGCTGAACTTAAATGGACAATCCCTTAGAAAATGTTCTTTCGAACCACATTTCAAACATCCATCTGTCAACTTCCGACAATGTCCAGAATGCTTACGCTTACAGTGCAACAAAGCAGCCATCCAGAACTACCTACTGAACAAATAGCACTAACCACAATACTACTCTGCTTAGGTTGACTCAATTGTGTCTCACGCCTCACACCTCTATCAGAAACATGACTATCATACCCTCTCTTAGACGGTCAACCCGATGCACATCAGAAGCTCCTTGCCAGAATCAGTAACCACAGAACGAGGTGGCTTAGCTAAGGTCTCCTTCACAACCTTAGCTCTCTCAACTAACTCATCAAACATCTCTATAGGCTGAGCTACCAAATAAACCCAAATCTCATGGTTTAACCTAAAACAAAACCTCTTACAACGGACCCTCTCCAAAAGAATTAGAATTATCTCAAGTGTGTACTGACTAAGTCGCACAAACTCTGCCTCATAATCAACCATAGACAAATCACCTTGAATCAGGTCTAAAAATTCATGCTTGCGAGCCTTTATATATTGCTCGCACATATACTTTGTGTTAAAAGCCTTGTGAAAGTAGCTCCAAGTCAACCTATCAGTAACAGTATCTCTCCTAACTATAGTTCACCAATGATGAGCCTCACCATCGAGTAAGGACATAGCACAACCCAACTTCTCCTTGTCAAAACAGGACATTTGCTTGAAGATCCTTTCAACTACCTCCAACCAGCACTTATCTACGGTTGGATCAATACATTTCACTCTAGAAAACACTTTACCACCCAACGCCCTAAGACGTTCAAGTGGCAAACCTTGATTAACCTGTAACACCCCTTACCCGTATTTGACGCCAAAAAAGGGTACTAGGCATTACTAAATTTACACGCAGTCAATCATGCAATTTAGAAACTTAACCTTTCTTTCCCAATTTAAAACTCTTACTAACACCCCTTAAATAAGCTTACGATGCTTAATTTACGCTCTAGGAATGGTTCGGGCTCAAATCGAGCTCCTTTGAAGCTCTTTGGAAGTCCTTAGAAAATTTTTCTCTAAATAGTCCACACTCCCGTGTGACATATCACACTCCCGTGTGGAATTATTTCTCAATTCGAACATACAAGGGTTTTCACATGGCCGGACACACGCCTGTGTCTCTAGTCCGTGTCCTTCAGACGACCTCGACATGCCCGTGTACTCCATCCATGGTCGAAACTGACTTGCATCACTAACATGCAGGGGACACACAGCCCAGCCACACACCCATGGAACTAACCGTGTGTCACACACGGCCTAGACACACGCCCGTGTGCCTCCTGTGTGGACAACAACAAGGCTATTTGCCAAGATCTTTTTATCACCCTAACTCATTCAACATAAATAACATTCTACCATTAACCAAGCAACCTAATCATGCATAATGCACATTCATAAATAACCTCATCTTTTCATATATTAATAATAATGAGCCATCAACTATGGCCATTTACCAAAAAGTTCATCTTTGAAAGAGCCAACACATTTGGTCGAAACAACATAACATTTCCCTATGTCTAGGCCCTATACATGCCATACTCAAAATGCTAAGTCTAAATATACTGAGATGAGCTGATAGTGTGGGTGATCTTCCAATTATCTTCGTATCCCGAGCTGGCTCTTTGACACTATAAAACAAGGGAAAAGAAAGGGAGTAAGCTTTTAGCTTAGTAAGTCTACATGTAAACAATAAGCATCATACCATATGCTAAGCCATCACAACCATTACATATTATGTAAAAACAATTCACATATTCATAATCATGCTTACTCATTTAATCTCTTACCACATTCCAACCATATAACATATATATTGCTCACATTTACTTGCACATACACCCTGCACCACAATGTCACATGAAATATTTACTTAGACAAGTTTCTCGATGAACCCTTCGGAATAATGCAGGGTATCCGGTGGTTTCACACATAGCCCACCAAATGACAATATATAAACAATGGTATCGCACACAACCCATCGTAAATAAATAATAAGGGGGTACCACACACACCCCACCAATAAGGATAATTATTCGTACTTACATCTCTATTCCAAGGTTCATACGAGAATTACTCATTATCTATCATTTTCAATCAACCTCACCAATAAGTAGTTTCATCCATACAATGCATCAATAGATAACAACATATGTATTGAAGATGTATTGTTTACACATAAACTTACCTCGGTGCAAAATGTGTTAATTGACGGTTTAGTCCGTAACCTTGCCCTTTCCTCGGTCAAGGTTATTTTCGTGCTCTTCTTGATTTATAATAATAAAATTTACTCATTCCATCACTACATAACTCATGATATAACAAAATTTCTACTTAGGCAAAAATGACCATTTTGCCCTTATACTTTGTAAAATTATGATTTTGCCCCTAGGCTCGTAAATCATTTTTATTACATTTTCTCATTAAACAAGCCTAGCTGAACATTTATTTATCTTATAACAATTCATAAAACCAATCATTTCATGCATTTATTACTTAATTACAACCTTTACAAATAAGTCCTATTTAGGTGTTTTCATGGTAACACCTTTCACAAAAGTTATTTCTTAACCCTCTAACATTCATTTTCTTCCAGAAAAACTCAGCAAACAACATAAACACTCTCATGGCAAATCCCTAAACTTTCAACCATTTTAAGAAATAGTCCCCTCATTAGCTAGCTTAAGCTTTAAGGGCTCCAAAAGTACAAAAATCATCAAGAAAGACCTCTAAAATCACTTACTTGCAAGAGAATAGCTTGGCTGAAAGTTTGAACTCCAAAAACGTCTATTTTCTCTTAAATTTTCAGTGGAAGAAGAAAGGTGAATATTGAAAGATGATATCTTCTTCCTTTATCTTATTTTATTCATTTTAGTCACTTAATACCACCAAATTTTTGACCAATTTTAATGACATTATCTCCTTGTCCCTATGACTGGCCAACCCCTCTCTCATTGGCCTAATTGCACTTTAAGGACCCCCAATTTAATATTCTATAGCTATTAGACACCTCTAACTTGTAAAATAGAACCTTCGCACTTTATGCAATCTAGCTCTTTTTTTTTTTGCAATTAAGCATACAATTGCTAAAATTAAAGCACCAAAATTTTCATGCCTCCTTTTTATCATGCTATAATACATAAAATAATATTAAAATAATTTTTTTAACCTTGAATTAGTGGTCCTGAAACCACTGTTCTGACTAGCCCCAAAATCGGGCTGTTACATAACTGGTGCAGGATTGGCAGGTGCGAGAACATTGTTAGCACCAGCAATATGCTAAAACGCTCCTAACATGGCTTCCACCAAAGAGCCTACACCCTCATCAAATATGTTCACTCTACGCTGCAGCATAGGAGGTGTAGAGGATGTACCATCCTCTTGAGCACTAGCTCTCACATTAACACATCTAGGAGGCATATCTAATAATCTAGCATACAAATAAATAAATAAACGATGTGAGTGGCAGGAATAATCCAAGTCTTGTTTTTGTAACAAACTTTATGGTTAAAGGCAATGTGTTCTCGTTCCTACACCACATGCAATTCAATCAGAACATTTCAAACAATTCCATGCCATTAAATCAAAGTTACACCACAATTATCAAGAAAACAAAGAGATTTAGACTCATGAATTTTGAAACTCCAATCACACAACAATCACCTAAGTCCGAGAGTTATTGAACCTACGCTTTGGTACCACTAAATATGACACCCTATACCGGCCTGATCGCCAAGCCCAAATACGGGATGCCACACCACCGTCTTGTCTCATATATATATATATATATATATATATATATATCAAATAGGAACTAGATTCAAGAAAAATAATCTTTTGTTAAACCGAATAAGTTTAGGCCGTCCAAATAGTTAATTAACATTGTTACATACAAACCATTCATTAATCAGTCTTACATACAGTTAGAAACATGCATAAAGGCCATTTAGAAAAAATTCAAAAACATTTCCATAGGTATAGATACTGATGTTTAAGGTATCGATATTTCCTTCATGTGGTATTGATACCACTCGAAAAAATGATACCATATTAGCTTATCATTTCTCATCCAAAAATCCAACTATCGAAAAATATTAGAACCATCGAACAAAGTATTGATAATCCTTCCCTGAGTATCAATACTTGAGAAAAGGTATCAATAACAAATCTCTATTCTGTTTCCTGTACATTTAAATTCATAGAAATATCAATTTTTAAAGCCCAATATCAATCGATACCTCTATTACTGGAGTTAAAAATACAGCATAGAAAAGCATATAATTCATCTTAAGTAGTTTCTAAGTAACATGCATTAGGTACTTTAATTATTTCATCATTCAACAACTAAATTTAACCGTCCAAAACGTCAAATTATCCAAACAAGAATCGTCATGCCAACGTCAATACTTAAAATTCCTAACATAAAAACAACACAAAATTCTTATAAGCAAATCAAAATGTTTAAAGATCCATAATCCAAAATAGTTCTACCACATTACCTAATTCCCCAATGTGAATATAAGTAATAAAGCATCTACGATAAATAAGCAAACTTCTTTGGATCATTCCCATCGAAACCACATCGCCCACACCGTGTCATCACTAATCTGCATGTGTTGAAATGAGTAGGTGAGCATTAACGAGCTCAGTGAATGCAAAGAATTTCTACACACAAACATGTCACCACGCAACATGGCTAATCATTTACTCATAGTTACCTTATTTTTAAGTCTAACGTCTTATAGTGTTAAATCATGCATCATCTAGTAGTATATTTTCTTTACACATGCATACTCATTCAAGCATAGAACATAATCCACACAATTACATAAAATATGATAAATGGGGATAAGATGGCACTTGCGTTATGAAACATATAGTGAGCTCTATCATTATACATCAAATATACAAATCTCTATTGCACCACATAGACTCGTAGAGTCAAACATGACCTAAAAGTGAAGCGTATAGCCAACACTTTCCTTATTTCCCCTCACATGTCCCGTTGAATGGAGTTGAGCTCTCATTCCCTTATCCCTCCAAACATGTCTCAGGGCCTTAACGCCCAAAACCACTATACATATAAGTGAGTACTCACAATCCTATGTCATGCCAACTGTATCCAACGGTTCCAAGATCACAAGGCCAAAATATCCAAAAAACAACATATATTGCTTACCGATTATCCATGCATTATCAATGCATATTAACATATTTTGTAACACACTAGCATAGTCATATAACATATATATTGCACATTTATTACATGCAAATCATAGCACTTTACACAATAATCACCATATCCATATATCACATATCATGCATATTATTTAACCACAAAACCATAAGATAAGTATAATTCCAAGAAAGCTTACACTCAAAATTTAGAGTAGAAGTTTAGGCTACATCTAAATTCCCAAATAACACATGACTCATGTTTACGAGTAGCAATTCCATACACTCACCACTTTATGCTTTTGTTGAAAATCGAAAGCTCAACTAATGCTTCCCTAGCTCATAGCAAGCTCTAACGAATCTGAAGCTTTGTTGAAAGAATGAACGAGTTTTGACGAAAATCTGGAATACCCACGTTTAAGGATTATGATTAAATCTATGGAGTTTTGAGTGTTTTTCTTGAAGATTAAGGATGGTAAATAACTTAGGAATGATAAGAAATCAATGTATTTTGTAATAAAAAATCAATGGAATAGCTAGGGATATGGAAAGGGTGGCAAGCACAATGAAGAGAAAAGAATCAAACATGAAAAACATGTTAATAGGGAAGAAATAGGTTTATTTTTACAAAATGATAAAACTACAACATAAATGCCTACTATTTTGACTTTGTTACAAATTAGTTCTTCTTCTAAAATTAAGGGTTTCTGGAATACTTTTTCAAAATTGATTTAACAGTTAAGATGCCAAAGTTGAAAACATTATCAAGTACTAACCTTATGAAATTCTGAGCTCGTCTAGGCTAAAATTCTTAAAATACCCTTAAAACTCCTTGGCCCTATTTTGGGGTGTTACACAATAGTAATGTGAGCCAATTATACTGTGTAATAAAATATAATTAAATAGATATGTTGGCAATGTGAACACTTGAAACCATTGGATATCATTGGCATGTTATAGGATTGTGAGTACTCACCCTTTTTATTTTGTGTTAGGGCATTGTGGCCCGAAGATAGTGTTGGAGAGATAAGAGAATGTTTAGCATAGCTCCATTCACCGTAGATAGTGTGGTGTGTTTAGATACTGTAATCATATGTGCTACACTTAAATGGAGATAGCATACGATATTATGATTCATGAGGAGTGTTTTGGAGATCCGTTTATCCAATGAGCATATAATTTGACTATGTTTCATATTCACAAATTGCTAATATATCACTATGTCGAGTGTGAAAATTTTGTTATATGTGAATAGTTTAAGTATGTTTAAATCCTAACATATCTGGTGTGTTTACTTGTGTCATGTGTTTGTGTACTCACTAAACTTTATCAAGCTTACACTCCTTACTTTACCTTGCAAATAAATAGTTTGTGGGTTAGCGAGGAGGGCGACAAATCGGTGATCCATCACAAGGCATTCTTTTAGAGTATGTGTGTTAAGCTTTTAAACTCAAAAATGAAGGCAATGTGAGTCATTCCAAGGGTTTAGTATTAGAATTAGACTTAGAATTTTTAAATAAAATTTTCAATGGGTTGTAAATGGACAATTTGAACTGTTTAACTTTGGGATTTTTTAACGTTATAATTGCTTACTTGATTGCTTATCTGGATGGTTTTAATTACTTGTTTAATGTGATTATAAATAAATGAACTAATAATTTTTTGCAACTAAGGGAGACTGTCAAGTATTAAGGTACACCTTATACCTTCTGATTGTGTGAAAGAAATAATTAATTTAGAAAAACATGCACTTAGGACTAATTTTCTATATGAAATATTCTGCAAATGTATGGTGTGTACGGTTGGTTGGTGTGGTTTGTAAAGTTTTAAATGGGGAGTCATCTCAATGGCTAATGTGATGTTCAAAATCGGGTCAGACCGTCCCGGTCGAGTATGGGGCATCACACAGTAGAGTACAAAAAATTAATGGGTTCCTTCCTTTTTCAAAAGAGATCAAACCCAACTCATCGGTAGCTCCATGGGTCCAGGCGAACTCTGCTAGCAATACATTGGTAGTGTTCACACCATTCACGTTATAAATGGGTCACCAGCCATTGGGACTATTTTCTAGAATGAAAAACTTAAAAATAGTCCTTACAATTAACAACTCCTCAAGCTTCAGCACATGACCTTTCCTTAGCCTCTTTGTAACAGCCCAAACCCGGCCCAAGAGTTAGGCCCGAATCTGGCATGCCACATTGAAGTGTTTTTCAAAAACCATGGTTTCATTGAAAACCCTCCTTAATATTTGAAAACTAAAGCTTAGTTTGCATTCGTTCAATTGCAAAAGGTGGTTCAGTGAAAAGTTAGTCACTTTTAGAATCGTTATAACTTCGTTAAAAATCTCTTTTAGTTGCGGAAGCTAATTTAAGGTAAAGAAGTTTAAAACGTATGTTTTTAAAACGGTAATTGGGTTGAAAACTTGTCTACGTCTAACAGATATAAAACGTAACAAAATCCCAAATTTAGAATTAAATCCAAAGAGGCCTTATTATAGAAATTAAAACCCAAAACAGAATTTAAAACATATATAAAGTCCAAAGCATAACAGCCGCAGTCATGTGGTCACCTCCGATACGCGAAGCCCATTTCTTCTAGCCCAAAAGTCGGGGTGTTACAATTCTACCCCCTTAAAGAAATTTTGTCCTCGAAATTTCCTGTAACACCCCAAACCCGGCCCATGTGTTATGACCGAATCTGATGTGTCACATGAGGAAAACGTATAAAATCCTTGTGATTCGTACTCAAATAGATATTAATTTGTTATCAACAAGAAAACAAATTTGATTTGAAATATTTGATAAAATACAGAGTAAACAAGTTTGGATGTAAATATTTGATAAAATACAACTATTTTTGAGAGGTTGATTGATGAATAAAAAATCAAGGTAGTGAACTTTAAAACCGTGACTTTTAAAAATGTCATCGATAATTTGAAAGAAAGTCCGAGTTAAAATCATTTGTAAAAGTTTATTATAAAATCCATTTATTAATCAACATTGGAAAAACCGTTGGTTATGCTTTTAGAAAAATCCCCATTTTAAAAATAATTCAAGCAACATAATAAATACGTCCAAACATAAAGCAAATTAAAGTTTACCCTAGAGGCCTTATTACAACTTTAAAACCCGAAATATTAAAGGTAACGAAATAATAGGAAAGGTGGTTTACTAATGTTTGCAAACATCATTTATGAAGTATGGCCTCCACCGAGTCATCCATGGCCCCAAGTCCTCGTCACTGAGCGTTACCTATAGGGATTAAGAAAAGAAAGGGGGTGAGTTACAAGAACTCAGTGTATAATCCCCTTACCGTTTTTCACTAGGCTTGAACCCGTTTAGTAAAAATTTAGGCTTGAGCCCATATAAGATAATCTTGGGCCAAAGCCCATTTACAAAATAGAATATATCAAATGAATCAAATGAATGTAATGCAATCCCAAATCAAACCTAGTAATCCATCCGCTACACACCACTCGTACCAACCAACACACCTATGGGGATCAAGTCAACCCACCCTGCCAACACACCAATCGCAGGCATTAAGCCATTTATAACAAATTTAATTGTGGACAAGCCACCAAAATAACAGAATATACGTGGCATAGCCACAAGACAGATTGTGACAGAGCCACCAAAATATGTGGCAGAGCCACAAGATTACTTCCTCTAATCATCAATATCCCAATCCCATGCAGAATTATGTAAATGCAACATACATAGTAAATCATGATATTTACAAATATAACAACAATGATTAATTCAGAGATTCATTTCACAAATTCGGTCCATTATAACACTTTGCAAAATTGGGCCATTAGGGCAATCTATCAATCCGGCCCACTAAGACAATATATCAAATCGGCCTATTAAGGTAGTATATCAATTTGGCCCATTAAGCAATATATCAATTCGAGCCATTAAGCAATATATCAATTCAGCCCATTAAGCAATATATCAATTCAGTCCATTAAGCAAATTATCAAATCGGTCCATTAAGCAATATATCAAATCGACCCATTAGGGGCATTTTCGTAATTCGGCCCCTAAGGGCATTTTCGTAATTCGGCCCCTAAGGGCATTTTCGTAATCTCACAACCCAGGGGTATTCCGATAATTCATCATCCAAGGGTATTTTGGTAATTTACCCCCAAGAGTACTTTCGTAATTTCACAACCCCGGACTTAACTACTAATTTGGGGCACTAAAATTGAAACTATCCATCTACGTCACGTTGACTAAAATGACTATAACTCGTGTTAGGAAACTCAAAATTTAGATCCGTAAATTTTTCATGAATTTGGACTCATATATGTTCTTACTACAATTTTTCCAGAATTTTTGACTTAGCCATTTAGTACAGTTTATTCATTAAAGATTCCATTCTTTCACTGTCCAACCGTTCTGCCCTCTCTTACCTTAAATTCAAATATCTCACTGTACGGTTTTCATATGTTGCTTCCACTTGTTTCTATTGAAAATAGACTCACTAAGGAATACGTACATATAAATTATAACTCATAATTAACTTTGTACAATTTTGAATGATTTTTCCAAGACAGAATAGGGAACCACGAAGTCCTTCAGAACCAGTCTCACTAAAATTTATAAATCTCAAAATATACTAATCCTTTTCTTGCTCTGTTTATTTTATAAGAAAATAGACTCAATTATCTTTCAATCCATATGTCCTTCACTTTCTAATTCCCTTTCTGTTATTTTTCATGATTTTTCTAAATCACATCACTGCTAACTAAATTGTTTCATCGCAAAATATGGTTTCCACTGCAACATACGCACACCCGAGTGATCACCGATGCTGATTTTCGATTTCCTTCGGTATTTCGACCGAATCACAGAACACTTCATACAATTATTAAGAGAGATGTGAGATTACCTACCAATTCAAACATGTATTCGGAAGGGTACGGGATTACACACCTTTTTCGGAATCCGTAACACGATACTCTCCGCGACACCATGACAATAGTAGATCCACTTATTTCGATTGGGCGCAAGACTAGAAATGATTCGGCTAAGATGTGGTATTCATCCAATCCACTAAAATACTACAAATAGAGAATTATCAAAATATGAGGGAGTGTAGAAAAAACACCATTTCGGTTTAGAAACAATATGAAACAACCAAATAATCAGGGACACTCATTCAACTAAGGAGAAATAGAATGAAAAGATTTGAATAAAAACACTTACCTGGTTTAATCAGGAAAGAAAAGTCCAACTTGTAAGATGAAGAAGAAGATGATCAAAAATTCGGTTATGAAAATGTGGACTAAAGAAGAAGGAAGAAAGGTTAAAGAGTTTTGTGAAAAGAAGTGAAAAGATGGAGAAAGGGAGCTTAATAGTAAAGGAGAGAGATGAATAAATGGCCTAGAAGATTCGGCCAAAGCAAGGGAAATTGGTGTACAATATTGGCTTAGAGTTTCGGCAAGGAAAGACAAAATTGGAAGAGAGAAACCTCAAAATGCTAAAAGAGCTAGCCTCTCAAGCACTAAAATTGCCAAGAACTCCTAGCAAAATTCAGCTATCCTCCCCTTATGCCAAAACCGTCCATGCCTTGGCAAAAAGATCAAAATATGTCAACCAAAACTTTCCATAACACTCTCATGTCTTTGTGCCAACATGTTCCCTCTATTTTCCCCTTTCATTTGATTTCTTTCCCTACCTTCATCCTTTCCTAATTTTCTTAGCCACCTTACCAAAATTAAAAAGTCCACCTTGCCTTATTTACAAGCTTGGTCGACACTTAGGGAAAGAAGGCAAAAATAATAGTCAAAATTTGCACATTATGGGATTTGAACCTCCTCCCTCAAAGTCCATCATGTGGCACCATATCCTTTTTACCAATTGCTCACTTATGCAAGCACATTACTCATTTATTTCAATAAGCCTTGAAGCTACTTACCATCTCTATTTGATAGGCTTAAACAAAAAAATTTTCCTATGGCCTAACTTGAACCCGGAACTTCCTAGAAACCCCGTAACTTTCCTAAATCACCTTCCTAATTAAATCCAACTTGAAATAATGCCGTTCTCTTGTTCTAAAAAATTTTAAATGCTTCCGTGCTCAAGGCCCAATGGGCCCAATCCTACTAGGCCCAATTTCGGGATGTTACAATTCTACCCTAGCATACTACACTTTTGCTGCGCACTCTGATCTTAATAACACTAATTCTCTTTCTATCTTAATCTTGGAAACTCTTCACATCATCAAATATCTAATCCTCAGAAGCAAATAGGTATTTTATCACTCATTCATAAAATTTTCTACATTCAACCAAAACATACCCATCTTAATGGTGATGGAACAATCCCGAGCCCTATGCTCCTTAGACCCGCATCTCAAACATGCTCCTGACCTCCTCCAGCACTCACCCGGATGATGCCTTCCGCAATAATTGCAAGTCAAAAAGTTTGGACGTGCCTTGACACGCTTCACAGAACGAGATTGCGACCTTGAAGAACCGTGATCCTTTTTCTTCTTACTTTCTACGCACTCTTGTCGAAGTGCCTCACCGATTCCTTTAACCTCCTCCAATACCTCTTTAACTAACTGAGTCAGCTCATCAACCCCAACTCGATCATGAGATCCCGTCTCAGCCACTGGCGATGCCGATGCCTCCCTTTCAGGCACATGCCTCGGTGCTGAAGATCCAGCTCTAAAACCTCGGCCTGTACCACGGCCATGTCTACCGCGTCCACGTCCTCTAGCGCTCATGTTTACTAAGTCGATTTAATCTACTTACAAGTCTTATGAATCAGTATAATATTCAATGTTTATTAAACAATGTTTTATGGAGTGTAAGAAGTAAAGTCATTTTCGCAAATCGTATCCTAGAGTCTCAATCTCTATAGTTTCAGCTCCTAAAACCAAAAGTTCTAGAGTGTTTTTACAGTTATACCACAATAATCATAATCATAAAACATATACTTACTTGACTTGGTGCCGGATACCCGTGATGTCATACTTCCTGCAGAACATGCATGTATAAAAAAATTTAAACAGCTTTGAAAATATTTTTGAACTCAAACCACAGTCGAGTTTTGAAACTGGGCTCTGATACCATAAAATGTAACACCCCAAACCCGGCCCATGCATTATGACCGAATCTGTTGTGCCACATGAGGAAAATGTATAAAATCCTTATGATTCATACTCAAATAGATATTGATTTGTTATAAACAAGAAAACAAATTTAATTTGAAATATCTGATAAAATACAGAGTAAACAAGTTTGGATGTAAATATTTGATAAAATACAACTATTTTTGAGAGGTTGATTGATGAATCAAAAACAAAGGTAGTGAACTTTAAAACCGTGACTTTTAAAAATGTCATCAATAATTTGAAAGAAAGTTCGAGTTAAAATCATTTGTAAAAGTTTATTATAAAATCCATTTATTAATCAACTTTGGAAAAACCGTTGGTTATGCTTTTAGAAAAATCCCCATTTTAAAAATAATTCAAGCAACATAATAAATATGTCCAAACATAAAGCAAATTAAAGTTTACCCTAGAGGCCTTATTACAACTTTAAAACCCAAAATAGGAAAGGTAACGAAATAATACGGAAAAGTAGTTTCCTAATGTTTGCAAACATCATTTATGAAGTATGGCCTCCATTGAGTCATCCATGGCCCCAAGTCCTCGTCATTGGCGTTACCTCTGAGGATTAAGAAAAGAAAAGGGGTGAGTTACAAGAACTCAGTGTATAATTCCCTTACTGTTTTTCACTAGGCTTGAACCCGTTTAGCAAAAATTTTGGCTTGAGCCCATATAACATAATCTTGGGCCAAAGCCCATTTACAAAACAGAATATATGAAATGAATAAATGAATGTAATGCAATCCCAAACCAAACCTAGTAATCCATCTGCTACACACCACTCGTACCAACTAACACACCTGTGGGGATCAAGTCAACCCACCCCGCCAACACACCAATCGCAGGCATTAAGCCATTGATAACAAATTTAATTGTGGACAAGCCACCAAAATAACAGAATATACGTAGCATAGCCACCAGACAGATTGTGACAAAGTCACCAAAATATGTGGCAGAGCCACCAGATTACTTCCTCCGATCATCACTATCCCAATCCCATGCAGAATTATGTAAATGCAACATACATAGTAAATCATGATATTTACAAATATAACAACAATGATTAATTTAGAGATTCATTTCACAAATTCGGTCCATTATAACATTTTGCAAATTGGCCCATTAGGGCAATCTATCAATTCAGCCCATTAAGGCAATATATCAAATCGGCCTATTAAGGCAATATATCAATTTGGCCCATTGAGCAATATATCAATTTGGCCCATTAAGCAATATATCAATTCGGCCCATTAAGCAATGGATCAATTCGGTCCATTAAGAAAATTATCAAATCAGCCCATTAAGCAATATATCAAATTGGTCCATAAACAATATATCAATTTGGCCCATTAAGGCAATATATCAATTCGGCCCATTAAGGTAATATATCAAATCGGCCCATTAGGGGCATTTTCGTAATTCGGCCCATAAGGGCATTTTCATAATTTTACCCACTAAGGGTAATTCGGTAATCTCACAACCCAAGGGTATTCCGATAATTCATCATCCAAGGGTATTTTGGTAATTTACCCCCAAGGGTATTTTCGTAATTTCACAACCCCGTACTTAACTACTAATTTGGGGCACTAAAATTGTAATTGTCCATCTGCGTCATGTTGACAAAATGACTATAACTCGTGTTAGGAAACTCGAAATTTAGATCCGTAAGTTTACCTTGAATCTGGACTCATATATCTTCTTGCTACAATTTTTCCAAAATTTTGACTTAGCCATTTAGTACAATTTATTCATTAAAGATTCCCTTGCTTCACAGTCCAATGATTCTAACCTCTCTTAACTATAAATTCAAATATCTCACTGTACGGTTTTCATATGTTGCTCCCACTTGTTTCTATTGAAAATAAACTCACAAAGGAATCTGTACATATAAATTATAACTCATAATTCACTTCATACAATTTTGAATGATTTTCCCAAGACAGAACAGGGAACCACAAAGTCCTTCAGAACCAGTCTCTCTAAAATTTATAAATCTCAAAATATACTAATCCTTTGCTTGCTCTGTTTCTTTTATAAGAAAATAGACTCAATTAGATTTCAATCCATATGTCCTTCACTTTCTAATTCCCTTTCTCTTATTTTTCGTGATTTTTCTAAATCACATCACTGCTGCTAACTAGAAACTATTTCATCGCAAAATATGGTTTCCACTACAACATACGCACACCCGAGTGATCACCGATGCCGTTTCTGATTTCCTTCGGTATTTCGACTGAATCATAGAACACTTCATACAATTATTCATAGAGATGTGAGATTACGTACCAATTCAAACATGTATTCAGAAGGGTACGGGATTACACACCTTATTTGAAATCCGTAACACGATACTCTCCGCGGCACATTGACAATAATAGATCCACTTCTTATGATTGGGCGCAAGACTAGTAATGATTAGGCTAAGATGTGGTATTCGTCCAATCCACTAAAATACTAAAAATAGAGAATTATCAAAATATGAGGGAGTGTAGAAAAAACACCATTTCGGTTTAGAAACAATATGAAACAACCAAATAATGAGGGACACTCATTCAACTAAGGAGAAATAGAATGAAAAGATTTGAATAAAAACACTTACCTAGTTTAATCAAGAAAGAAAAGTCCAACTTGTAAGATGAACAAGAGGATGATCAAAAATTCGGTTATGAAAATGTGGATTAAAGAAGAAGGAAGAAAGGTTAAAGAATTTTGTGAAAAGAAGTGAAAAGATGGAGAAAGGGAGATTAATAGTAAAGGAGATAGATGAATAAATGGCCTAGGAGATTCGGCCAAAGCAAGGGAAATTGGTGTACAATATTGGCTTAGAGTTTCGGCAAGGGAAAGACAAAATTGGAAGAGAGAAACCTCAAAATGCTAAAAGAACTAGCCTCTCAAGCACTAAAATTGCCAAGAACTCCTAGCAAAATTCGGCTATCCTCCCCCTATGCCAAAACCGTCCATGCCTTGGCAAAAAGATCAAAATTTGCCAACCAAAACTTTCCATAACACTCTCATGTCTTTGTGCCAACATGTTCCCTATACTTTCCCCTTTCATTTGATTTCTTTCCCTACCTTCATCCTTTCCTAATTTCCTTAGCCACCTTACCAAAATTAAAAAGTCCACATTGCCTTATTTACAAGCTTGACCGACACCTAGGGAAAGAAGGCAAAAATAATAGTCAAAATTTGCACATTATGGGATTTGAACCTCCTCCCTCAAAGTCCATCATGTGGCACCATATCCTTTTTACCAATTGCTCACTTATGCAAGCACATTACTCATTTATTTCTATAAGCCTTGAAGCTACTTACCATCTCTATTTGATAGGCTTAAACACAAAAATTTTCCTATGGCCTAACTTGAACCTGTAACTTCCTAGAAAGCCCGTAACTTTTCAAAATCACCTTTCTAATAAATCCAACTTGAAATAATGTCGTTCTCTTGTTCTCAAAAAATTTTAAATGCTTTCGTGCTCAAGGCCCAATGGGCCCAATCCTACTAGGCCCAATTTCGGGATGTTACATTTCCAACTATCAGAATAGTCGCACATTCTAAACTACCACACTTCGCTCTCACTGTGCACTCTGATCCTAATAATACAAGCACGCACCCAAAACATCTATCCTTCGGAGCAGATAGATATCACATGCATATCATTTCCAGAATACACACAGAATAAATACAAACTCTAACTTTAAGCATAGCAATATAGTCTAATATCTAAGAAATCATAGTATCTCTATCTACTACTTTTCAACGAAAATAAACAACAGTTTCAGAAACTTACAGATTTGGCACCGGAGAGTCGGTGTACCACACTTTCAGGAAAAATACCTCAAAACACTTCACATATTTGAAGCGAACCTCTTGTAATATAAAATTTTGAAAACCCATTCCACAGCTGAGTTTTGCAACTTGGCTCTGATACCACTAAATATAACACCCCAAACTCAGCCTAGGAGTTAGGCCCAGAATCTGGCGTGCCACATTAAAATGTTTTTGAAAACTATAATTTCATTGAAAACCCTCCTTAATATTTAAAAACCAAAGTCTCAGTTTGTGTTCGTTCAATTGTAAAACGTGGTTCATTGAAAAGTTAGTCTTTTTTAAAATCATTATAATTTCATTATAAATCTATTTTAGTTGCGGAAGCTAATTTAAGGTAAAAAAGTTTAAAACGTATGTTTTTAAAATGGTAACGTCTACGTCTAACATATATAAAACGTAACAAAATTCCAAATTCAAAATTAAATCCAGAGAGGCCTTATTACAGAAATGAAAACCCAAAATGGAATTTAAAACATATATAAAGTCCAAAGCATAACAGCCGCAGTCGTGTGGTCACCTCCGATACGCGAAGCCCATTTCTTCTAGGCCCAAAAGTCAGGGCGTTACAATTTTATCCCCTTAAACTAATTTTGTCCTCGAAATTTCCAACTATCAGAATAGTCGTACATTCTAACCTACCACACTACGCTGTCGCTGCGCACTCTGGTCCTAATAATACAAGCACGCACCCAAAACATCTATTCATCAGAGCGGATAGATATCACACGCATATCATTTCCAGAATACACACAGAATAAATACAAACTCTAACTTTAAGCGTAGCAATGCAGTCTAATATCTAAGAATCACAGTATCTCTATCTACTTCTTTTTAACGAAAATAAACAACAGTTTCAGAAACTTATGGATTCGGAGCCGGAGACTCGGTGTACCACATTTTTAGGAAAAATACCTCAAAACACTTCACATATTTGAAACAAACCTCTTGTAATACAAAATTTTGAAAACCCATTCCACAGCCGAGTTTTGAAACTTGGCGCTGATACCACTAAATGTAACACCCCAAACCCAGCCCAGGAGTTACGCCCGAACCTGATGTGCCACATTGAAGTGTTTTTCGAAAACCATGGTTTCATTGAAAACCCTCCTTAATATTTAAAAACTAAAGTCTTAGTTTGTGTTCATTCAATTACAAAACGTGGTTCATTGAAATGTTAGTCACTTTTAGAATTGTTAATACTTCGTTAAAAATCTCTTTTAGTTGCGGAAGCTAATTTAAGGTAAAGAAGTTTAAAACATATGCTTTTAAAACGGTAATTGGGTTGAAAACTTGTCTACGTCTAACAAATATAAAATGTAACAAAATCCCAAATTCAGAATTAAATCTAGATAGGCCTTATTAAAGAAATTAAAACCCAAAACGAAATTTAAAACATATATAAAGTCCAAAGCATAACAGTCGCAGTCGTGTGGTCACCTCCGATACGTGATGCCCATTTCTTCTAGGCCCAAAAGTTGGGGCGTTACACTCTTAAATTGTTCCTTACCAATTGTGGTAATGATGGGTTCACACTGCATACACACAACCCTACTAGGCATTGACTACTATGTTGGAAATCTGAAGCCACCCCCAAACTTTTTCCTGACGAGCGTATTCTTGTGTCGATTCATGCGAAGGTTTAAACAATGATCGTCAATTATAGTTTTGAATCCTTCTCAAGCAGTGAAATACACAAACCCTAGCCCACAATTGCAATTAGAAGACTTCAGTTGATAAATATTTTGAAAGACCGACAATAATGGAGGCTCATTTTGAAGGCAACAACCAACAAAGTAAGTAATCAGGATCCACTATGAAAAACTAGCCAACTGTCCCGAAGCAATACCATACTCACCCAGAACAGTGCAGAAGAAAGGGTGGAGGGGAATGTGAAAACTAGCCTCCAAAAGCTGAAGAGGCAATAGAAAACCTCCTACTACCTCGTTTAATCTCTGAGCCCCTTCCACGATTGTAAAATCATATGCAAAATTCGACAATTGCATGCCCTACACGGCGAGATGATGAATCATCTCTTCCGGTTTAGTTTTACATTGATAATTTTCTACTTCTACATGTGTAGAAGCCTCACACTGCTCACGATGACTAATGCCCTCATTCATGAACCCGGGCCCACGGCCCGATTGCCACGACCAGAATAGCCACCACCTCAACCACCCAAAACATTTCTAACCCTAACCATGGTAGAAGATAACAAAAATAGGAGTTGAAAGTCCAAAGATTTTTACCTATAAACGACAACTTTCTTCTCGTTGGCAGTATCTCATGAACTTTTTGAGTTCAAATGACCAGTGAGCAGTTTAGGGTTAAGCAATCATCATTTTAAAGAAAAAAACTTAAGAAAATGGTTCCTTTTTTTCCAAAAAATAAGCCATTTAACACTGCACACAAATTTATTCTACTACCGTTAACAAAGTGCATGTGATAAGCTTTAAATTCAAGCATATGCAACAAGTTTCAATTGCAAGGATCATTCATCCAAGTGTGCTCCAGAAGAGTCACTTTATAACTCTATTTTAACAAAGTGGGGGACATTGTTATGCAAATAAAATAGAGCATGCCACATAAGCCATGATCGCCCGACATGTGTGCTCCAAATACCATTCTAGTTGGTGCTCGCCACTCGTCCTAGTTGGCAAGGCTGGCTAGCTCCCCAATAGCTCGTCCATGGTTTAGCGAGCCCTTTGCTAAGACATGTGCCACCCCTAGGGGTAATAACTTGTTGCCATGCATGTAGCCTACCTACCCGTAGCACATCACAATAATGGACCGTGACATATATATATCGATGAATCACTCTGAGAAGTACATAGAAAAATAAACACTCAACATATATTTATAGAACTCATGCTTTTTAATAATAATAATAATAATATATATATATATATATATATATATATTCATCTCCGTGCATGTATACATATATAATTTACTACTAATCTCATTATATTAAATCGATCTGTACATGTATTAATAAAAATAAATTTGGTATTAATTTATAGTGCAATAACAAATATTTTTAAACGAAAATAATGTATCAAATATATACTATATTACGTGGTCTAAGAGTAACTGTTGACATGCACGACTGAATTTAATATTTTTTATTATTATTTTTCTTGTTATATTATTTTGAAAATTAAAATTGAAAATGATTAAAAAAGGATAAAGTTGGCTTTGTTTTGAATCCATGTTCGAAAAATCCGTAAAGGAACGGATACTAGGCAATTTTTTTTTTTATCTTTAAACTTTAAATAAAAAACAAATCTAGAAAATAGAATTCTCACATGAATCAAAATCTAAAATTTGAATTTATAAAGGAGATTAAATATTTCTTTTAGGACTGAATCTTTTAGCGAAACCCCGAAAAGATTTCAAGTAAAACACGACCACTGTATTATTTCATACTCTCCAGCCAAACCAAAAAACATTCAAGCCAACTAACGAACCAAAAAAGTTCAATGTATATATATATATTTTCTTTTCTTTGTGTATGCCTTGAGTGAGAAGTTGCCTGGCATCTTGTTTAAACATGGGGGGATTCGCAGATATGGGAAAGAAAGTGTTATAGAATTCAATTTCCTTTGAGAAATTCTAACCATTCCTCTAGACAACATTGACTATGCATGTAAACCTAGACTCCAGTTGTGGAGTTAAATTTTTTTTTTTTTTTTGAAGAAGAAGGATTTAAATTATATATTTTTAAATAGTAAAAATATAATTTTATTATTTTAATAGTTTATTTATAATTTTAAAGAGTTAAATTAAATTTTATTATTTTTAAAGAATAAAAATATAATTTTACTATTATAAATTTAAAATTTTATAAATTATAAAATATCTAAATTAAAAATTTCTTGATTTATGATGCCATTGTGTTCGGTAGACTCTATAATCTTGCCACTTGTGGCTGTAATTTAAAGTATTACTATATAAGGAAATGTTGGTTCAAAAAATGTTAGTAAGTGTTATAAAATAAAGAAAGATGAAGAGAATAAAGAATAAAGAAAATATAAAAGCAACAGAAAATAAACTTTATTGTAACACCCTAAACCCGGCCTAGAAGTCTAGACCGAATTTGGAATGCTACATTGATCACTGAAGTGATTGTGAGAAAATTTTTCAAATCGAGTCGTTCAAAATCCAATTTCCAAAAATGTTTATCCTGAAGCAAATCAAAACATTTAATCATATAAAACTCATCAGTAAGTTTAACAGTATAAAATGTACGAATGAAAACTTAACAAGAGCTGTACCACGGTATTGCGAAACACTTATAATTTGAACTTAAACAAATAACAATTAAAACCTAAAAATAAAAACTTATAACTTATTTCCACCAAAACTGTCCGAGACCTCCGCGTACTAAGTCCAGCATCCAGAATCCAGGACTGTATCCGAGAGGGGAAACAGAAGAGGGGGTGAGCTACTCGAGCTCAGTGTGAGATCAAAATTAGTTACACTACAGAAACGGAAATAGGGAACTAGAAGCAATTCAAAAGAACAACACACTTACAGGCAGATAACAGTTAAGCGAGTTCGCCCAACATCAAACACACACCATATGTACCTCACAGTCCTATGGAACAAACAGACACACCTAACCTCACGTGCTATTCAAATACAATAGCAACAGTTTACAAGTCAGTCACACTATCACAATAACAGTTCAGTTAGACATTTATAGAAAAAGTCTACAAAATCGCATAGGCACATGTGCCATTCAGTCGATCAGTAACACATTCAGCCAAACTGATCAATCAGACATTTCAGTTGAATAGTATAGTCACATTCAGTCACATTCATTAAGATGCATATGAGTGCAAATGAGTTAGAAAATAACCCACCCATCCAACCAACACACTATCTTCGCCAAACCCTACACTTACTGTGGGGATTTAATCAACCCACACATCCCTGCACTCTGAGTAGGACCTCGAAAAGCCCATACAACCTTATAATCCATAGGATGTCATCCCGAGTTGCCTGGCAACGATGATCATCAGCATTGTCCTCGACCCTCAGAGAATTGGGACCGCCCTGGACCCTCTGGGAATTGGGGCTAATAGTGTGCAAATAAACTACCAATCTCATATATTACGCAGCAAAGCTATCATATAAGATGTACTGTGCAATACGGTAAACTGCAATACAAACATGCAGTATAAACTGCTGATCAGATAGTGGTATGTAGTGTAGCTAACGTACATGTGGTACAGGGCAATGTGGTTGTGCCCGTGCCTCTTCCCGAAACATCTCGTCCCGAGGCCCCTGACGTGCCCTCTGTCGCCTTGCATGGAAATGGCAAGGCTACCTCCTCCCTTCTCTGAAGTACCCGCAGAAAGAGAGCAAAGAAGCTAGCGCAAATATAGCAATGGAGACAGAAGCAGAGAGGCAAACAATATTATTTTCCTTCTGTTCTTTCGACTATAAAAGCCTTGTATCCCAACAATGTTGAAAAACGGATTATGGAAATAAAAAAAGCGAGACTTTGAAATATTAAATACCAAATCAGAAATCAAAAAGAAAGAGAGAAAGGTTGATTTCATTTTATTTTCTATTGTTATTTACTATTATTTTTATTTATTTGTTTATTTATTTTTTACGAATCAAAACGATAATAAAAAGAAAAGAGAGGGGCTTACCGGAGTTACCCCGTAGCCGCGTCGTCGCCCCGTGGTCCATCGACGGAGATTTCTCTCCACAATCGAGATCGGGTACGAAGGAGGGGTGAAAGGGGACATTTTTCTTTCGGGTTTTTAGCCAAGAAAGCTAGGCCCTCAATCTGCTTCGAAATGAGGCACAAAGGCCATCCCCACGCTTCGCTGTCCACCGGACTGGTGGTGGCGCTACGGACCGTCGGACGGAAATGAAATGGGAGGGAGAAAGGAGAAGCTTTTTAAAGTTTTAAGTTTTTTTCTTTTTTTTCTGAACTTAGGTCGAAATAGAACAAAAAAAAGGGGTTTCAAGACACCTCAACAAAACGGCGCCGTTTGGGTACAAGAGAAACCATTCATGTCCCTTTAAAAGGGGTATTTGCGCGACGAGTCCCTCCATCTTGCGGCGTTGTTCAATCGAATCTCATTTTTTCTTTTTTTTTCCTTTAAATTTTACCCCATTATTTTATTTCATTTTCAATTTGATCCGCGCCTAGCCATTTGGAACGTCGCGCATTCAGGGGCTGGGTTATTCACTCATTTAGTCCCACAAGTTCACGCGCGTTACAATTTGGTCCTCGCTCTTTCTTTTTATTTCAAATTTGCCTCGGATATATTATTTTTTTAATTCGATTTTGTCTTCTTTTGTTGTTTCCACTATTTTATTATTAATTTAACTAACTTCCTTATTATTATTATTATTATTATTATTACTACTACTACTACTACTACTACTACTACTACTACTACTACTACTACTACTACTACTACTACTACTACTATTATATTTGTTATTATTATTATTTTATTATTATTACCATTGTTATTTCATTTTATTACTAATACCATCATTATTATTATTGTTACTATTTTCATTTTACTCTTATTTATTTATTTTTATTATTTGTTTATTAATGTAATATTATCTATTATTATTACTTTATTATTTTTTATTTATTAATTTTATTGGTATCATTATTATTCAATATTTTATTATTATCTTTGTTATCATTAATATTACTATTGCTATTATTACTATTATTATTGTTTTTATTATTATTACTTTTGTTATTTTTATTTTTACTACTATTATGATTATTATTTATTATCATTATTATTCGCTTACTAACGTATTTCCATTATATTATTATTATTTCATATTTTTGTTATTGTTATTATTCTATTATTTTTAAGCTATTGTACATAGTATTTCCTTATTGATTTGCTATAGGCTTATATTTTTGTTATTATTTATTTGCTATAGGCTTATGTTTTTGCAATCATTTTCTTTTACTCTATTTATTTGTTTATTGATTTATCATTTTTATCTATTATCGTTTGATTAGTTTTTACTTTATTTTAACCATCATTATCATTATTTACATTATTGCCCTCATCTTTATTCTCATTGGCATTAAAATTCATTTTCCATCTTACTAGGATCATATCATATTTTATTCGATTTTTGAAATGAGCGAATACTTGGCGTTCTAAGGTTCAAAAGAAAATTTTATCCTAACTTACAAGGTTTCGATTTTTCTCATCGAATCCAAAGAACTTACTATTTTCTTTTTAAAATCAAGGCATTAAAGTCAAATAAAAACTTATTCTTGAGAATTCAAAATTGTCGTGTCCTAACTCACTGGATGTGACGTTTTGTTATCTCGAGATAAGGATTTTTAAATAAGGCAGTATTCTGTGTTTGGAAACCCGAGAAATCGTGCCCAATCGTGTTGGGTTTCATTTTTTTTTTTGTTTGGCCAAATAGTGGAATACCCTTTTAAAATTTCAATGCATGAGTCTCAGGTATCATGACTTGATCTTGGATTCGAGGATTTAAATTGTCGTGTCCTATCGTGCTGGATGTGATATTTCATTCCTTCGGAGTGAGAGAATCTTAATATCCAATTCGAGTGAATTAAAATATTTTAAAAAGAGATCGTATTTTTAAATTTTTTCAAATTTCCAACTTTTGACATTAAGACATTAAATAATCAATTAGGTACCAAGTTTGGGCGTGACGAGGGTGCTAACCCTTCCTCGCACGTAACCGACTCCGGAACCCGATTTCTCAAAACTTCGTAGACAAAAAAAACGTTGTTTTAGTAAACCAAAACGTTTTATTAAAACAAAGGTGATCCTATCACACCAAATAAAGATCGGTGGTGACTCCTTGTTTTATTTTTGTTTTCAAAACCAAAGTCGATTCCCGTTTCAAAAAAATGGTTACGACGCTTGGCGACTCCACTGGGGACTACAAAGGGAGTCAGGCCGTAAATTGATTACTTTCTGTCCTTTTTCAAAAATTTGAAAATTCAATTTGAAAATTTGATTTGAAAATTATGATCCTATTTGTTGCATTCATTTGTTCCATTGCATATGATTGTTATTTTCTTACGCACATTGCATTGCATGACCGTTGTGGTCACACCCTTAAGTGGGAGTAAGAAACTACGCCTTCGTGAGGTTTTCACCTCCGTATGGGCTAGTGGATTTCTTCCAGGATACATCCATACCTATGTGTTTTGTGAGATTCTCATCTCTGCATGGCCATAGGAAAATGTATTCCCCTGAACCGAACTCAGTCCGTATGAGCCTATAATGGGTGAGGATTGAGGAATCTGCTGATTCAGGTACCTTTCTTTAGAACCAAACCCCATATCGTGAACCTTAAAGAGCCCACCTTAGGTAGAACCATTCCAAACCCTTAGTGGTCACCCAGATAGGTACTCTATTTTGTTTATTTCTCTTGTGCTAACGTGTTTCTTTTATTTTTCATTGCATTGCATAGCATCATCTTAGAAAGGAGGTGTTGATTCATATTTGATTGCTAAATAGAAGAGTTTGTCATAAGGAAATGGGTTACTTGATAAAGTGGATTATAATATAGTTTTTCGAATAGGGTCCAAGTAAACACAACAAAAGAAGACTGATAGTCCGCAAAGGAAAACAAGACTTTGCTTCATTATGGGAGGAGTCAAGCCAACAGGGATTATTTGAGAGCCGTCATGTCTCAACTCTTTTAAAAGGAGTTAATGAGAATTACGGGGATGAGTAAGCAATGAGTCGCAGTCCATATCAATCAAAAGGAGCTAGTGAAGGCATCCATTAGAGAATTAGCGAGATTCGATCTTAGCATACCCAGATATGAAGAAAAGGGTCAGTGTCTTCGCTTTGAGTATTTACAAATTGGATGTTTTCCCTAAAGCACTGGGGCACGTAGACAAGGCAGTTTCAGACTTGTTCGATAAATTTGACAAGAGGGTCAAGCCCGTCCTTGTAATTCTGGCCAAAACATTTTGATATTTGAATACATGCCGAGGAGCAGGTGAAGGAAGATTCATTTGGATGTGCGGAACTCTTGTTGGTGTAGTTCTATAGTCACTTTTGGAGATTGAAAAGGGTTTCTTTTTAAGTATTCTTTGAGAATTACTCTCCATTGAAAGAATTAGTTGCTCAAATACAAGAGAGGGTCAATCATTGGAAAACCATAGCAGTTTAAGCTGACATGTTAAGTTTGAAGTGAATTAGAATCAGATTAGGGTTAGAAGTTAACCTATCTTCTATGAAAAGTTAAGGCTTCGAGAATTAGGGCATGGCCGTATATGCAATCTGTTTTATGTAGAGAAATTTATTTTCTATAAAATTTCTTCTAATGGAATTGAATTCATAATCAACGCCCCTCTTTCTTTTTGCATTCATTCCATGCATTTGCATTGCATTTCATGCATTTGCATTACATTAGATCACATGCATTAAAATTGATAGAAATACCTTAATTAGGTAAAATTATTTCAGTTAACCTAGAAGACATGGAACAAAGGTTGGAGAGATTAGAGCAAAGGCAAATATAAATGCGGGAGCAATTGAGCAAAATCCAACAGGATATGAGAGAACAAATGAATGTGATAAGCCAATTAACCCAGTTACTAGTTGGAAGGCTTAAAAAAGGGGGTGACCTAGTGGTCGACAGTGTGGATAATGATTAAGACATCGTTTATTCTCCAATAAGTGTCTCGGCCCAACTAGACGTGCCTTCGCAATGGGCACCTGTCATTATCAAACCCCAATGTCAGATTAATACCTCGACACTGTTGAACTTCCCGATGGGTTCAGGTTTTAACCCAGAGGATGATCGAGCCGAACCAGTTGTACTGACAAAAACAAAAGAAAAAGGAGAGTGGACTTTCAAAGCCCCGAAGAAAAAGGAAAATAAAGCAAATGGTACAAGAAGGTATAACAAGGGCTATTCAGAGCCGATTACAGTGAGCCAGCCAAGGACTGTAACTACCAGCCGCCAGGTCTCCCCAAGACAAGAACCCGATCCAAAATCGAACTCAGAAAAACCCAAGTTTGTACCCATCCCAATCACGTATAGGGAGTTGTACCAAATTTTGTTTGAAGCATATGTTGTATCCTCTTTTTACGTAGAACCAATACAGCCTCCATACCCTAAATGGTACGATGTGAAAGCCCAGTGCGAATACCATGTAAAAATCATAGGGCATTTGATTGAGAACTGCGCTGCTTTCAAAAAGATAATTGAAAGACTTATCAAGATAGATATTGTAAGATTTCATAATCCCACTGGTGCAGAAGATTCGCTACCCAACCTTTCTGGTTAAAGGGTAAATATTGTGAGAGCCACGATGGATAGCGCCTTGAGATCAGGGGCACATCAAGTTCAGGTCTCCAGTGCAAGACCTGATATTAGGGAATTTAAGCATTAACAACGTATCCAAGGAGGGAACCGGGAATAGAATTTTTCAGGCGTCTTCCATTACATACTTGGGAGTGTTTTGAACAATGAGAATATGGAAAAGATCCCTGTATTTTTAGAGCTAATTCGGAGTAATGTCCAAAACACGCTTATTGCTTTAAGCCTAGGAGCAATAAGAATCTTTTTGTGAAATAGGCTTATGTTCAAAATCTATATTTTCAATGAAAATGAATTTTTGTGTCTCACTTTGAGCAAGTATTCGTTTATTCCTTATTTCATTCATGTTCATATCACATAAATAATTATTCTTAGATTCATTTGTTCTTTGAATATTCCTTCGTACCTGAAACAGGTCCCTAGATATCAACGACATGAGCGACGTTGCTATCGACTCAAAATCTACTTTTGAGCAGGATATGTGTCTAGAGGGATCTCAGGACTTTGAAGATGTTAGAGACTGTAACTTATCTCCTGATTTGTTAAAGATGGTAGAATAAGATGAAATAGATCCTGCCTTACAAAGAATTGTTGGAAATTTTAAGCCTAGAAGAAGAGAAATATGTGAAAATCGGAGCATGTATCTCCACAAAGACAAAGTGAGACGTCATTGAGTCATTCTAGGAGTTCAAAGATATTTTCACATAATCGTATCAGGATATGCCCTAGCTACCGAGACATGTGGATGCTGTTAAGGCTAAGAAAATCTTAGAAGAGGAACACATTTACAATGGCCAAGAAAATCATGAGGTTCGGGTACTGGTTGTCCACTATGGAAGGGGATTGCATCAGTCATTCGAGAAATGTCATAAGTGCCAAATTTATGAAGAAAATATTCATGTCCCTCATTTATTTCTTCATAAACCTTATCTATATGGGGCATAGAGTTTATTGGGATGATATCGTCGGAAGCTTATAGCAGGCATTAATTAATAGGGTGAAAGTAGCTTCGTAGGCCAATATTACAAAGTCAATAGTCATTAGAACAAAAAAGAAAAAGAAAGAAAAAATGCCGACAACAAAAATGTCAAAAAGATCACATTTAACCACACAATGTCAAAAGTTTACGGTCTGTTCAAAGATCAGGTGCCACGTCATAATGTAGAAAAAAAAGGCAACAAAACAATGATCATTAGGAAAATGACCTAGACTTGTAAAGATTGGCATAAAGAAGTTACATTTACCCTTTTATGCTTATCAAAATTGGCCAAGAACTTCGTCAGTGCAATGCCTTGATTTATTGAATGAAAGTATTTTGTCTATTGAAGTCGACATTCTTTTTCGAGTCTTGTCAAAACTAAAGTTGGAAAAGGTAGAATGGATTTAATCCCGATGTGATCAGTTGAATTTGAAGAAAAATGTTAAAAGCTATCTGTCACGGTCAGATAATGAGAGATCCCAACGAAAAGGTTCACCCTAGAAAATTTCATTATAAGGCTTTAAAGAAGATTTTCCCCATATAAATGGGACTGTAGAAGAAAGTAGATGCCAAACTGGGAAGGACCTTATGCAGCAAAGAAAGCATGTTCTAGGGAAGCATGGACATTGATCGAGATGGATGATGATGACCTACCCAATCCAGTGAATTCAGATTCAATAAAAAGTTTTCCAAAAAAAAAAAGAAAAAGAAAGAAAAAGGAGAGGCCAAGGCGAAAACCCGCAAAGGGCGTTTTGAGACCAAAGGGGATTTGAGTTGAACACCCGAAAAAGGCGGCTCAAATTTTGATTAAAAGTGGGGCATTCAGCAGTCTCACTATGCTTGAATTAACAAATGAAGAAGTATGCTACATCTTGGGCATCGACAAAGTGCTCCAAATCCCCTAAACACATATTGATTTTAAAATGGTCCTCAAGAAACAGAGAAGTTCATACTGCGATATCTAGGGCATCTAGTTTTCATCTTTCTCAAATTGAATTTGCTATCTTTGATTACTTTATTCTTTTAAGATATGCCCCCAATAAATTTCATTTATTATATTGATTAATTCTTTCTCATTTTGTGATTTTTCAAAAAGTGGTATCTTGATTAATTTATTTATTTCGAGCTTTGCTCTCAACAAATTTCCATTTCATCCATCATTATGATCTTTTCAAGAATTTTGCATTGAAATAACGATTAGTGGACTAATAACACTTTCATAAAAGGAGTTTCTCATATTACTTTGGAAGTTTCTAAATAATATAAGAACTTGAAATGGGACTATTGTTTAAAACTCACCAAGTTTAAGGAAGAGTCTAAACTGAGACTATCTCTTTGGATTTTTGTCAAAAATGGTGGTTGAATAAATGACAGGATATTGCGTCAGTAATACAATCTTGACGAAAAGCGGGCAATGGTAACCCATGTGCAAAAGGGGAATCATTCTAAAAAAATGATATTCTACATCCATGCAAATATCATGCATACACATTTGGTTAGGTCACCTGGGGAGCGATCAGCTGATTGAATAGGTTACAGTCCTCTACCCCTGAGTTATGGTGGTATGATTGGAAAATGATACAAGTCATTTAATATTGAATGGCAATGGGGTGGATGAAAAAAATCCTACATTTAGGAGTCGTAGTGGGATGGATTGAAGATAACCTAGATCCTATCTCTGAGTTGCAGTAAGAGAGTCTGAAGATGGTATAAGCCTCAAAGCTCAGAGGTACCATGGGATAGACCTTGATGTTACATTGGGGTAAACCATTTGAGCAAAATATGATTGTTTCTTTGAGTTTTTTTGGCAAAGGTACCAGCCGAGCGAGATAGCAATGTAATATGTCAGTAATAAGACTCTGATGGACGACGAGCAGTGATAACCCTAAGCATAAAAAGGGGATCATTTTATTTTTCGTTCATACATCATCATTCAAAACACATTTAATTAGGAGCATTCAATTCATTCTGATCATTACATCCCATCATTGTAAAAAAAAATCATTCTCATGACATTCGGCATTCATGTGAATGTCATCTATAATACATTTAGTTAGGAGCATTAGATTCATTCGATCATTGCATCCTAACAATGTTGCATAATCATAAACACATAAAATCGATTATACAGGACTGGTCCCCCAGAGGACAGTGTCACAACATCAGTGAATTCACAGATCTTGCCTTCCTAAACGAAGTGGGTCAAAGATACCAATCTGGCAATCCTGAAGTTGTAGGAGCAAATTGAAGATAGCAGATCTAGCAATCCTGAAGTTGCAAGAGCAGATCGAAGACAATAGATATTGCATCCCTAAACGAAGCAGTCAAAGATACCAATCTGGCAATCCTAAAGTTACAGGAGTAGATTGAAGATTGCAGATCTAGCAATCCTGAAGTTACAGGAGTAGATCGAAGATAGCAGATCTTGCCTTCCTGAGAGTGCAGTGAAGCGGATCGAAGATAGCAAATCTGGCAATCCTGAAGTTGCAGGAGCAGATTGAAGATAGCAAATCTGGCAATCCTGAAGTTGTAGGAGCATATTGAAGATAGCAGATCTGGCAATCCTGAAGTTGCAGGAGTAGATCGAAGACATCAGATCTTGTCTTCTGAAGTTGCAGGAGCAGATTGAAGATAGCAAATCTGGAAATCTTGAAGTTGCAAGAGCAGATTAAAGATGGAAAATATTGAAGATAGCAGATCTGGCAATCCTGAAGTTGCAGGAGCAGATCGAAGACAGCAGAACTTGCCTTCCTGAGAGTGCATTGAAGCGGATCGAAGAGAGCAAATCTGGCAATCCTGAAGTTGCAGGAGCAGATTGAAGATAGCAAATCTGGCAATCCTAAAGTTGCAGGAGCAGATCGGAGACATCAGATCCTGTCTCCCTGAGTTCGCAGTGGAGCAGATTGAAGATAGCAATCCTGAAGTTGCAGGAGCAGATTGAAGATAGCAGATCTGGCAATCCTGAAGGAGCAGATCGAAGCCATACAAGTCTTATCTCCTTGAAGTTCCAGTGGAATAGGTTGAGGCTACAAATCCATCCTCCCTGAGTTTACAATAAGGATCAACCCATATTTCTTTGAAGTTTCAGTAGAGAAGATTGAAGCGATGAATCTCTTCTCCTTGAATTCTTGTCTCATTGAAACTTTAGTGGAGTAGGTCGAAATTACAAATCTCTTCTCCTTGAAATTACATTCGAGCAGATTAAACTAAGCAAACCTTATCTTCCTAAAGATGTAGTGGAGCAGGTTGAAATTACCAATCCTTATCTCGTTGAATTTCCAACAGAGAAGATCGAAGATACAAATCTCTTCTCCTTGAAATAACCTTCGAGCGGATCGAAGCATTAATTCCTATACTTTTGAAATTGTAGTGGGTTAGAGCGAGGCTACTTCAAGAAGAAAAGAAGCGCCGAGACTCAGCAAGACCGGGCAAAATTTGGTCCTTTTAAAGTCTTCGCTTCATTCTCGTTACACGACAACAAGCAAAGAGAGGCAACTGTAGAGCCCAAATTTTGCCCGAGGTCCAATAACAAAACCAAAGCCCAAACCAACAATAGTCCAAATCCCAATATGGCCCGAATGAATAAACCCCAGACAAAAAAGGCAAACAGAAATTATTAACCTTAGCCCAAATTACAAGGCCCAAAACAAACAGGCCCAAAATACTAATAACCTGTAGTCCAACAAAAACATTTCAGAAAATGTTAGGGTTTTTGAAACCCTAGCGTCGCTGCCTCCTCGAGCATTGTGCCCATGTCTCTTCTCGAAATGTCTCGTTCCTAGGCCTCTGACGCACCCTCTGTCGCCTTACACGGAAACGGCAAGGCTACCTCCTCCCTTCTCCGAAGTACCTGCAGAAAGAGAGCAAAGAAGCAGCACAAATATAGCAATGGAGACAGAAGCAGAGAGGAAAACAATATTATTTTCCTTCTTTTCTTTCGACTATAAAAGCCTTGTATCCCAACAATGTTGAAAAAATGGATTTTGGAAATAAAAAAAAAAAGCGAGACTTTGAAATATTAAATACCAAATCAGAAATCAAAAAGAAAAGAGAGAAAGGTTGATTTCATTTTATTTTCTATCGTTATTTACTATTATTTTTATTTGTTTGTTTATTTATTTTTTATGAATCAAAACGATAATAAAAAGAAAAGAGAGGGGCTTACCGGAGTTACCCCGTGGCGCGTCATCGCCCCGTGGTCCATCGACAAAGATTTCTCTCCACGATCGGGATCGAGTACGAATGAGGGGGTGAAAGGGGGCATTTTTCTTTCGGGGTTTTAGCCAAGAAAGCTAGGCCCTCAATCTGCTTCGAAATGAGGTACAAAGGCCATCCCCACGCTTCGTTGTCCACCGAACTGGTGGTGGCGCAACGGGCGACTGAAGGGAGCCTGACCGTCGGACAGAAATGAAACGAGAGGGAGAAAGGAGAAGCTTTTTAAAGTTTTAAGTTTTTTTCTTCTTTTTTTGAATCGAAATAGAACAAGAAAAAGGGGGTTTTAAGACACCTCAACAAAACGGCGCCATTTGGGTACAAGAGAAACCGTTCATGTCCCTTTAAAAGGGATATTTGCGCGACGAGCCCCTTCCTCTTGCGGCGTTGTTCAATCGGATCTCATTTTGTCTTTTTTTCTTTTAAATTTTGCCCCATTATTTTATTTCATTTTCAATTTGATCCGCTACCGCCATCCGGAACGTCGAGCATTAAATTGGGTTATTCACTCATTTAGTCCCCACAAGTTCACGCGCATTACAATTTGGTCCTCGCTCTTTCTTTTTATTTCAAATTTTCCTGGATATATTGTTTTTAATTCGATTTAGTCTTCTTTTATTGTTTCCACTATTTTATTATTAATTTAACTAACTTCCTTATTATTATTATTATTATTATTATTATTATTATTATTATTATTATTATTATTATTATTAATCTTATAATTATTACTACTATTATATTTGTTATTATTATTTTATTATTATTACCATTGTTATTTCATTTTATTACTAATACCATCACTATTATTATTGTTATTATTTTAATTTTTACTCATATTTATTTATTTATTTATTATTATCCGTTTATTAATGTAATATTATCTATTATTATTACTTTATTATTTTTATTTATTAATATTATTGATATCATTATTATTCAATATTTTTATTATTATCTTTGTTATCATTAATATTACTATTGTTATTATTACTATTATTATTGTTTTTATTATTATTACTTTTGTTATTTTTATTTTTACTACTATTATGATTATTATTATTTATTTATTATCATTATTATTTGTTTACTAACGTATTTCCATTATATTATTATTATTATTTCATATTTTGTTATTATTATTATTATTCTATTATTTTTAAGCTATTGTTAATAGTATTTCTTTATTGATTTGCTATAGGCTTATATTTTTGTTATTATTTATTTGCTATAGGCTTATGTTTTTGCAATCATTTTCTTTTACTCTATTTATTTGTTTATTGATTTATCATTTTTTATCTATTATCGTTTGATTAGTTTTTACTTTATTTTAACCTTCATTATCATTATTTACATTATTGCCCTCATCTTTATTTTGTTGGCATTAAAATTCATTTTCAATTTTACTAGGATCATATCATATTTTATTCGATTTTTGAAATGAGCGAATACTTCGCGTTCTAAGGTTCGAAAGAAAATCGTACCCTAACTTACTAGGTTTCGATTTTTCTCATCGAGTCCAAAGAACTTACTATTTTCTTTTTAAAATCAAGGCATTAAAGTCAAATAAAAACTTATTATCGAGAATTCAAAATTGTCGTGTCCTAACTCACTGGATGTGACGTTTTGTTATCTCGGGATAAGGATTTTTAAATAAGACAATATTCTGTGTTTGGAAACCCGAGAAATCGTGCCCAATCGTGCTGGGTTTCATTTTTTTTTGTTTGGCCAAATAGTGGAATACCCTTTTAAAATTTCAATGCATGAGTCACGGGTATCATGAGATGATCTTGGATTTGAGGATTTAAATTGTCGTGTCCTATCGTGCTGGATGTGATATTTCATTCCTTCGGAGTTAGAGAATCTTAATATCCTATTCGAGTGAATTCAAATATTTTAAAAAGAGATCGTATTTTTAAATCTTTTTCAAATTTCCAACTTTTGACATTAAGACATTAAATAATCAATTAGGTACCAAGTTTGGGCGTGACGAGGGTGCTAACCCTTCCTTGCACGTAATCGACTCTCGAACCCGATTTCTCAAAACTTCATACACAAAAAAAAAAATTAATTTAGTAAACCAAAACATTTTATTAAAACAAAGGTGATCCGATCACACCAAATAAAGATCGGTGGCGACTCCCTGTTTTATTTTTATTTTCAAAACCAAAGTCGATTCCCATTTTAAAAAAATGGTTACGACAACGATCGTACAACCATTGGAGTACTTAATGGGTGTGCTTTATCCACGTAAAATTTCTTTAATATCTTTTCCATATAAGTTGATTAATGAACATGAATTTCATCTTTTAATTGCTCGATTTGTAATCCAAGATAAAACTTTATTTTTCCAAGATCTTTCACCTTAAATTCTTTATTTAAACAATTTATTATATTTTGAAGCTCTTCAGGAGTTCCAATAATATATAGACCATCACAAAATTTGATCCAAACCTTTTTATAAAGACACATGGACAAATTGGATCGTTTTGAAACTTTCTTTTAACAAGTATTCATTAAGAATATTGTACCACATACGTCAGATTGTTTTATTCCATATAAACTTTTCTTTAATCTGATTGAGAAATTTTCTCAAGAAACTCTATATCTTTTCGGGATTTTAAATCCTTCGGGGATTTTCATATAAATTTTACTATCAAGTGTACCATATAATTAGGATGTAACAACATCCATTAGATGCATGTCAAGTTTCTCACGTACTGCCAGACTAATAAGATATCTAAACGTAATTGCATCCACCACAAGAGAATATGTTTATTCATAATCAATGCCGAGCCTTTGCGAAAATCCTTGTGCTACAAGTTGAGCTTCATATCTTACAACTTCATCAATTTCTTTTTTTTTCCTCACAAATACCCATTTATATCCTACCGGCTTGTACACCTTTAGGTGTTTGGACTACAGGTCCAAAACTCCCGTTTAGAAAGTGAATTCAATTCTACTTGAATTACATCTTTCCATTTTGGCCAATCTTTTCTATTTTTACATTCCTTAGTAGATGTAGGCTCAAGATCCTCATTTTCTTTTATTATTTAAATAGCAATATTATAATCAAAATTGTTGTCAACAACTACATTTTTTTATTCCATCTTTTTCTCGTATTGACGTAACTTATCGAGATCTCTTTATTTTCATCTTTTCCATTTTCACTTTTAGGTACCTAAATCTCTTCTTGAGTTTTATAATTAGTTATGTCATGGGTCTCTTCAGGAACCCCCGCCTCCAATATATGACCATCTTGAATGTTTGCTCCTTTTCTTTTATGAGGATTTTTATCTTTGGAATCGATCGGTCTTCTACGTTTCAAGCATGGATTATTTTCTTTTACACTAACAGTTTGCCCTATTAGGACATCAATTTGTATTGGAACATTTTCAGCTAGTATGTGAGATTTAATGAATATGGCAGTTGATTTGTAAAATGAATCATCTGTTGAACTTCTGGTTCACATTGCTTTGTACGAGGATCTTAGACATTGATAATTTATTTCTAATCCAACTTTTTATCCTCTCACCCTAATGTTAGGAAAATTGAAAACTCATGCCATAATTAAATCTCGAATTAATAGCTCAAAAATATTATAAGGAGACTCATATAAATATACATTCCCAATCTCTTATTATGAACCATCTTTGTGTGTTGTGGTGGAGCAGTTGGAACATATACCGCACATCCAAAAATTGTAAGGTGGGAAATATTTGACTCTTGACAAAAAATAAATTGTAATGGAAAGTATTTATAATTTATTGGCTTGATGCGTACAACATGTAAATCAATACAATCTCGTTAAAATAGAAAGTTTTGTTCTCATAAGTAATGATTTAGCTATTAGTTGGAGGCATTTGATAAACAATTCAACTAAATCATTTTGTGTATGAACATGAGCTATAGGATGTTCAACTTTTGTCCCAATTGACATGCAATAATCATTGAAAACTTGGGATGTAAACTCACCAACATTAGTAAGATGAATTGTTTTAGTTGCATAATCTGAAATTAATCATTTAAACAAGTAATCTCGCAAACGACAAGTTGCAAGTTGATAATGCATGTGATTATTTTTGTAGATGCATCTGCCAAAATCATATAATATCAAAACCATCCACATGGTGGATGAAAGGGCCCATATTCATTTCAGAAATGTAAGACATTAAATCTCAACTTTAACTAGTGAGTTTCTAAGAACCAAATTTTATTGAGAACAAGCAACAAAGGAGAATTATTTAAATTAAAAATCTTCTGGTTCTTTAATGGATGTCCATATGAATTCTCGATTAATTTTTGTATCATATACGATCCAAGATGGCCTAACTGGTCACACTAAGTAATAAACACATTTGTATTAGTAAACTTCTAGTTTACTTTAACATGTGTTTCAATTGTACTAAATTGTAACAAATTGATAATTTTATTATCATTCTTTTTAATTTGTATCCACATATAAGTACTATTGTGGCATTTACTACTGGAAATGTCTAAATCAATGTGAAGTCTATAATGTCACTAAGTCAACAAAATAAATATAATTTCCAAAAAATTATATGCAATATTCGCTTCAGAGAATATGCCAAAATCTTCAAATATCTAAACAAATTCCAACTTCAGGTGCATCCAACCATAACGAGCTTTAGATATAATTATCATATTTTATTGCTCATAAATAAATCTTTCACAGTCAAATATTTTGCTTCCAACCCCTTAATAAGGATGATGACAATAGAATATCACAAAGATAATCACAATCAATTCAATTTAATAACAAGAGTAATCAATAACTCAATCATCCCTTTTCTCATCCTTTCAAAATAGATATTTATCTTAATTTACAATCTCAATATAATATCCATTATAAATATCTTTTAAAATTAATGGATTAACCATTACAAAATATTAATATATTAGCTCTTCTAGAGCTTTCGACTAATTTTGTACTATCAAATACGGAATAATATTTGTTTGTTTTAGTACCAAATCGGATAAATATTTTCTATCTATAATGATAAAATTCATTACTACATTCTCATATCCTTCCTTAAAGAATATTAATGAAACAAAATATTTGGGCATAAACCACATATGTGACCAATAATCTTTCATATCACATTGCTAATAATATTTCATATCACATTGATAACTTAAGTTATCTTTACCATTTGAAGAGTTATCTTGAGAACTCTTATTGTTCTCTTATTTATTACTATGTTCCAACTTTTAGTGGTTCATGAGTATATCTTTTATTTTCTTTATGTTTACATTCACTTCGGGGAATGCAACAAATCTAGTAGGACGAACTTATAACAATCCCAATAGATTCTTTATTTCATAATCACCATCGCAAACATGTGCGAGATTTCAAATCAAAATATATCTATTTGTGTTGTCATGATTAGTCTCTAATTATAATGAACATGATATAATAAATAAAACATAGTAAAATATACCAAGTTTTTTTTTTTACATCATCATCATTACCTTGATGTTATCACGAGCACTACTACTAGTATTAAAACACTTTGTTTTCGTAATAAAATTTATAATCTAATAGTAAAAATCATTTAATAAATAATCAAAATTTTCATGAATGATTGTTGAAAATTATCGATACACATTATACCAAATTTCAATACCACATATATGTTATAAAATCTTATCTTGCTCTAATAAAATATTTATAAGTTCAATTTAAAAGATATCATATAATCATTCAAAATTAGCAAGTTAATAAGACTCAATAGATCCTATCAAATTTCCCTTTAATCAACAATGGTAGGTTAATAACACGTTCCACCATAATTAAAATTTCAAGAATATTTAATAACAAGAATTTAATAATAAAACATCTAAATATTATGCATAATATAACTTAATTAAAACAATCTCAAAAGAGTGATTTACCAAAAAAAAAATATAGAAAACATACCATATTAATAGCAAACATTTCTAATTAACAATTATATCTTTTACATGAAAAAAAATTAACCTAGAAAGACAAAATCAAATACCATCATAATGTGAAATTTATGTCAAATAAAAATTAATAGTAGTCATACATTAATTGAAAAAGAAAATATAGGCGAAATATAAAAGCTTCTTGCCAAATCTATACTTTTCCCATGCTTGTACAATAAATCAAAGATCGGGAATAAGAACCATAATCCATTCTGAGATTGAATCTTACTTCTCGATTTCATATAGATAATGGTATCAAATCTTTCACCATCTGTAAAAACTTTGCATCTTGCCATCAAATATATTGAAAATCATGGAGGATAAATTTGATCGTTGATAAAAGGAACTTTCACTTTGAGCAAGATCGTGCTGATAACGTGTTATAAAATAAAGAAAGATGGATAGAATAAAGAACAAAGAAAATATGAAAGCAGCAGAGAATGAACTTTATTGATCAAAAGGGATAATTATAATGCTTCATCAGAGTCTCTATTTATAGGGATAAGAAGTATAAAAGAAATAGAGATCTAATTCTAATAACTATTATAATTTAATGTAACACCCCAAACCCGACCTAGAAGTCTAGAAGAATCTGGGATGCTACATTGATCACCGAAGTGATTGTGAGAAAGTTTCTAGAAAAACAAGTCGTTCAAAATTTCCATTTTCAAAACCAATCCAAATGCTCAATCGTTAAAATTCCATCCACAAGTTTAACAGGAATGAATGTATGAATCAAAAGTTTAAAACAGTAAATGTACCACAGTTTATAAACCATACAATTCAAAATGAAACAAATACCAAGATAGTGTCATTAAACAAAAAAATGCATAATTATTGTCACAAGCCCATCCGAGACCTCTGCGTATTGAGTCCAGCATCCGAACTTCGAACTGTACCTGAAAGAGGAAACAAAAGAGGGGGTGAGCTACTCGAGCTCATTGTGGGATCAAAACCAATTAACTACGGAATCAGACACAAAAAACAATAGTAGTTCTGACACGGAACATACTTATAGAGTTTTATAGAAACAGTAGGTACGTTCGAAATGGACGTACCGGTAGACAACAATATTTAGAACATATCGAAATTACACTCAATTACACTATCGTAAATACTACTCAGTCCAGTAACAAAACTCTCAATAGTCACTAGTTTCAATTCAGTCAGTCAGATACAATCAGAGTTTAACAATTTCACAGTGTCATAAATGCTTTTCAGTCAAACCTGTAAAACAAACAGTCGTACTCACAAAACAGTCAATAAGATTCATATGAATGCGGTTGAGTTAAAGAAAACCCACCCATCTAGCCAACACACCTCGCCATCCCCCATCACTCCTTAATAGAGCTATTAAACTCATCCAACCAATCACTCCATATAGGACCTCGAAAAGCCCATCCAACCCTACACTCTATATGATGTCATCCCAGGTTACCCGGTAATGATGGCCATCGGTATTTTCCACGACCCTCCGGGTATTGGGACTTCCCACGACCCTCTGGGTATTGGGGCTAACAGTATGCAGACAAACTGCCAGTCACGTATATTACGTAGCAAAGCTAGCGTATAAGCTGTATTGTGTAATTCAGTAAACCGCGGTACAGACATGCAGTATGAACTGGCAGATCAGATAGTTGTACGTAGCATAGCTAACGTACATGCAGTACAGTACAATTTTGTAATACGCTATACCGATAGGTTGCAGTGAAATGGCCAGTTCAGTCAATGGTACGTAGCGTAGCTAACGTACATGCGGTACAGTGCAATGTAGTAATCTGCCATACCGTTATCAGTAAAGTCCACGACCCTCTGGGTATTGGGACTGCCCTCGGCCCTCTGGGTATTAGGGGCTATCAGTAACCAGTAGATCAGTTGCCAGTTCAGTCAATCTTTCTTCTCTTCAAAATCCCACCCAAAAACAGTATATACATATGTATGTATGCAATCAGATGTACACGATCAAAATACCAGTTTCAGACAGTTAATCAGAAGCAGACACTCACATCCAATCAGTTAGTTATAGAATCAAACATGTGCACACTGATAACTCAAGTTCAGTATCAAGCTTATCGCACAACCAATCACAAATAACTCACACGTCAAGCCTAGATTAGAGTCATAATTACCCTCATTAAAGCTCAGTCGAGGGTTGGAACACATAGAGTTGCGATTTCACTTAAATTTGACTTAAAACCATTATTTGGTGAGATAGGACCACACGCCCGTATGCTACAACCGTGTGGAGCAATCCAGCCGTGTGGGGGTTCAAATGCCCATGTGAAGGGTAGCACACGATCATGTGACAGAGGCACACGCCCGTGTGAAGCAGGGACACAGCCGTGTGAACAGGCCGTGTAACTCACTATCCAATTTTGCTAAAATCAAGTGCAAGGCAGACACGACCGTGTGAGGATCTCACACGCCCATGTGCCACCAGACACGACCGTGTCTTCCGAAACACATGCCTATGTGGGATCCCTAAATCCCCAAACCAGCCACGTAGCCGTGTGGCCAGGCCATGTGACACCAAATATCTGAAACCCTAATTTCCAAATCCACACGCCCGTGTGCCCATGGGACACGGTCGTGTAAAAATCGATAAAATCGCCAAACCGGCCACACGGCCGTGTGGCACCCAATTTGGCCTGAAAACCATAACGCCCAATTTCACACGGCCATGTGGGTCGACACACGCCCGTGTAGCCTTCGAGGTAGTCACAAAACCACCTTTAAACAGCCCCAAAAATGTCACTTTAGCCACCAAAATCATCCCCAACTTTAGTAATATCAAAGACACATAAGAAATTGGAGTATTTCGCTCACTTCCAGCATTCAAAAAATCCAAAATCAAAAGGTTAGAACACACACACACAAAATAGGGAAAATCAAGCATTTGGGAAAACTAAAATAGTGTAGAGAAGGTTTGAATCCCACACCAGCGAAACCCATATTCAAAAGAAAAAGAAAGGAAATAGGGAAGAAAAGAAGAAGGAACCAAAAGCGTTCCAGAAACACACAAGAAAAGAAAAAATAGAAAATACCAAATAAAAATAAAAATAAAAGTAAAGATAAATAAAAATAAAATAAAAACAATCAAATAAAAATAAAATAAAATAAAATAAAATCTAAAACAAATAAGTTATCAAAATAAAACTATTAAACCTCAAAACGTGCTTCTAAAGACTCAAACTTGCAACCTTAAGGTTCACCAACACTCACACCACCACCAGACCAGCAAGCTCATTCTGTCACTAAATTGCAAGGCTAAACACATATGTGCTACCTCCTCACTATCCTTATGCTCAAATCTGAAAACTTTTAGGCCCAAAATTTGGGCGTTACAATTAAAGTATATCAAAACTTTATCTTTTTCACGATGGACATCCACTTAATAAGATATTCATAACAGTAAGTACATTTTTAGCCGACAACGATCCCTTCCAAACTGCAGAAAATTTAAGATAGTTACACTTTATATAAATGAGCAGAAAAAGTTGATAACATTATATACTATCAACTTAAAAACGACAATAAAAATTTCACCAAAAAATGACAATAAAAATAAAATAACAGATAAACTTTATATCTCTTTTATGTTTAAAATATCACATTTTAGTCAATTATGTTATCATATTGTAATATTTTAGTTAATGAGTGTTAATTGTTGCTAACGGTATAACAATAAGCTGATGTAGCACGTTACATCACCATTTCAAAAGAAAATCTTAGGTCAAATTATTCAATTGGTCCCTATATTTTTTTCGTTTTGAGCAATTTAATTTTTTTTTCTTTTATATTAAAAGAGATTGAGAATGGAGGAAAATAGAGGGAGAAGCAAAAGAGAATGAAAAATAAAGAAAAAATAAAGTTGAAAGAACATAAAAGAAAAAAAATTAAATTACTCAAAATGAAAAAAATATGGGGATTAGTTGTATAATTTAACCTAGAATTTTTTTTGGAATGATGATTTAATGTGCTACGTCAGCTTACCATTACACCGTTAACAACAATTAACAGCTCAATGACTAAAATGTTATAACACGTTAACGTAAATAACTAAAATGTAATATTTTAAATATAAAAAATTAAAATGTAACCTAAAAAAATAAAAGTTACTATTTTAATAATTTACCCTAAAATAACGTAGTTACACTTTGGTTGAATTATAATATTAACATTGAATTTAAAACATGAGTTCAAAATAAGAAATGGTTTGGTTACAAAACAAAGTTAATACTAGCTTAGTTACGTACAAAACTCGTGTGTTAAATATTACCTCGGTTGAGTTGAGAGAGAGAGGTAAATTTTTTCCTTATGTTTTACTTTTTCCAATTCCAAACGTCTCCTTTAGAAATAAAATAAAATAGAAATATGCCATTCTATCTTTCAGTCAATGTGAAGATCTTTAGGTGATTGCTGAATGGTTGAATACCTTTGGAATTTAAGGGGTCGTAGTCCATTGAAAGATAATATTGTGTACTTTATTTCATTCTTGATGTGTACGGTTGATTGCGCTTGGTTTTAAGATTTTTATATCTATATTTTGGGTTTTACATTAAATTTTGATGAGTTTATATTAAAAATTTGATGAATGTGACTGGGTTTGTTGTTTGAACTTGTTAGAGTATATTAAGAAGTTGTAAATTAATTAAGTAGCTCAGATTATTAGTAGGTTGTTAATCTTTAGTTAGTAGCAGTTGAGTCTCTATATCTGAATGTTAGCAACTTACTAACAATCTAAACTACCTAAATGATTTACGACTTCTTGATATATTCTAACAGAACTTGATATTTTTTTGTTAAAAAGTGGTATTAAAAATATTGTTTGAGCTTGGTACATTTCGCTAGTTACTGTTTCAAATATTCAAATGGGTTTATGGTTTATATTTTAATATTTTAATATTTATTGTTTAGGGTTTGTGTAAATTAATTATGGAAAAATGTACAAGATAGAATATTGAGTGAGACTAATAATTAGATAAATATTTTTTTCTTAAATTATGAAATATATGTGTTGAGTAGAAAACATGGGAGAGTGAATATGTTTAGAGATTGATGAAGAATTTTAGTCGTTTTGAATTGAATTGGGTTAGTATTTATATAATATATTGCTTAGAATTTAAAAGATATTGCTTGTAGGGTGTTGAAAAGTAAAGGCAACATGTACACTATTTTGTCTTCCTGCAATTGAGTTGGTGGATTTTATTGTGAATGCTAAACATATTTGTTGTTATATGTGTGACCTTTTTGAAGTGTCACTGACGTCACTAAAGCTTGTGGTGTAGAAAGTGCTTGCTTTAGTTATTGTTTGCTTTGTTGATATATGTTATTGATTGTTGTTGGAACACGTTAGAGTGTAAAAAAAAATAAAAAAATAAAAAAATAAAAAATAAAAAAGCAATAAATAATTAGGAAAATGTAAGTAGTTGCCTTTATTAAATTGAGGTTGTGGCATGCTCTTATTATTTATCAGCTTCAATTAATTACTTTTATTAAAATATTCATGATTTGATTTTTTGTTTGCTTCTAGGTAGTTATCATTATTAAACTATGTTTTTTTTTTTGATATTATTATTTGTCTGCTTCTAAGTAGTTGTCATGATCAAAATATAATTATGCTTTAATTGTCATATCTGATTGAGATATGTTTTTTGATTGAGAACATTGTTTTATTTTCAGAGTCAAACCAAGCTGATGAGGAAACTGCTAATGTTATAGGGTTAGTAATGTTGGTGAGGGTTTAGGGTCTAAGCTTGTATATCCTAACTAGATTTATGTGAAAGTGATAATGATGTTGCTGCTAGTGAGGATGAAGTGTGTGATGTGCATGCAAGGTTAGGAGTGGAAGCTAACTTGGACGGTTTAAGTTAAAGGTAATGTTTATGTTAGTGTTGACAATGAGAGTGGCCATTCAGGCTTATTACACAATGGTGATGAGTCGATGATGTAGTAAAGAGAAAAAAAAAAGTGACTAGAAATTAACATTGATATAGACAAGACCAATCCTCGGTTGAAAGTAGGTTTAGATTTTACTGATAGGGACGTATTGGAAAAAGTTATTAGGATGTTTGGGAGGAAGGATAGGTACAATTTGAAGTTTGTGAGAAATGATAAGAATATAGTGAAAGTAATCTCATTGGGTCTTTTGGGCTTCCAAAAATAATGCTAAGTTCCCCTTTATACAATACATGGCAAATTAAGTCATTTAAGGATGAACATAGATGTCTTAAGGAAATTAGGAAGAAGAATGTCTCAACATGGTGTCTAGCTGAACACTATGTAGATAAGTTTGTGACTGATCCAAACTACTATATTATTGAAAGCTGACAAAACAAACCCAAACATGAAAATATGTTTGTGTCGATTCGAACTCGAAACAATTCAAGTTTTAGAAAACCAAAGCCCATAATAAATTCGAGATCAAGAAAATCTAAATTGAAAAAAGTTTGAGCGCGAGAAATGAGCCCGACAGAATGTAACACTCCTAACCCATAACCATCACGGTCTAGGGTTAAGAGGCATTACCGGACAAATCGAAACTTTTAACAACCATTTCACAACACAAATTATATCATCGTCAAAACATAACAAGATATAATCATATAGTCCCTTAATGAGGTCTACAAGACGTTAAACATGCTTTAGAAAGGGGTCGGGAACGTTAAACATGCTTTAGAAAGGGGTCGGGACTAAATCGAACACATACAAAATTTTTCTAAAACTTTAGATTTTCTAAGCTACAGGGGTCACACGCCCATGTGGGTAGGCCGTGTGCCTCACACGGCCTCGGACACACTCGTGTGTCCAACCGCGGTCGACACTGACTTGCATCACACAACCGAAGACACGCTCGTGTGCTTCACTTGTGGTCGACACTGACTTGCATCACACGGCCAGTCACACGCCTGTGTGTGTAGCCCGTTTGCGAGCTTGACTTGAACCAAAGTACAAATTTAAGGGACACGGTTGAGCCACACGCCTGTGTGCTCAACCGTGTGGGCAAAAATAGGCCATTTGCAATGGCAATTTGCCACCCACACTTAGGATCACCTACAAGCATCAAACCAACTCAAAATCATGCCTCAAATTTCATTCAAAACACACCAATTATGCATCTTTTTAACCTCTTAACATCATTACTCATTTCACATTCAAATTCCAAATCAAACTTACCTATTCAAAGTATCAAATTCACATCCAAAACATATAATTCATTCATCATTCAATCTTTACCCAAATCTAAGCATGAATTATACCATTTCCTCTTAACATTTAAGCCAAAATTATCATTCAAAAATAACACACATACTCATATTATCCATCTTTTACCCATACCCAAAACTTATATCAAAACCATTAAACTACCAAGACAAATCACATGGCAAGGATTATACACTTCAAAACATGCCATAATCACTAGCCTATACATGCCATATACCAAATATATATACATCTTCCAAAAGTACCAAAATAGATAGCCGATAATGTGATAGAGTCGCTAACGATCCCCGGATCCGAGCTAGCTTTAAATACACTGCAAAAACAGAGAAAACTTCACACAGTAAGCTTTAAACCTTAGTAAGTTCATAATATAATACATTTAACTCAATAATTCAAATCAATATAGAAAATAAACCATCACATAGATTAATTCTCATGAATACATAATCTCATCCATAGCCAAATGCTCACATAACCATCCATTTATCCATTTAAAAAATCATCAACCACATAGGTTTCGTACATACCTGTGCCAACACTTAGTAAACGAACATTTTTGCTACTCAATGCTCAATACCATATTTCTATCAATCTTTAGTAATCATTCGATTTACTCACACACTTAGTGCCAATTTCTTAGTCAAAGCTTTAATATCATCACACACTTAGTGCCTTTATATTAAACCGAATTTAACTCGGTATCGCACATACAGTGCCAATCAATATAATCGAGGCTTTCTTTATTTCGCACACATAGTGCTATTTACCTCTGTCTCAATTCTAATTACCCACACTTAGTGCCACATTTCTCAAATCCACATATATAGCATTACTAGTTTATCAACCACATATGTTTTCATTACATAGCACATGAGCATAAGTTAAACAATTCGTATTATAAACGAACTTACCTTGGATGTAGAAATATCGAAACTAGTCAATTAATTGAGCACTTTGTCTTTGCCTCGATCTCGATCCAAATCTCTCTTCTCTTGATCTATATAATATTAAAATCAACTCATTCAATCACCAATTCATTCAATTTAATCCAAACACACATATTTAGGGCATTTTATAGAATAGCCCTCACATTTTCACATTTTGACACTTAAGTCCTTATTTCATAAAATCATCAAATACACATAATTTCATCTTATACATGTTTAGCCGAATTTTCACCTAGCTTATACAAGCCCACATACTTCATTTATTTCACATTTTAGTCCTCCAATTTTTCATTTTCACAATTTAGTCCAAATTACTCAAATTCACCAAAAATTCAAATACAAACTATGTTAACCCAACCTTAAACTTTCATATTCCACCAACTAACAACACAAAGCTCACATATTCATCAATGGCACTTCTCAAAATCATCATCAATTTCTAAAATTAAAGCATGGGTTTGATAGTACGCTAAGCAACGATCACAAAAACGTTGAAATTATCAAAAATCGAGCTCAAAACATACCTCAATCAAGCTATTTATTAGCCGAAACCTAAAACTACATTTTCTTCTTCTTCTTCTTGATATTCGGCTATGGATGATAATAATAAGAGAGAATGACTTTTGCTTTATTATAAATTATTTAATAAACCATTTACTAAAATAACCTTATTATAAACATTTAAAATCCATTAACCTTAGGCATTTTTGTCCATCCAATCTATTAATGGTCTAATATCAACATTAGGACCTTTCATTTAATAAGCCATGCCAAATAAGTACTTTAACAATCAGCACACAGCTTTTGCATTTTATGCGATTAAGTCCTTTTTTGCAAATTAAGCACACAATCGATAAAATTTTCACACAGAATTTTTACACATGCTTAATCACATACTGTAAACACGAAAAATAATATTAAAATATTTTTCTAGCCTCAAATTTGTGGTCTTGAAACCACTATTCTGACTAGGGTCTAAATTGGTCTGTTACACAGAACCCAAGCCCGAGTCCATAAGAATCCAAATTTGAGACTAATTTGTCTCGAGCCTAAGATAAATCGACCCAAAGCCCGAAAAAAACTAGAATTTATAATTGAACAGTCACAATAGACATTAATAATTAATTGACTTTTATGATATTACTTCAAATAAAAATAAAAATAAATGATAATTATTTATTTTATGAAAATATGTTCATAAACATTACATATTTATATTAACATTTTTCAATAGCAAAATAATTAATAATATTTTTATGTTAAATTATAATGTGAAATAATTATTTTAAAACATTAATTGAATATAAAATATTTTTAAAACTATAATTATATATTTATAATAGATGTCTAAAATTAATAATTATTAAAATCTATAAAATTTAAATTAAATGATAATAAAATAATATTTTAATTTAAAATAAGATAACTAGTGTTATACTTGTCACAAATGTAACAGCCCGTTTTTGAGTAAAATCGAAACAGTGGTTTTGGAACCACAAATCTGAAGTTAAAATATTTATTTTAATAAGGTTTATAGTATGATAGAATTATTATGTGAAAGTCTCGTAAAGAAATTTTACTGTTTGAATGCTTAATTCGGTAAAAATTACTAAATTGCGTAAAGCGTAAAACTTGTGTTCTATTAGCTAAAAGTGTCAAATAGCTATAGAACATTAAAGTAGATGTCCTTAAGTGGTAAATAGGCCATTTATGATTAGTGGATGATGATAGTATGGCAAATGGTGTAATTTTTAATATTTTTAAAGGTTATTAAGGTAAATTGGTTATTAATGTTAATATTAATAAAAACAAAACCAAAATTCTTTATTCATTCATCTTTTTAGCCGAAAATTGGATGAAGAAGAAGCTAACTTAGTGTTTTAAATTTGGAAACCTTGAATTCTTCAATTAGGTATGTATTTTGACTCGGTTTTAAGTGATTTTTATTTTTGAGATTGTTGCTTCATATTCTATCTAGCCCGGACCCTACATTTTGTAATTTTTGAAGATATGTCATATTGCCATTGTTGAATGTTTGAGTAATTTGATAGTTGTTGATAGATTATGAAGGAATATTGATAGTTAAACTAGTTTTGTAAAGTGATTTTTGATGAAAATGTCAAAAAGGGATTAAATTGAGAATTTGTAAAATTATGTGGGTAAAAGTGAGCAAAAATTGAAAATATAGGCTGCTAGTAGTATATAGTAAATTCGGCTAGGCATGGGTTGGTACTAAATTGCATGAATTTACAATTTTATTTGTTAATGACTAAATTGTAAAAATGTGAAAAGTACAGGGGAAAATATGTAAATTTTTCAAAATATGAATTATGGGCTAAATTGAATATATTGAATACTGAATGTATTAAATTTGATATATATAGATTAAGATAAGCCGAGGTCAAGTTTAGATCAGGGAAAAGGAAAGATTGACGAATAACCATTAGTTGTTATGCGAGCGATATTAGCTAAGTTCGTATAATTAGAATCGAACTTCTAAATATTTGTATTTATTTGAAATGTATGTATATAATTTAAGAATTGGTAAACTTGGAACACGAGTGCCTAGTTGATGTATATATATATATATATTGATGGTTACCGAGTCCCGTTTGAACCGTATGAATTCGTAGGATACGAGTGACATGTCACTAGGGTTACCATTTTGGTTGAGCTCCTGCATTTGTTGTGGACTCACCACAGCTCGTATAAGCTTATCGATATATCAGCTCATAAGAGCTTACTGTTCTCAACTCGTATGAGCTTACTGTTTTACCTCAATAGAGCTTACTGTCCATTAGCTCAGGAGGAGCTTACCGATCATGCTCAAAAGAGCGAAAATGATAATGAATTGATGGATTACTAATGTATATCACCCGAGTATCCTTTGAAGTTATAATGGGTTTAACGAGCATAATTATTGTTTATACTGATAAGTACTATTATTGTATGAATTATTGATTATATGATTGAAAGTGAAATGTTGAGTATGATGTACATGATATATGAATTTGGTATGATGCATATATTGAGTATGGAATTGAGTTAATGGATGGTTTCATGTATTTTAAATGACTAACATGTGATGAATGATTGTGCTTAGGCATTTGGTAATTGAATTGATTACAATTTGATTATGTATAAATGGTAAGTTTAATTCTAAATTATACGGGCTTACTAAGCTATAAAGCTTACTCTGTTTCTTTTCCTTGTTTTATAGAGGTTTGATAGCTCGCTTGTTTCGGAAAAGTCATAGTTATACATCACACTTTCCAATTTTCGACTGGTACTTTTGAACTTGTGGATAATTGTAAATATGGCATGTATAGGCTAGTTTTAATGGTGATAATTGTGGTTACTTGAGATTATGGATTTGGTACTTTTTTATGTATAAGTTAAGCCATGTGATTTGGCTAGACTTGATGTTAGATTTTTGTATGTTTTGGTAAATAGTTGTTGGAATGAAAGTACGCAAATGTATCTTGTTTTATGATAGGTTTATGAACGGAAATTATATGACCTTAGTTAAGTATTGAATACTATGTGGAAATGGTATCATATATGTATGATTTGTTATGGAATGGCTGCCAATTGAGTTGTAAAAATGTTACCATTAATGCTTGTGTATTTATGTGAAATTAGGGTGGCATAATGGCTTTGCAAATAGCCTATTTTTGTCCACAAGGAAGAGACACGGACGTGTCTCTCAGCCGTCTATGACACATGGCCATGTTACACGGCTCTGTGTTCCCTGGTGTTGAAATGGAATTGAAGTCAGTATGCTCCACACGGCCTTACACATGGGCGTGTGATTGGCCATGTGGTACAAGTCAGTATAACCCTAAATGGCACACGACCTAGCACATAGGCATGTGATTTGGCCATGTTCCATAAGTTAATATACCCTACAGTTTTGGCACGGCCTAGTACACGGCCTAACACATGGGCGTGTGTGGCCACTTCGAAGGGCACATGGGCTAGACACACGGGCGTGTGGTCGGTTGTAATAGTCCGATTTATACCCTAGTCAAAATAGTGGTTTTGGGACCACGAATCCGAGTTTGAATAATATTTTAATAGTATTTTCTGTGTCTTTGATGAGTGATTATGCATGTGGTAAATTTTTGTAAGTTAATTCGTTCGTTTTTGTGTTGAAATTGACAAAAAGGATTGAATTGCATTAAATGTAAAAGTCACTTGCTATAAGTTAAAACACTTATATGATATGTATTTGTAAGAGGGAGGCCTTATTTGGCAATTAAGCCAAAACTATAATAGTGGACAGCGTTAAGTGTGATTTTGCACTAATATTATATGTTTTATAAGTTTAAACTATATGTTAAATTAGTATTATATTATATAAGTTATTATAATAAAAGAAACATGAGAGAGTGGCTTTATTTTCATCACTTTCTTGCCGAAAACATAAAAAGAAAAGAAATAGAAAGAAGATTAGTATTCGGCCTTTGTAAGCTTAAATTAAGGTATGATTTGGTTTCGGTTTTTTGATAATTTTTACATTTTTGTAATCGTTGCTTTGAGAGCTATCAAACCCATGTCTCAATTTGATGCATTGATAATGTTTATGTGATATGCCATTGATGATATGTCATGTTTTTTTTATGATTTTTGGTGTTAAATGAAATATATGATTTAGATGAACATACTTTGTTCTTGAATTTTTGATGAATTTAGCTAAATAGGGCTAAAATGAGAAAATGGTAAAGTGAGGGACTAAATTGCAAGTTTGATGAAGAACGTTGGCTTGTATGTGATGTATATGTATTCGGCTAAGCATGTGTCTGGGTGGATTTTGTGAACTTGATGTTTTGAGAAAATTGGACTAAATCGATAAAATGTGCAAATGTGAGGGTAAATTATAAATAGCCCAAAATATGTGTGTATGGATTGAATTGAATGAAATAATGAATAAAAGGATTAATTCTGAATATGTTTAGATCAAGAACTGAGGAAAATGAATTTAGATCGCGGGAAAGCGAAAGTAAACGAGTAGCCGTTTTTATCCCGATAAATCGAATCCGAGGTAAGTCACTATGCAAATAAATGTATTTGTACTGAATTGAATATATTCATATGACTATCAATGATAATGAATGTTTACGAGATGCTAGGTGCATGAATTCTGAGATAAGTCCTATATAGTGATTAAGTCCGAAAAGTCCTGTACGAACTTAGGAATAGATAGGATTAGCTATGTCATGACATAGGTATCTGTTCTATTTTATCATGTAAGACCACGTCTGGGACGTTGGCATTGATTTGAAATTTTGTAAAAGACCTCGTCTGGGATGCAAGCATCCATATGAATTCTATGTAAAAGACCTCGTTTGGGACTTAGGCATCGATAAGAGCTTTACGAGTAAGATCATGTCTGGGACATCGACATCGAATTGATTCGTGTAAGACCCTGTCTGAGACAGTGGCATCGATATTTGAGTGCATGTAAGACCTCGTCTGGGACGTAGGCTTTGTATGATTAACCTGAGCTTTTGAGCATCCTATTAGATTCCTATTGGTTTAACGAGCAAGTCTGTGTTATGAATTGCAAATCCGAGCCATGAACAGTTATGAAATTGTAAATCCATTTCAGGTATGCTGTTTATACACAAATTGTGTATATAAGGTAAGCATCTTTGTGATCTTACTATGATGTTATGTATATGAAATCGTTGATACAAGGTGTGAAGTTTTGGCTAGATGAGCTATGTGCTTATATGATTCTTGATTTATGAAAGTGACAAATGTGGTCAAAAGTATATGAATCAAAGCTTATATGTGATAGTTAGCTAAGTGTTTGATATGTGCCAATGGATCTATTTGCAATTATGCCTTCTATGCTAAGTTTATTTGTATATTGACTTACTAAGCTTTGTAAAGCTTACTCTGTGTGTATGTTTTCTCTGTTTTATAGGTCGTTAAAGCTACTGAAGGCTCGGGACTGTCTAGGATCGTCATCACACTACTAAACTTATTTGGTACCCTTTTGAAAATGTATATAGCTAATTATGGCATGTATAGGTTAGATAAGTGTATATGATTATAAGGTGATTCTAGCCATATGTTTTGGTATAGTTTGATGCATCTAAATGGTTAATTTTTGGTTATGCAAATGGATGATTAATGCTTGTGATGATATGAAATCTAGTTGGTAATTTTGAATGGATGAAGATTGGCATTGATTGATAGATTGAATGATCAAATTAGTATGTTTTTGGTTGCCATAAATACTTGTTATATGATGGAAGATGTTGTTTGTAGGTGAGACCCAAATGGGTGGCATTTGGTCTTGCAAATGACCTATAATGCCACATGGTCATAGCACACGGGCGTGCCTAGTAATCGTGGGGAAAAAATTAGTAGCTAGCATTACGAGTACACGGTCATGGCACGGGAGTGCCTACAGGTCGTGTGAGAATTGGCAGTATATGACCTTGTAGGACACAGCCTTAGCGCACGGGCGTGCTTGGTAGCCGTGTTAGTTTTGGCAGTATGTGACAATGGGGAGGATGCAAGGGTGTGTCAAGTAGCGTGGGTGAGGCACGGCCTACCTCCACGGGCGTGTATCCTCTGTATTTAGAAAAAAAATTTAATTTTCCATTGAAGTTTGTATGTGTCTCGATTTAGTCCTGACTCGATTTATAAGCATGCTTAAGGTTTCGATGACCTACTTAAGGGACATTATGATTGATATTGATGAATAGTTGTATGATTAATTCTGTAGATGTTTTCGATCTATCTGGTAATGCCTTTAACCCTAATCCGGTGACAGACACGAGATAGGGGTGTTACATCGACCGTGTGACCCAAGACAATATGTATGCCCTGTTTTCACATGGCCTGAGACACGGGCGTGTCTGGAGCCGTGTGAGGGACACGGCCTATCCACACGGGTGTGTGACCCTTGAAATGTTGAAATTTTTTTAAGTTTCCAAAGTTTTCGTATGTTATCGGTTTAGTCTTGAATAAAGGTGTGCATATGGTAAGCGAGGGTTTAATGGGCCCAACTAAAAATTTAGGCTCGTTTACCGGCCCGAGCCCAAAAAATGGGCCTAAATTTTTGCCCAAGCCCACCCATATAAAATGTTAAAACACAGGCTGCCCCGGTCCATTCGTATTAATTTTTATAATATTTTATATAATTTTTAAATATATATAATACATCAAAATACTAAAAAATCAATATAAATATTTTTCAACAAATTGAAAATAAATTTTAAAAATATGTAGACTTAAATAACACTAAAATAGATGCAACTTAACAAGCAAATACCTCTAAAATAATAACAAAATTAACAAATGTCTTTAAAATAATAACAAAATTAACAATAAGTTTTATATAATATCTAAACAATAATAACAAAATAATAGAAACATAATAGTAAAATGGTAGTAAAATAAGGAGAAAAACAATAAGAAAATATTATTAAAAAGAATAATTTTTTTCATTTAATGAATTGAGTCGGGTCAATGGGCCCAGGCTAAAATGCCTTACCCGAGCCCGACCCATTTTTTAAACGGGCTTTATTTTTTCTCCAAGCCCATTTTTCGGGTCTGTATTTTTGCCCAAACCTTCCCACATTTTGGGCGGGCCTTCGGGTCGGGCTGGGCCACCCGGTCCATGCACAATTCTAGTCTTGAATCACTTTTAATGCATGTTTAAGGTCTCGTAGGCCCTTATAAGGGACAATGTGTTTGTGATGGAATGATGTTAGAATATGAATGCATAAATGTATGAGTTTTGTTTGTTAAGCGATGTGTATCGATCGGTAATTCCTTGTAATCCTATTCCGGCGAGGGATACAGGGTAGGGGTGTTACAACAAATGATTGAATATGATTTATCATGAAATACTAATAACATTGCTAATAAATTTAATTTTAATGATTTGGGAGTTTATGTTTTTCTATTGATTAACGTTTAATGTTTTTATTAATACTAACTTTTTATTAACATTATTATTTTTATATTGATTTTAATTTGGAATGTATTTATTTTTATTTAGTTTGGATTTTGAATAAAATTTAAATTGAGTTTAAGTTTAGGTTTAGGTTTGGTTGGTATTAAGTTTGGGTTTAAATATATATTATATTTAATAGTTTTTTTTTGGAAAAGATATTTAAAAGGTTTAAATTTGGTTAATTTAGTCTAAATGGTTTTGAATTTTAAAATTGAAACCAAATTGACAACATTAAATCAATTGATTACTTAACCCGACCTTAATGCATATAAATAATATTAATATATTAGTCAATTATATTTAATCATTAATGTATATATATAAACTATTTAATTTATTATATATTATATTATTTGATATAACATTAGTGATATAGTGGGAGGGCTAACTTTTGAATATACAAAGAGTAAAGGGTTTGATCATATTTCAAACAATATAATTATAAACAATAATAATTAATAATTAATATATTATGTAATACTATTATGGTATGTGATATAGTATTACATAATATTATAGTGTTTAATCATTAATGCATATATAAAAATTATTAATATATTTCATATTATTCGACATGATATAACATTACACATAGTAGTAGAGCTAACTTTCAAATGTACAAAGAGTATAGGGACTTAATGCATATTTCAACCAATATAATAAGCAATAATATATAATAATTAATATATTATGTATTATTATTACAATATGTGATATAGCATTACTATAACACCCCAAACCCACCTAGACGTTATGGCCGTATTTGGCAATATCACATGATAGTGTTTTTGAAACCTCGTTGTTACGATGAAAACATTCCATATTATTATCTTTAGTAAACCTTTGTTAGAACTTAGGAAGTCATATTTATTTAAAACATTTATTTTGAAACATCTCTCGTTGCGGAAGCTTTTATAAAACAATCTAGGTGATCATGCGTTTAGAAATTACTTTAACTTTTTGAAAGCCGAATTTCCAACGACCAGCAAGTATAAATCCATAAAGTAAAATAAATAAATAAAAACCCAAATTTAAAACCAAAGTCCCAGAGGGTCCTTAAATTACAACCCAAATAATAAATAATAATCAAATCATAAATCGTAAATTGACAACCATGAAGTCCAAAATTACTATGGTCACCGTTGAGTCCTCCGTCGCATCGATCCATCTAAGTCTGAGGATTACCTATGCACATTAAATAAAAAGGGTGAGTTTACATAAAATCAATGTGCAATCTCACAAAACAAACAAACAATCAGTATTCATAGTGCATAGTTGAACAATCTTGGGCCTAAGCCCTTTTCAGTATCAGTGACAGTTTGGGCCTTAGCCCATCTCAATAGAGTGTCAAAAATAAAGTAGGACCTTAGCCCATCACAGTATCAGTAGCAGTAACAGTTATACAGTAGCAAAATCCTACACTCCATATGGGGATATAATCAACCCACCCATCCCTACACTCCAAGTAGTACTGAATGCGGTACAAAAAAAGAGTTTGCAAATCGAGTTGCCCAAAAATTAGGCTTAAAGCCTTTCAGTACACTTCCTTCGAATAACAACCCCCAACCCAATGTAATGCAACATACAATGGATGATATACTATTATGCAATTTCAGTACATATATTCAGTTCAGATATTAACATGCTCAGTACAGATATCATTCAATCAATTTCACACATTTAGGGGTCTAAGTAGCGCTTACCGACCCTTCAGTATGTTTACAGTCGACTTGGATGACCCGTGCAACCTTAAAAACATTTCGGTAAAAATGGGCCCACATGCCCATATGATCTGCCCGTGTCGGCCGACATGCCCGTGTGGCCCACTCGACCCAAATGGGTCTTGGCCGTGTGATCCATTTTTAAAGTAACCATGCTAGCTCAATACTCATATATGTTTTCACTATTTACTTATATGTTCATTCAAAGTTGTCTACTTGAGTCATTATCACTAAATTATTTATATCCTGAGCTACAGAATTCCAAATTAAGATCCTCTTGATGTTTTTGAAACTATACTCAAATACCTTTATACTATAAAATTTTTAGAATTTATAGTTTATCAAATAAGTACATTAAAATCTATAAAGTTGATGACTTCATCCTTTCCTTACTAAAAATTATTTATCTCTTAGTACATAATTTAGATGATGTTTCCGTTTGTTTCTCCTGAAAATAGACTCATTAAGTATTTAAACATATAAATTTAAGCCCTTAATTATTTTTTACAATTTTTGATGATTTTTCTAATTCAAAATAGGGGAACCAGAATTTATTCTGACCTTGTCTCATAAAATGTATTATATCTCATGATTTACAATTCCATTGCTTACACTGTTTCTTCCATGAAAAACTAGACTCAATAAAACTTAATTTCATATTTTATTCAACATCTAAATAAATTCCCACTATTTTTGATGATTTTTCAAAGTTAGACTACTGCTGCTGTCTAAAACTATTTTAGTGCAAAATGTTGATTTCCAAGTTTATAACACCCTTATTTCCTTTCTATACAAGTTTTCACATCATTTTCTCTTATTTCTCTTATTTTTCAACAGCAAGCACTTTCAAATTTTTTCCGAATTCTATTTTTTGTGTTATGGGTACACACCTGTATCATTTTCGCTACTTACGCAATCCTGAGATCACCAAAAACCCATAATCGACAATCCCAACTTTAGAATCGGTCTTAAACTAAGATTAAACCATATTCACGTACCAAAAGGTCTAAGCTTGTCCCTTCATCACTTACCTTCTAACTTCGCACAATTTCACCACTACTCAACACGAGGGAGATAGCAACCGAAACGATTCGCTACTGTAAAAATAACCACTCCTCATTAACAAAGAGTTCAACAAAGTTAAGAACGAATTCAAAGCCAAAACAACTCGCCCAAACAACACAAGAAAATGCATACCTTATACGCTTACCAAATGATCACCACTTGAGTCAAACCGACAAACGTTAATTCCAGCCTCACGATCGACTCTTAAATAGTCAACAAAACACCCCTTAATCCCTTATCCAAAGTAACATTCGAGTTTAATAAAATGGAAACTTACCGTACAACACAATTGCACGCTTGCACAAAGGGGAAAAGATGAAGAAAGACAAAGAAAACGGAAGGGGAATTTCAAGGAAATTCGGCAGCAAGGATTTATTATTTAGAAAAAAGAGGAAAACTGAAAATTGAGAGTGGAAGAGAAGAGAGAAAACGTCAAAAATGTGGAAAAGAGTCTGAAATTTGAAAAATAAATAAATAAAAAGATAATGCCTAAAAATAATTAAACAAAAAGATAATGCCTAAAAATCTGGTAACTCATCTCTTTAATTCTCTCCCTAACCTCCCACAACAACTCCACTACTCGAAATTTCAATTTGACTAGGACTCCACCATGCCACACGGCCAAGCAACAAAAATAATTCCCTTTCTCACGTAAAGACTTGAACTCTAGACCTCCCACACGCCAACACACACCTTAGCCACCAAACCAGCAAGCCCATTCTGATATATATTTTTACCAACTTTTAACTATAAGCCTACTGACCAGAGATAGGGCTTTATTCATAAAAATACCAAAATTTTCCCAAGTCAAGGCTTGAACTTGGAACCTCATACACACACCCAGAACACTTAACCACTGAAGCCGACAAATATTTGTGTCATATTTTCACAATAACGAAATTAGAAATTTTGGGGCATTACAATTACATAATGTAATAATATATTTTAAAACTACTAATATATATATATTGGTCCAAAATCAAAAGCAATTTACCAACCGATTGGTTGAATTTTCTTGATTTGGTCAATTAAGTCGTTTTAATTTCTAACTATAATAAATGATATAGTATTATATAATATAATAATATAGTATATGGGTAGGATCTACTTACACCCTTTCATATCTCTTTGTGCGATTAATATATTAACAATCCAACTGTTGAATTTATTGATATAATTGTACTTGTCCTACATATAAATTTTCAAGCCAATCCAAAGATCTCTATCATATTAATCTAAAATACTATATATATTATGATTTATAAAACAATTGAAAGTTTGTTATATAAAAAATTAGTTAGAAAATTTTAATTTAAATCAAATTAGACATGCATGATCTATATAAATGAAATATAAAAATGACAACTAGATCGTTAAAATATTTATCATACAAAGAGATATTTAAAGAATGTAAAACTACTTTAGTTTTACACAAATGTAAGTTATCCATCCTCATAATATATAACTATTACTAAAACTATTATTACATATATATAACTATTATTCTATTATCGATTATAATATAACTTATAGTATTGCACAATATTATAATGTTTAATTATTAATGCATATATATAATCTGTAACACCCTAAATTTGGGCTTAGTAGAATTGGGCCTATTGGGCCTTGGGCATGAGAGCATTTAAAATTTTTGAGAATAAGAGAACGGCACTAATACAAGTTGGACCTATTAGATGAGTGATTTTAGAAGGTTAGGGGGCTTCCATGAAGTCTCGGGTTCAAACATGGGCTTTAGGAACAATTTTGGTTTTAGGTGAATAAAACCGTAGGAATAAGTAAGTAAGCTTTAAGAATAAAATGTGGAAAAAATGACACAAGGAAGCATGTGGCCTAGTGGTTGTGGCGTCATTAAGGGTGTAAGGGAGCTTAGGTTCAAATCTTGGCTCCTACAAAATTTCTTTAATTTTTGGCTTTTATATGAATCTAGACATTGGCACATAGGTTTTATAAATATTTGCGCATGTTTTAAGTCACAAAAGGAGCTTGTGTTATGGTGGCATGTAGCGTCTGGAGCATAAGAGAGGGCAAGGGTTCGAATCCTATTGCAAGTAAAAAGGGATATTTATTTTGTATTTGGGATGGTTTTGGAGGATTGATGGAGGGATCCCACATCGGGAAGCTAGCATGAGAGTAGGCGAGAAGCTGGCTTTAAATAGAGCGATCTACGAGGAGAGTAAGTAGACATTGATTGGTGTTTGGGTATAGGAGTGTTCGGAGCGTGAATTAACTCCAGATTCCTATCAGGTGTATATTTCGCACTACTCTAGCTGTAGAGCAGCAAATGCCAAAATGTCGGTCACACGACGATGGTAGCCACACGAGCGTGCGAGCGCACGTGTGGGAGCTTCGACACGATAGTTGAGGCCATCATGAGTGTTCTTGTGGGTTTAGGCTGTTTGGGCCACATTGGGCCGAAAAGGGCCATGTGGGGCCAATGGGCCCATAGACTCAATCGGATAAGTTGTATGATTGTGTATTAGATATTGGACTGGTCTATGTGAATCTCATATCTGTGGCTAGATTTGGGCTAAATGGGGCACACAAGCTTGTGGGCCCACTTGGGCCGAGAATGGGCCTTAGGCCCATTCGCATCATTATCTTTGTTTAGAATCCCTTGGTTTACAAAATTACTAAAGTACCTTGGTTTACAAAATTACTGAAATACCCTTGGTTTACAAAATTAATGAAATACCATTGGTTTACAAAATTACTAAAATACCCTCAAATTACAAAATTACCTAAATACCCCTTTGTAAAATTACTAAAATACCCTCAGATTGAAAAATTATCGAAATACCCTTGATTTGTGAAATTACTGAAATACCCCGATTTGCAAAATTATCGAAGTACCCCTGTAGGGTAGAATTACCGAAATACCCTTGAAGGGTAGGATTACCAAAATACCCTTATAGGGTAAATGACTGTTTTTCCCTTGTGGGTAAATGACTGACTTGTCTTATGATTTGACTGATTTGACTGTGATCGTATGATTGTGTTTTAACTGACTTGACTGTGGGCGTGTGACTGATATGTTGTTAATATGTGTTGAAATGACTGTTATTAAGCATGGCCATTTTGCATACAAGTGTAATGATTGAGCATGACATACACGACATATTGCATGGGGTTGGGACATTGATACGGAGGAAGTTCTGATATGGTTGCACGAGTCGCATGACGACTGTGGATCCAGTATTGATCTAATAGGGTCACACAGGTCGCATGACGACTGTGGATCCAGTATTGATCTGATAGGTTCGTACGGGTCGCATGACGATCGTGGATCCGAGATTGATCTAATAGGGTTGAGGTCTCATGACGATCGTGGATCAGATTGATCCGTTGAGGTTGATGACTGTGGGCCAACGGATGGCTTGAAGCTGCGTAATCTGATTATGGCTCTATGCCAACCTAAGTATGGCTCTATGCCATCTTGATCATGGCTTTGTGCCAATCGTATTTACCCGTTGCTATGTGCCTAACATATAGATATTGATGACTCTGTGTCAATCATAATTATCCGTGGCTGTATGCCGATTATATTACCGTCACTGATGGCTATGTGCCAAATTTAGATGATGGCTTTATGCCATCCTGATTATGGTTTATAACCATTTTGTTTATGGCTCTTAGCCGTTCTATTAACTGGCACCGTTGTTACGATATTTATGGCTTTTAGTCATTCTATTCATGGTGCCGAGCCGTTCTGTTGACTTAGTGCCGCAACCATTGCTAAGCTTGGTGTGTTGGCTGGGTGGGTCGATTCTATCCTCACATGGTGTGTTGGTTGGTACGGGTGGTGTGTTGGCTAGATCGAGGTGGGATGCATCCTCATACTGTTGCATATCTGTTTATGAGATTTGTCACCGTACTGGGCTTAGGCCACTTGTTCCACTATTTGTTTGGGCTAGGCTCAATTGGTTCTATTATGGGCTGTGACCCAAGTGATATTATAGTGGGCTTTGGCCCATGTATGCTTTGAACTGGACTATACTGTTACTGTTAAAGGGCTTTGGCCCAGACTATTTTAGTTTCAGTTTCTGTATACTGACTATTACTCTAGTAATGGGATTACACACTGAGTTTTCGTAAACTCACCCCATTTTTAACTATGCAGGTAATCCTCAGCCTTAGACGGATCGGAGCTGCGAGGGACTCAGAGAAGGCCACACACTACTTGTGTTTTCCGTTTTGATTAGTTACATTCAAGTATTTTAATTTGGGTTGTAATAAGGACTCTTTAAGTTTCTAGATTTTTATTAGAGGTCTTTCTTTACTTTGAATTATATCCGTTAGAAGTAAATCACGGTTTTCCAAAATGCTAACTATTTTTAAAACAACACTATGTTTTTGCAACATTTTCTAAATGGTTTCGCGACTTAATTTTTTCGTAAATCAATTACTTTCAAAATCAGCTTCCGCAAATGAAAATATGTTTTAGGATTAAAACTAATAATTTTTCAGTGTACCACGTTTGAAAAATAAACTAACGTAATTAGGTTTTTACTTAAGCCTTTAAACAAGAAGGGTTTTCAATGAAAACATGGTTTTCGAAAAACATTTCAATGTGATGCGCCAGATTCGGGCATTACTTCTAGGCCGGGTTTGGGGTGTTACATAATCTATTAATCTATTATATAGTATATGAAATTATATAATATTATATAATACAATAAAAGGGTTAACTTTTAAATGTATGAAGAGTATAGAGACCTAGAGCATATTGCAACCAGTATAATGAGAACTATAGGATTGGATTTGAAGTTGAATAAGCTTGAATTTTAGAGTACAAAGCACACAATTTTTATAACACTAAGTATTAACAGTTAACTAACTATAACTGCAATAACTACTAAGCTCTGACTACTAACTACTAACTGCCATAACTGTTTTCATTCTTTAACATGCCTCCATCTTCCTGACTTCTACTGAGTTCTCAAACTATTACAACCACTTTAAGATACGATCTGGATTTTGTAAACAATGGGGCTGACACGGGCTTTTTAAAGACATCTGCAACCTGCTCCTGTGCTGGAATATGTCCCACACTCAGCTTTCCAGCTGTAATCTTTCTCGAACAAAGAACAAGTCTAATTCAACATGCTTAAACTTTGGGTGCAGCACTAGATTTGCAGATACAACAACGGCGTCGGAGTTATCACACCACACTGTAGTCTTTCTTGAAGGTGAAACATGTAGTTCAGACAAAAGAGACTCAGGCCAAACCACCTCTATAACTGTATGAGCTAGCCCTCTATATTCAGCTTCTATTGTTGACCAGGGGACAATCTATTGCTTCTTCGATCCTTGTAACACCCCTTACCCATATCCGACGCCGGGATAGGGTACGAGGCATTACCAAAATTATTCACAAGCAAACATTCAAAATCGAGATAGGAATTTCCACTCAAATTTAAAACTTTTCAAAAGCATTCATATCGTCCCTAAAACAAGCCTACGAGGCCCAAAACATGCATCAAAAGTGGTTCGGGACTAAATCGAGAACTTTGGAAACTTTTAGAAAACTTAGAAAATTTTTCATGAAAAAGGGGTCACACACCCGTGTGGGTTTGGGACACGCCCGTGTGACCCTAGACATGCCTATACTTTAGGCCGTATTCAAATTAGGGAGCTTTCTATTTATGACATCATCATCAAATTGAAGTCATACGGTCAAGTTACACGCCTATGTGCTTAGGCCATGTGATCGATTAAATTTTCATAATTTTTCATAAAATAGGTGCAGACTTCATACAGCCAGGGCACACGCCCGTGTTCGAGGCTGTGCTGTCCACACGGCTGAGACACACACCCGTGTCTTTGCCCGTGTGCTCATCACTGAGCATTCAGTTTTGCAACAATTAAGGTGCAGGGGACACACGGTCGAAAAACATGCCCGTGGGGCAGACCATGTGTTGAACACGGCCTAGGCACGCGCTCGTGTGTCTACCCATGTGGACAAATATAAGGCTATTTACCAAGCCTTTTTCCACCCTTCCATGCACCAACCTACACAATAAAAAATAGCACCAATCCAAACATATACTTCCGACCCAATCAGCCATACACAAGGCATCCACATATCATTTACATGCTATCATTTATCATGTACAAACCTCACATACATAGTATCTCAAACCATGCAATTTCCTACATTCATGAAAAAATCATCATATGTATATACAATTAAACAATATTAGCCAATATCAAATGGCCATTTACAAAATGAATTATCAACTATTGAAGCCAACAACATATGGCCAAGTCAATTATGACACATAACAAAAAGACCAAGTCCATATACATGTCATAACTCAAAATATTGTAATCATAAGTACCCAGAATGATGATTTGATAGTGTGAATGAATCTCCGACAGTCTCCGATCCCCGAGCTAGCTTGGTGACACTCTAAGACAAAGGAAAAAAAGAGAGTAAGCTTTAATGCTTAGTAAGTTCCTATGCAAATGATAAGCATCATAAACACACATTTATCATGAAACTAACATGAAATGAATTAACATAAATGTCATTAAAAAACTACATAGTCGAACTTGGCATGGATATTATTAGAAACCTTAATATCATATCTTGCACAATCATAACCTTACCAAGAGATTCTTCACATATCGAGCTCATTAGGCATAAGTTCTACATACATACCTATACCAATTGGCAACACACCATAGTCTTTCGCAACGTTAACATTTCCATTACGTTTCCCGTTAAACCATTTATAATACTATAGGATACTCGGGAAATCTCACACACATAGTACCATACCAATGCCATATCCCAGATATGGTCTTACATGGGATCTCATATCGAAGTTAATAGCCCAGCTATGGTCTTACACAAAATCTCATATCGATGCCATATCCCAGATATGGTCTTACATGGGATGACATATCGAAGCCAATAGCCTAGCTATGGTCTTACACAAAATCTCATATCGATGCCATATCCCAGATATGGTCTTACACGTAATCTTAATTAACCCTAATGTCATAACATTTGTATCCTACCTATTTCTAAGGTTCAACCAGGATTTCTCGTTTGTCGAACTTTGTCTATTTCATTCAAGAGTAAATCACAATTCATATAATAATATAGAAATTAAAGCAAGAATAATAATGCATTATTTACATACGAATTTACCTCGATACAAAAATAGTAGGAATGAGACCTAATCGTCAAGTACTTTGTTTTTCCCCGATCTAGGTCCGAACCTCATTTCTCTTGACCTATAATAGAAAATTTAACTCATTTATTATTCACATTACTCAATTCAGTCCAAAAATCACATTATGGAAAATTACATTTTTGCCCCTAAACTTTGACATTTTTATATTTTTTCCCCTAGGCTTGAAAAATGAAATCTATTCAATTTATTCGATTCCCAAGCCTAGCTAATCCTCTTTTATACTTATAGCAGTCCATATTTTTCATTTAATCACACTTTTACACATATTTTATAATCTTTTTACAAATAGTCCTTTTAACATTTTGATCAAAAACCACCTTGCAAAAGTTGTTTATCACACGTCAAACATGCATAATCTACCATTAGACATCAAAATACACAAATATCCAACATGGGTCAAACCCTATACCTTGATCTTTTCTTAAATTAATGGTAGAAATAGGTAGATCGAGTGATAACGACTTCAAAAACATAAAGAGCATTAAAAACAGGGCTAGGATGTACTTACAATCAAGCTTGAAAGATAACAAAACCCTAGATATGGTGCTCTCCCAAGTTTTGGCCAAGGTTTAGGAAAGATGAGCAAATTTTAGCTTTAATTTCTCTTTTTAGTCTTTTATTTACCAAATGACTAAAATGCCTTTCACCTAAAATTTTGAAATTTTATCTCACCATGTCCATTTTTGTCCACTAACTTATCAAATGATCAAATTACCATCTAAGGACCTTCAATTTAAAATTTCATAGAAAGTAGACACCTCTAGCATGTAGAACTCAACTTTTGTACTTTTTACAATTTAGTCCTTTTTACTAAATTGAGTGCCCAAATGTCAAAATTTTCGAACGAAATTTTCACGAAATCATTTTGTAAAACTGTAAACCATAGAAATGTCATAAAAATTAATTTTTCTATGTCGAATTTATGGTCCCGAAACCACTGTTCATACTAGCCCTAAAATCCTTTCTCCCCTATAGGGATTTTCGTCCCCGAAAATCTTACTAGAAAATATGTTCGGGTACTATTTTCTCATAGCCTCCTCAATTTCCCATGTAGCGTCTTCGACTCTATGTCGTTTCCATAAAACTTTCACTAGGGCTATACTCTTATTTCTCAACTTTTTAACTTTTCGAGCCAAAATCGTGAAGTAAACCTCGAATCTCTATCCTAAATAATCAAAGTAGGCACCCCATGCAATCTTACAATCTCAGAAATGTACAACTCAATTAGCTTATCAAGCAAATAATCACTACTAAAATTCAATTTAGTACCTAAAGCTTCTTGAATAAAATGAGTCGATTTTGTCAATCTATCGTTACTTAACAACCTGCACGCACTAGGAATAACATCTTTATTTTGTCAATCTATCGACAACAACAATCAAAGGCAAACCCGTTAGAAATCCATAATAATTCTGTCCCATTTCCATTCGGGTACCATCACTAGCTAAAGTAAACCCGAAGGTACTTGGTTTTCGATTTTTACTTGTTGACAAATCAAACATTTCGAAACAAACTCTGAAATATCTCGTTTCATACCTGGCCACTAGTACAATGCCTTCAAATCGTTATACATTTTTGTACTACCCGGATGCATAGATAAGCAACCATTATGTGCCTCATGGAGAATTTTCAACATAAGTTCATCATTTTTTTGTACATAGATTCTACCTCAGAACATCAAACAATCATCAGATCCGATGTGAAAATCTAAATCACTGCCCAATTCACACTGAGTTTTCTTAGCTTGCAAATCACTGTCACATTTCTGAGCTTCACATATCTATTGAAGAAATAATAGTCTAACTCTCAACTCAGCTAGGATCGAACCATTATCGAACCAAGTCAACCTCGTGTTCATTGCTCTCAAGGCAAACAAGAATTTCCTACTCAAGGCATCTGCAACTACATTCGCCTTACCTGGCTGATAATCAATCACCAACTCATAGTCTTTCAGTAACTCAAGCCATCTTCGTTGCTACAAATTTAAATCTTTCTGAGTCATCAAATACTTCAAACTCTTGTGATCAGTAAAAACATGGCATTTCTCACTGTACAAATGATGTCTCCAAATTTTTAGAGCAAACACAATAGCGATTAATTCCAAATCATCCGTTGCGTAATTCTTTTCATGTGGCTTCAATTGTATTGAGGTATAAGCTATCACTTTGCCTTCTTGCATCAACACACATCCTAATCCATTCAGTGATGTGTCACTATAAATCAAAAATTATTTTCTCGGTTTAGGTTGTACTAAAATCGGAACCTTAGTCAATAATGCCTTCAAATTTTCAAAACTTTGCTGACATTTTTTGGACCATTCAAATTTGACATCTTTTTGCAACAACCTTGTCATAGGAGTAGCAATCATAAAAAATCCTTTAACAAATCGTCGATAATAACTGGGTAAGCCCCAAAAGCTTCTAACCTCCGATACATTTCTCGGCGGTTTCCAATCAACAATTGCCGAAATCTTACTAGGATCAACCCGAATACCATCACCTAAAACAATATGTCCTAAAAATCTTACTTCTCAGAGCCAAAACTCACTTTTACTGAACTTAGCATGCAACTTCTTATCTCTCAAAGTCTGCAAAATAGTTCTCAAGGGTTCGACATGATCAGACTCATTACAAGAATAAATTAGTATGTCATCAAAAAACAACTACAAACTTGTCCAAACACGGTCTAAAGATTGGATTCATTAGGTCCATAAAAACTGCAGGAGCATTCGTTAACCCAAAAGGCATAACAAGGAACTTATAGTGTCCGTACCTTGTTCTGAAAGTGGATTTCGGCACATCCGCCTCTTTTACTCTCAACTGATAGTAACCAGATCTCAAATTAATCTTCGAGAATACTGTTGCTCCTTTCAACTGATCTAACAAGTCATCTATTCTCGAAAAAGATACGTTCTTTATAGTCACCTTGTTGAAATATCTATAATCGATACAAAGTCTCACGGATCTGTCATTCTTCTTTACAGCCAATACCGGAGCACCCTAGGGAGAAGAACTCGGGCTCGCAAAACCCTTATCTGTCAACTCTTTCAACTAAGCTTTCAATTCTTTCAATTCAGTCGGAGCAATAGATATCAGCGAGGTCCCTGGGACTATATCAATACCAAACTAAATTTCTCTAACTGGAGGTAACCCATGTAACTCTTTCGGGAACACATCCAGATATTCACAAACTATCGACATCTATTCAACTTTAAATTCAGATTTTTTTGTATTCAACACATAAGCAAGGTAAGCTTCATAGCCTTTTCTTACTTATCTTTGGGCACTCATTGAAGAAATCATAATAGGTAACTCACCCGACTCATCTTAATCAATTTGAAGAATTTCACCATTTCCACATTTCAGTTCAATAATCTTTCTTTTACAGTTCACTACGGCATCATGAAATGTCAACCAATCCATGCCCAAAATAACATCGAACTCATCAAATGGAAACAACATTAAATCCACCAGAAAACAATGACCTCGAATCATTAATGGACAATTCTAGCAAACTCTATCAACTAGTACATGGTTGTCTAAGGGGTTTGACACTCTAATCACAAACTCAGTAAATTCAATAGGCAAGTTCTTACTAGTTACCAATTTCAAAAAAAACATAAGAATGAGTCGATCCAGGATCAATCAATGCAACTACATTAGTATTATAGAGAGAAAAAGTACCAGTGATAACATCGGGAGATACCGCTTCTTTACAAGCACGAATGGCATAGGCTCTAGCAGGTGCTTGAGCTTCGGATCTAATAGCTGTATCTTTCGTCACACCTTTACTACTAGCTCCATTTCCAATATTTCTTGGTGGCCTACCTCAATTAGAAGTATTATTCGGCCTCACACTCTAAAAATTTTCCTTCTCAGCCATTTGAGGACAATCTCGGATAATGTGCTCTTGAGAGCCACACTTGAAACAAGCCTGGTCATTCATCCTACACTCATTGGGATGTCTTCTTCCACATTGTTGACATTTGGGTCTGTTAGACTTTACAATTCCCACACTCGCCATTGAGGTGGCTTGAAATTTAAAACACGAATGTTGCTTCTCGCGATCTCTATGTGAATACCCCACTGAAAAATTAAGACGGGAATACATTTCTTTAGAATTCTTAGTCTAAGATGGAAACGACTTACTTATCTGTCTTTTCTTTGAATCTCTATCTTCGAGATCAACTTTTCTCTTCTCTTTGTTCAACTCTTTAGCCTTACAAGCCCGTTCAACCAATACCACAAATTCTTTCAGCTCTAAAATCCCAACTAACACACGAATATCTTCATTCAATCCATCCTCAAATTCCTTGCACATGATAGTCTTGGTGGAAACACACTCCCGAGCATATTTACTAAGTCCGATAAATTCTCACTCATACTCGGTCACTGTCATACGACCTTGTTTTAGCTCAAGAAATTCCTTACGTTTTTGATCAATGAACTGTTGACTAATATATTTCTTTCGAAACTCCTCTTGAAAGAATTCCCATGTAAACTTTTCTCTTGGTACCATCGATACCAGTGTATTCCACCAGTGGTATGCACAATCTCTCAGAAGCAAGATAGCACACTTTAAACACCCATTCGGTGTGTAGGACCACTCATCGAATACCCTGATAGATTTTTCAAACCAAAACTCGGCTCTCTCGGGATCATCATCCACATTCACTCTAAAATCTTTAGCCCCATGCTGTCGGATCTTATCCACTGGGGGCTTATTCATTCTTACAAAGCCCATACTTTGTGAGGTTACAAGAACTGGTCGAGGAATGGGTGGGGCCGGAGGAGGTTGCGCATTAGGATTTGTTCGAACAAATTCCACATACCACTCATTCATTATATAGAGAAAGGCTTCCCTACCTCCTTCTCCTTGATTAACCGTAGGAGGTCTACTATCAGATGGCGCTGCCCTTGAGTAAGAGCTGGTGCATTACTTTCGACTTCATCAGCCTCAACTTGGTTGGGATCCATTACAATATGAAAACACAATTTAAAGTTGTCAAGTGTCATCACACTAGCACAATTCATTTATGGCATGTATAGTTAGACTCTTACACACGCTACGTTAGTCAGAGAATCAACTAAACCGTAGCTTTGATACCACCAAATGTAACACATCTTACTCATATCCGACATCGGGATAGGGTCCGAGGCATTACTAGACTTATTCACAAGCAAACATTTAAAATCGAGACATGAATTTCCACTCAAATTTAAAGCTTTTCAAAAGCATTCATATCGTCCCTAAAATAAGCTCACGAGGCCCAAAACATGCATCGAAAGTGGTTCGGGACTAAACTGAGAACTTTGAAAACTTTTAGAAAACTTAGAAAAATTTTCATGAAAAAGGGGACACACGCTTGTGTGGGTTCCGGACACGTCCGTGCTTCTGGCCGTGTTCAAATTAGGAAGCTTTATGTTTATGACTTCATCATCAAATTGAGGTCACACGGTCAAGTCACATGCCCGTATGCTTAGGGCGTGTGATCGATTAAATTTTCATAACTTTTCATAAAATAGGTGTAGACTTCACATGGTCAGGGCACATGCCCGTGTTCGAGGTCGTGCTGTCCACACGGCTGAGAGACACATCCGTGTCTCTGCATGTGTGCTCATTACTGAGTATTCTTTTTTGCAACAATTATCATGCAGGGGACAAACAGCCGAAACACATGCCCGTGGGCCAGATCGTGTGTCACACACGGCCTAGACACTCGCCCGTGTATCTACCCATCTGGACAAATATAAGGCTATTTACCAAGCCTTTTTGCCACCCTTCCATGCACCAACCTACACAACAAAACATAGGACCAATCCAATCATATACTTTCAACCCAATCAGCCATACACAAGGCATCAACATATCATTTACATGCTATCATTTATCACATACAAACCTCACATACTAAGCATCTCAAACCATGCAATTTCCCACATTCATGAAAACATCATCATATGTATATATACATAACCAATATTAGTCAATATCAAATGGCCATTTACAAAATGAATTATCAACTATTGAAGCCAACACATATGGCCAAATCAATTATGACACATAAAAAGAAGACCAAGTCCTTATACATGCCGTAACTCAAAATATTGTAATCATAAGTACCCAAAATGATAATTTGATAGTGTGAATGGATCTCCAACAGTCACCGATCCCCGAGCTGGCTCGGTGACACTATAAGACAAAGGAAAAGAAATGGGAGCAAGATTTAAAGCTTAGTAAGTTCCTATGCAAATAATAAGCATCATAAACACACATTTATCATGCAACTAACATGAAATGAATTAACATAAATGTCATTAAAAAATCTCATAGTCGAACTTGACAAGGATATTATTAGAAACCTTAATATCATATCTTACACAATCATAACCTTACCAAGAGATTCTTCACATATCGGGCTCATTAGGCATAAGTTCTAAATACATACCTATACCAATTGTCATCACACCATGGTCTTTCTTAACATTAACATTTCCATTACATTTCCCGTTGAACCATTTAAAATATTATAGGATACTCGGGGAATCTCACACACATAGTACCATACCAATGCCATATCCCAAATATGGTCTCACATGGGATCTCATATCGAAGTCAATATAGCCAACTATGGTCTTACATGAAATCTCATATCGATGCCATATCCCAGATATGGTCTTACACCTAATCTTAATTAACCCTAATGTCATGACATTTGTATCCTACCTATTCCTAAGGTTCAACCAGGATTTCTCATTTGTCAAAATTTTTCGATTTCATTCAAGAGTAAATCAAAATTCATATAATAATATAGCAATTAAAGCAAGAATAACAATGCATTATTTACATACGAACTTACCTCGGTACAAAAATAGTAGGAATGAGACCTAATCTTCAAATACTTTGTTTTTCCCTCGATCTAGGTCTGAACCTCATTTCTCTTGGTCTATAATAGAAAATTTAACTCATTTATTATTCACATTATCCAATTCAGTCCAAAAATCACATTATGAAAAAATTACATTTTTCCCCTAAACTTTGACATATTTACATCTTTTCCCTTAGGCTCGAAAAATGAAATCTATACAATTTCTTTGATTCCCAAGCCTAGCCGATCTCTTTTATACTTATAGCAGTCCATATTTTTCATTTAATTACACTTTTACACGCATTTTATAATCTTTTTACAAATAGGTCAGTTTGACATTTTCATCAAAAACCACCTTGTAAAAGTTGTTTACCACACATCAAACATGCATAATCTACCATTAGATATCAAAATACACAAATATCCAACATGGGTCAAACCCTAGACCTTAATATTTTCTTAAATTAATGGTAGAAATAGGTAGATTGAGTGATAATGACTTCAAAAATGTAAAGGGCATTAAAAACGGGTCTAGGATGCACTTACAATCAAGCTTGAAAGATGACAAAACCCTAGCTATGGTGCTCTTCCAAGTTTCGGTCAATGGTGAAGAAATATAAGCAAATTTTGGCTTTAATTTCTCTTTTTATTCTTTTATTTACCAAATGACCTAAATGCTCTTCACTTAAAACTTTGAAATTTTATCTCACCATGTCCATTTTTTTCCACTAACTTAACAAATGGTCTAATTACCATCTAAGGACCTTTGAAGATATAGTTTGAGTACTTTGAAGATACCTAAGGATGCGTTTGATAGCTTTGAAATTCTGATCAAGGGGTCGATGCATGAACTGACAGACCGTATTCACAGCAAAGGTGATATTTGGTCTAGTGATGATCACATAGTACAGAGCTCCCACAATGCTTTGATACTCGGATTCATTTCCAATAGCACAGCCAATATGCTGAGACAAGTTAGAAGAAGTAACCATAGGTGTAGGAGAGCCATTTGCCTGATCCATTCAAGCATTTCTAAGAATATCAAGCACATATTTGAACTGGCTTAAAAATAATCTATCAGCAGTGGAAGTTACTTCAATTCTAAGGAAGTAACTGAGAGGCCCAAATCCTTTAAGGAAAACTGAGCATCCAAGTCTACAACAAATCGATCAATACTGGCTTAATGGTTCCCAGTGATAAGTATGTCATCAATATATACTAGAACATGCAAAAGCACCCCCTTAGTCTTCTTAATAAAGAGATAACCATCTGACTTAGCTAAAGCAAAATGTGAAAAGATCAAAAAATCACGGAGCTTGGTAAACCAGGCCCTAAGAGCCTGTTTAAGACCATACAGTACTTTCTTCAACCTGCACACCAATGACTGGTTACCATGGTTCTACTCGAAGCCAGGTGGCTGAACCATATAAATCTCCTCAGATAAGTCACCATTGAGAAATGCGTTGTTGGTGTCCACCTGCCTTAGCTACCAGCCAAACCTAACAACCAACGTCAAAATAAATCTAATAGTTGTTGGCTTTACAACTAGATTGAAGGTGTATTGAAAATCAATCCCAGCCTCCTGAAGATAACCATTAACCACCAGATGACCCTTGTAGCGAGCAATGGTGCCATCTGAACGGCGTTTGAGTTTGAAAACCCACTTACAACCCACAGCTCTTCGGTTTGCAGGTAAAGGAACCAAATCCTAGGTGTTATTTTTCAGCAAGGCCTCATACTCTTGCAAAGCTGCTAGTGTCCACTCTTTGCTAGGAAAGGCTTCTTCAATTGTAACAGGCTCTATCTCACTTAGCTCAGTAGAGAAAATCTTGGGCTTAAATGTAATACCCCTAACCCGTATCCGTCGTCGTAATAGGGTTACGGAGCATTACTAGAGTTTTCAAAACATTTACAGATAATTCATATCCAATTTTATTCAATTATAGAAATTACTCATGACGTCCCTTAAAATGGACCCTCGAGGCCCAAAATGAGTAATGGAATCGAATAAGGATTAAGTCAAAATTCAGAGAATTTTTAGCGAAATTTCAAAAATTTTCCAAGATACAAGGCTCACACACCCGTGTGGTCCAAGGGACACGCCCATGTGACCCTAGGACATGCTTGTGTTACAGGCCGTGTTCGACCCCGTGTAACTTTCTGACTTGTGCCACATGCCTGTGTGCTAGGCCGTGTGGTTAATTAATTTCTTCGAAATTAGGTGCAGGTTTCACACGGCCAAGACACACGCTTGTGTTTTAGGCCGTGTAGCACACACGGCTGAGACTCATGCCCATGTGCTCAATTCTGAGCATTCTGTTTCTCAAATTTAAGGTGCAGGGGTCACACAGCCAAATCACACGCCCGTGTGCCAGGCCGTATGTCACACATGGACAAGACACATGCCCGTGTGTCTACTTATGTGGACAAAATAAAGTCATTTCTAGCTTCATTTCTCACCCAAAATCATACCAATGACCTGCACTAAAACTCACATCCAAATGCCAACCTTTTCAAGCATTCAAATTAAGCAAACTCTATCATTCAACATGGCATATCTTTACATGCATACATGTTTATAATCTTACCTTGGTTTAGTCCATATGTAGACATAATTTGATCAACTATTTAACTTATATGTAGCTACAATAGTGTGACATTACAAGCATATCAAAACAAACAATTACTAGCCATTCCAATGGCTAGATTACAAGCATCATTTTCAAACCACTAATGGCCAAGTTATCCTATATATGCCATCATACCAAAATGATTTTAATATATATACCAAAAAAATCTAGTAGATAGTGTGATGATGCTCCATTGATCCCCAACCTTCGCGAGCTTTCGAGTACTATAAAATAGGAAAATAAAACTAAGTAAGCATTACATGCTTAGTAAGTTCATATAATAGGAATTAAAACTTACCAATTTACATTAATTAACTCTAAGCATTCAATAACATGCTTTTCATCAATTGGGAAAAATTACCTAAACACGTACACTCAAACAAGCAAGTTAGTTACATAAATCTCATGTATATCACGTAACATTGGTGAGCTCATCGTGAAACACGTCATCAAGTAATTCAAAATCATCTGATGCATAATTCTATTTATTTTCATCATTTTCTCATATCAGGAGTTTTATCTATTGAATTACTAAAATATCGATGGACACTTAAGTAGGATACTCAAGGCGTACATATCTATAATCGTCAATGCTTACTCAGGAAGCACACTCTCGAGCCACTTAAGTAAATGAATGTACTTATGCATGCATTCTATTAATATTGAATTCATTCACTTAGTCAGCAATTTTGACATATATTATCATCAAAATTTTATCACAGTCATACAGTTTGCTTCAAGTAATTTAACTTATATACTCATGTCTCAAAAACTTTCTAATCATATTAGGCAAACAAGCACAGTTATAAATATATTCAATAAATCTTGAGTAAGTTTACTCATCACATCCACTTTATCTACTAAATAAACATATAATCTCTTACTGACACAATCAAGCATGGATGCTTAACACTTTATAACTCTTATTGAACTATTTCAATTTATTTTATTCAGATATTATAACCAAAGTATGTATATCAAGGTTTCATCCAATTCATGTTAACAAGTGTCCTTTTTAGCATAAAATTCTCAGGACAACTTTAAAGTCGTCTATGATATATCCGTATTGCCATTCCAGGCTAAATCCTTTTTCGTAACATTCATAACATTTTATGCTTAACTTTCAATTTGCAATTATCACACTTTATTCATTATCACATACACATCCTGAATTATCCACCATACCTTCCCAAGTTTGGCTCACCAAAACACACTTTCTGTACTATCAGACTTAGCTCGGTTGGAAAGCGCATCTTCCTAATAAAATAATTCTGATCAGGGTCGGGAGTCATCACACTATCACAGTTAAATATGGCATGTATAGCTAGACTCGTACTCATGCTAGGTTAGTCCTAGAATCGACTAAACCATGCTCTGATACCACTGAATGTAACACCTCTTTCTCATATCCAACGTCAAAATAGGGTACGAGGCGTTACCGGACTTAAAATTTCTTGAACATGTAAAATCGGGTCATAAATTTTTGCCAAATTTAAATTTTTTCTAACACATGCATTTTGTCCCTTATATGGGATTATAAAGCTCAAAACATCCTTTAGGATAGTTCGGGACTAAATCGAGAACTTTAAAAACTTTTGGGAAAATTTAGAAAATTTTGTCAAAACAGGGGTCACACGCCCGTGTCCCTAACCCGTGTAACTCTCTATTTATGATGTCATCATCAAAATAGGGTCACACGGCCTTGGCACATGCCCGTGCCCTAAGGCTGTGGCTGTCACATGGTTGAGACACATGACCGTGTCTCTGCCCCTGTGGCCTGGAAGTTGGCTATTTTCCAAGTCAGATCCCCACTCTAAAACACAAACTATTTTGTCTCCATTTCATCAACATGTATCATGCTATTAGACATCCGAATATCCAATTTTGCATACACATTCTCATACACATCGTCATTCATGCAATAATTTGTAAACCACATCCACATCTCAATTATGCAATTACCACATACATGAATACCACATCATAAGCGTATAACAACCATCAATATTGGCCATCTCCAGATAGCCTTAATCAAAATGAACATTTATTAAATAAGGGCCAACATTTTAGGTCATAAGAAATATGACATATATGACAAAATGACCAAGCCTACTATACAAGTCATAACCCAAAAATTAATGTATCTAGATATACAAAGTGTTCCAATTGATAGTGTGAGCAAATCTCCGACGTCCACCGATCCCCGAGCTAACTTGGCGATACTACAAGGCAAGGGAAAAGAGAGGGGAAGTAATCATAAATGCTTAGAAAGTTCATATGCAAATAACACGAAATTAATAAACTTGTGTGGGTAAATCCTCACAATAATTTCTTAAGATGATATAATCATTATATCGCATGCTTACACCTTATTACTCATATTCACATTAATCTGTCTACTTGAGTCATTGTCACTAAATTATTTATTTCTCTACAGAGCTCCAAACAAAGAACCGTTAATTTTACCTGAAACTATACTCACATAAATTCTTACCATAGAAATTTCAAAATTTTTTGCCTAGCCAATTAATACAGTTTATTCATTAAATTTATCTCTGTTTCACTGTCCAACAGTTCTGACACTTCTTCACTACGAATCAATTTTCTCCTCGTATAAAATTCATATGATTTTCTGGTTTATTTAGCTTGAAAATAGACTTATTAAGGATTTAAATAATATTAATTATACTTCATAATTTATTTTTCACAATATTTACTGATTTTCCAAAAATGGAATAGGGGATTCTGAAACTAATTCTGACCCTGTCTCACTAAAATTCAAATATCTCATTATTCACACTTATTTTTCTTACTATGTTTCTTTTATTAAAAAAAATAGACTCATTAAGCTTTAATTTCATATCTCACCCAGCCTTTAATTAAATTTCCACCATTTTTGGTGATTTTTCAAAGTTATACAAATGCCGTTGCCTACAATTGTTTTAATGTCAATTTCACTCATTCATTAACTCTTTGTGTTCACTTTCATTTATACACAGCACATTATTTATGAGTCTCATATACATACTTGTGCCTAGTCATAATACTCACATATCCTACTCTTACTTATCTTGAGCATACTCCTTGAATTTCCCATTGAACTACTTGTAATATTAGGGACATTCGAGATATCTTGTACACCTGGTAGAACGCCAATGCCATATCCTAAATATGGTCTTACATGGGATCACATATCGGTACCGATGCCATGTCCTAGACATGGTCTTACACTGGAACTCATCTCAAGCCGATGCAATGTCCCAAACATGATCTTACACTGACTCTCCTCTGTTCGTGTCGATGCCATGTCCCAGACATGGTCTTACACTAGCACATGTCTCAAGCCGGTGCCATGTCCTAGACATGGTCTTACAATAGCTCATACTCATCTTAGTGTCGGTGCCATGTCCCAGACATGGTCTTACACTAACACAACTTGAGGCCAATGCCATGTCCCAGACATGGTCTTACACTGGCACACTCACTACCATGGTCTAACCATGGTCTTTTCCGTCAATTCATCACAAGTCGTAGTACGAATGTACTTGACCCTGCATTTCTCATGATTGATCCTTCAATCCAATCTTGTACTTGCATAAAGTCATGATTAGATAACAAACATATATAAAATAATATATCATCTCAATTCAAATTTAATAATCGTTTACTATAGACTAACCATATGAATTACCTCGACGCGAATTGGTCATTTTGATTGACATTTCCCTGTCCTTGGTCCAAATCTCGATTTCTTTGATCTAAAATATCACATTTCACTTAATTATCAGTCACATTACTCATTTTAATACAAAAATATACTACGTAAAATTTACAATTTTGCCCCTAAACTTTCTCAAAATTATGATTTTGCCCCTAAGCTTGTAATATGATTTTTATTCAATTTCTATAAAATGCAAGGTCAGCCAAATATTTTCCTCTTCCAAAGAAACCTCAAATTTTTATTATTTCACACTTTTAGGAGCATTTACAACTTTTACTAATTAACTTGTTTTAACCATTTCCAACAAAAATCACTTAGCAAAAATCGTTCTCCTAACCTCGTGCACCCTTATTCTACCATTAAACATCAAAATGCACAAATATCTAGCATGGGTAAATTTTTAAACTTCATTTTTCATGCAAGTAAATGGTAAAAATAGAAAGTTTAAGCTTCTAGGATCTCAAAAAATACGAAGAACATTAAAAACGGGCTTAAATGCACTTACAATTAAGCTTTGAAAAAGCTTGAAACCTTAGCCATGGCTTCTTGAAAATTTTAGCAGCATGAAGAAGAGAATGAGAAAATTTTTGGGTTTCAGTTTTGTCTTTTATGCCTTAAAACATCCAAATGACAAAAATGCCCTTTTTACTAAACCTTCAATTTTTACCCTTCCATGACTAGTTTTGTCCATAACAAAATATGATGGTCTTTTTTCCATTTAAAGACCTCTAGTTTAAACCCTCATTTAAAACAAGTACTTATGTTCTAGAACTCATATTTTTCAATTAATGGAATTTAATCCCAATAATAAAATTGGGCACTTTATCGATAGAAATTACTTAACAAAATTTGCACACCATCACCAAACATATCATAGACTCTAAAACAATCATAAATTAAATATTTTTACTTCGAGTTTGTGGTCTCAAAACCACTATTTCGACTAGGCCCTATTTTGGGCTGTTACAGTAATTCCCCTATAGGGTAAAATGACCGTAATGCCCTTGTAAGGTAAATGAATTTTGCACTTCGAGGGTAAATGATTGGCTTGTGCTATGATTTGATTGATTTGGCTGTGATTGTATGACTATGATTTGATTGACTTAATTTTGAATGATATGATGATTTGTGGGCCAGACATTCTACATACATGACATACTACATGGGGTTGGGATATTGGCTATGGAGGAAGTACTATTCTGATAGGGTCGCACGGGTCGCAGGAGGCGACTGTGGACCCAGTAATGACCTGTTAAGGTTGCACGGATCGAACGAGACGACTGTGGACCTACCGATGGCTTTAAGCCAGTGAATCTGATTATGGCTCTGTACCAAACTAATTATGGCTCTATGCCGTCTTGATTATGACTTTGTGTCAATCATATTTATCCATGGCTGTGTGTCGATCAAAATTATTGATGACTTTCTGTCAATCATAGTTACCCATGACTTTATGTAAATCATTCTTACCCATGACTGTGCGCCTGTTATATTATCGTAGCTGATGGCTATTTGCCGGTCTTATTATAGTTATCGATGGCAATGTGCCAATTATGAGACCATTACTGAAGGCTTAATGTCGCATATATACTAGTAGCTTTGCTGTGATTTCGGTTAGTGCTGCAACTGGTGCTAACAATGTAAGTGTAGGGATGGCTTGGGTGATTTATTCCCCACAGGTAGTGCAAGGTTGGACAGAGGCAAGTACAGGGTTGGATGGGTTTTCATGCATCATGCATCATTCATACTAAGACTGTTACTGTGATGGGCTAGGCCCAATTGATTCTGTTATAGGCTGTGACCCAAATGACATTGTTTTGGGCTTTAGCCCACATAAGCTCGAATCGAACTATATCATTATCGTTAAAGGGCTCAGCGATCGATTTTGTTTCAGATATCGACTATTTCTTTAATAAGGGGATTACACACTGGGTTTTCATAAACTCACCCCGTTTTTAACCTTTCATGTGATCCCCAACGTTAGACAGTTCGGAGCTGCGAGGGACTTGGAGAGGGCCACACAACTATACATGTTTTATTCTGTTTTGCTCATTTACTTAAGCACTTTGATTTTGATCTGGGTTGTAATAAGGCCTCTATAATTTCTAGATTTTAAATTTGGGATTTTATTGATTGTGATTTATATCTACTAGAAGTAGAACACAGTTTTCCAGAACAATAACTATTTTCAAACGCTACGTTTATGCAACTCAATTTTTAAATATCACGTTTTCGTAAATCATTTGTTTTAAATTAAGCTTCCGCAACAGATAAAGTTTTAAAGTTAATAACATTTTAAAAGGGAATAACTTTTTTAATAAACCATCATTGAAAATAAACAAACGCAAACTGAGGTTTTGTACAAGTTTTAAATGGCAAGAAGTTTTAAATTTCAAGAAGGGTTTTCAATGAAAACATGGTTTTTGAAAAACACTTCAATGTAACACACCAGATTCGACTATAACGTCTAGGCCGGGTTTGGGGAGTTACAAAATATACTACAGCAAAACAAAACTGTTAGCACTAACTGGAAAATAAAACAAAATTAAATAAATAAAGTGTTACTGTGTAACATTCCAAAAATCAAGGGTTAGTAAAATTCGGTTTGGGAATCGAGAAAGAGTGGTCATGCCCTAATTTTTGAGATTATCTATGATTTTTTTAAGAATAAATGAGGTATTAGTTTGTTGGATAAGTGTTAATGAAACGTTCAATGAAACCCAAGTTCAAATTCCTTCTCTCTTACTATTTTTATTATTTTTTTCTAATTTTGCCTCAAATCTTAGTATGTGACATGCCTTATTTTTAAAATAAATAGTGCAAAATTATTTCAAAAATAAAGAAATAGCCTAGTGGTTAATTGATAAAGGAAAAAAATAAAAATTAAATTGAGATACCAAGTTTGAATCCTTTCCCATGCAAAATAACTACTTTTTTTATACAAAATTTCTTGTTTTTAATATGTGTGTCATCCATACCCTTTTAACCCTAGGTATAAATGTTAAATTTACACAAAATAATCAGCCTTTATTCTATTTTTACTCACCCTAGCCAGTCTTGCCCTCACCTCTCCTCCTTGATCTTTAATTTTTTTTTTTCTTTTTTCCTCAATTGTTGTCATCGCCTACACCTAGTTTTACCATCTCTCTCTCTTTTTTTTTTTTGTTTCAAGATTAGTTCTATTTTTGGACTTTACTTTATGGTTTCTATTCATTTTGTCAGATTTTTTTTAATTATTACCCTAAAACTACAAAATTCTATGTTTTACAAACTAAGTCACGATTTTTCCAAGTTTAACACTCTAAAATTTCTGATATAAAATTAAGTAATCACTTAAATGTTTTTCTATAATAAAATAAATGGTTTTAACGAATATTTTCCAAAAAACTAGAGAGCGGCTTGCCAAAAATTAATTTTATCAGAACATACGTTTTTGAATACAAATTTGGGATTTGAATACTAGTATATGTAATTCCTCAAGATTCGACCATAACTTCTAGGTCAGGTTTGGGGTGTTCCAAAAAAAAATTGGAAACAAGTAGGGACTAATATGAAATAAAATAGAAAAATATGGAAAAACTGTAAATAGGGGTCACACGAACGTGTAGCCATGCTGTGTGACAAGGCCGAGGTCGTGTGGTGCTATGCTACATGCCCATGTCTTCAAACCGTGTACAATTCAATGTTGTGAAATATAGGGTCACAAGGCCATGTCGTTAGGTCGTGTAATTCTCTATGACCGTGTGGATAAACTTGCACAAAAAATCAATAAGACACATGGTCGTGTGGGAAGATTGTGTGTGGCACACAGCTGTGTGGTAGACCGTGTCTCAAACCATATGCACCTAAAAGTGACTTCAAAATCAAATAATTCCAATCCAAAATGGTTAGGCCATAAGTCATAACATTTCCATCCATTAAACCTATATAACATACATCAAAATATGCCAAAATATACCAAATAGCATTCAACCTAAGTGCATATTCAATATGCCCTCATTGGCACCACAATTTAAACATTAAAATATAACCCATTCAGATATTACTACTTAATATTTCATACTTATTCAACTATCAAATATACCTTATTTCTCACAACAAAATCCATCAACCAATGTTTACCAAGCTATCTAAGCATTTGTACCAAACCAACTATTCCAAATCAACCATTCAAAGTGCATTTAAAACCAAAAACATACCTTTGCCATCACACACCACAATCAACCAATATACTAATTGAGATTCATATTAATAAACACATCTCATACTTCAACTGACAAAAAACATATCCATAATGCTTATAACATATAAATATATATACCAAAAACCTATTTACATGTCACTTATAACAAGACTAAAGTGAATAATTAGGTACCCATTAAGTTGCTTGATAGTGCGATCTCCAAAAGTAATCCAAACCACAACTTGTATCCAACAATCTACAAGAAGAAAAACCAAAACAAAGTAAGCTTGTGTAAAACTTAGTAAGTTTGTATTTAACATAAACTTTAACTTACCTTATTGGACTTCTCTTAAACCTTTCACAATATAAATCATAGTCAAGGTCATGAGTTCATTTATTTACCTATACACATCACAAGTCTCACAAGCTTAGTATATTCAGATATATGAAGACGTGTAACTTCTTCATGTCATAAAACATATACAAGTAAATACATTTGATATACTGTTCATCCATCATCTATTATTAATTTAACATTTAACATTTTCATTTCAAGTATTCATTTCGAATGTCCCTTTTTTACATATCTATATCCATAAAAAATTTCATATAAACATTTTGTTAAACTAAGCATTATTGGATAATATGTTTAAATATAACAAATTAAAGTGCTTTTGAATAAAAGTATAGTTGAGAAATTTCACAAAATCAAGTAGAAATGGTTTCAATTGAGTCAAACATTTCAAATCTGTTTTAATCATTTTCAAACAAGTTAGAATTGCTCCAGGACAAAAATTATTGATACTTTTTTTTTCTAAGTATTGATATTCTACAAGATATCGATACCCCTCTATTAATCGATACCAAATTGACATTCTATAATTTGTAACCTCTGCTAGGTATCGATCTAGTAATGATACTTTTCATAAAACTATCGATAATTTCCTTAAGTGTCGATATTCCTACTTCAATTGTCACTAAAATCAACATTAATTACAAAAACATATCGATACCCTTTTAATATGTATCGATACTCGTTGTTGTAGGTGAAGTTAATGACCTGGTATTTCATCCCCAGTGTCTATATTCACTTCTACAATAACCACAATGACTGGAAATCAATTAGAGGATATAAATACCATCTTTCAAAGGTTTAGAAACATGAAGAGCAATGTGCAAAGCTTAAAGATAAATAAAAACAACCTAGAGTTTAATTCTTTCATACATTTTCTTGTAAACACGTGTGAGTTTTCATTGTATTCATTTAGCTCAAGAATTCTTCTTCGTATTTGTGCTTAATTGGAAAATATCCTGATATTGTAAGGATTGTTTCTTTGTTTTCTTATTTGTTTCTCTTTGAGAGAGTGTTAATTTTTAAGGTTTGGGTAGAAACCTTAAGGGCATTGTATTTTAAGATTTTAGGGTATAAATCTTAAGGGAGATTGTAAGGTTAAATCTTGTCCTAAAAAGTTACTAAATTAGTAAATTTGAGAAAATCCTTAGTTGGGGTAAGCTAAGATAGTGGAGTAGGCAATTGGGGCGAAACCACTATAAATCCATGTCTTTTTTGTTGCATAATTTTTATTGCTTCCACCACAACATCTCAAAGGCCAATTCAACTTCCCTATTAGTGTTCTCGAGTTGGTCCTTCCGAGCTAACACATTTCATATAACTATTTTTGTAAAATTGATTCATTTAATCATTCCATAAATTTTTTCCATATAATCAATTCATATATCAAGTTATACTCAACACAACATAATTCATCACATCATATCATCTTATTTCATTTCATTTCAATTATTAACCATTTTGCCCATAGAACAATAGTAAATTGACTTTGGATACAAGGAGAGTAATTATCACACTTGCTAACATAAGGACATTAACCGATGCACGATGTTGCTTATACAACCTTTAGAGAATCTGCAACACATGAAGGAACCCAAGCCATCGGCAAGATATCCATCATCGGTACATAGTAATTGCTAAATAAAACACCGGGACAGAGTGCTTGTTATTACAACACCAATACAAAGCTAGCTAAATATACATCGAATTGAAGCCTGCTAAATATACACCAGCACAAAGCTTGTTATGCCTTAATGGCATGTCATTTGTATCATAGCTATTCACTAAGTTCACACGGGCTTATCCTTTATACCATAACCTTTACATGCTTAAAAATTTAGCCTTTATCACATATAATCCATAATCTTTTCATCTTTATAGCATGATACATATTCCACAAGATCAACGCATACCGTGTCATAATATAAGTCATTTTCAACTTGTAACATTTCTATACTTCATTTTGATCCATTATTCCATTTCATAACTATTCATAACTATTCAATAGATCACATAATCCTTTATATTCCATGATATTGTACCATATCTATAACATCCCAAAATTGGGCTTAGTAGGATTGGGCTCAATAGGCCTTAGGCGTAGAAATGTTTAAAATTTTGAGAACAAGAGAATGGCATTATTACAAATTGGACTTTTTAGCTAAGTGAATTTGGAAGGTTACAAGGTTTCTATGAAGTCTCGGGTTTAATTGGGCCTTAGGAAAAATTTGGTATTTTAGCACTTTAAGGAGATGGAGTAAATGACCTTAAAGCATACAGAAATAATTGATTAAATAGCTAGCATAAAAAGAGCTATTAGTAGATAGGATATGGTGCCACTTGTAGCACTTTGAGGGAATGAGTTCGAATCACTTTGTGTGCAATTTGACTTTTATTTTTGCTTCCCTTCCTTATGTGTCGATCAAGGAATAAATATGGCAATGGTGGACTTCATTATTTTGGTAAGGTGGCTAAAAGAATAAGGCAAGGTTGAAGTTGGGGAAAGGAATCATGAGAAATAGGTAAGTAAGGGGGACAAGGGGCTTATTTTGAGGATGGTGTTTTGGAAAGTTTGGGTAGCCAAACTCTTATCCTAGGGGGGATGAATGTGGACGGTTTGGGGCTAGAGTGATAGCCGAATTTTACCTTGGCTTTTGGTAAGTTCTTGGCTTTGTTTTAGCAAAATTTCCCTTTGACAACTTTGTGTCATCTCTCCCATTTTGCAACTCTCCTTGCCGAAACATATTAGCACAATAGTGCATTTTCTCTTCTCTTGAATTGGTCACATATTCATCTTTTGCCTAATCTCCTTGATAGCCGAATATCATTGTTCATTCTCCTCCATAACCAAAACCTTTCCATTGTTCTTTCTTTCTCATTCCTTAAGCAATCGGTAAGTATTCTTTCCAATGTTTTATTTTCTTCTCTTATGACCGAATCCATACTTTAGTTTTTGGATGGTCAATTTGACCGAGACCATCACCTTACTTTCTCTCATACGAGACCATTTTCTTCTTCGTAGTGATATAGAGGGAGGCCGAATACCACAACATCGCCTAATCATCTCTAGTCATAGGACGATCGTGAGAAACGGGATTATAATCGATTAAGATAAGGAAGGTTTTTATAGTCCATTCGATATCTCTATTTGGTTATTGAGTTAATCGGATTGAAGGTTGGCTAATTGATATTGTTGGTAGGATCGATTCTTGGTGCATCGAGGGAGATCAAAGTCATGGTAAGTGGAGTTAGCCTAATAAAGTGTTTCTAGTTATGATTATCAAAGTTGAGACTAACCTTCTATCAACTATCAATATAGGTGTTGAAATCGGTAGAAAACACAACTCGTAATCAAGGTGTGTAATCCCATACCTTTCGAAAACATGTTTGAAATGGTGTGTAATATCACATCTCTCTAAAATTTTGTATGACATGTTCTGTGATTTGGTCGAAATACCAAAGAAAACCTAAAATCGACATCCGGGATCACTCGGGGGCGTGTAGGTTCATAGTGGTAACCATGTTTTTGTAATAAAACAGTTTCGGTCAGAAACAGTGACATGTATTTGAAAAATCACAAAAAATTGGATAAAAGGAATTAAAAAGTTAGTAAGATATCATATTAAATCTTACTATGTCTATTTTAATATGGAAGAAACGGAGAAGGAAAAGGAATATTAAATTATGAGATATGTTAATTTTAGTGAGATTGGTTCTGAATGACTTTGGGGTATTCTATTTTGTCTTGGAAAAATCATATAAAATTGTAAAAAGTGAATTCTGGGACATAATTTATATTTATGGATTCCTTAGTGAGCCTATTATTAATAGAGACAAGTGGGAGCAGTATATGAAAATTGTACTGTGAGATATTTGGATTTTGGTTAAGAGATGTTAGAATCGTTGGACAGTGAAACAAGGGAAATTTTAAGGAATAAAATGTTCTAAATGGTTAAGGTAAAAATTTTGGAAAAATTGTAGTAAGAAGAAATATGAGTCTAGTTTCAAATAAAATTTACGGATTTAGATTTCAAGTTTTCTAACATGAGTTATAGTCAATTTAGTCAGTATGACGCAGATGGACAGTTTCAAACTTTTATGCCCCAAATTAGTAGTTAAGCCTAGGTTACGAAATTACCATAATACCCTTAAAGGGTAAATTACCAAAATACCCCTGGGTTGCGAGATTACCAAATTACCCTCAACAGGTAAAATTACAAAAATGCCCTTATGGGCTGAATTACGAAAATACCCTTATGGGTCGAATTACGAAAATGCCCTTATGGGCCGAATTACAGAATTGCCCTTAATGGACTAAATTGATAAAAGTGATATATGGGCCAATTGTGATATTAGATATATGGGCCAAATGTGATTGTTGATATATGGGCCAAATGTGATATTTGCTATATGGGTCAAATGTGATATTTGCTATATGGGCCAAATGTGATATTTGATATATGGGCCAAATGTGATATTTGCTATATGGGCAAATGTGATATTTGCTATATGGGCCAAATGTGATATGGGCCAGATTGTTTAAATTTTTATAAATGGGTCGTATGTTTGTAATAATTATATGAATGAATTATTGTAAATGAATATGCATACATGATTTGCATGGGTTGGGATATTTAACGAAGAGAAGTTCTGGTAGCTTTGCTACAAAATTCTTATGGCTATATGCCTAGTTTGATATATGGCTTACTGCCCAGTTTGATATATGGCCTAATGTCCAGTTTGATATATGGATTAATGCCCAGTTTTGGTGTATTGGTGGGGTGGCTGGCTAAAGCTCCTCACAGGTGTGTTGGTTGGTATGGGTGGTGTGTAGCGGATGGAAAACTAGGTTTGGTTGGGAAATTGCATTTCATACACATGTTATATTTGATACATTATTGTTATTGTAAATGGGCTTAAGCCCAAAATATTGCCATGTGTGTTCCGACCCAGTGGATGATGGTAAGAGGATTTCACACTGAGTTCTTGTAACTCACTCCCTCCTCTTAACCCTTGTAGGTAATGCTCAGTGATGAGGACTTGGAGCCATGGATGACTTGGTGGAGGCCATGCTTCAAAAATAACATTTTCAAATATTAGTAAACTACCTTTTCGTTTTATTTAATTACTTTTATTGTTTCGGGTTTTAAAGTTGTAATAAGGCCTCTGGACTATTTTTATTTTGCTTTATGTTTGGGATGTTTTTATTATTCTTCTTAAATTGTTTAAAAAGAAATTTTCTAAAAATATAAATAATGGTTTTCAAAATTGATTAATAAATGGATTTTATAGCAAACATTTACAAATAATTTAACTCAGATTCTCTTTCAAAATTTCAACGTTATTTTTCAAAAGTCCTGATTTTAAAGTCCACCACTTCGATTTTCGACTCATTAATCAACCTCTCAAAAATATTGTATTTTATCTACGTTTCCGTAATGTTTTCAAAATGCTTCTGCAACTCTACTTTCAAATGTCATATTTTCATAAATTGTTATTTCAAATATGTTTTCGCAACCAAAAAGGTTTTTAAAGATAATTACGTTTTCAAGTAGATAACAATTGCTTAAGTGTTTTGGGTTTTAACAAAGAGGCTGTAATTCTCAAACAAGTTTTTAATAATTGCAAAGATGGTTTAAAAAAAAAAAACACTTTCATGTGACACGCCAGATTTGGGCCTAACTTCTAGGCCGGGTTTTGGGTGTTACAATATCCAACATAAACATTTGCATTCCATATAATGTTATAATTCAATTGGTTCATATAACTTTTCCATATTTTACAAATTGGTTGTTTATTTCCATTTTCAAAACTTACCTTACTTAAGTATGTAAATAATAAATACATACATATACATATTTGTATACTTACATATATCAAATTTTAATTCAAGCATCAATAGTCATAACCAAAATCTAATACGAATTTACTTAAATCGATTCTGCAGCAAAAACGACTCCAATGTCTAGTCAACAAATTTTCCTTTCCCGTATTTATTAATTGACTAATTCATTTCTTGATTTAAATATATTGATTTTATTCAATTAATCGATTAAAATATCATAAAATACTTATATTCACATATTTGACCTTTTATCAATATTTTACACTTTTACCCCAAATTTTTACCTTTTATTCAATTCAGTCCCTAAATTCAAAACTTTCAAATTGAATACATTTAGTCCAAAACCATACTAGTTGAATTTCAAATAGTCTTAGTGTAACGCCCCAAAATTTTCTTACATATTTATTTTGGTATGTTTCGAACACAATTGTATGTCTGCTTCAGTGGTTAAGAGTTCTAGGAAGTGTCTGTAACATCCCAAAAATGGGGTTATTTGGAATTTAATTATTTTTCTTATGTATGAACTGCTGTGTCATTATTTATGGAATAATAATGATCAATTTAAGGCTTTATGTTGGCTCGATTTGGTAGGAAATTTTAGTTTTTAAACTTTTAAGGTAGGGAGCCTTAGCAAGAGGGTGTTATAAGAATAAATAAGGGAGCTTTTGACATAAAATAAGCTTGGAATAAGTGGCAAAGGAAGGGCCACTTGGGAGCTACACTTGACGCCATCAAGAACAAGGAGAGCCTTGGTTCGAGTCATGAAATTCTCCTTTTGGCACCTTGTTTGACGGCACAAGAGAGAGAAAATACTCAAATTTTATTTCATTAATAAAGGATAATATGAGCATTTTTAAATTGGGTTTTTTTTTAATTGTTTAATTCTAAGGATAATAAGGATGATATTAGTTTATTTAGATAAACAAGATAATAGGTGATAATAAGGAAATTATTTGGATTATTAAGAGATTATTTGATTATTTGGGAATTAATAGATTTTTATCTAAGGATAATTAGTGATAGTCAAGGATATTATGAATTATTATTGGATTTTTTTCAAATGATTTGAATTAAATCAAATGAGTGGCCAGGAGAGGTTGTAAGTGATTGCCGAAATTTAAACACCTCATGGGGAGGTGGACGGCAAGGCCACTAGGGGGGGATGCCGAATGCCTATAAAAGGTTCAACCTTGTCACCTTGTTTGCTTTTTGTCATTTTTGCTAAGTGCCGAAATTCTCTTCACACATTCTTTTATCTTTCATTTTACTCCTTTGGCAATAGCCGAATTTCCTTTCTACTTCCATACTCCATCTCTCCAAACTTTTCACTCCCTTTTCAACCTGAAAAGCCTCTCTACTTTTTTTTGTCGAAACCCCACATTCAAATTCCTTCTCTACTCTATAGACTTGGTAGAATATTGAAGCAGAGGTAAGAGGTATTAGCCGAATACTATTTTTTTCTTTTCCTTCTCTTCTGTGTCTCTGTCGACATCCATAAGGGGGGGTAAGTGCCGATTTCAATAGTGTATTAACACCCTTGTGAAACCGATTTCTTTCTAGGAAACTCCGGATCTCAAAGCGTAAAGGCGGATCTTCCATTCCTTAGTCAATCGATTGGTAAGTAGGTGGTAAGGATTTATGGTAAATAGAGTGCTATTCTAGTAAGTCGATTAATGATTAAAAGTCAAGGCTATTGGTATTATTTACTAATCGATGGTGGTTGGCGAGCGTAACGGGAATTGAGTCTTTGTGATTAGGAACCGAAAGGATAAAGGTAAGGTTCGGGTTCACAAGGAATCCCTCTCAAATTAATTGGTTTGGCCGAATGGCCCATATCACTAACTCTATTATGGCCGAATATAGGAGCAAAGAGATCTAAGGTGGTCGACTCCTTCATTCGGGATTTAGATTAATCGTGGTGACAGGTGTGTACATACACACATATAATTTGTTAATATGCTGTTTGTTGTGAATGCTAACTTGATTTCTATGTAGCATTGATAATATACCATATCGGTATAGTTGGCAATCCGGGTAAGTCCCTGAAAATGTGTACTTGTTATTTGATGCTTTTGGTTAGCATGATGCATTATTATATGAGATTTAAGTATGTGATTGATGTGGGATTAGTAAGTGGAGGGAGCAGTATTAATCGTGCCGACGGGCACCAGTGTTTTGGTAACACACCGTGACTATATGTCACCGAGGTTTGGTACCTCAGGAGGGTTGGTACCTCAATAGCGACTTGTCCCCGTGGTTAACACCACCGTGGGTTGGCCCCACTTGAGATATGGGATCGTCGCGGTGATTTGGTATCACACGATGGGTTGGCCCCATCAAATGATCTGTGTCTACGGACACCAGTGTTTTGGTAACACATTGTGACTATATGTCACCAGTGGTTTGGCACCACCAGTGGTTTGGTACCACAACGGGGTAGACAGTGGCGTTTGGATGGCTAGGTCGGGAATTAAATATTCTGCATATTAATTGTTATATGTTGTGTATGAAAAATGTTTTAAAACGGGGGAAGGGTTACATACTGAGTCTTGGTGACTCACCTTCTCCATTATTTTTCAGGTGATGCTTAGATCGCGGACATGGAGCCGGAGGGACTTGAGGAGGCCATGCGGTGGATTTAAAATTTAATGGACTTAAATTTTAGTTATTTTAAATTTGGTTATTGGGTTGTTTTATTGTGGATGTAATAAGGCCTCATCATACTTTACTTTAGTTACTTTCTTATATGTTGGATATTTTGTTTTAATTATAAATTTGAATCACACGTTTTTCTAAATTAACACGAAAAATGTTTTATCGTGCCATCGGGCACATCTGAAGTTGGTATAATAACTTGACTTAACTAAATTTTCAAATTTGGACTAAGTATGATTTCAACGAGATAGCTAAAATGAGAAGTTTTCAACAAATATTAAATTGGTTTTTAAAATGGGTTTCAAAAAGTTTTCTCCGTAACGACCCATATTCGGTCCTAACGTTTGGGCCGGGTTTGGGCTGTTACAAATTGGTATCAGAGCCCAGTTCAAAACTCGACTGTGGGGGCCCAAGGCCCAAAAATGTTTTAGTAGGCCTTATTAATTGATTTTGGGTTTTAAAGCAGCATGGCCCGAGTCTCCGGCACCGATCCGCCCAGGTAAGTACATCTAAACCTCTGTGTGAATTATATTCTGTAGAAGGGTAGGAAGCATGGAACGTAGATAGACTTATAGGAACTTGAACCCTAGGATTAGATTACTCAAACACACAAACAGAACATAAGACTTAAAGAACGAAACCAACCTATGACTTAGTCACTGAGCTAGGGTGTGGTAACCCCTGTACGCATGTCTAGGATTGGATCCGGAAGAGCCTAGTATTTAAGCAGTCCGAGTGACTCACCACCTCTTCGCAGGTATCCTACCTGGTGCGTAGCTTGGGTTTACCCTAACCCAGAGGGCTCAGTGGTGTGGTAACCTCTGACGCATGTCTAGAAAGGTTCGGTGGGAGCTTGGTATTTAAGCAGTCAGTGTGACTCACCTCCTCTCCACACTAAACCCCGCCTGGTGCGTAGCTTGGTTCACCTTGACCAAGAAGGCTCGGTCATAAGCTAAACATAATGACTAAAACCCGAAAGGAATTAGCCTTGATTTTCAAAAAGGAATGAAACAACAAAACTTGGTTTTAAAACTTTTAAAATCACTCCTTCAAACGTAAGAAAACTCTTTTACAATGTTTTCCCCGAAAAGTTCGATTTGTGGAAAAATTATGAAAATGCCCTTAGGGGTAAAATTACTAAAATACCCTTGGTTCATAAAACATCAACTCAATGATTTTGTCCAAAAATTTTAACTACTTTTCAAATATTCAACTCAGCTTTGGAAATCATTAATGAAACACTTTGGTTTTGGAAAAATTACGAAAACGCCCTCAACTTATAAAATTACCAAAACGACCACGAGTACAAAATTTTTGCAACATCACCGCTTTTAAGAAAGGAAAATTCTCAAAGGGACCCTCGTGGTTTTGCAATTACTAAAACACCCTTGATTTACAAAATTACAAAATTACCCCGATGGACAAAATTACGAAAATACCCCGGTTTTCAAAATAATGCCATAACTTTAAGTTTTACGAAATTTTCGTAAATGCTCTTCAATTTTTGGGTGACCTGTTTATCAAAGTTTGAAATCTCTCAAATTTTATGACGAAAATACCCACAGGTTAGAAATGGGCGTAAAGGTCCAAGAGCGAATAGGTATGGAAAGTATTAGGAATGGATGCAAGAACTTTTGTGTGAACTAAGATAGAAGATGAAACCTTGTTTGCACGAAAGAATCTCTAATTAAAATTTCTTCATAAAATTTCTTCATGAGTAATGAAGTGGAACAAACGCTAATACATAAAATTCCTCTTAATCGATTAAAAGCGCGAGAGATAGAATGAGTTCTAGAGGACGTGGATGCCGTGGACGCCAGTAGGGGTAGGATGACGGTTCTCGAACCCGTCAGTGGGGCAAGGTTCAAAATGATGTACCACCGCCACCACCACCTCCACTTTTGGAGCAGAGGAGCAGGATCGACGGGAGGAGGCGATCGCGTGGTGTGTTGCGAGTCCTTGAATTGGTGGTCGGGTGGTGGAAATTTAGGAGCTCGTAAACTGCTCCCGAGCGAATTCGGTCCAACGGAGATGAGGTGTTCCGGGTGTGTCGGGGTGGCACCAGCAGTAGTAGTATTGGTGGAATCTCTGTAAAGAATAATGGATGATCTTGACCGCCGAGGAGGAAAAGTGAAAGGCGGTGTCGCTTCTAAAGGATGAAGCGTGCAGGTGGTGGTGACGATTCGGGATGGAGCCACAGCGGATGATCTTACGTGGGACTACTTTAAAACCGCTTTTCAGAAGAAGTATGTGGGCACCAGCTACACTGACGCGCAGAGGAAGGCTTTTCTCGGTCTAGTACAAGGAACTAAGTCCGTGGCCGAGTATGAGGCGGAGTTTTAAGATCGAGTAGGTATGCAAGAGGCATCGTGGCTATCGAACACGATGCCGTGGTCCGCTTTGAGGACGGACCAGAGATGATTTGAGGTTACCGATTGCCCCGCACAAGTCCGTGAGTTTTCATCTCTTGTGGAAAAGGCTAAGGTAGCCGAGGGGATCAAGGAGGTCAAGGCAAAATTATAGTAGGAATAATCAAAAGAGAGGATTTGGGTCATTGGATCCAGTGGTAATGATCGAGAAGAAGGCTAGCAGTGGGCCAAATCAGCAAAGAAGGTCCGTAGCTACTAATCGAGGCCACCCAAAGGTAATCGTGGGAAGTCCCACCGGGAGGTTGCTCGACCGGCGATAGAGGATGTTTGAGTGTGGGTCTTTAGAACATCGGGTCAGAGATTGTCCCCGTAAGCGAGCTCGAAATCAGCCAGAGGGGCAGAATCATACGCAGGATAGAAATATGGGACCACAGAGGGGTCGTGGTAATGGCAGAGGAAGCAATGGTCCTAACCGAGGTCGTGGAATTGAGGAGAGGTTCAGCAACATGAGGCTAGGCGACTGGCTTAGTCTATCTTGCAAGGCATCGCGAGGAGGGTGACCTTGCCGGATGTCATAACCGCACGCTTCGATTTTGGTCTTCCTTATTATGCATTAATCGATGTGGGTTCTACGATTCGACGTAGCCGTGAGTGTGGTAGAGACTTTGGACCTAAACTCAAACCGCTTCTAGGGAGATGACCGTAGTTAGTCCGTTAGGTCACTCAGTAGTGGTAGACAAACTTTTAGGAATGTACCCTAGAACTCCAAGGGGTCGATTCGGTCGATCGATGGAACTACCATTCGGGAGTTCGATTTGATCCTTGAATGGATTGGTGGTTAGGTACCAGCGAAGTTGGATTGCGCCGCTAAGCGCATGGTTCTCCAAACGATCAAGGAATGAGGTGGTTATGATTGGTAATCGAAGGAATTACCCATCCAATGCGGTTCCGCCTTGAAGGTTGAGAAGATGGTCAAGAAGGTCGTAAGGCGTTCTTGGTTCAAATCTGTGCTTTGGAAGTTAAGGAGTCAGGAGTTGGAAAGGTCCGAACGGTTGGGGAATTTGCTGATGTGTTCCCAGAAGAACTTCCGGGTCTGCCTCCAGATCGGGAAGTCGAATTCAGATAGACTTGTTACCCTAACAGCACCGTGTCTATAGCACCTTACGGATGGCACCAAAGGAATTGGTGGAGTCAAGGCTCAAATTCAGAGCTCTTGGATAAGGGATTTATTCGACCTAGTATATCTCCGTGGGGAGCGCGTCTGTATTGTTTGTCAAGAAGAAAGACGGTTCTATGCGGATGTGCATCGACTACCGTCAGTTAAACAAGTTAACGATCAAAAACAAGTACCCATTGCCTCGGATCGATGACTTGTTTGACCAATTGAAGGGAGCGTCGGTGTTTTCGAAGATAGACCTTAGGTCGGGTTACCATCAGCTTAAGGTGAAGGGGGCCGATGTTCACAAGACGGCTTTTCGAACTCGGTATGGGCATTACGAGTTCCTAGTGATGCCATTCGGTTGACCAATGCCCCGGCGTTCATGGACTTAATGAATAGGGTATTCCAACATTATTTCTAGACCAATTCGTCGTGGTGTTCATAGGCTACATATTGGTCTACTCAAAGACGGAGGAGGAGCACGACAAGCATCTACGGATAGTCCTGCAAGTGTTGAGGAAAAATAATTGTATGCCAAATTCAGTAAGTGTGAATTCTGGCTGAGGGAGGTGGCTTTATTAGGTCACGTAGTGTCAGCGGAAGGGATTAGAGTGGATCCCCGCAAGATTGAAGCGGTGTTGGAGTGGAAACCGCCTAAGTCGGTGGCGAGATACGAAGTTTTCTGGGGTTTAGCGGGGTATTATCGGAGGTTTGTGGAAGGGTTCTCTCGATCGTAGCTACCGCTGACTAAGTTGCTAAGGAAAGGTGTTCCATTTGTATGGCTAGAGAAGCAGAAGAAAGCTTTGATAAGTTGAGGAAGATTCGCGAAGCTCGGTTTTAGTACAACCCGAGGCAGGAAAATTATTCACAGTCTATTGTGATGCATCTCACACTGGTTTGGGGTGTGTGTTGATGCAGGATGGAAAGGTAGTAGCCTATGCGTCCCGTCAGCTGAGACCGCATGAGGTTAACTACCCAACTCACGACCTGGAGTTAGCCGCAGTCGTCTTCGCCTTGAAGATATGGAGACATTATCTTTATGGAGAGAAGTCGGTAATTTACACGGACCACAAAAGTTTGAGGTATCTTCTGACTCGTAAAGATCAGAATCGAGGCAGTAGCCGATGGATTGAGCTGTTAAAGGACTACGACCGTTCCATCGAATATCATCCGGGTAAGGCTAACGTGGTGGCTGATGCGTTGAGCCGGAAGGTTGTGGCGGACTTGAGGGCAATGTTTGCTCAGTTGAGCCTATATGACGATGGAAGCCTTTTGGCAGAGCTTCAAGTTAAGCCAACGTGGATCGAGGAGATTAAGGATAAACAATTGGTGGATGAAGGGTTAAATGCTAAGAGAATGCAAGTTCAGGATGGTGGTTTAGAGGGGTATAGTGTGACTAGTGATGGTGTGCTATATTTTCAGGGACGGCCTTGTATGCCAAAAGATATGGAGTTGAGGCGAAAAATTCTCCGGGATGTTTCATAGCAATTTCATACGCTATGCATCCGGAGGAAGCAAGATGTATGGAGATCTACTAAGATTCGTGGCGGATTGAAGCGTGAGATAACGGAATTCATAGGGAAGTGTTTGACGTGTCGCGAGTTAAGGTGAACACCGATTACCATCGGGCTACTTCAACGGTAAAGATTCCTCAATGGAAGTGGAGCGGATCACTATGGATTTCGTCGCTGGTCTACCCTTACGCCCAAAGAAGAAAGATGCGATTTGGGTAATCGAGACCGTCGACTAAATCAACTCACTTCATACCGGTGAGAATGGATTACTCACCCGAAGCTAGCAAAGTTGTATGTGGCGAGATAGTCGATTGCATGGTGTACCCGTATCGCTTATCTCGGATAGGGACCCAAGGTTCACTTCGAGGTTTTGGAAAGCGTTACATCAAGCGTTGGGTACGCTGTTGGATTTCAAAGACTTTCCATCCTCGACGGACGGCATCCGAAAGGTCATCTGATCTTAGAAGATATCTTTGAGGGTTGTGTCTTGGAATTTCGAGGTAGTTGGGAGGAATTCTTACCTTTGGCCGAAGTTTGCCTACAACAATAGCTACCAAGCTTAGTATTCGATGGCACCATACGAAGCATTGTATGGGACGGAATGTCGAACTCAACGTGTTGGACGGAGTTGGGTGAACGACAAGTGTTGGGCCCGAATTGGTAGCGAGATCAAGACAAAGTCAAAGTGATTCGGTCTCGTCTCAAGGAAGCATCGATAGGCGTAAGTCTTATGCCGATCTCAAACGCAAGGAAATGGAGTATGTTTGTGGAGACAAGGTCTTTCTAAAGGTGTCGCCTTGGAAAAAGGTGTTAAGATTTGGACGAAAGGGAAGCCGAGCCCAAGATTCATTGGCCCATATACAAGATCAAGCGAGTAGGACCTAGTAGCTTATCGACTTGAATGCCGCAGAGTTAAGTCAGATACATGACGTCTTTCACGTATCAATGCTGAGACGGTATCGGTCAGATCCATCACATGTGGTGCCTGTGACAGAAATCGAGGTTAACGCAGACTTATCTTTTGAGGAGGAACCGGTTCAGATCTTGGATAGAGATATAAAGGTTCTACGTAGGAAGTCAGTGCCCTTAGTGAAAGTGCTATGGCGGAACCATGGTGTGGAAGAAGCTACGTGGGAACCTGAGGATGTGATACGACGGCAATACCCTCATCTGTTTTAGTTATGTAATTTCGGGACGAAATTTATTTTAAGGGGGGTAGAACTGTAACATCCCAAAAATGGGGTTATTTGGAATTTAATTATTTTTCTTATGTATGAATCTATTTGTGTCATTATTTATGGAATAATAATGATCAATTTAAGGCTTTGTGTTGGCTCGATTTGGTAGGAAATTTTAGTTTTAAACTTTTAAGGTAGGGAGCCTTAGCAAGAGGGTGTTATAAGAATAAATAAGGGAGCTTTTGACATAAAATAAGCTTGGAATAAGTGGCAAAGGAAGGGCCACTTGGGAGCTACACTTGACGCCATCAAGAACAAGGGAGAGCCTTGGTTCGAGTCGCGAAATTCTCCTTTTTGGCACCTTGTTTGGACGGCAACAAGAGAGAGAAAATACTCAAATTTTATTTCATTAATAAAGGATAATATGAGCATTTTTAAATTGGGTTTTTTTTTAATTGTTTAATTCTAAGGATAATAAGGATGATATTAATTTATTTAGATAAACAAGATAATAGGTGATAATAAGGAAATTATTTGGATTATTAAGAGATTATTCGATTATTTGGGAATTAATAGATTTTTATCTAAGGATAATTAGTGATAGTCAAGGATATTATGAATTATTATTGGATTTTTTTTCAAATGATTTGAATTAAATCAAATGAGTGGCCAGGAGAGGTTGTAAGTGATTGCCGAAATTTAAACACCTCATGGGGAGGTGGACGGCAAGGCCACTAGGGGGGGATGCCGAATGCCTATAAAAGGTTCAACCTTGTCACCTTGTTTGCTTTTTGTCATTTTTGCTAAGTGCCGAAATTCTCTTCACACATTCTTTTATCTTTCATTTTACTCCTTTGGCAATAGCCGAATTTCCTTTCTACTTCCATACTCCATCTCTCCAAACTTTTCACTCCCTTTTCAACTGAAAAGCCCTCTCTACTTCTTTTTGCCGAAACCCCACATTCAAATTCCCTTCCTCTACTCTATAGACTTGGTAGAATATTGAAGCAGGTAAGAGGTATTAGCCGAATACTATTTTTTTTTTCTTTTCCTTCTCTTCGTGTCTCGTCGACATCCATAAGGGGGTAAGTGCCGATTTCAATAGTGTATTAACACCCTTGTGAAACCGATTTCTTTCTAGGAAACTCCGGGATCTCAAAGCGTAAAGGCGGATCTTCTATTCCTTAGTCAATCGATTGGTAAGTAGGTGGTAAGGATTTATGGTAAATAGAGTGCTATTCTAGTAAGTCGGTTAATAATTAAAAGTCAAGGCTATTGGTATTATTTACTAATCGATGGTGGTTGGCGAGCGTAACTGGAATTGAGTGTGTGATTAGGAACCGAAGGATAAAGGTAAGGTTCGGGTTCACAAGGAATCCTCTCAAATTAATTGGTTTGGCCGAATGGCCCATATCACTAACTCTATTATGGCCGAATATAGAGCAAAGAGATCTAAGGTGGTCGACTCCTTCATTCGGATTTAGATTAATCGTGGTGACAGTGTGTACATACACACATATAATTTGTTAATATGTCGTTTGTTGTGAATGCTAACTTGATTTCTATGTAGCATTGATAATATACCATATCGGTATAGTTGGCAATCTGGTAAGTCCTCGAAAATGTGTACTTGTTATTTGATGCTTTTGGTAAGCATGATGCATTATTATATGAGATTTAAGTATGTGATTGATGTGGGATTAGTGAGTGGAGGGAGCAGATTAATCGTGCCGACGGGCACCAAGTGTTTTGGTAACACACCGTGACTATATGTCACGTGAGGTTTGGTACCTCCAGAGGGTTGGTACCTCAATAGCGACTTGTCCTCGTGGTTAACACCACCGTGGGTTGGCCCCACTTGAGATATGGGATCGTCTCGCCGGTGATTTGGTATCACACGATGGGTTGGCCCCATCAAATGATCGTGTCACGGACACCGTGTTTTGGTAACACATTGTGACTATATGTCACCAGTGGTTTGGCACCACCAGTGGTTTGGTACCACAACGGGTAGATAAGCGTGGCGCTTGGATGGCTAGGTCGGAATTAAATATTCTCAGATATTAATTGTTATATGTTGTGTATGAAAAATGTTTTAAAACGGGAAGGGTTACATATCGAGTCTTGGTGACTCACCTTCTCCATTATTTTTCAGTGATGCTTAGATCGCGGACATGGAGCCGAGGGACTTGAGGAGGCCATGCGGTGGATTTAAAATTTAATGGACTTAAATTTTAGTTATTTTAAATTTGGTTATTGGGTTGTTTTATTGTGGATGTAATAAGGCCTCATCATACTTTACTTTAGTTACTTTCTTATATGTTGGATATTTTGTTTTAATTATAAATTTGAATCACACGCTTTTCTAAATTAACACGAAAATGTTTTATCGTGCCATCTAGCACATCCAAGTTGGTATAATAACTTGACTTAACTAAATTTTCAAATTTGGACTAAGTATGATTTCAACGAGATAGCTAAAATGAGAAGTTTTCAACAAATATTAAATTGGTTTTAAAATGGGTTTCAAAAGTTTTCTCCAGAACGACCCATATTCGATCCTAACGTTTGGGGCCGGGTTTGGGCTGTTACAGTGTCTGAGAGGTCCCAAGTTCAAGCCTTAGCTTGTGCAAAATTTTGTTTTTAATTGAGTAAACCCCTATCTTTAGCCAGTAAGCTTATAATTAAATGTTGGTAAAATATGTCAGAATGTGCCTGCTGGTCTGGTGGCTAAGGTGTGAGTTGGCATGTGGGAGGTCTGGAGTTCAAGTCCCAGCGTTAGCATGGGGGATATATTTTTGCTAGTGGTGCCATGGAGAGTTTGAGTAGAACTGAAATGCCAAAGTGGTAGAGGTGTAGTGGAAAGTGAGGAGAGAAAATTAAGGGATTTTGGATAGTGAGAGAGAGTGGTGGATGGTTTTGGGGGTGTTTGAGTTGTAGTGGAGGAGGATGGGAGTAGATTGAGGGGTTATATGATTTAGTTCATATTATTTTCTCTCTTTTTGAAAATTTGTTTTCTCTCTCCTCAATTCCAAATTTTGATTTTTTTTTTTGAAGTTTCATCTTGCACATTGCCAAAATTCTCTGTTCTCCTTCTTCAGTCTTCTTTTTCTTTTTCTTTCACTCTTGTCGAAATTCTCCTTGAGGCCTCCCTTTTCTTTTTCGTTTTCCATTTTATTGTTATTATCATTCCCTTTTTGCAACAAGAATTGTGTTGGTGCGGTTTCAGTAAGTAATTCTTTCCCTTCTCTCGTATTTGTATGTCGTTCGAGTGGGAATCTAAAGTTGTTTTCTGAAATTGGTGGTTTAGGCGAAGGTCTTGGAGCAGTAAGTTCGTTCTTGGATTGAGAAGTGGTTACAAAGGTCCTCTGTCAACGGTAAGTCACATTTTGGGTAATTCCTTAACGACTAATTCGTTAGTTTTAAATCTTTAAATTGCTAAATCGAGGATGTGCACAATGATTTTTAGGCTTTGGTGTGCTTGGGGTGCTTACCCGTCGGTAATACAGGTGTGTAACCATAACACTGTAAATGGAAATCGAAAAAAAAGCCAAAAAGTGGAGTTGTTGACACCACACGGGCGTGCAACCGCCCGTGTGGTAGGCCGTGTGACTGAACACTAGCGTGTCATCGACGAGTCTGGTCATGTGCGATGCACATGCCGGATCGAATTAGGCCGTGTGGGCCCCATGGGTGTGTGGGCCCCACACAGGTGAACAACATGAGCGTGTGGGATTATTGGGCTAGGCCATGTGATCCACACGACTAAGGCCATTTTGGGCCTTATGGGCAAATTACGTGGGCATGTGGGCCCATTTTCACTATTTTGACATTAAGGTTGCATGGGTCGCCCGAGTCGACTGTGGACCTACTGTAGGGTCGGTAAGATTACCTAGATCCCTAAGTGACTGAATGACTGTTATATCCATGTACTTTATATATATACAAGTACAACTGTATTTTGAGCATGCTGTTAAAACTGTACTGAATACATATATGAGACCATGATTTGGCATGACATGATTGTATGATGCATTGCATGGTGATGGGTTTATATAGATCAGAGGAAGTGTACTGAAAGGCTTCAAGCCTAACTTACTGGCAGCTCAGCTGTAAACTACTATCTAGTGCTGCATTCGGTACTTTTTGGAGTGTAGGGATGGGTGGGTTGATTATATCCCCACATGGAGTGTAGGGTTAGACGTAGATGGAGTGTAGAGGCTGGCTGGGTAGGACTTGTATACTTTATAATCTGTTACTGTATTGATTATTGTTCTTGAATGGCCAAGGCCCAAACACATGACTGTTTCTGTACTGAGATGGGCTAAAGCCCAAACTGATATTGTCATTGATACTGAAAAGGGTTTAGGCCCAGACTATGATTGCTTTCTATCTGTTTGCTATATATGGGATTACACACTAAGTTTTTGTAAACTCACCCTTCTGATTGAATGTACAGGTAATCCCCAAACATAGGCAGATCGGTGTGGCGAAGGACTCAGAGGTGGCCACACGGCCTAATTTGTTTGGTTTATTACCTAATAATGATTATTAATTTTATTTTGGGGCATTTTACTGTAATAATGGCAATTTTGAATTTTCATGGTTAAATTGGGATTTCTATTATTTTGATTTACAACTGCTAGCAATAGGGTTATTCAAGTTTTCAAAACGAATCAAATGCTTTAAGAAAATACACTCAAATATGCAAACTAATTTTTAAAGCTTCCGTAATAAGTAGCGTTTTGGAAATTAACAACATTTTGAAAAAGAATAAATTTGTGATAATGAACTACGTTTTTTTTTTAACTGAACGACGCATCCTAGAATTAACACAAGATTTTGTAAAAAGGTTAAATAGAAATGAGGTTTTTATGACAACTCATTTATTTCGAAAAACGCTACCATGTGATGAAACACCCCAAACCCGGCCCAAAAAGCCCAACCGAATTTGTTATGTTCCTCGAATCTAACTTTTCGCAAACGCTAAATAAAAATTTGACGATTTTGTAGAAAACGGATTTAACTTAATATTTTAGGTTGAAATCAAATTGTAAAGAAATTTTGTCTTTTAAAAATTATTAGAAGTAATTAAAAGGAAACCAAATTTAAGAAAATTACTTTAAAACATTTATATATTAGTGACAAAACATTTTTTTGAAATATTTATCGAAAACCATTTAATTATTTACTTAATAATTGTTCATGACAAAATAAAAATAAATTCAAACACCCAAAATTTAAAAATAGTTTATAGTGGCCTTATTACATAAAATTGGCAAACCCATAATAAAGTCTAAATAATAAAAATTAACTTAATAAGTTTAAGTAGGAAAATTTCCAAACTTCATTATTTGAGCATTGGCCACCTCAAATCCTTGTTGATTCGATCCATCGCTTATTTAATCATCCGAAAAGTTTATCCCACAAAAGGGGTGAGTCATAAACTCAATGTATAACACATACATTAAAAAGCCCATTTTTCATAACACATCTATTCATAGGCCCATTTAAGTCATATTTGGCCCAAAAGCCCATTTAGCTCATATTTAGCTTAAAAGCCCATTTAGCTCGTATTTAGCCCAAAGGCCCATTTTCATAGCAGATCAAATAATAATCATTCAATATTACATGATTATGTACATGAAATGAAATGCAAGCCCGCCCACCTAAATATCCATCCGCTACACACCACCCGTATTCAACCAACACACCGTGGGGATTACTAAATCGACCCTCCATCCGCTACACACCATCGAAGGCAGTTGCTGCAGTCAACATGCACATCGCCCTTATAATATTGTGGCAAAGCCACTGCATGATGTGACCAAGTCACCGACCAAGTCCAAATTTCAAATACGTGACCAAGTCACCAGATTCACATATATGACCAAGTCACCGATTTCAAATATGTGACCGAAGTCACCAGATTCAAATATGTGACCGAAGTCACCGGAAATGTGGTAAAACCACCAGAATACTTCCTCCTTTATCAAATATACCCATATGCCCATGCACATACATATCGATAAATTTTCATGCTATTTACCCCACAAATCATAATATAGCCATACTTATCTCACATTTATGCACATAGCAAAATGAACAAAATATTGGGGTAAACATACTCAATATCGATACCACCGAATGGTATCCAAAATCACAATCATACACATGGTCATATAATCACGTTTAAAAATATGTAAATCTATGAGAATTTTAATGTAAGGTTACACACCTCGTGATGGTGAGAACAAGATTTCTCGCTCGTTAACACCTAATTAATTATCACACTTGATTAGTATACACTTTAACTAATAAAACTATGTTTATTGATGAGGATCTAAATCCTTACCCTCGGATTCTCGAACGACAGATTATTTATGGTTTTTCTCCACTAGATGGATCAAAACCCGCTGATATTCCACCAACGTAAAGTGGTTCGGTTGTCCGTACTACTTCAAATAATCGATCCTCGTTAGCAGAGGGTCCACAACCCGGTGGAAAGTCTCTAACCGACGATATAGCCCTTCGTTTGAAGTTTGATGGTAAAGGAATACCTCCTCTCTTCCAAACACTCATGCGGCTCTTTTCTTACCTATCTTGTTGGTCTTAAATCGCCCCTAAAATAACGTTGATTAGCGATCCATTCAAAAGATTTGATATAACTAAAGGGAATAATCTTACCTTGGGTGATCCGGAAGATCACTTTAAAAGTTAACTTCAACAAGGATCCTAGAAATCCTTTCCAAGGATTCTACCTAGAGAGAAAAATAAAAGGATTATGATTCTAAATTGGCCATAGTGAAAAGAAATGATGAAAATGATTGACAAAACCTTACTTTGAGTTCTTAAAGATTCGACCTTGAATAAGAAAAGAAGAGAATAAAAAGTAACTTGGTGATTTCGCCACACAAAAGAAAAGAGAAAAAGGATAGTGATTTATGGCATAAAATAGTTTCGGTTTTCAATAGAATGAAAAGAAGAAAAGAAAATCGAAATAGAAATTGATTTGGTTGGCAAAAGAGATGAGAATGATGTTGATTCACAAAAGAAAAGAGATTGGTTTTGGAACCTATGCACATTCGGCCAAGGGAAAGAAATTGAAAAAAATGGTTCTTGAACTTTTGTAGTTTCGGCAAAGAGGGAAAGAGAAGAGAGAAATAGGATGAAAAAGAAAAGAAAATGAGAAATGATCAAAGAGAATGAATGGGTTTCGATTATGGAAGAAATTGAATAAAGAGAAAAAGTTTTTGGTAATGGTCAAGTGAGAAAAGATGAAAGAAAATGCCTTCAAAAGTGGTAATATTTTGGTACCAAAAAAAGAGAAAATCTTGAGAGGAAAAGAAGAAAAAAAAAAATACCAATTTAGCCAAATATGATAGCCAAAACAAAACAAAGTTTTCACCTAATGTAAATGATAATTTCGGTTAAGGAGAAAGATTTTGGAGAAAGGAGAATAGATGGACAATTTGCTAGGATTTTTGGCCAACTAGCACCCTAATGGCTACACAAAATTTTCGGTCAACCTTAGCCAACATTATCCCCCTTTTTCCTCCTTGTTTCTTCCCCATCAAATCCAAAATTTCCAAGACAATACCCCTATTTCAAGCCTTTGTCCCCTCTATCTTATCCTCCAATCTTGATTCCATGCCATAATTCTTTTGCTTGCCTCATTCACATGGTCAAATAGCCAAAATTAAGAGAATGTTCATCCATTCTAGAATGATCTTGGCCGACACTTATAGGAAGGAAACAAAAAAAAATCCTCCCTTATGCTAGCTAGAGATTCGAACCTCACTCCTCAAGCACACATCCATGCATCTTAACCACCTTGCCAATTACTCAACTTATGCTAGAAACCTTTTGTCATTAATTTTAAAGCCTATCATGCTTAGCTCTCTTAATTATTAAAATTAAAAGTTTCACTAAGCATTCACTTAATTAATGAAGCTCAAATAACTTCCAAAATACACTCAATAATAATTAAGCATGCAACATCATTCAATCAAGTAAGATGCATAACCCCCAATTATCAGGATGTTACATGTGACATCGCCAGATTCGACCATAACGTCTAGGCCGAGTTTGGGGTGTTACACCTTGCACATTCCATATTTAACACATTTTTACAAAAAAATCATACAATTTAACTATTTTAACAACTTGGTCCCTAAATAAAAAATTAACAAAATGTACTTAATCAAATAGTTTTCAAACGTTTTATAACTTCCAAATCCAATAATTTCTATCAAAAACACCTAAGATTAATCAATTGTAAATTTTAAAATCTTTAACAATTTTGAAATCGGAGATACGAGTTAGCTGGACCTAATTGAATGATCTCAAAATCATAAAATTTACATAAAAAAGGATTAACAAACACTTACCATGCATGAACAATACTTGGTCGAATCCTTTAAGCTTCAAACATGGTGGTTTTATGTTTCTATTTTGGTGGAAGAACAAAAATAAGGAAGATGACTTTTGTTTTACTTATTTTAACATATTTTATTATTTTGATTAATTAATTTTTAACATATAATAATACATATTCTTAACCATTAACCGACCATTAAAGCTAATAAAGGTTTAATTACCTTATAAATCCTTAAATCATGGTTTCATAGCTATTTAACTCAAATAAACTAATAACGATTAAATTTTATAACATTCATAATTTAGTCCTTTTACTTAATTAACTATCTCAATGTCAATATTTCTAAACCAAATTTCGATACACCTATATAATCACTTCAGAACTATTTAATAAAAATATTTACGGGCTTGATTTATAGAAATAAGGTCCTAATACCTCATTTTTCAAAACCACTTAACTTTAGGGAAAAACTACTTATACTTAACATTTCATTCAATTAGCAAAAATTATCATATCAAAATTCAATATAATACTATATTAGACTTGTAAATATTAAATAATAATATTTACTGACTCATTCGTCGGATTTGTGGTCCCGAAACCACTGTTTCTGACACTATTGAAAAATGAGTTGTTACAACTCTCCCCCATTAGAAAATTTCGTCCTTGAAATTTCTCACCTGATAAAAAGCTTGTTCTCGCACAATTGAACATGATGATACAGCACTATAATATGTCATCGAGAATCTAAATTACTAACTCCTACTGTCCATCTGTTTACGCCGTAGCTTCGTGAAGTTTACCCCATAATCTAAAGGTGAATCTCAGATACTCAACCAGACTTTCAAGAGAGTAATCCATTTTGATCGAAATAAAATGAGCCAATTTCATCAATTTGATAATAATGATTAAAATCAAATCTTTCTTCCTCGACGTCAAAGGTAGTCAAGATACGAAATCCATCGCGAGTCACTCTCATTCCTACTCAGAAACCATAACCGACCGTAATAATTCAATTAGAACTTAATATTCATCTTTGACCATTGACATACTAGACATCTCGGTACAAACTCTAAAATTTCACTTTTTATTCTCGATCATCAGTAACTTTGGCTCAAGTCATTAAACATTTTGTCACTACTTGGTTCGAATCAAATAGACGATGCTATGAACCTCGTGTAAGATGTTTTATATAATTTTTAAAATTGCTCAGCACATAAATTGCATATTTTTATGACAGTAAAAATGCAATTTCATGAATTTAAGAGTCTATATCTTTATAATTTTTAAAAGATTGAAATAATTTTTTATCATTTTTTAAGAAATTAAAGTACAATTTTACTATTACTAATTTAAAATTTTATAAAGGTAAATCATCAGATGAGGGGTTAACAAGTAAAGTGTAACACCCCAAACCCAGCATAGAAGTTAGGCCCGAATCTGGCGTGTCACATGGAAGTGTCTTTCCAAACCACATTTCTTGTTGTTAAAACTTGTTTGAGAGTTAAAGCTTCTTCGTTAAAACTCAAAACACTTAAGCAATTATTATCCACTTGAAAACATAATTACTTTTAAAACCCTATCTATTGCAGAAGCATATTTAAAATAGACAATTGACGGAAAGGTGATGTTTAAAAATTGAGTTGCAGAAGCATTTTGAAAACGTTGTGGAAATGTAGTGTTTTGAAGACAGTTATCATTTTGGAAATCGTATTCTACTTTTAGCAGTTAGAAAACATCATAAATAAATATCACAAATAATAAGTTAAAAAATAGAGAGGCCTTATTACAACATAAATAAAAATATTTAAAAGTAAATAATCAAAACCGCAAGCATAAGCAGTGTGTGGTCTTCTCCGGGTCCCTCGCTGTAACACCCCAAACCCGGCCCATGCATTATGACCGGATCTGACATGTCACATGAGAAAAACATTTTAAATCCTTTTTATTCATAATAAAATAGGTATTATAAATTTGAAATATTTGATAAAGTACTACTAACCTCGAAGGTTGAATTTGAACTAGAGATCTTATAAATTATGACTTTTGAAAATATTGTTGATAATTTGAGAGAAAATTTTCGAGTTAAAATATTTGTAAAAGTTTGTTATGAAATACATTTGTTAAGCTATTTTGGAAAATCTTTATTTAAGTGTTTAGAAAAATTCTCATTTAAAACAATTTAAGCAAGATAATTAGTACGTCAAACATAAAGCAAAATAAAATATTCCAGAGGCCTTATTACAACACAAAATAAACCCAAAATAGTAAAAGTAACAAAGTGAACAGAAATAGGAAACTAAAGTTCAATAAAAACCATTTCTGAAGTATGGCCTCCACCGAGTCATCCATGGCCCAAGTCCCACATCACTGAGCATTACCTGCAAGGGTTAAGGAAAATGGGTGAGTTACTAGAACTCAGTGCATAATCCCCTTACCGTTTTCTATTGGGCTTGAACCCGTATAATAATATCTTGGGCCTAAACCCACTTACATAACAACGTATAAATGAAATAAATATATGCAACCCAACCCATCCTAGTAATCCATCTGCTACATACCACGCGTACCATCCCATCACACCTGTGGGGATCAAGTCAACCCACCCCGCCAAACACACCAATTGCAGGAAAGTTTCCATTTATAATATATTTTGATTGTGGCCTATAGAGGCATTTTCGTAATTCGGCCCATAGGGGCATTTTCGTAATTTTACAAATAATCCCTTGATTTGACAAATCTTAGTATTTACGATGTTTAGGCAAAATACTCAATTCATACCATTTTACCAATTTTAAGTTTTTAGGCAACAATGATCGATATTTCTGATATGATTCTAAATCATAGATTTACGGGATTTCGGTGTGAGATTACTCACCTGATTACGGTAAGTATTAAACTGTCTTGATAGTTGGCACTCTCGATATCGTTAATGACCACGATTTGTCTATTCTCACCGGATGATGGTCCACAACCCGGTGGGAAAACTCGAACCGCCGATATCGCTCTATGCTTGAACTTAGGAGTAGGAATTGCAAATCCACCCCTTTTGAGTCCACAAATCACCTTTCCTTTCGAATCGGTACCACTTGCCTCCATAGGAAAAATCCCGGTTAGAATACTACTATGAGAGAAAGTAGTTATTTTAGTGATAGGAGCAGGCTTACCACTACATCCGAAGGATCCGCGAGTGAAAAAGAATGAGCATTTTAGACCTTATAATAACCGTTTAGTCCAACTAATCGAATAATTAACGATATCAAGTAATCTATAAAGAAACTCCTTGCCTTAACGATATTGAATCTGATCTCCACCGATTGACTTAAGGCTAGAATGATATTCGGCCACTCACTTAGGTCACTACGTAAAAGAAGATGATTAAGATGTGAAGGAGTAAAAGGAAACACCATTTCAATTTAGAGACAAGATACACAACCAAATAGTGGTAAACACCCATTCGGTTAGAAAGAATAAAAAAATGAAAAGAGAAAAGAAACTACTTACCAATTTGATCGAAGAAGAGGGTGTCAACACAAACGAGAAAGAAATTGTGAAGAAAAGATTATGGGTTGAAAGGTTCGGCTATGGAGGAAAAATGAACAAGAAAATTCGACTATGAAAATATGGATTAGAGAAGAAGAAAGAAGAGTTGGAGAATTTTGTGAAAATGAGAAGAAAGATGGAGAAAGAATGCTTTACTAGATTCGGTGTTCAAAGGGAAAATAATTGAAAATAATTTGGTCACAAAGGCTAGATGGTTTCGGCAAAACAAAGAAAGAAAAAGAAAAAAAAGAATACTCACTATTGGCTTTGGAGTTTCGACAATGAGAGAAGAAATTGGAGAAAAGAACACAAACGAATGCTAAAAGAAATTAGGCCTAACAAGCACCAAAATTTTGCCAAAAGACTAATGAAAATTTTCACTACCCAAAACCCCTCCCAAACTGTGTATCATCTTTACCAAAATATGAACATTGACCAAATAAAATCTTTCCAAAACATCTTCCACACTTTAAGCCAACATGTTCCCTATTCTTTCCTTTTTTTTCTTTTTCCTTCTTTCCTTCCATTCATCCTTTCCTTATTTTCTTAGCCATCTTTCCTAAAAGAAAAAGTCTTCTATACCATAATTGAAGCCTTGGCCGACACTATGGATGAATAGTGCAAAAAAAAATCAAATTTTGCACCAAGTGGGATTCGAACCTCTTCCCCTAAAGCCCTTCATGTGACGCTACATCCTCTGTAACACCCTGAATTAGGGGTTATTTGTAATTTAAATAAATTCAATGTGGGCTTCAAGAAATAAATAAATATGATTTTATTTGGCATGATTTAGGGTCTAAAAATAACTCGAGCTATGCTTGACCCAGTATTTAAAATTTATTATTAAGTGTGTAAAAGGAAGAAGCTAGGTTAGTTAGGGCTTTAATAAAAATTTTGGGTGAGTTATGGCACAAAGGATGGGCTTTGTATAAGTGGCGTGGTGCGCCTAAGGGTTTGCTGGGGGTCTTGGGTTCGAACCTGTATAACAAGGGAATTGTTTTTTTGTCTTTTGGGGCGTTAAAGGAAGGGCCCAGGTAAGAAAGGCTTTAAATAAATTTTGAGTAAGGATCGGACATGAAAGGTAGGTGGGCGGAGTGGCTGAGGCGCCACTTAAAGAGGCTTTGGCAAAAGGGACTCGGGTTCGAGTCGTGACGAACGAAAAAGGGAATTTATTTTTGGGCTTTGGCGCTAAAAGGAAAAGGGCTCAGGTATAAGGCTTTATATTTAAATGGCGGGGTAAATTGACATGAAAGTCAATTGGGAGAGTTGGTTGGGCGCTTAAAGAGGGTCATTGTCTTTGGAGGGATTGGTTCGAATCAAAGCAGCAGACTTTGATTTTTATTTTCTTTTTCTTCCTTGTAGCTGGCGTATAAAGGAGAGTTTGGTTCAATTTTGGACTCTAATTTTGATAGTGATAAGGCTTATTTTTCTACTAATATTCGGCTGGAAGAGGGGAGTTTTTAGTGTTTTATTTGCTATTAATTGTTGAGGGGATTAGGAGATTAAAAGGATGATAAAAGCTAGATTTAATTGTGATAATTCAAGGCTAAAAATTGTCACAAAATAGAGGGTGTTTGCTGAAACTTGGACTCCTTGGGGCTATCCATATTTTGATTTTTGCTACAGCAAAGAAGTGTCAAAAAAACTCCAAGAACTCTTTTCTTTTCTCTCTTCTTGGTGCAAATTAAATCTCCTTAAACCAAAGCCAAAATTGTTCAAAATTTCTAGTTTTTCTTGTACCTTTATAGTCGAATCTACTTCCTCTTTAAGAGGAAAATTACAGCCCTTTTCCTCTTATGATTAGCTGATTTCCTCTAAGGTAAGTCATTGTTCGGTTCTTTTCTTTTCATTGAAATAGTCAAACCCCCACACAACACCAAGTGGTGCTGATTTGTGGAGTTTAAGGGTGAAACAATCATTAAGGTAAGGGATAATCACCTCTTTTTGGATCTAAGGTTATGGCCGAATGGCCTATGAATCCTATTAACTTGTTTAAACCGATTGTAGGAAGCTTTGATTTATTTTCCAAGGTGAGTTGGTAAGCACATTCGGCCAAGGGCCTTTCAATTAAAAAGTTTATGTTAAATGCCAAAACTAACATGTGCCATGAATTTAGGACTAATTTAGGCTTTGGGATTTGATTGGAAATCAAATCTGTTCAAGGTAAGGCCATAAAAGAGCCTCTGATATTACTTGGTTTGGCCTAATAGGCCTAAGTCCCTAACCATGCTTTTTGGTCGATTATAGGACAAGAGATCTAGCGACGTAGATCGGATCTTCGGGATCTAGGAATTTCGATAGAAACAGGTGTGTAAACTCTTTACACACTTTATTAATAAACTTGCTATATTATTACCTTGTGTATAAATTTTGGTAGTGATCTATGATATGCTTGTGGGCTTAAACATGGATTCCGTAAGTCCCCTAAATTTGTGATTTTGATATATGATTTGCATGCCATCACATGATGATTAAATGCTATGATATGATTTATGAAAATTTTTACTAAAGCATGTGATGGTGGGATTGATGAGAGGAGGGGATGAAATATGGATCGTCGTCCGTGGTTTTGACCACAAGATGGGTTGGCCTCATTAGATTATTTGTGACCTATAGTCATCGGTGGTTTTGACCACAACGATTGAATATTTGCGACTAAGTCCCAGTGGTTTGGTACCACCAGTGGTTTTGACCACACTTTGATATTTTGTGACCTATGGTCATCAGTGGTTTTGACCACACGATGGGTTGGCCCCATCATTTGATTTGTGACTCTAAGTCATCAGTGGTATTGACCACCAGTGGTTTTGACCACACGGGGTAGTTGAGGAGTGTGGATGGTTAGGTTGGGTTGCATATTTGCATATTAATTAATATCTTGTGTATGAGTGTTTTTTCGGGTGGGGGATTTACACACTGAGTCTTGGTGACTCACCCATTTCCCTTAACATTTTGCAGATGAGTAGATCATGGAGATGGAGCCGAGAGGACTCGAGGCGGCCGTGCTTGTTTTTCATATTTGGAACATGTTTAATTCAGCTTTTAGTCATTTATTTTCTAAGTTTTTATTTTGGGATTGTAATAAGGTCGCTATTATTATTGTTGGATGTTTTATTTTATGGCTTTATTTTACTCATACAAATGGAATTTTATAAATATTAAATGAACCGGTTAAAAGAAATTTTTCAAACTTAATAACTTCTATGAGTTTTCAAAGACGTTACCATCGGGTAACCAAAAATAGACTTAGTCAACTACAACTTGATGTTTTTAAAATATACATGATCAAACGTTTTCAAAAGGTTTATAAAGCCCAACTGTATTTATAAAAAGGCCCAATTGAGTTTTCAAACTCCGTTTTAATACCTTAGCCAAATTTTATTAAATTTCACCAAACTTTCAAATTGGCCCAAAATATTTTACCTAGTGACATACCAGATTCGGTCAAGACTCATGGGCCGGGTTTGGGGTGTTACATTTTTGGTATCAGAGCCCAGTTCAAAACTCGGCTGTGGGGGGCTCAAGACCCAAAATGTTTGGTTTTTGGATAGTAGGCCTTATTATAATGTTTGAGAAATTATTTTAGCTTGAACAGCATGGCACCGAGTCTCCGGCACCTATCCGCCCAAGTAAGTACTTCTATCAAATTTTGTGAATTCTTTTGATGAGGGGTAGAAGGGTAAAATGGGAACGTAGACTACTAGAATAGAAATTGTTGAACCCTAGGGCTAGTATACTCCAATAGATATTGCATAAGATTTAATAAATTCCCTAAACAAACCCCGTGAGTTGTCAATGAGCAAAAGATGTGGCAATTGTTATACGATGTCTAGGATTGGATCCGGTGGGGCACAGTATTTAAGTTAGCCTCGTGACTCACCTCCTACTCACTTGAATCCTACCTAGTAGCTGCTCATCCTAACGAGTTCATCCTAAACTTAATAACTAAAACTCGAAAGGGATTAGCCGCTTTGTTTTGAAGAAATTGAAACCTTGTTTTGAAAAAATGAAAATGACCAAAATACCCCGGTTTGTAAATTACCAAAATACCATCCGTATGAAAAATTTTTCAAATACTTGAATCCTTCTTTATGAAAATACTTAGAACCCAATTTTGGAAATTGTTTTGAGAAAATGCCCTAAATGTGAAAAATTACTAAAATACCCTTAGGGTAAAATTACTTAAAACGCCTTGAATCATGAAATTTCCAAAAATCCACGGTTTTAATCAAAAGTTTCATCACATGAAAAATGCCCAAAACCTTACTTTACAAAATATCAAAACATCATGATTTTAGAAAATTACAAAATTGCCCTAACCAATAAAATTACCAAAATGACCTTGGTTTTCAAAATTTTGCAACATCATTATTTTGGAAAATACAATTCTAAAAAGAACTCCCAAAGTTTTAAAACTTTTTGAAACATCCACGATTTATCAAATTTTACAAACTTACCCTGATTTGTGGAAAATTACCAAAATGCCCCTAAGTTTCAAAATCACCGAAAGACCCCCGAATTTCAAAATTTTTCAAAATACCCCAGGAAATTAAGACTTTTAAAATAATTTTCGACAAAATCATCCGAGAACCAGTATTTGTAAAAAAATATTACGAAAATACCCCTGTAGGACAAATTACAAAAATACCCCTGGGTAGTGGAAAAACAATCACCATGAAATCAACAACGTCTCTTTGAATGAATGAATGAAAGACTGTGTGTTTGTTTGATTACGAAAGAACCACTTCTAAAACTCCTATCATAAAATTTCTTCGCGGATAACCAAGTGAAACTAAGGTACTAATGCATAAAATTCATAAACAGATAAATGCGATCGTTAGAATGAGTTCAAGAGGTTGTGGATGTCTGCGCCGTGGTCGTGGTAGAGGTAGGATGACCCTGTCGGAGCCCGCGAGGTCTGGTCATGGGTCCGAAAATGAGATGCCAGATCTGTCGACGCCGAAAACTGAGTTTTAGGATCAGACGGGTGGTAACGATGTAGTATCTCAGGTGGTGCTACGAGTGTTAGAACGAGTTGCTGAGGCTGGCGCTGGTGCAGGAACCCGTAAGTCTGTGGCTGAACGACTCCGGGCTAACGGAGCAGCAGTATTTAGAGGAGTTTTCGGAGTGGCACCTAATGCAGCAGAATATTGGTTAGAGTCCACGGAAAGGTGACTTGGATTTCACCCCTGAGGAGAAGTTAAAGGGCATCATTTCTCTGCTTCGGGATGAGTCCTATCAGTGGTGGCTCACCGTAAGGGATGGAACGGTGGCAGAAAACCTTACTTGGGAATTCTTCAGGGAAGCCTACCAAAAGAAGTATATTGGAACTAGCTATGTAGACGCTTAGAGGAAGGCTTTCTTGAACTTGGTCCAAGAAAATAAGACGGTGGATGAGTATGAGGCCGAGTTCCTCCGATTGAGTAGATATGCTCGTGGTATTGTGGGTACCGAGCATGAGCGCTGTGTCAGATTTGAAGATGGGTTGAGAGATGAGCTGAGAATGATGATAGCTCCACAACAGGAACGGGAGTTTACTGTCTTAGTGGAGAAGTCGAAGGTTGCTGAAGGGGTAAGATAGTCGGTTAGACGAAACCAAGATAGGAATTGGAATAAGAGGAGCTCGGAACCTTCAAGGTTCTCGGGTAGTGAACAGAAGAGGATGAGGTTTGATGGGTCGGATCAAGCTGCTAGGCCTGCTGCTGCTACTAATCCTCAATGGCTGCCACGGTGTGATAAGTGTGGCAAGTTTCACAAGGGGGAGTGTTGGAATGGTAATCGTGGATGCTTTGAATGTGGGTCTATGGAGCATCGAGTTAGAGACTGTCTAAGAAGGCGCCTAGGTGAGAACGGAAGGTCGTGGATCGTGCACCTAATGAAGGATAACCAACAACCACGGAGGGGTCGAGGTGCGGCTAGGGGTAATGGAAATGGTAAGCATGCGTGGCCGAGGTGCTAAAGGTGCAGAGGCGAGGCAACCAAGGTTGGTTTATGCGTTACGTCGTCGCGAGGAGGAGGATCGCCAGATGTGACAACGGGTATGTTCCTTACTCGAATACCCTTAATTGCTTTAATTATTGTAGAGTTTTCTTGTTTTACTAGGGAAGTGCACCAAACCTTGGTTGTGAACTTAGAGATTGTGCCTAGGAAGTAAGATAGTTCTATTAAGATCGAGTCTGTGACATAAGCGTAGCACGGTGAGTTAAGATGTACGACTATTCGTTAGTAAGTAATTTCGAGGACTAAATTATTTTTAAGGGTAGAATTGTAACACCTCAATTAGGGTTATTTGTAATTTAAATATATTACATGTGGGCTTCAAGAAATAAATAAATATGATTTTATTTGGCATGATTTAGGGTCTAAAATAACTCGAGCTAGGCGACCCAAAGATTTAAAATTTATTATTAAGTGTGTAAAAGGAAGAAGCTAGGTTAGTTAGGGCTTTAATAAAAATTTTGGGCGAGTTATGGCACAAAGGATGGGCTTGGTATAAGTGGCGTGGTGTGCCTAAGGGTTTGCTAGGGTCTTGGGTTGAACCTGTATAACAAGGGAATTGTTTTTTGTCTTTTGGGCGTTAAAGGAAGGGCCTGTAAGAAAGGCTTTAAATAAATTTTGAGTAAGGATCAGACATGAAAGGCAGGTGGGCGGAGTGGCTGAGGCGCCACTTAAAGAGGCTTTGGCAAAATCGGGTTCGAGTTGTGACGAACGCGAAGGGGAATTTATTTTTGGGCTTTGGCGCTAAAAGGAAAAGGGCTCAGGTATAAGGCTTTATATTTAAATGGCGGGGTAAATTGACATGAAAGTCAATTGAGAGAGTTGGTTGGGGCACTTAAAGAGGGGGTCTTCTTCTTCTGAGGAGACTGGTTCGAATCAAAGCAGAGCAGACTTTGATTTTATTTTCTTTTTTCTTCCTTGTAGCTGGCGTATAAAGGAGAGTTTGGTTCAATTTTGGACTCTAATTTTGATAGTGATAAGGCTTATTTTTCTGCTAATATTCGGCTGGAAGAGGGGGAGTTTTTAGTGTTTTATTTGCTATTAATTGTTGAGGGGATTAGGAGATTAAAAGGATGATAAAAGCTAGATTTAATTGTGATAATTCAAGGCTGAAAATTATCACAAAATAGAGGGTGTTTGCTGAAACTTGGACTCCTTGGGGCTGTCCATATTTTGATTTTGCTACAAAGAAAGAAGTGTCAAAAAACTCCAAAGAACTCTTTTCTTTTCTCTATTCTTGGTGCTTGCCAAAATCTCCTTAACCCATAGCCAAAATTGTTCAAAATTTCCATTTTTCTTGTACCTTTATAGCCAAATCTACTTCCTCTTTAAGAGGAAAATTCCACTCCTTTTCCTCTTATGATTAACCGATTTTCTATGGTAAGTCTGTTCGGTTCTTTTCTTTTCATTGAAATAGTCAAACCCCTCACAACACCAAGTGGTGCTGATTTGTGGAGTTTAAGGCTGAAACAATCATTAAGGTAAGGATAATCACCTCTTTTTGATCTAAGGTTATGGCCGAATGGCCTATGAATCCTATTAACTTGTTTAAACCGATTGTAGGAAGCTTTGGATTTATTTTCCAAGGTGAGTTGGTAAGCACATTCGGCCAAGGGCCTTTCAATTAAAAAGTTTATGTTAAATGCCAGAACTAACATGTGCCATGGATTTAGGACTAATTTAGGCTTTGGGATTTGATTGGAAATCAAATCCGTTCAAGGTAAGGCCATAAAAGAGCCTCTGATATTACTTGGTTTGGCTGAATAGGCCTAAGTCCCTAACCATGCTTTTTGGTCGATTATAGGACAAGAGATCTAATAATTAGATCGGATCTTCGGGATCTAGGAATTCCGGTAGAAATAGGTGTGTAAACTCTTTACACACTTTATTAATAAACTTGCTATATTATTACCTTGTGTATAAATTTTGGTAGTGATCTATGATATGCTTGTGGGCTTAAACATGGATTCCGGGTAAGTCCCCTAAATTTGTGATTTTTGATTTATGATTTGCATGCCATCACATGATGATTAAATGCTATGATATGATTTATGAAAATTTTTACTAAAGCATGTGATGGTGGGATTGATGAGAGGAGGGGATGAAATATGGATCTGTCGTCGTTGGTTTTGACCACAAGATGGGTTGGCCCCATCGATTATTTGTGACCTATGGTCATCGGTGGTTTTGACCACAACGATTGAATATTTGCGACTAAGTCCCAAAGTGGTTTGGTACCACCGATGGTTTTGACCACACTTTGATATTTTGTGACCTATGGTCATCAGTGGTTTTGACCACACGATGGGTTAGCCCCATCATTTGATTTGTGACTCTAAGTCATCAGTGGTTTTGACCACCAGTGGTTTTGACCACACGAGGTAGTTGAGGAGTATGGATGGTTAGGTTGGGTTGCATATTTGCATGTTAATTAATATCTTGTGTATGAGTGTTTTTCCGGGTTGGGGATTTACACACTGAGTCTTGGTGACTCACCCCTTTCCCTTAACATTTTGTAGATGAGTAGATCACGGAGATGGAGCCGGAGAGGACACGAGGCGGCCATGCTTGTTTTTCATATTTGGAACTTGTTTAATTCAATTTTAGTCATTTATTTTCTAAGTTTTTATTTTGGGATTGTAATAAGGCCGCTATTATTATTGTTGGATGTTTTATTTTATGGCTTTATTTTACTCATACAAATGGAATTTTATAAATATTAAATGAACCGGTTAAAAGAAATTTTTCAAACTTAATAACTTCTACGAGTTTTCAAAGATGTTACCATCGGGTAACCAAAATAGACTTAGTCAACTACAACTTGATGTTTTTAAAATATATATGATCAAACGTTTTCAAAAGGGTTTATAAAGGGTTTATAAAGGCCCAATTGAGTTTTCAAACTCCGTTTTAATACCTTAGCCAAATTTTATTAAATTTCACCAAACTTTCAAATTGGCCCAAAATATTTTACCTAGTGACATACCAGATCCGGTCAGGACTCATGGGCCGGGTTTGGGGTGTTACATCCTCTTTGCCACTAGCTCTTGTGCTAGCAAGTTACCCACTCATTCCTTTATTCTAGACGCCATTTGCCTTCTCCCCTTTAAGTGCTTCGGCACTAAAATTTTCCTATAGCCTAACTTGAACCCGAAACTTCCAAAACCCCATAACTTTCCAAAATCGCCTTCTTAATAATTCCAACTTGAAATAATGCCGTTCTCTTATTCTCAAAAATTTTAAACACTCCTTACGCCCAAGGCCCATTGAGCCCAATTCTACTAGGCCCAAATTCAGGTCGTTACACTCGCAGCACCGATCCGTCTAAGGCTGAGGATTACATGCACAGTTAAAAGCGGGGTGAGTTTATGAAAACTCAATGTGTAATCCCCTATTACGATAATTGTCTGTGTAACACCCCAAACTCGACACAAAAGTTAGGCCCAGATCTGGTGTGTCATATTGAAGAAAACATATAAAGGATTTGTGATTCTTTATTAAAGATGTTGTTGTTTGGTTATAGTTTAAGAAAACAAGTTTGATAAAATACTGCTAATTTCGAGAGTTTGATTGGTAAATCGAAAATCGAACTAATAAACCTTAAAACTGTGACTTTTGAAAATGACGTGGATACTTTCGAAAGAAAATCCAAGTTAAATTATTTGTCCATATTTGTTATGAAACCCATTTGTTAATCAATTTTGGAAAACCGTTATTTATGATTTTAGAAAATCCCCATTTAAAACTTTTCAAGCAATATAATAAGTACGATTAAACTTAAAGCAAAATAAAAAAATCCCAGAGGCTTTATTACAACTTTAAAACCCAAAATAGTAAAAGTAACGAATTAAAACAGAAAAAGAAGTTTACTAATGTTCGAAAACATTATTTCCAAAGTATGGCCTCCACCGAGTCATCCATGGGCCCAAGTCCTCGTCACGGAGATTTACCTACAAGGATTAAGAAAGAAAGGAGGGTGAGTTACAAGAACTCACTGTATAATCCCCTTACCATCATCCACTGGGTCTGAACCCGTAAGCAACATCTTGGGCCTAAGCCCATATAGCATAATCTTGGGTCGAAGCCCATGTACATAATAGTATATATATATGTGCAATGTATGCAACCCAACCCATCCATCCAATCACACCTCCATACCAGCTAATCACACCAGTGAGGATCAAGTCAACCCACCTCGCCAATCACACCAATTCGTAGGCAAGTTGCCTTTTATGATATTTGTGGCTGAGCCACCAGAGTATCATATACGGTATTATAATCGGCACACAGCCTTGGGTAAATACATTTAGCATAAAGCTATAATCATGATGGCACAAAGCCATATTTAGGTTGGCACATAGCCATCATCAGAATTTGTGGCAATGCCATTAGGCTACACTTCTCTTCATTCAATTTTCCCATCCCATGCAATATATAGAGATGTACATAATAACATAAAATATCCACATATAAATAACAACCACTAATCTATTGGATACTTTTAATGAATCGGCCCATTAAAGCAATATAATAATTCGGCCCACTAAGGCATTTTAACAAATCAGCCCATAGAGGCATTTCGATAAATCGGCCTATAGGGGAATTTTCATAAATTCACAACCAAAAGGTATTTCTATAATTTTTACCCATCGAGGGTATTTTGGTAATTTCGCAACCCCAGACTTAACTACTAATTTGGGGCATAAAAATTGAAACTGTCCATCTACGTCATATTGACTAAATTGACTATAACTCGATTTAGGAAACTCGAAATTTAGATCCGTAAATTTTTCTTGAAACTAGATTCATTTATCTTCTTACTACAATTTTTCAGAATTTTTGGCTTAACCATTTATTACAATTTATTCATTAAAGTTTCCCCTGTTTCACTGACCAATGATTTTGACCTCTATTACCTTAAATTCAAATATCTCATTATACAATTTTTATATGTTGCTTTCACTTCTTTCCATTGAAAATAGACTCACTAAGGAATCTATACATATAAATTATAACTCATAATGAAATTTTCATAATTTTGAATGATTTTTCCAAGATAGAATAGAAACCACAAAGTCATTCAAAATTAGTCTCACTAAAATTAAAATATCACAGAATATAAAATTCCTCTTCCTACTCTGTTTCTTTAATATAAAAATAGACACAATAAGCTTTAATTCTATATCTTATTTACTTTCTAATTCCCTTTCTCCTATTTTTTGTGATTTTTCGAAATCACATCACTGCTGCTAACCAAAAACTCCTTCATTGCAAAATATGGTTTCCACTACGAACATACGGTGCCCAAGTGATCACAAATGCCGATTTTCGGTTTTTGATCTTTCGACTGAATCACAAAACATTTCATGCAAATAATCAGAGATGTGAGATTACACACCATTTCAAACATGTATTCGGAAGGAGTATGAGATTACACACCTGATTTGGATTTCCTAAAAAAAACCACTCTTCTTTGACCCTAGAACAATACCAACCAAAAGTTAGCCTCGAATTTCCAAAAGATTTCATACCCAACGTATTACTTACACTTGAATCACTTACCACTATGTGATCTCCCTTTACAGAGTCCCGATATTCAACCCCGCCTTCTGACTACCATCACACGCTCCTTTACTGCGACTGATTTTAACGATCCTCACCCTTTGATTATCAAAAGAATCGGCAAAAGAGTGTTTCGGCTTAACTTAACTCAGAGAAGAGTCGAATGGAAGAAAAGATTTGGCACAACAGCAAAATGTAAGAACCACTATTCGGTTTTGGGACACACCGCAATGGAAATCGAAAGATGAGAAGAATGGAATCAACCTCTTGAAGATTAGGAGGGAAAAAGAAGTAGGGGTTTCGGCCAAGAAGAGATTTGCAACACACGGCTCAAGTTGTACTAGCTAGAATTAGATGAAAAGAGAGAAAAGATGAGTAGAAGGAACACTATAGAAGAAGAGGGAGTTTCGGCAAGGACGAAATGTAACCAAAAGAAACAAAATATTAGGTAAAGAAAAAATGTCTAAAAGCTAAAATTGCCTAAGAAGGCTAAAGAGAAATTCGACTCCCCTTTTTCTCCCAACCAAAACCTTGTATCATCTTTACCAAAAAGATGAGCATTGACCAAATAAAATCTTTCCAAAACACCTTCCACAAAACTAGCCAACATGTTCCCTCCCTTACCTTTTTCCTTCATTTCTTTCCTTATTCTTCCCTTAATTCTCTCCTTACTCTTCTCCCTTGTGTTCTTTCCTTCAATAAAAGTCTTCCTTACCATCTTAGATGCCATGACCAACAATTGCCATCTTCCACTTGATAAGCACAAAAATTAAATACCAAAAGTTGCAATAGATGGGATTCGAACCCCTTCCCTCCATGTTCTCCACTTGACGCCACACCACTCCACCATGTGCTCCACTTGTGTTAGCAAAATACTCACTTATTCCCTTATGCCTTGACGCCACTTACCTTCTCCCCTTTAAGTGCCTAAACACAAAAATTTTCCTATAGCCTAACTTGAACCCGAAACTTCCTAGAAACCCCATAACTTTCCAAAATCACCTTCCTAATAAGTCCAACTTGAAATAATGCCATTCTCTTATTTTCAAAAATTTTAACACTCCTACGCCCAAGGCCCATTAGGCCCAATTTAGGGATGTTACAGTCTGGGCTTGAGCCCATATGGTATCAGTTTGGGCCTGAGCCCATACGATATCATTTTGGGCCTAAGCCCTATTCAGTAACAATCTGTGCCTAAGCCCTAAAATCATATCAATGCAATGGACATGTAACCCAACCCATACCAACCAAACTCTCCACCCGTACCAACCAATCTCTCCATGTGGGGACCATGTCGACCCACCCGGCCAAACTCTCTAATGGTATAGCCCAGCTGTTAATATTGATATACGTGGCTAAGCCACTAGAATCAGAAAACATGGCGATGCCACTATAATGGTACTTCCTTCAAATCATAAAAACCCAAACCAATGCAATATGTCATGTATGTAGCGTATCACAATCATATATAGTTATTTAAATATCACATAACATCATTTAAACTACCACTAAGGGTATAACAATCATTTTTTTGTTTAGGGGTAAAACGATAATTTCACCCCTTGAGGGTATTTTGATAATTTTACCCACCAAGGGTATTTCGATAATTTTGTAAACCAAGATATTCTAAATAGAGATAATAATGCAAATGGGCCTAGGGCCCATTCTCACCCAAATGATCCCACACGCTCGTGTGGCCCATTTAGCCCAAATCTAGCCACAGATATGAGATTCACATAGACCATTCCAATATCTACTACACAATCATACAATTTATTCATATGGGCTTACAGGCCTACTGGGTCCACTTGGCCCCTTTTGGCTCATCGTGGCCCAACCAGCCTAAACCCATAAGAACACTCAAGATGGCCTCAACTATCGCGTCGGAGCTCCCACACGTGCACTCGCATGCTCGTGCGGCTACCATCGTCGTGTGACCGGTATTTTGGCATTTGCCACTCTACAGCTAGAGTAGTGCGAAATACACACCTGGCAGGAATATGAAGCTAATCCGCGCTCCAAACACTCCTATACCCAAACGCCAACCAAGGTATGCTTACTCTCCTCATAGATTTCTCTATTTAAAGCTAGCTTCTGACCTTCCCTCATGCTAGCTTCCCGATGTGGGATCCCTCCGTCAGCAAAGTTTAATTCCATCACAACCACCTGTCACCCCAACTTAGCAAAATAAATATCCATTTTTGCTACATGCCACCACAACACAAGCTCCTTTTGTGACTTACAACATGCGCAACTAAATATAAACCTATGGGCCAAAGTCTAAGTTCATTTAAAAAAAGATCAAAATGAATTGTAAGCGCCAAGACTTGAACCTTGGACCCCTTGCTTCCTCTATGGCGTCACTTCCTTGTCTCCCATGATGTCATTTGCCACTAGACCACAACTACTTTTATGTCTTATTTTACCCCAATTTATTCTTAAAGCCTACTTACTTACTCCTAGGGTTTTATTCACCTAAAACCAATTTTTTCCTAAAGCCCAGGTTTGATCCTAGGACTTAATGGAAGCCCCCTAACCTTCCAAAACCACTCACCTAATAGACCCAACTTGCATTAGTACCGTTCTCTTGTTCTCAAAAATTTTAAACACTCCTAAGGCCAAGGCCCAATAGGCCCAATTCTACTAGGCCCAAATTCAGGGCGTTACATAAAGATATTATTTGTATCTTTTTAATATATGGAATAATGTGATTTTCTCTTATTGTGTATATGCATCCTCAATTATGATATTGGGATTCAAGCTATAGTTAGCTCTATCTGTAACACCCCTATCCCGTATCTGTCGCCGGATTAGGGTTAAGGGACTTACCAAACAAATCAGAAACATTTACAAAAATTTCATACAACCACTCATCATTGTCAAACATAGAGTCCTATACATAGGTCATCGTGACCTTAAACATGCTTAGAAACAGGGTCGAGACTAAACCGGAACACATACAGAAATTCTCAGAAATTTAAAACTTTTCTAAGTTTCAAGGGTTACACGCCCGTATGGGTAGGCCGTGTGCCTCCCACGGTAGCTAGACACACTCGTGTATCCTCCCCGTGGTTAAACCTATTTTAACACCACGGCCACCAAGCATGCCCGTGTAACCTGGCCGTGGTCGATTCTGACTCCACTCCACGGTTTCCAAACACCCCCGTGACCTAAGGCCGTGTACTCTTAGGCCATATACTGACTTCTTCACACGGCTACTAGGCCCGCTCGTGTACCTTGGCCATGTGATATTAAGCTAGCTACTGACTTAGCCACACGGTCACTAGGCACGCCCATGTGCCATAACCATGTGGCCAAATAGGCCATTTACAAGGCCAAAAATACCACCCACTTGGGTCTTACCTACAAGCAAAATTTACCAACACATTTTGTGCACATTTGACAACCAAGAACATACCAAAATAACTAGTAAATCTATACCTTCAAATCTAATCCCATACATACCAATTTATATGACTAAAACTCATAACATCACATGCATAACTCATTCAAATACTTACTCAAAACTTGACCATTTCCAAAGTCATATATCCATGCCAAGAATCATACTTCATATATCATCTTCATCAAAGTAACATATCAACTTATATGTAGCCACATCTCATGGCCAAGTTCATATAACAAACTTATACAAAATACTAGCCTATACATGCCATATCTAGCTATACACATTTCCAAAATGTAACAAAATAAGTTGAGTAGTGTGATAACGATCCTCGACGGTCCCGAGCCTTCAATAGCTTTGACGATACATAAAATAGAGAAAACACACACACAAAGCTTTCAAAAAGCTTAGTAAGTCATAAATAAATAAACTTAATATGTAAAGCTTATAAGCATATGTAAACATTGGCACAATTCATATACATAGCAAATTTCTCACATATATGCTTAAGTCCATATTCTTTGCCATATTTGCCACATTCATCATTTCAAGAATAATATATACATAGCTTTTTCATAACCATTCTTGTATCTCATTCACAATCTCATATTCATTCAAACATTTCTTCAAATCAAAGTCACATAGGTACTTACCTTTTATACACACTTAGTGTACATACCAAACGTACCTGAAACGAATATACATTCACCTATTTGTTCATAGCTCAGATTTTCCCGTTGAACCGATAGGAATCTAATAAGATACTTAGAAAGCTCAGAATAGTCATACAATGCCAATGGTCTAGACGAGGTATTAATTGTACCCAGATATTGATGCTACTATCCCAGACATGGTCTTATATGAATGTAACACCCCAAACCCGGCCCATGAGTCTTGACCGGATCTGGTATGTCACGGAGTAAAACAATTTGAAATAATTTTGAGTGTCCGATGAAAACTTGTTGAAATGTGGCTAAGGTTTTAAAACGGGGTTTGATAAAACTCAGTTGGGATTATTTTTATAAATATGGTTGGGTTGTCTAACCCTTTGAAATCATTTGATCATGTAAAATTTAAAGAACTTCCAAAATCATGATTGACGTGGTGAATTTTGTTACCCGATGGTAACATCTTTGAAAAACCCATAAAAGTTATTAGGTTTGAAAATGATTACTTTTAATTGATTCACTTATCATTTATAAATTTCATTCATGACTTAAGTAAAATAAAACAATTATATAAACATTCAAAATAATGATTAGCGGCCTTATTACAACCCAAAATAAAAACTTAGAAATATAAATAACATTAACCATATCTAATTAAAATCAATCCAAAACTAAGGGACAAGCATGGCCGCCTCGAGTCCTCCCTGGCTCCATCTCCGCGATCTACTCATCTGCAAAATAGTAAGGGAAGGGGTGAGTCACCAAGACTCAGTGTGTAAATCCCCCACCCAGAAAAGTAACTCATACACAGGTTATTAATAAACATGCAATTATGCAGACCCCACTACCCATCTATACTCTTTATCTACCCCGTGTGGTCAAAACCACTGGTGACTAGTGTCACAAAATAAATGATGGGGCCAACCCATCGTGTGGTCAAAACCACTGATGACCATAGGTCACAATATATCAAGTGTGGTTAAAACCACTGGTGGTACCAAACCACTGGGACTTAGTCGCAATTTATCAATTGAGGTGGTCAAAACCACTGATGACCATAGATCACAAATAATCTGATGGGGCCAACCCATCTTGTGGTCAAAACCACTGGCGACAGTCCATAAAGTCATCCCCCTCCTCTCATCAATCCCACCATCATCATGCTTACATATCAATATCATAAATCATGCATTTAACCAAGCATATGATGGCATACTCAATCATTTTTCATAACAAAATAATAGGGGACTTACCCAGAATCCGATCTCATGCCCACAAGCAAAACTAGCAAAAAGATTAAAAAGCAACAATATGGCACTGCTAATTAATAAAGTGTGTAAGAGTTTTACACACCTATTTCTACTGAAATTCCTAGATCCCGAAGTTTTCAATCTTTAGTGCTTTATCCCTTGACCTCAATCACCAAAATTAGTACCATAGACTATTCGGCCAAATAGTAATCCCGAAGGACTAATCGCACCTTTAATCCAAATATGGCCCTTGGCTGAATTTTACTAATCACTTACCAAGGCAAAATCGAAATCCCAGAAAACCACTCCTATCTTCTGAACTGTTGAAATCCCTATATGTCACTTTGTTAAAATCAGTTATAACAAAACTATGGAAAGTGGCCCATGGCCGAATACCATATTGGCATACCTTGCAAAATTTCGACCACGAAAGGCTCCCTCAAAGCACCTTGCCGTTAGCTACACACAAAACATACACTATCACGATCATAACCACATTCGGCCACTTACCAAGGCTTGTCTCCCAAGTTTTCGAGGCATAAAAAGGAAGGAAAAAGAAACCGATTGCTTAAGAGAGGCACTTACCACCCTTTTGGAGTCAATAGCACCTTACAAGGGGAATTCAACCTAAGCCCCTATGGGAGAGATGTTCGACTAGCAACACAAATGGAAGGTGCAAACTTTTAGCAAAAAGAGGGGTAGGTTCACTAAGTAGAAGAAGAGAAACTAAAATTTTCTTTGAAGAGTCTTGGAAATTGTCTAGGGAATTTCGAAAGAACAAGAAAAGAAACAAATTTTGATGAAATTTTGGCACCCCTTAGTGATAAAACCGAATGTAGATGGCCTCCAAGGAGTCCTAAAGCCGCCATCACTTCCCCCTTTAGTGATAATTTTAGCTTTTAATTATCAAAGATAATGCAAGACTTATCTTACATTTAATCTCCTAATCACCTTCGACAATTTAATAGCAAATAAACTACTAACAACTACCCCCTTCCAACCGAATATGTACAAAGATTTAGCTCATCCTTATCACTTTAAGAGTCCAAAATTAAGCCAATACTCTCCCATACACGCCAGTAACATAAAAAAAAATAAAAACCACTACAGTTGCCTTGGTTCGAACCCGAGACCTCCCTGCCGTAGCCCCCCCTTGCACACCCCATGCCATGTTTCCCATTCGACTTTCATGTCCATTCCTTACCCACAAAATCCTTTAAAGCCTTCTTACTTGGCCCCTTCCTTTAACACCCCAAAAATAAAACACTCTTGCGTCCATCATGACTCGAACCCGAGTCCTTATACCAAGGCCCTTAAGTGGCGCCCCAAGCCACTCCACCGAACCGACTTTCATGTCATAAATCTCACCACAAAATCTGTTAAGGCCTTCTTAACTCAACCCTTTCTTTAATGCCCAAAAAGCCCAAAAGAAAAACACTTCCCCCATGTTACACCCGAGACTCGAACCTCCTCCCTTAAAGCTCCCTTTGACGCACCAAGCCAACACGCCAATTACATCCTTGTGTCCAACTTTTCACAAAATTCTTCTTAACCCCTATCTCCTAGCTCCCTTCTTTTAAATACTTAAAAATAAATTTTTAGCTCCAAGTCTGACCTATTTCGGGGTTATGTCAAGACCCTAAACATGCTAAAAAAATCATAGTATTTATTCTTTCAAGCACACACATGGGAAATTTATTAAATTACAGTTCTACCCCCTTAAAAAGAATTTCGGCCTCGAAATTACCTGGATTAGAAGAGCTGGAGGTATTGCTACTGTATCACATCCTCGGGTTCCCATGTGGCCTCCTCCGTACCATGATTCCGCCACAACACCTTCACTAAAGGCACTAACTTCCTACGCAGAACTTTGATATCTCGATCCAAGATCTGTACCGGCTCCTCTTCGAAAGATAAGTCGGGGCTCACCTCAATTTTTGCTACCGAGCACTAGATGTGATGGATCCGATCGATAGCATCTCAGCATTGAAACGTGGAAGACATCATGGATCTGGATCAACTTTGCCGGCAACTCAAGCTGGTAAGCTACCGATCCCACACGTTTCAACACCGTATGGTCCGATGAATCTAGGGCTTAGCTTGCCCTTCCGCCAAACCTCAAAGACCTTCTTCCAAGGTGGTACCTTCAAGAAGACCTTATCACCCATCGTGATACTCAACATCTCTGCGCTTAAGATCTGCGAGGATTTCTACTCGTCCGACGCCTCCTTAAGACGAGCCGAATTACTTTAACCTTATCCTCTCGTCCTCGAATTAACTCGACCCAACATCCGACGTTCTCCTAGTTCCGCCCAACATGTTGGAGTACGGCATTTTCGACCATACTGTCACTTCATACGGTGCCATATTCGAATACTCGCTGATAACTATTATTATAAGTTTAACTCGCCAAAGGTAGGTATTCCTCCCAACTACCACGAAAGTCCAAAACACACCCTTAACATATCTTCCAACACTTGATAACCCTCTCGATTGTCCATCTGATCATGGATGGAAAGCCGTGCTAAAATTCAACTTAGTGCCAACTCCTGATGTAAGGCCTTCCAAAATCTCGACGTGAACCGAGGATCTCGATCTGAGATAATGGACACTGGTACTCCATGTAACCGTACTATCTCTGCGATGTACAACTTGGCTAACCTTTGAAGCAAGTAGTCAACCATTACCGATATGAATGGGCCGACTTAGTCAACCGGTCCACTACCACCTAAACTGCATCTTTCTTACTGGGCGTAAGGGGAAGCCCACTTACGAAATCTATAGTAATCTCTTCCCACTTCCATGTGGGATCTTTCTCGGTCAGAATAAATTTCGATGGCAATTGATGCTCAGCCTTAACTTGCTAGCATGTCAGACACTTGCCCACTAGCTCGGTTACCTCCCGCTTAAGACCCGACCACCAAAACTGCTCCCTTAAATCCCGATACATCTTCCTGCTTCCCGGGTGCATAGCGTACGCACTGCTATGAGCTCCTTTAAGGATTCGCTGCTTTAAGGATTCGCTGCCTCAAATCATCATCCTTAGGCATGTACATTCTCCCCTGAAAGTACAACACTCCATCACTATCCAAGCTAAACCCTTCGGCCTCACCATTCTGTACTTGCAACTTCCGAGTACTCAAAGCTTCGTCGGTCAACTGCCTCTCTTTGACCCCATCAATCCAAGAAGGCTTCACTTGCAATTTCGCCAAAAGGCTCCCATCCTCATAGAGACTTAGATGAGCAAACATTGCTCGCAAATCCGCTACCACCTTTCAGCTCAAAGCATTAGCTACCACGTTAGCCTTCTCCAGATGGTATTCGATTGAGCAATCGTAGTCCTTCAGCAACTCAATTTACCTCCACTGCCTCAGATTTAAATCTTTCTGAGTTAGGAGGTACTTCAGACTCTTATGATCTGTGTACACCACCAACTTCTCCCCGTATAGGTATTGCTTCCAAATCTTCAAGGCAAACACCACAGTAGCCAATTCCAAGTCATGTGTAGGGTAGTTAGCTTCGTGAGGCCTCAACTGCAGTGACGCATAAGCGACCACCTTCCCTTCTTGCATCAATACATAGCCTAAACCAGTATGTGATGCATCACAGTACACCGTGAACTCCTTTCCGGCCTCAGGCTGAATTAAAACCGGTGCTTTGTCAGAATCTTTTTAGCTTATCAAAACTCTCTTGTTGCTTCTCAACCCACACAAACGGAACTCCTTTTCTTAACAGCTTAGTCAACGGTGCTGCGATTAAGGAGAAATTCTTCCATGAACCTCCTATAATATCCTGCCAACCCAAGAAAACTTCAAATTTTTGTAACCGACTTTGGTGGCTTCCACTCCAATACCGCCTCAATCTTACGGGGATCCACCCTAATCCCCTCGGCTGAAACAACATGCCCTAGAAAAGTTACCTCCTTGAGCCAGAACTCACATTTGCTAAACTTAGTGTACAACTGTTTCTCCCTTAGAACTTGTAGAACCACACGAAGATATGCGTCATGCTCCTCTTCCGACTTTGAGTACACCAAAATGTCATCTATGAATACTACGACGGACCGATCTAGATAGGGTTGGAAAACTCGATTCATCATGTCCATAAACGCTTTCGGTGCGTTTGTCAACCCAAAAGGCATTACTAGAAACTCGTAGTGGCCATACCGAGTACGAAATGTCGTCTTGTGGACATCAGCCTTCTTCACCTTAAGCTGATGGTACCCTGACCTAAGGTCAATCTTAGAAAACACCGATGCCCCTTTGAGTTGATTGAACAGATCGTCAATCCTAGGTAAAGGATTCTGGTTCTTTATCGTCAACTTGTTCAGCTATCGGTAGTCTATACACATCCTCATCGTCCCATCCTTCTTCTTGCCAAAAAGCACTGGAGCTCCCCACGGTGATACACTTGGTCGGATGAACCCTCTATCCAACAATTCTTGAATCTGAGCCTTCAACTCTACCAATTCCTTCGGCGCCATCCGATACGGAGCTATAGATACATGCACGATTTTGGGTAACAGATCTATCCCAAATTCAACCTCACGGTCCGGAGGTAGACCCAAAAGTTCCTCTAGAAACACATCAACATAGTCCCTCACAGTCCGGACATCTCCCACAGCAACATCCTTAGCTTCCAAGGCACAGACATGCACCACATAAGCTTCACAACCCTTTCTAACCATCCTTTTCACCTTTAATGCCGAAACCACATTAGACAGGTAATCTCTCCTTTTACCTATCATCACTACCTCATCACCTTCTACGGTCTTTACTACCATGCACTTAGCTGCGTAATCTAGGCTAGCCTGATACTTTACTAGCCAATCCATCCCGAGAATTAGGTCAAACTCTTGGAACAGTAGTTCCATCAAATCAGCCAAGAACACGACCCCTTGGAGTTCTAGGGGCACGTCCCTATAAAGTTTACTTACTTCTAGAGAGTGACCTAGGGGGCTAAATATAGTCATCTTCCTAGAAGTAAGCTCAGATTCTAAATGCAGAGTTTTCACTACGCTACTAGCAATGTACGAGTGGGTTGAGCCAATGTCAATCAAAGTATTATAGGACACACCAAAGATCGTGAACATACCGGTTATGACGCCGTCGATCGCCGCCTCCTCTTGACGCCTCATGGCATAGACCAAACTAGGTTGTCTAGCCTCGACAACCCAGATTTCCCTCGGTGCCCCATGACCTCCGCCAAAGACCATTACCTCCTCTTCCTGCACCACGACCTCTCTGTGGCTGTTGGTTATCCCTTCTGCTCGATGTACGATCCTGACCTTCTGATCTCAGTCTAGCTGGCTTCTTCGGACATTCTCTAACTCGATACTCCAAGGACCCACACTTGAAGCATCCCCGATTACCATTCTAACACTCCCCCATGTGAGACTTGCCACACCGAGCACACCATGGCGGCGATTGAGGATTAGCAGCAGCAGGCCTAGTAGCTTATCCGACACACCAAACCTTGTCCTCTTCTACTGATTACCCAAAAACTTTGAAGGTTCGATGCTCCTCTTATTCCAACTCCTATCTTGGTTCCGTCTAACCGACTATCTTACCCCTTCAGCAACCTTTGATTTCTCCACTAAGACCGCGAACTCCCATTCCTGTTGTGGAGCTATCATCATCCTCAGCTCATCTCTCAGCCCGTCTTTCAAATCTGACACAGCGCTCATGCTCGGTACCCACAATACCACGAGCATACCTACTCAACCGGAGGAATTCGGCCTCACACTCCGCCACTGTCTTATTTCCTTGAACCAGGTTCAAGAAAGCCTTCCGCTGTGCATCCACGTAGCTAGTTCCGATATACTTCTTTTGATGGACATCTCTGAAGAATTCCCAGGTGAGATTTTCTGCCACTGTTCCATCTCTCACAGTGAGCCACCACTGGTATGACTCATCCCGAAGTAGAGATATTATGCCCTTCAACTTCTCCTCAGCTGTGAAATCCAAGTCACCCATAATCCTTTTAGTGGATTCCAACCAATATTCCGCCGCACTGGACGCCACTCCAAAAACTCCTTTGAATACTTCTGCTCCGTTAGCCCGGAGTCGTTCAACCACAGATTTACGATCTCCTACACCCGCGCCAGCCTCAGCAACTCGTTCTAATACCTGTAATACAGCTTGCGATACTACATCATTTCCACCGGTCTGATCTTGGAACTCAGATTTCGCCGTTGACAGATCCAACATCTCATTTCCAGACCCGTGACTAGACCTTGCTGGCTTCGACAAGGTCATCCTACCCCTACCACGGCCCCGCGGCGGACATCCACGACCTCTTGAACTCATTCTAACGATTGCGTTTATCTGTTTAAGAATTTTATGTATTAGTACTTGTTTAACTGGATTATCCGCGAAGGAATTTTATAATAAGAGTTTAGAAGTGGTTCTTTCATAATCATACAAACACACAGTTTTCCATTCATTCATCCAAAGAGACGTTGTAGTTTTCATTATGATTATTTTTCCACTACCCAGGGTATTTTCGTAATTTGTCCTACAGCGGTATTTTTGTAATTTTTTTTTCAAAAATAAAAGTTTTTGGATAATTTTTGTCAAAAGTATTTTATAGCTTTTAAATTTTTGGGGTATTTTGAAAAATTTTGGAATCCGAGGGTATTTCGGTAATTTTGGACCTCAGGGGTATTTCGATAATTTTTCACAAATCAGGGTGAATTTGTAAAATTTAACAAATCAGGGGTATTTCAAAAGTTGTAAAACTTTGAGGGCTCTTTTTGATAATTGCTTTCTCCAAAATAGTGATGTTGTAAAATTTTAAAATCAGGGTCATTTTGGTAATTTTGTAGGTTAGGGGCAATTTTGTAATTTTCTAAAATCATGACGTTTTTGAAATTTAAGGTTTTTGGGCACTTTTTATGTGATGAAATTTTTGATTAAAACCATAGATATTTTGGGAATATCATAAATCAAGGGTGTTTTGTAATTTTATCCCTAAAGGTATTTTAGTAATTTCACATAATCAGGGTATTTTCACAAAATCGTTTCCAAAAATTGGGTTCTAAGTGATTTCACAAAAGAAGGATATTTTGGAAATTTCTATTTGAAAATTTTTCATATGGAGGGTATTTTGATAGTTTACAAGCCAGGGGTATTTTGGTCATTTTTCAAACTGAGGGGTATTTTGGTCATTTTTTTTAAACAAGGTTTTAATTACTTCAAAAACAAAACGGCTAGTCCCTTTCGGGTTTTAGTTATCGAGTTTAGCCTATGAGTGCGTCGTCTCAGCTAGGATGAACTGTTGCTACGCACCAGGTAGGATTCGAGTGAGTAGGAGGTGAGTCACGAGGACTGCTTAAATACTAGGCTCCCACCGAATCCAATCCTAGACATGCGTATAATGATTGCCACATCCCTTGCTCAGTGACAACTCACAGGGTTGTATAGGGAATTATTAAATCTTATGCATTGTTGTTGGGGTTCGCTAACCCTAGGGTTCAACAATTTCTATTCTAACAGTCTACGTTCCCAATTTACCCTTCTACCCCTCATCAAATATTCACAAAAATGGATAGAATTACTTACCTGGGCGGATTGGTGCCGGAGACTCGGTGCCATGCTGTTCAAGCCACAAACACTTTCCAAAAACATTTCAATAAGGCCTACTAATAAAAACAAAACATTTTGGGCCTTGGGCCCCCACAGCTGAGTTTTGAACCGGGCTCTGATACCAAAAATGTAACACCCCAAACCTGGCCCATGAGTCTTGACCGGATCTGGTATGTCACGGAGTAAAACAATTTGAAATAATTTTGAGTGTCCGATGAAAACTTGTTGAAATGTGGCTAAGGTTTTAAAACGGGGTTTGATAAAACTCAGTTGGGATTATTTTTATAAATATGGTTGGGTTGTCTAACCCTTTGAAATCATTTGATCATGTAAAATTTAAAGAACTTCCAAAATCATGATTGACGTGGTGAATTTTGTTACCCGATGGTAACATCTTTGAAAAACCCGTAAAAGTTATTAGGTTTGAAAATGATTACTTTTAATTGATTCACTTATCATTTATAAATTTCATTCATGACTTAAGTAAAATAAAACAATTATATAAACATTCAAAATAATGATTAGCGGCCTTATTACAACCCAAAATAAAAACTTAGAAATATAAATAACATTAACCATATCAAATTAAAATCAATCCAAGACTAAGGGACAAGCATGGCCGCCTCGAGTCCTCTCCGGCTCCATTTCCGCGATCTACTCATCTGCAAAATAGTAAGGGAAGGGGTGAGTCACCAAGACTCAGTGTGTAAATCCCCACCAAAAAGTAACTTATACATGTGTTATTAATAAACATGCAATTATGCAAACCCCACTAGCCATCCATACTCCTTATCTACCCCGTGTGGTCAAAACCACTGGTGACTAGTGTCACAAAATAAATGATGGGGCCAACCCATCGTGTGGTCAAAACCACCGATGACCATAGGTCACAATATATCAAGTGTGGTCAAAACCATCGTGGTACCAAACCTTTGGGACTTAGTCGCAATTTATCAATCGAGGTGGTCAAAACCACTGATGACCATAGGTTACAAATAATCTGATGGGGCCAACCCATCTTGTGGTCAAAACCACTAGCGACAGTCCATAAAGTCATCCCCCTCCTCTCATCAATCCCACCATCATCATGCTTACATATCAATATCATAAATCATGCATTTAACAGCATATGATGGCATACTCAATCATATTTCATAACAAAATAATAGGGGACTTACCCGGAATCTGATCTCATGCCCACAAGCAAAACTAGCAAAAAGATTAAAATGCAACAATATGGCACTGCTAATTAATAAAGTGTGCAAGAGTTTTACACACCTGTTTCTACCGAAATTCCTAGATCCCGAAGTTTTCAATCTTTAGTGCTTTATCCCTTGACCTATATTCGGCCAATCACCAAAATTAGTACCATGACCTATTCGGCCAAATAGTAATCCCAAAGGACTAATCGCACCTTTAATCCAAATATGGCCCTTGGCTGAATTTTACTAGTCACTAACCAAGGCGAAATTGAAATCCCGGAAAACCACTCCTATCTTCTGAACTGTCGAAATCCCTATATGTCACTTTGTTAAAATCAGTTATAACAAAACTATGGAAAGTGGCCTATGGCCGAATACCATATTGGCATACCTTGTAAAATTTTGACCACGAAAGGCTCCCTCAAAGCACCTTGCCGTTAGCTACAAACAAAACATACACTATCACGATCATAACCACATTCGGCCACTTACCAATGCTTGTCTCCCAAGTTTTCGACGCATAAAAAGGAAGGAAAAAGAAACCGATTGCTTAAGAGAGGCACTTACCACCCTTTTGGAGTCAATAGCACCTTACAAGGGGAATTCGGCCTAAGCCCCTATGGGAGAGATGTTTGGCTAGCAACACAAATGGAAGGTGCAAACTTTTAGCAAAAAGAGGGGGTAGGTTCGGCTAAGTAGAAGAAGAGAAACTAAGAATTTTCTTTGAAGAGTCTTGGCAATTGTCTAGGGGAATTTCAACCAGAAACAAGAAAAGAAACAGCTTGATGAAATTTTGGCACCCCCTTAGTGATAAAATCGAATGTAGATGGCCCTCCAAGGAGTCCTAAAGCCGGCCATCACTTCCCCCTTTAGTGATAATTTCAGCTTTTAATTATCAAAGATAATGCAAGACTTATCTTACATTTAATCTCCTAATCACCTTCAACAATTTAATAGCAAATAAACTACTAACAACTACCCCCTTCCAGCCGAATATGTGCAAAGATTTAGCTCATCCTCATCACTTTAAGAGTCCAAAATTAAGCCAATACTCTCCCATACACGCCAGCATCATAAAAAAAAAATAAAAACCACTACAGTTGCCTTGGTTTGAACCTAAGACCTCCCTGCCGCAGCCCCCCTTGCACGCCCCATGCCATGTTTCCCATTCGACTTTCATGTCCATTCCTTACCCACAAAATCCTTTAAAGCCTTCTTACTTGGCCTCTTCCTTTAACGCCCCAAAAATAAAACACTCTTGTGTCCATCATGACTCGAACCCGAGTCCTTATACCAAGGCCCTTAAGTGGTGCCCAAGCCACTCCATCGAACCGACTTTCATGTCATAAACCTCACCACAAAATCATATATGCGTTCTTAACTCAACCCTTTCTTTAATGCCCAAAAGCCCAAAAGAAAAACACTTCCCCCATGTTACACTCGAGACTCGAACCTCCTCCCTTAAAGCTCCCTTTGACGCACCAAGCCAACACGCCAATTACATCATTGTGTCCAACTTTTCACAAAATTCTTCTTAACCCCTATCTCCTAGCTCCCTTCTTTTAAATACTTAAAAATAAATTTTTAGCTCCAAGTCCGACCTATTTCGGGGTTATGTCAAGACCCTAAACATGCTAAAAAAATCATAGTATTTATTCTTTCAAGCACACACATGGGAAATTTATTAAATTACAAACAACCCCTAATTTAGGGTGTTACAATGAATCAATACGATGTCGATGTCCCAAACATGGTCGTACACGTAAAGCACATATCGATGCCAACGTCCCAGACGTGGTCTTACATGATAAAACAGAACAGATACCTATGTCATGACATACCTAATCATATCTATTCCTAGGTTCGTACGGGACTTATCGGATATCGACACTAAGTCAGCCTTATCTCGGAATTCATGTACTGATCATATCATAAGCATTCACCGATAACAATAGTCATATAAACATACATAGTTCAATACGAATACGTTTATTTACATAATGACTTACCTCGGATTCGATTTTTTAGAAATGGAAACGGCTACTCGGTTACTTTCGCTTTCTTGCTATCTAAGTCCGTTTTCCTTGGTTCTTGATCTATACATATTCAGATTAACCCTTTTATTCACTAACTCATTCAATTCAATCCAAGGACACAAATTTATTGCTATTTGTAAATTAACCCTCACATTTGCACAAATTATCAATTTAGTCCATTTTTCTCAAAACATCAAATTCATAAAATCATCACACACTCATGCTTAGCCGATTGTTTATACATCTCATACAAACCCATATTTTCCATCAAATTTTCAATTTAGTCCCTCAAGTTACTATTTTCTTAATTTAGCCCTAATTAGCTAAATTCATCAAAAATTCAAGAAGAAAGTATGTTCATCTAGCTCAAATCTTTCATTTAACAACTAAACTCATCACAAAGCTCAACATATCATCAACAGCATATCTCACAAACATCATCAATACACAAAATTGAGGCATGGGCTTGAAAATAGACTAAGCAACAATCTCAAAAATATAAAAATCATCAAAATCCAAAGTTAAAACTTACCTTAATTCAAGCTTGTAAGTGTCGAATGCCCTAGCTTCTTCTTTCTTTTTCTTCTATTCAATTTTCGGCAAAAAGATGAATAAAATGGCTTATTATTCTAGCCTTTTATTTTATTAACATCATCTTACTAATTTAGTTACTAATTTAACCTTATACTTAACACATATACATGAAATAGTAAGGGCATTTAAGACCTTTATCCATCCACTATCTATATATAATGGCATAATAACAACATGGTTCTTACAATTATCAGACCATTCAAATCTAACATCTTGCTAAAGTAATCTAGTCAATGGAGTAGCTATCACTGAAAATCCTTTTACAAATCGACGGTAATAACCAACTAAACCCAGAAAATTACGGACTTCAGACACATTATTCGAAGGTTTCCAATCCAAAATAGTAGAAATCTTGCTCGGATCAACATGAATCCCAGAAGCTAACACAATATATCCCAAAAACTAACCTCGTGTAACCAGAATTCACATTTACTGAATTTTGCATACAATTTCTTTTCTCTTAATGTTTACAATACAATCCTCAGATGCTTGGCATGCTCATTCTCATCCCGTGAATAAATCAATATGTCATTAATGAATACAACAATAAATCGATCTAAATACGATCTAAAAATTCTATTCATCAGATCTATAAAAATAGTCGGAGCATTGGTTAGTCCAAATGGCATAACTAAGAACTCATAATACATGTACCTAGTTCTGAAAGCAGTTTTCGGTATGTTTGAGTCTAGCAAACACGGTAACTCTTCAAGGAACACACCAGAAAACTCACAGACAATTGACACTGATTCAACTTTCCTTTTAGACACTTTCGAATCAATCACATAAGTAAAATATGCATCATAACCCTTTTTCACATATCTCTGAGCTTTCAATACTGATATCATAGTAGGCAATCCATTTAAATCGTTAGACTCAACTCGTACAATCTCATCATTCGGATATCTCAAATCAATAGTCTTTCTTTTACAATTTACAACAGCATCATGCAATGTAAATAAGTCCATACCCAAAATAATATCGAACTCATGAAATGGCAAAAGCATCAGATCAGTAGGGAAACAATTATCTTGAAACATTAACGGACAGTTCTTGCATACTTTGTCAACAAGGACACTTTTACCTAAGGGGTTCGATACTTTTATAGCAAACTCAGTAGACTCTACAGGCAAAGTCTTACTGAATACTAAATTCATGCATATATATGAATGCGTAGAACCAGGGTTTACCTAAAGTGTAAAAGTACCCGTTATAACATCTAGAGATGAAGCTTCCTCACGAGCTCGGATAGCATACGCTCCGGCAGGAGCTCTAGCTTCAAATCTTGCAATAATCTCTCTCATAGTTCTCTGACTACCACTAACATATCTTACATTCTTCGAAGGTCTTCCTCTCACAGGTGCATTATCAGATCTCAGATTCTGAATAGCCTCTGGTTCGACAGACTCAGGGCAATCATGAATAAAATGATCAAGTGATCCGCATCTGAAACAAGCTATGTCATTTACTCTACAGCTTCCCGGATGCCTTTTTCCACAATGTTTATATTCAGGTCTCTCAGTCTAGACATTTCCAACACTAGTCACTGATGTTGTTTGGGTTATGAAACTCATTTGCGATCTAGCTCGATTTCTATTCGAATGTCCCACATTATCTCTTGAATGACTTTGATCATCTCTGAATCTCTTCAAGTAGACTGAAATGATTTGTTCTGAAATCTTTTTCTCATATCTTGGGCTTCAAACTCAACTTTTCTTTTATATTTCCCTAGTACTTTAGCTTTGCATGCTCGATCAACGAGTACAACAAACTCTTTTATTTCTAAGATCCCGACTAACAAGCGAATATCTTCACTAAGACCATCTTCGAATCTTTTGTACATTATTGCTTCAGATGATATACATTCTCGAGCATACTGACTTAATCTCACAAACTCTCGTTCATATTCAGTAATAGTCATTCGACCCTGTTTTAGTTCCAGAAATTCCTTCTGTTTCTAATCGATGAATCTTTCGCTAATATGTTTCTTCCGGAATTCAATCTGGAAAAAGTCCCACGTAACTCACTCTTTCGGAACAATAGAAATCAAGGTTTTCCACTATTGATAAGCTTCATCTCGAAGTAACGATACAACATATTTTATGCATTCATCCGGAGTTAGAGACATTTCATCAAATACCCTAATAGTATTTTTTAACCAGAACTCGGCCTTTTCAGCATCATCATCATTAGTAGCTCGAAACACTTCGACCTCATACGTACGAATCTTGTCAACTGTAGGCTTATTCCACAGATTCAAATTTGTAGTGGGAGGTATATCGGATGTCTGAGGGGGATTAATCGAGGCGGGGTTGCAAAATAGTTGGGTTATTCTTTACGAATTGAGTTAACCACTCACTCATCATCTTGTAGAAAGTTTGTTTAGCTTCTTCCTCATGACCGCTCGTAGCCAGTCTCGGATAAGAGGGCACTATCCCTTGCGCGGGATCAGGCTCATTACTTTCTATGTCATCAGCTACGGCTCTTTTGGGATCTATTGCAATACAAAAATTATATATTATATGCCAGGATTCATCACAATATAACAATAAAGATATATGGCATGTATAGCTAGGCTTTGACACGCTACGTTAGTCCGAGAATCGACTAAACCGTAGCTCTGATACCAACCAAATGTAACAACCCCATCTCGTATCCATCATCAGATTAGGGTTAAGGGCATTACCAGAAATATCAGAAACATTTATAGAAATTTCATACAATCATTCATCATTCTCAAACGTAGATTCCTTTAAATAGGTCATCGAGACCTTAAACATGCTTAGAAGCAGGGTCGTGACTAAATCGGAACACATACAAAAATTTTCAAAAATTTAAAACTTTTCTACGTTTCAGGGGTTACACGCCCGTATGGGCAGGCCGTGTGCCTCCTACGGTAGCTAGACACACCCATGTGTCCTCCCTGTGGTCGAACCTGTTTTAACACCACAGCCACCAAGCACGCCCGTGTAACTTGGCCGTGGTCAATTCTGACTTGGCTCCACGGTTACCAAACACCCCCTTGAGCTAAGGCCGTGTACTCCTAGGCCATATACTAACTTCTTCACATGCCTACTAGGCACGCCCATGTACCTTGGCCGTGTGCTCCTAAGCTAGCCACAAACTTAGCCCTACGGTCACTAGGCATGCTAGTGTGCCATAACCGTGTGGCAAAATAGGCCATTTGCAAGGCCAAAAATACCACCTACTTGGGGTCTTACCTACAAGCTAAATTTACCAACACATTTTGTGCACAATTGACAACCAAGAACATACCAAAATAACTAGTAAATCTATACCTTCAAATCCAATTCCATACATACCAATTTATAAGACTAAAACTCATAACATCACATGCATAACTCATTCAAATACTTACTCAAAACGTGACCATTTCCAAAGTCATCTATCCATGCCAAAAATCATACTTCATAAATCATATTCATCAAAGTAATATATCAACTTATATTTAGCCACATCTCATGGCCAAGTTCATATAACAAACTTATACAAAATACTAGCCTATACATGCCATATCTAGCTATACACATTTCTAAAATGTAACAAAACAAGTTGAGTAGTGTGATAATGATCCTCGACAATCCTGAGCATTCAGTGGCTTTGATGATCTATAAAACAGAGAAAACACACACACAAAGTAAGCTTTCCAAAAGCTTAGTAAGTCATATACAAATAAACTTAATAAGTAAAGCATAAAAGCATATGTAAACATTGGCACAATTCATATACATAGCAAATTTCTCACATATATGCTTAAGTCCATATTCTTGGCCATATTTTCCACATTCATCATTTCAGGAACAATATATACATAGCTCTTTCATAACCATTCTTGTATCTCATTCACAATCTCATATTCATTCATACATTTCTTCAAATCAAAGTCACATAGGTACTTACCTTTTATACACACTTAGTGTGCATACCAAACGTACCTAAAACGAATATACATTCACGTATTTGTTCATAGCTCAGATTTTCCCGTTAAACCGATAGGAATCTAATAGGATACTTAGAAAGCTCAGAATAGTCATACAATGCCAACGTCCTAGACAAGGTCTTACGTGTGCTCAGATATAGATGTCACTGCCCCAGACAAATCAATACGATACCGATGTCCCAAACATGGTCTTACACGTAAAGCTCATATCGATGCCAACGTCGCAGACGTGGTCTTACATGATAAAATAGAACAGATACCTATGTCATGACATAGCTAATCCTATCTATTCCTCGATTCGTTTGGGACTTATCAGATATCGACACTAACTCAGCCTTATCTCCGAATTCATGTACCAATCATATCATAACCATTCATCGATAACAATATTCATATAAACATACATAGTTCAATACGAATACGTTTATTTGCATAATGACTTAACTCAGATTCGATTTTTTAGAAATGGAAATGGCTACTTGGTTACTTTCACTTTCCCGCGATCTAAGTTTGTTTTTCTCGGTTCTTGATCTATACATATTCAGAATTAACCCTTTTATTCACTAACTCATTCAATTCAATCCAAGGACACACATTTAGGGATATTTATAAATTAACCCTTACATTTGTACAAACTATCAATATAGTCTATTTTCCTCAAAACATCAATTTCACAAAATCATCACATACTCATGCTTAGCTGATTGTTCATACATCTCATACAAGCCCATATTTTCCATTAAATTTGTAATTTAGTCCCTCAAGTTACTATTTTCTCAATTTAGCCCTAATTAGCTAAATTCATCAAAAATTCAAGAACAATGTATGTTCATCTAGCTCAAATCTTCCATTTAACAACTAAACTCATCACAAAGCTCAACATATCATCAATGGCATATCTCAAAAACATCATCAATACACAAAAGTGAGACATGGGCTTGAAAGTAGACTAAGCAACAATCTCAAAAACATCAAAATCATCAAAATCCAAAGTTAAAACTTACCTTAATTCAAGCTTGTAAGTGCCGAATGCCCTAGATTCTTCTTTCTTTTTCTTTTGTTCAATTTTTCAGTAAAAAGATTAATAAAATGGCTTATTATTCTAGCCTTTTATTTTATTAACATCATTTTACTAATTTTGTTACTAATTTAGCCTTAAACTTAACACATATACATGAAATATTAAGGGCATTTAAGACCTTTATCCATCCACTATCTATATATAATGGCATAATAAGAACATAAAGCCTCCACCTTAGTAAACCACAACACATAGGCACTTTAACATATAGCATATAACTTTCATATTTAATGCAATTCAATGCTTTTGTCAAATTAAGCACACAAACAGATAAATTATCTTAAGAAACTTTAGCACATGCATAATCACTTATCAAAGACACAAAAAATAATATTAAAATATTATACAAACTTAGATTTGTGGTCCCAAAATCACTGTTTCGACTAGGGTATAAACCAGACTGTTACAATTCTCCCCCTTAAGGATTTTTGTCCCCAAAAATCTTACCGTTAAATAAAGTCAGATATTGATGTCTCATTGAATCTTCCGGCTCTCACGTTGCCTCTTCAATTTCGTGTCGATTCCAATATACTTTCACTAAGGGAATTTTCTTATTTCTCAACTCTTTCACTTCACGAGCTAAGATATGAATTGGTTCCTCTTCATATGTCATATCAGATTGGATTTTAATTTCAGATAGGGCAATCACATGTGATGGACCAGATCAATATCTGCGGAGCATCGAAACATGAAATACATTATGGATCTTTTCTAATTCAGAGGGAAACTTTAATATATATGTAATCGGCCCAACACGTTCAATGATTTCATACGGTCCAATGAACCTCGGACTCAACTTGCCTTTATGTCCAAAATGAAACACTTTCTTCCACTGAGACACTTTTAAAAATACTTTGTCGCCGATCTCAAATTCTATATCTTTTCATTTTAAGTCTGCATATGACTTCTGACGATCAGATGCTGCTTTCAAACAATCTCGAATCAGTTTCACTTTTATTCTGAATCTTTTATCAAATCGACTCCAAGTAGCTTATTTCACTGAGCTCGATCTAATATAGAGGTGTACGGCATTTATGTCTGTACAAAGCTTCATAAGGTGCCATTTTAATGCTTGACTGAAAACTATTATTGTATGCAAATTCAATCAATGGCAGATACTGTTCACACGTACCATCAAATTCAAGAATTCAACATCTTAACATATCTTTTAGAATCTAAATGATCTGCTTGGATTGACCATCTATCTGCGGATGAAAAGTTATACTAAAATGTAGTTTTGTACCTAAAGCTTCTTGCAATTTCTTCTAGAACCTCGATGTAAATCTCGGATCTCTATTTGATACAATGGATAGTGGCACTCCGTGAAATCTCACAATCTCTGCAATATAAAGCTCAACTAACTTATCAAGTGAAAGTTAGATCTTACTGAAATAAAATGGGCAGATTAGTTAATCGATCAACTACAACCCATATTGCATCTTTCTTTCTCAGAGTCAGAGGCAATCCCGAAACAAAATCCATCGTCACTCTATCCCATTTCCATTCAGGAATTAAAATCGGTTGTAGCAAACTAGACGAAACTTGATGTTCAGCTTACAATTGTTGACAGACTAAACATTTCGAAACAAAGTCAGAAATATCTCTTTTCATACCAGACCACCATTAATGCTACTTCAGATAATGATACATCTTAGTACTTCCTGAATGAACAGATAGACAGCTGTTATGTGCTTCACCCAAAATCAGCTGAATCAACTCTGGATTTTTGGAACACAGATATGACCTCGAAATCTCAAACAATCATCAAAAACTCAAAATTCAGATTCAGAATTTGAATCACACTGAGTTTGTTTCGCTAATAACTCATTATCAGATTTCTGAGCATTACATATCTGTTGTATAAACAACGTTTTTCTTCTAATTCAGCCATCATAGAATTATCATCAGACAAATCTAACTGAGTATTTAAAGCACGCAGTGCAAACAATGATTTTCTACTCAATGCATCAACAATAACGTTTGACGCAGGTTCAAAATTTCTAAGTCATCAAGTTTTTCAGACTTTTATGATCTGAAAACACATGACATTTCTCACCATACAGATAATGGCGCCAAATTTTAAGTGCAAACACAATTGCAACTAGCTCAAGGTCGTGTGTTGGATAGTTCTTTTCATGAGGCTTCAATTGTCTCGAGGCATAAGCTACAACTTTGCCTTCTTGCATCAAAACACATCCTAGACCATTTAATGAAGCATCACTATAAATCACAAATTCTTTACCCGATTCTGGTTGTACTAACACTGGAGCTTCTGTTAACCGAGTTTTCAACTGATCAAAACTTTTCTGACATTCATCAGACCATTCAAATCTAACATCTTTCTGAAGTAATCTAGTCAACGGAGAAGCTATCACTGAAAATCCTTTTACAAATTGACGGTAATAACCAGCTAAACCCAGAAAACTATGGATTTAGACACATTCTTCGAAGGTTTCTAATCCAAAATAGTAGAAATCTTGCTCAGATCGACACAAATCCCAAAAGGTGACACAATATGTCCCAGAAAACTAACCTCGTGTAACCAGAATTTGCATTTACTAAATTTTGCATACAATTGCTTTTCTCTTAAAGTTTACAATACAATCCTCAGATGCTTGGCATGCTCATTCTCATCTCGTGAATAAATCAATATGTCGTCAATGAATACATAACAAATTGATCTAAATACGATCTTAAAATTCTGTTCATCAGATCCATAAAAATAACAGGAGCATTGGTTAGTCCAAATGGCATAACTAAAAACTCATAATGCCCGTACCTCGTTCTGAAAGAAGTTTTCGGTATGTCTGAGTCTTTTACCCTCAACTGGTAGTATCCTGATCTCAAATCAATCTTCGAAAATACCATAGCTCCTTTTAATTTATCAAATAAGTCATCAATTTTGGGAAACGATATTTATTCTTTATGGTCACCTTATTCAATTGAAAATAATCGATACACATTCTCATCGTACCATCTTTCTTTTTCACAAATAGAACAGGAGCACCACAAGGCAAAAAACTCAATCTAGTGAATCCTCTATTAGTCAGCTCTTGCAACTGTGACTTTAACTCTTTCAATTCTATTGGTGCCATTATATATGGAGCTATCGAAATAGGTGTCATACCAGGCAGTAGATCAATGCCAAATTCAACTTCACGAATAGAAGGCAAACCCGGTAACTCCTCAGGGAACACATCAGAAAACTCACAGACAATCGACAGTGATTCAACTTTCCTTTCAGACACTTTCGAATCAATCACATAAGCAAAATATGCATCATAACCCTTTTTCACATATCTCTAAGCTTTTAATAATGATATCATAGTAGGCAATCCATTTAAATCATTAGACTCAACTCGTACAATCTCATCATTCGGACATCTCAAATCAGTAGTCTTTCTTTTACAGTTTACAATAGCATTATGCAATGTAAAATGTCCATACCCAAAATAATATCGAACTCATGAAATGGAAAAAGCATCAGATCAGTAGGGAAACAATTATCTCGAAACATTAACGGATAGTTCTTGCATACTTTGTCAACAAGGACACTTTTACCTAAGGGGTTCGATACTTTTATAGCAAACTCAGTAGACTATATAGGCAAAGCCTTATTGAATACAAAATTCATGCATATATATGAATGCGTAGAACCAGGGTCTATCAATGCAATCGCAAGAGTATCATAAAGTGTAGAAGTACTCGTTATAACATCTTGAGATGAAGCTTTCTCACGAGCTCGGATAGCATACGCTCTGGCAGGAGATCTAGCTTCAGATTTTGTAACAGTGTCTCTCGTAGTTCTCTTACTACCACTGACATTTCTTGTATTCTTCGAAGGTCTTCCTCTCACAGGTGCATTACCAGATCTCAGATTCTGAAGAGTCTCTGGTTCGACAGACTCAGGGCAATCACGAATAAAATGATCAAGTGATCCGCATCTGAAACAAGCTCTGTCATTTATTTTACAGCTTCCCAAATGACTTTTTCCGTAATGTTTACATTCAGGTCTTTTAGTCCGAACATTTCCAACACTAGCCACTGATGTTGCTTGGGTTATGAAACTCATTTGTGATCTAGCTTGATTTCTATTCGAATGTCCCACATTATCTCTTGAATGACTTTGATCATCTCTGAATCTCTTTGAATTAGACTGAAATGATTTGTTCTGAAATCTCTTTCTCATATCTCGGGCTTGAGACTCAACTTTTCTTTTATCTTTCCTGAGTGCTTCAGCTTTGCATGCTCGAGCAATGAGTACAACAAACTCTTTTATTTCTAAGATCTCGACTAACAAGCAAATATCTTCATTAAGACCATCTTTGAATCTTTTGCACATTATTGCTTCAGATAATATACATTCCTGGGCATACTGACTTAATCTCACAAACTCTTGTTTATATTCTGTAACAGTCATTCAACACTATTTTAGTTCTAGAAATTCCTTTCGTTTCTGATCGATGAATCTTTCGCTAATATATTTCTTCCAGAATTTAATCTGGAAGAAGTTCCACGTAACTCGCTCTTTCGGAACAATAGAAATCAAGGTTTACCACCATTGATAAGCTTCATCTTAAAGTAACGATACAACATATTTTATACATTCATCCGGAGTCAGAGACATTTCATCAAATACCCTAATAGTATTTTCTAACCAAAACTCGGCCTTTTCAGCATCATCATCATTAGTATCCTGGAACTCTTCGACCCCATACTTACGGATCTTGTCAACTAGAGGCTTATTCCACAGATTCAAATTTGTAGTCGGAGGTATATTGGATGTCCGAGGGGGATTAGCTGGGGGCGGGGGTTGTAAAATAGTCGGGTTATTCTTTATGAATTGAGTGAACCACTCACTCATCATCTTGAAGAAAGCTTGTTTAGCTTCTTCCTCAAGACCGCTCGTAGCCGGTCTCAGATAAGAGGGCGCTGTCCCTTGCATGGGAGCAGGCACATTACTTTCTACATCATCAGCTACGGCTCTTTTGGGATCCATTGCTATACAAAAATCATATATTATACGTCAAGATTCATCACACTATCACAATAAAGATATATGGCATGTATAGCTAGACTCGGACACGCTACGTTAGTCTGAGAATCAACTAATCGTAGCTCTGATATCAACCAAATGTAACACCCCTATCCCATATCCATCTCTAGGTTATGGTTAAGGGCATTACCAGACAGATCGGAAACAGTTACAGAAATTTCATACAACCATTCATCATTCTCAAACATAGAGTCCTTTAAATAGGTCGTCGAGACATTAAACATGCTTAGAAATATGGTCGGGACTAAATAGGAACACATACAAAATTCTCAAAAATTTAAAACTTTTCTAAGTTTCAGGGGTTACACGCCCGTGTGGGCAAGCCGTGTGCCTCCAACGGTAGCTAGACACACCCGTGTGTCCTCCCTGTAGTCGAACCTATTTTAACACCACGACCACCAAGCATGCCCGTGTAACCTGGCCGTGGTCGATACTGACTTGGCTCCACGGTTACTAAACACCCCCTTGAGCTAAGGCCGTGCACTCCTAGGCCATATACTGACTTCTTCACAAGGCTACTAGGCACGCCCGTGTACCTTGGCCGTGTGCTCCTAAACCGGCTACTGACTTAGCCCCACGGTCACTAGGCATGCCCGTGTGCCATAACCGTGTGGCAAAATAGGCCATTTGCAAGGCCAAAAATACCACCCAGCTGTGATCTTACCTACAAGCAAAATTTACCAACACATTTTGTGTAGATTTGGCAACCAAGAACATACCAAAATAACTCAGAATCCATACCTTCAAATCCAATTCCATACATACCAATTTATAAGACTAAAACTCATAACATAGACACACCCGTGTGTCCTCCTTGTGGACGAACCTGTTTTAACAGCACGACCACCAAGCATGCCCGTGTAACCTGGCCATGGTCGATACTGACTTGGCTCCACGGTTACTAAACACCCCCTTGAGCTAAGGCCGTGCACTCCTAGGCCATATACTGACTTCTTCACAAGGCTACTAGGCACGCCCGTGTACCTTGGCCGTGTGCTCCTAAGCCGGCTACTGACTTAGCCCCACGGTCACTAGGCATGCCCGTGTGCCATAACCGTGTGGCAAAATAGGCCATTTGCAAGGCCAAAAATACCACCTAGTTGTGATCTTACCTACAAGCAAAATTTACCAACACATTTTGTGCAGATTTGGCAACCAAGAACATACCAAAATAACTTGTAAATCCATACCTTCAAATCCAATTCCATACATACCAATTTATAAGACTAAAACTCATAACATCACATGCATAACTCATTCAAATACTTACTCAAAACTTGACCATTTCTAAAGTCATCTATCCATGCCAAAAATCATACTTCATATATCATCTTCATCAAAGTAACATATCAACTTACATTTAGCCACATCTCATGGCCAAGTTCATATAACAAACTTATACCAAATACTAGCCTATACTTGCCATATCTAGCTATACACATTTCCAAATTGTACCAAAACAAGTTGAGTAGTGTGAGAACGATCCTCGACAGTCCCGAGCCTTTAGTAGCTTTGACGATCTATAAAATAGAGAAAACACACACACAAAGTAAGCTTTCCAAAAGCTTAGTAAGTCATATACAAATAAACTTAATATATAAAGCATATAAGTATATGTAAACATTGGCACAATTCATATACATAGCAAATTCCTTACATTTATGCTTAAGTCCATATTCTTGGCCATATTTGCCACATTCACCATTTCAAGAATCATATATACATAGCTCTTTCATAACCATTCTTGTATCTTATTCACAATCTCATATTCATTCATACATTTCTTCAAATCAAAGTCACATAGGTACTTACCTTTTATACACACTTAGTGTACATACCAAACGTACCTGAAATGAATATACATTCACGTATTTGTTCATAGCTCAGATTTTCCCCTTGAATTGATAGGAATCTAATAGGATACTCAGAAAGCTCAGAATAGTCGTACAATTCCAACATCCCAGATGATGTCTTACGTGTACTCAGATATCGATGCCACTGCCCTAGATGCCGATGTCCCAGACATGGTCTTACACGTAAAGCTCATATCGATGCCAACATCCCAGATGTGGTCTTACACGAAATCTCAAATCAACACCAACATCGTAGACGTGGTCTTACATGATAAAACAAAACAGATACCTATGTCATGACATAGCTAATCTTATCTATTCCTAGGTTCGTACGGGACTTATCGGGTATCGACACTAAGTCAGCCTTATCTCAAAATTCATGTACCGATCATATCATAAGCATTCATCGATAACAATAGTCATATAAACATACAGAGTTCAATACGAATACACTTATTTGCGTAATGACTTACCTCAGATTCGATTTTTTAGAAATGGAAACGGCTACTCGGTTATTTTTGCTTTCTCGCTATCTAAGTCCATTTTCCTCGATTTTTTATATATATATATATATTCAAAATTAACCCTTTTATTCACTAACTCATTCAATTCAATCCAAGGACACATATTTAGGGCTATTTGCAAATTAACCCTCACATTTGCATAAATTATCAATTTAGTCTATTTTTTCTCAAAACATCAAATTCACAAAATCATCACATACTCATGCTTAGTCGATTGTTCATACATCTCATACAAGCCCATATTTTCCATCAAATTTGTAATTTAGTCCCTCAAGTTACTATTTTCTCAATTTAGCCCTAATTAGCTAAATTCATCAAAAATTCAAGAACAAAGTATGTTCATCTAGCTCAAATCTATCATTTAACAACTAAACTCATCACAAAGCTCAACACATCATCAATGGCATATCTCACAAACATCATCAATACACAAAATTGAGACATGGGCTTGATAGTAGACTAAGCAACAATCTCAAAAACATAAAAATCATCAAAATCCAAAGTTAAAACTTACCTTAATTGAAGCTTGTAAGTGTCGAATGCCCTAGCTTCTTCTTTCCTTTTCTTTTGTTCAATTTTTCGGTAAAAAGATGAATAAAATGGCTTATTATTCTAGTGTTTTATTTTATTAACATCATCTTATTAATTTAGTGACTAATTTAGCCTTATATTAACACATATATATGAAATATTAAGGGCATTTAAGACCTTTATCCATCCACTATCTATATATAGTGGCATAATAACAACATAAAGCCTCCACCTTGTAAACCACAACACATAGGCACTTTAACATATAGCATATAACTTTCATATTTAATGAAATTCAATCCTTTTGTCAAATTAAGCACACAGACAGATAAATTATCTTACGAAACTCTAACACATGCATAATCTCTTATCAAAGACACAAAAAATAATATTAAAAAATTATACAGACTCGAATTTGTGGTCCCAAAACCACTATTCTAACTAGGGTATAAACTAGACTGTTACACTATCTATCTCAGCTATCCTACTTAACATTCCATCATAGTCACCGTGTTTCTTCCAAAACTAATTTTTTATAAATCTCACAATACACAGTTTTACAAATTAATACTGTTCGCCATATTAATACAAATCACCAAATTAACACAGTTCGCCATAATAATATAATTCGCCAAGTTAACATGGTTCACAATATAACACAATACACAAAATAACATGGCATTATTTGCACATAAGTAAGGTTTGTACATAGGTAAGGTTCACACACAACATATAGGAGGGCTCACATGTGTCAGGTGATATGGGTTCACACAATGGGTAGCTCGCCTATGGGTATGGCTCACATGAAGGTAGGTTCACATAAAGGTTTGGCCAACACCACAGTAAGGCTCGTCACTTTTTTATATGAGGATGCATGTTAATAGACAAGGTTTCACAAGTCACATACAGGGTTCGCATGAAAATATAACGTAGCTCACATGCATATAAAATAGGGTTCGCATACTAACATATAGAAGGTTAACATATTAATTAAGTAGGGGTTCGAATATGTTACCTTAGCCTATGTACTGGAGTTTAAATGCAGTATATCAAACCGCTCACCTTAGCAACCACTACTTTAACTACCATGCTTAAGTAAGCTTTTATTTGCCTTTGTCCATGCTTGTGGAGGCTCCCAAATGAATTGGCACTTTTCATACACATCAAACACATTACAAAGGAAACTAGCAACAAAAAACACCATTAAATCATTCAAAAATCACAACTCAAATCCTCTTAACCTTTATACCGAAAACTTATTTAGTTTTATCGAAATAGGTGTTTAACCACTCAAATGTCATTTCTAATCTTGGATTTCAACTTCGTACATCCTAAATATCATCTAATTTGTAACACCTCTCACCCGTATTCAACGTCAAAATAGGGTTACCGAGCATCACCGAACATATCACACATTTAGACATACATTGTCAAATTTTTATATAATCATCAATCAACAACATTCATATTGTCCCTAACACCAGCCTACGAGGCCCAAAACATGCATTCGAGGTGGTTCGAGACAAACCAATAACTTTAGAAACTTTTAGATCACTTAGAAAATTTTTCCAAAAACAGCGAACACGTGCCCGTGTGGCTAGGCCGTGTGTCTTACACGGCCAAATACACGCTTGTGTCGCAGCCATCTGGACATTTGAAATGGGAGCACATGCCCGTGTCCCAGCTCGTGTCCGACCCTATGTAACTCTCTAACTTGGGTCACACAGCCAACACACACGTTTGTGTGCCCTAAAAATGGCCATACACTCCCGTATACTAGGCCGTGTGGTAGGCCCTACTAAACCTGTAGGGTATATTGACTTATGCCACACGGCCAAGTCACATGTCGTGTGTGAGGCCGTGTGGAGCATACTGACTTGGTTTATAATTCAACACCAGGGGACACATGGCCATGTACATGACCGTGTGTCACACACGGTTGAGACACACGCTCGTGTCTCTACCTATGTGGACAAAAATAGGCTATTTACCAAGCCATTTTACAACCCAAACTTGTGCACACCTACATCAGCCCAATTGGCACCAAAACATAGCATAATTTGGCATTTAAACCAACCAATTCAAGCCAAATTCATGCATATTCTATACCACCTTTCTCAAAACACACAAATCACAAAATATGCCATACCATTTATACCAAAATCACATATACAATTTAACTCATTATACACTTCCAAATATGCATCATCTAGCTTAATCTCATAACATGCCAAATCTAATTGTAACAACCCAGTTTAGACCTTAGTCAAAATAGTGGTTTTGAGACCAAAATTTGAGTCAAAAAATATTTTAATATTATTTTCCAAGCTTAAAGTAAGTGAATTGATATGTGTGAAATTTTCGCATGAAAATTTCATCGTTTGAGCGCCGATTTGTGAAAAAGGACTTAATCGCGTAAAATGCAAACTTGACTTGCTAATTGTTAAAGTGCTATATTGTTATGATTTTTATTATGTGGGGTCCTAATGTGGTAAATTGGCCATTGACTAATAGCATGGATGGTTTGGGGCTTAAGTTATAATGTTTTCATATTATTTTACAAAGGTTAATATAGTAAATTATGTGTTAAAATGAAATTAAATAAAATAAAACATAAAATCGTGTATTCTGTTCATCATCCTTGCCGAAAATTTAAAGGAAAAATAAATAAAATAAGCTAGCTACATTCGGCCTTGTCCAAGCTCGATTCAAGGTTTGTTTTTTTTTTTTTGATAATTTTTACGTTTTTGATATTGTTGCTTCGTGTTTTAGCTAGCCCATGCTTTAATTTTCAGAATTTATGATGAGTTTGAAATTTTCCATTGTTGAAAGCTTGATGATTTTTTGTGTTTGATGATGGAAAATAAAAATGTGTTGATAGATTCTCATGTTTAATTAAGTGATTTTTAGTAAAAATGCCTATTTGGGATTAAATTGTAAATTTTGTAAATTGAGTGGTCAAAATATGGAATAAATGAAATAAATGAGCTGCTAGGGACCTTATTGAAATTTTGAATATTTTGTGTTTTGTGAAATAGGGACTAAATTGCAAAAATGTGAAATGTTAGGGACTAAAAAACAAATTGTCCATTTATATGTTCTTGGATAAAAATTGAATGAAATGTTGAATAAGTAAGTTAATTTTGATATTAATTAGATTGGAAAAAGTGGAATTCGGATCTAGATCGAGGGAAAGTTAAAATATCGGATTAGTTGACTTAATTTGTCATTACTACGAACGAGGTAAGTTCGTATTTTAATAGACGTTACAAAATCATGTTATAAATGCATATTATTTGTATGATTGAATTCAATGCCAAATTGTAACACCCCAAACCCGACCTAGGTGTTATGAACGGATCTAACGTGCCACATCAAGTGTTGTTTGAAAACTTTGTGTTCATTGGAAAACTCGTCAACACTTCCTACCGTTTAAAATCTCGATTTTCGTTGCTTACTAACAAAAAAAGTTTTATTCAAAATCACTCCTCGCAAAAATATTTTTATAAATTTATTATTTTGTTTTTAAACCTTGTCTGTTAAAGTCTGGTTTAAACAGTTGCTTAAACGTGATATCTTGAAAACAATAGTTATTGTTTTAAAAAAACCCGTATTTAATAAACTAGTAGTTGTAATGAAAAGAAGTACAAATTAAAAGTTAAAAAGAAAACCCAATGGCCTTATTACAAAAATTATTACCCCAAAAATTAAAATAAGATAAACTAAAATAAAGTACCTAAATTTAACCCAATAATATATTGAACGTGTGGCCACCCCGAGTCCTTCGCAGCACCATATTCTCTAAGGCTGGAGATTATCTGCACAGTTAAAGCGAACAGGTGAGTTACGGGAACTCAGTGTGTAATCCCCTTATTACAATCACAGTTTGGGCCCAAGCCCATACAAGATCAATCGAGGCCTCACGCCTATTCAATGTGATGCGAGTGAAACCTTATTCAATGTGATCAATGAAGCCCTATTTTGTAATAGTCTGGGCCGAAGCCCTATGATATGCAAAAAAATATGTACCCAACCCAGTCCAACCAACACACCTATGCGGACCAAGTCATCCCACCCGACCAACGCACCAATAATGCAGACTCACTGCTAATAATAGTATACGTGGCTGAGCTACTAAATCAGTATAACGTGGAAAAAGCCACTAAATTAGAAAAACGTAGAAGAGCCACTAGTACAGTGCTTGCTCCAAATCCATAGCCCAACCCATGCAGTATGCCATGTCATAATTAAATCATGTAAGTAGTGCATCACCATCAACATCAATCATACAATTACCACTCATACATCAATGATCCTACCACTAAGGGTAAAACGGTCATTTGGGGGTAAAATGATAATTTTGCCCCTCGGGGGTATTTCAGTAATTTTACCCACCAAGGGTATTTCGGTAATTTACCTACGAAGGGTAATTCAATAATTTACCCACCAAGGGCAATTTAGTAATTTACCCACCAAGGGTAATCCGATAATTTACCCACCAAGGGTAATTCGATAATTTACCCACCAAGGGTAATTCGATAGTTTAGTCACCAAAGGTAATTTGGTAATTTCCCCACCAAGGGTAATTTGGTAATTTACTCATCTACGGCCTTTTCGGAGGCCAACTGTCGGCTCGAGCGACACAGGTTCCATTTCTAGTCAAAATGGTGCAATTGGGCTTGAAATCCAATTTCGGCCCAAACGGGCCCATATGCTTGTGTGGCCCAAACAACCCATTTTAGTCTCAGATCTGTGGACTTCGCAGCCGAATCAATCGTCCGTCACTTACCACAAATTTTTCCCTTGTGGGCCCATTAACCCATTGGGCCCACTTAGGCCACTTCGGCTCAACAAAGCCCATTACAGCCTCAGTTCCACGAGAGAGTTTGAGACACTCCCAACAGTCTATCGCCACACTATTGACTCGGTTTAACTCTACTAGCGCTCGCATGCTTGAGAGTTCTCAGCTGCCGATACTCTGGCTTTTTGGTATTTTAGCTTTTAGTCGATTCACAGAACATCGCATATAAGAATAAAAGGTGGTGTGAGATTACACACCTGTTATGGATTACGATTCGAGACATTATCTGAAGCACCTAAAATAATAATTGACCAATAGTTAGTCTCTACCCTTGGTAATCCAAAACATCGAAAGACCTTACTCAGTGAGTTTACTTACCAAAGAATGAAAGACTCCTTGCAATGGGAGAGAGTTCAGCCTACACCTCTAGATTTAGGAAACGAGTCCCTAGCGAAAAACAACATGTTAGAACATTACTCCAAGGCAACTAGAGAAATAGCCTCTCAGCCGCACAGAGCACAATCGAGCATGAGAGAAAAATAGCAGCCCTATTTTCGGTTATAGACACACTTACCAACCAATTATAGAGATTTGAAAACTGGAAGAACGAAGAGGAGTTTATGCTTAGGTCCTACTAGATTCGGCCTAGACAAAAAGGAATCAAGAATGTTTCGGCTTCAGCTATGCAAAGAGAGGGAAAATAAGAGGGTAAGAAAATGTTGCCTTCGACCAAGGAAGAACCAAAGGAGTGAAGAGATTTAGTAGTGAAGTAAAGATGGAAGTAAAAGAGAAAGTAAAAGAGAGAAAACCTACCAAATTGGCAAGTATAAGAGAGAAGAAAAGGAGGAAGACTAGAACCACAGAGCAAGAAAAGAAGAGAACTTAGAATTTGATAAAGGTGAAATGAGGAGAAAGAGACCCGAATGGCAACAAGATTGCTTGAGACATCACTTCAGAAAAAGACTCGAAATGCACAAAAATAAAAGTAGTAAAATGCAAGGGAAATTCGGTTTCTACTAACACCCACAGTTGCCGAAAATGCTACTAATGACCCTCTCCAGCCGAAATTCCCACTTAGCCACACTCCCAATTTCACCAACACTTCTACACACCTCACTTATTTGATTTCCTCCATTTTTCCTCTTACTATTGCTCTCCTCCATCCATTTGAATTATTTGACCAAGTCTCCACTCCTCTTGAAGAGTTTGATCTGAACTCTACTTCTTCCCCTCTCAATTTACAAAATAAAAGCTTCTATTTGCAGCTTGTGGGATCGAACCCCACTCTCCAAGCCTTCCCAATGACACCACTGCCACTGAGCTACAAGCTCATCTTGTGTTACTAAAACACACACAAATTTACTTAAGCCTTGCTGCCAACATCCCTCTCACTAAAGGGCCAAAAACTAAAATTTTTCTCATGCTCAGACTCGAACCCAGGCCTCCTTAGGATCCCCAAACACAGTCAAACAGCTAGCCGATCAAGCACAACATGAATTTAAGCAAAAACTACAAACCTCTAACTTTTGGGGCGTTACAACTCTACCCCCTTAAAGGAATTTTGGCATCAAAAGTTACCTAATTAAAAGAGATTAGGGTATTACTGTCGCATCGCCTCCTCAGGCTCCCATGTGGATTCATTTGAATCGTGATTATGTCACAACACCTTGACTAATGGAACAGATTTCTTCCTCGCACCTTAACATCACGATCCAGTATCTATACCGGTTCTTCCTCAAAAGTTATATTAGGTATTACCTCGATCTCCTCTATCGACACTATATGTAAGGGATTAGAATGGTATCGCCTCAGCATAAAGATGTGAAACACGTTATGTGTATGATTTAACTCAAAAGGCAACTCCAGCTGATAGGCAATCGATCCCACATGTTTTAATATCCGATAAGTTTCGATAAATCTTGGGCTTAGCTTGCCTTTTCGCCTAAACCTCAGAATCTTCTTCCATGGTGAGACCTTTAAGAAAACATAATCTCCCATTGTGAACTCAATCTCTTTACACTTCAAATCAACATACGATTTTTGTCTATCAGATGCTTCTTTTAACTGATTATGAATCAATTTCACTTTCTCCTTGGTTTTAGAGATTTATTCTAGACCCAACAGTTGCCACTTGCCCAATTCTATCCAACAAGTAAGGGTACGACAAGTACGACCATATAATGCCACGTATGGTGCCATATAAATACTGGATTGGTAGCTGTTGTTATAAGCAAATTTCACTAAGGGCAGATAGTCTTCCCAATTTCCCTTGAAATGAATCACACAACTTCTCAACATGTCCTCCAAAATTTGTATTACCCTCTCCGACTGACCATCAGTCTGCGAATGAAAGGCTGTGCTGAAGTCCAACCTTGTACCCAAATCTTCGTGTAGCACTCTCCAGAATCGTGATGTGAATCTAGGGTCCCTGTCCAAAATGATAGACACTGGTACCCCATGTAACCTTACAATTTTTGCCACATATAACTTGGCCAACTTCCACAACAAGTAATCAGTGCGAACCGATATGAAGTGGGCAGACTTTGTTAGTCGATCAATAATAACCCATACTGAATCTTTCTTAGTAGGCATTAGGGGTAGCCCACTAACAAAATCCATGGTTACCCTCTCATACTTCTAGAGTGGAATTTTAACGGGTTGCAGCAACCTAGAAGGCAGTTGATGCTCAGCCTTCACATGCTGGCATGTCAAGCACTTACTTAAATCGGCAATCTCATGCTTAAGCCCTGGCCACCAGTACAGTTCACGCAAATCTCAGTATAAATTATTTCCACCAGGGTGTATAGAGTATGGGCTTCTATGCGCCTCTCACAGAATAGACTGCCTTACTCAGAATCCTTCGGTACATAGACTCTCCCACGAAAGCATAATACTCCTTCCCTATTCAGCCCAAAATCCACAGTCTCTCTCTTCTTTACCTGTTGGAAACGAGGAACCAATGTCTCATCCAACATCTGCATCTCTTTAATTTGAACTATCCACTTCGGTTTCACCTGAAGCTTTGCTAATAGACTACCATCCTCAAACAGGCTGAGGCGAGCAAACATTGCTCTTAAATTAGATACAGCCTTGCGGCTCAATGCGTCCTCTACCACATTGGCTTTCCCCGAATGATACTTGATCGAACAATCATAATCCTTAAGAAACTCTATCCATCTTCGTTGCCTAAGATTCAACTCTTCTGAGTAAGGAGGTACTTGAGACTTTTATGGTCGGTATAAAAAGATCGACTTCTCCCCATACAAGTAGTGTCTCCAAATCTTTAATGCGAATACCACCGCAGCTAATTCCAAGTCATGAGTAGAATAATTCACCTCGTGCGGCCTAAGGTGACGGAATACATATGCCACCACTTTACCCTCTTTCATCAGCATACAACCTAATCCCGTGTGTGACGCATCACAATAAACAATGAATTCCTTTCTAGGCTTTGGCTAAATTAGTACCGGGGCTTCAGTCAAAATCTTCTTCAGTTTCCCAAAACTCTCTTGCTGTTTAATAGTCCAAACAAAAGGTACTCTCTTACGCAATAACTTGGTTAATGGTACAACAATCAGTAAAAACCCCTCAATGAACCGTCTGTAATACCCGGCCAGACCTAGAAAACTTTGAATCTAAAATACCGACTTCGGTGGCTTCCAATCTAAAACGGCCTCAACTTTTTGTGGATCAACCTTAATCCCCTCAACAGGCACGACATGTCCCAAAAATGTCACATTTTTCTATTAGAACTCGCACTTGCTAAATTTTGTATAAAGCTACTTCTCCCTTAATATTTGTAGGACAACTCAGAGATGTGAATCATGCTCCTCCTCGGTTCTTGATTACACTAGAATATTATCTATAAACACCACCACAAACCGGTCTAAGTAGGGTTGGAAGACCCAGTTCATCATATCCATGAAAGCAACTAGTACATTCGCCAACCAAAATGGCATGACCAAGAACTCGTAATGTCCATAACGAGTTCGAAATGCAGTCTTGTATACATCTACCTCCTTAACCCTTAACTGATGGTATCCCGATCTAAGATCTATCTTGGAGAAAATCATGGCTCCTTGCAGCTGATCAAACAGATCGTCTATTCTTGGTAAAGGGCACTTGTTCTTAATCGTCAATTTGTTCAATTGATGGTAATCAATACACATGCGCATTGACCCATCCTTTTTCTTCACGAACAATACCGGTGCTCTCCAAGGAGACACACTCGATTGGATGAATCCTCGATCTAGTAGCTCTTGGATTTGAGCCTTTAACTCTACCAGCTCCTTCGGTGCCATCCTATAAGAGGCGATGGACACCAGAGCCATTCCCGATAGGAGCTCAATGCCGAATTCGACCTCACGATTTGGTGGCAACCTCAAAAGATCTTCATGAAATACCTCCGAAACTCCTTTACGATCCTGACATCCTCAACAGACAAACCCTCAACATCAGATGAGCTGACGTAAGCTAGGAATGCCTCGCACCACTTACGAACCAGTTTCTCGGCCCTTAATGCAGAGATTACATTGGATAAATAATCTCTTCGCTCCCCTATCACGACCACCTCTTCAACCTCCAAGACTTCAATACCATACGCTTAGCAGCCAATCCAAATTCGCGCGGTGTTTCACTAACCAATCCATGCCCAAAATGAGATCGAACTCGCCAAACGCCAGTTCCATCAAATCCGCCAGAAAGACAACCCCTTGGACCTCTAGAGGCACATCTCTAAACAGTTTAATCACTCTAACCGACTGTCTCAGTGGACTAACCACTGACAGTTCCCTCTCAGCAAGTTAAAACTGTATGCCCAATGTTCCCGACACCATACATGCAACATACGAGTGCGTAGATCCGATATCAATTAAAGCTGTAAATGGTACATCATGAATGAGGAACATACTATTTATGACGTCAGGTGCGTCGCCATCCTCTAGATGTCAAGCAGTATAAACCAACCCTAGCTGTCTTGCCTCTGTATTACCAGCACCTCTGCCCGGTGCTCCACGACCTCATCCTAACCCATTTCCCCCTCTAGGTAGACCACGGCCTCTCAGTAGCTACTGACCACCTCTCTCTGGCTGCACATAGTCCTAACCTGCCGCTTGCATCTGAATGGGCCTCTGAGTACAGTCTTTAACCTGATGATCCTTGGACCCACATCTGAAGCACGCCCTAGTTCTTTTCCAGCACTTTCCCAAATGAGGTCTCCCACACTCAGGGCAAGGCTGCGGTCTGACCACAACATTAGAATCCCCAACTCAGGCTAGCCCATGAAACCTAGGCCTCTTCCTAGACCCACCAGAAGAACTTGAAGGCCCAAAATTCCTCTTACCTTTGCCCCTATCGTGTTCAAGGTTCTAATGCTCTTAGCGTTTCACATCCTCGAAAATCTTAGCCTTCTCAACCAGGGCAGCAAAGTCTCTTTCCCTCTGCGGGGCTATCAGTACCCGTAACTCATCCCGAAGACCATCCTCAAACCGCACGCAGCGCCCATACTCAGTCGCTACTATGCCCCGAGCATACTGGCTTAACCGCAGAAACTCTACCTCATACTCCGCTACAGACTTATTTCCCTAGACCAAACTAAAAAATTCCATTCTCTGGGCTTCCACATAACTTGCTCCGACATATTTCCCTTGGAAGGCCGCCTTAAAGAAATCCCATGTCACACGGTCGGCCTACGTGCCTTCCCTCACAGTAAGCCACCATTGATATGCCTCATCTCACAGTAAATACATTCTTCCCAAACCAAACCTAGTAATCCATCCACTACACACCACCCGTACCAACCAACACACCTGTGGGGATCATCAATCAACCCACCCCGCCAACACACCAATCGCAGGCCAGTGGCCATTTATAATTGTAGGCATTTAGCCATTTATAATATCAGAATTTGTGGCGAAGCCACCAGAATAACAAAATATACGTGGCATAGCCACCAGACAGATTGTGACAGAGTCACCAAAATATATGGTAGAGCCACCAAATAGCTTCCTCCAATCATCAATATCCCAAAGCCATGCAGAATTATATGAATCAAACATTCATAGCAAATTATGATATTTACAATATAACAATGATAATTAATAACATCAGAGATTTATTACAAACAATTTGGCCCATTAACACTTTGTAAAATGGCCCATTATGCCATATATCAAATTCGGCCCATTAAGGCAATCTATCAAATCGGCCTATTAAGGCAATCTATCAAATCGGCCCATTAGAGGCGTTTTTGTAATTCGACCCATAGGGTATTTTCATAATTCGGCACATAAGGGTAATTTCGTAATTCAGTAATTTTACCCACTGAGGGTAATTCGATAATCTCGTAACCCAGGGGTATTTCTGTAATTTACCCTCTAAGGGTATTTTCATAAATTTCCAAGCCCGGACTTAATTACAAATTTGGAAGATAAAACTTGAAACTGTCCATCTGTGTCATGCTGACTAAATTGACTATAACTTGGGTTAGGAAACTTGAAATTAAGATCCATAAATTTTCCTCTAAACTAGACTCATATATCTTCTTACTACAATTTTTCCAAAATTTTTGGCTTAGCCATTTAGTACAGTTTATTCCTTAAAATTTCCCTTGTTACACTGTCCAATGATTCTGACCTATCTTACCTTAATTTCAAATATCTCACTGTACGGTTTTCATATACTGCTCCCACTTGTTTCTATTGAAAACAGACTCACTAAGAAATCCATACATATAAATTATAACCCATAATTGACTTTGTACAGTTTTATATGATTTTTCCAATACAGATTTAAGATATCTCAGAATATAGAATTCCTTTTCCTTCTCCGTTTCTTCCATATCAAAATAGACACAGTAAGCTTTAATTTGATATCTCATTCACTTTCTAATTCCCTTTCTCCTATTTTTTGTGATTTTTCAAAAACATGTCACTGTTTCTAACTGAAACTGCTTTATTACAAATATGAATACCACTACGATCATACGCACTCCCGAGTGATCACGGATGCCAGTTTCCAATTTTCTCAGGTATTTCGACCGTATCACAAAACATATCATACAAACTTTTAGAGAGATGTGAGATTACACACCATTTCAAACATGTTTCCGGAAAGTACGGGATTACACACCTTATTCAAAATCCGTAACATGATATTCTCCGCGGCACCTAAAGATACAATAGGTCAACAAGTAGTCCAAAACCCAATTTACAACTTCATCCAAGAATTACGATTGATTTAACAATCTATATCACTTACCAACAATCTGAGTCTCTTATTAGGAGAGATAGGTGTTCGACTTTAACACTATTTTTGAAAAATCCACAAGTAGATAGTATCGCGTGATTTCGTGCCTAACAACATAATCGATTAGCAAAACTTTCAATCCGATTAACACCATAATCGAATAGTGATATCGAATGGACTATGAAAAGACTTCTTACCTTAATCGATGATATTCTCGATTCCCACCAATTGGCTTATGACTACAAATGAATCGACAAGGATTTGGTATTAGGCCACCCACTAGAACTCTACGAAAAAGAGTTGATCAAATATGAGAGTGATGAAGAGAGTGTTATTTCGATAAGAAACAAAGTGGAATAGCCGTATAGTGATGAACATACATATTCAGCTAGAAAGAGAAGAAATGAAAGGATTATAAATAAAGCCCTTACCCGATTAAACTAAGGAGAGATGTCTAACACACAAAAATGGGGAAGATAGAAGATGATAGAAATTCGGCTATCAAAAGAAGATGAACAAAAGATGAATATTTGACTAAACAAACGAGAAGAAAGATGCACAATTGTGTTGGGAGGTTTCGACAAAGAGACAAGCGAATTGGAAGAAGATGACACAAAAGTTGCAAATAGGATGTTTGGCCAAAACAATACCAAGACCTTACCAAATGCCAAAGTAAAAATTTTAGCTACCTATCTACCCCAAAACCGTCCACATGCATTACAATATTGGTCAAACATTTGGCCAACCACACTTTCCATAACATTCTCCCCTTTTTGTGCCAACATGTCCCCCATACTTGCCTTTTTCTTTTGATCCCTTTCCCCAACCTCAACCCTTCCTTATTTCCTTAGCCACCTTACCAAAAATAAAGATGTCCACCTTGCCATATATACCTCTTGGCCAACACTTAAGGAAAGCATGCAAAAATAATAGTCAAAATTTCCACAAAATGGGATTCAAACGTCTTCCCTCAAGGTACTTCATGTGGCGCCATAACCTCTTTACTAATTGCTCATTTATGCAAACAATTTACTCATTTATTTCTATAAGCCTTGAAGCTACTTACCATCTCTCCTTAAAGTGCTAAATTACCAAATTTTTCCTAAGGCCCAATTAAACCCGAGACTTCATAGAAATCCTGTAACCTTCCAAATTCACTTAACTAATAAGTCCAATTTGCAACAACGCCATTCTCATATTCTCTAATATTTTAAACATTCTTACGCCCAAGGCCCATTGGGCCCAATCCTACTAGGCCCAATTTCAGGATGTTACAATTCTACCCTCCTTAAAAAATTTCGTCCTCGAAATTTTGATCCTACTGCTAAACGCATCGCCTAAATCACACTACTATGCTTTCGTTGCGCACTCTGATCTTAATAACAGTAATTCACTTTCTATCTTTAACCTTGGAAACTCTTCACATCATCAAATATCAAATTCTCTGAAGTAAACAAGTATTTATCACTCATTCATAAAATTTTCTACATTCAACCAAAACATACCCGTCTTAATGGTGATGGAACAATCCCGAGCCCTATGCTCCTTAGACCTGCATCTCAAACATGCTCCTAACCTCCTCCAGCATTCACCCGAATGACACCTTTCGCAATAATAGTAAATTGGAAATTTTGGACGTGCCTTGACACGCTTCACAGAACGAGACTGCGACCCTAAAGAACCATGATCTCCTTTCTTCTTACAGTCCACGCACCCAACTCGAAGTGCCTCACCGATTCCTTTAACCTCCTCCAATACTTCTTTAACTAACTAAGTCAGCTCATCAATCCCAGCTTGATCGTGAGATTCTGTTTCAGCCACTGGTAATGCCAATGCCTCCCTTTCAGAAACATGCCTCGGTGCTGAAGATCTAGCCCTAGCACTTCAGCCTCTACCATGTCCACGTCTTCCGTGTCCACATCTTCTAGCGCTCATATTGACTAAGTTGATTTAATCTGATTAAGAGTTTTATGAATCATTAAGCTATTTCAATGTTTATTAAACAATGTTTTATGGAGTATAGAAAGTAGAGTTGTTATTGCAAAATGCATCCTATAGTCTCAATTTCTATAGTTTCAGCTCCTAAAACCTAAAGTTCTAGAGTATTACTACAGTCATACCAAAATATTCATAAAATGATAACAGATACTTACTTGACTTGGTGCCAGATACCCGTGGTGCCATACTTCCTTTAGAACATACATATATAATTTAAAATTTAAACTATCTTGAAAATAATTTTGATCCCAAACCACAGCCGAGTTTTGAAACTGGGCTCTGATATCATAAAATGTAACACCCCAAACTAGACCCAGTAGTTAGGCCCAAATCTGGTGTGTCACATTGAAGAAAACATATAAAGGATTTGTGATTCGTACTAAAATAAGTTTTGTTAAAATCAAGAAAAACAAATTTGATTTGAGATATTTGATAAAATACTACTAACCTCGAAGATTTATTGATAAATCGATAGATTTGAACTAACAATCTTATAAAACGCGCCTTTTGAAAACGACGTTGAAAATTTGAAGAAGATTTTCGTGTTAAAAATATTTGTAAAAGTTTATTATGAAATCCATTTGTTAATCGATTTTGGAAAACCTTTATATAAGTTTTTAGAAAATTCCCATTTAAAATAATTTAAGTAAAATAATAAGTATGTCAAAGATAAAGAAAATAATAAAATACTCCAGAGGCCTTATTACAATATAAAACCTAAAATAGTAAAGTGAAAGAAAATAGAAATCTAAAGTTCCAAAGTAAAACACCATTTCTGAAGTATGGCCTCCACCGAGTCATCCATGGCCCCAAGTCCCCATCACTGAGCATTACCTACAAGGGTAAAGAAAGAAAGAGGGGTGAGTTATAAGAACTCAGTGTATAATCCCATTACCTCATCCACTGGCTTGAATCAAATTAGTAAAAACTTGGGCCTGAGCCCATAAAGCAAAATCTTGGGCCGAAGCCCATTTACACAACAAAACATATATATATGTATGTGCAATGTATGCAATTCCCAAACCAAACCTAGTAATCCATCCGCTACACACCACCCGTACCAACCAACACACCTGTGGGGATCATCAGTCAACCCACCCCGCCAACACACCAATCGCAGACATTAAGCCATTTATAACAATAATTCGCAGGCCAATGGCCATTTATAATCACATGTATTTAGCCATTTATAATATCAGAATTTGTGGCGAAGCCACCAGAATAGCAGAATATACATGGCATAGCCACCAGACAGATTGTGACAAAGTCACCAAAATTTGTGGCAGATCCACCAAATAGCTTCCTCTAATCATCAATATCCCAAACCCATGCAAAATTATGTGAATGCAACATTCATAGCAAATTATGATATTTACAATATAACAACGATAATTAATAACATCAGAGATTTATTACAAACTATTTGGCCCATTAACACTTTGCAAAATCGGCCCATTATACCATAAATCAAATTCGGCCCATTTAGCCATATATCGAATTCGACCCATTAAGGCAATCTATCAAATCGGCCCATTAAGGAAATCTATCAAATCGGCCCACTAGGGCATTTTCATATTTTGACCCATAAGGGTACTTTTGTAATTCAGCATATAAGGGTAATTTCGTAATTCAGTAATTTTACCCTCTAAGGGTAATTCGGTAATCTCGCAACCCAAGGGTATTTCGATAATTTGCCCTTTAAGGGTATTTTCATAATTTCACAACCCTAGACTTAATTACTAATTTGGACATAAAACTTGAAACTGTCCATCTGCGTCATACTGAGTAAATTGACTATAAATTGGTTAGGAAACTCAAAATTAAGATCCATAAATTTTCCTTGAAACTAGACTCATATATCTTTTTACTACAATTTTTCCAAAATATTTGGCTTAGCCATCTAGTAAGTTTATTCCATAAAATTTCCCTTGTAATATCCTAAAATTGGGCCTAGGAGAATTGAGCCCAATGGGCCTTAGGCGCAGTAGCGTTTAAAATTTTTGGAGAACAAGAGATCGGCTTAAGTGCAAGTTGGACCTTTTAGATAAGCGATTTTGGAAGGTTAGAGGGGTTCTATGAAGTCTTGGGATCAAATATTGGCTTTGGGAAAATTTTGGTTTTAGGTGAAAAAAACCTGGAAGTTGGCAGGTAGGCCTTAAGAATAAAATGTGGAGGAAAATGACACAAATGGAGTGTGTGGTGTAGTGGCAAAGTGACGCCACTTAAGGACAAGGGAATGACGCCACAAGGAAGGAAGGAGGTCCAAGGTTCTAGTTGTAGCGCTTGCATTCCTTTTAGATTATTTTTATTAAATGAATTTAGACCTTGGCCATAGGGTTATATTTAGTTCCGCATGGTTTAAGACACAATGAGCTAGTTGGTAAAGTGGCTAGTAGCGTGGATTATGTTACAAGGGAGCCTGGGTTCAAATCTCATGAGAAGCAAGGAGTAATTATTTTATGGATTGACGGTAAGAGTTTCAGTTGAATTTAAACTCTCCGACGGAGGGATCCCACATCATAAAGATACAAAGAAGGAAGGTGAAGAGTTAGCTATATAAAGAGCATTCCGGAGGAGAGTTAATATACCTTGGTGGGTGTTTGGGCACGAGTGGTCGTCGCGCTGCGGTTTAACACCGCACTCCTATCGTGTGTAACTCTCTACTCTAGTTGTAGAGCGGCAAATGCCAAGTGTTGAATCCACGATAATAGTAGCCACACGAGCGTGCGGCGAAGACATGTGGGGCTTCACGCGATAGTTGAGGCCATCAAGAGTATTCTTGTAGGTTGGGGTTGCTTGGGCGCGATGGGTCAAAGTGGGCCCAATGGGCCCATGGGCCCAATTGGAATAAATTGTATGATGATATAGTATATAGTGAACTAGACTAGGTGGAACCTATATACGTGGCTGGATTTGTGTTAGGTGGGCCACACGAGCGTGTGGGCCTGAATGGGCCAAAATTAGGTTTTAGGCCCAATTAGTGATGACCGAAAATGGTAGCCGAGTCGCTCAGGGTAACATTAGACCTCCGGGAAGGCGATTGCAGGTGCAAAATTACAAAAATACCCTTGGTAGGTAAATTACGAAAATACATTTGGTGGGAAAATTACGAAAATACCCTTGGTGGGTAAATTATGAAAATACCCTTGGTGGGTAAATTATGAAAATACCCTTGGTGGGTAAATTACGAAAATACCCTTAGTAGGTAAATTACAAAAATACCCTTGGTGGGTAAAATAACGATTATACCCTTAGAGGTTGATTAGCATGATTATGTTGTTTTATGTCTATCTGATTATGATGGTAATTCATGTTATACTTATATTTGATATATGCTTAGTATACATGACATACTGCATACACGAATTATTATGTCATATTGCATGGGTATGATGAGAGGAGGGGGAAGATTGATATCTGTGACTTTGGGTCACCTGTGGTTTGGCACTACCAGTGCTTTGGTAACACAGTTGATATTCGTGACTTTGGGTCACCAGAGGTTTGGCACCTCATAGCGACTCGTCCCAATGGCTTCGTACCACAGTGGGTTGGCCCTACATTTGATAAAACGAGATTGTCGCCAGCGATTTGGTATCACAACGTGGGTTGGCCCCACCTATGGATTATTCGTGACTTTGGGTCACCAGTGGTTTAGCACCACATTATATTGATATCTGTGACTTTGGGTCACCAGTGGTTTGTCACCACCAGTGGTTTGGTACCACACTGGGTAGAATCGGGAGTTTCGGATGGTTAGGTTTTGGGTTGCATGACATGCATATTTTCATATGAAATTGTGTAAGGGTTTAACACCCGTTGGATGGGAATTTACACACTGAGTCTCGATGACTCACCCCTTAGTTAAATTTTGCAGGTAATCATTAGATCGCGGATTTGGGAGCTGAGGTGGACTCGTGGAGGCCATACATATGTTTAATTATAAATTCGTTTCTTTTATTTGGACTTATTTTTATTTGGGTTTTTGTTATGTAATAAGGCCTTGGGTATTTTATTTGGTTTCAGCTTTCAATTTGGTTACTATTTATTATTAAATGATCAATATAGGATTTTCCTAAAATGATAATAAACCGTTTCTTATTCAAAATTACTTAAACTCGATTTTTCGCAACAACTATAAAGAATACGAGTTTTTTTAATGAACGCACAATTTCTAGACATTCCTTTCATGTGACATGCTAGATCCGGTCGTAACGTTTAGGCCGGGTTTGGGGTGTTACAATTATGGTATCAGAGTCAAGGTTCAAAAACTCGGCTGTGGTTTGGGTTTAAAAATGTTTTCAAAGGATGGTTTAGTATATATATATATATATCTTTTCTGTAAGTATGGCACCCGAGTCTACGGCACCAAATCCGTAAGTTTCCTTTTTATTGTATTCTGGTATATGCGAAATGATTGTATTTATTTTGCGATGTGTGGATGTGATGCTTGAATATAGGAATTGTATGTATGTGTGAAAAATATCTGTTGCTTCGGTGGTAGATAGTTGGTTATGTGAAGGGGTTCCAAGATTTAGTTAGAAAGTATATTAGTTTTATTAAGATCAGAGTGCTCAGCAAGAGCGTAGTGTGGTGGGTTAGGATATGTGACTGTTAGTAGTTGGAAATTTCGAGGACGAAATTTCTTTAAGGAGGGTAGATTTGTAATATCCTTGTAACATCCCAAAATTGGGACTAGTAGGATTGGGCCCAATGGGCCTTAGGCATAGTAGCGTTCAAAATTTTTGAGAACAGCATTAATACAAGTTAGACTTATTAGGTAAGTGATTCTGAAAGGTTAGAGGGCTTCTATGAAGTCCTGGGATCGAACTTTGGCTTTAGGGAAATTTTGATTTTAGGTGAAAAAAAACCCTGAAAGTTGCCAGATAGGCCTTAAGAATAAAATGTGGAGGAAAATTACACAAGCTGAGTGTGTGGTGTAGTGGCAAAGTGATGCCACATAAGAGACAAGGGGGTGACGCCACAAGGAAGGAAGGAGGTCCAAGGTTCAAGTTTTGGCTTTTGCATTTTGGTTTTCTTTTTACTTGGACCTTAGAATTTGGCTATAGATTTATATTTAGTTGCGCATGGTTAAGACACAAGAGGAGCTTGTGGCCAAGTGGTTAGCGGCGTGGATTATGTTGCAAGGGAGCCTGGGTTCGAATCTTATGAGAAGCAATAGAGTATTTATTTTGCGGATTGGATGGCAAGAGTTTCAATTGAATTTAAACTCTACTGACGGAGGGATCCCACATCGGAAAGATACAAAGAAGGAAGGTGAAGAGCTAGCTATATAAAAAGCATTTCGGGAGGAGAGTTAACATACCTTGGTGGGAGTTTGGCGCAGGAGTGGTCGCATTGCGGCTTAACACCGACTCCTATCGTGTGTAACTCTCTTTACTCTAGCTATAGAGCGGCAAATGCCAAAGTGCCGATCACGACAATAGTAGTTACACGAGCGCGCGCTGCGTGTGGGGCTTCGACGCGATAGTTGAGGCCATGTGAGTATTCTTGTGGGTCGAATGGGTCGCGAAGTGGGCCTAATGGGCCCGTGGGCCCAATTGAATAAATTGCATGATGATATAGTATATAGTGAACTAGATTAGGTGGAACTTATATACGTGGCTAGATGTATGTTAGGTGGGCCACACGCGTGTGGGCCCGAATGGGCCAAATCGTTTTAGGCCCAATAGTCCCAGACGACCGTAATGGTTCTTTGAGTCGCTCTGGCGACATTAGGCCTTCGAAAAGGCCATTGCAGGTGCGAAATTACCAAAATACACCTAGTTTATGAAATTACCAATATAGCCCTGGTTTACAAAATTACAAAATACCCCTGGTTTATGAAATTACCAAAATAGCCCTGGTTTATGAAATTACCAAAATACCCTCGATTTATAAAATTACCAAAATACCCCTGATTTGTAAAATTACTAAAATACCCCTAATTTATTAAATTATCGAAATACCCCCAATTTGTAAATTTACCGAAATACCCCTGGGTTACAAAAGTGCTAAAATACCCTCGAGTTGTAAAATTACCGAGATACCCCTGGTTTGTAAAATTTCTGAAATACCCCTAAGCGATAAAATAATCGTTGTACTCTCGTGGTAGTATTAGCGTTGTATGTGTTAATCGTATGATTGATTATGGTTGAGATGCGTTGCTTACATGGATTGGTAACGAGTAGAATTACCGAACTACCCCTGTAGGGTGAAATTACAAAAAATGCATTTGGTAGGTAAAATTACGGTTATACCCATAGAGATTGCTTAGTTTGATTATGTTGTATTTGTTATTCTGATTATAATGGTAATTTGTTTCATACGTTATCTTTGATATATAATTTGCATACATGTCATACTGCATACACGAATTATTATGATTGATGAACATGGCATGAAAATGGGTATGATGAGAGGAGGGGGAAGGATGATTTAGACTGTCACCAGTGGTTTTGACCACACAGTGGGTTGGCCCCGCTTTTCTTATTATTTGTGACTAGTCTTAGTGGTTTTGACCACCAGTGGTTTTGACCACACAGATATTATTTGTGACTACGGCCACCAAAGTGGTTTTGACCACACATGGATTATTGTGACTCGTCCGGTGGTTTGGTACCACGGTGGGTTGGCCCACATGTTGATTACGGATTGTCATCGTGGTTTTGACCACACGGTCGGTTGGCCCCACCATATGATTTGTGACTACGGTCACTAGTGGTTTTGACCACAGTTATATGATTTGTGACCACGGTCAACAGTGGTTTTGACCACCAGTGGTTTTGATCACACGGGGTAGACACAGGAGTTCGGTTGGTTAGGTTGGGTTTGCATGATTTGCATATTGACATATCAAATGTGTAAGTGCCTTGTTATTATCGAGATGAGGATTTACACACTGAGTCTCGATGACTCACCCTTTTCCCTTACATTTGCAGATGAGACATAGATTGCGGATGTGGAGCTGGGATGGACTCGAGGTGGCCATGCACTATGTTTTCGGGTTTTATTTCAATTACTATTTTGGGTTAATTTACTTTTAAATTTGGTTTTGTTATGTAATAAGGCATTGGGGTATTTTATTTGGTTTTAGCTTTCAATTTGGTTACTGCTTATTATTAAATGATCAATATGGGATTTTCCTAAAATGATAATAAACCGTTTCTTATTCAAAATTACTTAAAATCGATTTCTCACAACAACTATAAAGAATACGAGCTTTTTAATGAACGCACAGTTTTTAGACATTCCTTTCATGTGACATGCCAGATCCGGTCGTAACGTTTAGGTCGGGTTTGGGGTGTTACAATTATGGTATCATAGCTTAGGTTCAAAAATTCAGCTGTGGAATGGGTTCAAAAATGGTTTTCAAATTTTGGTTGAAATATGGTTTAGAAAAAATATATATAACTTTCTTGGAAGTATGACACCCGAGTCTCTGGCACCAATCCGAACTATAAGTTTTGTGGTACTTCTCTTTGTTATATGCTGTATTTCGGGTATCTATTCTATGTGTTTGGTTTGGATGTGATTGTCAGACATAGAGTTTGGTGCGTATGAAATATTCGTCTATTTTAATAGCTAGGTGTTTTTGAGTATGTATAGGAGTTTTAAATTCTAGTTAATAGTATATTAGTTTTATTAAGATCAAAGTTCGCAGCATGAATGTAGTGTGGTAGGTTAGGATGTGTGATTGTTAGTTAGTTCAAAATTTTGAGGACGAAATTTCTTTAAGGAGGGTAGATTTGTAACATCCCAAAATTGGGCCTAGTAGGATTGGGCCCAATGGGCCTTAGGCGTAGTAACGTTCAAAATTTTTTAGAACAGCATTAATGCAAGTTAGACTTATTAGGTAAGTGATTCTGGAAGGTTAGAGGGCTTCTATGAAGTCCCGGGAATAAACTTTGGCTTTAGGGAAATTTTGGTTTTAGGTCAAAAAAACCCTGAAAGTTGTCAGGTAGGCCTTAAGAATAAAATGTGGAGGAGAATGACACAAGCTGAGTGTGTGGTGTAGTGGCAAAGTGATGCCACATAAGAGACAATGGGGTGACGCCACAAGGAAGGAAAGAGGTCCAAGGTTCAAGTCTTGGCTTTTGCATTTTGGTTTTCTTTTTACTTGGACCTTAGAATTTGGCTATAGATTTATATTTAGTTGCGCATGGTTAAGACACAAGAGGAGCTTGTGGCCAAGTAGTTAGTGGCGTGGATTATGTTGCAAGGGAGCCTGGGTTCGAATCTCATGACAAGCAATAGAATATTTATTTTACGGATTGGACGGCAATAGTTTCAGTTGAATTTAAACTCTACTGACGGAGGGATCCCACATTGGAAAGATACAAAAAGGAAGGTGAAGAGCTAGCTATATAAAAAGCATTTCAGGAGGAGAGTTAACATACCTTGGTGGGCGTTTGGACGCAGGAGTGGTCGCAGACGGTTTAACACCGCACTCTATCGTGTGTAACTCTCTTTTACTCTAGTCAGTAAGCGGCAAATGCCAAAGTGCCAATCACGGTAATAGTAGTTACACGGCGCATGCGAAGCGCACGTGTGGGGCTTCGACGCGATAGTTGAGGCCATCAGTAGTATTCTTGTGCGTTGAGGCTGCTTGGGTCGCGATGGGCTGAAGTGGGCCCAATGGTCCCGTGGGCCCAATTGAATAAATTGCATGATGATATAGTATATAGTGAACTAGATTAGGTGGAACTTATATACGTGGCTAGATGTATGTTAGGTGGGCCACACGAGCGTGTTGGCCCGAATGGGCCAAAATTTGGTTTTAGGCCCAATAGTCCAGTACGACCAGAAATAGTAGCTGAATCGCTCTGGGCGACATTAGGCCTTCGGAAAGGCCATTGTAGGTGTGAAATTACCAAAATACCCCTAGTTTATGAAATTACCAAAATATCCCTGGTTTACGAAATTACCAAAATAGCCCTGGTTTATGAAATTACCAAAATAGCCCTGGTTTATGAAATTACCAAAGTACCCTCGATTTACAAAATTACCAAAATACCCCTGATTTGTAAAATTACTGAAATACCCGCATTTTGTTAAATTACTGATATACCCCCAATTTGTAAATTTACCAAAATACCCCTGGGTTGCAAAAGTGCTGAAATACCCTCGAGTTGTAAAATTACCGAGATACCCCTGGTTTGTAAAATTTCTAAAATACCCCTAAGCGATAAAATAATCGTTGTACTCTCGTGGTAGTATTAGCGTTGTATGTGTTAATCGTATGATTGATTATGGTTGAGATGTGTTGCTTACATGGATTGGTAACGAGTAGAATTAGAACTACCTCGTAGGGTGAAATTACAAAAATGCATTTGGTAGGTAAAATTACGGTTATACCTTAGAGGTTGCCTAGTTTGATTATGTCGTATTTGTTATCCCGATTATAATGGTAATTCATTTCATACGTTATCTTTGATATATAATTTGCATACATGTCATAACGCATACACAATTATTATGGTGATGAACATGGCATGAAAATGGGTATGATGAGAGGAGGGAAGGATGATTTAGATCGTCACCGGTGGTTTTGACCACATTGGGTTGGCCCCACTTTTCTTATTATTTGTGACTAGTCTTAGTGGTTTTGACCACGGTGGTTTTGAACACACAGATATTATTTGTGACTACGGTCACCAGTGGTTTTGACCACACATGGATTATTGTGACTCGTCCCAGTGGTTTGGTACCACAGTGGGTTGGCCCTACATGTTGATTACGGGATTGTCATCAGTGGTTTTGACCACACGGTGGGTTGGCCCCACCATATGATTTGTGACTATGGTCACTAGTGGTTTTGACCACACTTATATGATTTGTGACTACGGTCACCAGTGGTTTTGACCACCAGTGGTTTTGACCACGGGGTAGACACAGGAGTTTGGTTGGTTAGGTTGGGTTTGCATGATTTGCATATTGACATATCAAATGTGTAAGTGCCTTGTTATTATCGGGATGGGGATTTACACACTGAGTCTCGGTGACTCACCCTTTCACTTACATTTGCGTATGAGGCATAGATCGCGGATGTGGAGTCGGGATGGACTCGAGGTGGCCATGCACTATGTTTTGGGTTTTATTTCAATTACTATTTTGGGTTAATTTACTTTTAAATTTGGTTTTGTTATGTAATAAGGCATTGGGGTATTTTATTTGGTTTGATTTCAATTTGGTTATCGCTATTATTAAATGATCAATATGGGATTTTCCTAAAATGATAATAAATCGTTTCTTATTCAAAATTACTTAAACTCGATGTCTCACAACAACTATAAAGAATACGAGTTTTTAATGAACATACGCTTTTAGACATTCCTTTCATGTGACATGCCGATCCTATCGTAATGTTTAGGCGGGTTTGGGGTGTTACAATCTCAAATTGGGCCTAGGAGAATTCAGCCCAATTGGCCTTAGGCGTAGTAGCGTTTAAAATTTTTGGAGAACAGGAGATTAGCTTAAGTGCAAGTTGGATCTTTTAGATAAGTGATTTTGAAAGGTTAGGGGCTTCTATGAAGTCCCGGATCAAATATTGGCTTTGGGGAAATTTTGGTTTTAGGTGAAAAAACCTTGGAAGTTGGGTGTAGGCATTAAGAATAAAATGTAGAGAAAATGACACAAGTGGAGTGTGTGGTGTAGTGGCAAAGTGACACCACTTAAGGACAAGGAATGATGCCACAAGGAAGGAAGGAGGTCCAAGGTTCTAGTTGTAGCGCTTGCATTCCTTTTAGATTATTTTATTAAATGAATTTAGACCTTGGCCATAGGGTTATATTTAGTTGCATGGTTTAATACACAATGAGCATGTTGGTAAAGTGGCTAGCGATGTGGATTATGTTACAAGGGAGCACAGGTTCGAATCTCATAAAAAGCAAGGGAGTATTTATTTTACGGATTGGATGGTAAGAGTTTAAACTCTCTTGTGAAGGGATCCCACATCGAAAAGATACAAAGAAGGAAGGTGAAGAGCTAGCTATATAAAGAGCATTCCAGAGGAGAGTTAAGATACCTTGGTGGGCGTTTGGGCATGGGAGTGGTCGCAGCTGTTTAACACCAGCACTCCTATCGTGTGTAACTCTCTACTCTAGTTGTAGAAGCGACAAATGCCGAAATGCGGTCATGGCAATAGTAGCCACACGAGCGGCGAAAGCACGTGTGGGGCTTCACGCGATAATTGAGGCCATCAAGAGTATTCTTGTGGGTTAAATGCTTGGGCCACGATGGGTCAGTGGGCCCAATGGGCCCTGGGCCCAATTGGAATAAATTGTATGATGATATAGTATATAGTGAACTAGACTAGGTGGAACCTATATACGTGGCTAGATTTGTGTTAGGTGGGCCACACAAGCGTGTGGGCCTGGATGGGCCAAAATTGGGTTTTAGGCCCAATAGTCTGGTGACGAGCGAAAATGGTAACCGAGTCGTTAGGGTAACTTTAGACCTACGGGAGGGCCATTACAGGTGCGAAATTACAAAAATACCCTTGGTAGGTAAATTATAAAAACACCCTTGGTGGGAAAATTATGAAAATACCCTTGGTTGGTAAATTACGAAAATACCCTTGGTGGGTAAAATATGAAAATACTCTTGGTGGGTAAATTACAAAAATACCCTTGGTAGGTAAATTACGAAAATACCTTTGGTGGGTAAAATTACGATTATACCCTTAGATGTTGATTAGCATGATTATGTTGTTTTATGTCTATCGATTATGATGGTAATTCATGTTATACTTATATTTGATATATGCTTAGCATACATGACATACTGCATACACGAATTATTATATCATATTGCATGGGTATGATGAGAGGAGGGGGAAGATTGATATCTGTGACTTTGGGTCACCAGTGGTTTGGCACCACCAGTGGTTTGGTACCACAGTTGATATTCGTGACTTTAGGTCACTAGAGGTTTGGCACCTCATAGCGACTCGTCCCAGTGGCTTCGCACCATAGTGGGTTGGCCCCACATTTGATAAAACGGGATTGTCGCTAGTGATTTGGTATCACAACGTGGGTTGGCCCCACCTATGGATTATTCGTGACTTTGGGCCACCAGTGGTTTGGCACCACATTATATTGATATCTGTGACTTTGGGTCACCAATGGTTTGGCACCACCAGTGGTTTGGTACCACATGGGGTAGAATCGGGAGTTTCGGATGGTTAGGTTTTGGGTTGCATGACATGCACATTTTCATATGAAATTGTGTAAAGGTTTAACACCGTTGGATGGGATTTACACACCGAGTCTCGATGACTCACCCTTAGTTAAATTTTGCGGGTAATCATTAGATCGCGGATTTGGGAGCCGAGGTGGACTCGTGGAGGCCATACATATGTTTAATTGTAAATTCGTTTCTTTTATTTGGACTTATTTTATTTGGGTTTTGTTATGTAATAAGGCCTTGGGTATTTTATTTGGTTTCAAACTTTCAATTTGGTTATCGCTATTATTAAATGATCAATATGGGATTTTCCTAAAATGATAATAAATCGTTTCTTATTCAAAATTACTTAAACTCGATTTTTCGCAACAACTATAAAGAGTACGAGTTTTTTTAACGAACGTACAGTTTTTAGACATTCCTTTCATGTGACATGCCAGATCCGGTCGTAACGTTTAGGCCGGGTTTGGGGTGTTACATCCCTTCTTACACTGTTCAACGATTCTGACCTCTCTTACCTTAATTTCAAATATCTCGTTGTATGGTTTTCATATACTACTGCAACTTCTTTTTATTGAAAATAGACTCAGTAAGAAATCCATACATATAAATTATAACCCATAATTCACTTTGTAAAATTTTATATAATTTTTCCAAAATAGATCAGGGAATCACGAAGTTAATCAAAACCAGTCTCACTAAAATTAAGATATCTTAGAATATAAAAATTTTTTCCCTTCTCTGTTTCTTCCATATCAAAATAGACACAGTAATTTTTAATTTGATCTCTCATTCACTTTCTAATTCCCTTTCTCCTATTTTTCGTGATATTTCAAAAACACATCACTATTTCTAACCGAAACTACTTTATTACAAATATGATTACCACTACGATCATACGCACTCTCGAGTGATCACGGATGTCAGTTTCTGGTTTTCTTGGTATTTCGACCGAATCACAAAACATATCATACAAACTTTTAGAGAGATGTGAGATTACACACCATTTCAAACATGTTTTCAGAAAGTACGGGATTACACACCTTATTCGGAATCCGTAACACGATATTCTCCGCGGCATCTAAAGATACAAGCAGTCAACAATTAGTCCAAAACCTAATTTACAACTTCATCCAAGTATTGCGATTGATTTAACAATCTATATCACTTACCAACAATCCGAGTCTCCTATTACGAGAGATAGGTGTTCGACTTTACCACTATTTCCTAAAAATTCACAGTAGATAGTATCACGTGATTTTATGCCTAACAACATAATCGATTAGCCAAACTTTCAATCAGATTAACACCATAACCGAATAGCGATATCGAATGGACTATGAAAAGACTCCTTACCTTAATCGATGATAATCTCGATTCCCACCAATTGGCTTATGACTACAAATGAATCGACAAGGATTTGGTATTAGGCCACCCATTAGGACTCTACGAAAAAGAGTTGATCAAATATGAGAGTGATGGAGAGAGTGATATTTCGATAACAAACAAAGTGGAATAGCCGTATAGTGATGAACATACATATTCGGCTAGAAAGAGAAGAAATGAAAGGATTATAAATGAAGCCCTTACCCGATTCAACTAAGGAGAGATGTCCAACACACAAAAATGGGGAAAATAGAAGATGATAGAAATTTGGCTATCAAAAGAAGATGAACAAAAGATGAATATTTAACTAAACAAAAGAGAAGAAAGATGCACAATTGTGCTAGGAGGTTTCGGCAAAGAGACTAGCAAATTGGAGGAAGATGACACAAAAGTTGCAAATAGGATTTTTTGCCAAAACAATACCAATACCTTACCAAATGCCAAAGTAAAAATTTCAGCTACCTATCTACCCCCAAAGCCATCCACATGCATTACAATATTGGTCAAACATTTGGCCAACCACACTTTCCATAACATTCTCCCCTTTTTGTGCCAACATGTCCCCCATACTTGGCTTTTTCTTTTGATTCCTTTCCCCAACCTCAACCTTTCCTTATTTCCTTAGCCACCTTATCAAAAATAAAGAAGTCCACCTTGCCGTATATACCTCTTGTCCGACACTTAAGGAGAGCATGTAAAAATAATAGTCAAAATTTGCACACAATGGGATTCGAACCTCTTCCCTCAAGGTACTTCATGTGGTGCCATAACCTCTTTACTAATTGCTCATTTATGCAAACAATTTACTCATTTATTTATATAAGCATTGAAGCTACTTACCATCTCTCCTTAAAGTGCTAAAATACCAAATTTTTCCTAAGGCCCAATTAAACACGAGACTTCATAGAAACCCCGTAACCTTCCAAATTCACTTAACTAATAAGTCCAGTTTGTAACAATGCCATTCTCATATTCTCAAAAATTTTAAACATTCTTACGCCCAAGTCCTATTGGGCCCAATCCTACTAGGCCCAATTTCGGGATGTTACAATTTACATACCAACTTACCTCGAAAGCAAAATCGGTGAAAAGGATTTATTCGTCAATTACTTGTTTTTCCCTCATTCTAGTTCCAACCCTCGTTTTCTTTGATCTATAATATCACATTTAATTTATTTATTAGTCACATTATTCAATGTGACCCAAAAATCATATTATGGCAAAATTATGTTTTTGCCCCTAAAGTTTCACATATTTATAATTTTGCCCCTAGGCTCGTAAAATGATTTTATTCAATTTCATTGTATTTTAAGCCTATCCGAACCATTTTCATAACTATACCAGTCCACAATTTCCATTTATTCACACACTTACCCACATTTTACAACTTTTTGCAAACTAGTCCTTTTTAATAATTTCACCGAAAATCACTTAGTAAAAATTGTTTATTACACACCGAGCATTCATATTCTACCATTAAACATCAAAAATCAAGCATTTCTCATATGGGTAAATTTTCAAACATCAACCCTAGCTCAAATAAATGGTAGAAATAGAGAGATCGTGTTGCAAGGATTTAAAAAACGTAAAAATCATTAAAAATGGGGCTAGAATGGACTTACAATCGAGGTTGGACGCTTGGAAAACCATAGCCATTGTTTCCCCTTGTGAAATTCAGCCATGGGGTAGAAGATGGACAAAAATTGGCTTTTAATTTTGTTTTTAATTCATTTTAATTACAAAATGACCAAAATGCCCCTAACTTAAAAATATTCTATTTCACCTACTTCATGTCCAGTCTTGTCCAAAAAATTAAACAATGGTCTAATTATCATTTAAGGACCTCAAAATTAAAATTTCATAACAATTGGATACCTCTAACATGTAGAACTCAACTTTTGCCCTTTTTATAATTTAGTCCTTTTGACTAAATTGAGTGCCCAAACGTCGAAATTTTCAAACGAAATTTTAAAAAAATCATTTCGTGAAATCGTAGACTATAAAAATGTAATAAAAGTAAATTTTTCGTTGTCGATTTGTCGTCCTGAAACCACTGTTCCAACTAGGCCCAAAATCGGGCTATTACAATTAGTCTCTGAAAAATGGCCAATCCCGACAGCTCATTGGTAGTACCATTAGTTCTGACCTACTTTCAAGAATCCAAGCTTCTTATTAAGATGATCCTAAGGCTCAAAAATTGTGCTTAAAGGTTCAACAACAAGGAACTAAGCATCCAAAGTGGCAGGTTCCTTAGAAAGAAAGGCAAAATTGTGGTAGGTGATGTGGCTAACCTCAGACATGAGTTGTTTCAGCTTTTCCATGCAAGTGCTTTGGGAGGGCACTGAGGAATCCATGGTACTAAAAGAAGAATAGGTAGTTTATTACATTAGAAAGGACTATCCAATGATATTAATAATTGGATAAAAGAGTGTTCCATTTGCAAAAAATGCAAGTAAAAAATGTTGCACCTCAAGGCTTACTACAACCTCTTCCAATGCCAGATAAGGCTTGGTCATCAATCTCTATGGATTTCATAGAGGTTCTTCTAAGTTCATTTGGTAAAAGTGTTATTCTAGCAGTGGTAGACCGATTAACTAAGTATGGTCATTTTATTGCTTTGTCTCATCCCTTTACTACTGTAATAGTAGCTCAATTATTCATGGAAAATGTCTACAAGCTACATGATAGACCAGATTCGATTGTATCTGATAGGGACAAGGTATTTATCACTACCTTCTAGTAGGACCTATTTCAAAAGGTTGGTACAAGGCTTCATCTTTCCATTGCCTACCATCAAGAAACAGATGGACAAACTGAGGTGTTGAATAGGTTTCTTCAGAGTTACCTAAGGTGTATGCCTGCAGAAAGGCCACAAGATTGGGCAAAGTGGCTGTAACACCCTTAACTCGTACCCGTCGTTGAAATAGGGTTGCAGAGTATTACCAAAACTTTTAAAAATTTACTAATAATTCACATTAAATACTATTCATTTACTGAAATTATTCATAACATCCCTTAAATGGACCTTTGAGGCCCAAAACGAGTATTAAAATTGAGTCGGGACTAACTCGAGAACTCATAAAATTTTTCACAAAATTTTAAAAAGTTTCAAGATGCTGGGCACACACGCCCCTGTGACCCTAAGACACGCCCGTGCTGCAGGCCGTGTTCAACCCTGTGTAACTCTCTAGCTTGTACCACATGGCCAGCCACACGCTCATGTGAGTAGGACGTGTGATCAATTTAATTTTAAAAAATTTTGTGTAGGGTTCACACGGCCAAGACACACGCCCGTGTTCTAGGTTGTGTTGTTCACACGGCTGAGACACATGCTTGTGTCTTTGCCCGTGTGCTCAATTCTGAGTATTCTATTTCTCGAACTTAAGATGCACGAGACAGATGGCTTAAATACACGCCCATGCACACGGCCTAGACACACGCCCGTGTGTCTACCCATGTCAACAAAATAAATCCACTTCTAGCTTCGTTTCTCACCCAAAATTTTACCAATATTCTACACCAAAACTTACATCCAAATACCAACCAATTCAAGCATTGGTTTCAAGCAACTTCTAACATCTAGTATGATATATAATTATGTTTATAATCTTACCTTAGTTTAACCTAAACATTAAACATCACTTGATAATTTATACTTAACATATATGTATTTATCATGATACAATGCCTTATAAATACACCAAAATAAACCATTACTAGACATTCCAATGGCTAGATTACAAAAAACATATTAAAGCTAACAATGGCCAAGTTAGTCTATACATGCCATTATACCAAAATAAATTTACTATTTATACCAAAAATAAGATTGTAGATAGTGTGATGATGCTCCAACCATTCACCAACCTTCGCGAGGTTCCGAGCACTATAAAACAGAGAAAAGTAAACCTAGTAAGCATATTATGCTTTGTAAGTTTGTACAACTAGAATTAAACTTACCAATCTCATTTTTTAAAATTAAGCATATAATAACTTATTTCCATCAAATTGATAAAATTTGCTTAAACACATGCATTAAATCAAACATGTTAGTCACAAAGTTCTTATATACATCAAGTAAACATAGATGAGCTCATCATGCTATATTCTTTCAATACATTATTCATTTCATCTCATAATTCTTTTATCATGTCAAGTAATTTGTCCGTTGAATCATTGAAATTCCTATGGATACTCAAATAGTACACTCATGGTGTATAATTCAATATCCCGTCAATTCATATTCATGTGTACCCATTAAGGCACTTAATTAGAAAACACACTCTCAAGCCACATATCATATAACAGGATTACTAGTCCAGGCTAACTCCTTTCTGTAAAATATGCTCAGAAGAACTTAATTAGGATTACCAGTCCAGGCTAAATTCTAATTGTAACATATGCTGAAGAGGGATTATGTCAAGACTACCCGTCTGGGCTAAATTATCTCTAATGAGGTCAATAGGATTACTCGTCTCGAGCTAAATCCCATCAGCAACAAATGCAGGACCTCATTCATTTCTGGGAAATCACCTATATCCATTGAAATCAAATATTCAAACGGAATTTAACCATTTTCAAACAATTTCAAACCTATATTCATTTCTTATATTGTAACATTCCAATAATTCACATAAATATAAATCACATTCTATACAAATATAACATTCAATTCAACATATTTACGTGCTCAATTAAGCTATACAAACTTACCTCGACACTTGTTAGCATATAAAGATCTACTAATCCAAAACTTTCTCTTTTCCTCGATCTAACTTTGAATTTGAATTATCTAGATCTAATTAAGCCAAGAAAGCTTGTTTTCTCTTTCCTAGGGTTTCCATGGAATATTTGGAGAAGAAAATGATATAAAATGATATTAATTCTTTTTTAATTATTTATCATCTTTTAATTATTTCTATTTCTAATTTAGTCCTTACTCTTTTCTTATTTTTCCATGGATGATTCATCAAAAATATCTGCTAACTTTTTATTAATGGTCTAATTACCATATAAGGACCTCAAGTTTTGAATTCCATAGCTTTTTGATCCTTCTAACGACTAGAATTCAACTTTTGCATTTTATACAATTTGGCCCTTCCGTGATTAAGCACTAAATCGATAAAATTTTCTTATCAGAATTTTTACATGATATTCCTTCCTAAATGCAAATCATGCAAAAATATGCAATTAATTTTTCTTTCCAATTCCGATTTGTGGTCCTAAACCACTGTTCCAATTTCACTAAAAATGGGCTGTTACAACTCTCCTCTTTAAGGATTTTCGTCCTCGAAAATCTTACCAATAAAGAGGTTTGGATATTGCTTTCTCATGGTATCCTCCGGTTCTCAGGTAGCCTCTTTAATATTTTAATTGCTAAATAACTTTTACCAAAGCTACCTTTTATGTCATATCAAGCTAAATTTCTACCTCTTTTAGAGTCAAATCAAACAATTTCTAAGGATTTGAGAAATAACATGTGAAGGATTTGGTCGATACCATCGTAGCATAGACACGTGGAAAACATTATGAATCAGATTAAGTTTTGAGGGTAAAGCTAACCAATACGCAATAGGTCCAATTCATTCTGTGATTTCATAAGGCCCAATGAACCGTGGACTCAATTTTCCTTTACGGCCAAGTTGAAGAACTTTCTTCCAAGGTGACACTTTCAAGAATACCTTGACACCGACTTGAAACTCTATTTCTTTCCGTTTAAGATCAGCATAGGACTTTTGATGATCAAAAGCTGCTTTCAAACTGTCCTGAGTTACCTTTACTTTTTCTTTGGTTTCACGGACTAAGTCAACTCCATGTAATTTTTTTCTCACTGAGTTCTGTCCAATACAATGGAGTTATACATTTACAACCATACAGAGCTTCATACGGTGCCATTTTGATACTGGACTGATAACTTTTATTATAAACCAAAGGTAGATACTTTTCGCAATTACCTTAAAATTCAAGTACACAACATCGAAGCATATCTTCCAATATCCTGTATTACACGTTCAGATTGACCATCTGTCTGAGGATGGAATGTAGTACTGAAATGTAACTATGTACCTAGAGTTTCTTGGAATTTGCTCCAGAATCGAGATGTAAATCGAGGATCTCCGTCTGAAATAATGGAGATAGGTACTCCACGCAATCTAACAATCTCAAAGACATATAATTTAGCCAATCTATCCATATCAGAATAAAGTGTGCAGATTTTGTCAACCGATCAACAATCACCCAAATGACATCTTTCTTCGTTGGAGACAGGGGTAATCCCGATACAAAGTCCATTGTAATTCTTTCCTATTTCCATTCTGGTATCGTAATTGGTTGTAATAATCCTGAAGGCAACTGATGTTCAGCTTTTACTTGTTGACATATCAAACATTTAGATAAAAATTCAGAAATATTCTGTTTCATTTCTGGCCACCATTACATCTTTTTCATGTAATTGTACATTTTATTACTTCCCGGATGAATAGACATAGTACCATTATGAGCGTCATTCAAAATCTTCTGTACTTGTTCTGAATTTTTCGGTACACATATTCTGCCTTTCAATAACAGGCAACCATCAGTCCTGATATGAAATTTTGAATCAGAAGTCGATTCACACTGTATCCGTTTCACTTGTAATTTACTATCATCTTTCTTAGCTTTAGAAACCTACTATAAGAACATCGGTCTAGCTTTTAACTCAACTATAGTTGAATCATCATCTGATAACATCAATCGAGTATTCATAGCTCGTAAGGCAAACAAGGATTTTCTACTCAAAGCATTAGCAACCACATTGGCTTTTCCTGGATGATAGTCAATAACCAGATCATAATCTTTCAATAACTCAATCCACCTACGCTTTCTCAAATTCAAATATTTTTGTGACATCAAATACTTCAAACTTTTATAATCAGTGAATATGTGAAATTTTTCATGAAACAAATAATGTCACCATGTTTTCAGTGCAAATACAATTGCTGCTAATTCAAGATCATGTATCGGGTAATTTCTTTCATGTGGTTTTAGCTATCTTGAAGCATAGGCTATTACTTTACCTTCTTGCATCAAAACACAGCCTAAACCATTTAACATTGCATCACTATAAATTACAAATTCCTTACTCAATTCAGGCTGAGCTAACACAGGTGCTTCTGTCAATAAAGCTTTCAACCTATCAAAGCTATGTTGACACTTACCAGACCACTCGAACTTCACATCTTTTTGCAACAATCGAGTCATCGAAGAAGCTATCATTGAAAAACCTTTGACAAATCTCCAATAATATCTAGCAAGTCCCATAAAACTTCAAGCTTCAGACACATTCTTCGGTGGCTTCCAATTGACAATAGCTAAAATTTTACTTAGATCAACTCGAATACCCTCTGCAGAACAATATGTCCAAGAAAACCAACTTCCCATAGAAAAAATTCACATTAACTGAATTTAGCATACAATTGTTTTTCACGTAATGTTTATAGCACAATTCTCAAATGTCAGCATTTTAATTTTCATCTTGGGAATAAACCAAAATATCATCAATAAATACCACTACAAACCTGTCTAAATAAGGTCTAAAAATTCTGTTCATCAAATCCATAAATACTATAGGTGCATTTGTCAAATTGAATGGCATCAAAAGAAACTCAGAGTGTCCATATCTAGTTCTAAAAGTTGTTTTGGCACATCTGAATCTTTTACCCATAACTGATAGTAGCCAGAATGGAGATCAATCTTTGAAAATACAATGGCACCCTTTAATTGATCAAATAAATCATCAATACGAGGCAATGGATACTTGTTCTTTATTGTAACTTTGTTAAGCTATCTGTAATCAATACACAGCCTCAACGATCCATCCTTCTTATTTGTGAAAAATTGGGTCAAGCAAAGCCTCTATCAATCAACTCTTGTAACTGTGTTTTCAACTCCTTTAATTCTGTAGGAGCCATTTTATACGATGCAATAGATATAGGTGTTGTTCCTCAGACAAGATCTTTAGAGAATTCCACTTCTCTAACCGGTGGTAAACCAGGTAACTCTTTTGGAAATACATCCGAAAATTCACATACAACTGGCACTGACTGAATTTTTAACTTAGAAACTTTAGCGTCCAACACATATGCAACATAAGCATCATAGCCCTTTATGACATATTTTTGTGTTGATATTGCTGAAATCACATTAGATAACCCATCTAATTTATCAAATTCAACATGGAGTAACTCACCATTCTAACATTTCAACACAATATATTTTTCTTTACAATTCACCATTACATCATGTTGAGTTAACTAGTCCCCATTCACAAAATTACATCAAATTCATCAAATGGCAATAGCACCAAATCAGTAGAAAAATAATAACCCTTTACCATCAATGGACAGTTTTTACAAACCTTATCCACTATAACATACTGGACCAGGAGATTTGAAACTTCAACCATAAATTTAGTGAATTCAACAGGTAAATTTTAGTAGACACTAAATTTGTACATATGTATAAATGTATGGAACCATGATCAATCAAAGCAATAACATCAGTATCAAGTAGAGAAAATGTATCAGTAATGACATCCGGTGCAGAGGCATCTTCTCTAGATTGAATAGCATATGTCCTTGTCACTTCTCATGCTTCAGATTTAATTGTTTTATCCCTTGTAGTACCTCGGCTACCACTGACATTACCGGGGTGACGAGGTGGTCTGCCTCTCAAAATAGGATTACTCGGCTTTAGAGCCTGCTCAATTTCTTTTTCAACCCTTTCTGGACAATCTCTAAGAAAATGGTCAAGGGAATCACATCCATAACTAGCCCCCGCTTCTTAAATGACATTCTACAAAATGAAACTTATTACAGTGTTTACATTTTGGTTTGGGATTACCAACACTACCAACACTAGTTTCAGATGGAGATGAAGTCTAACACCCCTCACCCGTATTCAACGCCAGAATAGGGTTACGGAGCATTATCGAAGTTTTGACATATATAATAGTACTTTTCTCATACATTCAACCATTTAATACAATCATCATTCAATTTGTCCCTTAAAATAGCCTACGAGGTCGTAAACATACTTTATGAGCGATTCGGGAATAAATCGAAAACTTAAAAACTTCCACAAAACTTTGAAAATTTTTCTCAATATAGAGGACACACGCCCGTGTGTCCAGGCCATGTGTCTCACATGGCCACCAAACATGCCCATGTCTCCAGTAATGTGAAAATAGCGAGTACATACTGACTTGGGTCACACGGCCAATCACACACCCATGTGCCCTTCGAATTGGCCACACACGCCCGTCTACCAGGCAATGTGCTAGGCCGTACAAAAACTGTAGGGTATACTGACTTATGCAACATGGTTAAGTCACACGCCTGTGTGCTAGCCTGTGTGCCAATTCGGGGGGTATACTGACTTGTACCACACGGGCAGTCACACACCCGTGTGTGAGACCGTGTGGAGCATACTGACTTGGTTCTAATATCAACACTAGGGGACACATGGCTGTGTAACATGATCGTGTGTCGTAGATGGCTAAGACACACGCCTGTATGGACAAAAGAAATAGGCTATTTGCAAAGCCATCTTGCCACCCTATTTATACATGCACGCACAAGCATAGATTGCAACATTTTATAACTCAATAGGCAGCCAATGCACAACATTTCATACACATTTTATACCAATTCAACATAGTATTCGAATACCTAATTTATATTATGCATTTTCCATTCATATGCCTACTACTTATCAAGACATCATTTGCATGTTTCCATTCCATCTACTACTTGCCAAAACATACCATATTTTAACACTTATACAAAACCAAAACATTATACTAAGTTAAGAAAAATCACATGCCTTAAATTTATACCACAACATGTACTAAAATCACTACCTCAAGTAACCATAACTAAAATCTTTATATATAGCCTATACATTCCATATTTACAAATATCCAAGAGTTTAAAAGTACCAACAGCAACTGGATAGTGTGAAGCATAACTCTAACTCTATCTAGATCGAGCAAACTATCGAACCTCTATAAAACATGGAAAATAAAGTAAGCCCATATAATTTAAAATTAAACTTACCATTTATACTTAATCAAGACAATAAATAAAGTATACTCAATTCAATTTCCAAACGCCTAAACACAAGCTTTCATCAATAGGATAGTCGCATAAGTACATGTAATCATCTATTATCCCAATTTAATACTCAATACATTGTATCATATCAAATTCATATATCATGTACATCATTTGTAACCTTTCATTGTCAATCATATAAATAGTAACTCATCCTATAAACAGTACTTTACCATATAACATAATTTATACCCGTTGAACCTATTAGAATGTCGAGGGATACTCGAGTGATATACATAACATATAAATTAGTAATCTGTTAATTCATTATCATTTTCACTCTTTCAAGCTATGATCAGTAAGCTCCTCCGAGTTGATGGACAGTAAGCTTACCGAAGGAGTGAAGAGATTTAGCAGTGAAGTAAAGATGGAAGTAAAAGAGAAAGTAAAAGAGTGAAAACCTACCAATTCGGCAAGTAGCAAGAGAGAAGAAAAGAAGGAAGACTAGAACCACAAAGAAAGAAAAGAAGAGAACTTAGAATTCGACAAAGGTGAAATGAAGAGAAAAATACCCGAATGGCAAAAAGATTACTTGAGACGTCACTTCAGAAAAAGACCCGAAATGCACAAAAAGAAAAGTAGCAAAACACAAGGGAAATTTAGTTTTTACTAACATCCACAATTGCCGAAAATGCTACTAATAACCCCTCTCTAGCCGAAATTCCCACTTAGCCATACTCCCACTTTCGGAACACTTCCACACACCTCACTTCCTTGATTTCCTCCATTTTTTCCTCCTACTAGTACTCTCCTCCATCCATTTGAATTATTTGACCAAGTCTCCACTCCCCTTGAAGAGTTTGATCCGAACTCTGCTTCCTCCCCTCTTAAGTCACAAAATAAAAGCTTTTATTTGTAGCTTGTGGGATTCGAACCCCACTCTCCAAGCCTTTCCAATGATGCCACTGCCACTAAGCTACAAGCTTATCTGGTGTTACTAAAACACACACAAATTTACTTAAGCCTTACTTCCAATAGCCCTCTCCACTAAAGGGATAAAAACTAAAAATTTTCTCAGGCTCAGACTCGAACCCAGGCCTCCTTAGGACCCCCAAACACACTCAAATAGCTAGCCGATCAAGCAAAACATGAATTTAAGCAAAAATTACAAACCCTTAACTTTTGGGGCGTTACACGAATGGTAATGTAAATGTATGTATTTTGAATAAGTCATATATATGTTATTATGATATTGAATTGTTCGAGAAGTAGAATATATGAATTTGAGAATGTTCTGAGAATGTGACAACATCTAAAAAGCCCTGTAGGAACCCTAGGAAGAGTAGAGGATACATATGTCATGACATAGGATTTTGAGATATGATTTCGTGTAAGACCACGTCTGGGATGTTGACAACGATTTGAGATATCGTGTAAGACCGTGTCTGGGACACTGGCATCAATTAGAGATTACGTGTAAGGCCATGTCTGGGACATCAACATCATATATGATTTCGTGTAAGACCTTATATGGGACAGTGGCATTGATATTTGATTACATGTAAGACAACGTCTGGGACATTGGCATTGTACGAGCTTTTCGAGCTTTCTGAGTATCCTTATTGATTCTAAATGGCTTAATGGGCATTCTGAGAAATAAGTAATTAAGTGAATGACATTCCAATTCAGGTATGTTGAAATGTATACAATATTTGATAATGAAAAGTAAGTATATATATGCAAAGAATGTTATTTGAATATGTACAAATAAAACAGGAACAAATGAATAAGATGTGATTTATAAAGTGGCATATGTAAATATATCAGATACTATATGAATAAAAGGTGAATTTGGGTATAAGTGATGCTATGTGGTTCATATGAGAAAGATATGTGATTAAATATGTTATTTCCCAAAATGTGCTCATTTTGCTATATGAAAGTGAGAATTGAATGTTATATGAGAATCGAATTGAATAAACTTGTGAAAGCTAAAGTTAGTAAGTAAGTATATTATTGAATGGTGATGATTTGATATGAAACCATGTTATAAACTTGAGATAAGTTGTGTTTTGGCATGTGACATGGCATATCATGCTTATGGCATTGTAATGAAATTATTTGTTATGTTATTTTTATTAAAATACGAGCTTACTAAGCTTTCAAAGCTTACTCTGTGTGTTTTTCCTATGTTTATAGATTTTCAGAGATTTGCTTGAGTTGGAAGTCGGCAAAGATTGAATCACACTATCTGGCTAATGATTTCGGTATTTGTACACTTTATGACTTGGTAATATGGCATGTATAGGCTTTATGATTGTTTGATGAATATTTGTAATTTGGGTAATTGATGCCTATGTGTTTGATGCAATTGTCTATGAGATGTGGCTTGGAAATCGAAGTTAATTTTGATGTGTATACGTTGCCTTATGTAATGGCATAGTTTGGTATGGTTAATGATGGTTCAAGTTGTTTTACTTGATTATTTAGTAGGTGTTGAATACTTGCTTATAATGCATGATCTTAAACTTGATCAATGAATGGTTAGTAGATAATTTGTGAGTCAAGCTTGGTGCGTGATTAATGATAAAACACATATTTGAAATAGGTTGAATTGATGAATGTGATATGTGATTTGGTATATGATGGAATAAGTTTGAAATGAGTAATGAATCATGTTGACTTTGGTATGTGTTTTGTAGGAAATGGTTATGATTTGAGTTGATGAAATGGAGAGAATTAGAATGGCATGTTTGGTGTATAAAATAACATATTTTGGCTGCCTATTAATTCTATTGAAATGGAAAAATATGTTATTTTATACACATATTCATCTTTAATCATATAACCAAGCCATATGCACATAGATATACATATCCACATCAACTAAAATAAGCAAACTCTCATGGCTATATACAAACCAAAACACTTAACATTTACATGACATTTCAAATGACCAAAACCATTATCAAACCATAACCAAAATAACCATAATCTTATACATGCCATATAACCAAAACATAAGCTCAAAAGTACCAAAGTGATAGTAGGATAGTGTGACGAAGTTTTCGACGATCCCCGAATCTGAGCTAGCTTTGAAATCACTATAGAACACGGTAAAAGAAACAAAGTAAGCACTATAGCTTAGTAAGCTCGTATGAAATGAACTCAATGTAATCATAAATACACAATTCAACAAATTGAATATATCAATATGTAGCTCATATTATCTAACAAACCTTTCACATCTTTAATCATAAGATTATATGCAAACTTCATAATTTCTTCAATTTAAAGCTCATACGGTTCAGATACATACTTGTACCAACTCGTATCAATCTCATACTCAGCCACGTCTTTCATTTACCCGTTGAACCATTCAAAATACTATCGAATACTAGGGAAACTCGCAACGAAGTGCCACATACATAGCCAATGCTATCTTAATCTCATATCACATATATGCTCACTCTTGAGCTATCAACGAGCCTGCTCACAACCCGCCAGTCAAGACGCACCTACACGGTGCTACTCACACAAGTTATCAAGTAACTGCAATACATGCCAATATACTCAACCACTGATAGGACGTACAGGACCTGTACCCAGATCACATCTGTAACATCCCCAAACCTGGCCCACGAGCCTTGACCGGATCTGGTTATGTCACTGCGGAATGACAATTGAAAATCTTTGTCTTTAGAATAAAACTTGAAAATTTTGTTAACTTTTGAAAAATGTGTCCATTAGAAATTATTTAGTAATAAGCTTGGTTTGAATTAAAACTTTATTATATTTTATTAAAAGATAAATCATTTGTAAAAAAATATTTCTAAGTACGATATAAATTTCATCATCCATAAAAGAATACTTTAAACAAAAGTGGCCCTTATTACAACCAATATTAAACAAAACACTTAGTATTAAAATTGCTTAAAATAATTAAATTAATCTCCTTACGCATGGGCCACCTTGCATCCTCTCCAACCCGGTCCGATCAACAAGTCACTGCGATGTTGGATAAATAATTGGGTGAGTCATAATGACTCGATGTGTAATTAAACCACTGATATCCACCCACATGCTAGCCACAAATCAACCCAATTATCAAATGCAACATATAAATATAATCATTTAGACATTACCACGATCTGGGCTTGGCCCATAATCAAATCATATTCAAGCACTGGGCTAGGCCCTTTTCTCATCGATCCATCGATCACTGGGCTTGGCCCATTTCCACGTATGTTCTCAAAACATACCAATCCACATGTCATATTGGGCTTGGCCCATTTCCATATCATTTCATAATGAGCGATGCAACATGAAACCCAACCCAATCCTAAGGTCCATCCGCTACACACCCCTTATCCACCTACCACACACCGGGGACTATCGAGTCACCCTCTCCTTTTCCTCCAAAAGGCAACCAATGCCATCCACGATGTAGCGTATAGCTAACATCAAACCACGATGGAGCACACGACAATCCATCAAGCCACGATATGGCATAAAGCCCATATCAATCAAGGTAACCACACGAACTAAATCGCAAAGATCCACAACGCGACCTCGGTCGGCGCCAATCCACGATGTAGCACAAAGTCGACATCAACCACGCACTCAAGTACACGTACCTTCTTTCATAACCCACCCATGCACATGTAACATAATATGATGCGGAGATGATGCATGTGCATGTCATTCACAAATATAGGCATACACTCATATTTAAATAAATGACAACAATATTAACAATTTGCTATTTACGATCGACGTCATACCCTTTTAGGTATCTATTGCACTTTACCATTGCACTTATTAGTAAGCATATAACATAAGCAGATATCACATAAAACCCGAAACAATGGCTAACTACACACCTTATAACCTGAAGCTCTAAACCTCGATCCCGACGCTATCGTTTAGCGAGACTACGATTATCGCCTATCATTTTTACATTGCACGCCCACACCCCGTGGCCAATCTCGTCATGTACGAAACCGATCTCTTTTGAACTTGGGATGGGAGCTTTCCTTTCTCCTCTTGGCGCTTTTCGCATCCATTGATGGCACTTAATCGAACACTTCGTTAGTTATCAATATCGCAACTTAAACCAAATATCTAAAACTTAACCTACTTAGGAAAAGTCTTGAAATCCGGAAGTTCCTTAATCACTGCCAAAACTCTCAAAGGGTCACAGTCCGAATCGGTTATCAAATATATATCCAATATGGCCTTGTGGCGAATATCACAAGTCACTTACCTTGATGACTTCAATTCTGAAAGGCTCCCCTAATATCGGCACTATCGTTGCTTACTCTTAGCGATGAATTTTCTCGAATCACCCTCCTAGCGCGGCTACAACCAAGAAATAGAACTAGATCTTCAACCTTGACTTTGAAGAGAACAAAAGAAGAAAAGAAGTGACAAGGATTCCAAATAAATATTCTGCTATGGCTCAACAAATGGTGATGGCACATTCGCTAACACAAAGAACGAGTTTGGAGTTTGAAGAAAGAAGAAATAAAAGAATGGAGAAGGCTTAGGAGAATTCGCTTTTGTCAAAGAGAAAATAAGGTGCAAATTCGGCAAAGTAACTTAAGGAAAGAAAAATAAAGAGATGAATGCTTCATTAAAAGGAATTTGACACACAAAATTAAGCATACCTCCAAAACCAAATTACCACCCTAGGAAGCCCTATATTAACCATCACCTCCCACTTATCAAATCCCAATTAACCTCTTATTTTATCTTTTCAACATTTATTCAAAAGAATTTGAATAAACAAATCCTTATCCCCTATCTTCCCATAAAAAAATAATTAAAACAACCCACGTTTATCTACCTATTTAAACTAACCAAATAAATCCATACTTACCCCATTATCCCACTCCTAAAATAAATAAAATAAAGTCCCATTTAAACTAAATAAAATACCTCGGTAAATAAACAAAAAAAAACTAACTAAAATTCTTATCTTCCATCGAATTTGAAACACAACCACCTATCCATTGAAGACTCCATGTCTGGCCAATACCTTCAAATCACGCCAAAAGACCAAAACAAAATAAAATTCCAACTGCACCACTCTCGCTCGAACACGGGACCTTCTCATTGCACCCTTCTCCTCCAACGCCCAGAGCCACTCTACCACTTTGATTTTATGCTATAAAGCCCCAACATTTGTATTTAAACCCTTCTTACCTCAGCCCATCACCAAATAACAAAATTAAAATGCCAAATCTTTGCTGCAGACCCTCGAACAGCGCCCTTGCTCTCTCCAGCGTCTAAGTGGCCGACGTTAGCCACTTTGCCAATCTGGTCTTTCATGTCCAATAACACGCCATTTATTTATAAGCATACTGCCGGTCCCTAATTAGCGCAAAGATAAAACAAAATTGTTTGCCTTAGCATTCGAACCTTGACCCTTAGGCGCCACCTTCCCAAGCCCCAAGCAGCGCCTTCATGCCACTTTGCCAACTCCTTTCTTGTGTCCTAAATTCCACCAATTTATTTTAAAGCCTACTTGCCCTATTTCCCTTTTTACACTAAAATCAAAAATTTTCCAAAGCCTCCCTCTTTCATCCAAACATTTCTAAAATCCCTAAAACTCATCCAAGCACTCCCAAAAACCTACTAACACTCGAATTACACACAACCTGCATAGCCCCTAAAACCAGGGTGTTACAACATAATCACAATAACCCCTAATGACATGTCATTCATATCCTAATCTATTCCTAAGGTTCAACCGGGATTTTCAATGCCGAATAATTTTCAAATCATTGTTGAACATGTTTAGTTTCGTATTCACAATTTATGCAATATTAAAGCATTTAAGATACATTTATAATGAAACTTATTACATACAAACTTACCTCGGACGCTAAAACGGTGAAATAGGTCGATTAGTCGAGTACTTTGTTTTCCCCCTGATCTGGATCCGAATTTTGCTTTTCTTGATCTATATGTAATCAAAATCAACTTATTTAATTATTTTTCTATTCAATTTAGTCCAAAATTCACATTAAGGAACTTTTACACATTTTCCCCTAATGTTTCACATTTTTACAATTTAGTCCTTATTTCATAAAATTACAAATTCATGCAATTCCACCAAAACCCATGCTAGAAAAATTTTAATTAGGTCCCTAGCAGCCCATATTTTTCATTTATTTCACGTTTTAATCAAAAAGTTTCCACATTTCACAATCTAATCCTTAATTTGCATTTTCACTAAAGATTAGTTAACAAATCTTGTATAACTATCATTAAACATTCATAATCTATCATAAATACATGCTTATTCATCAATGGAAACATCCTAAATCTTTAACAGTTTTTCAAAATAGTCCTTGGGCTAGCTGGACTAAGTTGGAACGATCTCAAAAACATAGAAATCATTAAAAATGGGACAAAAACGAACTTACAATTGTGGTAGCAAGTGACCGAATGCTTCGAGCCCTAAAATGGTGTTCTTTGTTATTTAATTTTAGCAAATGAAGAAGATGGAAGCATTTTTTCTGTTTTATTTAATTAACATATATTTTCCAATTACCAAATTAACCTTAATAATAAACCATTAATTCACCTAATTAATGGCCATACTTGTCCACTCAAAAAAACAATAGGTTAATTGCTACATAAGGACCTCCACTATTTAATTTCATAGCTATTTAATACCTTTAGCTAATAGAATATAAGTTTTACACTTTACGCTATTTAGTCCTTTTGTAACACCCCAAACCCGGTCAACACACCACGATCGAATCTGGTATATCACATGAGAAAATGTTTTCTAAGAAAACAAGTTATAAATTAAATTTTGTATTAGGGAAGGGGTCATTATATAAAAATTGGTTGTTTTAACTAACTTAAAAAGATTGTCTGCTCTCTATTTCAAAGAAGCTAATCGTTTCATTTCAAAAGTGAAACAATTTCAGGTTTGATTATCAAAACAGATTCCAACTGACTTTTTAAGTAAACCATGTTAACCTATTTAAACTGCTTGTTGGTTTTTACCCGATGGTAAAGTTTTAAAAAAACCCGATAGTTTGTGTAACCTCAGAAAACACTCATTTTAAGGCATACAGATTTGTTTAATTTATATTAAAACATCGTGGAAAAGAAGTAAAGCAAATCAATAATCCCCAAATTTAAGTTAGCGGCCTTATTACAACTTAAAAACCAAATTTAAAGTATGTAAACCAAAGTAATAGTCTAAAACAAAACCCGAAAAACAATGAGCATGGCCACCTCGAGTCTACCTGTAACACCCCAAACCCGGCCTAAACATTACGATCGGATTTGGCATGTCACATGAAAGGAATGTCTAAAAACAACTGTGTTCGTTAAAAAGCTCGTATTCTTTATAGTTGTTGTGAGAAATCAAGTTTAAGTAATTTTGAATAAGAAAGCGGTTTATTATCATTTTAGGAAAATCCCATATTGATCATTGAATAATAGCGATAACCAAATTGAAAGTGAAACCAAATAAAATACCCAATGCCTTATTACATAACAAAACCAAATTTAAAAGTAAATTAACCCAAAATAGTAATTGAAATAAAACCCGAAAACATAGTACATGGCCACCTCGAGTCCACCCCGGCTTTACATTCGCGATCTATGCCTCATCTGATAGGAGTCTGGTGTTAAACCACGCCTGTGACCATTCCTGTGCCCAAACATCCACCAAGGTATCTTAACTCTCCTCCTGGAATGCTCTTTATATAGCTAGCTCTTCACCTTCCTTCTTTGTATCTTTTCGATGTGGGATCCCTCCGTCAGTAGAGTTTAAATTCAACTGAAACTCTTACCGTCCAATCCGCAAAATAAATACTCCCTTGCTTCTTATGAGATTCGAACCCAGGCTCCCTTGTAACATAATCCACGCTGCTAGCCACTTTACCAACTAGCTCATTGTGTCTTAAACCATGCGCAACTAAATATAACCCTATGGCCAAGGTCTAAATTCATTTAATAAAAATAATCTAAAAGGAATGCAAATGCCACAACTAGAACCTTGGACCTCCTTCCTTCCTTGTGGCGTCATTCCCTTGTCCTTAAGTGGCGTCACTTTGCCACTACACCACAAACTCCACTTGTGTCATTTTCCTTCACATTTTATTCTTAAGGCCAAACTTAAACCCGGGACTTCATAGAAGCCCCCTAACCTTCCAAACTCACTTATCTAATTGGTCCAACTTGCATTTAAGCCGATCTCTTATTCTCCAAAAAAAATTTAAACGCTACTACGCTCAAGGCCCATTGGGCTCAATTCTCATAGACCCAATTTTAGGATGTTACAAATCTACCCTTCTTAAAGAAATTTCATCCTCGAAATTTCCAACTAACTAACAGTCACACATCCTAACCTACCACACTAAGCTCTTGCTGCACACTCTGATCTTAAAAAAACTAATATCTTTTAACTAGAATTTAAAACTCCTACACATACTCAAAAACACCTAGCCATTAAAACAGATGAATATTTCATACGCACCCAACTTTATGTCCGAACATCACATCCAAACCAAACACACGAATAGATACCCAAAATACAAAGATATAACAAAGAAAAGTATCGGAAACTTACGGTGCGGATTGGTGCAGGAGACTCGGTGCCATACTTCCAGAAAGAGATATATATATTTTTCTAAACCATATTTCAACCAAAATTTGAAAACATTTTGAACCCATTCCACAGTAGAGTTTTTGAACACAGCTCGATACCATAATTGTAACACCCCAAACTCGGCCTAAGCGTTATTTAATGAATTTGGCATGTCACATGAAAGGAATGTCTAAAAAGCGTATGCGTTCGTTAAAAAGCTCGTATTCTTTATAGTTGTTGTGAGAAATCAAGTATAAGTAATTTTGAATAAGAAACGGTTTATTATCATTTTAGGAAAATCCCATATTGATCATTTAATAATAGCGATAACCAAATTGAAAGTGAAACCAAATAAAATACCCAATGCCTTATTACATAACAAAACCAAATTTAAAAGTAAATTAACCCAAAATAGTAATTGAAATAAAACCGAAAACATAGTACATGGCCACCTCGAGTCCACCCCGGCTCTACATCCGCGATCTATGCCTCATCTGATAAAAGTCTGGTGTTAAACCGCGCTGCGACCATTCCTGTGCCCATATGCCCACCAAGGTACCTTAACTCTCCTCTGGAATGCTCTTTATATAGCTAGCTCTTCACCTTCCTTTGTATCTTTTCGATGTGGGATCCTCCGTCAAGAGAGTTTAAATTCAACTGAAACTCTTACCGTCAATCCATAAAATAAATACTCCTTGCTTCTTATGAGATTCAAACCTAGGCTCCTTGTAACATAATCCACGCTGCTAGCTACTTTACCAACTAGCTCATTGTGTCTTAAACCATGCAACTAAATATAACCCTATGGCCAAGGTCAAAATTCATTTAATAAAAATAATCTAAAAGGAATGCAAACGCTACAACTAGAACCTTGGACCTCCTTCCTTCCTTGTGGCGTACATAGAACCTTGTCCTTAAGTAGCGTCATTCACTTTGCCACTACACACACACACCCCTTGTGTCATTTTCCTCCACATTTTATTCTTAAGGCCTAACTTGAACAGGGACTTCATAGAAGCCCCTAACCTTCCAAACTCACTTATCTAATTGGTCCAACTTGCATTTAAGCCGATCTCTTATTCTCCAAAAAAAATTTAAATGCTACTACGCTCAAGGCCCATTGGGCTCAATTCTCCTAGGCCCAATTTCAGGATGTTACACTACCCCAGCTCTGAATCCGCGATCTAAGAGTTACCTGCAAAATCAAACATCGGGGTGAGTCATAGAGACTCAGTGTGTAATCCCCCATCCCGAAAATAGCAATGCTCGTACACGATTTCATAAGTCAACATGCAAGTCATGCAATCCCAAAACCTAACCATCCGTACTCCAGTATCTACCCCGTGTGGTCAAAACCACTGGTGGTCAAAACCACAAATAATATCTGTATGGTCAGAACCACTAGTGACCGTAGTCACAAATAATATGGAAAGTGGGGCCAACCCACTGTGTGGTCAAAACCACTGATGACGATCCCATATCCATATGTGGGGCCAACCCACGGTGGTGCTAGACCACAGGGACAAGTCACAAAGACAGCAATATGTGGTCAAAACCACTGGTGGTCAAAACCACTGAGACTTAGTCACAAATAATAGCAAAAGCGGGGCCAACCCACTATGTGGTCAAAACCACTGGTGGCAGTCTAAATCATCCTTCCCCCTCCTCTCATCATACCCACTTAATGTACGTACTATTCATGGCATAAATATCATGCTTAACAATCAAAGATTACATGGCATGGCATATGCAGATTTTAACAAGGCATTCAACGTTAACCAAACAGAGTGGACTTACCTAAAGTCCTCGCTTTTTACCTACAAGGGTAACATACCATTTCAACCGGTATCCGGCTTTTGGCAATTACACAATATAACATATTAACAAATAAAGTGTGTAAGAGTTACACACCTTATTACTCGTAAAACGACGCTCTCTACGTCGGTACTATCGTTAATCGACACCACCGCTATTTGAGTACTACGCTGCTCAGGTGTTTGCCCACACCCAGGTGGACAATCTCAAACCCCCAAGACTGCCCTCTTTTTGAACTTAGGGGCTGGGGTCTTAGATCCAACCCCTCATAACTCTTGATTAGCCTTCGAATCCATAATACACCTTATCACTAAATCAGGTTAAAGAAGTGACTAAACATAATGAACTAAAACTCGAGGTTAGAACCCTTACCTAAATCGACAATAACCTAAGGTTTTAAACGTGACTCACAACCAACGAATCCTGAAGATTCACACCAGGTGGCGTCAACACAATCCGCTGCATTCAACCAAGCATCAAATAGCTTTGACCCTTTACCTTCGGCACTTAATGAAATAAAGAAATATCAAAACGATGGAACACTTACCCTACACTACAAAACCAATTAGAAGAGACAACTAACCAACAACAACGATCCACTGCAAACAAAAGACCCGCAAGCAGGTTGAATGCCAGAGGCTTTGGCTTTTCTTACTATAGCAAATGAAATAGAAGAAAAAGAATAGAGATGTGAATATGCCAGGGAGATTCGGCCATAAGAACAAAAGAGAAGATGAGATCTTACCTAGTTCAAAGTTGCGGTTTCGGCTTTGAGAACCAAAGAATGGGAAAGAAAGATGAATGGGGATTCGGCTTCCAGAGAGTGAAAAGATGATGAGAAAAATAGGAGAATGTAGTTTCAGTTAACAACAGAATGAAAGTGAAAAAAATGGAAAAGAAGAAGTGATATGTGAAGTTTCGGTTCTTATGGTTTTGGCAAGAGAATAAATCGCAACTGTTGTGTGGTAAGCAAGGTGGATTCGGTTAAGCACTGAAGAACTAAAAATAAGAAAAGATGAGGAGAAGTTTAGGAGAGCATTCGGCTTTGAATAGATGAGAGAAAAAGAAAATGTAAAAATGCCCAAAAAGAGGGGTTTAGTTTCGGCACCCAAAAAGAAATGAGAAGAAAAAGTCTAAAGTTCCATAACTAGCCGAATTTGCACACTACACCCAGGCCTACACCCACATTCAGCCACCTCCCTAAACTAGCAAACCAAAATCGAAAATGGAAGGAACCCACACCCCTAACACACAAGAACCGAATGCCCACACCTACCACCTCTCAAAATTTGGCCACACACTCCAACTCCCTTCAAACTCTATGCCGTCTCCCTCCTTTCTCTTTGAATATCTCTCATCAACTCATTCAAACAACTTGAATGAGTCAAACTTCCTACATTCACTCTTCTCCAACCATTCAAATATGTTGACTCATTCAACACTCTTCCACCAGAGTCCATCCTGAGCACACCACCTCCCTAGCTTTGGCGTCAAAATAATAAGAAGAAAAGAAGATTTCTACTGCTCGAACCTAGGTCCCCCAGCATGCTTGAGGCATCACTCCCCTTGTACCCAAGTAGCGTCTCCCTTGCCACTTTACCAAGGTACTTCTTGTGACACAATCCACCACCAGTTACCCTTAACCCCTAACGTCAGTAGCTCCCCCCTTCGAAAGCCCAAATCGCAAATTTCTGCTAAGACTCAGGGCTACTCCTGGCTAAAGCCTAGAACCTAAAATAGTCCAAACTAACGTACCTAACATACAATACACATGCAACCATACAAAATGCAAAGGCCCCGGTTTAAGGATGTTACAGTTCTACCCCCTTAAAAATAATTTTGGCCTCGAAATTACCTGATCAAAAGAGTTCAGGGTATTGCTGCCGCATCGCATCTTTTAGTTCCCACGTGGCTTCTTTCGTTCCATGATTCCGCCATAACACCTTCACTAAAGGAACTGACTTCCTACGCAGAACTTTGACATCTCGATCTAGAATGTGCACTGGTTCTTCCTCAAAGGACAAATCTGGACTCACCTCTATCTCCTTTACTGGCACAACATGTGATGGATCTGATCGATAGCACCTAAGCATGGAAACATGGAATACGTCATGGATCTGACTCAATTCCACTGGCAACTCGAGCTGATAAGCTATTGGTCCCACACACCTTAACACCTTATACAACCCGATGAATCGAGGGCTCAGCTTGCCCTTCCGACCAAATCTTAGCACTTTCTTCCATGGCGACACCTTAAGAAAGACCCTGTCAACCACTGCGAACTCTATATCTCTTCATTTAAGATCGATATAAGACTTTTGCCTGTCCAAAGCCTCCTTCAGACGAGCCCGAATTAGCTTAACCTTATCCTCTATTTTAGCCACTAGCTCTGGACCCAACAACTAACGCTCTCCCAACTCTATCCAACACGTAGGGGTACAACACCTCCATCTATACAATGCTTCATACGGTGCCATCTAGATACTTGCCTGATAACTGTTGTTGTACGCGAATTCCACCAACGGTAGATATTCCTCCTAACTACCTCTGAAATCCAAAACACAACCCCTCAGCATATCTTCTAAAAATTGGATTACTCTATCTGACTGTCCATCTAACTGCGGATGAAATGCCGTACTAAAATCTAGCCTTGTACCCAATGCCTGGTGCAACGCTTTCTAGAATCTTGATGTGAATCGAGGATCCCTGTCCAAAATAATCGATATTGGCACCCCATGCAATCTAACTATCTCTGCAACATACAACTTAACCAACTTTTGGAGTGAGTAATCCAACCGAACCAGATGAAATAAGCTGATTTTGTCAGACGGTCCACAATTACCCAGACTAAATCTTTCTTGCTAGGCGTAAGGGGTAGCCCAATGACGAAATCTATCGTAATCCTTTCCCACTTCCACTGTGGAATCTTCACTGGTTGTAATAGACCCGAAGGTAACTGATGTTCAGCTCTGACTTGCTGGTATATCAAACACCTACTCACGAATTTCGTTACTTCTCTCTTCAAACCCGGCCACTAGAACTGTTCCCGTAAATCCCGGTACATCTTGCTACCTCCTGGATGCATAGCATATGGGCTGCTATGAGCTTCCTGCAGAATCTTCTACCTTAAGTCGATGTCTTTCAGCATACAAACTTTCCCCTTGTGACACAACACTCCCTCGCTATTCAAACTATAACCTTCCAATCCATCATTCTGCACTTGTAACCTCCGAGCACTTAGAACCTCATCTTTTAGTTGTTCCTCGTTAATCTGATTTACCCAAGTCGGCTTTATCTGCAACTCCACTAATAGACTCTCATCATCAAACAGACTAAGGTTGGCAAACATTGCTCTTAAGTCTACTACCACCTTGCGGTTCAACGCGTCAGCCACTACGTTAGCCTTACGGATGGTATTCAATCGAACAATCGTAGTCTTTCAACAACTCGATCCACCTACGCTACCTCAAATTCAATTCCTTTTGAGTCAAGAGATACTTCAAACTCTTGTGATCCGTGTAGACTATCGATTTCTCCCCATATAAGTAATGCCTCTATATTTTTAGAGCAAAAACCACTGCAGCCAACTGCAGATCATGTGTCGAATAATTCACTTCGTGAGGCCTCACTGTCGAGACGCATACGCTACTACTTTCCCTTCTTGTATCAGCACACAACCCAAACCATTATGCGACGCATCACAATAATCCATGAACGCTTTCCCTGCTTCAGGCTGAATCAACACCGGAGCTTCTGTCAAAATCCTTTTTAACTTATCAAAACTTTCCTGCTGCTTGTCTGACCACACAAATGGAACTCCTTTTCTCAAAGAACTTGGTTAATTGCTACCGCAATCAATGAAAACCCTTCCACAAATCTTACGTAATATCTCGCCAAACCTAGAAAACTCTGAATCTCCGCTACAGACTTAGGTGGTTTCCAGTCCAACACTGCCTCAATCTTTCGAGGATCTACCCTAATCCCCTCAATTGACACCACATGACCCAATAAAGCTACCTCCTTTAGCCAGAACTCGCATTTACTAAACTTTGCGAATAATTGCTTCTCTCTCAGAATCTGCAAAACAACACGCATATGCGAATCATGCTCCTCATCAGATTTCGAGTACACCAATATGTCGTCTATGAATACCACTATGAAGTGATCCATGTTCGGCTAAAACACCCGATTTCTTCTTAACAAATAGCACAGGGGCTCCCCAAGGTGATACACTTGGCCGGATAAAACCTCGATCCAGCAACTCCTAAATCTGTGCTTTCAGCTCCACCAACTCTTTTCGCGCCATCCTATATGGGGTAATAGACACTGGCGCGGTTCCCGGTAATAAGTTTATCCCAAATTTAACCTCGTGATCTGGAGGCAGACCTGGAATCTCTTCTGGAAATACATCAGTAAATTCCTTCACCGTTCGGACATCCCCTACATTTACTTCCTTGGCCTCCAATGCACAAACATGAACCATGAACGCCTCACAACCCTTCATCACCATTTTCTCGGCCTTCAAAGCGGATACAACATTGGATAGATAATCTCTTCTATTACCTATCATCACCACCTCTTCACCCTCAACTAATCTCAATACCATACGCTTAGCTGCGCAGTCCAAACTCGCTTGGTACTTGACTAACCAGTCCATCCCTAGGATCAAATCGAACTCCCCGAATGGCAGTTCCATCAAATCAGCCAAAAACACTACCCCTTGAAGTTCTAGGGGTACATCCTTATAAAGTTTGTTTACTTCTACAGAGTGACCTAGAGGGCTAATTACAGTCATCTCCTTAGAAGAAATCTCAAAGGCTAAGTTCATAGTTCCCACAATACTACTGGCAACATAAGAATGCGTTGAACCAACATCTATCAAAGCAATATAAGGCAGTCCAAAAATTAAAAACGTACCGGTTATAACATCCGGTGCGTCACCCTTCTCTCAACGCCTTGCTGCATAGACCAACCCAGGTTGTCTTGCATCAGTATTTTGGCACCTCTACCTGGTGCTCCGCGACCTCGCCTAGAACCATTACCTCCCCGATCGAACTGCGACCCCTCTGTGGTTGCTGACCATCACTCCTGAATTGTGTACGCCCTGGACCCTCAGACTGGATCCTAGCTGATTTTTGTGGACAATCCCTTACCTGATGCCCCATAGATACACACTCGAAGCACCCTCTATTTTCGGTCCAACACTGTCCGATATGAGACTTTTCACATCGAGCACAACGTGGCAGCCACTGAGTAGTAGCAGGCCTGGCAACCTGATTCGGCCCACCATATCTAGCCCTTTTCTGCCAATTTTCGGCAGACCCTGACGACCCAGAACTCCTCTTGGTCCAACTCCTATCCTGATTCCGTCTCACCGACTGCTTCACCTCCTCGGCAATGTTGGCCTTCTCCACCAAGACTGCAAATTCGCTATCCTACTGTGGTGCAATCAACATCCGCAGCTCATCTCTCAACCCATCTTCAAATCTGACACACTGCTCGTGCTCCGTAGCCACAATACCTCGAGCATAGTGACTTAACCGGAGAAACTCTGCCTCATATTCTAATAGTGTCTTGTTCCCCTAGGCCAAATTTAAGAACGCCTTACGCTGTGCATCAATGTAACTAGCCCTGACGTACTTCCTCTGATAAGCTGCCTTAAAAAAATCCCAAGTGAGATCATCAGCTGCTGCACCATCCTGAACCGTGAGCCACCACTAATAAGACTCATCCCGTAAAAGAGACACTATCCCCTTCAACTTTTCCTCAACCGTAAAGTCCAAGTCATCCATAATGCGTTCTGTCACCTCTAGCCAATACTCAGCTGTATTGGGAGCCACTCCAGACACACCCCTGAATACCTCCGCTCCATTAGCCCGAAGTCGTTCGGACACAGATTTTTGAGCTCTCGATCCTCCACTTGCTCGAGCTACTCTCTCCGAACCAAAGAAGATTGCTCGTGACACCGCGTCATCCCTCCCGTCTCGATCTTGAAACTCGCGCCACACGGTGGCGGCGGTACCTCATTCTCTGACCCCTGGCCAGACCCTACCGGTTCTAACACGGTCATCCTACCTCTACCACGTCCGCGTGCATTACGCCCACGTCCTCGAGCGCTCATGACTACCGTTCACATTTTAATTTGATTTAAGAATTTTATGCGTTAGACTTATTCCACTGTTATTACGGTAAATTTTTATGAACAGTTTATTATGGGGATTATTTTCGCAGTTCACACCAATTCCTACAAGTTTAATCTCTAAAGTAATTCCCTATTACTATTTGTCATATCATAATCACCACAATCATATAAACAACAGTTAAGAGGTACTTACCTGTGCGGTCCGGTGCTGGAGACTCGGTGCCATGCTTTCAAGTCCTGAATTTTTTCCATCAAAATCATTTCGTAACCCATTATTGAAAACATTTTAGACCTCGAGCCCACAGCTGACCTTTTGAACCAGGCTCTGATACCAAAATGGTAAAACCCCAAACCCGGTCAACACACCACGACCGAATCTGGTATGTCACATGAGAAAATGCTTTCTAAGAAAATAAGTTATAAATTAAATTTTGTAGTAGGGAGGGGGTCATTATATAAAAACTGGTTGTTTTTAACTGACTTAAAAAAGATTGTACTGTCTCCTATTTCAAGGAAGCTAATCATTTCATTTCAAAAGTAGGAAACAGTTTCAGTTTGATTATCAAAATCGATTCCAACTGACTTTTTAAGTAAACCGTGTTAACCTATTTAAACTGCTTGTTGGTTTTTACCCGATGGTAAAGTTTTAGAAAAACTCGATAGTTTGTGTAACCTCAGAAAACACTCATTTTAAGGCATGAAGATTTGTTTAATTTATATTAAAACTTTGTGGAAAAAAAAGTAAAACAAATCAATAAACCCCAAGTTTAAGTTAGCGGCCTTATTACAACTTAAAAACCAAATTTAAAGTATGTAAACCAAAGTAATAGTCTAAAACAAAACCCGAAAAACAATGAGCATGGCCACCTCGAGTCCGCCCCGGCTCCGAATCCGCGATCTAAGTATTAACTGCAAAATCAAACATCGGGGGTGAGTCATAGAGATTCAGTGTGTAATCCCCCATCCCGAAAATAGCCATGCTCGTACACAATTTCATAAGTCAACAAGCAAGTCATGCAATCCCAAAACCTAACCATCCATACTCTAGTATATACCCCGTATGGTCAAAACCACTGGTGACCGTAGTCATAAATAATATCTGTGTGGTCAGAACCACTGGTGACCGCAGTCACAAATAATATGGAAAGCGGGGCCAACCCACTGTGTGGTCAAAACCACTTATGACGATCCCATATCCATATGTGGGGCCAACCCATGGTGGTGCTAGACCACAGGGACAAGTCAAAAAGATAGCAATATGTGGTCAAAACCACTGGTGGTCAAAACCACTGAGACTTAGTCACAAATAATATCGAAAGTGGGGCCAACCCACTATGTGGTCAAAACCACTGGTGGCAGTCAAAATCATCCTTCCCCCTCTTCTCATCATACCCACTTAATGTACGTACTATTCATGGCATAAATATCATGCTTAACAATCAGAGATTACATGGCATGGCATATGCAAATTTTAACAAGGCATTCAACGTTAACCACACAGAGTGAATTTACCTGGAGTCCTCGCTTTTTACCCATAAGGGTAACATACCATTTCAACCGGTATCCGGCTTTTGGCAATTCACAATATAACATATTAACAAATGAAGTGTGTAAGAGTTACACCCATTATTACTTGTAAAACGATGCTCTCTACGTCGGTACTGTCATTAATCGACACCACCGCTATTTGACTACTACTGCTGCTCAGGTGTTTGCCCACACCTAGGTGGCCAACCTCGAACCGCCGACACTGCCCTCTTTTTGAACTTAGGGGCTAGGGTCTCAGATCCAGCCTCTCCTAACGCTTGGTTAGCCTTCGAATCCATAATACACCTTATCACTAAATCAGGTTAAAGTAGTGACTAAACATAATGAACTAAAACCCGAAGTTAGAACCCTTACCTAAATCGGCAAGAACCCAAGGTTCTAAACGTGACTCACAACCAATGAATCCCGAAGATTCACACCAGGTGGCGTCAACACAATCCCCTGAATTCGGCCAAGCATCAAATAACTTTGACTCTCTGCCTTCGGCACTTAATGCAATAAAGAAATATCAAAACGATGGAACACTTACCCCACACTACAAAACTGATTGGAAGAGACAACTAACCAACAACAATGATCCACTGCAAATAAAAGACCCGTAAGCAGGTTGAGTGCTAGAGGCTTCGGCTTTTCTTACTATAGAAAACAAAATAGAAGAAAAAGAATAGAGATGTGAATATGCCAGGGAGATTCGACCATAAGAACAAAACAAAAGATGAGATCTTACCTAGTTCAGAGTTGCGGTTTTGGCTTTGAGAACCAAAGAATGGGATAGAAAGATGAATGGGGATTCAGCTTCCAGAGAGTGAAAAGATGATGAGAAAAATAGGAGAATGTAGTTTCGGTTAACAACAGAATGAAAGTGAAAAAACTAGAAAAGGAGTAGTGATATGTGAAGTTTCGTTTCTTATGGTTTTGGCAAGAGAATAAATCATAACTGCTGTGTGGTAAGCAATGTGGATTCGGTTAAGCACTGAAGAAGCAAAAAGAAGAAAAGATGAGGAGAAGTTTAGGAGAGCATTCGGCTTTGAGTAGATGAGAGAAAAAGAAAATGTAAAAATGCCCAAAGAGAGGGGTTTAGTTTTGGCACCCAAAAAGAAATGAGAAGAAAAATTCTAAAGTTCCCTAACTAGCCGAATTTGCACACTACACCCAGGCCTACACCCACATTGGCCACCTCTCTAAACTAGCAAACCAAAATTGAAAATGGAAGGAACCCACACCCCAAGTTTTGGCACACTCCTAACACACAAGAATCGAATGCCCACACCTACCACCTCTCAAATTTTGGTCACACACCCCAACTCCCTTCAAACTCTATGTTGTCCTCCTCCTTTCTCCTTGAACTTCTCTCATCCACTCATTCAAACAACTTGAATGAGTCAAACTTCCTACATTCACTCTTCTCCAACCATTCAAATATGTTGACTCCTTCAACACTCTTCCACCGAGTCCATCCTGAGCACACCACCTCCCTAGCTTTGGCGTCAAAATAATAAGAAGAAAAGAAGATTTCTACTGCTCGAACTTAGGTCCCCCAGCATGCTTGAGGCGTCACTCCCCTTTACCCAAGTAGCGCCTCCCTTGCCACTTACCAAGGTACTTCTTGTGACACAATCCGCCACCAGCTACCCTTAACCCCTAACGTCAATAGCTCCCCCCTTCGAAAGGCCAAATCGCAAATTTCTGCTAAGACTTAGGCCTACTCCTAGCTCAAGCCTAGACCCTAAAATAGTCCAAACTAACGTACCTAACATACAATACACATGCAACCACACAAAATGCAAAGGCCCCGATTTAAGGATGTTACACCTTTTCATCAAATTGACTAATCAAATGATAAAATTTCTTAATGAAATTTTCACACAAACATATTATCATGTTGCAGACCTTAATTTAATAATTAAATAAATATTTTTACTTCATATTTATGGTCCCAAAACTACTTTTCTGATTTGACTAAAAATGGGTTGTTACAATTCTCCCTTCTTAGGGATTTTTGTCCCCAAAAATCTTACCAATGATTAGGTTAGGGTTCTCATAGCTACCTTGGGCTCCCACATGGATTCTTCGACGTCGTGTCGTTGACAAAATACTTTCACTAAAGCTATGCTTTTATTTCTCAACTGTTTAACCTCTTGAGCTAAAATTCTAATCGGTTCTTCGTTGTATGTCATTCAGGTTGAATCTCAATCTCCGCCGGAGAAATTACGTGTAATGGATCTGATCTATAATAATGCAACATCAACACATAAAACACATTGTGGATATTTTCTAACTCTAATGGTAAAGCTAACCGATATGCTACTGGTCCTATTCTTTCGATAATCTCATATGGATAGATAAATCTGTAACACTCTGCACCCAAGACCGATACTGGGTCTAGATACGAGACATTACTATGCTTGAACTCATTTAAACATGTACTTACGGGCTACAAAATTTCTTTCCAACTTAAAAACTTCACTTTATTAGTCAACACTTATAACAAGGGACTACGAGGCCTTTAACTTATGTTAGAAAACTTTTGGAATTGAAATCAAATAACTTATTTTTTGAAGCAGGGTTCACACGCCTGTGTGACTTGGAACACGCCTGTGTACCCTTAAGCACGCCCATGCCCTCAAACCGTGTAGGGCTACAAACTATTTCCACACGGCTTAGATACACTCGTGTCTACCAACCTTGGGAGGTTACTGACTAATTTCACACGGCCATGACATGCCCGTGGGCTTAGACCGTGTGCTAATCCTTAATATACTGACTAAATCAACACGGTCTGGGAACACGCCCATGTCCAAATCTTGTGTCTTACACGGTATACACACACGGCCGTGGGATTTGCCCGTGGCCTATTATGATTAATAATACTAAGGTGCAGGGTTAATACGGTCTTGACACACGCCTGTGTGTCCAACTGTGTGGGCACTTACAGGCTATTTACCAAGCCATTAGCCACCCGAAAATGAAGATCATAACCAAACACAATTCAACGATGCAATAACAACCCAATTTTATGAATAATACTACATGCTTCATTGATGTCAATAAACATACATGCTTAGTCAAATTTGGCCGATCACTTAGCTATATACAAAGAATAATAAACTTGATAGCCTTTACAAAGGCCCTTCTAAAAACATGTCCACAAAATGAATGTTTCCTATACATGCTATACTTAGTAAAGTAACTTGGCTATACCAAAATAATAGTTGATATTGTGTTACGAGCTCCGACTTTAATGATCCACGAGTTAGCTTGGCGGGACTGCATAGAAAGAAAGAATCATAATGTAAGCATATAGCTTAGTAAGTTTGCATGTAACAACTCTTAGCATCATCATTGCTTAATATAAACCATTTCACATAAATAATGGTATCATGAATTTCAGCTAAATAACTTAATCACTCATATAGATTCTTACATGTCTCATGACACTTACTATTATCATACTTGTAAGGTAACCATGATACCTGTATCACTTGATCACATTGATCAGTATACTATAATAACAATAATCATGATATCTACTTTCTCATTCACAACATGAATAATACTCAACTTCATCTTGATACTAACTTTACTTTCTTAGCTTTCTTGCTATCTTCTTTTAGCTTACTCATTTGCCTGATGAATTTCTGTGAATAACCGAGGATACTAAATCTCTTCCACATAATATGATGCCAAAACCATATCCTAGACATGGTCTTACATGGGTTATCTCATCTTGGTTTCACGGACATGTCTTGACATGGACTTATATGAAGTCTTGCTCTTGATAACATACTCAATGCCAAGCTTGAGTCCTTGGACTTACATGATAACTTGCTTGCTAACTTGATCAATGCCAAGCTTGCTTTAGACTTATATGATATCTTGATCAATGACAAGCTTGTCTTGGACTTACATGATAACTTGCTTGCTAACTTGATCAATGCCAAGCTTGCATTGGATTTACATGATAACTTGCTTGGTAACTTGATCAATGCCAAGCTTGCCTTGGACTTACATGATATCTTGTGTGGTAGATCGAGTATCCTAGGGAAATTCATCTTCAATCGGGACTTGCTTGTACATATTATCGTGATTTATTGCTTGAACATAACATGATAATTTCATACAATTTGTAAATTATACTAAGCAAATTAATGATAAAAGTCATAAAACTTATAAATCATACAAACTTACCTCAATATACATAATGTATGTAAATGTGTAATTTAGTCCTCGACTTTGTTCTTGCCTCGGTTTTGATCCGGGCTTTGTTTTTCTTGATCTATAATCATAAATAGATCATTTAAAAACCATATTGACTAAATTGACTCATAACTCATACTTTGAAAAATTACTATTTTACCCTTATACTTTCTAATATTTGCACTTTTGCCCCAATTCTCGTAAAATGATTTTCATGCAACTTTCTTAAACTTCATGCTCAACTGAATCATTTTCTCTTCTATAACAATCATCAATTCTCACTATTTCTAGTAGGTATTACAAATTTTATAACTGTTACAAAATGGTCCCTACTACCATTTTTCATGAAATTCATTAAGGAAAAGATGTTTATCTAACATCAAACTCTCTTAAACTTCCATAAAACATCATTTAACAGGCATGTCATTCAAAGGTAGATTTTTGAACATGCATCTTAGCTCATTTTATAGCTAAAATTAGCTAATTCATAATACTGGAACTTCAAAAATACAAAAAATATTAAAAGCAGGGCTAAGATGAACTTACTATGAGCTTGGAAAAATGAAGAACCCTAGCTATGGTGTCTCCAAATTTTTGGCAGCAACAAGGAAGAAGATGAGTGAATTTTTCTCATCTTTATCCTATTTTAATCACTAATTAGGCCAAATGACCAAAATGTCGTTCTTCTTAAAAATTTTCATAATAGTCTCTTAAGGCCAATTTTATCCAAGAATTAAATTTTGGGCAAATTTCTATTTAAGGGCTCATAATTGTTATTCTAAAGCTATTTCATGCAAAAAGCTTCTAGAAACTCATATATTACAACTTTTGCAATTTAGTCCTTTTTGGACCAATTGACCTTAACTTAATAAAATTGCTTTACAAAACATTCATACTAATGTGAAAACATGGCATAAACCTGGAAAACTCATAATTTCACCTCGGGTTCGTGGCCTCACACCACTATCCCGATTAGGCCCTAAATCGGGCTATTACAATTCTCCCCCTTAGGGATTTTCGTCCTCAAAAATCTTACCAACAAAAAGGTTTGGATACTAATTTCTCATACTCTCTTCTGATTCCCATGTAGCTTTTTGATTTCGTGCCTTTGCCACAATATCTTTACTAAGGCAATACTCTTATTTCTTAGTTGCTTAACTTCCCGAGCCAAAATCTTGACTGGTTCTTCACCATAAGTCATGTCGGGACGAATCTCTATTTTCGAAGGGGTAATTACATGCGAAGAGTCTGATATGTAGCGTCGTAACATTGACACGTGAAACACATCATGTAACTTCTCTAATTCTGATGGAAAAGCCAAACGGTAAGCTACGACCCAATTCTCTCCGTAACCTCGTAAGGTCCAATGAAACGTGGACTTAACTTGCTTTACGGCCAAATCTGAGAACTTTTCTCTGTGGTGATACTTTCAAAAAGACTTTATCCCCAACTTGTTACTCGATCTCTTTTCTCTTTAAATTGAATAGGATTTACATGCATCTCGAGGCGACTTTTAAACATTCTCGAATTACTTTCACTTTCTCTTCAGCTTCTTTAACCAAATCAACCCCGTGAATTTGGTTCTCCTTGAGTTCAGTCCAAAACAAGGGAGTTCTGCGCTTATGCCCATATAGGGCCTCATAAGGCGCCATTTTTAAGCTCGACTGAAAGCTATTATTATAGGCGAATTCTACCAATGGGAGAAACTTTTCTCAACTGCCTTTGAAATCCAAAACACAACATTTGAGCATGTCATCGAGTACTTGAATTAACCTTTCTGACTGACCGTCAGTCTGAGGGTGAAAAGCTGTGCTAAAACTCAATTTTGTACCCAAATCTTCTTATAGCTTCTTCTAGAATCTTGATGTGAATCTCAAATCTTTATCCAATATGATCGATAAGGGAACTCTGTAAAGTCTTACTATTTCTGAAACATACAAGTTTGCCAACTTGTCTAGGGACTAATCCATTCGTATAGGTATAAAGTGGGATGACTTCGTGAGTCTATCAACCACTACCGAAACAACATCTTTCTTGCTCGGAGACAATGGTAAATCCGTAATGAAATCCATGGTGATACGGTCCCATTTCCACTCGGGAATCAAGATAGGTTGAAGTAAACCCAAAGGTACTTGGTGTTCAGCCTTTACTTGCTGACAAATCATGCACTTGGTAACAAATTCTGAAATGTCTTTCTTTATTTTTGGCCACCAATACTGCTACTTTAGATCATTATACATCTTGGTGCTACTCGAATGTACAGATAAACACTCGTTATGTACTTCATACAAAATTCTCTATATAAGCTCCTCTTTTCTCAAAACACAAACTCTATCTCTGAACATCAAGTATCCATCAGAATTAATCTGAAAGTCAGATTCAGCATCTGACTCGCATTGAGCTCTCTTCACTTGCAATTCACTATCTTCTTTCTGAGCCTCCAAGATCTCTTAAAGGAACATTGGTATAGCTCTTAGCTCAGCTAAAATGGAGCCATTGTCGGATAAGGATATCCTTGAATACAATGCTCTTAAAATAAATAGAGACTTCCTGCTCAAAGCATCAACGACTACATTCGCCTTTCTGGATGGCAGTTGATGACGAACTCATAGTCCTTTATCAACTCTAACCATCTTTGTTGTCTTAAGCTCAACTCTTTCTGCATCATCAAGTACTTCAAACTTTTGTGATCGGTGAAAATTCGACATCGTTCACCGTAAAAATGGTGTCTCTAGATCTTCAATGCGAAGACTATGGTGGCCAATTCTAGGTTATGCGTCGGATAATTCTTCTCCTAATGTTTTAACTATCTTGAGGCGTAAGCAATCACTTTGCCTTCTTGCATGAGTACACAGCCCAATCTATTTAAGGATGCATTGCTGTAGACTACAAATTCTTTCCCTGATTCGGGTTGTACTAAAACTGGAGCTTCTGTCAGCATTGCTTTCAACTTTTCAAAACTTTGTTGGCATCTTCCTGACCACTCAAACTTCACATTCTTCTGTAACAATTTAGTCATCGGGGTTGCAATCATAGAAAACCCCTTGACAAATCGTCTATAGTAGCTGGCTAGGCCTAAAAAACTTCTAATCTCAGTGATGTTCTTCGGTGGTTTCCAGTCTATTATACCTGAGATCTTACTTGGATCTACTCCGACTCCATCTCTCGAGACAATATGTCCTAGGAATCCCACTTCCTTGATCCAAAATTCACTTTTACTGAATTTGCTATACAACTGATTTTCTCGAAGAGTCTGTAAAATTGTTCGTAGATGATCAGCATGTTTATTCTCGTCTCAGGAATACATCAGTATATTGTCAATAAAAGCGACTACAAAATTGTCAATGTATGGTTTGAAAATGCGGTTCATTAAATCCATGGATACTGTAGGAGCATTGGTTAGCCCAAAAGGCATGACTAAAAATTCATAATGCCCATATCTTGTTCGAAAGGCAGTCTTGGATACATCTGAATCTTTCACTCTCAGCTAGTAGTACCCTGATCTCAAGTCTATTTTGGAGAACACAGTCGCTCCTTTCAATTGATCAAACAAATCGTCTATCCTAGGCAATGGATACTTGTTCCTTACTATCACTTTATTAAGCTGACGATAATCAATGCATAATCTCATGGTACCATCTTTCTTTTTCACAAGTAAAACTGGAGTGCCCCATGGTGAACAAATTGATCTTGCAAAGCCTTTGTCTGACAACTCTTGCAACTGTAACTTCAACTCTTTCAACTCTATTGGAACTATTCGATAAGGAGTAATGGATATTAGTACAGTACCAGGAGTTAGATCAATGCTGAACTCAACTTCTCTAACTGGTGGCAATCCTGGTAATTCCTCAAGAAAAACATCCACATACGCACATACTATCTATAACATCCTGAATAAGTGGGTCTATGCATTTTTTGTGTTGTAGGGTTAAAGTGTTAGCTTGAGGCTTAGAGGTGTGAATTGGGCCCATGTTTGGGCAGAGACCTAGGTTAATTGTATAATGAAGAGCGCTAGGACATAATTAAAATGGGTATATGTGTTTAAATTGCAAGGTGGGCTTATGGTCCAAAGTTTGGTGGTGCCGCAAGGAGTGAGTGGGCAACGTCACTAAGGCAAGGGATTTGGGCCAAGTACTGGCCGCTTGGGGCCCAAGTTTTTGGGCTAAAATTTGGCACTCCAAGTGGGGAAGAGAGGATGGCACAATAGCTAGAAATAGGAGTTTTAATTCTTTTATTTTATTGATAATATGAAGGGAGGAGTTGGTGCTAAAGAGGCCTCTTTTGAAGGAGGATATAGATAACAAGTGGGATAAGAGTTATCAGGTGATGGGAGAGTTGGCTGAAAATCCAACTCTGGGAAGGGGGTGAAATTCGGTTGATATGCCAAAATTAGTAGGTAGGTGATCACCTTTGTCATCTTTTTCTTTCTTTCTCATCTTTTCCCTTCAAGCTGAAATTCTTTCTTTTCTTTTGTGGGTTCTCTTCCTTTGCCGCAACCCTCTAACTCTCTCTTTCCTCTCTAATATTTTCCTAAAAGTCGAACCCTCTTTGCCCATACTTTCTTCTCCCACAGCCAAAACCTTCAAGTTTAGCCTCTTTTCCCGAAGTTACACCATAGTCGAATCATCATCTCAAGACTGGTAAGTTCTCCGTGATTTTCTTCCTTGCTATTTCTCTCTTTCTCATTTAGTTTCTAACTCGAATCACTTCCCTAAGATCTTGTCAGTTTTCATTCTTTATTCATAGCAGCCGAATCTTTCTTGCTGTGATCTCTCATGCCAAACTGTGAGGAAAGCCGAAGGTATGTGTTGGTAATAGGTTCGGCCGAATGGCCACTCCCTTACCCTTTATCTTTTATCGGATCTCATCAAGTGTAGGTGCGATAATCGTGTGGATGCTTGGCCAAATTTAGATAGGGTGGTGACGCTTTCATGAGGATTTTTGAGATTTGACAATCTAGGTAAGGGTTTCGTTTTAAGTATTATAATTATCTCTTAGATTTGATCTCATCGTTTAAATTCAGTTTAGTGACCAAGGGATTGTTATGGACTCAAATGTCAGCCAAGCGATAGGAGGGGTTAAATCTGTAAACCCAGCCTCTAAATACAAGAAGTGAATAGTATCAGGAGTGCGAGGTTGGTCACCGGGGTGTGGGCCGACATCGGAGAAAAATCGTAGGTTGATAGTGGTAGTCTCAAGTGACGATAGTGTTAAAGCAGTGAGTGTGATAGTATGAGAATAAGGTGTGTAACTCTTATGCACTTCATATATTGTTATGTTAAATGTTGTGTTTGTTAAAAGCGGAATAACAGTGGGAAACATTACGTTACCCTTACGGGTATAAGAAAGGACTCCGGGTAAGTCCATTATGGTGAATATCGTGCTTGATCTGTGTGAAACCTGTGTGTGTCATGTTGTATTTTCCTATGCATTAAGCATGATTATATTGTATTGAGGAACATATACATAGCATATGGGTATGATGAGAGGAGGGGGAAGGCATGATTTATCAGACTATCACCAATGGTTAATCACCACACGTGGGTTCACCCCACGTATCATGGTTTTGTGACTAAGTCTCAGTGGTTTGGAACCACCAGTGGTTAGGTACCACATGTGCTTATTTTGTGACTTGTCCCAGTGGTTAGGTACCACAGTGGGTTGGCCCTACATATCGATTTAAGGGATTGTCACAAGTTGTTAGGTACCACAAGTGGGTTGGCCCCACACGTGAATATTTGTAATTTCGGTTACTAGTGGTTAGGTACCACCAGTGGCTAGGTGCCACAAGGGGTAGATTTGGGAGACTCGGATGGATAATTAGGCAATGGGTTGCATGACATGCAAAATATTATATGAATCTCTGCAAGAGCATAACATCTTTTGGGATGGGGATTCACATACTGAGTCTCGGTGACTCACTCCTTCCGTTACGTTCTGCAGATAATGCTTAAGTTGTGGATCCGAAGCCGGGGCAGACTCGCGGTGGCCATGGTCAACATTTAATTTCATTATTTAATTTGAATTTAGTTCTTATTTACTTTAAGCTTGTGTTTCAGTTTGTAATAAGGCCACTTAAGCTTTGCTTTGGGTTTTATTGTTATCTGTTCTATTTTCCTTAAACTATCATAAAACGAAAAAGGCGTGCCAAGTAATTTATGACATGAACATTTTTATAAACTTAAGATAATTTTCTGAGTTTTTTTCTAAAGATATACATCGAATGAATAATAATCAACAAGGTAATCCAATCACGCTAAACTAAATTTCAAAATGTTTTAACAATTCGCCCAGTTCAACCGCAATTTTCTTAGCTACACCAAAAGTTTTCCTTTCAAATCAAGTCGACATAATGGTTTGTAAAGTGTTTTTTTCCCAGTAACACGCTAGATTCGGTCGTAGCGTTTAGATCGGGCTTGGAGTGTTACATTTTTGGTATCAGAGCCAGGTTCAAAAGCTCGGATATGGGTAAAAGGCCCAAAATATTTTCAAAAGGGGTCTGAAAAATGATTTTCTGTAAATGCATACTTTGAAAAGCATGGCACCGAGTCTCGACAATGATCCACCTGTAAGTATCCTAACCTTTACTATGATATATATATATATGATGGGTTTCACGGGTTTATAGGGACGTAGATAGTTATACTAGGGCTTGTAGACCTTAGGCTTAGCTCAACAAACTTTTAAATGTCATGAAACTTAACTTCCCTAAATAGACATGTCTATGAGCAAGTTAGAAGGACTAGGGTGTGGTAACAGGTATACGCATGTCTAGGAGTGGATTCAGGAAGAGCCTTGTATTTAAGCAGTCCTAGTGACTCACCTCCTCTTTTTTGGAATCCTACCTGGTGCGTAATGACTGTTCACCTTAACCGTGAGGACTTGTTAACGGGCTAAAGTTGTAATTAAAACTCGAATGGGACCAGTACCCTATCTTTGAAAAATTGCTTATATGACCCTGATTTTGCAAAATTATCCACAATACCCTAGGTTGAGGTAAATGACCAAAATACCCTTGACTTTGTAAAATAACCAAAACAACCCTTTTTGGGAAAATGACTAAAGCACCCTTGGTTGGAAAATTACCAAATTACCCCTGATTTATGAAAGTTATTGAAATTGGCAAAATTACTAAAATACCCCCGATTGCAAAATTACCAAAATACCCCCGGATTGGCAAAATTACCAAAATACCCCTATGTGAAATATCACCAAGATACCTTATTTTGGAAAATTACAAAAATACCCCTGTAGGTTGAAATTATGAAAATACCCTTGGGTGGTGAAATGACGAAAATGCCTTTAGGCAATGAATGTGGGTCCGTGAAGGTACTGGTGTGTTTGTTGCATGTATGTGGTATTCCGTTGGATTTGATTGAATAAGAATTCTAGAATTAGGGAATCTCGACTTAAGAACCAAACTATGTAGGCATAGTTCAAATTCGAAAGAACCACTATTAAAAACTTCCTTCCATAAGACTGTTCATTGTCAACCATTGAAAGAAAAAGTTATTAACCCATAAAATTTCTAAATCAAAATAAATCACGAATGGTAGAATGAGCACTCGAGGTCGTGGGCGTATTGCACGCGGTCGTGGTAGAGGTAGGATAATTGTGTCAGAACCTGTAGGGTCCGGTTATGGGTCAGAAAATGAGGTGCCGTCGCCACCAGCTATAGGCGTTGAATATCAGAAGCAGGCAGATGGTGATGATGCAGTGTCGTAAGCTATGCTACAAGTCCTAGAGAGAGTTGCTGGAGCAGGCGTAGGGACGGGGACTCAAAAATCTGTGTCCGAATGACTCCAAGTGAATGGAGCCAAGGTATTTAGGGAGTTTCAGGTGTGGCTCCCAACACCGCATAGTACTGGTTAGAGGTGACAGAGCGCATAATGGATGACTTGGACTTCACATCCGAGGAAAAGCTAAAAGGGATAGTATCTCTTCTCCGGGATGAGTCTTATCAGTGGTGGCTCACGGTCAAGTAAGGTGCATTGGCCGATGGCATCACTTGAAACTTTTTCAAGGTGACTTATCAGAGGAAGTACGTGGGGTCGAGTTATATAGATGCACAACAAAAGGTGTTTCAAAATTTGGTTCAGGGGAGTAAGTCGGTATCTGAGTATGAGGAAAAATTCTTGCGATTAAGTAGGTACGCTCAGGGTATCGTGGCTACAGAGCATGTGCACTGTGTTAGGTTTGAAGGCGGACTAAGGGATGAGCTGCGGGTGTTGATTGCACCGCAGCGAGAAAGGGAATTTGTTATTCTTATAGAAAAGGCCAAGATTGCTAAAGAGGTAAAGCAAACGGAGAAGTAGAATCAGAATAGGAATAGGGATAAAAGGAGTTATGGGCCTTCAGGATCTGCTGGGAGTTCTAAAAAAAAAGCTAGATTTGGTGGACGGGATCAAGCTGCAAGGCCAGCTGCTGCTACTCAATGGCCACCTAAGTGTGCCCGATATGGGAAGTCCCATTCGAGGGAGTGTTGGACAGGTAATAGAGGATGTTTCGAGTGTGGGTCAATGGATCACCGGATAAGGGATTTTTCGCGGAGGCCGATTAGGACGCAGATTGAGAATCAAGGGCGTACCCAATTTAGGAGAGATGGTCAGTGACCACAAAAGGGTCGAGGTGCAGCCAGGAATGGTAATGGAAATAGACGAGGTCGTGGAGCACCGGGTAGGGGTGCTGTAAGTATTGATGCAAGACAGCATGGGTTGGTCTATGCAGCGAAGTGTCATAAGGAGGGCAACGCACTAGATGTCATAACCGTTACGTTTTTAATTTTTGGGTTGCCTTATACTGCTTTGATTGATATTGGTTCGATGCACTCTTATGTTGCTAATAGTATAGTGGGAACTTTGAACTTAGCCCGTGAGACGTCTGCTAGGGAGATGATGGTAATTAGCCCTCTAGGACACTTTGTGGTAGTAGACAAACTGTATAGGGATGTACCCCTAGAACTTCAAGGGGTATTATTTCAAGCTGATTTGATGGAATTGCCCTTGAGGAGTTCGATCTAATCTTAGGGATGGATTGGTTGGTAAAGTATCAGGTGGGTCTGGACTGTGCAGCTAAGCGCATGGTGCTAAGAACGGCTAAGGGTGATGAGGTGGTGATAATAGGTGAGAGAAGAAACTACCTATCTAGTGTGGTATCCGATTTGAAGGTTGAGAAGATTGTGAGGAAAGGATGTAAGGCATTTGTGGTTTATGTTTCTGTCTTAGAGGTTAAGGAATCAGCTTTGGAGAGTGTTCGAACGGTGAAAGAATTTACCGATGTCTTTCCGAAAGAGCTTCCGAGTTTGCCTCTAGATCGCGAAGTGGAGTTTGGTATACACCTTCTACCAGGAACAGCGCCAGTGTCTATTGCCCCATATAGAATGGTGCCGAAGGAGTTAGTGGAGCTGAAAGCGCAGATTCAGGAATTGCTGGATCGAGGTTTTATCTAGCCAAGTGTATCGCCTTGGGGAGCGCCTGTGCTTTTTGTTAAGAAGAAGGACGGATCAATGCAAATGTGCATTGATTACCGTCAGCTAAATAAGTTGAAAATTAAGAACAAGTATCCGTTACCGGGGATAGATGACTTGTTCGATCAACTTAAGGGAGCCTGAGTCTTTTCCAAGATAAATTTAAGGTCGGGATATCACCAGCATAAGGTCAAGGAGGTGGATATCCTTAAAATGGTTTTTCGTACTCGTTACGATCACTATGAATTTCTGGTGATGCCATTTGGGTTGACTAACACCCGAAGCGTTTATGGATATGATGAATCGGTTGTTTCAACCATATCTTGATCGGTTCATTGTGGTGTTTATCAATGATATTCTGATTTATTCCAAGTCTAAGGAGGAGCATAACGCACATCTTCGTGTGGTGTTGCAAATTCTGAGGGAGAAGCAGTTGTTTGCTAAGTTTAGTAAGTGCGAGTTCTAGTTAAAGGAAGTTACCTTTTTGGGTCATGTGGTGTCGGCTGAGGGGATTAGGGTGGACGCTCGGAAGATTGAAGCTATATTGGATTAGAAACCACCTTAGTCTGTATGATGACGAAAGTCTGTTAGCGGAACCACAGTTCAGAAGAAATGGCATGGGAGCTGGAGGATGTTATGTGTCATCAATACCCTCAACTATTTCGAGAAGGCAAATTTCGAGGCCGAAATTTATTTTAAGGGGGTAGAACTGTAACATCCTGAATAAGTGGGTCTGTGCATTTTATGTGTTGTAGGGTTAAAGTGTTAGCTTGAGGTTTAGAAGTGCTGAATTGGGCCTGTGTTTCAATGAGACCTAGGTTAATTGTCTAATGAAGAGCGCTAGGACATAATTAAAATAGGTATCTGTGTTTAAATTGCAAGGTGGGCTTGTGGCCCAAAGTTAGGTGGTGCCGCAAGGAGTAAGTGGACGGCGTCACTAAGGGAAGGGATTTGGGCCAAGTACTGGCCACTTAGGGCCCAAGTTTTTGGGCCAAAATTTGGCACTCCAGGGGGGGAAGAGTGGATGGCACAATAGCTAGAAATAGGAGTTTTAATTCTTTTATTTTGTTGATAATATGAAGGGAGGAGTTGGTGCTAAGGAGGCCTCTTTTGAAGGGAGGAAATAGATAACAAGTGGGATAAGAGTTGTCAGGTGACGGCAGAGTTGGCCGAAAATCCAACTCTGGGAGGGGGTGAAATTCGGTTGATATGCCGAAATTAGTAGGCAAGTGATCACCTTTGTTATCTTTTTCTTTCTTTCTCAACTTCTCCATTCAAGATGAATTTCTTTCTTTTCTTTTGTGGGTTCTCTTCCTTTGCCACAAGCCTCTAACTCTCTCTTCTCCTCTCCAATATTTTCCTAAAAGCCGAACCCTCTTTGCCCATACTTTCTTCTCCCATAGCCGAAACCTTCAAGTTTAGCATGTTTTCCCTAAGTTACACCATAGACGAATCATCATCTCAAGATTGGTAAGTTCTCCGTGGTTTTCTTCCTTCCTATTTCTCTCTTTCTAATTTAGTTTCTAACCCGAATCACTTCGCTAAGATCTTGTCGGTTTTCACTATTTATTCATAGAAGCCGAATCTTTCTTGCTGTGATCTCTCGTGCTGAACTGTGAGGAAAGCTGAAGGTATGTGTTGGTAATAGGTTTGGCTGAATGGCCACTCCCTTACCCTTTCTCTTTTACCGGATCTCATCAAGCGTAGGTGCGATAATCGTGTTGGTCTAATGTTGGATGCTTGGCCGAATGTAGGTAGGGTGGTGATACTTTCTTGAGGATTTTCAGGATTTGGCAATCTAGGTAAGGGTTTCGTTTTAAGTATTATGATTATCTCTTAGATTTGATCTCATCGTTTAAATTCGGTTTAGTGACCAAGGGATTGTTATGGACTCAAATGTCAGCCAAGTGATAGTAGGGGTTAGATCTGTAAACCAAGCCCCTAAATACAAGAAGAAAGTAGTACCAGGAGTGCGAGATTGGCGACTGGGGAGTGGGCTAACATCGGAGGAAGATCGTAGGCCGATAGTTGTAGTCTCAAGTGAGGATAGTGTTAAAACAGTGGAGTGCGATAGTACGAGAATCAGGTGTGTAACTCTTACGCACTTCATATATTGTTATGTTAAATGTTGTGTTTGTTAAAAGCCAGAATAATAGTGGGAAACATTACGTTACCCTTATAGGTATAAGCAAGGACTCTGGGTAAGTCCATTATGGTGAATATCGTGCTTGATCTATGTGAAACCTGTGTGTCCCATGTTGTATTTTCCTATGCATTAAACACGATTAAACTGTATTGAGGAACATATACATAGCATATGGGTATGATGAGAGGAGGGGAAGGCATGATTTATCGACCGTCACGGTGGTTAGGTACCACACGTGGGTTGGCCCAAAGATATTATGATTTTGTGACTAAGTCTCGGTGGTTTGGAACCACCAGTGGTTAGGTACCACATGTGCTTATTTTGTGACTTGTCCTCGTGGTTAGGTACCATGGGTTGGCCCCACATATCGATTTAAGGATCACCACGGTGGTTAGGTACCACAAGTGGGTTGGCCCCCACGTGAATATTTGTAACCGGTTACGGTGGTTAGGTACCACCAAAGGGCTAGGTACTACAAGGGGTAGATTTGGGAGACTCGGATGGAAAATTAGGCAATGGGTTGCATGACATGCATAATATTTTATGAATCTGTGTAAGAGCATAACATCTTCTGGGATAGGGATTCACACACTAAGTCTCGGTGACTCACCCCTTCCGTTACATTTTGCAAATAATGCTTAAGTTGTGGATCCAAAGCCGGGATGGACTCACGGTGGCCATGCTCAACATTTAATTTCAATATTTAATTTGAATTTAGTTCTTATTTACTTTATGTTTGGGTTTCAGTTTGTAATAAGGCCACTTAAGCTTTGCTTTGGGTTTTATTGTTATCTGTTTTGTTTTTCCTTAAACTATCATAAAATGAAAAAGGCGTGCCAAGTAATTTATGACATGAACGTTTTTATAAACTTAAGATAATTTTCTGAGTTTTTTTCTAAAGATATACATCGAATTAACAATAATCAACAAGGTAATCCTATCATGCTAAACTAAGTTTCAAAATGTTTTAACAATTCAACTAGTTCAGTCTCAATTTTCTTAGCTACACCAAAAGTTTTCCTTTCAAATCAAGTCGACATAATGGTTTGTAAAACGTTTTCTTCCCAATAACACGCTAGATTCGTTCCTATCATTTAGACCGGGTTTGAGGTATTACACTATCGGCATTGATTCAATCTTTAACTCTATGTCTTCATCATTCAATACAATGGCCAAAAATGCCTCATACCCTTTTTCTTAGATATCTCGCGCCATCATATGAGAAATTATTATCGACGATCTACCTTGCTCATCTGATTCTACATGAAGAGTATCCCTATTCTCATATCTCATCTCAATGTATTTCTTCCCACAATTTACAATTACATTATGAGTAGTCAACCAGTCCATACCAAGAATGAGGTCGAATTCATCAACTGGTAACAACATCAGATTTTCTTTAAAGCAATGACCTCTAATCATTAATGGAAAATCTTTACAAACTTTATCAACTAACATACTCTTGCCTAAAGGATTAGACACCTTAATCACAAATTGTGGTATCTATACGCACACCCAAAACGGGTACTAATTTCATGCAAATGTAAGAGTGTATGGATCTGGGGTCTATTAAAGTAATAACTTTGGTATTGTAAAGAGAAAAGGTACCCGTAATAACATCAGGGGAAGATGCCTCTTTGCGAGTGCGAATGGCATAAGTCCTTGCAGGCGCTCTGCCCTCTGGTCTCACGGCCTGCTCTTTGGGGTTACCTCTTACACTTGCCCCGGGTTCCTCTGCGGTCTCCCTCTGACCATACTCTCGGATCTCGGGTTCTAAATTCTCTCTTCTTTAGTCATCTCTTGACAATCCTTTATGAAATGGTCTTGGGAACCACATCTAAAACATGAATTTTCATGTGCTCGGCATTCTCCCAAATGGTGTCTGCCACATTGTGGACATTCAGGTCTGTCAGATCTAAAATTTCCAACACTTGCAACTGAAGTGGTCTGTGTTTTATTTCCTAAATACTGGTTACTCTTGTCTTTCCTTGAAAACCCAGTGGAAGTAGCTGATCGAGCTGGAAAATATCTTGACTTATTGGATGACGAATGGAACAACTTGTTCCACTATCTTTTTCTAGAATCGCGAGACTCCATTTCAAATTTCTTCTTCTCTTTTACTAGTTCTTCGGCTTTTCAAGCCCTTTCCACTAGCACAACAAATTCTTTTAATTCGAGGACATCAACAACCAGCTTAATGTCCTCATTTAAACCATCTTCAAACCTTTTACTCATAATGGCCTCAGTGGACACACATTCGCTAGCGTACTTGCTGAGTCGTACGAACTCTCTCTCATTATTAGTTACTGACATCTTGCCTTGCTTCAGCTCTAGAAATTCTTTCCTCTTCTAGTCTACAAACCTCTGGCTGATATACTTTTTCTTAAACTCTTCTTGGAAGAATTCCCATGAAATCTTTTCCCTTGGAACCACCGACACGAGGGTGTTCCACCATTGGTAAGCAGAATCTCTTAAGAGAGAGAGTACATACTTCATGCATTCATCAAGAGTGCAGGACAGTTCGTTAAATACTCTAATGGTATTTTCTAACCAGAACACAGTCGATCTTCCCATTCATTACCCGTGAGGCCTTCTTCTCCTAATTCTTTCCATTCTACCACCGAATAATCGATAAGAATTCTCAAATCTAGATCGACTAATTGTTCTCGAATAGCACCGCTTTCAGAGAAATTTCGCGACTTCAAATGTATCGAAACCTTGGGTAGTAAAAAAAGTGGGATCTCTGTATTTTCGATTGAATTTCATATTCGAATGAACCTCGTAATCGTAAGAAAGTAGGTTTTTAGCGATGGGCCTAGCAAAAGAAAAATTAGGATAGGGCCTGCAAGATCCCCCTCAAAATCGGACATGAGAGTTTCCTCTCATCCGCTCAAGTAGTTACACCAAATAAAGATAAAGTAAAGGACTCTTTCTGGATCATCATCTTTTTTAGCTCGAAATTCTTCTGCCCCATGCTTCATAATCCTATCAATTGGAGGTTTACCTCCTCTTATCACCTCTACTACTTAAGGGGCTACTAGAGTAGGTTGTGGAACAGGCGGGGGTGGAGAGGGTTGTGTATTCGGGTTTCCTCGAACGAACTCCGTGCACTAGGCATCCATCATATGGAGGAAGGCTTCTATAGCCTCTTTTCTCCTCCTTCTTGACTCACCGTAGTGGGTCTATTCTCATTCTCATATGGCACCGTCCCTTCTACGGGAGCTGGTGCATTACTTTCTACATCATCCACCTCAGCTCTTCCGGGATCCATTTACTATATGTATAAACATAATTTAAGTAGTTAGGAGTCGTCATACTATCATTATAAAAATATTATTACGTATGGAATGTATAGCTAGACTCATGATCGTGCTATGTTAGTCCTAGAACAAACTAAATCATAGCTCTGATACCACTAAATGTAACACCCCGCACCCAAGACTGATACTAGATTTGGATACGAGACATTACTATGCTTAAACTCACTTAAACATATACTTACGGGCTACAAAATTTCGTTCCAACATAAAAACTTCACTTTCTTAGTCAACAGTTATAACAAGGGCCTACGAGCCATTTAACACATGTTAGAAAACTTTCAGAATTAAAATCAAATAACTCATTTTTTGAAGCAGGGTTCATACGCCCGTGTGACTTGGAATACACCTGTGTACTCTTAAGAACGCCCATGCCCTCAAACCGTGTAAGGCTATTGACTATTTCCACACTGCTTAGACATGCCCGTGTCTATCAACCGTGGGAGGTTACTGACTAATTTCACACAGCCATGACACGCCCGTAGGCTTAGACCGTGTGCTAATCCTTGATATACTAACTAAATCAACACGGTTTGGGAACACACCCATGTCCAAACCGTGTGTCTTACACGACATACACACACGGCCGTGGGATTTGCCTGTGGCCTATTATGATTAATAATACTAAGGTGCAGTGTTAACACAGTCTTGACACACGCCCATGTGTCCAACTGTGTGGGCACTTACAGGCTATTTACCAAGCCGTTAGCCACCCTGAAATAAAGATCATAACCATACACAATTCAACAATGCAATAGCAACCCAATTTTATGAATAATACTACATGCTTCATTGATCTCAATAAACATACATGCTTAGTCAAATTTGGCCGATCACTTAGCCATATACAAAGAATAATAAACTTGATAGCCTTTACAAAGGCCCCTCTTAAAACATGTCCACAAAATGAATGTTTCCTATACATGCCATACTTAGTAAAGTAACTTGGCTATACCAAAATAAGAGTTGATAGCGTGTTGCGAGCTCCAACTTTAATGATCCACGAGTTAGCTTGGCGGGACTGCATAGAAAGAAAGAATCATAACATAAGCATATAGCTTAGTAAGTTTGCATGTAACAACTCTTAGCATCATCATTGCTTAATATAAACCATTTCACATAAACAATGGTATCATGAATTTCAGCTAAAGAACTTACTTACTCATATAGATTCTTACATGTCTCATGACACTTACTATTATCATACTTGTAAGGTAACCATGATACCTGTATCACTTGATCACATTGATCAGTATACTATAATAACAATAATCATGATATCTACTTTCTCATTCACAACATGAATAATACTCAACTTCATCTTGATACTAACTTTACTTTCTTAGCTTTCTTGCTATCTTCTTTTAGCTTACTCATTTGCCCGATGAATTTTTGTGAATAACCGAAGATACTCAATCTCTTCCACATAATATGATGCCAAAGCCATATCCTAGACATGGTCTTACATGGGTCATCTCATCTTGGTTTCACGACCATGTCTTGACATGGACTTATATAAAGTCTTGCTCTTGATAACATACTCAATGCCAAGCTTGAGTCCTTGGACTTACATGATAACTTGCTTGCTAACTTGATCAATGCCAAGCTTGCCTTGGACTTACATGATAACTTGCTTGCTAACTTGATCAATGTCAAGCTTGCCTTGGACTTACATGATATCTTGTGTGGTAGATCGAGTATCCTAGGGAAATTCATCTTCAATCGGGACTTGTACATATTATCGTGATTTCTTGCTTGAACATAACATGATCATTTCATAAAATTTGTACATTATACTAAGAAAATTAATGATAAAATTCATAAAACTTAGAAATCATACAAACTTACCTCAATATACAAAATGTATGTAGATGTGCAATTTAGTCCTCAACTTTGTTACTACCTCGATTTTGACCCAAGCTTTGTTTTTCTTAATCTATAATCATAAATAGATCATTTAAAAACTATATTGACTAAATTGACTCATAACTCATACTTTGGCAAAATTACTATTTTGCCCTTATACTTTCTAATATTTGCACTTTTGCCTCAATTCTCGTAAAATGATTTTCATTCAACTTTCTTAAACTTCATGCTCAATTGAAACATTTTCTCTTTTATAACAATCATCAATTCTCACTATTTCTAGTAGGTATGACCAATTTTATAACTGTTACAAAATGGTCCCTACTACCATTTTTCATGAAATTCTTTAAGGAAAAGATGTTTATCTAACATCAAACTCTCTTAAACTTCCATAAAACATCATTTAACAAGAATGTTATTCAAGGGTAGATTTTTGAACATGCATCTTAGCTCATTTTATAGCAAAAATTAGCTAATTCATAATACTGGAACTTCAAAAATACGAAGAATATTATAAACGGTGCTAAGATGAACTTACTATGAGCTTGAAAAAAGAAGAACCCTAGCTATGGTGTCTCCAAATTTTTGGCAGCAACAAGGAAGAAGATGAGTGAATTTTTCTCATCTTTATCCTATTTTAATCACTAATTAGGCCAAATGACCAAAATGCCCTTCCTCTTCAAAATTTCCATCATAGTCTCTTAAGGCCAAATTTGTCCAAAAATTAAATTTTGGGAAAATCGCTATTTAAGGGCTCATAATTATTATTCTAAAGCTATTTCATGCAAAAAGCTTCTAGAAACTCATATATTACAACTTTTGCAATCTAGTCCTTTTTGGACTAATTGACCTTAACTTAATAAAATTGCTTTACAAAACTTTCATACTAACGTGCAAACATGGCATAAACCTGAAAAACTCATAATTTCACCTCGGGTTTGTGGCCTCGCACCACTATCCCAACTAAGCCCTAAATCAGGCTGTTACAAAATCGCAGACTCAATTTACCTTTGCAACCAAAATGAAGTATTTTCTTCAACTGAGTGTAACAGCCCGTTTATGGGTCAAATCAGAACCGTGGCTTCGAGACCACAAATCTAAAATAGAAATTTTTATTTTATTATTTCTTTAAGGTCTAAAGCATGATAAAATAATTGTGTGAAAATTTCGTTAAGAAATTTTATTGATTGAGTGCTCAATTTAGCAAGAAGGACTAAATTGCAATATGTACCAAACTTGAGTTCCCTTAGCTATAAGTGTTTAATTATTATAAATTTTTAAATTGGAGGTCCTTAGATGGTAATTAGACCATTATACTTCAGGATGGACAAAAATGGACATGATTAGGTGAAATTTTAAAGTTATGCATTCAGGGTATTTTGGTTATTTGGTAAATAAATACAAATTAACCTAATAAAAGATGTCCATCTTCTTCAATTTAGTCCCCCTAGCCAAAATTTTGAAGAGAAGCCATAGCTAGGGTTTGGCCAAGCTTTCAAGCTCCATTGTAAGTCCATTTTTATCCCATTTTTAATGATTTCTATATTTTTAGATCGTTGTAACTTGATCTAGCTATTTCAAGGACTAATTTGAGAGAAAGTTAAAGTATAAAATTTTACCCATGTTGAATATGTTTGTATTTTGATGTTTGATGGTAGAAAAGCATGTTTGTTGTTCGTTAAACAACATTTGTAATCTGATTTTCGGTAAAAATGTCAAATAGCGACTTATTTGTAAAAGGTTATAAAATGTGTAGAAAAGAGTGAATAAATGAAAAATGATGGCTTTTATGAGTAATGTTCAGCTAGGCTTGAGTTATGATGGAATTGAATGAAATTCATTTTACGAGCCTAGGGACTAAATTGTAAAATGATGAAATGTTAGGGAAAAATGTAATTTTTGCCATAATGTTTTTTTTGACTATATTGAATAATGTGATGATTAAATAAGTTAAATTTGACATTATAAATCAAGAAAAATGAGGTTCGGACCTAGATCGGGGGAAAAACAAAGTATTTGACGTATAGGTCTTTTATGCCATTTTTATATCGAGGTAAGTTCGTATGTTAATAAGCATTATTGTAATTGTATTTTAAATGCTTTAATATAGCATGAACTGTATTAATGACTTTACGGACACGTTCGATGAAGATTCGACAAACGTGAAATCCCGGTTGAACTTTAGGAATAGATTAGGATACAAGTGACACGTCACTCAAAATTTATGTGATTATGTGATTTACATGATTCGGGTGCTGTTTCTGTACGTCCTACCGGTGGCTGAGTATATAGGCATGTGTTGCGGTTACTTGATAGCTTATGTGAGCAGGCCCATTATCAGCTCAAGAGTGAGCTTATATGTGATTGAGGTAGCATTGGCTACATATATGGCACCTTGTGTGCAAGATTTTGAGTATCCAATAGTATTCCAAGTGGTTCAATAGGTATGCCAAAGATGAGAATAAGTATGAAACCATTACGAGATGGTACATGCATGTGCATAGATCTTATGAATATTAAATTCGTGAAATGATGAATTCAAGGTAAGTTTGCGATGAAATGAAATATGGTTATGCGATTAGGGTAAATTACATCGTCTTATATTATGTTACTTGAATGTTAAATGTATGGTAAGATTTGCTTATTTTAAGATTTGCTTATTTATTTCATACGAGCTTACTAAGCTATATAGCTTACTCCGTTTTACATTTCATGTTTTATAGTGTTACCAAGCTAGCTCGGATTGTAGATCGTCGTAGATCGCATCACACTATCAAACTATCATTTTGGGTATTGATGATCTTAACATTTTGAGTATATGGCATGTATAGGGACTTGGTCATTTTGTTATATGTGTCATCATGATTTTGGACAAATGTAATGGCTTGCAATAGTCAAAGGCTTGATTTGGTATTTGGCCATGATTTTGGATGTTTTGGTTGCCTAAGTATACCATGATTTATGCCATTGAATTTGTGTATGTGTATGGGAAAATGAGGGTGGCAAATGGCTTGGTAAATAGCCTTTATTTTATCCACACGGGTAGACACACGGGCGTGTGTCTAGGTCATGTGCCACGGGCATGTGTTTTAGCCGTGTGTCCCCTGTACCTAAATTTTTAAGAAACTGAATGCTTAGAATTGAGCACACGGAAAGAGACACGAGAGTGTGTCTCAGCCGTGTGAGGGACACGGCCTCAAGCACGGGCGTGTGTCCTGACCATGTAAAGTCTGCACCTATTTTATGTAAATTAAATTAACCACATTTCCTAGAACATGAGCATGTGAATTGGCCGTGTGCCTTCAATTTGTTCATGCCTTAAAAGTCAGAGAGTTACACGGGTTAGGGACACAGACGTGTGTGACCACACGGCCTGACCACACGGGTGTGTCCGAACCACACGGGTGTATGACCCCTATACATGGCAAAAGTTTTCTAAGTTTTGTAAAAAATTCCTAAGTTCTTCGTTTAGTCCCGAACCATTTTTAATGCATGTTTTAGGCCTTGTAGGCTCGTATTAGGGACTATATGATTGAATGTAAATGGTTTTTAATTTGGTTGAATTGTATGATTGTTTGTGATGTAATTCCCATAATGCCTCGTAACCTTATTCTAACGTCGAATACGGGTGAGGGGTGTTACATGGAGATACTTTCAGGAATACTCTATCACTGATCTGAAATTCAATGTCTTTTCGTTTTAAATCCACGTAAGATTTCTATCGATCTAAAGATGCTTTCAAACTGTCACAAATTACTTTTACTTTCTCTTCAGTCTCTTTGATCAAATCAACCCCGTGAATCTTTTTCTCACTAAGCTAAGTCCAATACAAAGGAGTTCGACATTTCTGACCATATAAAGCCTCGTACGGTGCCATCTTTATGCTTGATAAAAAGCTGTACCAATGGCAAATGTTTCTCCCAGTTCCCTTCAAATTCTAAAACACAACAACGAAGCATATCTTCGAGAATTTGAATTACTCTCTCAAACTGACCGTCAGTTTGCGGATGAAATGCTGTACTAAAATTCAACTTCGTACCAAGAGCTTCTTGCAATTTTTTCCAAAATCTCGATATAAACCTCGGATCTCTATCTGAAATAATCAAAATTGGCACCCAGTGCAATCTAACGATCTCAAAATGTACAATTCAACCAATTTATCAAGCGAATAGTCTTTACGTACCAAAATGAAATGTGTAATTTCATCAGTCGATCAACGACAGCCCAAATAACATCTTTCTTCTTCAGAGACAGGGGTAATCCCGAAACAAAATCAATCGTAACTCTATCCCATTTCCATTCTGGTATCATCATAGGCTGTAGTAATCCCAAAGGTACTTGATGTTCAGATTTAACTTGCTGAAAAACCTAACATCTCAACACAAATTCTGAAATGTCTCGTTTCATACCCGACCACCAATACAACTGTTTCAAATCATTGTACATTTTAGTACTCCCCGGGTGAACAGATAAACAACAACTGCGTGCTTCATGTAAAATTTTTGAATGAGATCAGAATTCTTTGGTACACAAATTCTACCTCAAAACATTAAACAATCATTGGATCCGATCTGATAGTCTGAATCACTAGTCGACTCACATTGCATTCTTTTGGTTTGCAAATCATTATCACACTTCTTAGCTTCACAAATTTGCTTAAAAAATACAGGTTTAACTTTTAACACTTCTAGAATCGAACCATCATTAGATAAGGTTAACTGAGTATTCATTGCTCTCAAAGTAAATAATGGTTTTCTAATCAAACTATATTCACTTTTCCCGGATGATAATCAATCACTAACTCATAATCTTTTAGCAACTCGAGCCATCTTTGTTGTCGCAAATTCAAAAGTTTCTAGGTGATGGTATACTTCAAGCTTTTATGATCGGTAAAGATATGACACTTTTCACCGTATAAATGATGTCGCCAAATTTTCAATGCAAACACAATAGCGGCCAATTCTAAATCGTGCGTCAGATAAATTTTTTCATATGGTTTCAACTTTCTGGAAGCATAAGCTATCACTTTCCCTTCTTGCATCAAAACACAACCCAAACTGTTCAATGACGCGACACTGTAAATCACAAACTCATTACTCGATTTAGGTTGAACCAAAATTGTGCCTCAGCTAACAATGCTTTCAACTGATCAAAACTCTATTGACATTTCTCTGACCACTTGAATTTTACATCTATCTATAGTAATCTGGTCATTAGTGTAGCAATCATCAAGAATACTTTAACAAAAAATTGATAATAACCACCTAATCCCAAAAAGTTTCTGCCTTTGGATACATTTCTCGGTGGTTTCCAATCAACAACTGCTGAAATCTTGCTTGGATCAACTTGTATACCTTCCGTTGAAACAATGTGTCCCAAAAATCCAACCTCTTAGAGCCAAAACTCGCATTTACTAAATTTATCAAACAGTTGCTTATCTATCAAGGTTTGTAGCAAATGCTCGACATGCTCAGACTCATCTCAAGAATAGATCAAAATGTTGTTAAGGAATACAACAATGGATCTATCTAAATACGATCTGAAAATTCGATTCATCAATCCATAAAAACTACAGGAGCATTAGTTAATCTGAAAGGCATAACAAGAAATTCATAACGTCTGTACCTTGTTCGAAATGCAGTTTTTGGTACATCTGAATCTTTAACTCGCAAATGATTATAGCTCGATCTCAAATCAATCTTCGAGAACACTATTGCCGCTTTTAACTGATCAAAAAAGCATCTATTCACGGCAATGGATACTTGTTCTATATCGTAACCTTATCGAGCTGACGATAGTCAATACATAGCCTCATTGATCTGTCTTTCTTCTTTACGAATAACACTGGTGCACCCTAGGGTGAAAAACTAGGTCGTTTAAGACCTCTAGCCATTAACTCTTGCAACTGAGCTTTCAACTCTTTCAACTCTGTCAGAGCCATTCTATATGGAGCTATCAATATTGGTGATGTTCCTGGAACTAATTTAATAGCAAATTCAACCTCTCTGATTGGTGGTAGCCCTAGTAACTCTTCTGGAAACACTTTCGAAAACTCACAGACCACTCGCACTAATTCAATTTTAGATTCAAACACTTTTGTATCCAGTACATACACAAGGTAAGCTTCACAACCTTTTCTCAATATCTCTGAGCTGGCATCGACGAAATCACAACAGGCAACTGTAACAGTCTAGTTTATACCCTAGACGAAACAGTGGTTTCGGGACTACAAATCTGAGTCAGTGAAATGTTTTAATATTATTTTCTATGACCTTGATATGTGTTTAAGTGCGTGGTAAATTTTCGTAAATTAATTCATCCATTTGTATGTTTAATTTGTGACTTAGATTGAATTGCATAAAAGGTAACAATGGCTATTTATTTGATTGAATGGCTAAATTGTTGCGCCTTCTTATATAAAAGGATTTATGTTGCAATTTGGCCAAAAGAGAGGATACTGGACGGTTATGGTCCATAATAACCTTAGAAATTATGTTTGGTAAATTTATATTATAAGGTTAAATTTGGAAATGAATTATTAAGTCATATTATGTTATAATAAAAGCATGAAATTTAGACATTGTCTATCATCTTTTGGCCGAATGTGTTAAAAAAAAAAAGAAAAAAAAAGTTTCAAGGGTTTTTGCCATTTTAAGCTTAAATTTAGGTATGTTTTGGATTTAGATTTTGATGATTTTTTTTTTAGATTGTTGCTTAGTCTACTATCGAGCCCATGCTTCAATTTGAAGAATTGATGATATTTGTGAGTTCTGCCATTGATGAAATGGTAAGCTTTATGATGAGTTTAGTTGTTAAATGAAAGATATTTGTTTAATGAACATGTATTGTTCTTGAAATTTTGATGAATTTAGCTATTTAGGGCTAAATTGAGATAATAGCAATTTGAGGGAGTAAATTGTAAATTTGATGGAAATTATGAGCTTGTATGATGTTCATAAGCATTCGGTTAAGCATGGGTATGGGATGAATTTATGTATTTGATGATTTGAGAAAAATGGACTAAATTGATAAATTGTGCAAATGTGTGGGTTAGGTTACAAATAGCCCTAAATGTGTGTTCTTGGGTTGAATTGAATGAGTTAGTGAATAAAAGGGTTAAATTTGAATATGTATAGATCAAGAACCAAGAAATTGGACTTAGATCGCGGGAAAGCGAAAGTAATCGAGTAGCCATTTTCGTTTCAGTTAAATCGAATCTGAGGTAAGTCATTATGCAAATAAACATATTTGTATCGAATTATGTATGTTCATATAACTATTGATAACAATGAATGCTTACGATATGCTATGTACATGAATTCTGAGATAAGATCATCATAGTGACAATGTATGAGAAGTCCCGTACGAACCTAAGAATAGATAGGATTAGCTATGTCATGACATAGTGTCTGTTTTGTTTTATCATGAAGACCATGTCTGGGACATTGGCATCAATATGAGCTTTACGTGTAAGACCATGTTTGGGACATTGGCATCGTATTAATTCGTGTAAGACCTTGTCGGGGACAGTGGCATCGACATCTGATTACATGTAAGACCACTTCTGGGACATTGGCATTGTACGAATATTTTGAGTATTTTGTATATCCTACTAGATTTCGAATGGTTCAACGGGAAATTTTGAGCTATGAACAATTAAGTGAATTTATATCCGTTTCAGACATGTTTGATAAGTACACAAGACGTGTATGAAAGGTAAGTATCTCTAAGAACTTACTAAAATGAATATGTGAAAAGGAATGATGAGATGATATGTAAAATTATGCTTAGATGAGCTATGTACATATGTGGTATTGAGTTGAAGTATGTGATAAGTTATGCCTAAGAAAACGAGCTAAACACTATGTGAGATGTATATTCTATGAGTACTATTATTATCATTGTATAAATATGATATGTGCATTTTAAGTTAAGTTTGTTTGTATATGACTTACTAAGCTTTTGAAAGCTTACTTTATGTGTGTGCTCTATTTTATAGATCGTGAAAGCTACTGAAAGCTCAGGACCGTCGAGGATCAAAATCACACTACTCAACTTGTTTTGGTACATTTTGGAAATGTGTATAGCTAGATATGGCATGTATAGGCTAGTATATGGTATAAGTTTGTTATATGAACTTAGCCATGTGATGTGGCTAAATATAAGTTGATATTTTACCTTTATGAAGATGATATATGATGTATTCTATGGTATGGTTAGATGACATTTGAAATGGTCAAGTCTATGGCAAGTTTGGATGAAATATGCTTAGGTATATTTGAGTTTTTGCCTTGTTAGTTGGTATTAATGGAAATATATTTGAAAGTAAAGATTGGATAGTTATTTTGGCGTGTTCATGGTTGTTAAATGTGATGGATTGTATTTGTATTTGTTTGTAGGTTTGACCCTAATGTTGGTGGCATTTTTGGCCTTGCAAATGGCCTATTTTGCCACACGATTGTGGCACACGAGTGTGCCTAGTGACCGTGGGGCTAAGTCAGTAGCTGGTTAAGAGCACACGGCCTTAGCACACGGACGTGCCTAGTAGCCGTGTGGTTTCATCAGGATCGACCACGACTAAGGTACATGGGCGTGCTTGGTGGCCGTGGAGTAAATTCAGGTTTAACCACGGGGAAGACACTCGGGAGTCTTTAGTAGCCGTGGGAGGCACACGGCCTGCCACACGGGTGTGTAACCCCTGAAACTTTGAAAAGTTTTAAATTTCTGAGAATTTCTGTATGTGTTTCAATTTAGTCCCGACCCTGTTTCTAAGTATGTTTTAGGTTTGGATTACTTACAGAGGGGACACTATGGTTGTAATTGATAATTTACTTTCTGAATTGTTTGATAAATTTTTCGATCTATCCAGTAATACCTTTAACCTTAATTCGGTGACGGATACAGGATAGGGGTGTTACATTTGGTTGGTATCAGATTTATGATTTAATTGATTCTAGACTAGCGTAGCATGTCAGAGTCTAGCTATACATGCCATGTATTTCAATTGTGATAGTGTATGTGATGAATCCTGACGTATAAAATGTGATTTTTGTATAGCAAAGGATCCCGAAAGAACCGTAGCTAACAACGTAGAAAGTAATGCGCCTGCTCCCGTGCAAGGGACACCGCCTCTGATCCAAGACCGGTTATGAGCTATCAAGAGGGAGAAGCTAAACAAGCTTTCTTCCAAATGATGAGTGAGTGGTTCACTTAATTTGTAAGGAATAACCCGATTGTTTCACATCCCCCACCCCCAATTAATCTCCCTCAGACATCTGATACTCCTCCGACTGCAAATCTAAATTTTTGGAATAAGCCTCCAATTGACAAGATCCATAAGTATGAGCTGAAGAGTTCCGGGCTACTAATGATGATAATGCTGAAAAGGCTGAGTTTTGGTTAGAAAATACTATCCAAGTATTCGATGAAATGTCTCTGACTCTGGAAGAATGCATAAAAAGTGTTCTATCATTACTCCAAGACACAGCTTATCAGTGGTGGAAACCTTAACTTCTATTGTTCCGAAAGAGCGAGTCATGTGGGACTTCTTTTAGATTGAGTTTCAAAAGAAAAATATCAGTGAGAGATTCATCAATCAAAAACAAAAGGAATTTTTGGAACTAAAATAGGGTCGTATGATTGTCACTGAGTACAAACGAGAGTTCGCGAGACTAAGTCAGTATGCCAGAGAATGTATATCATCTGAAGCAATAATGTGCAAAAGATTTGAAGATGGACTTAATGAAGATATCCATTTTTTAGTCGAGATCTTAGAAATAAAAGAGTTCGTAGTACCCATTTATTGAGCGTGCAAAGCTGAGGAACTCGAGAAAAAGATAAAAGAAAAGCTGAGTCTGAAGCTAGAGATGTGAGAAAGAGATTTCAGAGTAGTTCATTTCAGTCTGCTTCAATGAAGTTCAAAGATGATCAAAGTCGTTTAAGAGATAATGTGGGACATTCAAATAGAAATCGAGCTAGAGTGCAAATGAGTTCCAAAACTCCAACAACTTTAGTAGTTAGTATTGGTAATGTTCGATCCGAGAGACCTAAATGTAAACATTGTGGAAAAAGGCATTTGAGAAGTTGTAGATTAAATGACAGAGCTTGTTTTAGATGTGGATAACTTTATCATTTTATCTGTGATTACCCTGAGTCTATTGAGCCAGAGATAGTGCAGAATCTGAGATCTAATAATGCACCTGTGAGAGGATGACCTTCAAAGAATGTAAGAAATGTCAGTGGTAGTCAGAGAATTACGAGAGACACTATTGTAATATTTGAAGCTAGAGCACTTGCCAGAGCATATGCGATCCGAACTCGTGAGGAAGCTTCATCTCCAGATGTTATAATGGGTACTTTTACTCTTTATGATACTTCTCTGATTGCATTGATAGACCCTGGTTCTATACATCCGTATATATGCATGAATTTAGTATTCAGTAAGACATTGCCTGTAGAGTCTACTGAGTTTGCTATAAAAGTATCAAACCCCTTAGGTAAAAGTGTCATTGTTGACAAAGTTTGCAAGAACTGTCCGTTAATGTCTTGAGATATCTGTTTCTCCGCTGATTTGATGCTTTTGCCATTTGATGAGTTCGATATCATTCTGGGTATGGACTGGTTGACATTGCATGATGCTGTTGTAAACTGTAAAAGAAAGACTATTGATTTGAGATGTCCGAATAATGAAATTGTTCGGGTTGAGTCTAATGATTTAAATGGATTACCTGCTGTGATATCTGTATTGAAAGCTTTAAGATATGTGAAAAAGGGATATGAGGCATATTTTGCTTATGTGATTGATTCGAAAGTGTCTGAAAAGAAAGTTGAACCAGTGCCTATTGTCTGTGATTTTTCTGATGTATTCCCTAAAGAATTGCCGGGTTTGCCTCCGATACGTGAAGTTGAATTTGGTATTGATTTGTTCCCTGGTACAACACCTATTTCTATAGCTCCATATAGAATGGCAGCTACAGAGTTGAAAGAGTTAAAATCACAATTGCAAGAATTAACTGATAGAGAGTTTGCTAGACTGAGTTTTTTGCCTTGGGGTGCTCCTATTCTGTTTGTAAAAAAGAAAGATGGCACGATGAGAATGTGCATCGATTATCATCAGTTGAATAAAGTGACCATAAAGAATAAATATTCGTTGCCTAGAATTAATGACTTATTTGATCAGTTTAAAGGGGCTATTATATTTTCCATGATTGATCTAAGATCGGGATACTACCAGTTGAGAGTGAAGGATTCAGATATACTGAAAACTGCTTCCAGAACGAGGTATAGGCATTATATGTTTTTAGTTATGCCATTTGGACTAACCAATGCTCCTGCTATTTTTTTGAATATGATGAACAAAATTTTCAAACCGTACTTAGATCGATTTTTGTGGTATTCATAGATTACATTTTGATTTATTCACATGATGAAAATGAACATGCTGAACATCTGAAAATCGTGTTTCAAACCTTGAGAGAAAAGCAACTGCATGCGAAATTCAGCAAATGTGAATTCTGGTTACACGAGGTTAGTTTTTTGGGACATATTCTGTCGCTTCTGGAATTTGAGTTGATCCGAGCAAGAGTTTTTCTATTCTGGATTGGAAAACTCCGAGGAAAGTGTCCAAAGTCCATAGCTTTTTGGGTCTAGCTAGTTATTATCATCAATTTGTAAAAGGAATTTTAGTGATAGCTACTATGTTGACTAGACTACTTTAGAAAGATGTTAGAATTGAATGGTCTGATAAATGTCTGAAAAGTTTTGATCAGTTGAAAACTCTGTTAACAGAAACTCCAGTGTTAGTGCAACCAGAATCGGGTAATGAATTTGTTATATACAATGATGCTTCGTTAAACGGTCTGGGATGTGTTTTGATGCAGGAATGCAAAGTTGTAGCTTATGCCTTGTGACAATTAAAGCCTCATGAAAAGAACTATTTGACGCACGACCTTGAGCTAGCTGCGATTGTGTTTGCACTAAAGATCTGGCGCCGTTATCTGTTCGGTGAAAAATGTCACGTGTTTTCAAATCATAAAACTCTGAAATACATGATGACCCAGAAAGATTTGAACCGGCATCAAAGAAGATGGTTAGATCTATTAAAGGATTATTAGCTTGTGATAGATTATCATCCGGGTAAAGCAAACATTGTTGCTGATGCATTGAGTAGAAAATCATTGTTTGCACTATGTGCTTTGAATGCTCAGTTAGATTTGTCTAATAATATTTCTGTGATAGCTGAATTAAAAGCAAAATTGTTGTTTATACAACAAATATGTGATGCTTAGAATTCTGATAATGAGTTATTAGCGAAACGAGCTCAGTGTAATTCGAATTTTGAATTTGAATTTCAAGTTGTTGATGATTGTTTGAGATTCTGAGGTCACATCTTGTTCTAAGAAATTCGGAGTTGATTCATCTGATTTTGAGTGAAGCACATAATAGTTATCTATCTGTTCATTCAGGAAGTACTAAAATGTACCATGATTTGAAGCAACATTATTGGTGGTCTGATATGAAGAGAGATATTTCTGACTTTTTTCAAATGTTTAGTCTATCAACAAGTGAAAGCTGAACATCAAGTTCCGTCTGGTTTGCTACAACCGATTCTGATTCCTGAATGGAAATGGGATAGAGTAACGATAGACTTTGTTTCTGGTTTGCCCCTGACTCCAAGAAAGAAAGATGTAATTTGGGTCATAGTTGATTGATTAACGAAATCTGCCCATTATATTCTGGTATGATCTGATCACTCACTAAACAAGCTAGCTGAGCTTTACATTTATGAGATTGTGAGATTACACGGGGTGCCACTATCCATTGTATCAGATAGAGATTCGAGATTTACATCACGATTCTGGAAGAAATTACAAGAAGCTTTAGGCACGAAATTGCATTTCAGTACAACTTTTCATTTGCAAAAAGATGTTCATTCTGGACGAATTATTCAGATTCTTGAAGATATGTTAAGATGCTATATGCTTGAGTTTAATGATACGTGGGAACAATACCTGCCATTGATTGAATTTTCATACAATAATAGTTTTCAAACAAGCATCAAAATGGCACCTTATGAAGCTTTTTACGGACATAAATGTCATACACCTCTGTATTGGACTGAGCTCAGTGAAAATAAGCTACACGGGGTTGATTTGATAAAAGATTCAGAACAGAAAGTGAAACTGATCCGACATTGTTTGAAAGCAGCATCTGATCATCAGAAGTCTTACATGGGCTTGAAACGAAAAGATATAGAATTTGAGATTGGTGACAAAGTATTTCTGAAAGTGTCTCTGTAGAAGAAAATACTTCGTTTCGGACATAAAGGCAAGTTGAGTCTGAGGTTCATCAGGCCATATGAAACTATTGAACGTGTTGGGCCTGCTGTATATAGATTAAGGTTGCCCTTGAGCTAGAAAAGATCAATAATGTATTTCATGTCTCGATGCTCCGTAGATATCGATCTGATCCATCACATGTGATTGCCCTATCTAAAATTGAAATCCAATCTGATATGACATACGAAGAGGAATCAATTCGTAACTTAGCTCGTGAAGTAAAAGAATTGAGAAACAAGAAAATACCGTTAGTGAAAGTATTATGGAATCAACACAAAATTGAAAAGGCAATGTGGGAGTCGGAAGATTCAATCAGACAACAATATCCGAACCTATTTAACAATAAGATTTTTGGGGACAAAAATCCCTAAGAGGGAGAATTGTAACAGTCTGGTTTATACCCTAGATGGAATAGTGGTTTTGGGACCACAAATCCGATTCAGTGAAATGTTTTAATATTATTTTCTGTGACCTTGATATGTGTTTAAGCGTGTCGTAAATTTTTGCAAATTAATTTGCCCATTTGTATGTTTAATTTGTGACTAGGACTGAATTGCATAAAAGGTACAATGGCTATTTATTTGATTGAATGGCTACATTGTTGTGTCTTCTTATATTGAAGGATTTATGTTTCAATTTGGTCAAAAGAGTGGATAGTGGATTGTTATGGTCCATAATAACCATAGAAATTATGTTTGGTAAATTTTTATTATAAAGTTAAATTTGGAAATGAATTATTAAGTCATATTATGTTATAATAAAAGCATGAAATTAAGACATTTTCTATCATCTTTTGGCAGAATATGTTAAAGAAAAATAAAGAACAAATGCTTCAAGGGTTTCGGCCATTTCAAGCTTAAATTTAGGTATGTTTTGGCTTTAGATTTTGATGATTTTTGTGTTTTTGAGATTGTTGCTTGTCTACTATTAAGCCCATGCTTCAATTTGAAGAATTGATAATATTTGTGAGTTGTGCCATTGATGAAATGGTAAGCTTTTTGATGTGTTTAGTTGTTAAACGAAAGATATGTTTTTAATGAACATGCTTTGTTCTTGAAATTTTGATGAATTTAGCTAATTAGGGCTGAATTGAGATAATAGCAATTTGAGGGACTAAATTACAAATTTGATGGAAATTATGTGCTTGTATGATGTTCATAAGCATTCGGCTAAGCATGGGTATATGATGAATTTATGTATTTAATGTTTTGAGAAAAATAGACTAAATTGTTAAATTGTGCAAATGTGTGGGTCAAGTTGTAAATAACCCTAAATGTGTGTTCTTGGATTGAATTGAATGAGTTAGTGAATAAAAGGGTTAAATTTCGTGCCCCATCACTATTCTGATTGAATTGAATTGAATAAGGTTAATCTTTTGCCTTAACTCGGAATCCTTTGTCATACAAGCCTTTCCACGAAAACACAATACCCCATCACTGTTCACACTAAAATCTTCTATCTCACCACTTTCCACTTGCTGAAATCTAAATCTTAACGATTCATCCGCCAAATGCTTCTCTCTAATCTAATTGACCCAAGAAGGCTTCACTTGAAGTTCTTCTAGCAAACTCCAATCATCATACAAGCTGAGATGGGTGAACATTGCCCTCAAGTCCGATATTACCTTACGGCTCAACGCATCCGCCACTACGTTAGCTTTACCCGGGTGGTACTTGATCGAACAGTCATAGTCCTTCAACAACTCAATCCATCTCCGATGCCTTAAATTTAACTCTTTCTAGGTAAGGAGATATTTTAGGCTCTTATGATTGGTGTAGGTAATGGACTTCTCCCCATACAGGTAGTGTCTCCAGATCTTCAGAGCGAACACTACCGCAGCTTACTCCAGGTCATGCATAGGATAGTTCACCTCATGCGGTCTTAATGGCCGAGACGCATATGCTACCACTTTCCCCTCTTGCATCAACACAATCCTAACCCTGTGTGCGATGCATCACAGTAGATGACAAACTCCTTTCCAGCCTCAGGTTGAATCAACATTGGTGCTTCAGTCAAAATCCTCCTCAACTTTTCAAAACTTTCCGCTGCTTATCTGACCAAACAAATGGTACCCCTTTCCGTAATAACTTGGTTAACGGTGCAGCTATTAACGAGAACCCCTCAACAAACCTTCTGTAGTACCCAGACAAACCAAGAAAACTCTGAATTTCTGCCACAGACTTAGGCGGTTTTGTAACAGTCCGAATTTGACCCTAATCGGAACGGTGGTTTCGGGACCATGAATCCGAGACAGAAATATTTTTAAATATTATATTCCGTGCTTATTATAAGTGAATTAATGTCTGTGAAAGTTTCGTAGAAAAATTCAATCGTTTGTGTGTTCAATACTAAATCGCGTAAAGTGTAAAAATTGCATGCTATAGTGAAAAGTATCTATTTGATGATGGCTTTTTAAAGTGGGGCATTAAAAGGGCAATTAGCCCATTTTTAAGTTAGTGGGTGGCATTTGTCATAACTAACCTTAGGATATATGTTAAGAAATTATATGTTAAAGGTTAAATAGGTAATTAGTTAAATAAATTATTATATGTTAAAATAACATAAAACAAGCCATCATCTTTTCACTTTTCATAGCCGAATGTTGAAGGAAGAAATAAGCTTTGGAGTTCTTTGATTTTCGGCACTTCTAGGCTAAAATTCAAGGTTAGTTTGATTTCGGTTTTGTTAATTTTTACGCTTTTGAGATCGTTGTTTCGATCAAGAGTGACCCATGTTAGAATTTTTAGATTTGAGCATGTTTAATATTCGCTATGGTTAAATGTTGGTGTTTTATGATGTTGGATGGAAAATATTAAAGCTATGTTAGAAATCTACAAGTTTTGAAATGAAAATTTTAGTAATTTTGAACGAATTGGGCTAAATTGCAAAATAAAAATTTAGAGGACTTATTTGCAAAAATAAATGAAATAAATGGACTTGTATAGTCCCTAGGAGTATTCGGCCCTTAGGTGTTATTGTGAAATTTGATATATTTTGTGTTTTATGTAAATAGGACTAAATAGTAAAAATGTGAAATATTGGGGTAAAATGGTAAATTGTCCATTGATGTGTTTTGGGATTAAATTGTAATGAAATGTACTTGAATGAGGTTATTTTGATATGTCTAGATCAAGAACAAAGAAAATCGGATTTGAATCGGGGAAAGACAAAGGTTTTAATAGCCGTTTAAGTCGTCTGTTGTCAATCGAGGTAAGTCCTTAAGCAAGTATACGCTAAAGAATTATTTCTGAACATAGTATATGATGATGTTTGAATATTTAAAGCATAATTATACATGTTGGCGAATGTGGACTATGAAATTGTAGTGAAATTAATTTGGTAAAAACAAGGTGAATATGTATGTGTGGATTAATAGGTGAAAGAAAAAGGAAGAATATGAGATGGATAATAGTTTAGTACTAAGCAATCGTGTATAAAAAAGTTAAATGTGATGATATTCGGGCTTGAGCCTAGCGTGCTTAGTGCCGATGATAAATTCAAAGCTTCGTGCCTAGGTGCTTAATGCCTGGTGACATATTCGGCTTCGAGCCTAGCGTGCTTAGTGCTTGGGTGATATATTCGGGCTTCGTGCCTAGCGTGCTTAGTGCCTGGGTGATATATTCGCCGAGCCTAGCGTGCTTAGTGCGGTGACATATTCGGGCTTATTGCCTAGTAGGCTTAGTGCTTGGTGATATATTCGGGCTTCGAGCCTAGCGGGCCATGTGCTTGGTGAAATAGTTCGAGCTTATTGCCTAGCGGTGCTTAAATGGTGTTTAACTTCGGACCTTGAGTCTAGCAGGGCCTAGTGCAGTGTTTGTGATTTGGGTAAATGCTTAGTAGGTTCTAAACCGATGAATTGAAATTTCAAGCTTGGGGTATGTAACAACAAAGTTATGAAACAAATTGAGAAAATCTAAGTTTTCGATAATGAATCATATTAATTGACCTTGAGGTATGTACCTTCTTACTTATATGTTGCATATGAAGTCGGTGAGTAAGTATATTATTGAGGAAGCAAATGTATTATACATTGAGTGTTTGATGTTATATGTATATTATACCATATGGAGATTAAATACTCGTAAGTGTGAAAGTGGTTGAAATTGTTAGCATATGTATATTATACTTATATACATATATTATTGTGTATTGGATCATAAGTTTGGTTGTGCTATTGGGATTGGCATAAATGAAATTGTTAAGTATGAAAGTGGTTGAAATTGTTAGCATATGTATATTATACTTATATACATATATTATTGTGTATTGGATCATAAGTTTGGTTGTGTTATTGGGATTCGCATAAATGAAATTGTTAAGTATGAAATCAAATGGACGTTGTATGTATTTATATGAATAGCTAGTCGTATGTGAATAGAATGCATATTACGCTTAATAGTCTTTGATTATGCAAATATTTTTGCCACTAAAATGTTCGGGAGATGGTACGTTTTAAGTAAATGGCTAGTGAAAGTTAAAGGAGATAACGACATACGGCAATAGTGAAGTTTATTAGTTAAATCATTGTATTTGATACTAGGTCCAAATTGTCAATTAAATTTGCATAATAATGCTCGAATGTTTAGTTGAATATTGAAATTGGCTTGAGACTTACTAAGCTAGCAAGCTTATCATGTGAAATGTTTCCTCCTGTTTTATAGTTTAGGTGCAAGCTACAAGCTCTTGGGATCGTTAGGAAAGTCACTCACACTATCAATCTACATTTTGGGTACTCTTTCATTTTGATTTTTAAACGAAGGCATGTATAGGAAAGACTTGGTCTTTGTTTGATGAAATCTTAAGGTTCATGTATATAATAGCCATGCGAATATGGCTAAATTTTTAGTTAAACGCTGTTGTGTCTTGATATGTATGTTGGTTTATGATGGCATTGTTTATGCATTCTTAATCAAAGTTTAATCGTTTTTGTTAAGGAAATGTTTGTATATGAAATGAATCCTTGAATTAGGGATGTAGGTAGGTTCGGTTAGAAGCTAGTCTTTCATAAAATGCAACAAAACAGCAGTGATGTGAGTTAGAAAATCACCAAAAATAGGGTATATTGAATTAGAAGGTTAATGAGATAAGCAATTAAACCTTATTGTGTCTATTTTTACATAAAAGAAACAGAGTAGGCAAAAGATTTATATATTATGAGATAATTAAGTTTTAGTGAGACCTGCTCTGAATGAATTCATGAGTCACTGTTCTGTTTTGGAAAAATTGTAAAAATTGTAAAAAATCATTAAGAAGCATGGTTTATATGTGTAGAACCCTTAATGAGTCTATTTTTCATTGGTATAAACAAGAACATTATAGGAAATTTTGCAATGAGATAACTGTATTTTTATAGAGACAGGTCAGAATTGTCAAGCAGTGTAATAAGGGTAACTTTGATGAATAAACTGTACTAATTGGCCACATGAAAAATTATGGAAAAATTATGGTCAAAATTTATATGAGTCTAGTTTCAAGGAAAATTTACGGATATAAATTTCAAGTTTTGAAACTCGAGTTATGGTCGATTTGGTCATCATGACGCAGTTGGACAGCTTTAAAATCTCACACCCCGAGTTAATAGTCAAGTCTAGTAATGGTTAATTCAAAATAGTTTAGAAAGCATAAAATTTTGTGATCGCTATAAGGTGATTAACTGTAATATGGATTTGAAATTTACACATGGTTGCTTGTGATTATTAAGTCATACGTTAGTATATACAATTTTTAAAGCAAAGTGTTTAAATTTTGTTAAGTAATGCCTTGTAACCCTAATCCGTGATTTTCACGGGTTAGGTGTTACAAGTTTCCAGTCCAACATGGCTTCAATTTTTCGGGAATCAACCCTAATTCCCTCAGTAGGCACAACATGTCCTAGAAAGGTAACTTCTCTCAATCAGAATTCACACTTACTGAATTTGGCGTACAACTGCTTCTCCATCAGAGTCTACAGAACCACCCAAAGATGCGAATCATGCTCCTCCTCCATACTTGAATAAACCAAGATATCATATATGAACACTATGACAAACCGATCCAGATAGGGTTGGAATACCCAGTTCATCATGTCCACAAACGCAGCTGGTGCATTCATCAACCCAAACGGCATCACTAGGAACTCGTAGTGACCATAACGAGTTTGGAAAGCTGTCTTATGAATATCTACCTCCTTGACCTTAAGCTGATGATAGCCTGACCTCAAATCTATCTTTGAGAAGACCGAAGCGCCTCGCAATTGATCGAACAAGTCGTCAATCCTTGGCAACGGGTACTTGTTCTTGATCGTCAACTTGTTCAGTTGCCTATAGTCAATGGACATCCGCATCGACCCATCCTTTTTCATAACAAATAACACCACGCTCCCCAAGGTGACACACTTGGTTGGATAAAACCCCGATCTAATAGTTCCTAAATATGGGCTTTAAGTTCCACCAGCTCCTTCAGCGCCATTCTATATGGAGCAATGGACACTAGCACTATTCCCAGAAGAAGATCAATACAGAACTCCACCTCGCGATTCGGTGGTAACACTGGAAGCTCTTCTGGAAAGATGTCTATAAAATGCTTCACTGTTTTAACATCCTTTACAGTCAACTCCTTGGCCTCCAGAGCACGATGAAAGCTAAGAACGCTTCACACCCTTTTCGCACCATCCTTTTAGCATTTAAAGCGAACACTATATTGGACAAGTAGTTCCTTCTTTCACCTAACACTAACACCTCATTATCCTCGGGAGTCTTTAACAACATGCGCTTAGCAGTACAATCCAAGTTCGCTCAATACTTCACCAACCTGTCCATGCCTAAGATCAAATCGAACTCACCGAACTGCAGTTCCATCAAATCAGCTGGAAAAACTATACCTTGAACTTCTAAAGGCACACTCCTAAAGAGTTTGTTCACCACTACAGATTGTCCTAAAGGGCTAAGCACAATCTTCTCTCTAGAAGAAATTTCAGATTCTATGTTCAGAGTTCCAGACACAGTACTAGCTACATAGGAATACGTAGACCCAAAATCAATCAATGCAATAAAAGGCAACCCAAAAATAAGGAACGTACCGGTTATGACGTCTGGTGCATCGCCCTCCTCTCGGCGTCTAGCTACATAAACCAACCCAGGCTGTCTCGCATCTGTGTCCCCAGTACCTCTACCCGGTTCTCCATGCCCTCGACCAAAGCCATTTCCTCCTCTGGCCGGACCACAACCTCTCTGGGGACCTCTTTTCGGCTAAACATAATTTTGACCGACCGTCTGGCTCTGTTTGGCTATTGCGAACAGTCCCTTACCCGATGATCCACTGATGCACACCAGTAACATCCATTACTTCTTGCCCAGCACTCCCCCAAGTGAAACTTCCCACATGTAGCACATTGTTGAGGCCGCTCAACAACAACAAGCCTCGCAACTCGACTTGACCCATCGAACCTAGGCCTCATTTGGGAATTCCTAGCAGATCTTGACGACCCGAAATTCCTTTTGTTCCTATCCTTTGTCCTTATCCTGGTTCTGTCTTTTAGATCTCTTTACCTCTTCGACTATCTTAGCCTTCTCAACCAAAATAGCAAACTCTCTTTCTCATTTCAGAGCTATTAGTATTCACAACTCATCCCTTAGACCATCCTCAAATCGAACACAGCGCTCATGGTCTGTTGAAATAATACCCCGAGCATAACGGCTTAGACGTAGGAATTTTGCGTCATACTTGGCCACCGACTTACTCCTCTGAACCAAGTTTAGGAATGCCTTTCACTGAGCGTCCACATAGCTCGACCCAATATACTTTTCCTGAAATGCTTACTTTAAAAATCCTAGGTAAAGCGGTGCCTCATCTCGAAGAAGCGACACAACTCCTTTCAATTTCTCTTCCGCAGTACAGTCAATATCATCCATAATGCACTCAACCGCTTCTAGCCAGTACTCAACTACGTTAGGAGCCACACCAGAAATGCCCCTAAACATTTTAGTCCCATTGGCTCAGAGTCGTTCAAACACAGATTTTTGAGCTACTGATCCTGTGCTCGCTCCAGCAACTCGCTCCAACACACGTAACATAGCTTGAGACACCGCATCGTCTCTACCAGTTTGGTCCTGAAATTCCACTTCCGTAACTGGTGACGCTGGCACCTCACCTTCTGGCCCATGCCCTAATTTTGAAGGTTCAGCCCCAACACCCCGGCCTCTACCACGGCGGCGCACACCACGTCCATGTCTTCTAGTAGTCATGATAACGAGTTTGACTTAATCTGATTAAAAGTTTTATGAATTAGTATTTTTCTTCCACTCTTTACTATGGAAACAGTCTTATGAAAAATAGCATTAAAAGTAGTTCTCGTAAATACATATATACCTAAAGGTTTCAGTCTATGAAGTTGAATTTCTTAGTACTAGCAATCATAGCATAATACAAATACTTCATGCAAAACAACCAATAGTCAGAAGACTTACCGTGTGGATTTGGTGTCGGGGACTCAGGTGCCATGCTTCAAGAAGCCATGTATTTTATCTAAACCATCTTCCAAACCAACTTTTGAAAATATTTTTGAACCTCATACCCACAGCTGAGTTTTTGAACCCAGGCTTTGATGCCATAATTGTAACATCCCAAACCCGGTCAATACATTACGACCAAATCTGGATTGTTATAGGAAGGGTAGTTTTGAAAAGGTTTAACGATATATTGTAACTTGTGAAAAACTATTCATTTCAGTGATTCCATGTTAGGGGTAATTTAGAATTTAGTTTGGATATATCTTGCCAACTTCTTATTAGGTTATTTAAAAGCTGAAAACAGGTTTATTTCTTAAAGCCGAATTTAGAAAATTTCAGTGAGGTGACAGTTGAAAACAATGTTGAGGAACGTGACCTTTTGAAAATAATATTTGCAGTTCTATGAAAATCCCAAGTTTAATTATAATTTTCCTGTGAACTGTTTGTTAACATTTTGAAAAAAATCGTTATTTATATTTTAGGAAAACCCCAAATTTGACAGTTTATAAATTATATAATATTAGCATTGAATCAAAACCCAATTTTAAAGTTAAAGTGGCTTTATTTCAAATAAAAATCCCAATTAAAAATAAACTTAAATAAGAGAACGAGTTTACGAAAGAAACAATAACGCATGGCCACCTCGAGTCTGCTTCGACTCTAGATCCGCGATCTAGTGATTACCTACACAATTAAGCAAAGGGGTGAGTCACCGAGACTCAGTGTGTAAATTCCCTGATAGCACAATATGGGCCTTAAGCCCACAGATGCACATTGGGTCTTAGCCTACTCAATACAGCATATGACACATGTATGCAATGCAGCCCAACCCAACTCAGTGTTTCCATCCTCTGGGTCACCTGAATCATCCATACACCCGTGGTATTATGCCACTGTGGTTCTTGACCACCGTGGTCCTAGACCACTCGTGACAAGAGTCACTAATATATATAATCATGGGGCCAACCTACTGTGGTCTCAAACCACCATGACGATCTTCGATAAGTTTATGCATACGTGGGGCCAACCCACTGTGGTCTTAGACCACCGAGACAAGTCACTGATAAACATATACGTGGTTACAAACCACCGTGGTTCTTAGACCACCATAACAATAGTCACTGATTCACACTTCCCCTTTCATTCAATCCCAAGCCCATGCTCTTTTTATCATAATAAAAATGAATGCGACATACTCTCAATGTGTAATTTCATACATGCATATATTCAGAAATATCATCATAGCAGAACTTACCCGGTGTTTCCAACCTTACCCACAAGGGTATATCGACTATTAAGACAGTCATTTCAGCTTTCAGCCAACATAGTTAATAATACAGACAATAAAGAATTGTGTGAGTGATACACACCTGATAACGTGTAATACTAAGCTTTCTATGTCGATGCTTTCAGTAGCAGGGGCAACGGCTATTTGTATATCCCAAGTAGACTTCGGCTCCATACCACAACCCTGCTAATAATCCCAAATCGTCGACACAGCATGTCTTTTAAATTTGGGAGCAGGGATTACAGGTTCGGTCCCCTCAAGTTCCTTAAACGCACCCTCCTTAGATCGGCTAGCACTCATATCCATGATAAGTGTCTTGATTAGTACTTAGAGTTAAACGTTAGGTCATCTAAGAAGGAAACTTGGTTAAACCAACAAAAGGAGAAAGGGTAATAGATAAATTGAAATCAAAAGAATCCACTTACCTCAAAAACCCAAATGGAAATGTAAAGTTCGGCCACCAACAGACCTTCTGGCTTTGAACCACAACTGTTCGGCTACTGGGGTATCCCTGAGTGATCATTTCAAAACAAGTGAAGAGAAGAGGGTTTAGCCGAAATCTCAACGTTAAAAAGATAGCCATTTCGGCTAGAACCAACTTAAGGTCGAAAGAGAAAAATAAGTATTAGCATGATTTCTCTCACCTTGCGATGACGAATGAGTTAAATGATGAAAAAGATTCAGCCAATCTACTCACACCCCTACGAGAGAAAAATAGCCCTTCACTCCCTAGAATATACGATTAGCATCCATTCAAGTTGACAAAGAGCCAAAGGTTCGGTTAGCGAAGAAGGAGATAGAAGATTCAGTTTTAAACAAAAGGGAGAAAGGACAATCATTACCTTCAACAGTTGAATAACAAGGTGAAACCGATCCACTTGTGGCCAAAGGAGCTATTCGGCTAAAGAGAGAAAAGGAAATATGTCAATGGAGATGGTACAAAGTTTCAGCTAAAGAAGAAGATGAGTTTGAAAGATGATTCAGCTAGAAAATAAAATGGTTAGAGAATAGAAAAGAAGAAGTAAAGATGGAAAATAGGGTTCATCAATGAAGGAGAAACAAATATTAAAAAGGGTGGGAAAAGAAAGGAAGAAAGAATGCACCAATGACCTTTCAGATATTCGGCTATAACCCAAAGAGACAAGAAGAAGAAGAAGTGAAGAAAAGGATGTTACGGTTTTGATAGAGAAGAAATGTACCAATGTGACAAAAATGTAAAAGAAAGGAAAGATGTTCTACTTTCAAAAGACAATTTGAAAATCGGCGCACATACACACTTATGATTGAAATGCTCACCCAAAATGCTTAAGTTGCTAAGTGAAATTTTGGCACACACATCCCACAAGTCAAAATCGATTATGCTCCCACCAACATACCCCTTTGTTGACCAAAATTCCCCTCTCAGAAGACCCCCACATTCGGCCACCACTCTACTAACATAAAAATCCATTGATTCTCTCCATGCTTCACTCTCCAACAACCATTTAAACTTGTTGACTCGTTCAAACCCCACAAACACCTCATGGCCACCCATTCAAATGGCTTGACTCATTCAACTAACAACCTTGGAGAGTCCCTTCCGAATCCACCTTCCCTCCAACCTGTTGCCAAAAAATAAAGTTCATAGTGAGGCTTATAGGATTCGAACTCCTTCCCTACTGCTACTCCCCTATTACGCCACACCCCTGCACCTTAAGTGGCATCTTCTTGCCACTTTGCCACACCTCTTCTTGTGTCAACAAACACAAGAAATTTCCCTTAAGACTTGCCTCAACCAGCTCTCCCCTAAAGTGCCTACAAACAAAATTTTTACCAAGGCTCTAACGTAACCTCAAACCTTCCGAACCTCCAAACATACCAAATTAACAAACAGAACAAGCCAAACACCAGAAAACATAAAAGTGCAGAACCCCTGATCCCAAGATGTTACATGTGACGTTGGCATTGTACGACTATTTTGAGTATTCTGTATATCCTATTAGATTTTGAATGGTTTAATGGGCAATTCTGAGCTATGAACATTTAAGTAAATGTATATCAGTTTCCGACATGTTTGATAAGTACACATGATGTGTATGAAAGGTATGTATCTCTAAGAACTTACTAAAATGAATATGTGCAAAGGAATGATGAGATGATATGTAAAATTATGCTTAGATGAGCTATGTGCATATATGGTACTGAGTTGAAGTATGCGATAAGTTATGGCTAAGCAAATGAGCTAAACATTATGTGTGATGTATATGCTATGAGTACCATTATTATCATTGTACAAATATGGTATGTACATTTTAAGTTAAGTTTATTTGTATATGACTTACTAAGATTTTCAAAGCTTACTCTCTGTGTGTGTGTGCTCTGTTTTATAGATCGTCAAAGCTACTAAAGGCTCAGGATCATCAAGGATCACCATCACACAGCTCAACTTGTTTTGGTACATTTTGGAAATGTATAGGCTAGTATCTGGTATAATTTTGTTATATGAACTTAGCCATGTGATGTGGATAAATATAAGTTGATATTTTGCCTTTATGAAGATGATATATGATGTATTTTATGGTATGGTTAGATGACATTTGAAATGGCCAACTTTATGGTAAGTTTGGATGAAATATGCTTAGGTATATTTGAGTTTTTGCTTTGTAAATTGGTATGAATGGAAATATATTTGAAAGTAAAGATTGAATAGTTATTTTGGCAGGTTCATTGTTGTTAAATGTGCATGGATTGTATTGGTATTTTTTTGTAGGTTTGACCCTAATGTGGGTGGCATTTTTGGCCTTGCAAATGGCCTATCTTGCCACACAGATGTGGCACATGGGCGTGCCTAGTGACCGTGGGGCTAAGTCAGTAGCTGGTTAAGAGCACACAGCCTTAGCACACGAACGTGCCTGGTAGCCGTGTAGTTTCATCAGGATAAACCATGCCTAAGGTACATGGGCATGCTTGGTGGCCGTGGAGTAAAGCTAGGTTCAACCACGGGGAGAACACTCGGGAGTGTCTAGTAGCCGTGGGAGGCACACGGCCTGCCCACACGGGCGTGTAACCCCTGAAACTTTGAAATGTTTTAAATTTTTGAGAATTTCTATATATGTTTCGGTTTAGTCCTGACCCTGTTTCTAAGTATGTTTTAGGTCTCAATAACCTACAGAGGGGACACTATGGTTGTAATTGATAATTTACTTTATGAATTGTCTAATAAGGTTTTTGATCTATTTGGTAATGCCTTTAACACTAATCCAATGACGGATACGGGATAGGGGTGTTATAGCAATCAACTCAACTCATCTGATTCAATTCGAAGAATTTCACTATTTTGACATTTCAACACAATGGTCTTTCGTCTACAATTCACAATAGCATCATGCAATGTCAACCAATCCATACACAGAATTATGTCAAATTTATCAAAAGGTAGTAGCATCTAATCATTCGAAAAATAGTAACCCCGGATTATCAAAGGACAGTTTTTACAAACTTTATCAACTAAAACATATTTGCCTTAAAGGGTTTGATACTTTAATAACAAACTTAGTAGACTCAACAGAAAACCTCTTACTAGACACCAAATTCATACAAATATACGAATGAATCGGTCCAAGATCAATCAAAGCAATCACATTAGTGTCATAAAGAGAAAATGTACCTGTGATAACATCAGGTGATGAGCATCTTCATGAGCGCGAATAGCGTAAGCTCTAGCAGGTGCTCTGGCCTTAGATCTCACAGCAGAGTCCTTAGTCGTTCCTCTACTACTAGTCACATTTCCCGCATTTCTAGGTGGCCTCCCTCTATTAATTGTGTTGCTCAGTCTTGCATTCTGGAATTTATCTTTCTCATCAAATTTGGGACAATCTCGAATGAAATGATCTTGTGAGCCACATCTGAAACAAGCCCGGTCATTCATTCTACATTCACCAGGATGTCATCTTCGCATCGTTGACATTCAGGTCTATTGTTTCTCACATTGCCAACACTCGATACTGATGTAGCTTGAGCTTTAGGACTTGATTATTTTCTCACACGATCTCTGTATTTTTTCACACGATCTCTGTTTGAATATCCCAATGAAGCATTTGAGCAACTAAACAAATCTCGTGATTTCTTTGATGAAGATTGATATGGTTTATTCATCGATCTTTTCCTCGAATCTCTAGCTTCTAAATCCACCTTTCTCTTTTCTTTTCCAATTTCTTCTGCTTTATAGGTTCTGTGAACCCACACAACGAATTCTTTTAATTCAAGAGTCCCAACTAACAGTCTGATGTCTTCATTTAACCCATTTTCAAACATTTTACACATTATGGCCTCAGTTGAAACACATTCCCGAGCATATTTACTGAGTCTCACAAACTCTCGCTCATATTCTATCACGAACATAGGGCCCTATTTCAACTCTAAAAACTCTTTGCATTTTTATCAATACAACATTGACTGATATATTTATTTCTGAATTTAGCTTGAAAGAATGCCCAGGTAACTCTTTCTTTCAATACCACTGACACCAAAGTATTCCACCATTGATACGCAGTGTCCCTCAGAAGTGATACAACACAATTTAAACACTTTGTCGGCATGCAAGAAAGTTCATCAAATACCCTGATAGTGTTTTCAAGCCAAAACTCAGCTCTCTCTTAGGATCGTCATCAACATTAGCTTTAAACTCTTCAGCTCCATGTTTCCAAATCTTATCAACTGGCTATTTATTTAATCATAAAAACTCTACACCTTGAGGAACTATGGGAACCGGTTGAGGATTAGTGGGGGTGAAGGTTTTTGAGCATCTAGATTTGTTCGAACAAATTTCGTAAACCACTCGTTCATCATCTAAAGAAGGCTTCTATAGCCTCTCTTCCCTGGCTACCCGATACGGGTCTAGACTCGGATTGCGCTACCCTATGAACGGAAGTAGGCGCATTACTTTTAACATCATCAGCTATAGCTCGATTGGGATCCATTTACTATATAAAAACATAGTTTAAATTGTCAGGAGTCATCACACTATCACAGGTTATATATTGCATGTATAGCTAGACTCTCATACACGCTACGTTAGTCCAAGAATTGACTACACCATAGCTCTGATACTAATAAATGTAACACCCCTCACCCGTATTCAATGCCAGAATATGGTTACAGAGCATTACCGAACATTTCACACATTTAAACATACATTTCATATACATTTTCAAATTTTTATATAATCATCAATCAACAACATTCATATTGTCCCTAATACGAGCCTATGAGGACCAAAACATGCATTGGGGCTGGTTCGAGACTAAACTGATAACTTTAGAAACTTTTAGGTCATTTAGAAAAATTTTCCAAAAATAAGTGACACACGCCCATGTGGCCCAGCCATGTGTCTCACACGGACAAAGATACGCCCGTGTGGACATTTGAAATGGGAGCACATGGCCGTGTCCCAGCCCGTGTCTGACCCTGTGTAACTCTTTGACTTGGGTCACACCCGTGTGACTAGCCCGTGTGCCCTAAAAATGGCCATACACTCCCATATACCAGGCCGTGTGCTAGGCCCTGCCAAACCTGTAGGGTATACTAACTTATGCCACATGGCCAAGTCACACGCCCGTGTCTGAAGCCGTGTGGAGCATACCGACTTGGTTTCTAGTTCAACACCAAAGGATGCACAACTGTGTACATGACCATGTGGCACACACGGCTGAGACACATGCCTGTGTGAACAAAAATAGGCTATTTACCAAGCCATTTTGCCACCCAAACTTGTGCACACCTACGTCAACCCAATTGGCACCAAAACATAGCATAATTTGGCATTTACGCCAACCAAGTCAAGCCTAATTCATGCATATTCTATACCACCTTTCTCAATACACACAAGTCACAAAATAGACCATACCATTTATACCAAAATCTCATATACAATTTAACTAATTATACACTTCCAAATATGCATCAGCTAGCTTAATCTCATAACATACCAAATCTAATTCTCAACCATTTAGTACCCCTAATGGCAAAATATCAACAAGTGTAATATATTAATCTTTAATCACATATCCAAGCCATATGCACATAGATATATACATAACCACATCAACCAAAATAAGCCAACTCTCATGGCTATATACAAAAAAAAAAAACACACCTAACAGTTACAAGCCATTTCAAATGACCAAAATCATTATCAAGTCACAACCAAAATAAACATAATCCTATACGTGCCATATAACCAAAACATAAGCTCAAGAGTACCAAAGTGATAGTAGGATAGTGTGACGAAGTCCCCGATGATCCCCGAATCCAAGCTAGCTTTGAAATCACTATAAAACACGATAAAATAAACAAAGAAAATATTATAGCTTAGTAAGCTCGTATGAAATAAACTCAATGTAATCATAACTACACAATTCAACAAATTGAATATACCAATATGTAGCTATTATCTAACAAACCTTTCACATCTTTAATCATAGTATTATACGTAAAATTCATAATTTCTTCGATTTAAAGCTTATACAGTTCATGTACATACCTGTACCATCTCGTATCAATCTCATACTCAACCATGTCCTTCATTTACCCGTTGAACCATTCAGAATACTATCGGGTACTTGGGAAACTTGCACCAAAGTGCCAAATACATAGCCAATGCTATCTTAATCTCATATCATATATATGCTCACTATCGAGCTATCAATGGGCCTGCTCACACAAGCTGTCAGCAAAGACGTAGTTACATGGTGCTACTCACACAAGCTATCAAGTAACCGTAACACATGCCGGTATACTTAGCCACCGGTTGGACATACAAGGCCAGCACTCGGATCACATAATCATAATAACCCATAATGACATTTCATTCATATCCTAATATATTCCAAAGATTCAATCGGGATTTCCAATGTCAAATCGTCTTCGAGTCATTGTCGAACATTGTGTAGTTTTGTATTTACAATTTATGCAATATTAAAGCATTTAAAATACATTTATAATGAAACTTATTACATACAAACTTACCTCAAACGCTAAAATAGATAAATAGGTCGATTAGTCAAGTACTTTATTTTCCCTCGATCTAGATTCGTATTTCATTTTTCTTGATCAATATGTAATCAAAATAAACTTATTTAACTATTTCTCTATTCAATTTAGACCAAAATTCACATTAAGGCACTTTTCACATTTGCCTCTAATGTTTCACATTTTTACAATTTAGTCCTTATTTCATAAAATTACAAATTCATTCAATTCCACCCAAACTCATGCTAGTCAAATTTTAATTAGGTCCCTAGCAGCCAAAATTTTTATTTATTTCACATTTTAGTCACAAAGTTTCCACATTTCACAATCTAATCCTTAATAAGTATTTTCACTAAAAATCACTTAACAAAACTTGTATAACTACCATTAAACATTACTAATTTATCATAAATCATCAAAATACATGCTTATTCATCAATGGCAACATCCTAAATCTTTAACAGTTTTGCAAAATAGTCCCTATGCTAGATAGACTAAGCTGCAAACATCTCAAAAACATAGAAATCATTAAAAACAGGACAAAAATGAACTTACATTTGAGCTAGCAAGTGATCGAATGCTTCAAGCCCTAAAATGGTGTTCTTTGTTCTTCAATTTCAGAAAATGAAGAAGTTGGAAGGATTAAAATTTTGTTTGTTTTATTTAGTTAACACATATTTACCAATTACCAAATTAACCTTAATAATAAACCATTAATTCACCTAATTAATTGCCATACTTGTCCACTCATAAAAAAATGGGTTAATTACTACATAAGGACCTCCACTATTTAATTTCATAGCTATTTAATACCTTTAGCTAATAGAACATAAGTTTTACACTTTACGCGATTTAGTCCTTTTTATCAAATAGACTAATCAAACAATAAAATTTCAATGAAATTTTCACACAAACATATTATCATGCTATAGACCTTAATTTAATAATAAAATAAATATTTTGACTTCAAATTTGTGGTCCCAAACCACTGTTCCGATTTGACTAAAAATGGGTTGTTACATAATTATAGACCTGAACCATCAATTTTATCTAATTACACGGATCTAGTTTTTCTAGAAAAATCAAGCTTATGTGATCTTTGAAAAGGGGAAACATTCAATTTGCATAAATTCATTAAGTCTTTGTTAAATTAAGATAAATTATCTTCTATTAAATCAAAATGAGTTAGAAATCACTTTAAATCCAAAGCTTAGGCAAGAAATACAAGATCCACCATTTTCAAGCCAAAAATCAACTTAATATCATGTGATATATTGAGATCTTGATTAAATCATTTAAATCTCAAATTGAAATAACATCTCACTTATTTTAATCATAAAAAGATAGAATCTCACCTCAATTTTGTAAAATCAACAAGCTATGGAGCTAATTTGAGCTAAAACGTATGAAGATCTTTTTGAGGATTTGAGGATGAAAACATGAGTATTCTTGAAAACTAAAAAGAGATTTTGTGTTTGGAGAGCTTGGAAATAAAAAAAGGATGAACTAATTTTAGAAGCCAAACTTTGATTTGGTGTTTGGCAATTTTTTGAAGAAGATGAAGAATAAGAGGGAAAGAGACAGTGGGGGTTGTTAAATAAGTAACCAATTTTTAAAAATTGGGCCATTGCCCATTTAACCATCTCCAATTTCTTCCTTTTTAAAAAAAAAATAGGTCCTTGCTTTTCAATTAAAATCAATTTCAAAATTATTTTCAAATCAAACCTCATTTTTAAAATCCGTTTTAACCAAATTAGTTCCCATACACTTAATTTTAATTTCTTAACCTAAAATTTTTAATTCTAATTATTTTAATATTTTATTTAATTAATTCCTAATTATTTATTTATCTAACTTATTTATGGGTTCCAATTCACTAACCCTCCGTTCCTACTTACCCAATTCTACTAACACAATTTTTAGGATGTGAAAATTAAAATTAAAAAACTACACATGCTTATAATCATAACACAAGAAGTTTACTTATTATATAACATATGTAAAGCTCAAATCCATAAAGGGAACGGTGAATTGGTGATTAAAAATTTGAAGAAAGATGAAATATAAAAATTGACAGAATAATTTAGAGTAGCTCAACCCTAATTGTTTACATCTACTATTTACTTTCTACAACTAAAGATTTCTAAAATTCACTAATTTGAAACCTTTTAAGGACAAAATTTAACCTTTACAACATTATATTTTGAGCTAGCAATATAAAATCACTTCCTCATAAGGTTTTTTTTACCCAAAACCTTAAGTAACCTTTCACAAATTAGATAAATAAAATTGAAATAAGGGATACCTCTTAAAGGCTCATATACAATATTTCAAGCTCACTAAAAAAATTACAACACATGAAATAATGAAAAAGAATGAAAGTTTGCAAGAGAAATACAAGAATTACAAATGAAAAAAAAAAAAAATGGATTTTTGCACAATGTGCTTTGTAAACTTGTTTCTTGTCTTTTTCCTAATGTCCTTGAAATTTATTTATACCCTCCCAATGATTTCTAGCAACTTGGTGTAGTTAGACGGAAAATTGAGCTGTTGAAGATATTTACTAGGGCATTAAATGCAATTGGAGAGGCTTATGTTTTGATACCCATATCTTAGACATAATACCCTACTTAAAATAATGTGATTGTTAGAGCCTTAGGTACAAGACCCTCAGGCTCTATTTTGACGCTTCTATGTTGGGGCTCGATACTTCATCATATGGGGTTTGATGCCCATAAATACCTAGAAAATAACTTGGCTTACCAAGTATCGAACCCAAGGAGGCACTAGTAATTACAATCTTCAATTCTTGAGAGGGTAAGAATAGGAGGAATTACACTTGCAATTACAAACAACTACACTAAAATCTAATTACACTATGACTTTCCAAATACACCCTACATTATTGTACTTTAAGATATTATTTTATATAATAATAGTATTTTAAGTTTAGAAAGAATGTTTTATTTTTAAAACATAATTATATATTATTTAACTATTCTCTTTAAATAATTTGAAATTTTTATTAAGGAGTACATTTTGACTTACTAAATATTTATTATAAATTTTAAAATAAATTTAATTTAATTATATATTATATATTATATATTATTAATTTTTTATATTTAACTAAGGACCAATTGATGATAAGTGTAAGACTTGAAAATAGGTCTAGTAGTTTTGGGTAAGTTTATTGGGTTTTGAGTGAAAATTAGGGGTTAATTGGGTTTATTAGTGATTTTTTGATTTAGTTAGCTTAATTTAATTTAAAAATTCTAAATAATATTCTGAGAAATAAAAATATTTTTAGAAAAATAATTTTATGGTTTTAAATAATTTTTGGTAAAATAAATATTTTCGGTCTAATTAGAATTGAAAATAAATCAAAATGGGGGGTTTAATTGAAAGAATTTAAAATATTAACTAAATAGGACCATTTTGAAAAACAAGGGAAATGTCAGAGTGATTTATAGCAAATTACCCTTATTTTCAGAACTTTGGAGAGAAAAAAGTATTTCGTAAAACAAGGGAAATGTGAGAGTGTCCTGATGGTAATTTCCCTAATTTTTGAAAATTAGGTTGGGGTTTTCAGTTTTAAAAACACTGCAACTACCTCACTTTGCACACCATTTTCACCCAAATTAAGAGCTTTTTCTCTCGTTTTTTTTCTCATTTATATAGATCACATATCAGAGAATAGATCTAAACTTTTACTCTCTCAAAATTCTCTCCAAAATCTCCATAAAAGTTTTACAAAGTTGAGCAAAAGTCATTTGAAATTTCTTCAAAGATCTTGATTCAATATTCTAAATTGATTATTTGAGATCTATTGAAGGTAATTCTCAACTCTAAATTCATTTTAAAGTTTTTTTCAATCATTATTTTCTATTTAAATTGATTAAAATGGATTTTCAAGTTTTGATTTCTTTTTTCTTGAACATGGAACTCAACAATGGTGAATCCATGATTTTTAGTTCGAATCTGAGTTTTAATGGATATCTAAGCTCAAAATATGTTTATTAAGAGGTTTTTAATCATAAAATAAGATATCAAACTCGTTTGGTTGATCAATTTTGATAAATTCATTTTTAATCAAGAAGATGAGTTGATTTTTCGAAAAATTTTAAAACGATTTAATAAATTAAATTAACACTTAGGTTTTATGTTAATAGACTAAGAATGAAGTTTAAAAGTGGTTTGTGGTGCTGAGAAAGTCATTTAGTTGATGAATTTTATGTTTCGACTTAATTGTGCAATTTAGGTAAGGTAGATTAGAGAAACGATTTAGATCCATATAGTTTATGAAATTTTGACTTTCTTGATGTTAATTTTAGTTTGTAATGCATATTTTGGCTCCGTTCAAGCTTCACACTGAGATGAGGATGATGCTAACCGGATTTGAGGCTCAAACATACCTACTTAAACACACTTTTGTTTGAAAAACAAAGTGTGGAGGTAAGTGATTTTAAAGGCTATTGGTAAATTTGTCTGGTTATGTGTTAAACTAAAGTTTTAAATAGTGTTTTTAATGACTTAATCAGATCTTATTTGGTTGGATTTGCAAAAATTAATTTTATTTTACAATAGCAATATTGCAATTGGCTTTTGGAAAATTGTGTGTTAAGCTTTTGGCATGATTAATTTTGACTGAATGGATTGTTAATTTGAGCATGAGTTACTGAATTTTTGAGCACTTCATGTTGGTGTTATGATTGGTTTAAGATTCATGGACAAAGGCATTTGTTGTGCTTAATTATATTGATGTTGAAATTGTTAAGCTACATGCTTTTAATGGCAGTTTTATATCTTAAATTAAGTTCTTAATCATCAGATTTTATGCCTTCTATGTATGATTATATTGGCAACATTGCATGGTGGATCCATTGGATATAGTTGGCATGCCGTAGGATTTGTGAGGACTCACCATTATATGTGTTCTTTGTGAGCATATGACTCAAGAAGTTCTGATTTTTGAGTAAATACGGGAGTGTTGAGCTTGTGTCTCCACTCAACGGGACTATGAGGTGATATAAGGAGCGTGTAGCTTTGGCCTGCTCAACTTGGGACTGTTTTTGATATGTAGGAGTTTGGAGATCCATTTATCAAATGTATGATCACACATTTAAATATTACCATGGATGTATTATGATAACATAAGTGTATGTTTATAAGTTAAATTATGATTTCATATGCCATATTAAATTAGAATTTTATTCATGGAATAGCATATGTTACTATGATTAGAATATGTGATATTGTGACTAAAATTTTAATGCTTAATTTGCCTGGATTTATGGATGAATTGCGTGCAATTTACTTATGTTTTTATGATTATTCACTGAGCTTTTTAAGCTCACCCCTCACACCTTTGTGCAAAGACTTTTCCAACTACAGGAGTGAGCACAAGGCTAGTCCAAGATTAAGGCTTGGTAGTAGCTTAAGGATTCTTCTTTAGAAACAATAGGAGGCATTGTGGCACTTATTGGGACTAGTTTTAATTCAATTGTAATAGACATTGGACATTTATTTGGACTTTTATTTTTGTGATGTTATAATTACTTTAATGTTTGATTTTTATACTTAATTATTGTGTGGTTTATGGTATGTTGATGAGATTCCATATGGTGATTGAAAAAATGGTCTTTGGAACATGTATTTTATACTAACACATTTTAATTATAGCTTGCAAAGGAGTGGAATGCTTGTGGTTGAAGTATGTACCTTGTGTGATATAATTGATAGTTGCTAAGTATGATTTGGGTGATTAAAACAAATTTTTGACAAAGTAAAAACTACAGTGGTCTACACACAGGTGTGTTGGTGGTTGAACAAAGGCGTATTGAAATGGGACACGGGCATATAGAGGCTAGTAATGGTCACACACATGCTTATGGAAATTTGACACTGACGTGTGCGAACATCCTGAAAGTTTTTCGTGATTCGATCACGAGCATTTAAAGACACACGAGCATCGGACATGGTCGTGTGGTTCTTTTATGTCTGATTTTTTTTAGATTTTTTAATTTAGTATCCTAGTTTGTTTAAATTATAATTTAGTCCTAAAACTTGATTAGACTAATTGAAGCCTTTAACGATAGGGAAACTCGATAATATTTTAGAAATAGACTAGTGAGTGTTAGAATTTGGTAGAAATATTCTTAGACAATATTTTGGGTAATGTATTAAAAATTTATAAAACGTAATTTTTAGTTCCTATTAATAAAATAATAATTAGACTTAGTAAATGAACTCGATTGAAACTGAAATTTTTAGGGCTCACATAAATTGACTAAAAGAAGATTGGTAATCATTTAGAACTAAAAGCGAGACTGTTTAACATTAGATGGTAAAATAGTCAAAATACCCTTAAGGTTAAATAATTAGAAATAGTTTAAAAATGGTTCACAAAATCACTTCCGTATTAAAATTAGGTAGTTAATTAGTTAGAATTGAATTGTTATAAGGTTGGGGTGTATTTTGGGTTATTTTAAGTTGAAAAGTCACTTTAGTGGCTATTTTGTCGCTTCAGATTCAAGTCAGTCCTTCCTGGTAGGGTTTAGGGTGTCACAGTTAGTGGTATCAGAGCTAGATTTTGTTAAACATAAGAGCTCATGGATTTTGTAATGCTAAAGTCTAGATTATCTTATAATATTGCTTGAAATTGCATGTTTTACCTTTGTGTGCTCTTTGTTTTATAAATTGTTTTATGGGAAAGAATTGGGAACATAATGCCCTATAGGAAATTATACTTAGTTAAGCCTTGGATCACTTGCCACTACTCACTCCTAGTATGTTTTCTCTACTTTTTCTATATTATTCAATTTACGTTATGCCTCGGAGATGTGAACGGGATAGTCAAGATGAAGATGCACCGCCACAGCCACATGATGATGCCCATATGGGTCGAGATGAACACTTTATGTCTATGATGATTGGGGTATTGTAGCATATCACTGGTGCCAATGCTGCTCCTATTCCTCAGGGATTACCATTAGGGCGTTTGCAAGCTCTATGTGGTATGAAATTTTGAAGAGTTAAGGGTGGAGACCCTACGCGTACTGAATACTGGTTGGAAGAAGTTACCCGTATCCTTGGTTATATGGGCTGTTCTGACAAGGATAAGCTTGGGTGCGCCTTGTTGTTGCTTGTTGATGAGGCTTATAATTGGTGGAGGACAGCTGAGCGTAGTACTGCATTGGAAAGAGTGAATTGGGACTTTTTCTTAGATTCTTTCCGGAGAATTTCATGGGAAAGCAATATTTGGAGGTAATGAGACATGAGTTCATGGATTTAGTCTAGGATACTTTCTTTGTAGGCGAGTATAAGGCAGAGTTCATGCATTTGAGCCAATATGCCCCTGAATTGGTGGCTCATGAGGTGAGTCATTGTAAGAGGTTCAGGTTTGGATTGAACCTGGATATTAAATTGTATCTTGTTGCATAGTCTACTGAGGTATTCAAGGAGTTGGTTGAGAAGGCTTGTAATATCCCAGATTAGGGCTTATGCACTATTGCTAAATTATATGAAATAGCATGTCTTATGTATTATGAATGTGTTATGTGAATTTTAGAATCTTGAAACATAAGGAAAATGCCTTAGAAAAATATCGAGTTTTTAGTCTAAAAGAGGGAACTGAAGCAAGGTGGCCTTAAGAAAATAAATAAGGGAAATATGACATAAAATTGGGCTTGGAAAAGTGGCCCGGAGACACCACTTAAAACCTCTGGGAATGACGCCACCAGCAGGGTAAATGGGCTAAGGTTCGAGTCGCGAAGGAAGCTAAATGGAAGCTTTAATTTTTGCGGCAAAAGAAGTAGAGATGGACAGAATAGGGAGACTAAGGAAGGAGTTTAAGTTGAGGTCAAATTCTTTTGGAATTTCGGCTAAGGTAGGAGAATAAGTGTTGGCCGAATAGGGGACTCTTGGTATAGTATTTTCGGCAAGGATGAGAGGCCAACCTTTATTCTTTCCTTTCTTTCATTCTTCCGTGAAACTCTCTAGTAAAACTTCCCTCTTCTCTTTTATTTTGTCAAGTGAAAATACTCCTGTGCTAGTTAATTTACATTCCACCATTACCAAACCTTCAAGCTTTTCTTTCTCAACTTTGTTGAACCGAAACTTTCTAAGTGTTCATCTAAAAATCAAAAACTCCTTCACCCTCACCATTGCCGAATAGTTCATCACCATTTGAAACCATAATCGATTCTCCATTAAGCTACAAAGCCAAATAGCCCTGTGGATTCAAGTAAAGGTGCCGCCGATTTTAAAAAAATGAAGGATCTCTCGGGACTGTGTCTATAGTCGACTAGAAGGAGGACTATTCGGGATTCAATATCCAAGGTAAAATCATGTGTATATTCGGCCAATGGCTATTATTCTTGTGATTAAATGATAGAAATTGATCTAACATATGTTTAAAGGGGTTTCGACAGATAACAAAGAGTAATTAGCAATTTTGGGATTTAGATTTATAAGGTAGGTGTACATGTGCATTCGGCCAAGGCTATGTTTGGTGTTATAGATCAATTTCTTAATTGTTCAAATGTCGAAAACTAACTAGTTAAGGGTTTTAGTGGCTAGCCGATTGCAATGAGGGCTAACACATAGTTTTTGAGATTTGAGAATCGTAAGGTAAGTGTACTTACACATTCGGCCAAGGCCAATTTTGGTATTTAGATCTATTCCTTATTTGTTTAAAAAGCCGAAACTAATTAGTTCAATGGTTAAGGGTATAGCCGATTGCAATAAAGAAGCATTATAAAGTTTTGGGATTCGTTTAAGAATCAAATCGGCAACAATGTAAGATTTTTGTCGCAACGATCCTTCGGGATTTAATCACATAGCCGAATAGACTTTTGCTAAACATCAAGGTGATTGATCAAATGTAGGAATTGAGATCTAAATCAGTAGATCGGGTTTTTGGGATTTGGAGTAAATTTGCTAAGTATATCAGGTGTGTACCCCATACTAAATCTTGATAGATTTACGGCTTTAATTTATTAAATGTGTTAATATAACAAGTGTAAGATTATGGCTAAGGTACCATGTAATGGTACGAAGTACTCAGGTACTACTCCTACTATGAGTATGATAAGTTTTGCTATGGCACATGCATTAAATTATAAGAATGTGAATAAGGAATATGATATGGTTAATGCATAATTGTATGGCATGGGGCATATGGGTGATATGTAAAGGGGAAGTGAATTGGTGGTTTTATACCCCAATATAAGAATGTGGTGACTTATGTCTCAATATAAAAATGTGGTGACTTTTGTCACAATATAAGAATGTGGTGACTTATGTCACGAATTTATATATGGTGGCTAAGCCACGAAATCATAAGGGCGATGAGCACGTCGATTGCAGTGACTGCCTTCGATGGTGTGTAGCAGATGGAGGGTTGACTTAGTAGTCCCCACGGTGTGATGGTTGGTACGGGTGATGTGTAGCGGATGGTATTTAGGTTTGGGTCGGGATTGCATCATTTTTAAATGTTATGTGAATATGTATGATTTGATATGCCATATCTATTGAGACTTAGTGTTGATTGTACGCATTGAGTCTGCTTGACTCACCCCGTTGTGGGACTATTTTTCAGGTGATGATTAGTAATGGACCGGGTTGGGAGAAGATCAGTGGTGGCCATGCTCAATTCGCCGATTGCTATATTTTGTTTTTTTTTTTAATTTTTGAGTTTTGAATTATTTCGGGTTTTCATTTGATGTAATAAGGCCATCAGTACTAAATTGTTTATGCATGCTATTAAAGTACTTAGTATGATATAATTATTGTCATATTAAAGTTTAAAAGTAAAAATTTTCTTATGTAACACCCCAAACCCGGCCCATGAGTTCTGACCGGATCTGGTATGTCACTAGGTAAAATAATTTGAGTCATTTTGAAAATTTGGTGAAAACTTGGTAAAATCTGGCTAAGGTATGAAAATAGGGCTTGAAAACTTAGTTGGGTTTTTATAAATCTGATTGATTTGAGAAACCCTTTTTAAAACACTTGATCATGTACATTTTAAAAGCATCAAAGTTGTAATTGGCTTAGTTTATTTTTGGTTTCCCGATGGTAACGTCTTTGAAAACTCGCAAAAGTTATCAAGTTGGAAAAGGTTACTTTTAACCGGTTTACTTTAACATTTGAAAATTCATTTGTATCATAACATAAATAATATAAAATAGCAAAATAAACATCCAAAATAATAATAGCGGCCTTATTACATCCCAAATTATAAATACTTAGGAAATAAAATAAATAAACTTAACAAAAATAAATATAAATTCAACGATAAGCATGGCCGCCTCGAGTCCTCTCCGGCTCCATCTCCGCTATCTACTCATCTGCAAAATGTTAAGGGAAGGGGGTGAGTCACCAAGACTCGGTGTGTAATCCCCCACCCGGTAAAGCACCCATACACAAGACATTAATTAACATGCAAATATGCAACCCAACCTAACCACCCATAACACCTTTCTCTACCCCGTGTGGTACCAAACCACTGGTGGTGCCAAACCACTGGTGACCGAAGTCACGATATAAATGTGATACCAAATCACTGGCGACCAAAGTCACAAATAATCCATATGTGGGGCCAACCCACGTGTGATACCAAATCACTGATGACGATCCCGTATCTCAAAAGTGGGGCCAACCCACAGTGGTGTTAACCACAGGGACGAGTAGCTACGAGGTGCCAAACCTTTGGTGTCCAAGACACGAATGTGATACCAAATCACTTGGAGGTACCAAACCTCCGTGTCCAAGACACGAATGTGATACCAAATCATTGGTGTCCGCCGACACGAATATCACCTTCCCTCCTCTCATATTACCCATACCAATGCAATAAATAAACAAATCATGTCAGTATACTTTGATATGTATCTTATAACAAATATATCATAAATCGTATATCATGATTTCTATCCACATATATTTACAACATATCGAAACGGACTTACCCGAATCCTCATTCATACCATTATGGTATCATATCCAAATCTCATCGTCTTTCCCACTTTCATAATATGATTAGTTATAACACACATAAATACATATATAAACCAAGTTATAAAGTGTGTAAGATACACACCTTTCACCAAAGCAAGAACTAACTTTCGGAGATCCGATCTATCACACTAGATCACGTTGTCGTACAATCGACAAACACTTAAATTATAAACAAAGGCCATTCGGCCCTACCACTAAATCCAATGAGTTATCACTTCGAAAACCAAGTCTTACCTAAACTTACCCAAAACGATAGTCAAGATATGAGGCTTAGATTGATTGCTTCCAACGTCCCGAGGAGTCTATAAGAAATCGGTTCTTAGAATGGTTAGAACCTTGCAAACCAATGCCTAAAGATTCGGCCTTTGTCCACAAGAAAAATAACTTGGAAAAGAGAAAAGAATTGAAGGACATACGATCATGAATATTTACCTATTATCCAAAATTGATTGGAGAAAAAAGAGCACCCTTTGCTTGATGTTCGGCCAAAGCTACACCAAAAAGGGAGGAGGGGATTCGGCTAAGAAAACAAAAGAGATGCTGGAATTTTCGAATAATTTTGGGCAATTGTATAAGGGAATTTCGGTAGCAAGGTGGTAGGGGTTCGGCTAATGGAGGAAGAAAAGAAAAAAAGAAAAGATGTTGGGGAAATCAATGGTGGTTTTCGGCTAAGTAAAAGAAGAAGCTGAAAAATTTTGAATAATTACCTAGGGGAATTTCGGCCAGCACAAGAAGGAAAACAAAGAAGAGAGTTTGCTAGAGTTTTGACACTTCTTTGCTGTAGCAAAAATCAAAATATGGACAGCCCAAAGAGTCCAAATTTTGGCAACCACCTCCTATTTTGTGATAATTTCCAGCCTTGAATTATCACAATTAATTCTAGCTTAATCATACTTTTAATCTCCTAATCCCCAACAATTTAAAAGTAAATAAACTACTAATAATCCTCCCCCTTCCAAATTAATATATGCAAAAATAAAGCCTTATCTCATTCAATTAAAAGTCCAACGTGCAGCCAACTCTCCCATCCCTCATGCCAGCAGCAAAAAGAGAGAAGAAAAAAATAAACCAAAGTGTTGCTCCTTGGGTTCGAACCTGGAACCCCCATGATGCAGCCTCCCCTTAAGCGCCCAGACCAACTCTTCCAACCCGACTTTCATGTCAAATATCCTCTCCATTTATTTATAAAGCCTTATACCTGAGCCCTTTTCCTTTTAGCCAAAGCCCAAAAATAAAATCCCTTTATGTTAAATCACGACTCGAACCCGAGTCCCTTCTACCAAAGCCCCTTTAAGTGGCGCCCCAGCCACTCCGCCCACCTGCCTTTCATGCCATAAAGCCCCCTTATTTATTTATAAGACCTCCCTAGGCCGTTTACCCTAAAAATTAAAATGCAAAACGCTGCTTCAGTAGCTCGAACCTGCGCCCATCAACCTCTAAGCCTTTAAGTGGCACACGGTAGCCACTTTACCAAAGCCTTTCTTATGCTAAAAATGCCTACAAAAATTCCTTTAAAGCCTTCTTAGCCCAATCCCCTTTTTAACGCTTAAAAAACAAATTAAAAGCCCATCTACTCCCCATGTTACTCGAACTCCTTCCCCTTGGCACTCCCTTTGCACCTTAGCACCCAAGCCACTTTGCCAAGCCCATTCTTTGTGTTAAAATTTGCCCAAAATTTTGTTTAAGCCCTATCTCACCTAGCTTCATCCTTTTAGATACTTAAAAAGAAATTTTTAATACTAGGTCTGGCCTAGCTCGGGGTTATTTCTAGACCCTAAAACATGCCAAATAATCCTAGAATTTAATTCTTCAAGCACACATATGGGAAAATATTTAAATTACAAACAACCCTTATTTTAGGGTGTTACATCTTAAGTATAAATATCAAATGTTTTGACACCTAATCAAACGGAATTAAACTTTCAAACCCAACCTAAATCAAGTGTTTTCAAAAATATACAAGTTTTTAGCAAATTTTCAAACAAGTTTCAAATGGATTTTCCTTAGAAGCATGCCAGATCCGGTCAGGGCTTGTGGGCTGGGTTTGGGGTGTTTCAATTTGGTATCAGAGCCCGATTTAAAGCTCAGCCTTGAGGGCTTTTGGGGCCCAAAATGCTTTCTCTCTTTTGAAAATGGATTTTTCTAAGAAATAAGCAAATTTTTCTGGCATGGCACCTGAGTCTCCGGCCCGAAGTCCACCAGGTAAGTACTCCTAACCTCTTTGTGATTTGTATGTAGGGAATATGTAGGGACGTAGACTAGTGGATTAGGAATTAAACCCTAGGACTAGTTTACCCCAACAAATACATAAAACTCTAAGGCACAATTAAACAAACCAGTGTCTAAGTCACCGAGTTAGGGTGTTGCAACCATTGTGCGCATGTCTAGGATTGGTTTTAGTGGGAGCTTTGTATTTAAGTAGTCCGCGTGACTCACCTCCTCTCTACTCGAATCCTGCCTGGTGCGTAGCTTCGGTTCACCCTAACCAAGAGGACTTAATCACGGGCTAAACCCAATAACTAAAACCCAAAAGGGACTAGTCATATTTTTATGGAAACCCTAGATTTAAAAGTCAACAAACTACCCTTTTGAAATTATGAAAATTATTATTTTGGAAAAACTTTCTAAGAAATTTTTATTTACAAAATTACCTAAATACCCTTAGTGGTGATATTACTAAAACGTCCTTGATTTTCCAAAACTACCATACTACCCCCGATTTCAATAACAACTTCTAATTTTGCAAAAATATCTAAAAACTTTACAAAATATCAAAGACATCCTGATTTGGAAAAATTTATGAAATTACCCCTGATTTGTAAAATGACCAAATTACCCCATAACCTGAGCAAAATTACCAAAATACCTTCAGTAAGGAAAATCAACGAAGTGTCCTCAAATTAGAATTTTTAACAATGCCCTTGTTTTAAAAAGTCACCAGGAACCATATCTTTGCAAAAAATTACCGAAATGACCCTAGCTTGTAAAATTACAAAATTACCCCTAGTGTATAAGTTACCATTTTACCCTTGAAATTTTTTTCAGTAAGTATTTAAATTTTGTAAAATATCAACAATCTCTATTTGGCAACATTTTCAAATACCCTAATTTGAAAAATTACCAAAATACCCCTGTAGGACAAAATTACAAAAATACCCCTGGGTAGTGGAAAACAACAAACAACGACAACTACAACATTTCTCTGTAATGAACGTAAGTTCATGTGTGTGACTAAATGAATGATGTGAGACTGTATGTGTATGAATCGAAAGAACTACTTAAAACTATTAAACATAAAATTATTCGTGTTAAATCAGTGGAACAAAACTAATACATAAAATTCTTTAATCAGATAAACGCTAAGCGGAAGTATGAATTCAAGGGGACGTGGTTGTAACGTGCATGGTCGTGGAAGAGGCCGAATGATCGTGTTTGAACCTATTAGATCGGGTCAAGGATCTGAGAATGAAATGTCACCACCACCAACCGTTGATGTAGAATATCAAGATCAGACCGGGGATGATGCGAAGGTCACGAGTGATCTTTGCGGGTTTTATAAAGGGTGGCTGGAGCAGGTGGAGGCATGGGAGCTCGAAAGTCGGTACTTGAGCGACTTCGAGCCAACAGAGCTAAGGTGTTCCGTGGTGTATCAGGTGTGGCACCCAGCATCACCGAATCGATTGAGGTGATCGAGCGGATTATGGATGAGCTCGACTTAACTGACGAGGAAAAGCTGAAAGGATTGGTGTCGCTTCTCCGTGATGAGTCATATCAATGGTGGTTCACGGTGCGGGATGGTGCTACCATTGAGGAACTCACGTGGGAGTATGCTAAAGAAGCATACCAAAAGAAGTATGTTGGCACTCATTATATTGATGCCCAAAGAAAGGCTTTTCTAAGACTAGTTCAAGGAAACAAGTCCGTAGTTGAGTACGAAGCTGAATTCTTAAGTTTAAGTCGTTATGCTCGGGGCATAGTGTCTACTGATCATGAGCGGTGTGTCCGATTTGAAGACAGAGTAAGAGATAACCTGAGGTTATTGATAGCCCTGCAATAGGAGCGGGAGTTTACTGTGTTGGTGGAAAAGGCCAAAGTGGCCGAATGTATCAAAGAGTCCATGAGGCAGAACTCCGATCGAAATAGGTAGAAGAGAGGATTTGGATCCTCAAGGCCATCCAATAATGAGCAAAAGAGGCCTAGAGTTGAAAGGCCGCAAGGTCAGCAAGCTGCTACTAGAGGGCAGTACCTTACTTGTGATCAATGTGGGAAAAAGCACTTAGGCGAATATTGGAAGAAGACAGGGGATGTTTCAAGTGTGGGTCAAAGGACCATATGATTAAAGACTGTCCGATGAGACCAGATGGAAATCGACCGATAGCTCAGAATGTTAATCAGCCGGTAGAGGGGACAATGAATTCGGTGGGTCGTGATTCGAATAATGAAGAAATGGTACCGAAAGAGGACGTAGAACATCGGGCTGAGGTGGTGGTAATTCAGAGGCAAGATAGCCGGGTTTGGTGTATGCGGTTCACCGTAAGGAGGATAGTGACGCTCCGGACGTCATAACCAGTACGTTCCTTATTTATGGCAAGCCTTATTTTGCTTTGATCGATGTGGGCTTGACCCATTCTTATGTTGCATGTAGAATAGTTGAGACTCTAGAAATAGTCTCTGAACTTTCTAGTAGGGAAATGACCGTAGTAAGCCCACTAGGTCAAACTGTAGTGGTGAATAAGATGTTTCGGAGAATACCTTTGGAGCTTCAAGGAACGGTACTTCCAGCCAATTTAATGGAATTACCTTTTGGAGAATTCGATCTCATACTTGGAATGGATTGGCTAGTGGAGCATCGGGCTGTGTTGGATTGTCCAGCCAAACGAATGGAGTTGAGGACCCTAGAGGATGAAGTGATAGTTATGATAGGAGAAAGACAAAACTACTTGTCTAACGTAGTTTTGGCTTTAAAGGCTGATAAGATGGTTCGGAAAGGGTGTAAGGCATTTATAGCCTTCATTAGTGCTTTGTATACGAAAGAAGGAGGAGTTAGTGAAGTAAGAACTATAAGGAAATATGAGGATGTCTTTTCGTAGGAATTACCCTAACACCCCTTTATTGTGGAGGTGGAGTTTGGAATTGACTTGCTGTCGAGTACAGCTCCTATGTCTATTGCCCCATACAGAATGGCACCAAAGGAGTTGGTGGAGCTCAAGGCTTAGATCCAGAAATTGCTTGACCGTGGGTTCATTCAACCCAGTGTGTCTCTATGGGGAGCACCGGTCTTATTTGCGAAGAAGAAGGACGGAACTATGCGTATGTGCATAGATTATTGTCAGTTGAATAAGCTGACCATCAAGAACAAGTTTCCATTGCCAAGAATAGATGACTTGTTCAATCAGCTTAAAGGGGCCACAGTATTCTCAAAGATCGATCTAAGGTCTGGATATCATCAGCTTAAGGTGAAGGAGGCTGATATCCATAAGACGGCTTTTCGAACAAGGTACAGGCATTACAAGTTCTTGGTAATGTCGTTCGGTTTGACTAATGCCCCAGCCGCGTTTATAGACATGATGAACCGAGTTTTTCAACCCTATTTAGATCAGTTCGTTGTCGTGTTCATAGACGATATCTTGGTATATTCAAAGTCTGAAGAAGAACATGATGCGCACCTTCGAGTTGTGTTGCAAATGTTGAGGGAGAAGAAGCTTTATGCCAAATTCAACAAGTGTGAATTTTGGCTTAAAGAGGTTACGTTCTTAGGACATGTGGTATCTGCTAAAGGAATAAGGGTAGATCCTCGGAAGATCGAGGCAGTTTTGGATTGAAAACCTCCTAAGTCGGTGATGGAAGTTCAAAGTTTCCTAAGATTGGCCGGCTATTATAGATGGTTTGTGGAAGGGTTCTCGTAAATAGCCGCGCCTCTGACAAAGTTGTTAAGGAAGGAAGTGCCTTTCATATGGACGGATAAGCAATAGGAGAGCTTTGAAAAGCTTAAGAAGGTCTTGACTGAAGCTCCAATTTTGGTTTAGCCCGAGGCAGGAAAGGATTTCGTAGTGTATTGTGATGCTTCCCATATAGGATTGGGAGGTGTCCTTATGTAAGATGGGAAAGTAGTCGCTTATGCGTCTCAACAACTAAGGCCACACGAGGTTAACTACCCGACGCACGACTTGGAATTGGCGGCACACAGACCACAAAAGCCTCAAGTATCTGCTGACTCAGAAGGAGTTAAACCTGGGACAGCAAAGGTGGGTAGAACTATTGAAAGATTACGATTGTTCCATAGAATATCACCCAGGCAAGGAAAATGTAGTGGCGAATGCCCTAAGTCGGAAGGTAGTAATGGATCTGAGGGCAATGTTCGCACATCTAAGTCTCTATGACGATGGAAGTTTGCTAGCAAAGTTGCAAGTCAAGCCGACATGGTTGAATGAAGTGAAAGAAGGACAGTTGGTGGATGAGGATCTAAGTGTTAAGTTGCGACAAGCGCAAAATGGAGAGTTGGAGGATTATGGTGTTAATGACGAGGGAGTATTGTGCTTCAAGGGTAAGGTTTGTATGCCAAATGATGCAAAACTTAGGCAAAGAATTCTTCGAGAATCGCATAGTAGTCCCTATGCTATGCATCCCGGAGGTAGTAAAATGTACAGAGATTTAAGGGAATAATTTTGGTGGCTTAACCTTAAGCGGGAAGTGACCGAATTTGTAGGAAAGTTCTTGACATGTTAGCAAGTTAAGGCTGAACACCAAGTTCAGTCAGGATTGCTTCAGCTAATATAGATTCCCCAATAGAAGTGGGAAAGAATTACCATGGACTTCGTTAGTGGGCTTCCCCTTACGCCTACTAAGAAGGACTCGGTATGGGTGATAGTGGATCAGCTGACAAAGTCCACGCATTTTATTCTAGTACGGGTTGACTACTCCCTACAAAAGTTGACAAGGTTGTATGTGGCGAAGATTGTAAGGTTGCATGGAGTGCCAATGTCAATTATCTCGGATAGGGATCCGAGGTTCACATCTAGGTTTTGGAAAGCACTACATCAGGCTTTAGGCACCAGATTGGATTTTAGTATGGCTTTCCATCCACAGTCGGACGGCCAGTCTGAACGAGTGATCCAAGTGCTAGAGGATATGCTAAGAGGCTGTGTGATAGACTTCAGTGGGAGTTGGGAAGAATATTTACCTCTAGTGGAATTCGCATACAACAACAGCTATCAGGCCAGTATTAAAATGGCACCGTGCAAGGCGTTGTATGGTCAAAAGTGTCGAACTCCTACATGTTGGACAGAGTTGGGAGAATGTCAAATTTTGGGTCCAGAATTAGTAGCGGAATCTGAGGAAAGGTTAGTATAATTTGAGCTCGATTGAAGGAAGCATCCGATAGACAAAAGTCGTACGCAGATCTCAAACGGAAAGAGATTGAATTTGATGCGGGAGATCAAGTGTTCCTTAAAGTATCACCTTGGAAGAAGGTGATGAGATTTGGTCGAAAAGGGAAGCTAAGTCCAAGGTTCATAGGACCCTATCGGGTATTGAAGCGAATCGGACCAGTGGCATACCAATTAGAGTTACCTCCTGAATTGAAGTAGATGCACGACGTATTCCATGCTTCCATGCTACGTCGATACTGATCATATCCATCTCACATAGTTTCGGTTGAGGAGGTGGAGCTAAGACCAGACCTGTCCTACGAGGAAGAGCCGATTCAGATTCTGGAACGAGATATAAAAGTGCTATGAAGGAAATCAGTCCCTTTGGCCAAGGTATTGTGGCGAAATCATGGATTGGAGGAAGCCTCGTAGGAGCCGGAGGAAGCAATACGACAACGATACCCCCACCTATTCTAGCAAGGTAATTTCAAGGACGAAATTATTTTAAGGGGGTAGAACTGTAATATCCCGGATTAGAGCTTATGCACTATTGCTAAATTATATGAAATAGCATGTCTTATGTGTTATGAATGTGTTATGTGAATTTTAGAATCTTGAAACATAAGGAAAATGCCTTAGAAAAATATCAAGTTTTAAGTCTAAAAAAGGGAACTGAAGCAAGGTGGCCTTAAGAAAATAATTATGGGAAATATGACATATAATTGGGCTTGGAAAAGTGGCCCGGAGACACCACTTAAAACCTCTGGGAATAATGCCACCAGCAGGGTAAATGGGCCAAGGTTCGAGTCGCGAAGGAATCTAAATGGAAGTTTTAATTTTTCGGCAAAAGAAGTAGAGATGGACGGCATAGGGAGACTAAGGAAGGAGTTTAAGTTGAGGTCAAATTCTTTTGGAATTTTGGCTAAGGTAGGAGAATAAGTGTTGGCCGAATAGGGGACTCTTGGTATAGTATTTTCGGCAAGGAGGAGAGGCCAACCTTTATTCTTTCCTTTCTTTCATTCTTCTGCCGAAACTCTCTAGTAAAACTTCCCCTCTTCTCTTTTATTTTGTCAAGCCGAAAATACTCCCTGTGCTAGCCGAATTTACATTCCACCATTACCGAAACCCTCAAGCTTTTCTTTCTCATCTTTGTTGAACCGAAACTCTCTAAGTGTTCATCTAAAAACTGAAAACTCCTTCACCCTCACCATTGCCGAATAGTTCATCACCATTTGAAACCATAACCAATTTTCCATTAAGCTACAAAGCCGAATAGCCCTGTGGATTCAAGTAAAGGTGCCGCCAATTTTAAATAAAGGAAGGATCTCTCGGGACTGTGTATATAGTGGACTAGAAGGAGGATTATTCGGGATTCAATATCCAAGGTAAAATCATGTGTATATTCGGCCAAGGGCTATTATTCTTGTGATTAAATGATAGAAATTGATCTAACATATGTTTAAAGGGGTTTTGACAGATACCAAAGAGTAATTAGCAATTTCGAGATTTAGATTTATAAGGTAGGTGTACATGTACATTTGACCAAGGCCATGTTTGGTGTTATAAATCTATTTCTTTATTGTTCAAAAGCCGAAAACTAACTAGTTAAGGGTTTTAGTGGCTAGCCGATTGCAAGAAGGGCTAACACAAAGTTTTTGGGATTTGAAAATTGTAAGGTAAGTGTACTTACACATTCGGCCAAGGCCAATTTTGGTATTTAGATCTATCCCTTATTTATTTAAAAAGCCAAAACTAATTAGTTCAATGGTTAAGGGTATAGCCGATTGCAATAAAGAAGCATCATAAAGTTTCAAGATTCGTTTAAGAATCAAATCGGTAGCAAGGTAATGATTTTTGTCGCAATGATCCTTCGGGATTTAATCACATAGCCGAATAGACTTTTTTGCTAAAGATCAAGGTGATTGATCAAATGTAGGAATTGAGATCTAAATCAGTAGATCGGGTTTTCGGGATTTGGAGTAAATTTGCTAAGTATATCAGGTGTGTACCCCACACTAAATCTTGATAGATTTACGGCTTTAATTTATTAAATGTGTTAATATAACAAGTGTAAGATTATGGCTAAGGTACCATGTAATGGCACGAAGTACTCAGATACGTTTTCCTACTCCTACTATGAGTATGATAAGTTTTGCTATGGCACATGCATGAAATTATAAGAATGTGAATAAGGAATATGATATGGTTAATGCATAATTGTATGACATGGGGCATATGGGTGATATGTAAAGGGGAAGTGAATTGGTGGTTTTATACCCCAATATAAGAATGTGGTGACTTTTGTCACAATATAAGAATGTAGTGACTTATGTCACGAATTTATATATGGTGTCTATGCCACAAAATCATAAGGGGGATGAGCACGTCGACTGCAGCGACTGCCTTCGATGGTGTGTAGCGAATGGAGGGTTGACTTAGTAGTCCCCACGGTGTGATGGTTGGTACGGGTGATGTGTAGCGGATGGCATTTAGGTTTGGGTTCGGGATTGCATCATTTTTAAATGTTATGTGAATATGTATGATTTGATATGCCATATTTGTTAAGACTTAATGTTGATTGTACACATTGAGTCTATTTGACTCACCCCGTTGTGGGACTATTTTTCAGGTGATGATCAGTGATGGACCGGTCGGGAGAAGATCAGTGGTGGCCATGCTCAATTTGCCGATTGCTATATTTTGTTTGTTTTTAATTTTCAAGTTTTGAATTATTTCAGGTTTTCATTTGATGTAATAAGGCCATCAGTACTAAATTGTTTATGCATGCTATTAAAGTACTTAGTATGATATAATTATTGTCATATTAAAGTTTAAAAGTAAAAATTTTCTTAAGTATAAATATCAAATGTTTTGACACCTAATCAAACGGAATTAAACTTTCAAACCCAACCCAAATCAAGTGTTTTCAAAAATATACAAGTTTTTAGCAAAGTTTCAAACAAGTTTCGAATGGATTTTCCTTAGAAGCATGCCAAATCTGGTCAGGGCTTATGGGCCGGGTTTGGGGTGTTTCAAGGCTCGTGCTTTAGAAGAGACTTTAGGGGGAGGAGCTCAAAGCTGTTGCCACTAGTACTACTAAGAGGTTGTCAAAGTCTGCTAGAGGATTGGCTAGAAGGGCAAGAGTGGTTGTTTTGGTAGGTCTGGACGACGAGTTGCTATAGAACAGGGTCAGGTTAGGCAGGCCGCAAGAGCTGAGGCTGGTATTGGTGATCAGGGATGTACTACGTTGATGTTGTGTGAGCATTGTAACTGTCGACATCTTGGAGAGTGTTGAAGGATGATTGGTACCTATTTTGCTTACGGATCGATGGAGCACCGTATTAATGATTCTCCTAAGAGAGCACATATGGTTAGAGACCAACTTGCTACTGCACCAATTTTGACTCAAGGGAGGGCCGTGGCAGAGGTGATAGTGGTAGAGGAGTTGGTCAGCGCAGAGATTCTTGAGGTGGAACTGGAGGTCCATCTAGATTTATGCAGTTAGGGAGCCTCAGACTAGGGAGGCCATAGACGTCATCATAGGTACTTTCATGCTACAATATTTTCCTCTTCTAGCTTTTGTAGATTCAAGTGTTACGAGATCATTTATTCTGAGAGATATAGCTAGAGAGTTGGCGATTTCTATAGAGACATCTAGGTTTGGTGTTACAGTTAAGAGTTCGCTAGGTGATAGTGTAGTGGTAGATCGAGTTTACCGTTGTCCTCTAATGGTTTAGGGACATGTGTTTCTAGTAGATCTTTTAGAGTTACCATTCTGGGGGTTTGATGCTATCTTTGGGATGGATTGGTTAACCGAGCATCGGGCGAAGATTGATTGTGAGGCAAAGTTGGTGACTTTGTGTTGGGCTGATGGCTCTAATATTGTTGTTGTTAGAGAGAGGTTCGAATTGCTTTCCAATGTGGTTTCTATGCTTAGAGTCGAGAAGTTGGTCTAGAAAGGTTGCAAAGCTTATCTAGCCTATGTCCTAAATGCTAACAGTAAGGAGTTGAGGTTGGATGAGATTCGTACAGCCTGTGACTTTTCGGATGTTTTTCTTGAGGAGTTGTCTTGTTTATTGCTAGATAGAGAAGTTGAGTTTGATATTGAACTCTGTCTTGGTATAGCTCCAATTTCAGTTGTGCCCTACCGTATGACACTTAAAGAATTAAAGGAGTTAAAGCGTCAGTTTCAAGAATTGTTGGATCGAGATTTCATTTGACTGAGTGTGCCACCATGGGGGAGCGTTGGTTCTTTTTTGAAGAATAAGGATGGGACTTTGAGGCTATGCATTGATTATTGCTAGCTGAATAAGTTGACCATCAAGAATAAGTACTCACTTTCGAGGATTGATGATTTGTTTGACTAGTTTCAGGGAGCTTCAGTTTTCTCAAAGATTGATCTAATATCTAGGTACTATCAGCTGAAGGTGAATCATGCAGATGTTATGAAGATGATGTTTAGGACTCGATATGGGCATTTTGTGTTTCTTTTTATGCCATTCGGTTTAACAAATGCACCTACTACATTTATGGACATGATGAATCATGTATTCCATTCCTATCTGGATTGGTTCGTTGTGGTTTCCATAGATGATATATTGGTGTATTCTCGATCGGAGGATGAGCACACGAGCATTTGAGAATGGTTCTTCAAGTTTTGAGGGAGAAACAATTGTATGCCAAGTTAAGCAAGTGTGAGTTCTAGCTTGGAGAGGTGGTTTTCTTGGTCATGTTGTTTCAGCCGAGGGTCTTCGGGTTGAGGCGATCTTGGATTGGAAGCTGCCAATGACTGTGTCTAAGGTCAGGAGTTTTTGGGCTTAGCTGGTTATTATCATTGTTTCGTTTAGGGATTTTCAAGTATTGCTGCTCCATTGACGGAGTTTATTTAGAAGAATACTATTTTTGAGTGGACTGATGCGAGGTAAAAGAGTTCTGAGAAGCTGAAGTCTGTTTTGGCCAAAGCACCTCTACTGACTCAGCCAGAATCTCGTAAGGAGTATGTTGTTTTCAGTGATGCTTCTTACACAGGATTGGGTTATGTGCTGGTGTAGAAGGGAAAGGTAGTTGCTTAAGCGTCGAGGTAGTTGAGGCTACATGAGTGTAACTACCCGACCCATGATTTGGAATTGGCTGTTGTAGTTTTTGTAATCAAGATTTAGCTTCATTACCTATATGGTGAGAGGTGTGTGATTTATACCAATCACAATAGTCTTAAGTATCTCCTTACCTAGAAGGAGTTGAACTTCAGACAGAGGCATTGTATTGAGCTGCTGAAGGACACAATTGTGTGATTGAATATCATTCGAGAAAGGCGAATGTTGTTATTGATGCCTTGAATAAGAAGTCTTTGGCTTACTTGAAGGAGATGTTCGCGAAGTTGTCAATTTCTGAGGATGGTGATTTGTTGGCTAAGCTTGAGTGAAGTTGACTCTTGCACAACAAATTCAAGAAAGATAGTCGTTCGACGAGAGTTTCGTCGTATCGTATCCGTCAAATTAAGTTGGGTGTTCTTAGAGACTTTGGTCTCAATGCTGAAGGTGTCATTTGTTTCAAAGGTCGAATGTGTGTTCTGATGATGAGGATTTGAGACATATGGTCCTTACTGAGGCTCATAGTGGTCCATATGCTATGCATTCTGGTGGGAACAAGATGTATCAGGATCTTCAGTTTTTTTATTTGTGGCCTGGGTTGAAGAAGGACATAGTTTATTTTTTTTTTTTGTAAATTTTAATTTTTCGAAGGGTTAAAGCTGAGCATCAATGTCCGTTTAGGTTGCTTCAGCTGATCAGGATTCCAAAGTAGAAATGGGAATAGATCATGATGTATTTTGTTTCGGGTTTGCTGTTGATTCCATCTTGGAAGGACTCAATTTGGGTGATAGTGGATCGATTTATGAAGTGTGCACATTTCTTCCCTGTGCATACGACTCTCAATATTCAGTAGTTGGCAAAGCTTTATGTTAAGGAGATTGTCAAATTACATGGAGTTCCAGTTTCTATCAGACAGAGATCCATGATTTACGTCGAGGTTCTAGAAGATGTTGCATGAGGCTTTAGGTTCAGGGCTTCACTTTAGTATAGCATATCATCCGCAACCAGTTGGTCAGTCTGCGAGGGTGTTCTAGATTTTCAAGGATATGTTTCAGAGTTGTGCCATTGATTTTTGTGGTAATTGGGATCAACATTTGTTGTTGGCTGAGTTCGCGTACAACAATAGTTACCAGAGGAGTATTCAAGTGGCTCCATTTGAGGCACTTTATGGTAGGAAGTATAGGACTCCGCTATGTTGGTCTGGCATCGATAAGAATAGAATTTGGGTCCGAATTTGGTTCATGAAATCGAGGACAAGGTGAAACTTATTTGTGAGTGATTGAAGGCTGTTTCAGATAGGCAGAAATCTTATGCTGACTTGAGACGTTGAGATATCAAATATTAGGTTGGTGATAAGGTGTTTTTGAAGGTCTCATCTTGGAAGAAGGTTTTGAGGTTCGAGAGGAAGGGTAAGCTTAGTTAGAGGTTCATTGGGCCTTACAGTGTGATTGAGCAGATTGGACTGGTTGCTTATCATCTTCTGTTGCCACCTAAGCTTAAGCACATTCACGATGCCTTCCATGTTTCCACATGTTTAAATATTGCCATGAATGTATCATGCTAATATAAGTGTATTTTATAAGTTAAATTATGATTTCATATGCCATACTAAATTGGAATTTTATTCATGGAATAGCATATGTTATTATGATTATAATTTGTGATATTGTGACTGAAATTTTAATGCTTAATTTGCCTGGATTTATGCATGAATTGGGTGTGATTTACTTATTGTTTTTATGATCATTCACTGACCTCACACCTTTGTGTAAATACTTTTCCAACTTGAGGAGTTGAGGAGCTAGCACAAGCCCGATCCAAGTTTAAGGCTCCTTAGTAGCTTAAGGATTCTTCTTTAGAAACAATAGGGGGCATTGTGGCACTTATTGTAACAGCCTACTTTTGGGTCAAATCAGAACAGTGGTTATGGAACCACAAATTTGAAGTTAAAGTATATATTTTATTATTTTATTAAAGTTTATAGCATGATAGAATTATTGTGTGAAAGTTTCGTAAAGAAATTTTACTATTTGAATGCTTAATTAGGTAAAAAGGACTAAATCGCGTAAAGTGTAAAAGTGATGTTCTAATAGCTAAAGATGTTTAATAGCTATAGAATTTTAAATGGCGGTCTTTAAACAGCAATTAGGCCAATGGTTGTTTGAGTGGACATGTTTGGACATGTGTTAGGTGAATTTTGATGTTATTTACTAAGGTTATTTTTGTAATTTATGAACTATGTTATAATAAGTTAAATAAAACAAAAATTCCCACCCATTATCATCATCTTCTTGCCTAAAATTAAAGAGGAATAGACATTAAAATAGCTTCAAAGTTCAGCTAGCTCTTGTTGAAGCATGTAAGTCTATTTTTGCTCGGTTTTTAATGATTTCTATGTTTTTGTGATTGTTGCTTCGTACTCTAGTTCGCCTATACTTTAAATTTCAAAACTGTTAAAGATTTAACATGTTGCCATTGTTGAATGTTTCAGTAAATTATATTGATGATATATTATGATGGTTTATTGATAGATTTACTAGTTTTGTAAAGTGATTTTTGACAAAAATGTCAAAAAGGGATTAAATTGAGAAAATGTAAAATTATGTGGGTAAAAGTGCAAATAAATAAAATATATGGGCTGTTAGGGAATCCATTAAAATTCGGCTAAGCATTGGTTTGTGATTAATTGCATGAATTTGCAATTTTTTGTGATAAGGACTAAATTGTAAAAGATGTGAAATATTAGGGCAAATGTGTAAAAATGCCTTAAAGTGAAATTTGGACTAAATTGAATAGAACGAATGCTGAATGTGCTAAATTTAATATTATATAGATCAAGATAAGTCAAGATCGGGTTTAGATTGGGGAAAAAGAAAAGTGGACGAACAGTCGATAATTTCCATCCGAGCAACTCGCGGTAAGTTCATATAATTAGAATCAAACTTTTAAATAATTGTAATTATTTGAAATGAATGTATATATTTGAGCAGTTGATCTACATGAAGTAAGAATGCCTTATTGATAAAGTCTGATGGTTACCGAGCCCCGTTTGAATCGTAGGAATTCGTAGGATACGAGTGACATGTCACTAGGGGTACCGTTTAGGTTGAGATCCTGCATGTGTTGCGGACTCACCACAGCTTGTATGAGCTTACCGATGTATCATCTAGTATGAGTTTACTGTTCTCAGCTCGTCAGAGCTTACCGTTTTAGCTCAATAGAGCTTAATGTCCATCAGCTTAGGAGGAGCTCACTAGTCATAGCTCAAAAGAACGAAAATGATAATGAATTGACAGATTACTGATTGATATGTTATGTATATCACCCAGTATCCCTCGAAGTTCTAATAGGTTCAACAGGCATAAATTATGTTATTGGTTACGTGAAAATGCTATGTGTTATACGGATGAATTACTGTTATATGGATGAAGTACTGTTCAAACGGATGAGTTATTATTATCGAATGATTCTTGTTTATATGATTAAGAGTAAAATGTTACAAAAGATGTACATGATATATGAATTTGATATGATAAAATGTATTGGGTATTGAATTGAGATAATGGATTATTACATGTACTTATGTGACTAACTTGTAGATGAATGCTTGTGTATAGACATTTGGAAAGTGAATTTGATATACTTTGTTTAATTGTTTGATTATGTATAAATGGTAAGTTAAATTCTGAATTATACGGGCTTACTAAGCTATAAAGCTTACTCTGTTTCTTTTCCATGTTTTATAAAGGTTCAATATCTCGCTCGATTCGAATAAGTCAGAGTTACACATCACACTATCCAGTTGCTGATTGGTACCTTTGAACTTATGGATATATGGAAATATGGCATGTACAGGTTAGTTACAAAGATGATAGTTATGGTTACTTGAGTTCGTGATTTTGGTACATGTTGTAGTATAAGTTTAAGCCATGTGATTTGGCTTAACTTGGTGTAATGTTTTGGTTGTGTATAAGTGTTCAAATATGGTATGTTTTGGCAAGTAGTAGATGGAATTAAAATATGCAAATGTTGTCTTGATATGTAATAGACATATGAATGGAAAATGCATGATATTAATTAGGTATTTGAATACTATGTCAAATTGGTATGAATTGTGTATGAAATGTTATGGATTGACTGCCTATTTGGTTATGAAATGTTACAATTTATGCTTGTGCATGCATGTAAAAATAGGGTGGCAAAATGGCTTTGCAAATAGCCTATTTTTGTCCACACGGGTAGAGACACGGGCGTGTGTCTTGGCCGTGTGTGATACAGGGTCATGTTACACGGCCATGTGTACCCTGGTGTTGATATTAAAACCAAGTCAGTATACTCCACAAGGTCTCACACACGGGCTTGTGATTAGCCATGTGGTAAAGTCAGTATACCCCTAATTGGCACACGGCCTAGCACATGGGCGTGTGACTTGGCCGTGTTGCATAAGTTAGTATACCCTACAGGATTGGCACGGCCTAGCACACGGGCGTGTGTGGTCACTTCGAAGGGTACACGTGCTAGACACACGGGCGTGTAGTTGGCCGTGTGACCCAAGTCAGTATGTACCCCCTATTTTCACACGGCCGGTGACACGGGCGTGTCTAGTGGCCGTGTGAGACACACGGGCATGTGTCCCTTATTTTGAGAAATATTTCAAAGTTTTGTGAAAGTTTTAAGTTATCGGTTAGTCTCGAACCGCTCCTAAAGCATGTTTAAGGCATTGTAGGATGTTATAAGGGACAAATTGATTGATATGGAATGATGATTGTATGAATTGATCGAATGTATGAGAAAAGTACGGATATATGTGTTACAAGTCCGGTAATACTCCTGACCTTATTCTGGCGTTGAATATGGGTGAGGGGTGTTACATTTATTGGTATCAGAGCTACGATTTAGTCGATTCTAGGACTAACGTAGCATATGTGAGTCTAGCTGTACATGTCATATAGAACCTATGATAGTGTGATATCTCCTGACTTTGATGAAAATTGTTTTGATTAGACAGATATGCCTTCCGATCGAGCTAATTCCGATAGTGCAAAAAGTGGTACTCAAATATTTAAGCGAAAATGTGTTTATGATGAGTTGAAATTCATAAAAGTATGAATAATAGTTCATAATATTATGTTATTGATAAATTTTATGTTATGTGCATGTATATATGAGAGTTAAATTTAAGACTTTACGACCCTCACCCCCTTATTAGTATAGTGTTATAATGAAATCCATAAGATTTAGATTGAATAAGCTAACAAGTGTGGAATTACAAAGTTCTGTGATTAAAAGATTAATACTGTGGTCAGATAAGAGAATGAGTCAACAGTAAAGAAAGCATTAGAAGAGATATTGGATCGTTTTGAAGGCTATTTGGATTATGCAAAGTCACTATTAAAGAAGAAGTTGATTTCAATGAAATAAAATATTCAGGTATGATATCTAAAGAATGTATTAACTAGAAGTTTTATTTGATTGATTTCTATTGATGATGGGATAAATAGGAACCAATAATGATAGAATTAGAAAGTAGAATAATGTACGAATTGTAAAGATATCTAAGTGCAATAGTAAAGTTGAATAGATTATAATGATATCTTCTGGGCATTCTACGTGATCCATTATTCTCAGAGGTATATGTGGCTATTTATTTTCAAATGAAACTCTTATCGTATGAGAACGCTAGCTAAACATACTGATAGACGAAAGCATTGTTGGTCTATTTGGGTTATTGTGACACCCTAAACCCGGCCTATGCATTACGACCAGATTTGGTATGTCACACGAAGAAAATGTTTAAAGAACTTGAGTTTGTACTAAAGTTGGTGTTATTTAGTTATAGTTTAAGAAAAACAATTTTGAATATATATATTCGATAAAATACTACTAATTTCAAGAGGTTGATTGGTAAATTGAAAATCGAGGCAGTGAACTTTAAAACTGTGACTTTTGAAAATAACGTTGATAATTTGAAAGAAAATCCAAGTTAATTTATTTGTCCATATTTATTATGAAATCCATTTGTTAATCAATTTTTGAAAACCGTTATTAATGATTTTAGAAAAATCCCTATTTAAAACAATTTGAGCAAAATACTAAGTACAACAAAAACATAAGCAAAATAAAAATATCTCCGAGGCCTTATTATAACATAAAAACCCAAAATAGTAAAAGTAATAAAGTAAACGTAAATGGAAAGCTAAAGTTCAAAGCACTTTTTCTGAAGTATGGCCTCCACCGAGTCATCCATGGCCCCAAGTCCTCGTCACTGAGCATTACCTACAAGGGTTAAGAAAAGAAAGGTGAGTTACAAGAACTCAGTGCATAATTTTCTTACTGTCATCCACTACGTCTGAACCCATTTAGCAAAAACTTGGGCCGAAGCCCATGTAGTATGATCTTGGGTCGAAGCCCATTTACAAAACAAACTGGGCCTTAAGCCTACAAACATGATAATGTAGATAATGTAATGCAATTCCAAACCAATCCTAATAATCCATCCGCTACACACCACTCGTACCATCCATCTCACCTGTGGGTATCAAGTCAACCCACCCCGCCAAACACACCAATCGTAGGCATTATGCCATTTATAACAAATTTTTATTTGGCCAGAATCATATTAACAAACATTTTTGTGACAGTGCCCCGGAACTTCTCTTCATCATATTTTCCCATCCCATGCAAAATCATGTAAAGGCATCTTACATAGAAAATTATGATATTTACAAATATAAACAACAATGATTAATTCAAAGATTCATTTCACAAATTCAGCCATTATAACACCTTGCAAATTGGCCCATTAGGGCAATCTATCAATTCGGCCCATTAAGGTAATATATCAAATCGACCCATTAAGGCAATTTTCGTAATTCAGCTCATTAAGGGCAATTCGATAAATCAGTAATTTTATCCACTAAGGGTAATTCGGTAATCTCGTAACCCAAGGGTATTTCGGTAATTTACCATCTAAGGTTATTTTCATAATTTTGCAACCCCAGACTTAACTACTAATTTGGGGCATTAAAAATTGAAACTGTCCATCTGTGTCATGTTGACTAAATTGACTATAACTCGAGTTAAGAAACTAAAATTTAGATCCGTAAATTTTCCTTGAAACTAGGCTCATATATCTTCTTACTACAATTTTTCTAAAATTTTTTGCTTAGTCGTTTAGTATAGTTTATTCATTAAAGTTTTCCTTATTCATTGACTAACGATTCTGGCCTCTCTTACCCTAAATTCAAATATCTCCTTATACCGTTTCATATGTTGCTCCCACTTGTATATATTGAGAATAGACTCACTAAGGAATCTATACATATAAACTATAACTCATAATTCACTTTGTACAATTTTGACTGGTTTTTCCAAGACAGAACAGGGAACCACGAAGTCCTTCAGAACCAGTCTCATTAAAATTAAGATATCACAAAATATAAAATTTATCTTCCTCTCTGTTTCTTTCATATAAAACTAGACACGTAAGCTTTAATTTGATATCTTATTCACTTTCTAATTCTCTTTCTCCTATTTTTCATGATTTTTCAAAATCATGTCACTGCTGCTAACCAAAAACTGTTTCATTGCAAAATATGGTTACCACTACGAACATACGCACGCCCGAGTGATCTCTGATGTTGATTTTTGATTTTTCGATCTTTCCACTGAATCACAAAACATTTCATACAAATACTCAGAGAAGTGTGGGATTATACACCATTTCCAACATGTATTCGGAAGGGGTAAGTGATTACACACCTGATTCGAATATCCTAAAAACCACTCTTCGTTGCTCCTAGAACAATACCAACCAAAAGTTAGCCTCGGATTTCAAAAAGATTTCATACCCAATGTATTACTTACACTTGAATCACTTACCACTATATTTGAAGGATTAGCAAATATAATATATCGAGTGATTTCGTCCCTAAAACATAATCGATTAGTCGAAACTTCAATCCGATTTGCAACATAGCCAAATAGAGTTATAACGAAAAATCCAAAAATGAACCCTTTACCTCAATGATGATAGATCCGACTTCAATCGATTGACTTAAGACTAGATAGGAATCGGCAAGAATGTGCTTTACAACCACACACTAGAACATGATTCGATCAAAGAATATGTGTTCAACTCACAAGATGGAGAAGAGAAGATGATTGAAATTTGGCTATTGATGAGAAAAGAATTAAGAAGATTTGGCCAAAAAAAAAAAAAGAAAAATGGAGAAATGGACTAGGAGATTTCGGCCAAAGTAAAATAGAAAAGAGTTTGGAAAAGAGACACAAATTTCTCAAAGAGAAAAATACCTCTCATGCACTAAAACTTAGCAAAATGATCCTAGCAAAATTGGTTACCCTCTCTCAAACCATGTATCATCTTTACCAAAAGATGAACATTGACCCATTAAAAACTTTCCAAAACATCTTCCCCCTTAAAGGCCAACATGTTCCCTTATCTTTCTTTTTTCTTTTGATTTCTTTCCTTACCCTCAACCTTGCCTTATTTCCTTAGCCACCTTGCCAAAATTTAAAAATCCACCTTACCATATTAAAGCCATGACCGACACTTACCTTATTAGTACAAAAATTTAATCCAAATTTGCACTAGGTGGGATTCGAATCTCAGACTATTAGTACACTCCACACGCCACTTTCTACCTTTACCAATAGACTCCTTGTGCTAGCAAAATGCACACTTTTTTACTTGAGTCTTGATGCCACTTACATTCTCTCCTTAAAGTCCTTAAACACAAAAATTTTCCTTTAGCCTAACTTGAGCCTGGAACTTCCTAGAACCCCATAACTTTCTAAAATCACCTTCCTAATAAGTCCAACATGAAATAACGCCGTTCTCTTGTTCTCAAAATTTTAAAATGCTTCTACGCTCAAGGCCCAATGGGCCCAATCCTACTAGGCCAAATTTTAGGATGTTACAGTTATGATCAGCATTTCTCTATCTTTCCCTGGTATTCTATTCTATTGTGTTGATAGAAAAGTCGACAACAAAATCCATATGATGCTAGTATTCTGTTTCTACTAGTTTTTGTTTTGTTGAATATACATGAAGATTATATTGATTCTATCACAGTTGATTTCAGTGCATATGAGTGATGTTTTCTTCTGGAATTTTTCTGGGATATCATTGAGATCTTTATCATTCTATATGGGTTGTAATTTTTAGAAATTTTGTGTAGTTCCATACTTTGAGATTTCACTACATCATTTCTATTATGATTCTATGTGATTATTTGCAAGAGATATTCTTTTGACGGAGATAAATATATCTATTATGATTATAATTTCTGGTTTGATCATGGGAGTACAGTGGTATTGTCATCAGATTTATAGAGGTTATATTTCTACATTTATTTCTATTGAAACAATATTTGATTTTCTTTTGTGTTCAAAATGCATTATTAACAGATGAGATATTATCTATTTATACGGTTGAGATGTCGGTCTTATTATGGCATTATGATTTTTATCTGATGTAGGTGGCTTCAGTATAGTACAATGTATCGATGATTAATAGTTAAGGTAGCTTTATTATATAACCCTTTTAGTTTTCTTGAAAGGGAATTGACATCAGCAAAAACATAAACGATAGAAGATCAAGTTCAAATCGGTATAATAGTTATCACTTCCAGGTAAATATTGATATATGTCAATGAGTAAAGACGGAATGTTATGTCATATTTGAGTTATGCAGTTTTTAAGAGGATCTTTAACTAGTATCCTGAAGAAATTGCATTAAATTGTATGTTTGAATTATTTTGACAACAAGAAGAAAGATTTTATTTGAAAGTTTATTGTTTGACAACCAAGATTGATTCAGTTGTTTAATTTGATTGGGTTATTTGTTTGAAAGGTTAATTGAGTTATGGGTGTTTGAGTTTATCATTAGGTCCAGAAATAAGTTTTTTGTGTTCACGGGTAAATAGATGGATAGTCTGAATAAAGAATTCATATTTTAGAAGACATGATATAGAATTATATCTACCAGAATGGTTCTATTTGAGAAAAATTATTGTAAAATAAAGTTGTTTTGATTCATGAAGTTTTCATTTGTACGAAGTTTGATTTAGTTTAGTATATGTTAATAAAGTTATAAATAGTTGAAAACACTATTAACTGAAGCATCAATTTTGTAACACCCTAAACCCGACCTAAAAGTTTAGACCAAAACTCGGATGCTACATTGATCACCGAAGTGATCATAGATAAATTTATAGAAAATAATTTTCATGTCGTATCGTGATACTTAATCATTTAAAACCAGTTATTAAAATTTTAGTTAAGATAGTATATGAATATGAAAGTGGAATAAAAGCGATTATAACTCAACTCAAAATTTGTACCACAGCTTTATAAAACCTTACATCAAAATATGAATGACAAAATAGAAGCTAAAAATATAATGTTTACTAAGTTTTCTACAAAACTGTCTAAAACCTCCACACACTGAGGCAAGCGTCAGAATTCAAAAGAGTACCTAAAAGGAAAACTAAGAGGGGGTGAGCTACTCGAGCTCAGTGTGTGTCTGAATCAAGACTAAAGGCAGAAACTCATAATTCAATTTAGCGATATAACTTACTTATAGTCATGAGCAGAAACAAATACCAAATGCAATCAAGCAGAGTACAACAAATACACAGAACACTTACACATGGTTGTTCAAACAATAGAACACACATAAATTCGTACACTTAGAACACACAGTAAAATATGTATATAAAATGCAGTCAGAAAGTATAACCCACCCATCCAGCCAACACACCTTTCCGTCCCTCGATCACACCTCATAAGAGCTGTTAAAGTTGATCCCAACTAATCACACCAATTAGGACCTCGGAAGGCCCTCCAGCCCTACACACCACATATGTGGACTAAGCCACTCAAATAATAATATGCAGCAGAGCTGGCGTATAGGCTGTACTGTGCAATGTGGTAGACTGTTGTATAGGTAGGTCTCAAGAAAGCGCTAGATCGGATGATAGGCACTGATAAAGTGGCGCATGATCTTGGTATAATGCGATAAATTCGCTGTACATATAAGTCGCAGTAGAATTTCCAGATCAGATCAAAATCAGTCTCCCTTCTCTGCACAACCCAACCCAAAAAAATTCATGCAAATGCATGTATGCATTCAATCTCACAGTATCAGACATTCAGACAGAACATATATACACACGCACCCAATAGAACAGATATTAGTTTCAAACATCTCACACGACAGTCACAGATACACTCTGGTTAAAGCCCTGATTACGATCATGGCTCGAGAACCAACCAAGGCTGTTGAAGAACCTTTGGAGCTTCCAATGGGTCCGATCACTTGTGATCTTGCCAAGAGATTCAAGGATGGAGTTACGGCTCTTGTAGATTGAATTTCGGGAGAAACCATTGCTGGACTCTTCGATCAGTCATGGAACTCTAATTCAAGCATTCCATACAATTTTATTCAAGCTTAATTTAGCTTCAATTTAGATTTTATTTACTGGAATAAAAATATTAATTTGGACTAGTTAGTTAAATTATTTTCACTAATTAAATTAGTATCATAAAAATGTCATGATTTAATGCATAAATAAATTGAGTTTTAATATGTCAAAATATGGACAGATAAAATATGTTTCAAGGCCATTAAATCTATCCAATTTCATATAGATTTAATATGTGATTTAATTGGTCTTAGTTTAGACAAATTAAATATGTTCTAAAATTAGTTTTAATGTTTCTTTAGATGTGTCTTGTAGGTTGGCTGAAAGGGTGCTCATCTATGCATGCATGGACATCAATTAAAGGGCTGTATGTATCTTGAAATACATGTATTGCAATGGCTGTTTACTCTCTCCCAATCAGCCCTTCGTGGATCTCAAAGGCCAAGGGTGTCCCATTCATTTTATCAGTTGATTTCACATACAAATTTCCAGCCAAGTCCAGCCGTTTACACCTGGTGACTTTTCCTTGCTGAATGTTCACACTTGGTGGCTGTTGGTGTGCCACAACTTCATTAAAATGGCTGCTATACATTAAGCTTCCCAGGAGAAGATTTAATCACATTTACATCCCTTAGCTGATAAGGAACATGCCAAATTCAGCTTATTTTCAAGTGGATTCAGCTGACTTTTGGGACATTGCAAAAGCCATGGCTATTGGCATCTCCTATGAATTAATTCAACCAATTTTTTGCTCCATTATTCCAGCACAAGAATCGAACAAGACAAGGAGGAATGATCAACTATTTAGCTTCATGGTTGTTCGGGTGCAGCAAAAGTCAGCTGCTCATTAAGAAATTCTTTGAATATTTCAACTGAAGCTTAAAATAGCATTTAGAGCTTGAATTAATTATCCTTTACTTAGGCTATTCGGCTGGAGCTTTGTAGTCCTATAAATAGTTTGTTGCAAATTGATTTGAAGGTTACAAAACTTTTTTATTTTTATGAATATTAACTTAGTGAGTTATTAAACTCTCTTGGTTCGTTTGAGACTCGATTGACTTATCTAGCTTTGTCTAATGGCGTCAACCCCATTTTTTTGATTTGAACTTATCACTTGCAAAACAAGTGTGGTGTTCAACCTATACCGGAGGTTCCTATCACCCTTGATAGTGGGTCTCAGTTTAAACCTTAATCAATTTTGATTCCAATTTTGTTATAAGATTAGGGTCGATATTAGCCTATAATATCGGCTCATTCTTAAACTTATTATCCCTAAAATTTAGCCTACTTATTCCAGAGTATTTTCTACAAAACCATCAACTTCAAACCTCTTTGTTTCTAGCCTTCAAATTCAAAACTTCTCAATTTATGATCGAGAACTTAAGCGACTCGTAATCACTCCTAGCACGGGTACGCATCATTTGGTATCAGAGCTAGTCAAATTGAGTAAGTATTTTCGTTCTTGAAATCCCAGGATTGCATTTCATCAAAAAAATCATTAAAAAAAGAAATAAAAAATTCAAAAAAAAAAAAGAAGAGTGAATGATACAAAGTCTGAAAATACAACAAGGGGAATGTGCTTGAGTTAAAAAAAAAAAAAGAGTTCGCTCGAGTGTATGGAATTTTCCTGAAAATGAATTTATAATCTTCTACATGTTTTTCAGCCACACTTTTCCCAATTCCATTTTGTTCTCTTTTCTTTTTAAGCTCACCTTTATTAACCCGACATCATCCTACCTTTACATCAAATTTTAAAGTCGACACCACCAAAAATGTGCTGTTAATTCAAAGTAGTCTCTTACGAACTTTGAGATGTGAATCCGAGTGGTAAAAGGTAACAGTGTGTGTGAGAGTAGTAGAGTGAAGGTAAAATCCTATATTCGAGTGCGAACACCAGTGTTGAGTGCATTCTATTTTTTTTTTTTTTTTTTGAGTGAACTTGTGAGGTTTACGGTGAGGATTTTAAGTTTGTTCTCATGTCAAGGAGCCCGAACGAAACATGGCAGAAAAAGCTAAAAGACAGCCCATTCGCAATGTACCTGATCTTAATTTTCAAGCCCTCTTGCGAAAAGTGGAACGTTTATTCGATCGAAACCTTGAGCCTATCCAAGAAAGGATTAACCAAGTCGAGGAGAAAGGCCAACACGAAAGGACTTCTCAAGGTCCATGGAGAGAACGAGGCAGCCCAAGACCACATCAAGATGATCTCTACAATTCTAGTGATGTGGAAAGTGATCAAGCATCGAACCAAAGTGAAAGACGGTGAGACCATAGAAACTGAGGCTATCGGGAGCGTGATCGAGTTGGTGATGACCTCGAGAATATAAAGATGGCCATCCCTCCCTTCCAAGGAAAATCTAACCGGACACTTATCTTGAATGGGAAAAGAAAATAGAGCTTGTCTTCGAGTGTCCCAACTACTCGGAGAGCAAGAAAGTCAAGTTAACGACAATTGAGTTCTTCGATTATGCGGTCATTTGGTGGGACCAATTAACTACGAGTCAGAGGCGAAATAGAGAATGACCCATTTCTACATGGGCCAAGATGAAAGTTGTGATGCGTAAGAGGTTCATTTCGGTATACTACCACTGAGAGCTTTATCAAAAGCTACAACACCTTACACAAGGTAATCATAGCGTGGACAACTATTTTAAAGAAATGGAGATTGCCTTGATACGAACCAACATTGAGGAGGACCAGGAGGCCACCATGGCAAGATTTTTGGCTGGATTAAATAAAGACATTGCCAATGTAGTTAAACTTCAACACTACGTTGAAATCGAGGAGATGGCGCATATGGCAATTAAAGTGGAAAAATATCTCAAAAGAAAATGTGATGTTCGAGGAGCCTATCCAAACTCTACCCTTACTTGGGCCAAGGAATCGGCAAAAAGGAAACTTTCAATTGTGCGGCGAGAACCTGTTGCAAATTAAAAGGCCAACAAACCGAGTGAAGAAATGAGTAAAAGCACCAATGAAGCCGTGCGTAATTCCACTCGATACATTAAGTGTTTCAAGTGTCTCAGTAAAGACCATATAGCAAGTCAGTGCCCAAACTAATGAGTGATGATCGTGAAACCCAATGGCGAGATTGAATCCGAAGATGAGGAAGGAAATTAAATTGACTCTCCCATCAAAGAAGAAAAGGAAGAAGATCTTGAATATGCCGTTGATGGTGAGCTATTCATTGTGAAGTGAAGTTTGAGCATTCAAATCACCGAAGATGAACACCAACGCGAGAGCATCTTCCACACACGATGCCATGTTTAAGGCAAAGTGTGTAGCTTGATCATTGATAGTGGAGTTGCACAAATGTTGCTAGCAGCATGCTCATAGAGAAGCTTGGGTTGCCGATAACTAAACACCCTCAACCATACAAGTTACAATGGCTCATTGACAGAGGAAAATTGAAGGTCACTAAACAAGCCGTTGTTCATTTTTCCATTGGTAAATACAGTGACGAAGTTGTATTCGATGTGGTACCGATGCATGCAGGTCATCTACTCTTGGGAAGGCCTTGGCAGCTTGACTGACGAGCCATTCATGATGGATACATGAATCATTACACCTTCAAGCATCTTGGAAAAAATGTGACATTGGTGCCTTTGACTCCAAAGTAAGTTTACAAATACCAATTGCAGCTGAAAAATTCCATTAAGCGATTGAGAGAAAAAGAAAAGAAAAAGAAAAGTTAGAAAAAGAAAAAGAAAAAGAAAAAAGAGTGGAAAAACAAAAGGAAAATGCAAGGTAAAATTGAGAGAAAAGAATAGAGAGAGTGAGGTAAAAGTGAGAAAAGGAAAAGAAGAAAAAGCAGAGCAAGGGATTGAAAAATTGAGTGTTTATGTTAAGGAGCGAGAAATTAGAAAGAATTTGTTGCTAAGGCAACCGATGATTGTGTTCATGTATAAGGAAAAGCTTTCTTAACACTAATGATTATATGTTACCCTTCCGTCTTCGATTGTGTCTTTGTTACAAGATTTCAAAGATGTGTTTCCAGAAGACATCCTCAATGGCCTACTGCCCATTTGAGGGATCGAGCACCAAATCGACTTCATTCCCGGAGCTACAATTCCAAAACGCCCAGCATATCATAGTAACCCCGAAGAAACTAAAGAATTACAATGACAAGTAGCCAAATTGATGGAAAAGGGGTACATTCAGGAAAGCCTAAGCCCTTGTGCTGTACCTGTGCTTTTGGTGCCCAATAAGGAAGGAACTTGGTGCATGTATGTGGATTTCTGAGTGATTAATAAAATTACCATCAAATATAGGCATCCCATCTCGCGCCTTGATGACATGTTAGACGAATTAAGTGGGGCTCAACTCTTTTCCAAAATCGATCTTAAGAGTGGATATCATCAAATCTGAATGTGAGAAGGAGACGAGTGGAAAAAAACTTTTAAAATGAAGCATGGTTTGTATGAGTGGCTGGTTATGCCATTCTGTTTAACCAACGCACCCAGTACATTTATGCGCTTAATGAACTATGTATTGCGTGCTTTTATCGGTAAATTTTGTGTCGTGTATTTTGATGACATTCTTATTTACAGCAGGTCGTTAGAAGAACATGTGACTCATTTGCAAGCTATACTGGAAGTATTATGTAAGGAGACGTTATACGCCAATCTTAAGAAATGTACTTTCTATTCTAACCAAGTTTTTTTTCTTAGGATTTGTTGTTAGCTCGAAAGGACTCAAAGTTGACTAAGAGAAAGTTAAGGCGATTAAAAAATTGCCAAGACTAACGAGATTAGCCAAGTTCAAAGCTTCCATGGCTTGGCAAGTTTCTGTAGACGCTTCGTTCCTAATTTTAGCACCATCGCTGCTCCATTAATAGGTATTATCAAGAAAAACTCTACTTTCTTTTGGAGTGTTGAACAAGAGCATTCTTTCAATTCTATTAAGGATTGCTTAACTAATGCCCCTTTACTTGTTTTGTTTGATTTCAACAAAACCTTTGAAATTGAGTGTGATGCTTCGGGCCTCGGTATAGGAGCTATGTTAATGCAAGATGGACGACCGATGGGTTACTTTAATGAAAATCTAAATGGTGCGACACTCAACTATCCTACCTACGACAAAGAGATGTACGCATTGATGCGGGCATTAGAGACGTAGCAGCATTATTTGTGGCCCAAAGAATTTGTCATCCACACAGACCATGAATCGTTGAAGCATCTCAAGGGCCAACATAAGTTAAACAAATGACATGCCAAATGGATGGAGTTCTTAGAATCCTTTCCGTACGTCATTAAGTATAAGAAAGGTAAAGAAAATTTCATAGCGGATGCGCTGTCGAAGAGGTATGCTCTTCTTAATTTTTTGGATTTGAAATTTCTTGGTTTTTCATATTTGAAAGATTTATATGTAAATGACCATGATTTTACTTAATTATATCAAGCTTGTGAACTTGGAACTTATAATAAATTCTATCGACATGATGACTATCTTTTTTGAGAAGGTAAACTCTATGTCCCTCAAGGATCTGTTAGGAATGTATTTGTGAATGAGGCACATAGCGGAGGTCTCATGGGCCATTTCAGAGTTACAAAGACTTTGGCTACATTGCGCGAACACTTCCATTGGTTGAAAATGAAAAGAGACGTGGAGTGAGTTTGTGATTGTTGCATCACTTGCAAGAAAGCCAAGTCAAAAATTAAACCTCATGGTTTGTACATACCGTTGCCTATGCCCGAAGGGCCTTGGATCGATATCTTGATGGATTTTGTTCTAGGACTTACTAGAACTAAAAATAGCAAAGACTCCATATTTGTTGTAGTAGACCAATTTTCTAAAATGGCACATTTTATTGCTTGTAACAAAACTGATGATGCTTTGCATGTTGCTAATCTATTTTTTAGGGAAGTTGTGCGTTTGCATGGAGTCCGGAGGACTATCGTCCCTGATCGAGATGCGAAGTTCCTAAGCCATTTCTAGAGGACACTATGGGAAAAGCTTGGCACAAATCTCTTGTTTTCGACCACTTTCCATCCACAAACGGACGGACAAACAGAAGTGGTAAATCGAGTAAACTCTATTGTGAGCCACTATCCGGAAAAACTTTAAGTCATGGGAAGAATGCTTGTCGCACATAGAGTTTGCTTAAAATTGATCTATTCATTCGACAACTAAACATTCTCCTTTTGAAATCGTTTACGGATTTAACCCTTTGACACCTTTAGATTTAATTCCTTTGCCTAACGAACAACTTGTGAATACAGATGCTAAACGGCAGGCTGAGTATGTAAAGCATATACACCAAAAGGTGAGGGAAAATATCAAGTAAATAACTAAGCAATATGCGCAAAGAGCCAATAAAGGAAGAAAACGAGTCATCTTTGAGCTTGGAGATTGGGAATGGGTACATATGAGGAAAGAAAGATTTCTAGCCCAATGAAGGTCCAAGCTGCTTCCGAAAGGTGACGGTCCTTTTCAAGTTTTGGAAAGGATCAACGAAAATTCTTATAAACTTGACCTTCCCGGTGAGTATAATGTAAGTGCTAGTTTCAACGTATTTGATCTGTCTCCTTATGATGTATGTGACAATTTGGGGACAAATCATTTCGAAGAGGGAGGGGATGATACGATCATGGCTCGAGAACCAACCAAGGCTACCGAAGAACCTCTGGAGCTTCCAATGGGTCCGATCACTCGTGCTCCTGCCAAGAGGTTCAAGGATGGAATTACGACTCTTGTAGATCGAGTTTGGTGAGAAACCATTGCTGGACTCTTTGATCAGTCATGGAACTCTAATTCTAGCATCCCGTACAATTTTCTTCAAGCTCAATCTTAGCTCAATTTAGCTTACTTCAATTTAGATTTTATTTGCTATAATAAAAATATTAATTTGGACTAGTTAGTTAATTTATTTTCAGCTAATTAAATTAGTGTCATAAAAATGTCATGATTTAATGCATAAATAAATTGAGTTTTAATGTGTCAAAATCTGGACAAATTAAATATGTCTTAAGACCATTAAATCTATCCAACTTCATACAGATTTAATATGTGATTTAATTGGTCTTAGTTTAGACAAATTAAATATGTTCTAAAACAATTTTAATGTTGCTTTAAATGTGTCTTGTAGGTTGGCAGAAAGGGTGCTCATCAATGCATGCATAGACAGCAATTAAAGGGCTGCATGTATCTAGAAATACATGCATTGTAGCTACTGTTTACTCTCCCCAAAGTAGCCCTTCGTGGATCTTAAAGGCCAAGGGTGTCCCATTCATTTTATCAGCTGATTTCACATGCAAATGTCTAGCCAAGTCCAGCTGTTCAGACCTGGTGACTTTTCCTTGCTGAATGTTCACATTTGGGGGTTGTTGGTGTGCCACAACTTCATTAAAATGGCTACTGTACATTCATTTTCCCAAGAGAACATTTAATCATGTTTACATCCCTTAGCTGATAAGGAACATACCAAATTTAGCTCATTTTGAAGTGCATTCAATTGACTTTTGGGACATTACAAAAGCCATGGCTGTTGGCATCTCTTATGAATTAATTCACCCAATTTTTGGCTCCATTATTCTAGCACAAGAACCGAACAAGACAAGGAGTAATGATAAGCTATTATTTAGCTTCATGGTTGTTTGGGTACAACAAAAGTCAGCTACTCATTAATCAATTCTTTGAATATTTCAGGTGAAGCTTAAAATAGCATTTAGATCTTGAATTAATTATCCTTTACTTAGGCTATTCAGCTGGAGCTTTGTAGTCCTATAAATAGCTAGTTGCAAACTGATTTGAAGGTTACAAAACTTTGTTATTTTTATGAATATTAACTTAGTGAGTTATTCAACTCCCTTGGTTTGTTTGAGACTCGATTGACTTATCTAGCTTCGTCTAGTGGCATCAACCCCATTTCTTGATTTTGAACTTATCAATTGCAAAACAAGTGTGGCGTTCAACCCATACCAGAGGTTCCTATCACCCTTGATAGTGGGTCTTGGTTTAAACCTTAATCAATTTTGATTCCAAGTTTTTTATAAGATTAGGGTCGATATTCACCTTTAATATCAGTTCATTCTTAAACTTGTTATCCCCAAAATTCATCCTACTAATTCCATAGTATTTTCTACAAAACCATAAACTTCAAACCTCTTTGTATCTAGCCTTCAATTTTGAAACTTCTTAATTTATGATCGAGAACTTAAGCGACTCGTAATCAGTCCGAGCACGGGTTCGCATCACCAGATCATAATTCTTAGCCACCCTAACTAATGATCAACTAAGGCAAATCACACAGATAAATACTCAGATCCAAAACACGCAGAATCAAAATAGGTGTCTTAGAGCCACAAGCCCGTGTACTCTGGCCGCGTGGACATACCTAAGCCACGTGGGAGGTCACAAGCCCCTGTAAAAAGAGGTACACGACCGTGTGAAGAGAGGCACACGCCCATGTGGACTAGGGACATAGCATGTGGGGCAGGTCGTATAACTCTTTGTTCATTTGCACTAAATTTGTGTATAGGGCTAACATGGCCATGTGAGGGTCTCACATGCTCGTGTGTCCTGAAACACATGTCCATGTGGAATCCATAATTCCCAAATTAGTCATACGGCCGTGTGACACCAAATCACTCAAACCCTTATCCCCAAACTCACACACCTATGTACCCGAGGGACACGACCGTGTGAGAAATGATAAAATCCCCAAGTCAGCCACATAGGCCGTGTGGCACCAAAATTGACCCAGAAACTCTAATTCCCAAAAGTACACGGCCTTGTGAACTGGAACATGCCTGTGTGGAAACCCCAATAGCCATGAAACCAACCTAAAATAGCCCCAAAAATGTGCTTTCAGCCACGAAACACTCTCCAACCCTTGATAATTCAAAAACACACCAAATCATGCTAATTATATGCATTACACAGCATATAACAAAGAAATTAACAAGTTATGAACACTCACACACATGTTGTCGACCTTCCGCAAAGTCGAGATAAATTTCACAAATAAAATGGATGAAGATACGAAACTCACACCTCATTTGATGACGGAAGAGTGAAACCGTTCGATATCTATGCAGCAGAATCCATTTTCCCCAAGCAACAAAAAGAAGAAGGAAAAGAACAGAGATAACCAAGCCAAAAATAAAAAGAAAGTAGAATAACCAGCCAAAAAGAAAAAAACTTCCAGAGACAAATTAAAAATAAATAATTATTACACTAACTAAAAATAAAACAAAATAAAAAAGTCTCCCAGAATGTGTACACAGCGACTCGAACCCAAAACCCTTAGGTATACTAACACTTCCACAACCACTAGACCAGTAGGCCCACTCTGACACCTAAACACATAGCTAAACACATTAGGGTAACCTTCTCAATGACTCTAACAACAAAATTCCAAAACTTTTAGCCCCAAAATTCAGGGCGTTAAAACTCACCCCTCCTTAAAGAAATTTCTTCCCTAAAATTTCCAACTAACAGATCAGTGGTATAACACAAGCTACACCACCATGCTCCCACTGTGTACTCAAACTGAGCAAAACCAAATCAACCTAAGACCTCTCACACACACCCAGAACACTTAACCACTGAAGCAGATACATAGTTGTCCATTCACACACACGTATTATCCAACGAGCAACCATCAATTTCATTCAAATAAATCACACACATATTCAGAACAATCTACAACCATAACTGTCTTAATGTTGTCATGGGCACTCCCTAATTCGATGCTCTGTGGATCTGCATCTAAGATACTCTCCCAACTTATTCCAATAGTAGCCCTGATGTCACTTCTTACAGTGCTCACAAGAAGAAACACTCATACCACCACTAACACCCTCTACGGACCCTCTATCGCCACTCGAATGGGTTCTAGCATGCTTCATAATCTGAGGCTCCAACCTCAAAGGATTGCGATCCCTCTTCTTTCCACAATCACACTACTTTGTACTAACACTTCATGCCTTTCCAACCTAGCCTTGAGCACCTACTCAAGCACTTCCCTCACTACTCGAGTCAACATCTTAGCACCAACCTCCAGGTGATCGCTACCTGGAGCTGGCGGAACCATATTGACTTCTGACTCCTGAACAGACTCACGTCTCGGAGAAGCCGACAACCCCTCGCAATCTTGCTTATCTTCAGAATCCATATCAATATTGTCCCTGACCTAGGATATCAACACTTTTAGAGAACAAACATAAAATAAATGCAAAATTCTACATTTCTAATCCTACAATTTTGAATTTCTACCTAAACCAGCATCGGAGTCTCAGACATTTCACTTTCCGTAAAACATTTCCCAAAACACAATCATTTCAACTTACTATGGTAAAGTTTCTCAAAAATTTCTTTTTTAAAACCACTACGTGTGCACAGAATTATGTAAAAGAATAGGCTGAGTTTTTGCAAACCTGACTCTGATACCACTAAATGTAACACCCTAAACCTAGCCTAGAAGTTTAGACCAAATCTTAGATCACCAAAGTTATCATAGGTAAATTTATACAAAATAATTTTTATATTGTATCGTGAAATTTAATCATTTAAAACCAGTTATTAAAATTTCAGTTAAGTTAGTATATGAATATGCAAGTGAAATAAAAACGATTATAACTCAACTCAAAATTTGTACCACATCTTTATAAAACCTTACAGTTTAAAATCTGAATGACAAATAGAAGATGAAAATATAACATTTACTAAATTTTCTCCAAGACTGTCCGAAACTTCTGCACACTGAGTCCAGATCGAATTCAAAAGAGTACCTGAAAGGAAACACTAAGAGGGGGTGAGCTACTCGAGCTCAGTGCGAGTCGAATCAAGACTAAAGGCAGAAACTCATAATTTTATTAAACAGTATAATCGACTTACAGTCATTAGTAGAAACAGAAACAAAATACAATCAAGAAGAGTACACCAAATACACAGAACACTTACACACAGTTGTTCAGACAATAGAACATAGACAGACATTCGTACATTTAGAATGTAACGGCCCAAAATTTTATGTCTTCAATTTTTGCATGATATGACATAAGTTGCTTGGTTGTTTTAATAGCTAAGTAATTTGGGTGTGTATGGGAGTGTTTGAGAATCATGGGTTCAAGTCTTGGCTTTTTCAGAATTCTTAGTTTTGCTCCTAAATGAATCTAGACACTGGCATATAGGCCTTATCAATAATAGTGCTTTTTTTTTTTTACACAAGAGGAGCTTGTGGTCTAGTGGCACGGTGGCGTGTTGTGTAATTGTATGGTCTAAAGTTCAAGTCCTGGGTTGCACAATAGAGTATATATTTTGCTGCTTGAGCTGTGTAGGTAATGAAGTTGGACTGAAACACGGCTAATGGGAGTTTGAATAGAATTTGAAAGGAGTTGTTGGGGGAGTTGAGGAGAAATCAATGGAGTAATTGAAGGAGGGATAATAGGAGAGATATTAGGAGAAAATCAAGGAGTTTTATTGAGAGGAAGTGTTGTGCCGTTTGAGGGAACTCTAGCTTTGAGAATTCGACTGGGGAAATTTTGGCATTGAGGAATATTTTGGTGTTAGCATCTGCCAAATTCTCCTTTTCTTTTCTTTAATTTATTTGTTTTTGGTTCATTCAGATTTGTATTGGTTGCTGTGCAATATTTAACAAAAGTCCTTTTCTTTTCGGTCAATAGTTGTTAGTCAATTTTGTGAGCAGCTCTTCCATATCTTTTTTTTTTGTCTTTTTCTTTTCCTCAATCTGTGCTATCTTTTGGTCGAATATCTTTTTACCTTCTAGGTTCTGCTATTAATCAATTTTACTTGGTCTGATTCTTCTCTTTTTGTTTTTTACCTCCCAATATTTTTCTTGTGTTGATCGAGAGCTATCTCCCCTTATCGATTGTGGTTTAGCCTAATATCACCCTTTTGCTTTATCATTCTCTGTGTCTATCTTCTCTTCGCTGCTTCTTGCTGTTCCAGTGCTGCAAGTGTTTCTGATTATTGGTAAACTCCTCACTTTTTGATTAAACCTTTTCTATTCTATTCATTTTCTTAAAACTGAATAACTTCATTTTTATCCTTTAATTACCGACTGTTGATCCTTTCCTCACAATGTGTTACTCATTACGATTCTAGGGTTTTCCTCGAGGAGTGGTGGAGTGTAAGTGGTTTTGAAGTAGTTGCAACCCTTGTTCTCAACGTTCAATTAAGGTAATATGTTACCTCACTTTTTGGGTTTAGGCCGTATACTGATTATGTTCTTATATGATATCATTTGTGGATTGAGGCGACTTATATGGGGTACCTTGGTTAATGAGATCGGTGTTTGTGGTACAGATAATCGGTAAAAGCATACGATCACTTTTGGTTAGCAGTCTTGGAGGACTAAAGTTGCCTCATTCAAGCGAAGTAAGGATGGTGTTTTTTGATTAAGTGTCAATAAGAGGGTGTTTTACCCTAACGATTAAAGGACTGACATTGGGTCATGTCTAAATCTAGGTTGGTGTATGTGGAGATTTGCGCTCTTCTCATAAACAGGTGTGTAATCACACCGCCTTAACTACAAATCGGTAAAAGCCAAAAAGCCAAAAGACACGATGTTCCAGGCCACATAGGCATGTGATCACTTGTGTGGTAATCTGAGCCCACAAATATGGTGTTTGACTGTAGATGCACCATGAGTGATCTCATGAGCTTAGGTCGTCATGGGCCACGTTGTACCGAAAAGGGGTCGTGTGGGCCTAATGGGCCTTGGGCCCCACATGGATGAAATCCACGATTTGTGGCCAATACTATACTGTGCTATGTAGGTCTCATAGCCGTGGCAAAATTAAAATTTGAGCAGACGCCTGGCGTGTCGGCCCACTTAAATTTGAGTAATGGGTCTTGGGCCCATTTACACTGTTATGACCATTTAGGTTACCAGAGTCACTCGAGGCAACTGCGAACCTTTTGAGAGGTCGATATCTATACTGAGACCCTAAAGTAGGTAAAATGACCAAAATAACCTTAAAGGGTGAAATGACTATTTTACCCCAATAGATAGAAATGATCGTTATACCCCCTAAAGGTAGGGGGACTAATGTGTTCATGATTTGTACATGACTGTTGCTGAGTATGACATTCTACATATACGTATAATTTATGACATGACATACTGCATGGGGTTGTGATACTGTTATGGATGAAGTAAATTCTACTAGTGGCTTTGCCACATATCAGAATGTGGCATTTCTGCTGCGATCTGGTCTTGGCGACTTTCTGCACTCTTTATTCGACAACTTTCTTTGTGATATTGCTATGGTGGCTGGGTGGGTCAATTTTATCCCCACATGGTGTGTTGGTGGTACGAAGTGGTGTGTTGGCTGGATTGCGGATGGGTCACATTATTGCACTATACTGAGATGGTGTTGGGCTAAGGCCCACACTATTATTATGTTGGGCTATGACCCACACTGTACTATTATTGAATAGGGCTCAGGCCCAGACTGTTACTGCATGTTGTATATTGACTGACTGATAGGGGATTACACACTGAGTTTTTTGTAAACTCACCATTTCCTTTTAACTGTACAGGTAATCCTCAGCTATAGGCGATTTGGCACTGTGAGTGGCTCAGAGTTGGCCACACAACTGCAGCTGTCCTACACTTGCTTTTATTTAAATTTAAAGTTTTTGTTGGGTTTTATTTATTTAATAAGGCCATGTACGTTTGTTTAAATTTTTAATTGGCCTCTTGCTTACTTATTTTAAACTGCTAGTTTACGAGAAGACAAATTTTTAAAATAATTATTGTTTTCAAAGACAAGAAATTTAAACATTAGAGTTTTCAAAAGCTTCCGCGATTTTAAATTAACCTACTATAACAATAGCAGATAATAAGGCAAATGCTTTGACTAGATAATTTGTTAAATAATAATAAAAGGGTTTTTAAATGTAGAAATGATTTTTTACCGACAAGTCCAATTTTGAAAGAAACTTCATTGTGACATGGTAAATTCGACCATAATGTCTAGGTTGGGTTTGGGGTGTTACATAGAACACACAATAAAATATGCATATGAAATGCAGTCAGAAAGTATGACCCACTCATTCAGCCAACACACCTCTCCATCCCCCGATTGGACCTCATAAGAGCTGTTAAAGCTCATCTAACCAATCACACCAATTAGGACCTCGGAAGGCCCATCTAGCCCTACACACCACGTATGTAGACTAAGCCACTAAGATAATAATATGCAGCAGAGTTGGCGTATATCTTTATCTTGTGCAATGTGGTAAGGCTAACATGCAGGCGAGTTACATGAAAACTTCCAGATCAGATAATAGTGCGTAGCAAAGCTGACGCATGTGCGGTACAAAAATTGTTGTACATAAGTCGCAGTAGAACTGCCAGATCAAATTAGAATCAGTCTCCCTACTCTTCACAACCCAACCCAAAACAATTTATACAAATGTATGTATGCATTCAATCTTATAAAATAGTGACACAGTATCAAACATTCAGACAAAATAGATATGCACACACACCCAATAAAATAGATATCTATTTCAAACATCTCACACGACAGTCATAGATACACTTTGGCCAAAGCCCAGATCATAATTCTTATCCACCCTAACTAAATATCAGCCAAGGCAAATCATACAGACAAATGCTTAGAACAAAAACACGCAGAATCAAAATAGGTGTCTTAAAGCCACACGTTCGTGTACTCCGGCCGTATGGACATGCCTAGGCCGTGTAGGAGGTCACAAGCCCGTGTAAAAAAGGGCACACGGCCGTGTGATTGAAGCACACACCTTGTGGACTAGGGACATGGCTATAAGAGTAGGCCGTGTAACTCTATGTCCATTTGCACTAAATTTAAGTATACGGCTGGCAGGGCCATGTATGGGTCTCACATGCCCGTGTTCCCACCAGACATGATCGTGTGTCTCGAAACACATCCGTGTGGAATTCGTAATTTCCAAATTAGTCACACATCCATGTTGCCAGGCTGTGTGACACCAAATCAGTCAAACCCTAATCCCCAAACTCACGTGTCTGTGTGCCCGAGGGACACGGCCGTATGGCACCAAAATTGGCCCGAAAGCTTTAATTCCCAAAAGCACATGGCTGTGTGAACTGGCACACACTCGTGTAGAAACCCAGTGGCCATGAAACCACCCTAAAATAGCCCCAAAAACGTGCTTTTAGCATCTAAACACTCTCCAACCCTTGATAATTCAAAAACACACCAAATCATGCTAATTCTATGCATTATACAATGATTACGATGTAACATCCCAAAAATTAAGGGTTTGTGATTTTTGTATAATTGCATGTGTCGAGCTTATTTAGCTAGTTATTTGAGGGTGTTTGGGGGCTCTAGGGAGGCCCGGGTTCTGGTCTGAGCCTTGGAAAATTTTTTACTTTTGACCCTAAAATGGAAAGGGCTGTAGGAGGCAGGACTTAAGTAGATTTGTGTGTGTTTGAGTAGCACAAGTGGAGCTCATGGTGAAGTGGTGTGGCGTCAGATAGAGAGCAAGGAGGGAAGGGGATTGAATCCTATAGTTTACAAATGAAGGATTTTATGTTGTGACTTGGGAGAGCAAGAGTTGGAGTTTGGATCAAACTCTGCAAGTTGGATTGGAGACTTGGTCAATCAATTTGAATGGAAGGCCAAGAGTGTTTCAAGGAGAGAATGGTGGAGGAAATCACGGGATTCAAGTGTGGGAAGTAGTGGCCGAATGTGGGAGTGTGTCTATGTAATATCCCAGGATAAGGGTTATTTTATTTTGGTGTTGTTTGCATGTTAATGGCTCGCTATGTTGTTGTTTGTGTGTTTTCGGGGCTTAGTTGTAGGCTAGGAGTGAGCCTGAGTGGGTGGAAAAATTTTAGTTTTGGGCTTTGGGTGATAGGAGCTGAAGGAGCTGGGTTTTATATATTTTAATTGGTGTTCTTGAGCACAAGAAAGGAGCTGGTGGAGTGGCAAAGCATGCGCCACTTAGAGCATGTGTTTGGTGTCAAGTGCAAGGGGGATGAGGTCTTGAGTTCAAGCTGCGAAGTGGCCACCATTTTGTCTTACTTTTTGACGCCAACGAGAGGAGAGTTGTAGGCAGTTCAAACTCTGCCTTGGACTAAGTCTTCTCATTTGGATGGTGGGTGGAGAGCAAATGGTGGAGGAAGACTTGGTCAAGGGATTTGAATTAGTGGCTTGGGAGTGTTTGGGGGGAGGTTGGCCGGATTTTGGGGAGTGTTCTGGGGGAGGTTGGCCGGTTGGTATGCTTGGGGAGGAGAGTGCCGAAACTTCACTTAGGCAGTGTGTGCATTTTCGGTCATAGTTTGTGTGAAACAAGCCTCTTTTGTGGTCTCTTGGTAAGTGAATTTCATCCATTTTCCTTTTACATTCTTGAAACCGAAACCCCAAGTGTGTTTTCATCTCTTTTCATTTTCATTTGTTCTCCTTAAACCAAAGCTTCAACAATCTTACCTTTGCCGAAAGTACTTGGTGTCCTTTAATTTTTTTATTAGTAGAATGCCTCTCCCACCTTCTTTTCTTTTTCAATTGTGTTAAACGAAAACCGACTTTGTGTTTTCTTTTCAATTTGAGCCGAAAGTTCTCTTCTCTCCCCTTTCTTTTCATTCATGCTAAGCGAAACTTGTTCTCCTAAACACCTTCTTCATTTCTTTCCCTCTCAAAATCGAAAGTATTTCCCCTCTGTTCATCTTGATTTAAGGGTGCTAGCCGAAACTTCACTTTCCAAACACTTTTCTCTATTTCTTTCATTCAAAACCGAGAGCACCTACCTCTTGTTCATTCTTTCTCCTTCTCCAAACCTTGGCCGACTTTCTCTTTCTCGAAGTTGTAATTCTTACGCTTTATTTTTTCTAAAATCAAACCGAATCCCTCCCTTGTGTTGCCAATTTCCTTCCTTCAATTGTGTTTTACTTGGCGAATCTTTCTCCTCTCTTAGTAGTTGGTAGGACGATTATTGGTTATTGTTGGGGTCTTTGGTGTTCAATCGGTCTTGTAAGGGGTAAGTGCTAAGTGAATGGCCATTTCTCCCTTTCTTATGCTTTGCCAATCTTTGGTGTTTGAGGCCGATTTGACATCTGTTAAAAAGGAGTAACGTTCAATTTTGGTAATTGTTTCCATATAGGGCCTTTGGATTTGAATACCGATTGGAGAAGCCAAGTGGTAAGTAGTGGTAAGGGATTATCTTGATAGTCTATTCTTTTAGAATGCTATAAGCCAAAGTTTCAAAGGATTAACCACTTTCTTTCTAGGGTGAAGCCGATTCTTTGAAAGAACCATTGTTGGGTTCGGATTTGGTAGGAAACCAAATCAAGTTTAAGGTAAGGTAAACCGATATACCCTTTGATTTATTTGGTTATGGCGAATGGTTTAAGGAACTAACCCATAGTTAGCCGATTGTTTTTAGGAGCAAGAGGATTGAGGGCTTTAGATCGGGTTCTTTGGGATTGAGGCTTACGATATATCAGGTGTGTAAACCAACACACTATCCTAACTAAGTAATGTGATAACTTTGTTTGTGTAAATGAAACAGTGTGGTTGACTATTTCGATACCCATTGAGGTATGGATACGGATTCAGGTAAGTCCGTTTCATTATGAAATATGTGATGATCTACGATATCATGATTATGTGTGTATATTCATTGAGATGCCATATAGAGCATGTGAGCATGATAGCATGATTGCACGATTTTGCATCTAGTATGATATGTGATTGGGTGATATGAAAGGAGGGGAGTATGATATCCATGTCTTTGGGACCTTGTGTCTTTGGGACGCCGGAGGTTTGGCACCTCCGGTGGTTTGGTACCACAATGATATTTTGTGACTTTGGGTCACGGAGGTTTGGCACCTCGGCGTCTCGTCCCGATGGCTTAGTACCACGGTGGGTTGGCCCCCACGATTGATTATCTGGGATTGACTTGGTGATTTGGTATCACACGATGGGTTGGCCCCATCATCGGATTTGTATTTGCGGTCACGGTGATTTGGTATCACATTGTGTCTTTGGGACACGGAGGTTTGGCACCTCATTGCGACTCGTCCACGTGGTTTGACACCACCGTGGGTTGGCCCCACTTATAAGATATGGGATCGTCGCTAGTGATTTGGTATCACACGATGGGTTGGCCCCATCATTGGATTATTTGTGACTTGGGTCACCGGTGGTTTAGTACCACGATATGGATATCGTGACTTTGGGTCACCGGTGGTTTAGCACCACCGGTGGTTTGGTACCACAGGGTAGAAAAGGTGATATGGTTGGCTAGGATCGGGTGCATCACTTGCATTATTTTGTTACGATATGTGTTGGCATGTTATATCGGAGAGGATTTATAACCGAGTCTTGCGACTCACTCTCTCCTTTGACTTTTTCAGGTGACACTTAGACGCGGACATGGAGCCGGGATGGACTCGAGGTGCTCATGCCATGCTCAAATAAAGATTTGCTCGGACTTTTATGAAATTTGGTACTTAAGTTTTATTACTATTCGGTTTTATTTGGGTTGTAAATGGCCTTTTTAAAATTATGTTTTGTTTATGATTAAAGTAGATTTTTAATATGCCTAACAAATTAATTGGGTTAAATGTGCTAAAACTTGGAAAGACAATGATTTCAAAGTACAAAAACGATATTTTAAACTATACCATCGGGTATCACACTAAGATTTGGAATAAAGAAGAACTCAAATGTTTTCTAACCTAAACACGATTTTCTACTAAGACAAAATATTTTTGTAACCATGATAAACAACTCAAACTGCCTAACGAGATAAAATTGTTTTACCTACATGTCTAATTGAGTTTTTAAAATTTCCCGGGTTTTTAAATACATCATCAGATTTCAATCTAACCTACTCAAGTTTTTCTTCAAATACAAAACTTTAGCGAAGTGTTTTCCTCAAACTTTTAAACTCAAACCTAAACCTCTCAAAAACCTTTTTCCCTGTAACATACCAGATTCGGTCGTGGTGTAATGACCGAGTTTGGGGTGTTACATTTGTGGTATCAGAGCTAAGTTCAAAGGCTAGACTGTGGGCCCGAGGCCCAAAATGTTTTAAAACTAAAGTTTTTGGGTATTCTATTTTAAAAAGTATGGTTTGAAAGGCATGACACCGAGTCACCCAGCACCAATCGCCTGTAAGTACCCGTACTATTGTTTGTGATAATGACATTGATGTGAAGGAATGGCTAGTGATAGTAAGATCACTAGTAGAGACCTAAACTGATAGGACTCAGTGGACTTGCGAAAACAAAGCTTCTTTAAATATTCATAAGACTTTGCTTTAAAGCGATTGGAATAATTATCGATGCATAAAATTCTTTAAATCGAGCGAGATTTAGTCATGAGTACCGAGGTGGACATGGTCGTGGACGTGGTCGCCATGGGATGACGATTTCGAGCCCGTAGGTTACAGTCGTGGTTCGTAGAATGAGATCTGGGCCCGCCACTAGCTGGAGGTGGTGAGTTCAAAGCGATAGGGATGACGCAGATGTCACGAGCGATCTTGCGGGTTTTAGAGCGGGTAGTGGAGTAGGTGGAGGCGTAGGAGCTAGGAAATCGTGCTGGCGACTTCGGCAAATGAAATTTGAATTCTTTCGGGGTGTCTCGGGTGTTGCTCGCAGCGATGAATATTGGCCGGATCGACAGAGCGAATCATGGACGATCTAGACTTGACTGCCAAGAAAAGTTAAAGGGATCGTATCACTTCTCGAGATGAGTCATACCGGTGGTGGCTCACGGTCGAGACAGTATGCGCAGCAGAAGATCGACTTGGGACTATTTTCGCCGCTTATCGTAAAAAGTGCGTGGGGGCTAACTATATTAATGAGCGAGGAAAGCATTTTTGAGGTTAGTTCGGGGAGCAAATCGTGTTTGAGTCTGAGGCGTAGTTTCGAGGTCGAGTCGGTATGTCGGGTATGGTGGCTCTTGAACATGAGAGTTGCATTCGTTTGAGCATGGCTGCGAGATTTAATTAAGGTTACTAATTGCGCTGACATGGCGTGAATTTGCGGTTCGGTTGAAAAGGCGAAGGTAGCCGAGGGTATTAAGGAGTCTGTGAGGTAGGGTATGGATAGGAACCTGACACAAGAGGAGTTTTGGATCTTCCGGTCGTCAAGTAATCGATGAAAAGGGCTAGACCGAAGTGGGCGAATCGATCGGGTAGGATTGTTCTTTGCTAGGCGTGGACCGCCCTTGCAAACTGCTGTGGGAAGGCTCATTGGGGAGGATGTTGGACTGATGGTAGAGGTACATTTTGAGTGTGGTTATTTGGACCACGTGTAAGGGACTGTCGCGCAAGTTGGCTAGGATTGATCGAAAGTTAGGGCCGTGTCAATCTGAAATAATGGACCACCACCGCAGAGGGCCGAGGTAATGGCGAGGAGGTAATGGTTCAGTCGGGGCCGTGGAGCAGGCAAGAGGTGCGTAGTTCGAGGCCGACATCGGGGTTGGTGTATCGCGAGGCGCCGAGAGGAGGCGACGACCGGACGTCATTACGCAGACGTTTTTAATCTTTGGTTCTCCATTTACTACTTTGATTGATCGGGTTCAACACATTCATATGTTGCAAGTAGCATAGTGAAGACCATGGATCTAGACTCAAATATCTTCTAGCGGATATTAGTAATAAGCCCTTTAGGCCACTCTGTAGTTGTGGATAGGTTGTATAGAGGCGATACCTCTAGAACTCCAAGGGTATTATTTGAGGTCGATCCGATGGAACCGCCGCTTGGGGAGTTCGATCGATTGGGATGGGTGGTGGTTAAGTACGTGCAAAGTTGGATGGCTGACAAAGCGCATGGTTCTGAAAGCAGTTGAGGTGATGAGGTAGTTCGATCGATAATAGGAGGAATTATCTCGTCCAATGTGGTATCTCGCCCAAAGCCGAGAAGATGGTCGAAAGGGGTGTAAAGCATATGTGGTACATGTGTATGCCTTGGAGGCTAAGGAGTCTTTGTGGAGCAGTTCAGACGATTAGGGAATTTGCTAATGTGTTTCCGAGGAGCTTGGGTTTGCCACCGGATCGAGAGGTAGAGTTCGGGATAGATCACATTCACAGGCGCGTGGTGTCCATAGCTACATGTGATGGCACCTAAGGAGTTAGTGGAGCTTAAGGCTCGACATCTGAATTGTTGGACCGAGGCTTTATCGGGCCAAGTATTTTGCCTTGGGAGCGCGGTACTCTTTGTCAAGAAGAAAGACGGTACTATGCGGATGTGTATAGACTATCGCTAATGCTGAATAAGTCGACGATCAAAACAAGTATCCCTACCTCGGATAGATGACTTGTTTGATCGCTAAAAAGGCGTCGGTTTTCTCGAAGATCGACTTAAGGTGCAGGTATCACCGATTAAGGGTAAAGGAGGCGATATCGAAGACGGCATTTCGTACTCGATATGGGCACTTTGAGTTCTTAGTTATCTTTGTTGGGTTGACTAATGCGTCGATGACCTTCATGGATCGATGAATAGGGTGTTCCAACGAAGATCTAGATCGGTTTGTAGTGGTTTTATCGGCGACATCTTGGTATATTCAAGGACCGAGGAGGAACATGATGCCCATTTGCGGGTGGTATTGCGATTTTGAGGAGAAAGCGACTTTATGCGAAGTTCGATAAATGCGAGTTCGGCTTAGGGAGGTGGCGTTCTTGGGTCATGTAGTATCTCTGAGGGATTAGAGTGGACCCTCGTAAGATAGAGGCCGTTTTGGATTGGAAGCCGCCAAGGTCGATGGCGGAGATTGAGTTTTCGGGCTTGGCGTGATACTACCAAGATTTGTAGAGGTTTCTCTTTGATCGCAAAGACCGATGACTAAATTATTGAGAAAAGGGGTTCCGTTCATTTGGTGAGAAGCGCAGGAGAGCTTCGATAAGTTGAAGAAGATTTTGTGAAGCTTGGTTCGATTCAACTTTGAGGTCGGTAAGGAATTCACGGTGTCTCGCGATGCATCACATACGGATTGGGTTGTGTGTTGATGCGAGGAAGGGAAGGTTGTGGCTTACGCGTCCGGCGGTGAGGCCACATGAGGTAAATTATCAATGCATGATCCGGAGTTAGCGGCTATAGTTTTTACCTTGAAGATATGGAGGCATTACTTGTGCGGAGAAAGATCGATAGTCTACACGGACCATAAGAGTCTCAAGTACCTTCCGACTCGAAAGACTTGAATCGAGACAAGACCGATGGATTGGCTGTGAAAGACTACGATTGCTCAATTAAGTATCATCCGGGCAAGGCTAACGCCAGGCGTGACGCATTGAGCCGTAAGGTTGTTTCAATTTAAGGCGTTGTTTGCCCACTTGAGTTTGTATGACGACGGAGCATTCTCGCGAGTGCGCAGTTAAGCCTACTTGGGTTGAGCGGATCGTAGAAAACAGCTTGTTGGATGAGGTTCGAAAGCGCAGAGGACACAAGTGCGTAATGATGGTTTGAAGGGTTATAGCTTGTCTAGTGATGGGGTCTTTGTGTTTTCGGAGGAAAGTTTGTATGCCGAGGATTGGAGCTAAGACAAAGATTCTTCAGATGCACATAGCAGCCCTACGCTATGCATCTTGGAGGTAGCAAAATGTATAGAGATTTGGAGGGCGATTACGGTGGCCGGTGCGAAAAAGGAAGTAACCGAGTTTGTGGGGAAGTGTCTGACATGTCAGCAGGTCAAGGCTGAGCATCGATTCCGTCCGGTTGCTTGACCGGTGAAGATTCCTCGATGGAAGTGGGAAAGGATAACTATGGATTTAAATCGATGGATTACCGCTACACCGAGTAAGAAGGATTCGATTTGGGTAATTATGGATCGATCGACTAAATCACTCACTTTATCCGGTGAGGTGGATTACTCACCGCAGAGGTTGGCAAAGTCGTATGTGTCGAGATAGTGAGACCGCACGGGTGCGATGTCGATCATCTCGTATAGGGATCCCGATTCACGTCAAGGTTCGAAAGCGTTGCATCAAGCTCGGGTACACGATTAGATTTCAAAGACATTTCATCCACGTAATCGACAGGCGGTCGGAACAGGTTATCTGAGATCATGGAGGACATGTTGCGAGGTGTGTATTGGATTTGAGGCGATTGGGAGGAATATCTACCGTTAGTGAGTTCGCCTACAACAATAGTTACCAAGCAAGTATCAAAATGGCACCATATGAGGCGTTATGCGGTAGGAAGTGTCGCTCACCTACTTGTTGGACGAGTTAAGTGAACGCCGGTTGTTGGGACCGAGTTGGTTCTTTGAGATCAAGACAAGGTTAAGTTGATTCAGCTCGATTGAAAGAAGCTTGGACGGCGAAGTCCTATGCCGATCTTAAGCGAGAGATATTGAATTTCTTTGTGGGAGATCGAAGTTTTCGAAGGTCTCACCGTGGAAGAAAGTATTAAGGTTGGAAGGAAAGGTAAGCTTAGTCCGAGGTTTATTGGGCGTATAAAATCGAGACGAGTGGGACCGATTGCATATCAGCTCGAGTTGCCGCAGAGCTAAGTCAGATTCACGATGTATTTCACGTTTCGATGCTTCGGCGTTATCGCTCAGATCCATCGCACGTGGTGACAGTAGGGGAGATTGAGGTAAACCCAGATATGACCATGGAGGAAGAGCCTGTACAGATTTTAGATCGGGATGTGAAGGTTCTGCGTAAGAAGTCTGTGCCCTTGGTTAAGGTTCTTTGGTGGAATCATGGCGTAGAGGAAGCGACGTGGGAACCCGAGGATATGATGAGACAGTAATACCCGCAACTCTTCTGACCAGGTAATTTCGAGGTCAAAATTATTTTTAAGGGGGGTAGAACTGTAATATCCCGGGATAAGGGTTATTTTATTTTGGTGTTGTTTGCATGTTAATGGCTCGCTATATTGTTGTTTGTGTGTTTTCGGGGCTTAGTTGTAGGCTAGGAGTGAGCCTGAGTGGGTGGAAAAATTTTAGTTTTGGGCTTTGGGTGATAGGAGCTGAAGGAGCTGGGTTTTATATATTTTAATTGGTGTTCTTGAGCACAAGAAAGGAGCTGGTGGAGTGGCAAAGCATGCGCCACTTAGAGCATGTGTTTGGCGTCAAGTGCAAGGGGGATGAGGTCTTGAGTTCAAGCTGCGAAGTGGCCACCCTTTTGTCTTACTTTTTGACGCCAAGGAGAGGAGAGTTGTAGGTAGTTCAAACTCTGCCTTGGACTAAGTCTTCTCATTTGGATGGTGGGTGGAGAGCAAATGGTGGAGGAAGACTTGGTCAAGGGATTTGAATTAGTGGCTTGGGAGTGTTTGGGGGGAGGTTGGCCGGATTTTGGGGAGTGTTCTGGGGGAGGTTGGCCGGTTGGTAAGCTTGGGGAGGAGAGTGCAGAAACTTCACTTAGGCGTGTGTGCATTTTCGGTCATAGTTTGTGTGAAACAAGCCTCTTTGTGGTCTCTTGGTGTCAATTTCATCCATTTTTCCTTTTTGCATTCTTGAAACCGAAACCCCAAGTGTGTTTTCATCTCTTTTTCATTTTTCATTTGTTCTCCTTAAACCGAAAGCTTCAACAATCTTACCTTTGCCGAAAGTACTTGGTGTCCTTTAATTTTTTTATTAGCCAATGCCTCCCACCTTCTTTTCTTTTTCAATTGTGTTAAACCGAAACCAGCTTTGTGTTTTCTTTTCAATTTGAGCCGAAAGTTCTCTTCTCTCTCCCTTTCTTTTTCATTCATGCTAAGCCGAAACTTGTTCTCCTAAACACCTTCTTCATTTCTTTCCCTCTCAAAACCGAAAGTATTTCCCCTCTGTTCATCTTGATTTAAGGGTGCTAGCCGAAACTTCACTTTCCAAACACTTTTCTCTATTTCTTTTCATTCAAAACCGAAAGCACCTACCTCTTGTTCATTCTTTCTCCTTCTCCAAACCTTGTCCGACTTTTTCCTTCTCGAAGTTGTAATTCTTGTGCTTTATTTTTGTCTAAAATCAAACCGAATCCCTCCCTTGTGTTGCCGAATTTCCCTTCCTTCAAATGTGTTTCACTTGGCCGAATCTTTCTCCTCTCTTAGTAGTTGGTAGGCCGATTATTGGTTGTTGTTGGGGTGCTGGTGTTCAATCGGTCTTGTAAGGGGTAAGTGCTAGGCCGAATGGCCATTTCTCCCTTTCTTATGCTTTGCCAATCTTTGGTGTTTGAGAGCCGATTTGACATCTGTTAAAAAGGAGTAACGTTCAATTTTGGTAACTGTTTCCATATAGGGCCTTTGGATTTCGGAGCTGCCGATTGGAGAAGCCAAGTGGTAAGTAGTGGTAAGGGATTATCTTGATAGTCTATTCTTTTAGAATGCTATAAGCCAAAGTTTCAAAGGATTAACCACTTTCTTTCTAGGGTGAAGCCGATTGTCGAAAGAACCATTGTTGGGTTGATTTGGTAGGAAACCAAATCAAGTTTAAGGTAAGGTAAACCGATATACCCTTTGATTTATTTGGTTATGGCGAATGGTTTAAGGAACTAACCCATAGTTGGCCGATTGTTTTAGGAGCAAGAGGATTGAGGGCTTTAGATCGGGTTCTTTGGGATTGAGGCTTACGATATATCGTGTGTAAACCAACACACTATCCTAACTAAGTAATGTGATAACTTTGTTTGTGTAAATGAAACAGTGTGGTTGACTATTCGATACCCATTGAGGTATGGATACGGATTCGGTAAGTCCTTTTCATTATGAAATATGTGATGATCTACGATATCATGATTATGGGTGTATATTCATTGAGATGCCATATTGAGCATGTGAGCATGATAGCATGATTGCACGATTTTTCATCTAGTATGATATGTGATTGGGTGATATGAGAGGAGGGGAGTATGATATCCGTGTCTTTAGGACATTGTGTCTTTGGGACACGGAGGTTTGGCACCTCGGTGTCTCGTCCAGTGGCTTAGTACCACGGTGGGTTGGCCCCACGCTTGATTATACGGATTGACGCCAATGATTTGGTATCACACGATGGGTTGGCCCCATCATCGGATTTGTGATTGCGGTCACCGCTATTTGGTATCACATTGTGTCTTTGGGACACGAGGTTTGGCACCTCATTGCGACTCGTCCCTGTGGTTTGACACCACCGTGTGTTGGCCCCACTTATGAGATACGGGATCATCGCTAGTGATTTGGTATCACACGATGTGTTGGCCCCATCATTGGATTATTTGTGACTTGGTCACCGGTGGTTTGGTACCACAAGATGGATATCGTGACTTTGGGTCACGGTGGTTTGGCACCACCGGTGGTTTGGTACCACAGGGTAGAAAAGGTGATATGGTTGGCTAGGATCGGGTGCATCACTTGCATTATTTTGTTACGATGTGTGTTGGCATGTTATATCGGGAGAGGGATTTATGCACTGAGTCTTGCGACTCACTCTCTCCTTTGACTTTTTCAGGTGACACTTAGACGCGGACATGGAGCCGGGATGGACTCGAGGTGCTCATGCCATGCTCAAATAAAGATTTGCTCGGACTTTTATGAAATTTGGTACTTAAGTTTTATTACTATTCAGCTTTTATTTGGGTTGTAAATGGCCTTTTAAAATTATGTTTTGTTTATGATTAAAGTAGATTTTAATATGCCTAACAAATTAATTGGGTTAAATGTGCTAAAACTTGGAAAGACAACGATTTCAAAGTACAAAAGCGATATTTTAAACTATACCATCGGGTATCACACTAAGATTTGGAATAAAGAAGAACTCAAATGTTTTCTAACCTAAACATGATTTTCTACTAAGACAAAATATTTTTGTAACCATGATAAACAACTCAAAGCGCCTAACGAGATAAAACTGTTTTACCTACATGTCTAATTGAGTTTTTAAAATTTCCCGGGTTTTCAAATACATCATCAGATTTCAATCTAACCTACTCAAGTTTTTCTTCAAATACAAAACTTTAGCGAAGTGTTTTCCTCAAACTTTTAAACTCAAACCTAAACCTCTCAAAAACCTTTTTCCCTGTAACATACCAGATTCGGTCGTGGTGTAATGACCGGGTTGGGGGTGTTACAGTCTAAGGGGGAAATTTTCTGCTAGGGGTTGGCTATTAGGAAGCAAATTCGGCATTTAGTATGGGGAAGTAAACCAAAACTCCCTTGAGTGTGCACTTTCTTTTGCTTTCTTCTTCTTTTCTTTTTCATTTTGGGCCTTTTCTTATGTGACATTTTACGTATTTCTTCATCTTTTTCTCCAGAGTGACAATCCAGGTTCATACATTTGCTTCTTTCTTTGCTTGACTTTTTGGTCGAATTCATTCTAGTTCTCTTCAATTCTTCATTCTTTTGTGGTAGTCGTTTATTGCATCATTGATCCTCTCTTCTTCCACTTGCTCTTATTCATCAACCGTTATTCTATAGTGCTACTCTTTGTTACTGAATCCCTCTTTTCCCATTCGACTCTTCTCTGATCAAAGGTAAGGGTTTCTTTTCTCTTATCTTCTTTCTTCCCTCTGTTTGCTATGTCAAAGCCGAAACTCCTAACCCAACATCTTATTGCCTAGGTCGAATCTACTTACCTTCTCCAAATCGAATCCCTTTTGATCTTTTGTGGTGGGGGCTGAAACTCTTTATTGTACAACTATCGATTTTGTGGTAATTTGGTAAGGGTAAAGAAACCCAAATGCTTTCTTATTTCATTCTAGCGAAGATTTTTGTGACTGCTTGGGTTGGAGATTCAGTTTCTCCCTTTTCTCTATGGGAGGCCGAATGTTAGATGTTACTAACATCATTGTTTTGTGCATCACAATTGCTAGGAACTTGATTCTTTATCCAGGAGGGGTAGGCCGAATACTATCCATAAAAGGGGATTTACCGTTTTTTGGTAAGTTGAGGCAATAGTCGGTTATTTCTATATTTTGGGTTGTCAAAGGAGAAGTATAACTAATGGCCAATCGTTATCATAGGTGTTTGGAAGTAGTGGAAGTCCCAACTCATAAACAGGTGTGTAATCTCACACCATTGTTTGTGATAATGTGATGTTTTTGATTTGGGCTTAGGCCGAAATGCCAAAAAGTCAGAGTATCGACAATCGAGGCACTCAAGCATGCGAGTGCTCGTAGTGATAAACTAAGCCACAAATGATAGAGGTAGATCATTGAGAGTGTCACGAGCACTCTCACGAAACTGAGGCCATAACGGGCCTTATCGAGCCACAATGGGCTAAGTAGGCCCAATGGGCTAACAAGCCCACATGAGCAAAACTGATGGAAAATTGATGAATGATTGATGCAACTATGAAGTTCATAAAATTGAGACTAAAAACAAGTGGAATGGGCCACACGAGCGTGTGGGCCCGTTTGGGCCAAAATTGGGCTTTAGGCCTAACCTCGCTGTTTCAACCAAAAAGGGGCCCTGAGTCGGTCGAGGCGATAGAAAGGTCGTTAGATAGCTAAATTATCGAAATACCCCTAAAAGGTAAATTATCGAAATACCCCTAGAGGGTAAATTATCAAAATACCCTTAGTGGGTGAATTACTGAAATACCCTTGATGGGTAAATTACCGAAATACCCCCAAAGGGGTGAAAATTATCGTTATACCCTTAGGTCATGAAATGACCGTTATACCCTCAATAGTGGTTAAATATCGTGTAGGTGATTTTGTTTATACTGTTTATACTTGTAATACATTGCATTCATATCGTGTTGCATGGGTTGGGTTTGATGATTGGAGGAAGTACCGTTTTTGGTGGCTCTTCCACATACTGTTTTAGTGGCTATGCCACATATCATTTTTAGTGGCTCAGCCACATATACCGTGGTTAGTAGCTTTACTGTAATATTGGTGTGGATTGGCGGGGTAGGTTAACATGATCCCCACATGGTGCGATTGGTTGGTACGGGTGGAGAGTAAGACGGCTGGTAGGATTGGGGTGGGCACATGTCCATATGCATTGATATGATTTTGAGGCTTAGGCCCAGCTTATTACTAAATAGGGCTTAGGCCCAAATCGATACCATAAGGGCTCAAGCCCATATAGTGACCGTTATCAGGGATTACACACTGAGTTCTCATAGCTCACCCCCTTTCTTTCAACCATGTAGGTAATCCCCAGCGTTAGAGGATTTGGAGCTGCGAAGGTCTCGGAGGTGGCCATCGTCGGATTTGCTTCTTAACTATACTTAGTAATTTTGGTTTTAATTTATATTTATATTATTTTTGGGGTTGATATTTTGTGTAATAAGGCCATTGGATTTTTTTTTCTTTTTAGACTTTCATTTGGTAATTCTGCTAAGTATGAATTGTTAAACGGTTAAACACTGGTTTTTAAAATAATAACAACTATTTTCAAAATATCACGTTTCCGTAATTCTTTAAGTCAGACTTCTGTAACAAACAAAGTTTTCGAAAATAATATCTTTACAAGATCACACTTTAAGCAAATCTTATTTTTCTCAAACAATGAAATTTAGAGTTTCAAAAAGGATACAAAGTTTTTAACGAACGCATAGCTTTTAAACAACCTTTTTGATGTGACATGCTAGACCTGGCCATAACGTTTAGGCTGAGTTTGTGGTGTTACATACGAACACTCACACACATGTTGTCGACTTTCCACAAAGTCGAGATAAATTTCGCAAATAAAACGGAAGAATAAACAAAACCTACATTTGATTTGATGACGAAAGAGCGAAAACTTTCGATATCTATGCAGCAGAATCCGTTTTCCCCAAGCGACAAAAAGAAGAAGGAAAAAGAATAGAGATAACCAAGCCAAAAATAAAAAGAAAATAGAATAACCAGCCAAAAAAAAAAATTGTTCCAGAGACAAATTAAAAATAAATAATTAAATAATTAAAAATATTTATTATCCCTAACTAAAAATAAAACAAAATAAAAGAGGCTCCCAGAATGCGTACACAGCGACTCGAACCCAGAACCTTTAGGTATACTAAGACTCCCTCAACCACCAGACCAGCAGGCCCATTCTGACACCTAAACACGCGGCTAAACACATTAGCGTAACCTTTTCAATGACCCTAACCACGAAATCCCAAAACATCTAGCCCTAAAATTTGAGGCATTACAATCTTTGATATAGCGTGAATCGGGTAAAAATTTTATGATTTTCAGTCATGCGTTATTTAATGGTTTGGAGTTTGTTTTAGTACAAGAATGTATAATGATGGTTTATTCTTCCATATAGTTAAAGCTACGTGAAAAGAGTTATTCGACGAGCGAATTAGAGATGGTTGACATTGTAATTACTTTGAATAGTTAACAACATTAATTGTTTAGTGAGTAATGTAGCCTATTTGATGACTGCAAGAGTTTAAAATATTTGATGTTACAGAGAGATCTGAATTTGGGATAGCAAAGATGGCTTGAACTGTCAAAAGATATTGAGTCAGTAATTGGTTATCATCCTGGACAAACGATTATAGTCACGGATATTTTGAACAAGAAATCTTTGTGTGCTTTAAAAGTGATGAATACGCGATTGATCTTATCGGATGATGGATAGATATTAGCTGAGCTAAAAGCTAAATTGATGTTTATTCGTGATTTTGTGAAGCTTAGAAATGTATCAGTGCATTGCAAGTTAAAAGAGTTCAACGTGAATTGACTTATAATTTAGAGCTTTAGATTGGAACTGATGATTATTTATTATTTCGAGGCAGAGTTCGTGTACCGAGAAATCCAAAGATTATACAACAATTATTATATCTATCTCACAATGGTAATTATCTGTTCATTCGAGAATACTAAAATGCAAAATAATCTGAGATAGTTTTATTGGTTAATGAGTATGAAACGTGATATTTCTTACTTGGTTATCAACAGGTTAAAGCTGATTATCAAGTATCTTCGGGACTGTTACAATTTGTAATATTATTTGAGTGGAGATGAAATAGAATTTCATTGGATTTTGTAAAAGGAAGATGTTATCTGAACTATTGTTAAATGTTGAAGAAGTCTGTACATTTTATCTCAATACGTATAATTTCTCTCTTGATAGAGTAGCTAAGTTATACATTTATGAAATTATCAATTTTTACAGGGTGCCAGTCTCCATTATTTTGGATAGAGATCTAAGGTTTATATTGTGTTTTTAAAGAAAACTACTGTAAACTTTGGGTATGAGATTGCATTGTAACACCGCATTTCATTCTCCAACTGATGGATAATATAAGAAAGTGATTCAGATACTCGAAGATACGATTTGTTATTGTATTTTAGAATGTGAAATCAATTGAGAAAGACAATTACTATTGGTTGAGTTTGAGCATATTAATATTTATCATATGAGTATAAAGATGGCATTGTATGAAGTATTGTATAATTGCAACTACCGAACTCCGTTGTTATTGGGTCGAGCTTTGTGAGAAAAAGGATTCACGGGATTGATTTCAACAAAGAAATTGAAGAGAAAGTGAAAGTAATTCATAACAGTTAGAAAGAGTTTCAGATAGAGAGAAAACATATGCAGACTTGATACAAAAAAGCATTGAATTTCAATTAGAGAACTGGGTGTTTGTGCAAGTATTGCTTTGAGAATAAAATTTCTCAAATTAGCTATAAAGAGAAGTTGAGTTGTGATTCATTGGGCAGTATGAGATTATTGAGAATATAAAGCCAGTGGCATATTCAACTTATATTATTGTCAGAATTTGAGAAGATACATAATGTGTTTCTTATATCTATGATTGGACGATTCAGATAAGACCCTTTGTATATAATATCTCTTTCAGAAGTTGCAATCCAGCTCGATATGACGTATAGCGAAGGACAGATCAGAACCTTAGCTCGTGAGATTAAAGAGTTGAGAAATCTGAGGCTATGTGAGAAATAGATAAGGTTATAAGAAAGCAAACCTCTAATTTATTCTCTAATAAGATTTTCGATGACGAAAATCTCTAAGGGGGGAGAGTTGTAATAGCCCATTTTTGGTCAAATTGAAACGGTGGTTTTGGAACCACAAATCTAAAGTAAAAATATTTATTTTATTATTTTATTAAAGTTTACAACAGGGTAAATTACCAAAAAATACCCTTTTTTCAAAATTTATTGAAAAGGACACTTTTTCCAATTATTTACCGGAATGGGCCATTTTCCCCGAAAGCGCGTCCACGTCAGTGAAATGTCAGGGGATGCAGTAGGAAAATGTGTCCCTGAGGGAGTGTTTTCTACCACATCAGTAAAAATCGAGTCCTTGAGGGTGCGGTTTGTTGATGTGACAAAAAACACCCCCCGAGGGACACGTTTTTGTCCTTCCCCAACGACCATATTTTTTTTTTGACCGTTGGGCCTCCAACGGTAAAAAAAAAAAAACTATAAAATCCCCCTTTTCAATTTTTTCACACAAAGGTCCTTACTCAATTTTCTCTCAATTTTCTCTCCACTTTCTCTCAAATTCTTCTCAAATTTCTCTCAAATTCCTCTAAAGTTCCTCTCAAATTTCACAAAAGTCCTTTAATTTTTACAAAAAAAGCCCTATTTAAAAGTTTTTAAATTATTTTTTATATTTAAAAATATTCAATCGTATTAGCAATGGCTGGAGAATTAATTCATCTCGACAATAAACACATCTCCTTCAATCAAATGACAATGGTAAGTTATAATTTTAATTTTTCAATACTATTTAATATTTTTTAAGTTTATGCAATTTTAATTAATTTTTATTTTATAATTTTTTAAGCAGTCTGTACATCGGGTGTTGCAATGTTATATTCACAATATGCCTGGTCTGCCATCGCCGTTGATTGAGAATTACCTTGCGGGAAGTGGGTTTTTGGCACGTGGCCACGATAGGCCGGGGTGCAAGTTGGACCCGAAGCTAATCAGTGCGTTGATAGAGAGGTGGAGACCTAAGATGCACACTTTCCATCTTCCATGCAAAGAGTGTACTATTACTTTGGAAGACGTGCAGTTGCAATTGGGATTGCCGGTGGATGGGTACGTAATCACCAGTCCACAACTTCTGATGATTGGGGAGCCGTATGCTACGAGCTTTTGGGTACTATTTCGAATAACATTAACGGAGGTCGGATCGAGATGGGTTGGTTACGGGACATATTCCCGAAGCCAGGTAATGATTCGACTGAATTAAAAAGAATACGGTATGCTCGGGCATACATTCTTGAGATGATTGGAGGCTATCTGATGCCAGACTTGTCACGAAACCTCATGCATCTGAGATGGCTGCTGAAACTTGTTGATTTTAGAGTAGCCGATGAACTGAGTTGGGGGTCTGCCGTGCTAGCAAAATTGTATCGGGAGATGTGCGGGGCGACACGACCGAATAAAGCCAAAATCGGAGGTTGCCTATCACTATTGCAATCATGGGAACGGTTTCGCTTTCCATTTTTACGTCCTCGAGTGGACCACCCATCTACATTCCCACTCATAATGAGGTAAATTTAATATTTGATTTTACAATTATTACGTAGATTTAAAATATAATTGTATGCTAAAAGTTATTTAATTAGGTGGAACCATTCGGCAAGTTATGTTGGAATACCTACCTCGCTTGAAGATATACGGCTTCTATTAGACCAACGGTCGGAAGCACAAGTAAGTATTAAATTAAAATATATTTTTTAATAAAATAGTCATTTAGTATTTAGTATTTAGTATTTAGTATTTAGTATTTAGTATTTAGTATTTAGTATAAAACTAATATTTTTATCATGTTAATATAGTTTCAATGGACACCATATGAGGATCCGACAATTCAGGCTGTAATTCGGATGAATTCTTTCAAAATTTGAACATTTGGCATGTGAAGGTCCCATTGTTCAACTATGCCACCATGGAGATGCACAAGTAAGATTGGGTTCTGCAACAATTTGGATTCCGACAACCGATTCTCGTGGCACATGAGGTGCTCGATGATGAGCACAAAGTCGACTTACGACAGTCGCATACGGATTGGCTGAGATTTTGGTTAGCATATATCGAATTGTGGGAAGACCGACATGATTATATACCTACTCGGGAGCTGATCATCGTTCCTGAGTTAGCATGCGTGTCGGAATACATGCCATGGTTTAGGATCCTTGGCAAGCCATATTTATTGTTAGAACAGGAGAGGCAATGGTAACTTCGTGTACAAAGGGAACGACGGGGCCCTTTAAATCCAAGGAGAAGGGATGATGGGACGGGACCATCAACAATGCCAACACAATTACCAGACCCAACAACAGCGCCCACATATTCACCGGGCCCAACACTTCAGCCGATGACACCCACATCACAGCCTTTTCAAATTATGTCAGGTGCGTATCCTAGCCCTTATATGTATCCTAACCCTTATATGTTTCCTTTTCCCAGTCCTATGGCAGGTTGGGATGCATGGCCCGGTTCGAGTCCGTTCCTGACTACTCCTACTGGCCAGCCGACCTGTAGGCTGCCGTCACATTAGGGATCAAACGAGGTGCCGTCGGGGAGCTCTTATTTTTACCAAGCTCCTTCGCCTTATGGGATTTAGACACATCCACCATAGGTGATGCAAACACCTCCGCAGTCATTATTTTATCAAGGTGGGTCATCCTCCCAACACCCACAACTAGACCCCCTGCCGGAGGAACTAGAATGCCCGCCGAAAGCTAGAACAAGGAGGAATCCAGCGCGTAACCGTCGACCACCCCCATGTGGCATTGATTCCAACTGGCACCAACATTGATTTTTTTAATATATTTGTATAAACTTTTTTATATTTTAATTGTAATTTAGTTTGTATATTTTTAATAAAATCAATTTATTTTGAATAAGGCAAAAATATTGATAATATTTTAATATTTTTAATATATTTCTACAAAAAAAAAATTATATTGTTACATTTAAAAAATAAAATTCATTTTAATATTTCAATTGTAATTTAATTTTTATATTTTTAATAAAATAAATTTTGTTTTTAATATTTTAATTGTAATTTAATTTTATATTTTTAATAAAATAAAAGTTGATTTTAATTTTTATTGTAATTTAATTTTATATTTTAATGAAATAAAAGTTGATTTTAATTTTTATTGTAATTTAATTTTTATATTTTAATAAAATAAAAGTTATTTTAATTTTTTATTGTAATTTATTTTTATATTTTAATAAAATAAAAATGGTTTTAATTTTTTATTGTAATTTTTTTATATTTTAAATAAAATCAAATTTTTAATAAGGTAATATTTTAATAATTTTATATTTTTAATATATTGCTGCAAACTTTAATTTTTAATTATAATTTACTTTATATATTTTTAATAAAATAAAAGTTGCTTTTAATATCCTAAGAACTAAATCGCAAATGTGAGAAAAGTATTGTGGCTCAAGAGTAAATATTCAAAATTTAAGGGTTAAAAGGTATATATGAAAAACTTGAAGGGCCAATAGTGTAAATATTTTAAAGGTGGAAGGATCTAGAAACTAAGAAAAAATGGAGGAATTAGGACTAAATTGAATAAGTGATATGAGGAGTTAAATTGTAATTTTATCAAGATGGGTGTTGATCCAAAGTAGAAATTTTGAAGGATCGTAAGGGGCAAAATAATCATTTAGCAAGAAAGATAATTTTGAAGAATAATAATGATGGTGATATTTTAGGTTAATTGAACAACTTTTTCTTTTGTTTTGCAACTTAGTCCTTCTACAAAAGTTTGCAATTTTCATCAAGAAATTAAAAGAATTTTCATAGCCACCAAGAGACAAAAATGATAAGGTGACTATCAACTATTCCGATTTGGACATGAGTGAGATGTATGGCCTGGGTTCCTACACCATCTGCATAACTTCCGTTGGTTGACTTTTCTCGGATATCCATATTGTTGCGTATTCTAGTCGAGCAAGGTCGACCCTTTGGTTTGCAACGCAGTTCTCTATCCAGTAATAGCTTAAACGGAGCAAGCAATGCAGACAGCCACTTACGTTCATTTGGGATGGTGGGAATTTGTGTCTCCACATGTTCTACATGCATTCTATTTTGTACACTTCGTCGACATAGCTCATGGGGTCCAGAAGAGATTTTGACAAGCTGCAATTACATGAGCGCATGGATAACGAAGTACGTCAAATATCCCACAGTCGCAAATCCTATTTCTCAAGTGTACACGATATTGCCCTCCAATAATACCTTGGTTCGGCCTGTCAAACTCCGTCACACAAAACCATAGGTTGTAGCGATTGTGACACACTATGTGCATGGTGTTGGCCCGTGCCTTCGCCTTGTTAATTTCTTGCAATACCTTTGCGCACTATACATGGCCTCCTTGCATTTGGCCTTTATAACTCGCTACTCAATTTGAAAATAGTTCCACTAAACGAAAATATGTCTCTCACATAACTGATGTTATCAACAAATGACGCGTTCCTTTTAGAACAAAATTTATGCTTTTAGCCAGGTTTGAGGTCATATGATCATATCTGTAACGCCCCAAATTTTTGGGTCTAGTAGAATTGCACTTATTAGGCCTTAGGCATGGGATCATTTAAAATTTTTGAGAACAAGAGAATGGCATAAATGCAAGTTGGACCTATTGGGTGAGTGATTTTGGAAGGTTAGGGGGCTTCATGAAGTCCCGGATTAAAATCTAGACTTTAGGAAAAATTTTGGTTTTAGGTGAATAAAACCCTGGGAGTAAGTAAGTAGGCTTTAAGAATAAATTGTGGGAAAAAAAATGACACAAGGAAGTGATTGGTCAAGTAGCAAGGCATCATTAAGGTTGCAAGGAGCGTGGGTTCAAGTCTTGCGCTTGTAATTCATTTTGTTTTCCTTTTAAATGAACTTAGAGTTTGGCCCATAGGCTTATATTTGGTTGTGCATGTTCTAAGTCACAAAAGGAGCTTGTGTTAAGGTGGCATGTAACATCTAGAGCATAGGAGAGGGCAAGGGTTCGAATCTCATGTCAAGGAAGGGAGTGTTTATTTTGCGGATTGGACGGCCAGAGTTTGTGTTGGATTTAAACTCTGTTGAAGGTGAAATCCCATGTCGGGAAGCTAACATGAGGTTAGGCGAGAAGTTGGCTTTAAATAGAGCGATCTATGAGGAGAGTAAGCATAGCTTGGTTGGCGTTTGGGCATAGGAGTGTTCGTAGTGTGGATTAACTCCAGATTCCTATCAGGTGTGTATTTCAGACTACTCTAGCTGTAGAGTGGCAAATGCCGAAATACCGGTCACATAGAGATGGTGCCACATGAGCGTGCGAGCGCACGTGTGGGAGCTTCGACACAATAGTTGAGGCCCTCATGAGTGTTCTCATGGGTTTAGGATACCTTGGGCCTATGGGCCATGTGGATAAATTGTATGATTGTGTAGTAGATATTGGACTAGTCTATGTGAATCTCATATCTGTGGCTTGATTAGGGCTAAATGGGTCACACGAGTGTGTAGGCCCATTTGGCTAAGAATGGGTCTTAGGCCCATTTGCATCATTATCTCTATTTAGAATACTTTGGTTTAATAGGGCAAATCACAATTGATCGCTCTAGTGAAGGTGACGGCGCTCGTGATTATTTAATACTCCACATGATAAAGTGTGTATCCGTATATACTGTCATGATTGTTAATCGATTGAAAAGGCAAAGGTGCGTATATTGTATTATCTCGAATGCTGATCGACATTATGCCGAAGAGTCAAAATACCTGCAAATGATGCCATACTAGCGTGTGATTGCGTGTGGTGAACCGTGCTCACGGAGTGTGAGTGTGTGATGAGAAAGGCCACCACGAGCGAATTCATGGGCTTGGGCCGTAGTGGGTCACTTGGGATGGAATGGGCCTCAATGGGCCAATGCGCCATAGGGCTCGTGAATGCAAGTCACACTATTAAATAGGAAATAGATAGGCTTATCATGTCGTGCATATGACTTAGGTGCTTTGGGCTGCGCCAGGCCGAAAAGGGGCCGTGTAGGCCCAATGGGCTTGTAGGCCCACACAGATGAAATGTTCGTGATATGATAAGTTATTGATTTGGGTTGTGCTGTTGCATAGTCATGGTTGTCTCTAGGCTAAATAGGCCACATGAGTGCGTGGGCCCACTTGGGCAAGGTAATCACCTTAGGCCCATCTTCGCCGTTAAGTCAATTTGGATTTCCTAAGTCGCTCGAGGCAACGGTGGACCTTCTGTTGGGTCGTTAATAACCCTCAATTTGTAAAATTACTAAAATACCCTCAATTTGTAAAATTACTAAAATACCCCTATTGGGTAGAATTACTAAATTACCCCTATAGGGTAGAATTACTTAATTACCTCTGTAGGGTAGAAGGTAAGAGTACCGAAATACCCTTATAAGGTAAAATGACTATTTTGCCCTTGCAGGTAACTAACTGATTAGGACTATAACTGATCTAATGTGAATGTATGACTGTGTTTTAACTGATTCGACTGTGGTTGTGTGACCGACATATTTTTAATATGTGTTGAAATGACTGTTACTAAGCATGGCCATTTTGCATACACGTGTAATGATTGAGTATGACATACACGACATATTCCATGGGGTTAGGACTTGTGTTGGAGGAAGTATTATACTGGTGGCTATGCCACGTTTTACTGATTTAGTGGCCTTGCCACGTATACTGATTCTAGTGGCTCTACCACGTATACTGTTATTAGCAGCTTTGTTGCATTGATATTAGCCGCTCGACGGTGTTATTGGTGTGTAGGGCTGGGTGGGCCGACTTGGTCACCACATGGTGTGTAGGGTTGGTACGGGTGGTGTGTTGGCTGAACTGGGTTGGGATGCATCCTCATACTATTGTATATTTGTTTATGAGATATGTCACTATACTGGGCTTAGGCCACTTGTTTTGATATTGGTTTGGGCTAGGCCCAATTAATTCTGTTATGGGTTGTGACCCAAATGATATTGTAGTGGGCTTTGACTCACATATTCTTTGAACTGACTGTACTGTTACTCTTAAAGGGCTTTGGCCCAGACTGTTTTAGGTTCTGTTTTCGTATATTGATTGTTACTCTAGTAAGGGGATTACACACTGAGTTTTCATAAACTCAACCCATTTTTTACTGTGCAGGTAGTACTCAGCCTTAAACGGATTGGAGCTGTGAGGGACTCGGAGAAGACCACACACTGCTTATGCTTGCTGTTTTGATTATTTACTTCTAAATATTTTTATTTGGGTTATTATAAGGCCTCTCTAATTTTAACTTGTAATTTCTATTATTCATTTATGATGTGTTCTAACTTCTAAAAGCGGGGTACGATTTCTAAAACGATAACCGTATTCAAAAATACTACATTTCTGAAACATTTTCTAAATGCTTCTGCTACTCAATTTTTTTTAAACATCATATTTTAGTAAATTATCTATTTTAAGTATGCTTCCGCAATAGATAAAGTTTTAATAGTAATTACGTTTGCAAATGGACAACAATTGCTTAAGTGTTTTGAATTTTAACAAAGAGGCTTTAACTCTCAAACAAGTTTTAACAAGAAAAAACATGGTTTTGTAAAACACTTCTATGTGACACGCCAAATTCAGGCCTAACTTCTAGGCCAAGTTTGGGGTGCTACAATATCGTAGGCCACCGTCGTATGTTTGTGTCCACTATTCGAAAGGTATGTTGCATAGGTAGTTTGCTCCTTCTACGTTAACTAAGCGCAAAATCGCCAACATCTCGTGAAAGCGGTCATTATTGATCTAGTACCCTACCAATATAAGTTGATAGCAAATATTACATGCCACCCTCCAATTAAGAATAAATTGAATATTACAAATGAAATTATATTAATAGATATTACATACCCATGTTGGTCACTTGCCGTCGTTCACTTGTAGATCGATGTTGCCCATGGTAGTTGGATGCAACATGCCTTAGTCAATATTGATGGTGTGTGCGATGCCATAGGATTCCCTGTCGATCTATTGCGGCTAGTATTCCAAGGTCCCGATCCTATATAACACATACATCAGGTTGGGGCAAACATGCCTCCCTAACCTAAATAGAAAGAAATCCCAACCATCAGCTAACTCCTCTAGTGTTATTGCAAACACAATTAGAAGGATTCTCCCATTGCCATCCTGTGCCACAGCTAGCAATAGTAGATACGTATATCTACCATACATAAAGGCAGCATCAATTTGTACTAATGGCTTGCAGTATAGAAATGTGTCTCAACATTGCTTAAATGTCCAGAATAGATGTCACGCCCCAAACCCGGCCTAAAACACTACGGCCGAATTTGGAATGCTACTAAAAAAAAACTTTAGGTTGAAAAACATCTTAAAGTTCGGAGTTAATTGGAAACGAGTTCCTCTTTTCCTTTAAATTTCTTAAGAAAAACCGAGTAAAAACCTTTAATAAGTCTTTAACATATGAAACCATCATAACTTGAAACTTTGTTTGCAATTAATAATCCATGTCTAGTCTAACATAACCACATTGAAACCCAAAATAATTAAATGGCCTTATTACATCAAAACATCCCATATAAACTGAAATTAAATATAAGTTTCTAAACATAAAAACCGTGTCTGCATGGCCATCTCGAATCCCATCCAACCCAGTCCAACATCACGATCCACCTGCATTGTTTGGTAAAAATTGGGTGAGTCAACAGACTCAGTGTGTAATTAGTCCACAGATTTCCACATATGGGCTTGGCCCAAAACCACACCAATCCACAAATCAGATAATAATGCAAAATGCACCCAACCCAGCCTAGGGTCCATCCTCTACACACCCTCGTATCCAACCACCACACACCAGGGGATTACTAAATCGACCCTCCAACCTCTACACACCAATTTGGGAAATTATGCCATCCACCAAGTGGTCGAGCCACTGGTCCACGTGATCAAATCACAAAATAATCCACAATGTGACCGTAGTCAACGTCAATCCATGTGAGGCTCGTAGCCATCACTAATCCATGTACATAAATGTACACCCTGTCCTTCTTTCAGATATAGAAATCCCGCCCCATGATTATGCAACATACAATAATGATGTGATGAACTAATGCATGTTCATATTATTCAAACATACCACACATATATACAGCAATAACCACAATTTTATCAGCTTTTACCACTGACCTGATTATCGACATACCCACTAAGGGTAACCATCCTATTATTGCCACTGCACTAATCATCATATTTATAACACACACAATAATTGATACATACTCGGGAAATTGCGTAGTAACTACACACCTGATAACCCGAAGGCTCTTTTGCTTTACTCCCCACTTGCCGAATTGCCCCTAAAAGATCATAGTCGAATCGGCTAGTCACTAGCACTTACTATGGCCTTGGCTGAATATTAATGCCCTCTTACCTTGCGGATCTTAATCCAAAAATCGTCACTTGCTTTATAAAGATGTCGAAATCCTACATGGTACATGTTAGGGTCAGCCAATTGCACAAGATCTATGATAATGGCCCTTGGCCGAATACTACACATGGCTTACCTTGGATTGTGAAATCCCGAAGATCTTCTCCTTGTAGTCGACAATAACAAAATCCCAAAATTCCTCTTCAAAGATTCGGCCAAAGAGAGGGAAAGGAATTAGTTCCTAGATTTAAGCCAATCTAAAAGAAAGAGGAAGAAAATTGAATAACATTTGGTCTTACCCGTAATGATGAAATCGATTGCACCCTTGCCTAACCCCACAGAGATTCGGCTATATAGGCTAGATGTTGATCAATAGGTTTCGCTTTTGGGGTTTAATGAACAATCAACTAGGGGTTATTTGTGTATTCGGCTTTTGATAGATTTGTGAAAAGAAGAAGAGGGTAAGGGTCAACAAGGTTCGGCTATGGCTCTCCAATGGTGATGGGATATTCGGCCACAAAAGAAAAAGGTATAAGCTTAAGGTTGAGAAAAGAAAAGGAGACTTAGAAGAAGGCTATTAGTATTTCGGCACACACACCCTCCACCAAAGCCTCAAAATCGATTATGCACCCCTTAGAGTCCCATATTCGGCCAACTCATCTCTCACTCCCTTATCCCTTGATCCCCTCTATTTTAGCTGAATCCTCAAGCTCTCCCACCCCATCTATACCTCCTCCTTCTTAGAGTCCACTTCCCGTCCAACTCCCTTCATCCCTGACGAAAAAAACAACTCCACAAGTGCTCCGATTGCTGCTCAACCTAGGCCCCTTTGCATCGCTTGTGGCGCCACTTTTAAGGCTTTAAGTGGTGCCTCCTTGCCACTTTAACAAGCCCATTTTATGTCCAATTTCCCCTTAAAATTTCCTTAAGGCCTCCTTTGCCTAGCACCCCTTTTAAAACTAAAAATCTAATATTTTCTAAGGCATTCTTCTACACTCTAGAGTTCCCAAAGTCTTCTAAACACATTCAAAACACACATAGGCATACTACCACATGCAATTAAGCAAAAATGAACAAGCCCTAATTCTCGGATATTACAATAGATGCTTGAACACTAGACATCCACGGAGCAATCTATTGTTGTAGTATGCAGGTATCGTTTCAAGGTCTGTTATGCTGCCTGGGACATATCTCCCCAGCACCTGACACCACTGCCACACTTCATTATATGAAGCGTCCCACCGACCATACAACTTTTCCAACGCCTTCTGCTTAGCTATCCAAGTCTTGCGGTAAGAGGGCGTGTACCCCAATTGGCTATGAATATTGGCAATTAAGACCGGCACTGAAGTCTTGGGATCCTCCTTCATCATCGGTAATATTAAGCTAGCCAACATATCTAAATCCATCTTAGGATGATCTTGTGAAACACCTGTCAATGAAGTACATTAAATAATGCAACATTACGTAATATCAGTATTATTCAAAAGCCCTAAACACCTAATGATACTGTTCTGGCAAGACATGTATATGGATATTTCTACTTTTTAATCTCCTACAAGCCTGTCCTGTTCCTCAAGCAGGTTATGATTTTCCATGAACATGTACTGTCTTGCATTACACACTTGGCCTCGTACTTATTGAGTTTAGATTTAAGCATGTTATAGTTAACCCCGTTCTTGATGCTATATTGTTTCAATGCACCAAGAAAACTATCCTTGTTGGAAAACTCTTTACCAACTTCTAATTCACCCGAATCCAATGACGAACTTGTATGGTCACGCCTTCTGTGTGGTCGTTCAAGAAACTCCAACGCATCGTCTTGAGATAGATTGACATTATGCATGTGGGCTGGAGGCGAGTATGCCCTGAATCTCAAATCTTCTTCTTCTTCATCTAAACCTCCTTCAACATCTTTAGGTATGATTGGAATAGGCCTCAGTTCAGAGAATAATGTAACTTCTGCACCATCGGGGCTGGGCTCTCAAGGTGGATCTACATCAAACTCATCATTCAACCCACCATCATCTACAACGAACGAGGTCCCCTCGCCGGTAGATGTCGTGGGGAGTACATTATCCCTTCTTAAACAAATTTCATAACATCCCCAATCATATATGGATTGCCAACCACTAGAAGTTGATGACGTTTCCCAATCATATTGATAGCATCAAACGTCGACCCACCGATATGCATGTCCCATCCATAACCGAGTGTCGTGTAGGAGTTGTGTTTTTGTACTACCACCAAACATGGGTGCTTCCGTATTTTACCTCCCAGTAATAGAGTGTCCAATTGGGGTCGTGTATTCCTCTCAAATAGTAGTAGATGTTGAAGTCGAAGGATTATCACTTGGCAATGAAAATTGTACATATACCTCAAGATAAGGTGATCCACTAGCAAGATGAGTCTCCACCATTGCCTCCAAGCTCCGAGGACCTTTGATGTCGAATGAGTCATATCTTATGGGATCAACCGAAGCACAAAATCTATACTTAATAGACTAAAATTTCATTGGCATCGTTTCGAAGATTTTACGCCTAATTTTTTTGCGAAGTTCTGTCAAATCTATATTCTGGTTAAAACCAGTCGCGTTGTGTTCTCCGATAAAAAAACAACACCATTTTTGGTATCATGAACCACACCATCATAGTAAATAACAGCACTAATACATTCACTCATCTTCAGCTTCTATTATACTTTTTCCTCAATTTCTATTATGCAATCTGAGAATCAAATTTGGCTCATTTATAGTCTAAGGAAAAATAGGAACTACAGTAGGAAAAGAGCATCCACATGGGAGCTTTTTTCAGTACTATTGCTGACAGTGCATCCTTTTTGAAGTATTTGGGTCACTATTTGTTCAGAAACGTCTTCTCAAAATTATCTTTCCAGGAACTACTATAGCAAAAGAGCATCCACGTGGGAGCTTTTTTTAGTACTCTTGTTGATAGTGCATCCTGCTTAAAGCATTTTTGTCACTATTTATTCAGAAACGTCTTCTTAAAATTATCTTTTCAGAACCACTGTAGCAAAAGAGCGTCCATGTGGAGCTTTTTTTAGTACTCTTGCTGACAATGCATCCTACTTGTAGCGTTTTGGTCACTATTTGTTCAGAAATGTCTTCTCAAAATTATCTTTTCAGGAACTACTATAGCAAAAGAGTGTCCACGTGGGAGCCTTTTTCAGTGCTCTTGTTGACAGTACATCCTGCTTGAAGCATTTTGGTCACTATTTATTTAGAAATGTCTTCTCAAAATTATTTTACCAGATACTATTGTAAAAGAACAAAAAAAATTATATTGCTGATATATTTTTTTCAAAACCCTAAACCTAAACTTATTATAATTAATTAACCTTAAACTCTAGTTCATTACTTTTTCCCTAAAAACCCTAAATACTAAGACCTTAAAAACCATAAAAAACCCTACACCCTAGCCTTAAAACCCTAAAAACCCTAACCCTAACCTTAAAAATAGGTAACAACCCTAACGAAAGAGACGGGCAAAATAAGCCCTTGGGGAGCATTTTTGCCACATCAGCAAAGCGCGCCCTCAAGGATGCAATTTTTCCTGATGTGGCAGAAAACGCTCGCTGTGGGACGCGTTTTCCTGCTACATCCTCTGAATCGCGCCAACGTGGACGCGCCTTCAGGGAAAATGGCCCATTCTAGTAAATAATTGGAAAAATGTCATTTTTCGTAAATTTTGAAAAAAGGGCATTATTTGGTAATTTACCCTTTACAGCATGATAGAATTATTGTGTGAAAGTTTCGTAAAGAAATTTTACTATTTGAATGCTTAATTCGGTAAGAAGGACTAAATCGCATAATGTGTAAAAGTGATGTTCTAATAGTTAAAGATGTTTAATAGCTATAGAATTTTAAATGGAGGTCCTTAAACAGTAATTAGACCAATGGTTGTTTGAGTGGACATGTTTGGAAATGTATTAGGTCAATTTTGATGTTATTTACTAATGTTATTTTTGTAATTTATGAATTATGTTATAATAAGTTAAATAAAACAAAAATTCCCACCCTTTATCATCATATTCTTGCCAAAAATTAAAGAGAAAATAGCCATTAAAATAGCTTCAAAGTTTGTGTAACGCGCCAAATTTAGGCCTAGAAGTATTGGGCCTATTGGGCTTTGGGCTTTGGATATCTGAAAATTTTTAAATGAGCGAGAAGATGACAATTGGCATGTAGGCTTTGAGGGTTAATGAATTTGGAATGTCTAGTGGTGTTGGAGAAGTCCTGAGATTAAGTAAGGGTAGAAGAAAAATTTTGGTTTTAGCCCCAAGGGAATTGTGACATCAGTCAGTAGGCCTCTTAAGTAGATTAAGGGGAAAATAGGACACAAATGGGCTTGTGGTCTAGTGGCAAGGTGGCGTCGCTTTGGGAGCTTTAAGGTGGCGTGTTGTCAGCTGAGGAGGTCTAAGGTTCAAACATTAGGAGTGGTATTTTTGGAGTGTTTTATTTTGCATAGGTGGACAGCCAGAGTTGTGTTGAATATGAACTCTTGCATTGGAGTGTTTGGGTGGTAAGGGGAATTGATATTGGAGGGAAACTCGGATAAGGCTAAGGTGTTATCAGGGAGAAAAGTTAGGAGATGAGGAGTGTGAAGTGTTAGTGCTGAATGGGATTGTGGGGGGAAGGTAGGATTCGACTTTGGCTATAAAAAGGAGGGTGCCGAATCCCTATGAGAGGCTCTTGGAAATTTTGTTTTCTCCCATTCAGCCGAATTCTACCATTTGCCGAAAAAAATCCTTCATTCTTTTTGCCAAAATTCCTATTAGTGTTGTGTTCTTTTATTTCTCCGAAAACCAAATACACCTTTATATCAAATAGCTATACTTGTGTCGATTCTTAGTTATTTTTCCTTCATCACAAATCGATTGTTACCCACTCTTAGTCAAGTTTAAAAGCCAAATCTTTTTCTGTAGTTGTTTAGGCCACAGGATCAAAGGAGGATTTTGGTAAGTACTTACTCAATCTTCTTAGTGTGTTTTGTTAAAAGCCAAAGGGCTATCTAATTTCTCATTGTTGTTAACTTTGTATTAACAAGGGTAAGGTTCAGAGATCACAAGCGTGGTAAGGATCATTACCAAAGTGGTAAGTGTTCTCGACTCAGTTATGGTTTAGTGGATGGACGAATGTAAGTATGGCCTATAGGGGTGACTTATGTGGAATATGAGTCACTTGTTTTGACAATATATGTTTGAGTGTAGATCTAGGAGATATTCACAAATAGTAGCTAAGGAAGGGCTATTAGAACTCGGTGGCACATGGTAAGGTTATGGTAAGGCTTTAGCTTTTGGTAAATATTTTGATTAAGTATGGGTGGTTGATTGAAGGTTGGTTGGTTGTAGGTTAAAGACCAAGGAAAGAATAGCGCATCGTAGTAACCAGGTGTGTACAAACACTACACACACGATATCGACAATTTTGAAAAGTCAAAAGTGGCTAAATGGGCCTACCGAACTTGTGGGCCCAAAATGACAATGGTTGATAAGTGAGCAAGAATAATGAATTGGCATGAACGAATGTTTGATTGGATCGTAGTTGAACCCAATAGGCTATATGAGCATGAAATTGGTTTGATGGGCTATATGAGCATGAAATTGGCTTAATGGGCTATATGTCAAGAAATAGGCTTAATGGGCTTTATGAGATTCTAGAAATATATGTTAGGGTTTAATGGACTCTAGGCCTAGTTTGAAAAACTCTTGAATAACATAGAACTCTTCTAATAATTAAACATGTCCATGAACAAGTCGCTGGGTTAGAGTGTGGCAACGAACATATACATGTCTAGGATTGGATCTAGGGAGAGTTTGGTACTTAAGCGGTCCTAGTGGCCCACTTCCTCTTCTCTAGAATCCTACCTGGTGCATAGTGTCTATTCGCTTTAGCCACAAGGACTTGTTAATGGGCTAAAGTCTATAACTAAAACCCAAGAGGGACCGAATACCCTGATTTGAAAAATTACCAAAATATTCTTAGATTTGTAAAATTGCCTAAAATACCCCTATTTTGCAAAATTACCAAAATACCCTTAGTTTGGAAAATTACCAAAATGCCCTTAGTTTGGAAAATTACCATAATACCTTTGATTTACGAAATTACCAAAATACCCCTAATTTGTAGAATTACCAAAAATACCCCCGATTTGGAAATTTATGATAATACCCCTATAGGGAGAATTACGATATTACCCCAGTAGGGTAAAATTATGATAATACCCCTATAGGGTAGAATTACGGAAATACCCTTAATTGTGAAATGACTAAAATACCCCAATGTGATGAGTATGAGTTTTTATGGATATTACTTATGTGTTTGCTGCATTCATATGACATTCTATTTAGGATGCATATGGGTGGGAATTATGGTACGGAGGAAGAATTTGAGCATCGCATAGTCGCTTGACGACCATGGATCCACCGGTGGCTTTAAGCCCATTATATGATTAGCAGCTTTGTTGCAATGTTGAGTAGTGCCGCTGTAAGTGCTACCATTTGAGTGTAGCGGAGGGTAGGTCGAGCTAGAATTTCCAACAGGTGTATAAGGTTGGAAGGGAAATGGTGTGTAGTGGATGGAATTTTGGGGAGGGTTTTGCATTACCTTGTTTTGCATATGATGTGATATGATATGATATGAGGTCATTGTGGGCTAAGGACAAGACCACCGATTTTGATAGGGCTTAGGCCCAATGTGAACATTTGTATGTTAATTTGATTTCCATGGGTTGTACTCATTGAGTTTCGAAACTCATACCTTTTAGTTAATGTTTCAGGTGATATCAGTAGACGGCTTGACGTGGGAGAGGACTCGAAGTTGGCCACACTACGAGATGTTAAAATTTTTATTTATTTGTTTCAAAAGACATGGTTTTACTTGCTTTGTTTTAGTTGGATGTAATAAGGCCTTGTACTCGATTTGACTTTAGATTTTTGGTTTGTTGATTTCAACTGTTTATTTAAGTATTAAACCAAGTAAATTTTGTATATTTAAACTTGGTTTCTGAAATGCTTAAAATAATAAAATGGGCTTTTATCATTGATAAACCATAATATACACATATTTTAATCCCACATTTACATACTTTTGGATGATTTTTCCTTTTAATTATGGAAATAGGTGCTCCTAATCCTTTGTTTTCATGTTCTATACTCAAAAGAGCACCAGAGGATGAAAAGAACGAGAAGCGGATCAAAAACAATGCAAATGGGCCAAAACACAAAATCCATATGGCCTAGGACCAAGACTACACGATCGTGCCTCTTAAGAAAATTCGAACACAGCCTTGACCCCGAAATACCCGGTCGTGCCTTCTCAACAGGTTCAACCACTGCCTGAAATCGAATCACACGGGCGTGTGCCACGGGCATGTCCTTGCCATAGAAAAGAAGAGTTTCATTCAAATTAGGGTACTTAGAGGCAAAGAAAGACATTCCAAAAGCCTATATAAAGACCCTAGAGGCCAACCTTTAGGGAGGTAGTTCAGCTAGGCCAAGAAGCCAATCCAGAGAGGGGCGAATTGTTGGATTCACTCAAAGAAAGCCAGTTGATTCATCTCATGAAGCCAGGATCATACTCATGATAGAGGAACTCTCATTCAATTCCTTCAAGAGGTTTTACGGTTTTCTTTATGTTTTATTTTATATTTTCTTCTGAGATGTTTTCTTTTACTATTATGAACTAAACCCTCAGATACCTAAGGGGGTGAAACCTAAGACGAATCTTGTTATTGTTATCTGAGTTGTATGATAAATACTTGATTTGTTCTTAACTATGTGTTCTTAATTCTTATTTTGGTATTTCCAGGATATTGATTCAAGCATTTATGCTCTTAGGTAGAGGAGGAATAGACTCTATTTGAGAGTAGATCTAGCATAGTTAAGCGGAGTTAACCGCAACCCTAGAGATAGGAAGACGAAAATCTACCGAATTAGGGTCAAACCTAATATGGGAGTCCATAGATCGATTTAATGCAATTCTAAGGGTTTTAATTGGAAAGTGATTTCAATAAAACAACCTAGGGTTAGACGTTAGTAGCCTCGAGAGAGGTATTAATATAAATTAGGGAATCTTACAGATCAAGTCAAGTGAATAAATTGTCTGGTTCAGAGTTAGATAACAAGTGAAGTCTAGGTGGATTCTTCCTCGGTATTGTCTCAATCAATTGGTTTTTCCCACAAGTATTTCCACAATTCATTCTCTTTGTCTTCGTATCTTTATTTTAGTAGTTAGTTAATTTTAGATTAGATAAAAATTCCCTTAATTCTTATGCTAAATAATAAAAAGAAAGTTAGTATTAGTACTTTTGGTTTCTTTGGGTTCGACAATCCGATCTTGCCACTAAACTTTACTACTGTTCAATAGGTGCGCTTGCCTCCATCATTGTCTTAGTTAGTTTCCATGTTCGATCATTCTTTTTATAAATTTTTAAGACTCTGACACACGATCAAGTTTTTGGCGCCACTGCCGGGGAATTGAAATATTAAGAACGCTCAATTTTTATTACTTTAGCCATATTTTTATTTTTTATTTTTGCAATTAAACTTTACTTTTTACTTTTCTAAATTTTTTTTCTTTTTCTCTTTTCCTAGGGGTACCTCTAGTTTATGACTAGAAGGAACCCGACAGGACCATTACTTACTACGGTGATATTGAAGGAACCGTACGCAGAAATTGTATAGAAGTAAGGCAAGGCTTAAATTACATACAAGAATAGCAAGAGGACGAAACTAATACCACCGAAGGGATGGCTGAAAATCATCCACTACCTCAGGAGATGCCTGATCATCATTCTCTTTGAACTATGTATGATTATGCTAAACCTAATTTAACAGGAGCCGAATCAAGTATTGTTAGGCCTGCTATAGCCACTAATAATTTTGAATTGAAACCTAACACTATACAAATGATTCAACAGTTTGTTTAATTTGATGGTTTGTAGGACGAAGACCCAAATACTCATTTAGCAAATTTTATAGAATTCTGTGATACCTTCAAAATAAATGGTGTTTCTGATGATGCCATTCATCTTCAGTTATTTCCCTTTTCATTAAGAAATAAAGCCAAACAGTGGTTGCATTCTCTTCCACGAGGATCAATCACCACATGGGATCAAATGATTGAAAATTTTTATTAAAATATTTTTCGCCAGCCAAAACAGCCAAATTAAGGAATGATATCTTTTCTTTTGTGCAGATGGATTTAGAAACATTATACAATGCATGGAAGAGATACAAAGATTTGTTGAGAAGGTGCCCACACCATGGTTTACCCTTATGGTTACAGGTCTAAACTTTTTACAACGGTGTGAACCCCTTAACTCGATAGTTAATTGACTCAGCAGTCGGTGGAACCTTGAATAACAAAACGCCTAAAGCAGCTTATGAATTTATAGAGGAGATGTCACTGAACAACTATTAGTGGCAAGTTACAAGGATAAGGCCAACAAAAATAGCTAGAGCTTTCGACCTCGACGCAGTAACCATGCTATCAAATCAGGTAGAACTGTTAAACAAAAAGATTGATGGATTATGTAGCTCTTTTCAGGCACATTTAGTTATGTAATACAATACGAATGGAGGATGGATAAACAATACTGAATATCTGCCTTACAACCCGAGCACTGAAAACGAGCAAGTTCACTATATGGGTGACAATTTTAGACCTCAAAATAACTCTTATAGTAATACTTACAATTTAGGTTGGACATACCATCCCAATCAAAGACAACAACCTTATCCACAAGAAAAGAAGCCAAATATTGAAGAGATGCTAACAAAATTCATATAGGTGTTAGAAACCTGTTTACAAAACACCGAAACGATATTGAATAATCAACAAGCATCCTTCAAGGGCTTAAGGATCAAATTGGACAACTAACTAAGTTAGTTTTTGAAAGACGACTAGCTAGTTTAACTAGTGAAAAAGAGCATATGAAAGCAGTTACACTAAGGAGTGGAAAGGAGTTGGTTGAAACAAAGAAGAAGATACCACATAAAACTAATAAAGCAAAGGCTGAGGAAGCAAATGAGAATGCAATTCCAGTACATGAAGAAATTAAACGACCGATCCTATATCCAGCGAAGTTGAAGAAAGACCGCTTAGACGCACAATATGGTAAATTTCTTGAACTTTTTAAACAATTACATATCAACATACCTTTTATTGAATCTATTTCACAGATGCTGACATACGCAAAATTTTTAAAAGAGCTTCTAACAAATAAAATGAAGTTTGAAGAGATATCAATATTGGAACTTAATAAAGAATGTTCAGCCATCCTCCAAAACAAGCTACCAAACAAATTGAAAGATCCAGGAAGTTTCACTATTCCCTGTTTAATTGGTAGTTTAAACATAAAGAAGGCACTAGCTGATCTAGATGCCAATATTAATTTAAAGCCTTATAATAAGCAACTTGGTATCGGGGAACCTAAACCCATTAAGATGAGTATTCAGTTAGCTGATAGATCTGTTAAATATCTTAGGGGAATTATTGAAGATATTCTGGTAAAAGTTGATAAATTTATATTCCCTGTCGACTTTGTTGTGCTTGACAAGGATGAGGACGTTGAGGTGCCTTTAATTTTGGGATGCCCCTTTTTAGCTACTGCTAGGGCTGCTATTGATCTAGGAGATGGTAAACTTATGCTATGGGTAGGTAACGAGGGAATTATTTTTAAAATTTATGATGCTATGCATTATTCTAGAGAACAAGATGATTCCTGTTATTTTATTGATGCCACTGATCATTTTATTTAAGATTCTTTGTAGGAAATCATACATGATGACACGATGGAACTATGTCTTACCCAAGATGCAGGGGTAGATGATGATACTGATGAGTTGAATTTTAATACATTTCCCTCTAGACAAACAAAAGAAGAGGGCATTAAAATCAATGATGAACTAAAACCAAAACCCTCTATTGATGAACCACCCAAATTAGAATTAAAATAGTTGCCAAAACACTTAAAATATGCATTTCTGGGGATAATTCTATGCTACAAGTAATTATCTCTTCAGAAATGGAACCCAAAGAGAAAGACAAGCTGCTATAGGTACTAAAGGAGCATAAAAGAGCCATAGCTTGGAAAATTTTTGACATTAAAGGGATAAATCCATCGTTCTGCACCCATAAAATGTTAGTGGAAGATGAATATAAACCATGCGTGCAACCTCAAAGAAGATTGAATCCTAACATGAAGGAAGTTGTTAAGGCTGAGGTAATTAAACTTTTAGATGATAGAATCATTTATCCTATTTCTGACAATACTTGGGTAAGCCCTGTGGAGGTTGTTCCAAAGAAAGGAGGCATGATTGTTATAACCAACGAATAGAATGAATTGATTCCTACAAGAATAGTTATAGGTTGGAGAGTTTGCACTGATTATAGGAAGTTGAACGATGCTACGAGAATAGATCACTTCCCTCTACCATTTATTGATTAGATGTTAGAAAGATTATCTGGGCATATGTACTACTGCTTCCTTGACGGACTCACCGGCTACTTCCAAATCCTAATAGCCCCTGAAGATCAAGAAAAGACAACATTTACATGTCCATCGGCACATTTGCTTATCACAGAATGCCTTTTGGATTATGTAATGCTCCTGCTACTTTTCAGCACTGCATGTTGGCCATCTTTGATGAACTTGTGGAAGACATTATGGAGGTATTTATGGACGACTTTTCAGTATTTGGTAATTCTTTCCATCTTTGCCTTAAAAATCTAAAATGAGTTCTAATGAGATGTGAGGAAACAAACCTTGTGCTAAATTGGGAAAAGTGCCACTTTATGGTTCGAGAGGGGATTGTGTTAGGACATAAAATATCTAGTAAAGGGATTGAGGTAGAGAAAGCAAAGGTCAAAACCATAGAAAAATTGCCTCCTCATAGTTCAGTTAAGGCTATTAGAAACTTTTTAAGACATGTTGGATTTTATAGAAGATTTATTTAGGATTTTTCCAAAATAGTTAAGCCTTTAACGAAATTAATAAAAAAAGATGCACCTTTCAATTTTGATCAGGAATGTTTAGATGCATTTAATATCCTCAAAGATAAATTAATAAATGCTCCAATTATAATAGCACCTGATTGGAATTTACCCGTTGAACTAATGTTTGATACGAGTGATTTTGCAGTAGGTGCAATTTCGGGATAGCAAAGAGACAAGCACTTTTAGCTGATTTATTACGCTAGCATGACATTAACAGCCATACAAGAAAATTACACCACCACAGAAAATGAATTGCTAGCTATGGTTTTTCACATTTGATAAATTTGGACAATACTTGATACTATCTAAAGCTATCGTTTACACTGACCATTCAGCTCTTCGCTATCTTTTAACTAAATCTGATACAAACCTTGACTTATAAGATGGATTTTACTTTTAAAGAATTTGATTTGGAATTCAGGATAAGAAAAGAGCTGAAAATCTTGCAACATATCATCTTTCTAGGCTTGAAAACCAACATATCAAAGAACTCGACGAGAGTGAGATAAATGACTAATTTCTTGAAGAACAACTCTTTTCTATAACCGACTCCAAGGAACCTTGGTTTGCAGATATTGCAAATTACTTAGCCGTTAACATCTTAACCAAAAGGTTAACACATCATCAAAAGAAGTGATTCTTTACTGATGCGAAAAACTATTTTTGGGAGGACCCTTTTCTTTTCCGTATATGTGCAGATCAAGTAATTCGAAGATGTGTTACAAAAGCAGAAGCAAGCAAAATCCTAGAACATTACCATTCAAGACCTTCAGGAGGACATTACAGTGAGATTAAGACATCACACAAAACACTCGAATCAAGTTTTTATTTGTCAACACTATTTAATGATGCCAACAGGTATGTTGCTTCATGTGATAAATGCCAGAGAACAGGTAATATCTCTAAACACAATGAAATGCCTCAAACATATATGCTATCTTGTGAAATATTCGATGTATGGGGTATTGATTTTATGGTTCCATTTCCTAGTTCATTTGGAAATAAATACATCTTAGTAGCAGTAGATTATATGCCAAAATGGGTGGAAGCTTAAGCTTTACCTACTAACGATGCTAGAGTAGTAGTATGGTTTCTTAAGAAACTCTTCTCTCGATTTGGAGCACCCAGAGCAATTATTAGTGATAGGGGTATTTACTTTTGTAATACTCAATTTGATAGAGTCTTAAAGAAATATGGAGTACACCACAAGATAGCTACCCCTTATCATCCTCAAACCAGCGGATAAGTGGAAGTAGCAAATCGAGAACTTAAGTGTATTTTAGAGAAAATAGTAGAATCAAACAAGAAAGATTGGGCATAAAAGTAGACGATGCTTTATGGGCCTATAGAACAGCTTTTAAATTTTTTAGGCTCCTATCTTGTAATCCTACCTTGATTACGCCCAATTCCCCTGTTCGACAAATGGTCCCTTTATATACAATAAATATACAATAAATACAATAATCGCATTGTAGCGAGTATAGTTTAGTGGTAAAAGTGTGATTCGTTCTATTAATCCCCCAAAAAGTTAAGGGGTCCCTCAGTTTGATTCATATTCGGAGCAAAAACTTTATTTCTTAAAAGGATTTAATCCTTTACCTCTCAACGAAAGATTTGAGGAAGAATATACATTCTCGTGATTTGGATCCAAGGTCCAATTAAATTATATATAATTTAAAATTATATTCTAACTAAAAATTTAAAAATTGGATTATGAAATTACGAAACATAAATTTTTTTTCAATTGGATCAATACTTCCAATTGAATAAGTATGAGGAAAAGATCCATGGATAAAGATATAAAAGTGTATTTCTAATCGTAACTAAATCTTCAATTTTTTTGATGGGATAGATTAAAGCAAAATAGCTATTAAACGATAACTTTGGTTTACTAGAGACATTTACATCTTGTTTTAGCTCGCGGAAACAAAATGCTTTTCCTAAGGATTTTCTCAAATAGAAATAGAGAACGAAGTAACTAGAAAAATTGTTCTATTCAAATCCCACTCTTCTAGAAGGATCATCTAGAAAGCAAATTGTTTTGAATGCATTCGACGTAAAAGCTAACATAGATGTTATGGGCTGAATTCTTATTTCATTTCGTTCTGCCTTATCTTTATTCTTTATCTTATTTATATTCTATTTTATTTCTTTTTTATTTATCCATCTTCCATAAAGGAGCCGAATGAAACCAAAATTTCATGTTCGGTTTTGAATTAGAGACGCTAAAAATAATGAATCAACGTCAACTATAACCCCTAGCCTTCCAAGCTAACGATGCGGGTTCGATTCCCGCTACCAGTTCGATATTTGAATTCTATCTATTCTATCTATTTGAATATTTATTAATTCAATTCAATGATGCATTAGCATCATTGAATTGAATTAATAAATAGGCAATTCCTAACAATGCAATTTTTCACATGTTCTTTAGTTTTTCCAACCAAGAGAAAAGAAAAAACCGAACAAGAGAAAAAAAGTAAAAATGTCAAAAAATCGTAATGAAAAGCGTCCATTGTCTAATGGATAGGATGAGGTCTTCTAAACCTTTGGTATAGGTTCAAATCCTATTGAATGCAATTTAGAATCGATTTCTCTATATTCCATTAAGTTATAATTTAATATTTATAATTGTTCTTGAAGTCAAAAACGTTCCATTTGGTCCTGAATAGCGTCTTTCAAAAGCGTTTCCGCTTCCTCTGTGAATGTCTTGGTAGAAGATATGATATCTTGGAACTGAGGTTTATTCATTTTTAAGTAAGTACGTAACTCAACGAGAAATTTCCTTACTTGTCCAATTTCTAATGAATCAAGATAACCATTCGTTCCGAAATTATTGATCAATACTTGACTGTTAGAAAGAAAGTTATTAAAAACAAAAAAAAGAGCAATTTAGATTCGGATATGGTTATTCTGATATATAAATAGAGCATGCTCTGGGACGGAAGGATTCAAACCTCCGCATAGCGGGACCAAAACCCGTTGCCTTACCACTTGGCCACGCCCCATTTAGATTTCTATTTGAAACTACTAAACACTAATATGGGTATTCCTTGTTCGTCAATTCCAGTTTTTCTTCTTTGATCTTCCCAAGAGGTTTTTTTGCTTTGCGAAAGTTCTATAGGGGACGAATTTGGTATTTGGATATTATTTGTATCAATGCTCGTCAATCATTCATGATTGGTTATGAAATTATGTAAATTCAATTACAATAAAATGGGAATTTTCGAAATGATGAAGAGATAACAAACGAATTTATTCATTTCTCGTATTAAATGTTCAAGTAGTAAGAATAAGAGGAGATCTGTCGAGTATTCCACTTTTTTTTTTTGAGAGTCCTGTTTAGGGAATAAACAGGGTTTTAGATGGATACATAGAGAAAGCCGTGTGCAATGAAAAATGCAAGCACAGTTTGGGGAGGGATTTTTTATTCTTTAACTTTTAAATTTATTTAAATTAAACAAGGAAATTATCTACTCCATCCGACTAGTTCCGGGTTCGAGTCCCGGCAACCCATTTTATTATCATATCGAAACGCTTATTCCTATTTATTATCATATCAAAACGCTATTCCTAATAGAAGATAGGAATGATTTGGATATATATCATATGTATATCAATCCGTATTTTCTTTTTCTAACTTTATAAAAAATGATAAATCTAGATACGATCCTAGATGTATATTTTCTATTTGATATTGGTTGACACGGATCTATAAGTCATGTTATCTTGTTGAATAACAAGCCTTCAATTATCTAGTTCTAGATAATTTGTGCGCTTGGGAGTCCCTGATGATTAAATAAACCAAGATTTTACCATGACTGCAATTTTAGAGAGACGCGAAAGCGAAAGCCTATGGGGTGGAACATCCCCACACAAACTTGTCTACAGAAAGGGTTGTCATCTACCATTTGAGTTAGAGCACAAAGCTTTTTGGGCTATAAAATTTTTAAATTACGATCTTAAAACTACAGGTGAAAAAAGGATGATGCAGTTGAACGAGCTTGATGAATGGCGAGCTAATTCCTATGAGAACTCACGACTATATAAGGAGGCAACAAAGCGCCATGATGCTGGTTTAAAACAACCAAAGAAATTCAAAGTAGGAGATTTAGTCCTACTATATAATTCAAGGTTAAAATTGTTCCCTAGAAAGCTGAAATCAAGATGGTCAGGTCCATTCGTAATCAAAACTATTTTCCCTTACGGCACAATAGAGGTAACTCATCCAACTCGTGGCACATTCAAGGTAAACGATCAGCGACTGAAAATTTATAATGGTGAGGATTTTAGGGATATGAGAGAGGAGCTTCAGCTCCGTGAACCTTCATTTATAAATGAAAACAGGGTAAGTCTAGCTTAAAACTTTAAATGAGCGCTTCTCAGGAGGCAACCCGATAACTAACTTCACTGATATCATTTTTTAATTTTTAGCACTTACTACAAATTAACCAATTTAATAAAGCTTAGGTTTCCCCACCACACGGCCTTGCACACGGGCGTGGCCGTGACCGTGTGTCTACCACGGGCAACCACATCGGCATGGCACAGGTCTTACAGAGCAAGGTGGAAAAGAATCCCCAAAACATGGGCTATAATAAAACACCATGGCCGTGCGATTAGGCCGTGGTTGAAACTGAGTAAATAACACAGGCGTGCGACACGCCCGTTCCCTATAACCGTGGCAAAACCTGTCGGTCAAACATGGGCATGAAGAAGAATGAAACGAGCGTGGGAGAAACGAACCAAGCTAGGCACGCCCATGCGATACGGGCGTGGGACGCAACACAGGTGCGCCAGACCCCTGAACATTCGAAACGTACAGGCTAAAAATGATTCACACGGGCGTATGACACTCCTTATTTCTATATAAACCCCTCACTATTCATTTTTTCCCAAATCCTTCCTCACAAACCCTAGTCGTTTTCCTCTTTTCTCCTCCCCCAAATCTGACCATCGTCCCCTTAACTTCCCCTCATTCCCTTCTCTCCCTTCCCTCTACTCCCCTTCCTCATCCACACGCAGTCCATACCTGAGCGATGTTACCACGCCCGCCAACCATCCACGACAGTTCGCCATCTCCCTACCTCCATCGGTTCACATTACTTCCTCCCCTCTATACTTTGTTGCTAATTTTATTTAATCCAGGTTTATTCTCTTTTAAAACTTTGATTTATTTCTTTAATTAAATCTTTAGTATTCATTTTAGAATATTATTGTTGATATCCATTTTTACTTAAGTTTTCTGAATGTTGCACCTCTAGTATTAGGAGAATACTGAGGAAAAAGCTTCCATTTTAATATTATGAAGACATAATATTGGATTCATAAATTCTATCATAGCAAAAATTTGGATGATATCCTTCAAATGCTCTTACAGGAAAATAATGTCGTCCACCCGCAAAAAGAAAACTGCAGTCCTTATTTCAAAAAATGAAAGGGACCTGGCTCATCATCCTCGAGTGCCTCAGCCGAAATACGACACCCATTCCTATGGTTTCCCCCGGGAACTCAGGAAGATCTTTATTAGATACTATGCACAAGACCTCTCGGCGTAGGAAGGTGTATCGATTGGACCGCCCTAGAGCAGGTCCAACTAGCAGACGAGGTTCGGCCCTACTATTCATAGGTTTGTGGGGCCAATTTTTTGACATCATCGAGCCCACATACCTAGAGCTCACTCTGGAACTCTGTTCTACTTTCCACCTCTAGATGGCGATGACTAACTTCGACGATACTAGCACTATCCAATTTTGTCTCGGAGGTCTAGTCCGTGAGATGAGTGTCCCACAGTTCAGAGCTACTTTGGGACTCTACACTGACAAATTCATGGAAGATGACGAGTTCGAGAAGCTTCACCGCCACATCCATAACTCTCTGGTTGCCTGTTGAAAGATCTAGTCCTCGGCTCGAACATATATGGCCCTAGTCGCTCCAAAGCGACAGCTCCTACCCCACCACTGAGGTGCGTACATGCTATCCTAGCTCATACATTGACAGGGAGGAGAGAGAGCACCAGCATCGTAAACAGCATCATGACTCATATTTCCTAAGGTGCATAGCAAACGGGCATGTATTCGACCTCACCTACTTCATAGCTCGCACCATCCAACATCAGACGGAGCAACATAGAAGAGGGGTCATCTCTATGGGTCCATACATCATGCGCCTCGCTCGACACTTCGGACTCCTTAACACAGCTGCCCAGACTTCCTCACTTACCCTGATAGGATAGATGTCCCTGCGGGGCATCGAGACAATGTTACACATGAGGATGATCGAGCGTCGCCATGGAACACATCCTCCCCAGTACCATCTTGCTCACACCATCGAGGAGGAGGATCCTGAGAACATTACTGATGATGTTCCCCACCACACGAGGCACCACCACCGAGAGCGAGTCATTGCCCAATTCATGGGACAACATCTTTTGTAGACATATCTAAGCATTTTTCACGATTCGAGCAGTAATGTTTTCAGCGCTTCGACCATATCGACACCACCCTCAATCAGATATGTCAACACCTACATATTTCATAATTGCCCCCACCTCATGAGCCAACTGATGACGAGGACCTTTGAGTCCTTTTATTTTCTTTATTTTTCATTTTTAATATTTACTTTTCATCTTTATATTTATTTTTAGTTTATTTTCGTTCTTCATAAAAATTTTTACCTTTCTTATTTAAAACTTTTAATAGTATAGTTTAACTTCTTTTATCATTGGCTGTCTAACTCTTAAGTATCTCTAAAAACACCCATTAAAAAGTACTACTTAAAAATTTAACTGATGACTTTACAGTTTCAAAAGGTATAATGTGCCACTCCAGGAACGAACATATAACTAGAGTATTCTCCACCACCTTCACTTATGCTTTGTCATCATATTCATCATTGATCATCCCCCAAGGATTTCATCCAAAATTCAGGAAAGTTCACTTCTCTCCCTATCTTATGATTTTATTAGTATATGATTATTATCTATCTTTGTACATTGAGGGCAATGTACATCGTAAGTGTGAGGGGTGAAAATTATTTAGAAAAAAAAATGCCTAACTTTTTGCATTATTCTCAAATCCGTGAATGATATCTTGTCTTAAAGTAATCTTCTCATATCACTGATTAAAATGAAATTCCTATTGATTGATGATTTTTATTGATATGTTCGGATTAAGTCATTGATAATTGTACAGTGATGATTTAAACTTTAGAAGACTAGAGAATCAAGCGTAATGAGTCTATTTTCAAAAATTAAAATGTTGTTAGGTTGTCAACCTGAATCTAATTGTTACCTTGAAGTTTGAAATTTACAAGGTTGTCATCAAAAACCCATAATTTTTGTGAGATTTTGAGCCTTTTAGAGCATACATTCTATTCGTGCTCACTTTATTGATTATGAGTGTGTAAACATTGATTTGTTATTCTAGAACTTGCTTCGATTATACATGTTTAGACCACACCTTTGATTTGATATACAAAAATTATAAAGGCACTAAGGATTTAACCCACTTACTCCACTAAAAGCCTACCTTCACAATTAACCCCTAGTGAACCCCTTTGATCCTAACAACCCTTTTTATTGATTCACCCACTAATATTAACCCAAAAACCATCTTGTATTTGTCATCACCATTCCTTTTGACTACCCTTCTATCGAGACTTGATTTGATCAGTTGCCTAATTACATTATTTCAGTAGTTGAAAATTTTTTTATGTATTTATTGAATTGTTCTTAAAAAAATAATTTGAAGTATATTCACTATTAGTTTTGTGATTAAGAGAGCCTATACATTTAATTTCAACATCTTGAAGAATAAGCTCGTATTATTAGTATTACAAGCTTTCAATTGATGTAATTATGAAGGTTATTACTCATTTTTCTAGTTAGGTAATTGTCAATTCAATCTCGATTCTAACCCTTCTAATTCAGCCTTATCCAATCTTTTAAAGACCTTTTGATTTGTGTATCATCTCATTTTACAGTGGTGGAGATTTGATTTTCAGGCAAGCCTATGGGATTAACTTTTCATGTTCAACTTTTGAACGCTTAATTTTTGAACTTTAAACACCTTGAGTGATTTGAGTGAATCTTTAGTGAGGATGTCAACTTTCGTCGATTTTGAATTAAAGGTGATTTTTTAGGTAAGGGGAAACACTTATCTTTTTCGTGCTACAAAGTTGTGACTTTGATTGTTTGAATCTTTAGTACTTTTTTAGTTAAACTATCCATGTATAAATTATCTATGTATTATGATGAAACATTATCGATGAATATTATGAATAGAGGAAGTTCATTTTAATTATGAGTTGAGAATTTTGCTTAATAACAAGCAAAAGCTTAAGTGTGGGGGTATTTGATAAGCCATAACATACACATATTTTAATCCCACATTTAGCATACTTTTGGATGATTTTTCCCTTTAATTTTGGAAATAGGTGCTCCTAATCCTTTGTTTTCATGTTTTATACTCAGGAGAGCACCGGAGGATGAAAAGAATGAGAAACGGGTGGAAAATGAAGAAAATGGGCCAAAACACGAAATCCACATAGCCTGGGCCCAAGACCACGCGGTCGTGCCTTCTCAACAGGTTCAACCACGGCCTGAAATCGAATCACACAGGTGTGTGCCACGGGCGTGTCCCTGCCACAGAAAAGAAGAGTTTCATTCGGATTAGGGTACTTAGAGGTAAAGAAAAACATTCCAAAAGCCTATATAAAGACCCTAGAGGCCAACCTTTAGGGAGGCGGTTTAGCTAGGCCAAGGAGCCAAGCTAGAGGGGCTAAATTGTGGGATTCACTCAAAGAAAGCCAGTTGATTCATCTCAATAAGCCAGGATCATACTCAAGACGGAAGAACTCTCCTTTAATTCCTTCAGGGGTTTTAGGGTTTTATTTGTGTTTTATTTTATATTTTCTTCTGAGATGTTTTCTTTTACTAGTATGAACTAAACCCTCAGATACTTGAAGGGGACGAAACCTAAGACTAATCTTGTTATTGTTATCTGAGCTATATGATAAATAATTGATTTTTTTCTTAACTATGTGTTCTTAATTCTTGTTTTGAGATTTCCAAGATATTGATTCAAGCATTTATGCTCTTAGGCAGAGGAGGAATAGACCCTGTTTAAGGGTAGATCTAGCATAGTTAAGCGGAGTTTATCGTAACCCTAGAGATAGGATGACAAAAATTTGCCGGATTAGGGTCAAACCTAATATGGGAGTCCATAGATCGAGTTAATGCAATTCTAGGGGTTTTAATTAGAAAGAGATTTCAACTAATAAACCTAGGGTTAGACATTAGTAGCCGTGAGAGAGGTATTAATATAAATTAGGGAATCTTATGGATCAAGTCAAGTGAATAAATTGTCTGGCTCAGAGTTAGATAACAAGTGAAGTCTAGGTGGATTCTTCCTCGGGTATTGTCTCAATCAATTGGTTTTCCCCAAAAGTATTTCCACAATTCATTCTCTTTGCCTTCGTATCTTTAGCTTAGTAGTTAGTTAATTTTAGATTAGATAAAAATTCCCTTAATTCTTAGGCTAAATAATAAAAAGAAAATTAGTATTAGTATTTTTGGTTCCTTTGGGTTCGACAATCCGGTCATGCCACTAAACATTACTACTGTTCGATAGGTGTGCTTGCCTCCATCGTTGTCTTAGTTAGTTTCTAGGTTCGATCATTCTTTTTATAAATTTTTAAGACTCTGACACAGGTTCTATCATTACTTAACAAGACTAAAGGATTTTGGGCTTTTGGGCCTTAAATCTTAACTTAGCAAAATCGTTTTGAATTGTGCTTTCAATGTGACATTCTCGAATTTGGGCCTAACTGTTGAGCTGGGTCTAGGGGTGTTACAGGTTGACTAGCTCTTGTTGAAGCATGTAAGTCCATTTTTGCTCGGTTTATAATGATTTCTATGTTTTTGTGATCATTACTTCGTATTCTAGCTAGTCCGTACTTTAAATTCAAAAAATATTAAAGATTTAACTTATTTTTATTATTGAATATTTGAGTAAATTGATATTGATGATAGATTATGAAGGTTTATTGATAGATTTACTAGTTTTGTAAAGTGATTTTTGACAAAAATGTCAAAAAGGGATTAAATTGAGAAAATGTAAAATTATGTGGGTAAAAGTGCAAATAAATAAAAGATATGGGCTGCTAGGGACTCCATTAAAATTTGGATAAGCATGGGTTTGTGATTAATTGCATCAATTTGCAATTTTATGTGATAAGAACTAAATTGTAAAAATGTGAAATATTATGGCAAATGTGTAAAAATGCCTGAAAGTGAAATTTGGACTAAATTGAAAAACCAAATGCTGAATGTGCTAAATTTGATATTATATAGATCAAGATAAGCTGAGATCGGGTTTAGATCGGGGAAAAGGAAAAGTGGACGAATAGTTGATAATTTCCATCCGAGCAACTCGAGGTAAGTTCGTATAAGTAGAATCAAACTTTTAAATACTTGTAGTTATTTGAAATGAATGTATATAATTGGGTAATTGATCTACTTGAAATAAGAATGCCTTATTGATAAAGCCTGATGGTTACCGAGCCCCGTTTGAACTGTAGGAGTTCGTATGATATGAGTGACATGTCACTAGGGTTACCGTTTAGGTTGAGATCCTGCATGTGTTGACGACTCACCGTAGCTCGTGTGAGCTTACTAATGCATCAGCTCATATGAGCTTATCGATGTATTAGCTAGTAAGAGCTTACTATTCTCAGCTCGTCAGAGCTTACCATTTTAGCTCAATAGAGCTTACTATCTATCAGTTTAGGAGGAGCTTACTGATCATAGCTTGAAAGAGCGAAAATGATAATGAATTGACGGGTTACTGATTTATATTTTATGTATATCACCCAAGTATCCTTCAATATTCTAATAGGTTCAACAGGCATAAATTATGTTATTGGTTATGTGAGAAAGCTATGTGTTATACGAATGAATTACTGTTATATGGATAAAGTACTGTTCAAACGGATAAGTTACTATTATCGAATGATTTACTGTTTATATGATTGAGAGTGAAATGTTACAAATGATGTATATGATATATGAATTTGATATGATACAATGTATTGGGTATTAAATTGAGATAATGGATGATTACATGTACTTATGTGACTAACTTGTTGATGAATGCTTATGTATATGCATTTGGCAAGTGAATTTGATATACTTTATTTAATTGTTTGATTATGTATAAATGGCAAGTTAAATTCTAAATTATACGGGCTTACTAAGCTATAAAGCTTACTCTATTTCTTTTTCATGTTTTATAGAGGTTTGATAGCTCGCTCGATTCGGATAAGTTGGAGTTACGTATCACACTATCTACTTGCTGATTGGTACCTTTAAACTTATGGATATATGTAAATATGGCATGTATAGGCTAGTTATAAAGATGATAGTTATGGTACTTGAGTTAGTGATTTTGGTACATGTTGTGGTATAAGTTTAAGCCCTATGATTTGGCTTAACTTGGTGTAATGTTTTGGTTGTGTATAAGTGTTCAAATATGGTATGTTTTGGAAAGTAGTAGATGGAATGAAAATGTGCAAATGTTGTCTTGATATGTAATAGGCATATGACTGGAAAATGCATGATATTAATTAGGTATTTGAATACTATGTCGAATTGGTATAAATTGTGTATGAAATGTTATGGATTGGCTGCTTATTGGGTTATGAAATGATGCAATTTATGCTTGTGCATGCATGTAAAAATAGGGTGGCAAAATGGCTTTGCAAATAGCCTATTTTTGTCCACACGGGCAGAGACACGAGCGTGTGTCTCAATCATGTGCGACACACGATCATGTTACACGGCCATGTGTAGCCTGGTGTTGATATTAAAACCAAGTTAGTATGCTCCACACGATCTCACACACAGGCGTCTGACTGACCGTGTGGTACAAGTTAGTATGTGCCCCTAATTGGCACATGACCTAGCACATGGGCGTGTGACTTGGCTGTGTTGCATAAGTCAGTATACCCTATAGGATTGGCAAGGCCTAGCACACGGGCTGGCACACGGGCGTGTGTGGCCACTTCGAAGGGAACACGGGCTAAACACATGGGTGTGTAGTTGGCCGTGTGACCCAAGTCAGGATGTACCCCCTGTTTTCACACGACTAGTGTAACACCCCAAACTCGGCCTAAATATTGCGACTGAATCTGACATGCCACATAGAAGGATTACTTAAACCGTACGATTGGTAAACTTTGAGATGTTTTGAAATTTTGAGTCTAGGTTGGTTGTTATAAAACTTAATGTTCATTTTTCTTGAACTTGTAATCAACTTAGATACTGTCTTTGTTATAGAAAACGAGTTTGCTCTATTGCCGTTAGGTGAAACCTTGGAGTTATTAATTTCTTATTATTGTTTGAAAATCGTTTGTTACGTTTTAGAAAAATAGTCATTCATATCGTCTTAGGAAAATCACTATATCGATTAATTCTCAACTTGGTGCATGTAAGAAAAATTAAACCATATTAATTTAGTAGTGGCCTTATTAAAAATCAAAAAAAAAAAAAAAAGAATCCCAATTTTAAGTAAATATGTCTAAAGAGAAGAAAAGTAAGATTTTACTAAACATAAAGTGCATGGCCACCTCGTAGTCAATCCTAGCCCATGTCCCCCGAACTAAGAATCACCTGCAAACATTTAAGTAGTGGAGTGAGTCAAAAAGACCCAGTGTGCAATTACTCTTCATTAACCATAACTGGGCCCTAACCCTTACAAATCACTTTGGGCGAAGCCCATACAAAATCAGACTAGGCCTTAGCCCTTTTTAGCAGAGAATAGCAGATAATCAGATATCAATACATAATGATGCAAATCCGAAACCAACCTAATTATCCATCCGCTACACACCACCCATTCCTGCCAAACACACCAGTGGGGATTTCTACAATCGACCCTCGCTGCTACACACCAGCGATGGCAGTCATGATGCAGTTAGCTGCTCATTGTCAAATTGTGAGAGAGTTACCAGATTGTGTGGCATGGCCACCAGAACAGAATGTGGCAGAGCCACCAGATCAGATTGTGGCCAAAGCCACCAGATTAATGTGACATAGTCACCAGATACACTTCCCCTTTAATTCATAACATATACCCATCCACTATGCGAACATGAAATCATGGTGTATGAATGCAATAGATATCAACATATTTTAGATGTTCAGAGTGTACATATAATCATGTCAATAGAACCGCATATATAGCATAGCTAGAAGTCACTAACCTGATGTCTTGATTTTACCCTCCATGAGTAAAACAATAGCCAATGCCGAAGTTTTGGCATTAATAATGCATATACACAAAAAAAAACAACGGAAAAAAGGTGTGAGAATTACACACCTGAATACACAAAGAACTATACTCTCAACGTCGTTGACACCCTCACTCGCAGGTAAGATAGCGATCTGCCTATCCCAAGCTGATGTCGATTCTCTACCACACCCCGGCGAGAAATCCCAAACTGTCGACACCGTACGCCTTTTAAAGTTAAGAACCAAAACTGCAAGTACACTTTCCTCTTTTGATTGACTGACTCTCACATCAATGAAAGAATTCTTGATCAATACTGTACTATATTGGAAACAAAGGTTATCTAACATCGATATCTAACTAAAGTTGAGAATAACAAAAAGAGAGGTCAATCGAAAAACTAAAGAGAAATCCCCCTACCTTTGCTACTAACGTAAGCAAACAAGACCGCTTAGAAAAGAGTTTCGGCACTTATCCTTTTGATATTCGGCTTGGACAAGAGATGAAAGACGTGTTACACACAAAGAACAAGGTAATAAGTTACGAAAGAGAACCCTCTTTTGATTAACAAACAACAAGAGTAGTGAAAAGAATAAAAAGTAATAGAAGAAAAAGAATCCTTACTAGAACAAGGGAATGCCAATTGGATGAGTTAAAAGGTTGTATATATACTCAACAGATTCGGCCTTAATAAGAACAGACAGTGTAAGACCATCGGTTATTAAAGCAAAGGAGATAGTAGAAAAGAGAAAATCTACTGATAGGGAGAACAAGAGGATTTTACCTTTTGAATAGCAACTACTAAAGCAGAGAGAAGAAATGGTTCGGCCCTCTTCCAAATGAACGGCCACATAGATAAGTGGTGACTATGCAACAAAGAGAAGAGAAGGGTTAGGGAGTAGAAGTGGTTTTGGCAACACAAGACACAAGTGTGAGATGAAATGAAAAGGGAGATGGGAGTTATGAGAATTCGAAAAAAGGGATGGAAGCTTGAGAAATGAAGTAAATGAGAGGAAAAGAGAAAAGAAGAGAGAGAAAAAGAGTGCCAAAAAGGTTTTAGTTTTTACAAAATTAAAGATGAACCAAATAGTCCTAGGCATTTTTGGCAAACAGAGAAAAAAGTTGAAAGAAACTGAAAGCACACAATGCCCAAACAGAGAGAAAACTCTATACACACTAAAAATTTGCAAACACCCTTAAGAATTTTCAGCACCTACCCCCTACCAAAATTGTAACAGCCCGATTTGAGGCTAGTCGAATAGTGGTCTTGGGACCTCTAATATGAGGTTAAGGAAATTATTTTAGTATTATTTTATGTGTTACGATATTAATATATGGCTATGTGAAAATTTTGGTGCTTTAATTTGAGTGATAGCATGCTTAATTGTGAAAAAGACTAAATCACATAAAGTGCAAAAGTTTTATTTTTCAAGGTAGAGGAGTCCAATAGCCATAGATTACTAAATTGGATCTCCTTAAAGTGCAATTAGGCCCTAGAGGATGTATTGGCCAGCCATAGATAGAAAAAGGGGATAAGAGCATTAATTGTAGTTAAATTGGGTGAAATTAGGTGAGAAAGGATGAATAAAATAAAGGGAAGAGAAAAACTATCATCATTTACTATTCATTCATCTCTTTCTACCAAAAATTGAAGAGGAAATAGGGCATTTGGGAGTTCAAAATTTCAACCAAGCCATCTCTTTGCTAGTAAGTAATTTAGGTGGTTTTAATTGATGATTCTTGTGTTTTTGGAATCCCCAAAGCTTATGCTAGCTAATGAGGGGACTAATTTGAGATATGGTTGAAAGTCTAGAGACTTGCCATGAGAGTATTTATGTTATTAGCTGAGTTTTTATGGAAGAAAATGAATGGTATGGAGGTGAGAAACAACTTTTATGAATGGTGTTAGCATGAAAACACCTAAATAGGGCTTGAATGCAAAGATTCAATTTGTGTCATAAATGCATAAAATAGTTGGAATGGTGAGTAGTTGTAAGAGAAATAAATGTTCATCTATGCTTGTTTATTTAGAAAATGTGGTGAAAAATGATTCACGAGCTTAGGGGCAAAATCGTAATTTTACCATGGTATAAGGGTAAAATAGTCATTTTTGCCCAAGTGTAGAATTTGATGTGTATTAATCATAGAATGTCCTAAATGGACGAATTTCATTTTTATAGATCAAGAAGAGTGCGGAATCAACCTTGACTGTGGGAAAGGCAAGGTGATCGAGTAAATTGCTAGCTAACATGTTTTGCATCAATGTAAGTTTACGTGTAAACGATGCATTTTACATGCACATTATTGTTTTAAATCAGTGCATAGCATAATTGAGAACATGTATAATTCAAGTAGATGGAAAGTGGTAGTTAATGAATAATTCTTGTGTGAGTGATGGAATAGATAGGTAGGTGTGTTATATCAAATTTTGATGGTGAGCTAAGTGCAATACCACCTTGTTGTTTAATTACGATGGGCTGTGTGCGATACCATCGCCTGTTAACCTTTTTGGTGGGCTGTGTTTGATACCACCGTAATTGACCTTCTTGGTGGGCTATGTGCGATACCACCTTAATGAAGACTGATTGTGGGCTAAGTGCAAAACCACCGGGTAATGTATTTTGAGATGGTGATGTGTTACATTAAGTGACCTTGTGATGTTTAGTGCAGGAAAATCGTTATTGTATGTATGCATCATGCTTGTGTTGTGATTGGGATGTGTGAATGGAGGAAATGAGTAAGCCTAATACTGAATGTATATTGATTTCTTTCTTAGCAAATAATGCTATAAAAATGTTCATTCATTTTAAAGTGTTATATTGTTTACATGTGAACTTACTAAGCTTTAAGCTTACTCCTCTCTTTTTCCCTTGTCTTATAGGGCTTAAGAGTCGAGCCGGGATTTGCCGATAACTAGAAGACCACCCACACTATCTGCTTACTTCGGTATAATTAGATTAGTGATTTTGTATATGGCATTATAGGACTAGACTAGTTAGATTATTTTGTTATTTTGACCAAAGGTGTATTGGCTCTTGCTAAGGCATTTATTTTGTAAATTGCCAAGAATGATGGCATATTTTATCATTTATGAAATTTCAATGTTATCAATGTGAGTGCATGTGGATTAAGAGAGGTTTGTTAGTTTGTTGAATAAACCCATGTAGAGTAAGATATATGGATGCTAGAAGCCTAGCAGATAGCCTTCATGTGCCACACGGGTAGACACACGGGCGTGTGTCTAGGCTTTGCTAACCCTGCACCTTATTATTACTAATTAGAATAGACCACGGGTGAATTCCACGGCCGTGTACATGAACCATGTAAGACACACGGTAGGGACATGCGCGTGTGCCCAGGCCGTGTGGATCAAGTTAGTAGCTTCCCACGGTTAGGAGACACGGTGTGCCCAGGACATGCTCAATTAGTTAGTAACTCCCTACAGGGCAGAAGACATGGGTATGTTGTATGGGTACACAAGCGTGCCCCCATTTCATATAGGCGTGCCCTAGTCGTGTGAGTTTTGACAGAATGTTGGGGTTTTTTGGCACGGTGGGAGCACATGGGCGTGTGTGTCATCTAGCATGGGCGTGCACTCCCTGTTTAGATTAAAAGAAATTTTATGGACCGTAAAACTTCCAATATGATCCCGAAAGTTCTCGTAGGTACGATTGAAATCTCATAGGTTGAGTGTGAAGTAGTTGAAGCGATTTGGGAAGAGTAGTCGCGTTGAGCCTAAGTGGCAGTCAGGTAAATTGTTCATTAACATCTCGTGCCCGATTATGGCGGGGATTACAGGTAAGGGGTGTTACAAAAATTGAATGTTCTCTCCCTCCAAAAGACTTCACTTTGACCAAATTTCCTCCCCCAACACTCCCAAAATTTGGCCAACTCCTCTTCTCACCTCAATCCCCATATTTCCTCCTTGATTCACTCCTTAATCCCCTCTTCTCCACTCATTAAAATGTGTTGGAATGAGTCTTCAACTCCTCCAATAAAGTCCCAGCCGAACTCTCCCACCCTCATTTGATCAGCACAAAAATTAAATTCAAACTCCTCCCCCTTAGCTCTTACAAATGACGCCACACCACCCTTACAGTTGCTCAACTTGTGCTAGCATTTTATCCACTTAATCCCTTATGTCTGACGCCACCTACCTTCTCCCACTTAAAGCCCAAACACCAAAAGTTTTTAGCAAGGCACGACTCGATCCTCGACCTTCCTAGGATCCCCAAACACATCCAACCAACACACAAAATAGCCTAACACATAACATAATGCCAAAACACAAAAACTCAAATTTCAGGATGTTTTAACTGGTGACACGGGTGTGTCTAGTGACCGTGTTAGACACATGGGAGTGTGTCCCCTATTTTGAGAAATTTTTAAAAGTTTCTTGAAAGTTTTATAAATTATTGGTTTAGTCCCAAATCGCTCCTAAAGCATGTTTAAGGCCTTGTAGGCTATTATAAGTGACAAATTGATTGCGATGGAATGATTTGTATAAATTGATTTTGTAACACCCCAAACTCGGCCTAAGAGTTAGGCCTGAATCTGGAATGTCACATTAAAGGCTGGTGGAGAGGTAGGACTTGGTCAAATATTTCAAAAGGATGGTGGAGAGGGATTTAGGGAGTTTAAACTATTTAAATTAGTTTGAATAGGTGGAGGAGAAGGAATCAAGGAGAGTTTCAAGGGACGGCATGGTGTTTGAGGTGAGTAGGGGTTGCTAGCCAAAATTTTGAGGAGTGTGGGAGGGGTGAAGCTTTCGGTTTTGGTGAGAGGAGAGGGTGCTGAATTTTGATGAGTTAAGTAGCTGGTGTGCCTGTGAGATGTTTTCTTTTTCGGCATTTTTGAGTGTGCCCTTCTTCTAGTTATCTTATTCACTTTTGTCGAAAGTGCCTAGCCAATTCCGATCATTTTCGTTACTTGGGCCTATAGCTGAAACTAAGAAGACCCAAGTGTGCATATTTCTTTTCATCTTATTTTCTACTCATTTTCAAAAACTCCATAACCGAATACACATTTGTCCTTTACAATCTTCGGGTTCTTCTTCTTTTCCATTTGCTTCCTTTAAACCGAAACCACTATTCTTCTCTTCTTATTTTTCCCCTTATCATTCTTTTCCCTCAAACTTCTTCACTTCTTGTGTTACTTGGTGTTGCCAAAACTCCTAAGCCTCCATCAAAGTTCTTTAGTTTCATTTTTGGCCTTTTCATCTTAATCTCTTCCATTTTTGTTCATAGCCGAATCATCACCCCAGGTGTTGGTAAGTTCTCTGTTACTCTCTTTCTTTTCTTTTCTCCTCTAGGCCGAATCATTTTCCTTAATCCCTTTTTGAGGATGTTTCATTCTTCTTCCCTTATAGACGAATCTTCTCTGCTCTGACAGCTTGTGCTGAATCTTTGAGGGGCATCTTTTGGGATCGATAAGGGATCTTTTCACCTTACAAGTTGTTCCCTTCTTTTTCTATTTTGGTTTGGTTAATCGAAGGTGAGTGGGTGGTGATTGGTATTTTGGCCGAATGGTGGATGGAAGGCTCATGCTTTCTATTTGGTCGAGAGGCCATCTCCTCTAATCTATTCTCTTTTCAAATCAATTCCCACTTGGTATTTGCATAGGTGTTCGATCGACTTCTTAATCCAAGCCTTCCAGCTTCAGAACTCAATCGACTTAGGTAAGAAGATTTTCCCTAGTTGTTCTATTAATCGGTTTATCCATCATTTGTCACCTTAACACAGTGGGGTGGTTATTCAATCATATCTTTCGTAGTGATTTATTGACCGATGCTTTTAATGGATGCAAGAAACATACAAGTTGGGGAAAGAAGCAAAACTTCGGGTTCGATTCCAAAGTTTAAGAAGCGAGCAGTGTCGACGTTCGAGACTGGCCACCAGGCTGTGGGCCGACGTTTGAAAGGGATAAGCAGATCCCTGTGATCCCTACGAGTGAGGATGATAGTGAGGTTAATAGTGTAGTGCTTCAGGTTTACAGGTGTCTAATTATCACACTATTTTCTTAATTTTGTTTATGTGTATGTATTGTGATTGAATGCCGAAAATAGCGGTAGTGGTGGTTAATTTACCTATGTGGGGGAAAACCAGAAACCAGGTTAGTATATTGTACTCATGCGTTATAAATAATTGTGGACATATTGTATGTGAGTGTATGCTAAATAGTATATATTTCATATCACATAACTTTTCATATATACGATGTTGCATGTGCATGGGATATTGGTATATAAATGATTAAAGGGGAAGTGTATATAGGTGACTTTGTCACGATTAATGATGGCGTGGTGCCTCATTGTGGATTTGGTGATTTAATCACGTGTGGAAACAGTGGCTAGACCATTTAAATGGACTTTGAGCAGTGTGTCTGTCATCATGACTGCCAAAGAGGTTTGTACCGGATAGAGGGTTGATTGTAGAAATCCCTACAGGTGTGTATGAGGATGGACATTCGGAGCGGTGTGTAGAGGTTGGTACTAGGTTAGGTTGGGCTATCATTCTTATTACTAGTGCATGATGTGATGATATGATAGTGGTTTGTTGCCAAGCCTATTTGTGAGAATTTTGTGGACTGATTGCACACTGAGTCTGGTGACTCACTCTATTCTTAACAAATTGTAGGTAGCTCGTGATGCTTTAGACTGGGTTGGATTGTACTCGAGGTGGTCATGCGAGGGGTTATTTATTAAACTTAAATTTTTAAATTTGAATTGAGTAATCGCTATTTTCTTTGGGATATTTTTATGATGTAATAAGGCCACTTTAAATTTGGTAAATTTTGGATTCTCCTATCAAGTTGGTTTTCATTATTCATTAATCATGAAATTGTCAAATGAAACATTTTTTTTTTAAACATATATATATATATATATAATCTAAAGTTTCTTTGCAAACCTAGTTAAACACACTTTTATTGAAATTAAAGTTTTTTTCTTCTTCTCGGTGAATAATGCCTGGATCTAAAGTTAACCATGTTTTTAAACATCATCTAATCGCTAAGCTGGCTAAATACCTTTTCCTTAAAATAGAGTTTTTCCTTCCAAATGCGTCATTAAATTTTGGCTTTATTAAATTATTCTGTATTATTTTTCAAATCTTATAAAACCTTTCAAACCCTTTTTCCTAGTGACATTCTAGTTCTAGTCATGGTGTTTGGGCCGGGTTTAGGATGTTACAGAAATCCAACCTCGTACCTAGTGCTTCATGCAGCTTATTCCAAAAGCCAGACGTAAAATGAGGATCTCTATTAGATATAATAGAGACTAGAATTCTATACAACCTCACAATCTCCGCCACATACAACCTTGCCAATTTCTGTAATGAGTAGTCAGTGCGGACCGATATAAAATGGGTAGACTTGGTTAACCGATCCAATATGACCCACACCGAGTTCTTATTAGCAGGAGTCAAAGGTAGCCCACTAACGAAATCCGTAGTAACCCGCTCCCACTTCCATTGTGGTGATCTTAATCGATGAAGTAATCCTGATGGCAACTGATATTCTACTTTCACTTGTTGACATACCAAACATTTGCCCACAAACTCCGTAACCTCGCGTTTCAATCCTGGCCACCAATAAATCTCTCGTAAGTCTTGGTACATCTTGCTACCTCTGGGGTGCATAGCATAGGAACTACTACACGCTTCCCGTAGTATAGACTTCCTTAGCTCTTCATCCCTTGGCACACAAATTTTACCACGGAAACACAATAACCCATCACTATTTATCCCAAAATCTGACGTTTCCCCCTTCTCAATTTACTTGAATCGAGAATCCAAAGTCTCATCAAATGACTGTTTCTCTTTAATCTGCTCAACCCATAATGGTTTCACTTACAACTCGGCTAACAAACTCCTGTCGTCATACAAACTTAACCGAGCAAACATTGCCCTCAGGTCCAGCATAGCCCTACGGCTTAGCGCATTAACCACCACATTTTCTTTGCCCAGGTGATATTCGATCATGCATTCATAATCCTTTAACAGTTGAATCCATCTGCACTGTCTCAAGTTCAACTCCTTCTAAGTTAAAAGGTATTTTAGACTCTTTGATCCGTATAGATGGTGCGCTTCTCTCCATACAAATAATGCCTCCAAATCTTAAGTGCAAACACTGCTTCCGCCAATTCCAAATCGTGGGTTGGGTAATTTCTTTCATGAGTCTTAAGTTGGCATGATGCATATGCAACCACCTTCCTTTCCTGCATCAAAACACAGCCTAAGCCTACGTGTGACGCATCGCTATAAACCGTAAACTCCTTCCCGTGCTCCAGCTTAAATCAAAATAGGGGCCTCCGTTAAAACCTTCTTAAGCTTATCAAAGCTTTCTTGCTGTTTATCAGTCCACACAAATGACACCCCTTCTGAAGCATCTTGGTTAATGGTGTCGCGGTTAAGGAAAACCCTTCAACAAACCGCCTATAGTACCCTGCCAGGCCTAGAAAACTCCAAATTTCTGACATCGTCTTAGGTCCTTTCCAATCCAACACCGCTTCCACCTTTGGAGGGTCAACTTTAATTCCCTCAGCGGAGACCACATGTATTAAGAAAGTGACTTCCCTTAGCAAGAATCCGCACTTGCTAAACTTAGCATACAATTGCTTCTCCCTTAGAACTTGCAACACAATCCTTAAGTGTGCATCGTGATCACCCTCCGTTCTCGAGTATACCAAGATTTCATCTATGAATACTATGACGAACTGGTCTAGATACGATTGAAAAACCCAATTCATGAGATCCATAAAAGCAACAGTTGTGTTTGTTAGCCCAAACGACATTACCAAAAACTTGTAATGTCCATAACGAGTTTTGAAAGTTGTCTTATACACATCTACTTCCTTAACCCCCAGTTGAGGATACCCTGAACGCAAATCAATCTTTGAGAAAACTGAGGCTCCCCTAAGTTGATCAAAAAGGTCATCTATCCTAGACAGAGGGTACTTATTCTTAATGGTTAACTTGTTCAACTGCCTGTAATTGATGCACGTCCTCATGGACCCATCCTTCTTCTTCACGAATAATATCGGTGCTCCTCATGGAGACACACTTGCTCTAATAAATCTGGGGTCCAACAACTCCTGAATCTGGGCCTTCAACTCCACTAGATCCTTCGGTGCCAACCTATAAGGTGCGATGGACACTAGAGCAGTACCAGGTACCAACTCTATTCCAAACTCCACCTCTCTACTTGGAGGTAATCCCGACAACTCCTCCGAAAAAACATCAGGGAATTCTTTTACTGTTTTCATATCCTTGATAGTAATACTCTTAAATTCCAAATCATTGATATAAGCTAAATAAGCTTCATAATCTTTCCTCACCAACCTTTTTGCCCTTAAAGCTGAAATCACGTTCGACAAATAATCATGTCGTTCTCCGATCACTACCACTTCATCACCTTCCACAGTTCTTAACACCATCCGCTTCATAGCACAATCTAGAGTTGCCTGGTGCCTCATCAACCAACCCATGCCTAAAATGAGGTCGAACTCACCAAACGGTAATTCCATCAAGTCTGCTAGGAAAATAACTCCTTGAACTACCAATGGTACTTTCCTAAACAGCTTACTAACTTTCACCGACTGCCCTAAAGGGCTTAACACAGTCATTTCATTCTCAATGATTTCAAACCCAACCCCTACAGTTTCAATCCTTTTGCATGCAATGTACGAATGTGTCGACCCCACATTAATTAGTGCAATATAAGGTAGCCAACAAATAAGGAATGTACCCGTTATCACATCTGGTGCATCACCTTCCTTTCTATGATGAGCAACATAAACCAACACTGGCTGTCTCGCCTCTGCCAAACCTGTACCTCTGCCCGATGCTCTACGTCCTCGTCTAGTGCCATTGCCACCTCTAGCTTGACCACGGCCCCTTGGTTGTTGTCCACCCCTTTGAGGCTGAAAATTACCTCTACCATCGGGTCGCTCATGATCTAGCCTTCTCGGGATTGCCTAACCATATGATCCATAGATCCATAGCCCAAACATGCTCTCATCCTCCTCCAACATTCGCTTGGATGCCTTCTCCCACACTCAGTACAAAATGGTATTCCGTTATTAACAGTAGGAATAGGGGCCACAGCTCTAACTGGCCCATTCACTCTGGCCCTCCTCATGGGCCTCTGTCTGGCTCCCATAGGTTTCATATTTCGCTTGTTCTTGCCCTTCTCTTTGTCTTAGTTGTGGTGCTCGTGCTCTTTACCTCATCTATTTTTTTTTTTACTTTCTCCACCAAAATAGCAAAATCCCGCTCCCTCTGTGGAGCTATAAGTACCCTAAGGTTATCCCTTAATCCATCCTCGAACCGTACGCATCTTTCATACTCTATTGCTACTATCACCTTGGCATATCGACTGAGGCGTAAAAACTCAGCCTCGTACTCTGCTACCAGCTTATCTCCTTGAGTCAAACTCAAAAACTTCTTCCTTCGGGTATCCATATAGGCTGCTCCTATGTACTTCCCCTAAAATGTCGATTTGAAGAACTCCCAAGTGATCTACTCCGGTTGGTTGCCCTCCTTTACAATCAACCACCATTGATAGGCATCCTTCCTAAGTAGGGATATCGCCCCCTTTAACTTCTATTCTATCGTGCAATCCGGTCATCCATTATTCTTTCAGTAGCTTCCAACAAATACTCTACCACATTCGGGACCACCCCAGCTATTCCTTTGAAAATCTCTGCCCCACTAGCTCGGAGTCGCTCCACGATGGACTAACAACTCCCTGTACCATTATTGGGCCCAATGACCCTTTTTAATATCCTTAACATGGTTTGTGATACTTCATCTTCCGTAGCAGCAGCCCGTTCATATGGTCCCCTTTCAGCTACTAGTGAGGCTGGAGCCTCCCCTACTCCAACATTGGGCATATGGCCTGACTCGGATGACCCTGCTCTAACACTTCCATGGCCTCTACTGCAGCCTCTTGTACCTCTTCTATCTGGATTATGTTTTTATGAAATTAGTGCATAGGTCCACTGTTTAGAGCACATGTCTTATGTAAATAACAATTTAAAAGTTATTTTGTGGTCGTATATCCACTACAAGCTTTAGTTTTCTACGGGCTTTAGTCTCTAAAAGCTTATTTTTATGTAGCCCAATATCTATAAAGTTTAATAATTTAAACAAATGTAGTACAAAAAACTTACTTAGCTCAACGTCGAGGGCTCGATTAACCACATTTCAAGAATCCTGCAAAAAGTTTTTTTTTTGTTTTAAAAACCCAAAATTTAAGACCCATTTCACATCCTGAGCTTTGCAACTAGGCTCTGATACCACTAAATGTAACACCCCAAATCTGGCCTAGGATTTAGGCCGAATTCGAAATGTCACAGTAAAGGCACAATTCAAAATGATTTTACTAATTAACAATTTAAGGCCCAAAAGCCCAAAATCCTTGAGTCTTGTTAAGTAATGATAAAGTCCATTTTATTATTTTAAGCATTTCGAAAACCAAGTTTAAACATACAAAATTTACTTAGGTTTAATACTTATGTAAATAGTTGAAAATAACAAACCCAAAATCTAAAGTTAAATTAGAGTACAAGGACTTATTACATCCAACTAAAATAAAGCAATTAAAACCATGTCTTTTGAAACAAATAAATAAAAATTTAAACATCTCGTAGTGTGGCCATCTCTGAGTCCTTTCCCACATCGAGTTATTTATTGAGGATCACCTGAAACATTAAATAAGGGTGTGAGTTTCAAAACTCAGTGTATACAACCCTTGGCAATCAAATCAACATACAAATATTCACATTGGGCCTAAGCCCTATCAAAATCGGTGGTCTCAGCCTTAGCCCACAATGACCTCATATCATATCATATCATATCATATGCAAAACAAGGTAATGCAAAACCCTCCCCAAAAATCCATCTACTACACACACCATTTCCCTTCCAACCCTAAACACTTGTGGGGATTTCTAAATTGACCAACCCATCCTCTACACACCAAAGGTAGCACTCACAGCGGTACTACTCAATGTTTTAGCAATGCTGCTAATCATATAATAGGCTTAAAGCCACCGGTGGATCCATGGTCGTCAAGCAACTATGTGATCCTCAAATCTTCCTCCGTACCATAATTCCCACCTATATGCAACCTAAACAGAATATCGTATGAATGCAACTTGCACATGAGTAACATCCATAAAACTAATACTCATTACATAGGGGTATTTTCATCATTTCACAACCCAAGGGTATTTTCTTAAATCTACTCTATAGGGGTATTCAGGTAATGTTGAAAAATAAAGGTATTTTGGGAATTTTTTAAATCAAGGTTATTTTGGTAGCTCTGCAAATCAAGGGTGTTCTGGTAATTTCACAATTCGGGGCTAATTTAGTGGTTTTGCAAATCGAAGGATATTTTGGTAATTTTCAAACTAAAGATATTTTGGTTATTTTCAAATCAGGGGTATTTTAGTAATCTTACAATTCTAAGGGTATTTGGTCCCTCTCAGGTTTTAGTTATGAACTTTGGCCTATTAACAAGTCCTTGCGGTTAAAGTGAATAGACATTATGCACCAGGGAGGATTCCAGAGAAGAGGAGGTGGGCCACTAGGACCGCTTAAGTACAAAGCTCTCCCTAGATCCAATCCTAGACTTGCATATGTCCAATGCCACACTCTAACCCAACGACTTGTCCACAGACATGTTTTATTATTAGAAAGTCTTATGCGGTTTAAGAGTTGTTCAATACTAAGCCTAAAGTCCATTAAACCCTATCATACTTGTCTACGTCCCCATAAAGCCCATTTCGCGTTCATATAACCCATTATGCCCACATCACATCCTTATGGCCCACTAGGCCTAAAACTTAGTCATATGGCCTTTTAGGCCCAAAACGATTCCAGATCATGTAATATGCATGCCTAACTCAGTTTATATAGTGAAATCAATTCATTTCATCAAACTTAGCCTCAAGGCCCACTAGGCCCATTTAGCTACTTTTGGCTTTTCGGCTTTCCGGCATTGCCAATTTTGTGTGTGTAGTGCTTGTACACACCTGGTTACTGTGACATGCTATTCTATCCTTAGCCTTGAACCTACAACCAACCAACCTTCAATAAACCACTCATACTTAATCAAAATATTTATTCAAAAGTTGAAACCTTATCGTGAGCCAACGGGTTCTATTGGCCCTTCCTTAGCTACTAATCACAAGTGTACCCTAGATATGCACTCACAGACATACACCATCAAAATTCGGGTGACTCGTAATCCACACAAGTCATCCACACATTCGGCCATTCACTTCAACCTTAATCGAATTAAGTACACTTACCCTTGCTAACAATCCCACCATGCTTGCGATCTTCCGAACTGTATCCTTGTTATCACAGAATTAAAGATAGGACAATTAGATAACCTTTCGGCTTTTAACAAAATGTACAAGAGAGGTTAACCGAAAACTTACCAAAGCAACTTTTGATCTTGTGGCCTCAATTGACTTTTCAACCTTGACTGATAGTAGATCACAATCAGTTTGTGATGGAGGAAAATAATAAGGGTTTGGCACAAATAGGAATTTTGACAAGAGAAGATGTTGGAAATTCAGCAATAGAAGAGTTTGGCTAAGAGAGAATTTGAAAAAAAGGAATTCGGCTTTAGGAGATTTCGGCTAATAGGAAACTGATTAAGGGGAAAAAAACTAAAGACAGCTCAAAGAACCTTTCAAGCATTCGGCCCCCTCCTTTTATAGCTACAAATCGAATACTCTTTTCCCCACAGTCCCATTCGGCACCAACTCCTCCCTCTCCTCATCTCCTAATTTTTCTCCCTGATAACACCTTAATCTTATTTGAAATTTCCATCACACCTGCTTACTTCAAACTCTCCACGGCAAGAGTTCAAAACCAACACAACTCTTTTTGTCCACCTATGCAAAACAAAACACTCCAAAAATACACTCCTAATGCTCGAACCTTGGACCTCTTCAGCTCACAAACATACCACCTTATAGCTCCCAAGTGATGCCACTTACCACTGGACCACAAGCCCATTTGTGTCTATTTTCTCTTAATCTGCTTCAGAAGCCTCATGCTTGAGACTAGGGTCCACTAAAGTAAGTAAAATAAAATTTTCCCTATGGTCTCCCCTATCTCTAAGGCTTCAAATAATCCCGATAATACCTTAAAATTAATATTCTAACTGCTACACATACATACTAACTTCAATACACTGAAATTAGGGTTTTAAGATTTTTAGGGCGTTACAAATTGAATGTATGAGAAAAGTACGGATATATGTGTTACAAGTTCAGTAATGCTCTGTAACCCTATTCCGGCATTGAATACGAGTGAAGGTTGTTACACTTATTGGGACTAGTTTTAATTCAATTGTAATAGACATTGGGCATTTATTTGGATTTTTATTTTGGTGATACTATAATTACTTTAATACTTGACTTTTATGCTTAATTGTTGTGTGGTTTATGGTATGTTGATAAGAGTTCATATGGTGATTGAAATCATGGGGTTTGAAGCATGTATTTTATATGAACATAGTTTAGTTGTAGCTTGCCAAGTAGTGGAATTCTTGTGGCTAAGGTATGTACCTTGTGTGATATAATTGATGGTTTCTAAGTATGATTAGGGTAACTAAAACAAATTTTTGATAAAGAAAAAACTGCAATGGTCTACACATGGGTGTGTGCCATTAGACACGGGCGTGTTGAAATGGGACACAGGCGTGTGGAGGCTAGTGGTGGTCACACAATGGCGTGTGCGAACATCTTGAAAGTTTTTTGGTTTGAACATGGGCATCTAAGGACACACTAGCCCAGACATGGCTGTGTGGTTCTTTTGTGTAAGATTTTTTTTTTTTTTTAGATTTTGTATTTTTGTATCCTAGTTTGTTTAATTATAATTTAGTCCTAAAACTTGATTAGATTAATTGAAGACTTTAGTGATAGGAAACTCGATAATATTTTAGAATTAGATTGGTGAGTGTTAGAATTTGTAGAAATATTCTTAGATAATATTTTAGGTAATGTATTAAAAGTTTATTAAATTTACGTTTTAGTTCCTATTATTAAAATAGTAATTAGACTTAGTAAATGAACTCAATTGAAACTGAAATTTTTAAGTCTTGCATAAATTGACTAACAGAAGGTTGGTAATCATTTAGAAATAAAAATGAGACTGTTTACCTTTAGATGCTAAAATAACCAAAATACCCTTAGGGTTAAATAATTAGAAATAGTTTAAAAATGGTTCACAAAATGTGGTAGTCAATTAGTTAGAATGGAGGTCTTATAAGGTTGGGGTGTGTTTTGGGTGGTCTTGAGCTGGAGAGTCACTTCGATGGCTATTGTGTTGCTTTAGATCTGGGCCGGTCTGTCCTGGTCGGGTTTGGGGTGTGATACTAACAATAAGTATTTTTAATAATTTTTTATAACGGTCTATCATATTTATTTTTCTTGTTTTTTTTAGTGATCGTATTGTTGATTACTACCTTGAACCAACTTATTACATACGATGTTAGCATGTAAGTTGTGTTGTTTAAAACAATTTCCTCAATTATTATTGATTATTTTGTATAATGATTATTATTTTTTAAAATTTAAAATTATATAATTGTGTAATTACAATTTATACTACTAAGCATAACATAGGTAATTATAATGTAACTACACTTTATCACCAAACATGACAAGAAAATTTGAATTCGTTGTAATTATAAAAGGGTGTATTTATTACCATAATAACTATACTTTATCCAACTACTACATGATGTCTAAGCACACCCTAAATGTGTTATGAGTTAATTAAACATTAATAATATTAGAAAAATACAAGTACTCAAAAAAGTAATATATTAATATACGTATGTAAGTAATTTAATCTTTGAAACAAAATTATATTTTTAATTTATCATTTTCCAATATATTTTTATCATTTCTTTTAGTTTGTTATTTTTTATAAAATTATTTACCTTTTATGAAAAATATGTCTCGATTTAAAAAGTGCATATATTTAGTCATTTGTAAAGTAAATTATTTGTACATAATCATAAACCAATATATTAAGAAGACCACCATTTAAAGACATAATTACATCCTAACATAGCAAAGCGAGTTCAACATATGAGTGAGTTAATTGTTAGATTTCAATACATGCTTGATAATAAATTAATAATTAACTCAAAACAGAGATAGAGATTTGGTTTTGTAAATTAAATATATTGGACTCTAAGCTAAGCTATCAATTCTTGTAAGATATTTAAAAATAATAAGGTTAATCTCCCCTTTGACTTGCAAGGCATGAAGTTTTCGGAACCATATCAATAAACCATCAAGAAAAAATTGGTACAACATTTGGCCAAACACATCAGGCAATGACTTGACCAATACCTTCCATACAAATATCTAAAAACCCAAATCTAGAATTAAACACCAATGCACAACATCATGCAAAGAAATGCTTCCACTACTCTACTTTGATATGATCACAAAATCTCTTTATGCTTTTTAGTAAAATATGGCATGTACGAATACCTTATCTAGTCTATGGAATGTTCATGTTGGAGTTTTCTGTTGAATTTGGCCTTTCGGCATTTTGGTTCCATGTTTTAGAACTTTATGGTAACAATGATACACATATTTCGAATATAAATTAAAGATTTTGTGGTATACAAATGATTAAAATGTACTTCATTTTACTTAGGTATCCAAAATTTTGATTTCTGGCCTTGAATTTATATGTTTCAGATATGTTTTAGTATATTAAATTGGTTGGTATTGCTTTTGTAACACCCCTTACCCGTATTCAATGCAGGAATAGGGCTCGAGGCATTACCAGACTTATAACACAAGCAATCACACAATCCCGAGTCATAAATTTTGGGTCCAACTTAAAACCATTCATATTCGATCATGTAGTCCCTATTACGAGCCTACGAGGCCCAAAACATGCTTTGGCGGTGGTTCAGGACTAAACTTAGAACTCAGGAAACTTTTACAAAACTTAAAAAACTTTTGCTAGAAGTAGGGCTCACACGCCCATGTGGTCCAAGGGACACGCCCGTGCTTTAGATCGTGTTCAAATTAGGGTGCTCTCTGACTTATGTCAAATGGTTGTGCCACACGCCTGTGTGCTAGGTCAGTCAAGATACACTGCACCGAGACACATGCCCGTGTCTCTACCCGTGTGCTCAAGTCTGGACATTCTGGTTTTCAAAATTAAGGTGCAAGGGACACACGGCCAAAACACATGCCCGTGGGGCAGACCGTGTGTCACACACAGCCTAGACACATGCCCATGTGCCTACCCATGTGGACAAAAACAAGGCTATTTACCAAGCCATTTTTCCACCCTCACTTGCACACATCAACACAACATCACATGACAAAAATTCAAGCATTTAAGAGCAACTAAACAACCACAACTAAGGCAATAACATGTCATCCTCACACCATTATTTATCATGCTTAGAACATCAACCTTTCCACACCAATTCATGCAAGATTCCACATTCATGGTTAAAACATATCAACTTTATATCTTTGTCTAACATATTCACTACATTTATTAAGCCCTAAATCAAACATACAAATTTCACATTCATTAGGCTTACCATGATCATATCACCATAGACATTGACACATATATGAATATACTTAGGCTTACAACCACGTTAGCCAATATGAGCCAACTTACATGGCCAAATAGCAAAACAAGCATTTGACAATCACAAGCCAACACATTGGCTATAATCACAATGACACATTTAACAAAATGACTAAGTCCCTATACATGCCATAAACTCAAAATACTTGAATTCATCAATACCAAAAGTGATAGCTTGATAGTGTGATAGGATCTACGACGATCTCCAACCCGAGCTAGCTTAATAACCCTATAAGATATAGGAAAATAAGGGGGTAATATATATAACTTAGTAAGTCCGTACGATAATAAGCAACTCTTGCAAATCTTTTATCAAGTTCAACAATTTAAACACAAGATAGTACTAATTGTTATAAAGCTCACAGTTATAATTTTCACTCGGTCATAATGTTTACTCTATCAACTTATAAACATAATTTAGCATATCTTGGCATTAGCCTAACAACCATAATACCTCTTTGTAACATATTACAACAATTCAACAAATCATTTCAAACCTCACAATAAACATGCACATTAATTATGTGTAATCATGTTTCTGAGCATATGTCTTAATATCTTTCAATTGCCTAAAATCTTATCTTCCTTTACTTCCGTAACCATTTTAATAGGCAATTATGCCAATCTTTCCTTTTTCTCATATCCGATAAATCACAATTTGTGTGAATAAAACATGATATATCATAACTCAATTTGGCCTGAAAGCCAATGACATAATCATCAATCGAATTTATCATGAATTTCATACCTTACAAGTATAGACTAATAATCACAAGGTTTTCACAAAATAATTCTCGTGGAAATCATGAACTCAAAATTTCATGAATTCCATGATTATAAACTTTACATACATACCTGTACCTTTTCATAATTACTTACATACTCTTTCTCTTCTTTGACATACTCGTTGAATTTCTCGTTGAACCATTTGAAATACTAAAGGATAATCGGGGATCTCGTACACACAGTACCATACCAATGCCATATCCCAGATATGATCTTACATGTAATCTCGTATCGATGCCAATAGCCCAACTATGGTTTTACACAAAGTCTCATATCAATGTTATATCCCAAATATGGTCTTACTCGTAATCTCAGTAACCCTAATGTCATGACATTTGTATCCTATCTATTTCTAAGGTTCAACCGGGATTTCTCGCTTGACGAAACTTTGTCAGTCATTTTTGTAGTATCGTACTCAATAACATTCACATTTCATTTTAATAATATAGCATTTACCACAATTATATAATTAAGCATTTATACACAGACAATTTAATGCTTATTAAACATACGAACTTACCTCGGTATAGAAATGGCAAATAGGACTAAATCATCAAATATTTATTTTTCCCCCGCTTTAGGTATGAACCTCATTTTTTTTCTTAATCTATAATATCACATTTAACTTATCTAATCATTATACACTTCAAATCAGCCCAAAATCACATTATAGCAAAATTTACATTTTTACGCCTAAACATTTGACATTTTCCAATTTAGTCCCTAGGCTTGTAAAATGATTTTCATTCAATTTCATTACACCCAAGCCTAGCTGAACCTATATCATGCTCATAACAGCTCACATTTTTCATTTATTCACACGTTTATACCATATTTTATAACTTTTACATATAGGTCCTTTTAGGCATTTTTACCGAAAATCACTTAGTAAAAGTCATTTAACAAACAAAAAACATGCATTTTCTATAATGCCCTAATAATTTAAGTCTTTAATTTTTGCATGATATGACATAAGTTGCTTGGTGCTTTAATGGCTAAGTGATTTGGGTGTGTATGGGAGTGTCTGTGAAGCCTAGATTCAAGTCTTGGCTTTTGCAGAATTTTTAGTTTTGCTCTTAAATGAATTTGAACACTAGCATATATGCCTTATTAATAATAGTGCTTGTTTTATGATGCAAGAAGAGCTTGCGGTCTAGTGGCACAGTGGCGTGTTGTGTAACTGTGAGGTCTGAGGTTCAAGTCCTGGGTTGCGCAATAGAGTGTTTATTTTGCTGCTTCAGTTGTGTAGGTAGTGGAGTTGGACTGAAACTCAGCTAAGGGAAGCTTGAAAAGAATTTGAAGGGAGTTGTTGGGGGAGTTGAGGAGAAATTGGTGGAGTAATTCAAAGAGGGATAAGGGGAGAGATACTAGGAGAAATTCAAGGAGTTTGATTGAGGGGAAGTGTTGTGAAGTTTGGGGGAACTCTTGCTTTGAGAATTCGGCTGGGGAAAATGTTTGTCATTTCAAATTTGGAGGAAGATTTTGGTGTTAGTATCTATCAAATTATCCTTTTCTTTTCTTTCATTTATCGGCTTTTGGTTCATTCGGATTTGTATTAGTTGCTGTGCATTATTTAACACAAGTCTTTTTCTTTTCAGTTAATAGTTGTTAGTCGATTTTGTGAGCAACTCTTCCATTTCTTTTACTCTCTTCTTCTCTTCCTCAATCTGTGCTCTCTTTTGGCCGAATATCCTTTTTATCACTCTTTGTACTGATACTGCTTCTTGTTGTTCCAGTGCTAGAAGTGTTTCTAATTATTGGTAAAGTGTTTATACTCCTCACTTTTTGATAAAACATGTTCTCTTCTATTCTTTTTCTTAAAACCAAATACCCTCCTTTTTATCCTTTGATTACCGACTGTTGATCCTTTCCTCACAATGTGTTACTCGTTACGATTCTAGGGTTTTTCTCGAGGAGTGGTGGAGTGTAAGTGGTTTTGAAGTAGTCGCAACCCTTGTTCTCAGCGTTCAATCAAGGTAACACGTTACCTCACTTTTGGGGTTTAGGCTGTATACTGATTATGTTCTTATAGGATATCATTTATTGATTGAGGCCACTTATATGGCCTACATTGATTAATGAGATAGGTGTTTGTGGTACAGATAATCGATAAAAGCGTGCGATCACTTTTGGTTAGTGGTCTTGGAGGACTAAAGTCGCCTCATTCAAGCAAGGTAAGGATGTTGTATTTGGATTAAGTGTCAATAAGAGCGTGTTTTACCCTAACGATTAAAGGACTAACATTGGGTCATGTTTGAATCTAGGTTGGTGTAAGTGGAGATTTACGCTCTTCTCGTAAACAGGAGTGTAATCAAACTGCCTTAATTACAAATCAGTAAAAGTGAAAAGCCAAAAAACATGGCGTTTGAGGCCATACAGGCGTGCCATCGTTCGTGTGGTAATCTGATCCCATGAAACATGGTGTTTGACTATAGATGCCACCATGAGCGATCTCATGGGCTTAGACCATCATGGGCCATGTTAGGTCGAAAAGGGGCCGTGTGGGCCCAATGGGCTCGTTAGCCCCACATGGATGAAATCCATGATTTGTGGCCAATCTGTACTAGGCTATGTAGGTCTCATAACCGTGGCAAAATTTGGCCTGAACGGGCCGCATGAGTGTGTGGGCCCACTTGGGCCAAGTAATAGGCCTTGGTCCCATTTACACTATTATGAACATTTAGGTTACCGAAGTTGCTCGTGACGACTGTGGACCTTCTGAGAGGTAATATCTACACCGAGACCCCAAAGTAGGTAAAATGGCCAAAATACCCCTAAAAGGTGAAATGACTATTTTACCCCTAATAGATGGAAATGATCGTTATACCCCTAAAGGTAGGGACTGATGAGTTCATGATTTGTATATGACTGTTGCTGAGTATGAAATTTTGCATATACATATGATTTATGACATGACATACTGAATGGGGTTGGGATACTGTTATGGAGGAAGTATACTGTACTGGTGGCTTTGCCACATATATTGTTACTAGCGACATTGCAATATTATTCTTGGCGACTTTCTTTGTGATATCATTCTTGGCGACTTTGTTTGTTGTATTGGTGTGGTTACTAGGTGGGTCGATTTTATCCCCACATGATGTGTTGGTGGTACGGAGTGGTGTGTTGGCTGGATTGGGGATGAGTTGCATTATTGCACTGTACTGATATGGTATTGGGCTAAGGCCCACAATGTTACTGTGTTGGGCTACTATCCACATTATACTATTACTGAATAAGGCTAAGGCCTAGACTGTTAGTACATGTTGTATACTGATTGACTGATAAAGGATTACACACTAAGTTTTTCATAAACTCACCCTTTCCTTTTAACTATACTGGTAATCCTCAGCCATAGGCGATTTGGTGTTATGAGGGGTTCGGAGGTGGCCACACAACTGCAACTGTCCTACACTTGCTTTTATTTAAATTTAAAGTTTGTGTTGGGTTTTTTTTTTTATGTAATAAGGCCATGTATGTTTGTTTAAATTTTTAATTGGGCTTTTTCTTACATATTTTAAACTGCTAGTTTAGGAGAAGACGAATTTTCAAAATTATTGTTGTTTTCAAAGACACGAAATTTAAACATTAGAGTTTCAAAAGCTTCCGCGATTTTAAATCAACCTACTATAACAATAGCAGATAATAAGGCAAACGCTTTGACTAGATGATTTGTTCAATAATAATAAAAGGGATTTTTAAATGTAGAAACAAGTTTTTACCGACAAGTCCAAATTTCGAAAGACACTTCAATGTGACAGCCAGATTCGACCATAACATCTAGGCCAGATTTGGGGTGTTACATTTTCCACCATCAAACATCAAAATACATACATGTTCAACATAGGTAAAATTTTAGACTTTGACATCTCTTCAAATTAGTGGTAGAAATTGATAGATCGAGTTACAACGACTTTAAAAATGTAAAGAACATTAAAAACAGGGCAAGAACAGACTTACAATCAAGCTTGGAAGTGACCAAACCCTAGCTATGGCTTCCCCCTTGTGAGTTTCAGCCATTGGAGGAAGATGGACAAAAATTGGATTTTATTTTTGCTTTTTAATTCATTTTAATAACCAAATTATTAAAATGCCCTTAATGAAAAACTTTAGAAACATACCTAGCCAAGTTCATTTTTGTCCACCAACTTAACCAATGGTCTAATTACCATTTAAGGACCTCCAATTTAAAATCTCATAGCAATTAGACACCTTTAACACATAGACTTCAAGATTCACACTTTTTGCAATTTAGTCCTTTTAACTAAATTGAGTGCCCAAACGTTAAAATTTTTGAACGAAATTTGAACAAAATTTTCACAAAATCATACCATAGAACTGTAGACCATAAAATTATAATAAAAATGAATTTTTCTTTGTCAGATTTGTGGTCCCAAAACCACTATTCTAATTAGACCCAAAATCGGGTTATTACAGCTTTGGTTTAGTGTAAAACATGTTTAGATAGTGTCTGAGGAATAATTTCATGACTTTGCAAAACTTTTTTTTTTTACATTTTTAGGCTTGTGGTCTGAGATAGAATGAACATGTCTCGAGATAAGTTCAGCAAAATTAGCTTGAGCATGCATTTATAGGTGCACATAGTGTCACATCCCAATATACATACGATTAGGAATTAAGACTTAATAATAAAATGAGCCTTAGGCTTAATGGTTAAGTGTTAGTCCCCTTCCTTAGATGCCAAGGTTTGATCCCCTCCTTCCCTACTCATTTTCCTTTTAATTTCGACAAGAAGAGGAAATTTGTTGTGTCATTCCTAGGGTTTTCAAACCCTAGGTTCTTAACCCACTTTTCTTAATTAGACTTTGCACCTTTCTTTTGTTTTCAATTCCTAATAGAACTTTGCCTTCCCCTTCCCCTCCCTCTTTCTATTTCTTTTTTTTTCTTTTCTTCTTCTTTAAACTATATTTTCATCCTATTGTTATTTTTTTTTTTTACTTTCCCATATCAAATCATCCCTTGTTATCTCGTTTTTCTATCGGTTTTGTAATTTTTAATAATATCATCCCTATCTTTTCCAAGAAACGATAAGTAAACCTCGTTCCAATAATTAGATATTGTATTTTTGTAATATTACTAACTAACACTAATCTTTCATTTGATTAATTAAATCTTTTATGGTTCTTGCCAAATCTTTGGTAATCTTTTCAAAATATTGACACCAATGGCTAATTCGTGTGTAAATGTCATTTGAAAGACCGAATCTAGGTGAATCAAACCAAAATCAATTGTGAGGAACACTAATCAAACTTGTGGTGAAATGTGTATTCTTTACCAAGTGAATCGGGGCAAACCGTGTGTAGGTGTAGGGCCACAGGTCACCTAGACGAGCGTGTGGGTCACACGCCTACCACACGACCATGTGCACCTATAGATTGCAGGGACTGCATAAACCACACGGCCTCAGTTTAGTCCTTGTATATCCCCTAAAATGTTTTAAAAGTTTTTATTTTCTCAATTGAGTCACTAATATTATGTTTACTCTAGAATTTGAAATTTGATGACTAAATTGTTATTGTTATATTGTATGAGATGTGAATGTTACATGCTTACTGTCAATGTGATATTGAAAATTGTTAGTGTTAATACTATTACCTCCCGACTGAGTAAATGTTGAGCATGGCTACTACTGCTATTAATGTAACACCCCTTACCCCTATCTGACGCCGGGACTGGATACGAGGCATTACCATGCTTAACCTTGTTTGAACATACATTATCGGGCTATAAAATTTTGTTAAAACTTAAAAAAATTTCATTCACATTCATAATATCTCTATTATGGGCCTACGAGACCCTAAACATACATACAGGAGGTTCAGAATTACTCCGAAAACTTTTACACTCTTTGAAATTTTTTGCCCTAATAGGGGTCACACACCCGTGTGACTTGGGACACGCCCGTGTGGGAAGGCCGTGTGGTATCACACGCCCATGTCCCTAGCCCATGTAGAATTTATTTTTATTTTGAACCTACAGGGGCCTCTGCATGGCCGAACACACGCCCGTGTCAATAGCCTATGTCCTTCACACGGTCTAGACACGCCCATGTCCTCACCCGTGTGTGAAAACTAGAGGTATTCTATTTATGACATCAACAACCCCCTTAATAAGCACACAGCCTAGGCACACGCCCGTGTGCTGGCCCTTGTGACAATTCGAATTCTCGCAATTAAATTATAGGGGATACACAACCTATCAACACACCTATATTGGTTGACCATGTGTCACACACGGCCTAGACACACACCTGTATGTTTATCCGTGTAGACACTTAGATGCTTTTCTCCAAGCCATTTTCTATCCTAGAACATAAACACACTTATACCAACTCAAGCAATACATAATGTAGCATTCATGTACTATGAAAAATTTCTAAAACATCACTCATAGAATTCAGAAAAACTCATCACCATCAATATAAGGAACTTAACAAACATTGGCCAATTTCTTTGGCCATATGCAAAAAGAATGCATAATCCTAATAGCCAAGCATTTGGCTCACATATGACATAATACAAAATGACCAAGTCCTATACATGCCATATTTCAAGAAAGCTTGAATACGTATACCCAAAGTGCCAACTTGATAGTGTGAAAACATCTCCGGCGATCTCCAACCAGAGCTAGCTAAGTTAACCTATAAGAAATAAGAATGAGAGAGGAGTAAGCAATAATGCTTAGTAAGTTCATATGCAAGTAATGAAAAACTATTGGCATTCTTTTACTTTTCTTAACCGCAAGGGTATTATAATGTGGTTTGCGTTTAAGCTTATAATTTTCACTCAATCATTCATAGTGCTTACTTTTACTCATACTTACCCATCACATTAGGGTTACCTTAACTTGTAAGTACTCCTGGTACATGTATCACTTATTACATAGTTTAGCACTTAAACTATCATAGACAATAACTTGAATCTCTATCTTCCTTAACTTGAATGGAATTATCTATCATTCTTATACAACTTATCTCATTCATCAACTTTACTTACTTCCCTCTTAGTCACTTTTCCATAGGGGTGTGCAAAATTTGGGTCAAACCAAAAAAATTCAATTAACCGACTGGATTCGGTTAATCAGTCAGTTAACCGAATTTTTTTGGTCGGAGGTCGGTTAATTATTTTTTGATATTTCGGTTAACGGTTAATTCAGTTCAAAACTAGTCAGTTAACCGAATTTTTTGTTTTAACCGAAAAAAATTAATAAATAAAATTATAATATATAAAAGGCCCACTTACCCAATCCAATCCAAACTCAAATATTCAACCAAACCCAATTATCCAACCAAGCCCAATTACCCAACCCAACCAAATTAAAAAAAATTACAAATAATTTAATAAATAAAAATAACTTTTTAAAACTAAAACTAAAACTAATTACTAAACACACGACAGAAAAAAAAATTTCAATTGCAGTAAACTTGTAAGCCCACCAAATGATAGCAAACTAAAGAGTGACTGAGAGAAAAATAAAAGAAAAGGTTGAAACTATCCATCTGCATCATGTTCACTAAATTAACTATAACTTGAGATATGAAACTCAAAATTTAAATCCGTAAATTTTCCTTGAAACTAAACTCATATATCTTCTTAATTTAATTTTTCTAGAATTTTTGGTGTGGCCAATTATTACAGTTTATTAATTAAAGTCTCCCCTATTACACTAACCAATAGTTCTAACCTCTCTACACTAAAAATCAATTATCTCATAATATAAAATTCTTTTTCCTATACCGTTTCTTTCATATAAAATAGACTCAATAAGATTTAATTTTATATCTTATTCATACACTAATTCCATTTATATTATTTTTAGTGATTTTTCAAAATCACATTATAGTTGCTGTCCAAAACTATTCCGCAGATTTTTACTCTTTCATAACTTCTTTCTAATAACAATCATCTAAGCTAAGAATACATAAATCTAAAACATATATAATATTTTTAATTATGTAGCTATTTATTTGGGTAATTTGGGTAATTCGGGTAATTCGATAATTGGGTAATTCGGGTAATTCGGGTAATTGGTTAATTTTAACCAAAATTAAAATATATAATTTTGGTTAATTGGTTAATCGAATTAACCAAAAATTTGATTCGGTTAATTTTTTGAAAAAATTTTGGTTCGATTAACGGTTAAAAATTTTGAGAGGTTGGTTAATTCGGTTAATGCTATTTCGGGTCGGTTAACCGAATGAACACCCCTACTTTTTCATGCTTCTCTTTTGCCCATTGAATTACTCGGAATACCAGAGGATACTCAATCTCATCAAACATGCGTCTCGATGCCAATGCCATTTCCCAGATATGGTCTTACATGGGATCGCCTCTTAGTGCCGATGACATATCCCATATATGGTCTTATATGGGCTTCCATAACTTGATGTCGATGCCATGTGCCAGACATGGTCTTATACGAGATCTTCTTTTGGTGCTGAAGCCATGTCCCAGACAAGGTCTTACATGAGACCTACATTCCTTGATGTTGATGCCATGTCCCGGACATGGTCTTACATTGGTTTTCTATAATAGCCCGGTTTAGACCCTAGTCGGAACAGTGGCTTTGAGACCAAAAATTTGAGGTTAAAAAAATATTTTAATATTATTTTTTTTGTTTACATATGTGATTTAGCCTGTGTGAAAATTCTGTGTGGTAATTTTATCGATTTTGTGTCGAATTGTGAGAAAGGACTTAATCGCATAAAGTGTTAAATGATATGTGTTGATTGTTAAGTGCTTAATTGTTGTGGCTTTTAAATGAGGAGGCCTTATGAGGCAATTAAACCATGTTCTAAGATAGTGGGTGGCAATGGACAACTATGACCTTGATCTTTATATGTCTCAAATATTAATTGAAAGGATAATATAGTAAATAGTATAATAATATGTGTATAATAAAATAAAAGAAAGAATGAAAGTTGAGTGTTCATCTTCTTAGTGCCGAAATATCAAAGAAAAAGAGAAAGGGTTAAGCTTTGTTTCATTCGGCCAAGGTTCAAGCAAAACTTGGGTATGTGTTTTTGATCGATTTTTGATAATTTCTATGTTTTTGTAATCGTTGCTTCAAATACTTCAAAACCCATGTCTTAATTTTGTGAATTGATGATATTTTTGAAATGTTCCATTGATGGACATGTGAGTTATTGGATGTTTGATGGTGGAATATGAAAGATGTGTTTGATTAACATACTTTGTCTTTGAAGTTTTGATGAATTTGAGCAATTTGGTTGTAATTGAGAAAATGATTATTTGATGGACTAAATCGTGAAATAAATGAAATGTGTGGACTTGTATGAACATAGAGAGAATTCACCTAGGCATGGGTGAAGTGACATTTTGTGTATTGTGTGATTTTGTGAACTAGGGACTAAAGTGTCAAAATGTGAAAATGTGAGGGCTATTTTGTAAAATGCCCTAAATATGTGTGTGTGGACTAAATTGAATGAATTGGTAATTGAATGAGTTGAATTTGAATATGTATAGACCAAGAAAGGAGAAGTTTAGATCGAGATCGGGGCAAAGATAGAGTGCTAGATTAATCGATCGTTGGAACAGTGGAAATGTGCAAGTGTACACAATCGCAACAAGTAATAAAGTGACAAGTAAATGTTGAGTTATCGTACACACAAGGACTGTAAAAGAATTATTTATGAAAGTAAGTTTAAACACTTTGGTGAAGGAAAAATGTTAGGATTTGGGAAATGATTAAAAACTAGAAAACAAAGTAAAAAATGAAATGAAATAAAATAAAGTTCTAATGCACGATTTCCAAAGATGATTTTAATCAAGATGATATAATTGTGTTGGATTAATTACATTTCTTAACTTAGAATTATTAAACTCATGCTGTAACACCCCAAACCCTGCCTAAGCGTTACGACCGGATCTGGCATGTCACATGAAAGGAATGTCTAAAAACTGTGCGTTTGTTAAAAAGCTCGTATTCTTTATAGTTGTTGTGAAAAATCGAGTTTAAGTAATTTTGAATAAGAAACGGTTTATTAGCATTTTATGAAAATCCAATATTCATCATTTAATAATAAGCAGTAACCAAATTGAAAGCTGAAACCAAATAAAATACCCAAGGCCTTATTACATCTTAAAACCAATTTCAAAGTATGTAAACCAAAGTAATAGTCTAAAACAAAACCCGAAAACAATGGGCATGGCCACCTCGAGTTCTCCCCACTCTGAATCCGCGATCTAAGAGTTACCTGCAAAATTAAACATCGGGGTGAGTCATGGAGACTCAGTGTGTAAACCCCTATCCCAAAAATAGCACTGCTCGTTCATGATTTCATAAGTCAACATGCAAGTCATGCAAATCCCAAAACCTAACCATCCGTACTCCAGTATCTACCCCGTGTGATCAAAACCACTGGTGGTCAAAACCACTGGTGATCGTAGTCATGAATAATATTGATGTGGTTAAAACCACTGGTGACCGTAGTCACAAATAATATCAGTGTGGTCAAAACCACTGGTGACCGTAGTCACAAATAATATGGTGGGGCCAACCCACCTTGTGGTCAAAACCACTGATGACAATCCCATATCCATATGTGGGGCCAACCCACGGGGGTGCTAGACCACAGGGACAAGTCACAAAGATAGCAATATGTGGTCAAAACCACTGGTGGTCAAAACCACTGAGACTAGTCACAATAATCATATAGAAAGAAGGGCCAACCCAATGTGTGGTACCAAACCACTGGTGACAGTCTAATATTCATATCTTCCCCCTCCTCTCATCATACCCATGCAATATGACATAATAATTTGTGTATTTAGTATGTCATGTATGCTAGACATATATCAAATATAAGTATAACATGAATTACCATCATAATCAGATAGACATAAAACAACATAATCACGCTAATCAACCTCTAAGGGTATAATTGTAATTTTACCTACCAAAGGCATTTCTGTAATTTACCTTTCAAGGCTATTTTGGTAATTTACCCACTAAAGGTATTTCAGTAATTTCATACCTAGAATGGCCTTTTCGAAGGCCCAATGTCGCCTCGAGCGACTCAACTACCATTTTTGGTCTTTACCGGACTGTTAGGCCTAAAACCCGATTTTGACCCATTCGAGCCCACACGCTCGTGTGGCCCACCTAACACAAATCTAGCCACGTATATAAGTTCCACCTAGTCTAGTTCACTATATACTATATCATCATACAATTTATTCTATTGGGCCCACAAGCCCATTGGGCCCATTTTGGCCCATTGTGGCCCAAGCAGCCCCAACCCACAAGAATACTACTGATGGCCTCAACTATCGCGTCGAAGCCCCACACGTGCGCTCGAATGCTCATGTGACTACTATTGCCGTGATCGGCATTTCGGCATTTGCCGCTCTACAGCTAGAGTAGAGAGAGTTACACACCTGATAGGAGTCTGGTGTTAAACCACGCTATGACCACTCCTATGCCCAAACGCCTACCAAGGTATGTTAACTCTCCTCTTGGAATGCTCTTTATATAGCTAGCTCTTCACCTTCCTTCTTTGTATCTTACCGATGTGGGATCCCTCCGTTAGTAGAGTTTAAATCCAACTCAAACTCTTGCCACTCCAACTTAGTAAAATAAATACTCCCTTGCTTGTCATGAGATTCGAACCCAGGCTCCCTTGCAACATAATTCACGCCACTAGCCACTTTACCAACCAGCTCATTGTATCTTAAACCATGCGCAACTAAATATAACCCTATGGCCAAGGCCTAAATTCATTTAAAAAAATAATCTAAAAGGAATGCAAACGCTACAACTAGAACCTTGGACCTCCTTCCTTCCTTGTGGCGTCACCCCCTTGTCCTTAAGTGGTGTCACTTTGCCACTACACCACACACTCCACTTGTGTCACTTCCATCCACATTTTATTCTTAAGGCCTACCCGTCAACTTCCAGGGTTTTTTTTTTTCACCTAAAACCAAAATTTTTCCTAAGCCCTAACTTGAACTTGGGACTTCATAGAAGCCCCCTAACCTTCCAAACTCACTTATCTAATTGGTCCAACTTGCATTTAAGCCGATCTCTTATTCTCCAAAAAATTTAAATGCTACTACGCTCAAGGCCCATTGGGCTCAATTCTCCTAGGCCTAATTTCAGGATGTTACACATGCTTATACTTGTGACAAATAAATTCCCCGCAACTCGGTAATTTGCTAACTTATGAACATATTTACAAATAAAAATACATTCATCTCTTGTACATATTCCTATGTCAATTCGACCGATTGAATAGATTTATAAAGGTAAACATGCTATTGCACATACATACTTATTAAATTAAACAATCTCTCGCATATTCCTATGTTGATTCAACTGATTAATTCAACCTAATAAGCATATAAAAGACTATGTGAGGTAACAAAGTATCCTTACCCCGAAACAGTTTAATCACAATAATCTTGCAAGTTATGCAAGGCATATGTATCGCCAAATACCATGCTAATCTAATCTTCAGCTACCTTAGAAGAATTAAACATGCATTGATTAAGTACTGTGTCAATTAATTAAAATTTTAATGCGTTTAAATAATTAATTCTTTAGTTATCTAAACAATTATAATGCCATAATAACTTAGGCATGATTTTACTTAATCAAGCATTTTACCGAGGCCTATAACAGCATAAACATAATTTTAATAATTTAAAAGGACGAAATGCAATCAACCCAATAGGAATCAAATTCATGCTACATTGATTAAATTAACCATTATAATAGCATAAATATTCATAAACATGTTTGTCAAAACAACAACGAAATTTAAAGAGATAGGGAACAAGAAGCAAATTCGGTGTTTCTTCGTGGCTTGACTGATTGCTTCGTTCTTCGTCCTCCGCTGTCCTCGACTATCAAGGTGGCTTATGAACACTCTAATTGCTGCTCAATGATGGCTGAAAAGACCCCTTTTCTAAGAGGAGAAATCGGCACAAGAGCAAGGAAATAGGAAAATGAAAAGTTGAGAGAAAGTGAGAGAGGAGAAGAAAAAAATGAGATGTGAATGAGGGATGAGGGATGCTTTGAATGATCACCAGGGGGTTTATAGCTGAATGTGGCAACTTAAATTTGCTAAAATAGCAGCCAAAGAGCCACCCCTTGGCCGGCCACCTATGTGGCAAAGTTGATGGCTTCAACTTTGCTAAATATGGCAAAGCCACTAATTGTGGAGGGGGTTGAATGCAACTTTGACAAGTCTGCGAGGGCCTTTTGCAAGCTTAATTAATCAGCTAATAAGCTGATTTGGATCAGCATATGGACTGTTTGGACTGCCCAATTCTTTGGTCGGTTCGGTTTAATCGGTTTGGTTCAACTAGTACGGTTCAACTGGGCCCTTTTTCCATAATTAATTAAGATTAATTTATTTAGCCCAAATTGAATTGGGAATAAATTTAATTAATTAATTTATGATTTAATACACAAATTTGGACCTTCATATGCTGGAAATTATTTCACCTTGTTACTTCGAATTGCTTCTCGGTTTTGTTCTTCGAGCAGTGTCTACCGAGCCAATTTTCGCCTTTTTTTGCGAATCTATCGAAAATAGTCAAAATAAATCAAAATTAACTATAAAATTAATTAAAATTCATGATGTTCATATTTTTAACACAATTTAATTATTTTATAATATTTAATTATTCTTCGACAAGAATTTAACCGAAATAGCAAGATTTTAAGTTAAAAGGGCATGTAAAAACAAGTAAATTTTCTTGTTTCGAGACCCCAAACTTAATTCATTGCTCGCCCCGAGTAATGCACAAATTTCGGAAAGAATTTCTCGAAAACACTTTTGAAAAACTCCTTCATAACAACTTTCTTCTCAAAATTATGAATTTAATATACTTGGCTCAAAAATAATAAATTTGATAATTATGCAACTTAAGTATACATATCGTTTAAATTACATCCAACAACTATTATACTACAAAATTAGACTAAATGTTTCTTAATAAAGACATGGTACTCCCTACCAATTTGATTTTAATCCCTTATTCAAAATTAAACTGCAATCATTAAGCTTAATTGATGTCTTCATCTCTTTTGTACATATATTTTCTTTTGAGTAGTTTCTTTTTTTTTTTTGAAATTCAAATTCGAGCACTTGCTTCATGTACTAAAATTTTGAGCAATTGAAACTTCTTTTCAACTCCCCCAAACTTATTTTCAAACGATATTCTAAATAGTACTGAGTCTAGTGTTTGGGACAATTTTAGAGATATATGAAGAGAAAGTGATGGTTAAATATTGCAAAGGTCCAAATAAAACTAGGCCATACTCAAAGTTGGTTTTCAAAGGATAATTTTATCAGGGACGGCATGAAAGGTTCAAACGGTCCAAACAGTAGTTGCCTAAATCATTTTCAATATTCCATGCTTCCTAGGATTTTGCCTCAATAAATTACTAAGTCAATTCTAAAGACTTAAACTTTCATGCATGCCTAATTTTTCGTAGGGAACTAAAAATTTTATGGATGAATTTGCATGTTTTATTAAAAATACATTCATGTCATTATGAAGCTAACATAATAACTTATTGAAATAATAGAACTTTATCAATACTGAAGTTTAGCATACTTAACGAAATTTCAAATCATTGAACAAAATATATCCTAATCATAATTAAAAGTAAATTTTATTCTAAGTGAAATTAATTCAAATTTTTGGTCCCCCCTACTTAAAGTGAACAATGTCCTCATTGTTTAAAGTGAATAGATACTATACACCATGTAGGATTTTTAGAAAAGGGAGGTGAGTCAAATTGACTGCTTAAGTACCAGGCTCTCTCTAAAATCCAATCCTAGACATGTATATATCTATTGCCACACTTTAGCATTTGTGTCTTGTTCAGATTTTATTCATGACTCCTATCTCTTGCTTTATTGTGCAAAATAAAAAATCCTAATTAACCTAATCCTAAAATAACTTAAGAATAAAAATAAACTAAAGTTGAAGTCCTCCCTTTTTTATTTGTTTGTCGATCCTTTCGAATTCGACTCATCTTTTGCTCCATTAGTATTGCCTTTGCATGAATCGCCCTGCTCGCTCTTCGATAATGAAATCCATGGTTCAAATATGAAATATGGAAACTCAGGCACAAAAATAAATGGGTCATTATAAATTTTCTTGAGGGCACTCCTCATCAAGTCATCTCTTATTTTTGAGTATCTCCATTAGGCTTGTTGTTGCCATTGCATTTGTTGCATTAAGTCCATCAACTTTAATAGCTCATCACGAAGATCTAGGCTAGGCGGTGGAGCTCCAAACATTGAAGTTTTGATATCAGGTTCAGCTTCTGGTTCCATTGGTTCTGCCTCATTAGGGACTTTCGGTGATTACTTTGGTGGGATCTCTATGGGGTCATCTTCTGCTTCTTCGGGATCCTCACTCTCTTCAACTCGTGGCTGTAGAACAAAATCTCCAGCTACTCGGTAGAGGTCCCAATCGGTGATTGTGCCTTGACTATACTCTGTCTTCTTTACTTTCGCAAGAATTTTTGCTTTTAAGCACAGAATTGTTATCGTAAAGGGGAAATAGGCGGTACAGAACATCTAATGGCACAGTTTCTCATTTCTCTTAGGATGATTTTGCCCACATCAATGGTCTTTCTAGTTAGAATTGAGTATAATAGGACCATTTCCTATAATGAGATTGTATTCCCATGCAAACTAGGCATAAGGCTGAAACGGATGAAATAGAACCATACCTTTGCAAGTGGTGTCAAATACTCTCTTCAACACGTGTGGATTCCTTGCTTTGACACAGTCCACTTAGAACCTGGAACTATAAGTTCCTCGAGAATTTCTTGCAGATCTTCAGGCTTAATGTTGCTCAACAGAGAAGAATATTCATCATTTTTGAAATCAAGTAATTCAAATAACTCATTAATAGCATTTGAATTTATTGGTACCTTGATTTCGTGAATTGTAACTTCGGTCAACTCGCTTGAGGTTAAGTTCACGTAGATTTCATGAACTAGTTCCTCATCCACACTTGGTCTCTTTTCACAAAACAATTCCCAATTGAGGGCTTCAGCAACTTGACGAATACGTGCCATAAAGTCTCTGTAGTTGCTTTCCTTCTGTAACACCCCAAACCCGGCCCATGAGCCTCGACCGGATTCGATATGTCACAGAGTAAAATGTTTTGAAAGATTTTGATTAACTGGTGAAAATCTGAAAATACTGTTAAGGTTATGACTCAGGTGGGATTGATTTTACAAACATGGTTGAGTTGAAAACCTTCGAAAACATTTGATCGGTTGAATTTTAAAACGACAAGAGTTATTGTTTACTTGGTGAATTTTGCTACCCGATGGTAACATCTTTGAACACTCGTAAAAAAAATTTCCCATTTTGAAAACATCACTTTTAACCGGTTTATTTAAACAATTTATTGATTCATAAGTAGTATAGTAGGAATGAAATTAAACAACTACGTAAACACCCAAAATAATTATTAGCGGCCTTATTACAATCCAAACCAAAAATTTAACAAACTTAAACTGTACTAAATAAAATCCCAAATCCAAGGAACAAGCATGGCCGCCTCGAGTCCTCTATGGCTCCATCTTCGCGATCTACTCATCTGCAAAATGGTATGAGAAGGGGTGAGTCACCAAGACTCAGTGTATAAATCCCCAACCCGGAAGGGCAACCTCATACACAAAATATTAGTAAGACATGCAAAACATGCAACCCATAACTAACCATCCATACTCCTTTAACTACCCCGTGTGGTTAAAACCACTGGTAGTCAAAACCACTGGTGACCGGAGTCACAAATCACGTGATGGGGCCAACCCATCGTGTGGTCAAAACCATCGATGACCATAGGTCACAATTATCAATATGTGGTCAAAACCATCGGTGGTACCAAACCACGGGACTTAGTCACAATTTATATCAACGGTGTGGTCAAAACCACTTTGGTGATCAAGTCACAATTAAACCGATGGGGCCAACCCATCTTGTGGTCAAAACCATCGTGACAGATCCATGGAGAATAATCCCTCCTCTCATCAATCCTATTACCAACATGCTCATATCATGCTTAACATATTATCGTAAATCATGCATATAAGTCATGGCATAGCATATTACCCATCATGTCATCCATAACAGATTTTAAATCACAAGTGGCTTACCCGGAATCCATGCTCATGTCCACAAGCAAATCACTACCACAATGATTAAATCGTAACATAATATCAATGCTAACTAATAAAGTGTGTAAGAGTCTTACACACCTGTTTACTCGTGTGACTAGCAAATCCCGAGCTATACTAGCGAAACCCCGAGAGGTTGTTTCCCTCTACAATCGACCAACACATATACTTTTAGATCTAATAGCCATTCGGCTGTACTAATAATCCTGAAGGATTAATTGTACCTGAATTATGGCCTTAGGCTGAAACTTACTATCACTTACCAAAGCGAGTTTAAATCTCGAAGCCTTTGTTTGCCTTGGCCGATTAGCCCCTAGATCCATGGCACACAATCGGTTAACTCTTAAATACCATATATAGCCCATGACCGAATATCAACAACCTCTTACCTTACCTATCAAATCCCAAAATTGTCACTTGTCTTGTCGAGATCTCTACCAAAACTTTTGTTAGATTCGGTTTGCACATATATGCTTAATCAAGGCCTTTGGCGAATATTACTTACCACCTTATCTTGGGAATCAAATCCAAAGCTTCCTTCAATCGGCTAAAGTCCTCTCTTATGGATGAGTTCGACCTTCAATCACCGTGGTTCGACTCACCCTTTTGATGCTTAAGTTTTTGGCTATCATTAAAGAGCACGAGTGAGGTTCTCTTTTAAATTTGGATCTATACCAGAGAAGGAAAAAATAGAGGTGGAATGGCTTACCAAAGATTCGGCTATGATTCCAACATGGAAGAACTTGCTTTTGATCCTTCAATGAAGGCTAAATTGCGTGAGAGAGAGGAGAGACTGGGGCTAAGGGTATTCGACCAAATCTCTTTGATGAACAGTGGGAAAAACAACGAGCTTTCGGCGTTGGGAACAAATAGAGAGGATGAAAGAATATGGAGTAGTATGGACTTTAGACAAATATTGGGAAAAGGAAGAGAAGAAACAAGGATAAGGGTTGCTTTGTGAGGTTTCGATTTGAGCAATAAGGAAAAATAGAAGAAAATGGGTGTTTTAGTCGAAAACACTCCCTAAGTTCCCTTCAATTCTAAAACTCAAGCCCCTAGAGTCCTTCATTCGGCCATCATATCTCTTTTCAAAATTCTAAAAATAAATCTTACCCTTATCTTCCCTTCTTAGCCAAAATTATCAAAAAGAAAGGCTTATCCCATCCTTTCCAAAGTCCCAATTGCCGTCCAACTCTTCTCTCTTCATGGCGCCAACTTGCAAAAAAAATAAAATAAAATAAAACTCCCAAGTGCAAATTTGGCAGCTCGAACCTCCCTCCTTTGCCGCATCTTTTCTAGATCCTTAGGTAGCATCCCAAGCCACCTTATCACATGATTTCTTGTGTCATGCTTCGCACCAAATAATTTTTAAAGCCTCATTCACTTAGCTTCCTCTTCTCAAGTGCTAAAAAAAAAACTTCTAGCCCTAAGTCAGGCCTAGCCCGAGGTTATCACTAGACCCTAGAACATGTCAAGTAATCATAGTAGTCATTTCTTTTCAAGCAAGCACATGAAAATAATTAAATTGCAAACAACCCCTAATTCAAGATGTTACAGTTCTACCCCCCTTAAAAATAATTTCGGCCTTGAAATTACCTGGATCAGAAGAGTTGGGGGTATTGCTGCCACATCACATCCTCGGGTTCCCATGTGGCCTCCTCCGTACCATGGTTTCGCCATAGCACTTTTACCAAAGGTACTGACTTCCTCCTCAAAACCTTGACATCTCGATCCAAAATCAGACTGGCTCCTCCTCGAAAGAAAAGTCCGACTTCACTTCAATTTTGCAACCAAGACTACGTGTGATGGATCCGATCGATAACATCTCAAAGATTGAAACATGGAAGACGTCATGGATCCGCTCAATTCGCGGCAACTCAAAGCGGTAAGCTACCGTCCCACACGCTTCAACACCGTACGGTCCGATGAATCTAGGGCTTAACTTGCCCTTCCGCCAAACCTCAAGACCTTCTTCCAAGGTGATACCTTCAAAAAGACCTTATCAACCATCGTGATACTCCATATCCCTGCGCTTAAGATCGGTGTAGGATTTCTGCCTATCCGACGCCTCTTTAGGATGAGCCCGAATTACTCTAACCTTATCTTCTGTCGCCACTATCTCTGGACCCAACATCCGACGTTCTCCCAGCTCTGTCCAACACGTAGGAGTACGACATTTTTGACCATACGCCTCATACGGTGCCATCGTAATACTCACTTGATAACTATTGTTATAAGCAAATTCGCCAGAGGTAGGTACTCCTCCCAACTACCACGAAGTCCAAAACACAACCCTTAACATATCTTCCAACACTTGGATTACCTCTCGATTGTCCATCGACCGTGGATGAAAAGCCGTCTTTGAAATTCAACCGTGCCTAACTCCGATGTAAGACCTTCCGAATCTCGACGTGAACCGGATCCCGATCCGAGATAATGGACACCAAGACTCCATGCAACCGCACTATCTCTACTATATCTGACTTGGCTAACCTTTGAAGTGAGTAGTCAACCCTTACCGGTATGAAATGGGCCGACTTTGTCAACCGTCTACTATCACCCAAACTGCATCTTTCTTACTGGGCGTAAGGGGAAGCCCACTTACGAAATCCATAGTAATCTCCTCCCACTTCCACTATGGGATCTTTACTACCGTAATGTACTCGATGGCAATTGATGCTCACCTTAACTCGCTGGCATGTCGACACTTACCCACTAACTCGGTTACTTCCGCTTAAGACCAGCCACCAAAATCGCTCCCCTAAATCTCGATACATTTTGTCGCTTCCGGGTGCATAGCGTACGGACTGCTATGAGCTTCTTTAAGGATTCGCTGCCTCAAATCATCATCCTTAGGCATACATACTCTCCCCTAAAAATACAACACTCCATCACTACCTAAGCTGAACCTTTCGGCCTCACCGCTCTGTACTTGTAACCTCCGAGTACTCAGAACTTCGTCGGTCATCTGCCTTTCTTTGACCTTATCAATCCAAGACGGCTTTACTTGCAACTCTGCCAGAAGGCTCCCATCCTCATAGAGACTTAGGTGAGCAAACATTGCTCGCAAATTTGCTACCACCTTATGGCTCAAAGCATCAGCTACCAAGTTAGCCTTACCCGGATGGTATTCGATTGAGTACTCGTAGTCCTTCAGCAACTCAATCCACCTTCGCTGCCTCAGATTTAAATCTTTCTGAGTCAAGAGGTACTTCAGACTCTTGTGATCTGTGTACACTACCGACTTTTCCCCATACAGATAGTGCCTCCAAATCTTTAAGGCAAAAACCACAGCAGCTAATTCCAAATCATGTGTCGGATAGTTACCTTCGTGAGGCCTCAACTACCGTGATGCATAAGCAATCACCTTCCCTTCTTACATCAACACACACCCTAAACCAGTATACGATGCGTCATAATACACAGTGAATTCCTTTCCTGCCTCAGGCTGAATCAAGACTGGTGCTTCACAAAATCCTCTTGACTTATCAAAACTCTCTTGCTCGCTTCTCGGACCACACAAACAGAACTCCTTTTCTCAGTAACTTAGTCAACGATGCTGCGATTAAGGAGAAATTTTCCACAAATCTCCGGTAATATCCTGCCAACCCCAGAAAACTTTAGATTTTCCTAACCAACCTCGGTGGTTTCCACTCCAATACTGCCTCAATCTTACGGGGATCCACCTTGGTTCCCTCGTCTGAAACAACATGCCCTAGAAAAGTTACCTCCTTAAGCCAGAACTCACACTTGCTGAATTTGGCGTACAATTGTTTCTCCCTTAGAACTTGCAGAATCACATGAAGGTGTGCATCATGCTCCTCTTTAGACTTCGAGTACACCAAAATGTCGTTTATGAACACCACGATGAACCGATCTAGATAGGGTTGAAAAACCCGGTTCATCATGTCCATAAACGCGACTGGTGCATTCGTCAAACCAAAAGGCATTACCAGAAACTCGTAGTGCCCATACCGAGTACGGAATGCCGTCTTATGGATATTAGCCTCCTTCACCTTAAGCTGATGGTACCCTGACCTAAGGTCAATCTTAGAGAACACCGATGCACCCTTGAGTTGATCGAACAAATCATCAATCCTGGGCAAAGGATACCTGTTCTTTATTGTCAGCTTGTTCAGCTGTCGATAGTCTATGCACATCCTCATTGTTCCATCCTTCTTCTTGACAAAAAGCACTGGAGCTCCCCAAGGTGATACACTTGGCCGAATGAACCCTCTATCCAACAATTCCTGAATCTGAGCCTTCAACTCTACCAATTCTTTCGGCGCCATCCGATACAGAGCTATAGATACTGCCGCGGTTTCGGGTAACAAGTCTATACTAAATTTGACCTCACGGTCCGGAGGTAGACCCGGGAGTTCCTCTGGAAACACATCAACATAATCCCTTACGGTCCGGACATCTCTCACAGCTGCACCCTTAGCTTCTAAAGCATAGACATGCACTACATATGCTTCACAACCTTTTCTAACCAGCTTTTCCGCCTTCAATGCAGAAACCAGATTAGATGGGTAATCTCTCCTTTTACCTATGATCACCACCCTTCTCCTTCCATGGTCTTTAATACCATACGCTTAAGTCATGCATAATCCGTGCTAGCTCGATACTTTACTAGCCAATCCATCCGAGGATTAGATCGAACTCCCAAACGGTAGTTCCATCAAATCACCAAGAACACGACCCTTGGAGTTCTAGGGTACATTCCTATAGAGTTTACTTACTTCTACAGAGTGACCTGAGGGCTTAACACGCTTATCTTCCTAGAAGTAAGCTTCGAGTCTAAGTGCGAGTTTTCACTACGCTACTAGCAATGTATGAGTGGGTTGAGCCAATATCAATTAAGGTGCTATAGGTACTCCAAAGATCAAAAACATACGGTTATGACGTCCCAGACGTTGCCCTCCTCTTGACGCCTCATGACATAGACCAAACCAGTTGCCTAGCCTCAGTACCACCAAGTACCTCCCCTCGGTGCCCTACGACCTCTGCCCGGCACCATTACCTCCTATTCCTGCACCACGACCTTTCGGTGGCTGTTGGTTATCCCTCCTATTCAGTGCACATTCCTGACCCTCAGACCTTAGCCTAGTTGCCTTCTTCGAACAATCCCTAACTCAATGTTCCATGGATCCACATTCGAAGCATCCCCGATTACCATTCCAACACTCCTCCGTGTGAGACATTCCACACCGAGCACACCGTGGCGACCATTGAGGATTAGCAGTAGCAGCAGCAGGCCTAGCAGCTTGATCTGACCCACCATACCTCGTCCTCTTCTACTGATTACCAAAAAACCTCGAAAATTCGGAGCTCCTCTTATTCCAACTCCTATCCTGATTCCGCCTAACCGACTGTCTCACCCCTTTAGCAACCTTCGCCTTTTCCACTAGGACAGCGAACTCCCGTTCCTGTTATGGAGCTATCATCATCCTCAGCTCATCTTTCAGCCCATCCTCGAATCTGGCACAGCGTTAATGCTCGGTACCCACAATACCACGAGCATACCTGCTCAACCGAAGAAATTTGGCCTCATAATCCGCCACTGACTTATTACCTTGAACCAGGTTCAAAAAAGCCTTCCACTGCGCATCCACGTAGCTAGTTCCTATGTATTTCTTTTGGTAGGTAGCCTTAAAGAATTCCCATGTGAGATCCTCTACCATCGCTCCATCCCTTACGGTGAGCCACCACTGGTATAACTCATCCCGAAGTAGAGAGATTATACCTTTCAGCTTTTCCTCAGCTAAAAAATCCAGGTCATCCATGATCCTCTTAGTTGATTCCAACCAATACTCCGCCGCACTGGGTGCCACTCCAGAAACTCCTCTAAACACTTCTGCTCCGTTAGCCCAGAGTCGTTCAACCACGGATTTACGGGCTCCTGCACCTGCGCCTGCCTCGGCCACTCATTCCAACACTCGTAGTACAGCTTGGGATACTACATCGTTACCACCGGTCTGATCTTGAAACTCAATTTCCACCTCCAACAGATCCAGCATCACATTTCCAGACCCATGACCATACCCTACTGGCTCCGACAAGGTCATTCTACCCCTACCACGACCACGCGGACGTCCACGACCTCTTGTACTCATTCTTCTCGTTCGCGTTTATCTGATTAAGAATTTTATGCATTATTAATACTGTTCACTGTTTTCCCACGAGCAATTTTATGAGGAATAGTTTTTTTTTAAGTGATTCTTTCGAAGTCGAATCTACCTATAATTCCAGTTTCAGGCTTATCTCCTAGTTCTAAGTACATCCATCACACAAACAACATTCACAGACCATATCTAACGTGTAGGGGCATTTACGTCATTTCACTACCCAGGGGTATTTTCATAATTTTAACCTACAGGGGTATTTTTTTGTACTTTTCAAAAATAAAAGTTCTTAGATGATTTTGTCAAAAAGTATTTTGGAACTTTTAAATTCCCGAGGTATTTTGAAAAATTTGAAATTCAGAGGTATTTTGGTAATAACCTAGGGTAACTGTGTAAAGTTTGATAATTCCGAGGTATTTCCAAATGTTGAAAAACTTTGAGGGTTCTTTATGAGAATTTTTTCCCAAGTTGATGGTGTTGCAAAAATTTTGAACATCAGGGTCATTTTGGTAATTTTGTAGGTTAGGCAATTTGGTAATTTTCCAAAATCAAGGTACTTTGGAAGTTTGCAAAAATAGGGTTTTTAAACACTTTTACAAAATAAGGAAATTTTGGAAAAACTGTCGGGTAGTTGAACATTTTATAAACAAAGGGCATTTTTTGTAATTTCACCACTAGGGGTATTTTAGTAATTCTACAAATCAAAAATTTTTTTCCAAAAAATGTTGTAAAACAATAGTTCTCACACATTAAAAAGAAATTTTAAGAGTTTTAAAACTAGGGTTTTTATGAAAATCTGGCTAGTTCCTTTCGGGTTTTAGTTAGGGTTTAGCCTATGAATAAGTCCTCTTGGTTAAGGTGAACCGAAGCTACGCACTGTAGGATTCGAGTGGAGAGGAGGTGAGTCACGCGGACCGCTTAAATACCAAGCTCCCACCGAATACCAATCCTAGACATGCACAATGGTTACCACACCCTAACTCGTGACTTAGACATAGGTTTGTTTACTTAAGCAATTAAGTCTTATGTAGTAGTTGGGGTAGACTAGTCCTAGAGTTCAAGTATCTATCATTCTATTCTACATTCCCAAGTTACCCGTTTACCCTTATCAAGTATTCATAGAATAGTCAGAGATACTTACCTGGGCGGATTGGTGCCGGAGACTCGATGCCATACTGTTCAAAACAAAAACCATTTTCATAATAATTCACAGAGGCCTACAAAAATGTTTTGGGCCCTGGGCCCCCACAGTCGAGTTTTAAACCGGGCTCTGATATAAAAAATGTAGCACCCCAAACCCGGCCCATGAGCCTCGACCGGATCTGGTATGTCACAGAGTAAAATGTTTTGAACGATTTTGATTAACTGGTGAAAATCTGAAAATACTGTTAAGGTTATGACTCAGGTGGGATTGATTTTACAAACATGGTTGAGTTGAAAACCTTCGAAAACATTTGATCGGTTGAATTTTAAAATGATCAGAGTTATTGTTTACATGGTGAATTTTGCTACCCGATGGTAACATCTTTGAACACTCGTAAAAAAAATTTCCCATTTTGAAAACATCACTTTTAACCGGTTTATTTAAACAATTTATTGATTCATGAGTAGTATAGTAGGAATGAAATTAAACAACTACTTAAACACCCAAAATAATTATTAGCGGCCTTATTACAATCCAAACCAAAAATTTAGAAATAACAAACTTAAACTGTACTAAAAAAAATCCCAAATCCAAGGAACAAGCATGGCCGCCTCGAGTCCTCTCCGGCTCCATCTCCGCGATTTACTCATCTACAAAATGGTATGGGAAGGGGTGAGTCACCAAGACTCAGTGCATAAATCCCCAACCCGGAAGGGCAACCTCATACACAAAATATTAGTAAGACATGCAAAACATGCAACCCATAACTAACCATCCATACTCCTTTAACTACCCCATGTGGTCAAAACCACTGGTGGTCAAAACCACTGGTGACCGGAGTCACAAATCAAGTGATGGGGCCAACCCATCGTGTGGTCAAAACCACTGATGACCATAGGTCACAATTATCAATATGTGGTCAAAACCACTGGTGGTACCAAACCACTGGGACTTAGTCACAATTTATATCAACGGTGTGGTCAAAACCACTAGTGACCGAAGTCACATTAAACTGATGGGGCCAACCCATCTTGTGGTCAAAACCACTGGTGACAGTCCATAGAGAATAATCCCCCTCCTCTCATCAATCCAATTACCAACATGCTCATATCATGCTTAACATATTATCGTAAATCATGCATATAAATCATGGCATAGCATATTACCCATCATGTCATCCATAACAGATTTTAAATCACAAGTGACTTACCCGGAATCCATGCTCATGTCCACAAGCAAATCACTACCACAATGATTAAATCGTAACATAATAGCAATGCTAACTAATAAAGTGTGTAAGAGTCTTACACACCTGTTTACTCATGAGAGTAGCAAATCCCGAACTATACTAGCGAAACCCCGAGAGGATGTTTCCCCCTACAATCGGCCAACACATATGCTTTTAGATCTAATAGCCATTTGTCTATACTAATAATCCTGAAGGATTAATTGTACCTGAATTATGGCCTTAGGCTGAAACTTACTATCACTTACCAAAGCGAGTTTATGTAACTGTCCAAATTTGACCGTAATCGGAACGGTGGTTTCAGGACCACGAATCCTAGTCTGAAAATTCTTTTAATATTATTTTCGGTGCTAATTATATGTGATTTATGATGTGTGAAAGTTTCGTATAAAAATTTGATCGTTTGTGTGTTTATTTAGACAAAAGGGCTTAATCGCGTAAATTATAAACTTGATAGTTTAAAGTGTAAGGACTAAGTTAACATTGTTTTTCTAATTGGGAGCATTTAAAATGCAAATTACCCAATTTAAAGGATAGTGGACGGCAAAAGCTAGTGGTGTATCATTATATGACATGTTTATTTTAATTATTTAATAATTAAAGTTATATTTTATTTATTATAAAAGTTATGTTTATATTATAATAAAAGAAAGATAAAAAGTGGCCTTATTTTGCATTGTTCTTGCCGAAATTCATAAAAAGAAAAGAAAAACAAGGTTTAGCATTCGGCCAAGAAGAAATTGGTGATTTAAGGTTAGATTTTGATCGGTTTTCGATAATTTTTACGTTTTTGTAATCGTTGCTTTGAGAGCTTTAAAGGCCATGTCTTAATTTTATGAATGGATGATGTTTGTGTAAAATACCATGGATGCTGTGTTGAGTTTCATGATGTTTTATGGTGTTAAATGATAGATATATAGTTGATGAACAAACTTTGTTCTTGAATTTTGATGAATTTGGCTAAATAGGGTTGAATTGAGAAAATAAATTTTGAAGGGTTAAAATGCAAGATAAATGAAATGTGGGGACTTGTAGGAGCATGGGGAAGATTCGGCCCTAAAGGAGTAGTTTCAAATTATGTGTATTTTGTGTTTTGTGCAATAAGGACTAAATGGTAAAAATTGTAAATGTTAGGGGTAAAATGGTAATTTGCCTATTTATGTGTTTAGGGACTAAATTGAGATGAAATGTGCTTGAATGAGCTAAATTTTAATGTGATTAGATCAAGAACAAATAAAATCGATTTTGGATTGGGGAAAAACACAAGTTCACGGATAACAGGTCTTCGTCGTCCGACTAAATCTGAGGTAAGTCCTTAAGCTAGATTATATGAAAGAATGATTTATGAATGTGTTTAATGACAATGTTTGATAAATTTGGGCATATTTTTTTATGTGATAGCCGAATGTAAAGGTATTACATTGAATTGGATATATTTTGTTAATACCATGTAAAGGTGTATAATCGATATGATATGCAGAGTATACAATGATGTAATGATTTTATTTAGAAAATGTGAATAAGCTTAGTTGAATTTGAAATGTGATAGAATTATGAAATTTAAGTGATTTAGTTGGTTATGGTATTGTTGAAACGTGCATTGAAATGTTGAAAATGTTGATATCTCGGGCTATTAGCCTAGCAGGCTTTGTGCCGGTGTTACTTATCAAGCTTTGATGCCTAGCAAGCTTAGTGCCGGTGACATATTCGAGCTTAGTGCCTAGTAGGCTTTGTGCCGATGTTACTTATCAGGCTTTGATGCCTAGCAGGCTTAGTGTCGGTGACATATTCGGGCTTAGTGCCTAGCAGGCCATGTGTCGGTGAATTATTTCAGGCTTATTGCCTAGCGTGCCTTGTGACGGTGTACTATTTGGGCTTATTGCCCAAAGAGCTAAATCTGGGTGTTCAAATTTCGACTTCAGTCTAGCGAGCTTAAGGCCGGTGAAATGCTATAAATGGAGAAATCAAAATTTAACTAATGTGACACATATATATGCGATGCTATATCTTTGAAAGCTTGGGTAAGAGTTGGCCTATTATATTAGCAAAGAATAATTAATTTACTATCACTTTAGTTAAGTACGATGTGATGAAGTGGATGACTCTATAAGTATGTTTCTTTGTAATGATGATGCTCATCATTAATGTGAATGAATATTATATGCGTATGGAATTGATATATATATAAACATATACATATATGCTTATTACATTAAAGACTTGGTTACAAATGGAAAGATCAATGGTAAAAGAGTTTGAAAGGGTTTGCATATATGTATAAGTAGACATATGAGATTGATTTTGAGATGTGTTCATGTGACTCGGAATATACGGTTAAATACAATAATTATGAGTTTTTGATATTATATGTTCAAGTTGATATAGTTATAATATTTAAATTATGGAATAACTAGTATTCGGCTATGTACATTGTTTTTACATATTGAAGAATTTATGTTCAATATTATAAGCATGAAGACTTAATATGTTTGAGTGTACGATCCTTGTAATTATATTTGCTTGAGACTTACTAAGCTAGTGAGCTTACTTTGTGTGTGTTCATTGTTCGTTTTATAGCTTTTAGTCATGCTACAGGCTCGAAGGATCGTTGGTGAAGTCAACCACACTATCATCCCATTTTGGTACTTTTAAGCTAGTTATTTTTGAAACAAAGGCATGTATAGGCTAGCTAAATGTTGGAATGATGTTATGTTTATATGTATATAAAATAGCCATGTGAAAATGGCTTAAACATACATTATAAGTTTGGTTTTTATTTGTTTTTGACAATGTGGTTATAGTGTTCGGTTTCAACAGTTGTCATGGTTGTTTCTTTACTTTAATCTTATGCATTCTATATGATTACTTGCGTGTAGAACCAACGTTTGTGTCAAATTAGTCGGTGGATTGGCATTTAAGTAAATCTTTGCATGCCTAAGTCAAGGTAGATATATGCTAGTTGAGTATTATTCGGAATTGTATAAGCGTGACAACTTCAATCAATTTGTTAAGTAGGAATTATGTGAGTAATGCATGTATGTGTATTCTGCAAAACCTAGGTGATAGTTGCAAATGTAGTTAACATGTTTAATGAATTATTTGTTCAGGCTCATAGTCGAATATTGAAGATGTTTATAACTATGATATATAAATATTTTGCTTGTGAAGTCATTTAATAAATTTGAGTACATGAAATTACCAAACTTGGTTTGTGCTAGGGAATCAACATGAAATGTTGGAAATGAGGTCATATATATTCGGCCAAATTATAAGCATGTATGTGTTGTGTAATAAGTTGCATATTTTCGGTCATGTGGAAATAGGTTTATGCCTTATGAAACAGGTATTAATAGAAAGTATATTGCATGAAATCTGTATTGTTAAGTGACAATGTTGTCGTATACATTGTTTAGTCTTTTTAAGTTCATCGATGATTATACTGTACATGACTTAGATTGATGTATCAAGTATGTGTTACACATGTGAAATTGTTTGTTTACTATTATTAAAACATTGATAAAGATGACCGATTAAGTTTCAATTGAGTGAATCAAGTTTTAACTTACATGATAACACCCGTAACCCTAATTCAAAGCAACGAACATGGGTTAAGGGTGTTACATTTTATTGGTATCGAGCTACGATTTTGTCGATTCTAGGACTACCGTAGCACATGTGAGTCTAGCTATACATGCCTTTATTATATATTTGATAGTGTGGTGACTTCTGACATTTCAAACTGTGATTTATATAGTAAATGGACTTCGATCCTGACAGAGCTGTAGCGGATGATGTAGAGAGTGTAGCACCTGATCGCGCACGTAGATCAGTGTCGATAGACTCTCGATCTGTTTCGAGTAGCCATGAGGGGGAGGCTAAGTAAGCCTTCTACTAGATGATGAACGAATGATTTACTCCATATATCTGGACTAACCCGACTGGCAACAACCTCCACCCTCGAATAATCCAACTCCGATACCTATGGTACCTCCGATAGTAAATTCGATTAGATTTGACAAACATCCTGTAGCTAAAATCAGGAAACACGGGGTCGAAGAGTTTAAAACTAATGACGATGATGATGCAAAATGAATCGAAATGTGGTTTGATAATACTATTCGAGTGTTCGATGAGTTATCATGTACTTTCAGAGGAAGGTTTAAGAAGTGCAATATCACTATTGAGGACACCACACTAGTGGAATACACTAGTATTGGTGGACTCGAAGAGAAAGTGATTTGGGAATTCTTCGCATCGAGTTCCATAAGAAAGATATCGCTTAAAGATTCGTGAATTAAAAGCAGGTCGAATGACTATTTCGAGTACGAATTGGAATTTGTGAGATTGAATTAGTATGCATGAGAACGTATACCCTCAAGCTATAATGTGCAAAAGATTTGAAGATGGCCTTAAAAATATATATATATATATATATATTGGTTGCTAGTTGAGATTTTAAAATAGAAGAGTTTGTTGTACTCGTTGACCGAGCTTATGTCGAGACATCCGAGATGATGTAGATTTAATGACAAAGCTTGCTTTAGATGTGGATCGCTTGATCATTTTATTCAAGATTGTCCTGAGTCTGCAAGCCGTAGATTGTTGTAATTTGAGATCCGATAGCATACTTGTGAGAGGTAGATCTTGAAAGAATGTAAGAAACATCGATGGTAGTCGAGAACTATGAGAGACAGTGATTGTCGACATCTGGCTAGAGTGCTGTCGAGTGTATGTTATCCAAGCTTGAGAGAAGCTTCATCATTTGATATAATAACTGGTATTTTTACTCTTTTTGGTACTTCTGTAATTGCTTTGATAGACCTTGGTTCTACACATTCATACATGTGCATGAACTTAGTATTCATTAAGACTTTGCCTGTAGAATTTACTGAGTTTGCCATAAAAGCATTGAACTCTTTAGGTAAAAGTGTTTTGGTTGATTATATATGCAAGAACTGTCCGTTAACGTTTTGAGATATCCGTTTCCCTGCTGATCTGATGCTCTTGCCATCTAATAAATTCTATATTATTCTGGGTATGGATTTGTTATTTGTACATGATGCTTTTGTTAATTACAAAAGATAGGTGATAAATTTGAGATGTCTGAATAATGAGATTGTAAGAATTGAGTTAGATGATTTGAATGGATTGCCTGCTGTAATATTAATATCGAAAGCTCAGAATTATGTGAAAAAGGGTTACGAGGCATATTTTACTTATGTGATTGATTCGAAAGCATCTAAGAAGAAAATTGAATTAGTGCCTATTGTTGATGAGTTTTCTGATGTATTTCCTGAAGAGTTACCAGGTTTGCCTCTGATTCATGAAGTTGAATCTGTTATTGATTTGTTGTGATAATTGTAGATGACATTTTGATTTATTCACGTGATGAAAATGAGCATACTGAACCTTTGAGAATTTTGTTGCAAACTTTGAGAGAAAACAATTATATGTGAAATTCAAATAATGAGAATTTTGATTGTATGAAGTTAGTTTTCGGGACATATGGTGTTAGTCTTTGGAATCCAAGTAGATCCGAGTAAGATTTTCGCTATTTTGAGTTGGAAACCTCAAAAGTGTGTCTATAGTTCGTAGTTATCCGGCTTAGCTGGTTATTACCGCAGAATTATAAAAGGTTTTCAATAATAGTTACTTGCTCACTAGACTACTTTAGAAAGATGTCGATTTGAATGGTTTGAAAAGTGTTAGAAAAGTTTCGATCGGTTAAAGCCCTTTTGACTGAAGCTTCAGTGTTAGTTAAGCCTGAATCGGGTAAAGAATTTGTTGTTTATAGTGATGCTTCTTTGAATGGCTTGGGTTGCGTTTTGATGCAGGAAGGAAAAGTCGTAGCCTACACTTCGAGACAATTGAAGCCGCATGAAAGAAATTTCCTAACACATGATTTAGAGCTCGCAGTCATTGTGTTCGCACTGAAGATTTGGCATCATTATCTATTCAGTGAGAAATGTCACATTTATTCAAATCACAAGAGTTTGAAGTAATTGATGATGCAATGAGATTTGGATCTGAGACAACGCAGATGGTTAGAGTTATTGAAAGATTACGAGCTAGTAATCGACTACCATCCAGGGAAAGCTAACGTTGTTACTGATACTTTAAGTCAAAAGTCATTATTTGCTCTTTTTGCATCGAATATACATATGGCTATGTTGAGTGAGGGTTTGATAACAGCCAAAGTAAAAGCAAGACTGATGTTTATTCAGAAAATTTGTGATGCACAGAAAATTTACAAAGATATGATTGCTAGAAGGATTAGTGTGAAAATGATGCGAGTCGAGTTTTGAATTGATGCAAATGATTGTTTGAGCTTCAAAGGTTGAATACGTGTTTCGAGGAATATGGATTTGATTTCAGATGATTTTGAATGAGGCTCATAATAGTCCACTATCGGTACATCCAGGTAGCACGAAAATGTATAATGATTTGAAACAATTCTATTAGTGGCCTGGTATGAAGCGGGATATATCTAAATATGTCTCGAAGTGTTTAGTTTGTCAACAATAAAAGTTGAACATCAGATGCCTTCTGGGTTACTTCAGCCGATCATGATACCTGAATGGAAATGGGATAAATTTTCTATGGATTTTGTATCCTGTTTGCCAACGACACCGAGCAAGAAATATGCAGTTTGGGTTATAGTGGATAGATTAACCTAATCAGCTCACTTTGTGCCAATTCATACAGACTATTTGCTCGATAAACTTGCTGAGTTTATGTATCTCAAATTGTGAGATTACATGGTGTGCCGAGTTCCATTGTTTCAGACAGAGACCCGAGATTTACATCGCGATTTTGGAAGAAGTTGCATGATGCTTTAGGTACTAAACTCTACTTTAACGCAGCCTTCCATCCGCAAATGTATCGGTCCACCGAGCGAACCATTCAGATACTTGAGGACATGTTGAGATGTTGCATCCTCGAGTTTGAAGGTACGGGAAAGATACTTACCTTTGATTGAATTTGCTTATAATAACGGTTTTCAATCGAGTATCAAAATGGTACCTTACGAAACTCTATATGGCCGCAAGTGTCGACATGCGTTATATTGGACTGAGCTCAGTGAAAATAAGATACACAACGTATTTCACGTTTTGATGCTCCGCAGATATAGAATTGGAGATCGATGATAAAGTATTTCATGTTTCAATGTTTTGTAGATATCGATCCGACCCGTCACATGTGATAGCCATCTGAAAAAGAAATCCAATCTAATATGACATATGAAGAAGAGCTAATCCGTATCTTAGCCGTGAAGTAAAGGAGTTGAGAAATAAGAAATGGCAGCCTGAAAATTCAATAAGACAACAATATCTGAAATTGTTCAGCGGAAAGATTTTCGGGGACGAAAATCCCTAAGGGGGGAGAGTTGTAACAGTCTAAAATTGACCGTAATCGGAACGGTGGTTTTTGGACCACGAATCCTAGTCCAACAATTCTTTTAATATTATTTTCGGTGCTAATTATATGTGATTTATGATGTGTGAAAGTTTCATATAAAAATTTGATCGTTTGTGTGTTTAATTAGACAAAAGGGCTTAATCGCGTAAATTATAAACTTGATAGTTTAAAGTGTAAAGACTAAGGTAACGTTGTTTTCCTAATTGGGAGCATTTAAAATGCAAATTACCCAATTTAAAGGATAGTGGACGGCAAAAGCTAGTGGTGTATCATTATATGACATGTTTATTTTAATTATTTAATAATTAAAGTTATATTCTATTTATTATAAAAGTTATGTTTATATTATAATAAAAGAAAGATAAAAAGTGGCCTTATTTTGCATTGTTCTTGCCAAATTCATAAAAAGAAAAGAAAACAAGGTTTAGCATTCGCCAAGAAGAAATTGGTGATTTAAGGTTAGATTTTGATCGGTTTTCGATAATTTTACATTTTGTAATCGTTGCTTTGAGAGCTTTAAAGCCCATGCCTTAGTTTTATGAATGGATGATCTTTGTGTAAAATACCATGGATGCTATGTTGAGTTTCATGATGTTTTATGGTGTTAAATGATAGATATATAGTTGATGAACAAACTTTGTTCTTGAATTTTGATGAATTTGGCTAAATAAGGTTAAATTGAGAAAATAAATTTTTGAAGGGTTAAAATGCAAGATAAATGAAATGTGGGGACTTGTAGGAGCATGGGGAATTTTCACCTAAAGGAGTAGTTTCAAATTATGTGTATTTTGTGTTTTGTGCAATAAGGACTAAATGGTAAAATTGTAAATGTCGGGGTAAAATGGTAATTTGCCTATTTATGTGTTTAGGGCTAAATTGAGATGAAATGTGCTTGAAGGAGCTAAATTTTAATGTGTTTAGATCAAGAACAAAGAAAATCGATTTTGGATCGGGAAAATGCAAGTTCACGGATAATGTGGTCTTCGTCGTCCAACTAAATCGAGGTAAGTCCTTAAGCTAGATTATATTAAAGAATGATTTATGAATGTGTTTAATGACAATGTTTGATAAATTTGGGCATATTTTTTATGTGATAGCCGAATATAATACCATGTAAAGGTGTATAATCGATATGATATGCGAGTATACAATGATGTAATGATTTTATTTAGAAAATGTGAATAAGCTTAGTTGAATTTGAAATGTGATAGAATTATGAAATTTAAGTGATTTAGTTGGTTATGGTATTATTGAAATGTGCATTGAAATGTTGAAAATGTTGATATCTTGGGGTATTAGCCTAGCGTGCTTTGTCTTGGTGTTACTTATCGTGCTTTGATGCCTAGCGTGCTTAGTCTTTGGTGACATATTCGAGCTTAGTGCCTAGCGGGCTTTGTTGGTGTTACTTATCGTGCTTGATGCCTAGTGCTGGTGACTTAGTGCCTATCGTGCCATGTGCCTTATGGTGAATCATTTCGGCTTATTGCCTAGTAGGCCTTGTCTTGTGTACTATTTTGGGCTTATTGCCCGGCAGCTAAATCTTGGTGTTCAAATTTCAGACTTCAGTCTAGCGGTGCTTAAGGCCGTTGAAATGCTATAAATGGAGAAATCAAAATTTAACTAATGTGACACATATATATGCGATGCTATGTCTTTGAAAGCTTGGGTAAGAGTTGGCCTATTATATTAGCAAAGAATAATTAATTTACTATCACTTTAGTTAAGTACGATGTGATGAAGTGGATGACTCTATAAGTATGTTTCTTTGTAATGATGATGCTCATCATTAATGTGAATGAATATTATATGCGTATGGAATTGATATATATATATAAACATATACATATATGCTTATTACATTAAAGACTTGGTTACAAATGGAAAGATCAATGGTAAAAGAGTTTGAAAGGGTTTGCATATATGTATAAGTAGACATATGAGATTGATTTTTGAGATGTGTTCATGTGACTTTAATATACTGTTAAATACAATAATTATGAGTTTTGATATTATATGTTCAAGTTGATATAGTTATAATATTTAAATTATGGAATAACTAGTATTCGCTATGTACATTATTTTTACATATTGAAGAATTTATGTTCAATATTATAAGCATGAAGACTTAATATGTTTGAGTGTATGATCCTTGTAATTATATTTGCTTGAGACTTACTAAGCTAGTGAGCTTACTTTGTGTGTGTTCGTTGTTCATTTTATAGATTTTAGTCATGCTACGGGCTCGAAGGATCGTTGGTGAAGTCAACCACACTATCATCCCATTTTGGTACTTTTAAGCTAATTATTTTTGAATCAAAGGCATGTATAGGCTAGCTAAATGTTGGAATGATGTTATGTTTATATGTATATAAAATAGCCATGCGAAAATGGCTTAAACATACATTATAAGTTTGGTTTTTATTTGTTTTTGACAATGTGGTTACAGTGTTCGATTTCAACAGTTTGGTCATGGTTGTTTCTTTACTTTAATCTTATGCATTCTATATGATTACTTGAGTGTAGAACCAACGCTTGTGTTAAATTAGTCGGGTGGATTGGCATTTAAGTAAATCTTCGCATGCCTAAGTCAAGGTAGATATATGCTAGTTGAGTATTATTCGGGAATTGTATAAGCGTGACAACTTCAATCAATTTGTTAAGTAGGAATTATGTGAGTAATGCATGTATGTGTATTCTGCAAAACCTAGGTGATAGTTGCAAATGTAGTTAACATGTTTAATGAATTATTTGTTCAGGCTCATAGTAGAATATTGAAGATGTTTATAACTATGATATATAAATATTTTGCTTGTGAAGTCATTTAATAAATTTGAGTACATGAAATTACCAAACTTGGTTTGTGCTAGGGAATCAACATGAAATGTTGTAAATGAGGTCATATATATTCGGCCAAATTATAAGCATGTATGTGTTGTGTAATAAGTTGCATATTTTCGGTCATGTGGAAATAGGTTTATGCCTTATGAAATAGGTATTAATAGGAAGTATATTGCATGAAATCAGATTGTTAAGTGACAATGTTGTCGATACATTGTTTAGTCTTTTTAAGTTCATCGATGATTATCTTTGTACATGACTTAGATTGACGTATCAAGTATGTGTTACACATGTGAAATTGTTTGTTTACTATTATTAAAACATTGATAAAGATGACCGATTAAGTTTCAATTGAGTGAACTGAAGTTTTTAACTTACATGATAACACCCGTAACCCTAATTCAGCAACGAACATGGGTTAAGGGTGTTACATTTTATTGGTATCAGAGCTTACGATTTTGTCGATTCTAGGACTACCGTAGCACATGTGAGTCTAGCTATACATGCCTTTATTATATATTTGATAGTGTGGTGACTTCTGACATTTCAAACTGTGATTTATATAGTAAATGGACTTGATCTGACAGTAGTCGTAGCGGATGATGTAGAGAGTGTAGCACCTGATCGCAAGACGAGATCGGTGTCGATAGACTCTCGATCTGCTTCGAGTAGCCATGAGGGGAGGCTAAGTAAGCCTTCTACTAGATGATGAACGAATGATTTACTCCATATATCTGGACTAACCCGACTGGCAACAACCTCCACCCTCGAATAATCCAACTCCGATACCTATGGTACCTCCGATAGTAAATTCGATTAGATTTGACAAACATCCTGTAGCTAAAATCAGGAAACACGGGGTCGAAGAGTTTAAAACTAATGACGATGATGATGCAAAATGAACTGAGCTGTGGTTTGATAATACTATTCGAGTGTTCGATGAGTTATCATGTACTTCAGAGGAAGGTTTAAGAAGTGCAATATCACTATTGAGGGACACCACACTAGTGGAATACACTAGTATTGGTGGACTCGAAAGAGAAAGTGATTTGGGAATTCTTCCAGACTGAGTTCCATAAGAAAGATATCAGTTAAAGATTCGTGAATTAAAACAGGGTCGAATGACTATTTCTGAGTACGAACTGGAATTTGTGAGATTGAATTAGTATGCATGAGAACGTATACCCTCCGAAGCTATAATGTGCAAAAGATTTGAAGATGGCCTTAAAAATATATATATATATATATTCGGTTGCTAGTTGAGATTTTAAAAATAGAAGAGTTCGTTGTACTCGTTGACCGAGCTTACAAGCTGAGACATCCGAGATGATGTAGATTTAATGACAAAGCTTGCTTTAGATGTGGATCGCTTGATCATTTTATTCAAGATTGTCCTGAGTCTGTCAAGCCAGAGATTGTTCAGAATTTGAGATCTGATAGCGTACTTGTGAGAGGTAGATCTTGAAAGAATGTAAGAAACATCAGTGGTAGTCAGAGAACTATGAGAGCAGATTGTCGAATCTGAAGCTAGAGTGCTGTCGAGTGTATGTTATCCAAGCTTGAGAGAAGCTTCATCATTTGATATAATAAGCGGTATTTTTACTCTTTTGGTACTTCGTAATTGCTTTGATAGACCTTGGTTCTACACATTCATACATGTGCATGAACTTAGTATTCATTAAGACTTTGCTCGTAGAATTTCTTGAGTTTGCCATAAAAGCATTGAACTCTTTAGGTAAAAGTGTTTTGGTTGATTATATATGCAAGAACCGTCTGTTAACGTTTTGAGATATCCGCTTCCTGCCGATCTGATGCTCTTGCCATCTAATAAATTCTATATTATTCTGGGTATGGATTTGTTATTTGTACATGATGCTTTTGTTAATTACAAAAGATAGGTGATAAATTTGAGATGTCCGAATAATGAGATTGTAAGAATTGAGTTAGATGATTTGAATGGATTGCCTCTTTGTAATATTAATATCTAAAGCTCAAAATTATGTGAAAAGGGTTACGAGGCATATTTTACTTATGTGATTGATTGAAAGCATCTAAGAAGAAAATTGAATTAGTGCCTATTGTTGATGAGTTTTCTGATGTATTTCCTGAAGAGTTACCAGGTTTGCCTCTGATTCATGAAGTTGAATCTGTTATTGATTTGTTGTGATAATTGTAGATGACATTTTGATTTATTCACGTGATGAAAATGAGCATACTGAACCTTTGAGAATTTTGTTGCAAACTTTGAGAGAAAAACAATTATATGTGAAATTTAGCGAATGAGAATTTTGATTGTATGAAGTTAGTTTTCTGGGACATATGGTGTTAGTCTTTGGAATCCAAGTAGATCCGAGTAAGATTTCTGCTATTTTGAGTTGGAAACCTCTGAAAAGTGTGTCTATAGTTCGTAGTTATCTGGGCTTAGCTGGTTATTACTGCAGAATTATAAAAGGTTTTCAGTAATAGTTACTTCGTTCACTAGACTACTTTAGAAAGATGTCAGATTTGAATGGTTTGAAAAGTGTTAGAAAAGTTTCGATCAGTTAAAGCCCTTTTGACTGAAGCTTCAGTGTTAGTTAAGCCTGAATCGGGTAAAGAATTTGTTGTTTATAGTGATGCTTCTTTGAATGGTTTGGGTTGCGTTTTGATGCAGGAAGGAAAAGTCGTAGCCTACACTTCGAGACAATTGAAGCCGCATGAAAGAAATTTCCTAACACATGATTTAGAGCTCGCAGTCATTGTGTTCGCACTGAAGATTTGGCATCATTATCTATTCAGTGAGAAATGTCACATTTATTCAAATCACAAGAGTTTGAAGTAATTGATGATGCAATCAGATTTGGATCTGAGACAACGCAGATGGTTAGAGTTATTGAAAGATTACGAGCTAGTAATCGACTACCATCCAGGGAAAGCTAACGTTGTTACTGATACTTTAAGTCAAAAGTCATTATTTGCTCTTTTTGCATCGAATATACATATGGCTATGTTGAGTGAGGGTTTGATAACAGCCAAAGTAAAAGCAAGACTGATGTTTATTCAGAAAATTTGTGATGCACAGAAAATTTACAAAGATATGATTGCTAGAAGGGATTAGTGTGAAAATGATGCAGAGTCGGAGTTTTGAATTGATGCAAATGATTGTTTGAGCTTCAAAGGTTGAATACGTGTTTCGAGGAATATGGATTTGATTTCAGATGATTTTGAATGAGGCTCATAATAGTCCACTATCGGTACATCCAGGTAGCATGAAAATGTATAATGATTTGAAACAATTCTATTAGTGGCCTGGTATGAAGCGGGATATATCTAAATATGTCTCGAAGTGTTTAGTTTGTCAGCAATAAAAGTTGAACATCAGATGCCTTCTGGGTTACTTCAGCCGATCATGATACCTGAATGGAAATGGGATAAATTTTCTATGGATTTTGTATCCTGTTTGCCAACGACACCGAGCAAGAAATATGCAGTTTGGGTTATAGTGGATAGATTAACCTAATCAGCTCACTTTGTGCCAATTCATACAGACTATTTGCTCGATAAACTTGCTGAGTTTATGTATCTCAAATTGTGAGATTACATGGTGTGCCGAGTTCCATTGTTTTGACGAGACAGAGATTTACATCGCGATTTTGGAAGAAGTTGCATGATGCTTTAGGTACTAAACTCTACTTTAACGCAGCCTTCCATCCGCAAACAGACGGTCAGTCTGAGCGAACCATTCAGATACTTGAGGACATGTTGAGATGTTGCATCCTCGAGTTTGAAGGTACGTGGGAAAGATACTTACCTTTGATTGAATTTGCTTATAATAACGGTTTTCAATCGAGTATCAAAATGGTACCTTACGAAACTCTATATGGCCGCAAGTGTCGTACGCCGTTATATTGGACTGAGCTCAGTGAAAATAAGATACACAACGTATTTCACGTTTTGATGCTCCGCAGATATAGAATTGGAGATCGATGATAAAGTATTTCATGTTTCAATGTTTTGTAGATATCGATCCGACCCGTCACATGTGATAGCCATCTGAAAAAGAAATCCAATCTAATATGACATATGAAGAAGAGCTAATCCGTATCTTAGCCGTGAAGTAAAGGATTTGAGAAATAAGAAATGGCAGACTGAAAATTCAATAAGACAACAATATCGAAATTGTTCAATGGAAAGATTTTTGGGACGAAAATCCCTAAGGGGAGAGTTGTAACAATCGAAATTGACCGTAATCGAACGGTGGTTTTGGACCACGAATCCTAGTCCAACAATTCTTTTAATATTATTTTGATTGCTAATTATATGTGATTTATGATGTGTGAAAGTTTCATATAAAAATTTGATCGTTTGTGTGTTTAATTAGACAAAAGGGCTTAATCGCGTAAATTATAAACTTGATAGTTTAAAGTGTAAAGACTAAGGTAACGTTGTTTTCCTAATTGGGAGCATTTAAAATGCAAATTACCCAATTTAAAGGATAGTGGACGACAAAAGCTAGTGGTGTATCATTATATGACATGTTTATTTTAATTATTTAATAATTAAAGTTATATTCTATTTATTATAAAAGTTATGTTTATATTATAATAAAAGAAAGATAAAAAGTGGCCTTATTTTGCATTGTTCTTGCCAAAATTCATAAAAAGAAAAGAAAAACAAGGTTTAGCATTCGGCCAAGAAGAAATTGGTGATTTAAGGTTAGATTTTGATCGGTTTTCGATAATTTTTACATTTTTGTAATCGTTGCTTTGAGAGCTTTAAAGCCCATGCCTTAGTTTTATGAATGGATGATCTTTGTGTAAAATACCATGGATGCTATGTTGAGTTTCATGATGTTTTATGGTGTTAAATGATAGATATATAGTTGATGAACAAACTTTGTTCTTGAATTTTTGATGAATTTGGCTAAATAAGGTTAAATTGAGAAAATAAATTTTTGAAGGGTTAAAATGCAAGATAAATGAAATGTGGGGACTTGTAGGAGCATGGGGAATTTTCGGCCGTAAAGGAGTAGTTTCAAATTATGTGTATTTTGTGTTTTGTGCAATAAGGACTAAATGGTAAAAATTGTAAATGTCAGGGGTAAAATGGTAATTTGCCTATTTATGTGTTTAGGGGCTAAATTGAGATGAAATGTGCTTGAATGAGCTAAATTTTAATGTGTTTAGATCAAGAACAAAGAAAATCGATTTTGGATCGGGGAAAATGCAAGTTCACGGATAACAGGTCTTCGTCGTCCAACGAAATCTGAGGTAAGTCCTTAAGCTAGATTATATTAAAGAATGATTTATGAATGTGTTTAATGACAATGTTTGATAAATTTGGGCATATTTTTTTATGTGATAGCCGAATATAATACCATGTAAAGGTGTATAATCGATATGATATGCGGAGTATACAATGATGTAATGATTTTATTTAGAAAATGTGAATAAGCTTAGTTGAATTTGAAATGTGATAGAATTATGAAATTTAAGTGATTTAGTTGGTTATGGTATTATTGAAATGTGCATTGAAATGTTGAAAATGTTGATATCTTGGGGTATTAGCCTAGCAGGCTTTGTGCCGGTGTTACTTATCAGGCTTTGATGCCTAGCAGGCTTAGTGCCGGTGACATATTCGAGCTTAGTGCCTAGCAGGCTTTGTGCCGGTGTTACTTATCAGGCTTGATGCCTAGCAGGCTTAGTGCCGGTGACATATTCGGGCTTAGTGCCTATCAGGCCATGTGCCGGTGAATCATTTCGGGCTTATTGCCTAGTAGGCCTTGTGCCGGTGTACTATTTTGGGCTTATTGCCCAAAAGCTAAATCTTAGGTGTTCAAATTTCAGACTTCAGGTCTAGCAGGCTTAAGGCCAGTGAAATGCTATAAATGGAGAAATCAAAAATTTAACTAATGTGACACATATATATGCAGTGCTATGTGCTGAAAGCTTGGGTAAGAGTTGGCCTATTATATTAGCAAAGAATAATTAATTTACTATCACTTTAGTTAAGTACGATGTGATGAAGTGGATGACTCTATAAGTATGTTTCTTTGTAATGATGATGCTCATCATTAATGTGAATGAATATTATATGCGTATGGAATTGATATATATATATAAACATATACATATATGCTTATTACATTAAAGACTTGGTTACAAATGGAAAGATCAATGGTAAAAGAGTTTGAAAGGGTTTGCATATATGTATAAGTAGACATATGAGATTGATTTTGAGATGTGTTCATGTGACTCGGAATATACGGTTAAATACAATAATTATGAGTTTTGATATTATATGTTCAAGTTGATATAGTTATAATATTTAAATTATGGAATAACTAGTATTGGCTATGTACATTATTTTTACATATTGAAGAATTTATGTTCAATATTATAAGCATGAAGACTTAATATGTTTGAGTGTATGATCCTTGTAATTATATTTGCTTGAGACTTACTAAGCTAGTGAGCTTACTTTGTGTGTGTTCGTTGTTCATTTTATAGATTTTAGTCATGCTACGGGCTCGAAGGATCGTTGGTGAAGTCAACCACACTATCATCCCATTTTGGTACTTTTAAGCTAATTATTTTTGAATCAAAGGCATGTATAGGCTAGCTAAATGTTGGAATGATGTTATGTTTATATGTATATAAAATAGCCATGCGAAAATGGCTTAAACATACATTATAAGTTTGGTTTTATTTGTTTTTGACAATGTGGTTACAGTGTTCGATTTCAACAGTTTGGTCATGGTTGTTTCTTTACTTTAATCTTATGCATTCTATATGATTACTTGAGTGTAGAACCAACGCTTGTGTTAAATTAGTCGGGTGGATTGGCATTTAAGTAAATCTTCGCATGCCTAAGTCAAGGTAGATATATGCTAGTTGAGTATTATTCGGAATTGTATAAGCGTGACAACTTCAATCAATTTGTTAAGTAGGAATTATGTGAGTAATGCATGTATGTGTATTACGCCAAACCTAGGTGATAGTTGCAAATGTAGTTAACATGTTTAATGAATTATTTGTTCAGAGCTCATAGTCGAATATTGAAGATGTTTATAACTATGATATATAAATATTTTGCTTGTGAAGTCACTTAATAAATTTGAGTACATGAAATTACCAAACTTGGTTTGTGCTAGGAATCAACATGAAATGTTGTAAATGAGTTCATATATATTCGGCCAAATTATAAGCATGTATGTGTTGTGTAATAAGTTGCATATTTTCAGTTATATGGAAATAGGTTTATGCCTTATGAAATAGGTATTAATAGGAAGTATATTGCATGAAATCATGATTGTTAAGTGAAATGTTGTCGTATACATTGTTTAGTCTTTTAAGTTCATCGATGATTATCTTGTACATGACTTAGATTGATGTATCAAGTATGTGTTACACATGTGAAATTGTTTGTTTATTATTATTAAAACATTGATAAAGATGAGCGATTAAGTTTCAATCGAGTGAAGTGAAGTTTTAACTTACATGATAACACCCGTAACCCTAATTCAGCAACGAACATGGGTTAAGGGTGTTACAGTTTAAATCCCGGAAGCCTTTGTTTGCCTTGGCCGATTAGCCCCTAGATCCATGGCACACAATCGGTTAACTCTTAAATACCATATATAGCCCATGACCAAATATCAACAACCTCTTACCTTACCTATTGAAATCCCAAAATTGTCACTTGTCTTGTCGAGATCCCTACCAAAACTTTTGTTAGATTCGGTTTGCACATATATGCTTAATCAAGGCCTTTGGCCGAATATTACTTACCACCTTATCTTGGGGAATCAAATCCCAAAAGCTTCATTCAATCGGCTAAAGTCCTCCCTTATGGATGAGTTCGACCTTCAATCACCGTGGTTGGCTCACCCTTTTGATGGTAAGTTTTGGCTATCATTAAAGAGCACAAGTGAGGTTCTCTTTTAAATATGGATCTATACGGAGAAGGAAAAATAGAGGAGGAATGGCTTACCAAAGATTGGCTATGATTCCAACAAGGAAGAACTTGCTTCGATACTTCATTGAAGGCTAAATTGCGTGAGAGAGAGGAGGCGGGGCTAAGGGTATTGGCCAAATCTCTTTGATGAACAGTGGGAAAAACAACGAGCTTTTGGCTTTGGGAACAAATAGAGAGGATGGAAGAATATGGAGTAGTATGGACTTTCGGCAAATATTGGGACAAGGAAGAGAAGAAACAAGGATGAGGGTTGCTTTGTGAGGTTTCGGTTTGAGCAATAAGGAAAAATAGAAGAAAAGGGGTGTTTTAGCCAAAAACACTCCCTAGGTTCCCTTCAATTCCGAAACTCAAGCCCCTAGAGTCCTTCATTCAGCCATCATATCTATTTTCAAAATTCTTAAAATAAATCTTACCCTTATCTTCCCTTCTTAGCCGAAATTATCAAAAAGAAAGGCTTATCCCATCCTTTCCAAAGTCCCAATTGCCGTCCAACTCTTCTCTCTTCATGGCGCCAACTTGCAAAAAAAAAAAAAACTCCCAAGTGCAAATTTGGCAGCTCGAACCTCCCTCCTTTGCCGCATCTTTCCTAGATCCTTAGGTAGCGTCCCAAGCCACCTTATCACATGATTTCTTGTGTCATGCTTCGCACCAAATAATTTTTAAAGCCTCATTCACTTAGCTTCCTCTTCTCAAGTGCTAAAAAAAAACTTCTAGCCCTAAGTCAGGCCTAGCCCGAGGTTATCACTAGACCCTAGAACATGTCAAGTAATCATAGTATTCATTTCTTTTCAAGCAAGCACATGAAAATAATTAAATTGCAAACAACCCCTAATTCAGAATGTTACACCTTCAATGTGAAGCCTTTCTCTAGATGCATCTGTTGAGTTTTGAAGATACTTTCGTATCATACTTTGGATTCTTCACAGTGGAACTTATTTTGTGTTTCTTTGATTTGAGTGGAAGCACAAGTTCTCTTACGAGGCATGATTGACCTGAACATAAGATGGAAAAAATTATTTTCTCAAAAATTTAATTAATAAAAATTATTAATAATTCTATAGTTTGAAAAATTAAAATTCAAGATAAAATTTGGTCTTACCACCCTTTTTTAAGAACTCCTAAAAATAATAATGAAGAAATAGATGGAAATTTAAAAGGAGGGTTGGAGGCTTAAAGGCTTGGTGTGTGGGTGAAAGAAGTGTGCTGCACAAGTGTGAAAAGCAACAAGTAGCAGTGCACGTGGGGCTGAAGCAGGTAGTGTGCACAAGGGCTAGTTCAGATTTGCATTGAGATGGTGCGTAGCAAGCAACACACGTAGCAAGGAGCTTCGGCAAGCCGGCCTGGTGTGCTGGGCCATTCTTGGGCGCTTAAGCGCAGGTGTGGGGCGCTGTACGTGCAACATGAGCTGGAGGCAGCAGGCGTGAGGCTGAAACTTGGTCAGTAGGTGTAATGTGATGGCCGACTGCTTAGGGACTTTTTGACACTCAAAGGTTTAAGTGCTTTGAGGTTTTAGGTGTTGAATGGATGAGAAGAATAAAATAGATGGATGGAATATATAATGGAAAGAGGAGGAATTAGAGTAGAACTCTTAGATGAATTTAATAATTAAGAAATTCTAATTCTAATCCTACTCAAAGTTAAAAACAATTAATAATATGCATATGAAATTATCAATTGCTATTAAATTATTAAGATAAGTATGAAATATAATTAAATAAAATTAATCCTAATCCTAAGCTAAGTTGATAAAATTAATGAATAAATTGTAATGGATATAATTATACATTAAAGTTTATAAATAATTTATAAAAATACAATATTAAGTAAAAATATTTATTCTAGATACCTTTAAAAATATTTACGAGAAAGAGGTACCTATTTTTTATTATTTACGGAAATAGCAACCAACTTTTAAAATTAATTCAATAAAGTCCCTAGAATTAATGAAAATTTGAAATTGAGTTGCAATTTAAGACTTGGGTCAAAATTGACCTTTTTCTTTGAAAAACCAAAAACTTATTTTGTCATTTAGGGACTAGTCTTTCGGAAAATTATGTAAAAATCAATTCCCATGAAAGATTGGAGGGGTCAAAAGCGGACCCGCTTAAGTTCCAATCTCCAAGAAAGAATTTATTTAAACATAACAAATTTGAAAATATATCTTAAATAATTTATTAAAAACAAGAAAATCTAAACATCAGATAAACTGAACAAGATTTGATTCCTTTCAGGTTTTTCTCCGTAATAATGTTTCAAACGTTAAGCATTGGACCTAAAATTACCTCCCTTACCTTGGAGTTCAACAACTCCATATGGATATACGCGATGAATCGTAAATGGACCAGACCAACGTGATTTTAACTTACCTGGGAAGAACTTCAATTTGGAATTAAATAACAAGACTTGCTGACCTGCTTCAAATTCTTTAACTCGAATGTGCTTGTCATGCCATTTATTGAGTCTTTACTTGAGTAATTTGGAATTTTCGTTGGAGAATATTCAGAATTCCTCTAGCTCATTGAGTTGGAGCACCCATTTCACTCTAGCAAGCTTAATATCCAAGTTGAGTCATCAAAAAGCCCAATAAGCTTTGTGCTCTAACTCTGAGGTAGATGACATGCTTTCCCAAAGACCAATCTGTAGGGTGACATACCCAAAGGTGTCTTGTATGCTGTCCTATAAGCCCATAAAGCATCATCTAGTCTCTTGGACCAATCTTGCCGGTTCGGGCAAACTACCTTATCAAGTATGCCTTTGATCTCCTTATTTGCTAGCTCATCTTGCCCATTTGTCTGCGGATGGTAAGTTATAGCAACCTTATGTTTCACTCCATGTTTATCTAACAACCATTTTAACCACTTGTTCAGAAAATGTGTCCCTTCATCGCTGATAATAGCTTTTGGGGTTCCAAACCTTGTGACACGTGTTTCTGCAAGAACTTCATCACGACCTTAGCATCGTTCATCGGATAAGCTTCATCCTCAACCCATATGGACACATAATCTACTGCTACCAATATGTACTTGTGACCAAAAGATGGAGGGAAAGGACCAAGAAAGTCAATACCCCAAACATCGAACAATTATACCATAATGATATTTGTTCGAGGCATCTCATTTCTGTTGGTGGCATTTCCGACCCTCTGACATCGATCATAACTTTTCACGTAAGCGTATCCATCATTGAATAGTGTTGGCCAAAAGAATGTAGCTTGCAATATTTTTGCCGTTGTACGTGTACCTCTGAAGTGTACCCCATTCGGAGTTGAGTGACATTGGTATAAAATCTTCGGTATTTCATCTTCTGCCGCACATCTTCTGATCATCTAATTTGCACACTTTTTAAAAAAATATGGCTCTTCCCAGAAATAGTACTTCACATCGTGAAGAAACTTTTTCCTTTGTTGATACGTTTTATCAATCGACATCAAACCACAAGCTAAATAGTTACAATATCAGCAAACCAAGGAATATTATGGACAAGATTTACCTTTAGTATGTGTTCATCTAGAAATGTCTCCTAAATCCGTACAAGTAGAGAATTTTCCTCTTGCGGCTCTAATCTAGACAAGTGATTTGCTACTTGGTTTTCTACTCCTTTTCGATCTTGAATTTCTAGATCGAACTCTTGAAGTAGAAGTTACCATCGGATCAATCTCAGCTTAGCGTCCTTCTTGGCCAGTAAGTACTTAATTGCTGAGTGGTCCATATAGACAATCACTTTGGTACCTATAAGATAAGATCGAAACTTGTCAAAAGTGAACATAATAACAAGTAACTCTTTTTCTGTTACCGTATAATTCAGTTGATCTTCGATTAGAGTTCGACTTGCGTAGTAGATGGGATGAAAAATTTTGTTCCTTCACTGGCCTAAGACAGCTCCAATTGTGAAGTCAATTGCGTCACACATCAATAGGAATGGCAAATCCCAGTCTGGTGTGACAATTATGGGTGTCATGACTAATCGAATCTTCAAATTGTTGAAGGCTTTTAAGCATTCCTAATCAAACTTGAATATCGAGTCCTTCTCCAATAATTTGCATAAGGGCTTAGCAACTTTGGAGAAGTCCCTGATAAATCTTCGATAAAACCCAGCATGGCCCAAATAGCTCCTAACACCTTTTACAGATGTTGGAGGTGGGAGTTTCTCAGTAACGTCTACATTTTCTTTGTCTACCTCAATCCCATGTCTCGTTATTCGATGGCCTAAAACAATTGCTTCTTGTACCATGAAATGGCACTTTTCCCAGTTGAGTATGAGATTCGTCTCTTCGCATCGCCTTAGTACCTTAGCTAGGTTGGCTAAGCAATCATCATAAGTATCTCCGAATACTGAAAAATTGACCATAAAAACTTCCAAATATTTCTCAACCATGTCAATAAAAATGGACATCATACATCCTTGAAATGTGTATTACATAAACCAAATGGTATGCGTCTAAATTCAAACGTACCGTACGGGCAGGTGAATGTCATTTTGTGTTGATCTTCTGGTGCTACTGTAATCTGATTATACCCTGAGTATCCATCAAGAAAATAGTAGTAATCTTGTCCCGCGAGTCTCTCCAGCATCTGGTCCAAAACAACAAAAGAAAGTGATCTTTCCTAGTCGCCTTGTTCAGCTTTCGATAATAGATGCAGATTCTCCATCCTGTAACTATTCTAGTCAGTATCAACTCGTTGTTCTCATTATCTATGACCGTGATACCTCCTTTCTTCAGCATGCACTAGATCAGACTCACCCATAAACTGTCTGAGATGGGGTAAATTATATCAGCATCCAACCACTTGATAATTTCTTTCTTTACTACATCCTTTATGATGGGGTTCAATCTCCGTTTTCCATAAATTGTTCTTTTTTCGCCATCTTCCAGGATAATCTTGTGCATGCATATAGACAGACTAATACCACGAATATCAGCTATGGTCCATCCGATGGCCTTCTTGAATTGTTTCAAAATTAAGATAAGTTTCTCTTCTTGCTTAGTGGTCAATTCTACTGAAACAATCATAGACAGAGTAGAAGGGTTACCTAAATAAACGTATTTTAAATGAGAAGGTAATACCTTGAGTTCTAATTTAGGTGGCTCCTCAATTGATGCTTTTGGCTGGGTATAATCTTTTTTCTCTAACTCCAAAGATTCAAAATGGGATTGCAGATTAAATCCCTTTTGATTAGCTTCTAGCAGAGCTAAGTACTTAGCCTCCTCTTCGTCATTTGGGGGATTCGATGTCAAAATTCTTTCTAGTGGGTCCTCAACACAGTTAAGTTCCTTCTCCACTATTAAATCCTCTAAATCAGACACTGCAGAGAAACCATCAATTGTGTCAGGAAATCGCATAGACTTAAAGACGCTAAATGTTACTTGATCATCCTAAACACGCATAGTGAGCTCGCCCTTCTGCACATCAATAAGGGTCCTTCCAGTTGCTATGAACGGCCTTTCTAGGATGATTGGTACTTCTTTGTCTGCTTCAAAATCTAGAATTACAAAGTCAGCAGGAAAGATAAACTTTTCTACACGTACCAATATATCCTCAATTTTTCCTTCTGGATATGCTAAGGATCGATCTGCTAGTTGAAGCATAACTGTAGTTGGTCTAACTTCTTATATCCCCAACTTCCTAAATATTGACATAGGCATCAAGTTGATACTTGCACCTAAGTCACATAATGCCTTACCATAATATGTTGCTCCAATGTTGCACGGTATGGTAAAACATCCAGGATCCTTTAATTTTAGGGATAGTTTGTCTTGAAGATGTGCACTGCATTCCTTCGTCAGAGCTACTATCTCAAATTCTCCAAGTCTTCATTTCTTAGACAAGATATCTTTCATGAACTTGACGTAGATTGGCATTTGCTCAAGTGCTTCAACCAACGAGATGTTGATGTGAAGTTGCTTGAGTACGTAAAGGAGCTTCTTGAATTGAATCTCCTGCTTCTGCTTCTGGAATCTTTGAGGGTAGGCTGGTGGTGGTTTCATTACTGGAACTACTTCTGGTTGATTCGCCTTTGGCAATAAATTTGCATCTAACAGAGTTGTTAGTTGATCATAATTAGCTGGTCCTGAGGTTACTTTGTCGGGTTTTGTAGATTCGGTTCTAGTTAAACTGGGATTTCAACACTTGGTTAAACTTCTTCTGAATCTTGGGTGTCCGCTTGCTCCTTTCCAGCTTCAATGGTATTGGGCTCTATCGTCTTTCCACTCCTCAATGTTAGCGCTTTGTAATGCTCCTTTCCCAAATTTCTTAGATTTTTCGTATCACTAGGTAAGGTACCCTGTGGTCGGTTCTAAGTTTAGTTGCAAACTGGCCCGCTTGATTCTCTTGATTCTTCAATGTAGTTGCTTGGCTATGGATTAAGGCATCATTCTTTGCCATGTATGCATTCAACAAATTCTACAAGCTATTAGATGCTTCAACTTGAACTGGTTTTTGAACTTGTTGCGGGAAATTAGGTGGCTAGATTGGTCTTGGTTGTGTGTAAGTGGTACTGGTTCCAGCCCCTTGGTTACTCCAAGAGAAATTTAAGTGGTTTCCATGACGGGTTATAAAAATTTGATTGTAGCCCTTGCCTTCCTCAGTTTTGGTTCTAATTACCCATGTAGTATACCGATTTTGGGTTCGACGGACATTCTTCAAACAAATGTCCCTCCCCACAATAGACACAGGCTATATTCTCAAATTAATTAGGTGGTTGTGCTGCAAAACTATTAGACCCATTAGTAGTAATATTTTTAAGCATCGAGGATATGGATGATACCTGAGATACGAGTGAAGTAAGAGCATCTACTTCGTGTATTCCAGTGACTCATCTTCCTGACGATGCTTGACTGGTTGGCCATTGATAATTGTTGCTAGGAATCCTCTCAATAATTTCATAAGCCTCGTTATAAGACTTAGAAAGGAGAGCACCATTAACAGAGACGTCCACTACCATCCTTATGTGAGCGTTGAAACCATTATAGAATTTCTCAAGTTGAATGCAATGTGGAATTCCATGATGAGGGAATTTTTGTAATAACTCTTTAAATCTTTCCCATGCCTCATACAAGGACTCATCGTCCATTTGGTGGAAGGTAGTGATCTCGTTCCTCAGCTTAGAATTCTTGCTTGGAGGGAAATACTTCATGAGGAATCTCTCGGCTAATTCTTGCCATGTAGAAATGGAGTTTGGTGGTAATGAGTTCAACCAGGCACGAGCTCTGTCCTTTAACGGATATGGGAACAACTTCAATCGTAAGGCATCTTTGGGAACTCCAGCTAACTTAAAAGAATCACTCACTTCTATAAATAGTTTTAAGTGAAGATGAGGATCTTCAGTAGGCATCCCACTGAATTAGCCCACTTTCTAAAGCATCTGGAACACGACTGGCTTCAGCTCGAATTATTGTGCCTTGATTTTGGGTCTTCTTATACCCGGATTAATATCATGAACACTGGCATAGCATACTATCGTAAAGCTCTATCCCTATCATCAGTAATAAGGATAGGATTCTGAGTAGGGTTTGCTCCGTTTCCTTGCTTCATATTCTTGAAGTTCATCTCTTCTGTCCTTCTCTGGTTCGCTTGTCTTCTTTGCTGTCAAAAGGTTCGTTCTATCTCAGGATCTACAGAGAGTAAGCCAATAATCTGGTCAATACTCATAAACACCTAAAATAATCATAGAAAAATTAAGTAAAAATTTCAATAGGAAAATAACTAAACCAAAATGTATAACAGATTCACAAATAATGGCTTTGAAAAATAGTCCCCGGCAATGGCGCCAAAAACTTGGAATGGTGGAAATGTGCAAGTGTACACAATCGCAATAAGTAATAAAGTGACAAGTAAATGTCAAGTTATTGTACCCATAGGGACTGTAAAAGAATTATTTATGAAAGTAAGTTTAAACACTTTGGTGAAGGAAAAATGTTTTGGATTTTAGAATGATTAAAAACTAGAAAACAAAGTAAAAAATGAAATGAAATAAAATAAAGTTCTAATGCATGATTTCAAAAGATGATTTTAATCAAGATGATATAAGCGTGTTGGATTAATTACATTTCTTAACTTAGAATTATTAAACTCATTCTTATACTTGTTACGAATAAATTCACGACAACTCGATAATTTGCTAAATTATGAACATATTTACAAATAAAAATTCCATTCATCTCTTGTACATATTCCTATGTCAATTCGGCCGATTGAATAGATTTATAAAGGTAAACATGCTATTGTACATACATACTTATTAAATTCAACAATATCTCGCATATTCCTATGTCGATTCAAACGATTAATTCAACCTAATAAGCATATAAAAGACTATGTGAGGTAAAAAAAGTATCCTTACCTTAAAACAGTTTAATCACAATAATCTTGCAAGTTATGCAAGGCATATGTATCGCCAAATACCATGCTAATCTAATCTTCAGCTACCTTAGAAGAATTAAACATGCACTGATTAAGTACTGTGTCCATTAATTACAATTTCAATGCGTTTAAATAATTAATTCTTTAGTTATCTAAAAAACTATAATGCCAAAATAACTTAGGCATGATTTTACTTAATCAAGCATTTTACCGAGGCCTATAACAACATAAACATAATTTTAATAATTTAAAAGGACGAAATGCAATCAACCCAACACAAATTAAATTCATGTTAAGCTAATTAAATTAACCATTCTAATAGTATAAATATTCATAAACATGTTGTTCAAAACAACAACGAAATTTAAAGAGATAGGGAACAAGAAGCAAATTCAGTGTCTCTCTGTGGCTTGACTGATTGCTCCGCTCTTCATCCTCCATTGTCCTCAGCTATCAAGGTGGCTTATGAATACCCTAATTGCTGCTCAATGATGGCTGAAAAAGACCTCTTTACCAAGAGGAGAAATTGACACAAGAGCAAGGAAATAGGAAATTGAAAAGTTGAGAGAAAGTGAGAGAGGAGAAGAGAGAATGAGATGTGAATGGGAGATGAGGGATGACGGATGAGGGATGCTTTGAATGATCAGCCAAGGGGGGCTTTTATAGCTGAATGTGGCAGCTGAAATTTGCTAAAAATAGCAACCAAAAAGCCACCCCTTGGCGGCCACCTATGTGGTAGAGTTGATGGCTTCAACTTTGCTAAGTATGGCATGGGGCAAATCTACAAAGCCACTAATTGTGGAGGGGGTTCAATGCAACTTTGACAAGTCTTAAAATGCTTCTTTGCAAGATTAATTAATCAGCTAATAAGCTGATTAGGATCAGCACATGGATGGTTTGGGCTGCCCAATTCTTTGATTTGTTAGGTTCAATCGGTTTGGTTCAACTGGTACAGTTCAACTGGGCCCTTTTTCCATAATTAATTAAGATTAATTTATTTAGCCTAAATTAAATTAGGAATAAATTAAAATTAATTAATTTATGATTTAATAAACATATCTGGACCGTCTTAGGCTGGAAATTATTTCGCCTTGTTACTTCAAATTGCTTCTCGGTTTTGTTCTTCGAGTAGTGTCTGCTGAGTCAATTTTTGCCCTTTGTGCGAATCTGTTGAAAATAGTCAATATAAATCAAAATTAACTATAAAATTAATTAAAATTCATGATGTTCATATTTTTAACACAATTTAATTATTTTATAATATTTAATTATTTTTCGATAATAATTTAACCAAAATAGCATGATTTTAAGTTAAAAAGGGCATGTAAAAACACAAAAATTTTTGTGTTTCCAACCGTTTTGGTATTTCAAAGTCTGAGGTAAGTTAGGATATAATACTAATTGTAAATTATATCTATGTGATGTGAATTGAATGAATATATATAATTATGGGATTTGAAATGCTATGTGTGGAATTGAATTAGAGGGCACTAAGTGTGCGAAATTAGAAATGAGACAGAGATGATTAGCACTGTGTGTGTGAAAAGATAAAGCTTCGGCTTATCGAATTGGCACTGTGTGTGATACCGATATAAGTTCGGTTTAACATATTGGCACTAAGTGTGCGATGACAATTATGTTTCGATTATGAAATTAGCATTAAGTGTGCGAATAAATCAAAGCAATAGTAACGGTTGAACAAGAGGTAATATCGAGCAATTGAGTAGCATGAATGGTGAGTAACTATGTGTTGATCAAGGTAAGTTTGAACCCATGTGGTTGATGATAGCCTTAAAAGTTGAATGAATAGATACTTAAGCATATGGTTGAGATTGATGATGAGCCTAATTGTGCAATTTATCTATGTGATGGTTTAATTATGTTTTGATGTGGTATTATTGGGTAATATATATTATATTACAAACTTTCTATGCTTTTGAAAGCTTATTGTGTGATTTGTTTCTCTGTTTTATAGTGTCAGTAAAGCTAGCTCATATTCGGGGATTGTCAGCATCTCTATCACACTATCGACAATCTATTTTTGGGTACTTTTGCAAAGTTTGTATATAGTTGAAATATGGCATGTATAGGCTAGAAGATTATGGCATGTTTTGAAAGGCTTAATCCTTGCTATGTGATTTGGCTTGGAAGTTGAATGATGTTGAATTTATGAATGAGCTATGAGTATGGTATATTTCATGATTATGTGGTTGATGAAAGATGTGGTTTGAAAATGAATTATGGCATGGATTACATGATGCTTGATATGTATATGTTTTGAGATGTACAATTGTTACTTCGAATGGACTTATAGGTGATGATATTAGGTATGAAAGTAGATGGTATTGTTGGTGATTAATTGGTGCATAAAATGGTATGTTTGAATGCATTTAGAAGCATGAATTAGTATTGACTTGAATTTTATAGGTATGACCTAAGTGTGGGTGGCATTTTGGGCTTGTAGATGGCCTATTTTGCATACATGGCCAAGAGACACGGGCGTGTGTCTCTGCTGTGTGGTTCAAGGGCCACTTTGAAGTGTGCCTGGGCAGATTACACGGCCATGACACACGGGAGTGCCTGGTGGCCATGTGACCAAGTCAGTAGCTAGCTTAATTTTATACAGCCATGGCATACGAGCGTGTTTGGTGGTCGTGTGGACAAGTCAGTATGTGTACCCTGTTTTGGCATGGCCTGGACACATGGGCATGTCTGGTAGCCGTGTGAGGCACACAACCTGATTGCACGGGCGTGTGACCTCTATAGTGTTGAAAAATCTTTAAAAGTTGGAAAATTTTCTAAGTGCTCAGTTTAGTCCCGACCTCTCTCTAACACTTGTTTAAGGTCTCGTAGACGTCAATAAGGGACTATATGAATATAATTGAATATGTTTGATTGATGATTGAATTTGGGTTATGAAATGGATGTCAAATGTTCAATTGTAATGCCTCTTAACCCTATTTTGGTGACGGTTTCGAGTTAGGGGTGTTACATTTTGTTGGTATCAGGCTACAATTTAGTCGATTCTCAGACTAACGTAGCACGTGTGAGTCTAGATATACATGCCATATATGAAATTATGATAGTGTGATGAATCCTGGCAGTTATAAATGTGTTTTCATATAGTAATGGATCTCAATCGAGCAGTTGCTAACAATGTAGAGAGTAAGCGTCTGCTCCCGCTCAAGGGACAGCGTTGGCCACATCTAGGCCTAATGATAGTGGTGAGGGAGGAGAGGCTAAGAATGCCTTCTTCTGAATGATCAGTGAAAGGCTAAGAAAGACTCCACAACATCCACCCCAGCAAGTACTTGTTGTGCCACAAGTGACAGATCAAATTAATTGAATAAACCTCCTGTGGATAAGATTCGTAAGGACGGGGCCAAAGAGTTTAGGGCCACGGCTGATGACGATACTGAGCGAGTTGAGTTTTGGCTCGAGAGTATAATTCGGGTATTTGATGAGATGTCGTTGACCCTTGATGACTGCATTAAGTATGCAGTTTCTTTATTGAGAGATACGGCTTATAATTGGTGGAAAACGTTGACATCTATGGTTCTGAGAGAGAGAGAATCACTTGGGATTTCTTTCAAATTGAATTCCAAAAGAAGTATATCAGTCAACGATTCATTGATCAGAAACATAAAGAATTCCTCAAGTTGAAACAAGGTCGCATGTCTATTACTAAATACGAGCGAGAATTTGTGAGACTGAGCCAATATGTGAGGGAATGTGTTCGACCGAAGCTACTATGTGTAAACGCTTCATTGAAGGGCTGAATGAAGACATTAAATTGTTGGTTGGGATAGTTGATATAAATAAATTTATCGTGTTGTTTGAAAGAGCTTGCAAAGCTAAGGAGCTTAACAAGGAAAAGAAGAAAGCCGATTCTGAAGCTCGTGATGAAATAAAAATATTAATGAGTAAGTCGTCTCAACCTTCGATGAAGAGACTTAGAGATGCAAGCAATCGACCAAATGATTCATTTGGACATACGAATATAGATCATGTAAGACCAAGTGTTGGTTTGAGAACTCATGTTCTAATTGAATCAAGTGTTGGTAGTGTTAAAAGTAACAAGCCTGAGTGTAGACAGTGTGGAAGATGACATGTGGGAGAATACTGGGGCAAGTACTACAATAGAGTTTGCTATAAATGTGGATCACGAGATCTTTTCATACAACATTACCCAAAGTTAGCTGAGGAAGAAAATGTTTAGAGTACGAGACTTAGTAATGTGACGGCTAGGGGTAGACCACCCAGAAACGTTGGAATGTGAGTGGAAGCCAAAGAGGGACTATCGATATAGCTGTGAGATCGAAGGTGAGAGCACCTACTCGAGCCTATGCTATACGCGCACAGAATTAGCATCATCTCCAAGCGTCAATACTGGTACTTTTACTCTATTTGATACTGATGTGATTTCATTGATAGATCTAGGATCTACTTATTCATATGTGTGTGTGAATCTAGTATCAAGTAAGACTCTACCTGTTGAGTCTACTGAATTTGTGATTGGAGTATCAAACCCCTTAGGCAAGTATGTCATGGTGGATAAAGTGTATAAGAATTGTCCATTGATGTTTCGAGATGTTTGCTTGCCGACTAATTTGATGCTGCTACCATTCGATGAATTTGATATTATTTTGGGTATGGATTGGCTTACTTTGCATAATGCCCTTGTGAATTGTAAAAGAAAGAGTATTGAATTGAGAAGTCAGAACGGTGAGATAGTTCAAATTGAATCTAATGATATGAAAGTGTTACCAGTTGTTGTATCTGTGATGAAAGCTTTGAACTATGTGAGAAAGGGTTGCGATGCTTATTTGGCATATGTGATAAATACAAAAGTGATAGAAAAGAAAGTTGAATCTGTGCCTATGGTTTTTGAATTCCCTAATGTGTTTCTTGAAGAGTTACCAGGATTACTTCCAATTCGAGAAGTTGAATTTGGAATTGAACTGGTACCGGGAATGGATCCTATCTCAATAGCTCTGTATAGAATGGAACCAACTGAATTGAAAGAGTTAAAGTCTCAGTTGCAAGAGTTGACTGATAAAGCATTTGCATGACCGAGTTTCTCACCCAAGGGTGCTCCTGTGTTGTTCATGAAAAAGAAAGACGGCACTATGAGTATGTGTATCGATTATAGGACGTTGAACAAAGTGACGGTAAAGAATAAATATCCATTACCCGTATTGATGATTTGTTTGATCAGTTGAAAGGAGCTATATTGTTTTTTAAGATAGATTTGAGATCGGGCTATTACTAGCTACGAGTCAAAGAGTTAGATGTACCGAAGACTACTTTTAGAATGATGTACGGACATTATGAATTCTTAGTTATGCCTTTTGGATTAACAAATGCTCCTGTAGTGTTTATGGACTTGATGAACCAGATATTCAGACCATATTTGGATTGTTTTGTTATGGTGTTCATTGATGATATTTTGATTTATTCATGTGATGAGATGCAGCATGCTGAGCATTTGAGATTTGTGTTACAGACTCTGCGCGAGAAACAATTGTATGCTAAGTTTAGCAAATGTGAGTTTTGGTTGCATGAGGTTGGATTTCTGGGGCATATTGTATCAGCTGTGGGAATATGAGTTGATCCGAGTAAAATCTTAGCCATTTTCAAATGGAAGCCTCTGAGAAATGTGTCTGAAGTCCATAGTTTTCTAGGACTAGCGGGATACTATAGACGATTTGTGAAAGGTTTCTTGATGATTGCGACTCCTTTAACAAAGTTGCTACAGAAAGATGTTAAATTTGAGTGGTTGAAAATGTGCCAATAGAGTTTTTAGCAGTTAAAATCATTGTTGAAAGAAGCGCCAGTGTTAGTTCAGCCTAAATCGAGCAAAGAATTCATAGTTTACAGTGATGCATCGTTGAATGGATTGGGTTGTGTGCTGATGCAAGAAGGCAAATTCATCGCTTATGCTTCAAGGCAATTAGAACCGCATGAAAAGAACTATCTGACGCATGACCTTGAATTAGCTACGATAGTGTTCACATTGAAGATTTGGCATCACTACCTATTCGGTGTTGTAACACCCCAAACGTAGCCTAGAAGTTAGGCCCGAATCTGGTGTGTCACATTGAAGTGTTTTTGTGAAAAACTTTTTTTCATTAAAAACCCTTCTAGAGAAAAGTTAAGTAAAATCCAGTTTGCTTTCAAAACGATATGTAGCCAAAAACCATTTCCTTGTTATTATGTAAAAATTTCCTTTGACAGCGGAAGCTCATTCTTAAAATACAATTATTTTCAAAAAAAAAAAATTGAAATATACTTAAAGGAAATAAATCCAGTTTCGTTTCAAAATTACAAAATAATCACTAGAGGGCAAGCCTTTTTACAATCTGAAATAAAATAACTTAAAATAAATAGTTTAAAAACTAGAATTTAGATATTAAGAAAACCAGGTCTAATCGTCTTGCTAGTTGGCCACCTCTGAGTCCCTCTATCCGTCGAACGGCCTACTGAGGATCACCTGAGTCCCAATCAGGTCCAACTTTTCCCCATCTCATCTCCTCATTTTTCTCCCTGATAACTCCCCAATCCTTTTCCTAAATTTTCTCTTCTGATCACGCTCCTTAGAGTCCATCTTCACACCACTTCCAACCTTCTAGAAGGCCAAAATTAAACTCCCAAAAAAATACTAAGCTAGGATTCAAACCTAGGATCTTCTTGCTAGCCCATAACAGCACCTTCTTATGCCCTAAGTGGCGTTACTTAACCACTCCACCATAAGGCTCTTTGTTTCCATTTTTCCCTATTGTTAATTAAAAGCCCAGCTACTCACCGCCTTGATTCCTTTAATAATTAACTAAAAATTCCTCCTCAAAGTTCAAACCCAAAACTTCTCCAACACCCATAGACACACCAAGTTTATTAAACCCTTAAAGCCAATATGTCATTTGTCATTTTCTTGCTTAAAAAAATTTTATGAGACCCAAAACTCAAAGCCCAATTCATCAAGGCCAAAAAATTTAGGGCATTACAATTCTACCCCCTTAAAGAAATTTCATCCTCGAAATTTCAAACTAACTATTAATCGCGCCGCTCATGTCACACCACTATGTTTTTGCTGTGCACTCTGATTCCAATAATTTCAACATATACCCAAAACATCCACCTATTGCAAACTTTTTCAAACACATGCAGAAGAAGTACCAAATTCAAATTCAAATGTTTACAAGCCCTAACACTTCCATGGCCCCTATCACCTCTTCTAGCATTCATCGTCAATTCGCGTATTAATTGGATTAGAAATTTTATAAAGTTTTAATCAATTTAAGTAATTAAACCGATGTTTTATGAAGTATTAAGTGGAGTATTGTTTTTGCAGTCGTAAATCCTCTATAGTCTCATTTCTCTATAGGCTTTAGTCTTACTCTAGGCATATTCCAAAAGTACCCCACTATCTACAGTATAATAGTTCAAAATAACTAAGTATCAAGAGAACTTACTTGGTTCGACGTCGGAGACTCGGTGTACCACACATCAAGAATTTCTAATATATTTTAACTCAATCAAAAATAGTTTTTAACCCAAATACTAAGGCCAATTTCATAGCTTGAGCTTTCCAATCTCACTCTGATACCACTAAATGTAGCACCCCAAACTCAGCCTAGAAGTTAGGCCCGAATTCGGCATGCCACATTGAAGTGTTTTTGTGAAAACATTGTTTTCATTGAAAACCCTCCTAGAGAAAAGTAAGTAAAATCCAGTTTGCTTTCAAAACGAGATGTAGCCAAAAACCATTTCCTTGTTACTATGTAAAAATTTCCTTTGACAGCTGATGCTCGTTCTTAAAACACAATTATTTTTAAAAAAAAAACATGAAATGTACTTAAAAGAAACAAATCCAGGTTCCGTTTCAAAATTACAAAATAATCACTAGAGGGCAAGCCTTTTTACAATCCAAAATAAAATAACTTAAAATAAATAGTTTAAAATCTAGAATTTAGATATTAAGAAAACCAGGTCTAATTGTCTTGCTACTTGGCCACCTCTGAGTCCCTCCATCTGTCGAACCACCTACTGAGGATCACCTGAGAAAAATAAAAGAGGGAGTGAGTTTTCAAAAACTCAATGTGTACGACCCTCGTCAAACAAATAGCATACATATCATATTCACGTAGTAATATCATACATACAATCCAGTGCAAACTCTCCCCAAATAATCCATCTGGTACACATCATCTCCGTCCCACCAAACCACATCTGTGGGGATTTCTAAATCGATCCACCCATCCTATACACATCAAGGGTAGCCTGATTGCGATACTTACCTAACATGCAGCAAAACTGTTAATCATATAATGGGCTAAAAAAGCCATCGGTGGATCCACAGTTGTCAAGCAACCATGCGATCCTCATATACTTCCTCCGTTCCATAATTCCCACCCATATGCATCCTAAACAAAATATCATATGAATGCATAAAATGTACATGTAACATCAATAAATCTTACATTCAACACATAGGGGTATTTAGTCATTTCACAAATAAAAGGTATTTCAGTAATTCTACCCTACAGGGGTATTTCAATAATTCTTAACTGTATGGGTCTTAATTACGAACCTTGGCCCATCAACAAGTCTTCGTGGCTAAAGTGAACAGACACTACGCACCAAGTAGGATTCCAGAGAATAGGAGGTGGGTCACTAGGATCGCTTAAGTACCAAGCTCTCCCTAGATCCAATCCTAGATACGCATATGTCCATTGCCACACTCTACTCTAGTGACTTGTCCACAGACATGTTTTATTATTAAATTAAGTTTTATGCTATTTCAAAATTCATCAGAACTAAGCCTAGAGTCCATTAAAACCCTAGCATGCATTTCTAAAATCCCATCAGGCCCACTAAGCCCAATCATGTCCATATAGCTCATTAAGCCCAATCATGTATATGTAGCCCATTAGGCTCGATAATAATCAAATCATACAACCATACATATCAATCCATCATTCAATTTCACATATCAACTCTTGTCGATTTGGGCCAACGACTTGGCAGGCCCATTTTGCCCCTTCTAGCCCGATTTGCCAAACAATGGCCCAAGATCATGAGATCACTCTCTTGGTCCCAGTAGTCATATTGGTGTTCCCACATGAATGTTCGCACACTCATGTGGTTGCCGGTGCTAACCTTTCGACATTTCGGCTTTTTGACATTACGATTTTTGAGTATTTTGACTTTTGCTAATTTGTCGTGTGTGAAGTGTACGTACACACCTGGTAAATGAGACGTGTTACACTATCCTTAGCCATGAACCTACAGCCAATACCAACCTCCAATCAATCACACACTTAACCACAATATTTACTAAAAACTGAAGTGTAACATCCGGGATTTAGGGGTCTCACATTTTACCTTGTATTTATGTGTTAGTATGCTCTATGTGCTTGTTTGAGTGTGTTTGGGGCTTCGGGGAACATTAGGGTTAAGTCTTAGCCTTAGTGAAAATTTTGGTTTGAAGCCTTTAGGGGGAGCTAGGCCTTAAGGGATTGAATATGGGATTTAAGGACACAACAAGTGGATTGGTGGAGTGGCAAGGTGACGCCTAGGATCAAGAGGAGTGAATGTTTCAAGGAATAAGTTTAAGGGGGAGGAGGATCGAGCAACGAGGGTAGCTTTTTGAAGTTTATTTTGTGTTAGGGGGAGTGGGAGTTTGATTTGGCTTGGGCACTTGAAAGGTGGAGGGTTGATGGGGTCAAATCTTTTGAATATGTGGTGGAGAGGAATTTTAGGAGGTGGAATCATTCAAACTAGTTTGAATGAGTGAAAGGATGAAATGTAGGAGGAAAAGAAGGGATGAGGAGAGGGGTTTGAGTGTTGGCTGACTATGGGGCTCTTGGGAGAGGATTTTTGGTCATAAGGGGAGTGGTTCGGTTGGGGGCTTTAGGTGCCAAAATTAAGTGTTGTGATAGGCGGCTTTGGGCATTTTTTTTCCTTTTTGTGTTTTTTCTTCTCTAGTTCTTTGCCAAAAGTGTCAAGCAAGAGTCATTATTCTTTTCTTCTTTTTCTCCTATAGTTAAAAGTCGAAAGTGAAAGATGTCATTTGATGCATTTGGCTCATCTTCTTTCTTTTATTTTCTTCTCTTGGCCAAACCATAGCTCCCTCTTATTCTCTTTTCTTCCTCATTTTGATAATCTTAGACTCTCACACTCTTAAAGCCGAAATACACCCTTCACTTTTTCACATAGCCAAAACCTCTTAAACCTCAACTTCTTCTTCTTTCTTTCATCGATTACTTTATCTTCAAAAGTCGAACAACCCATCTTTCTTGTGATTTGTAGCCGAACCTTCTAGCCATCTCCATTCATTCTTTTTCTTTCGTTGTTGTTATTCTTTAAAGTCGAACCTCTCTTATGTGGTGACTTTTTCATTTGTTGATTCTTAGAGGAGGTGTCGTTGTTCATCTCCTGTCAATCTTCTCAATTGGGTCTTGGTGGTTGTGGTAAGCATTCTCTTCTGTGGGAATCGTTCTCTTTTCCTTTCCTTTTTGGTTTACCGAAACCAAATGTCTAATCCTATTTCTTGAGGTATGGCCGAATATATGAGGGGTTGACTTCATGGTTCTTTTGTTTGTAGCAAGGGTGAATGATACTAAGGACCTTTCAGATTTCAATTATTCAAGGTAAGAAGGTTATAACGTTAGGCCAAAGGCCACTTCTTTTGATCATAAGTGTTAAGGCTGAAACTAATGTGGGTTCATGTAGGGATTTCAGTAATCTTTAAGCTTGGTTAGGTGGTGGGGGGCCGAATCTTCTTGGTGTTTAGGTAGTTTAGTGCACGTTTTACGTCACAAAACATTTTGGAAGCTTTTTCTTTTCTTTTGCATTTTGTTTCTTTTGTTTATTTCTCCAAGTCTTGATTCATCTCTTTGCTACCAAGACCGAAATACTCCTACACTCCTACTCCATTCCTTTCTCCTCTCATCTTTGCTCATCAACCGAACCTAGTACCCTTTATTCTATTACCATTTGCTACTTTCTTCTTTTGCATAAAGGAAACACCTTTCGCTCCATTGGTGTTAGCCGAATATCAAAGTTGGAATTGTGCTCTCTCTAATTCTTTCTTCCACTTGTTACTTGTTTCCTTTATAGCCAAATTGGCGAGTCTCTTAGCTGAAACCTATTTTTTACTTTTATCGACCTTCTTCTCTTCTTTATTTCATAGTTTGAGGAAGCCAAAACCCTTTTTTGCGTCAAGTGTAGGCACCCTCTCTATTGACTTTGCTGATAGCCAACCATAGATCTTCCAATCGATACACTCTTATTTTGGTAAGGGATCTTCTTTGCTTTTCCTTTTCTTTTCCCTTTTTTCTCTCTTTGGTTTGGCTAATCAAAGGTTCTGACTCGTATTGTGGGCGTTGGTCAGTGGTAGAGGGACGTAACTCCATCATCTCTTCTTTGTGTGGTCTATTTTCGAGAGGATTGTGGTAAGTGTTGTTGGCTGAATAGGCCATAAGGGGTTCTCCATTCGTTTGTATGGCCAAAAGGCATTCTTTTCAATCCTTAGTGGGGAACCAATTCTAACATAGTGATGTTTTAGGGAGTCAATTGATTTCTTACGCCAATCAGTTGGTGTCCGGCTTCTGTTAATCTAGGTAATGGACTTCTTCGATATGAGTATCTATTCTTTTATTCTTTTTCATTGCTTTAACCTGGTTCTCTAATCAAGATCTGTGATGGATTCGAATTCCAGTCAAGGGAAGGAGGGGGTTGGTAGTCCCTTCCCCTAAGTTTAAAAAACGTGCGGTATTGGCAGTACGAGACTTTCCACTGGGGTGTGGACCGACTTCAAATCTGAATCGACAGATTGTAGTTGTTCCCTCTTCTGAGAGTGTCGATAACATCGAGAGTTTAATTCTCCACGTTCAGGTGTGTAATTCTCACACCTTTGTCTATTGTTTTGTTAATTTGTATATGCATTATTAAATGCTGAAACTTCAGTATTGGCTATTGGGTTACCCATTGAGGGTAAAGACGAGACATCAAGTTAGTGACTTCTAATTATGCTATATAAGTGATTATGTTGACATGATTTTATGTATACTCTAAATATCTTATATATGTCGATATCTGCTGTATTCGTACATCATGAATTTATATTGCATGGGAATGGGCATATGCTATCAATTGGAAGGGGAAGTGTATCTGGTGACTATGTCACGATATCTGGTGGCTCTGCCACACTCTTTCTAGTGACTATGCCACAAAATTTGGTGACTCTGTCACAACTCTGATGATGATCAACTAACTATAGTATGACTACCATCGATGGTGTGTAGCGGTGAGGGTCGATTGTAGAAATCCCCACTGGTGTGTGTTGGCAGGTAAGGGTGGAGTGTAGTGGTTGGATAACTAGGTTGGGTTGGGATTTGCATCATAATGCATTGATTTCTGATTACATGCTATTTTCTGCTAAATGGGCCAAGACCCAGTCTGATTCTATATGGGCTTCACCCAAAGTGATTTGTAAGAGCCAGGGCCCAATTATGGTTAATGAAGAGTAATTGCACACTGAGTCTTTTTGACTCACCCTTTTTCTTACCATTTTGCAGGTAATACATAGTGCAGCAGACTGGGGCTGGAGAGGATTACAAGGTCGCCATACACGATTTTGTTTTATAGAACCGTGTTTTCTTCTTTAAATTTTCAAGATTTTGTTATGTAATAATGCCACTTTAATTTGGTTTAATTTCGATTTAAACTTTGGATGTTTTGAATACAAACAATCGATAAAATATTTTTTTCAAAATGCAAATTGATAGTTTTCTCACAACTAAATTAACGAATGGGCAATCGGATTTTTGATGACGTACTTCTAACTTAATCTAATAACATGCATTTTTCAAACGTCACCTAAATACAAAGACTTGGCTAATTAAAGTTTTTCCTTAAGTGATTATTGAGTTTTCAAACGAACTAATAAACTTGGAGTTGTCAACAAGGGACTTAAAATCATTTTCTGAAGTTCGCAAAGTATTATCCATTCTTCCTAGGTGACATACCAGATCCGGTCGTAGTGTTAGGACCAGGTTTGAGGTGTTACAATTTTGGTATCAGAGCCAAGTTTTAAAAGCTCAGCCATGGGTTTTGGGTTCAAAACATTTTCTGAAGTTGGTCTAAAAGTGATTTAGAAAAATATATATTTTTTAGAAGCATGGCACCCGAGTCTCCGGCATCAAGTATGTACGGTAAGTGCTCTTAGCTAAGTTGGGTTTGCATGAATTAGATATATTGTGCAATGAAATGTAGAATAAAGAAACTTCACTTAGAGACGGAAACCTTTAGGTATATGTATGTTTTGCGAAAAACTACTTAAAACCCTATTCTCATAAAGCTACTCATTAATCAGCAGTGAAAAGCAATGCTAATGCATAAAATTTGTAAACCAGATTAAGACAAAATGGTAGGCATGAGTACTAGAGGACATGGACGTGTTGTTGAGGCTGAGTTCTCGAAAACAAGGCATGAGCCTGAAGGTGAAGCGCCAGCATCACCTGTGGCAGAAGCGGGATCTCAAGATAGAACTGGTGGGGATAATGCCCTGTCTCAAGCAATGTTGCATGTGTTGGATTGAGTTACTGGGGCAAGCATTGGGCCAGCATCTCAAAAGTCTATTCTAGAGTGACTTTGAGCAAATGAAGCCGAAATGTTTAAGGGTATTTTTGGTGTGGCCCCAAATGTAGCTGAGCACTGGCTGGAGGCAGTCGAGCGGATTATGGATGATCTAGGCTGCACGGTAGAGGAGAAATTGAAATGAGCGGTGTCTCTTCTTTATGATGAGGCATATCAGTGGTAGCTCACCGTGAGAGAAGGTACTCCAACGGATCGAATTGATTAGGGTTTCTTTAAAATGACATTTTAAGGGAAATACGTTGGGGCAAGTTATGTGGATGCTCAGAGGAAAGCATTCCTGAATTTGGTATAGGTGGTAAATCCATGGCTGAGTATGAGGCAAAATTTTTACGCTTGAGCCGTTACGCTCGAGGAATAGTAGTGACTGACTATAAACATTGCGTGCTGTTTGAAGATGGGTTGCGGGATGAGTTGAGGGTATTGATAGCTCTGCAGCGGGAGAGAGACTTTATCGTGTTGGTTGAGAAAGTTAAAATAGCTGAGGAGGTAAAGTGAACTGAGAGATAGAATAGGGATAAAGTTTGAGGTAAAAACAAGAGAAGTCTTTGGTCATTGGTATCATCCGGGGTTTTCAGAAAAGGCCTAGGTTTGAGGGGCCAGCTCGAGTTCTAACGCCTACCACGGTGGGTTAGTTTCAACCATGTGCTCTGTGTAGGAAAATACATTCTGGTGAGTGTAGGAGGAGAATCGGTGGATGTTTCAGGTGCGGATCTATGGATCATATGGTTAAAGATTGTCCATAAATAGATCAGGTGCGGCCAGTTGGACAGGGTTTTGATCAGTTCAAGAGGGTGGTCAGTAACCACAGAGGGGTCGTGGTCCAGCTAGAGGGGGAAATGGTTTTAGCCGGGGGCGTGGAGCACCAGGCAGAGGTACTGGGAATATAAAGACAAGACAGCCCGTGTTAGTTTTTGTAGCCAAACGCCGAGAGGAGAGTGATGCACCAGACGTCATAACGGGTATGTTCCTCATTTTTGTTTTTCCTTTACTGCATTGATTGATATTGGGTTAATGCATTCCTATGTTGCTAGGGTGGTGTCAGGAACTTTAAACATGAACTCTGAGATTGCTTCTAGGGAGATGACTATACTTAGCTCTTTAGGACAATATGTAGTGGTTAACAAACTCTTTAGGAGTGTGCCTCTAGAACTACAAGGATTGGTTTTCTCGACTAATTTGATGGAATTGCCATTCGGGGAGTTCGATTTAATCTTAGGTATGGATTGGTAGGTAAAATATCAAGCAAACTTAGATTGTGCTACTAAGCACATGGTGTTAAGGACTTCTAAGGATAATGAAGTCTTAGTGATAGGCGAAAGGTGGAACTACTTGTCTAATGAGTGTCCGCTTTAAAGGTGAAAAGAATGGTGAGAAAAAGGATGCGAGGCTTTCTTAACTTTTGTTCATGCTCTGGAGGCCAAGGAGTTGACTGTAGAGGATGTCAGAACAGTGAAGGAGTTTTTCAATGTTTTTCTAGAGGAGCTTCCAGGGTTACCTCCGGATTGCAAGGCGAAATTCGGTATTGATCTTCTTCCGGGAACAGTGCCAGTGTCTATTTCCCCTTATAGGATGGCGCCGAAGGAGCTAGTAGAACTTAAAGCTTAGATCCAAGAATTGTTGGATCGTGGTTCATCCGACCAAGTGTTTCTCCGTGAGGAGCGCCAGTGTCGTTCATAAAGAAGAAAGACGAGGATGATACGTATTTGTATTGACTACTGCCAGTTGAATAAGTTGACAATTAAGAATAAGTACCTGCTACCGAGGATTGATGACCTGTTTGATCAGCTTAAGGGGGCTTTAGTCTTCTCGAAGATAGATTTGAGGTCAGGATATCATCAGCTTAAGTCAAGGAAGCAGATATTCACAAGACGGCTTTTCAAACTCGCTACGGTCACTATGAGTTCTTAGTGATGCCGTTTGGGTTGACAAATGCACCAACTGCGTTTATGGATATCATGAACTGCGTGTTCCAACCCTATCTGGGCTGGTTTGTTGTGGTGTTCATAGATGACATCCTAGTATATTCCAAGACGAAAGAAGAGCATGATTCGCATCTTCGGGTGGTCCTAAAGATTTTGAGGGAGAAGCAGTTGTATGCCAAATTCAGTAAGTGTGAATTTTAGTTGAAAGAAGTTACCTTTTTGGGTCATGTTGTATCTGCAGAGGGGATTAGGGTTGATCCTTGAAAAATTAAAGCGGTGTTAGATTGGAAACCGCCTAAGACCATAGTGGATATTCAAAGTTTATTGGGTTTGGCTTGGTACTATAGAAGGTTTGTTGAGGGATTCTCTTTAATTGCAGAACCTTTAACTAAGTTGTTGTGGAAGGGAGTAGCATTTGTTTGGACTGCTAAGCAGCAGGAAAGCTTTGAGAAGCTGAAAAGGATCTTGACAGAAGCTCGATTTTGATTCAGCCTGAGGCTGGGAAAAAGTTCGTTGTTTATTATGATGCTTCACACATGGGGTTAGGGTGTGTGCTAATGCAATAATGAAAGGTAGTTGTGTATGCATCTCAGAAGTTAAGACCACATGAGATGAACTATCCCATGCATGATCTGGAGTTGGCTGTAATAGTGTTCGCTCTGAAGATCTGGAGACATTACCTATACGGGGAAAAGTCCATCATCTACACGGATCATAAGAGTTTGAAGTATCTCCTTACCCAGAAGGAGTTGAATTTAAAATAGCGGTGGTGGATTAAACTATTAAAGGATTATGACTGCTCGATCAAATACCATCCGAGTAAAGCTAACGTGGTGGCGGATGCATTAAGTAAGAAGGTAATCTCAGATTTGAGGGCGATGTTTGCCCATCTCAGTCTGTATGATAATGGAAGTTTGTTAGCTGAACTCCAAGTAAAGCCTACATGGATAAGTCAGATTAAAGAGAAGTAGTTAGCAGATGATGTTTTGAGTGCTTGACTTTTGCAAGTATAGAATGGTAGGGTAGAGGATTATAGTTTGAACAGTGATGCGGTTTGTGTTTCCATGAGAGGGTTTGCATGCCGAATGATGTTAAGTTGAGACAGATGGTTCTTCAAGAGGTGCATAGTAGCCATTACGCTATGCATCCTAGTGGGAATAAGATGTTTTGGGATCTGCGAGAATAGTTTTGGTAGCCTGGACTGAAAAGGGAAACTACGAGTTTGTGTGAAAGTGCTTGACGTGTCAACAGGTGAAACCGGAACATCAGTTGCCTTCAGGGTTATTACAGCTAGTGAAGATTCCCTAGTGGAAATAGGAGAGGATCACGATGGACTTTGTTAGTGGGCTACCTCTTACGCCTACTAAGAAAGATTCGGTATGGGCGATTCTTGATCGGTTGATGAAGTCTGCCCATTTCATACATGTTTGTCCCGACTATTCTCTGTAGAAGCTGGCTAAGCTGTATGTGGCAGAGATTGTAAGGTTACATGGGGTACCAGTGTCGATCATATCGGGTAGAGACCCTAGGCTTACGTCACGCTTTTGGAAGGCACTACATCAAGCATTAGGTACAAGACTGGACTTCAGTACATCATTTCATCCACAGTCTGATGGTCAGTCTGAGAGGGTAATTCAGATCTTAGAAGATATGTTGAGAGGCTGTGTCATTGACTTCAGGGGTAGTTGGGAGGAGTTTCTACCGTTGCCAAAATTCGCATATAACAACAGCTACCAGTCTAGTATTCAGATGGCTCCCTATGAAACGTTGTATGGACGAAGGTGTCGTATCCCTACCTGCTGGACTGAGTTGGGTGAGCGATGGTTGTTGGGTCTAGATTTGATTTCAGAAATAGAGGAAAATGTTAAACTGATTCGGGCTCGGTTGAAGGAAGCATTCGACAGGCAGAAGTCTTATGTAGATCTGAAGCGTAAGGAAATAGAATTTGTAGTGGGTGATCGGGTTTTCTTGAAAGTGTCACCGTGGAAAAGGGTAATGAGGTTTGGACGGAAAGGTAAGCTAAGTCCCAGGTTCAGCAGGCCTTATTGGGTATTAAAACATGTGGGACCAGTGGCGTATCAGCTTGAGTTGCCTTCAGAATTGAAACAGATACATGATGTGTTCCATGTCTTGATGTTGAGGCACTACTATTTTGATCTGTCTCACATAGTGTCGATGGAAGAAATTGAGATAAGACCATACCTGTCCTTCGAAGAGGAACCAGTGTAGATCTTGGATTGAGACATTAAAGTGCTAAGAAGGAAATCAGTCCCTTTGGTCAAAGTTTTGTGGTGGAACCAAGGTTCAGAGGAGGCCACATGAGAGCCAGAGGATGTTATGCGTCAGCAATACCCTTATCTCTTTGACGGAGTAAATTTCGGTAGAAATGTCTTTAAGAAGCGAAGCAGTAACATCTAGGAATTAGAGGCTTTGCATTTGTTATGTTTCTGTGTGGTTGGTATGCTTTGCTTGTTGTTTGGGTGTGTTTGGGGTCCCCGGGAAGGCTCGGGGTTGAGTTGGAGCCTTGGTGAAAATTTCATTTTTAGGCATCTTTAGGGGAGAGCTACCTGGCACAGGCTTTAAGGATTATTGCTTGTGTTTGATAACACAAGAAGTGAAGTGGTGGAGTGGCAAGGTGGCGCCTAAGGAGCAAGTAGAGATAAAGCCACAGAAGAGCAGTGAGGGAGCAGGTTCGAGTTGTATAGCTTGCTTTTTGGGAAATTCTTTTTGGCGTCAGGATGAGATGTAGTGGATTTCAGTATGGACACTTCAAGGAGGAGTATTGAAGGGGCCAAATATTTTAAATGGGTGGCCATGAGTGAAAGGTGGGGTTTGAATCATTCAAACCGATTCAAGTGAGTGAACAAGAGTGAATGTAGGAGAATAGCATGGGATTGGAGGTTGGTGGAGTGGTTGGCTGATTTTGGGAAGGCTTGGGGGTGTGTTACGGTCTTGCTTGGTTAGGTGGAGGGGGGCGGAATCTTCTTGGTTCTTAGGTAACTTAGTGTACATTTTCGGTCACAAAACATTTTTGAAACTTTTTTCTTTTCTTTTACGTTTTGTTTCTTTTGTTTCTTTCTCCAAGTCTTGATTCATCTCTTTGCTACCAAAACCGAAATACTCCTACACTCCTACTCCATTCCTTTCTCCTCTCATCTTTGCTCATCAACCGAACCTAGAACCCTTCATTCTATTACCATTTGCTACTTGCTTCTTTTGCATAAACGAAACACCTTTGGCTCCATTGGTGTTAGCCGAATATCAAAGTTGGAATTGTGCTCTCTCTAATTCTTTCTTCCACTTGCTACTTGTTTCCTTCATAGCTAAATTAGTGAGTCTCTTAGCCGAAACCTATTTCTTACTTTTATCAACCTTCTTCTCTTCTTTATTTCATAGTTTTGAGGAAGCCGAAACCCCTTTTTATGTCAAGTGTAGGCATCCTTTCTATCGACTTTGCTGATAGCCAAACTTAGATCTTCCAATCGATACACTCTTGTTTCGGTAAGGGATCTTCTTCGCTTTTCCTTTTATTTTCCCATCTTTCTCTCTTTGGTTTGGCTAATCGAAGGTTCTGACTCGTATCTGTGGGCGTTGGTCAGTAGTAGAGGGACGTAACTCCATCATCTCTTCTTTGTGTAGTCTACTTTCGAGGGGATTATGGTATGTGTTGTTGGTCGAAAAGGCCATAAGGGTTCCTATTCGCTTGTATGGACGAAAGTCCATTCTTTTCAATCTATAGGGGGGAACTGATTCTAACATAGTGATATTTTAAGGACTCAATCGATTTCTTAGGCCAATCAGTTGGCGTCTGGCTTCCATTAATCTAGGTAAGGGACTTATTCGATATAAGTATCTATTCTTTCGTTCTTTTTCATTGCTTTAACCTGGTTCTCTGATCAAGATCTATTATGGATTCAAATTCCAGTCAAGGGAAGGAGGGGGTTGGACCCTTAGTCCCTACCCCTAAGTTCAAAAAACGTTGGTATCGACAGTATGAGACTTTCCACCGGGGTATGGACGACTTCAAATCTGAATCAATAGATTGCGGTTGTTCCCTCTTCTAAGAGTATCGATAACATCGAGAGTTTAATTCTTCACAGTTACAGGTGTGTAATTCTCACACCTTTTCCTGTTGTTTTGTTAATTTTTATATGCATTATTAAATGCCGAAACTTCGGTATTAGCTGTTGGGTTACCCATGGAGGGTAAAGATGAGACATCAGGTTAGTGACTTTTGATTATGCTATATGAGTGATTATGTTGACATGATTTTATGTTTACTCTGAACATCTTATATATGTCGATATATGCTGCATTCATACATCATGAATTTATGTTGCATGGGAATGGGCATATGCTATCAATTGGTAGGGGAAGTGTATCTGGTGACTATGTCACGATATCTGGTTGCTTTGCCACACTCTGTTCTGGTGGCCATGCCACAAAATCTGGTGACTCTGTCACAACTCTGACGATGAGCAGCTAACTGTGGCATGACTGCCATCGATGGTGTGTAGCGGTGAGGGTCGATTATAGAAATCCCACTAGTGTGTTTGGCAGGTAAGGGTGGAGTGTAGTGGTTGGATAACTAGGTTGGGTTGGGATTTGCATCATAATGCATTGATTTTGATTACATGCTATTTTACGCTAAATGGGCCAATGACCGGTCGATTCTATATGGGCTTCACCAAAGTGATTTTAAGAGCCGGGGCCAAATTATGGTTAATGAAGAGTAATTGCTGCTTGAGTCTTTTTGACTCACCTATTTTCTTACCATTTTGTAGGTAATACATAGTCACGTGGACTTGAGGTGGAGAGGATTACAAGGTCGCCATGCACAATTTTGTTTTATAGAACCGTGTTTTTTTCTTTAAATTTTCAAGATTTTGTTATGTAATAAGGCCACTTTAATTTGGTGTAATTTCGATTTAAACTTTGGACGTTTTGAATACAAACAATCGATAAAATATTTTTTTCAAAATGCAAATTGATAGTTTTCCACAACGAGATCAACGAATGGACAATCAGATTTTTGATGACGAACTTCTAACTTAATCTAATAAAATGCGTTTGTTAAATGTCACCTAAATACAAAGACTTGGCTAAATAAAGTTTTTCCTTAAATGATTATTGAGTTTTCAAATGAACTACTAAACTTGGAGTTGTCAAAAAGGAACTTAAAATCATTTTTGAAGTTCGCAAAGTTTTATCCATTCTTCCCAAGTGACATACCAGATCTGGTCGTGGTGTTAGGACCAGGTTTGGGGTGTTACAGTTTGCACGCTCGTGTGGTTACCGGCGCCAACCTTTTGGTGTTTCGACATTTCAGTTTTTCAATATTTCAGCTTTTGTTGATTTGTCGTGTGTGCAATGTATGTACACATCTGGTAAATGAGATGTGTTACACTATCCTCAGCCTTGAACCTGCAACCAATACCAACCTCCAATCAATCACACACTTAACCACAATATTTACCAAAAACCGAAGCCTTATCATAACCTTACCGTGTCCCTCCAGTCCTAATAGCCCTTCCTTAGCTACTACTCACGAATATCCCCTAGATCTGCATCAATCTTAATCGTTAAAGACAAAATAATAGGTGACTTGTATCCACTTAAGTCACCCTTTCCCATAGTATAGACTATTCGGCCAACTTATCCCAAAATCAAGAACACTTACCCAATAAATCGAAACGTATGGATAGCTTTTTGGCAGAGACTTGTAGATCCAAGCTTGATTCTCATTTTTCCAAGATTCGATCCAGCAAAAATCAAAGGAATGATGACAGCACGACAGAGATTTGGTCACTAGAGTATTCGGCACAAGGTTTGAGGTAATGAAGAAATCAGCTCTAAGAGCAAAGGTTTTCGGCTTTTGAAGTCACGAATATTTGGTCCCCAACAATTGAGATGAAGGTGGGACAGTACAAGCATTGGAGAAAGAAGAGAATGATATTCGATTTAAGGCTTTAGGAGAGAAGAAAAGAAAACACTCAAGGAAGAGCCGAGGTTTAGAACTGAAAAAGTGAAGGAGAATTTGACAGAGCACTATAGTTGCCAAAATAGCACAAAAGGAATTCCAATTGCCAAAATAGCATAGAGGGAATTCGGCACCCCCTATTTATACACAAAATTGAAACTCTGCCTACCTCCCCCAAAGTCCTAATCGGCTCCAACTCTTCCCCATCTTATCTCCTCATTTTTCTCCTTGATAACTCCCCAATCCTTTTCCTAAATTTTCTCTTTTGATCACTCTCCTTAGAGTCCATCATCACACCACTTCCAACCTTCTAGATGGCCAAAATTGAACTCATAAAAAAAATACTAAGCTAGGATTTGAACCTAGGATCTCATTGCTAGCCCATAACGCCACCTTCCTATACCCTAAGTGGCGTCACTTAGCCACTCCACCATAAGGCTTTTTGTTGCCATTTTTCCCTAGTCACCCCCTAATTCCTTTAATAATTAACTAAAAATTCCTTCTCCTCAAAGTGGTAACACAAAACTTCTCCAACACCCCTAGACACTCCAAGTTTATTAAACCCTTAAAGCTAACATGTCATTTTTCATTTTTTGCTAAAAAAAAAATTTATGACACCCAGAGCCCAAAGCCCAATTCATCTAGGCCCAAAAATTTAGGGAGTTTCAAGTGAGAAATGTTATATATATACTGATCACAAGAGCTTGAAGTACTTGATGACTCAGAAAGAATTGAATTTGTCAGAGAAGATGGTTAAAATTGTTGAAGGATTACAAACTTGTGATTGATTATCATCCGGGCAAAGCTAATGTTGTTGCGGATGCCTTGTGAGAGCTATGAGTACCTAGATAGATCTATGTGATGATGATTCAGTTTTGGTTGAGTTGAAAGTAAGGCCGATGTTCGTATGTCAGATTTGTGATGCCAGAAAAGTGACTTTTAAACAATGGCCAAATGAGATCAGTGTGAATTGAATGTTGATTCAAAATTTTAAGTTGATAGTGATGATTGTTTGAGATTTAGAGATCAGATTTGTGTTCCAAGAATTTAGAGTTGATTCAGTTGATTTTGAATGAAGCTCATAGTAGTCATTTGACTGTGCATCGGGGAGTACAAAAATGTATAATGATTTGAAACAATTTTATTGGTGGCATGGGATGAAATAGGACATCTCTGAATTTGTGTCAAAATGTTTAATATGCTAGCAAGTTAAAGATGAACATCGGGTTCTATCTAGTTTGTTACAGCCGATAATGATTTCTGAGTGGAAATGGGAGAGGATCACGATGGACTTTGTGTCGGGATTGCCTTTGTCTCCAAGTAAGAAAGATGCAATTTAGGTGATAGTTGACAGATTGACAAAGCCAGCTCATTTTGTTCGATGAGAATAGATTATTCACTCGATAGATTGGACGAATTGTATATTGCTGAGATTGTGAGATTGCATGGGGTGCCACTATCTATTGTATTTGACAGAGATTCGAGATTTACCTCACGATTTTGGAAGAAATTGCAAGAGGCTTTAGGCACAAAATTGCATTTCAGTACTGCATTTCATCCACAAACGGATGGTCATTCTGAGTGGATTATTTAGATTTTTGAAGATATGTTGAGATGTTGTATACTTGAGTTTGAAAGTACATGGGAAAAACATTTGTCGTTGATTGAGTTTGCGTATAATAACAGTTTTCAATCTAGCATTAAAATGGCACCGTATGAAGCTCTTTACAGTCGAAAATGTCAAACTCCATTATATTTGACTGAGCTGAGTGAGAATAAGATTCACGAGGTTGATCTAATAAAAGAGACTGAGTAGAAAGTGAAAGTGATTCGTGATAGCTTGAAAGCGGCCCCAAATCGTCAAAAGTCTTATGCAAATTTGAAACGGAAGGATATCGAATTTGAAGTTGGTGACAAAGTGTGTAATATCCCGGGTTAAGGGGTTAATTTATTTCGCAATTGTTGCATGTTTATTGCTTGCTATGATGTTGTTTTGGTGTTTTGGGATTTAGTTGTAGGCTAGGTGTGAGCACGGGTAGGTGGTGAAATGCTTGTTTTGGGCTTTAGGGATAGAAGCGAAGGTGTTGGGGTTTATATTTAAATTAAGTGGAATTATAACACAAATAAGGAGCTAGCAAAGTGGCAAGCATGCGCCACAAGGAAGGTGTGTGTGTGGCGTCATCTACAAGGGGGAGGTCTGGTGTTCAAGTCGCGAGAATCCCACCCCTTTTGGCTCTCATTTTGGACGGCATGGAGGAAGAGGTAGAAGGCAAGTGGAATTCTACCATGGACTTGGTCAAACCGTTCAAAAGTAAGGTGGAGAGTGAAAGTAGGAGGGAGACTTGGTCTTTGCCATTTGAATTAGTGGTGTGTGAGTAATTGGGGGGAGTTGGCCGGATTTGGTGAGAGTTTGGGGGGAGAGGGAGTGTGTGGCCGGTTTTGAGGAGTGTTTGGGGGAGCTTGGGAAGTGCCGAAATCTCCTTTGTGCATGTGTGTGTGTGTGTTTTCGGTCATATGCTGGTAGCTTAAGCCGAAACTTGAACTCTCTTTCTTTTGCCCATATTCTCTCTTCTTGGGCAAAACCCAAAGCTTGGGTATTCTTAGAATGCACTTGTAGCTCTTTTGTTTTTCTTTTGTTTCATTTGGAAGCGAATGCCTCTCCCACCCTCTGCCTCTTTTTCAACTTTGTTAAACCGAAACCTCTAGCACCTTATTGCCGAAAGTAAACCTTGTTTCTTCCTTCTTCTTTCCTTTGTGTAAGCTGAAGCCTATATCCCTTCTTCTCACTTTTTTCTTCTCCTTTCTTTAATTGTGCAAAGCCGAAAGTAAGGGTGTTAAGCACTCAAGCCGAACCTTCTCATTTGCTGGTCGATTCCTTCTCATTTTCTTTCTTTGTGCTCTCACAACCTTGTACCGATTTCCCTTTGTTTCATACCATCTCTTTTAAACAAAAACCAGCCTTTGTTCTTCATCATTTTTGAGCCGAATCCAGCATTTTCTTTCCTCTTTTCTTGAAGCCGAATGCTCTCTCCTCTTTCACCTTTCTTTCTTCTTGAAGCTTTGTAAGCCGAAACATCATCCATTTGTTCTCTTCATCAAAACCGAAAGTGACCCCTTTCATTCATCTACTTTATTTGCTTGTCTTTTCCGAAACCTGTTAGCCGAATCATTCTCCTCTGGTGTTGGGTGGCCGAATATTTGGTGGTGTTGGGAGCTTGGTTCCAATCGTTGGTAGTGGGTAAGTACTAGGCCGAATGGCCATTTCTCTTCTTTCTCTCACCTTGCCGATTCTTGTTACGTTGATGGCCGATTGTGATTGTTGGAAGGTGCTAATCTTTTATAAACCAATTCTTATTATAGGACATCAAAGGTTTCAAAGCAAGCAAGAGGAGCCGTTTTCTTCTGTCAGTTGATTAGTAAGTGGAGGTTAAGTGATTGGTTGTTGTTAGTTCATTCTCTTAATTCTTGGTTAGTCAAAGCTTCAAGAGATTAATGTTTCCTTCTTGATAGGTGGGCGATTGTCTAAGGAACCACTCTTTGGTTGAGTTTGTAGGAAACCAAATCAGGTGAAAGGTAAGGGCTTTCGACAAACCCTTTTTGGTCTAAATGGTGTTGGCCGAATGTGTAGATGTCTAACCCCTATGTTTTGGCCGATTGTAGAAGCTAGTACTCGAGGGACTTAGATTGCTTTTGTCAGGATTTCTAGACTCGTATTTACCAGGTGTGTAAACTAACACACTGATACCTAGTAATGTTATTAATAAACCTGTTTGCCTGTTAAAAACGATACCAGTATGATGGATAATTGGATACCCAAATGGGGTATGTGTACGGATCCGGGTAAGTCTATTTTATTACAAGTCCTATTATGGATACTTTGAATATGATGATCTATAATATATATATATGCTATGAGATGCAATGTTGGACATGGTTGCATGAGTTACATGATTGCATATTGTACATGAGTCGATTATGACATGTATGGGTGATATGAGTGGAGGGTAGTGATATTTTGTCTTGTGAGCACGGTGCTTTGGTAGCACACTTTGTGACTTTGGGTCACCAGAGGTTTGGCACCTCATTGCGACTTGTCCACTGTGGTTTAACCACCGTGGGTTGGCCCCACTTGAGATATGGGATCGTCTGCTAGTGATTTGGTATCACACGATGGGTTGGCCCCATCATCGGATTTGTGACTTGGTCACGGTGCTTTGGTAGCACAAACGTGTCTTTGGGACACGGTGGTTTGGCACCACATTGACGGATATTGTGTCTTTGGGACACGGTGTTTTGGTAACACATTGTGACTATATGTCACGGTGGTTTAGCACCACCGGTGGTTTGGTACCACACGGGGTAGAAAAGCGATATGGATGGTTAGGATCGGGTTGCATTAATTATGTTGCTTTGTATGATGTGTGTTAGCATGTTGTTCTTGGAGCGGGATTTACACTCGAGTCACTCGACTCACCCTCTCCTTTGATATTTCGGGTGACTCGTGAAGCGCGGACATGGAGTAGGGATGGACTCGGGTGCACATGCCATGCTTTAATAAAGGACTATTGCATTTGGGTACTTTAGCTTATTTACTTTATTTGGGTTTTATTGGATTTGTAAAGGCCTTTAATTTATGTTTTGGTGATGTTTATGTTTTAATTAGATTTGTAATATGCCTTAACAAAACAAGTTGGTATGAATTTTACTAAAACTTGGAAAGATAATGATTTCAAAATGATAACATAATATGTTTTAAAACCATACCATCGGGTATTACACTACGTCTTTATAGTAAGCAAATTCAATTGATTTTCAAATCAAACTTGTATTACTCCTAAGTCTAATAAGGTTTTAAGTAACACTAAGAAACTATTAAGGTTTAAATGGTTTAAACTCATTTAGCCACACATCAGTTAAGATTTCAAAAATCTCGGGTTTCACATACTCCATCGATTTCAAACAAGTCTACTCAAATTGTCTCCCAAAATACACCGTGTTTCCACTCGGCTTTTAACGAAAAATTTAACCTCTCACAAACACGTTTTCCGTAACATACAGTTCGGACGTGGTGTCTTGTCCGGTTTGGGGTGTTACATTTGTGGTATCGAGCCAAGTTCAAAAGCTGTTTGTGGGCACGAGGCCCAAAATGTTTTAAAACTATAATTTTCAAGTATTACATTTTTAAAGTATGGGTTGAAGGGCATGGCACCGAGTCACCGCACCGATTCGCCCGAGTAAGTACCCGTACTATTGGTTGTGATATTGATATGATTGAATGGCTAGTGATAGTAAGATTACTTTAGAGGCGAGACTAATAGGACTCGTGGACTCATGAAAACAAAGCTTCTTTAAAATTCATAAAACTTTGCTTTTAACACGGTGGAATAATGAGTGATACATAAGATTCTTTAATTGACGAGATTTAGTCATGAGTACCGAGGTGGACGTGGTCGTGGGCGTGGTCGCAGTAGGATATTTGTTTCGAGCCGTAGGTTAGGCGGGTGGTTGAGGAAAATGAGATCTGATTCGCCACCAGTGGAGGTGGTGAGTTCGAGAACAGGCCGGCGATGATGATATCCTGAGGCGATTCTGCGGGTTTTAGAGAGGTAGGCTGGGCGGGTGGGGCGTGGGAGCTAGGAAATCGTACTGAGCGACTTGGGCAAATGAAATTTGAATTCTTCCGGTATCTCTGGTGTTGCTCCTAGCTTCTTGCGAAATCTGGCCGAAGCGACGAGCGGATCATGGATGATCTAGACCTGACCGCAGAAGAAAAATTAAAGGGGATCGTATCACTTCTCCGAGATGAGTCATATCAGTGGTGGCTCACGGTCCGTGATAATACTGCAATGGAAGATCGACTTGGGACTATTTTGGCCGCTTATCGGAAGAAATGCGTCAGACTAATTACATAAATGAGCGGAGGAAAGCATTTACGAGGTTAGTCCGGGAATAAATCAGTATCGGAGTATGAGGCCGAAGTTTACGAGGTGAGTCGGTATGCGAGGGTATGGTAGCTCTTGAAGAGGAAAGGTCGTTCGTTTCGAGGATGGCTCGCGAGGCGAGTTAAGATTGTTGATTGCGCCCGCAGGAGCGTGAATTGCGATGCACGGTTGAAAAGCGAAGGTTCTGAGGGCATTAAAGAATCGTGAGGCGTAGTATGGATAGAAACCGTCATAAGCGGAGTTTTGGATCTTCCGGGTCGTCGGGTAATCAAGCAGAAGAGGGCTAGACCGAGTGGGCGAATCGATCGGGTAGGGTTATTCTTTGCTAGACGAGGACCGCCGCATTATAACCGTTGTGGGAAGGCTCCAGGGGAGGATGTTGGTGATGGTAGAGGTTGTTTTGAGTGTGGCTCGTTGGACCACCGTGTGATGGGTCGTCGCGCAAGTTGGCTAGAATTGATCCAGAAATTAAGGCCGTAATCAATCTGAAATAATGGACCGCATGCAGAGGGCCGAGGTAATGGCAGAGGAATGCCTGATTGGTGGCCGTGGAGCACCGAGGCGGAGGTGTGATTACGAGGCCGAGGCGGCTGGTTTGGTATATCTTTGCGAGGCAGAGAGGAGAAGCGACGTCGGACGTCATCACCGTGCGTTTTGATTTTAGTTCTCCTTATCTTGCTTTAATTGATGTGGGGTCTACACACTCTTATGTTGCCGATAGTATAGTAGAGACAATGGATTTAGACTCGAGATATCTTCTAGGCGGATGGTAGTAATAAGCCCTCTAGGTCACTGTAGTGGTAGATAAAGCGTATAGAGGCGATACCTCTAGAACTCAAGGGTAGTATTTGAGGTGATTTGATGGAGCGCCATTCGGGAGTTCGATCTAATTCTCGGAATGGATGGTGGGTAAGTATCGGCGAAGTTGAATCTGTGCGCTAAGCGCATGGTTCGAGCACGGTGAGGTGATGAAGTAGTTTTGATTGGTAATAGGAGAAACTATCATCAACTTGGTATCTGCTCTGAAAGCCAGAAAATGGTCGGGAAAGGTTGCGAAGCATATATGGTGCATGTGTATGCCTTGGAGGCTAAGGAGTCTTCGTGGAGACTGTTCGGACAATGTGGAATTTGTGGATGTGTTTTCGAGGAGCTTAGGGTTTGCCACGGATCGGGAGGTAGAGTTAAGGATTGATCATTGCCGGGCGCACCGTATCCATTGCTCCGTCTGAGGATGGCACCTAAAAAATTAGTGGAGCTTAAGGCTCAAATCCGGAGTTATTGGACCGAGGTTTCATCGAAGCAAGTATTTCGCCATAGGGGGGCGCTTGGTACTCTTTGTAAAGAAGAAAGAGCGGTACTATGCGGATGTGCATAGACTACCGCTAACCGAATAAGTGACGATCAAAAACAAGTATCCTTGCCTCGGATAGATGACTTATTTGATCGGTGAAGAGCGTCGGTTTCTCGAAGATCGACCTAAGATGCAGGTATCACCAGTTGAAGGTAAAAGAGGTAGATATCGTAAAGGCGGCATTTCGTTACTCGGTATGGGCATTTTGAATTCTTGGTTATGCTGTTCGGGTTGACTAATGCCGTGACTTTCATGGATCGATGAGAAGGGTATTCCAACGATTACCTAGATCGGTTCGTGGTAGTTTTTATCGGCGACATCTTGGTATATTCAAGGATCGAGGAGGAGCATGATGCTCATTTGCGGGTAGTATTCTGATTCTAAGGAGAAAGCAAATTTCTATCTGAAGTTCGATAAATCGAGTTACGGCTCGTGGAGGTGACATTTTGGGTCATGTAGTGTCGGTGAGGATTAAGTGGACCCGTAAGATAGAAGCGGTTTTGGATTGGAAGCCGCCCTAAGTCGATGGCGGAAGTCGGAGTTTTACGGGGTTGGCGAGGATACTACCGAAGGTTTGTAGAGGTTTCTCGTTAATTGCAAAGACCGATGACCAAATTATTGAGAAAGGGAGTTCCGTTTGTTTGGTGAGAAGCGGCGGAGAGCTTCGATAAGTTAAAGAAGATTTTGGTGAAGCTCGGTTACGATTCAACTTTGGTGGTAAAGAATTCTGATGTCTTGCGATGCATCACATACGGGCTTGGTTGTGTCTTTGATGCAAGAAGGTAAGGTTGTGGCTTACGCTTCTCGACAGCGAGGCCACATGAGGTCAACTATCAAGCCTTGCGATCTGGAGTTAGCATTTGTGGTATTTGCCTTAAAGATATGGAGGCATTACTTATGCGGAGAAAGATCGGTAGTCTATCACGGACCATAAGAGTCTGAAGTACCTCGACTCGGAAAGACTTGAATCGAGGCAATGACGATGGATTGAGCTATTGAAAGACTACGATTGCTCAATTGAGTATCATCAAGGCAAGGCTAACGTCGTGGCGGACGCGTTGAGCCGTAAGGTTATTCGGATCTAAGGCGTTGTTTGCCCACTTGAGTTTGTGCGATGGCCGGAGTATACAGCGCGTAGCTGAGTTAAGCCTACTTGGGTTGAGCGGATCGAGAAAAGCGGTTGTTAGATGAGGTTTTGGAGCGAGAGGACTCGGTGCGAGAATAATGGTTTGAAGGGTTCTGACTTGTCCGATGATGGGGTTACTGTGTTTCGTGGGAAGGCTTGTATCTTAGAGATCTTTGAATTGAGGCAAAAGATTCTTGGGATGCTCATAGCAGCCCTACGCTATGCATCACGGAGGTAGCAAAATGTATAAGGATCTCGTGAAGCGATTACGGTGGTAAGATGCGAAAAAGGAGGTGATGAAATTTGTAGGAAAGTGTCGACTTGTCGGTGAGTCAAAGTGAGCATCGATTGCAAATTCAGGTTGCTTGACCGGTGAAAATTCCACAGTGGAAGTGGGAAAGAATAACTATGGATTTCGTCGGTGGATTACCGTACACCAGAGCAAGAAGGATTCGGTTTGGGTAATTGTGGATCGGTGACTAAATCGGCTCACTATCCGGTGAGGTGGATTACTCACTCTGAGAGGTTGGCAAAGGCAGTATGTATCGGAGATAGTGAGGCGCATGGGGTGCCCGTGTCGATCATCTCGGATAGGGACCCCAGATTCACGTCAAGGTTACGGAAGGCTTTGCATCGTGCTCGGGTACAGTTAGATTTCACCTGACATTTCATCCATGGTGACGGGCAATCGAAAAGGGTTATATAGATATTGGAGGATATGCTTGAGGTTGTGTATTGGACTTGAGGGTAGTTGGGAGGAGTATCTACCGTTGGTGAGTTCGCCTACAACAATGTGACTACCAAGCGAGCATTAAGATGGCACCTTATGAGGCGTTGTATGGTAGGAAGTGTCGTTCACCGACTTGTTGGATGAGTTAAGTGAGCGTCGAGTTATTGGGACCAGAGTTGGTTCTTGAGGACAGAAGACAAGGTTAAGTTGATTGAGCTCGATGAAGGAAGCTTCGGCCGCGAAGTCCTATCTTGATCTTAAGCGGAGATATTGAGTTTCTTTGTGGGAGATCGGGTCTTCTGAAGGTCTCACCGTGGAAGAAAGTATTAAGGTTCGGGAGGAAAGGCAAGCTAAGTCAGAGGTTTATTGGGCCATATAAGGTACTAAGGCGAGTGGGACGATTCGCGTATCAGCTCGAGTTGCCGGTGAGTTAAGTCAAATTCACGGCGTGTTCCACGTTTTGATGCTTGATGATATTGTTCCGATCCATCACATGTAGTAACGATGAGGAGATCGAGGTAAATCCGGATATGTCCATAGAGGAAGAGCACATCTGATTTTGGATCGGGATGTGAAGGTTCTCGCAGGAAGTCTGTGCCTCAGTTAAGGTTCTTTAGGCGGAATCATGGCGTGGAAGAAGCGGCGTGGGAACCCGAGGATATGATGAGGCAACAATACCGCAACTCTTGACCGGTAATTTCGAGGTCGAAATTATTTTAAGGGGTAGAAGCGTAATATCACAGGTTAAGGGTTAATTTATTTACGGCAATTGTTGCATGTTTATTGCTTGCTATGATGTTGTTTTGGTGTTTTCGGGATTTAGTTGTAGGCTAGGTGTGAGCACAGGTAGGTGGTGAAATGCTTGTTTTTGGGCTTTAGGGATAAAGCGAGAAGGTGTTGGGGTTTATATTTAAATTAAGTGGAATTATAACACAAATAAGGAGCTAGCAAAGTGGCAAGCATGCGCACAAGGAAGGTGTGTGTGGCGTCATCTACAAGGAGGATGCAGTGTTCAAGTCGCGAGAATCCCACCTTTTGGCTCTCATTTTGGACGGCATGGAGGAAGAGGTAGAAGGCAAGTGGAATTCTACCATGGACTTGGTCAAACCGTTCAAAAGTAAGGTGGAGAGTGAAAGTAGGAGGAGACTTGGTCTTTGCCATTTGAATTAGTGGTGTGTGAGTAATTGGGGGAGTTGGCGATTTGGTGAGAGTTTGGGGAGAGGTGTGTGGCGGTTTGAGGAGTGTTTGGGGAGCTTGGGAAGTCAAATCTCCTTTGTGCATGTGTGTGTGTGTTTTCGGTCATATCTTTGGTAGCAAGCCAAACTTGAACTCTCTTTCTTTTGCCCATATTCTCTCTTCTTGGGCAAAACCCAAAGCTTGGGTATTCTTAGAATGCACTTGTAGCTCTTTTGTTTTTCTTTTTGTTTCATTTGAAGTCGAATGCCTCTCCCACCCTCTGCCTCTTTTTCAACTTTGTTAAACCGAAACCTCTAGCACCTTATTGAAAGTAAACCTTGTTTCTTCCTTCTTCTTTCCTTTGTGTGTCAAGCCTATATCCCTTCTTCTCACTTTTTCTTCTCCTTTCTTTAATTGTGCAAAGCCGAAAGTAAGGGTGTTAAGCACTCAAGCCGAACCTTCTCATTTCTTTGGTCGATTCCTTCTCATTTTCTTTCTTTGTGCTCTCACAACCTTGTGCCGATTTCCCTTTGTTTCATACCATCTCTTTTAAACAAAAACCAGCCTTTGTTCTTCATCATTTTGAGTAGAATCCAGCATTTTCTTTCCTCTTTTCTTGAAGCCAGAATGCTCTCTCCTCTTTCACCTTTCTTTCTTCTTGAAGCTTTGTGTCAAGAAACATCATCCATTGTTCTCTTCATCAAAACCAAAGTGACCCCTTTCATTCATCTACTTTATTTGCTTGTCTTTTTGAAACACATTAGTAGAATCATTCTCCTCACGGTGTTGGGTGGTAGAATATTTGGTGGTGTTGGGAGCTTGGTTCCAATCGTTGGTAGTGGGTAAGTACTAGGTAGAATGGCCATTTCTCTTCTTTCTCTCACCTTGCCGATTCTTGTTACGTTGATGGCGATTGTGATTGTTGGAGCGTGCTAATCTTTTATAAACCAATTCTTATTATAGGACATCAAAGGTTTCAAAGCAAGCAAGAGGAGCCGTTTTCTTCTGTCGCTTGATTAGTAAGTGGAGGTTAAGTGATTGGTTGTTGTCGGTTCATTCTCTTAATTCTTGGTTAGTCAAAGCTTCAAGAGATTAATGTTTCCTTCTTGATAGGTGGGCGATTGTCTAAGGAACCACTCTTTGGTTCGGATTTGGTAGGAAACCAAATCGGTGAAAGGTAAGGGCTTTCGACAAACCCTTTTGGTCTAAATGGTGTTGGCGAATGTGTAGATGTCTAACCCCTATGTTTGGCCGATTGTAGAAGCTAGTACTCGGGACTTAGATTGCTTTTGTCGGGATTTCTAGACTCGTATTTACGGTGTGTAAACTAACACTGCGATACCTAGTAATGTTATTAATAAACCTGTTTGCACATTAAAAGCGATACCGGTATGATGGATAATTGGATACCCAATGGGGTATGTATACGGATCCAGGTAAGTCTATTTTATTACAAGTCCTATTATGGATACTTTGAATATGATGATCTATAATATATATATATGCTATGAGATGCAATGTTGGACATGGTTGCATGAGTTACATGATTGCATATTGTACATGAGTCGATATGACATGTATGGGTGATATGAGTGGAGGAGTAGTGATATTTTGTCTTGACGAGCACCGGTGCTTTGGTAGCACACTTTGTGACTTTGGGTCACGGAGGTTTGGCACCTCATTGCGACTTGTCTCGTGGTTTAACCAGGTGGGTTGGCCCCACTTGAGATATGGGATCGTCGCGCTGGTGATTTGGTATCACACGATGGGTTGGCCCCATCCGGATTTGTGACTTGGTCACCGGTGCTTTAGTAGCACAAAGCGTGTCTTTGGGACACGGTGGTTTGGCACCACATTGATTGGATATTGTGTCTTTGGGACACCGGTGTTTTAGTAACACATTGTGACTATATGTCACGGTGGTTTAGCACCACCAAGTGGTTTGGTACCACTGCGGGGTAGAAAAAGCGATATGGATGGTTAGGATTGGGTTGCATTAATTATGTTGCTTTGTATGATGTGTGTTAGCATGTTGTTCTTTGGGGCGGGATTTACACTGCAGAGTCACTCGACTCACCCTCTCCTTTGATATTTCGGTGACTCGTGAGAGCGGACATGGAGCAGGATGGACTCGGGTGCACATGCCATGCTTTAATAAAGAACTATTGAATTTGGGTACTTTAGCTTATTTACTTTATTTGGGTTTTATTGGATTTGTAAAGGCCTTTAATTTATGTTTTGGTGATGTTTATGTTTTAATTAGATTTGTAATATGCCTTAACAAAACAAGTTGGTATGAATTTTACTAAAACTTGGAAGATAATGATTTCAAAATGATAACGCAATATGTTTTAAAACCATACCATCGGGTATTACACTACGTCTTTATAGTAAGCAAATTCAATTGATTTTCAAATCAAACTTGTATTACTCTAAGTCTAATAAGGTTTTAAGTAACACTAAGAAACTATTAAGGTTTAAATGGTTTAAACTCATTTAGCCACACGATCAGTTAAGATTTCAAAAATCTCAGGGTTTCACATACTCCATCGATTTCAAACAAGTCTACTCAAATTGTCTCCCAAAATACACCGTGTTTCCACTCGGCTTTTAACGAAAAATTTAACCTCTCACAAACACGTTTTCCCGTAACATACCAGATTCAGACGTGGTGTCTTGTCCGGGTTTGGGGTGTTACAAAGTGTTTTTGAAAGCTTCTCCGAGGAAGAAAATACTTCGATTTGGCCGAAAAGGCAAGTTGAGTCCGAGTTTCATCGGACCGTATGAGATCATTGAATGAGTTGGGTCGATTGCTTATAGATTAATGTTGCAAAGTGAATTAGAGAAGATTCATAATGTGTTTAAAGTGTCGATGCTTCGGCGGTACAGATCTGATCCGTCTCATGTGATTGCTCCTGCTAAGGTTGAAATTCAGTTAGATTTTTCGTATAGTAAAGAACGATTTGAATTTTGGCACGAGAGACCAAAGAGTTGAGAAATAAGAAAATTTCTTTAGTAAAAGTGTTGTGGCACAAACACGGAGTAGAAGACGCTACGTGGGAGCCTGAAGATGCTATGAGAGAGCAATATCCACACCTATTCATTAGCAAGATTTTTGGGGATGAAAATCCCTAAGGGGAGAGTTGTAACAGCCCAGTTTAGACCCTAGTCAGAATAGTGGTTTTGAGACCACAAATCTAAGGTCAGAAAAATATTTTAATATTATTTTCTATGTTTACAGTATGTCATTTAGCCTATGTGAAAATTCTATGTGGTAATTTTATCGAATGTGTGTCGAATTGTGAGAAAGGACTTAATCACATAAAGTGTAAAATGATGTGTTCTGATTGTTAAGTGCTTAATTGTTGTGGCTTTTAAATGAAGAGGCCTTATGAGGCAATTAAACCATGTTTTAAGATAGTGGGTGGCAATGGACAACTATGATCTTGATGTTTATATGTCTCAAATATTAATTGAAAGGATAATATAGCAAATAGTATAATAATATGTGTATAATAAAAACAAAAGAAAGAATGAACGTGGAGTGTTCATCTTCTTAGTTCCGAAATATCAAAGTAAAAGAGAAAGGGTTAAGCTTTGTTTTATTCGGCCAAGCATAAATCAGGTATGTGTTTTTGATCGATTTTGATAATTTCTATGTTTTTGTTATCGTTGCTTCAAATACTTCAAAACCCATGTCTTAATTTTGTGAATTGATGATGTTTTTTGAAATGTGCCATTGATGAACATGTAAGTTCTTGGAAAATTGATGGTGGAATATGAAAGATATATGTTTGATTAACATAGTTTGTCTTCGAAGTTTTGATTAATTTGAGAAATTTGGTTGTAATTGAGAAAATGATATTTGAGGGACTAAATCGTGAAATAAATGAAATGTGTTGATTTGTATGAACATAGAGAGAATTCGACTATGCATGGGTGAAGTGAAATTTTGTGTATTGTGAGATTTTGTGAATTAGGGACTAAAGTGTCGAAATGTGAAAATGTGAGGGCTATTTTGTAAAATGCCCTAAATGTGTGTGTGTGGACTAAATTGAATGAATTGGTGATTGAATGAGTTAAATTTGAATGTGTATAGACCAAGCAAGGAGAAGTTGGATCGAGATCGAGGCAAAGACAAAGTGCTCGATTAATCGACCGTTTCAGTATTTCGAAGTCCGAAGTAAGTTTGGATATAATACTAGTTGTAAATTATATCTATGTGATGTGAATTGAATGAATATATATAATTATGAGATTTGAAATGCTATGTGCAGAATTGAATTAGAGGGCACTAAGTGTACGAAATTAGAAACGATACAGAGATGATTAGCACTATGTGTGCGAAAAGATAAAAGCTTTGGCTTATCGAATTGGCACTGTTTGTGCGATACTGATACAAATTCGGTTTAACATATTGGCATTAAGTGTGCGATGACGATTATGTTTTAGTTATGAAATTGGCACTAAGTGTGCAAATAAATCAAATGAATAGCAACAGTTGAACCAGAGGTAATATCAAGCAATTGAGTAGTAGGAATGGTGAGTAACTATGTGTTGATCAAGGTACGTTTGAACCTATGTGGTTGATGATAGCCTTAAGAGTTGAATGGATAGATACTTGAGCATATGGTTGAGATTGATGATGAGCCTAATTGTGTAATTTATCTATGTGATGGTTTAATTATATTTTGATGTGGTATTATTGGGTAATATGTATTATATTATGAACTTACTAAGCTTTTGAAAGCTTACTGTGTGATTTGTTTCTCTGTTTTACAGTGTCACTAGAGCTAGCTTGGATTCGGGGATCGCCAACATCTCTATCACACTATCGGCAATCTATTTTTGGGTACTTGTGGAAAGATTGTATATAGTTGAAATATGGCATGTATAGGCTAAAAGATTATGGCATGTTTTGAAAGGCTTAATCCTTGCCATGTGATTTGGCTTGGAAGTTGAATGATGTTGAATTTATGAATGAGCTATGAATATGGTATATTTCATGATTATGTGGCTAATGAAAGATGTGGTTTGAAAATGAATTATCGCATGGATTACATGATGCTTGATATACATGTTTTGAGATCTACAATTATTACTTTGAATGGACTTATTAGTAATGATATTAGGTATGGAAGTAGATGGTATTGTTGGTGATTAATTAGTGCATGAAATGGTATGTTTGAATGCATTTAGAAGCATGAATTAGTATTGACTTGAAGCTTGTAGGTGTGACCCAAGTGTGGGTGCCATTTTGGCCTTGGAAATGTCCTATTTTGCATACATGGCCAAGAGACATGGACGTGTGCCTTTGACGTGTGGCTCAAGGGCCACTTTGAAGTGTGCCTGGGAATATTACACGATTGTGGCACACAGGTGTGCCTGGTGGTCATGTGACCAAGTTAGTAGCTATCTTAATTTCACACGGCCATGGCACATGGGCGTGTCTGGTGGCCGTGTGGACAAGTCAGTATCTGTACCATGTTTTGGCATGGCCTGGACACATAGGTGTGTCTGGTAGTCGTATGAGGCACATGGCCTGATTGCACGGGCGTGTGACCTCTGCAGTGCTGAAAATTCTTTAAAATTTGGAAAATTTTCTAAGTGCTCAGTTTAGTTTCGACCTCTCTCTAACACATGTTTAAGGTCTTGTAGACTTTAATAAGGGACTATATGAATATAATTGAATATGTTTGATTGATGATTGAATTTGTGTTGTGAAATGGATGTCAAATGTTTCGATTATCCAGTAATGCCTCTTAACCCTATTTCGGTGATAGTTTCGGGTTAGAGGTGTAACACTTTCCTTATCTCATGTGGTGACAAAGTTATCCTCGTTATTCCAAAACTTCAAACGGGACTTTCACTTACTTAGTCTCATTGATTTCCTTATTACACTTTGATAATTAACTTTATTGAAATAATGTATTTCATGTACATAGCGAATAATTTAATCATAATAACATATGTAGCAATGAATTCATACAAACTAATCATGGATTCATCATATACTAAATTCATTTCATATGAGTTCTAGGTACATACCTGTACCACTCGTGATTTAGTCACATACTTTCTTATTTTTCGACATACCTGTTGAATCACTTAAGATGCTAAAAGATACTCGTAAGTCTCATACATATGATATCGTATCAACGCCATATCCCTGATATGGTCTTACAGGAAATATCATATCGATGCCATGTCCCTACAATGGTTTTATATGAAATCCTATACCGAGGCCATATCCCTGATATGGTCTTACACGGAACCTTAACAACCTGGCAATTGTATTCTATTTGCTCTTAAGATTAAAATTGAAGATTCTCATTCCTCGACATCTCGTCAAAATCATAAATAATAAATTTCATAGAGACTAAATATTATTCATACAATATCGAAACGCTTCATATATCACATAAGATTGCATTATCTACACATTAACTTACCTCGATACCAAAAAGGTAGAATGGAACCTAATCGTCAATTTCTCTCCCTTTTCCCATTCTAGGTCCCAATCTCGTTTTCTTTGATCTATAACATCACATTTAGCTTATTCATTAGTCACATTATTCTTTGTGACTCAAAAATCATACTATGGAAAAATTACATTTTTGTCCCTAAACTTTGTCATATTTACCCTTTTGCCCCTAGGCTCGTATAATGAATTTCATTAAATTTTCTTGCATTTTAAACCTAGCTGAATCATTTTCATAACTACAACAACCCTCAATTTCCTCTAATTCACTCATGTATGACCATTTTCAAAACTTTTAGAAATTAGTCCTTTTTTATGAATTTCTCATGAAAATCTCTTAGAAAAAGATGTTTATCATACATCATTCATATTCCTCCATAAATCATCAAATCACATGCATGTCATACATGGGTAAATTTTTTAACATGAACCCTATCTCAAAATATAGCTAGAAATAGCTAAACCGAGCCATGAGGGTCACAAAAATACGAAGAACATTAAAAATAGGGCTAGGAGGTACTTACTATAGAGCTTGGTAAGCTTGAAAAAACCCTAGCCATGGCTTCCATGGTATATCCAGCCAAGGCATGATAAAATGAGGAAGATGATATATTTTCTCATGTTATTTTGGCTTTATTTGCCAAATGACTAAAATACCCTTAATGAAAAACAATTTAAAACATACATTATCATGTCTATATTTGTCCATAACTTAACTAATGGTCTAATTGTTAGTTAAGGACTTCAAATTTCAAGTCTCATGACAATTGGACACTTCTAACACGTGAAACTCAACTTTTACACTATTTACAATTTAATCCTTTTAACTAAATTGAGTGCCCGAATGTCAAAATTTCTAAAAGAAATTTCCATGAAATCTTTTCGTGAAATCGTAGAACATAAAAATATAATAAACATAATATTTTTCCTCATCGAATTTGTGGCCCCGAAACCACTGTTCCGACTAGGTCCAAAATCGGGCTATTACAGTTGAACTGAATACATGTGGAGCATTTCTACTGTTCTGCATTGTTCTGTTACCAGCATGTAATATTGAATTGCATGGGGTGGGATGATATGAATAGAGGAAGAGTGACTGTTTAATGATATGCAAAACGTGATGGTTCATCCACAACCTAGTGGCAGTTTATTTGCAAACTTTTTGTCTAAAAATACTAGTGGTTTACCCACAAGTTTTTTACTGGCAGTTTATCTGTAAATCAGTGGTGGTTCATCAACAACACGATGTGTAATGGATGGATGAGTTCTCGAGAAATATTATTGTGGTATGTAGCAGAGTTGGGTAGGATCTCTTCTGATAAACTAAAATTGCATTACCATTCATAAGCATGTGCATGCAAAATTGTGAATTCTAAAATATATTATACTAATGTGTTGATCTGAAAAGTTGATACTCTGAATTATTTTTCGATTGTGATTATTCTAAGAATTGTTACTTTGTATGCTTTGTCTACTATTTTACATCGATTTCTTGTGATTGGACATAAACCGAGCTTCTTAAGCTCAGTCCCTTCTAATTTCCATCTTTACAGATAACCCACAAGGTTAGGACACGGACTTGACATCTAGGAGGTCTCAGCCCAGATTAATATATTTTCATTAAAAGTATTTTAGACTTAATATTATAATTTCTGTTATTTGGAATGGTATGGTTTTATTTGAACTATGACATGCGACTTAAGTTTTGGGTTTATTTGGCATGCAATACATATAATTTGATTTTAAGATATTGAAACATATATTTTGAATTAATTATGCATAAATTTCTGGTTTATCCTTATTAAAACAATTTTGAATATCACATTTTAGCTGCAATAGTATGTAATGAGATTTTGAAATCTATTTATAAAATTGAAAATCAACTTTTCCTAAGCAAACTTTAAAATCCATCGTTTTTGGAAAACTTTATCCTTTAGTGAAAAGAAGACAACACACTAATGTTTGACTTCAACAAAATGAGAAAATGTTTTAAAAGATTGTTTAATAAAATTCGATCGTATACTATGTAATATCCGGGATTTAGGGGTTATACATTTTCACTTAAATGTATGTGGTAGCATGCTTGTGAGTGATTTGAATGTGTTTTGGTGGCTTCGAGAACCTTGGGATGTAGGTAGAAGCCTTAGAAAAATATTTGATTTTAAGCCTAAAAAAGGAGCTAAGGGAGCTAGGCCTTAAGGAGTTTAGTATGTGGACTAGGACACAAGAACTTAACTGGTAAGGTGGCAATAGAGGCGCCACTTAGGGCACAGGAGAGTGATGCCTCAGGGAGTGTGAAGAGGCCTAGGTTCAAGCAGCAAGGGAAGCATTTTGGGCATTTATTTTTCATCAAGGAGAGGGAATAGTTAGAGTTACCGTGGACACTTCATGGATGGAGTGTAGATTGGGTCAACAGCTCAGATATTCAACTAAGTAGGAGGAAAAGAAGGGATTTGGATGAGAGAAGAAGAGTTGGCCGATTTGAGGGGTCTTGGGATGGTAATTTCGGTCATGAAGGGGAGAGTGGGTGCCGAAATTCATTTGGCATGTTCAAGTGTTCCCTTTCTTTCTTCTCTTTTGTCTCTCAACCGAAAGTGAAAAAACCCATTTGTGCATCTTCACTTCTCCTTTTATTTTGCTAAGGCCGAAACCTCTCTTCCCTTCATTCCCTCCATTGCTGTAAATCCTAAGGTCCCAAACATCTTTTCTCCATTCTTTTTTTTGAGTCATAACCGATTGCACCCTCAACCCATTGAAACCGATTGTTCCTAAGCACTAAAGGCCGAAAGCCGATCATCTTTCTCTTTGTCAATCTCTTAGGGCTAGTGATCATTGTGTTGGTCACTCTTTTTCGGTAAGGATCTCTTTTAGGCTGATTTCCTGTTCTTTTTCTTTTAGAACTGTCGAAAATCAAAGACTCTAATCCCTATATCTCTTTGGTCGAAACCATGAAGGGAGATTTCGGGATCCTTGGAGCCAACGATTAGAAGGGGATCTTTCGGGATTTGGATGTTCAAGGTAAGCAAAGTATGACCCTAGGCCGAAAGCCACTTACTTTTGTCTATTGATGTTAGAATCGAATCTAACATGGTTCATATAGGGAAAGCGACAACTTTCAAGGACAGGTGACGATTTTTGGGATTTAATCGATGAAGGTAAGGAGAGTTGTAGTATTGACCAAAGGCCATATTATCTTGTTTTAGTGATGGTCGATTCTAACTATGGTTTTTAGGGAGGAGTAGAACCTGATTCGGTAGATCTTTGGGATTTGGTGGCTAATCTAGTGCTTGGCCGATTGCAATAAAGGTTCATTACATAGCTTCAGGATTTGGTTGGAAACCAAATCGGCATTAAGGTAAGGTGTTGTCTTCATGCGACATATCCTTCGGGATTTCTAGTTGAGCCGAATAGGCTTTTGGTTACTAACAAATGTTGGCCGATTGTAGGAAGGGGGAAGGCAAACATTTTGGGATCTCGTTAGGTTCGCGTAGTTTTGGGATTTCGCTTAGATCTACAAATAGTCAGGTGTGTAGCCCTACACTAATTCCCGATAGATTAATAGTATTGGTATTAAATATGTGTTAATGGAAATATGAAAAACATGGCTAAAGGCACCATTCCATGGTACAGTGCATTCAGGTACGTTACCCCTAACACTCAGTTAATAATGATTATAGGCATTGATATGAAATACCTGCAATTTCGCTATGGTTTGGGTAGGGTATTGTAACACCCCAAACCCGGTCAACACTACCAATAGAATACGGTATATTCTGAGGGAAAAAGGATTTTGAGAAAATAGGTTCAAGTTTAGATGTTTGATGAAAACACTTCGCGAAATGGTGTATGTGAAGAAAAACTCGAGTCGGCTTGATTAAAATCTGATGGTGTATTTGACAACCCGGAAATTTTGAAAACTTAATCAGATGTGTAGGTAAAACTAGTTTATCTCACTTAGAAGTTTAAGTTGTTTATTATTGTTACTAAAACACTTTGACTTAGTAGAAAATCGAGTTTAAGTTAGAAAAACATTTGAGTTCTCTTTATCCCAAATTATAGTGTGATGCAGATGGTATAGTTTAAAAATATCGCTTTTGTAGTTTGAAATCCTTTGTCTTTCAAGTTTTAGCACATTTTAGCATGAATTGATTTGTTAAGGCATATTAAAATCTACTTAAAGCATAAACATAGCAAAACATAATTTTAAGAGGCCAATTACAAACCCAAATAAAACCAAATAGTAATAAATATGCTTAAGTACCAAATTTTAAAAAATCTGCGCAAATCCTTATTAAAGCATGGCATGAGCACCTCGAGTCCATCCGGCTCCATGTCGCGTCTAAGTGTCACTGAAATGTCAAAGGAGAGAGAGTGAGTCGCAAGACTCAGTGTGTAAATCCCCCTCCCGATAATACAACATGCTAACACACATCATAGCAAAGCAATACAATTAATGCACCCGTTCCTAACCATCCATTACACCTTTTCTACCCCGTGTGGTACCAAACCCTTGGTGGTGCCAAACTCTTGGTGACCTAAAGTCACGATATCCATAATGTGGTGCCAAACCCTTTGGTGACCAAGTCACGAATAATCCAATGATGGGGCCAACCCATCGTGTGATACCAAATCACTAGCGACAATCCCGTATCTCATAAGTGGGGCCAACCCACGGTGGTGTCAAACCACGAGGACGAGTCGCAATGAGGTGCTAAACCTCTGGTGTCCCAAAGACACGAGTGTGATACCAAATCCTTTGGTGACCATAGTCACAAATTCGGTGATGGGGCCAACCCATCGTGTGATACCAAATCCTTGGCGTCAATCCCGTATAATCAAGCGTGGGGCCAACCCAGCGTGGTGCAAAGCCACTTTGGGACGAGACTTTGAGGTGCCAAACCTCACGGTGACCCAAAGTCACAAAATATCGTTTGTGGTACCAAACCCTTTGGAGGTGCCAAACCTCGGTGTCCCAAAGACAGTGGTGTCCCAAAGATACGGATATCATACTCCCTCCTCTCAGATTACCCATACATGTCATCTTGACTCATGCACAATATGCAAATCATAGAATTCATGCCAACATGCCCAATATCGTATCTCATAGCACATATATCATGCATCATAGTATTAAATGTATCAACAATAGAACTCGTAATGCTACGGACTTACGAATCCATGAACATACCCTATCCGGTATCAAGACCATCAACACTTGTTTCACTTGTTACAACACGGGTTATTAACTTATTACTAAGAAATCGGTGTGTTAGCGTACACACAGTATAGCAAAGGTTTTAATCCTAAGAAGCGGTCTAAGTCCCTTGATCACCTCAACAACCACGATCCTACATTCTACCAACAAGGGTTAACACTTAAACCATTCGGCCAAAATAGATAACCAAAGGGTTGCGTTAAACCTTACCTTTGAAAATGGTTAGGTTTCAACCAATCGAACCAACACCGGTTCCTTCGATAATCGGCCTCCCTAAAAACACAAACCATTAGTCTTATCAAACTTTGGCTTAACAACTCTAAAGAAACCATTAAAGCTACCTTTTTCCACCACTTACCGAGTGCTTAACAGAGTAAGAAAACTCTCCTTGCTTGATTTCGAACTCCAAAGGCCCTATACCAAGCCAAACGTTAACTCCTTTTAACAGATACCGAAATCGGTCCTAAAATACACTAAAAATCGGCAAAGCACAAGAAAGAGGAGAAATGGCCATTTGGCCAACACTTACCTTCTTGTTAGACCGATTGAACAAGACTCTAACAAGGTCACACTCCTCCTTTGATACACGGCAATAAAGAACTATAGGAAGAAAGAGAAGATTGGCTAGCACCCTTAATCAAAATGGGAAAGGAGGTTGACCTAAGAGCAAAGAAGAAAAGCGATTGGGAACAAGCGGATAAAGGGTTTGGAGAAGAAAAGAAGAAGATAAAAGGATGAATAGAGGGTGCTTTCAGTTTAAAGAAAAAGAGATAGAGGATGGAGTTTTTGGAGGATGGTGTTTGGTCAAGAAGGAGAGAGAGATTAGTTTGGTTCACAAGAAATGGAGAAAAGAAATGGAGTATGCAAGTTCGGCACCAACTTGGGAGATGGGAAATAATGTATGATGAGAAAATGTTACAAATTTAGAAACACACAAGATGCAAATAAGAGAAGGGTGGAAACAATCATTCGGCTACCAAAGAGAATCAAAAGAAAAGCGAGGCAACCTTTTGGCAAAAAGAAACCTTGGACTTTCGACAGGAGAACAAAAGAAGAATTAAACTTGAAGTTTTAGCTAGCTTGACTAAAAGAAAATTGGCTTACCAAAGAAAAGTTTGTGATGAAAAATGCACATTTGCCAAAGCAAAATTCGGCACACCCTACTACACCAAAACAGGTCACTCATTCCTCTCCCAAAATCTCTCAAATCCATTAAACTCCCCAAACACTCCCAAGCTACTAATTCAAATTACCATGACCAAGTCTTCCTCCACAATTTGCTCTCCACCCACCATTCAAATGGGAAGACTTAGTCCAAGGCGAGTTTGGCGCCTACAACTCCTCCCTCTCCATGCCAGTCAAAAATGAAACAAAAGGGAGCACTCTACAGCTTGAACTCAAGACCTCTCCCCTTGCACTTGGCGCCACACACAAGCTCTAAGTGGCGCATGCTTTGCCACTTTGCTAGCTCTTCACTTGTGCAACAATTTACCAAATAAAATACATAAGACCTAGCTCCTTCAAACCACTATCACATAAAGCCCAAAAACAAAAAAAAAATTTCCTATCACCCGAGCTTACACCTAGCTTATAACTAAGCCCCAACAACATCGAAATAACAACATAACACATCAAGCACATGCAGCAAAGCCAAAATAAAATAGCCCCTAACCCGGGATATTACAGTTGTACCCCCTTAAAATAATTTACGACCTCGAAATTACGATCGAGAAGAGTTGCGGGTATTCTTGTCTCATCGGATCCTCGGGTTCCCACGTAGCTTCTTCACGCCATGATTAGCCAAAGAACCTTAACCAAAGGCTGAGACTTCCTTCGCAGAACCTTCACATCCCGATCTAAAATCTGTATAGGCTCTTCCTCCATGGTCAAATCTGGGTTTACCTCGATCTCTTCCACTGCCACCACGTGCGATGGATCGGCGATATCGCCTAAGTATCGAAACGTGGAACACGTCGTGAATCTGACTTAGCTCTGCTGGCAACTCGAGCTGATATGCAACTGGTCCCACTCGTCTCAATACCTTATACGGCCCAATAAACCTCGGACTTAGCTTGCCTTTCCTCCCGAACCTTAATACTTTCTTCCACGGTGAGACCTTCAGAAAAACTTGATCTCCATAGCAAATTCAATATCTCTCGCTTAAAAGATAGGACTTCATCGGTCCAAGCTTCCTTCAATCGAGTCTAAATCAACTTAACCTTGTCTTGGTCTCAAAGAACCAACTCGGCCCCAACAAGCGGCGTTCACTTAACTCGTCCAACAAGTAGGTGGCGACACTTCCCTACCGTCTAACGCCTCATATGGTGCCATCTTGATGCTTGCTTGGTAACTATTGTTGTAGGCGAATTCACTAACGGTAGGTACTCCTCCCAACTACCCACGAAGTCCAAAACACGACCTCGTAACATGTCTTCCAAGATCAGTATAACCCTTTCCAAGCGCCGTCGGTCTGCGGATAAAATCCGTCTTTGAAATCCAACCGCGTGCCAGAGCGATGCAGCGCTCTCCGAACCTTAGCGTAAATCAGGGATCCCTATATCGAGATGATCGATCGGCACCCGTGCGATCTCACTATCTCGACATATCTGACTTGCCAACCTCTGAAGTGAGTAATCCACCCTCACCGGGATAAAGTGAGTGATTTAGTCGATCGATCTACAATTACCCAAATCGAATCTTTCTTGCTTGGCGTGGCGGTAAACCAGCAGCGAAATCCATAGTTATCCTTTCCACTTCCCTCGTGGAATCTTCTTTGGTGAAGAAACCACGGCGACAGCGATGCTCGGCCTTGACCTGGCGACATATGAGACACTTCCCTAAACTCTGTCACTTCCTTTTTGGACTCGACCACAGGAATCTGTTCTCGAGATCCCTATACATTTACTACCTCCGGGATGCATAGCGTAGGGAACAGTAATGTGTATCTGAAGAATCTTTTGCCTTAACTTCGATTGTCTCTTGGCATACAAACCTTCCCGAAAACAACGGCACCCATCACTAGACAAATTGTAACCCTCCAAACCATCGTTACGCACTTGTGTCCTCTGCGCCTCAAAACCTCATCCATCAAGCTGCTTTTTCTCGATCTGTTCAACCCAAGCGGGCTTAAACTGCTGACTCGCGAAACTCTCCCGTCGTCATACAAACTCAAGTGGGCAAACATCGCTCTTAGATCCAAACAACCTTACGTCTCAACGCGTCGCCTGGCGTTAGCCTTGCCGGATGATACTCAATTGAGCAATCGTAGTCTTTCGGCTGACTCAATCCATCTACTCATCTCGATTCAAGTCTTTACGAGTCGGAAGGTACTGAGACTCTTATGATCGCTTTCTGCCGCTTCAGCCAATATTGGCGATCTTAGGAGCAACACCGAGACACCCGAAAGAATTTAGCCCCGTTTGCCGAAGTCGCTCGGTGCTGATTTCCTAACTCCTGCGCCTCCACCTACTACACCTACCCTTTCTAACACTGCGCGAGATCGCTTTGTGACCTGCGTCATCCCGATCTCATTCACGAAACTCACCACCTCCGGTGGTGGCGGGCAAGTATCTCATTTTCTGACCCTTGACCAGATCCTACGGGTTCAAAAACTGTCATCCTACCGCGACCTTGTCCACGACCACGTCCACCTCGTGTACTCATGACTAAATCTCATCTGATTTAAAGAATTTTTATGCATCAGTAATTATTCCACTGTTTTAAAGCAAAGTCTTATGAATATTAAAGAAGCTCTGTTTCATGAGTCCACTCGATCTATTAGTTTTAGTTTCTAAAGTAGTCTTACTATCACTAGCCATCCATCACATCTCATCAATATCACAAACAATAGTAAGGGTACTTACAGGCGGATTAGTGCGGGAGACTGATGCCATGCCTTTCACACCATACTTTTAAAACATAACACTTAAGCAGACTTTTTGAAAACATTTTGGGCCTCGGGCCCGATCGAAACCCTTGAACTTGGCTCGATACCACAATTGTAACACCCCAAACCCGGTCAACACACCACGGCGAATCGGTATATTCTGAGGAAAAAGGATTTTGAGAAAATAGGGTCAAGTTTAGATGTTTGATGAAAACACTTCGCGAAATGGTGTATGTGAATAAAAACTCGAGTCGGCTTGATTAAAATCTGATGGTGTATTTGACAACCCGAAAATTTTGAAAACTTAATCAGATGTGTAGGTAAAACTAGTTTATCTCATTTAGAATTTTAAGTTGTTTATTATTGTTACTAAAACACTTTGACTTAGTAGAAAATCAAGTTTAAGTTAGAAAACATTTGAGTTCTCTTTATCCCAAATTATAGTGTGATACCCGATGGTATAGTTTAAAAATATCGCTTTTGTAGTTTGAAATCGCGGTCTTTCCAAGTTTTAGCACATTTTAACCCAATTGATTGGTTAAGGCATATTAAAAATCTACTTAAAGCATAAACATAGCAAAACATAATTTTAAGAGGCCAATTACAAACCCAAATAAAACCAAATAGTAATAAATATGCTTAAGTACCAAATTTTATAAAAGTCTGCATAAATCCTTATTTAAGCATGGCATGAGCACCTCGAGTCCATCCGGTTCCATGTCCGCGTCTAAGTGTCACTTGAAATGTCAAAGGAGAGAGAGTGAGTCGCAAGACTCAATGTGTAAATCCCCTCCAGATAATACAACATGCTAACAAACATCATAGCAAAGCAATACAATTAATGCAGTTCCTAACCATCCATTACACCTTTTCTACCACCGTGGTACCAAACCCTTGGTGGTGCCAAACCACTTGTGACCCAAAGTCACGATATCCATAATGTGGTGCCAAACCACTTTGGTGACGAAGTCACGAATAATCCAATGATGGGGCCAACCCATCGTGTGATACCAAATCACTAGCGACAATTCCGTATCTCATAAGTGGGGCCAACCCGGTGGTGTCAAACCATAGGGGCGAGTCGCAATGAGGTTCAAACCTCGGTGTCCCAAAGACACGCAGTGTGATACCAAATCACCGGTGATCGCGATACAAATCGGTGATGGGGCCAACCCATCGTGTGATACCAAATCACGGCGTCAATCCCATATAATCAAGCGTGGGGCCAACCCACCATGGTGCTAAGCCACTGGGGCGAGGCAATGAGGTGCCAAACCTCGGTGACCCAAAGTCACAAAATATCGTTGTGGTACCAAACCCTTTGGAGGTGCCAAACCTCACGGTGTCCCAAAGACACAGTGTCCCAAAGACACGGATATCATACTCCCCTCCTCTCAGATTACACATACATGTCATACTGACTCATGCACAATATGCAAATCATAGAATTCATGCCAACATGCCCAATATCGCATCTCATAGCACATATATCATGCATCATAGTATTAAATGTATCAACAATATAACTAGTAATGCTACGGACTTACCCAAATCCGTGAACATACCCTGTCGGGTATCAAGACCATCAACACTGTTTCACTTGTTACAACACAGGTTATTAACTTATTACTAAGTAATCGGTGTGTTAGCGTACACACCGGTATAGCGAAGGTTTTAATCCTAAGAACCGGTCTAAGTCCTTGATCACCTCAACAACCCCGATCCTACATTAGGCCAACAAGGGTTAACACTTAAACCATTCGGCCAAAATAGATAACCAAAGGGTTGCGTTAAACCTTACCTTTGCAAATGGTTGAGTTTCCAACAAATCCAGAACCAACACCGGTTCCTTACGATGTCGGCCTCCCTCTAAAAGACAAACCATTAGTCTCATCAAACTTTGGCTTAACAACTCTAAAGAAACCATTAAAGCTACCTTTTTCACCACTTACGAAAGTGCTTAACGAGTAAGAAAACTCTCCTTGCTTGATTTGAACTCCAAGGCCCTATACCAAACCAAACATTAACTCCTTTTAACAGATACGAAATCGGTCCTAAAATACACTAAAATCGGCAAAGCACAAGAAAGAGGAGAAATGGCCATTGGCCAACACTTACCTTCTTGTTAGACCGATTGAACAAGACTCCAACAAGGTCACACTCCTCCTTTGATACACGGCAATAAAAAACTATAGGAAGAAAGAGAAGATTCGGCTAGCACCCTTAATCAAAATGGGAAAGGAGGTTCGGCCTAAGAGCAAAGAAAGAAAACGATTGGGAACAAGCGGCTAAAGGGTTTGGAGAAGAAAAGAAGAAGATAAAAGGATGAATAGAGGGTACTTTCGGTTTAAAGAAAAGAGATGGAGGATGGAGTTTTGGAGGATGGTGTTTCGATCAAGAGAGAGAGAGACTAGTTTCGGTTCACAAGCAATGGAGAAAAGAAATGGAGTATGCAAGTTCGGCACCAACTTGGAAGATGGGAAATAATGTATGAAGAGAAAATGTTACAAATTTTGGCTTACACAAGATGCAAATAAGAGAAGGGTGGAAACAATCATTCGGCTACCAAAGAGAATCAAAAGAAAAGCGAGGTAACCTTTTGGTAAAAAGAAACCTTGGACTTTCGGCTTAAGGAGAACAAAAGAAGAATTAAACTTGAAGTTTTTAGCTAGCTTGACTAAAAGAAAATCGGCTTACCAAAGAAAAGTTTGTGACCGAAAAATGCACATTTGCCAAAGCCAAATTCGGCACACCCCTACTACACCACAACTGGCCACTCATTCCCTCTCCCAAAATCTCTCCAAATCCGGCCAAACTCCCCCCAAACACTCCCAAGCTACTAATTCAAATTACCATGACCAAGTCTTCCTTCACAATTTGCTCTCCACCCACCATTCAAATGGGAAGACTTAGTCCAAGGCAGAGTTTGAACTGCCTACAACTCCTCCCCTTCATGCCGTCAAAAATGAAACAAAAAGGGAGCACTCTGCAGCTTGAACTCAAGACCTCTCCCCCCTTGCACTTGACGCCATACACAAGCTCTAAGTGGCGCATGCTTTGCCACTTTGCTAGCTCTTCACTTGTGCAACAATTTACCAAATAAAATACATAAGACCCAACTCCTTGATTTTATCACATAAAGCCCAAAAATAAAAAAAAAATTTCCTATCACCCGAGCTTACACCTAGCTTATAACTAAGCCCCAACAACATCGAAATAACAACATAACACATCAAGCACATGCAGCAAAGCCAAAATAAAATAGCCCCTAACCCGGGATATTACAGGTATGTTGCATGACATCCTGTACTAATATGTATATTGCATGGGCATATGGGTGATATTGATTAAGGAAGTGTTAGGTGGTTTTACTACATTATTGGTGACTTATGTCACATATTATGAATCCATTGACTCATCACATTATCCGATAGCTATGCCACGATTATAAGCGATGTGCGGTTGGCTGCTGGCTGACTACATTCGATGGTGTGTAGCGGATGGAGGGTCGATTTAGTAATCCACGGTGTGATTGGCAGGTATGGGTGATGTGTAGAGATTGGATATCTAGGTGGGTTTGGATTGCATCATTGCTTATATTTGTTATATGTGATTTGATATGGCTTAATTGTTTGGGAGTCTGTGTTGGTTGTTACACACTGAGTCTGTTGACTCACCCTTCGTGGGCTAACATTTTGCGGTGATACTTAGTAAATGGACCGGATCGGCAGGGACTTATTGGTGGGCATGCTCAACTCAGCATTTTCGGGTTTCTTATGATTAAACTTATCACATTTTCTTATTAAGTTTTTGAGATTTATTTCGGGTCTTGTTTTCTTGTAATAAGGCCATTACTATTTAACTATTTTATTTATGCAGTTTAATTTTTATTCTGATACGATCAACATCAAACAAATGGTTTAACAATTTTTTGTAAAATAACTTCAAATGTTTTGACACCTAAACACCTACGATTTCAACTTAATGATAAGCACTAAAATTCGGCATTTCTTTTCACTTGTAATTTTTGAAACATGAAAATAACGTTTCAATACCAACTTTAATAATAGCACGGTTTTCAAAATTTATCATAACACAAATCTATTTTCTCCAAAACTGTAACACCCCAAACCCGGACAAGACACCACGTCCGAATCTGGTATGTTACGGGGGAAACATGTTTGTGAGAGGTTAAATTTTTCGCTAAAAGCCGAGTGAAAACACAGTGTATTTTGAAGACAATTTGAGTAGACTTGTTTGAAATCGGATGGAGTATGTGAAACAGGAGATTTTGAAGTCTTAACGGCATGTGTGGCTAAATGAGTTTAAACCATTTAAACCTTAATAGTTTCTTAGTGTTACTTAAAACCTTATTAGACTTTAGGAGTAATACAAGTTTGATTTGAAAATCACTTGAATTTGCTTACTATAAAGACATAGTGTGATACCCGATGGTATGGTTTAAAACACATTGCGTTATAATTTTGAAATCATTATCTTTCCAAGTTTTAGAAAATTCATACCAACTTGTTTTGTTAAGGCATATTAAAATCTAATTAAAACATAAACATCACCAAAACATAAATTAAAGGCCTTTTACAAATCCAATATAAAACCCAAATAAAGTAAATAAGCTACAGTACCCAAATTCAATAGTCCTTTATTAAAGCCTGGCATGTGCACCCCGAGTCCATCCCGGCTCCATGTCCGCGTCTACGAGTCACCTGAAATGTCAAAGGAGAGGGTGAGTCGAGTGACTCAGTGTGTAAACCCCGCTCCCAAAAACAACATGCTAACACACATCATACAAAGCAACATAATTAATGCAACCCGATCCTAACCATCCATAACGCCTTTTCTACCCGTGTGGTACCAAACCCTTGGTGGTGCTAAACCACCGGTGACATATAGTCACAATGTGTTACCAAAACACCGTGTCCCAAAGACACAATATCCGTCAATGTGGTGCCAAACCACTGGTGTCCCAAAGACACGTTTGTGCTACCAAAGCACTGGTGACCGAAGTCACAAATCCAATGATGGGGCCAACCCATCGTGTGATACCCAATCACTAGCAGACGATCCCATATCTCATGTGGGGCCAACCCACGGTGGTATCAAACCACAGGGACAAGTCGCAATGAGGTGCCAAACCTCTGGAGGTGCCAAACCTCTCGTGACCCAAAGTCACAAAGTTGTGTTACCAAAACAACGGTGCTCGTCGACAAAATATCATTTGCCCCCTCCACTCATATCACCCATACATGTCATACTGACTCATGTACAATATGCAATCATGTAACTCATGCAACCATGTCCAACATTGCATCTCATAGCATATATATATAGTATAGATCATCATATTCAAAGTATCCAAAATAGGACTTGTAATAAAATAGACTTACCGGATCCGTTATACATACCCCATTTGGGTATCCGATTATCCATCATCTTGGTATCATTTTTAACAGCAAACGGGTTTATTAATAACATTACTAGGTATCAAAGGTGTTAGTTTACACTCTGGTAAATCTGAGTCTAGAAATCGACAAAAGCAATCTAAGTCCCTCGAGTACTAGCTTCTACAATCGGCCAAAACATAGGGGTTGAACATCTACACATTCGCCAACACCATTTAGACCAAAAAGGGTTTGTGAAAGCCCTTACCTTTCACCCGATTTGGTTTCCTACCAAATCCGAACCAAAAGTGGTTCCCTTAGACAATCGCCCACCTATCAAGAAGGAAACATTAATCTCTTGAAGCTTTGACTAACCAAGAACTAAGAGAATGAACTAACAACAACCAATCACTTAACCTCCACTTACTAATCAACCATGTAAGAAAACGGCTCCTCTTGCTTGCTTTGAAACCTTTGATGTCCTAAAAATGAAGAGATTAACAACGATTAACTCACTTCAATCCACAACCATCATAAGCTTTAATCTAATCGAAATCAATCATAAAACTAGAGAAAGAAAACATGACCATTCGCCAAGGACTTACCCCAACACCAACCACCAAGAATTCGCCACAAGAACCCCTAGGAGAAAAGGGACATTCGCCCAAGAGCTTTTGAAATGGAAGATAAAAAAAATTATATGAAATGGATGGGAACAAATACTTACGGTTTTGAAAGAAATCGGCTTAATGAAATGGTAAGGCACAAATGAAAGATTGGCTAGGATTATTGAGAAAACAAATGAGAGTTTGAGGAAGAAGATGATATGGTTTGAAACACTAGTAATGGAGAAGTCAAATAGAGAAGCTGGGTTTAGAAGTAGTATGATTTGACACAAGTATGACAAGAGAAAATGAATGAAAGTGTGAGAAGAAAAGATACCCGATTCAAATTTTACACAAATGAAGAAAGAAGGATAGATGCAAGAGTGTATTGGCTACACACAAGCCAAGTGAACAAGACAATTTTGGCAACTAAAGAGACTTGGTATTTCGGTTCAAGAAGTGAAGAAAAGATGAGAGAATTCTTTAGAACTTGACCTTGGTGTTTCAAAATGAAAGAGTTTGGTTTGGTCTCCTAATGACCGAATATGCATCACATTCAAAAGGAACATTAGGCCTACTCACTCCCCACTTCCCAAAACCGCCATACACTCCCCACTTCCCCAACATTCGCCATATCCCCCAAACACTCCACTCCACACATTTCAAATGTGTTTACAAATCTTACTCCTACAATCACTCTCCACCTTACTTTTGAGCAGTTTGACTTAGTCCAAGGTAGAATTCACTTGCCTTCTACCTCTTCCTCCATGCCGTCCAAAATGGGTGACAAAATGGGAGCTCTCTGACTTGAACTCTGGACCTCCTCACCGTGGATGGCGCCACACCAAGCTCCTCCCTTGCCACTCTGCCACTCTTCACTTGTGCAATAAACACCAAAGAAAACCCTTATACCCTAGCTCCAACAAGCTCCCCGACTTAACACCCAAAACCAAAATTTTCCCATTCACTCGGGCATACACCGAGGCTACAATTAAGCCTCGATACTACACAAACAACAACACAAAGACACTAAACACATGCAATATCATGCAACAACAAAAACCACTAACTTGGGATATTACGGTTTTACCCCTAAAAATAATTTCGACCTCGAAATTACGTCGAGAAGAGTTGCGGTATTCTTGTCTCATCATATCCTCTGGTTCCCACGTAGCTTCCTCCACGCCATGATTCCACCAAAGTACCTTAACCAAAGGCACGGACTTCTCGCAGAACCTTCACATCCCAATCTAGAATCTGCAGGGTTCCTCTTCCATAGTCAAGTCTGGATTCACCACGATCTCTTCCATCGCTACCACATGTGACGGATCACGAGCGATAACGAAGCATCGAAACGTGGAACACGTCGTGAATTTGACTTAGCTCAGCTGGCAACTCGAGCTGATACGCAACTGGTCCCACTCGTCTTAGTACCTTATACGGCCCAATAAACCTCGGACTTAGCTTGCCTTTCTTCCCGAACCTTAATACTTTCTTCCACGGTGAGACCTTCAGGAAAACCCGATCTCCCACAGCAAACTCAATAACTCTCCGCTTAAGATCGGCATAGGACTTCTGCCGGTCAGAAGCTTCCTTCAATCGAGCCTGAATCAACTTAACCTTGTCTTCGGTCTCAGCAACCAACTCTGGTCCCAATAACTGACGTTCACTTAACTCTGTCCAACAAGTCGGTGAACGACACTTTCTACCGTACAACGCCTCATAAGGTGCCATCTTGATGCTCGCTTGGTAACTGTTGTTGTAGGCAAACTCAGCTAATGGTAGAAACTCCTCCCAACTACCTCTGAAATCCAGGACACAACCTCTCAGCATATCTTCCAAGATCTGAATAACCCTTTTCGATTGGCCGTCGATTTGCGGGTGAAAAGCGTCTTTGAAATCAAGCAGTACCCGAGCTCGATGCAATGCTTTCCAGAACCTTGACGTGAATCTGGGATCCCTATCCGAGATGATCGATCACGCACCCGTCTGATCTCACAATCTCGACACATATAACCGCCAACCTCTCAAGTGAGTAATCCACCCTCACCGGAATAAAGTGAGCTGATTTAGTCAGCCGATCCACAACTACCCAAACTGAATCCTTCTTGCTCGGTGTAAGCGGTAATCCACTGACGAAATCCATAGTGATCCTTTCCCACTTCCATTGTGGAATCTTCACCGTGAAGCAACCCAGAATGAATCGATGCTCGGCCTTGACTGGCGACAAGTCGACACTTACCCACAAACTCGGTCACCTCCTTTTCGGATCTTACCACCGTAATCGTTCCACGAGATCCTTATACATTTTGCTACCTCCGGGATGCATAGCGTGAGGGCGCTATGAGCATCTCAAGAATCTTTTGCCTCAATTCACATCTCTCGCATACAAGCCCTCCACGAAACACAGAACCCCATCTTGGACAAGTCAGTAACCCTTCAAACCCTCATTACGCACTTGTGTCCTCATGCGCTCAAAACCTCATCCAACAAGCGCTTTTCTCGATCTGCTCAACCCAAGTAGCAACTCGTAGCTCGCGAGAATACTCCGTCGTCATACAAACTCAAGTGGGCAAACAACGCTCTCAACCGAAACAACCTTCTTCGCTCAATAAATGCGCCACAACATTAGCCTTGCCGGATGATACTCAATTGAGCAATCGTAGTCTTCAAAGACTCAATCCATCTGCCATTGTCTCGATTCAAGTCTTTACGAGTCGGGAGGTACTTTGACTCTTATGGTCGTGTAGACTATCGATCTTTCTCCGTACAAGTAATGCCTCCATATCTTTAAGGCAATACTACAACCAAGAAGCTCCAAATCGTGCGTGGGATAATTAACCTCATGTGGCCTCATTTTGTCCGGGATCGTAAGCCACAACCTTCCCTTCTTGCATCAAGACACAACCCAAGCTCAGATGTGATGCATCGCAAGATAATCAGAATTCCTTACGACCTCGGGTTGAATCGAACCGAGCTTCATCAAAATCTTCTTCAACTTGTCGAAGCTCTCTGTTTCTCACCCAACTAAACGGAACTCCTTTCTCAATAATTTGGTCATTGGGCTGCGATCAGCGAAACCCTCTACAAATCTTAGGTAGTATCGCCAAGCCAAAAAACTCGAATCTCCTCATCGACTTAGGCGGCTTCCAATCGAGCGGCCTCTATCTTTCGAGGATCCACTCTAATCCTCAACCGATACTACATGACCCAAGAATGTCACTTCTCTGAGCGAACTCGCATTCTTGAACTTCGCGACAGAATTGTTTCTCCTTAGAATCGCAATACTACCCAAAATGAGCATCATGTTCCTCCTCGGTCCTTGAATATACCAAGATGTCGTCGATAAAACCACTACTGAATTGATCTGAAGATATCGTTGGAACACCACATTCATCGGATCCATGAAAAGCTGCCATGCGTTAGTCAACCCGAGCAGCATAACCAAGAACTCAAAGTGCCCATACCGAGTACAAAATGCGTCTTACACATATCGCCTCTTTTACCTTCAATGGTGATACCAGGACCTTAGGTCGATCTTGAGAAAACCGACGCCCTTCATTTGATCAAACAAGTCATCTATCGAGGTAGTGGATACTTGTTTTTGATCGTCGACTTATTAGGTTAGCGGTAGTCTATACACATCCGCATAGTGCCGTCTTTCTTCTTTACAAAGAGTACGGCGCTCCCCATGGCGTAAATACTTGGCCCGATAAAACCTCGGTCCAATAACTCCTGGATTTGAGCCTTAAGCTCCACTAATTCTTTAGGTGCCATCACATGCGGAGCAATGGATACGGTGCGATTAAGATATGATCTATCCGAACTCTACCTCCCGATCCGGTGGCAAACCCTAAGCTCCTCAGAAACACATCAACAAATTCCCCAACTGTCCTAACGGTCTCCACAAAGATCTCCTTAGCCTCCAAGGCATACACATGCACCATATATGCTTGTAACCCTTTCTAACCATTTTCGGCTTTGGAGTAGATACCACATTGGATGATAGTTTCTCCTATTACCGATCGAACTACTTCATCACCCTCACCGATGTTCAGAACCATGCGCTTAGCCTTGATCCAACTTCACCGATACTTGCACCGGTCCATTCCGAGAATTAGATCGAACTCCCGAATGGCGTTCCATCGATCGACCTCAAATACTACCCTGGAGTTCTAGAAGTGCGTCTCTACAGTTTATCTACCACTACTGAGTGACCTAGAGGCTTATTACGGTCATACGCCTAGAAGATATCTCGAGTCTAAATCCATTGTCTCTACTATACCATCGGCAACATAAGAGTCGTAGAACCCACATCAATTAAAGCAAGATAAGGAGAACCAAAAATCAAAAAGCGTCCGGTTATGATGTCCAAGTGCGTCGCCCTCCTCTCGGTGCCTCAAAGCATACACTAGCCCCCTACCGCCTCGGCCTCGAACTACTGCACCTCCGCGGTGCTCCACGGCCCCAGAGCAGGCTCTTACCTCCTCGCCATTACCTCGGCCCTCTGCGGTGGTCCATTATTTACAGATTGATTACAGCCACGATTCTCGGTGAATTCTAGCCAACTTGCGTGGGCAGGTCCCTCACACGGTGGTCCAACGAGCCACACTCAAAACAACCTCTCCCATCAGTCCAGCGGCCTCCCGGTGAGCCTTTCCACAGCGGTTACTGCGGCGGTCCCCGCCTAGCATGACAACAAACCTACCCGTCGATTCGGCCCTTTCGGTCTAGCCTCTTCTCATTGACACGATGATCCAAAGACCCAAAACTCCTTTTATGGCGGTTCCTATCCATACCACGCCTCATAGACTCTTTAATGCCCTCGGCAACCTTCGCCTTTTCAGCGAGCCGCAAATTCACGCCTCGGCCGGGCACAATCAACAATCTTAACTTTCGTCTCGCAGCCATCCTCAAACGAACGCACCTTTCCTCTTGATAGCCACCATACCCTTGGCATACCGACTCGACCTCGAAACTTCGGCCTCATACTCCGTCTGATTTGCTCCCTCGACTAGCCTCGAAATGCTTTCCTCTCGCTTCATTTATGTAATTAGCTCTGACGTACTTCTTCCGATAGCGGCCAAAATAGTCCCAAGTCGATCTTTTTGCGCAGTATTTATCACGACCGTGAGCCACCACGGTATGACTCATCTCGAGAAGTGATACGATCCCTTTAATTTTTCTTGCGATCGGTCTAGATCATCCATGATCCGCTCTGTCGCTTCACTAATACTCAAAGAGGCTGGAGCAACACCAGAGACACCTCGAAAGAATTCAAACCCATTTGCCAAGTCGCCGAGCACAGATTTCCTAGCTCCTACGCCTCCACTGCTCTAGCTACCCTCTCTAAAACCCGTGAAGATCATCGCTGTGACCTTTGCATCATCGCCGGTGCATTCTCGGAACTCACCACCTCCACTGGTGGCGGGCCGGTATCTCATTCTCCGAACCACGCCAGAACCTCACGGGCTCGAAAGATCATCCTATCGACCACGCCCACGACCACGTCCACCTCGGTACTCATGACTAAATCTAAATCTGTTAAAGAATTTTATGTATCGGTCATTATTCCACCGTGTTTAAAGCAAAGTTTTATGAATTTTAAAGAAGCTTTGTTTTGAGTCCACAGAGTCCTATTAGTCTCGGTCTAAAGTAGTCTTACTAGCCATCCAATCATGTCAATCACAACAAATAGTACGGGTACTTACACAGGCGGGTGCTGGGTGACTCGGTGCCATGCCCTTCAAACCATACTTTAAAAAAGAATACTTGAAAATTATAGTTTTAAAACATTTTGGGCCTCGGGCCCACAGCCGAGCTTTTGAACTTGGCTCTGATACCACAAATGTAACACCCCAAACCCGGACAAGACACCACGTCCAGAATCTGGTATGTTACGGAAACATGTTTGTGAGAGGTTAAATTTTTCGCTAAAAGCTAGAGTGAAAACACAAGGTATTTTGAAGACAATTTGAGTAGACTTGTTTGAAATCGGATGGAGTATGTGAAACCAGGAGATTTTTGAAGTCTTAACTGTGTGTGGCTAAATGAGTTTAAACCATTTAAACCTTAATAGTTTCTTAGTGTTACTTAAAACCTTATTAGACTTTAGGAGTAATACAAGTTTGATTTGAAAATCACTTGAATTTGCTTACTATAAAGACATAGTGTGATACCGATGGTATGGTTTAAAAACACATTGCGTTATAATTTTGAAATCATTATCTTTCCAAGTTTTAGAAAATTCATACCAACTTGTTTTGTTAAGGCATATTAAAATCTAATTAAAACATAAACATCACCAAAACATAAATTAAAGGCCTTTACAAATCCAATATAAAACCCAAATAAAGTAAATAAGCTACTGATACCCAAATTCAAGAGTCCTTTATTAAAGCCCTGCATGTGCACCGAGTCCATCCGGCCCATGTCCGCGTCACGAGTCACCCGAAATGTCAAAGGAGAGGTGAGTCGAGTGACTCAAATGTGTAAACCCCGCTCCCAAAAACAACATGCTAACACACATCATACAAAGCAACATAATTAATGCAACCCGATCCTAACCATCCATATCGCCTTTTCTACCCGTGTGGTACCAAACCACCGGTGGTGCCAAACCACTGGTGACATATAGTCACAATGTGTTACCAAAACACGTGTCCCAAAGACACAATATCCGTCAATGTGGTGCCAAACCCTTTGGTGTCCCAAAGACACGTTTGTGCTACCAAAGCACTGGTGACCGAAGTCACAAATCCAATGATGGGGCCAACCCATCGTGTGATACCCAATCACTAGCAGACGATCCCATATCTCATGTGGGGCCAACCCACGGTGGTATCAAACCACAGGGACAAGTCGCAATGAGGTGCCAAACCTCTGGAGGTGCCAAACCTCTGGTGACCCAAAGTCACAAAGTTGTGTTACCAAAACACTGGTGCTCGTCAGCACAAAATATCACTGCCCCCTCCACTCATATCACCCATACATGTCATACTGACTCATGTACAATATGCAATCATGTAACTCATGCAACCATGTCCAACATTGCATCTCATAGCATATATATATAGTATAGATCATCATATTCAAAGTATCCATAATAGGACTTGTAATAAAATAGACTTACCCGGATCCGTACACATACCCCATTTGGGTATCCAATTATCCATCATAATTGGTATCATTTTAACGACAAGCAGGTTTATTAATAACATTACTAGGTATCAGTGTGTTAGTTTACACACCTGGTAAATACGAGTCTAGAAATCCTGACAAAAGCAATCTAAGTCCCTCGAGTACTAGCTTCTACAATCGGCCAAAACATAGGGGTTAGACATCTACACATTCGCCAACACCATTTAGACCAAAAGGGTTTGTCGAAGCCCTTACCTTTCACCGATTTGGTTTCCTACCAAATCCGAACCAAAAGTGGTTCCTTAGACAATCGGCCCACCTATCAAGAAGGAAACATTAATCTCTTGAAGCTTTGACTAACCAAGAACTAAGAGAATGAACTAACAACAACCAATCACTTAACCTCCACTTACTAATCAAGCAGCGAGAAGAAAACGGCTCCTCTTGCTTGCTTTGAAACCTTTGATGTCCTATAATGAAGAGATTAACAACGATTAACTCACTTCAATCCACAACCATCATAAGCTTTAATCTAATCGAAATCAATCATAAAACTAGAGAAAGAAAACATGACCATTCGCCAAGGACTTACCCCAACACCAACCACCAAGAATTCGCCACAAGAACCCCTAGGAGAAAAGGGACATTTACTCAAGAGCTTTTGAAATGGAAGATAAAAAAAATTTATATGAAATGGATGGGAACAAATACTTACGGTTTTGAAAGAAATCGGCTTAATGAAATGGTAAGGCACAAATGAAAGATTCGGCTAGGATTATTGAGAAAAGCAAATGAGAGTTTGAGGAAGAAGATGATATGGTTTGACTTACTAGTAATGGAGAAGTCAAAATAGAAGCTGGGTTTAGAAGTAGTATGATTTGGCACAAGTATGACAAGAGAAAATGAATGAAAGTGTGAGAAGAAAAGATGCAGATTCGACACACAAATGAAGAAAGAAGGATAGATGCAAGAGTGTATTCTGCTACACACAAGCCAAGTGAACAAGACAATTTTGGCAACTAAAGAGACTTGGTATTTCGGTTCAAGAAGTGAAGAAAAGATGAGAGAATTCTTTAGAACTTGACCTTGGTGTTTCCAAAATGAAAGAGTTTGGTTTGGTCTCCTAATGACCGAATATGCATCACATTCCAAAAGGAACATTGACCTACTCACTCCCCACTTCCCAAAACCGCCATACACTCCCCACTTCCCCAACATTCGCCATATCCCCCAAACACTCCACTCCACACATTTCAAATGTGTTTACCAAGTCTTACTCCTACAATCACTCTCCACCTTACTTTTGAGCGGTTTGACTTAGTCCAAGGTAGAATTCCACTTGCCTTCTACCTCTTCCTCCATGCCGTCCAAAATGGGTGACAAAATGGGAGCTCTACGACTTGAACTCTGGACCTCCCTCACATGAGATGACGCCACACCACGCTCCTCCCTTGCCACTCTGCCAGCTCTTCACTTGTGCAATAAAACACCAAAGAATACCCTTATACCCTAGCTCCAACAGCTCCCCTGACTTAACACCCAAAAACCAAAATTTTCCCATTCACTCAAGCATACACCGAGGCTACAATTAAGCCTCGATACTATACAAACAACAACACAGCACACTAAACACATGCAATATCATGCAACAACAAAACAGCCCCTAACCCGGGATATTACAAAAACCACCAGTTTTTCCAACATGACAAAACGAGATTCAGCTACGTTTTACTCAAGGAGCATGCCAGATCCGGTCAGGGCTTGTGGGCCGGGTTTGGGGTGTTTCATACTAAGCCATTTTGGTGGCTTGTGTAACCTTCAGAATCTAGTCATAACATCTATGTCGGGTCTGGGAGGTTACACATAGCATGCACGTTGATGCATTGTGAACTAACTAAAATTTTAACTAAAGTAAGTGCACTTATCGATTAATAGTTTAGCTACGGTGAGCAAAGATATCGAGTGATTGATTAAAAGTACTAGTAATTACTATCTTTATACTATTTAACCGAATAAATCGAGTGGTTGATTAAAAACTATAATTAACTAACGAACACGACAAAGAACAAAAGATGAAAATAATTGTGTAATAACCAACAAGTGAAACAATACCCAAGAAAGAATTCACCTGGATTTCTCCTGTCACTATCAATCTAAATTACGCAATTTCTTTACTTACTAACTTGATCTATAGAAATCCTTAAATTATGCTAATATCTCTTTCAAGAGTAAGAGGAACTAATTAAAATTTCTTTCTAATTAAAATCTCGATTATTGCATTAAATCATGCTATGGATTCCCCTATTAGATTTGAATCTAATATGATAGATTTATGTTGTCCTATTTCTAGGACCACATTCAACTCCACTCAATTGCGCAAGATGTACTCTTAAATAGGGTCTATTCCTCCTCTGATTTAAGCACATCAAACATGTATCAATAATCTAGAAATATCAAACCAAGAATTAAGAAAACATAATTTAGAACAATAAACTAAGGATTTAGTGCATAAAATAAAAATTAAACGACAGAATCCATCATAGGGTTTATCTACCTAGGTATTTAGAAAATTAGTTCATTCGTGAAAATAAAAACATCCAAGATAAAGTATAACCAAAAGAAATAAAGAAACTCATGATAATCTCCTCAAAAATCAACTGGGAATCTTCAATCTTGATGGAAATCTACTTGAAAATTAGCTTCAATGATGTTTTTTTAGTTGTTTTCTTAAGTAATCTATAATGGCTTTCCTCCTATCTTCTTATTTTTGTCATATATATGTCTTAGAATGCCCAAAAAAACCTACAAATCACGTTTCTCCATTGTTCAGAGTGCAAATCTATGTAATTAAAATGATTTACCACATGGTCGTGTGGAATGGGTCAGCCCATGTGGCTCTCGTAGCTTGCTCTAATTTTCTAGTTTTTGGTCATTTTTCACTCCTTTTGTTCCCAAGTGCTCTATTAAGCATCAAAACATAAATTTAAAGGATTAGAAGCAAAGATTTCACAATCAAAAATTGAATAATCACCCAAAAACATATTAAGAATAAGGTTAAAATATGTTACTTTTAGCACTTATCACACGTCTCAAGACATGAAGGGCAAAGTCTTAAGATATGGTCTTATGTCTCAAGTGTAATAGTTGATACTCGATGCGATCACCAGGTCCGGGTACCGAATGATACATTTAACCAATTAAATTATCAATATTTTTTATCCTGATTAAATTACATGTTTAAATGCTTAAATTTTGAATTTAACTATATTGAATCTCGTTCCGAACTAGTGATAAGTACTTACAATTCTAATTTCCAAAAAAAAATTTACAAATTGTAAATAAATTTCAAATATAGATGTAATCAACTTAAACCCAGAGGCGTGGCCTTTAAGATTTCCACTCTAGATACATGATATAGATATTGCACCCAACTTTTCGTTTTGGAGGAGTCTGGTTTGGTCCCTCCTCTTGATTTCTGAGTCTTTATCTACCTTGCACCCAAGCAATAAACTCTATAAGTTCGAAAGAACTTAGTAAGGTTTACACATGAAATTTTCATAGAATACAACTTTAAATTATAAAAGGTTATATTCTATGCACAAGTTAATGTAACATCCCGAAATTGGGCCTAGTAGGATTTGGCCCATTGGGCCTTGGGCATAGGAGTGTTTAAAATTTTGAGAACAAGAGAATGGCATTAATTCAAGTTGGACTTATTAAGAAAGTAATTTTGGAAAGTTACGAGGTTTCTATGAAGTTCCGGGTTCAAGTTGGGCCTTAGTAAAATTTTTTGTTTAAGCCTATTAAGGAGAGATAGTAAGTGACCTCAAAGCTTATGGAAATAAATGAGTAAATTGCTAGTAAAAGTGAGCATATGGCAAAGGGGAAATGGAGCCACATGAAAGGCTTTGAGGGAAGAGGTTTAAATCCCATGGTGTGCAAATTTTAAATATTATTTTTGCACCCTTTCCCTAAGTGTCGGCCAAGCTTGTAAATAAGGTAAGTTGGACTTTTAATTGTGGTATGATGGCTAAAGAAACAAGGAAAGGATGAAGGTAAGGAAAGGAATTAAGAGAAAGGGCAAGTAAGGGGAACATGTGGCCTTTTTCAAGGAAATTGTTTTGGAAAGTGTGGTTGGCCAATTTTTTTTTTACCAATATTGTCATGTATGTGGATGGTTTTACCATGGGGAGGGCTTAGCCGAATTTTTCTTTGGCAATTGGTAAAAGCTTTGGTGTTGTTTTGGCCAAAATTCCTATTTGCAACTTTTGTGTCATTTTCTTTTCTCTCCAAAATTCATTCTCTTCTCTTTTTAGAATTTTCAAGCCTTTAATGTGCATTCTTGTTTCTTCTTCTTCCTTGTTTCCGAAAGTACCTAAGCCTTGGAGACCAAATTGTTTCACTCGTTTTCCTTGGAAAACCAAATTCTCATAAACACTCCTTTGTATCTTCTTTTCCTTTTTACAAAATTTCCAACCCTTTCTTCTTCTTCTAAAATCCATAACCTCCATAGCCAAATATCATTGTTCATTTTCCTCTATAACCGAACCCTTCATTTCTTCTTTATCGTTCTTCTCATCCGTATTAACACTCACTCCTTTGATCAATTGTGTTCTAAGTGGGTAGGCCAAATCTATCACATTTGATTCGCCCATAGCCATAAGTACAATCAGTAAGTAGTAGTTCTCTCTTTGTCAATAACTTTGTTTCATTCGAGTTCTTCATTAATAATCGCGTGTTCTTCTTTCTCTCCCTCGTTGGGTCTGAGTTACATTCTTTTTGTGATATGGCCATCGTTGGGCTTAGGACTTTCAACAAGGTGAAGGAGCACAAGTGATTTGTATTAACCAAATCGTTATCGTCGACTCGTCAAACAAGTGGGGTAAGAAAGTTGTTATAAGATTTGTTTTGGCCAAAGGTGGGATATTTGCTAACAACTCTTTCGCTCACCAAATATTGTTAGGACGGGATTTCAGTAGCCAAAGGGTAGGATCGATTCTTAGTGCATTGAGGGAGATTACATTCGGGGTAAGTGGAGTTAGCCTAATAAAGTGTTTCTAGTTACGATTATCAAAGTTGAGACTAACCTTCTATCAACCATCATTATAGGTGTTGAAATCGTAAAAAGCACAACTCGTAATCAAGGTGTGTAATCCCGTGCCTTCCAAAAACTTGTTTGAAATGGTGTGTAATCTCATATCTATTTGAAAGTTTGTATGATATGTTTTTTAATTCGGTCAAAATACCGAAGAAAAATAGAAATCGACATCCGTGATCACTCAGGAGTGCATATATTTGTAGTAGTAACCATATTTTGTAATAAAATAGTTCCGGTTAGAAACAGTGACGTGTTTTTGAAAAATCACAAAAAATAGGAGAAAGGGAATTATAGATATTGAATTAAAACTTACTGTGTCTATTTTGATATGGAAGAAACGGAGAAGGAAAAAAATTATATTCTGATATATTTTAATTTTAGTGAGACTGGTTCTAATTGACTTCGTGGTTCCCTGTTCTGTCTTGGAAAAATCAGTTAAAATTGTAAAAAGTGAATTATGAGGAATAATTTATATTTACAGATTCCTTAGTGAGTCTATTCTCAATAGAAACAAGTGGTATCAACGTATGAAAACTGTAGAGTGAGATATTTAAATTTTGGGTAAGAGAGGTCAGAATCGTTGGAGAGTGAAACAAGGAAACTTTAAGAAATAAAATGTACTAATTGGTTGAGCCAAAAATTCTGGAAAAATTGTAGTAAGAAGATATATGAGTCTAGTTTCAAGAAATATTTACAGATTTATATTTTGATATTCCTAACTCAAGTTATAGTCAATTTAGTTAGTACGATGCAGATGGACAGTTTAAATTTTTTTATGCCCAAATTAGTAGTTAACCTAGGTTACGAAATTACCAAAATACCCTTAGAGGATAAATTACCAAAACACCCCTGGGTTGTGAGATTACCGAATTACCCTTAGTGGATCGATTGCTGAATTACGAAATTGCTCTTATGGGTCGAATTACGAAAATGTCCCTATGGGCTGATTTGATAAGATTGCCTTAATGGGCTGATTTGATAAGATTGCCTTAATGGGCTGGTTTGATAAGATTGCCTTAATAGGCCGAGTTAATATATTACCCTAATGGGCTGATTTTGCAAAGTGTTAATGGGCCAAATTGTTTGTAATGAATCTCTGAGTTATTAATTGTTGTTTATAATTGTAATACCAATTACTATGTATGTTACATATGCATAATTTTGCATGGGATGGGAAAATGTTGAAGAGAAGTTCTGGTGGCTCTGCCACATATTTTGGTGGCTCTGCCACAATTTGTATAGTGGTTATGCCACGTATATTTTGTTATTCTGGTGGCTTGTCCATGAATCAAATATGTTATAAATGGCTAAATGCCTGCGATTGGTGTGTTGGCGGGGTGGGTTGACTTGATCCCCACAGGTGTGTTGGTTGGTACGGGTGATGTGTAGGGGATGGATTATTAGGATTGGTTTGGGAATTGCATTACATTCTCATGATATAATTGATACATTATTTTGTAAAGGGGCTTGTCCCAAAGTATTGCTAAATGGGCTCAAGCCCAAGGTTATGCTTTATGGGCTTAGGCCCAAGTTTTTGCTAATTAGGCTTCGACCCAGTGAATTATGGTAAGGAGATTATGCACTGAGTTCTTGTAACTCACCCCCATTTTCTTTTAACCCTTGTAGGTAATGCTCAATGACGTGGACTTGGGCCATGGATGTCTCGATAGAGGCCATACTTCAGAAATGGTTCATATTGAACTTTAGATTTCTATTTTCGTTCACTTTACTATTTTGGGTTTTATATTGTAATAAGGCCTCTAAAGTATTTTATTATTTTCTTTATGTTTGATATTCTTATTATTTTGCTTAAATTGTTTTAAAAGGGAATTTTCTAAAAAAATTAAATAAAGGTTTTCCAAAATCGATTAACAAATGGATTTCAAAATAAACTTTTACAAATATTTTTAACACGAAAATTGTCTTTCGAATTATCAACGAAATTTTCAAAAGACTCAGATCCTCTTTCGAATTTTCAAATGTCGCTTTCAAAAGTCAAGGTTTTATAAGAGCATTAGTTTAAATTTATCGATTTATCAATTAATCTTTGAGGTCAGTAGTATTTTATCAAATATTTCAAATCAAACTTGTTTTCTTGATTTTAACGAAGCAATACCTCTTTTTATGTACGAATGAAAAGTACTTAAATGTATTTTTCTCATGTGACATGTCCAATCTGGCCTTAACGCCTGGGCCGAGTTTGGGGTGTGACAGTTAAACTTCCTGGACTCTGAGGAGAATGCACAAATCCACGACATGGATAATGTCTCACACACTCTCTCTCTTTGAGTTAACCTTGGCGGACAAAACCACTTGATACTCTTCCTGAATTTTCCTTGTAACACCCCAAACCCGCCCAAAACGCTACGGCCGAATTCGGAATGCTACAAGGAAATATGGTTGAAAAGAATTTGATTTAATGGGTGAAAACACGTTTTGAATTTTACATATTTACTTAGTTTATAAAAGAACGAAAACTTTGAAGGTCGTGTGTAGTTTAAAACATTGTACGTTTGGGAATTTCAAGAGAAATCGAGTTATTTAAAATATTCAGGTTAAAACTCAAGTTTAATCTTTAAGTTGTAAATTATTTCCAAAATCGTTCCCAGTTTTTAATCGATAATCTATCTAACTCACAATAAAGTAAAAATCCCCAAATATTTAAATGGCCTTATTACATCAAACGGAAATTAACCCAAAAGTAACTAAGAATTTAAGTGCATAAAACATTAAAACAACTTCTACATGGCCACCACGAATCTACTCCAGCCCCGTCCATGTATCACACATCACCTGCATTGTTTAAGAAAATATGGTGAGTCGAACAGAATTATTTCACATGTTTCCCAAATGGGCTTGGCCCAGACCACACAATCCACATACCACACATGATGATGTAAAAATGTTACCCAACCCATCCTAATATCCATCCTCTACACACCCGTATCCTGCCATTACACACCAGGGGATTACTAAATCGACCCTCCATCCACTACACACCTCTTTGGCAGTCAAGCTGCTCAAAGCTAATATAACGTGGCCTAGCCACCGATCACCATGTGACCAAATATGTCGTGGCCTAGCCACCGATCACCATGTAACCAAATAGCCTAGCCACCGATCACTATATGACCAAATCTCGATATCCACGATGTGACCCATGGTCATCATCAAATCTCGATGAAGCACAAAGCAAGCATCAATCCCTCAATGTGGCACATAGACTACATCAAGTCGAGATGTGGCACATAGCCAATCACCACCACGTACATAAATGTACACCCGGTCCTTCATTTCACATATACATCCCGATCCCATGCATGTGCATCATGCTATAATGATTATGACAGAATAATGCATGGACATATTAGGTAGACATACAACATGCTCGCAAATAACCATAGTAATTAACCACAACCACACCTTAGATAGAGTACTAACCTGGTTACCGAGATACCCCATTAAGGGTAACAAATTCACCATAACCACTGTACCGGTTATCACACACATAACACATATAATTAATTAACTAATCATAGAAACAGCGAATTAACCACACACTTGATAACCTGAAGCACTAGACTCTCGATGTTGACACTTCCCTAAGCGAAACTATCGCTCTCATCTCGATCTTGCTCGATTTGGCCCACACCGGTGGCCAATCCGACCGCGAAACCGAGCGTTTCTTGAACATAGGGGTAGGGACAACCCTTCCTCCACTTTCTTTGGTATTGGCTCCATGAAACAAAGTCTTGGTCGAAGACCGGTTTAACATTAAATCAAAACTCCAAATGAGACAACACTAAATCTGAATCGATTACTCTTACCGAAATAGATCCAAATCAAGGCTCCTACTTGATTATGAGAGTTGTGAAATCCTACATAACTTATGTTAGATTCGATTCTAACATTAAATCGATGAGAAGGAAGTGGCCTTGACCAAGGTTGCATCTTGCTTACCTTCTTGACCAAATCCGGAAGATTCTTAATCCCTTCAACGCTAGCCTAACAGAGATCCCGAAATCAGCCCTTCCAAGATTCGACCACCCACACACAAACACATCCTAACTTTCGGCAACCAACAGAGAAAGAAGATAATTGAATAGAAGAAACCCTTACCAACTATTAGATCCAATGGAATAGAGTTTGTGATTCGGCTAGAGAAATGTGAGTTTGAGAAATAGGAGAAGAACACGAAAAGAAAGTGAAAAGATGGCTTAGAAGATTTGGCCAAAACTCAAAGAAATAGAAGAGTTATTAAACTCTTAGCAAATGAAAATAAAAGAAAGGGTGAAGGTTTATGGGTGTTTGACTCACGGTGGAAGTGGAGGAAAGGTTCGGTTTTGGTGAGGAGTAAACAATTCAAGAGAAAAGAAGAAAAGATGAATGCCCCAAATGGAAGTCTTACTTTCGATTTTGGCCTCTAAGAAACAGAGAGAAAAGAAACACACTTTTACTAGTTTTTGGTACAGCACTTTTCGGTAAAATAAACTAAAAGAAAAGAAAAGAAAATCAAAGGCAAAATGACCCCTAAATAACTACACACATTCGGCACCCACATATCCCACTACCACCAACCGAAATGCCACCCCCCAAAGCCCCATATTCGGACAACTCTTCCTCTCTTACCCAAATCCCCTCTTTTCCTCCTACTTTTCCTCTTCACCTCTCATTCAAACAAATTTGAATGTTTCAAACCTCTCCAAAAGCTCTCCACCACTTATTCAAACATCTTGACCAAGTCTTCCTCCTATCCTTCCAGAGTCCAAATGCCGCCCAACTCTCCCACTCTCTTGGCCAAAAAGTAACCCCAAAGTGCTTGTTGCAGTAGAACCTTGAACCCCACTAGCTCCACGAGGCGTCACTCCCTATGCACTAAGTGGCGCCTCCCAAGCCACTTCACCACATCAATTCTTGTGTCTTAAACTCCATACAAGAACTCTTAAGGCCTAACTCCCCTTAGCTTCCCCTAAAGACTCTAACCCAAAAATTTGCCTAAGGTCCAAACATAGCCTCAAGATTTCTCGAGACCCCCAAACACATAAAAACAATATATAGAGCACACTACCACATACATGTAACTTAGAAAGAAATACAAGACCCCTAAACCCTCGATGTTACTGTTCTACCCCCCTTAAAAATAATTTTGGCCTCGAAATTACCTGATCAAAATAAGTGAGGGTATTGCTGTCACATAGCTTTTTCTAACTCCCACGAAGCTTCTTCTAAACCATGGTTACGCCACAAGACTTTTACTAGAGGAACTAATTTCTTACGAAGTACCTTCACATCTCACTCCAGAATCTGAATCGATTCTTCTTCGTAGGACAAATCTGGTCTCAAAACTTCCTCAACTGGCATTACGTGAGATGGATCCGATCGATATCGACGGAGCATTGACACGTGGAACACATCATGCATGTGCTTTAATTCTGACGGTAATGCCAACTGATAAGCCACTGGCCCCACTCGCTTCAAAACCCTATAAGGCCCTATAAACCTGGGACTTAGTTTACCTTTGAGTCCAAATCTCATCACCTTCTTCCATGGTGAAACTTTCAGGAACACACTATCACCCACAGCAAATTCTATCTCTTTTGCTTAAGATCCATCGACTTCTGTATATTAGATGCCTCTTCCAACCGTGCTCGGATTACCTTAACCTTTTCCTCTGTTTCTGCCACCATCTCTGGACCCAAAACATGACGTTCACTTAATTTTGTCCAACACGTAAGAGTCTGACACTTCCGCCCATATAGTGCTTCATACGGCGCCATCCGAATACTTGCTTGGTAACTGTTGTTGTATGCAAACTCCGCCAAAGGCAAGAATTCCTCCCAGCTACCCCTGAAGTCGATACCGCAACCCCTCCATATATCTTCTAACACCTGAATCACCCTTTCAAATTGGCCGTCTGACTGTGGATGAAATGCCGTATTGAAGTCCAACCTGGCACACAAAGCCTGATGCAACGCCCTCCAAAACCTTGACGTAAATCTTGGATCCCTATCCGATATGATTGACACCAACACTCCATGCAGTCTCACAATTTCTGCTACATACTGACCGCTAATCTTTGCAGAGGGTAATCAACGAACAGTATGAAATCGCAGACTTTGTCAATCGATCCACAATCACCCATCTTGAGTCCTTCTTAGTAGGTGTAAGAGGAAGCCCACTTACGAAATCCATTGTGATCCTCTCCCACTTCCATTGCGGAATCTTCCTTTGGTTGCGACAACCGAAGGTACGATGTTCACCTTGACACTGACGACCGTCAAGCACTTCCCTACAAATTATGTAACTTCACGCTTCAATCCAGGCCACAAAACTATTCCGTAGATCCTTATACAACTTACTTCCTCCAGGATGCATAGTGTAAGGGCTACTATACGAATCCCGAAGAATCTTCTGCCTCAGTTCTACATTCTCCGGTATACACACCCTACCACGAAAACACAGGACTCTGTCACTGTTCACACTATAATCCTCTAACTCCCCACTCTGAACTTGCTGAAGTTGAGCACTTAGAACCTCATCCACCAACTGTTTCTCTCTTACTTGACTTAACCACGTCGACTTCACCTGCAGTTTCGCTAACAAACTCCAATCGTCTTAGAGACTAAGATATGCGAACATAGCCTTCAGATCCGACACCACTTTCCAACTTAATGCATCCGCCACCACATTCACTTTACCCGGGTGGTACTCAATTGAACAGTCATAATCCTTTAATAGCTCCACCCACCTTCGTTGTCTCAAGTTCACCTCCTTTTGAGTCAACAGATACTTCAGGCTCTTGTGGTCCATGTAGATCACCGACTTCTCTCCGTATAGATAGTGCCTCTATACTTTCAAAGCGAAAACTACTACTGCCAATTCTAGATCATGCGTCGGGTAGTTAACTTCATGCGGTCTCAGCTGCCGAGACGCATAAGCAACCACCTTCCCTTCCTACATCAGTGCACAACCTAACCCCGTGTGAGAAGCATCACAATACACCACAATACACCACAAAGTCTTTTCCTGCCACCGGCTAGATCAAAATCGGGGCTTTAGTCAAAACTCTCTTTAGTTTCTCGAAACTCTTCTGCTGCTTATTCAAGCATACAAAAGGTACCTCCTTCCTCAACAACTTAGTCAAAAGTGCCGCTATAGAAGAGAACCCTTCAACAAACCTCCTATAGTACCCTGCCAGCCCCAAGAAACTAAAAATTTCTGCTACCGACTTAGGTGGTTTCCACTCCAATACTGCCTCAACCTTCTTGGGATCCACCCTTATTCCTTTCCTGCGGATACCACGTGACCCAGAAAAGCAACTTCACTCAACCAAAATTCGCACTTGCTAAACTTGGCGCACAACTTCTTTTCCCTTAAAATTTGTAGCACCACCCGTAGATGTGCATCATGTTCTTCCTCCGACTTTGAATACACCGGTATGTCGTCTATGAACACCACGACGAATTGATCAAGTAAGGTTGGAAAACCCGATTCATCATGTCCATAAACGCAGCTGGTGCATTAGTCAACCCGAATGGCATTACTAGGAATTCGTAGTGCCCATATCGAGTCCAAAATGCCGTCTTATGGATATCAGCCTCTTTCACCTTAAGCTGGTGATATCCGACCTCAAATCTATCTTTGAAAAGACCGTAGCTCCTTTGAGCTGGTCAAACAAGTCATCTATCTTCGATAGTGGGTACTTGTTCTTGATCGTTAGTTTATTCAATTGGCGGTAATCTATGCACATACGCATAGACCCGTCCTTCTTCTTCACGAACAACACCGGTGCTCCCCACGGAGACACATTGGGTCAAATAAAATCGCAATCTAGCAACTCTTGGATTTGGGCCTTCAGCTCAACCAACTCCTTTGGTGCCATCCTATAAGGAGCGATGGACACCGGCACTGTTCCTAGCAGCAAGTCAATTCCAAACTCCACCTCCCGATCCGGAGGTAACCTTAGGAGTTCTTCTGGAAAAAATTCACAAACTCCTTCACCATCCTGACCTCCCCCAAAGCTGGTTCCTTGGCATCCAAGGCACTAACCAACATCAGAAAAGCTGAGCACCCCTTATTCACCATCTTCACCACCTTAAGAGCAGACACTACGTTAGACAGATAGTCTCTCCTTTCACCTATCACTGCAACCTCATAATTCTCGGGAGTCCTTATTGACATGCGCTTAGCAGCACAATCCAGATTCGCACGGTATCTTACTAACCAATCCATCCCTAGAATTAGGTCAAATTCTCTGAACGGTAGCTCCATCAAGTCAGCTGGGAATACTACCCCCTGAACCTCAAAAGGCACGTCTCTAAAGAGTTTATCTACTACCACAGATTGCCCTAAAGGACTAAGTACGATCATCCTCCTAGGGACAGTCTCAGAGTTCACATTCAAGGTTCCAGACACCATGCTAGCAATATACAAATGCTTTGACCCAACATCAATTAAAGCAGTAAAGGGTAATCCATAAGTAAGGAACGTACCCATGATAACAACTGGTGCGTCCTCCTCCTCACGACGTCTGGCTGCATACACTAACCCTGGCTGCTTTGCATCTGAGCTCCTAGCACCTCTACCCGGTGCTCCACGACCTCGGCCAAAACCATTCCCTCCACGGTTTAGGCCATGGCCTCTTGATGTCTGTGAACCACCCCATCCTGGCTACACATACCCTTGGCCCACTGACTGAGTCCTATCCGCATTCTGAGGACAATTCCTCACAAAGTGAGTCTTAGACCCACACCTGAAACACTCTCTAATCCTTCCCCAGCACTCGCCTGCATGTATCCTCCCACACTGAGCACATGGACGGACCTGATTCCCAGCAGCAGGCATAACAGCACGAGTAGGATTATCCACCCTAGGCTTTTTCTGGAGACCCCCCGAAGACCCTAACGATCCAAAACCTCTCTAGTTCAAGCCTCTGTCTCTATCTCTATTCTACCTTTCAGCTCGCTTAACTTTCTCGGTGATTCGAGATTTCTCCACCAAAGTGGCAAAGTCCCTCTCACGCTGAGGAGCTATCAACACCCGCAGTTCATCTCGGAGCCCATCCTCAAACCTCACGCAGTGCTCGTAATTAGTAGCAACAATCCCTCTGGCATACCGACTTAACCTCAAGAATTCTACCTCATATTCCGCTACTGACTTACCCCCTTGTACTAGATTCAAGAACGCCTTCCTCTGTGCGTCCACGTAACTAGCTCCAACGCACTTCCTCTCAAACTTTACCTTAAAGTAACTCCAATCTACTCGGTCCGCTGGAGTACCCTCTTTGACGGTAAGCCACCACTGATAGGCCTTATCCCGTAGTAGAGATACAGCACCCTTCAGCTTTTCCTCAGTAGTGCAGTCCAAATCATCCATGATCCTCTCGACTGCCTCCAACCAATACTCAGCCGTATTTGGAGCCACCCCCGAGACACCTCTAAATATCTCAGCTCCATTTGCCCGAAGTCTCTCAGAAATAAACTTCCTAGCCCCGGTACCCACATTCACTCCCGCAACTCTTTCCAAGATTCACAGCATAGCCTGAGATACTGCTCATCTCTACCCGTCTGATCTTAGAACTCCCCTTCTACCGTGGGCGACGTCGTTTCATTCCTGATCCATGACTAGACCCAACAGGTTTTGATATTACCATTCTGCCCCTACCACGTCCACGCATACTACGACCTCGTCCCCTAGAACTCATGTCTATTATAGCGTTTTAATCTATTTAAGAAATTTTATGCATTAACTTATTGTTCCACTGATTATCCATACGTAATTTTATGTAAATACATTTAATAGTAGTTCTTTCGGTTATTCAAAATTTTGTCACAAGTCCTCCACCCTATCTCAGAGAATTTCATTCACCCATCAACACTATCCACTACACACGTTCACCACTTTGAACATTTTCATCTGTTCCCAACCCAGGGGTATTTTCGTAATTTATCCTATAGGGGTATTTTGATAATTTTCCAAATCAAGGGTATCTTGTAATTTTGCAAAATAAGGGGTATTTTGGTATTTTTGCAAAGTAGGGTATTTTGGTAAAAATCAAGGGTAGATGGTAATGTCATAACTGGGGATATTTTAGTAATTTTCAAAGGTCTGGGTACTTTGGTAATTTTGCAAATTGGGGTAATTTGATTGCTTTGCAAAACTGGGTGTTTGGTCCCTTTCGAGTTTTATTTATAGATTTGGCCCGTTAACGAGTCTTCACGGTTAAGGTGAACAATCACTGTGCACCAGGTATGATTCCAAAAAAGAGGAGGTGAGTTGCTAGGACTGCTTAAATACCAAGCTCATTCGGAATCCATGCCTAGACATGCGCATGCTTGTTACCACACCTAAACCCTACAACTTATTCTCGAGTTTGGTGAAATGAGTTAAGTCTTATGAAATTTAGTGTTGGAGTAAGCTAATCCTAAGGTTTAATAGTTCCTAACTTACTCATCTACGATCCCATATCACCCTTCACCTTACATATAAATCATGCAACGGTTTAAAGTACTTACCTGGTGGACATCGGGCCGGAGACTCAGGTGCCATGCCGGTAAACCTGAACATCTTGTGAAAATACAAGTTTTAGTAAAACCCATCTTTGAAAGACGTTTTGGGCCCAAAAGCCCTCAAAGTCGAGTTTTGAACCAAGCTCTGATACTAAACTGTAACACCTCAAAACTGGCCCAAAAGGCTACGGCTGGATTCAGAATGCTACAAGAAAATATGGTTGAAAAGAATTTGATTTAATGGGTGAAAACACGTTTTGAATTTTAAATATTTACTTAGTTTATAAAAGAAACGAAAACTTTGAAGGTCGTGTGTAGTTTAAAACATTGTACGTTTGGGAATTTCAAGAGAAATCGAGTTATTTAAAATATTCAGGTTAAAACTCAAGTTTATTATTTAAGTTGTAAATTATTTCCAAAATCGTTCCCATTTTTTAATCGATAATCTATCTAACTCACAATAAAGTAAAAATCCCCAAATATTTAAATGGCCTTATTACATCAAAAGGAAATTAATCCAAAAGTAACTAAGAATTTAAGTGCATAAAACATTAAAACAACTTCTGCATGGCCACCACGAATCTACTCCAGCCTGGTCCATGTATCACACATCACCTGCATTGTTTAAGAAAATAGGGTGAGCCGAACAGACTTAGTGTGCAATTATTTCACATGTTTCCCAAATGGGCTTGGCCTACACCACACAATCCACATACCACACATGATGATGCAAAAATGTTACCCAACCCATCCTAATATCCATCCTCTACACACCCCGTATCCTGCCATTACACACTAGGGGATTACTAAATCGACCCTCCATCCGCTACACACCTCTTTGGTAGTGAAGCTGCTCAAAGCTAATGTAACGTGGCCTAGCCACCGATCACCATGTGACCAAATATGTCGTGGCCTAGCCACCGATCACCATGTGACGAAATATGTCGTGGCCTAGCCACCGAACACTATGTGACCAAATCTCGATATCCACGATGTGACCCATGGTCATCATCAAATCACGATGAAGCATAAAGCAAGCATTAATCCCTCAATGTGGCACATAGCCGACATCAAGTCGTAATGTGGAACATAGCCAATCACCACCATGTACATAAATGTACACCCGGTCCTTCATTTCACATATACGTCCCGATCCCATGCATGTGCATCATGCTATAATGATTATAACAGGATAATGCATGGACATATTAGATAGACATACAACATGCTCGCAAATAACCATAGTAATTAACCACTACCACACCTTAGATAGAATACTAACCTGGTTACCAAGATACCCCATTAAGGGTAACAAATCCACCATAACCACTACACCGGTTACCACACGCATAACACATATAATTAATTAACTAATCATAGAAACAGCGAATTAACCACACACCTGATAACTCGAAGCACTAGACTCTAGATGTCGACACTGTCCCTAAGCAAAACTACCACTATCTGTCTACGATCCTGCTCCGACGCTGGCCCACACCCTGGTGGCCAATCCCGAACTATAGAAATCGAACATTTCTTGAACTTAATGGTAGGGACAACCCCTTCCTCCACTTGTCTGGTATTCGGCTCCATGAAAGAAAGTCTTGGTCAGAAGACCCGGTTAAACATTAAATCAAAACTCCAAGCGAGACAACACTAAATCTAAATCGATTACTCACGAAATAGATCCAAATCCAAGGCTCCTACTTGATTATGAGAGTTGTCGAAATCCCTACATAACTTATGTTAGATTCGATTCTAACATTAAATCGATGAGAAAGAAGTGGCCTTCGGCCAAAGGTTGCCTCTTGCTTACCTTTACTGACTGAATCCCAGAAGATTCTTAATCCCCTTCAACGCTAGCCTAACAGAGATCCTGAAATCAGCCCTTCAAGATTCGGCCACCCACACACAAACACACAGTTTGGCATCTAACTTTCGGCAACCAACAGAGAAAGAAGAGAATTGAATAGAAGAAACCCTTACCGACTATTAGATCTGATGGAATAGAGTCTGACAGATTCGGCCTAGAGTAACAGGTTTGAGAAATAGGAGAATAACACGAAAAGGAAGAGAAAAAATGCCTTAGAAGATTCGGCCAAAACTCAAAGAAATAGAAGGGTTATTCGGCTTCTTAGCAATTGAAAATAAAAGAAAGAGGTAAAGATTTATGGGTGTTTCAGCTATGGTGGAAGTGGAGAGAAGGGTTTAGTTTTGGTGAGGGAGTGAACAATTCCAAGAGAAAAAGAAGAAAAAGATGAATGCCCCAAATGGAAGTCTCACTTTTGGTTTTGGCCTCTAAGAAACAGAGAGAAAAGAAACACACTTTTACTAGTTTTTAGTACACCACTTTTCGGCAAAATGAACTAAAAGAAAAGAAAAGAAAATCAAAGGCAAAATGACCCCTAAAGAACTACACACATTCGGCACCTACATATCCCACTACCACCAACTGAAATGCCACCCCCCAAAGCCCTATATTCGGCCAACTCTTCCTCTCTCACCCAAATCCCCTCTTTTCCTCCTAGTTTTCCTCTTCACCTCTCATTCAAACGAATTTGAATGTTTCAAACCTCTCCAAAAGAACTCCACCACTTATTCAAACATCTTGACCAAGTCTTCCTCCTATCCTTCCAGAGTCCAAATGCCGCCTAACTCTCCCACTCCCTTGACGTAAAAAGCAACCCCCAAAGTGCTTCCACTGCAGCTCGAACCTTGCCCCACTAGCTCCCTGAGGCGTCACTCCCCTGTGCACTAAGTGGCGCCTCCCAAGCCACTTCACCACATCAATTCTTATGTCTTAAACTCCATACAAGAACTCTTAAGGCCTAACTCCCCCTAGCTTCCCCTAAAGGTTCTAACCCAAAAATTTGCGTAAGGTCCAAACTTAGCCTCAAGATTTCTCGAGACCCCCCATACAAACAACATATAGAGCACACTACCACATACATGTAACTTAGAAAGAAATACAAGACCCCTAAACCCTAGATGTTACATTGTTAACACTAATACCCATTTTCTCCATATCGAATTGGTGTTACCTATTCATAATTATCCAAGAATTCATTATAATTACAAATCTTTCCTTGATCTATATAACCCACACTGATCTCCTTAGGTAGTTGTTGTACTAATTTGATGATAACTTGTTTTTTTGTCTTAACCTATGTCAGATTCCTTTTTCATAACTAAGGTCCCATTCTAAATTCTCATTCATGGACCCAAGTATGAAACTTGGTTGATTGACCCGTTACCTCTATTCCTAGCAGACTTCCAATTGCCATTACAACCCTTAAGTATTGATTTACCTTAGATCAATCTTAAAGGTACTTAAATTTAGTAAACAATTCCCAAAAAAACTACCTCCTACCCGTGTATCCCTTTATAATTCCACCTTTGGTAGTCCCACATGGTCCTCTCTACTATGAGCTCCTAATAGACTCCACTGAAATTAGTCCTCCGTAGAGTTCCTCGATTTATATTCCCAACGGATTTCCCCATATTACAAGATTGTAACCTCTCAAAATTGGCCTAGATATTATGGCTAGATTGAAAAGGCTACATTAGCCACGAAAATGGCTAAACTAACTTGCATTACTTTTGAAGACCTTAAATAAACTCATTTTTAGAGAAAATTGTAATTGTACTTTGAGTTAGCTTAAAATCATTCATTCATTATGTCGTGTATACTTAGGATTAATTTTATTATTGATAGTGTTATTTTACAAAAACCATTTGATTGTCGCTCTTTTTCAAAAAAAAAAAAAAAAAACTTGCTGCAGCGAAAAAACCATTTTTCAAGTCATTTTGGAAACTTAGTTACCTTATCGATTTATTTTTAAAAAATGGTTCCTTCGCAGTGCAGCAGAAACTAGGGAACATTATCAAATTTTACTTAAGCCTGATATCATGCATTATATGATTATTATGCTTGAGTAATCCATGCGTGAAAAAGTCCCAGAAGAAAAGTTACCAAGCTAAAGACCAAAAGTCATTAAAAATTACAAACCTAAACCAATAGACACTGATTAATACTTATTAAAAACAGTCTGAGGTCCAAGGTGATTCTCCGAATGACAAGTCTGGTCGTAATTTCGAGGTTTACCTGAAAAGTTAAACACTATTGGGGGGTGAGCTTATGAAAAGCTCAATGTGAGTCGAACAATTTTTTAAACAAGCAAAAATATCGAATACAGTGAAATAAATTAGCTTTAATAGAAGAAAACAGAACCATCATATGAATTTCATATCATTACATAGCTATTTTCAAATTGATGTCAAACGGTGTATGAGCATAGGACATCATTCATTCGAATAAAAATAGTTAATTTTGATACCATTCAATAGAACACAATACAACACATATTATAAATCAATAATATTCGAGTATGCCATGAGCATTATGCAAAGCAAAAAGGTTCCTACCCATAAGATCCACTGCACACCACGAGTTCCCTAAAACCTGTCATCCAAACTCCAAAACATTATGGGCTTAAGCTCGTTGTGGTTAAAACCACTGATAACAATATGTAGAAAATTCTATAAGTAGAAATACAAAAAAGCTATCAGTAAAAATGTGATAAATTGCCATTCCCCTCGGTACTCCAGGTGTAGTGCACTGAATATGAATAATACGGACATAATATGCCACTGGTACTCCACGAAACTCCTCCGTCAACCATAAAATCCCAACCCGGTGTATATGCAATATGTCACACAATCTCATACATAATCATATCTCAATACTTTTCACATTCATTTGACATGCTCAGTATGTACTCAGTAATCACGTACTTTCAGTAAATGGAAACAGTGTTCCAATATTTTAAATTACCATTGTGTTGGTATCAATCAATATCGTTCAATTTCACATATTTTACTGATTTTCATTGTGCATAAATAGCGCCCTTTTTAGTACACAATATAAAAAATATCTCATGTGTTTAAATCATACATAAGCTTAATATCTCAACACATTATATCATTTAGTCAAACATTCTCATATCTTAGAACTCAAATATGCAATTACAAACTCAATCAAACATTCATACTATCAAACTAGCAATTTTGCCAACATGTCAATCTTTTAAGGCTCGAAACATACCTGGTTCGGCCACTCACAAAATCAATAATTTGGTTATTAATCCAATCCAATAAGCAAGCTAATTTATCAAATATAATATGATATTTAACATTTTCAAACAATTTTATGAGTTTAAGACCCACACCTTATTTTTCGCATCCTCATAGCACACTAACGAATCTTCCAATTTTCGTTAATAACTCATTAAACGAACCTAAACCAAAATTCAGTATAAATTAAATAAATTTACCATAAACCATCACCCAAACACCCACTTATGAGTTCCAACCAATCATTGAAATTATAACTATTTTATGAATCTAAACTAGTTAGATTCCATACACTATATCGATACGAACTGTACGTACAATCGTTCTTCGCCTTTACGGATGATTTGGGGCATTTAGATCAGCACCTAATTCAATAATATAATGGAAAATCAGTAGCTAATTAATGATTAATTTCCTTCATGTAATCAATTCATAACATTTACCCAACAACTATGTCAAACTAACTAACTATTTATCCTTAATTGTACTTACACTTCACGATTTGTGGGATTCGATTGTCTAATTGATAAATAATGTCTCTCCCTAATTGAAATATGACTAAAGGCTAATTAGAAGGGTTCAAGAACACAATTTAATTCTGGAAAAATATGGGCAAGACCCAAGAAACAAAAAAATTCCCTTTCTTGCGCATAGGCACATGCACCACCACCCATGGTGGCCAAAATTGGGGCTGGATTTAAAAATGGTTTGATATCTCATTAAAATCTGAAAAAAAAAATTGAAATCATTTAAAATACACCAAAATTCAGTTCTGGAAATTTTGGTTTTTAATTGACAAGATTAATTAAGAAATTGAAGAGAAAATAGATCTTACCCAAGCTAGTTGAGAGAAATGACAATGACACTTTCTTGACAATGTTTGGGATCGTTCTTGAGGTTCAAGATATCAGATTTGGGGATGATTTCGAGGAGGATAAATAATAGAAATAGAGTAAAGGAGATGGCGCACAATCTTGATGGAAAAAGCAGAAGAAAGAGCTGGTAATGGGAGGTGTAGGCCACGATAACAATGGGAAAAGGAAAGAAAATTGAAGACAAAAGAGGAGAGGAAGATGGTGAATGGCTAGGGTAGGGAAAATTGAATTAAATTCTAAAAAATACAATAAAAAGTTGTATTTATACTTAGGGTTCAAGGGTATGGATGGCACACACATTTATTTCCATGCTTTCTCATATTTGTTTTAACCATTAGGCTTTTTCCTCATTCTTGAAATAACTTCGCAATATTTATTTTAAAAATAAGGCATGTCACATATTAGAGTTTAAGGCAAAATTAGGAAAATAATAAAAATGATGTGAGAAAAGGGATTTGAACTTGGGTTTCAAGGAACGTTTCGCTAACACTTATCAAACAAACTAATACTTCATTTATTCCTAAAAACACATAGATAATCTCAACCACTCTCTCGATTCCCAAACCCAAATCTACTAACCCCAATTTTGGGATGTTACAAAGATCTTAACCCGACATCGTCTTTTTGATAAGTCACTGGTTGACTTACCGTTCAGACCATTTGACTAAGTATTTGCTTTATTGACCCATAGATTATACCTAAGGAAATATTCCCTACCAACCACTGGTGAGCTAATAATGATGGTTACTTCATACCTCGAATAGAAATCTAGTCTATTACCTCTACCTTGTTATTCCCTTGCTAGCTTGTTTCCTCGCATTCTTGGGTGCGCTGACTCATCGTAATATGCTACATTCCACGCGAAGTCTTATGGTGATTTCCCATTTTCTTACCCTATCAAATTCCTGGTTTGCCATTCTAACAGGCTTAATTTGTTGTCACAGACGAGCTATAGTCTTACACAAGGTAACTAACACCCTAATCCTCTAATGTCAATTAAAATGTTACTTAAACAGGAAACAGACGTATGCCCAATTCGATTTTCAGTTCAACTGCATACATATTAACTTAACTAGGCAGATCCTTAGAAAACTGCTTTAAAACATAAGTTTATTTAACAACATTCATCATAGAATAAAAGTAAATATATTTAAGATCTTTCTATTGAAACTCTTCTTTAAAATACAATATTAGGAGAAACCATTTCATAAGCCAGAACTTAATAAACTTTAACAAATCCTAAAAGGGGGGTAACATTCTTATAAACCAATAATTGAATAAGAAAAACTATTTATTACAGATTCATTTTTAGAACAGAGCTACATGCCACCCCAAAACATAAGCATGTTACAAAACAGACACATATGAAGCTCACAACAGAGAATGATTCTTTTGGCTTAGTCCCTTCAATAAGCTTATAATAAAGATCACCTTGAAGGAGGGAAAGAAAAAAGGGTAAGTTCAGAAGAAAGTAGTGAGTTCCAAACATGGAAAACTCAACCCTTAAATAAAGACAGATACATGGCAAGTTCATAACACAGACTAATACATTAGACTCTATATGTCGCGACATACGGGCATACACTCTTATCTCGTTCGCTAACACTTAACCTTAGAGTATAACCTATTGGAGGAACTCACATATTTGACATATACCATTTTTCATAATAATGGGCGTATGCTTATATCCTTTCCTCAACGTAGCACTATAACTTAATAGAGCCATTGCTTCTCTATTAACACAGTCTTTTCTCATAAGTATCTTTTGCATCGCAACCTCTCTTTAGGCAAACTCAAACTTCCTTTCAAAACTTACTATGGCAGATTCAATTTACCAATTATCATCTCTTGAGGAATTCCTTACGATGTTGACACATCAATAGGAATTAGAATGTACTTTCTTAATCATTAATCATTCTTTTCAACTCGACCAATATATGTGTTAACAAACATACATCATATCATATTAGCTTACTCTTTCATAACCTTCCTTAGGTTGAACCTCAGAATTCACATATTAGAATAGATATTTTTATATCATATCATATCATTTTGAACTCCTATGTGTTCTTGTGAGTACAGGACTCTTTTCCATGGTTAACAACTAATATGTCCTACCGTAGGTAGCACTCATAATGTTAGACTAGTTAACAACTAACATGCTCTACCATAACCTAACACTCATGCCTATTGGTTAGTAACTAACATACCCTACCAGTGGCCACAAAGCTATTAACAACTAACATGTCCTACTAGTGGCCCATCATATATCCCCATCTGGTTAGCAATTAGCATGCACTACCAGTGGCTTATCTTATCCGGATACCAAGTTCATACCCCCAAGGAAGTCATTTCTGCTTCATGTCATGACCATGCACACATACGCACACACAAAGAATTATACATAAAAGTTTTCCAAAGTTCAAAGTTTGTGTTCTCATTTAGACTCTATCTATGACATCCATACGTTAATGTTATACAAGATAGAATAAATTGTAGAGAAGAATCACATTGTTGGGACACTCACATATGATTTCAATGAAGTTAGCTATTCTATGTACAACTCTTTCTTTATAATTGATCAAATTTTTTTCTTCTACAATAATGAACTCTTAATAGGTAAAAGTAACATATTTTAAATCCCACATTTAGTATGCTTTTGGATGATTTAGCCCTTAATTTATGTAAAAAGGTGCTTTTAATCCTTTCTTTTCATGTCTTATACTCAGGAAAGCACCGAGAATGAAAAGAATGAGAAACGAGCTTAAAACGGACCAAATTGGTCCAACCCAAGAAATTGGCACGGCTTGCACTTCAAGTGACACAGTCGTGCCTCGCCAATCATTCAAAGACATGCCCCAAGCATAATTTGGATGGTCGTGTCCCAATCGATAGACCTGAAGCATGGCCTGAATCCCGACTTACACGATCGTGCCACGGCCATGCCCCAATTGATAGAATCGAGACACGGCCTAAAGACGATTTACATGGGCATATACCATGGCCGTGCCCCTACCACTAGAAAGAGTTCGGTAGTTGATTTACATGGCTGTGATTTGGATGGTTGGAGGCAATGAAACACATTCCTAAGTCTACTTAAACATCCTAGGAGGAATTCTACTTGAATTAGGATACTTAGGAGCCAAGTAAAGCATCTCAAAGCCTATATAAACACCCAAGGTAGCAACTAAAAAGGAAGTTCAGCAGAAACCAAAACATAGTTTGTTAGGCAGAGTTTTCTGCCAGAGCTTTTATTGAGGGAATTACTCAAAGATAGCCAGTTGATCCATCTCAAGAAGCCGGAGTTCTACTCAAGACAGAGGATTTCCTCTTCAATTCCTTCAGGGGGTTTTAGGGATTTCTTATGTTTTGTTTTATCTTTTTTCTTGAGATGTTTTCTTATTTTGTTATGACAAAACCCTTCAGATACCTGAAGGGAATGAAACCTATGACAGATTTTATTATTTGATTTCTAAATTATATGATAAGTACTTAGTTTGTTCTTAATTATGTTGCTTAATTTAATCTGATGTGCTTAGGTGGAGGAGGAATAGACCCTGTCTAAGAGTAGATCTAACATAATTAAGCGAAGTTGATCGAGTGCCTAGAGATAGGGTTACGAGATTTTACCGGATTAGGGTGAAACCTAATATGGGAGTCCATAGATCGATTTACTTCTTCCTTAGGGGGTTATTATAAGAGAATGAGAGTTCCACTAATTAACCTAAGGTTAGACGTTATTCGCCTTGAGAGAGGGTTTAATATAAGTTAAGGAGTCTCACGGATCAAGCTAAGTAAAGAAGTCATATGAATTAAAAGTTAGATAATGAGAGAAGTCATAGGTGGATTCTTCCTGAGGGTATCGTCTAAAATCAACTGAGTTTTTCCACAGTCACTTCCCAAAGTTTCGTTCTTTTGTCTTTGCATTTAGTTTAAGTATTTCATTAGTTTTTAGATTAATAAACCAATCACTCCATATTTCAGGCTAAATAATAGAAAGAAAGTGAGTAGTAGTACTTTTAGGTTCCCGTGGGTTCGATAAGATATTCTTACCTAAACTATACTACTGTTTGATAGGTGCACTTGCCTCTATCGTTGTCATAGTTAGTCTATAGGTTCAACCATTCTTTTTATAAATATTAAAACTTGATTATTTAACACGATCAATAGGATTTCAGAGTATAACAAAGGAAAAGAAAAGGAAGGAAAACCCCCCACTATAAAGGTTTCCACCAATATTTATGTGTCACAACTTTCACACTCAACATTAATATGTAGCTAACATGTAAAGTTAACTCAATTTCTATCATGACAAACATTATCATTACAGGTCATAATACATCAAAAGTTAATCAAAAAACTTTGGTATATTATAATCGAATTTAAGTTAAAACTCAACTAGAGCATAACATAACTCACACATTCACAAACAAACAATATTTAGATCCACAATTCCATAATCTTTTACGGGCGCACATAATAGAATATATTGACACATAAAATTTCCAAAAGAAACACTGATTGGCGGGTTCCTCACCATGACAATGCTAGACCATAAAAATTACAACTTAGACTTGGCCAAAATACAAATCACAACAAGCTTATAAATCACACAGTCTGCCACTCATGGTGAACAACTATACAAATACCACACTGGAGTATACAACATAAATTTATCTTACCTTGACATAAACCTTAACTAACTTTCAGCCTATACAAATCATCAACAAGACTACGTCAGGCGAGGTACTATAAGGTAACCACATATTTATTGTAATGGTGAACTTTCTCGTGTTTATTGTCCCAGTGGACTATTCCATGTTTACTAATTCCTAGACTATTTAAACCTCATTCAAGTTGTCTCTCTTTAGAGCCTGTATACCATCATCATGTGTCGCCCCACAAAGCCTGTAGTTCACCGTTATGGTGTTGCTCTATCGAACCTAATAACCGTCATCATGGTGTCACCCTAAAGGATCATACGATGAACGTTGTCACAGTGTCATTCTAGCCAACAAATAGATAATCACTCAAAGATGTCATCCAATCTCTCTAGAATTCCCATTTCAATTTGCCCATTCCTCCAATACGCCAATTATTCCTATCTTCAACTACCCCATAGGGTAAATTCTCTCCATACTCTTCATATATTACTAAGCATATCGCATAACTCATCATTATACATACAATCTTCTAGTTAACAAATAATCAATTAATGACCATAAAATAGTTAGCAAACAAACTAGCAAGAGCTCACATAGTTGTTGTGCACACACAACAAACTCTTTCATCAACTACATACACACCATAAACTTAGGAAAACTTTGTACATTCCCAACATCGTTCATGCAAGCAAAATAACATCATCTATCACCTAAAGGCAAGGTATAGAAACTCACCTTAAATCATTTTTCCTTGTCAACTTAGCTTGTCCCAACGCCAGAGTCTCCTTCGCCTTGGTAACTAAGCATGACAACAATACATTGTTTAATCGAAGGCATTTAAACCTTAAAACCCAAAATCCAAAACCCACCTTAAAGAAACTTATTAGGAATTCCTTACTTTCTCCTTCCTCAAATCCTCAAGTATAGAAGGTTAAAAAAGCTTACTAATTACTCAATTTTTCTACTCCTAGACTCCAAATCTCACAAATTTTGCTCCATACAGAGCTTTTCTGATTTCTCCTCTTCCTCGTAACAATCGAAGAAGACAGTGCATGTAAGAAGAAATTTGCAAACACAATTGAAGAGGATCTTTTTTTCTAGAAAATCCACTTTCACCTATATAAAACTCTTATACATGATCTCCCGATATCTTCTAGCCAATCACCAGCAATCATTATGTCTCCCAGTATGGAACCAATCGGTTCTATCCTAACCAAACCAAAATTAAAGCTTAACTATTTACTCAACAGTTATAAATTTTTCCAAAAATTCTTGGTAGAGTCTGCCAACTTAATATGCATTTAATTAAGTCCCAAAATTCTTTTAAATTAAAGCCCTTTACGAAATCTGGGTGCGATAACTCCCCCACCCTTAGAGAAATTTTCATCTTCAAAATTTTCTCTCGCGCCTATAATTATAGGTGGACTCTAAATATTTCACTTCCCTCAATAATCCTCTTCATAAACTGGAGGTAGACATGTTTACTCTTCCAAATTACCTTAGTGCTAACCAAAAATGTACAAATTCATTCCAAACTTACTCCGTTCAACAGTGAATTTATCCATATTCATATAGGGAAGATTGTTGGACATGGATGACCTCATATCTATATTGTCAGATTCTTGACCTATACCTTGAACTAGGTATCTACTCAACCTAATGATGCCAAATGGCTTCAGCTTGACGGGTACTACTTGACTATTACACAATAAATGGCTATTTTAGGCCAACATTCCCATATTTTTGGTTGTAGAGAGATTTTAGAGAAACTCTCTCCATCTCCAACAAGTGGAAAATACAGATTTGAGAATTTGAATTATTTGTTTCAAATTGAACCCCAAAATTCCTTTAGATGCTTGGATATTTTAATCGAGATGTGAAGAAAGAGGCCTTTCATCTGAAACCATTCTCTAACTCCTTGTTAATTAAGTTTTCTTCTGAATCCCAAAATTCTCTCTTTTTTGGCATTCTCTGATTTTTTTGTCTAGTTCTTACTTCCTTTTCCTCATTCATCGCTTCTCTACATTGTCTAGGTAACTCATTAATTCCCTATTATCTTTTCATTTTCTCCAAAATGGTTAGGATTAAGTACAATCATCTCGAGAATAGAAGCAATCATGATGATGGTTGTTTTAAGAGTTGTGTGGGTGATACAGAGGGTGATAGGGCTAGGTCCAGTAATAGCGAGATAAGCACCTCAATGGATACCCCACTCTTTATATGCTCAACAACCTAGGAGGAGACGGTCAAACATTTGGGTGTTAGAGGGGTTCAATTATCTAACTTTGCTTATGAATTCAACCTGGTTCAAGGTGAGTATCTGCTGCATGGCAACTCTGATGGCATTATTCTCCCACTTTACTTGTTCAAAGTTGGGTTTCATCTCTCACTTCATCCTTTCTCCCACTTCGTCCTCAACGAGTATAGGATCGCACCATGGTAACTTTTCGGCTTATCTTGGTAGACCTTGGTTTCCTACTTTATCAATTGTAGCTTGAAGGGAAAGCAACCCATCCTTGGTGTTTTCAATTGGATTAATCAATTGAAAGTGACCACCAAATAGACTACAGCTAGGTTGGCCTATTTTAGTACTCGTTAGAGTCCCAAGCCCATAATTAAAAATTAGGCTACAATCTTCATCTTAACAGAAACAAGTTCATTTGAGTGAGGAGTAAATTAGGGGATGGGTTTGGATTCCCAACATAGTGGTACATCTCTCCTGAGTCTGTCTGTACCCGGAGGTAGCCACTAGATAATGAGGCTATGAAGGAGCAATTTGATTGCCTAAAGTTAGGCCAGTCCCTTGTGTTGGAGTGTCCCATTGCCATCAGAAATGTCTTTGATTTTTATTTGGAGAATCAGAGCCCAAATGGTTACAGGCCCACATATGTTGTTACTGAGGCTAATCCCAGGTCATATACCACTTCGACATGGTGTGTCCTTACAACTCTTTTGATTACTTTGCCATTATTTTAGTTAGGAGGAAGGAGGAACCACCACACTTCTTCTACACCTTATGTAGTTCAGCGCGTGTGCCGCTGGTCTACTCCACTGGCAGTAGCCACTAGTGAGTTTTTTTATAAACATTTGGTTTATCATACGACTGAACCTAACTCTTTTCCTTCGGTTCTACCCAATCCTCTACTTTGTCTCACACTTCAATCAGTATGGACATGGATGTAATCATGGGGAGGGCACAAAAGGTCGTTGATGCAACTAATACAAGGGTCTATGTAAGTAGTAGTAGTCATAAGAGGCTAAGGGTGGAAGAGCGCTCTTAAAGTACTAAGGAGAGCAGTGGCAGTAGTTTGGTCCATCGTAGGTGATGACTGCCTCCAAACATAGTGTGAATACTGTAATTAAAAGATATGAAATATAGAGGTGGTGTTCACAAGTATATGGGTTAGGTTTTAATATAATTTTACAACGAAATAAATGAGTATTTCGAGGATCATACCTAAGGGAAGCTAGAACTAAATTAAAATTAATCAGAACTTAAATGGATCTAATTAGTAATTTAAATAAACTATATTACGACAAAACATAAATGAAGGTTTTTAGTTTTTATAAATAAAATAATAAAAATATCATAAATAAAGGTGCTTGGAAAACTAAATTACAAAATTGATCAAATCTAGATATGGGTGATGAGCTTGCTTTAGTGGTCATAACTAATTCCTATTTTGGGTTTCTATTCAATCAACTAGTCATTACCCTAGCAGGATCTCTCAATCTTCTACTAAACTAATGAGTCGATAATAACTACTCATCTCTCGACCTCATAGTCCAGACTGGGTTAGGGCTAATGTGTTCATGAATAGGCCATACCAATTTGAGTTAATTGCCACCTAAATAACTTCCTAGGGTTGTTAAGCCTAGGTTTAAAATCTTTGTAACACCTCAAATTTGGGCCTAGTAGAATTAGGCCTATTAGGCCTTGGGTGTAGAAGCATTTAAAATTTTTGAGAACAAGAGAATGACAATGCAAGTTGGATCTATTAGGTGAGTGATTTTGGAAGGTTAGGGGGCTTTCATTAAGTCCCGAGATCAAACTTGGGCTTTAGGAAAAATTTTGGTTTTAGGTGAATAAAACCCTGGGAGTAAGTAAGTAGGCATTAAGAATAAATTAGGGTAAAATAAGACACAAAATGAGTTGTGGTCTAGTGGAAAATGATGCCACATGGGAGACAAGGAAGTGACGCCATAGAGGAAGCAAGGGGTCCAAGGTTCAAGTCTTGGCACTTGCAATTCATTTTGATTTTTTTTTAAATGAACTTAGACTGTGGCCCATAGGTTTATATTTAGTTGCGCATGTTGTAAGTCACAAAAGGAGCTTGTGTTGTGGTGGCATGTAGCATCGGAGCATAGGAGAGGGCAAGGGTTCGAATCCCATTGCAAGCAAAAATGGATATTTATTTAGCTAAGTTGGCGAGACAGGTGGTTGTGATGGAATCAAACTCTGCTAAAGGAGGGATCTCACATCGGAAAGCTAGCATGAGGAAGGTGAGAAGTTGGCTTTAAATAGAGAAATCTATGATGAGATAAGCATATCTTAGTTGGCGTTTGGGTATAAGAGTGTTCGGAGTGCGGATTAGCTTCAGATTCGTATCAGGCGTGTATTTTGCACTACTCTAGCTATAGAGCGACAAATGCCAAAATGTCGGTCACACGACAATGGTAGCCACACGAGCGTGCGAGCGCACGTGTGGGGGCTTCGACACGATAGTTGAGGCCATCATGAGTGTTCATATGGGTTTAGGCTATTTGGGCCACGATGGCCCGAAAGGGGCCATGTGGGGCCAATGGGTCTATGGGCCCATATGAATAAATTGTATGATTATTTAGTAGATATTGGACCGGTCTATGTGAATCTCATATCTGTAGCTAGATTTGGGCTAAATGGGCCACACGAGCGTGTGGGCTCACTTGGGCCGAGAATGGGCACTAGGTCCATTCGCATCGTTATCTCGTTTCTTCCTATTAGGGTGATCGGTTACTTTATGGTTTTGATTTAAGAATTCGTGTTGACTTCAGTTCTGCAAGATCGTGTCCTTGATGAGCAAAGGGGATTCTAGCCATAGGGTTGCGGCAAAGGTGCCAGTCGAGACTGTGCACATAGCCTCCACTCCCAAGTTTAAGCTGCGTTGGGTGTTAGCGGTTCGGGACTTTTCGCCTAGATGCGGAAGGTCATCGGCATCATTAAACTTAGGCAAATCGCACTTGAGTGTTCTAGTGAAGGTGAAGGCGCTTGTGACTATTTAGTACTCTACGTGATAAGGTGTGTAATCTCACACCTTTGTTTATTCTGTTAATGCGATGTTCTGTGAATCGGCTAAAAGCTGAAATACCGATAAGCTAGAATATCGACATTTGAGGTCACTCAAGCATGTGAGCTCTTGTGGAGATAAACCGAGCAACAAGTGTTAGTGATAGACTGTAACATCCCAAAATTGGGCCTAGTAGGATTGGGGCCAATGGGCCTTGGGCGTAAGAATGTTTAAAATTTTCGAGAAAATGAGAATGGCATTGTTGCAAATTGGACTTATTAGTTAAGTGAATTTGAAAGGTTACGGGGTTTCTATGAAGTCTCGTGTTTAATTGGGCCTTAGAAAAATTTGGTATTTTAGCACTTTAAGGAGAGATGGTAAGTAGCTTCAAGGCTTATAAAAATAAATGAGTAAATTGTTAGCATAAGTGAGCAATTAGTAAATAGGTTATGGCATCAAGTGAAGGACTTTAAGGGAAGAGGTTCAAATCCCATTGTGTGCAAATTTTAACTATTATTTTTGCATGCTCTCCTTAAGTGTCGGCCAAGAGGTATATATGACAAGGTGGACTTCTTTATTTTTGGTAAGGTGGCTAAGGAAATAAGGAAAGGTTGAGGTTGGGAAAAGGAATCAAAAGAAAAAGGCAAGTATGGGGGACATGTTGGCACAAAAAGGGGAGAATGTTATGGAAAGTGTGGTTGGCCAAATGTTTGACCAATATTGTAATGCATGTGGACGGTTTTGGGGGTAGATAGGTAGCTGAAATTTTTACTTTGGCATTTGGTAAGGTCCTGGTATTGCTTTGGCCAAAAATCCTATTTGCAACTTTTGTGTCATCTTCTTCCAATCTGCTATTCTATTTGTCGAAACCTCCTAGCACAATTGTGCATCTTTCTTCTCTTTTGTTTAGTCAAATATTCATATTTTGTTCATCTTCTTTTGATAGCTGAATTTTTATCATCTTTTATCTTCCCCATTTTTGTGTGTTGGACATCTCTCCTTGGTTGAATCGGGTAAGGACTTCATTTCTAATCCTTTCATTTCTTCTCTTTCTAGCCGAATATGTACGTTCATCACTATACGGCTATTCCACTTTGTATCTTATCGAAATATCACTCTCTCCATCACTCTCATATTTGATCAACTCTTTTTCGTAGAGTTCTAGTGGGTGGCCTAATACCAAATCCTTGTTGATTCATTCGTAGTCATAAGCCAATTGGTGGGAATCGGGATTATCATCGATTAAGGTAAGGAGTCTTTTCTAGTCCATTCGATATCGCTATTCGGTTATGGTGTTAATCGGATTGAAAGTTTGTCTAATCGATTATGTTGTTAGGCACGAAATCACGCGATACTCCCTACTTGTGGATTTTTCAGAAATAGTGGGGAAAGTCAAACACTTATCTCTCGTAATAAGAGACTCGGATTGTTGGGAAGTGATATAGATTGTTAAATCAATCGCAATACTTGGATGAAGTTGTAAATTGGGTTTTGGACTAATTGTTGACCAATTGTATCTTTAGATGCCGCGGAGAATATCGTGTTACGAATTTTGAATAAGGTGTGTAATCTCGTACTTTCCAAATATATATTTGAAATGGTGTGTAATCTCACATACCTCTAAAAGTTTGTATGATATGTTTTGTGATTCAGTCAAAATACCGAAGAAACTCAAAAACCAGCATCCGTGATCATTCGAGTGCGTATATTCATAGTAGTAACCATATTTTGTAATAAAACAGTTTCGGTTAGAAATAGTGATGTGTGTTTGAAAAATCACGAAACATAGGAGAAAGGGAATTAGAAAGTGAATGAGATATCAAATTAAAGATTACTGTGTCTATTTTGATATGGAAGAAATGGATAAGGAAAAGGAATTTTATAATCTGAGATATCTTAATTTTAGTGAGATTGGTTCTGATTAACTTCGTGGTTCCCTAATCTGTTTTGGAAAAATCATATAAAATTGTACAAAGTTAATTATGGGTTATAATTTATATGTATGGATTTATTAGTGAGTCTATTTTCAATAAAAAACAAGTAGGAGCAGTATATAAAAACCGTACAGTGAGATATTTGAAATTAAGGAAAGAGAGGTCAGATTCATTGGACAGTAAACAAGGGAAACTTTAATGAATAAACTGTACTAAATGGTTAAGAAAAAAATTCTGGAAAAATTTTTGTAAGAAGATATACGAGTTTAGTTTCAAGGAAAATTTATGGATTTAAATTTTGAGCTTTCTAACCGAAGTTATAGTCAATTTAGTCAGTATGGTCAAATGGATAGTTTCAAGTTTTATGTCCCAAATTAGTAATTAAGTCCGAGGTTGCATAATTATGAAAATACCATTGGAGGGTAAATTACTGAAATACCCCTGGGTTGCAAGATTACCGAATTACCCTTAGTGGGTAAAATTACTGAATTATGAAATTGCCCTTATGTGTTGAATTATGAAAATACCCTTATGGGTCGAATTACGAAAACACCCCTAATAGGCTGATTTGATAGATTGCCTTAATGGGCCGAATTTGATATATGGATAAATGGGCTGATTTTGATAAATTTCTAAATGGGCCAATTTGATATGTGGCTAAATGGGCCAATTTGATATATGGCTAAACAGCTGAATTTGATATATGGCATAATGGGCCGATTTTGCAAAGTGTTAATGGGCCAAGTTGTTTGTAATAAATCTCTAATGTTATTAATTATCGTTGTTATATTGTAAATATCATAATTTGCTATGAATGTTGCATTCACATAATTCTGCATGGGTTTGGGATGTTGATGATTGGAGGAAGCTATTTGGTGGCTCTGCCACATATTTGGGTGACTCTGTCACAATCTGTCTGGTCGCTATGCCACGTATATTCTGTTATTCTGGTGGCTTCGCCACAAATCCTGATATTATAAATGACTAAATGCTTGCGATTATAAATTGCCACTGGCCTGCGAATTTTTGCTATAAATGGCTTAATGCCTACGATTGGTGTGTTGGCGGGGTGGGTTGACTGATGATCCCCATAGGTGTGTTGGTTGGTACGGGTGGTGTGTAGCGGATGGAATACTAAGTTTGGTTTGGGATTGCATTACATTCATTTGATTCATTTGATATATTCTATTTTGTAAATGGGCTTTGGCCCAATATTTTTCTTAATGGGCATCGGCCCAAGTTATTGTTAGATGGGCTCAGGCCCAAATTTACAACGGGCTTGTAACTCACCCCCTTTCTTTCTTAACCCTTGTAGGTAATGCTCAGTGACGAGGACATGGAGCCATGGATGACTCGGTGGAGGCCATACTTCAGAAATGGTGTTTTACTTTGGAACTTTAGATTTCTATTTTCGTTCACTTTACTATTTTGGGTTTTATGTTATAATAAGGCCTCTGGAGTATTTTATTATTTGCTTTATGTTTGATATACTTATTATTTTACTTAAATTATTTTAAATGGGAATTTTCTAAAAACTTAAATAAAGGTTTTCAAAAATCGATTAACAAATGGATTTCATAATAAACTTTTACAAATATTTTTAACACGGAAATCTTCTTCGAATTTTCAACATCGTTTTCAAAAGTCACGTTTTATAAGATTATTAGTTCAAATCTATCGATTTATCAATCAATCTTCGAGGTTAGTAGTATTTTATCAAATGTCTCAAATCAAACTTATTTTTTTTTTTATTTTAACAAAACTTTTTTTAGTAGAATCACAAATCTTTTATACATTTTCTTCAATGTGACACACCAGATTTGGGCCTAACTTTTGGGTCGGGTTTGGGGTGTTACATAGACTATTGGTAGTGTCACGAACGCTCTCGTGGGACTAAGGCTATAATAGGCCTTGTTGAGCCGACGTGGGCTAAGTGGGCCCAATGCGCTAACGCGCCCACAGGGGGAAATCCATGGTAAGTGTCGGTTGATAGATGTGGCTACAAAGTCCACAAAATTGTGACCAAAAATGGGCTGAATGGGCCACACAAGCGTGTGGGCTCGCTTAGGCCAAAATTGGGCTTTAGGCCCAATTGCATCGTTTTATCAAAAAAGGGTATCCATGTCACTTGAAATGACAGTGGGCCTTCGTAGAGGCCATTAGATGGGTAAAATTATCAAAATACCCTTCAAGGGTGAAATTACCGAAATACCCTCTATAGGTAAAGTTACGGAATACCCTCTATGGGTAAAGTTATCGAAATACCCTTCATGGGTAAAGTTATCGAAATACCCTATATGGGTAATGTTATCGAAATACCCTCTATGGGTAATGTTACCGAAATACCCTCTATGCGTAAAGTTATCGAAATACCATCTATGGGTAAAGTTATCGAAATACCCTTTATGTGTAAAGTTACCGAAATACCCTCTTTAGGTAAAATTACTAGATACCCCTGAAGGGTAGGATTATGGAAATATCCTTGAAGAGTAGGATTATCAAAATACCCCTGAAGGATAAGATTTACTGAAATACCCCTGAAGGATAAGATTTACCGAAATACCCTTATAGGGTAAAATGACTGTATTGCCTTGCGGGTAGATGACTAACTTAGATTATAAGTTGGACTGAGTTGACTGGGATTGTATGACTATGTTTTAACTGACTTGATGGTGGTTGTATGACTTGTATGCTTTAAATTATGTTTAAATGTCTATTACTGAGCATGGCCATTTTGCATACACGTGTAATGATTAAGCATGACATACATGACATACTGCACTGGTTGGATTTTTCTGATTTGGAGGAAGTACTGTTATAGTGGGATCGCTACATATTCTGATTCTAGTGGCTCAGCCACATGTACCGTTGTTAGCAGCTAGGCTGCACCATTGGAGAGTTTGGCTGGGTGGGTTGACATGGTCCCCACATAGAGAGTTTGGTTGGTATTGGGTTACATGTCTATTGCATTTATATGATTTTGGGGCTTAGGCCCAGATTGTTACCGAATAGGGCTTAGGCCCAAATTACTACCGAATAGGGCTTAGGCCCAGATTGATACCTATGGGCTCAGGCCTAATCTGTGACTATAATAGGGGATTACACACTGAGTTCTTGTAACTCACCCATTTCCTTTAACTGTGCAGGTAATCCCAGTCGTAGAGGATCTGGAGCTGTGAGGGCTCTTAGAGGTGGCCACACGATGGACATGCTTTAAAGTTGAACTTAGTGAATTTATATTTATTTTATTTTAATTATGGGTTAATGATTTTGGTAATAAGGCCATTGGGGTTTTCTTTTTAACTTTTATTTGGTATTTCTTTTAATTACAAACTGCTAGTCCATTAAATATGGGTTTTTAAAATGACAAACAGTAACTACTGCTTTCAAAATATCACCTTTCCGCAAATGTTTAAGTCAGACTTTCACTACGAACAAGGTTTTAAAAATAATAATATTTTTGCAAGGAAACAATTTAGAGCAAATTTTGTTTTGTTAATGAGCAACGTAAATCGAGATTTTTAAAGGGTAGAAAGTTTTGTTTCGTAGAAGGGTTTTCTAATGAACATATAGTTTTCAAACATCACTTAATGTTGCACGTTAGATCCGATCATAACGTCTAGGCTAGGTTTGGGGTGTTACAATCTTCCTCTCCCAAACAGTTGATCCGTTAAGATAACCCTACATAGTAATCAGTTAATCGTACATGCATTTGCTTATCCCCCATAAGAGGATTAGTTCATCATGGAATCAATAAACATCATAAAGTTAATATAAAAGATATGCATAAAGAATAAGAAAAGAGCAGAGTTTAGAGAATCTTGTTTTCTATTCAATAATTGAAGCACTAGAAATCGTCAAGAGTCAATCTCGTCTACAAAGTAAGATATCTGGAGAACACTAAAAGAAAAGAACTAAAATGAACCTAAAACCTAAAAGGAAGAACAACTAAAAAGTAAATTAGAAAGAAAATATGAAAGTATGAAAAGTTGTCCCTGAACAAGTGTTTTAAAAGTATTTATGACGTCGTCCTTAACCCTAAGTTAGCTAACGTTCTACTATTAACTCTTCATTGTGTAGACCAAAATACCCCTAGCTCGTAAGTATTTTCTATACAAGGTCGATGTCGCGACACATAATCCATATATCGCGACATTGAAGGTAATATTCATGGTTCAGGGGTAGCTTCAAGGGTTCGTTGCTGATACCACTAAAAGTAACACCTATATCCCATTTTAGTTACCGGAATAGGATATCGGATATTACTAGTCTAGTTGGAACATTTAATACGATATACATTCAATAATCAATTCAATTCCATAATTAGAAGTAGTATTCAATTTGAAAGGGATCGTTCAGTTTCAAGTCCTAAATCGATCTTTTTAAGCTCTAAAAATAAGTTATGAACATTTAGGGACCAAATTGGAACAAAATAAAACTTTTAGGGAAAAGTTAAAAATTTTCCAAGCTGTGTGGCTCCAAACATGGTTGTATGGTTAACCTATATGCCCGTGTACGACCTCACACGCCCTTGTGCATGGACTATGTAACTCTTTGGTTTGGATCACATGTGTAACATCCCTAACCTGTATTCGTCATCGAAACAAGGTTACAGAGTATTGCCTAAGCATTATAGAATAATTACAGATAATTCATGTTAAATACTGTTCATTTTGAAACTAGCCATATTGTCCCTTGAATGGACCCTTGAGGCCCATTATAAACATTGGAATCAAGTCGGGACTAAATCGGGAACTCAGGAAATTTTTCACAAAATTTCACAATTTCTCCTATATACAGGGGTCACACGCCCATGTGAATAGGCCATGTGGTTTACACGGCCAAGTGACACACCCATGTCTTCGGCCGTGTTGTAACAGTCTGATTTAGACCCTAGTCAGAATAGTGGTTTCGAAACCATAAATCCAAGTCATTAAAATATTTAAATATTATTTTCTATGCCATTGATAAGTGATTAAGCATGTGCTAAAGTTTCGTAAGTTAATTTGTATGTCTGTGTGCTTAATTTGAAAAAAAGGATTGAATTGCATTAAATGTGAAAGTTGTATGTTATATGTTAAAGTGTCAATGCGTTGTGGCTTATTAAGGTGGAGGCCTTATGTTGTTATTAAACTAATAGTTAGTTGGTGGATGGTTAAAGGACTATATGCCCTTAATGAATATAAGTTTCTTATGTTTAATAAAAGGTTAATAAGGTAATTAGATTAATAATTTGTTTATAATAAAATAAAACATTTGTTTCATATTTTTGGTATTCATCCATCACCGAAAATTAGAAAAGAAATAAGGGTTGTAAAGCTTTCTTCTATTTGGCAATTTGAAAGCTTAATTCAAGGTATGTTTTGGATCGGTTTTCGATAATTTCTACGTTTTTGCAATCATTGCTTTGTCTACTATAAAACCCATGCTTCAATTTTGAAGATTGATGATGTTTGTGAAATGAGACTTTGATGAACTCATGTGATTTGTGATGTTTAATTTTGAAATATGAAATATATGTGTTTGATGAACATGTTTTGTTCTTGAAGTTTTGATGAATTTAGCCAATTAGGGATAAATTGTGAAAATAGTATTTTGAAGGACTAAATTGTGAAGTTGATGAAATGTTTGGACTTGTATGAGATACATGAGCATTCTGCTAAGCATAGGCATAAGTTGATTTTGTGAATTTGATGTTTTGAGAAAAATGGACTACATTGATAAAATGTGCAAATGTGAGGGCTAAATTCAAATTGCCCTAAATGTGTGTTCATGGATTGAATTGAATGTGCTATTAAATAAGAGGGTTAAATTTGAATATGTATAGATCAAGAACCAAAGAAAAAAGACTTAGATCACGGGAAAACGAAATAACCGAGTCCGAACAAATATTTGGATCCGAGGTAAGTCAATATACAAATAAACGTGTTTGAATTGAATTATGTATGTTTATATGACTATTGATATTGATGAATACACATGAGATGATGTATACATGAATTCCGAGATAGAATCAATTTGTTATCAAAGTCCTAGAAGTCCCGTTTGAACTTAGAAATAGATAGGATTTACTATGTCATGACATAGGTGTCTGTTATGATATATCATGTAAGACCACGTCTGGGACATTGGCATCAATATGAAATTTATGTGTAAGACCATGTCTGGGACATCGGCATCGTATTTTATTAGTGTAAGACCTTGTCTAGGATAGAGGCATCGATATCTAAGTACATGTAAGACCTCGTCTCAGACGTTGGCTTTGTATAACTATTCCGAGCATTCTGAGCATTCCTATTAGATTCCTTATGGTTCAATGGGCAAATCAAAGATATGAATGACTATGTGATCTATAAATATGTTTCAGGTACGTTTGATATGTACACTAAGTGTGTATAAAAATGTAAGTGTTTATATGAATTTGTTATGATGAAATGTGTTATTGAATATGAGAATGTGAATGTGATACAAGAATAGAAATATGCTTGAATGAGCTAAGTATATATGTGATATGTGAATAGAAGTTGTGGCAAGCTTTGTGTAAGCGAATGTGCCAAAGATCATGTGATGAATTGGCTATGAGAACTATAAGTACCAATGTATTAAATTGGTTATATGCATTGTATATTATGTTTATTTGTATATGGCTTACTAAGCTTTGAAAGCTTACTTTGTGTGTGTCTATTTTGTTTTATAGATCATCAAAGCTACTGAAGGCTCGGGAAACATCGAGGATCATAATCACACTACTCAACTTGTTTTGGTACCTTTGGAATATGTATATAGCTAGATATGGCATGTATAGGCTAGTCTTTTTGAATGATGTTTAAAATTGTATAAGATAGCCATGAGACATGGCTAGATAAATTTTGGTAATATGATTGGGCATATATGGAAATGATGCATGTTTTGGTATGGCTAGATAGCTTATGAAATGGTTAAAGATTTGGTAAGCATATGAATGCAATATGAGTATGTTTGACTGATCAAAGAAGTGGATATATGAAAGATATAGATGGATGAATCATGCTTAATGGCTTATGAGTTTAGTGGTACAAATTTGGTGTCATTGAAGTTGCAATTGTGGGTGAAGATTTGATGATTAATTTGATATGTTTTGGCTACAAATCACGCATGAAATGATTTGGTAATTTGCTTATAGGTATGACCCTATTGGGGGTGGCATTATGGCCTTGACAATGACCTATTTTGCCTACACAGCTATGGCACACGGGCGTGCCTAATGGCCGTGGGAAAATGACAATATTTAGCTAACAGTGCATGGCCTTGGCATACGGACATGCTTGGTAGCCGTCTGATTAAGTCAGTATATGGCCTAAGAGCACACGGGCATGGTACACAGGCGTACCTAGTGGCCGTGTGGAAAAGTCAGTATACATGCCCTGAATTGGCACGGCCAAGACACATGGGTGTGTCTGGTGCCCGTGGAAGACACACGACTTGCCCACATAAGTGTGTGTCTTGTATAACTTAGGAAAGTTTTAAATTTTGAGAATTTATGTACATATTTGGCTTAGTCCTGGCCCTACTCTAAAGCATGATTTAAGTCTCGTTGACCAATATAAGGGACACTTTGATTGTGTTTGGAAAATGATTGTATGAAATGTTTATGAAAGTTTCTAATTTGTCCGATAATGCCTTTAACCCTAATTTGATGTCGGACATGGGTTAAGGGTGTTACACGTGTGGTGTATGAAATAGGTCACACAGCCGTGTCCCTAGCCCGTGTAACTCTCTGACTTACAAAACATTAAGGTGTAAGTTTCACACGAGCAAGACACATGCCCATATAGCATACACAACTGAGACAGACGCCCGTGTCTCTGCTGTGTGCCAAATTCTGAGCATTCTATTTCTAAATTTTAAGATGCAGGGGACACATGGCCAAACCACATGCCCATGTGCCAAGCCATGTGTCATACACGGTCAAGACACATGCCCATGTGTCTACCCATGTGGACAAAATAAGGCCATTTCCTAGCCTCATTTCTCACCCAAACCTTGCCATCAACCTGCTAAATCACTTACACACATATATCAACCAATTCAAGTATGATGACCAAGCTAATTTTATCATCTAACATGATATATTATTACAGCATTCATGCTTTTAATCTTACCTTTTATAGGCATACTCATTTAACCTATCTCAATCAATCAATAATAAACACTTATGTTATCACCATGAAATAATCTTAATATATATACCAAAGCATAATCATCACTAGCCATTCCAATGGCTAGATTACAAAAACCATTTACATTTACATGCCAATATGGCCAATTAACCTATACATGCCATTATAACAATAATTGATTTACCATACATACCGAAATGGGCCGATGGATAGTGTGAGTGATCTTCGCCAAGCTTCCAATCCAACGAGCTTCGATTTACTATAAAATAGGGAAATCAAGTAGAGTAAGCATATAATGCTTAGTAAGTTCGTATAACATGGTACTTAACATACCATTCATTCTATTTTAAGATAAACATTAAGGCACATTCAATCAATTTGATCTCAAGCCCTACACATATCCTCATTGCCTTTGTTAGTCATACATTCCACAATAACATCAAGAAACATATATGGGCTCAACAACAATTAGATTTCTAGATATGTATATGCTTTCCATACCATGTATTTATATAACATGTATAAATCATATATTTGTATTTCAAGTACATTTTCATAATAATTCCTCTTGAGTTCAAATTATTTCATGTCAAAACTTTAACCATTAAATCATAAGAAATATCAATGTTAGACGAGTAGTGCACTCAAGGTGTACAAATCTATAATCATGGATGAACGTATTCATCAAATAAATTCATATATCACCATATCATATTTCCATATATAATGTATCATCATTTCCATGTATTTTAGGTAGATATGTGTAATAACTCATTCTTAATCATATCTTCTCATGTCAAAATTTATCCCTTTGAATTTATCTAAAATATTGATGGATACACATGTAGTACACTCGAGGTGTACAAATCAGGATCCGTCAATTCATATTCAGGGGTACCCATTTATGGCACATAACTAGGAATCACACTCTCGAGCCACATATCAGGATGCTCAGATGAGCCATGTAATAGGAAGCTTATCCGGGCTAAATCAGGAGTGCTCATAAGAGCCAAAATTAGGAAGTTCACAAAGAACATTTAATCAGGTAACTCACGAAGAGCTTATCAGGCTTGCTCACGAAGAGCTATGTAACAAGAGCACCGGATAACCATATCTTAGAGAGTTTAAACGAGCCACATCATTATGCTTACAAAGACTTGTATTTGTGTCCCCAACATATGCTAGATCACAACCAATTGCATAACATGACACTCACAGAGAGCTGTGGTAGTGCACAACATATGCTAAATCACTACCGATCAGGACGCTCGTAGGAACTATATATCAGGATGCTCAAGATGGTTTTTATCAAGATTACTCATCCAAGCTAGACCTCATCCGCAACATATGCAGGACTATATTCATTACGGGAAATCATGTATCCATCGACTTTCATTTATTCAAATGAGATTTAACATTTTTCAAGCATTATCAGGCATGTGATTATTTCATACATCTATAATATTCATATAATTCAAATAAACATATTCCACATTCATTTTAAGCATAAAAGTAACATTTTTATCATTTATCATTTATCGGGCATTATCATTTATTTCAGGCATTATCATTTATTTCATGCATTATCATTTACCGGGCTTTGTCGGATATGCCTTCAATGCCATATATAAATAATATTTATACAATTCACATACGCACAATGATGTGTCTCTAACTAACTACGATCACAATAAAGGCAAGTTCACCTATCTTTTAATAGTATAGTTATGGTAAGACCGAAAATATCGTATCCACAAGGACCAAGAGTACTAGTAATTACTATCTTTTTATTATCTAGCCTAAGATTTGGAGTGATTTCTTTTAAACTAAAACTTAATTAAAAACACGACAGAGAATGAATTGGGAAAATACTTTTAGACAACTTTATGAGAGAGGCAATACCTAAGGAAGATTCCACCTAGACATCATTTATTACTTCTGATTCATACAATTTATTCACTTGACGTAATCTGTAGAAATCCCTGATTTATGTTAATATCTCTTTCAAGACTAAAAACAACTGACTTTAGGTTGATTAATTGAAATTTCTTTCTAATTAAAACCCCTATTGTCGCATTAACTCGATCTATGGATTCCCTTATTAGATTTGACTCTAATTCGATAGATTTATATCATCCTATTTCTAGGGTTGCAATCAACTCTGCTTAATAGTGTTGATCTACTCTTAAACATGGACTTTTTCTCCTCGAATAAGCACATTCGACTTGAATCAATAACCTAAATTATCAAAACAAGAATAAGCACTCATAATTAATAATAAGAACAAGTATTTATCTTATAAATCAAATAATAATAAGATCCGTCTTAGGTTTCATCCCCTTAGGTATTTAAGAGATTTAGTTCATACTAATAGAGGGAAACATCTTAAAATAAGGAAAATTACAAAACATAAGAAAACCCAAAAACTTCAAGAGAAATTGATAGGAGATCTTTAGTCTTAATGGAGATCCTTATTCCGAGCTACTCCCGATGGCTATCTTCAAGTATTTTTTGCTTTCTATTTAGTGTCGTCTTTTAGGTCACCCCTAGGGTATTTATATAGGTTTTGGAACACCTTTCTTGGACCACAAGTAGCCTATTCCGAATAGAATTAAATTTTGATACGGCAGGGACACGCCCGTGTGACACACTCGTGTTTAATTTCTTAGACCGTGCTCGCTTCTACTCACCACACACGGTCGTATGGTCTGCCCATGTATGTTGATCCAAGTCGTGTTCGATTCTGCTCGTAACACACGGCCGTGTTTGATAGTCCAGGCCGTGTTGATTTCTAAGGTAGGCCCATTTGCCCCTTTTTGGCTCGTTTCTCGTTCTTTTTGACTCCCTAGGCTCTCCTGAATGTAAAACATAAAATTAAGGGATTAGGAGCATCGAATTCATCAAATCTAATGAAAATTCATCCAAAAATAAGCCAAGCATGGGATTAAAATATGTATAAATTATGGTTTATCAAATATCCCTACACTTAAGCATTTTCTTTTCCTCAAGCAAAATCCTCAACCTACAATTAAATTTAACTTTCTCAACTCATAATTTTCATTAATAATGTCTTATCATAATTCACAGATAATTTATACATGGATAATTTAACTTAAAGAGTCCTAAAGATTCAAAAAATCTAAGTCACAAATTTTTGTAGCACGAAAACATAGGTGTTTCCCCTTATCTAAATAATTACCTTTGATTCAAAACTAACAAGGATTGACATCCTCACTAAGGATTCACTCAAATCACTCAAAGTATTTAATGTTCAAGATAAAGCACTCAAAAGTCAAACATGAAAAGTTATTACCATAGGCTTGCATGAAAATCAAATCTCCACCACTATAAAATGAGATGATACACAAATCAAAAGGTCTTTAAAAAGGGTTGTAATGGGGCTTGGGTTAAAGGTGTGGATAAAGGCTAAAAATGAGGGTTAAATCGAGATTAAATTGATAATTTACCTAAAAATAATTACAATAATTGAAAGCTTATCAATAATAACACGAGCTTCATCTCAAAAAGTGAAATTAATTGCTTAAGCTCAAATAACAAATAACTAATGCTGGATATATTTCCAACTTTTTTTAAAAAAATAAGAATTTACAATAATAAGAGAATTTAAAAACTGAAATAAAGAACATAGTTAGGCAACTGCTCAAATCAAATCTCAACAAAAAGAGGTTAATTCAATAGGGAAAATTCTTAATAAATCAAAAAGAGTGAGTTTTGGGTTAATATTAAGGGTAAATTAAGAAACAGTTTATTTGGATTCAAAGGGGTTCACTAAGGGTTAATTGTGAAGGTAGGCTTTTTATGGAGTAAGTGGGTTAGATCCTAGGTGCCTTTATCATCTTAGTATATCAAATCAAAGGTGTAGTCTTGACATGTATAATCGAAGCAAGTTCTATAATAACACATCAATATTGACACACTAATAATTAATAAAGTGAGCAAGAAAAGTGTATGCTCTAAAAGGCTCAAAATCTCACAAAAGTTATGGTTTTTATGTCAACCTTGCAAATTTCAAACTTCAAAGTAATATTTAAATTTAGGGAAACAACCTAATAAATTTTTAATTTTGACAATAGACTTATCATGCTTGATTATCTAATGTCAAAAGTTTAAATGATCAATGCACAATTACCTATGACTTAATCCAAAACATATCAATGAAAATCATAAGTCAATAGAAGTTTCATTTAAATTAGTAATATGAGAAAATTTACTTAAGGCATAATTTAGGGATTTTCTAATAATGCTATAATTAACCTCCCCACACTTAAGATGTACATTGTCCTTAATGGACAAAGATAAATAATGACGATATAGTAAGAAAATCATAAGATAGGGAGAGAAGTAAAACTTCCTGAATTTTGGATGGAGTCAATGAAAAGAAACCTGATAAATTTGGGCAGAGGTGAACATGGGGGAGGATACTCCAGAAGCACCTCGAACCTTTTGAAATCGAATCAATGAAGCGGCTGGCATGAACTTATGGTACCCTAAGCTAAATCTAAATGGTAAGAACAAAATAATAAAAATAAATAATAATTATGAATTCAAAATAAAAGAGAAAAAGAGTGACCAACGGTGGAACGGATGGTGGTTGGTGTAAAGAAAGAATAAGAGAAAGGGGAGAAAGAAAGACTACAGGAAAAGAAAAAGGCAAAGGGGGTTTCGGGTTGGGGAAGAAGGGAGGAAGGAAGGAGGTGGAGGAGAGCGGTGGTCGGAAAGGGGTGCAGTGGCTAAGGTTTGGGGGAGAAGATTTGGGGAAGAAAGTGAACATAAGAAGGGGGTTTAAATAGAGATTGGGACACATGGTCGCGGCCTACGCCTGTGCCGGGGTGTGTTAGGCCACACGGCTGAATCGCACGACCGTGTGATACTTCGTTCATTTGTCCCACGCCTATGTACAGGTTTCCACACCCATGTTGATTGGTTAGTATCGACCACGGCTTATAGGCACGGGCGTGTCGTACGCCCTTGTCGATTACTCAGTATTGCCCAAGGTTTTAAGGCACGCCCGTGTGGATTTATCGCTTCTCGTGTTCTTTAGTCAGTGTCGACAACGGCCACATTACACGACCATGGCACTTTGTCGCATCCGTGTTTGGGGGAAGTTTTGGTCCTGTTCCTGCACGGTCTCTGCCACATTGGTGTACCTACTTGTGATGTCCACACGGCCACAGCCACGCCCGTGTGCAAGGCCGTGTGGGTAGGGAAACCTACGCCTATTAATTTGGTTAGTTTTTAGTTAGGTGCTAAAAATCGAAACTATGGACATTAATGAGGTTAGTGCTCGAGTTGCCTCCTAAGAAGCTCTTATTTAGAGTCTAAGCTTGACTTACCTTCCATTCTCATATTCATGGTGGTTTGAGGAGTTGACACTTCTCTCTCCTTCTATCAGTTCTATTATCAATATACAGTTTGAGTCGGGTAGTGTTTACCTTAAAGGTGCCAAACTTAGGATTAGTTACCTCGACTATTCCGTATGGGAAGACATTGAGTACCGTGAAAGGGATTGCTCCATTTGTATTAAGGTCTGAAGTGGTGATTCAAGGGTCTATTTTATCTAACAGTACCTAATCCCCGATCTTAAAATGGTTTGTCCCATCCTTAAGCTTGTCATGGAGTCACTTTGGTTCATCATGTTTTCTCGGCTTCTCCTTGACATGTGTCTACCATTTATCTAGCTCTTAGTTTTGGAGCATTCATTCCTCATGAACAGTTTTATCCTTGTATGAGAGCTAGACCATGGCTCCATCATCTTTTTCTAAGGGATTTCCTACATAGAAGATTGAACATTAAGTTCACTTACATTAACAGGACATATATCATCTTGATCACTAGATAATCTGATAGAATCACGTTTATGGAGTTTAATCATGCCATCACCTACACGAAGTATTAATTCCCCGATATCAAAATCGATAATGGTCCTAGCAGTTGCTAAAAAGGGTCATCCAAAAATTAAAGGAACATCACTTGTAACACCCCAAACTTAGCCTATATGTTACGACCAGATCTGGCATGTCACATGGAATGGTTGTTAAAGAATTTTCACGTTCGTTAAAAACTCTGAGTTCTGTTGTTTGTAAGGGTTGGCATTTTCTTTTATGACTATCAAAATTAAGAACAACATTACTATTGTTATTTAGAGATATTGTTATTGCCATTATGATTTTCCAAAAAACTTGTTTAAAAAAATTTAGATTCATTGAATTTTTGGAAAGATGATACTTTGAAAACTGTTTTCGAAGTTTTAGAGAAACCAAAGTTTATAGGTTGTAAATTGTTCGTTAACATTTTAGGGGAAAAACAGTTATTAATATTTTAGAAAAAATCTTGTATCATATATTTAATAGAAAATAATAACCAAATTAAAAACTAAAACCAAAATAGATCTCAAACGCCTTATTACAAAACACAAACCCAATTTTAAAGCAAAATTTAAAGTAAAGTAAAACGAAATTTACTAAAGTAGCGATGTATGGCTCCACTGAGTCCACCTCAGCCCCAAATCCTCAATGCTGGATATTACCTGCAAGATTAAAGCAGAGGGTGAGTTACAAGAACTCAGTGTGAAATTTCGCATTCACACAAAATTGGGCCTAAGCCCGCAGAAACGGGTTGCCCTTAGCCCATACGGAAACAAACTGGGCTAGCCCTATTATCATGATAACATAGATAATACATGCAATGCAACCCAGCCTATCCTAATATTCCATCTGCTACACACCACCCGATCCTAGCCTAACACACCTGTGGGGATTTCTACAATCAACCCTCCATCCGCTACACACGTCGATGGTAGTCACGCTGCTCATCACCGAAATTGTGGCAGAGCCACCAGATTATCGAAATACACGTGGCATAGCCACCGAACAAAATGTGACAGAGTCACCAAATACACTTCCCCAATCATTAAAATCATCCCAAACCCATGCAACATACTATGGCATAATATTTAGTGCATGCATGATTGTACCAATATAGCAGATAAATAGATTACATAGTCATGCCAAATCTACCCGAGGGATATAATTGTAAATTTACTCACCCGGCTATTTCTAAACTTACCCATTAAGGATATTTTGATTTTTAACCAATCCACAGAATATTATACTGAAAAATGAATAAGGGTGTGAGATTGCACACCTGATTACGTGGAGAACTAGACACTCCTGATCGACGTCACCTAAGACAATACATCGCACAATTAGCTTATAGCCAACAAAATGGGAGGTCTATAACCCACATTTAAACAAACGATTTGCTAACACTTACCCTCACTATCACGAACCACTATGATTCACTTATCCAAATCGGATGTCGACTCCATTCCACAACCCAGCGGTAAATCCCGAATCACTAACACCCTACATCATTTGAACTTAGGAGCAGAGGCTACAAGTCCACTCCCCTTAGTCTCCTTTGTCGATACTCCCTTAGAACGGCTAGCACTCACATCCATGAAGAGAGTCTCGATCAGCAAAATACCACAGTGAAAGAATGGTGTTTGCCTAACAAGAAGGTTCGATTATGGTAGAGTAAAATGAAAAGAGAATAGTCGTAAAGAAACTAGAGAGCACTCCTTAGCTTGATTACCAAAGCCGCTCGGTTCTATCCTCTTGACTGAGTTCCTAACACGATTGATGAACCAAACAACCAAAGTTAACAACAACCACATTTGGTCAACAAAGAAAAACTCATAAAAACGAATAACACTGCTTACCCCTAGTATCGGCAAGAACAGGTTCTTGATCAATCAGAAACCGAACCCTTACACCCTACCGAGATGATAACCAACACCACATAAGGTCAAGGAAATGAGTGTTCGGCTTATGGTATCACAAGAGAAGGAAAACAATAGGAAAGAAATATATCACACATTCGACCACAGGAGAAAGAAATAATATTGAAAGAAAAGAGACACAACTTGGTATTGAAGGCTTACCTATTCGGCCACTACCTAGAGAAGGGAAAAGAGAAGAAAAATCATATTAATAGAAGGACCCATTACCTTACAACTAGCAAAAACCGAATGAAGAGGGACCCTCGGCAGTCAAAAGAGATCCTAGAACTTTGCTTCTTGATGTTCGACTAATACCAAAAGATGAAGAAATGGATTCAATTTGACACAAGGGGAGGTTTGGCTAGCAGAAGAAAATAAGTAAGAGAAGAAAGAAAGAAAAAACTAATGAAGAAGCAAAGAAGAAGACACAAGATTCGGCTACTTGAAGGAAAAGAGGTCGGAGAGGGATTCGACTACAGGTGTTTAGCGATTAACAAGAAAGGAAGAGTGTCTGAAATGAAAAAGAATAGGGAAGAAGTAATCACAAGAATATTTGAGGTTTCGCAAATGAAAGATGCCACAAGAAGCCCAAAATATTTAAGTAGCAAATGCTGAAAAATGCAAAAAAAAAAAGAGAGAAAGAGGAAACACTAAGATGCACTAGAGAATTTCGGCACAAACCTTCCTCACTAGACCGAATATGCTACCCAACACCCCCTAGCCGAATTTTCACCCCCTCCATAGTTCCCATTTTTGACCAACTATCACCACACTCCCAAATCCCCCTTGATTCACTCCCTCAATCACTCCTTATCCACCATTTGATATCACCCAACCAGTTTGACCCATTCAAACTCCCCAAACTCCTCTCCTCCTTCTATTTTGAATCCTTTGACTCATTCAACAATTCTACATCTTGAGCACAAAAATAATTGCCACATTTTGCAATATGTGGGATTCGAACTCATTCCCCCTTGCTATGCCAAAGACGCCACCACCACTCCACCAAGTGCTCATTTGTGTTATCAAACACAATTAATTATTCTTTAGACCTGCTTCCACTAGCTCTCCCCCCTTAAGTGCCCAAAAAAAAATTTTACCCCGGCCTAGGCTGGACCCCGAGCCTTCCCAGGACCCCTGAACACACACAATTGACAAGCTTAGCTAGTCAAACACATAGAATAGTGCAAAATGTCGAACCCCTAATTTTAGGATGTTATAGTTCTACCCCCTTAAAGAAATTTTAGCCTCAAAATTTACCTGATTAAAAGAGATGAGGGTATTGTTGTCGCATCCCTCTTTTATCTCCCACGTAGCTTCCTCTAAACCGTGATTATGTCACAACACTTTGACCAATTGAACCGATTTCCTTCTCAATACCTTAACATCTCAATCTAAAATCTACACTGGCTCTTCTTCAAAAGATAGATCTGGTCTTACCTCAACTTCTTCCACTGGCACTATGTGAGATGGATCTGAATGGTAGCGCCTCAACATGGAAACATGGAAGACATTATGTATCCGACTCAATTTGGGGGTAATTCAAGCTGATCAGCAACTGGTCCCACACATTTCAACAATTGATAAGGCTTGATGAATCTAGGGCTCAACTTGCCCTTCTGTCCAAACTTTAAAACCTTCTTCCAAGGTGAGAATTTAAAAAAGGCGTGATCCCCCACTGAAAATTCTATCTCCTTACGCTTCAGATCCGTATACGATTTCTGTCTATCAGAAGCTTCTTTTAACCGATCCCAAATCAGCATAACCTTTTTCCTCTATTTCTGAGATCAATTCCGACCCAACATATGTCGCTCACCTAGCTCTGTCCAATAGGTAGGGTACGGCACCTACGACAATACAATGCCTCGTAGGTGCCATATGAATGCTGGACTGATAACTGTTATTATACGCAAATTTCACCAACGATCTTCCCAACTACCTCAAGTTAATCACACAGCCCCTTAACATGTCTTCCAGAACCAGAATTACCCTTTCCAACTGACCATCAGTCTGTGGGTTGAACGCTGTGCTGAAATCTAACCTTGTACCCAAAGCTTCGTGTAATGCCTTCTAGAACTGAGATGTAAATCTAGGGTCCCTGTCTGATATGATAAACACTGGTACCCCATGCAGCCTCACGATTTCTACCACATACAACTTGGCCAACTTCTGTAATGAATAGTAGGTACAAACCGGTATAAAGTGTGTAGACTTAGTCAATCGGTCAATGATTACCCACACTGAATCTTTCTTAGTAGGCGTTAGAGGTAGCCCACTAACAAAATCCATCGTTATCGTCTCCCACTTCCAAAGTGGAATCTTCACCGGCTGCAGCAACCCTTAAGGCAACTGATGTTTTGCCTTCACATGCTGGCACGTCAACACTTACTCACAAAGTCGGTAACTTCCCGTTTCAAACAAGGCCACCAATACCATTCCCGTAGATCCCGATACATCTTACTTCCACTGGTGTGCATAGCGTATAGGCTACTATGTGCTTCCCACAGAATCATCTGTCTTAATTCAGAGTCCTTCGACATACAAATTCTTTCAAGAAAACATAACACCCCTTCACTGTTCAACCCAAAATCCACTATGCCTCCCACTTTCCACTTGCTGAAGTCAAGAGCCCAACGATTCATCCAATGATTACTTCTCTTTAATCTGACTTGCCCATGATGGTTTCACCTAAAGTTCCGCTAACAAGCTGCCATCTTCATAAAGGTTGAGATGAGCAAACATTGCTCTCAAATCTGATATCACCTTACAACTCAGTGCATCTACCACCACGTTGGCTTTACCCGGGTGATACTCAATCGAGCAGTCATAATCTTTTAGCAATTCTATCCATCTCCACTGCCTTAAATTCAGCTCCTTCTGGGTAAGTAGATATTTTAGATTCTAATGGTCTATACTGACTTTTCTCCGTACAGATAGTGTCTCTATATCTTTAGAGCGAACACCACTACAGTTAATTCCTAATCATGAATGGGATAGTTCATCTCATACGACCTTAGTTGACGAGATACATACACTACCACCTTCCCTTCTTGCATTACCACACAACCCAAACCTATGTACAATGCATCATAGTAGACACAAAATTCCTTCCCAGCCTCAGGCTGAATCAATACGGGTGCCTCAGTCAGAATCTTCTTTAACTTCTCAAAACTTTCATGTTGTTTATCAGCCCAAACAAATGGTACTCCTTTCGCAATAACTTGGATAAAGGTGCAGCAATCAATAAAAACCCTCAATGAACCTTCTGTAGTACCCATCCAAACCCAGAAAACTTTAAATTTTGACACTGACTTCGTTGGTTTCCGATTCAATACATCTTCGATCTTTCGGGGATCAACTCTAGTCCCCTCGGCAGAAACAACATGCCCCAAAAGGTCATTTCCTTCATCTAAAATTCACACTTACTGAATTTGGCGTAAAGTTGCTTCTCCCTCAAAATCTACAGAACTATCCGAAGATGTGAATCATGCTCCTCCCCCGTTCTCGAGTACACCAGAATGTCGTCTATGAATACTACCACAAATCGATCTAGATAGGGTTGGAAGAACCGATTCATCATGTCCATAAAAGCAGCTGGTGCATTACTCAACCCGAACAGCATCACTAGGAACTCGTAATGACCATAACGAGTTTGAAAAGTAGTCTTGTCAATATCCGCCTCCTTGACCCTCAACTGATGGTACCCCGATCTCAAATCTATCTTTGAGAAAACTGAAGCACCTCACATCTGGTGGAACAAATCATCAATCCTTGGTAGCGGGTATTTGTTCTTGGTAGTTAACTTATTCAATTGCCTATAGTCAATGTACATACGCATCGACCCATCCTTTTCCTTTACGAATAATACCGGCGCTCCCCACGGAGATACACTTGGTCTGATAAAACCCCGATCCAACAACTCTTGGATTTGAGCTTTTAGTTTTACCAGCTCCTTCGGCGCTATCCTATAAGGGGCGATGGACACTGGATCCGTTCTTGAAAGTAACTCTATGCCAAATTCCACCTCGTGATCCGGAGGCAACCTTGGAAGCTCTTCAGGAAAGACATCCGAGAATTCCTTCACTGTTCGACATCCCCTACAGACAATTCCTTGGCATCCAATGCGCTGAAAAAAGTCAAAAATGCCTTACACCCTTTTGGCACCATCTTCTCAGCCTTAAACGCCGAAATCACATGAGTCAGATAAGCCTTCTTTCTCCTATCACCATCACCTCCTTATTCTCTGGAGTTCTTAAAACCATACGCTTAACAGTGCAATCCAAATTCGTACGGTGCTTAACTAGCCAATCCATGCCTAAGATAAGGTCAAACTCGTCGAATGGAAGCTCCATTAAATCTGCCAAAATACCACTCCCTGAACTTCTAGAGGCACATCCCTAAACAATTTATTCACTACCATAAATTGTCCTAAAGGGCTAATCATAGACATTTCTCTAGGAGCAACCTCAGATTCTATACCCAAAGTCCCAGATACAGTACAGGCAATGTACGAATGAGTTGATCCAATATCTATCAAAGAAGTAAATGGCACATCAAATATAAGAAACGTACCAGTTATGACGTCCTGGTGCGTCACGATCCTCTCACCGACAAACTGCATAGACCAACCAATGCTATCTTGCATCTGTATTAAGCACATCTGCCCAGTGCTCCACGACCTCGACCAAAACCATTCCCTCCTTTGGCTGAACCCCAAACCTTTCGATGGCTGCTGACCACCTCTTCCTGGCTGTGCAAAACCCTAACCTATCGACCACGCCCTATCCAACTCGTGTGGACAGCCCTTTATCAGATGATCCCTAGATCCACATTTGAAACATCCTCCAATTCTTCTCCAACACTCCCGGATGTGTTCTCCCACATTGTGCACAAGGTGTAACTGACCAACAGCAACTGGCATCACAGCTCGAGTTGGCCCATCTAGCCTAGGTCTCTTTTGAAAACCCCAAGAAGAACCTGACGTCCCAAAACCTCTCTTACTCTTGCCCCTATCCTTATCCTGATTCTGCCTATCAGAACGTTTAACTTTCTAGGTGATTTTTGCTTTCTCAACCAAAATGGCAAAATCTATTTCCCACTGTGAAGCTATCAATACTCGCAGATCATCCCGCAAACCATCCTCGAACCGTACACAGCGCTCATAATCGGTTGTGACTCTACCCCGAGCGTAACAACTTAAGCACAGGAACTCTGCCTCATATTCTGCTATGGATTTATTACCCTAGACCAAATTCGAAATGCTTTCCTCTGGGTGTCAACCTAACTTGCCCTAACATATTTTCCCTGGAACGCTGTCTTAAAGAAGTCCCAGGTGATACGATCCACTGGAGTACCTTCCTTCACTGTGAGCCACCATTGGTATGCCTCATCCCGCAAGAGGGACACTACTCCTTTCAATTTTTCCTCCGCCATGCAGTCCAGATCATCCATAATCCGCTCAATTGCCTCCAACCAATATTCAAATACGTTGGGGGACACACCAGAAATGCCCCTAAAAACCTCAGCTCCATTTGCCCAAAGTCGCTCAGGAATAGATTTTTGGGCTACCGATCCCATACTTGCCCCAACAACCCGCTCCAGAACTAGTAACATAGCTTGGGACAAAGCATCGTCCCCTCTAGCTCAATCATGAGACCTCATCTCGGTCACCGGTGATACAAGTGCTCCATTTCAGGTATGTGCCCAGATGCTTCAGATCCAACCCCAGTACCTCGGCCTCTACATGGCCACGTCTATCGCGACCATGTCCTCTAGTGCTCATGTTTGCTGAGTCGAGTTAATCTGATTATAAATCTTATGAATCAGTATGTAATTCCAATATTTATTAACAAATATTTTATGAGAAGCAAGTATAAGGGTTGTTTTCGCAAATCGAACTTCCTAATGTCTCAGTCTCTATAGCCTTAGCTAACAATCTCGGTATACTAACTCTAATAGTTTCTTTCTAAAATAATTTTATCATACTATTAAACAAAATCAAAAGACTTGCAGATTTGGTGCCGGAGACTCAAGTGTCATACTTCCCAGAGAAAACATATGTTTTTAAACCATGTTTCAAACCAATTTTTGAGAAACTTTTTCGAACCCATTCCATTGCCGAGTTTTGCAACCTAGCTCTGATACCACAAAGTGTAACACCCCCAACCTAGTCTATATGTTATGACCAGATCTGGCATGTCACATGGAATGGTTGTTAAAAAATTTTCACGCTCGTTAAAAACTGCGAGTTCTGTTGTTTGTAAGGGTTAGCATTTGCTTTTATGACTATCAAAATTAAGAACAATGTTGTTATTATTATTATTATTTAGAGATATTATTATTGCCGTTATGATTTTCCAACAAACTTGTTTAAAATAGAATTTAGGTTCATTGAATTTTTGGAAAGGTGATACTTTGAAAATTGTTTCCGAAGTTTACGAGAAACCAAAGTTTATAGGTTGTAAATTGTTCGTTAACATTTTAGGAAAAAAATAATTATTAATATTTTGAAAAATCTCGTATCACATATTTAATAGAAAATAATAACTGAATTAAAAACTAAAACCAAAACAGATCTCAAAGGCCTTATTACAAAACATAAACCCAATTTTAAAGTAAAATTTAAAGTAAAATGAAATTTACTAAAGTAGCAATGTATGGCCCCTCTGAGTCCACCTCGGCTCCAAATCCTCAATGCTTGGTATTACCTGCAAGATTAAAGCATAGGGGTGAGTTACGAGAACTCAGTGTGAAATTCCCCATTCAGACAAAACTGGGCCTAAGCCTGCAGAAGCTGGTTGGGCCTTAGCCCATACGGAAGTACAATGGCTCGAAGCCCATACGAAACGAACTGGGCCTTAGCCCTATTAGCATGATAACATAGATAATACATGTAATGCAACCCTGCCCAGCCTAATATTCCATCCGGTACACACCACCCGTATCCAGCCTAACACACCTGTAGGGATTTCTACAATCAACCCTCCATCCGCTACACACCTCGATGGCAGTCACGCTGCTCATCGCTAAAATTGTGGCAGAGCCACCAGATTATCGAAATATACATGACATAGCCACTGAAAAAAATGTGACAGAGTCACCGAAATACACTTCCCCAATCAACAAAATCATCCCAAACCCATGCAACATACTATGGCATAATATTTAATGCATGCATGAACATACCAATATAGCAGATAAACAGATTACATAGTCATGCCAAATCTACCCGAGGGCTATAATCGTAAATTTACTCACCCAGCTATTTCCAAACTTAACCGTTAAGGGTATTTCGATTTTTAACCAATCCACAGAATATTTTACTGAAAAAGGAATAACGGTGTGAGATTACACACCTGATTACATGGAGAACTAGACACTCCCGATCGACGTCACCTAAGAAAATGCATCGCACAATTAGCTTATAGCCAACACAACGGGAGGTCTATAACCCACATCTAAACAAACAATTTGCTAACACTTGCCCTCGCTATTATGAACCACTATGATTTACTTATCCGAATTGGATGTCGACTCCCTTCCACAACCCGGCGAGAAATCCCGAATCGCTGACACCTTATGTCGTTTGAACTTAGGAGCAGAGGCTACAAGTCCACTCCCCTTAGGCTCCCTTGTCGATACTCCCTTAGAACAACTAGCACTCGCATCCATGAATAGAGTCTCGATCAGCAAAGTATCACAATGAAATAATAGTGTTTGTCTAACAAAAAGGTTCAGTTATGGCAGAGTAAAACGAAAAGAGAATAGTCGTAAAGAAACCAGAGAACACTCCTTACCTTGATTACCAATGACGGCTCGATTCTATCCTCTTGACTGAGTTCCTAACACGATTGATGAACCAAACAACCAAAGTTAACAACAACCACATTCGGTCAACAGAGAAAAACTCATACAAACGAATAACACTACTTACTCTTAGCTTTAACAAGAACAGGTTCTTGATCAATCGAAAACCGAACCCTTACACCCTACGGAGATGATAACCAACACCACACAAGGTCGAGGTAATGAGTGTTGGACTTATGGTATCACTAGAGAAGGAAAACAATAGGAAAGAAATATATCACACATTCGGCCACAGAGAAAGAAATTATATGGAAAGAAAAGAAAAGAGACACAACTCAGTATTGAAGGCTTACCTATTCAGCCACTACCTAGAGAAGGGAAAAGAGAAGAAAAATCATACGAATAGAAGGACCCATTTCCTTACAGCTAGAAAAAATCGAATGAAGAGGGACCCTCGATAGTCAAAATAGATTCTAGAACTTTGCTTCTTGATGTTCGACTAATAGCAAAAGATGAAGAAACAGATTCAATTTGACACAAGGGGAGGTTCGGCTAGTAGAAGAAAATAAGACAAAAAAGAAAAAATATAATGAAGAAGCAAAGAAGAAGACACAAGATTGGGCTACTTGAAGGAAAAGAGGTCGGATAGGGATTCCACTACAGGTGTTTAGCGATTAACAAGAAAGGAAGAGTGTCTGAAATGAAAAAGAATAGGGAAGAAGTAATCACAAGAATATTTGAGGTTTCACAAATGAAAGATGCCACGAGATGCCCGAAATATTTGAGTAGCAAATGCTAAAAAATGCAAAAAAAAAGAAAGAAAGATGAAACACTAAGATGCACTAGAGAATTTTGGCACACACCCTCCTCACTAGACCGAATATGCTACCCAACACCCTCTAGCTGAATTTTCACCCCCTCCCTAGTTCCCATTTTCGGCCAACTATCACCACACTCCCAAATCCCCCTTGATTCACTCGCCCATCCACTCTCTATCCACCATTTGAAATCACCCAACCAATTTGACCCATTTGAACTCCCCAAACTCCTCTCCTTCTTCCATTTTAAATCCTTTGACTCATTCAACAACCACCCCATCAGAGTCCCATGCCAACACCACCTCCTCTCCATCTTGAGCACAAAAATAATTGCCATATTTTGCAATATGTGGATTCAAACTCCTTCCCCCTTGCTATGCCAAAGACGCCACCCCCATTCCACCAAGTGCTCCCTTGTGTTATCAAACACAATTAATTATTCTTAAGGCCTGCTTCCACTAGCTCTCCCCCTTAAGTGCCCAAAAAGCAAAATTTTACCCAGGACTAGGCTCGACCCCAAGCCTTCCTAGGACCCCCGAACATACACAATTGATAAGCTTAGCCAGCCAAACACATAGAATAGTGCAAAATACCGAACCCCTAATTTTAGGATGTTACATCACTATCCTCATCCATGTCTAAAACAACAAATTATACAGGGAATATGAATTTATCAATTTTTACTAGTACATATTCAATTATACCCCTAAGAATTCTAATGGTTTTATTAGCCAATTGAATGCTCATCCTAGTTTGTTTGGGTTTCCAAGACCTAACTGTTTAAACATTTTATAAGGCATTTCATTGGTACTTGCCCCAAAATCAGCTAAAGCATTATTAACAGATAAACTACCAATTAAGCAAGGAATCATAAAACTCCTTGGATCTTTTAATTTGCGGGGTAGTTTATTTTGTAAAATTACTGAGCACACTGCATTTAGCACTATATACGACGCATCGTCTAGCTTCTGTTAGTTTTCCAAAAGCTCTTTTAAGAATTTTACTAAATTAGGCATCTGCGAAAGAGCTTCAATAAACGGTAAGTTAATATGTAATTTCTTTAAAAGTTTAAGGAATTTACTGAATTGTTCATCTGTGCCGTCTTTCTTCGTCGCATTGGAATATGGCACACGAGGTTTGTATTCTGTACTTACCAGTTTTGGTTTACTATAGCTTTCCTCAACCTTACCTTTGTTTACCACATTTTCTTGCCTCATTTTTTATCACTATCTTGAACAGTAATAGCATGAAGTTGCTCCTTTGGGTTAGTTTCAGTGTTGCTTGGCAAGCTACCTTGTGGTCATTCAGAGATCAACTTAGCAAGCTAACCTATTTGGTTCTCGAGCCCTTGAATTGACACTTGCTAATTTTTTAGTGTTGTTTCGGTGTTCTGAAAATGGGTTTCTAACACCAAGATGAATTTTGTTAGCATCTCCTCAAGGTTCGGCTTCTTTTCCTGTGGGTAGGGTTGCTGTTGAAAACCTGGAGAGGGTTGCTGTCTCTGATTTCCTTGACCACCCCATGAGAAGTTTGGGTGGTTCCTCCAACCTGGGTTGTAAGTATTACTATAGGGATTATTATGAGGTCTAGAATTATTATCCATATAGTTCATCTATTCATTTTCTATGCCATGGCTATAGGATGGATATTTTGTATTGTTCGTTTCTCCTCCATTTGTATTGCACTGCATCACTGGATGTACCTTTGAAGAACCACACAAACCATCAATCTTTTTACTTAAAAGTTCTACCTGTTTTGATAGCATGGTGACTGCGTCGAGGTTGAATACACTGGCGAATTTTGTGGCTTTGTTCTCATGACTTGCCACTATAGTTATTTAGTGGCATCTCCTCTATAAACTCGTAAGCAGCTTCAGGGGTTTTGTTATTTAGGGTTCCACCGGCAGTTGCATCAATCAATTGCCTAGTTGAGGGGTTCACACCATTGTAAAAGGTTTGAACCTGTAGCCATAATGGTAACCTATGGTGAGGGCATCTTCTCAGTAAATCCTTGTATCTCTCCCATGCATCATAAAGTGTTTCTCAATCCATCTGCACAAAAGAAGAGATATCATTCCTCAACTTAGTCGTTTTAGCCAAAAGAAAATATTTAAGTAAGAATTTTTTCGTCATTTGTTCCCATGTAGTAATTGATCCTCGTGGTAACGAGTTCAACCACTATTTAGCTTTCAATGAGAAGGGGAACAATCAAAGGTGAATGGCATCGTTAGAAACACCATTAACTTTGAAAGTATCATAAAACTCTAAGAAATTGGCCAGATGAGTGTTTGGGTCCTCATCCTACAAACCATCAAACTGAACAAACTGTTGAATCATTTGAATAGTGTTATGTTTCAGTTCAAAATTATTTGCGGCAACAGCAGGCCTAACAATACCTAATTCAGTTCCTGTTAAAGTAGGCTTAGCATAATCATAAATAGTATGCGGAGTAGGATTTTGATTCATCAGATTTGCTGCAACCATGAGAGGTAGCGGATTATTATCAGCCATCTCCTCAGTAGTATTAGTATCTTCCTCTTACTCTTCATGTATGTATTGTAGACTTCGCCTTATTTCTCTTCGGTTTCTACGAGTTGTACTCTCAATCTCACTGTCGTAAAGCAAAGGTCCTGACAGATTTCTTCTAGTCATAAACTAGAGACACCTACTAGAAGCAAAGAAAAAAATAAGAGTTAGTAAATCTAAATAGAAGCAAAAATAAATGGTAAATAAAAGTAAAAATGGCTAAAGTAATAAAAATTAAGTGTTCCTAATATCTTAGTCCCCGCAACGAAGCCAAAAACTTGATATGTCTCTAACTAACTACAATCACAATAAATGCAAGCGCACCTATCGTTTAATAGTATAGTTATGGTAAGACCGGAAATATCGTATCCACAAGGACCAAGAGTACTAGTAATTACTATCTTTTTATTATCTAGCCTAAGATTTGAAGTGATTTCTTTTGAACTAAAACTTAATTGAAAACACGACAAAGAATAAATTGGGAAAATACTTTTAGACAACTTTATGAGAGAGGCAATACCTAAGGAAGATTCCACTTAGACTTCACTTATTACTTCTGATTCATACGATTTATTCACTTAACTTAATTCGTAGAAATCCCTGATTTATGTTAATATCTCTTTCAAGACTAAAAACAACTAACTTCAGGTTGATTAATTGAAGTTTTTTTCTAATTAAAACCCCTATTGTCACATTAACTCGATCTATGGTTTCTCTTATTAGATTTGACTCTAATCCTGCAGATTTATGTCATCCTATTTCTAGGGTTGCAATCAACTCCGCTTAATTGTATTGATCTACTCTTAAAGAGGGACTTTTGCTCCTCTGAATAAGCACATTCGACTTGAATCAATAACTTGAATTATCAAAACAATAACAAGCACTCATAATTAAGAATAAGAATAGTATTTATCTTATAAATCAAATAATAATAAGATCCATCTTAGGTTTCATCCCCTTAGGTATTTAAGGGATTTAGTTCATACTAATAGAGGGAAACATCTTAAAATAAGGAAAACTACTAAACATAAGAAAACCTAAAAACTTCAAGAGAAATTGATAGGAGATCTTTAGCCTTGATGGAGATCCTTTTGCCGAGCTGCTCCCGATGGCTGTCTTCAAGTATTTTCTGCTTTCTATTCAGTGTCGTCTTTTAGATCACCCGATATGGTGTTTATATAGGCTTTGGAATGCCTTTCCTGGCCCACACGTAGCCTATTCTGAATCAAATTAAACTTTGATACGATAGGGACACGTCTGTGTGACACACCCGTGTTCAATTTCTTAGACCGTACTCGCTTCTGCTCACTACACACGGCCATGTGGTCTGCCCGTGTACATTGATCCAGGCCGTGTTCTATTCTGCTCATAACACACGGCCGTGTTTGATAGTCTAGGCCGTGTTGATTTCTAAGGTAGGCCCATTTTGCCCTTTTTTTCCCGTTTCTCATTCTTTTCGATTCCCTAGGTTCTCCTGAATGTAAAACATGAAATTATGGGATTAGGACCATCTAATTCATCAAATCTAATGAAAATTCATCCAAAAATAAGCCAAGCATGGGATTAAAATATTTATAAATTATGGTTTATCACACAATATTTAATTCAATCATATATTTATACACAATTTAGTCACACGAACTTACCTCGACAAATGTTCGTGTACGTAAAATCTACTAATCCGACATTTTTCTCTTTTCCTCGTTCTAACTTTGAATTTGGTCTATTCGGATCTATATGAGTAAATTTAACATCAATTTAATTCAATTTAAACTAAATTCAGTCTAATTCACATCTTAGGAAAAATTATCGGTTTGCCCTAAACTTTTAATTAATGACGATTTCGTCCGTAGGCTCGAAAAATGAAATTCATGCAATTTAATCCTTGTTCCAAGCCTAGCTGATTTTTACATGTAACATTTACAGCCCATTTATTTCATAAAATTTAGAATTTTTCGTGAATTTTATAACTTTTCAATTTAGTCCCTAAATCATGTTTTCATCAAAATTCACTTTGTAAAAGTTGTTTATCTATCAACAACCTTTCATATTCTTCCATAAATTTCAAAATTTCAGTATATTCATCCATGGAAAAATTTTCATAATTTGATAACTTTACAAATTAACCCCCAAAATAGATAGATTAAGTTATCACGATCACGAAAATATGAAAATTACTAAAAACGGGACAAGATTATTTACCCAATTGAGCCAAAAGCTTACTTTTTCTTTCCTAGGGTTTCCATGTATTTTGGGGAAGAGAATGACATAAAATGATAATATATTATTATTTAATTTATTTATCACCTTTTATTTTTCATCTTTCCAACTTTATCCTTTTCTTTATTTTATTTTCCATGGATGAATCATCATCCTTAACAACTAAGTATTTTTAATGGTCTAATTATCATATAAGAACCTCCAATTTAAAGTTCTATAGCTATTTAATCCCTTTAGCTCTTAGAAATCAACTTTTTCACTTTGTGCAATTTGGTCCTTTATCAAATTAAACATGTAATCGATAAAATTTCTTTAGGAAATTTTCACTCAATATTATTATCATACTGTAGATTATAAAATAGTATTAAAATAATTTTTCTTTCCAAACTGGGATCTGTGGTCCCGAAACCATTATTCGACTTTATCGAAAATGGGCTGTTACAACACGGCCGTATCGTAAGTTGTGTGCCAGCCCGTGTAACATTCAAAATACCCTCACATGGCTGTGTTGTAGGCCGTGTGTATACCCGTGTGAAAATTGCACCTATACGGTTTTTAAAACGTTCTGGGCACACGCCCGTGTGGGTTGCCCGTGTGCTTTACACGACAGTGTGATAGCTCGTGTGTGAGACCAAAAATGACAAATTCCAAGCTAAATTTTCACCTATTTTCTTAGGAGCTTAAACACATTCAAATACACATTTTCATAGACTAAAAACCATCTTTACACACATTCAAAACATATCAATGGATTCAACCTATATATCAAACCAATGTGCCCTCATTAACACCACAAATCATTTCATAACATGTCATCTTCAAGGTTTCATATACAAGATATAGTTACAAATCAAAACATCAATTCATTTCAAACCATAATCTCACATATTGCCAATGTTCCCTATCATCATGATTAACACTTAAACTTAGATGAAACATGCATAATTTCATTTGTCACAACACATAAAATAAACTTAGGTAAACTTGCTCAAACTAGGATTCAACATTATACATACAAAGAGGTCCTAATACATATATACCAAAATATGACAAAGTATACCAAAGATCTCCTGGATAGTGTGATTTCTTGTGTTGATCTGATCTTCTAAGCCTTCAAAACATAATCTACAAAATAAGACAAATATAGGTAAGCTTTAATAAAGCTTAGTAAGGTCGTTTGTATATATTGATAAACCTTTCCAATTAAACATAGTAATCAATTAAAATTAAATTTTGAAATTCCATAAAACACAACCTTTCTCATAAATTAACAATCAGTATGGTAGTTTAGTATATTCAGTGGATAATACTCGTTTGAGCTTTACTCAGTATATCAGTAGATTTCGTTCGATTGAGCTTCTTCAGTATATCAGCCGATAATGTTACATGAGATTTATTCAATATATCAGTAGATTCTTTTACTCAATAAAGCATTCTTTTCAATATATTCAATAGGTATGGCTTGAGAGCGCATAAGTTTCAATAGATTCAGTAGGTATCGCTCGTTTAAGCACCAATCAATATATCAGTGGGTAACGCTCTCTAATCTCATTCGGTATATAATATAACATTCAATAACTGTATAATAACGAAGAGTATAATGATTATTAGAAGCATAAATAAATGCATGAACTTACAGGATTGATTTACAATAACGACTTATAGTATCTAAATTAGTGATCAATGTCATTTCACTTCATTATTTCCATTTCCAATTACACATATCAATATAATCCAATATTATGAAATTAAGTTCCTATAATACATTTAAAAGTGTACTAAAATTAAACTTTACGAACTTAGGACTAAAGCTGCAAAGCAACGACAAAATACAAGGTTATTTGGTAATTTCCTATTTTCCTAATTTTCCACTCGAATGGGATCTAAAATAATAATTTCATTCAATTCACTAATTCTAATAGAAAGATTAATTCATTTTATGCAATTAAGTCCTTTTTGACATTTTTACAAAAATTGCCTCCAACATTTTATTTTTATACAATTTAATCCCTAAGCCCAAAACATGCAATTTAACCAATTTCAAATAAAATCAAGTTTAGCCAAACTATATAAGGCCTCTCCACAACCCATAATTTTATGTCATTTAGTCCTTAAACATTAAAATTATCAAAAAACTACTTTACAAAATAGTCCTATCTTGCACCCCAGCTTAATATTCTACCATAAAACTTCAAGAATAACAAAATTTCATCAATGGCATAATCCAAAACATTTGACAATTTTATGAATTAATCCCCGATTTAGCTATATTAAGCTAATACGAGTTCAAAAACATAAAAATTTCTAAAAACAGGCAAGATTTACCTACTTAATTGATGAAACCTAGCTTGCCTGAAGGTTTCTCCTCTCAACAATGGTAGATTCGATTTTTGAAGGAAGAAAACAAAAAGATGATAGCCAATTTTGGCTTTTGTTTTATTTTCATTTTACCTAGTTTCATAAATTACTATTATAACCTTATAATTCCAATAAAATTTCAGGTAATTAGCCTTGCAAATCGTCCATTATCTACTCAAATGGTAAAATTTTATTTAAGGAGGGTTTAATTGCACAATTGTTTCTCCAATTATATTAAATTTAACTAAACAAGCTTATTTTCAATTTAATCCTAAACTAATTAGGACTAAATGAGCAAATAGCCCAAAAGTTAGTGGATTTAATCATGCCACCACTGCTTGGACTTTTTGACCATGGTTCGATTAACTTTTACTTCTTTTACAATTTAATCTTTTTACCTCAATTAAGCAATAAATCATCAAAATTACTAGACCCAACTTCAATTCACATATAATACGACTCTGTAAATATTTAATAAAAATATTTATATCTTTATATTAAGGAAACAAGGTCCTAATACCTTGTTTTCAATAACCACTTGACTTTTGAACCAAATCACTTATACTAACTTTTAATTCAATTATTTAAAATCATCACATTAAAATTCAATATAAAAATTACTATTGACTTATATAATTTAAATACTAATTATACGAACTTACTCGTCAGATTTGTGGTCCCAAAACCATTGTCTCTGACACCACAAAAAAATGGGCTGTTACAACTCTTTGCCTTTAAGAAATCTCGTCGTCAAAATTTTTACCTAGCAGTACCTGTTTATTCTGAAATTCACGTTACAAACTGAAATTGTCACTAGTTCATCTGAATATTAAAGATAACAATCCAATAGCCATCACGAATAACATGAACTTTATCTTCAGTTCTACTTACGTCTGTCTCACTATTTAGTTTTTTTCTCAATTCAATCAGTATAACAGGGTTCTACATTTCCCAATTATCTTTAACTTAAATATGTAGCATCGTAACATGTCTTCCAAAAACTGTATTACCACTCTGATTGCCCATCTGCCTATCATTGAAATCTTGCACTGAAATTAAGTTTAATGTTCAAAGCCCTGCAAAGTTTACACAAAATCTAAAAGTAAACCTCGGATCAATGTTAGAAACAATAAATATTGTCACTCCATGAAATTTGACAATCTCTGACATATGACTCGGCTCCTTCTTAATCGAATAATTAGTTCTGACTAGAGTAAATGAGCTAACGTTGACAGTCTATCAACCATAACCCAGATCAAATATTTCTTTCTCGATGATAGAGGAATACCAAATACAAAATCCTTCATGACTCACTCCCATTTCCACTCAGAAATCATGACAAACTATAATAATTCCAACAATAATTGATGTTTTGTTTTTATCCGAAAGAATAGAATAAGTGTTGCTGTGAGTCTTAGATAAAATGTTATGTTTATCACCAGATTATTCAAAACACACAATCATTATGATAATACTTCATACTATCAATATCCACTATAGCTCCTTTAAACGAATCACTCTGGGTTTACTCTCACTTAAGTATTAGTCTTCAGGTCATCATCATGCAATACCTAAATCCTCTGTAAAGGCAACAGTTTACTTTTAAATCAACTAATACAGAATCATTACTATAATCAATATATTCCTTTTAGAATTCAAGTTGGATCAGTACAAAGATTCCATCAGTAAGACTTTCGACTTGTCATAAGTTTCAGAGACATTTTCAGAGTTTCCAAACAACAATGGAAAAGAGTTTACTCGGATCTATAAAAATCCTTTTTGTCAAATTTACATAACCATGAAAACCAACCTCACAGAACCAAAGCTCACATTTACTAACTTTCACATAATCTATTTTCTCAAGTAAAATCTATAATAAAATTTTCAAATGTTGAGCGTGCTCAGATTCTATAATAGAATAGATTAAAATATCATCAATAAACACAGATACAACTATATATTTCTAGATGAGACTGAAAAACCCAATTCATCAAATTCCTAGATTATCAAGAACATTGATTACTCCAAGCAACAATATTAGAATCCATATTACCGCATCAAGCTTGAAAGCAGTTTCAATGTACCACAATCTTTAACTTGGAACTGATAATAATTGGATCTGTATTTATCTTTTGATAACACTGTTATACTTTTTTTACTGATCAAATAGATTAGCTATACAAGATAAAATATATTTATTCAATTTTCACATTCATACAAAAGTCCCAGAATTTCTTCAAAAAATAGATCAAGAAACCCTCTGGCAATCGGTACATGATAAATCTTTGATCTTATTTCTTGAGTATCAAGTAAATAGATATATAATATACCAAAGATATTTATCAATCACCCAAACAATTTTCTGTATAAAAAACCCTCAGTACGTATGGCCAAACGTCTATAGTTGTGTAGTTTGGGACTAAAGAAAAGGGTAAATACAAATTAGCATTTTTGGCTCATGTTTTGTATGAAGATTCATCAAAAAGTGTTTTCTGGCTCAAATATAAGTACTAAGGATGAATAAATAGAGTTAGCTTTTTGGCTCTAGGTATATACCAAACAATGCCTTAGGTCATCCCTAGGTATCTTAATTTCCACAAATTTAATCAATCAAACAATAAAAAATTCAACAATTTATCATACATACTAGCATGTTTGTTTCCCTTTATTATATATCATTTGGTATATTCAATTACTTAATGCCTATTTACAGTGTAATATATGGAACTTAATAGTCTAATAGTTAAAAATTTAAAATCATTCACTATCATGCCAAATTTATAGTAAACACAATCAACCTATATACATGCTCCTAACCAATCACTTTTATTTCTACAAGCTCAACTCATTTGACAATAAAAAATAAAAAGGAAAGCATGAAAATAAAAGTAAATTTCAAATGTTACCCTTCCACACTTTAGATAACACATTGCCCTCAATGTGTAGCCCTAAAAAGATAAGGAAGGAAGTTACCCGATTGATCGTGACATTGCTTAAATCTACTGGTGGTTTCTTCCTTCCTTTTTCATTGTCAGCTCAAAAATGATGTGCTTTGATTATGCAGGGTTCCTACACAAAAAACTTAAATAAGAAAAACACAAATGTAGAAGTTTACCATTAATTCTACTCCTAAAATGATAAAATAAAAGTTATCCAAAATTCAATACAGTCCTAAAATAAAAATTAAAAATTTAGTCATCCTCATCATCATCAAAGTCCATCTCCTCATCCCCTTATTCTTCATCATCCTCGCTTTCTTCCTGCTCCTTAGTCTTTTTCTCCTCTTCTTCAAGCTCTAGATGCGTCGAGGCCGAAAATATTTAGCGGATGATTAGTTATTCTCATGTTGTAACGACTCAAATTTGGGCCTAGTAGAATTGGGCCCATTGGGCCTATCGTAGGAGCGTTTAAAAATTTTTGAGAACAAGAGAACGTCTCTAATGCAAGTTGGACCTATTATGTGAGTGATTTTGGAAGGTTAGGAGGTTTCTATGAAGTTCAGGGATCAAACTTGGGCCTTAGGAAAATTTTGGTTTTAGGTGAATAAAACCTGGGAGTTAATAAGTAGGCTTTAAGAATAAAATGTGGAGAAAATGGCACAAAAGAATTGTGGTGTGGTGGCAAAGTGGAGCCACATAAGAGACAAGGGAATGACTCCACACGGAAGTAAAGGGTCCAAGGTTCAAGTCTTGGCGTTGGCATTTTGATTTTTCTTTTTAAATGAACTAAGACTTTGGCCATAGACTTATATTTAGTTGCACATGTTTTAAGATAACAATGAGCTAGTTGGTAAAGTGGCTAGCGACATGGATTATGCTACAGGAGAGCCTAGGTTCAAATTTTATGACAAGCAAGGGAGTATTTATTTTGCGGATTGGACGGCCAGAGTTGTGTTGGATTTAAACTCTATTGAAGGAGGGATCCCACATCGGAAAGCTAGAAAGAGGGTAGGTGAGAAGCTGGATATAAATGGAGCTATCTGTGAGGAGAGGAAGCATACCTTGGTGGACATTGGGCATAGGTGTGCTTGGAGCACGGATTAGCAGCTTCAGATTCCTATCAGGTGTGTATTTCGCCCTACTCTAACTGTAGAGCGGCAAGTGCCAAAATGTCGATCACACGACGATGGTAGCCACGCAAGCATGCGAGCGTACGTGTGGGAGATTCGACACGATAGTCGAGGCCACCATGAGTATTCTTGTTGGTTGATGCTGTTTGGGCCACGATGGGCCGAACGAGGCCAAGTGGGCCCAATGGGCCCATGGGCTCGTATGAATAAGTTGTATGATTGTGTAGTAGATGTTGGATTAGACTATGGGAATCTCGTATCTATAGCTAGATTTGGGCTAAGTGGGCCACATAAGCGTGTGGGCCCATTTGGGCTGAGAATGGGCCCTAGGCCCATTCTTATCATTATATCTATTTAGAATACCCCGGTTTACAAAATTAGCGAAATACTCTCAGATTGTAAAATTACTGATATACTCTTGATTTGTGAAATTACCAAAATACCCCATGTTTACTAAATTACCGAAATATCCTAGTTTTCAAAATTACTAAAATACCCTTGGCTTGTGAAGTTACCGAAATACCCCGGTGTTTGCAAAATTACCGAAATGCCCTTAATTTATAAAAGTGCTAAAATATCTTCAGATTGTAAAATTATCGATATACCCCTAATTTGTAAAATTACTGAAATACCCTTGGTTTGCAAAATTACTGAAGTACCCCCAGTTTGTGAAATTACTGATATACCATTAGTTTACAAAATTACCAAAATACCCCTAATTTATAAAATTATCAAATTTTCCCTGGTTTACAAAATTATCGAAATACCCCCATGGGGTGAAATCATCGTTGTACCCCTAAACGACAAAATGACCATTGTACCATCATGGTAGTACTAGCGTTGTATGTGTTAATTGTATGATTGATTATGTTTGAGATGCACTGCATACAGGAATTAGTTATGAGTAGAATTATCGAACTACCCTTGAAAGGTAGGATTATCGGAATACCCTTATAGGGTAAAATGATTGATTCACCCTTGCGGGTAAATGACTGGTTAGGACTATGACTGAGCTAACTGTGAAGCTAAGACTATGTTTTAGCTAACTCTACGGTCGTGTGATTGATATGTTGTGAATATATGTATATGACTGACTATGATTTGACATACTGCATACACGAATTATTATGTCATGATATATTGCATGGGATCGGGATATTGATGATCGGGGAACTGTATTTCGATGGCTCTGCCACATATTTCGGTGAGCCTGTCACATTATTTTGGTGGCACTGCCACAATTTCAGCGATGAGCAGCGTGACTGCCATCAAGGTGTGTAGCGGATGGAGGGTTGATTGTAGAAATCTCCAGGTGTGTTTTGACTGGTACGGGCGGTGTGTAGCGATGGATTACTAGGCTGGGCTGGGTTGCATTGCATATATTATCTGTTATACCATGCTAAAAGGGCTCAGGCTCAGTTCGTTTCCGTATGGGCTTCGACCGGTTTATTTCTGTATGGGCTAAGGTCCAATCTGCTTTAGTGGGCCCCAGCCTAGTATTTGTTCGAATGGGGAATTACACACTGAGTTCTAGTAACTCACCCATTTTTCTTTAATCTCACAGGTAATCCCCAGTGATAGAGGATTTGGAGCCGTGGAGGACTCAATTGTTGCCATACATCAGAGATTTCTCGCAAACCTTAGTAAATTTAGTTTTTACCTTACTTTTAGGATTATTTAGTTTGGGTTTAATGTTTTGTAATAAGGCCTTTAGACTTTAATTTTCTTTTAAAAACAACTTTTCCGTTATTATTTATTGTTAGATGTTTAATACGAGAGTTTTTCTAAAAGTGTTAACAAACTATTTTCAAAATATCACGTTTTCGCAACTATTCAAATTCGATTTCCATATCAAAAGTAGATTTCAAATAATAACAACTTTACAAAATAGGACCTTAAGAAAATCGTGTTTTTTTCAAACAAATAGTGAAACTCGAAGTTTTCAAAAGAGATGCAAACATTTTCAACAAATGCTTAGTTTTTAAAAACCCTTTTATGTGACATGCCAAATTCGGGCCTAACTTCTAGGCCGGGTTTGGGGTGTTACATTTATGGTATCAGAGCTCGATTGCAAAACTCGGCTGTGGAATGGGTTTGAAATTTTTTCTAAATCTGTTTAAAACTTTGGTTTAGAAAAAGTCATAGTGATACTGAAAGTATGGCACACCGAGTCTCCGGCACCAAATTCGTAAGTTTCTTGATACTATGCTTTGTTATATGCTGTAATGATTGTATTTATTCTGTGTGTGTTTTGTTTGGATGTGATGTTTGAATATAGAAATTGTATGCATGTGTGATAAATATCTAGGTGCTTCTGCGGTTAGATGCCTGGTTGTGATAAAGAGATTTCAAGATTCAGTTAAAAGTGTTGTAGTGCTATTGGATGAGAGTGCGCAGCGGCAGCTGTAGTAGGATAGTCTATGTTAGACGACTGTTAGTTAGTTGGAAATTTTGAGGATGAAATTTCTTTAAAGGGGTAGATTTGTAACGACCCCAATTTTGGCCTAGTAGAATTGGGCCCATTGGGCCTATCGTAGGAGCGTTTAAAAATTTTTGAGAATAATAGAACGGCTCTAATGCAAGTTGGACCTATTAAGTGAGTGATTTTGGAAGGTTAGGAGGTTTCTATGAAGTTTTGGGATCAAACTTGGGCCTTAGGAAAATTTTGGTTTTAGGTGAATAAAACCCTAGGAGTTAGTAAGTAGGCTTTAAGAATAAAATGTGGAGAAAAATGGCACAAAAGGAGTTATGGTGTGGTGGCAAAGTGGCGCCACATAAGAGACAAGGGAGTGACTCCACAAAGAAGTAAGGGGTCCAAGGTTCAAGTCTTGGCGCTGGCATTTTGACTTTTCTTTTTAAATGAACTTAGACTTTGGCCATAGACTTATATTTAGTTGCGGATGTTTTAAGACAACAATGAGCTAGTTGGTAAAGTGGCTAGCGGCGTGGATTATGCTACAAGAGAGCCTGGGTTTGAATCTCATGACAAGCAAGGGAATATTCATTTTTGGATTGGACAGCCAGAGTTGTGTTGGATTTAAACTCTATTGAAGGAGGGATCCCACATCGGAAAGCTAGCAAGAGGGTAGGTGAGAAGCTGGCTATAAATGGAGTTGTCTATAAGGAGAGGAAGCATACCTTGGTGGGCGTTGGGCATAGGAATGCTTGGAGTATGGATTAGCTACTTCAGACTCCTATCAGGTGTGTATTTCGCCCTACTCCAGCTGTAGAGCGGCAAGTGCCGAAATGTCGGTAACACGGTAATGGTAGCCACACGAGCATACGAGCGTACGTGTGGGAGCTTCGACGCGATATAGTCGAGGCCACCATGAGTATTCTTGTGGGTTGATGCTGTTTGGGCCACGATGGGCCAAACGGGGTGGGCCCAATGGGCCCATGGGCCCATATGAATAAGTTGTATGATTATGTAGTAGATGTTGGATTAGACTATGGGAATCTCATATCTGTGGCTAAAGTTGGGCTAAGTGGGCCATACGATCGTGTGGTCCCATTTGTGTCGAGAATGGGCCCTAAGCGCATTCGTATCATTATATCTATTTAGAATACCCCAATTTACAAAATTATCGAAATACCCTCAAATTGTAAAATTATCGATATACCCTAAATTTGTAAAATTACCAAAATACCCCCAGTTTACTAAATTATCGAAATACCCAGTTTTTGAAATTATTGAAATACCCTTGGTTTGTTAAGTTACCGAAATACCCTTGGTTTGTAAAATTACCAAAATATCCTCAGATTGCAAAATTAAAATATTTCGATTTGTAAAATTACCAAAATACCCTTGGTTTGTAAAATTACTGAAATACCCCAGTTTGTGAAATTACTGAAATACCCTTGGTTTACAAAATTACCAAAATACCCTCAGTTTATGAAATTATCAAATTTCCCCTGGTTTACAAAATTATCGAAATACCCCATGGGGTGAAATTACCGTTGTACCCCTAAACGACAAAATGACTGTTATACCATCATGGTAGTACTAGCGTTGTATGTGTTAATTGTATGATTGATTATGTTTGAGATGCACTGCATACAGGAGTTAGTTATGAGTAGAATTATTGAACTATCCTTGAAGGGTAGGATTACCGGAATACCCTTATAGGGTAAAATGACTGATTTGCCCTTACGGGTAAATGACTGGTAAGGACTATGACTGAGCTAACTGTGAAGGTAAGACTTTGTTTTAGCTAACTCTACGGTCGTGTGACTAATATGTTGTGAATATATGTATATGATTTGACATACCGCATACACGAATTATTATGTCATGATATATTGCATGGGATCGGGATATTGATGATTGGGGAACTATATTTCGGTGGCTTTGCAACATATTTCGGTGGCTTTGCCACATATTTCGATGACCCTGTCACATTATTTCGGTGACACTGCCACAATTTCGGCGATGAGCAGCGTGACTACCATCGAGGTGTGTAGCGAATGGAGGGTTGATTGTAGAAATCCCCAGAGGTGTGTTTTAGCTGGTACGGGCGGTGTGTAGCGGATGGATTACTAGGCTGGGCTGGGTTGCATTGCATACATTATCTTTTATACCATGCTAAAAGGGCTCAGGCTCAGTTCGTTTCCGTATGGGCTTCGGCCAATTTGTTTCTGTATGGGCTAAGGTCCAATCTGCTTCTGTGGGCCCCAGCCCAGTATTTGTTCGAATAGGGAATTACACACTGAGTTCTCGTAACTCACCCCTTTCTCTTTAATCTCGTAGGTAATCCTTAGTGATAGAAGATTTGGAGCCATGGAGGACTCAGTGGTGGCCATACATCGGAGATTTCTCGCAAACCTTAGTAAATTCAGTTTTTACCTTATTTTTAGGATTATTTAGTTTGGGTTTAATGTTTTGTATTAAGGCCTTTAGACTTTAATTTTCTTTTAAAACCTGCTTTTCCATTATTATTTATTGTTAGATGTTTAATATGGGAGTTTTTTCTAAAAGTGTTAACAAACTGTTTTCAAAATATCACTTTTTCGCAACTATTTAAATTCGATTCCATATCAAAAGCAGATTTCAAATAATAACAACTTTACAAAATTAGACCTTAAGCAAATCGCGTTTTTTCAAACAAATAGTGAAACTCGAAGTTTTCAAAAGAGATGCAAACATTTTCAACGAACACTTAGTTTTTAAACAACCCTTTTATGTGATATGCCAGATTTGAGCCTAACTTCTAGGCCGGGTTTGGGGTGTTACACATGTTGTTTCGTCTCGCAAAGTCTTGAAGAATAGGACTTGTTTCTTGCATCCATCTTATCATTCCGTCGATTTGTACACTACTACTCTCGCTCCTTTCTTTTCTAGATGAATAAAGGAATGAACAATGATCATTCGATTATAAGAAAATAATGGAGAAGAGAAGAGTTATGAGTTTCGACTTTTGAGAAAAAGATGATTGAGAGAAGAGAACAATGGAAATTTTGGCTTTTGCATAAAAGTGGAGATGAGAGGAAAGAAAAAGAGAATAGGGTCAAATGCCGGAGTTGAAGAGCTATCCCCCTACTTAAACCAAAATTTTGGCACCTACTGCCTAAAAACCAAAAATGCCCCTCTTTAAAATCAAAACTAAGCTATTTAATCAAGGGAAATTTTGGCACCCCTAGAACCTATCAGAACCGATTTCACCTCTCCCTTCAGTGTTGGAATTTCAGCCACCACTGTGACCAGTAGATAAATCCAAAATTTTCTCCTTATCTTTATCTGATTACTCATCCACAGTGTCATGGATAACACCACCTCTTTCTTCCTTTATCCGTACATTATCAACCTTATTATCCACACTAAACAATTCCTAATTTCAAGCATCCAAGCTGAACTCCACTACTGCTATTTGCTATTGCCAAAATTAAATTAAAATAAAAAGGTATCATGTAACTCGAACCTTGGACCTCTTTAACTGCTTGACATGCCACCTCCTAATCCCTGCATGTCACCACTGACCACTGGGCCACAAGCCTATTTTTGTGTTTTACTTCACAAATAATATATTTTAAGCCCTATCCTACCTGACTCTCCACTAGAGTGCCCAAACAAAAATTTTTGCTAAGGCCTCGGCCCAACTTCGAGCCCATTCTGGACCTCTAAAACATTCTAACAAGCATAATAAGCACAACAATACATCACAACACGTTAAATGCAAAGCCCCATAAACTCTGGATGTGACAGTTCTACCCCCTTAAAGAAATTTTGGCCTCAAAAATACCTGATCAAAATAGATGCGGGTATTGCTGCCGTATTACTTCCTCTGGTTCCCAAGTAGCCTCCTAGAACTGTGATTCTGCCATAGAACCTTAACTAACGGAACCGTTTTCCTTCGCAATACCTTAACATCATGATCCAGGATTCCTATTGGTTCCTCTTCAAAGGATAGGTCAGGTCTCACTTCGATTTCTTCCACAGACACCACATGGATGGATCCGAATGGTAACGTCTAAACATAGAGACATGGAATACATTGTGAATCTAGCTTAGCTCATAAGGTAGCTCTAGCTGATAGGCTACTGGCCCTACTCGTTTCAACACCTGATAAGGTCCAATAAATCTGGGACTTAATTTACCCTTCCGTCCAAACCTTAGTACTTTCTTCCATGGTGACACTTTTAAGAACACCTTGTCACCCACTGCAAACTCTATGTCCTTACGCTTCAAATCATCATAGGACTTCTGTCTGCATCCGATGCTTCTTTTAGTCGAGCCCAAATTAACTCTACCTTTTCCTCTGTCTCGGTAACCAACTCTGGACCCAAAATTCGACGTTCCCCTAATTTCATCCAATAGGTAGGAGTACGACACTTTCGCCCGTACAATGCTTCGTAGGGCGCTATCTAAATACTAGACTGGTAGCTATTGTTGTAAGCAAACTCTATTAATGGTATAAATTCTTCCCAACTACCTCTGAAATCAATGACACAACCTCTCAACATATCCTCCAAGATCTGAATTACCCGCTCAGACTGTCCATCGGTCTGAGGATGAAACACTGTACTGAAATCCAACTTCGTACCCAACGTTTGATGCAATGCCTTCCAAAATTACGACGTGAACCTCGGGTCCCTATCCGATATGATCGATATTGGTACTCCATGCAACCTCACCACCTCTGCTATGTATAGCTTAGCCAATTTCTGCAGACAGTAATCGACCCATACTAGTATGAAATGAGCAGACTTCGTCAAGCGATCAACAATCACCCAGACCGAATCTTTCTTAGTAGGCGTAAGAGGTAGCCCACTAACAAAGTCCATTGTGATCCTTTCCCACTTCTATTGTGGAATCTTCATCGTCAGTAATAACACCGATGGTAAGCGATGCTCGCCTTTACATGCCGATGGTCAAACACTTACTCACCAATTCGGTTACCTCACGCTTCAAGCCCTACCACGTAATCGATCCCGCAAATCCGATACATCTTACTCCTCCAGGGTGCATAGCGTATGGACTACCATGTGCTTCTTGCAAAATCCTATGCCTCAACTCTGGATCTTTTGGCATGAAAACTCTCCCTCAAAAACATAATAGCCCTTCCTCATTCACATTGAATTCCGTTGGCCCATCATTTGATATTAGTTGCAACTTCACCTTAAGCAACTCATCGGTCCGCTGCTTCTCCTTAACCTAACTGAACCCAAAGGGTTTCATTTGAAGTTCAGCCAATGAACTCCCATCATCGTATAAACTAGGGTGAGCAAACATTGCCCTCAAGTTAGAGATTATTTTACGACTCAAAGCATCCGCCACCACATTAGCTTTACCCGGATGATACTCGATCGAGCAGTCATAATCCTTTAACAACTCGATCCACCTCCTCTACCTTAGATTCAACTCCATCTAGGTCAAAAGGTATTTTAGGCTCTTATGATCAGTATAAATAATAGATTTCTCCCCCTACAGATAATATCTCTAGATCTTTAGAGTGAAAACCACGGCCACCAATGCCAAATCATGGGTGAGATAATTTGCTTCATGCAGTCTTAACTGTCGAGATGCATACGCAACAACCTTTCCATCCTGCATCAACACGCATCCTAGTCCCGTGTGTAAAGCATCACAGTAAATTATGAATTCCTTCCCAGCCTCCGGCTGAATCAATACCGGAGCCTCCATCAAAATCCTTTTTAACTTCTCGAAACTCTCTTGCTGCTTATTAGACCAAACAAATGAAACCCCTTTCCGTAACAACTTAGTCAATGGTGCCGCAATTGAAGAAAATCCTTCAACAAACCTTCGGTAGTACCCGGCCAAACCAAGAAAACTCCAAATTTCTGCCACAGACGTAGGCGGCTTCCATTCCAACACCGCTTCAATTTTTTGAGGGTCAACCCTAATCCCCTCTACGGACATAACGTGGCCTAGAAAAGTAACTTCACTTAGCCAAAATTCGCACTTACTGAATTTGGCATACAACTGCTTCTCCCTTAGAATCTGCAAAACCACTCGTAGATGTGAATCATGCTCCTCTTCCGATCTTGAATAAACCGGGATATCATCTATAAATACTACGACCAGAACACCCCAAACCCGCCCATAAGCCCTAACCGGATCGGTATGTTATCGCGGAAGAAGTTGAAAATCTTTTGACTTTAGAATAAAACATGTAAATTTGTTAACTTTTGAAAACCATGTCCATTTAAAATAACACCCCAAATCCGACCCACAAGCCCCACCGGATCCGGTATGTCACTATGGAAAACGGTTTAAAATAATTTTACTTGAGAGATAAAACATGAAAATATACTTTTAAAATTCCATGTCTATTTGATATTGTATGAAAACTTTGATGTTATTATAAAATGTCCAAATTAAAACGTTTATGTATATACTTTGAATAAATAGGTGGCTAAAAATAAAATCATCTTCACATGGTAATTTAATTTAATTAAGCCCATAATAAAATAATACCAAAAATAATAACAAGGCCCTTATTACAACCCAATATTTAAACAAAATACTTAATTTCAAAATGCATAAAATAATCAAAATCTCTTTTTCTGATGGCCACCTCAGATCCACTCCAACCCTGGTCCAAGCTCATGAATCACACGAAATGGTTAAGAAAATTGGGTGAGTCTACGACTCATGCATAATCATTACACATGTTTCCACACGATAGGCTTGACCCATATCCACACAAATCCATGCAACCGGTCATGCCAAATGTAACCCAAACCCCAACCTAAGTCCATCCATTACACCAACCTTAGCGGACTCCATGCCCAAGGCAGTAGCTAATCCACCGATCACAACCGAGTGATCCCACATATCCTACCTCGGCGGAGACTGCAGACAAGCCGTGGTGAGCCACCGATCACATCGTGATCCTCAAATCCTACCTTGGCAGACTTGTTGCTCAAGGCCGTAAGGCAGAAGCCACCGATCACATAAGTGACCCCAACATTAATCCGTCTACGGTGATGCACTCACTATCAACCGCCGAGATGGGCACCTAGCTAACATCTCCTTGATGAAGCACACACTAATCATCAAGCGCTAATGTAGCACGAGGCTAACATTAGACCACGTACATAATATGTACACCCGTCCTTCCTTGATCAAAACCAATCCCCATGCAAATATGCAAATGTATCATGTCAAATCATCATATCGAATGAGTATACCTCACATGCTCATTATTATATCACATAGGCACCATAAATAATTTAATATCACAATTTACTAACTTTGTTAACCGATTACCCACACATGGGTATCCATCACTTTAGCCTTTATTGCCTGGCTATCACACATCATACTCAAGTATACACATTAATAAACAATTAACAGGAGAAATGGTGCGATGATTACGCTTTTGATTAGCACGATTGACTAAACCTCAAATCACACGTGGCTCCTAAAAGTCTCAAGTCTCCAAATCTCGGTGATCACTACGCAAATGCCGACTATCGCCTCCTAAAAGGTTCGCCTTCCCTACAATCGGCCAAAACTAAACAACATAATCATTCTAATCAACCTCTAAGGGTATAACCGTAATTTTACCTACCAAGGGCATTTTTGTAATTTACCCACCAAGGGTATTTTCGTAATTTACAACTGTAATGGCCTTTCCGAAGGCCTAATGTCGCCACTAGCGACTCAGCTACCATTTCCGATCGTACCGGATGATTGGGCCTAAAACTCGATTTCGACCCATCCGAGCCCACATACTCGTGTGGCCCACCTAGCATGAGATCTAGCCACGATATAAGTTCCACCTAGTCTAGTTCAACATATACTAACCAATCATACATTTACTCATATGGGCCTATGGGCCCATTGGGCCCACTTTGGCCCATCGAGGCCCAAAGCCCCAACCCACAAGAATACTACCGATGGCCTCAACTATCGGCTAAGCCCTACACACGCCGCTTTCGTGTGGCTACTAATGTCGTGTAACCGACATTTCGCATTTTACCGCTACAACTAGAGTAGAGAGAGTTACACACCTGATAGGACTCTGGGGCTAATCCGCGCTCCAATCACTCTTGTGCCCAAACACCCTCCAAGATGTGTTTACTCTCCTCCTAGGATGCTCCTTATATAGCTAGCTCTTCACCATCCTTCTTTGTATCTTTCGATGTGGGATCCTTCGTCAAGAGAGTTTAAATCAAGCTCAAACTCTTGCCAGTCCAAACCGCAAAATAAATACTCCCCGCTTCTCATGAGATTCGAACCTAGGCACCCTTGCAACATAATCCACGCCGCTAACCACTTGGCCACAAGCTCCTCTTGTGTCTTAAACCATGCTAACTAAATATAAACTATGGGCCAAATTCTAAGGTCCAAGCAAAAGAAACCAAAATGCAAAAGCCAAGACTTGAACCTTGGACCTCCTTCCTTCCTTGTGGCGTCACTCCCTTGTCCTTAAGTGGTGTCACTTTGCCACTACACCACATACTCCACTTGTGTCATTTTCCTCCATATTTTATTCTTAAGGCCTATCTGCCAACTTCTAGGGTTTTTTTTTCACCTAAAACCAAAATTTCCCCAAAGCCAATATTTGATCCCAAGACTTCATAGAAGCCCTCTAACCTTCCAAAATCACTTATCCAATAGGCCTAACTTGCATTTAAGTCGATCTCTTATTCTCCAAAAATTTAAACGCTACTACGCTTAAGGCCCATTGGGCTCAATTCTTCTAGGCCCAATTTTGGGATGTTACAAATCTACCCTCCTTAAAGAAATTTCGTCCTCGAAATTTCCAACTAACTACAGTTGCACATCCTAACCTACCACACTACACTCTTGTCACAAGACTCTTATTTTAATAAAACTAACCACATTCTCTAGGCACGCTTCTAAGTCTACATTCAAGGTTTTAGATATCATCATCCCGCTCTACCACGTCCCACTAGTATTATGACCACGCCCCTAGAACTCATATCTAGCGTCACGACTTAACTGCTTAGAAAGTTTTATGCATTAGAAATTTTGTTCCTCTATTTATCCACGAGCAAATTTTATGAATAGAAGTTCCGTAGTGGTTCTTTCGATCACACAAAGTTTCATCTCGAGTTCTCTATTCTAATTCAAACATTCACATTCTTCACTAAAACACATCCATTCAAATTGGTATCTACCACACACATTCACTATTTGGACATTTACTACTGCTTTCTACCCTAGGTATTTCCATCATTTGTCCTATGAGGTATTTTTGTAATAAACCAGGTCAATTGGAAAAATCTTTACAAATCGAGGCATTTCAAAAATTGTTAGAACTTAAAGGTATTTTGAAAATTTCCAAATTAAAGATGTCATTGAAATTTCGTAAATTGGGGGTTATTTTGGTAATTCTGTAAGTCGGGGGTATTCTTGTAAATTTCCAATCTGGATATCTCAATATTTTGCAAAAATAGGATTTTTTGATATTTTGTAAAATAGGAATATTTTAGTAAAAGTCGAGGATCATATGAAAATTTAGAAACCAAGGGCATGTTGAAAATTTTATCAACCGGGGTATTTTCCGTAAATTTCCCCAAACCAGAGTATCATAATATGTAAAACTCGAGATTTTTGTATTTTTGTAAAGTAAAACCATTTTAACAAAAGTTGAGGGTAGTACGATAATTTTACAATATAGGGGCATTTTTGTAATTTTACCACTAGGGCATTTTGGTAATTTTGTAAATCGAGAAAAACATCTTTTAAAATCAGATTTTGGGTTTACAAACCAAAGGGGTAAATTTGAAAATTTTAAAAAACCAAGGGTTTTAAAACAATAAGGCAAATCCCTTTCGGGTTTTAATAATTGGTTTAGCCTATGAATAAGTCCTCTTGGTTAAGGTGAACCAGTAGCTACGCACTGTAGGATTCGAGTAAAGAGAAGGTGAGTCGCTAGGACTGCTTAAGTACCAAGCTCATCAATACCAATCCTAGACATGCATGCGATGGTTGCCACACCTTAACTCGGTGACTAACTTCACAGTTTGTTTAATAATCCTTAAGTCTTATGCATGTGTTTGAGTAGACTAGTCCTAGGGTTCAACAGATCCTAGTTCACTAATCTACGCTCCCATAAAAGCCCATAATATTCACATAAAATTTACATAAACAAATCACTTCAAAAGTTCAAGTACTTACCTGGTGGACTTCGGGCCGGAGGTACAGGTGCCATGCCAGAATAACCTGAAAAATTTTATGAAAGCCCAAATTCTTGAAAAGCCCAATAGAAAAACATTTTTGGGCCCAAAACCCCCAAAGCCGAGTTTTGAACTTGGCTCTGATACCAATTTGTAACACCCCAAATCTGACCCACAAGCCCTGACCGGATCTGGTATGTCACTATGGAAAAACGGTTTAAAATAATTTTTACTTGAGAGATAAAACATGAAAATATACTAACTTTTAAAATTCCATGTCTATTTGATATTGTATGAAAACTTTGATGTTATTATAAAATGTCCAAATTAAAACTTTTATGTATATACTTTGAATAAATAGGTGGCTAAAAATAAAATCATCTTCACATAGTAATTTAATTTAATTAAGCCCATAATAAAATAATACCAAAAATAATAACAAGGCCCTTATTACAACCAAATATTTAAACAAAATACTTAATTTCAAAATGCGTAAAATAATCAAAATCTCTTTTCAGATGGCCACCTCGTATCCACTCCAACCCTGGTCCAAGCTCATGAATCACCGAAATGGTTAAGAAAATTGGGTGAGTCCACGACTCAGCATAATCATTACACATGTTTCCACACGTATGGGCTTGACCCATATCCACACAAATCCATGCAACCACCATGCCAAATGTAACCCACCCCAACCTAAGTCCATCCATTACACCAACCTTAGCAGACTTCGCCCAAGGTCGTAGTTAATCCACCGATCACAACCGAAAGTGATCCCACATATCCTACCTCGGCGGACACTGCAGACAAGGCCGTGGTCGAGCCACCGATCACATCGTGATCCTCAAATCCTACCTTGGCGACTTGTCGCTCAAGGCCGTGGTGAGCCACCGATCACATAAGTGACCCCAACATTAATCCGTCTCACGGTGATGCACTCACTATCAACCGCCGAGATGGGCACCTAGCTAACATCTCCTTGATGAAGCACACACTAATCATCAAGCGCTAATGTAGCACGAGGCTAACATTAGACCACATACATAATATGTACACCCGTCCTTCCTTGATCAAAACCAATCCCCATGCAAATATGCAAATATATCATGTCAAATCATCATATCGAATGAGTATACCTCACATGCTCATTATTATATCACATGTGCACCATAAATAATTTAATATCACAATTTACTAACTCATTAACCGATTACCCCACACATGGGTATCCATCACTTTAGCCTTTATTGCCGGCTATCACACATCATACTCAAGTATACACATTAATAAACAATTAACCGGAGAAACAAAGGCGATGATTATGCACCGATTAGCACTGATTGACTAAACCTCGAAATCACACGTGGCTCCTAAAAGTCTCAAGTCTCCAAATCTCGGAGATCACTCACGCAAATGCCGACTATACGCCTCCTAAAAGGTTACGCCTTCCCTACAATCGGCCAAAACTAAACAACATAATCATTCTAATCAACCTCTAAGGGTATAACCGTAATTTTACCTACCAAGGGCATTTTGTAATTTACCCACCAAGGGTATTTTCGTAATTTACAAATCGTAATGGCCTTCCCGAAGGCCTAATGTCGCCACTAGTGACTCAGCTACCATTTCCGATCGCACCGGATGATTGGGCCTAAACCCGATTTCTACCATCCGAGCCCACATACTCGTGTGGCCCACCTAGCACAGATCTAGCCATGATATAAGTTCTACCTAGTCTAGTTCAACATATACTAACCAATCATACATTTACTCATATGGGCCCATTGGGCCCATTGGGCCCACTTTGGCCCATCGAGGCCCAAGCGACCCAACCCACAAGAATACTATCGATGGCCTCAACTATCGCGTCTAAGCCCCACGATACGTCAAGACGCTCGTGTGGCTACTAATGTCGTAACCGACATTTCGCCATTTTGCCGCTCTACAACTAGAGTAGAGAGTTACACACCGATAGACTCTGGGGCTAATCCGCTCCCGATCACTCTTGTGCCCAAACGCCTCCAAGATGTGTTTACTCTCCTCCTAGGATGCTCCTTATATAGCTAGCTCTTCACCATCCTTCTTTGTATCTTTCCGATGTGGGATCCTTCACAAGAGAGTTTAAATCTAACTGAAACTCTTGCCATTCAAACCATAAAATAATACTCCCCGCTTCTCATGAGATTCAACCTAGGCTCCCTTGCAACATAATCCACGCTAACCACTTGGCCACAAGCTCCTCTTGTGTCTTAAACCATGCTAGCTAAATATAAACTATGGGCCAAATTCTAAGGTCCAAGCAAAAGAAACCAAAATGCAAAAGCCAAGACTTGAACGTTGGACCTCCTTCCTTCCTTGTATGCCACTCCCTTGTCCTTAAGTGGTGTCACTTTGCCACTACACCACATACTCCACTTGTGTCATTTTCCTCCATATTTTATTTTTAAGGCCTATCGCCAACTTCTAGGTTTTTTTTCACCTAAAACCAAAATTTCCCCAAAGCCAATATTTGATCCCAAGACTTCATAAGCCCTCTAACCTTCCAAAATCACTTATCCAATAGGCCTAACTTGCATTTAAGTCGATCTCTTATTCTCCAAAAATTTAAACGCTACTACGCTTATGGCCCATTGGGCTCAATTCTCCTAGGCCCAATTTTGGGATGTTACAACGACAAACCGATCCAAGTAGGGTTGGAACACTTAGTTCATCATATCCATAAATGCTGCTGGTGTGTTAGTCAACACAAATGGCATCACCATGAATTCGTAGAAACCATAGAGAGTCTTGAATGCCGTCTTATGAATATCCACCTCCTTGAACTTAAGCTGATGGTACCCTGATCTCAGATATAACTTTGAAAAGACTGAGGCCCTTCAACTGATCGAACAAGTCATCGATCCTTGGCAACAGGTATTTGTTCTTGATTGTTAACTTATTCAACTGGCGATAGTCAATGCTCATATGCATTAATCCATCTTTCTTCTTAACAAATAACACTAGTGCTCCCCACGACGACACACTTGATCGAATAAACCCTCTATCTAGCAACTCCTAAATCTGCGCTTTCAATTCCACCAACTCTTTTGGCCCCATTCTATATGAAGCAATAGATACTGGCACTATTCCCGAAAGAAGATAAATACCAAACTCCACTTCACGATCCAGGGGTAATCCCGGAAGCTCTTCTGGGAAAACATCAGGAAATTCCTTCACCATCCTAACGTCTCCAACAGTTAGGTCATCGACTTTCAAAGCCCAAACAAACATTAAAACTGCCTCGCATCCTTTTCTCACCATCCTTTCTACCCTTAGGGCAGTCACCACATTCGACAGACAATTCCCCCTTTCTCCTATCACCAACACTTCACCACCCTCGTGGGTTTTAACATCATACGCTATCGCACAATCTAAATTAGCTTGATACTTCACCGGCCACCCATGCCTAATATTAAGTCAAACTCCCGAACGACAATTCCATCGATCCGTCAGAAAACTATTCCCTAACTTCTAAGGGTACCTCCCGATAGAGTTTATCTACTATCACAGATTGTCTTAATGGGCTAACTATACCATCGCCCTAGGGGTAATCTCAAAATCTAAACTTAAAGTTCCAGACACACTACTAGCAACATATGAATGCGTCGACCCAATGTCAATCAATGCACTGTAAAGCAAACCAAATATTAAAAACGTATCGGTTATAATATCTGGTGTGTCAGCCTCCTCTCAACGCCTGGCAGCATAGACCAACCCCGGCTCCCTCACCTTAGTGTTTTCTACCCCTCGGCCTGGTGCTCCACGACCTCGACCGAAATCGTTACCACCTTTGGCTGGACCACGGCCTCTATGCGGCTGCTGACCTCCTCTACACTGGCAGAGCATTTCCCTGCCCTGCGGGTCCTACATCACCCGTGGCTATGGATAGTCTCTAATTTGATGGTCCATAGATCCACACCTAAAGCACTTCTCATTGCCTGCCCAACACTCACCTACATGGAATTTACCACATCGAGCACACTTTTGTGTCTGACTAGCAGTAGTAGGTCTCTCATCCTGTCTCAGCCTATCTGACCTAGGTCTTTTCTGAACACGCCCGGCTGCCCCTGATGATCCAAAATTTCTCTTACTTCCACTCATATCTCTATCCCTATTCAGTTTTTCTGTCCGCTTTACCTCCTCAGCTATCTTAGCTTTCTCCACAAGCATAGCAAATTCCCTCTCCTATTGTGGAGCTATCAAAACACGTAGATCATCCTTCAGGCCATCCTCAAATCGAACACAACACTCATGTTCTGTGGCCACTATCCCTCGAGCATAATGGCTAAGGTGTAAGAATTCCGCTTCATATGCCGCCACCGACCTACTCCCTGAACCAGATTCAGAAACGCTCTATGTTGTGCATCCACATAACTCGTTCCAATGTACTTACTCAAATGTCGTTCTGAAGTAATCCAAGGTGATACGGTCAGCCACTGTACCATCCTTAACCGTAAGCCACCATTGGTATGCTTCGTCCCGAAGAAGGGACATTACTCCTTTCAGCTTCTCTTCTTCCGTAAAATCCAAATCATCCATTATACGTTCAACCGCCTCCAACCAATACTCAGTTGTACTCGGGGCTATACAAAATTCCCTAAACACTTCTGCCCCATTCGCTCTAAGTTGCTCCGACACAGATTTTCGACCTCCTATGCCCATTCCTACCCCAACAACCCTCTCTAAAAGCCTTAACATCACCTGAGATACCGCATCATCTCTGGCCGTCTGGTCCTGAAATTCTGCCTCCTCAACTGGTGAAACTAGCATCTCATTTCCTGATCCATGGCCAGACCCTACTAGTTCTGAAATCACACTCAAGACTGAGGATCTCTCCTTCAATTCCTTCAGGGGGTTTTAGGGTTTTCTTTATGTTTTGTTATTTTTCTTTTGAGATGTATTCTTTTATGATTATGAACTAAACCCCTCAAATACCTGACGGGCATGAAACTTAAGACGGATCTTGTTATTGTTTTCTAAACTATATGATAAATACTTGATTTGTTCTTAACTATGTGTTCTTAATTCTTACTTTAATATTTTAGGATATTGATTCAAGTATTGATGTGCTTAGGTAGAGGAGGAATATTCCCTATTTAAGAGTAGATCTAGTATAGTTAAACGGAGTTGATCGCAACCCTAGAGATAGGATGACGAAAATCTATCGGGTTAGGGTCAAACCTAATATGGGAGTCCATAGATCAAGTTAATGCAATTCTAGGGGTTTTAATTAGAAAGATATTTCAATTAATCAACCTAACATTGGACATTAGTATCCTTGAGAGAGGTATTAATATAAATTAGGAAATCTTACGGATCAAGTCAAGTGAATAAATTGTCTGGTTCAGAGTTAGATAACAAGTGAAGTCTAGGTGAATTCTTCCTCGGGTATTGTCTTAATCAATTGCTTTTTCCCAAAAGTATTTCCCCAATTCTTTCCCCGTGTCTTAGTATCTTTAGCTTAGTAGTTAGTTAATTTTAGATTAAACAACAATTCTATTAATTCTTAGGCTAGATAATAAGAAGAAAGTTAGTATTAGTACTTTTGGTTCCCTTGGGTTTGACAATCCAGTCTTGCCACTAAACTATACTACTGTTCGATAGGTGTGCTTGCCTCAATCGTGGTGATAGTTAGTTTCTAGGCTCGATTATTCATTATATAAATTTTAAGACTTTTTCCACCACCATTAAGTTTTGAAGCCATTGTCGGGGAACTGAAATATTAAGAATGCTCAATTTTTATTACTTTAGCCATATTTTATTTTTGCAATTAAATTTTATTTTTACTTTTCTAATTTTCTTTTTATCTGTTCCTAGCAGGTACCTCTAGTTTATGACTAGAAGGAACCTGACAGGATCCTTAATTTACGACAGTGATATTGAAAGTACTATTCGCAGAAATTGTAGAGAAATAAGGCGAAGCTTAAATTACATAGAAGAAGAGCAAGAAAATGAAACTAATACTACAGAAGAGATGGCCGAGAATAATCCACAACCTTCGGAGGCAACCGAAAATCATGCTCCTCAAGCTATGTATGATTATGCTAAACCTAATTTAACAAGAACTGAGTCATGTATTTTTAGACCTGCTATTGTTGCAAATAATTTTGAACTGAAACCTAACACAATTCAGATGATACAAGAATTTGTTCAATTTGATGGTTGGTAGGATGAAGATCCAAATAATCACTTGGTGAATTTCCTATAATTTTGTGATACTTTCAAAATAAATGGCGTTTCTGATGATGCCATCCGTCTTCGGTTATTTCCTTTTTCTTTGAGAAATAAAGCTAAACAGTGGTTGAATTCTCTTCCACGAGGATTAATCACTACATGGAAACAAATGACCGAAAAGATTTTATGAAAATATTTTTCGCCGGCCAAAACGGCCAAATTAAGGAATGATATCTCTTCTTTTGTGCAGATGGATTTAGAAACACTATGCGATACATGGGAGAGATACAAAGATCTATTGAGAAGGTGCCCACACCATAGATTACCCTTGTGACTACAGGTCCAAACTTTTTACAAGGGTGTGAACCCCACAACCAGGCAGTTGATTAATTCAGCCGCCTACGGAACCCTGAATAACAAAACACCAAGGTGGCCTACGAATTCATCGAAGAGATGCCACTGAATAACTATCAGTGGCAAGTCACGAGGACAAGGCCAACAAAATTTGCCAGTGTTTTCAACCTCGACGCATTAACCATGCTATCAAACCAGATAGAACTTTTAACTAAGATAATTGATGGCTTATGTGGTTCTTCGCAAGTACATCCAGCTATACAATATGATATGAATGGAGGAGGGATGAGCAATATAGAATATCCACCTTACAACCCAAGCACTGAAAACGAGCAAGTTCACTATATGGGTAACAATTTTAAATCTCAAAATAACCTTTATAGTAATACTTATAATCCAGGTTGGAGGAACCACCCCAATTTCTCATGGGGTGGTCAAGGAAATCAGAGACAACAACCCCCTCCAAACAAGTCATGCGTCGGGTAATTTCTTTCATACGACTTCAATTGTCTTGAAGCGTAGGCTACAACTTTGCCTTCCTGCATCAAAACGTAGCCCAAACCATTTAAAGAAGCATCAGAATAAACGACAAATTCTTTACCCAATTCAGGCTGAACTAACACTGGAGCTTCTGTCAAAAGGGCTTTCAGCTGATCAAAACTTTTCTGACACTTTTCTGACCACTCGAACCTGACATCTTTCTGCAATAACTTTGTCAATGGGGTAGCTATCATAGAAAAACCTTTCACAAATCGTCGATAGTAACCCGCAAGTCCTAGAAAACTTCAAATCTCGAAAACATTTTTCGGTGGCTTCCAATCAAGTATAGCTGAGATTTTGTTCGGATCAACTCGAATGCCTGATGCTGAAACAACATGTCCCAAAAAGCTGACCTCTTTCATCCAGAACTCACACTTACTAAACTTCGCATACAACTGCTAATTTCGCAAAGTTTGTAGCACTAATCTCAAATGCTCAGCATGCTCGATTTCATCTTTGGAGTAGATCAATATGTCATCAATAAACACTACCACAAATCGATCCAAAACCGCCTAAAACCCGATTCATCAAATCCATAAAAGCAAGAAAGCGATTAGTAAGCCCAAAAGGCATAACCAAAACTCAAAATGTCCGTACCTCATCCAAATGCGTCTTTGGCATATCAGATCTTTGACTCAAGAATCGATAATAACCCGATCTCAAATCTATCTTGAAAATCTGAAGCCCTTTCAACCGATCAAACAAATCATCAATTCGAGGTAACGGTATTTATTCTTTATAGTTACCTTATTCATTTGCCGATAATCAATACACATTCACATCGCTCCATCTTTCTTTCTCACAAAAAGAACTAGTGCACCCCAAGGAGAGAAACTTGGTCGTGCAAAGCCCCTATCTGTTAACTCTTGCAACTGTGCTTTCAACTCTTTTAGCTCAAGAGGTGCCATCCGATATGGAGCTATTGAGATTGAGTCGTTCCTGCTAATTCAATGCCAAACTCAATCTCTCGTACTGGGGGTAAACTCGGTAGTTCTTCAGGGAACACATCTGGGTATTCACATACAATCCAGACAGATTCAACATTTCTCAAATAATTTATTATCTAGTACATAAGCCAAATAAGCTTGTACCCTTTTCTCACATACTTAGGGCTAGCATCGAGGATATAATTGTAGGAAACCCACTTAAATCACTGGATTCAATTCTAATGATCTCACCATTCGATGTCTCAAACAATAAGCTTTCTTTTGCAATTCACCACTGCGTCATGCGGTTAACGACCCATTCCCAAAATTATATCAAACTCATCGAAAAGGCAACAAAGATTAAATCAACCGGGAAACAAAAATCCCGAATCATCAATGGGCAACCTTTACACACTTTATTAACAAACACACATCTACCCAAAGGGTTGGATACGCTGAATCACAAACTCAATAGACTCAACTAGCGAGTCTTCATGAATACCGTAGTTTCACATACATATGAATGGGTCGAACCAGATCAATCAATGCAATTACAAGTAGTATCATAAAGGGTGAAAGTACCCAGAATGACATCCGAGAAGCAAGCATCCTCTCTAGCTCGAGTAACATAAGCTCTAGCTGGAGCTCTAGCCTCAGATCGAACTGCCATGTTCTTCGTCCCTCTCTGACTACCACCTACATTGCTAGAATGCCTGGGTGGTCTGCCCCGTGCTGATGCACTGCTCGGTCTAGAGTTCTATGCCGTATTCTGCTCAACTAACATCGGGCACTCTCAAATAAAATGGTCTGAGGATCCACATTTAAAGCAGGATCGATCACGAACTCTACAACTCCCAGAATGCCATTTTCCACAATGGTTGCATTCAACTCGATTCTGTGGAACGTTATCAACACTGGCCATCGAGGTAGCTCAGAGCTCTTTGGAGGTCGATCACGTCTAGGTGAATCAAGTAGCTTTATGTCATTGAAGTCATCTCTAAACTTCTTAGATGTGGAATGGAAATTCTTACCCGAAGGTCTTTTACGAGTGTCTCTAGCTTCTATCTCAGCCTTTCTTTTCTCCTTCCCAAGCTCTTCAGCTTTGCAAGCTCGTTCAACTAGTGTCACAAACTCTTTGATCTCCAGAATGCCAACAAGCAACTTTAAATCTTCATTCAAACCATCTTCAAACCTTTTGCACATAATGGCCTCAGTTGATACACACTCCCGAGCATATCAACTCAATCTGACAAATTTTTGCTCATATTTAGTCACGGTCATTTGCCCCTATTTTAGTTCAAGAAATTCTTTACGTTTCTGGTCGATAAATCTCTGGCTGATATATTTCTTGCGGAATTCATTCTGGAAGAAATCCCATGTCACTTTTTCTTTTGGAACCACCGATACTAGTGTATTCCACCGGTGATAAGCGGTGTCCCAAGTAAAGATATAGCACATTTCAAACATTAAATGCAGAGTGCAGGATAGCTCATTAAGTACCCGAATAGTGTTATCAAGCCACATTTTAGCTCTCTCTGCATCATCATCATCATTAGCCTTGAATTCCTTGGCCCCAAATTTCTTGATTTTATCAGCAGAGGCCTACTAGATCTCATTGGATCTATCATCGAAGTCTTTGAAGGTACCGGAGTTGGATTATTGGGGTGGGGGTTGTTGTACAGTAGGGTTATTTTGAACAAATTGGGTAAACCATTCATTCATCATTTGGTAGAAGGCTTGTTTAGCCTCTCCTCATGGTTACCCGTGAATCGGTTGAGAGTCTAATGGGCTGATCCAAGTGCGAGACCAAAGCAATGCTCTCCACATCATCACTACGGCTCTATCGGGATCGGAATCCATTTACTATATAAAATACAATTGAAATTGTCAGAAGTCACCACACTATCACATATAAAATTCAAAGGCATGTATAGCTAGACTCTTACGTACTACGGTAGTCCTAGAATCAACTAAACCGTAGCTCTGATACCAATAAAATGTAACACCCCTAACCCATATTCATCGCTGAACTAGGGTTACGAAGCATTACTAGCTATATCACAACTATTAGTCCATCACTTAAGTCATATACAGCATAATCAGTTTTAACTATGTAATAGTCATGGCATTTAAATAAACATGTAGGAGATCACATTTACATCTCTCATACACAAAATCAAATAGAACCAACACTTAATCGATCCAATGCACACCTAAAATTTGTTAACATGCGCATAATTGAGCCACAATTATTTATGCAACTTATTCATTACTTTTGCATGCACCAACCGTACCTAATTTGCATACCATTCAAGCATATACCAATTTTTCCATATGTAATCTCTTTTATCTAGATATGAATAAATAGATCAACTTCTAAAATAATAATTTAGTAAAGGTAATGCATGGCATAATAGACTCAAAAATCAATCTATATTTATCATCACATACATACACATATTACCAATTTGAAATTTATACAATATTCAAGCATAATGCCGAATGCCATCAAGACCATATTTCCCTCATTTGGCTATCTCATACACCTATGACTTTCATAACCGGATTTGCCATTCTAGTGCATGTTCATTAGTATACCCTATTACCGAATACAAAGTTTACAAGGATAACTCATGCTCCCAAATTACACATCCAAATAATATACACCAAATCTTAATCCAAACTTATTAAACTACCACACCTATTCACACTCAAAAGGTCTATCAAAACTCATATAAGTGATCACATATCAAACATACATATTCCAACATTTTGCTTAGCATAAACTAAAAAAACACATCCATGAATATCATTCAAGCAAAATTGCACTTTTACCCTATTCAAGATTTGCATAACCTTAGGTTAATTAATAAAAGACAAGCCATTTTCGCATGGCTATAAACATTAACATAGTATCCTTCAAAATAACAAACTAGCCTATACATGCCATGTATTTGAAATTCAACTTCTAAGAGTACCAAAATAAGTTGATAGTGTGGATGACTTCAACGATGAATCCTCGAGCCTATAGCTTGATCACAATCTATAAAACAAAGTGAAAACATACAGAGTAAGCTAACTTAGCTTAGTAAGCCTTAAGCAACTTTACAACTCAACTAGGTATTCAATTAAATTGAGTAGAACAACATTATTAACATTTATGAACTAACATAACACATATGTACAATCATGGCCGATTATCAATGTTCAAACCTAATGAAATATTTTTCAACGTACACTTAAAATATGAGACTTATCAATAGTACCCAGATTGCTAATCAAAGATATATATATTTCCACTTACAACCGAATAGTATCTTCCGTGTACATTTAAGGTGAGTGCACATAATTGAATGTATACAATTATCTATATGTATAGCTCATGGCCGAACCTATACAGGTATAATTTCTCATATCAATATAATAATCTTAAGTAAGCAAGTAAACATATCAACTTGCTTATTCAAGAAACATCACATATATCATAAATTTGATTCGATACATAACTTTCGGTCGAACACTCATACTATAATAATAAACCTTGGCTTATTCAAATACCATCATAACTAGGCCATTTCATTCATAAGCATAAGCTCATATTAATAATCACTGGTATAAAACCTGCTAGACCAAAGGTCCGAGATTTAAACACCGACACGAAGCCTACTAGGCATTAAAGCCCGAAATAAATCACCGACACGAGGCCTGCTAGGCATTTAGCCCAAAACAAATCACTAGCACGAGGCCTGCTAGGCATTTAGCCCGAAACATATCAATGTGGTCAATCATTCCACACGTATTTCATAATTACATTACATATCCAATTCAAATAAACTTATTCATATCACATTATCAAAGTATGCAATCAATCTAATTCACTTATATACATTCGGCTAAGACATAAGTATGTACTCAAATTTATCAAACTTTATCATTTAATATCTTCATAAATAATTCTTTGATATATTTCAGCTTAGGGACTTATCTCGGTTGTCGATAGACCGTGCAAATCGGCTATTCGAGAACCTTCGTCTTTCCCCGATCTAAATCCGTTTTTCTTTGTTCTTGATCTAAAACACATTAAAATTTAGCTCATTCAAGTACATTTCATCTGAATTTGATCCTTAAACACATAATTTAATAAGTTACAAATTTACCCCTGACTTTTACAATGTTTACAAATAAGTCCTTATAGTTCAAAACACAAAATATCTAGAATTTGACCATATCAATTAAGGTAGAATATTTATAGCCCTCCCATCAACTCAATTCTTCCATTTTGTTGATATTTAGTCCCTCCAAAATTTTTCTTTTACAAAATCACCCTTATACCAAAATCTATCAAAAGTTCTAAAGGAAATCTTATTAATCTAACTTATATATAACATATACTATCATTAATCATACAAACACCCAAATTTCGTCCATGGCAACACTTGAAACATACAACCAAAATAAAAATTTGAATATGGGCTAGCAAATATACATGTCAACCACTTCAAAAATGTTAAAATTTACAAAATTAAGCTTAATCACTAACCTTATTAGAACATGCAAAATCTTTGAAATGTGGAGAGGTTGAATCCTTCCTTTCTCCTTTTATTTTCGGTGATATGAAAATGAAGATGATGATGTTTACTTTCTTTTGTTTCTCTTATTTTAATGATATCACTTTATTATAATATTATTTCATAATACCTTTCTTATCAAATAAAATAATTAAACCTTCCCACTAACTATTTTATATCATTTCCGTCCACTACTTCTTCAACAAGGATGAATTTGCAATTTAAATCCCCATGCAAAAGAAAATTATTTAATTCAATCTCACTATTCAAAGATTAACTATTTTACTACTTATGCAATTTAATCCCAAATCTAAAATTAAACATCCAAACAATTTAAATTAACCTACCATATTTTAAGACATCTCAAACACACAACATAAATATTAATTTAAAGATAAAAAAATCATTCTAACCCGGATTCGTGGTCCCGAAACCATCGTTCCGACTAGGGTCAAATTCGGTCTGTTACATTCATCCTCGAAATTTACCTGACTAAAAGAGATGAGGATATTGTTGTTGAATTTCATCCTCAGGCTCCCACGTAGCTTTCTCCGCTCCGTGATTACGCCAAAGAACCTTAACCAATGGTACAGTCTTCTTTCTTAACATCTTAACATCGCGATCTTAGATTTTCACTAGTTCCTCCTCGAAAGACAAATCTGGTCTTAATTCCACTTCTTCTATCGGTACTATGTGTGATGGATCCGATCTATAGTGTCTCAGCATAGAAACATGGAAGGCACTATGAATCTGACTCAACTCCGGAGGTAAATCAAGTTGATAGGCCACTGGTCCTACACGCTTCAACACACGGTACGGTCCAATGAACCTAGGGCTCAACTTGCCTTTCCTTCCAAATCTGAAAATCTTCTTCCAAGGTGAGACCTTTAGAAAAACCAGATCTCCCACAGCAAACTCAATATCTTTACGCTTTAGATCCGCGTACGACTTTTGTCTATCGAAGCTTCCTTTAACCGCGCTCGAATTACTTTTACTTTTTCTTCCGTCTCAGATATCAATTCAGGACTCAACAACTGTCGTTCCCCCAATTCAGTCCAACAAGTAGGAGTACGACATCTACTACCATATAACACTTCATAGGGTGCCATTTGGATACTGGATTGATAACTGTTGTTATACGCAAACTCTGCCAATGGTAGAAAATCCTCCCAACTACCTTTGAAGTCGATCACACAACCTCGTAACATGTCTTCCAAAATCTGGATTACTCTTTCCGACTGACCATCTAACTGAGGGTGAAAAGCAGTACTGAAGTTTAACTTTGTTCCCAAAGCCTCATGCAAAACTTTCCAAAATCGTGATGTAAACCTAGGATCCCTATCCGATATGATAGACACTGGTACCCCATGCAACCTCACGATTTCAGATACATACAGTTTAGCCAACTTCTACAACGAGTAATGAAACACCCCAAACCTGGCCCACGAGCCTTGACCAGATCTGGTATGTTCCCCGGTGTAAATCGTTTCAAATTCTTTTGTTACCTAGGAAAAACTTGTGTGTTTTGAAAGAAAAGGTTGTTTTGGGTTGGGCTTGAGTTGAGAACAAGTTTATTTCATTATTAAAATCCTTTACGTTAGGTGACAAAACATTCAAGCTTTGTTTTAAAATAAATTTACTTAATCTTTTAATAAATAAAAGTTTGTAAGCTTAATAAATAAAAGCAAAGCAAAGTAGTTCTACTATGGCCTTATTACATCAAATAATTCCCAAAAAAAAATTCAAAGTACTTAATGAAATAAAAATCCAAATTTATATAAATTCATTTTTGTGCATGGCCACCTTTAAGCTCCCAATCAGGTCCATTCTTGATAGTTACCTAAAAATAATCCCACAAGAGGTGAGTCAAGCAGACTCAATGTGTAACCAACACTAAAATTTAACAATTTAGGCATATGTTCACATATTACATGCATATTCATATAATGAGATAGGAACTAATGATGCAACCAGAACCCAAACCTATATGCCATCCGCTACACATCACCGTACCATCCTACACACCGTGGGGACTACTAAGTCAACCCTCCATCCGCTACACACCATCAAAGGCAGTCGCTGTAGTCGACGTGCTCATCGCCCTTATAGAATTCGTGGTCTTAGGTCACCACATTCAGATATCGTGGTCTTAGGTCACCACATTCAGATATTGTGGTCTTACGTCACCACATTCAGATATCGTGGTCTTAGGTCACCACATTCACTTCCCCTTTTCATATAACTCATATGCCCCATATCATACGTATCATGCATTAACATGCCAAATTCTTATTTCACATTCTTATAATGCCATATGTGTGTCGTAACAGATATTTAACATAATCCTAGTAGGAGTAGGAAACATACCTGACTACTTTGTACCATAGCATGGTACTTTAGCCATATTCACATTCTTATAAACATGCTCATATTAAATTTTAGCCATAAATCTTATTAGAAGATAGTGTGGGGTACACACTTGATTCGCTTAAGGTTTCCAATCCAAATCCCGAAAAGCTTGATCTAATGCCTTAGATCTTAAATCTCTACATTTAATCAATTATTTAATACTTAGTAAAGAGCCATTTGGCCATAAATCCAAATCCTAGTAGGATTAGTACACTAAAACTTACCTTGGTGCCAAATCTCGAAATCTTCACTATACTCTTCTTGTATTCGACCAAGCTTTAAATCACTTTAACAAATTAGTTTCGACCTTTTTAAACGAAAAATAGATCTTAATCATCAATTAAGGCCTTGGCCGAATGTACATATGGGCTCACCTCGTGGATCTAAATCCCGAAAACACTACTTGATTGTGGAGATGTTGAAATACCTATGGCCACATGTTAGATCAAATTTTCCAATCATTAAATCACAATAGAATGGCCTATGGCCGAATGTCTTAAGCTCTTACCTTAGATCCTATAAGTCCCTAAATATCCTTCTTCCTTTGTAGTCGACAATGGCAGACAAATCCCGGAAGATCCTATGTAGTTTGGTAATCCACAGATATTGATGGGATTAATTCTTAACTTTTGGCTAAAATAAGGTAAAAGACTGAAGATCGAATAATCATGGATCTTACCTTTGCTTGAAGAAATCGACAGCACCTATGCTTAAGACTCCTCAAGGATATTCAGCTATGGCCTTGATGTGGATCACAATTTTGGCTCTTAAGGCTTAATGAGAAATCGGCTAATGGTTACCTTGAGGGTTCGGCTTTGATTGAATTTGCAAAAGAAGGAGAGTAGGTTGATGTTGAAGGTTGACTTTTGAAGAATCAAAAGCAAAAGAGGATGATGATTTGCGAGAAAGAGAGAATTCAGAAACTTAGAAAAGAATGAAGAATGAATAATGGCCTAAATTCCCTCCTTTGGCCGAAATTATCACCTAAGGGAGCCCCCCAATCGGCCAACTCTATCAATTTTCTAGTTTTTCTCTCCATCCACAATTATCTCTTCTTTTATCCACTTCAAATAAAAGGAATTAAATCCACACTTGAGCACACCCTTTAGCTGAATTTTAAAGAGAATAAAACTCGTCACTTAAGTTCCTTAGTGCCGTCCACCTCTTTTGCTCCTTGTAGCAAAATAAAATCCTTTATTTGCTTCCCACGTTGCTCGAACCTAGGCCCATTTGCATAGCTTGTGGCGTCACTTGCCTGGGCCTTAAGTGGTGCCTCCTAGCCACTACTCCAAGCCCGTTCTTGTGTCAAATTTCTTCTATTAATTTTCTTAAGGCCACCTTGTTTTAGTTTCCTCTTTTAAACTTAACATTTCTAAAACATTTCCTTACATTTCCAAGTTTCCAAAATGTTCACTTTCCTCTTTAAACTTAACATTTCCAAGTTTCCAAAATGTTCACCATACATTCATAACACATAAGACATGCCATTTCAGATATTAAATCAAAATGCATAGGCCCATTTTAGGATATTACAGTTCTACCCCTTAAAATAATTTCGTCCTCGAAATTACAGCTAAAATAAATGAGGGTATTCTGTCGCATTGCCTCTTCCGCTCCCACGAAGCTTCTCTCGATCCATGATTGCATCACAACACTTTGACTAGGGAACCGACTTCCTCAGTAATATTTTCACGTCCGCTCCAAGATCTCGCATTGGCACTTCCTCGTAGGATAAGTCCGCCTTAGCTCCACTTCTTCAATGGTACCACATGAGATGGATCCGATCGCGCAATGACGTAGCATGGATACATGGAATACGTCGTGCATCTGCGCAACTCGGTGGCAACTCTATTTGGTATGCCACCTGGTCCAACTTGCTTCAACACTCGACAGGTCCTATAAACCTTGGACTTAACTTCCTTTGTGACCGAATCTCATCACCTTCTTCCAAGGCGAAACCTTAAGGAATACGGTCTCCCACATCAAATTCGATTTCCTTCCATTTAAGATCCGAGTCGACTTACGCCTATCGGATGCTTCCTTCAACCGTGTACGAATTATGTCAACCTTCTCTTCAGACTCTGCTACTAATTTTGGTCCCGAAACTCGACGTTTACCTAATTCAATCCAACATGTAGGAGTTCGACACCTCCGACCATACAACGCTTCATACAGTGCCATTCGAATACTTGCCTGATAGCTGTTGTTGTAGGCAAACTCTGCTAAGGGCAAATACTCCTCCCAACTTCCTCTGAAATCCATCATACAGCCCCTCAACATGTCCTCTAAAACTTGGATTACCCGTTCAGATTGCCCGTCCGACTGTGGATGAAAGGCCGTAGTGAAATCCAACTTAGTGCCTAAAGCTTGATGAAGTGCCCTCCAAAACCGAGACGTAAATCTTGGGTCTCTATCCGAAATGATAGACACCGGCACTCCATGTAGCCTCACAATTTCTGCCACATATAATTTAGCCAATTTCTGAAGAGAATAATCAACTCTTACCGGGATAAAGTATGCAAACTTGGTCAGACGGTCCAATATTACCCATACCGAGTCCTTCTTGGTAGGCGTAAGGGGAAGCCCACTAACGAAGTCCATGGTAATTCTTTCCCACTTCCACTGTGGAATCTTGATTGGCTGAAGCAATCCCGATGGAACTTGGTGTTCAGCCTTAACTTGCTGACACGTCAGACATTTCCCCACGAATTCAATAACTTCCCGCTTAAAATCAGGCCACCAAAACTGTTCCCTTAGATCCCTGTATAGCTTGGTGCCTCCGGGATGCATAGCATAAGGGCTACCATACGCTTCCCGAAGAATCCTCTGTCTTAACTCCTCGTCCCTCGGCATCTGAGACCTTTCCTTTGAAGCACAATACTCCTCATCACTAACACCATAGTCCTCTAACTCTCCGTTCTGTACTTGTTGTAACTTAACACTTAGGTCCTCATCCACCAACTGACTTTCCTTTACCTCATTCAACCATGTTGGTTTGACTTGCAATTCTGCCAGCAGACTTCCATCATCATACAAACTCAAGTGTGCAAATAACGCCCTTAGTTCTGACACCACCTTCTGACTTAGCGCATCTGCTACCACATTCGCCTTGCCCGGGTGATACTCTATCGAACAGTCATAGTCCTTCAGTAATTCCACCCACCTTCGTTGTCTTAAGTTTAACTCCTTCTGAGTCAACAGATACTTAAGGCTCTTGTGGTCTGTGTAGATTATCAACTTTTCTCCATAAAGATAGTGCCTCCACACCTTCAAAGTAAAGACCACTGCCGCCAACTCCAAGTCATGGGTTGGGTAGTTAACCTCATGCGGCCTTAAGCGCCGAGACGCATAGCGACTACTTTACCATCCGCATCAGAACACATCCTAATCCCGTATGCGAAGCGTCACAGTACACCACAAAATCCTTTCCTACCTCCGGCTGAATCAACACTGGAGCTTCAGTCAAAACCCTCTTGAGCTTTTCAAAGCTCTCCTGCTGCTTATCCATCCATACAAAGGGTACTTCCTTCCTTAACAACTTTGTTAAAGGCGCGGCTATCGACGAGAATCCTTCTACAAACCTTCTATAGTAGCTTGCCAATCCCAAGAAATTGTGAATCTCAGCCACTAACCTAGGTGGTTTCCAATCCAACACCGCTTCAATCTTTCTAGGATCCACCCTTATTCCTTTAGTAGATACCACGTGTCCTAAGAATGCCACCTCCTTAAGCCAAAATTCACACTTGCTGAATTTGGCATAGAGCTTTTTCTCCCTTAACACTTGCAACACAATCCGGAGATGCTCATCATGCTCCTCTTCTGACTTGGAGTACACTAGGATGTCGTCCATGAACACAACGATGAACCGATCCAAATAGGGTTGAAAAACTCGGTTCATCATATCCATGAACGCGGCTGGGGCATTGGTCAACCCAAACGACATTACTACAAACTCAAAATGGTCGTATCTTGTCCTAAAGGCTGTCTTATGGATATCCGCCTCCTTTACCTTCAACTGATGATATCCTAACCTTAAGTCTATCTTTGAGAACACTGCCGCCCCCTTAAGCTGATCAAACAAGTCATCTATCCCTGGCAAAAGGATACTTGTTCTTGATGGTCAGCTTATTCAACTGACGATAATCTATGCACATTCGTATAGTTCCGTCCTTCTTCACAAACAAGACCGGTGCTCCCCATGGAACACACTGGGCCGGATAAACCCACGGTCAAGTAATTTCTGAATTTGAGCCTTGAGCTCAACTAACTCTTTTGGCGCCATTCGGTATGGAGCGATTGACATAGGATATGTTCCCGGTAGCAAGTCTATTCCAAATTATACCTCCCTATCTAGGGGTATTCCGAGTAACTCCTCCAAAAAACATCCACGAAGTCCCTTACCGTTCTAACTCCATGAATTCCCCCTTCCTTCGCATCCACAACACTAACAAAGGCCAAAAATGCCTTGCATCCATTTTCTCCGCCTTCAATGCTGAAACTACGTTAGACAAGTAGTTTCTTCTTTCTCCTATCATCACTACCACTTCATCTTTCGGGGTCCTTAGTTCATTCGCTTAGCCGTACAATCCAACACGGCCCGGTGCTCTACTAACCAATCCATACCAAGTATGAGGTCAAATTCTCCGAAGGGTAACTCCATTAAGTCAGCCCGAGAGCTCACTCCACAATTTCTAGGATACACTCCAAAGATATTATCCACCACTACGGTTTGGCCTAATGGGCTTACTACGATCATCTCCCTATCAGAAAGTTCAGAGTCTAGGCCTAGTGTTTCCACTACACTACATGCAACATAAGAATGGGTCGAGCCCACATCAATAAGAGCAAAATAGGGCTTGCCATGAATGAGGAACGTACCGGTTATGACGTCCGGTGCGTCTCCATCCTCCCTCCGGCATACTGCGTAAACCAAACCCAGTTGTCTAGCTTCAGCAACACCTCTGCCCGGTGTTCCACGTCCTCTACCAGCACCATTTCCTCGATTATTCGGACCACGACCTCGGCGAAATTGTTGTCCACCTCTGCCAAACCTAATTAACATTACGAGCTCTTGGTTTCTTTTCATCCGTCTCTTGGACGATCCTTAATCATATGGTCCTTTGACCCACATCCAAACACCCACTGTCTTCTTCCAAGATTCGCCTAAGTGTTTCTTCCCTTTGCTCGACAAAATGCAGTATTGCCCTCTAGTACCAGTTTGCTGACCTCGCGGCCCATCAGCTCTAGGCCTTTTCTGAGCATTCTTAGAAGATCCAGATGACCCAAATCCTCTCTTCTACTTATTTCGGTCCACGTTCTGCCTCACAGAGTCCTTAATTCCTTCCGCTATCTTAGCTTTCTCTACTAAAGCAGAAAACTCTTACTCTTGATGTGGAGCGACTAACAACCTCAGGTCATCCCTTAGTCCGTCCTCAAACCGGACACACCGCTCATGCTCGTTGACACCACTCCTCGAGCATCTTGGCTTAACCTTAGAAATTCAACAGACTACTGCTCATCGACTTGTTCCTTGAACCGGCCCAAAAATGCCTTCCTCTGCTCATCAATATAACGTGCCGACATACTTCTTCTGATATGCCGCCTTAACATATTCCCAGGTCATATCCTTAGTTGTGGCACCATCCCGAACTATTAACCACCATCGGTACGCTTCATCGCGTAGCAGTGCCACCATTCCTTTCAACTTCTCCTCAGGAGTCAAATCGAGCTCATCCATAATGCGCTCGGTCGCCTACAACCAGTATCCAACTGTACTGGGTGCCACACCAGATACTCCACGGAACACATCAGCTCCGTTGGCTCGGAGTCGCTCGGGTACAGATTTTTGAGCTCCTATATTCCCTTCAGCACCAGCCACCATTTCAAGAACTCGCAGCATCGCTGCGATACAACATCTTCTCCCGTCGATCTTGCTGCTCAACACCAACAACTGGTGATGGTGGTGGCGGTGGTACCTCATTCTCAGATTCTTGACCCGATCTAACGGGTTCGACATAGTCATTCTACCTTGACCGCGTCCTCGTACATTGCGACCACGTCCCCTAAAGCTCATTTCTACAGCCGCGCTTTAATTTGATTAAGAAATTTTATGCATTAACCATTGTTTCACTGATTATTCGTGAAGAAGTTTTATGAAAAGAGTTTAATAGGGGTTCTTTCGATCATTCAAAGTTTCAAGTCTTCTATCCTAATTCACAGAAAAGCACATCCATTCCATAGTATCTCACATACACATTCACTCTTTGGACATTTTGTCCGTTCCTATCCCAGGGGTATTCTCGTAATTTGTCCTACAGGGGTATTTTTCGTAATTTGTCAAAATAAGGTTCCTTGGTGTTTTTGTCAATAAGGGTATTCTGGAAATTTTACATTTCCGGGGGTATTTTGGTAATTAACCTGGGTAAATTTATAAATCTTGATAAATCAAGGGTACTTTGGAATTTACAAAACTTGAGGGTTGTTTTTGAGAATTTGTTTTCCAAATTAGTGTTGTTGCAAAAATTTTTGAAGATCGGGGGTCGTTCTAGTAATTTTTGTAACTCGAGGGTGTTTTGATAATTTGCAAGTTAGGGGTAATTTCGTAAATTTTTTTCTTTCCATAATCAAGATATTTTGATATTTTGTAAATTTAGGGTTCCTTTAAGCAAAGTAGTGAAATTTTGATAAGAACTGTGGGTATTTTGAAAATTTCCATAAACCAAGGGCATTTTTGTAATTTTTTAATAAATCGTAAATATTTTGAAAATTTTCCAAAATAAGTTTTTGCTACTATTCAAAGGGTAATTTGGTGATTATAAAACTAGGGTTTCCATAAAAAAAATACGGCTAGTCCCTTTCGGGTTTTAGTTAGGGGTTTAGCCCGTGTATAAGTCCTCTTGGTTAGGGTGAACTGAGGCTACGCACTGTAGGATTCGAGTGGAGAGGAGGTGAGTCACGCGGATTGCTTAAATACCAAGCTCCCACCGAAACCAATCCTAGACATGCGCACCATGGTTGCCACACCCTAACTCAGCGACTTACCACAGGTTTGTTCAATTAGGCATTTAAGTCTTATGTAATTGTTGGGGTAACTAGCCCTAGGGTTCAAGTACTAAATCTCTATTCTACATTCCATTTCTACCCTTCTACAAATCATAATATAAATCACACAAGAGATCGGAGTACTTACCTGGTGGACTTCGGGTCGGAGACTTAGTGGGCCATGCCAGAAAATCCTGCTTAATTCACAAAAATTCTTTTTGGGCTTAACTTTGAAAATATTTTGGGCCTTAAACCCAAGGTCGAGAGTTTAAAACTGGGCTCTGGTACCACATTGAAACACCCCAAACCCAGCCCACGAGCCTTGACCGGATCTGGTATGTTCCCCGGTGTAAACTGTTTTAAATTCTTTTGTTACCTAGGAAAAACTTGTGTGTTTTGAAAGAAAGGTTGTTTTGGGTTGGCCTTGAGTTGAGAACAAGTTTATTTCATTATTAAAATCCTTTACTTTAGGTGACAAAACGTTCAGGCTTTGTTTTAAAATAAATTTACTTAATCTTTTAATAAATAAAAGTTTGTAAGCTTAATAAATAAAAGCAAAGTAAAGTAGTTCTACTATAGCCTTATTACATCAATTAATTCCCAAAAAAAAAATCAAAGTACTTAATGAAATAAAAATCCAAATTTAAATAAATTCCTTGCTGTGCATGGCCACCTTTAAGCTCCTGCCGACCCGGTCCATTACATATCGTAACCTGAAAAATAATCCCACAAGAGGTGAGTCAAACAGACTCAATGGGTAACCAACACTAAAATTTAACAATTTAGTTATATGTTCACATATTACATGCATATTCATATAACAAGTAGGAACTAATGATGCAACCAGAACCCAAACCTATATGCCATCCACTACACATCACCGTACCATCACGCATACAAGTGGGGACTACTAAGTCAACCCTCCATCCGCTACACACCATCGAAGGTAGTCGCTGCAGTCGACGTGCTCATTGCCCTTATAAAATTCGTGGTCTTAGGTCACCACATTCAGATATCGTGGTCTTAGGTCACCACATTCACTTCCCCTTTTCATATAACCCCTATGCCCCGTATCATACATATCATGCATTAACATGCCAAATTCTTATTTCACATTCTTATAATGTCATATGTGTGTCGTAATAGATATTTAACATAATCCTAGTAGGAGTAGGAAACGTACTTGAGTACTTTGTACCATAGCATGGTACTTTAGCCATATTCACATTCTTATAAACATGCTCATATTAAATTTAGCCATAAATCTTATTAGAAGATAGTGTGGGGTACACACCTGATTCGCTTAAGGTTTCCAATCCAAATCCTGAAAAGCTTGATCTAATGCCTTAGATCTTAAATCTCTACATTTAATCAATCATTTAATACTTAGTAAAGAGCCATTCGGCCATAAATCCAAATCCTAGTAGGATTAGTACACTAAAACTTACCTTGGTGCCAAATCCCGAAATCTTCACTATACTCTTCTTGTATTTGGCCAAGCTTTAAATCACTTTAACAAATTAGTTTCGGCCTTTTTAAACAAAAAATAGATCTTAATCAACAATTAAGGCCTTGACCGAATGTACATATGGACTCACCTCGTGGATCTAAATCCCGAAAACACTACTTGACTGTGGAGATGTCGAAATACCTATGGCCACATGTTAGATCAAATTTTCCAATCATTAAATCACAATAGAATGGCCTATGGCCGAATATCTTAAGCTCTTACCTTAGATCCTATAAGTCCCGAAATATCCTTCTCCCTTTGTAATCGACAATGGCAGACAAATCCCGGAAGATCCTATGTAGTTTCGGCAATGCACAGATATTGATGGGATTAATTCTTAACTTTCCGCTAAAATAAGGGAAAAGACTGAAGATCGAATAATCATGGATCTTACCTTTACTTGAAGAAATCGACAGCACCTATGCTTAAGACTCCTCAAGGATATTCGGCAATGGCCTTGATGTGGATCACAATTTTGGCTCTTAAGGCTTAATGAGAAATCGGCTAATGGTTACCTTGAGGGTTCGGCTTTGATTGAATTTACAAAAGAAGGAGAGTAGGTTGATGTTGAAGGTTCGGCTTTTGGAGAATCAAAAGGACAAGAGGATGATGATTTACAGAGAAAGAGAGAATTCAAGAAACTTGAAAAGAATGAAGAATGAATAATGGCCTAAATTCCTCCTTTGGCGAAATTATCACCTAAGGAACCCCCAATTGGCCAACTCTATCAATTTTCTAGTTTTCTCTCCATCCACAATTATCTCTTCTTTTATCCACTTAAAATAAAAGGAATTAAATCCACACTTGAGCATACCCTTTAGCCGAATTTTAAGGAGAATAAAACTCCTCACTTAAGTTCCTTAGTCCGTCCACCTCCTTTGCTCCTTGTAGCAAAATAAAATCCTTTATTTGTTTCCCACGTTGCTCGAACCTAGGCCCATTTGCATAGCTTGTGGCGTCACTTACCTGGTCCTTAAGTGGTGCCTCCTAGCCACTACTCCAAGCCCGTTCTTGTGTCAAATTTCTTCTATTAATTTTCTTAAGTCCACCTTGTTTTAGTTTCCTCTTTTAAACTTAACATTTCTAAAACATTTCCTTACATTTCCAAGTTTCCAAAAATGTTCACTTTCCTCTTTTAAACTTAACATTTCCAAGTTTCCAAAAATGTTCACCATACATTCATAACACATAAGACATGCCATTTTGTATTATTAAATCAAAAATGCATAGGCCCATTTTCAGGATATTACAAGTAATCCGTATGAACTGGTAGAAAATGAGCAGTCTTCGTTAATCGATCTACTACCACCCAGACAGAATCTTTCTTAGTAAGTGTTAATGGTAACCCACTAACAAAATCCATCGTTATCCGCTCCCATTTCCATAAAGGAATCTTTACCGGTTGCAACATTCCCGACGGTAATTGATGTTTCGCCTTTACTTGTTGACAAGTCAAACACTTTCCCACAAAATCAGTAAACTTTCGCTTTAACCTTGGCCACCAATACTGTTCACAGAGATCCCGATACATCTTATTTCCTCCAGGGTGCATAGCATAAAGGCTACTATGCGCCTCTAGAAGAATCATTTGCCTCAAATCCGAATCCTTGGGCATACAAACCCTTCCACGAAAACACAGTACACCATCTTTGTTCAAACCAAAATCCCTTATTATACCACTTTCAGCTTGTTATATTAAAGGACCCAACTTTTCATCAGATAATTGCTTTTCCTTGATTTGCTCCAACCACAGAGGCCTCACTTGAAGTTCCGCTAGCAAACTGCCATCCTCATACAAACTGAGTTGAGCAAACATTGCTCTTAACTCCGATACAACCTTACGACTCAACGCGTCTGCCACAACGTTAGCCTTTCCAGGATGATACTCGATTGAGAAATCATAATCCTTTAACAACTCCACCCATCTCTATTGTCTTAAATTCAACTCCTTTTGGGTAAGGAGGTACTTAAGACTCTTATGGTCCGTATAAATAATTGACTTCTCACCGTAGAGATAATGCCTCCAAACCTTTAATGCAAACACCACCGCAGCCAACTCCAAATCATGAGTAGGATAATTGACTTCATGCGGCCTCAACTGTCTATAAGCATAAGCTACCACTTTTCCACTTTGCATCAGTACACATCCTAAACTCACGTGTGACGCATCACAGTAAGCGGTAAACTCTTTTTGGCCTTTGGTTGAATCAATACTGGTGCTTCTGTTAGAATCTTTTTCAGTTTCTCAAAATTTTCTTATTGTTTATCGGTCCACACATATGGTACTTCCTTTCGCAACAACTTAGTTAGGGGAGCAGCAATCAACGAAAACCCCTCAACAAAGCATCTATAATAACCAGCCAAACCCAAGAAACTCGAATCTCAGCTACTGACTTCGACGGTTTCTAATCCAACACAGCCTCTACCTTTCGAGGATCAACTCTTATACCTTCGGCTGACACTACATGACCCAAAAAAGTCACTTCCTTTAACCAAAATTCACACTTACTGAATTTGGCATAAAGTTGCTTATCTCGCAAAATTTGCAACACAATGCGCAAATAAGAGTCATGCTCTTTTTCATTCCTCTAATATACTAAGATGTCATCTATGAACACTACTACGAACCGGTCTAAATAGGGCTGAAAGACTCAATTCATCATGTCCATAAATGCAGCTGGTGCATTAATCAAACCAAACGACATCACTAAAAACTCATAATGTCCATAACGAGTTTGAAATGCCATCTTATGAATATCTGCCTCTTTCACTTTGAGTTGATGATAACCCGATCTCAATTCAATCTTGGAGAAGACTGAAGCTCCTCTTAATTGATCAAACAGGTCATCGATTCTCGGTAATGGATACCTATTCTTGATAGTCAACTTATTCAACTGCCTATAATCAATGCACATATGCATCGACCCATCCTTCTTCTTGACGAACAAAATCGGTGCTCCCCACAGAGACACACTTGGTTGAATAAATCCCCGATCTAGCAGTTCTTAAATTTGAGCTTTAAGCTCCACTAACTCTTTTGGCGCCATTCTATAAGGAGCAATGGACACCGGAGCAGTTCCGGGCAAAAGCTCAATGCCAAATTCTACTTCCCGATTTGGAGGTAGACCCAGAAGTTCTTTGGGAAAGACATCTGGAAATTCTTTCACCGTTCTCACACCTTCTACTGATAAATCCTTGGCATTCAAAGCACCGATGAATGCTAGGAATGCTCTATTCCCTTTCCACACCAACTTTTCTGCCTTCAAAGCAGATACCACATTTGCCAAAAAGTTTCTTCTTTCGCCTATCATTATTACCTCCTCATCATCCACGGTCCTTATTGACATCCTCTTTTCGGCACAATCCAATTACGCCCGATGCTTCACCAACCAATCCATGCCCAAAATAAGATCAAATTCGCTGAAAGGTAATTCCATCAAGTCCGCTAGAAATTCCTCCCTTTCAATCTCTAAGGGCACATCTCTAAATAATTTATTCACTATTACCGACTGTCCTAAAGGACTAATTACCATCATTTCTCTATTGGTAATCTCAGATCTAATATTTAGGTTTCCAAATATGGCACTAGCAACATACGAGTGGGTAGATCCGATATCTATCAAAGCAGTAACAGGTACATCAGAGATGAAGAACGTACCAGTTATCACATCAGGTGTATCGCCGTCTTCACGATGCCTGACAGCATAGACCAATCCTGGCTATCTTGCCTCCGTGTTACCCCTAACACCATCACCTCGACCCGGTGTACCTTGTCCACATCCGTTACCATTACCACCACGACCTCTGGGTGGCTGCTGAGTACCTCTAGCTGGCTGAGCCTCCAGGTTACGAGTTCCCTGAGTCGTATCAGTCTGTCGAGGACAATTCTTAAACTGATGATCTTTGGATCCACATTTAAAATAGGCTCCAATTTTTCTCCAACATTCTCCGAGATGTCGTCTTCCACAATCGGCACATTCTCGAATCTGATGGATAGTCACAGGTGCTCTAGCTTGAACTGGCTCATCATTCTGTGACCTCTTTTGAAACCTTTTAGAAGAACTAGAGTACTTAAAATCCCTCTTGCCTCTTACTTTTTCCGGTTTGGCATTTTGAATTCTTAGCCTCTTCGACTATCTTAGCTATCTCTACAAGCGAGGTAAAAGTCCTTACTTATTGTGGGGCTATCAGTACCTGCAACTCATCATTCAGCCCATCCTCAAAGCATACGGCGCTCATGATCAGTCTGCACTATAGTACAAGCATAACGACTCAAACGAAGAAATTTTACCTCGTAAGCTGCCACAGTCTTACTTCTTTGAACCAAATTCAGGAATTACTTCCTCCGAGCATCTACATAACTTGTCCCGACGTACTTCCCTTGGAAAGCAACTTTAAAGAAATCCCAATTAACCAATGCAGCCTCGGTGCCTTCTCAAACAGTAAACCACCATTGATACGCCTCGTCTCTTAGCAAAGACACGGCTCCTCTCAGTTTCTGCTTGACGGTGCATTCCAGTTCATCCATAATTCGTTCTACAGCCTCAAGCCAATATTCTGCCACATTCGGAGCTACACCAAAAACACCTCTAAAAACTTTTGCACCACTAGACTTGAGTCGTTCCGATATTGATCTGCGAGCTACTGGCCCAGTTTTGGCCCCAGCTACTCTTTTTAGGACTCGTAACATTGCTTGAGTCAAAGCATTATCCTCATTCGCATGATCATGAGATCCATTTCGCTCTCGAATGATGCAGGTGCATCCATTTTTGGCATATGGCCCGGCGCTTCAGACGCAACACCTCGCCCTCTACCACGGCCACGTCTACCGCGTCCACGACCACGTCCTCTAGAGCTCATATTGACTAATTCACTTTTAATCTGATTACAAGTTTTATGAATCAGAATATTATTTCAGTGTTTATTAACGATATTTTATGAGATATAAGAGATAGGGTTATTTTTGCAATCACATCCTATAGTCTTGATCTCTATCATTTTCAACACCTAAAACTAGAAGTTCTAGAGTGTTCCTAAGGTCTCATCACAATAATAAACATTTAATAAACAAATACTTACTTGACTTGGTGTCGGATGCTCGTGGTGCCATACTACCTTTAAAACGTAAAGTCTAGAAAATTAAGTAGTTTTTAAACAAAATCATTGTTGAACTCAAACCACAATCGAGTTTTGAAACTGGGCTCTGATACCATAAAATATAACACCCCAAACCCGGCCTATGCATTAAGCCCGAATTTTGGCATGCCACACAGATTTAACATACATTCAAATCATTTAACGAAGTAGAAATCAAATTCCAAAACGATTAAGAGAATGACTTTATCGAAAAAAATCGAAGTTCATTGAAAACCATGATTAAAATACAAGAATTTGTCATATGATCTATAAAGTAGTAATTGATAAAAACTTTGGATTTATTTAGTTGAAATATTTCATCGAAAAGTTTTAAAAGAATTTCCTAAGTTTCAACGATATTTAAGAAAAACATTTATAAAAACTAAACCAATTCAACTTAGGAAAACTAAAACATAATAAAATCCATCCACATAATAAAATCCATAATTAAAGAGGCCTTATTACATCGCCATAAAAATAGCACTTAATAAAAATTATTAAAGAAGTTTTAAAATTTTATAAACACCATTTGTAGTATAGCCTCCACACAAAGTCATCTCTGATCCAAGTCTCCATCAATGATTATTATTACTTGAGAGAAAAAAAATAGGGTGAGTTACTTAGAACTTAGTGTGTAACTCACTTACCATAGTCCACTGGGCCAAAACCATTTAAGCATTTATTTTGGGCCTAAGCCCATTACAAATATAATAATTTATCATGTATGAAATGCAAGTGATATGCAATTCCCAAAACCAAACCTAGATTTCCATCCGCTACACATCACCCGTACCAACCAGCACACCTGTGGGGAGCTTTACTCACCCACCCCACCAACACACCGAAGTAGGCATTAAGCCGTATATCAAATTTCATGGACAAGCCACCAAATTCATAGAGTTTATATGGCATTTGCCATTTTCCAGAATTGTGGCAGAGCCACCAAAATTTTGTAGCAAAGCTACCAAAACTTATCTTCATCAAATAGCCCAACCCATGCAATCATGTATATAACATATATAACAATATTCATATAATTATTCCAACATAAAGCCTATTATATAAAAGTTATTACAATCAGGCCCATTTCACATTTTGGCCCACGAAATCTCATATCACATATGGCCCATTTATCAATTATCACGTATTGCCCAATTATCAAATATCACATATGGCCCATTTATCGATTATCACATATGGCCCAATTATCAAATATCACATATGGCCCATTTATCGATTATCACATTGGCCCAATTATGAAATATCACATATGGCCCATTTATCGATTATCACATATGGCCCAATTATCAAATATCACATATGGCGCAAATATCAAATATCACATATGGCCCAAATTGTCCAATTATCACTTTTATCGAATTAGCTCGTGAAGGGCAATTTTGTAATTTTATAATCTTAATACAAATTTTAAAACTTTTATCATTAAGGTGGCAAATATGCTATTCTTCTCGATTTCACTAACTTGTGATTTCATCCACCGATTTATACGATATAGTCATCTAACCCATAAGATATGGTGTGAGATTACACACCTGACTACGGTGAGAACTACACTCTCCCACTCGTCGATATCTAAACACACATCACGATGGATTAGAACACTAAAATTTAATTTTAAACTATTCTAATATTAAGCGATCTAGATCTTATCGTCGGAATCTCGAACAACCACTATTTACAATTCCTCTCCGATCAAAGGTTTAGAACCACGAGTAAACAATGGTTCAGGGGTACGTACGACTTCGAATAATTGATTTTCACCGGATGAGGGTCCACAACCCGGTGGAAAGTCTCAGATTCCCAAAATAGTTCTTCTCTTAAACTTAGGGGGAATAATGGAACCACCCCTCTTCCGAACACTATTAACAACTCTTTTGTCCCTATTTTGATTGTCACAAATATCCTCATTCCACAATATGACAATTGAGCGAGAACGTCCCCTAAAATGAAATCGATTAATAAACCATTTATATCCATATGTAGAGTAATATGAAAATCCTTAATAATCCCTTACCTTTAACACCTTAAATCTGATTTCAACGATCTACGACGTTTACGAACACTTGAGTTTTGGCCCTCCATTATCACACTATTGTCCAAGGCTTCAAAGAAGAAAAAGAAAAGATTGAAGAGAATACTTATGTATAAGAAAAGATTCAGCTATGAATAAAAAAAGAAAAGAAGAATGATTCGACAAAAGATTTTACCATCAACATTCGGCCATGAAGAAAGGTTTTGAAAAAAAATAGTGATGTTTGAGTGTTGTTTACCAAAAAGAAAGAAAGAAGAAAAAAAAGAATTAAGAGAGAGTGTTTATGTGTCGATTTTCCAAGGATGGAAGATGAACAAAGATAGGGTCTTGGGGTTGGTGTATATTCGACCAAAAAGAAGAAAATGAAAATAAATTATGCTTCTTTAAAGTTGCATGGTTTCGACACAAAAGAGAAAAAAAAGAAGATGATAATAATTTGGTCAAAAAGAAATGGCCAAACAACCAAAAATTTGCCTATTGCTACAACTACATTCGGCTAGGGAAAAGGGTTTTGGAGAGAATGGAAAATAATGCTCATGTTGCTAAAGAAATTGACCAAACTAGCTCCTAATCCCTATCAAGCTACTAACAAAATTCGGCCAACCTCCCTAGCCCCAAAAACTGTCCAAGTTCATAGCCATCAAGGATCAACTTTTGCCAACCTTTCTTTCCATAGCACATTCCACAAATTAAGCCATTTGTTCCCTTACTTGCCTTATCCTATTGATTCCTTTCCTCAACTTCAATGTTTCCTTAATCCATTTAGCCACCTTACCATAAAAATTAAAAGTCTAACATACCAAAATGAAGCTTGGCCGACACTTGATAGGAGAAAGCAAAAATAAAAGCTTTCAAATTGCATGCTAGGAGATTCAAACCTCTCCCCTCAAGTCCAACTTATGGTGCCATCACCACTTTATTACTTGCTCATCTCTAGTTACTTACTCAAAAATTTCTTTATGCTATAAATCCACTGACTCCCTCTCTTAAAGTACCATATGCTAAAAATTTTCACTAGGTCCAAATAGATCCTAAGCCTTCTCAAGACTATACTAATCATACGAAATTTTAATTATGCATAAGTTAAGCACCAAAACATGCATCATATAAATCTCAAATTTTAGGATTTTACAGTATTGTTATGTGATTTGGTAAATAAGTGAATTCAGTTATGGCATATAGATGAAATGAAGTTGATATGATTTACTAATGTTTGAGGTTTATTGTGTTTGATATTGAATGAGTTTATTTTGGTTAAATGTTAAAGACATATATGATTAATGAAGGTGTTTGGCTATGATGTTAAATCTAAGTAATAGTAACAATTTGTTGGATATTCGGTCATGGAGAATGAACCAATAATTTATGTGATGTGTTGGCATAATTTTGATGATATGGTATGAATTTATGATTTAGTTAATAAGTGTTTTTAAGTACATAATGAACTAGATATGATTGATGTTTTAAGCCTAGTTACATTAGGTCAAGTTATATATATTTGTGATAAGTTTGTTATAAAATGCAAATTATGGATTGATATATTTTGGTTCTAAGATTATGCAATATTAAATGCATGTGATGTGATTCAAGAAATGAAAATAGACATTTACTAAAACATATGAATTAGCATGTTTATATTCTACCGTTGTATTTGGGTTTCGACCATTTGAATAGTAACTTGTGTTATAATAAAACAAGAAGGATATATGTGTATTATGTAAATTGGTTTTGTTATTTAGGCTTTAATGATTAAGTAGTATATAGAAGTAAAATGATACTTACATTAAATTCGGTCAAATTTAGGTAAATTGAATGAAAATGTATGATGTGCCGATTATGAAAAGGTGATTTTGATTTATTTGATATTTTTGCTTATGATTTATGTGACTACATATATGTTAGTTATATAATATGGAATGATTCGTAAAGAGCTTATGTTAGCTTTATAATTTAAAATTTGATTGATTTTAATAGACTCATTTATGTGTACATATAAAATTGTTCGGATGTGTGCTTTGTTTAGTAATGCCTCGTAACCCCATTCCAGTGACGGATACGGGTTAGGGTGTTACACATATTAACTAAATAGACCATATAACATGACTTATTGTCAATTAACATATGCAATATTATCATTTTTCACAAAATGGTAAATAATAGATTTTAGCCATTATTCCATTATACGCATATCACCATAGTAAAATGAACCATTTGTTCATATTCAATAACCAATTCAACCTACCAAATTCGTAGGCTATATAACAAGTTTTATATGCTTATTAATACCACTATCAAAATGGTATATGATTTGCTCATTCTTTCTTAATAAACTTTATAATCTAACTTACATATTTCACATATAACCATCTTGTTAAAACTTTGTATAATTCACTATTCAAATGGTCATAATCTAAATGCATTAACCGAATTTAAACATACCAAATTCTTATGTTATATATCATGTCAAATTTCATATGCTCTATCATATCAAAATCTCTATATTCGATCATCTAATCTACTTCCATACCAAATACACCAAACCAATTTTATCAATTTAGCTAAGAGCACTCAGCATTACATATACACCATATATCATATTGCGTACTTATCAACATAAATTCAATGCCATAGTCAAATATGTTCATACACAATTGTTCACCATTTCTAAACCAAATACCCATGTAAGCTTACTATTTCAAACTGACACAATTAACCATTTTTGTAACACCCCAAACCCGTCAATACATTACGACCAAATCTGGTATGTTACAGGAAAAGAGGTTTTTTAAATTTTAACGAAACATCAAATTTCCCGAAAACATTTCGTTGATTGTCTTCAAATTATAACAATTTAAAACTTTTGTTTGAAGGTTTTGTACCGTCTTTATATTAAATTGATCAAACAGGTTGTAACAACTTTGTTTTACAAAAACTGAAATCAAGGAAATTCATAAACGTGACATTTGAAAATGATGTTGCGGTTTTAATAAAATCTCCGAGTTAATTAGTTATTCGTAACCCATCTTTTGTTAACACTTTGAAAACTATTTGCTTATGTCTATTTGCTTATGTTTTAACTTTAGAAAAACCCCATATTCGATAGTTTATAGAATATATAATATCAGCATTAAATCAAAACCCAAATTTAAGTTATAGCGGCCTTATTACATGATAAAATCCCAAACTTAAAATAAGTTTAAATAAAAAGAAATAAGTTTACGAGAAACATTGCATGGCCACCTCAAAGTCCACCTCGGCTCCCAAAATTGCGATCTAAGGATTACCTGCAAAATTAAGTAGAGGGGTGAGTCATCAAGACTCAGTGTGTCACTCCCCTATAACGCAACCGGCTTAAAGCCCACATAGGCCCATTGGGCCTTAGCCCACACAATACAGCAAAATAATCATGCATGCAATGCTGCCCGAACCCAACCTAATTTTCCATCCTCTAAGTCACCTGAATCATCCAATCTCCCGTGGCATTTTGCCATCGTGGTCCCAGACCACTTGTGATAGAGTCACAAAATAAATATATGTGGGGACAACCCACCGTGGTCCTAGACCACCATGACAATCTCTAAATAATATACGTGGGGCCAACCCACTGTGGTTCCGGACCACTGAGATGAGTCACTGATAAGTAAACGTGGTTTCAAACCACCATGTTCGTAGACCATCGTGACATAGTCACTTAATAAATACATGGGGCCAGCTCACCGTGGTTCCAGACCACCGTGACAGAGTCACATAATCACACTTCCCCTTCTAATCATTTCCCAAACACCCATGCAACATATTGTCATACTGTGATGAATGCAACATACTTTCAATGTATAACATATGATTAGTTTAAACATACAATAATCTGCAAGTGACATAATAGCGGAACTTACCCGATCTCTCCAACCTTACCCGCAAGGGTATATCGACTATCAAATCTATCGTTTCCGCTTTCAGCCAACACAAACATTAACATAGATTAATACAGTAGAGTGTGAGCATTACACACCTGATTACGCGTAAAACTAGACTCTCTACGTCGATGCTCTCACTAGCAGAAATGACTGTGACTTGCCTATCCCAAGCAGAAGTCGACTCTCTGCAATAACTCACCAAAAGTCTCGAACTGCCGACACAACAAGTCTTTTAAATTTGGGAGTAGAGATTACAGGTCCACTCTCCTCCCCGGCTTGACCGACACTTGCATCCATGAATAGACTTGATCAGAGGTCAGAGAGAAACGTTAATTGTCTAATAAGGGAATTTGATTAAAGCAACAAAAACACACAGGAAAAAAATAATAATCAAGGAATCCAATAAGATGATCTCTTACCTTGGTTAAGAAGTCGCACCACACTAGGTTTGGCTATGGTCTAAAAGAGAACCCTATAATCGGCTGAAGAGATTTGATTCCATATCAAACCGGAGCGACCATGCCATGTTAATATAGGGTTAAAAGAGATTAGCTGCAACTTCATCAAACGACAATAGCCACTTCAGCTATGACCACACATAGGACCGAAAAGAAAGAAGGAGCAGAAGAACCCATATTACCTTGCGCTTACCAAAGACTTGAGAGAACAGAACGAATTCACTGCCCAAAAACACCCTCCTACCTACTGCCACAAGAGGTGGAAGATATGGAAGACAAGAACCGGTATTGAAGGTTCAGTCATGCGGTCATAACTTTAGAAAAAGGAGAAGAAAATCATATGGCTAAGTGAACATATTACCTTGAACTATCACAATCGGATGAATAGGGACCTTTGACAATCCTACTTACACCTTGCTCCTTGGTACACGACTAGAGAACAAGAAATAGATATGAACACTGAGAAAATAAAAGATATGTAGAGGTGCAAAAATATTCGGCTACAAGAGACAGTGGTAGAGGGGAGGAGAAGAGAATAGAGTTTTGGCTTTGAGGAAGATGGCTAATGAAAATAGAAGAAGGGTGTTTGAACTAAAACCACAAGGGAATGGTTCGGTTATGGTGTTTAAAAGGAAAGAGCAAATGAGAAGAAAGTGATTCGACAAGGGGTGGCTTCAAGGGGGTTTCGGCTTGTGAAGAGTTGAAGTAAGAAATGAGAAGAATAACCAAGAGAACCGAAAGCACAAAGAAGATTAGGAAGAAAACCCCAAAAAGAGAAAGAGTAGAAAAACTAAAAATGCTCTTACGACTTTCGGCACACCCAAAATAGGCAAACTCAAAATGGAAACACAAGAACTCTCTCACCAATTCGGCACCCACTCTACAAGCTTTCAATTTTGATAACCCACACCCCATGCCGTCACTCCCTATCCTCAATAACACATAGCTGAATTTTCCCTCCCCACTCTCCAACATTCGGCCAACACTCACAACCAACACCCAAATCCCTTAATTTCCTCCTAATTCCACTCCCTATCACCCGTTTGAATCAGTTTGACCAATTCAAACACCACCATCTCCCCATGACCACTCATTCAAATGCTTTTGACTCATTCAACCAACAATCTTGAAGAGTCCCTACCGAATCCACCTTCTCCCCATCCAAGTGCCAAAAATAAAGCTTCATACTGAGGCTCCTAAGATTCGAACTCCTCTCATTCTGCTTCTACAAGTGACGCCTCTCCCTTATTCCTTAAGTGGCATCACCTTGCCACTCCACCACACTCCTTCTTGGGTCAACACACACAAGAAATTACTCTTAAGGCCTGCCTCAACCAGCTCTCTTCCCTAAAGTGCCCAAAAATAAAATTTTTACCAAGGCCCTAGCTTAACCCCGAGCCTTCCTAGGACCCCAAACACACCAAATTAACAAGCAGAACAAGCCCAACACACAGAAACATAAAATGCAGAACCCCTATTCTAAGATGTTACAATTTTACCACCAATATATGTATCCATTCATTCACTTCATTACTAGGTCGAATCATAAGATCACTCACATATGCAAATCAAACATGTACCAAGTACACCACATGCATATATAACATGCCTATTACCTAACTAACACATAACATACATTAACTCAACTAACATCCATCTCTTACCTTATTTCTGAATCACAAAACCAAGCATCACATTATATAAACATGATATTACTTCCCAAATAAACTTAAACCATAATCAAACATAATCAAACTCAAGCATAGAAATCAAACACATCAAACACTTACCAAGAACATATAAAACCAAGCTTAAACATAATGATCAAGCCATTTTCGCATGGCTTTATATATTTACAACTTCAAAACTAACCAAAAACATAAGCTAGCCTATACATGCCATAGGTTCAAAATTCAACTTTTAACAAAATATCGAAATAGAGATCGATAGTGTGACGAATTTCTCTGACGATCCCCGAGCTCGTAACTAGCTTCCAACATCTATAAAAAAAATGAACAAACACATACACAGTAAGCTTGAATAGCTTAGTAAGTCATAAGCAATTAATTTATTAAACAAACATTAGTATTAAAATCAATTAGGCTGAATCAAGAAATCATTAATCATATACACATCTTCATGCTTGATGCTCATATACCATCACATGAACATTATCAAAATACATTAACTTAACCGAATACACAATTATTCATAAGCATATATAATTCTCACTTTCATAATGCATATTTCATAAATTCATCTCAAATTTATACATATCTTATTTTTCCAATCATTTAACTTAACACATACATGACCTTTTAACTCGATTTCACATTCGATCTTAACTCGATATTGCCCGTTGAAACATTCAGAATTAATAAGGATACTCAAATAGTTGGAAAGCTTGTACAATGCCAACGTCTCAGACGTGGTCTTACATGTAATCACATATCGATGCCACTGTCCCAGACAAGGTCTTACACGAAAACACATTTCAGAATCCTATTTCATGACATATGTATCCTAACTATTCCTAAGGTTCGTGTGGGGCTTTCGGACATCGTAACTCGATCGATTCAATCTCGTAAATAGTGCTCCCATGCTTTATTAAATTCAACAAGTATATATATACAAGTAATAATTCAATTCGACACTACTAAAGTATGTACAATCGAATTTAACGACATTTAGTTACTTATGAACTTACCTCAGCAAAAACGGACAAATCAGGATGACTATTCGACAACTTTAGATTTCCCCCGATCCAAATCTGATTTCCTCTTTTCTTGATCTAATTTTGAAGAACACAAGGGCCGAACCTTTAAAACTCTTTTCTTTCACTTTTGTTTTCTATTTTTGGTCATGCAAAAGATTGAACAACATGTTTTATTTGTTTTATGTTTTATTATATTAACATTAGTACATTAATTACCATTTTAGCCTTTTTATTTTCATTTAGAATCCACTAACCATTGGTTTTTATGCCCATCCAATATTTCAATGGTATAATATCAACATAAGGACCCCACATTAAAAAGAACATAGCACTTTAGCACTTTAACAAATAATTAGCCACTTTCACATTTTACGTGATTAAGTCCTTTTATTAAATCGAGCTCACAAACGATAAAATTTTCACACGAAATTTTCACACATATAAATTCGCTTACTGTAAACACCAAAAATAATTTTAAAATATTTTTTTGACTCGGATTTGTGGTCTCGAAACCACTATTTTGAATAAGTTCTAAATTGGGCTGTTACATTTTTGCTTAGAAAAATTAATAAATTCAAACAATGTATTTCAAAGGCAATAGAACAGTAAAATTTGAGATTTGGAACTCTTAGCCTTGTCCTTGAAGCCTTGTTTGTTTACTTTAAAGGTATTGTTGTGACCTCTCGTATGAATGCTGGATGTATAACCTGCACCAAAATAAAGAAGAAAAGATTGCATGAAAATAAAAGAGAAGGGAATAAGAAGGGAAAGTTAGGGTTTGAAGAATTTTTAGATTATTTGAGAGATTTTAGAAGTTACAAGGGTTTTAGGTTTAAGTTAAAAGAGATTTTAGATTTTAAAGGAGATATTTTAAGGATAGTTTCGGTTAAAAATTAGGATTAAAACAGGTGGATTGTGTAATGGGTCAGGTTAATCCTGCAAAAAATTGCAACGATGTCACGACACAGGAGTTCTGTGTCACGACACCCTTGGCGGTATGTCGATGTCATGACATCGAGTATCGATGTCGTGACACACTCTGAAATTTTGGAATCATAGGTAAACTATCCTCTGTGTCATGACACAGCACCTTTATTGATTATTTTGATTATGGAGGCGGTGTTGTAACATGGAGGTTCCATGTTGCGTCAGACTTTGTTGTGGCCTAAATTTCCCATATTTAAAGTGTCTCATTTTCTATTTAAACAAAAATTTTAAAAAATAAAATCTAAACTATCGGTTAGTTAAAAATACAATAATATACATAAAGTTAAAATTCTATTAAAAATGTTAGGTCTTGCTGCCAGATTCATCTGTCAGCTTAATTAATGTAGACATGCACCCTCCACTAGTTTTGGTTTTTTTAGAATTAGTCCAATGCTCGTCATGCCACTCCACCTTCCTTCACTTATCTAACTCTTTGAACTTACTTTTTTGACCCGCACTTATCATAGAGAACACTTTCTCTAGTTTAGGGTAATTAGGGATTTTTACAAACATTCCAAAACATTGTGTCCCTAATTTTTCCCTATATTCCTTATTTTTTCGGTGCCACATCTAAAGGTTTCTGTCTCACCATTTATCCTTATTTTTAACTTGTCATTTTCTAGACTAATGATGGACCTTATTGTTGCTAAAAATGGCCTACCCAACGGAATGGGTATTTTACGGTCTTTCTCGAAATCTACAATTATAAAATCAGTTGAGATCATAAAGCTCCTCACTTTAACCAACACATCTTCAAGTACCCTCTTCGGTTGTACTGAGGACCTGTCAGCTAACTGTAGTGTGATCGAGGTATTTTTTAAGCTCCCCTAACCCAAGTTCTTCATAAATAGATAATGGCATTAAATTAATATTGTCTCCTCAATTACATAAAGCCTTACTAAAATGGATGTCTCCTATCTCTATAAGTATTGTGAAACTCCCCAGGTCTTTTAATTTTGGGGTATCTATTTTGAAATAATCGCACTACATGATGCGCTTACGCTAACTTCCTTTCCTATTTTTTTCCCTATGCCTAGACATAATTTCTTTTAAATACTTGTCATGTTTAGGAACTTTCTCAATTAGATCTATTCATGGAAAGTTAACATTCAGAGCTTTAAATAAGTTTAGAAAACTTACAAATTCTTCCTCATCCCATCTCTATTTTTCTTCTAACTGAGAAGGGAAACGATACGCTCGTTAGTGCAGATTCTCCTATTGGCTTATCTTCTGGCTTGGTTACTTTTTCTGGTTTTAGTTCAACATCAACTTCTTGAGGGTCTTGATGAAGATCATTAGTATCCCCTTTATCTTTTTCTTGAGTTGGGTTTTCTCAGCTACTTAGTACTTTTCCCGAACAGAATGCGATCACTTTCATGTGTTCATTTCCTTCTCTTCGAGGATTATTCTTTGTGTTACTTGGGATTCCTGTGCCAATTTTCCTTTTCTCTCATTGTGATTATCAATTGGCACATTTGATCTTCCAGTTTAGTCAATGTTTTTGTAGTATTGGTGCATTCAGACTGCAACTAGTTTACTTCAATTCTCATCGATTGCATCTCTCCCTCGATTTGATCCATGCATTGACCACATACAATATGGTCATCTAGGTTGGTCCTTTCCTGATGCTTCTGTAAATAAGGAGGTTGATGATTAGTATTTTTAATTGGTTGCACACTATTACCTCCTTCTTGGTTTTCGCCCCATCTTAGGTTTGGGTGATCTCTCTAGTCAGGATTATAAGTGTTTGAATAAAGGTTTACACCCTTATTCCCACGTAGTTAACATACTCGATTGGATTATTAATGTAATGGATGAGAGATTTGTCTCCTCTATATATAGATGACACACTGGATGAGGACTCTATGCGGTTGAGTTTCTCCACTATTTATTGATATAAATCATCCTCCTAGACAACTTTTACCGTGGATGGTTTTTGGCCATATGTATAACGCTCAGTTGGCCACTGGTAGGAATTCATCACCATATTTTCTATCAACTCATATGCATCTTCATATGTTCTATTCACTAGGGCTCCTTTTGTGGCTCCATCTAGTCCTAAACATGTGCACATCCAATCTGTTATAGAACATTTCCAGTATCAACCACTTAGGTAATCCATGATGTGGGCATCTTTCTATCAGTGTTTTAAAATGCTCCCAAGCTTCGTGAAAGCTTTCTCCTTCTAACTGTTTGAATGTTACGATCTCTTTCCTCAGTTGGACCGTCTTGCTAATATAAAAGAACTTGTGTAGAAATTTTCTTGCAAGTTCATCCCATGTCATGATGAATTCTGGTGCCTGCAAATCTAACTAAGTAAGCGCATTATCAATTAAGGAGAAAGGGAACAACCGAAGACAAATAGCATCATCAGTGGCCCCATTATATTTAAATGTATCACAAAGTTGAAGGAACTATGTTAAGTGTTGATTTGGGTCATTCGTCATTGTGCTTCTAAGCTATATATTATTTACATGGCTTGTTTTATCTCAAAGTTATTAGCCATGATGGCCGGCCTTGTGATACTTCCATGAACCATCTCTAGATTTGGTAGTGCACAGTCCCTTAGGGTTCTTTCATTACACGCCATAGGTATTTTTGCAGGTAGTTGTGGTGGTGGTGGCAAGTCCTATGGATTATTGTTGTTAATCTTGTCAAACAAGAAATTATCACATGGTAAATTGTCTGCAGTAGGTGGTTGGTTCTGCATCATTTGTTGTTGCTATTATTATTGACAATTTCTACGGATTATTTTCTCTAGATCAGTAGCTAGCTCTATAGGCGTTCCTCTATTATGAATCATACACTGAAATTAGAAACAAAAAAGATAAAAGATGTTGGTAAAAATAAAATAAAAGTTGTATCTATAATTTTTAAATTTCCTAATTATTCTATTAGAATGTAAAAATTAAAATCAATTCAGTAACGTTGCCTCGCTGAAAACATTGCCAACAACTTTACCACCTCCAAACGTACTACATCTAGAGTGTGAATATTGTAACAAAAAGATATGAAATATAGAGACGGTGGCCGTAAATATACAGGTCAGGTTGTAATATAGTTTAACAACAGAATAGATGAGTATTCTAAGGATCATACCCAAGGGAGGCTAGTACTAAACTAAGTTTAACCTGAACATAAATAGATCTATTTAGTAATTTAAATAAATTGTATTACAACATAACATAAATGAAGGTTTTTGGTTTTTATAAATAAAAGAATGAAAATAACATAAATAAAATGAGCCTGGAAAACTAATTTATAAACTTGATCAATTCTAGCTATGGGTTATTAGCTTGCTTTGGTGGTCATAACTAATTCCTATTTCGGGTTTCTATTTAATCAACTAGTCATTACCCTAGCAAACTCTCTCGATCATCCACTAAACAAATGAGTCGGCAAGAACTACTTATCATTCAACCTCACAGTTTAGATCTGTTTGGGGCTAAGGTGTTCACGGATAAGTCATACCAATTTTGGGTTAATTCCAATCTAAATAACTTCCTAGGGTTTTCAGGGGGTTTAAGGTCTTACTCTCCCAAACAGTTGATCCATTGAGAGAACCCTACATAGTAATTAGTTAATCACACCTCCAGTTGCTAATCCCCCCATTAAAGGATTAGTTCCTTAAGAAGTCAATAAAAATCGTAAACTTAATGTAAAATATATGCACAAAGAATAAGAAAAGAGTAGAGTTTAGAGAATCTTGTTTTCTATTCAATAATTGAAGCACTAGAAATCCTCAAAAGTCGATCTCATCTACAAAGCAAGTTCTCTGAAGAACACTAAAAGAAAAGAACTAAAAATAAACGTAAAGCCTAAAAGAAAGAACAATTGAAAAGTAAATTACAAAGAAAATTTGAAAGTATGAAAAGTTATCCCTAAACAAGTGTTTTAAGAGCCTATTTATATAGTTAGGTTTGTTATCGTCCTCAACCTTGGGTCAGTTTCTGTTCTCGTGTTGACTCTTCATTATGTAGACCAAAAACACCCCTAACTTGTAAGTATTCCTCATACAAGGCCGATGTTGTGACACCCTAATCTCTGTGTCACGACATCGAAGGTAGCATGCATGGTTCAGGGGTAACTTCAAGGGTGTGTTGTGACATCCCATGGTTGTGTCGGGACATGAAAGGTAGTATTGTAATTCTGACATTCTACTCCCTATGTTGCGACATCAAACTTCTCGTGTTGCAACACAACAATTAATATTGAGTTTCTACACCCTTGAATGGTCTCTTACACACTCACTAAGTATGTTATCTTGCCTTTAGGCCTCATTCAGCCCTAAGGTCAATAAAAAGACACAAAATACACTTTTTATTGAATTTAAACTAAAATATAAAAACTTAACTAAAACATAATAAAAGTGCTTATATTCAAGCTCCTAAAGTATGAAAACTAGTTTAATATGCTACATCGACTTACGGTAGATCAGCGAGGCAAGAAACCAATCAGTTCCAAGAGGAAGCTTACTCTGCTTGTCATCCCTTCTCGTTTCGAGATTTAGATGGTATCTATCACTCTAGTGGACTTGACTCCCCTCGCCCAAGGTTTGCCTGATGAGTTCGCTCCCCACATTACCATTTTTGCACCACCATCTATCTAAATCAAGGAAACATCCCTCTTTTTCTAGCGGGGCATCCCAACTATTCCAATAGAGGGACCTTTTTACTGGGGTCAACATCCCTTCTCCCCAATGAAAATCAGCCAATGGTGGGAAAAGGGCCAACCCTAAGAGCTGAAAAAATGTTATCTTAGAATTGGTGGACTCCTACCAAATTGTGGTAGAGGAATGTGGCTTACTTGGTTGGGCCCTCCATGAATAATGTAGTGGAAGTGAAGCTAAACAGGCTTAATTAGAGATGACCCTAGCTTCTCGAGGTCAAGAACTAGACTAGCTCTACCAAACACAAGAGGTTGTAGCCTACCAAACTCAAGAGTTCACCAAGTCTATCTCCACTGGGAGTCTATGTAAAACTCCTTAAAATTTGAATCTGAGGATTGGGCATGCCAACTGGACAGCCAGATCAAGTCACTAGAAGAACGTCACCTAGCGGACTTAGAGAGGGTTTAGAAGGGAAACAATGAAGCCCTAGAGCGATATAAGATTAAAACCACAACGAGAATAGCAAATTACATGCCCAAGTTTTGGTGAGTCCTTACATGAGCCAAGTGAAGTTCAACTACTTGTGCCAGTTCACCAACACTGACTTAGGCTTTAATGCAATGTGTAACGCCCCTTACCCATATTCGATGTCGAAACCAGGTAGGAGGCATTATCAGACTTAACATACTTAATCATACAAAATTGGGCCATAAATTTTCATTCCAACTTAAAACTTTTCATTCGTGTTTATAACGTCCCTATCATGGGCCTGCGAGACCAGAAACATACATAAGGAGCGGTTCGGGACTACACCGGAAGCTTACGAATACTTAGAAAATTTTTGCGCAAAGTAGGGCCACATGCTCGTATGGAAAGGAGCACGCCTGTGTAGGTAGGTCGTGTGGTCACACACGCTTGTGTCCCTAGTCCATGTGGATTTTTTTTATTTCAAACCTACAAGGGTTTTCACACGACTTGGCACAAGCCCGTGTCTATGGCCCATGTCCCTCACACGGCCATGACATGCCCGTGTCTTAACCCATGTGTGAAAACCTTAACATTCTGTTTATAATGCCAGCAGACATTTAGGGTTACACGGCCAAGTCACACGCCCGTGTGTTAAGCCGTGTGGCAAATTTAATTCTCAAATTAATGTGTAGACTTTACACGGCCTGGGCACATGTTGACGGGGCTGACCATGTGTCTCACATGGCCTAGACAAATGCCCGTGTGTCTACCCGTGTAAACAAATATAATGCTATTTACCAAGCCTTTTGCCACCTTGAAAAGCAACCACACTTATACCATTTCAAGTAACACATAGCATAACAATAATACACCTTTAATATCCATGGTCAAGACATCCACACCTTAATTTCACACTGCGTTCATCATGCATATACTTCACACATTACACATTCAATTGCACAAGCTTGCACTTCATGAATTTTATCATCATTGAATAGATATAACTTAACTAGTACTGACCAATTCCAATGGCTATTTACAAAATGAAATAACATTAATAGCCAACACATTGACTAATCAATATGACATATAACAAAATGACCAAGTTCCTATACATGCCATACCCAAAATAATCAAACTTTAACCCACCCAAAAGAATAGCTTGATAGTGTGAATTGAACTCCGACGCCCTTTAATCTTTGAGCTAGCTTGGCAATACTACAAGAAAAGGGAAAATAGAGGGAGTAAGTATAAAGCTTAGTAAGTTGCATGTAAATAAGTAAGAACATCAACCATGCATCTTTAAACAAATAGCATATTATAAACCAGCACAACATTCTTGATTTAGCAATGGTATATTTACTACATATTTACACATCACAAGTATAAGCCAATGATTACAAGATTGTCCCAAATCATTCTCATAGATAGAACTTACTCAATTTCATCCTTACCATTAAGGCATCATAACTAAGCTCACATCTCAAGAGTTTCGAGTAAGAACCTGTACCACTCATAACATGATTATATCCTTTCATATATTTATCATAAGCTTTAAATAACTCGTGGAACCATTTAGAATACTAAAAGATATCCGATAAGCCTCACACAAGAGGATAAAATTTTGATGCCATGTCCCAGACATGGTCTTACACTGGCTCACATGTCGATGTCGATTCCATGTCCCAGACATGGTCTTAAACTAGCTCTCGCCTTAATGCTGATGCCATTTCCTAGACATGGTCTTACACTGGCTCTCATAATGTGGCCGATGCCAAGTCCCAAACATGGTCTTACACTAGCACACATATCAACACTGATGCCATGTCCCAAACATGGTCTTATACTGGCTCTCATAATGTGGCTGATGCCATGTCCATACATGGTCCTACATTAGCACACATATCAACACCGATGCCATGTCCCAGACATGGTCTTACACTAGCTTTCATAAAGTGGTCGATGCCATGTCCTAGACATGGTCTTACACTAGCACACATATCACCTAAATGTCATGGCATGGATACCCAATCTATTCCTAAGGTTCAACCGAGAGTTTTTACTACATCAATTCTCATCATGCATATTCACAAAAATAATCAAAAACTTTATGCCATATTAATTGTTCGATAAATAATAACAATAAATTTGTATTATTTACGTACAACTTACTTCTGTATACAAAAAGTGGGCGACTAGAATGAATTAGTCTACTAGCTTGGTCTTCCCCCAGTCTAGGTCCGGACTCTGTTTTTCTTGATCTATAATGACAAATTCACTTATTTAATCACTACATTAATCAAGACAATCTATAATTCATACCTGGTCAAAATTACCATTTTCCCCTAGACTTTCACATAATTATAATTTTGCCCCTAGGCTCGTAAAATGATTTTAATCAAATTTCATCCTTTAAAAAGCCTAGCCAAACCTTAATTACTCTTATAGCACGTCACAATTTTCAATTATTTCACACATTTACAATCTATTTTATAAACTTCACAAAATGGTCCTTTTAGGTGTTTTCATGAAAACCCCTTTCACAAAAGTTGTCTATTTAACAACCAAGATTCATTTTCTTCCATAAATACTCAGCAAACATCACAAATCCTCTCATGGTAAATCTCTAGACTATCAACCATTTTGCAAAATATTCCCCCCTTTAGTTAGCTTATGCTACAAGGGTCTAAAAAGAACAAAAATTATCAAGAATGACCATTAAAATCACTTACCTGCAAGGGTGACGAGTTGCTGAAATTTCAAGCTTTCAAAACCCTTATTTTTGCTAATATTTTTGGTGGAGAGGAGGAAGATGAAAAGGTGATATCTTTTTCTCTTTATTTTATTTTATTTCTAGTCAAATTTATCACCAAAACCTCACCTAACCTTTGACAATTTCATTTCCTTCTCTCTATGGCCAGCCATCACTCTCTTAAAAGCCTATTTGCACATTAAGTACCTCTAATTTAAGGTTCTCTAGCTATATGACACTTCTATTTAGTAGAACACATATTTTGCCTTTTATACGATTTAGTCTCTTTTCAAAATTAAGCATAAAATCGCTAAAATTATTTCATCAAAATTTTCATACACTCATATAATCATGCTATAATACATAAAATAATATTAAGAATGATTTATCCAGCCTCAAATTAGTGGTTCTGAAACCACTATTTCGACTAGCCTTAAAATCGGGCTGTTACAATTCTCCCCCTTATGGATTTTCGTCCCCTAAAATCTTACCAGTGAAAAGGTTTGGGTATTGATCTCTAATAGTCTCCTCGGGCTCCCATGTGGCCTATTCAACCCCATTTCTATGCCATACTACTTTCACGAGTGCTATACTTTTATTTCTCAATTGCTTGACCTCTTGAGCCAAGATCTTATGTAATAACCGACTTTAGGACCTAAATGGAACAGTGGTTTGGGACCACAAATCTAACGTAGTAAAGTTTATCTTTGTTATATTTTTATGGTCTACAATTTTATGGAATCATTTTTTGAAAATTTCATTTGAAAATTTTGACGTTTGGGCACTCAATTTAGTCAAAAGGACTAAATTATAAATAGTACAAAAGTCAAGTTCTACATGCAGAGGTGCCCAATTGTTATGAAATTTTAAATTGGAGGTCCTTATATGGAAATTAGACCATTGGTTAAGTTGGTGGACAAAAATGGACATGGTTAGGCATGCTTCCAAATTTTTTTCATTAAGGGCATTTTGGTCATTTAGTTATTAAAATGAATTAAAAACAAAATTAAAAGCCAATTTTTCTCCATATTCAAACCCTTGTCTAAAATTTGCATGGATAAACCATATCTAGGGTTTTTCAAGCTTTCAAGCTCGATTGTAAGTCCGTTCTAGCCCTGTTCTTAATTATTTTTATGTTTTTGAAATCCTCGTAACAAGATTTATCTATTTCTACCATATATTTGAGATATGATGAAGGTCTAGGGTTTGAAACATGTTATAAATTTTTGTATTTTGATGTTTAATGGTAGATTATACATGTTTAATGTGTGAGAAATGACTTTTACTAAGTGATTTTTGGTGAAATTGTCAAAAAGGACTAGTTTGTAAAAAGTTGTAAAATGTGTGTAAGTGTGTGAATAAATGGAAATTTTGGATTTCTATAGTTATGAAAATGGTTCAGCTAGGCCTAAAATACAAGGAAATTGAATAAAAATCATTTTACGAGTCTAGGGGTAAAAGTGTAAATATGAAAAGTTTAGGGGTAAAAACGTAATTTTTTCATAGTATTACTTTTGGGTCACAATGAATAACGTGACTAATAATTAAGCTAAGTGTGATGTTATAGATCAAAGAAAACGATGTTCGGACTTAGAACGGGTAAAAAAAGAGAAATTGACAGTTAGGTCCCTTTTTACTATTTTGGTATTGGGGTAAGTTCGTATGTTGATAAATGTTATTGATTTGTGTTAATTAAGCACCACTATCATATATTTGATTAAATTGTGGAAATTTTAGTAAATGTTTGAATTGAGTAAAATGCAGGATCGATCACGATCGTTGCATAGTAAAATATGAATTGACAGTAAAAGACAATGGTTAAACCATGGCATTGTGCTAAGTGAAATAAGTTCATGGAATTGTACTAAGTGAAATAACTGATCTGGGTGTTGGTCCGTACATTCTACCGGTGGCTGAGTTATCCGGCATGTGTTATAGATACTCGACAGCTTGTGTGAGTAGTACCGTGTAGTTTCGTCATGACCGACAGCTTGTGTGAGCAGACCCGAGATTTGTGACTATGTAAAACGGGTGCTGGTCTTATAAGTTCTACGAGTGGCTGGGTAATCTGACATGTGTTGTGGATACCTGATAGCTTGTGTGAGCAGCACTGAGTAGTTACGTAATGACAGATAGCTTGTGTAAGCAGACCCATGAATATGAATAGCTCGAGAGTGAGCTCCTATGTGATATGTGATAAGTGGTGGCTTTAGCTACATATCATTGGTAGCTTTGACTACATATAAGTGGTAGCTTCAGCTACATGTAAGTGTGGCACTATGTTCAAGACTTCCGAGTATCCTTTAGCATTCCACATGGCCCAACGGGTAGTTCAACTAAATAGCAAGGTGTGAAAACATGTGGGTATGCTGTGAATTGACACAGGTATGTATGTGAAACTCCTAAAGAAGGAGATCAATATGTGATGAAATATTATTAAATATGTGAATGAATTGATATGAATGTATTTGGTTCATATGAACATTGAAATGAATTAATTTGTGAAGTTCATATCTAGTGTATAAAAGGAATCATGAAAGAGTAAAATTGGCAACAAAACAGTTTTGGACAGCAACAATTGTGTGACTTTGAAAAATCACCAAAAATGGTGGAAATTGAATTATAGATTGAATAAGATATGAAATTAAAGCTTATTGAGTCTATTTTCATATAAAACTAAAAGAATTTCATATTATGAGATATTTGAATTCTTGTGAGATATAATTAGAATGATTTCTAAATCCCATGTTCTGACTTTGGAAAATTATTAAAAACTTTACAAAAGTAATCGTGGCATAAAATTTATATTCTTAAATTTCTTAATGAATCTATTTTCAAGAGAAATAAATGAAAGCATCATTCGAGTTCTGTACAATGAGATAATTATTTTTAGTGAAGAGGGGTCAGAACTGTCGGATAGTGAAAAAGGGGAAACTTTAAAGGATAAAATGTACTTATTGGCTAAACAAAAAATTTTGAAAATTTTATGGTAATAATATATGTGAGTCTAGTTTTAGGAAAAATTAATGGATCTTAATTTGTAATTCTGTAACTCGAGATATAAATAATTTAGTGAATATGACTCTAGTAGACAGCTTAAGATGAACATAAGTGAATAGTGGAACTTTGTGCAATTATGATTGTATTATCTTGAGTACATATTACAAGAATTGTTAAAAGTATGTTAATAAATTATTTATTATTTACATACTTACTAAGCTTTGTAGCTTACTCCCCTTCCTTTCTCATATCTTATAGGGTTGTATGCTAGCTCGAGTTGGAGATCACCAGAGATGCTATCACATAATCAAGCTATCATCGTAGGGTAAAAGTGAATAAAAATATCTTAAGTTTATGGCATGTATAGGGGACTTAGTCATTTGTATGTGTCATAATTGGTTTGGCCTAAAATGTTGGCCTTTTAATATTTAGTAGTTCATTTTGTATAAGGCCATTGATTTTAGCTAGTATTATTCAAGTTATATGTTTGTGATGATGCAATTTATGAGATGCATGATTTGGGTGAATGAGTGTATAATGGTTAAATAAGAAAAGCGTGGCATGTGAATGGTTGTGAGAAGGACACGACTTTGGACACCGGCGTGTGCCCCTATTTTTCAAGAAATTTTTCAACATTTTCCAAACTTTTCGGTTTAGTCCCGGACCGCTTCCAAAGTATGTTTTGGGCCTCGTAGGTCTATATTAGGGACTTTGTGATGAAAATTGAAAAGTGTTAAGTTGGATGAAATTTTATGACTCGATTAATACGTTTACAATTGTATGTGTTTCGGTAATGCCTCGTACCCTATGCCAAGCATTGAATAAGGGTAAAGGTGTTAACATCATAACCGACTTTTCGCCATAAGTCATGTCTGATCGAACCTCAACCTCTATTGGTGAAAGAACGTACGAAGGGTCAGAGTGGTAATGGCGCAACATCGACACATGGAAAACATTGTGGATCTTCTCTAACTCGGATGGCAAGGCTAGTTGATAAGCTACCGGTTCAATCCTCTCAGTCACCTCATAAGCTCCAATAATATGTGGACTTAATTTTCCTTTCTTACCGAATCTGAGGACTTTCTTCCACGGGGATACTTTTAAAAACACCTTATCACTGACTTAAAACTCAATTTATTTTCGTTTTAAATCCGCATAGGATTTTTGTCTATCCGAAGCTGCCTTCAAACAATCACGAATTACCTTTACTTTCTCTTCGGTCTCTTTGACTAAGTCAACCTCGTGAATCTAATTTTCTCTAAGTTCGGTCCAATACAAGGGCGTTCGGCACTTATGCCCATACAAAGCCTCATAAGGAATTATTTTCAAACTCGACTGATAGCTATTGTTGTAGGTAAACTCTACCAGCGGTAAATACTTTTCCCAACTACCTTGGAATTCAAGGACACAACACCGCAACATGTCTTCAAGAATTTGAATTACTCTCTCCGACTAACCTTCGGTTTGTGGATGGAAAACGGTGCAAAAACTCAACTTTTTCCCCAAAGCTTCTTGTAACTTTTTCTAGAACTGCGAGGTAAACCTTAGATCTCTATCCAAAATAATTGACAAGGGCACTCCGTGGAGTCTCACAATTTTGGAAACATACAAATCAGCCAATTTTTCAAGCGGATAATCCATATGCACTGGTATAAAATGAGCTGACTTTGTTAGCCTATCCACCACAACCCATACCGCAAATTTCTTCCTTACCATCCAAGACAACCCAGACACGAAATCCACAGTAATACAATCCCATTTCCATTTAGGAACCATCACAGGCTGAAGTAAACCCGAAGGTACTTGGAGTTCGGCTTTCACTTGCTGACTAATTAGGCACTTAGAGACAAACTCTAAAATATCTCTCTTCATTCTCGACCACCAATACATTTTCTTCAAGTCATTGTACATTTTCATAGTACCCAGATGGATAGACATACAACTACTATGTGCCTCATGCAAAATTTTTCGAATAAGCTCATCGTCTTTCTGTACACAAATTCTGTCTCGAAACATTAAACAGCCATCTGAACCAATCTGAAAGTCTAATTCTATACCCATTTCGCACTGAGTTTCTTAGCTTGCAATTCTTTATTACCTTTCTAAGCTTCACAGATCTCTTGCAAGAACATTGGTTTCGCTCTCAACTAGGCTAAAATCGAACCATCGTCGGTTACTAACAACTAAGTGTTCATATCCCTCAAGGCAAATAATAATAATGACCTCCCACTCAAAGCATCGGCGACCCCATTCACCTTCCCCGGATGATAATCGATGACTAGTTCGTAATCGTTTATGAGCCCTAGCCATTTCGTTGGTGAAGTTTCAGTTCCTTTTGAGTCATCAAATACTTTATACATTTATGGTTGGTGAATACTTGGCATTTCTCGCCATACAAATGGTGTCTCCAAATCTTCAGTGTGAACACTATGGCGGCTAACTCTAAGTCGTGAGTCCGATAGTTTTTCTCATGTAGCTTCAATTGTCTTGAGGCATATACTATTACCTTGCCTTCTTACATGAGCACGCATCCCAATCCATTCAAGGATGCATTGCTATACACTACGAATTCTTTTCCCGATTTTGGTTGCATAAAATTGGAGCTTCAGTCAACAATGCCTTTAGTTTCTTGAAACTCTGTTGGTATTTTTTCGTCCATTCGAACTTGACATCTTTCTGTAGCAACCTCGTCATCAGAGTAGCAATCATGGAGAATCCTTCAATAACCTGCTAAGCCTAGAAAGCTTCTAATCTTTGATACATTCTTCGGCGGTTTCCACTCAATAATAGCCGAGATCTTACTGGGGTCAACTCTAATTCCATCACCCGACACAATGTGTCCTAAGAATCAGACCTCTCGGAGCCAAAACTCATTTTTACTAAACTTGGCATACAACTGCTTATCTCTTAAAGTTTGCAAAACATTTCTCAAATGCTTCGCGTACTCACTCTCATCACGAGAATAAATTAATATCTCATCGATAAAAACAACAATGAACTTATCCAAGTACGATCGAAAAATACAATTCATTAAATCCATAAACACGGCGGAAGCATTTGTTAAGCCAAAGGGCATGACAAGGAAACCATAGTGCCCGTACCTCGTCCGAAACGCAGTTTTCGATACATCTTGCTCTTTAACTCTTAGCTGGTAATAACCGGACCTTAAGTCTATCTTAGAAAACACTATGGCTCCTTTCAATTGGTCAAACAGATCATCGATCCTTGGCAAGGATACTTGTTCTTCACAGTCACCTTATTGAGCTGTCTGTAGTCTATACATAACCTCATTGACCCGTCTTTCTTTTTCACAAAAAGTGCCAGAGCACCCCACGGGGAATAGCTCGGTCTTACAAAACCCTTATCCGTTAACTCTTGTAGCTGAACCTTCAACTCTTTTAACTCCAACGGTGCCATCCTAGATAGGGCAACCAAAATAGGTGTCGTACCAGGGACCAATTCAATACCAAACTCGACTTCCCTAGTCGGAGGCAATCCGGGCAACTCTTCTGGAAACACATCCAGGTACTCACATACCATAGTCACTAACTCAATCTTTACTTCGACTCTTAGGTATTCAACCCAAATGCAAGATAGGACTCATACCCTTTTCTCATGTATTTCTCAGCAGTCATAGAAAAAATCAGAACAGGTAAGCTATCCGGTTCACGTAATTCAACCCGAATAATATCCTCATTTTCACATTTCAGTTCAATAAACTTACTACCATAGTTTACTACCATGTTATGAATAGTCAACCAATTAATTCCAAGAATTAGGTCAAATTCATCAAATGGTAGTAGCATGAGGTTAGCTGGAAAACAATGACCTCTAATCATCAAAGGCCAGTTTTTACACACTTTGTTAACTATCACATGCTTACCTAACGGGTTTGACACTTTTATCACAAATTCTGTAGACTCAACAAGAATATTCATGCTAGACACCAATTTCACACAAGCATACGTAGACCCCGGATCAATCAAAGCAACAACAAAAATATCGTGAAGAGAAAAAGTACCCGTAATCACATCCAATCACGATGCCTCTTTGTGAGCACGGATGGCATAAGTATTTATAGGCGCTCGGCCGTCAGACCTCACGGTGAAATCTCTAGGCGCACCTCTACTGCTAGCCCCACTTTTGGGTTCTTTTGTGGTCTACTCCTAGAAGGAGCATTACCCAATCTCACACTAAGATCTCTATCTTTCTCGACCATCTGGGACAACTACGAATAAAATGGTCTAGTGACCCACATTTGAAACAACCTCTTTCATTTCTTCAGCACTCACCAAAATGATGTCTACCGCACTGTGAATATTCTGGTCTATTCGGTCGAGCACTACCAACACTCGCGATAGAAATGGTTTGAGCTTTACACACTGTATACTACTTATTCTTGTTTTTTGCTTGAAAATCCTATTGACGCATTTGATCAAGTAGGAAACTCTCTCGATCTCTTGGATGAGGTCTGAAATGATCTTCCTATTTGTCTTTTCTTTGAGTCACGAGACTCGTTATTAGCTTTTCTCTTCTCCTTGACTAGCTCTTCTACCTTGCAAGCTCTCTCAACAAGCACCACAAACTCCCTTAACTCTAAGATACCAACTAATAATCAGATGTCTTCGGTCAATCTCTCCTCAAATCTCTTGCACATGATGGCTTCGGTAGATACACACTCCCTAGCGTATTTGCTGAGCCTCACAAACTCACGCTCATACTCTATTACTTGCATTCGGCCTTTCTTCAATTCTAGAAATTCCTTCCTCTTGGGTCTATAAACCTCTGACTAATATACTTCTTTCAAAATTCCTCTTGGTAAAACTCACATGTGATCCTTTCCCTTGGTACAACCGATACAAGGGTGTTCCACTAGTGGTAAACCGAGTCTCACAGGAATGACACAACACATTTTATGCACTCCTTAGGTGTGCAAGACAATTCATCGAATACCCTAATGGTATTTTCTAGCCAGAACTCTGCCCTCTCTAGGTCATCATATATATTCACTCTAAATTCCTCAGCCTCTTGCTTCTGAATTCTGCAAACTGGAGGTTTTTCCCTTCTTAACATCTCCACCACTTGGGGAGCTACAAGGGCAGACTGGGGATTGGAGGGGGTGGAGGAGGTGGAGTGTTTGGATTTGTACGAACAAACTCTGAATACCAAGCATCCATCATATGGAGGTAGGTTTCTCTAGCCCCTCCGCCCTGACTCAGTGTCACAGGCCCACTCTCGACTGGCGCAGTCCCCTCAGCGAGAGTCGGCAAAATACTCTCTACATCATCTGCCACTGCTCCGTCGGGATCCATTTACTATATGAAAATAGAATTTAAATTCGTCAGGAGTCGTCACACTATCATATCACATATATGGCATGTATAGCTAAACTCGTACTCATGCTAGGTTAGTCTAAGAATCGACTAAACTATAGCTCTGATACCACTAAATGTAGCACCTCTTACCCGTATTCGATGCCAGAACCGGTACGAGGCATTATCAGACTTAACATACTTAATCATATAAAATCGGGCCATAAATTTTCATTCCAACTTAAAACTTTTCATTCATGTTCATAATGTCCCAATTATGGGCCTATGAGACCCGAAACATACATACGGAGTGGTTCGGGACTGAAATGGAAGCTTACGAACACTTAGAAATTTTTTTCTCAAAATAAGGCCACATGCCCGTGCGGAAAGGAGCACGCCTGTGTGGGCAGGTCGTGTAGTCACACATGCCCATGTCCCTAGTCCATGTGGATTTTTTTTATTCATTTCGAACCTACAGAGGTTTTCACATGGCCTGGCACACGCCCGTGTCCCTTACACGGCCATGACACGCCCGTGTGTGAAAACTTTAACATTCTGTTTATGACCTCAAAAGACATATAGGGTCACACGGCCAAGTCACAAGCCCGTGTGCTAGGACGTGTGGAAAATTTAATTCTCGCAATTAATGTGTAAACTTCACATGGCCTGGGCATACACCGACGGGGCTGACCGTGTGCCTACCTGTGTGGACAAATATAAGGCTATTTACCAATCCTCTTGCCACCCTGAAAAGCAACCACACGTATACCATTTCCAACAACACATAGCATAACAATAATGCACCTTTAATATCCACAATCAAGACATCTACACCTTAATTTCACACTGCGTTCATCATGCATATAATTCACACATTACTCACTCAATTGCGCAAGCTTGTACTTCTTGAATTTCATCATCATTGAATAGATATAACTTAACTAGTACTGGCCAATTCCAATGGCCATTTACAAAATGAAATAAGTAACATTAATAGCCAACACATTGACTAACCAATATGACATATAAAAAAATGACCAAGTTCCTATACATGCCATATCCAAAATAATCTAACTTTACTATACCCAAAAGAATAGTTTGATAGTGTGAATTGAGCTCCGACATCCTTTGATCCCCGAGCTAGCTTGGCGATACAACAAGAAAAGGAAAAGAGAGGGAGTAAGCATAAAGCTTAGTAAGTTGCATTTAAAAAAGTAACAACATCAACCATGCAACTTTAAACACATGGCATATTATAAACCAGCACAACAGTCCTGCTTTAGCAATGGTAGATTTACTATATATTTACACATCACAAGTATAAGCCAATGATTACAAGATTGTCCCGAAATCATTCTCATAGATAGAACTTACTCAATTTCATCCTTACCATTAAGGCATCATAACTAAGCTCATATCTCATGAGTTTCAAGTAAGAACGTGTACCACTCACAACATGATTATATCCTTTCATATCTTTATAATATGCTTTAAATAACCCGTCGAACCATTTGGAATACTAAAGGATATCCGATAAGCCTCACACAAGAGGGCAAAATGTCGATGCCATGTCCCAGACATGGTCTTACACTGGCTCACATGTCGAGGCCGATGCGATGTCCCAGACATAGTCTTACACTAGCTCTCATCTTAATGCCGATGCCATGTCTCAGACATGGTCTTACATTGGCTCTCATAATGTGGCCAATTCCATGTCCCAGACATGGTCTTATAGTAGCACACATATCAACACCGATGTCAAGTCCCAAATATGGTCTTACACTGGCTCACATAATGTGGTCAATGCCATGTCCCAGACATGGTTTTACACTAGCAAACATATCACCCAAGTGTCATGGCATAGATATCCAATCTCTTCCTAAGGTTCAATCGAGAGTTTTTACTACATCAATTCTGATCATGCATATTCACAACAATAATCAAAAACTTTATGCCATATTAATTGTTCAATACATAATAACAATATAGTTATATTATTTACATACAACTTATCTCGGTATACAAAAAATGGGCGACTAGATTTAATTAGTCTACTAGCTTGGTCTTCCCCCGGTCTGGGTTTGGACATTTTTCTTGATCTATAATGAAAAATTCACTTATTCAATAACTACATTAATCAAGACAATCTATAATTCATACCTAGATAAAATTACTATTTTGCCCCTAGACTTTCACATAATTACGATTTGGCCTCTAGGTTCGTAAAATGATTTTAATCAAGTTTCCTCCTTTAAAAAGCCTAGCCAAACCTTTATTACTGTTATAAAAACTCACAATTTTCAATTATTTCACACATTTACAACCTATTTTATAAACTTCAAAAAATGGTCCTTTTAGGTGTTTACATGAAAACCCCTTTCACAAAAGTTGTCTATTTAACAACCAAGATTCATTTTCTTCCACAAATACTTAGCAAACATCATAAATCCTCTCATGGTAAATCTTTAGACTATCAACCATTTTGGAAAATAGTCCCCCTCTTTAGTTAGCTTATGCTTCAAAGGTCCCAAAAGTACAAAAATTATCAAGAATGACCATTAAAATCACTTACTTGCAAGGGTGAAGAGTTGAAAAAATTTAAAGCTTCCAAAACCCTTATTTTTACTAATTTTTCGGTGGAGAGGAGGAAGATGAAAAGGTGATATCTTTTTCTCTTTATTTTATTTTATTTCTAGTCAAATTTATCACCAAAACCTCACCTAACTTTTAACAATTTCATTTCCTTGTCTCTATGGCCGGCCATCACTCTCTTAAATACCTATTTGCACATTAAGGACCTCTAATTTAAGGTTCTCTAGCTATATGACACTTCTATTTAGTAGAACACAAATTTTGCCTTTTATGCTATTTAATCCCTTTTTAAAATTAAGCATAAAATCGATAAAATTATTTCACCAAAATTTTCATGCACTCATATAATCATGCTATAAAACATAAAATAATATTAAAAATAATTTTTTCGACCTTAGATTAGTGGTTTGAAACCACTATTCCAACTAGCCCCAAAATTGGGCTGTTACATGATGAATCCCTCTAGGGCTGCATGAGAAGAATTCTAGAAGAGGTGGAGGGAATCTGATGACCTCTTATACCTTTTAGAGCCTGAGCCAAACACTTGCCCCTATTAAGAAAGCCAGTGATAAGAGGGTGGAGGATACAGAGGAGGTGGTTGATCTGCCGACTAGGGACAATGCTTGATCAACTTTTTACTTGTACCAGTTCCCTTAATTAATGAAAATAACCATCCTTCACTTTCCTAGTATTTTATTCTCACTTCACTAACTTATCTTCATGTTATCCCCTAGCACAATTATCACCAATCATGTACTTATCTTCATCACATTTATTAACTTTTAACAACATTAAGGGACTAAAATAATTCTACTGTAGCATGCATATAGGGGTTATTCCTTAACTTCCTATGTTTAAAGGATCAGCTAAACCAAGACTCTGATACAACTAAATTGTAACACCCTATGCACGACCCAATCTGTAGGTCTGAATATCAAATGATACATTGACCTAATTATCTTAGTAGTATTTCTGATTCTTATTACATTACATGCTTAAACGCCTCAGTTTCAAATGTAGCTATATTAAATCTCGTTCTGAACTATTGATAAGTACTTACAATTCTAATTTCCAACAACAATTTATAAATTGCAAATAAATTTCGAATAAAGATGTAATCAACTTAAACCCAGAGGCTTGGCCTCTAAGGGTGCCTCTCTATATACATGATACAGATATAGTGCCTAACTTTTCATTTTGGCAGAGTCTGGCTTAGTCCCTTCTCTTGATTTCTTAGCCTTTATCTACCCTACTACCAAGTAGTTAACGTTATAAGTTTGGAAAAACTTAGTGAGGTTTACACGTAAATTTTTCATAAAATACAGCTTCAAATTTAAGATGGTGATATCCTATACACAAAACTAAACTTCTTGGATTCTAAAGGAGAATACATAAATACCTCAGCATGGAAAAGTCTCTCTCTCTCTCTCTCTCTCTCTCGAGTTATCCTTGGTAGACAAAATCACTTGATACTTTTCATGAATCTGCCTTAACACAAATACCCATTTTCTCCATATCGAACTAGCGTAACCTATGGGAAATTCTCTAAGAATTTGTTCTAGCTACGGATCCCTTGTTGATCTCCTTAACCCGCACTAAGCTCCATAAGTAGTTGTTGTACTAATTCAACGGTAACCTGCATTTCGTCTTAACATATGTTAAAGTCATTTTTCCTAACTAATGTCCTATTCTAAATTCTCAATCGTGGACCCGAATATGATACTTGGTTGATTGACCCGTTACCTCTATTACTGGAGGACTTGCAACCACCATTGCAATCCTCAAGTAATGATTTACCTTAGATCAATCTTAAAGATACTTTAATTTAGTAAATTGGTCCTAGCGGACTACTTCCTGCCCATGTATCCCTTGACGAAGTCCACCTTTGGTAGTCCCACATGGTCCTCTCTACTATATAGTCTTGATAGGCTCCTAATTAAATTAGTCCTCCTTGAAGTTCCTTGATTGATGGTCTCCACGGCTTTCCCCCGAGTTATAAGATCTTAAGCTGACATTTTCTTTTTTAGTAAGTCACTAGTTGACTTACCGTTCAAAATGTTTGACTAAGCATATGCATCATAGACCCATTTCTTGCCAACCACTAGTGAACTAATAATAACGGTTACTATATATCTCGAATAGATTATCTCATCTATTACCTCCGCCTTATTAAGGCTTCATAGACCCATTTCCTCATTTTCATAATACTTTGGCGGATTCCCTAACTAGTCAGTTTAACCATGTTCTTGGGCCTGCCAACTCATCCTATTATGCTACTCACCGCGCGAGTCCTATGGTAATTTCCTCTTTCCTTGCCTTATCAGATTCCTGGTTAGCCATTCTGACGTACTTAATTTGTTGCCAAAGACAAGCTATGGTCTTACACAAAGGTAACCCCATGTTTATTGTCCTGGCAGAATCTCCCGTGTTTACTGACTCCAAAAGTCTTTAAACCTCCTTCAAGGTGTCACTCTATAGAGCCTGTATACCGTCATCACTGTGTCACCTTGAAGGACCAGTCGGTAACCATCGTTACAGTGTCATTCTAGCGACCAAATAGATAACCACTCCACGATGCTTCCCAATCTCCTTTGAATTCCCTTTTTAATTTTCCCATTCTTCCAATACGCCAATTATTCCTATCTTCAACTACCCCGTCGAGGTAAATTTCCTCCATACTCCGCATTTATTACTCAAGCATATCATACAACTCATCATTATACATATAATATGCCAGTTAACTAATCATCAATTAACGATCATAAAATAGTAAGTAGACAAAGTAGCAAAAGCTCACATTATTGTGCACACACAACATACTCTTTCATCAAGTACATACACACCATGAACTTAGGCAAACTTAGTGCATACCCAATGTGGTTTATGCAAGAAGCATAACATCATATATCACCCAAAGGCACGGTACAAAAACTCACCTTAAATCATTTTTCCTTGCTAGCTTAGCTTGTTCCAATGCTAGAGTCTCATTCGTCCTGGCGGCTAAGCAAGACAACTATACATCGATTAATCGAAGGTATTTAAACATTCAAACCCAAAACCTACCTTACAGAAACTTATTAGGAATTACTTATTTTCTCCTTCCTCGGATCCTCAAATATAGAAGGTTAAGAAAGCTTACCAATTACTTGATTTCTCTACTTCTAGACTCTAATTCTCATGAATTTTGCTCCATGCAGAGCTCCCCTAGGTCTCCTCTTCTTCGTAACAATTGAATAAGACAATGCAAGTAAGAAGAAATTTGCAGACAGAATTGAAGAAGATCTTTTTTTTTTTTTAGAACGTCTACTTTCACCTATATATAACTCTTATACACGGTCTCCCAATCTCTTCTAGCCAATCATCAACAATCATTATGTCTCACACTATGGAACCAGTTGATTCCATCCTAACCAAACCAGAATTAAAGTTTAACTATTTACTCGACAGTCACAAATTTTTCCCAAAATTCCTAGTAGGGTTCACCAACTTACTACGCGTTCAATTAAGTTCCAAAATTCCTTTAAATTTAAGTCCTTTACCAAATTTGAGTGTGACATCAAGACATTTGAAGTCAATAGATAACTTTGTCTCTAGGGGTTGTAAGTCTCAAGATATGGACCCTATGTCTCGAGACAACAATCTTATATCGATACTTTGGCCCAAGTGTTGAGACTTAAATCTCAATTTGACCAAATTTATCCCTGAAACATCAAATTTGGGCTCATTTGAGCTTGATTTTCATTTGTAATAAACCATGATTTCCTAAAATGATTATTTGCTTGTTTTTTCTTTTTATTTTACATGTTTTGAATGTATGAATGATCGTTTGAGTCTTTTGGCAAAGAATGTGGCATTCCATATCTTATATCTTTCTAGACTGGGTGTAGGGTGTTACAAAAATGACATACCTAAGATGGTGGTTTTGAGACTGCTATTGTTGTTGTTACATAAAAGCAAGTATTGTTTGAAGTTGTGACTGAAGTTTATTGCATTTTATTATGTCTGCTTTTCATTCAACTTCGAATATGTTTTTCATCTTTTTATGTGATCTTTAAACTTATCGACTTCAAATATGGCATGTGAAGAAGTATATCATTTGTAGCTACTTCCAAAGTAGTAGGTTGGCGTCATACCTGACTTAACATAACAAACTTGTCTAGGTCTTTCCTGCCCAACTACTTTGAGAAGCACTTGATTTTCAATTTCTTTTATAGAATGAATTCCCCTCCAATGTAGTAGATTGGACATCAGGAATTCTTCTTTCAACTATCTCCTACAGAATATAAAAAAGTTATAGTTAACTTTAATTTAATCATAACTATTAATATATAGTAATAAAAATATACGTACCATGATTTTTTGATCAAGCAACTTATAAAACTTGGTTGCTTCTCCATTCAGCTCTAGATTGAATTGACCTTCAGAGATATCATTTGATGGTGGGGATTCTTCAGAAGAAGTTCAGAAAACATGACCGTGCATGTTAAAGGCATCCCGTACCATGCTTTCCACATCATCTTGCCTTCTAGACTCAACCACCTGATAATTGAAACAACTAGATTGAGGAATCTTAAAAGAAGATCTATTGTAACCTAGGAGAAAACCATCATATTTTAAGTGTTCATGGACAACTTCTAGACCAAACCAATCAATATTGGCACACCTCACACATGGGCAACGTATCAAATATCTTTACTTCCATTTTCAAAAGCAAAATTAAAAAGCCTTTGGACTCCATCTTCATACTCTTAATCTCAAGAACCATATCCAACTTTTATCCATTTCTTCCTTTAAAAGTCTACTTTAACAAACAACAAGATCTATTTAGTATTTAGAAAGTCTATTTTAACCAAATGCATTGTTTAATGATTTTAATAGCTATTGTTTGAGTCTTGAAATTTGAAATTTGAAAAATAAATCTATAATTGATCAAATTTGTGGATAATATAAAAATTAATAATAGAATTTAGCTTTTTTCTATATTTTAACTTGACATATATTAGAATTTTATTAGTTATAAATATTTAATTTAAATTTCTAACTAGATGATCAAAACTATTTTAACATATTAAAGTTTTTTGGCTAAAGAGGAAAAAAGCTATCAAAGATATAAAAGGAAAATGTTGAAATTGATATTGACATTTTAATATCTCAGGAACATTGTTCCTTAGGTATTTGGGTTTTTTTTTTCCCAAAATATTAGTTAAAATTAAGAGCTTTTATGAATAAAACAATAATGTTTATTTGAGCAAAACAGATAATGTTTTTTTAGTATATTAGTTTCTTTTTATATCATGGTAGAATTAAAATAAATTTTAGGATATAATATTAGAACGCTAATAATAGTTCAACATTTTTTTTTTAACTTCGGCTTAAAATTATTACTTTCCAAAAAATCTAATCATCAAAAGCATAGTTAAGAAAAGAAAGTTGTAGATGAAACAACTAAACATCAAGATGAAAATCCCGAGTTATAATTAAGCTTGAGATAGGCTTTGAATTTGATTATTATGTTCTTCGTTTTCTTCATTTATAAGCCAACGGTTGAGACGTTGAGAAGCCTTTTCAACTTGTTCATCCCAATTTGTTCTCCAAACTATGAACCCAAGAATGATGATTTGAAATGCCACCCCACTAAGCAATCCAATCCATAGTCCCTATTGAAACATCAATAAAATCCTTTACAATTTTAAAATAAATAAATAAATAAATAATCATCCTTTTTTTTTTCTACTTTTCAAAACATAAAAATTTTCAATAATCTGAATCCTCTGTTAAAGATACTAAAATTGTTTCACCTAAAATTCAACTTTCAAATCTTAAAAATTAATATTTATTAATATATATTTTAGATTTGATAAATCTATGATTTTAATCACAAAATTAGTTTTGACGTAAAATAATGTCACCGAAGTAAAATATGCCTTGTTTTAACTTTAAAAAATTAAAAAAATAAATAAATCTATATAAAACAATATTTATTATTCTTACCGTAACTTGAAGATTCAACACATAACCCAATACAACTCCTATGGGTAATCCTACAATATAATAACATCCCAAGTTGACTATTGCTACCATACTTTGGAATCCAGCCCCAATTGCTACACCTGAAACATTAATTTTAGACTTTACATATTAAACTTTCTTCTTTAAAAAAAATAAAATATTTGAATATACAAAAAGAATTATATGAAATTAGAATATTATATCATTTACATCCATTTCTAATAATTTAATATTATTTCAGTATTTTTATTCTAAACTTCAATAGATCATATTATATTTTTTTTCAAGATGACAATACTGAAATAATATTAAATTATTAAAAATACTATTTTCAATATAACCTAATTTTATATAATCCTTTGTAGTTGAATAAATCAATATATATAAGCATAGGCAAACTACTCGTTGCTTTTACTCCGCAAAATTATACATCATGGTTTTGGAAAAAACACGAAAATGACAGCTCAATTTAATTTGAATTATTAGTGTGTTAATATTTATATATACACGGTTATTGCGAATTGTTGCACCACATGTTGCATTTTCTATTGTAATATGGTGAGACAACAAGTTTTATTCAATAGTGTTGGTAATTGTTTACATGAGTTTATAAAATAAATCAAACATCAAAATAATGTGATGAATATATGAAAAAGAAATTAAGAAAAGAGTTTAAGATATTAAGAAAGCTTTTTTATATGGAGAAATAATTAAAGCGAAGATTATTGTGGTTAAAGACAAAGCAAAAATATTATCCTATTTCAAAGAAACAGAAGTAATCAACTACATGTTTTGCGCTTATAAATGGAAAATTTCATCCTTTAATAAATATCTCAAGGAGAGTGAGAATGTTATTGTTAAGAGTTTTGAAATATTTTGTTAATGCAAAAGGATATTTGTTTTACTGTACTATGGAAAAGTGTTATGACAATTTTCTTAGGTGGAATTATTTTAGGAGAGAATTTACAATAAAAGTATAGTTGTGAAATTCCGATAATAAAGAGTTTTGGTTGGACTTAAAACATTTTTATGTTTTAGTAGTGGATTCATCAATGAGTAAGACCCACAATCATAGATTTAATACTGAATTACACAAACAAATTTTATCAATATTGATATAAAATAAATAAATTTCAGCATAAACACGGACAAAAAAAAAGGTTAAGTCTCGATAGAAAAACCCAAAAAAGAAAATATAAATAGAAGTAAAAAAAAGAATATAGAATAGGATAAGTTTTAGTTCTTACCAGTTAATATTGCTTGAAAGCTATTGAAGAATACTGAGAGGGCAAGAAGATCTGAGAGAGATGATATAACTTGTGCAACTTGTTCATCACTTGTAAACAAGTAGGAAATATGATGCCAACACCCTAAACACAATATAAAGAATACCATTCCAATGCATATTGATTCACTCATTATTGTTTTAATTGCAAATTTCAATGCTTTTGCATTTCCTCTTCCTAATTCGTTGGCAACCCGAACTCTGCAAAAACACACAATTTATATGATAAACGAGGTTAAAGGGAGGAAATATTATGAATTAACAGTATATAGAGAAAGAAAGAAATTACATTGCTGCACCAAATAAGCCTAGGCAGATCATAAATTCCCATGCATTGAAATTGAGGCTGCAGAGAAATTTGATTATTTAGAATAATATTGGAGCAAAAAAAAAAAAAAAAAAAGAAAACGAAAATGAAAGAATTAAGTTACCAGATGGAGAATGCATCAATGGCAATGGTTGCATTTTTCATATATCCAGCAAGCAACACAAGAATGGCAGTGTACCACAACTCTAAGCTGTTAATTCCAAACCAATCATTTTGTGATATCATGTCAAGTATATCCTAAAAGCAGTAATTAAGAATGTGAGAAAGCATCATAATACGTTACCAAATCATGAGGCCAGAGGCCATGGACAGCTTTATTATAGGCCATAAATCATACAAGGCAGCCTTGGAGAATCCTTTCCATGTATTGGGGCACCAACCTCCAAAGATGAACACAAACTCCCCTAAAACCATAATCCAACAACATATATTCAAGGAACCCATTGCCCCAGCAACACCCCAGTTTAGCTTGTAAACCATGATCCATGACAATAACAAGTGAAGAGCAAATGAAAAAGCACTTAGCCATCCAACAATAAAGTTTTTGAGCTGAGCTTGCAGGTACATTTGCATGGTTAGTTGAAACACCATCTGGTAAAGCATTGGGATAAACCACAGAGATATACTCCCAGCTGCTTCCGCAATCTCCTCTTCCTGCCCGAGTAGTTTGAAGATGGGCGAAGCGAAAACCAATAGCGGGACTGATACCGTCGCCATAAGGCCATCCACAATCCAGGATCGTTGCAGGTATATCCCCATCATGTGGTATTGCCCTGCTCCAAATGCTTGACCGCATAGTGTTTCAGTCGCACTCGACATCCCTATCTTTCAAATTACATGAAACTAATTAGAGAGCATTCGATCAAATACATTAATTTAAAAAAAAAAAAAAAACAGAATGTGAAGTTAACTAATTAGAGGTATAGATTATTACTAACCAGAATACCATTGATAAACCTTACGAAAATGCTTTGAATGAGTGCAAAAGTGGCAAGCTCGACTTCCCCAATGTGACCAAGAAACGATTGTGTGACAATAATCATTCCAAAGCTAGTGACTCTAGCCAACATTGAAGGGAAAGCAATCCTCCATATTTTCTTTGTTTCAACCCAAACTCTTTTCTTCAGATCATTTTTCTCTTCTTCTTCTTCTCGTTCTGCAATAAGCCTCAGCTCCAAATTCTCATCCATGACTAGTTAGCTTTGAAGAGATAAGAAAAGTTATTGTTAAGGCCAACTGGACTTGGTTTAAGAATAATGGGGACTTGAAATGATTTTATCAGCCAACTTAAAACTTTTTCTGTACCTACCACCAAAACTAGCTTTTGATTACAAAAAGGAATATTATGCCCGCAGTCTCATTCAACGCCATCTCCAAGTTGAAAATGTAGAAAGGGAAGGGAGTAGTTGACTGGTGGCTTGTTTAAACATGGGGACCCACAGATCGAAGAAAAAGTGTTACAGACATTCAATTTCCTTTGATATGTTCTAAGTGTTTCCTTGGAGACCATGGGCCATGCAATCTTGTATATGATACTATAATTTAATGTGTTACATTTTTAGCTAACAACCATACCTACCAAACTGCACAACATTTAAGATAGTTTAAATTAAAGGTTTGCATTATTAGTGTACAAGTTACTTTATAAAATGAACAGAAAAGTTGATTACTCTCAACTTAAAAATAACAATAAAAATAAGGAAATTACATTAAAACTCACTAAACTATTAGTAAATTTATATTTTAGTTACTTAATTACAAAAGTTACAAAAAAAGTCACTGAAATAATTGAAAGTTTTCATTTAACTCACTATACCATTTAAAATTTTTATTTAAGTCACTAGGATATTCTGTTATTTTAAGGTAAACTACATCAATTATCCTAAACTTTATATAAAATTACATTTTAACCACCTAACTTTTAAACTAACATACTAACTATATGTTATTAAATTGTTATATTTTTACCAGTCACGTGGCAGGTTAATTTAAACGGGTAATAACCAATTTGGTCCTAGAAATATAAATAAAATATTGTTTTGATATTTTAAATGTTTTCTTAATAGTATTCGAAAACAGTTTTAAAAATCTTAACAATTAATAAAAATTATTTACAATATAAAATGTGCTATAAATATTATAAAATTTAATTAATTTTTTTATCTTAATATAAATAATTATATTAAAAATAAATAAAATAAAAATCCTCCTCCATTCCGTCCTCTCCCCCACCAAGTTTTTGAGCTTGAAATAACTATATAAAGGTCTCGTGTTCGAACAAAAAAAAAAAACTACTTTGATTATGTTTGAAACTATCAACTATTTGACAAGTCGTTGTAGAACCATAATTAGAATTTTTTTTTTTTCATTTTCTTATAAAAGATGAAACGAAATAAGTTTTAAAAAAATTGCAATTGACTAAACCCAGAGGAGTTTTTGCCATGAGAGGCATGTTCCGGATATTTTTTAGACTATCCCAAAAGGGTGGGAGGGAGAGGGGAGACCGGTGGGGATTTATTTTATATAAAAATAAATATTTTTATTTAATATTAATATAAATATTAAGATATTTTATTTAATTTTTATAAAATTATAATTTTATAATACATTTTTATTTTAATAATTTTAATTTATTTTAAGATTTTAAAAAACTTTTTAGAATAAATATTAATAATATATATCAAAATATCAAAATAGTATTTTATTTATATATTAGGGACCAAATTGGTTATTAGCCCTTTACATTAATGTGCCATATCATCATTTTAATGGGAGATAACATATAAGTGGCAAAAATGTAACAGTTCAATAACGTTAATGGCTATTATGTAAGTTTTAAAAGTTGAGTGGTTGAAACGTAATTTTATACAAAATTCAAGGATAGTTGGTATAGTTTACCCTTTTTTGTAAAGTTCGACTAATGCGCCCCAAGTGATGATTTGCCGATCGGCATGGTGGTTTATGCAATTTTACTTATATTTTGAGAAGTTTTCCATGTGTTTTGTTGACCTAATATGCTTGTAAACTCATCTTTTGGTTGAATTTTGTATTTTGTAGGATAAAAAGAGAGTTGAAATCATTTGGAAGTGGACAAAAAGAAGTTTGAGTATTTTGTGGACTAAGAAGATGGGTAGAAAAAGTCATAGAATAAGGCTTGCCCACAACTTATGCTCGGAGAAACAAAGCTGCATGATTTTAATATAGTTTTCAACAAACCTCTATCTTTTTGGAAGAATCCTTCAAAGCCCTATTATCAGGGATTGATTAGGATTTTTTGAGATATTTTAAAATTAAAACTTTATTTTGAACTCTTATCTAGGAGATCTTGGAGAGTATTTAAAGTGGCTTTGGAGCATGAAAAAAGAAAGAACAATACTTTCACATTTTCTTCTGCTATTATTTTTCACTTTATGGATTGTTAAATTCTTAATTCTAGTCAAGGGTTTTATCAATGTTTTTGATTCATTGAATTGCGAGATTAGTGTTCTTCATGCTTTTAGATTCTTGAATATTTTTACTTCTTCTGTTCTTCATATTATTATTGGTTTGTGAATTGCATGAACTGACCACTCTTCAATTTGTCAAATTAATATACAACCAATTAAGATATTTTTATCCGTAATTCTGGAAAGGTTTTAATCTGTGTGGTGAGTAACTCAGGTTATGAAGGTGTAGAATCTAGTTTAAATAATCTGTGCTGGTGTGAAATGGTTGGCTAGAATTAGGTCCTCTAAGTCATAAGGTTGTTGGTAAGTTAAATCTTAGGAGCGTCTCCGTAAGACTGTTTATCAAACAAGAGAAGTAATCATTCGAGCGTCTCTTTGATTACAGAGAAACTAAGGAAAGATTAGGCTATAAGAGCGTCTCGAGTAGCTATAAGCAATTTATTGAAAATATTTAGAAAATCATTTGCAAAATCAATGATCAATTCGTGAATTAGAAGTTGAGATTTCCCTTGGCAGGATATTTATCATACTTTGAATTTCCCTAAATCTTATTGTTTTGACTACATTATTTACTATTAGTTTTTTTTTCTAGTTTGAACTTTAAAACCCCCCATTAACCTTATTTTCTCATGTATTTTCTAGGAATTAGTCTAATCCCACTTCCTGTGGATTCGACCTTGCTCACCACTCTACAAAAGTTTGGTTTTCTTTCTTTTCGAGCAAGATTTATTTTTGGAGGTCTCGACAGCCTACCAAATTTTAGTGTTGTTGTCGGGTAGTGGTTCCAATTAGATTAATTTCTATTTACCTTGTTACTTTTATTCCCCATTCTTTACATGCAGGTGAACTTGAATTTAATCCTGAAATTGAGAAATCTATAAGACGATTGAGAAAATAGACTAAATATCTCAAATGAGTTTTTTCATTCTCAATTCCTTTTACGGAAGCTATAGAAGAAGAAGTATTAATTCATTAAACTAGCGATTCTGAAGAAGAAAAAAAGAAGTCATGGTCGAGTAAACTTTGTGACAATTGAGCGCACCAGATGTCACGCAACAACCATTGTGCATTGATTATCGTGATCCAGAGGTGTCGTTTGAACTCAAGTTCGGGCTTATCCATTTACTCCCAACCTTCTATGGACTTGAGAATGAAAATCCTTACAAACATTTGAAGGAATTCCACATCTTTTGTTCGAGCATAAGACCGCAAGGCATCAACGAAGATCAAATCAAACTTCGTGCCTTTCCATTTTCATTAACCGACTATGCAAAGGATTGGTTATTCTACTTGCCTTCCGGATCAACTAACACATGGTCGGACATGGCGAGGCTTTTCTTAACAAATATTTTCCCGCCTAACGAGTTGTTAACATACGGAGAGAGATTTGTGGAATCAAACAAAGAGACACTCCACGATTATTGGGAAAGATTTAAACAGTTGTGTACGAGTTGCCCTCAACATGAGATCTCTAAGGAACTTCTCATTCAATACTTTTATGAGTGGTTGTTACCCATGGAAAATAAGATGATGGATGCAGCAAGTGGTGGAGCAATTGTTAACAAAACTCCTAGAGATGCTAGGAGTTGATCAATGTTATGGCCGCTAATTCACAACAATTTGGCTTGCAACAAGACACAACATTTAGATGAGTGAATGAGGTAAGTATCTCTGCTCTTCAAAGTAAAATTTCTAATCTTACCTCTCTTGTGCAACAAATGCCGATGGGTAATGTACAGCAACTAAAAGCTTGTGGTATTTGCACGAGTAATGACACCTAATGGATATGTGTCCTACACTTCAAGAGGATGCAACTGAGACTGCTAATATGGTTGGTGGATTTTATGGCCCACCTCAAAGGAAGTATGATCTTTACTCAAACTCCTTTAATTCGGGATGGAGGGATCACCCAAATTTTAGCTATGGGACAAAGCTATACAATCCCCCACAAGTTCCACATGGACTATCTCATGAGTCATCTCATTAACATTCATCGTCAAAGATAGGAATGTCCATTGATGAAATAGTTCGTTCTCTTGCTACTAGCACACATCAATTCGAACAAGATACTAATGCAAGCATAAAAAAATTGGAAAATCAAGTAAGCCAACTTGCCTCGTCTCTTAGCTGATTTGAATCTCAAGGTAAGCTACCTTCACAAACTATTATCAACCCAAATAATATATAAATGTGATTACTTTGAGAAGTGGTAAAGAATTGTAGGAAACGATAGCGAGCAACCAAATCATGAAGAAAAGAATTGGAAAAGGAGTGACACATTCAAATTACTTAGATGAAATGCCAAAGATGTTGATGGTGCCACCTCTTTTCCTCAAAGATTAGCTAAAGAAATCTTTAAGACTTTTTGCAAAGTCAAGTAAACATCCCATTACTTGATGTTATTAAACAGATACCTCACTATGCAAAATTTCTCAAGGAGTTGTGCACCAACAAGAAGAAACTCAATGGTAATGAAAAGGTACGAATGGGAGAAAATGTATCTACAGTTCTCTAAAAGAAACTCCCTAAAAAATGCAAGGATCCAGGTATGTTCACTTTCCCATGTTGAGTTGGAAATGTTAAAATTGAAAATGCTATGTTGGATTTAGGTGCTTCTATTAATGCTATGCCTCATTCTATTTGTTCTGCTAATTGAATGGGACCTTTAAAAAAATGGAGTAATTATCCAACTTGTTGATCGATCAAATGTGTATCTAACTGATGTTTTGGAAGATGGATGTTTTGTTTCAAGTTAATGGACTAGTTTTTCCTGCAAATTTTTATGTCATAAACATGGAAGAAGAAGACTCTTCTAATCCTAACTTGATTTTGTTAGGAAGGCCATTTTTGAAAACATCAAAAATAATAATTAATGTGCATGATGGTATTCTCACTATGGATTTTGATGGGGAAGTTATCAAATTTAACATTTATGATGCCATGAAATATCCTAGTGACGCATGTTCTTTATTTTCTTTAGATGTCATTGACCTTTTGGTGCAAGAAGTCTCTGAAATGATTGACGGAGATAGCTTGAGAGTAATCCTCAATAAGAGCTACAAACTTGAAGTATTAGAAAAAATTGAGGGACCAAAACTTGATTTGAAGCCTCTTCCCGACCACTTGAAGTACACATATGAAAATGCATTTGAAAATGCATCAATCTATAAATAGAAAAGAAAGATCTTTCATGATCAAATGATTTCTAGAAAAAAAAAATTATATCTTAGACAAAAAATGTTGCTTTATAAATATCGTTTGAGATTGTTTCTTGCGAAATTATACTCTATATGGATAGGGCCTTTTTTTATCACTGACGTATTTTCTCATGGAGCAGTAGAAATTCAAAGTCTGGACACTAAAAAATCTTCAAGGTCAATGGTCATCATTTAAAGTCTTTTTCTGAAGGTTTTCGAACTAATGAGTTAGACCCAATCCAATTGAAATGTCCTGTAACACCCCTCACCCTTATCCAACACCGGAATAGTGTTACGAAGTATTACTGAACTTATTTTGTAAATAACCATACATTTCACATACATTTTGAATTTCAAATAAACATCATTCAAAACGATTCACATTGTCCCTAATACGAGCCTACGAGGCCCAAAACATGCATTCAGGGTGGTTCGGGACTAAATCGATAACATATAAAATTTTTGGAAAACTTAGAAAATTTTACAAAATACAGGAGACACACGCTCGTGTGGCCCAACTGTGTGTCTCACACAGCAAAAGACAAGCCCGTGTCATAGGCCGTGTGGACATTCAAAATATGATCACATGGTCATGTCCCAGCCCGTGTCCGATCCCGTGTAACTCTCTTACTTGGGTCACACAGCCAACCACACACCCGTGTGCCCTTTCAAAATGGCCTCACAAGCCCCTGTGCCAGGTCGTGTGCTAGGCCATGCCAATCCTGTAGGGTATACTGACTTATGCCACACGGCCAAGTAACACACTCGTGTGGTAGGCCGTATGGAGCATACAAACATGTTTTCTAATTACACACTAGGGGACACACGGCCGTGTAACCTGACCGTGTGGCACACACGGCTAAGACACATGCCCGTGTGGACAAAAATAGGCTATTTACCAAGCCATCTTGCCACCCAAATTTGCATACACCTACACCAAACCCAAATGACACATATTCACATCTTCAAATGGCATTCAAACTCTTTTAAACTAAGTATATTTCATGCTATTTCAATACCAACAATACAAGTCACATAAATACCATAATATGCCATTCAATTTCATGCTAATTTCACATTCTCAAATAATCTAAATGGTCATTTTCAATTATGGACTAATTAGCCTAAATTCACAAACATACCAAATTCAAATCTCAACCATTTAGTATCCCTAATTTCCAATTATCAACAAGCATCACATATCCCTCATCAAACACATAACTAAAGCCATATGTGCATATATATATATACATTCATCACCAACATACCAAAATTAGCCAACTCTCATAGCTATATACAAACCAAACACTTAACATTTACAAGCCAATTCAAATGGCCAAAATTCATTACTAACATATACCAAAATTATCAAAGCTCCTATACGTGCCATATATCCCAAAATCATAGATTCAAAAATACCAAAGTGATAGCTTGATAGTGTGATGAGGTCTCAGACGATTCCTAAATCTGAGCTAGCTTTGATTTCACTATAAAACATGAAAAAATAAACAATGTAAGTTATAAAGCTTAGTAAGCTCGTATGAAATAATAAGCAAAGCTCACCATTCAATAATATGAACATAACATTGTACAAAACATTTAATCACAATGTTAACATATACTCAAACACATAATTAACCATGAACTCACCACTTCCATAGATTCAATGCTTATATAATTTCTGTACATGCCTATACTGATACGTTTTATTTCACACTATTTCATATCTTTAACATACCTGTTGAACCATTCAGAATAATATCGGATACCTAAAAATCTCACACCCTAAGTGCCACATAAATAGTCGAAGCTATCACCATCTCATATCACATATAATGCTCACTCTCGAGCTATCAATGGGTCTGCTCACACAAGCTGACGGTCATGATGAAGCTACACGGTGCTGCTCACCCAAGCTGACGAGAATCCGTAACACATGCTGGATAATCAGCCACCGATAGGACGTACGGACCAACACCCAGTCACATAACCCCTAATGACATGTCATTCGTATCTTAATACATTCCTAAGGTTCAACCAGGATTTCTCGTTGCCGATTCATCGTCGAATATATTCGCAATTCCATATACATAATATTTTAATATTAAAGCATTTAAAACACAAATATAACAATGCTTATTACATACGAACTTACCTCGAAGGTAAAAATGACAAAGAAGATTGACTAATCCAACACCTTAATTTTTCCCCGATCTAAATCTGAATTTTGCTTTTCTTGATCTATATAATATCAAATTTAGCTTATTTAATCATCAATCAATTCAATTTAGTCTAAAATACACATTATAGCAACCTTACACTTTTACCCCTAATATTTCAATATTTTTACAACTTAGTCCTTAACTCATAAAAATGCAAATTCATGAAATTCAACTTATACCCATGCTGGCTGAATTTCAATAAAGTCCCTAGTAGCCCATATTTTTTATTTATTTCACATTTTAACAACAAAATTTTAACATTTCTCAATTTAATCCCTAAATCACAATTTTGTCAAATATCACTTTACAAATGTTGTTTATCTAACAACAAGCATACATTTTCTATCATCAAACATCGAAATCCACATAGATTCATCGATGGCAAAACCTTAAACCCTTAAAATTTTTGAAAAATAGTCCATAGGCTAGCTAGATTAGGTTGCAACGATATCAAAAACATTGAAATCATTAAACACGGAACAAAAATCTTACCTAATTAGACAAATTGCCTTGGCCGAATATTGAAGTTAAGAAAATGGCTTTCTTTCCCTTGTATAATTGGTGGAGAAGATGATAAGAGAATAAAATTGTTTTTATTTATTTATTTTACATTAATTTACTAAATTACTTAATTAACCTTTTAATGAACCATTAAAATCAGTTCAACCATGTACATAAATGTCCACTAACATTAACAATGGTCTAATTACAACATAAGGACCTCCACTATTTAATTTCATAGCCATTAAACGTATTTAACTATTAGAACTCAAGTTTTACACTTTATGCAATTTAGTCCTTTTTATCAAATTAAGCACTCAAAAAATAAAATTTTGTAACGAATTTTTCACACAATCATTCTATAATGCTGTAAACATTAAAATAATAATAAAATAAATATTTTGACCTCAGATTTGTGGTCCCGAAACCACTGTTTTAATTTGACTAAAATGAGTTACAACTCTCACCCCTTAGGAATTTTCATCCCCGAAATTCTTACCAGAAAAGAGGTTAGGGTATTATTTCCTCATAGCTTCCTCGAGTTCCGTGTAGCTTCTTCAACACCGTACCATTTCCACAAAACTTTCACCAAAGTTATGCTCTTATTTCTCAATTCTTTAATCTCTCGAGCAAAAATTCTAATCTGTTCTTCTTTATACGACATATCAGGTTTAATTTCAATCTCTGCCAGAGAAATTACATGTGACAGATCCGATCGATACCGTCGTAACATTGACACATGTAATACATTGTGGATCTTTTCTGATTCTAATGGTAAAGCTAGTTGATATTCCACTGGCCCTATTCTTTCGATGATCTTCTACGGCCGATGAAACACAAACTTAATTTTCCTTTGCGACCAAATCTAACAATCTTTTTTCACGGAGACACTTTCAAAAATAATCTGTCGTCGACTTGAAATTCAATGTCTTTACATTTCAAATTTGCGTAATATTTATGTCGATCTGAAGCTACTTTCAAACTGTCGCGAATTACTTTCACTTTCTCTTCAGTGTTTCTGATCAAATCAACCCCATGAATCTTTTTCTCACTAAGCTCGATCCAGTACAGAGGAGTTCGGCATTTAGGACCATATAAAGTTTCATGCGGTGCCATTTTTATGCTTGATTGAAAACTGTTGTTATACATGAATTCAACCAATGGTAAATATTTCTCCCAGTTGCCTTCAAACTCTAAAACACAGCAACGAAGCATATCTTCAAGAATCTGAATTATTCTTTCAAACTGACTGTCAATTTACAGATGGAAAGCAGTACTAAAGTGCAACCGTGTACCCAAAGCTTCTTGTAATTTTTTTCCAAATTTGGTACGTAAACCTCTGATCTCTATCCAAAATAATAGAAATTGGAACCCTGGGCAATCTAACGATCTTAGAGATATACAACTCAGCGAATTTATTAAGCGAGAAGTCTATAAGTACCGGAATGAAATGTGCTGATTTCGTTAGTCTATCAACGACAACCCAAATAGCGACTTTCTTTTTCAAAGACAAGGGAAAACCCAATACGAAATCCATAGTAACTCTATCCTATGTCCACTCTAGTATCATTACAGGCTGTAATAATCCCGAAGGCACTTGATGTTAAGCTTTAACTTGTTGACAAACTAAGCATCTTGACACAAATTCTGATATGAATGCCCGATCACCAGTACAACTGTTTCAAATCATTATACATTTTAGTACTCCCGGTTGAACAGAAAAACAACCACTGTGTGCTTCATATAGAATTTTTGAATAAGCTTAGAGTTTCTCGGTACACATATTCTACTCGGAACATTAAACAATCATCGGATCTGATCTGATAGTCTGAATCAGTAGTCGACTCATATTACACTCTTTTAGCTTGCAATTCATTATCACACTTCTGAGCCTCACAAATTTGCTAAAGAAATAACGGTTTAGCTTTTAATTCAGCTAAAATCGAACCATCGTCAGACAAAATTAACTGCACATTCATCGCTCGCAAAGCAAATAAAGATTTTCTACTCAGAGCATCCAAGTCTATGTTCACTTTCCCCGAATGATAATCAATCACTAACTCATAATCTTTCAATAGTTCGAGCCATCTTCATTGACGAAAATTCAAATCTTTCTGAGTTAATATATACTTCAAGCTCTTATGATCGGTAAAAATATGACACTTTTCACCGTATAAATGATGTCGCCAAATTTTCAATGCAAAAACAATAACAACCAACTCTAAATCGTGAGTCAGATATGTAACACCCCAAACCCGACCCATAAGTTCCAACCGGATCTGGTATGCTATGGGTTGAACATTGAAAACTTTTCTCTGAAAGGTTTTGGAAAACTTAGTTTATTTTAGCTAAGTAATCCCTTAAATGTGAGATTTTGTAAATAACTTTACAACTTGCGTTGATTGGGTTGAAAAGCCCATTTATTATTTCATTTTATTTTGAAGACTAAAAAAAACATAAGTTTTGCAAATCCTGACATAACAAAAATAAATCGAAGTCTAAGTTAAGGAAGCCGTATTACATAAATAGTCCCAAAGAAATAATAAAAAAATAAAACCAAACTTAATCTATAGAAAAAAACTTGATGGCCCCTCGAGTCCGTCTCGGCTCCCATGTCCACAATCTACTGCTCATCTAAAAGAGTAGAGAAAAAGGAAAGCGGTGAGTCACCAAGACTCAGTGTATAAATCCTGAACACACTGACCTAAGGCCTACAAACACATTATGGGCCTTGGCCCATACATAGAGGCAACAATCATAATACATGATAGACAATACATAATGAATGGCCCAACCGATCCTAGAATTCCATCCTCTACACACCAACCCGTACCAACCATCACACCTTGGGGATTTCTAAAATTAACCATCCATCCGCTACACACCACGTGGCATAGCCACCGATCACTGTGTGATATAACATTTATATTTGTGGGATTTCTACCACCGGTCACCATATGACCCATGTTTATATTCGTGGGATTTCTACCATCGATCACCATATGACCCATGTTTATATTCATGGGATTTATACCACCGGTCACCATATGACCCATCATGCACTTCCCATTTCATATTATATTCCCATCCCATGCATTCATACATAAAGAGAACATCATATAGGCTTTCATATGTCTCAATATACATAGAGATTTCTATGATTGCATACCTGGCATCCTTGCCTAACCCTTTTTGGGTTTTAATCAACTGTCTACACAGCCACTTTTCGTCTTTTTAGCCCACTACACATAAATTACAATTAGAAAGTGTTTGTTAGAGATCTACACACCTAATTACCGATAAAATGATACTTTCTATGTCGACGCTATCCGTAGTTGACACAACTACTATCTGCCTAAGGTGTTGTTCAGAAGCTGGTCCACAACCAAGTGGCCAATCTCGAACAACAGATACCGCTCATTTCTTAAACTTAGGGATTCTCTCCTTTGCCTGATCGATATTTAATTCCATCACAAGTTATTGTCAGAACTACTATCACAATATATGATCGTTAATCCTCATCATAAAGTTTAGATCTTGCATATAATGAACGAATCTAGTAAAAATCTAGGGAAACTCTTTTTACCTTAAAATCTCGAAGTTGGAGACTAGCTATTTTCGGCTTTTAAATCTAGACAACCAAGTTTCCTTCAAATCCCGGAATGCTGCCCAACATAGAACCATTAAACTATTAGCTTTTCGGCTTTTTTCTTTCAAAAACTAAAATAGAACAAGAGAAACCAACAGAAGTCGACATTTACCTTAACATAGGGAATTCGGCTAGCATTGGAGAGGATTTGACAATGTCAATAAGGAAGATTTAAATGCCGAAGAAATAGAACCAACTCACAAATGGAATGAATAGAGAAAAATTATGGAGATTTTGGCTTTTAGAGAAATCGGCACAAGAGGAAAAGAATGGAAAAGAGAGTGAAGGGAGAGGTTTCGACTTTTGAAGAAATTAAAGAAAAGAAGTTGAAGAGGGAGAGACTAAGAATTTTGGCACAATAGAAGAAGAAGAAATTAAGGTTCAAATGCCAAAATTAATGGGATATCCCCCCTATTTATAGAAATTTCGGCACACCTATCAAAAAAATTGAAAGTACCCTTCCTAATAACTAAAAATCAAGCTAATAAAAATGGAAAATTTGGCACCCCTTTTTTCATGAAGTAGCCCAATTCTTTACTCCTCTAGGTGGTGGATTTTGGCCATCACCTTTCCTTGATAGCTCCTATCTTTTCTCCGTTTTATCTTCTATATTATCAATTATAAAATCCATGTAAATCCTCCTATTTTTGAGCCTTGTTGCCGTCCACTTCACCTAACCCTAATACCGAATTTAGCTTACTTAAAATTAGAGAATTGGGCTCCATAGAACTTAAATTTTGGGCCCCTTACACCCTTGTTGTGGCGTCGCCCCTTACTCCCTTTTAAGTGCCGAAAATGGCCCAAAAACATGGGCTCCTTGTGGCCAAAACTTGGGCCTCTCTAACTGTTAGTGACGCCACCTTCTAATTCCCTTGCAGCGCCACCTATTATTGGGCCACAAGCCCACGTTGGTATTTTAAACACAATTACCACCTTTTAACTCTATAATGCCCAATCAGACAATTTAACCAAGGCCTTTACTTAGTCCTGAGCCCAATTTGGACCCCTATCACTTAAATTAACATATTAAACATATCCTTACACTAAACGCATAGACCCATTAATTCAGGATGTTACAAGAAAATTCTTTTCATGTGGTTTTAATTGTCTGGAGGCATAAGCTATCACTTTACCCTCTTGCATCAAAAGACAACCCAAACTGTTCAATGACGTGTCGCTGAAAATCACAAACTCTTTGCCCAACTCAGGTTGAACCAAAACTGGTGCTTTGGTTAACAATGATTTTAACTGTTCAAAACTCTGTTGACATTTCTTAGACTACTCGAATTTCACATCTTTTTGTAGCAATCTAGTCATCGGTGTAGTAATCATCGAGAATCCTTTTACAAAATGCCGATAGGAACCAGCTAATCCCAGAATGCTTCAGACTTTAGACACATTTCTTGGTGGTTTCCGGTCAACAACTACTAAAATCTTGCTCGGATCAACTCATATTCCTTTCGCTAAAACAATATGCCCTAAAAATATGACTTCTCGAAGCCAAAACCCACATTTACTGAATTTAGCAAACATCTTCTTATCTCTCAAGGTTTGTAATACAATTTTCAAATGTTCAACATGCTAGACTCATATCGGGAATAGACAGAATGTCATCAATGAATACAACAACAAATATGTCTAAATATGGTCTAAAAATTATATTCATCAAATCCATAAAAGCTGCAGGAGCATTAGTTAATCCGAAATGCATAACAAGAAATTCATAATGTCCGTACCGTATTCTGAACACAGTCTTCAGTACATCTAAATCTTTAACTCGTAACTGGTAATAGCCAGATCTTAAATCAATATTCGAAAACACTGTTGCTCCTTTCAACTGATCAAACAAATCATCAATTCTGAGCAACGGGTACTTATTTTTAATTGTAACCTTGTTGAGCTGACGATAATTTATACGCAATCCCATCGACCCATCTTTCTTCTTTACAAACAACACTGGTGCACCCTAGGGCAAAAAACTAGGTCGTGCAAAACCTCTATATGTTAATTCTTGCAACTGAGCTTTCAATTCTTTCAATTTTGTCGAAGCCATTCTGTACGAAGCTATTGATATTGGTGATGTTCCCGATACTAATTCAATAGCGAACTTGACCTTTCTGATCGGTGGCAACCCATGCAACTCTTCTGGAAACACATCCAGATTCACATACAACTGATACTGATTCAATCTTCGATTTAGATACTTTCATATCCAGTACATATGCAAGATAAGCATCACAACATTTTCTTACATATCTCTGAGCTAACATTGACGATATCACAATAGGTAATCCACTCGACTCATTAGATTAAATTCAAAGGATTTCACTATTCTAACATTTCAATTCAATAGTCTTTTGTCTACAATTCACAAAAGCATCATGTAGCGTCAACCAATCCATACCCAAAATTACATAGAATTCATAAAAAGGTAATAATATCAAATTTGGCAGAAAACAGTAGCCCCGAGTTATTAAAGGATAGTTCTTGCAAACTTTATCAACTAGGACACACTTGCCTAAGGGGTTCAACACTTTAATCATAAGGTAGATTCAATAGACAAACTCTTACTAGACACTAAATTCATACAGATATATAAATGAGTCGATCTAGTATCAATCAAGGAATTACATTAGTGTCATAAAGAGAAAATGTACCGGTGATAACATCTGGTGATGACACATCTTCGTGAGCACGAGTAGCATAAGCTCTGGCAGGTGCTCTAGCCTCGAATCTCACAGCAGAGTCATTTGTCATTCCCTTACTACTAGTCACATTTCTCGTATTTCTAGGTGGCCTCCCTCTAGTAGTTGTCCTACTCAGTCTTACATTCTGAAATTTATCTTTCTCAGCTAATTCAAGGCAATCTCGAATAAAGTAATCTAACGAACCACATTTGAAACAATCTTTACTATTCATCCAGCAATCCCAAAAATGTTGTCGTCCACATTGTTGACACTTGAGTTTATTATTTATTACACTACCAACACTTGACACCAAAGTAGCTTAAGTTTTAGGACTCGAGTATTACTTTTTGCGATCTCTATTTGGATACCCCACTGAAGCATTCAAACGAGTATACGAATCCCGTGATTTCTTTGATGAAGACGGATATGGTTTACTCATCGATTTCATTCTCGAATCTCTAGCCTCAAAATCAACTTTTCTCTTTTCTTTGCCAAGTTCATCGGCTTTGCAAGCTCGGTCTACTAGCACCACAAATTCTTTTAACTCTAGAATCCCAACTAGCAATATGATATCTTCACTCAATCTATCTTCAAATCGTTTACACATAATTGCCTTAGTTGAAACACATTCTCAAGCATATTTACTAAGTCTCACAAACTCTCTCTCGTACTTGGTTACAAACATTCGACCTTGTTTTAGCTCCGAAAACTCTTTTCACTTTTGATCAATAAACCGATGGCTGATGTATTTCTTTCTAAATTTGGCTTGAAAGAATTCCCAAATGACTCGTTCTCTCGGTACCACAGATATTAAAGTATTCCACCACTAATACGTCGTGTCTCTCGAAGTGAAATGGCACATTTTACATATTCATCTGGTGTACAGGATAGTTATCAAATACTCTGATAGCATTCTCAAGCCAAAATTTGGCTCTCTTAGGTTCTTCATCAAAGTAGCTCTGAATTCTTCAGTCCCGTATTTTTAGATTTTATCAATAGGCGACTTATTCAATCGTAGAGTTTCCAAACCTTGAGGAGCTATGGAAATCGGTTGGGGATTAGGTAGGGGTAGAAGTTACTGAGTAGTTGAATTTGTTCGAACATACTCAGTGAACCACTCGTTCATCTTCTAAAGAAGGCTTCTTTTGCCTCTCCTCATTGACAACTCGATACGGGTCTTGACTTTGATTGCGCTACTCCATGAACGAAGGCTGGCGCATTACTTTCTACATCATCAGCTATAGCTCGATTGGGATCCATTTACTATATGAAAACACAATTTAAAACTATCAGGAGATATCACACTATCACAGGTTATATATGGCATGTATAGCTAGACTCTCACATACGCTACGTTAGTCCTAGAATCAATTAAACCATAGCTCTGATACTAGTAAATATAACACCCCTCACCCGTATTCAATGCCAGAATAGGGTTATGAAGTATTACCAAACTTATTTCAGAAATACCATACATTTCACATAAATTTTTGAATTTCAAATAAACATCATTCAAAATGATTCACATTGTCCCTTATAAGAGCTTACGAGGCCCAAAACATGCATTTAGGGTGGTTCAGGACTAAACTGATAACTTATAAAATTTCTGGAAAACTTAAAAATTTTACAAAATACAGGAGACATGCGCCCGTATGGCCCGACCGTGTGGACATTCGAAATGGGACCACATGTTGTGTCCCATCCTATGTCCGACCCCGTGTAACTCTCTGACTTGGGTCACACGGCCAACTACATGCCCTTGTGACCAGCCGTGTGCCCTTTCGAAATGGCCTCACATGCCCGTGTGCTAGGCCGTGCCAATCTTGTAGGGTATACTGACTTATCCCACACAGCCATGTTACACGCTCGTGTGCTGGGCCTTGTGGAGCATACTAACTTATTTTCTAATTACACTAGGGGGCACACGGCCGTGTAACCTGACCGTGTGGACAAAAATAGGCTATTTACCAAGCCATCTTGCCATCCAAATTTGCATACACCTACACCAAACCCAAATGACACATATTCACATCTTCAAATAGCATTCAAACTCTTATAAACTAAGTATATTTCATTCTATTTCAATACCAACAATACAAGTCACACAAATACCATAATATGGCATTCAATTTCATGCTAATTTCACATTCTCAAATCACCTAAATGGTCATTTTCAATTATGCACTAATTGGCCTAAATTCACAAACATACCAAATTCAAATCTCAACCATTTAGTATCCCTAATTTCCAGTTATCAACAAGCATCACATATCCCTCATCAAACACATAACTAAAGCCATATGCATATATATATATATATATATATATATATATATATACATTCATCACCAACATACAAAAATAAGCCAACTCTCATAGCTATATACAAACCAAACACTTAACATTTACAAGCCAGTTCAAATGGCCAAAATTCATTACTAACATATACCAAAATGATCAAAGCTCCCATACATGCCATATATCCCAAAATCATAGATTCAAAAATACCGAAGTGATAGCTTGATTGTGTGATGAGGTCTCCAACGATTCCCAAATCCGAGCTAGCTTTGATTTCATTATAAAATAGGGAAAAATAAACAATGTAAGCTATAAAGCTTAGTAAGCTCGTATGAAATAATAAGCAAAACTCACCATTCAATTACCATTCAATAATATGAACATAACATAGTACAAAACATTCATGAAGCACAACATTCAACTTTGCCCAAAATCCTCCCACACAAACATCCTGCAACTTTACCCAAAATCTCTCACCAAATTCACAGTAAAAATTCTTCAAACAATCATGAAGCATAACCTTCTCGCCCATCTACCAAGCCTTTTAAAACCTAACAAGAAAGACCAACAAACTCAACCTCGTGCCAAGGCCACCCTTATGCGAAATCTTACATTGTACAACGGTTCGAGATTTTTTAACAACTCACTTTCCTCTCACCTTAGTGAACTAGATTTGCCGTGAATCCATGCTCATGTACCTTAAGGGAGCTTTTTTCCTTATCTTTCATAACTACTTGATCCATGTGCATCCATTTTTTTACATTGCGAAAAATGTATGGTCTAAGTATGGAGGAGTCTTTGATTGTGCATTTAGAAATAGTTTGGTTTTCTTTTTAATTGCTTCTAATATGCTTCATGTTACGTTCTCTGTTGACCTTAAGTTTTGACAAAAAAAAGTTTTCTTTGGTTCTTACTTAATTGATAATATCTATCTTTTAAGTCAAGTTGAGAAAGTGATAAGATTTGAGTTTGGGAATGGTGAAGTTTTGCAACTAACCGATGAATAATTTTTTTTTTGTTGATTAATTGAATGAGAAGTGAAGTAAGATTTGACAAAAATTTTAACCCTTTCTGTGAGTTATTTGAGCCAATAAGCATGCATCATTATATTCTTTATTTTTTTTCATTGAACGATTGTCAAACATAATTAGATGTTTCTTGAACTTGTATTGTTATTCATATTGAGACCACATCTTGGAATTTGGAATGTATTTAAATGAAAATCGCATTTAGGAATAACCATTTTGAGTCTAAAAATCCAACCTTGGTATTGACCAATAGAAGACAACTTGAGCTTTAGCCTTTATTTGGAAATTAGCCGCATTATAAGCCAATTTAACCTTTTCTGCTGATTTCCTATGTTTGTACCATAAACAATTTGAGTGTAATGAGGCAATTCATGGTGAATGTGTCAAATCTTACTTCGTTTTGATTTCGAAAAATTGTTGAGATGATTGTTCATTTTGTTGTTTTGTAAAGGCATATTCTATGAACAACTTGTTTCTTGTTTTCATTTTTTTGACTTGACTATTAAGATTTGAGACTTTGAATCATTACATTCTTAAGGACAAGCATTGTTCAAGTGTGGAGAAATTTGTTAGAATGTAATTTACTTATATTTTAAAAAGTTTCCCATGTGTTTTGATGACCTAATATGCTTATAAACTCATCTTTTGGTTGAATTTTGTATTTTGTAGGATAAATAGAGAGTTGGAATCATTTGGAAGCCATATGGAGATTTTTTTGGACAAAATGACGTTTGGGTCTTTTGTGGACTAAGAACATGGGTAAAAAAGTCATAGAATAAGCGTGCCCATGACTTATGCTTGGAGAAGCAAAGCTGTATAATTTTTTTACAGTTTTGAACAAACCTCTATCTTTCTAGAAGAATTCTTTAAAACCTTATTTTAAGGATTGATTAAGATTTTATGAGATATTTTAAAATTAAAACTTTCTTTTGAACTCTTATCTAGAAGATCTTGGATAGTATATAAAGTGGCTTTGGGCATGAAAAAGGAAAGACTAAGACTTTCACATTTTCTTCTGCTATGCTTTTTCTCTTATGGATTGTTCAATCCTTGATTTTAGTCAAAGGTTTTATCAATGTTTTTGACTTATTGAATTGTGAGATTACTGTTCTTCATGCTTTTAGATTCTTGAATATTTTTACATCTTCTGTTCTTCATATTATTATTGATTTTTGAATTGTATGAACTAGACACTCTTCAATTTGTCAAATCAACAAATTAAGATCTTGTAACACCCCAAAATTTTGAATGTTTGACTGTTGGGTTCTATCGTATTTGAGTCTCTATATTTGTAGTTATGTGCTTTGCTTAGGTGATCGAGGTCAGGCGTTCGAGTCACATCTTTAAAAGTTTTGCTATCTTATTCTAAAATAACCTCTATCCTTGAAGTACATATTTAAGTTTTCGAACGCAGGAAAACATGTTTGTCGATGCCACATGGTTGTGTGCCACACAGTCGTGTGACAGGCCTTGTAACACACTATCTACCAAATACGAGCCACACAGGCTAGGGACACGGTCGTGTGTCCAGGTCGTATGTGGTCATGTTAGTGCAGGGTTCACATGGGCCAAGGACACAGGCGTGTGTCCAAGCCGTGTAACTCAATGATTATCAGATAAGAATCACACAAGTTAGGGACACGAGCATGTGTCTAAGCCGCGTGACTCACTATTTATGATTTAGTTCTACACGGGCAGACGACACGGGCGTGTGTCTGGCAATGTGAGACACACGAGTTGGCACACGGGCATGTGCCAGGCCGTGTGGAACCATACGGGCATGTGGGTCAAATCTAGAATTTATCTCTAAGGTCATAAGCATCATTTAAGTTGAATGTAGGCCTTCCATAGTGTATTTATGATTTGAATTAGACCGCCTGAGTGCTATTTGATGACCCGAGACTGAGGTGTTGATTATATAAATGTATACTGATTGTGATGGTTGTCGATGATATTGATCTGTATCACTTAACTATGAATTGAATCTGAATAAATGTGTGTGCATTCTTAACATCTGTAATCTACATTCTCATTGGATGAGAATTATGCAAAGGGGGAAGTGATTTGTTCTAATTCAGTCGCTAAGCCACGATTTATATGTGAATCTGACGTTTTATTGCAATTTGATCTAGTAGCTAGTCTACTTCTTATTGAACGTGTTGAACCGACACTATATGGTGTGTAGGGCTGGATGGGTATTAAATTCCCTTAACGGTGTATTGGGATGGTCAGATATGGAGTGCAGCGGATAGGGGTAGGAATAACTGCATCTGTTTCTAACCCGTTCTATATTTGAACTAGAATTGATCTACCATTTAACTGATACGTTAAATCTGTACTGGTTATTCTCTAATTCTGATTGGAGCTTGAGATTTAAGAATTCATTGTTGTAATTGTGCTTCTAGTTGAATCTATTTTGATTATACACTGGGTTCTCAACTCATTTTGTTGTTGACTAAATTTCAAGTAACCCACATTCTTGATTGGGTCGGTGTAGTCGAAGCTTAGTCAATTTGCATTATCAGCCCTTTATTTATATTATTAGTCGTTTTAGTATTCCTTAGTAATATGACATTTTTAGACTGTTGAATGAGCCACTGGCTTTGATAATTGTTATAATTTTTTAAATGGTTAGCTTTTATTTGTGTTTATAGAATTTAGTTTTTCTAGTAACATCAATGTAACTCTTCGGACTTGGTTTTGACGCCTAGGCCGGGTTTGGGGTGTTACAGATCTTCTCATTCAAGTGTCTCTTTGATTACTGAGAAACTAATAAGAGATTAGGCTATTAAAACATCTCGAGTAGCTATAAGCAATTTGTTGAAAAATTTTAGAAAATCATTTGCAAAATCAATGATCAATCCGTGAATTAATAACTACGATTTCCCTTGGCTAGATATTTATCATACTTTGAATTTCCTTAAATCTTACTGTTTTGACTACATTATTTGCTATTAGTTTTTATTCTAGTTTTAACTTTAAAATCCCCTCAACTTTATTTTCTCATTTATTTTTTAGGAATTAGTTGAATCCCACTTTGTGTGGATTCAACCTTGCTCACTACTCTAAAATAGTTTGTTTTTTTTTTTCTTTTGAGTAGGATTTATTTTTGGAGGTCTCGACAGCCTACCAGGTGGTTTAGTACCCATCAATGAGTAGAGAAGAATACATTAGATCCAAGTCGATTTGATGGTCAGTGTTGGAGATCGAAGAAAAAGCTATTTAAATTTTGGTTCATAGATTCATGGTGTTCAAAGTTTTTTCATGAAAAATCTAAACTGTAAAAGTGAAGAGGAATGAAAGCTTTCTATTAGTGCAGGCAATGCAAATAAAGAAGGTCATAAACAACGATTTTAACAGCTAATGACTTAAATAAAAACTTTTGAATAGTTTAATGACCATCTTGTAACTTTTTAGAATCGAATGACCAAAACATGAACGTATTAATAATTTTAGTTTATGCTAAAATAAAATAAAATAGTTATGCTTTGGTTGAAGTATTATAATATTTAACATAAATTTTAAAACATGAGTTTAAAATAATCAATTGATTGGTTATAAAAAAAATGGCATAAAGATAAACTTAGGTTGTAATATTTATTCATTTTGTCATTTTGATATTTATTTTTTGGATTGTTTTGGCACTTATTTTTTGGGGTTATTTTGGCCCTAAACTTTAAAATTTATTCAAATTGTTTATTTTTGACATAAAATTTATTGAACTATTAAAAATTTAATGGCATTAATGTGGCCATTAGCGTGGTAGTCCATGTATAATTTAGAAAAATTCAAAAAAAATTATTAAAAACTCAAAAAATTTCATAAAAAACTTTTAGAAAATTTTTCCATATTAACAATGAAGTATATGCAAAAGGACACGTGAGCTACCATGCCAACACTATTAAAATTTAACAGCTCAACCAGTTTTTCCATAAAAAAAAAAAAAAAAGCAAGTATTTTGACTAAATTTTAAAGGTTGAGGGTTAAATCACCAAAAAAGAGAATAGAGATTAAAATAACAAAATAAGTAAATGTTAGGGTTAAATTTATGTTTATGCCAAAGAAAATTAAGGCCTCACTCAGGGGCAAATTTAGGGGGGGCTGGCATGGGCCCTGACTCCCCCTAAAATGTAAAATTATTATTTGGCCCCTTATAATTTTTTAAAAATTTTAAATTAGTAAAGATAAAATTTCACTTTGGCCTCCCTAAAATTATAAAAATTTGATTTAATCCTTTACAAATTATAAAGATATAAATTATAAAAAATTAAAATTTCAACCGCCCCCCTAAAAAAATTTTCTGACTTCGCCCCTGGCCTCACTCAATATGAGCTAAGCACGTAGAAAACTCATGTGTTAAATATTACCTCAGTTGAGAGATGGGTATAATTTTAGGTAAACTATAAGAATGGTCACTAAATTTTTGTGAATTTTTTTTATCATTAAACTATAAAAGTTACATTTTGGTTACTAAAGTTATTATCTTATAATGTTTTGGTCACTCGTTTGTTAATGACTCTTACAATCTTAAATAGAAAAGTGAGGTGACTCTTTAATTTAAGAGTTAATACCCAATTTGATCCCTAAATTATAATTAAAACATTCAATTTGATATTATTACAATATTTTTAACAATAATTTTGAAAAAATTAATAAAAATTCTAAAATATCTTTAAAAATTTTTAAATTCATTATTTTTTTGAAATTATAAAATACTTTAAAATTATAATTATGTAAAAGATTTCATAAAGATTCTAAAATTATATAATAAACAAAATACTTTTTAAAATTATATATTTTTACAAATTAATATTTTTTTAGGGTGACCGGTCAGCATGAGAATATCCTTTGCTGTGGCTGGTGTGAACATAACATTCATGCTTGATCTTGAAGCAGGTAATGTATCCTGGAAAATAAAAGTGATGTTCTCGAATTCTTCCTATTCGATGGTGTTTTATTTTATTTTTTTAACTGGCACAAGTTTTCCAGTGAGGCTGTGAATTTGAGTCTTATTCATATGTGGATATGCATCAATTTAGGCCATCCACACTAAGCTTGGTATTTCAAATTTTTTAATCAACAGTCAAAATGAGGACAATGGTTGGAGCAATTTTCTTAAAGTTGCTCTCAGGTAATGCCACTTTATTTCAAGTTTTTGCAGTTTCATTGTTTATAATGTTTTTGTGGAAGTTTATTTCTTTCCTAGTTCATTTAGTCTTCAATCTAGTTGTACTCCTTTAAAGTAAATTAGCTCTGCTTTTTGGCCTTTGAACCGAAAACGAGTCTGCGTTTGACCTTCTGGATTGCATTGCATTCAAACTAATGGACCATCAATGGCTTGCTATGCATGCATCTTACATAGAAAACATGTATTTTTATTTTGTATATACATGTTTTGTTTTTTTTTTTTTTTTTGAATTTTTGAATTTTTTATATAACTATAATTTTTAAAATTATTTTATAATTTCAAAAATAAATAATAAATTTTCAGATTTTTAAAGATATTCTTTGAATTTTTAAATAAATTTTTAATATTTTTTCAAAATTATTGTTAAAATATTGTAAAAGTACCAATTGAATGTTTTAGCTATAATTTAAGGATCAAATTGGATATTAACCTTTAAATTAATGTGCACCTCACGTTTTCGTTAAGGTTGTAACGACAATTAACGAACTAGTGATGAAATATTATAAATCGATAATTTTAATGATCAGAATATAATTTTTTATAGTTTAGTTGCAAAAAAATAAGTTTCACTAAAATTTGATGAGCAGTTTTACAATTTACCCCATAATTTTTTGTCTCCTTTTAAATTACAAAATATGCCATTTTATCTTCCCACACAGCATGCTTATTTTTTTTTTTTTTTTTTGCAGTGTAACCCCAAAAGAACCAAAGTGGAAATAGAAGCGTGGTGAGGATGGAATTTATTAAGAATGGTGTTATGTACGGGATGAAAAGATTGAAAAGTCAATTGATTTTTCATTTTTATTTTTACTTTTATCTTTTTAAAATTTCTTTTTTTTTTTTTTAATTGCAGCTTATTAAAACAAAGTTTCAAAGTGATGGGAGATTTGGAACAATTCATCCATGTAGAGTAGAGAGCCATTAATGATTGAGATGAGAGGGAGTAGTAATGTAGAGCCCCCATGAGGAGGAGGAGCTCAAAGATGTGTCTGGAGGCTGGATAGATTGAATAGTGAAAGAGAGAAAGAACCCCTTTCTTGCTCTAATCTCAGTTTGTGAGACTTACATTGCAATCCTGTTGCAACAAAAAGCAACTATAAGGCCTTTATGTTGTAAGGTCAATTTGATTTATGAAATTCTGCTTGTATTTCTTCCTACAAAATTTGTGGTAATTCGCAAGTATTTGGAATTATGTTAGCATCGTTGGAATTGCAATGCAATCCTTTGGTAAATATTTAGAATTAATATACTAATGTTGAAGGTAATGTAATGATTTGATTTTAGTTGGTGCCGAAAAGTACAATTTCAAAGCAAGATTTTGTAAAATGAGTTAGTTGAAATATTAATCGGGAGATATACATGGCAAGTATGAAATTATAGTATTGATTTATTAAGTGATTAAATTTTGCAAGTTGCTAATTGTAATATAGGGACCAAATTAAAAAGTGAGTAAAATATAGGGAATTAATCAAGGATTCAAGAAAGCCTTTGATTGGAAATTAAACCAAGGACCCAAATGTAATTAGACAATGGTTAAGACATAGATAATGGTATGTGTTGACCTCAACCATCCAATTCCACTAATGATTAATAACCATTGATTAACTTAATTAAAGGTTAATTAAACTTGTTAATCAAGTGTATATATAACATATTAGTGGGAGAAAGAAACTAAAGAACATTATCTTCTTCATCTACCATTGCCGTCTATAAAAGGAAAAAAAAAGAAAAGAAAAGAAAAGATTGCTAAGTTTTCTTTGCCATTTTCGTACATCAAATTGCAAAGATAGGTAAGCTTTTCACTTGATTTTTTTATGGAAATCTTGGTTAATGGTAGTTGATAATCTTGACCCAAGCCTTAGAATTAGCAATTATTGTTGATTTAATGTAGTATACCATCGTTGAAGCTTTGGAAGAACTTAGGTTTGAGTGTTTAAACTCAAGTAGGTTTGGTGCTAGGTTGAACCATGGTAAAATCATGATATAAATGTAGTGAAAATTGTTGAACAAACTTGATTTGGTTTGGTTGGCATAGCCATTTTTTAATATTGAAGAGAGAGACACACATATATTGAGAGAAAACTATGGATGAAAATGAAGAATATTGATAGATTGAGGTTCCTAAAGAACAAATATGAAGTTAGATTTAAATTTGATCGGGTAGATTGTGTAATACATGCATTTTAGATATTAAGGTTCTAAATGACCTAATTGTAAATATGTGTTCATGTTTGAATTAAACGATGTTCTTGTTAAATGTGATACTAATACTACTTATGTAATCAAATTATCATACATACCAAAAGATGACGTTAGAAATTTGAATGCGAAAGGAAAAGAGAAGGTGACAAATGATTAATGATTTTAGTTTTTGCTTTCATAATTTGCTTTTAATTCATAACTTATTAAGTAGTAAATTAAATAAGATAATCTTAGTGTTTTCTCTCATGAAAGGTAAGTTAACTTGTGACTTGATGACTTATTGAATCATTGGGCACATGTATGTGCGTGTTTGTGAAATGGTGAAAGATTATGAAAGAATGATAAATGAAATGAAAGTTATATGAAAATGTGATGCAATGAATAAATGATATGTGAATTCATGTATATTGTTACTACGAATGCCCTATTAAAATGTCTCATATAGAGTTACGGGTATAGCTGGCATCCCAAAAGATCTGTTATATCAAAGTTATCTTTAGCGCTTGGCACGTATCATTTCGGTAGTTCTCCAAAGCACTAGGTGTCCATGGGCATGTACTGCTTAGCACTAGGTGCATTTCATTAGATAGTTCTCCATAGCATTTGGATGTCCATGAAAATGTATTGTTAGCTCCTGAGCACTAGGTTTCCATGAGTGCTTATTGATATAGTAATCCGTGTGCTCATCCTTGAGTCCACGTTTGGTTAATAAGGGATAAAACATCAATGTAATGTGACTGAAGTACAAGTGATGTATGATTTTGATATGAAAATTTCAAATGCATGAAAAAGAGATTGAATTATGTATGATGTCATGAAATGGATTAATTTTTTTATACTTTGAGATTGAAATGCAAATCCCTAAGGGCGTATCAATATGTTAACATACAAGATGTAAACTAAACAATGATTTCATGGGAAAACATTAAAAGAAATGAGTTTTTTAGATAGTAATCTTCACTATATATTTGATTATAAATGAACTAATAACATGTATACTTACTTAATTTCTATATGCTTCGTTATAAAATTATGGTAGTACTATTGAGCTTCTTTGTTCAACATGTGGATTTATTTGTTTCCGTGTAACACCCTATACCGATCCACTCGCCAGACCTGAGCTATAGGATGCTACAACAGTAAACCGAAACATTCACAAACAATTTATTCAATAATACTCAATAATAAATACATACAAGTTAGTTCCATGTTAAACATGCATTACAATCAAAACCAAGTCTTAATCGGGTTTACGAAAGCCATTGAGCAAGTTTGGTTGTAACACCCGTAACCTGTAACCATCGCCGTTCTAGGGTTAAAAGGCATTACCGGACAAGTCAGAAACTTTTACAAACATTTCACATCATAAAGTTTATCATCGTCATGTCATAACAAAACACAAACATATAGTCCCTTAATGAGGACCATGAGCCCTTAATCATGCATTAGAAAGGGGTTGGGAATAAACAGAACACTTACAAAAAATTCTAAAAATTAAACATTTTTTAAAACTACAGAGGTCACATGTCCGTGTGGGTAGGTCGTGTGCCTCACATGGCCTTCGACATGCCCGTGTGTCTAAGCTGTGGCAAAACAGAGCATACATACTGACTTATCCACACAGGCTGAGACACGCCCGTGTGCCTCACCCGTGGTCGACATTGACTTGCACTACATGGCCAGTCACATGCCTGTGTGTCCTACCTGTGGTCAAAGCTGACTTGTTTTGAAATGCAACCACGAGGAACACAGTCGAGCCACATGCCCGTGTGCTCAACCGTGTGGGAAAATATAGGCCATTTACAATGCCAATTTTCCACCCATACTTTTGGTTATACCTATAAGCACAAATAAGCATTAATCCATACCTTCAAAATGCAACCAAATCATACCAATAATGTCCATCTTTTCTAACCATTTAAATGCATATCAAACATACCAACTTATGCATTATTTATCACATTTTAACTTTAAACATATCTATACAAACACCATCCAAAAACTTACCAATTCAATATACTAACCATTCATCAATAATATACCAACTTTGCATCATAAAACATAATTGACATATACCATATTCACAACCATTATCAAGCCATATCACAAGGCTAATTGCATCAAATACATAGACATCAATTGCCCAAAATACAACTACTCATCAAACAATCATAAAGCCTATACATGCCATATAACCAACTCATAAGGTGTATAATTACCAAAATCATTAGCCAAATAGTGTGATGCAATCTCCGCCGACTTCCAACCCGAGCAAATCTCCGAAAATCTATAAACATAGGAAGAACACCCAAAGTAAGCTTCAAAAGCTTAGTAAGCTCGTATCTTAATAAACTTAATATATCAAATAATTTCAATTCAATGTCATAAACATAATATACTATCTCACATGTCAAAACACATCTTATCTCAAGTTTATAATATGATTTCATATCAAATCATCATTCTTTAATAATATGCTTACTTACTTACTCACTTTAGGTTTCACAAGCTTATTAAATTCTATTCTCATATAACATTCAATTTACATTTTCTTATAACCAAATAAGCACGTTATAGAGAATATCTGATCTAGTCATATATCTCTTTCATATGAATCTCATTTCAGCATTTATACCCAAATTCAACTTTTATTCATAAAGTATCTGACAATTTCACATATGCCACTTTATAAACCACAACTTATTCATTTGTTCACGTTTCATTTTCACATATTCATATTTCATTTGCATATACATCACATAACATTCTTTGTACATATATATACTTACCTTTCATTATCAAATACTATATACATATCAACGTACCTAAACCGGAATGTCATTCACTTATTCACTTATTTCTCAGAATGCCCGTTGAACCATTCGAAATCAATAGGATACTTAGATAACTTGAAAACCTCGTACAATGCCAACATCCCGGATGTGGTCTTACATGTAATCAAATATCTATGCCACTATCCCAGATAGGGTCTTACACGAAATCATATATGATGCCGATGTCCCAGATGTAACACCCCTTACCTGTGTCCGACTCCGGGAGAGGATATGAGGCAGTACTGTACTTCACCTTGCTTGAACATGCATTATTGGGCTATAAAATTTCATTTCAACTTAAAACCTTTCATCCTTGATCATAACTTGCATAATATAGGCCTACGAGGCCTTAAATATACATCCAGAGAGTTTCGGAGTTCAACCGGAAACTTTTACACTCTTAGAAAATTTTTACCTAAACTAGCGGTAACACGCCCGTGTGACATGGGACACGCCCATGTGGTTGGACCGTGTGGTCTCACACGCCCATGTCCCTAGCCCATGTGAAATTTATTTTCCCTTCAAACCTACAGAAGTCTTCACATGGCTAGACACACGCCGTGTCTATAACTTGTATCCTTCACACGGCCTAGACACGCCCGTGTCCTCCGCCCGGGGAGCTCTCTATTTATGACGTCATCAACCTCTTAAGAGCACACGGCCTGGGAAGACACTTGTGTGCTGGCCCGTGTGACGAATCAAATTCTCACAAGTTGATGCAGGGGACACATGACCTATTAACACACCCATGGGGCTGACCGTGTGTGACATACGGCCTAGACACACGCCTGTGTGTCTACCCGTGTGGACAATTAGAGGCTATTTTCCAAGCCAATTACCACCTTGAAACATAAACACACTTATACCAACTCAAACAACACATAGCATAGAAATCATGCACTATGAAGAATCCCCTAAATCATCATTCATACTTCTCACATATAACTCCATCGATTGCATAAACTTTCACATCATAAAACTCATCATCATTAATGAATAAAACTTGAAAAATATTGGCCAATTTCTATTGGCCATATACAAAACGAGTGAGTAACCTTAATAGCCAACACTTTGGCTCCCAATATGACATAACTCAAATTGATCAAGTTCCTGTACATGCCATACTCAAAATAAATCAACTTTGCTATACCAAAATAGTGATTGATAGTGTGACCTGAGCTCCAACGTTCTACGATCCCCGAGCTAGCTTGGCGATATTACAAGGAAAAAGGAAAAGAGAGGGGTAAGCATATAGCTTAATAAGTTTGCACGAAATTTATATAGCAACATCATTGCTCATAATAAACTCTTCCATCTCATGAAACAAGAGCAAAATAAGTCTCAAATGCTTAGGCATACTTACTTATACTTACTCTTACCCATCACATATCACATTATGATTTCATAACCTGTATTTTACACATGGTGCCTGTATTCACTTGGTCATATAGTTTAGCACTTATGCAATTATAAACATAAACTCAAAGTTTTCAACATCCTTAACATAAATGGAACTCAATGCCATCCTTGTATAACTTGGCTCTATATCATATTTACATGCTTAGCTCTTTTGTCACCTTTACATACTTAGCTCTTTTATTTGATGAATTACCCGGAATATCGGAGGATACTCAATCTCATCATGCATGTATCTCGATGCCAATGCCACATCCTAGATATGGTCTTACATGGGATCACCACTTGATGCCCCAAATATGGTCTTACACAGGATCTCTTAGCTTGATGTCGATGCCATGTCCCAGGCATAATCTTACATGAGATCTTCCTTTGGTGCCGAAGTCATGTCCCAGACATAGTCTTACACTGGACCTTCCTTGTATGGTGTCAATGCCATGTCCCAGACATGGTCTTATATGGGACCTTCCTTATTCGATGTTGATGCCATATCCCAGACATGGTCTTATACAGGATCTACGTTCGGTGCCGATGCCATGTCCCAGACATGGTCTTATACGGGACCTACATTTGGTGCCGATGCCATATCCCAGATATGGTCTATACGGGACCTTCCTTATCTCTTGGCATGATATAGGTATCCTCATTATTCCGAGTCTTCAACCGGGACTTCAACTTACATGTTCTTATTCATTTTCTCACCAAGACATTATTAATCGACTTCATAGAAATAATAAGCATTTCACAAAAATAATAAGTAATTTAAACAAAGTAACACATGTAACCTTAATTTCACACAAACTTACCTCGGTACTCAAAATGTATATAGATGCTCGATTTAGTTCGCAACATTGTTCTTGCCTCGATTTCGGTCCAAGCTTCGCGTTTCTTGATCTATAATGAAAATTTCACTTATTTAATACTCACATTGACTAAATCGACTCATGAATCACACTTTGGCAAAATTACAATTTTGCTCTTGAACTTTCTCATAATTACACTTTTGCCCCTAGGCTCGTAAAATGATTTTTATTCAACTTCCTTGTATTTTAAGCTTAGCCGAATTATTCTCTTAACTACAATATCCCTTAATTTCAACTATTTCACTCATGTATGACCAATTATTTTACTTTTACAATTTGGTCCTTTTATGCATTTTTCATGAAAATCACTTAGAAAAAGATTATCATACATCAAACTTTCATATTATTCCTTAAAACATCAAAATACATGCATGTCATACATGGGTAAATTTTTGACATAAACCCTAGCTCTAAATATAGCTAGAAATAGCTAAATCAAGCTACGAGGATCTTAAAAATACGAAGAACATTAAAAACGGGGCAAAGGGACACTTACAATCAAGCTTGAAAGATGAACAAACCCTAGCTATGTCTTCCTTAGGGAATTTCGGCCAAGGAGAAGAAGATGGACACAATTTTGACTTTTTTCCCTTTTTAATCTTTTATTTACCAAATGACAAAAATATCCTTAATGATCCTTTCTTGAGATTTTTCCTTCCTATGTCTATTTTTGTCCATCTTAACATATTATGGTCTAATTGCTAAATAAGGACTTCTAATAATTTTTATGATGCTATTTCATACTTAAACCTTCTAGATTCTCATATTCTCTAATCCTTTCAATTTAGTCCTAATGGACAAATTGTTTACTAATTAATAAAATTCCTTCATGAAATTTTCACACAATCATGCAAATACCTCGTAAGCCTCATAAAAATCATTAAAATATATATTTCTACTTCGAATTTGTGGTCTTGCACCACTATTTTGACTAGGCCCTAAATTAGGCTATTACAATTCTTCCCCCTTTGGGACTTTCGTCTCTGAAAATCTTACCGGTAAAAAGGTTTGGGTATTGGTTCCTCATAGCCTTCTCGAGTTCCTATGTAGCCTCCTCTACCCCGTGTCATTGCCACAAGAATTTCATGAGAGCAATACTTTTGTTCCTTAAGTGTTTGGCTTCCGTGCTAAGATCTTAATCAACTCTTCATCATATGTCATGTCGAGTTGAATTTTAACCTCTGCCGGTGTAATCACATGCGAAGGGTCTGATCGGTAGCGTTGCAACATAGACACATGAAATACATCATGAATCTTTTCTTACTCAGAAAGAAAAGCCAATCGATAGGCTACTGGCCCTATCCTCTTGATGATCTCATATGGTCTGATAAAACACGGACTCAGCTTGCCTTTCCGACCAAATCTAAGAACTTTCTTCCATGGCAACACTTTCAAGAATACTCTATCACCGACTTGATACTCGATCTCTTTTCGTTTCAAATTCGAATAGGATTTTTGTCTATCAAAAGTAGCTTTTAAACAATCTCGAATCACCCTTACTTTCTCTTTGGTTTCTCTAACCAGATCAACCCCGTGAATCTGATTTTCCTTAAGTTCAGTCCAATATAAAGGCTTTCGGTACTTACGCCTATACAAAGCCTCATAAAGCGCCATTTTTAAACTTGACTGAAAACTGTTATTATAAGTAACCTCTACCAACGATAAGTACTTTTCCTAGCTGCCCTGAAACTCAAGAACGTAACACCGGAGCATATCCTCAAGTATCTATATTAATCTCTCCGACTGTTCGTCAGTTTTGGGGTGAAAAGCCGTACTAAAACTCAACTTTGTACCCAAAGCATCTTGCAACTTTTTCCAAAATTTGGACATGAATCTCGGATCTCTATCCCGGTATAATCGATATAGGCACTCCATGAAGCCTTACAATCTCTCAAACATACAAGTTTGCCAACTTATCAAGTGAGTACTCAACATGTATAGGTATGAAATGGGCTAACTTCATAAGTCTATCGACTACGACCCATACAACATCTTTCTTGCTTGGTGACAACGGTAAACCCATTACAAAGTCCATGGTAACACGATCCCATTTCCACTCAGGCACCAAAATAGGTTGAAGCAAACCCGAGGGTACTTGGTGTTCGGCCTTTACTTGCTGACAAATCAAGCATCTTAAAACAAACTCAAAATATCTTTCTTCATACTCGGCCACCAATACCATTTCTTTAAATCATTATGCATCTTGGTGATACCCGGATGTATAGATAGGCATCCACTATGTGCCTCATGCAAAACTTTACGAATGAGCTCATCGTTCCTCGGTACACAGACATTGTCTCTGAACATCAAACATCCATTTGAATTAATCCAAAAAATCAGACTCAATACCTGACTCGCATTGAACTCTTTTGGCTTGCAATTCACTTTCATCTTTCTGAGCCTTATATATCTCTTGGAGGAGCATCGGTCTAGCCCTCAACTCAGCTAAGATGGAACCATCATCTGACAAAGTCACCCGTATATTCATAGCTCTCAAAGTAAACGATGACTTTCTACTCAAAGCATTGACGACTACATTCGCCTTTCCCTGGTGGTAGTCAATGACTAGCTCGTAATCTTTTATCAGCTCTAACCATCTTTGTTGCCTTAAGTTCAATTCCTTCTAAGTCATCAGGTACTTTAAACTTTTGTGGTCAGTGAACATCGACATATTTCACCATACAAATGGTGTCTCCAAATCTTCAACGCAAAGACAATGGCAGCCAACTCTAAATCATGTGTCAGATAATTCTTCTCATGTGGCTTTAACTGTCTAGAAGCATATGATATCACCTTGCCTTCTTGCATGAGTACATAGCCTAATCCATTCAAAGATGCATCGCTGTAGATCACAAATTTTTTTCTTGATTCAGGTTGTACTAGTATTGGAGCATTTGTCAACAATGCATTTAATTTCTCAAAACTCTATTGACACTTTTTTGTCCATTCAAAATTTACATCTTTCTGTCTCGTCATCGAGGTAGCTATCATAGAAAACCCCTTGACAAACCATATGTAATAGCCAGCTAGGGCCATAAAACTTCTCACCTTTGTTACGTTCCTGGGTGGCTTCGACTCAACAATGGCCGAAATTTTGCTTGGATCAACTAGGACTCCATCTCTCGAGACAATATGCCCCAAAAATGAAACTTCCTTGAGCCAAAATTCACGTTTGTTGAACTTGACATACAACTGATTATCTCATAAAATCTGTAAAATCGTCCTTAAGTGCTCGGTATGCTCATGCTCATCACGGGAATATATCAGTATGTCATAAATAAAGACAACCACAAACTTATCCAATTATGGCTGAAAAATGCGGTTTATTAAATCCATAAACACCGGAGCAACATTTGTTAAACCAAAAGGCATGACTAAAAATTTGTAATGCCCATACCTTGTCCGAAATGCAGTTTTCGGCACAATTGAATCTTTCACTCTTAACTGATAATACCCTGATCTCAAATCTATCTTGGAAAAGAAAGTGGCTCCCTTCAATTGATCAAAAAAATCATCGATCCTTAGCAATGGGTACTTGTTCTTTACGGTTACCTTATTAAGCTGCCGATAATCGATGCATAATCTCATAAAACCATCTTTCTTTTTCACAAATAACACTAGTTCACCCCATGAAGAATAACTCGATCTTGCAAAACCTTTTTTCATTAACTCTTGCAGCTGTGCCTTCAATTCCTTTAACTCAGATGGAGCCATTCTGTAAGGAGCAATTGGTATTAGTACAGTACCGGGAGTTAACTCAATGCCAAATTCAACCTCTCTAACTGGAGGCAACCCTGGCAATTCTTCTGGGAAAACATCTTGATACTTACAGACTTTCGGTACTGATTCAATCTTTAACTCAGTTTCTTTAGCATTCATAACGAAGACAAGATAGGCTTCATACCACTTTTTTACATACTTTTGAGCAGACATATGAGAGATCAATACCGACGATCTATCTTGTTCATCTAATTCAATACGAAGAGTGTCCCCATTTTCACATCTCAACTCAATGTATTTCTTTCCACAATTTACAATCACATCATGAGTGGTTAACCAGTCCATACCAAGAATTATATTAAATTCATCAAATAGCAATAGCATGAGATTTGCCTTAAAATAGTGACCTCTAATCATCAATGGATAATCTTTGCATACTTTATCAACTAATACACTTTTTCCTAGTGGATTGGACACTTTTATCACAAACTCTGTAGACTCTATAGGTATGCTCATACTAGATACTAATTTCATGCAAATGTAAAAGTGGGTAGATCCTGAATCAATTGAAGAAACAACATTAGTATCATGGAGAGAAAATGTACCTGTAATTACATCAGGGGATGATGCCTCTTTGCGAGCATGAATGGCATAAGTCCTTGTAGGCGCTCTACCCTCAGGCCTCGCAGCCTACTCTCGAGGTGTACCTTTACTACTCGTTCCACTACTCGGGTTTCTTTGTTGTCTTCCTCTATTAACGCTTCCTGATTTTACACTCTGAACCTTCTCTTTTTCAACCATTTTAGGGCATTCTTGAATAAAATGGTCTTGGGAACCACACTTAAAACAAGCACTCTCATGTGAACGGCATTCACTGGGGTGTCGTCTGCCACACTGTCGGTATTCTGGTCTATTAGATTGAGTGTTCCCAACACTAGCAACTATAGTAGTCTGAGCTTTATTCCCTGAGTACTGCTTACCCTTACTTCTATTCGAAATCCCAGCTGAAGTAGCTAATTGGGTAGAGTCTCTTAACTTCTTAGATGAAGATTGAAATGGCTTATTCAATTCTCTCTTTCTTGAATCACGAGACTCATCTCAGCTTTTCTTTTCTCTTTCACCAATTCTTCGGCTTTACAAGCCCGATCCACTAGTACAACAAATTCTTTTAACTCGAGGACACCAACAAATAATCTGATATCTTCATTTAATCTGTCCTCAAACTATTTACACATGATGGCCTCAGTGGATACACACTCTCGAGTGTATTTGCTGAGCCTTACAAACTCACGCTTGTACTCAGTTACTATCATTCTACCTTATTTTAGTTTAAGGAATTCCTTTCTTTTCTAATCGATAAACCACTGACTAATGTACTTCTTCCGAAATTCTTCTTGGAAAAACTCTCATATAATCCTTTCCCTTGGTACAATCGACACAAGGGTATTCCACCACTGATAAGCAGAATCTCTCAGAAGAGACACTCACATTTCATGCACTCTTCAGGTGTGCAAGATAATTCATCAAATGCTTGAATGGTGTTTTCAAGCTAGAATTCTGCTCTTTTTGGATTGTCATCTTTACGAGCCCAGAATTCTTTGTCCCTTTATTTTTGGATTCTATCTACCGGAGGCTTTTCTCTTCTTACCACTTTTACCATTAGATGAGCTACAGGGGTAGGCTGAGAAATAGGGGTGGAGGGGGTTGTGCATTCGGATTCATACAAATGAACTCCATATACCATGCATTCATCATATGGAGAAAGGCTTCCCTAGCCTCTTCTCCTCCTCTCTGACTCACGGTTGTAGGTCTACCCTCTTTTTCATTCGGCACCGTCCCTTTAGCGGGAGCGAGAGCTGGCGCACTACTTTCTACATCATCCACCATAGCTCTGTCGGGATCCATTTACTATATGAAATACAATTTAAGTCGTCAGAAGTCATCACACTATCATTATATAAATACTCATATGTATGACATGTATAGCTATACTCATACATACGCTACGTTAGTCTGAGAATTGACTAAATTGTAGCTCTGATACCACTAAATGTAACACCCCTTACCCATGTCGGCGCTTGAGGATAGGATACGAGGCATTACAGTACTTAACCTTTCTTGAACATGTATTATTGGGCTATAAAATTTCAGTTCAACTTAAAACCTTTCATCCTTGATCATAACATGCATAATACAGGCCTACGAGGCCTTAAACATACATCAAAAAAGTTTCAGAGTTCAACCAGAAACTTTTACACTCTTAGAAATTTTTTACCTAAACAGGGGTCACATGCCCGTGTGGTCTCACACGCCCATGTCCCTAGCCCATGTGGAATTTATTTTCCCTTCGAACCTACAAGAGTTTTCACATGGCTGGACACATGCTCGTGTCTATAACCCGTGTCTTTCACACGGCCAAGACACGCCTGTGTCCTCCGCCCAAGGACCTCTCTATTTATGACATCATCAACCCCTTAAGATCACACGGCCTGGGCACACGCACGTATGCTGGCCCGTGTGATGAATCAAATTCTTGCAAGTTGATGCAAGGGACACACGACCTATTAACACACTCATAAGGCTGACCGTGTGTCACACACGGCCTAGGCAGACGCCCGTGTGTCTACTCGTGTGGACAATTAGAGGCTATTTTCCAAGCCAATTGCCACCCTGAAACATAAACACACTTATACCAACTCAAGCAATGCATAACATAGCAATCATGCACTATGAAGGATCCCCTAAATCATCATTCATACTCCTCACATATAACTTTATCGATTACATAAACTTTCACATCATAAAACTCATCATCATTAATGAATAAAACTTGACAAGTATTGGCCAATTTCTATTGGCCATATATAGAAAGAGTGAGTAACCTTAATAGCCAACACTTTGGGTCCCAATATGACATGACTCAAAATGATCAAGTTCCTGTACATGCCATACTCAAAATAAATCAACTTTGCTATACCAAAATAGCGATTGATAGTGTGTTTCGAGCTCCGATATTCTACTATCCTCAAGCTAGCTTGGCGATACAACAAGGAAAAAGGAAAAGAGAGGGGTAAGTATAAAGCTTAGTAAGTTTGAATGAAATTTATGTAGCAACATCATTGCTCATAACAAACTCTTCCATCTCATGAAACAATAGCAAAATAAGTCTCAAATGCTTAGGCATACTTACTCTTACCCATCACATATCACATTATGATTTCATTACCTGTATTTTACTCATGGTGCCTGTATTCACTTAGTTATATAGTTTAGCACTTATGTAATTATATACATAAAATCAAAGTTTTCATTATCCTTAACGTAAATGGAACTCAATGCCATCCTTGTATAACTTCGCTCTATACCATCTTTACATGCTTAGCTCTTTTGTCACCTTCATACTTAGCTCTTTTATCCGATGAATTACCCAAAATATCAGAGGATACTCAATCTCATCATTCATGTATCTCGATGCCAATGCCACATCCCAAATATGGTCTTACATGGGATCACCTCTTGATGCCCAAAATATGGTCTTACACAGGATCTCTTAGCTCGATATCGATGCCTTGTCCCAGACATGGTCTTACACGAGATCTTCCTTTGGTGCCGAAGACATGTCCCAGACATGGTCTTACACTAGACCTTCCTTGTATGGTGTCGATACCATGTCCCAGACATTATCTTATATGGGACCTTCCTTATTCGATGCTGATGCCATATCCCAGACATGGTCTTATGCAGGATCTACATTCGAAGCCGATGCCATGTCCCAGACATGGTCTTATACGAGACCTACATTCGGTGCTGATGCCATATCCTAGATATGGTCTTATACGGGACCTTCCTTATCTCTTGGCATGATATATGTATCCTCGTTATTCCGAGTCTTCAACCAGGACTTCAACTAACATGTTCTCATTCATTTTCTCACCAATACATTATTAATCGACTTCATAGAAATAATAAGCATTTCACAAAATAATAAGTGCTTTAAACAAAGTAACACATGTAACCTTAATTTCACACAAACTTGCCTCAATACTCAAAATGTATATAGATGTTCGATTTAGTCTGCAACCTTGTTCTTGCCCCGATTTCGATCCAGGCTTCGCGTTTCTTGATCTATAATGACAATTTCTCTTATTTAATACTCACATTGACTAAATCGATTCTTGAATCACACTTTGAAAAAATTTCAATTTTGCCCCTAAATTTTCTCATAATTACACTTTTGCCCCTAGGCTCTTAAAATGATTTTTATTCAACTTCCTTGTATTTTAAGCTTAGCCAAATTATTCTCTTCACTACAACAACCCTTAATTTCCACTATTTCACTCATGTATGACCAATTTTATAACTTTTACAATTTGGTTTTTTTATGCATTTTTCATGAAAATCACTTAGAAAAATATGTTTATCATACATCAAACTTTCATATTTTTCCTTAAATCAAAATACATGCATGTCATACATGGGTAAATTTTTGAACCTAAACCCTAGCTCAAAATATATCTAGAAATGGCTAAATCGAGCTACGAGGATCTCAAAAATACGAAGAACATTAAAACATGGCAAAGAGACACTTACAATCAAGCTTGAAAGATGAACGAACCCTAACTGTGTCTTTCTTAGGGAATTTTGTCCAAGGAGAAGAAGATGGACACAATTTTGACTTCTTTTTCCCTTTTTAATCTTTTATTCACCAAATGAGAAAAATGCCTTTAATGATCCTTTCTTGAGATTTTTCCTTCCCATGTCTATTTTTGTCCATCTTAACATATAAAGGTCTAATTGCTAAATAAGGACTTCTAATGATTTTTATGATGCTATTTCATACTTAAACCTTCTAGATTCTCATATTCTCTAATCCTTGCAATTTAGTTGTAACACCCCAAACCCTAGCCCAAACACCCATTGGATGCGGTATGTCACTAAAGAGTTTTTGTAAAACATGTCGCCTTTTTTTTGAAAAACATAGTTTAAACATTTATCTTGGAAAAACTTAATAATTTGATAATTTGTAAAAGAAATAAATTTTAATTAATGCCTTAATGAATAAAAACCAAAATTTTGCCTCTGAGTTTTACTATTTAAACACATGTCTTAGTTCCAATTAATCATAAAATCTAAGCGTATGAAAAACTGAAAACGAAAACATAAAACCAACAATCCATAGCCAGTGGCCTTATTACAATAAAATATAACACCAAACAAATTGAAAATATTAGGGGAGAATAATTAAAACAGCATCCTTTATTGAGTCAAAATAAATCCATGCATGGCGACCTTACGCTCCTTTTAGCTTCGATTCGATTGCACTAAGTGCTTCACGAAAAATGTTAAACAACGGGGTGAGTCATAAGACTCGGTGTGCAATCCCTCTTGCACCATTAGACTGGGCCTTAGCCCCATAGAATGGAATAACAGTATATCATATATCAGAATTAAGTAAAGCCCATCCCAATCCTAGATCCATCCGCTACACACCACCCTTACCTGCCAATCACACAAATAGGGATTTCTACAATCACCCTCCCCGCTACACACCACCAATGGTAGTCATACTGCAGTTAGCTACTCATCGTCACATTTGTGACATAGTCACCAGAACAGATTGTGGCAGAGCCACTACAACAGAACACTTCCCCTTTCATATACATCAATCGCCTAAACCCCGAACAAACATAGAAAACAGCATGCATGTATATCATGTCAACTCAACAGAATCATTTTACTTAAAAAAAATCACAGAAATCACTAACCTAATGAGTCGCCCTTTACCCTCCACGGGTTTTCAATAGTCATGCCGGGATTTTAGCATTTAACAGAATATAAAAAGATTTATATATATATATGCTAATAGACAACATAGATGGTGTGAGAAATTACACACTTGATTACGCTCAACGCTATACTACCGAGGTCGATGCTCTCTCTAGCTGAAATCGCGACTATCAGACCACTATTCTGCCGAACAAAACTCAGTAAATCTATTAAATCCCAAAGTTGGCAGACTTGGATTGAAACGTTGATTGCACACCTATACCGAAACCAAATGAGATTCGATCTAAAAAGAGATTTAGATTAGAGGAGATGACCTTTCGGCCAACAGGGGACATGGGTCCCTCCTTCACCAATCGGCCAACCACACAAACCACTTACCTTCGACTATCTTCAGGGTTCGTGTAACACCCTAAACCCGGCCCATGAGTCCTGACCGGATCTGGTATGTCACGGAGTAAAATAATTTGAAACATTTTGAGGGTCCGGTGAAAACTTGTTAAAATATGGCTAGGGTTTTAAAACGGTGTTTGAAAGCTCAGTTGGGCTTTTTATGAACATGGTTGGGTTGATAAACCCTTTGAAAACGTTTGATCATGTAAACTTTAAAATCGTTTAAGTTATAACTGACTTGGTTTATTTTTGTTACCCGATGGTAACATCTTTTGAAAAACTCGTAGAAGTTACTTAGTTGAAAAAGTTGCTTTTAACCGGTTCAATTAATATTTATAAAATTCCATTTATAATATAACATGAGGAAAATAAAGCAATAAAATAAACATCAAACAATAATTAGCGGCCTTATTACAATCCAAAATAAAAGACTTAGAAAATAAATAATTTTAACTATAGCAAAGTAAAATCAAATCCAACGATAAGCATGGCCACCTCGAGTCCTCTCGGCTCCATCTCGCGATCTACTCATCGCAAAATGGTAATGGAAGGGGTGAGTCACCAAGACTCGATGTGTAAATCCCCACCCGAAAATACAACTCATACACAATTTATTAATAAGCATGCACATGCAACCCAACTAACCATCCATACTCCTTTTCTACCCGTGTGGTCAAAACCCTTGGTGGTCAAAACCACTTGGTGACTAGTGTCACAAAATAAATGATGGGGCCAACCCATCGTGTGGTCAAAACCAACGATGACCATAGGTCACAATTTATCAAGTGTGGTCAAAACCCTTTGGTGGTACCAAACCAGGGACTTAGTCGTAATTTATCAATCGGTGTGGTCAAAACCACTTTGATGACCATAGGTCACAAATAATCGATGGGGCCAACCCATCTTGTGGTCAAAACCACGACGACAGTCCATAAAATCATCCCCCTCCTCTCATCAATCCCACTATCATCATGCTCACATATCATTTATCATATATCATGTATTTAGGCATGGCATTTAACGACATGTGATGGCATACAAAATCATATATCAAAGATTACGTATGGGGACTTACCGGGTCCATGCTTAAGCCCACAAGCATATATCATAGATCACTATCATATTTATTAACAAGGCAACAATATAGCAAAGTTTACTAATAAAGTGTGTAAAGAGTTTACACACCTGATACTACCACGAATCCTAGATCCCGAAAAGCCGATCTACGATGCTAGATCCTTGACCCTAAATTCGGCCAATCATCAATGTTAGTACCATAGGCCTATTCGGCCATATCCACTTAATACCAAAGTCTCTTACCTTAAACGGATTTGGGTTCCAAACAAATCCCAAAAACGTAACTTGATTTGTTGAGATCCCTACCAAAACACTAGTTAGAATCGGCTTGCTCAATTATATATCAACAAGTCTTATGGCCGAATGTCATAGCCTTCCTACCATGCTTACCTTAAATCCCGGAAGACCTCTCAATTCTCCTTAATGTTGGCTTCTAAGGAGGGTTACAAAACCAAGATCCTGAATAGGTTTAGTCATACAAAAATTCATGGTTAAGCCTCATGGTTTCGGCAATAACAAGAATAAAGATTAAACACCGAGAGTGTCCTTACCACACTTAATGAAATCGACAACACCTTGGTTAGGGAGGGGAGATTCGGCCAAGTAGATCTCAATAGGAGAAGAAAAGAAAAAGAGTGGAAGGGTTCGGCTACTAGGGAAAGAAAAAGAAGAAGGGAATTTTGAAGAATTTTGCCTTCTATGGCTAAGGAGAATTCGGCAGCAACAATTTGGAGAGAAAGAAAAGAAAATTGAAGAATTTTTTGCACTTATTTGCTATACAAAACCGAATATGGATGGCCTCCCAAGGAGTCCCATATTTGGCCAACACCTTCTTTTTGTGATAAATTTCCAGCCTTTAATTATCAAAATTAAAGCAAGGTTTATCTTTCATCTTTATCTCCTAATCACCTCATCAAACAAGTACAATGAAAATAAACTACTTATCGCTCTCCCTCCAGCCGAAACATGCAAAAATTTAAGCATTATCTTTATCAATTTAAGAGTCCAAAATCATGCCATCAGATTACTCCCATTCACGCCAGCTGCATAAAATAAAAATAAAATCATTTGCTGCCTCTTAGGTTTGAACCTGAGACCTAAAGGAATGACTGCCGCAGCCCTTTCTTCCAACACCCCATGCCATTCCTTCCAACCCGACTTTCATGTCATGAACCCTCTCCATTTAATTTTAAAGCCTTCATACCTGGCCCCCTTTCCTTTAACGCTGAAAAGCCCAAAAATAAAATACTCCTTGCGTCCATCATGTCTCGAGCCCGCGACCTGCCACCTCTAAGCCCTTAAGTGGCACCCCAAGCCTCTCCGCCATATGACATTTCATGTCCAAACCTTGCCCAAAAAATCTATTAAGGCCTTCCAACTTAGCCCTTATCTTTAACATCCCAAAAAGCCCAAAATAAAAACGCACCCCCTTGTTACACCCGAGACTCGAACCTCCACCCTTGAAGCTCCTTTTGATGCCCCCTTGTAGCACCTAAGTGGCGTATGAAAGCCACTTTGCCAAGCTATTCTTTGTGTCATGTTTCCCCAAAACTTCTTTTAACCCCTATCTCACCTAGCTCCCTTCTTTAAACACTTAAAAAGAAATTTTTCAGCCTAAGTCAGGCCTAGCTCGGGGTTATTTCTAGACCCTAAAACATGTCTAGCAAACATAAAATTCGTTTCTTCAAGAACACACATGGGAAATTAATTAAGTTACAAACAACCCCTAATTTAGGGTGTTACAGTTCTACCCTTAAAAGAATTTGACCTCGAAATTACGGATCGGAAAATTTGGGGTATTCTTCGCGCATCACATCCTCCGGTTCCCATGTGGCCTCCTCCGTACCATGATTTCGCCATAACACCTTTACCAAAGGCACTGACTTCCTCCTCAGAACCTTGACATCTCGATCCAGGATTTGTACTGGCTCTTCCTCGAAAGACAAGTCTGGATTCACTTTAATTTCCTCAACCGGCACCACATGTGAGGGATCTGATTGATAGTGCCTCAACATCGAAACATGGAAGACATCATGGATCTGGCTCAATTCTGCGGCAACTCAAGTGGTAAGCTACGGTCCTACTACGTTTCAACACCGTGTGCTGGTCGATGAATCTAGGGCTTAGCTTGCCCTCGGCCAAACCTCGGCACCTTCTTACAAGGTGATACCTTCAAGAAGACCTTATCACCCTTTGCATATTCAACCTTTTGCGCTTAAGATCGGTAGGATTTTTGCTGTCAAGCGCCTCCTTAAGGCGAGCCCAAATTACTTTAACCTTATCCTCTGTCTGCTACTAACTCTAAACCCAACATCCAGGCGTTTACCTAGTTACATCCAACATGTAGGAGTCGACATTTACGGCCATATAAGCGCCTCATACGGTGCCATCGAATGCTCGCTGATAACTATTGTTATAGCGAACTACATAAAGGTAGATACTCCTCCTAACTACCACGAAAGTCAAAACACAACCCCTCAACATGTCTTCCAACACTTGGATTACCCTCTCAGATTGTCCATCTGATTTCAGATGAAAAGCCGTCTTTGAAATTTAACTTAGTGCCTAACTCGATGTAAGACCTTCTAAAATCTCGGCGTGACCGAGGATCTCGATCGAGATAATGGACACGGTACCCATGCAAGCCGTACTATCTGCGATGTACAACAGCCAACCGTTGAAGCGAATAGTCAACCCTTACGGTATGAAATGGGCCGACTTAGTCAGCGGTCTACTACCACCAAGCGGCATCTTTCTTCTTTGGGCGTAAGGGAAGCCCACTTACGAAATCCATAGTAATCTCTTCCCATTTCCTTTGTAGGATCTTTCTGGTATGTACCACGATGGCAATTGATGCTCGACCTTAACTTGCTGGCATGTCAGACACTTGCCTACCAACTCGGTTACTTCCCGCTTAAGACCCGACCACCAAAACTGCTCCCTTAAATCCCGATACATCTTGCTGCTTCTCGGGTGCATAGCGTACGCACTGCTATGAGCTTCTTTAAGGATTCGCTGCCTCAACTTATCATCCTTAGGCATGCATACTCTCCCCTGAAAGTACAACACTCCATCACTGCTCAAACTGAAACCTTCGGCCCCACCATTCTGTACTTGCAACCTTTGAGTACTCAAAGTTTCATCAGTCATCTGCCTTTCTTTAACCTCATTAATCCAAGACGGCTTCACTTGTAATTCTGCCAAAAGGCTCCCATCCTCATAAAGACTTAGATGAGCGAACATAGCTCGTAAATCTGCTACCACCTTTCGGCTCAATGCATCGGCTACCATATTAGCCTTCCCGGATGGTATTCAATTGAGCGATCGTAGTCCTTCAATAACTCAATCCACCTCGCGCCTCGAGTTTAAATCTTTTGAGTGGGAGGTACTTGAACTCTTATGATCGTGTACACTATCGACTTCTCCCGTCTGGTGGTGCCTCCAAATCTTCAAGGCGAACACCACAACAGTAATTCAAGTCATGTGTTGGGTAGTTAGCCGTGAGGTCTCAATTGCCGTGATGCATAGCGACCACCTTCCCTTCTTGCATCAATACACACCTAATCCGATTATGTGATGCATCACAAGACACCGTGAACTCCTTTTGACCTCGGTGAATTAAAACCGGCAACCTACGTAGAATCCTCTTCAACTTGTCAAAACTCTCCGCTTCTTCTCACCCACACAAGCGGAACTCTTTTCTCAACGACTTAGTCAGCGGTCTTTGCGATTAAGGAGAAATTTTCCATAAATCTCCTATAATATCCTGCCAACCCCAGAAAACTCCAAATTTTTGTAACCGACTTTGGTGGCTTCCACTCCAATACCGCCTCAATCTTACAGAACCACATGAAGATGTGCGTCATGCTCCTCTTTGAAAGTTACCTCTTTGAGCAAGAACTCACATTTACTGAATTTGGCGTACAATTGTTTCTCCCTCAGAACTTGCAGAACCACATGAAGATGTGCGTCATGCTCCTCCTTCGACTTCGAGTACACCAAAATGTCGTCTATGAAGACCACGACGAACCGATCCAGATAGGGTTGGAAAACCCGGTTCATCATGTCTATAAACGCGGCCGGTGCATTTGTCAACCCAATAGGGATTACGAGAACTTCGTAGTGGCCATACCGAGTACGGAATGCCATCTTGTGGACATCGACCACCTTCACCTTAAGGTCGATGGTACCACGACCTAAGGTCAATCTTAGAGAACACCGATGCCCTTTGAGTTGATCGAGCGGATCGTCAATCTGGGCAAAGGATCTGGGTTCTTTATTGTCAACTTGTTCGATTCTTAGATAGTCTATACACATTCTCATTGTCCCATCCTTCTTCTTGACAAAAAGCCTTGGAGCTCTCAAGGCGATATACTTGGTTGGATGAACCTCATCCAACAATTCACGAATCTGTGCCTTTAACTCTACCAATTCTTTGGCGCCATCCGACATCTGAGCTATAGATACGGTAGCGGTTACGGGTAACATATCTATACCAAATTCAACCTCACGGTCTGGAGGTAGACCCGGAAGCTCCTCTGGAAACACATCAACATAGTCCCTCACAGTTCGGACATCTCCCACAGTAACATCCTTAGCTTCCAAGGCACAAATATGCACCACATAAGCTTTACAACCCTTCCTAACCATCCTTTCTGCCTTTAATGCCGAAACCAAATTAGACAGGTAATCCCTCCTTTTACCTATCATCACCACCTCATCACCTTCCACGGTCTTTATTACCATGCGCTTAGCTACACAATCTAGGCTAGCCTGATACTTTACTAGCCAATCCATCCCGAGGATTAGGTCTAACTCTCGAAACGGTAGTTCCATCAAGTCAGCCAAGAACACGACCCCTTGAAGTTCTAGGGGTATGTTCCTATAAAGTTTATTTATTTCTACAGAGTGACCTAAAGGGCTTAATACAGTTATCTTCCTAGAAGTAAACTCAGAGTCTAGATGCAAAGTTTCCACTACGCTACTAGCAATGTACGAGTGGGTTGAGCCAATGTCAATCAATGTATTATAGGGTACATCAAAGATCAGGAACATACCGGTTATGATGTTCGGTGCGTCGCCCTCCTCTTGATGCCTCGCGGCATAAACTAGACCAGGTTGTCTAGCCTCAGTACCACCGGTACCTCCCCTCGGTGCCCACGACCTCTGCCAAAGCACCATTACCTCCTCTTCTGCACGACCACGACCCTTTGGTTGTTGGTTATCCCTTACATTGATTGCGATCCTCGTCCCTCGATCTCGGTCTAGCTGCCTTTTTGAACGGTCTCTAACTTCGATGCTCTAAGGGCCCACACTCGAAGCATCCCGGTTACCATTCAACACTCCCGTGTGAGACTTGCCATACCGCGCCGCGGTGGCGGCCATTGAGGATTAGCAACAGCGGGCCTAACGACTTGATCAGACCCACCAAACCTTGTCCTCTTTCTTGATTACGAAAAAACTACAAGGTCCAGAGCTCCTCTTATTCAATTCGATCTTGGTTTCGTCTAACCGATTGTCTTACCCTTGACAACCTTGATTTCTCCACTAAGACCGCGAACTCCCATTCCTGTGGAGCTATCATCATTCTCACTCATCTCTTAGCCCATCCTCAAATCGACACAGGCGCTCATGCTCGGTACCCACAATACCACGAGCATACCTACTCAACCAAGAAGAATTTAGCCTCATACTACGCCACTGTCTTATTGCCTTGAACCAGATTCAAGAAAGCCTTCTGATGTGCATCCACGTAACTAGTTTCGATATACTTCTTTTGATAGGCATCTCTGAAGAATTCCCAGGTGAGATTTTCTGCCACCATTCCATCCCTTACGGTGAGCCACCACTGGTATGACTCATCCCAAAGTAGAGAAATAATACCCTTCAATTTCTCCTCAGCTGTAAAATCTAGGTCATCCATGATCATTTCTGTTGCTTCCAACTAGTACTCCGCCGCACTAGATGCCACTCCGGAAACTCCCCTAAATACTTCTGCTCCTTTAGCCCAGAGTCGTTCAACCACAGATTTACGAGCTCCTACACCCGCGCCAGCCTCAGCAACTCGTTCCAATACCCGTAACACCACTTGGGACACGACATCATTACCACCGGTCTGATCTTGAAATTCAGTTTTCGACACCGGCAGATCCGGCATCTCATTTCCAATCCCATGTCCAGACCCTGCTGGCTCAGACAAAGTCATCCTACCCCTTCCACTACCGCAGGCGGACGTCTACGACCTCTTGTACTCATTTCTAACGATTGCGTTTATCTGTTTAAGAATTTTATGCATTAGTACTTGTTTCTTTGGATTATCCATGAAGAAATTTTATGATAAGAGTTTTTGAGTGGTTCTTTCAGTATCATACATGCACAGTTTTCCATTCATTCATTCATTCAAGAGGCGTTGTAGTTTTCATGGTGATTGTTTTTCCACTACTGGGGTATTTTAAGTAATTTGTCCTACTGAGGTGTTTTTGAAATTTTTCAAAAATAAAAGTTTTCGGATGATTTTGTTAAAAAGTATTTTGAAACTCTTAAATTCCTGGGGTATTTTGAAAAATTTTGAAATCTGGGGGTAATTCGGTAATTTTGGACCTCAGGGGTATTTCGGTAATTTTTCACAAATCAAGGTGAATTTGTAAAAGTTGTAAAACTTTGAGGGCTCTTTTTGAGAATTGTATTTTCCAAAATAGTGATGTTGTAAAATTTTAAAAAAATCAGGGTTATTCTGGTAATTTTGTTGGTTAGGGGCAATTTTGTAATTTTACCACTAAGGGTATTTTAGTAATTTTCATAGTCAGGGCTTTTTCATAAAAAGGATTTCCAAAAATTTAGATCTAAGTGATTTCACAAAAGAAGGATATTTTGAAAATTTTCTATTTGGAAATTTTCGGAGGGTATTTTGGAAATTTTCAAGCCAGGGGTATTTTGGTCATTTTTCAAGCGAGGGGTATTTTGGTTTTTCTTTTTCAAAACGAGGTTTTAATTTCTTCAAAAACAAAAGGCTAGTCCCTTCGGGTTTTAGTTATCAAGTTTAGCTTTGTGAGTGTGTCGTCTCGGCTAGGATGAGCAGTCACTTCAAGCACAGGTAGGATTCGAGTGAGTAGGAGGTGAGTCACGAGGATCGCTTAAATACTGAGCCCCCCAGAATTCAATCCTAGACATGCATATACGATTGCCACATCCCTTGCTCAGTGACAACTCACAGGGTTGTTTAGGGAATTATTAAATCTTATGCATTGTTTGTTGGGGTATGCTAACCTTAGGGTTCAACAATTTCTATTCTAATAGTCTACGTTCCCAATTTTACCCTTCTACCCCTCATCATTCACAAAAATGTATAGAAGTACTTACCTGGGTGGATAGGTGCCGGAGACTCGGTGCCATGCTGTTCAACCCATAAACAATTTTCCAAAACATTCTAATAAGGCCTACTAACATAAAAACAAAACATTTTGGGCCTTGGGCCCCCCACAGCGTAGAGTTTTAAAGCGGGGGCTCGATACCAAAAATGTAACACCCCAAACTCGACCCATGAGTCCTGACCGGATCTAGTATGTCACGGAGTAAAATAATTTGAAACATTTTGAGGGTCCGGTGAAAACTTGTTAAAATATGGCTAGGGTTTTAAAACGGTGTTTGAAAGCTCAGTTGGGCTTTTTATGAACATGGTTGGGTTGATAAACCCTTTGAAAACGTTTGATCATGTAAACTTTAAAATTGTTTAAGTTATAATTGACTTGGTTTATTTTTTGTTACCCGATGGTAACATCTTTTGAAAAACTCGTAGAAGTTACTTAGTTGAAAAAGTTGCTTTTAATAGGTTCAATTAATATTTATAAAATTCCATTTGTAATATAACATGAGTAAAATAAAGTAATAAAATAAACATCAAACAATAATTAGCGGACTTATTACAATCCAAAATAAAAAGACTTAGAAAATTACAATTCAAAATAAAAAGACTTAGAAAATAAATAATTTTAACTATAGCAAAGTAAAATCAAATCCAACGATAAGCATTGGCCTTGAGTCCTCTCCGGCTCCATCTCCGCGATCTACTCATCTGCAAAATGGTAATGGAAGGGTGAGTCACCAAGACTAGTGTGTAAATCCCCCCCGGAAAATACAACTCATACACAATTTATTAATAAACATGCACATGCAACCCAACTAACCATCCATACTCCTTTTCTACCCAGGTGTGGTCAAAACCTTTGGTGGTCAAAACCACCGGTGACTAGTGTCACAAAATAAATGATGGGGCCAACCCATCGTGTGGTCAAAACCAGCGATGACCATAGGTCACAATTTATCAAGTGTGGTCAAAACCCTTTGGTGGTACCAAACCCTTTGGGACTTAGTCGCAATTTATCAATCGGTGTGGTCAAAACCACTTGATGACCATAGGTCACAAATAATCGATGGGGCCAACCCATCTTGTGGTCAAAACCACTAGCGACGATCCATAAAATCATCCCCTCCTCTCATCAATCCCACCATCATCATGCTTACATATCAATTATCATATATCATGTATTTAGGCATGGCATTTAACGACATGTAATGGCATACAAAATCATATATGAAAGATTACGATATAGGGACTTACCCAGAGTCCATGCTTAAGCCCACAAGCATATATCATAGATCACTATCATATTTATTAACAAGGCAACAATATAGCAAAGTTTACTAATAAAGTGTGTAAAGAGTTTACACACGATACTACGAATCCTAGATCCCGAAAAGCCGATCTCGATGCTAGATCCTTGACCCTAAATTCGGCCAATCATCAATGTTAGTACCATAGGCCTATTCGGCCATATCCACTTAATACCAAAGGCTCTTACCTTAAACGGATTTGGGTTCCAAACAAATCCCGAAAACGTCACTTGATTTGTTGAGATCCCTACCAAAACACTAGTTGGAATCGGCTTGCTCAATTATATATCAACAAGTCTTATGGCTGAATGTCATAGCCTTCCTACCATGCTTACTTTAAATCCCGGAAGACCTCTCAATTCTCCTTAATGTTGGCTTCTAAGGAGGGTTACAAAACCAAGATCCTGAATAGGTTTAGTCATACAAAAATTCATGGTTAAGCCTCATGGTTTCGGCAATAACAAGAATAAAGATTAAACACCGAGAGTGTCCTTATCACACTTAATGAAATCAGTAGCACCTTGGTTAGGGAGGGGAGATTCGACCAAGTTGATCTCAATGGGAGAAGAAAAGAAAAAGAGTGGAAGGGTTCGGCTACTAGGGAAAGAAAAAGAAGAAGGGAATTTTGAAGAATTTTGCTTTCTATGGCTAAGGAGAATTCGGCAGCAGCAATTTGGAGAGAAAGAAAGGAAAATTGAAGAATTTTTTGCACTTATTTGCTATACAAAACCGAATATAGATGGCCTCCCAAGGAGTCCCATATTCGGCCAACACCTTCTTTTGGTGATAAATTTCCAGCCTTTAATTATCAAAATTAAAACAAGGTTTATCTTTCATCTTTATCTCCTAATCACCTCATCAAACAAGTACAATGAAAATACACTACTTATCACTCTCCCTCCAGCCGAAACATGCAAAAATTTAAGCCTTATCTTTATCAATTTAAGAGTCCAAAATCATGCCATCAGATTACTCCCATTCACGCCAGTTGCATAAAATAAAAATAAAATCATTTGCTGCCTCTTAGGTTCGAACCTAAGACCTAAAGGAGTGACTGCCGCAGCCCTCTCTTCCAACACCCCATGCCATTCCTTCCAACCCAACTTTCATGTCATGAACCCTCTCCATTTAATTTTAAAGCCTTCATACCTGGCCCCTTTCCTTTAACGCCGAAAAGCCCAAAAATAAAATGCTCCTTCGTCCATCATGTCTCGAACCCATGACACCGCCACCTCTAAGCCCTTAAGTGGCACCCAAGCCTCTCCACCATACGACATTTCATGTCCAAACCTTGCCCGAAAAATCTATTAAGGCCTTCCAACTTAGCCCCTATCTTTAACGTCCCAAAAGCCCAAAATAAAACACACTCCTTGTTACACAGAGACTCGAACCTCCTCCTTGAAGCTCCTTTGACACCCCTTGTAGCACCTAAGTGGCGCATGAAAGCCACTTTGCCAAGCTATTCTTTGTGTCATGTTTCCCCCAAAACTTCTCTTAACCCCTATCTCACCTAGCTCCCTTCTTTTAAACACTTAAAAAGAAATTTTTTAGCCTAAGTCAGGCCTAGTTTGGGGTTATTTCTAGACCCTAAAACATGTCTAGCAAACATAAAATTCGTTTCTTCAAGCACACACATGGGAAATTAATTAAGTTACAAACAACCCCTAATTTAGGGTGTTACAGTTCGGCACAAGCAGCCATAGCAGTGAAGATTCGGCTTTTAAGAGAAGAAGAATATAACCACTTAACAAGGTTTAAGAGACTATTTTACCTAAAAGGAGAAAAGAAAAGAAAACAGGAAATAACAGAGAACTTACCGAATTATAGAATAGGGGTTTGGCTATAATGAACACTTCAAAAAAAGGAACCAAATGGAATGATGTTAAGACTTAGAGATTTCAGCTACAAGATCAAACAAGAGCGTAGTTTTGGGTTTTAGGGAATGGGAGAAAAATAACAATGGGGATCAGAAGATTCGGCTAAAAGGGAATTTCAAATAAAAAGAAAGGGTAAGAGTGGTGGTGATTTTCAACTTTTGGAAGAGAAAAGATAAGAAAAGAAAACAAATGAGATGGCCTTCAAATTTTCGGCACACCCCTTGCCATACTAAACTGATTCTCCCCCCTCTCCTGTGTTTGATTTTCGGCCAACTCTGCAACCAAATGGGCGCTCCTATCTTTCTTCCTTATCTTAATCTACTAACTCCTCCAAAAGAGGCCAAATTAGCACCAACTCCTCCCTCCTTTATCAGCATAATATCCACATATTTTAAAACATTAAAATCCCCTAAATTATAGCCTTGATGCCGTCCCCCTTGCTCCCTTTTAAGTGCCAAAATTGGCCCAAAAGCTTGGGCTCCAAGCGGCCAACCTTGGGCCCCTCTCCATCCACTAGTGACGCCACCCTCTGCTTCTTTGTAGCGCCACCTAACTTTGGGCCACAAGCCCACTTTGCTACTTTTAAACACAAATACCTACCTTTAAATCCTATAGTGCCCCAACAGAAAATTAACCAAGGCCTCGGGCCAAACCTGAGCCCAATTCACACCTCTAATTCTCAAACTAACACATTAAACCTACAACACACAAAATGCACAGGCCCACTAATTCAGGATGTTACAGTTCTACCCCCTTTAAAGAAATTTCGGCCACAAAATTTACCTGACCAGAAGAGATGGGGATACTGTTGTCGCATAACATCTTCTGGCTCCCATGTCGCTTCCTTTGCGCCATATTTCGCCACAAAACCTTGACCAAAGGAATGGACTTCCTTCTCCACACCTTTACGTCTAGATCCAAGATTTGCACTGGCTCCTCCTCAAAGGACAAGTCTGGCCTTACCTCAATCTCTTCCACTGGCACATTGTGCGATGGATCAGAATGATAACGTCTTAGCATTGAGACATGAAACACGTCATGTGTCTACTCCAACTCTGGAGGCAACTCCAATCGATACGCCACTAGCCCCACACATTCTAGTACCCGATAAGGTCCAATAAATCGGGGACTTAGCTTACCCTTCCGACCAAACCTCATTACCTTCTTCCACGACGACACTTTCAAAAAGACTTGATCTCCCACTGCAAATTCCAACTCCTTACGCTTTAGATCCGCATAAGATTTCTGCTGATCAAACGCTTCCTTCAACCGAGCCTAAATTAATCTAACCTTTTCTTAGTCTAAAACTAGTTACGGACCCAACACAGCGCTCACCCAACTCATCCCGACAAGTAGGGTATGACATCTCTATCCAGTATAACGCTTCATAAGGCGCCATCGAATACTAGATTGGTAGCTGTTATTATATGCGAATTCTGCCAAAGGTAAATACTCCTCCCAACTACCCTTGAAATCAATGATGCAACCTCTTAACATATCCTCCAAGATCTAGATTACCCTCTTAGACTGACCATCAGTCTGCGGATGGAAGGCGGTACTGAAGTCTAGCCTTGTTTCGATTGCCTGATGTAGAACCTTCCAGAATCGTGACATGAACCTAGGGTCTCTATCTGATATGATCGACACGGGTACACCATGCAGTCTCACAACCTCAACCACGTACAGCTTAGCCAACCTTTGTAGAGAATAGTCGACCCGAATCAGTATGAAGTGGCCAGACTTCGTCAGCCGATCAACAATCACCCAAATCGAATCCTTCTTAGTAGGCATAAGAGGTAACCCACTAACAAAATCTATTGTGATTCTTTCCCATTTCCACTACAGAATCTTCACCGACTGCAACAACCCCGAAGGCAACTGGTGTTCCGCCTTCACTGGCGACACGTCAAACATTTACCCACGATTACATTACCTCTCGCTTGGACACGGCCACGAATTGCTCGCAAATCCTGATACATCTTAACCTCTCTAGGATCCATAGCGTATGGGCTACTATGCACCTCCCGTAGAATCATCTGTCTTAACTCAACATCCTTTGGCATACAAATTCTCTTACGAAAACATAGAACCCCATCACCATTCAAACTATAATCCTCTCCTTCACCATTTTGTACTTGCCGGAGTCGAGCACTCAAGACCTCGTCTAGAAGCTCTTCTCTTTGATCTGACTTGTCCACACTGGTCTCACTTGGAGTTCAGCTACCAAATTGCCATCTTCATACAAACTGAGACGAGCGAACATCGTCTTTAAATCTACTATCGCCTTCCGACTCAACGCATTCGCCACCACGTTCGCCTTGCTTGGATGATATTCGATCGAGCAATCATAGTCCTTTAAAAGTTCAATCCACCTATGTTGTCTTAGATTTAACTTTTTCTGGGTAAGGAGGTACTTCAGCCTCTTATGATCGGTGTAAATAATAGACTTCTCCCCATACAGGTAGTGTCTCCAGATCTTTAGAGCGAACACTACTGCAGCCAATTCCAAATCATGCATAGGGTAATTCAATTCATGCGGTCTTAACTGTCGGGATGCATATGCAACAACCTTCCCATCTTGCATCAGCACACATCCTAAACCCGTGTGTGACGCGTCACAGTAAATGGTAAACTCTTTCCAGCCTCTGGCTGAATTAACTCTGGCGCTTCTGTCAAAATTTTCTTCAGTTTCTCAAAGCTCTCCTGCTATTTGTCGGTCCAACCAAACGGTACTCCCTTCCTCAACAACTTAGTTAGAGGTGCTACAATTAATGAGAACCCCTCAACAAACCTTCTGTAGTACCCTGCCAATCCTAAGAAACTTTGAATCTCTGCCACAGACTTTGGCGGTTTCCAATCCAATACAGCTTCTATCTTCTAAGGGTCAACCCTAATTCCCTCTGCAGAAACCACATGTCCTAAGAAAGTTACTTCCCTTAGCCAGAACTCACACTTACTGAACTTAGCGAATAGCTGCTTCTCCTTCAGAGCTTTCAACACCACACGAAGATGTGCATCATGCTCCTCCTCGGACTTGGAATAAACCAGGATATCATCCATGAACACCATAACGAACTGGTCAAGGTATGGTTGGAACACCCGATTCATCATATCCATAAATGCTGCTGGCACGTTCGTTAACCCAAATGGCATCACCAAAAATTTATAATGACCGTAGCGAGTTCGAAACACCGTCTTATGAATGTCCCCTTCTTTTACCTTTAACTAATGATAACCCGACCTTAAATCAATCTTAGAGAAAATTGAAGCACCTTTGAGCTGATCGAACAGATCATTGATTCTCGGCAGTGGGTACTTGTTCTTAATCATTAACTTATTCATTTGACGGCAGTCCACACACATACGCATGGATCCGTCCTTCTTCTTCACAAATAGGACCAGCGCTCTCCACGGAGACACACTCAGTCGAATAAAACCTCAATCCAATAGTTCTTGGATCTGAGCTTTGAGCTCCACCAGCTCCTTCGGCACAATTCTGTAAGGAGCAATGGACACCGAAGCCGTACTCGGGTGTAGCTCAATCCCAAACTCCACTTCGCGAGCCAGAGGTAATCTTGGCAACTCCTCAGGAAAGACATCTACGAAATCTTTTACTATTCTTACCTCACCGACAGTTACCTCCGTAGTGTCCAAAGCATTGATAAAAGCTAGAAATACATTGCATCCTTTTCGAATCATCTTAACAGCCTTCAATGCAGATACTACGTTGGACAAATAATCCCTTCTTTCCCTTAGCACAACCACCTTCCCGCCTTCCGGGGTACTCAACACCATGCGCTTAGTCTCACAATCTAGCTTAGCACGATGTTTAACCAACCAATCCATTCCTAGGATAAGGTCAAACTCCTCAAACGGTAATTCCAATAGGTCTGCTGAAAACGCTACTCCTTGAGTCTCTAACGGTACACTCCTAAATAGTTTGTCCACTATCCTAGATTGTCCTAATGGGCTAACCACCGTCATTTTCCTAGCAGTTATTTCAGATTCTATACTTAAATTCTCCCTTCACAGCTGGCAGATCCGGCATCTTATTTTCTGACCCGTGGCCGGACCCTACGCTCTGACACGGTCATCCTACCCTACCGACCACGCGGACGTCCTCGACCCCTTGTACTCATTCTTTCGATTGGCATTTATCGATTAGAAATTTTATGAATTATTAATTCTTTCCATGATTTCCACGAACAATCTTATGAAAAGTCATTTCGATAGTGGTTCTTTCAATTCAAATTTATGTCTCTGAGTTCCGATCTCAAGTCTACTCCTCCTAGTTACGGGAACTACATACATTCAACAATCAACATACTAGACAACATCCATGAACCCACATTCAACACATAGGGGTACTTTCATCATTTCACTACCCAGGGGTATTTTTGAAATTTTATCCTATAGGGGTATTTTCATAAATTTTTTCACAATAGGGTATCTTGGTAATTTTTTTCAAAATAAGGGTATTTTGCTAATTTCGTGAAGCAGAGGTATTTTCGAAATTTTACAATCTGGGGGTATTTCGGTAATTTTACAAACTAAGGGTAATTTAGTAATTTTGCGGACCGAGGTATTTTCGTAATTTTGCAAATTTTGATAATTTCCAAATCAAGGGCGTTTTGGTAATTTTTTTTCAAATCAATGGCATTTTGGTAGTTTTTCAAACCGAGGGCATTTTGGTAAATTTTTTTAAGACTAAGGGTACTTTAGTAATTTTGTGAAAATAAGGTGGCTGGTCCCTTTCGAGTTTTAGTTAGAAACTTTGGCCCGTCAACAGGTCCTCGTGGCTAAGATGAACAGTCACTACGCACCAGGTAGGATTCCAGCGAAGAAGAGGTGAGTCGCTAGGACCGCTTAAGTACCAAGCTCTCCTTGGATCCAATCCTAGGCATGCGTATGCCTGTTGCCACACCTTAACCTTGTGACTTGTCCACAGACAAGTTTAATTAGATTAAGTCTTATGAGGTTTAAGAAGTTGTTTAAGCTAAGCCTAAAGTCCATCGGTCTTAATTAAGATAATCTACATCCCATAAAGCCCATCAAGCCCACATACATATATCACACGATGAGTTCAGATTACTTACAGCGGACTTGGTAGGAGGCGAGTGCCATGCGAGAAAACCATCTGTATTATTTATAAACATGCATGTTTCCAAAACCCATCTTTAGAAAACATTTTGAGCCCAAAACCCCAAAGCCGAGTTTTGAACCAAGCTCGATACCAAATTGTAACACCCAGGCAAGCCCAAACGCCGACCACGGCATGTCACTAAGGAGTTTTGTAAAACATGTCGCATATTTTTTTTGAAAACATAGTTTAAACATTTATACGGGAAAAAACTTAATAATTTGATAATTTGTAAAAGAAATAAATTTTAATTAATGCCTTAATGAATAAAAGCTGAAATTTTGCCTCGAGTTTTATTATTTAAACACATGCCTTAGTTCAATAAATCATAAAATCTAAGCGTATTAAAACCGAAAATGAAAACATAAAACCAATAAACCATAGCCAGTGGCCTTATTACAATAAAATATAAAACCAAACAAATTGAAAATATTAGGGAGAATAATTAAAACAGCATCCTTTATTAAGTCGAAATAAATCCATGCATGGCCACCTTGCGCTCCTTTCCAGCCCAGTTCGATGCACTAAGTGCTACCTGAAAAATGTTAAACAATGGGGTGAGTCACCAGACTCAGTGTGCAATCCCTCTTGCACCATCAGACTGGGCCTTAGCTGCACTGAACGAAATAAAAGAATATCACATATCAGAATTAAGCAAAGCCCATCCCAATCCTAGATCCATCCTCTACACACCACCCTCACCTTCCAATCACACCAATGGGGATTTCTACAATCACCCTCACCGCTACACACCACCGATGGTAGTCATGCTGTAGTTAGCTGCTCATCATCAGATTTGTGACAGTCACTAGAACAGATCATGGCAGAGCCACTACAACATGCAGTGGTGAAACCACTACAATGAACACTTCCCCTTTCATATACATCAATCGCCCAAACCCAGAGCAAACATAGAAAATGGCATGCATGTATATCATGTCAACTCAGCGAGAATCATTATACTTAAAAAAATCACGAAATCACTAACTTTGACGATGAGTCGCCTTTACCTCACGGGTTTTCATGATCATCATGGGATTTGGCATTTAAGAATATAAATGATTTATATATATACTAATAGACAACAGAGATGGTGTGAGAAATTACACACCTGATTACGTTCAACGTTATACTACTGAGGTTGACCTCTCTCTAGCCGGAATCGCGAGTATCAAACCACTACTCTGCTGGACAAAACTCACTAAATCGATTAAATCCGAAGTTGGCGGACTTGGATTGAAGCGTTGATTGCACACCTATCTGAAACCAAATGAGATTCGATGTAAAAGAGATTTAGATTAGGCGAGATGACCTTTCATTAGCAGGGGATATGGGTCCTCCTTCACCAATCGACCAACCACACCAACCACTTACCTTGACTATCTTGAGGTTTGGCACAAGTAGCCACAGCGGTGAAGATTTGGCTTTAAGAGAAGAAAAATAGAACCACAACAAGGTTTAAGAGACTATTCTACCAAAAGGAGAAAAGAAAAGAAAACAGAAATAACGAGAGAACTTAGAATTATAGAATAGGGGTTGGCTATGATGAACACTTCGGGAAAAGGAACCGAATGGAATGATGTTAAGACTTAGAGATTTCAGCTACAAGATCAAACAAGAGCGTAGTTTCGACTTTTAGTGAATGGGAGAAGAATAACAATGGGGATCAGAAGATTCTGCTAAAAGGGAATTTCAAAGAAAAAGAAAATGTGAGGGAGGTGGTGATTTTCGGCTTTTGGAAGAGAAAAGATGAGAAAAGAAAACAAATGAGATGGCCTTCAAATTCTTGGCACACCCCTTGCCATACTAAATTGATTCTCCCCCCTCTCCCGTGTTTGATTTTTGGCCAACTCTGCAACCAAATGATAGCTCCTATCTTTCTTCTTTATCTTAATCTACTAACTCCTCCAAAAGAGGCCTAATTAGCACCAACTCCTCCCTCCTTTATCAGCATAATATCCACATATTTTAAAACATTAAAATCCCCTAAATTCTAGCCTTAATGCCGTTCCCCTTGCTCCCTTTTAAGTGCCGAAATTGGCCCAAAAGTTTGGGCTCCAAGTGGCCAACCTTGGGCCCCTCTCCATCCACTAGTGATGCAACCCTCTGCTCCTTTGTAGTGCCACCTAACTTTGGGCCACAAGCCCACTTTGCTACTTTTAAACATAGATACCTACCTTTAAATCCTATAGTGCCCCAACAGAAAGTTAACTAAGACCTCAGCCCAAACCTGAGCCTATTTCTCAAGCTAACACATTAAACCTACAACACACAAAATGCACAGGCCCACTAATTTAGGATGTTACATTAGTCCTAATGGACAAATTGTTTACTAATTAATAAAATTCCTTCATGAAATTTTTACACAATCATGCAAATAGCTCGTAAGCTTCATAAAAATCATTAAAATACATATTTCTACTTTAAATTTGTGGTCTCGCACCATTATTCTGACTAGGCCCTAAATCAGGCTGTTACGCCAAACATGGTCTTATACGTAAATCTCAAATCGATGCCAACATCCCAGACGTGGACTTACACGATAGCACATATTGGAATCCTATGTCATGACATATGTATCCTAACTATTCCTATGGTTCATAGGGCTTTCAGATGTCATCACATTGTCGATGCTTTCTCGTATTCATATAATCTAATTGTCGAACAATTTAATATCATAATAATATACAAAACTTTTTTAAAATACATATATATTTACATTACCATTCTGCATTGAATTTAATCACACAAATAATGCACATTTATAACATGATTTTATATCGTCTATTAAAATACGAACTTACCTCATTCACTATAGCGACGAATTAGATCGACTAATCCAATACTTTAATTTTCCCTCGATCTAGATTCGAATTTCGTATTTCTCAATCTAGTTAACATCAAAATTTAACTAATTTATTCAACAATTCATTCAATTTCATCCAACACAAATGGGCATTTTACACTTTAGCCCTTAAAGTTTTATATTTTTACAATTTAGTCCTTATCACATAAAATTGTAAATTGTTGCAATTAAGGACAGGCCCATGCTAGCCGAATTTTACCCAAACTACTAGCAGCCCATATTTTTAGTTTATTCACACATTTAACCATGAATTTTACACTTTTATCAATTTAATCCTTAATTGACATTTTTATCAAAAATCACTTTATAAAACTTGTTAACTAGCTTCAAACTTTAATAATCTATCATAAAACATCTAAACAACCAAGCATTCAACAATGGAATCGTTCAAAATCTTTAACAGTTTCAAAAACAGAGATACGGGCAAGCTAGGTTAAACTGCAATGAGCTCAAAAATGTAGAAATTATTTAAAACTGAGCAAAAATGACTCACCAAATAAAGCACAAAACTTGGCCGAATATTGAAGCTTCCATGGCTGTTCATCTTTCTCATTTTCGGTGGAAGATAATGAATAGAAAGATGAAATTTGGTTTTATTATATTTTATTATCATTATTTACCTTTTTACTAAATTAACCTTTAAAATTAATCAAATTTACACAAATGCCAAACCAAATATCTTCCACTAACTCACAATTGGATTAATTATCACATAAGGACCTTTCATTTATTTTTCTATAACTATTTAACACTTTTAACTTATAGAACCCAACTTTTACGCTTTACATAATTTAGTCCTTTTTACCAAATTAACCACTTAAACGATAAAATTTCTTTACGAAAATTTCAAACAACTCTAATATCTTGCTGTAAATATTAAAATAGTAATAAAATAAAATTTTCAATGTCGAATTGTGGTCCTGAAACCACTATTCCAGCTAGAGTCTAAACCGGGCTGTTACAACTCCCCCTTAAGGATTTTCGTCCCCGAAAATATTACCAGAAAGTAGATTAAGAATTTGCCTCCCCATCATACATCTCAAATTTACACATAGCTTCAAATTTGAAATATCTTTAATCTCACAACTAAAATTCTGATCTGATTTTCATTGTACATCATCTCTAGCTGAAACTGCTTATAACTGTATTAAATTGTTTCCATTTTCTACCCACATTCTCTGATGGTTTTAATCCTGTGAATCATTTTCTCACAAAACTTGATCCGAAAGTAAAAGAGTTTGATAACTGCTTATAACAACAACAATCTTTCTTAGTTACTTTTCAATTCCAAAACACAGTGACAAATAAATATTTCGAGAATTTTGTTTGCATTTCCCGATTTTGATACGATTTCATACTCATAGATTACTGTAATCTCTCTTAGAATTACCATATAAGTTTTAAATCTCAATCCAAAACAATGATAACTGACACCATAGACAGATTTACCAATACAGAAATGAATAACTCAACTATTTTATCAAAAGACAAAATCTATATGTACAAAGATATTTCTTCAGACAGTTAACCATATTTCAAATAACTCCATCTTTTTCATTGATAAAGATAATCCCGATACAAAATTCATCAACCCTCCATTTCTATAATCAACAAAGTAAAAAATATCGCATTTCACACTCATCATCCATATCATATCTCGGACTGTTGTGTATCTTGCTAATCCCATATGAACACCACTGAAAGTTTCTTGTAGCAGTTTTTGTATATTCGTAGAACTTTTCAGTATACACACTTTATCTCGAAATAACAAATAATCATCGATACCAATCTAAGGTTCTGAATTAGAAATAAATTTATGTTGAACCCCTTTTTTAACTTATTATTCATTGACACATTTCTAAATTTCACGTCTTCACTAAATAAACATTTATTTAGCCTCTAATTCAACTAATAACTATTCATTACCTGATAAAATCAATCACGTATTCATCGCCCAATCAAAATATTCGAAATCGTAATCATTTTCCTCAGATAAGAATCACTTACAAACTCAAAAGTTTTTTCGACGATTGGAGCTAACCTTGCTGTGCCAAGTTTAGATCTCTCTCTGACATTAAACATTTTAAACTCTTATAATCATCAAATATATCACATAACTCTTTTTATGCAGCTTTAACTGCATAGAATCATAAGATATCTCTGCACATTCTTATATTAGAATACATTTCAAACCATTCATTAACATAAAGACGAAAATTGTAATCTCTTTATTGAACTCAGACTGAACCAGAACTGATATTTCGGTCAAAATTATCTTCGTGCAAATGAAAACTTCAACAATCAAATTAACTTTAATTAATCACAAAATTTCCCAGATATAATCGTTCCGATAGATGTAATTCAGTATCAAGTCTTCAAGAATACGAATTCTTCTTCCAGACTATCCCTCAATTCACACATGTACATTCAAAGTTTATTTCCAGTCAGGTGGATAGATTTAGACACATATATCCCAATTATTTTTTTCAATCAAATAATTCAAATCTGAATAAACCACTGAATCAGTCTTTTTGAAGAAATCTTTTCTTTTCATTAAAAAGGATAACCCAGACATATCGTTTCACAGATTTGATCTTATTCTTCTATCATTTTTCTACTTTTATTAATGTTAGACCTTCACGAGAACTAGAAAAGAGTTTATAATGAAGCTATCTCATATATTAATCATCAAATCTCGAATGATCTGAAATCACCTTAACCAAGTAGAAATAATTAGGCCTTAATAAGAATAATTTCTCAACCATATAATTAGATATTTTCCCAACTGTTAATGAAGCATTTGATGTAACGCCCCAAAAATATAGGGTCTTTAATTTTGCATGTCATGACACAAATTGCTTGTTTACTTTAATGGCTAAGTGATTTGGGTGTGTATGGGAGTGTTTGAGAAGCATGGGTTCAAGTCTTGGCTCTTACTAATTTTAAATTTTTTCCTTAAATGAACCTAGACACCTTGGCACTTAGGCTTTATTAATAATAATGATGGTTTAATGACACAAGAAGAGCTAATGGCCTAGTGGCAAGTGACATGTTGTGTAGCTATGAGGGCTGAGGTTCAAATCCTTGAATAAGCAATGGAGTGTTTATTTTGCTGTGTAAGTTGGGAAGGTAGAAGAGTTGGACTGAAATATTACTGATGAGGTGTTTGAATTGGTCATGGAGAGATTGTAAGAGCAAATTGTGGAGAATATTCAGGGAAAGTATTGTGGAGAGAATCAAGGAAGTGGATGTATGTGGGAGTGTTGTGCCGAATGGGTATAAGAAGCCTAGAAATTTCGGCTGAGGGGTTTTTTCCCTCATTTTTGATCAATTTTGTCACCGATTTTAGACTTCTAATTCCTGTTTTTTTTCTTTTCTCTCTAAGTGCAGAGATAGCAACTTACCACTTGTGCATTTTTGTTGCTTCAGTTTTGCACTTTTTCTTCAAGCTCCTTGTTGGCCAAATCTCTGCTTCCCTCTCCTTCTCTCAATTCAAGCCGAATACATTTCCTCTCCCTCCCTCTTTATTCATTTTCTTTTCGGCTTCCTATTAGCTTGTGAACCGAATCTTTTCTCTTGATTAGTTCTGTGGTGACCGAATTCTCTGCTTTCTTTCCCTCTCTGTTTCAGTTCGGCAAGTGTTCTTAAAATCGGTAGGTGTTCATATTCTTCACTTTTTGTTTAAAACTATTCTCTCCTATCCCCCTTTTCTCTAAAAGCCGAATGTTTCTGCTAATCATGGTCTTTGATTGGGATCCTTTCCTCTTGGTGTCGTGATCGTTGGGTTTTAGGTATTCCCGAGGAGTGGAGAAGTGCAGAAGTTTCTTAAGTCGTCAAACCCTGTCTTCTATTTAAGGTAAATATATTACCTTACCTTTTGAAAAGGTCGAATATCTTTATATATTTCTGTAAGACCAATATTCATGGATTTAAGCCATAGTTATGATCGGTCCCATCTGTTAAAATATTTTGTTATCGCAGTTTATCGACAAGAAAAGTGTGATCGGTTTTAGCCCATGAGCTAAAAGGAACAGGCCGTAGTTCGTTCAATCAAGGTAAGGTAGTAAGTGCATTTTTGGGAACAGATGTGATAAGAGGGTGTTTTACCCTTACATATTAAGGACTAACATTAGGTCTCAATGATTTTAGGTTGGGTGCTTGTAGATCTTAGAACGAATCTGTAAAAAGGTTTGTAATCACACTATCTCGCTATGAGTCGGCAAAAGCTGAAAAGCTAAAACTTCAGCATTTAAGGCGTCACGAGCGTGCGATCGCTCGCATGAAAAAACCAATCCCAAATCGAGGGCGATAGATTGAAGAGGCCACTACGAGTGTTCTCATGTATTTGGGTCGTTATTGGCCTCATTGGGCCAAAATGGGCTATGTGGGCCCAATGGGCTCGTGGGCTCCACATGAACAAAATTTACGAAAAGTAGCAAAAATTGTATTGGGCTACATAGATCACACACCGTGATTAAATTTGGGCCAAACGGGCCACACAAGCGTGTGGGCCCATTTGGATCGAATATTAGGCTTTGAACCCATTTATACTGTTTCGACCAAATAGATTATCTGTGTCGCTTAAGGTGACTGTAAGCCTTCGAAAAGGTCGTTAACTAAACCGATACCCCTAGGGAGTAAAATGACTGAAATACCCCTAATGAGTAAAATGACTGAAATTACCCTAATGAGTAAAATGACTGAAATACCCCTAGTGAGTATAATGACCAAAATACCCCTAAAGGGAAAAAATTTCGTTTTACCCCTAATACATGAAAATTACTATTTTACCCTTAGAGGTAGATTGATAGATAAAAGTATGTATTGCATGACTTTACTGAGTAGGGCATGTTGCATACATGAAATATTGATGACATGGCATATTTCATAGGGTTGGGATTCTGTTATTGAGGAAGTATATTCTTGGTGGCTCGCCACAAAGCGATATTGGTGGCTCTACCACAATTCTTTATTCTTGGTGGATTTGCCATATAAAGATCTTGGCGGCTCTCCTTGTGTTATTATTCTTGGCTATCTTTGCAATATTGATGTGAGAAATTTGGGAGGGTCGACTTTGTCCCTACATGGTGTGTTGGGTTGGTACGGGTGGTGTGCTGGCTGGATTGGGGTGGGTTTGAATACTTGCACCATACGAATATCGTATCGGGCTTAGGCCTACACTGTACTGTTACTGAATAGGGCTCAGGCCCAGACTATTACTGCATAATAAGGGATTACACACTGAGTTCTTGTAACTCACCCTTTTCTTTTAACTGTGCAGGTAAACCTCGTCCTTAGATGATTTGGAGCTGTGAGGGACTCATAGGTGGCCACACGATCGATGAGGTTTGTTTAAACATAATCATTTAATTATTTTACATTGGGTTGATATTTATGTAATAAGGCCTCTGGTGATTTTAATTTATTTTAATTGGGTTTTAATTTCTTATGTTGAAACTACCAAACTGATGCAACTAAGTTTTCAAAAATAATAACTGTTTTAAAAGACAAATGCACATTTTCAAAACTTTAAAATGACATTAATTAGAGTAGCTTTCGTGGGTTGTTAGTCAACTAAGAAACCAACAGAAACCAACATCACAATTGCTTTAATAAGTGTTTTTCCAAATTAATGATTTACCAAATGTTTTTCCAAGCAATAAAAACTAAATAAGTTGTAATATTCGGGAATTAGGGCTTGTGCATTTTTGATTAATTGCATGTGGTAGTATGCCTATGTATGTTTTGAATGTGTCTAGGAGACTTTGGGAACTCTAGAGTGTAGGAGAATGCCTTAGAAAATATTAGATTTTTAGTTTTAAAGGGGAGCTAGGCAAAGGAGGCCTTAAGGAAATTTGTAAGGAAATTGGACATAAAATGGGCTTGTTAAAGTGGCAAGGAGGCGCCACTTAAAGCCTTAAAAGTGACATACAAGCGGATGCAAAGGGGCTTAGGTTGACGACAAGGGAGCACTTGTGGAGTTATTTTTTAAATCGGGGAGGAAGGAGTTGGACGACAAGTGGACTCTAGGAAGGAGGAGGTATAGATGGGGTGGGAGAGCTTGAGGATTCGACTAAGATGGAGGGGATCAAGGGATAAGAGAGTGAGAGATGAGTTAGCCGAATATGGGACTCTAAGGGGTGCATAATCGGTTTTGAGGCTTTGGTAGAGGGTGTGTGTGCCGAAATACTAATAGCCTTCTTCTAAGTCTCCTTTTCTTCTCTCAACCTTAAGCTTATACCTTTTTCTTTTGTGGCTGAATATCCCATCACCATTGGAGAGCCATAGCCGAACCTTGTTGACCCTTACTCTCTTCTTCTTTTCACAAATCCATCAAAAGCCAAATACACAAATAACCCCTAGCCGATTGTTCATTAAACCCCAAAAGCCGAAAACTATTGATCAACATCTAGCCTATATAGCCGAATCTCTGTGGGGTCAGGCAAGGGTGCAGTCAATTTCATCATTAGGGGTAAGATCAAATGTTATTCAATTTTCCTTCCTCTTTCTTTTAGATTGGCCGAAATCTAGGAACTAATTCCTTTCCTTCTCTTTGGCCGAATCTTTGAAGAGGAATTTTGGGATTTTGTTATTGTCGACTACAAGGAGGAGATCCTCGAGATTTTACAATCCAAGGTAAGCCATGTGTAGTATTTGGCCAAGGGGCCATTATCATAGATCTTGTACAATAGGCTGGCCCTAACATGTACCATGTAGGATTTCGACATCTTTATAAAGCAAGTGACGATTTTTGGATTAAGAACCACAAGGCAAGAGGGCATTAATATTCGGCCAAGGCCATAGTAAGTGTTAGTGACTAGCCGATTCTGACTATGATCTTTTAGGGGCAATTCGACAAGTGGGGAGTAAAGCAAAAGAGCCTTCGGGTTATCAGGTGTGTAGTTACTACGCAATTTCCCGAGTATGTCTCAATTATTGTGTGTGTTATAAATATGATGATTAGTGCAGTGGCAATAATGGGATGGTTACCCATAGTGGGTATGTCGATAATCAGGTCAGTGGTAAAGCTGATAAAATTGTGGTTATTCTTTGTATATATGTGTGGTATGTTTGAATAATATGAACATGCATTATTTCATCACATCACTATTGTATGTTGCATAATCATGGGGCGATTTGTATATCGAAAGAAGGGCGGGGTGTACATTTATGTGCGTGGATTAGTGATGGCTACGAGCCTCACATGGATTGGCGTTGACTACGGTCACGTTGTGGATTATTTTGTGATTTGATCACGTGGACCAGTGGCTCGACCACTTGGTGGATGGCATAATTTGTCGAATTGGTGTGTAGAGGTTGGAGGGTCGATTTAGTAATCCCCTAGTGTGTGGTGGTTGGATACGGGGGTGTGTAGAGGATGGACCCTAAGTGGGTTGGGTGCATTTGCATTATTATCGATTTGTTGAATGGTGTGGTTTTGGGCCAAGCCCATGTGTGGAAATCGTGTACTAATTACCTAATCGAGTCATTGACTCACCCAATTTTACCAAACAATACAGTTGATCGTGATCTTTGGACGGGTTGGATGGGATTCGAGATGGCCATGCAGAGAGCGATTTTTATGTTTAGAAACTTATATTTTAATTTAGGTTTATATGGGATGTTTTGATGTAATAAGGCCATTTAATTATTTTGGGTTTCAATGTGGTTATGTTATACTAGACTGGATTATTAATTGCAAACAAAGTTTCAAGTTATGACGGTTTCATATCTTAAAGACTTATTAAAGGTTTTACTCGGTTTTCTTAAGAAATTTAAAGGAAAAGAGGACTCGTTTCCAATTAACTTCGAACTTCAAGATGTTTTTCAACCTAAAGTTTTTTGGTAGCATTCCAAATTCGGTAGTAGTGTTTTAGGCGAGTTTGAGGGTGTTACAAATTAGTATCGAGCCCAATTTCTACACTCGACCTATGGATTTGAAGCCCATAAGCGCTTTCATTTTGTGTTTTAGTGGGTCAAAGAAAATTTTCAGGAAAAAGGGTTTTGTGGAGCATGGCTTTTCGAATAAATCGGCACGAAGTCTACCGGTAAGTACCCTAACCCTTTTGTGATTTATGCGTGGGAATTATAGGGATGTAGATTAGTAGATTAGGAATTATTAAACCCTAGGATTAGTCTACCCCAACACAGGAATACATAAAATTTAAAGTCTATCCAAACAAACACGTGGTGAGTCAAGAGATAAAGTGTGTGGCAAGTTGTGCACATGTCTAGGATTGGATTTAGGGGAGCTTGGTATTTAAGCGGCCCTAGTGACTCACCTCCTCTCCTTTCGAATCCTACCTAGTGCGTGAGTGACAGTTCACCCTAACCAAGAGGACTTAATCACGGGCTAAAATTCATAACTAAGACCCAAAGGACCGATCACCTTGTTTTGAATAATCCTTAAATAAAACCTTGGTTTCAAAATTGCCAAAGAACCCTTGATTCAAAAATGACCAAAATACCCCTGATTTGCAAATTAACCAAATTACCCCTAACTTGTTTGAATTACCAAAACACCCTCAGTAAGGAAAGTTGCTATCCCCGAATTAAAAATTTCCAAAATACCCTTATTTTGAAAAACCACCTGGAACCATATTTTGCAAAATTATCGAAATACCCTTAGTTTGTAAAATTAAAAAAATACCCTCAGTTTATAAAATTACCATATTACCCTTGAATCTTCTTACCAAGTATTCTTATTACGCAAAAAATATCAAAAATCTCTATTTTGCGAAATTTTCAAATACCATGATTTGGAAAATTACCAAAATACCCCTATAGGACAAATTACGAAAATACCCTTGGGTAGTGGAGAACAACAACAATAAAACCACAACACTTTTCTGTGTGTATGATGATTGGATGATGATGATTGGATGATGATGATGATTGGATGAATAGACTTGAGACTGTGCGTATGTATGAATTCGAAAAAACCACTTTCTAGAACTATTAAACATAAGACTGTTCGCGATAAATCAGTGGAACAAAAACTGATTTATAAAATTCCTAAGCAGACTAAATCACGAATGTAGGCATGAGCTCTAGGGGACGTGGACACAATGTCCGAGGCGTGGTAAGCGAGAATAGTCGTGTCGAACCAGTTAGGGTGCAGTGGGGTTCGAAAATGAAACCATAGCCATTGTAGGGGAAAAATTTCAAGAAGCGGAGCGGGAGGGAGGACGCGAGATCATGAGCTATCTTTGCGAGTTTTAGAGCAGTGGTTGGAGCGAGTATGGGAAATGGGGCTCGAAAGTCGATGTCGAGAGACTTAGGCGAATGGGTGAGGTTTTAGAGGTGTATCGGGAGTAGCTCGAGCGTGGCGAATCTTGGTTGGAGGCGATGGAAAGGATTATGGATGATTTGGATTTCACTGCTGAGGAGAAGCTAAAGGGTGTTGTCTCGTTGCTCCGGGACGAGGCTTACCAATGGTGGCTCACAGTCAGGGAAGGTACTCCTGCGGATCGAGTGGAGTGGGGTTATTTTAAGATCAAGTTTGAGGGAAAGTACGTAGGAGCTAGTTATGTGGGCCTTACGAGAGGAAGGTGTTTCTCAATTTGGTGTAAGGTGGTAAATTGGTTCTTTGAGTCGAGGCGAATTTATGTGATTGGCGGTATGCTCGGGGCATCATAGCTCTTGATTATGAGAGGTGTGTCTAATTGAAGATGGACTAAGAGATGAGTCTGCAGTGTTGATTGCCCATGAGAGAGAAAGGGACTTTGCTATTCTAGTAGAGAAAGCTCGAATAGTTTGAGGAGGTCAAGAGGACCGAGAGATGTAAGCGAGGATAGAGATAGAAAGCAGAATAAGAGGAGTTTTGGTAGTCGGCATCATTTGGGGTTTCTAGAAAAGACCAATGGTTGAAAACTCTGTTCGTGCACCAGTACCAGTTGTCGAGAACCAGAGTCGTCCATGTGCTAAATGCAGGAGAACTCATGCGGGAGAGTCTTTGAGGCGAGAATAAGAAATGTTTTTGGTGTGGGTCCAAGGCTCATTTGGTTAGGAACTATCCTCAAGAGAAGGAAAGGGCTCAGACAGTAGGCCAGGGATATGTTCAGTTGGGCAGAGGTGGTCAGCAGGCAATGAGGGGTCGTGGTTCGAACCATGGAGGGAATGGTTTCGACCGAGGTCGTGGAGCACCAGGCGAGAGTCTTTGGGGTTGGTGTAAGACAGCTAGGGTTGGTGTATCGCCAAGCGTCATGAAGAGGGAGATGCACGGATGTTATCACGGTATGTTCCTTATTTGGATTACCCTTAATGGCTTTAATTGATGTTGGGGCAACTCATTCATACATTCTTGTGTGTAGTGTCGGAACTTTGGAAGTGAACTCAAATCGTCTTTAGGAAAATGGTGTACTTTCGATCCTTTAGGGCAATCTGTAGTGGTAGATAAACTCTTTAGAGGCGTGCCTTTAGAAGTTCGAGGGGTAGTGTTTCCGGTGACTTAATGGAACTACCATTCGTGAAATTTGACCTAATATTAGGCATGGATTGGCTAATGAAGTATCACTGAATCTAGGCTGTCTTGATAAGCGCATGTCGTTGAAAACTCAATGACAAAGAGATTATAGTGATAGAGGAACGGAGAAATTACTGGTCGAATGTAGTGTCTGACCTTAAGGCAGAGAAGATGGTGAGGAAAGGATGTGTGGCTTTTCTGATGCTTGTTAGTGCCTTGGAAGATAAGGGAGCAGCGATGGGTGAGGTCGGAGACGGTGAAAGAGTTTGGGAATGTTTTTTGAGGACTGCGCCAGGTTGCCTCCGGATCGTGAGGTGGAATTTGGGATTGATTTGTTGCGGTCTGGTGCAGATATCTATCGCTCCGTACAAAATGGCACCAAAGGAGTTGGTTGAGCTCAAAGCGAGATCCGAGAATTGCTTGATCGTGGGTTTATCAGGCCAGTGTGTCTCTATGGGGAGCACCGGTCTTATTCGTAAAGAAGAAGGATGGGTCTATGCGGATGTGCATAGATTATTGGCAGCTGAATAAGCTGACCATCAAGAACAAGAATCCATTGCCAAGAATAGATGACTTATTCGATCAGCTTAAGGGGGCTGCGGTATTTTCGAAAATAGATCTAAGGTCGGCAAACCACCAACTCAATGTGAAAGAGGCGGATATCCATAAAATAGCCTTTCAGACTCGATATGGGCATTATGAATTCCTAGTGATGCTGTTCGGGTTGATGAATACCCCAGCTGCGTTCATGGATATGGTGAATCGAGTTTTCTAACCTTACCTGGATCGATTCATCGTTGTGTTCATAGACGACATCTTGGTGTATTCTAAGTCTGAAGAGGAGCACGATGAGCATCTCGGGTGGTGTTGCAAGTGTTAAGGAAAGAAAGTGTATGCCAAATTGAAGAAGTCTGGTCTGGTGAGAGAGGTTACTTTTCTGGGTCATGTGGTGTCTGGGGAAGGGATAAGGGTAGATCCCAGGAAGATTGAGGCGGTGTTAGATTGGAAACCACCTAGGTCGGTGGCGGAAGTTATGATTTCTTGGGATTGGCGAGGCTACTCTGGGAGATTTGTAGAAGGGTTCTCTATAGCCGCACTAATCGATTGAAATTGTTAAGAAAGGAGGTACCTTTCGTGTGGACGGACAAGCGAAGGAAGTTTTGAGAGATTGAAGAAGGTTTTGACTGAAGCTCCGGTTTTAATTCAGGCTGAGGTAGGAAAGGACTTTGTGGTGTATTGTGATGCTTCCCATACAGGTTTGGGATGTGTCCTTATGCAAGAAGGGAAGGTTGTTGCCTATGCGTCTTGGCAATTAAGGCCTCATGAGGTTAATTACCCGACGCATGACTTGGAGTTGGCTGCTGTGGTTTTTGTGCTTAAGGCGTGGAGGCACTATTTATATGGAGAGAAGTCGGTGATTTATACGGACTATAAGAGTATTAAGTATCTATTGACTCGAAGGAGCTGAATCTGAGGCAATGAAGGTGGGTAAAGCTGTTGAAAGATTATGATTGTTCTATAGAGTATCACCCAGGCAAGGCGAATGTGGTGGCGGATGCCCTAAGTTAAAAAGTAGTGTCGTGTCGAGGCGATGTTTGCACATCTTAGCTTGTCTGACGATGGAAGTTTGCTAGTAGAGTTACAAGTGAAATCGACATGGGTGAGTCGGTGAAAGAAAAGGCAGTTGGTGAGCGATGATCTAAGTGCTAAGCTATGACAAGTACAGGATGGGGATTGGAAAGTTATGGTGTGAACGATGCAGTGTTGTGTTTCAAGGAAAGGTCGTATCTTTGAAGGATAAAGAGTTTAGCGTAAGATTCTTGAGAATCGCATGGTAGCCCTATGTTATGCATCTGGAGGAAGCAAGTTGTATAGAGATCTCTGGGATCTTTTGGTGGCTTGGTCTTAAGCGGGAAGTCACGAGCTTGTAGGGAAGTGCTTAACGTGTCGACAAGTCAAGACGGAACACCAAGTACCCTCGGTGTTACTTCAGCCGATAAAGATTCTGCAGTGGAAGTGTGAGAGAATCGTCATGGACTTTGTTAGTAGGCTTCCCCTTATGCCTACTAAGAAAGACTCGATATGGGTAGTAGTAAATCGGTTGACAAAGTCTGCATATTTCATCCCAGTGCGAGTTGATTATTCTTTGCAGAAGTTGGCAAAGCTGTATGTGGCAAAAATTGTGAGACTGCATAGAGTGCCGGTGTCGATTATCTCGGATAGGGACCCGAGGTTTACGTCTCAGTTTTGGAAGGCACTACATCAGGCATTGGGGACCAGGTTAGACTTTGGTATGGCATTTCATCCACAGTCGGACGGCCATTCGGAGTGAGTAATCCAAATATTAGAGGATATGTTGAGGGGATGTGTGATACATTTCAGAGGAAGTGGGAGAATTCTTGCCTTTAGCGGAGTTTGCATACAACAACAATGCTACCAAGCGAGCATTCAAATGGCCGTCTGAAGCGTTGTATGGACAAAAGTGTCGGACACCTACTTGTTGGATGGAGCTAGGGGAACATCGTGTTTTGGGACCAGAGATGGTGGTGGAGTCAAAAGAAAAGGTTAAGGTAATTCGAGCACGGTTAAAGGAGACATCTGACAAGCAAAAGTCATATGCAGATCTTAAGTGGAAAGAGATAGAGTTTGCGATGGGTGACTATGTGTTTTTAAAGGTGTATTTGTGGAAGAAGGTAATGATATTTGGTGCATGAGGAAAGCTGAGTCCTGTGTTTATAGGGCCTTATCGGGTTTTGAAGCGGGTTGGACCAGTGGCATATCAACTGGAGTTGCCTTCAGAGCTAAAGCAGTTGCACGATGTATTTCATGTCTCGATGCTATGTCGTTACCAATAGGATCCATCTCACGTGGTTCCAGTTGAAGAAGTAGAGTTGAGACTAGACTTGTCTTACGAGGAAGAACCAATTCAGATTCTGGAGCGGGATGTGAAAGTCTTGCGTAGGAAATCATTCCTCTAGTCAAAGTATTATGGCGTAACCATGGATCGGAAGAAGCTTCGTGGGAGCCAGAAGAAGCGATGCGACAGCCATACTCTCACTTATTTTAGCCAGGTAATTCTAAGGTTGAAATTATTTTAAGGGGAGTAGAACTGTAATATCCGGGAATTAGGGCTTGTGCATTTTTGCTTAATTGTATGTGGTAGTATGCCTATGTGTGTTTTGAATGTGTTTTGGAGACTTTGGGAACTCTAGAGTGTATGAGAATGCCTTAGAAAATATTAGATTTTTAGTTTTAAAGGGGGAGCTAGGCAAAGGAGGCCTTAAGGAAATTTGTAGTGGAAATTGGACATAAAAATGGGCTTGTTAAAGTGGCAAGGAGGTGCCACTTAAAGCCTTAAAAAGTGACGCCACAAGCAGTGCAAAGGGGGCCTAGGTTCGAGCATTAAGAGGAGCACTTGTGGAGTTGTTTTTTTCGTCAGGGAGGAAGGGAGTTGGATGGCAAGTGGACTCTAGGAAGGAGGAGGTATAGATGGGGTGGGAGAGCTTGAGGATTCGGCTAAGATGGAGGGGATCAAGGGATAAGGGAGTGAGAGATGAGTCGGCTGAATATGGGACTTTAAGGGGTGCGTAATCGGTTTTGAGGCTTTGGTAGAGGGTGTGTGTGCCGAAATACTAATAGCCTTCTTCTAAGTCTCCTTTTCTTTTCTCAACCTTAAGCTTATACCTTTTTCTTTTGTGGCCGAATATCCCATCACCATTGGAGAGCCATAGCCGAATCTTGTTGACCCTTACTCTCTTCTTCTTTTCACAAATCCATCAAAATCCGAATACACAAATAACCCCTAGCCGATTGTTCATTAAACCCCAAAAGCCGAAACCTATTGATTAACATCTAGCCTATATAGCCGAATCTCTGTGGGGTTAGGCAAGGGTGCAGTCAATTTCATCATTAGGGGTAAGATCAAATGTTATTCGATTTTCCTTCCTCTTTCTTTTAGATTGGCCGAAATCTAGGAACTAATTCCTTTCCCTCTCTTTGGTGAATCTTTGAAGAGGAATTTTGGGATTTTGTTATTGTCGACTACATGGAGAGATCTTGATTTCACAATCGGGGTAAGCCATGTGTAGTATTCGCCAAGGGCCATTATCATAGATCTTGTGCAATAGGTGACCTAACATGTACCATGTAGGATTTCGACATCTTCATAAAGCAAGTGACGATTTTTGGATTAAGATCCACAAGGTAAGAGGGCATTAATATTCGGCCAAGGCCATAGTAAGTGTTAGTGACTAGCCGATTCTGACTATGATCTTTTAAGGGCAATTCGGCAAGTGGGGAGTAAAGTAAAAGAGCCTTTGGGTTATCAGGTGTGTAGTTACTATGCAATTTCCCGAGTATGTCTCAATTATTGTGTGTGTTATAAATATGATGATTAGTGCAGTGGCAATAATGGGATGGTTACCCTTAGTGGGTATGTTGATAATCAGGTTAGTGGTAAAAGCGATAAAATTGTGGTTATTCTTTGTATATATGTGTGGTATGTTTGAATAAAATGAACATGCATTATTTCATCACATCACTATTGTATGTTGCATAATCATGGAAGGGATTTGTATATCCGAAAGAAGGGCGGGGTGTACATTTATGTGCGTGGATTAGTGATGGCTCTGAGCCTCACATGGGTGACATTGACTACTGTTACATTGTGGATTATTTTGTGATTTGATCCGTGGACCGATGGCTCGACCACTTGGTGGATGGCATAATTTGTCGAATTGGTGTGTAAAGGTTGGAGGGTCGATTTAGTAATCCCCGTGTGTGGTGGTTGGATACGAGGGTGTGTAGAGGATGGACCTTAGGGTGGGTTGGGTGCATTTTGCATTATTATCGATTTGTGGATTGGTGTGGTTTTGGGCCAAGCCCATATGTGGAAATCTGTGGACTAATTACACACTTGAGTCATTGACTCACCCAATTTTACCAAACAATGCGGTGGATCGTGATGTTGAATTTGGGTTGGATGGGATTTGAGATGGCCATGCAGAGCCTTGATTTTTATGTTTAGAAACTTATATTTTAATTTCAGTTTATATGGGATGTTTTGATGTAATAAGGCCACTTAATTATTTTGGGTTTCAATGTGGTTATATTAGACTAGACCTGGATTATTAATTGCAAACAAAGTTTCAAGTTATGAAGGTTTCATATCTTAAAGACTTATTAAAGGTTTTTACTCGGTTTTTCTTAAGAAATTTAAAGGAAAAGAGGGACTTGTTTCCAATTAACTCCGAACTTCAAGATGTTTTTCAACCTAAAGTTTTTTTCAGTAGCATTTCAAATTCGGCCGTAGTGTTTTGGGCCGGGTTTTGGGCGTTACATGAGTTCTGCACTTAAAAATAGTTTTCTATCAACAAGCCTTGTGATCGTGTGCCAGAGTCTCAAAAATTTATAATGTGAATGATGTAGCCTAAAAACTACCTGTGGCAATGACTTGACCCAAGTGCACCTATCGAACAGGAGTATAGTTTAGTGGCAAGACCGGATTGTCGAACCCAAAGGAACCAAAAGTACTAATACTAACTTTCTTTTTATTATTTAACCTAAGAATTAAAGGAATTGTTGTTTAACCTAAAATTAACTAACTACTAAGCTAAAGATGCTAAGACAAAGAGAATGAATTGGGGAAAATACGTGAGGGAAAAACCAATTGATTAAGACAATACCTGAGGAAGAATCCACCTAGACTTCACTTGTTATCTAACTCTAAAGCAGACGATTTATTCACTTGACTTGATCCGTAGGATTCCCTAATTTATATTAATACCTCTCTCAAGGCTACTAACGTCTAACCCTAGGTTGATTAATTGAAATCTCTTTCTAATTAAAACCCCTAGAATTGTATTAACTCGATCTATGGACTCCCATATTAGTTTTGACCCTAATCCGACAGATTTTCGTTATCTTATCTCTAGGGTTGCGATCAACTCCGCTTAACTATGCTAGATCTACTCTTAGACAGGGTCTATTCCTCCTTTGCGTAAGAGCATAAATGCTTGAATCAATATCCTGAATTATCAAAACAAGAATTAAGAACACATAGTTAAGAACAAATCAAGTATTTATCATACAGCTCATAAAATAATAACAAGATTCATCTTAGGTTTCATACCTTTCAAGTATTTGAGTGATTTAGTTCATAAACGTAAAAGAATACATCTCAGAAGAAAATATAAAACAAAACATAAAGAAAACCCTAAAACCCCACGAAGGATTGAAGGAGAGATCCTCGGTCTTGAGTATGATTCCGCTTCTTGAGATGAATCAAGCTGGCTTTCTTGAGTGAATCCCCTGTCTGACCCCTACGGCTTGGCTCTTTTGCCTAGCTAAATGCCCCTTTAAGGTTGTCCTCTAGGGTGTTTATATAGGCTTTTGGAATGTCTTTCTTTGCCTCTAAGTACCTTATTCGAATAGAATTCAAATAGTTCACGTCAGGGACACACCCATGGCACACACCCTTGTAAGTCAAGGCCAGGCCGTGTTCTGTTAACGAGGCACGGCTGTGTGGTCTTAGGCCAGGCCATGCAAATTTCATAATTCGGCCCATTTACTCCATTTTCAGCCCGTTTCTCGTTCTTTTCATTCTCTGGCGCTCTCCTGAGTATAAAACATGAAAACAAATGATTAGGAGCACCTATTTCCATAATTAAATGGATAAATCATCCAAAAGTATGCTAAATGTGGGATTAAAATATGAACATATTACGGTTTATCAAATACTCCCACACTTAAGCATTTGCTTGTCCTCAAGCAAAATTCTTAATTTACAATTAAAACGAACTTCCCTCGGTTCATAATTTTTATCAACAGTGCCTCATCATAATTCATACATGGATAATTTAACTAAAAGAGTCCTGAAGGTTCAAACAATCAAACACCCCAAACCCTGGTCTATGCGTTGAGACTAGATTTGGTTTGTTACATGAATCGAGCTATTTTAAATTTGCAATAAGTTGAAAACTTCAATATAAATTTCAGATTTTAAAAAAATAGAAGAGTATTTGAATTTGATAATATTAGAAAAACATTAGTTGAAAATCGTTGTATTATCAAAACCTTTAGGAAATTTGTTAAAGAGTTAACAATAACAAAATATTTATAAAAGAATTTCATATACTTGAAAACCCAAATTTATTTTAATAAAACATCATATAATCATAGCCCATAATTAGAAGTCCAAAGTATAGTTTAAAACCCAACACACATAAAATCCATAAATTATTTATAGAGGCCCTTATTACAATAATCCAAAATAGTAAAATACTTATTAAAAGTTCGAGTTTAAATAACCCATGTTTTTGGTATGGCCTCCACAAAGTCATCCTCGGCCCAAGTCCACGTCAATTTCCATTACCTGAGATGGAAAATTAAAAGGGGTGAGTTACTTAGAACTCAGTGTGTAACTCACTTACCACCATTATTGGGCCAGATCATCAAGATATTATGCTGGGCTTGAGCCCAATTACAGAATTCAACAATATATCATAAAAAATAATTAATAATGCATGTAAAAATGTATTTCCCATCCCAAACCTAATATCCATCCGCTAACACCCCCGTACCAACCATCACACCTGTGGGGATCAAGTCAACCCACCCCGCCATCACACCAATCGTAGGCATCAAGCCTTTTTATAATTGTGGCAAAGCCACCGAACTAGAGGCAATAAGCCATTATTGTGGCGAACCATAGAACTAGAGCAATAAGCCATTATTGTGGTAGAGCCACCGAACTAGAGGCAATAAGCCATTATTGTGGCGAGCCACCGAACTAGAGGCAATAAGCCATTATTGTGGCGAGCCACGAACTAGATATTTGGCAACTGGCCATTCTTCTCTTCATATATCCCACCCATGCAATTATACATGTACTATAAAATATAAAATTTCTTAATAATGCATAACATGGTGGGTTTATCAATAACATTTCATTTGGCCCATAATTATAATATAGCAATTTGTCTATTTAGCAGTTTAGTGGGCTTTGGCCCATTTAACGAACTAGAGTATTTTGGCCCAATTTATCGAACTAGAGTATTTTGGGCCAATTTTAACGAACTAGAGTATTTTGGCCCAATTTTAACGAACTAGAGTATTTTGGCCCAATTTATCGAACTAGAGTATTTTGGCCCAATTTTAACGAACTAGAGTATTTTGGCCCAATTTATCGAAACATCCAATTTACATAATAACGAAAAATTTCTCGAGGCGTTTTGTAATTTTTACGATTTAGCGTTTTACGTATTTTCGTCAAAATATCAATATTTACGTTTTACCGAGCTAATCGTTTTACGATTTACTTCATACCAAATTGACATCCAACCGAGAAAATAATGAGTGTGAAGTTACACACCTCGCTTCGAGAGTACTAATCCTTCTCGCTCCTCGGCACCTAAAACATATTTTGATCCGTTAGACAACTAATTCGTAAAATAATCTTAATCGATAATAGATCCAAAATCTTACCCTCTTGATTTTGAATCACTTCGATTTTTGGCTTTTCCTCATTTATTGATTCGCTAGCCGCCGAGAATCCACCAACGTATAACGGCTCGGAAGTTCGTACTACTTCGAATAATGGACTTCCTTCGGAAGATGGCCCGCAACCCGGTGAAAAATCCCGGACTGCCGAAATCGCTCTTCGTTTGAATGGGGGATTTATGGATCCGCCCCTCTTAACGTGACTAACCACCGCCCTTTTCTTCCCTATTTTGAAAGTCTTCAAGATCCAAAGGAATTTTAGTTAGATCTAAATAATATCGAATAATACTAGAGATTTTAAAGAGTGGGATTTCCTTACCACAATGAAACGTTTCCAACGTTTCCACGATTCCGTTCACTTGAGTTCGATCTCGTTATTGCACTAAATAATAACGAAAAAGCGTTATTAGAATGAGCGTTATAACGATTCAAAAAGTCCTTCAAATCACCATTACTATTAGGCCATAATATCACTAATTAAAAGCGAAAACGAAAAAAAAAAGAACCCCTTACCTATAATCCACGATCGAAAAGAAAGGATTGAGAAAGGTGTTTGTGAGAGTTGGAGAATTGGCTATGCAACCAAAGAAAGAGAAAATAATTTGGTTATGGCACTCTAGCATTCGGCCAAAAGAGAGTTTGATGGAGAAACTTTGATTGAAATAATTAGAATATGAGAAAGAGATGGTGATGAGGTAGTTTGATTTCAAAGAAAAGAAGAAAAAATGGACTTTTAGGAGTTAGTGCATTCGCCATGGCAAAAAGAAAAGAAAGGGTGGTTTTTGGTATGGTTGATTTTGGCACAAGGAGAATACAAAAGAAAATTCACAAGATGAATAAAAGTGACCAAATGGTCAAAAGATTTTGGCTTTACCAATTGCAAAATTCAGCCAAGATGAAAGTTGAAAGGAGAGGAATTAAAATTACGCACGAAGTGCAAAGAATGACCAAAGAGAGAAAAGAAATTCTTAGCCAAAACTAACTCAAAAAAAATTAGACTCCCTCCCTATACCAAATTGCCGTCCAGCACATGGTCAATTGGCCATGATTTCTTTCCAAAATTTCCCCTTGATATGTGCCTTATGTTCCCCCTATCTTTCCTTAAGTATTTGATTCCATGCCATATATTTTCTATTTCCATAATCCTTTGATACACTAACCAAAATAATATGGTCAACTCTTACCTTAATTGTCCTTGGCCGACACTTCCTATCTATGTGCGAGAAAATTAAAACAAAAATTTCATCTAGGTGCTATACAAGGATTGAACCTCTTCCCTCTTGCTATGACCCATGCGCCAATACCACCATGCCATATGCTCATTTTATGACACTCTTTAGCACATAATTTAACTTAAGTCCTAATGACATTTGTTTCCCTTCAATAAATTCTCAATTAATAAATTTTATTTCTTTAAAAATCTAAACACCAATTTATGCAATTTAAATACTCGGATTTTTAGGGTGTTACAACTCTACCCTCCTTAAAGAAATATTCGTCCTCAAAATTTACACGTTGAAAAAGGTGAGGGTATTGTTCTTGAATTGCATCCTCTGGCTCCCACGTAGCTTCTTCCACTCGTGGTTACGCCATAGAACTTTGACCAACAGCACGATTTTCTTCCTTAGTACCTTGACATCTCGGTCTAGGATTTCCACTTGGTTCTTCTTCAAAAGACAAATCAATTCGGCTCCAATTCTTCTACTGGGTATAATGTGCAAAGGATCCGATCTATAACGCCTCAACATGGAAACATGAAAGACATTATGAATTTGATCTAACTCAGGAGGTAACTCAATCGATATGCCATGGACCAACACGCTTCAAAGACACGATAAGGTCCAATATATCTAGGACTTAGCTTGCCCTTCCTTAGAATCTGAATTTTTTCCAAGGAGATACCTTCAAGAAAACTGATCCCCACATTATACTCGATGTCCCTTCGCTTCGGATCTGCGTCGACTTACATCTATCGAGGCTTCTTTCAACCGTGCTCGAATAACTTTTACCTTATCCTCTGTCTGAGATATCATCTCGGGACCTAACATCATCTTTTCGCCAACTCGGTCCAACAAATAGGAGAGCGACACTTACGACCATACAATGCCTCGTAAGGTGCCATCTGAATGCTAGGCGATAGGCATTGTTATACACAAATTACGCGATGGTAGATAATCCTCCCAACTACCCACGAAGTCGATTACACATCCTCTTAACATATCTTCCAATATCGAATTACTCTCTCCGTGACCATCAGTTGAGGATGAAAAGCCGTCTTGAAATTCAACTTTGTCCCCAAGGCTTCATGCGAGCTTTCGAATCGTGATGTAAACCTAGGGTCCCTATCCGATATAATAGATACAAAGGTACCCATGCAACCTCACAATTTTAGATACGCAGTTTAGCCAATTTACGCAATGAATAATCCGTCTGGCGGCAAGAAATGGCGGTCTTAGTCAACCGATCAACAATTACCCAAGCGGAATTTTTCTTAGTAGGTGTTAAAGGTAACCCACTAACAAAATCCATAGTTATCCGCTCCCATTTCCAAAGAGGAATCTTTATCGGTTGTAACAATCCAGACGGTAATTGATGTTACGCCTTCACTTGCGACAAGTCAAACATTTTCCACAAACTCGTAATCTCACGCTTCAACCACAGCCACCAATATCATTCACGGAGATCTCGATACATCTTATTTCCTCCGGGATGCATATCATAAGGGCTACTATCGCCTCCGTAGAATCGTTGCCTTAGATCGAGTCCTTAGGCATGCATACTCTTCCTCGAAAGCACAACATCCCCTCGTGTTTATTCCAAAATCTTCAATTTCACCGTTTTCAACTTGTCAAGTAAGGGTCCCAACTTCTCATCGATGTCATTTTTCCTTGATTTGTTCCGATACGGAGGTTTCACACAAGTTCGCTAACAAGCGCCATCCTCATCTGAGACTCAAATGGGCAAACAAAGCTCTTAATTTAGATACCGCCTTACGACTTAATCGTCGGCTACCACGTTAGCCTTTCGAGGATGGTATTCGATGGAGAAATCGTAATCCTTTAACAATTCTACCCATCTTCTTTGTCTTAAATTCAACTCCTTTTGGGTAAGGAGGTATTTAAGACTCTTGTGATCCGTGTAGATTATGGACTTCTCACCATAGAGATAGTGCCTCCAAATCTTTAGAGCAAAGACAACAGCCTAACTCCAAATCATGAGTAGGGTAGTTTACTTCATGTGGTCTCAATTGACGAGAAGCATAGGCCACCACCTTTCCATTTTGCATCAATACACAACCTGACCCGTGTGAGGCAGCGTCACAATATCTGATGAATTCTTTTCCGACCTCGGTTGAATTAAAGCGGAGCTTCATCGGGATCTTCTTCAATTTCTCGAAACTCTCTTGCTACTTTTCGGTCCAGATATACGGAGCTCCCTTTCTTAGCAGTTTAGTTAGGGTGCGACTATCAACGAAAACCCTCTACAAAGCGTCTATAGTATCCACCAAACCTAAGAAACTCGAATTTCACTCATCGATGTTGGTGGTTTCCAATCCGAATAGCCTCAATTTTCCGAGGATCCACCTTATTCCTTGGTGATACTACATGACCAAGGAAAGTCACCTCCTTTAGCCAAAATTCACATTTACCAAATTTGGCATACAATTGCTTATCACGAAGTAGTTGTAATACTATCATAAATCTTGGTCATGTTCCTTCTCATTTCTCGAATAAACCAATATGTCATCTATGAACACTACTACAAACCGGTCTAAATATGGTTGAAAGACTCGGTTCATCATGTCCATAAATGCATTTGGTGCATTGGTTAATCAAACGGCATCACTACAAACTCATAGTGTAAAATAGCATTGTCCGAAATGCCGTCTTATAAATGTCCGCTTCTTTCACCTTAAGTTGGTGATAACTTGACCTTAAATCAATTTTGGAGAAAGCGAAGCTCCTTTTAATTGATCAAGCAAGTCGTCAATTCTTAGCGAGAGGATACCGATTCTTGATCGTCAATTTATTCAACTGTGCGTAGTCAATGCACATACGCATCGATCCATCCTTCTTCTTGACGAACAAAATTGGTGCTCCCACGGAGACACACTTGGTCGAATGAATCCCGATCAGCAATTCTTGAATTTGAGCTTTGAGCTCGACCAACTCCTTGATTGCCATTCTATAGGGAGCAATGGACCTTTGGAGTCATCCCGAACAAAAGCTCAATGCCAAATTCTACTTCCGATCTAGAGGTATACCGGAAGTTATTAGGAAATACATCGAGAAATTCCTTCACCGTCCTCACATCATTCACAGATAATTCTTTGGCATCCAAAGCACGGATAAAGGCTAGAAATGTTCGTATCCTTTCCGCACCAACTTCTCGACTTTTAATGCGGATACCACATTTGCGAGATAGTTCTTTCGTTTACCAATCATTATGACTTCCTTATCATCCGAGGTTTTCTCGACATTCGTTTTCGGCACAATCCAATTCGCCCGATGTTTGACCGACCAATCCATGCCCGAATGAGATCGAACTCACGAAAGGTAGTTCCATCAAGTTTACTAAGAATACTTCCTCTTGGATTTTTAAGGGCACGTCTTTAAATATTTTATTAATCATTACCGATTGTCCTAAAGGGTGATTCTTGTCATCTCACTATCGGTAATTTGATTCTAAATTGGTTTCGGATATGGCACTAGATACATATGAATGAGTAGAGCCAATATCTATTAAGGCAATAATGGTACATCAAAAATGAAGAACGTCTGGGTTATCACATCAGTGCATTCTTAGTCCTCATGGCGTCTAACCGCATAGACCGGTCCAGTATCTTGCATCGCATTTCCTCTATTACCATTGCCTCGACCCGGTGCACCTTGACCACGACCAGCCCCATTACCACCACGACCTGGTCCACGTCCTCTCGGTGGCTGCTGATTACCTCTGGCCGGCTGTGCATCATTATTACGGACTTCTTGAGTCGTATCCATTCGTCGAGGACAACTTTTGTACTGATGTTCCATTGAACCGCATTTGTAGCATGCGCCCGTTTTCCTCCAACATTCCCCAAAATGTCTTTTCCCACACTCAGTGCAATCTCGACTTGATTATTTGCTCTAGGGTTACGCCTTGAAGCGATTCATCATTAGGGTTTCTTCTAAAATCTCTTTGAAGATCCAGACTGCTGTGTCTCTCTCTTGTTTCGAAATCTTTCTCGGTTCTGCCGTTCTGAGTTCTTAGCCTCTTCGGCTATTTTGGCCTTCTCCACGAGTGGAAAAATTTCTAACTTGTTGCGAGCAATCGAACCCTCGACTCATCATTAAGTCCATCTTGAAGCGTACACAACGTTCATGATCCGTTACTACAATTGTCAGGGCATAGCGGCTCGGACGTACAAACTTCGACTTCATATGCTACCACGGTCTTACTTCCTTGGACAAGATTAGAAATTCCTTCCTTGACGTCTACATAACTTCGTTCCAACATATTTTCCTTGGGCGACTTTAAAGAATTCCCGTTAATTAGTGCGGCTTCAGTACCTTCTCGAGCGATGAGCAACCAACGTCGCCTCATCTCTTAACAAGGATACAGACTCCTCTCAATTTTTGCTCGACGGTACATTCCATATCATCCATAATTCGTTCCACGACTTGAGCGAGATTCACCACATTCGAGCTACACGAGACACCTCGAAAACTTCGCATTATTTGCCTTAAGTCGCTCTGAAATTGACCTACGAGTTGTTGGCCCAATTCTAGTTCAATGACCCTTTCCAAGACTCGCAACATTGCTTGAGTCAATGCATGATCTTCTTCCATGTGATCGCGTGATCCCGTCTCACTTTCAATTGGCCAGTCGTCTACTTAAACATATGATTTGGTGCTTGATTTGTAGCACCTCGGCCTCTACCACGGCCACGTCTACGCGTCCACGACCCGTCCTCTAGTGCTCATGATAGCTTGTTCGTTTATCGATTACAAGTTTTATGAATCGAAATTTTGTTTGGTGTTTATTAACGATATTTTATGAGATTTGAGATATAAAGTTGTTTTTCGCAACATATCCTATAGTCTCAATCTCTACGCTTTTTACATCTATAACTAGAAGTTCTAGAGTGTTCCTATGATCATATCATATCACCATTACTATTCGCCATAATATCACTAATTAAAACGAAAACGAAAAAAAAAGAAGAACCCTTACCTATAATCCACGATCGAAAAGAAAGGATTGAGAAAGGTGTTTGTGAGAGTTGGAGAATTGACTATGCAACCAAAGAAAAAGAAAATAATTTGGTTATGGCACTCTACCATTCGGCCAAAAGAGAGTTTGATGGAGAAACTTTGATTGAAATAATTAGAATATGAGAAAGAGATGGTGATGAGGTAGTTTGATTTCAAAGAGAAAAGAAGAAAAAAAATGGACTTTTAGGAGTTAGTGCATCTACCATGGCAAAAAGAAAAAGAAAGGGTGGTTTTGGTATGGTTGATTTTGGCACAAGGAGAATACAAAAGAAAATTCACAAGATGAATAAAAGTGACCAAATGGTCAAAAGATTTTGGCTTTACCAATTGCAAAATTCGCCAAGATGAAAGTTGAAAGGAGAGGAATTAAAAATTCTGCACAAAGTGCAAGGAATGACCAAAGAGAGAAAAGAAATTCTTAGCCAAAACTAACTCAAAAAATTAGACTCCCTCCCTATACCAAATTGCCGTCCAGCACATGGTCAATTGGCCATGATTTCTTTCCAAAATTTCCCCTTGATATGTGCCTTATGTTCCCCCTATCTTTCCTTAAGTATTTGATTCCATGCCATATATTTTCTATTTCCATAATCCTTTGATACACTAACCAAAAATAATATGGTCAACTCTTACCTTAATTGTCCTTGGCCGACACTTCCTATCTATGTGCAGAAAATTAAAACAAAAATTTCATCTAGGTGCTATACAAGGGATTCGAACCTCTTCCCTCTTGCTATGACCCATGCGCCAATACCACCATGCCATATGCTCATTTTATGACACTCTTTAGCACATAATTTAACTTAAGTCCTAATGACATTTGTTTCCCTTCAATAAATTCTCAATTAATAAATTTTATTTCTTTAAAAATCTAAACACCAATTTATGCAATTTAAATACTCGGATTTTTAGGGTGTTACACAATCAAAGTCACAAGTTTGTCACACGAAAAATATAGGTGTTCCCTTATCTAAATAATTACATTTGATTCAAAATTGACAAGGATTGGCATCCTTACTAAAGATTCACTCAAATCACTCAAGGTGTTTAAGGTTCAAAATAAAGCACTCATCAGCCAAACATGAAAAGTTATTACCATAGGCTTGCATGAAAATCAAATCTTCACCACTATAAAATGAGATGATACACAAATCAAAAGGTTTTTAAAGGGTTGTAATGGGGTTTAGGTTTAAGGTGTGGATAAAGGCTAAATTAAAGGGTTAGAATCGAGATTGAATTGAAAATTTACCTCACTAGAAAAATGAACTAATACTGAATAATTACATGAATTGAAAACTTGAAATACTAATAATACGAGCTTCTTCTAAATATGTGAATTTAACTGATTAAGCTCATTAGAACATAGAACTAATATTGAATATATTTCAAATGTTTTTAAGAACAGTCAAGTAATAAGAAAGAACTTTAACAACTGAAATATAGAACATAGTTAGACAATTGCTCAAAATCAAATCTCGACAAAAAGTGAGTCAAGAAAAATGGTGATAACAAATACAAGATGGGTTTTGGGTTAATATTAGTGGGTGAGTCAATAAAAGGGTTGTTAGGATTAAAGTGGTTCACTTGTGGTTAATTGTGAGGGTAGGCTTTTAGTGGAGTAAGTGGGTTAAATCCTAAGTGCCTTTATCATTTCTGTATATCAAATCAATAATGTGGTCTCAACATGTATAATCAAAGCAAGTTCTAGAATAACAAATCAATGTTGACACACTCATAATAAAAAAATGAGCACAAAAAGAATGTATGCTCTAAAAGGTTCAAAATATCACAAAAATTATGGGTTTTTGATGTCAACTTTGTAAATTTCAAACTTCAAGGTAATATTCAAATTTAGGTCAACAACCTAGCAAATTTTTTAATTACGAAAAATAGACTTATCATGCTTGATTCTCTAGTATCTTAGAGTTTAAAGTATCAATGCACAATTAACTATTACTTAATCTAAAACATAGCAATAAAAATCATAAATCAATAGAAGTTTCATTCTAATTAGTGATATGAGAAAATTACTTAAGACAAGATATCATTCAAGGATTTGAGAAAAATGCAAAAAGTTAAGAACTTTTTTGAAATAAAATTCACCCCCCACACTTAAGATGTACATTGCCCTCAATGTACAAAGATAGATGATAATCATATAGTAAGAAAATCATAAGTTAGGGAGAGAAGTGAAACTTCCTAAATTTTGAATGAAGTTAATGAAGAGAAACCGGATAGGATTGAGTAGAGGTGAACGTGGGGGAGCGCCTCGAGCCATTTGAAATTGAACCCTCAAAGCAACCGGTCTGATTTTATTGTATCCTAAGCTAAATCTAAATGGCATGAAGAATAAGAAGAAAATAATAAAAATAAAAATAAGAATAAAAGTAAATAATGGAAAATAAAATAAGAAAAATAACGGGAAAAGGAAAGGAAGAAGGGGGTTTAAATAAAGATGCATCCCATGCCCGTGTTCCTACCTGTGGTGCCCACACTTCCACGGCCATGGCCGTATGTAAGGCTGTGTGGGTATGGAAAACCTACGCCTAAGCCTGAAAAGAAAAAAACTAAACTAATTAGAGGGTTAGTGCTCGGGTTGCCTCCCGGGAAGCGCTCGTTTAAAGTTTTAAGCTAGACTTACGTCTCATTCGTATAATCATGGTGGTTTGAAGAGTTGAAAATCCTTTCTCATGCTATCATTATATAGTTTGAGTCGAGTGGAATTTACCTTAAAATTGCTGAATATGGGATTACTTACCTCGGCTATTCTGTAAGGGAAGACATTAAGTACCTTAAAAAAAATCACTTCATTTGTCTTGAGGTTTGATATGGTGATTTGAGGGTGTGTTTTATCTAACAGTACCTGTTCTCCTATTTTGAAGTGATTTGATGTTCCTATAAGCTCGTCCGGGGGTTCCTTCGGTTTCACTTCGTGTGGTTTTGATTTCTCCTTGAAATGTGCTTTCCACTAGTCTAGTTCGTCGACCTGAAGCCTTCATTCCTTCTAAATTACTTCTTTATCGGTACGAGGTCTAAGATCTGGGTCAGTTATGTGATTTCGTGGTGCTTCTTGTATAGAAAGTTGAACCAAATGATTATCAATAGAATTTACATTCTCACCTTTATCCCTCGATGTCTTGGCTGAGTCGAGAGCTTGAAGATTGATTGATTTGTCACCTACACAAAATGTGTGTTCACTTGTAACAACATCAATTTTAGATCTGGCAGTTGCTAAGAAGGGCCTTCCTAAAATTAAAGGAACCGTATTATCCTCATCCATATCTAAAACAATAAAGTTTACGGGAATATAAATATGTCAATTTTAACGAGTACGTCTTCAGTTATACCCCTAGGAATTTGAATAGTCTTATCAGCTAATTGTATACTCATCCTAGTTTGTTTGGGTTTCCTTAGACCTAGTTGTTTAAACATTTTATAAGGAATAACATTTATGCTTGCCCATAAATCAACTAACGCGTTATTAATAGTTAAACTACCAATTAAACATGGAATTGTAAAACTCCCTAGATCTTTTAATTTTCATGGTAGTTTGTTTTGAACATTGCTAAGCACACTGCGTTTAATTCCACATGCGACTCCTCGTCTAACTTCTGCTTATTTGTCAAAAGCTCTTTTAAAAATTTCATTGAATCTGGCATCTGCGAAAGAGCTTCAAGAAACAGTAAGTTAATATGTAATTTCTTTAAAAGTTTAAGAAACTTACCGAGCTTTTCATCTGAATTGTCTTTCTTCATCGCATCGGGATATGGTATACAAGGTTGGTATTCTTTAATTATCGATTTTGGCTTTTCTTGGCTTACCTTAACCTTACCTTCACTTACCACATGTTCTTGCCTTGGCTCAGGTTCAGAATCTACTAACCCTTCATTATTCTGAGTGGTTATGGCTTGAAGTTGCTCTTTTGGGTTGGTCTTAGTGTTACTTGGCAAGCTACCTTGTGGTCGTTCGGATATTAGCTTAGTGAGTTGCCCTAACTGGTTCTCGATTCCTTTAATCGATGCTTTTTAATTTTTAAATGTTGTTTCGGTGTTTTAGAAATGAGTTTCTGACACCGCTATGAATTTTATCAGCATCTCCTCAAGGTTCGGCTTTTATTCCTGTGGGTTGGGCTGTTGTTGGGAGTTTGGAGGAAGTTGTTGTCTCTGATTTTCTTTACCACCCCATGAGAAATTGTGGTGGTTCCTCCAACCAGGATTATAAGTATTACTATAAGGGTTATTTTGAGATCTGAAATTGTTACCCGTATAGTTTATCAATTCGCTTTCTATGCCATGATTATAGGGTGGGTACTCAGGATTCGCCACACCTCCTAGATTTGAATCACATTGCATTAATGGGTGTACCTAGGAGGAACCACACAAACCATCAATCTTTTTATTTAACATTTCTACCTGATTTGATAGCATGGTGACTGCGTTGAGGTTGAAAACTCCGACTGTTTTTGTTGGCCTTATCCTTGTAACTTGCCACTGATAGTTGTTCAATGACATCTCCTCTATAAACTCATAGGCCACCTCAAGAGTTTTGTTATTTAGGGTTCTCATTTCTTTGAATCATTCAGGTTGTCTCGTTGAAAGGTTCACATCATTGTAAAAGGTTTGGACACAGAGCCACAAGGGTAATCCATAGTGTGGGCACCTTCTCAATAGATCTTTGTATCTCTCCATGCATCGTATAGTGTTTCTAAATCCATCGCACAAAAGAGATATCATTCCTTAATTTAGCCATTTTGGTCGGTAAAAAATATTTTAATAAAAATTTTCGGTCATTTGTTCCCATGTAGTGACTTATCCTCGTGGAAGAGGATTCAACCACTGTCTAGCTTTATTCCTCAAAGAGAAGGGAAATAACCGAAGACGGATGGCATCATCAGAAATACCATTAATTTTGAAAGTATCGTAAAATTCTAGGAAATTTGCCAAGTGATTATTTGGGTCTTCATCCTGCAAACCATCAAACTAAATAAATTGCTGTATCATTTGTATAGTGTTAGGTTTCAGTTCAAAATTATTAGCAGCTGTAGCAGGTCTAACAATACTTGACTCAGTTCCTGTTAAATTAGGTTTCGCATAATTATACATAGTTCGAGGGGCATGATTTTCGGCCACCTCTGAAGGTAGCGGATTATTCTCAGCCATCTCTTCGGTAGTATTAATTTTGTTCTCTTGCTCTTCTCATATGTAGTTTAAGCTTCGCCTTATTTCTCTACGATTTCTGTGAACCGTACCTTCGATATCACTATCGTAAATCAAGGGTCCTATCGGGTTCCTTCTAGTCATAAATTAGAGGTACCTGCTAGGAACAGATAAAAAGAAAAAGAAAATTAGAAAAGTAAAAATAAATTTAATTGCAAAAAAAAAGGCTAAAGTAATAAAAATTAAGCGTTCTTAATATTTCAGTTCCCGACAACGGTGCCAAAAACTTGATCGTGTGTTAGAGTCTTAAAAATTTATAATATGAATGATCTAGCCTAAAAACTAACCGTGACAATGACTTGAGGTAAGCGCGCCTATCGAACAGTAGTTTAGTTTAGTGGCAAGACTGGATTGTCGAACCCAAAGGAACCAAAAGTACTAATACTAACTTTCTTTTTATTATTTAACCTAAGAATTAAAGGAATTTTTGTTTAACCTAAAATTAACTAACTACTAAGATAAAGATGCTAAGACAAAGAGAATGAATTGGGGAAAATACTTGAGGCAAAAACCAATTGATTAAGACAATACCCGAGGAAGAATCCACCTAGACTTCACTTGTTATCTAACTCTAAAGCAGACGATTTATTCACTTGACTTGATCCATAGGATTCTCTAATTTATATTAATACCTCTCTCGAGGCTACTAACGTCTAACCCTAGGTTGATTAATTGAAATCTCTTTCTAATTAAAACCCCTAGATTTGCATTAACTCGATCTATGGACTCCCATATTAGGTTTGACCCTAATCTGGAAGATTTTCGTCATCCTATCTCTAGGGTTACGATCAACTCCGCTTAACTATACTAGATCTAATCTTAGACAGGGTCTATCCCTCCTCTGCCTAAGAGCATAAATGCTTGAATCAATATCCTAAAATATTAAAACAAGAATTAAGAACACATAGTTAAGAACAAATCAAATATTTATCATACAGCTCATAAAATAATAACAAGATTCATCTTAGGTTTCATCCCCCTCAGGTATTTGAGTGGTTTAGTTCATAATCGTAAAATAATACATCTTAGAAGAAAATATAAAACAAAACATAAAGAAAACCCTAAAACCCCCAGAAAGAATTGAAGGAGAGATCCTTAGTCTTGAGTATGATTTCGGCTTCTTGAGATGAATCAACTGGCTTTCTTCGAGTGAATCACACAATTCAACCCCTCTGGCTTGGCTCTTTGGCCCAGCTGAACGCCCCCTTTAAGGTTGGCCTTTAGGGTGTTTATATAGGCTTTTGGAATGTCTTTCTTGGCCTCTAAGTACCTTATTCCAGATAGAATTCAAACAGGTCACATCAGGGACACGCCCATGGCACACGCCCGTGTAAGTCAAGGCTAGGCCATGTGCGGGTCTATTAACGAGGCACGGCCGTGTGGTTTTGGGCCCAGGCTGTGCCGATTTTGTAATTTGGCCCATTTACTCCATTTTTGGCCCATTTCTCATTCTTTTCATCCTCTTGTGCTCTCTTGAGTATAAAACATGAAAACAAAGGATTAGGAGCACCTATTTCCATAATTACAGGGATAAATCATCCAAAAGTATGCTAAATGTGAGATTAAAATATGAACATATTACGGTTTATCCCCTTGATTTCGGAAGACACTTTGATGTGAGATGTCAGATTCGATCGTAACATCTATGCCGGGGTCAAGGTGTTAGATTTAGTGGTATCAGAGCCAAGTTGCAAAACTCGACTGTGGAATGGGTTTGAAAAGTTTTTCTAAAAGTAATTTTAAATATTTGAAATGTTTTCCAAAGATGTACAAGTGTTGCACAACCGAGTCTCTAGCATCAGATCTGTAAGTTCTCTAATTCTGATTACTGATATACTGTGAAACTCTAGATAGAGGAAACTGAAATCGTAGAAGACTGTAAACTATAGTGAGACCTCGATCCGTGAAAATGAACATCTAATGACTATTTTTCATAATACATTTTGTTAATAATTACTGAAATTATAAGCTGATACATAAGACTTTTTAATCAGATAAAGCGCATATCGAAATGAACACAAGAGGTACTCGTGGAAGGGGTATATGGGGCCGCGGTAGAGGTCGAGAAGTGCTCGAGCTAGATAATCGGCATCGGGTCATATGCACGCTAGGAGGCACCGACCTCACCGATGGCGAGGCAGGGTCTCATGATCGAGTAGTTGGGAATGATGCTCTATCCCAAGCAATGCTCCGTGTTCTAGAGAGGTTCTTTGGACCTAATACTAGAATAGTGGGCTGAAGGTCAATTTCAGAGCGACTCAGGTCTAATGGAGTGGAAATTTTTAGAGGTATTTCTGGAGTAGCCCCAAATGTGGTGAAGTACTGGTTAAAGGCTACTGAATGAATAATGGACAACCTTGACTGTACTACGGAGCAAAAATTAAAAGGGGCAGTGTCCTTACTGCGAGATGAGGCTTACCAATGGTGCCTTACCGTGAGTGAGGGTACGCAGGCCTATCGTGTGACGTGGGATTTCTTTAAGGCATCATTTCAAGGAAAGTACGTGGGTGCAAGTTATGTGGGCCTTGACGAAAGGAATTTCTGAGCGACCTGGGGAGTAAGGCGATGGGCGAATATGAGGCGAATTTTTACGATTGAGTGCATATCTTTGGAGAGATAGTGGCCCGAGTATGAACACTGTGTGCGATTTGAGGATGACCTTTGAGATGAGTTTAGGGTATTGATAGCTGCACAGAGGGAGCAAGATTTTATTGCTCTTGTGGAAAAAGGAAAGATTCTTTGAAGAGGTGAAGCGCTCGGAGTGCCAGAACCGTGAAAAAGATAGGGAAAGAAATAAAAAGGGTTTTGGGCTCTCAAATTCTTTTGGGAGGCCTATTAAGAAGGCCAAGTTTGATGGGCCGATTCGGACTGAAGTCCTTATTACTATTAATAGACTGCAACCTTGCGCCGATTATGCGAGATCTCACCAGGGTGAGTTCTAGAAGAGGACAGGGGCGTGCTTTAGATGTGGGTCCATAGATCATCGGGTTAAGGATTGTCCTCGGAGGTCATTTAGATGCAAGGCTGCAGGATCGGGTCGCATCCAGCCAGTGAAAGGTGGTCGTGACCACTTAGAGGCTGTGGGTAGGCCAGAGGTGGAAATGATATGGGACGAGGTCGTGGTGCCCCAAGCAGGGGTATTGGTAACACTAAATGAGGCACCGGATCGGTATATCTTTGCTCAAATCCTTTGGGAGGATGTTGATGCCCCTGATGTCATAACCAGTACGTTCCTAATTCATAATGTACCTTACACTACTTTAATTAATATTAGGTCTACAAATTCGTACGTTGCGTGCACTATGTTGGGAACTTTGGGTATTCAGTTCGAAAATACTATTAGTGAGATGACTGTGATAAGTCCACTAGGTCAGTCGGTTAGGGTAAATAAATTATTCAGATATGTGCCCATTGAGGTCCAAGGAGTAATTTTTCCAGCAGAGTTGATGGAACTGCCGTTTGGTGAATTCAACCTTATTTTGGGCATGGATTGGCTGGTAAAACATCGATCGAGTTTGGACTATGCTGCTAAGCGTATGGTGATGAAGACTACTGAGGATGAGGAGGTGGTTGTGATTGGGGAGCGAAGGAATTATTTGTCTAACGTGATCTCAGCATTAAGGGCTAAGAAACTAATTTGCAAGGGTAGTAAGGCATTTTTAGCCTACGTTAGTATTTCTAATTCTAAAGGTCCTTCTATTAGAGATATTAGAACTGTGAAGGATTTTTCGAATGTATTCCCTAATGAGCTCCCTGGGTTGCCTTCGAACCGCGAAGTCAAATTTGGTATTGAGCTCTTACCTAGAACAGCTCTAGTGTCCATCGCCCTATACAGGATGGCACCGAAAGAGCTGATGGAGTTAAAGGCTCAAATTTAAGAGCTTCTAGACCAAGGATTCATTTAACTAATTGTGTCTCCGTGAGGAGAACCAATTTTTTTGTAAAGAAAAAGGATGGATCCATGCGCATGTGCATCGACTATCGGCAGTTAAACAAACTGACTTTCAAGAACAAGTATCCCCTGCCAAGAATTGACGATCTTTTTGATCAACTACGAGGAGCTTCAATTTTCTCAAAGATAGATCTATGCTCTGGGTACCATCAGCTTAGAGTTAAGGAGGCTGATATGTATGAGATTGCGTTTAGGACTCGATTTGGTCATTACGAGTTCCTAGTGATGCCGTTTGGGCTGACGAATGCACCAACTGCTTTTATGGACCTAATGAATTGAGATTCCAACCCTACCTGGATCGGTTCATGGTTGTATTTATAGACGATATCTTGGTGTATTCGAGAATTGAGGATGATCATGATGCACATCTCTGAATTGTTCTGCAGATTTTAAGGGAGAAGCAACTATACACTAAGTCCAGCAAGTGTGACTTCTAGCTACGAGAGATGACATTTCTTGGTTACGTGGTGTCTGTCGAGGGGATCAGGGTGGATCCTCGAAAAATTGAAGCGATACTAGATTGGAAAACACCTAAGACCATATCGAGAAATTCGTAGCTTTACGGGTTTGGCGGTATTCTGAGACATTTTCTTGAGGGTTCTCCTTAATTGTTGCATCTCTAACTAAGTTCTTTGTGTAAAGGGGTGCCGTTCAATTGGAGTGATAGGCAGCTAGAAAGTTTTGAGAAACTGAAGAAGGTTCTGACTGAAGTCCTATCTTGATACAACCAGAGTCTGGGAAGGAATTTACTGTCTACAATGATGCATCACACATTGGATTAGGTTGTGTGCTGATGCAGTAGGGTAAGGTGGTTGCATATGCATCTCGTCAGCTTAAGCCTCTCGAGGCAAATTACCCAACTCATGACTTGGAGTTAGACGCGATGATATTCGCCCTAAAAATTTAGAGGCATTTTTTATACAACGAAAAATGTATTATCTTCACAAATCATGGAGCCTCAAGCACCTCTTTACTTAGAAGGAGTTGAATCTTAGGCAGTGAAGATGGGTAAAGCTGTTTAAGGATTACGACTGCTTGATTGAGTATCACTCAGGTAAGGCTAACGTGGTAGGTGACACACTGAGCCGTAGGGCTGCATTTGATTTGGGAGCAATGTTTGCTCGTATCAACTTGTATGATGATGGTAGCTTGCTAGCTGAGTTTCAAGTGAGACCGTCATGGACTGAACAAATTAAGGGGAAATAGTTGGTGGATGAGTCACTGGTTTCTCGTTTCCGACAAGTTGAGAATAGAGACTACAGATTTTGGGTTGAATGGTGAGTGAGTATTGTGTTTCCGTGGGATAGTTTGTTACCTAAGGATTCTAAGTTAAGGCAGTCTATACTACGAGAGGTGCATAATAGTCCATTCGCTATGCATCCTGGCGAAAACAAGTTATACCGAGATCTTTGTGAGTTGTACTGGTGGCCAGGGCTAAAACACGAAGTTACTAATCTTGTGAGTAAGTTCTTAACATGCCAGCAAGTCAAAGCTGAGCATCAACTACCTTTAGGGTTACTGCAGCCAGTTAAAATTCCACTTTGGAAGCGGGAGAGAGTAACCATGGATTTTGTGAATGGGCTGCCCTTAACACCTACTAAAAAGGATTCGGTATGGGTTATTGTAGATCGACTAACTAAATCTACCCATTTTATACCAGTTCGTACGGATTACTCGTTACAGAAGTTGCCAAAGTTGTATGTGGCTGAGATTGTGAGACTTCATGGGGTACTGGTTCCATCATATCTAACAGAGACCCTCGATTCACGTCTCAGTTCTGGAAGAAATTACATGAGGCTTTGGGTACTAGGTTGGACTTCAATACTGCGTTCCATCCTCAGACAGATGGTCAGTCAAAGAGGGTGATTCAAATACTGGAGGACATGTTAAAATGCTGTGTTATTGATTTTCGAAGCAGCTAGGAAGACTATTTGTCGCTAGTAGAGTTCGCTTATAATAATAGCTACTAGTCCAGTAGTCAAATGGCATCGTACGAGGCATTGTATGGTCATAGGTGTCGTACCCCTACCTGTTGGACTGAACTGGGCGAGCGGTGAGTTTTAGGGCCAGAGTTAGTTTTTGATACCGAAGAAAATGTAAAACTAATTTGAGATCGATTGAAGGAGGCGTCTGATAGGTAGAAGTCTTACGCAGATCTTAAACGCCGAGAGATTGAGTACTCCGTGGGGGATTATGTCTTTCTTAAGGTCTCCTCATGGAAAAAGATACTGAGGTTTGGACGAAAGGGTAAGCTTAGCCCTAGGTTCATTGGGTTTACCGTATACTAAAGCTTGTGGGACCAGTCGCCTATAAACTTGAGTTGCCTCCAGAATTAGACTAGATTCTTGATGTGTTCCATGCCTCCATGCTGAGGCGATATCGCTTTGATCCCACACATATAGTACCAGTCGAGGAGATCGAGGTTAGGCTAGATTTGACTTTCGAGGAGGAGCCAATGCAGATATTGGACTGTGAGGTTAAGGTACTAAGGAAGAAATTGATCCCACTGGTTACAGTTCTTTGGCGGAATCATGGTGTCGAGGAAGCCACGTGGGAACCTAAGAAGGCGATACGACAACAATACCCTCACCTATTCTGACCAGGTAAATTTTGAGGCCGAAATTTCTTTTAGGGTCTTTAATTTTGCATGTCCTGACACAAATTGCTTGTTTTCTTTAATGGTTAAGTGATTTGGGCGTGCATAGGAGTGTTTGAGAAGCCTGGGTTCAAGTCTCGGTTCTTACAAAATTTTAAAATTTTCCCTTAAATGAACCTGGACAGTGGCACTTAAGATTTATTAATAATAATGCTTGTTCAATGACACAAGAAGAGCTAGTGGCCTCATGGCAAGTGGCATCTTGTGTAGCTATGAGGGCTGAGGTTCAAATCCTAGGATAAGCAATGGAGTGTTTATTTTGTTGTGTGAGCTGGGAAGGTAGAAGAGTTGGACTGAAACACTGCTTATGAGGTGTTTGAATTGGTCATGTAGAGATTGTAGGAAAAAACCATTGAGAAGATTAAGGGAGAGTATTGTGGAGAGAATCAAGGAAATGAATGTGTGAGGGAGTGTTATGCCAAATGGGTATAGGAAGCCTAGGAATTTCGGCTAAGGGGTTTTTTCCTTCATTTTTGATTAGTTTTGTCACCGATTTTGGACTTCTAATTCCTGCTTTCTTTCTTTTCTCTCTAACTGCAGAGATAGCAACTTACCACTTATGCATTTTTGTTGCTTCAATTTTGCACTTTTTCTTCAAGCTCCTTGTTGGCCGAATCTCTGCTTCCTTCTCCCTCTCCCAATTCAAGCCGAATACATTTCCTCTCCCTCCTCTTCATTCATTTTCTTTTCAGTTTCCTATTGGCTTGTGAACTGAGTCTTTTCCCTTGATTAGTTTTGTGGTGACCGAATTCTCTGCTTTCTTTCCCTTTCTATTTCAGTTCGGCAAGTGTTCTTGAAATCAGTAGGTGTTCATATTGTTCACTTTTTGTTTAAAACTGTTCTCTCCTATCCTCCTTTTCTCTAAAAGTCGAATATTTCTGCTAATCATGGTTTTTGATTGGGATCCCTTCCTCTTGGTGTGGTGATTGTTGGGTTTTAGGTATTCCCGAGGAATGGAGAAGTGCAAAAGTTACTCAAGTCGTCAAACCCTATCTTCCATTTAAGGTAAATATATTACCTTACCTTTTGAATTGGTCGAATATCTTTATATATTTCTGTAAAACCAATATTCATGGATTTAAGTCATAGTTATGATCGGTCCCATTTGTTAAAATCTTTTGTTATCACAGTTTATCGGTAAGAAAAGTGTGATCGGTTTTAGCCCACGAGCTAACAAGAATAGGTCGTAGTTCGTTTAATCAAGGTAAGGTAGTAAGTGCATTTTTGGGAACAGATCTGATAAGATGGTGTTTTACCCTAACATATTAAGGACTAACATTGGATCTCGATGATTTTAGGTTTGGTGCTCGTAGATCTTGGAACAACTCCGTAAAAAGGTGTGTAATCGCACTATCTTCGCTATGAGACGGCAAAAGCTGAAAAGCTAAAACTTCGGCATTTGAGGCCTCACGAGCGTGCGATCGTTCATGTGGAAAAATCGAGGCCACAATCAAGGGCGATAGACTGAAGAGGTCACTACGAGTGTTCTCGTGTACTTGGGCCGTTATGGGCCTTGTTGGGCCAAAATAGGTCGTGTGGGCCCAATGGTCTCATGGGCCCTACACGGATAAAATTTACAAAAAGTAGCAAAAACTATATTGAGCTACGTAGATCACATAATTGTGATTAAATTTGGGCCAAACGGGCCACACGAGCGTGTGGGCCTATTTGGACAGAATATTAGGCTTTGAACCCATTTACACTATTTCGACCAAATGGATTATCTGTGTCGCTCGTGGCGACTGTAGGACTTCAGAAAGGCCATTAACTGTACCAATACGCCTATGGAGTAAAATGACTGAAACACCCCTAATGAGTAAAATGATTGAAATACCCCTATTGAGTCAAATGACTAAAATACCCCTAGTGAGTAAAATGACCAAAATACCCCTAAAGGGAAAAATTACCTTTTTACCCTTAATACATGAAAATGACTATTTTACTTCTAGAGGTAGATTGACAGAGAAAAGTATGTACTGTATGACTGTACTGAGTAGGATATGTTGCATACACGAAATATTGATGACATGGCATATTACATGGGGTTGGGATTCTGTTATGGAGGAAGTACTGTTATTGGTGGCTCTGCCAAACATACTGATACTGGTGGCTCTGCCACAATTACTGTTACTGGTGGCTTTGCCACATATATTGTACTGGCAGCTCTGCTGCATTATTTTTACTAGCAACTATGCGCAATATTTGTGTGAGAGCTGGATGGGTCAACTTTGTCCCCACATGGTGTGTTGGGTTGGTACGGGTGGTGTGCTGGCTGGATTGGGGTGGGTTTGCATACTTGCACCATACTGATATTGTATTGGGCTTACGCCACATCATTCTTCAGTATTGGGCTAAGGCCCACACTGTACTGTTACTAAATAGGGCTCATGCCCAGACTATTTCTGCATGATAGGGGATTACACACTAAGTTCTCGTAACTGACCCTTTTCTTTTAACTGTGCAGGTAACCCCCGGCTTTAGATGATTTGGAGATGCGAGGGACTCAGAGGTGGCCACACGATTGAGGATGTTTGTTTAAACATTTTAATTATTTTACATTGGGTTGATATTTATGTAATAAGGCCTCTGGTGATTTTAATTTCTTTTAATTGGGTTTTAATTTCTTATTTTGAAACTACCAAACTGATACAACTAAGTTTTCAAAAATAATAATTGTTTTAAAAGAAAAATGCACATTTTCAAAACTTCAAAATGACATTAATTAGAGTAGCTTTCGCGGGTTTTTAGTCAACTAAGAAACCAACAGAAACCAACATGACAATTGCTTCAATAAGTGGTTTTTCCAATTTAATGATTTACCAAATGTTTTTCCAAGCAATAAAAACTTAATGAGTTCTTCACTTAAAAATGATTTTCTATCAACAAGCCTTGATTTCGGAAGACACTTCGATGTGACACGACAGATTCGGTAGTAACGTCTAGGCCTAGTTTGGGGTGTTACACTTAAACACAGAGAAAAATCAAATATGATTTTAATAGTAACCTCTGCAGAAACATAACTTCCATAACTCTGAGGACGGTACCACTGTATTCTCACATTTCAAGCCATAAATTATAATTACTATAGACATTGTCATCTCTGTTAATTAGAGATCTCTTGCAATAATTACATGGATTCATAAGAAAATTGGAATAGTGTAATTTCAACATATGTAGTCACACAGAATATCTAAAAATTACAACCCATATAGAATGATATAAAATTCCAATGATATCCTAGAAAATGTCCAGAAAGAACGATGTCATTCTTAAATACTGAAATCCACAGTAGCAGAAGCAATATAATCTTCACATATATTCAACAGAATAATAACCAGTAGAAACAAAATATTAGTATCATACAAATTTTACCGTCGACTTTCATATCCACACAATGAAACAAATTATTAGAGAAAGACATAACAATGTCAAACATAACCTAAACAGATCAACCATGCTTTCGTCTATCAGTACATTTAGCTAGCATTCTCACACGATAAGAATTTTCTTTCTAAAATTAATCAGTCACATATGCTTCTGAGGATAAATGTACACATAGAATGCCTAGAATGAATCATAGTAATTGCCTGACTATAACCATTGCATTCTACCATCAATACAATTCAATGATTATTCAACTGTATAATTCTATCATTAGAAATTTTTCACATTGTCCCTTCGCTAACAAAAGTAAATTCAGAAAAGCTTCCAGTTAATACTTTCTTTATATAATATACCTGAATACATCATTTAGTCAAAATTAACTTCTTCTTTACCAGTGACTCTGCATAATCTGAATAGTCTTTAGAACTATCCAATACCTCTTTTAGTACTATCTTCATTTACTGTTTCATTCTCTTTTCTGACCACATGATGCATGCACGCCCGGGGCCTCCAACATTAAAAATAGTAACGAGCTTGGATCATTGAGACCAAGTGCCGTGGGCTCTTGTGCATCTTCGTTCACTTCCAAATTGAGCCGGATTAGCTCATGCCAGCTCAATTCGTGCTCCCTCGAGCTCATTTCAGCTCATCGAGCTGATTGCTTAAATTTATTGCTTTTAATAAATTGAATTTTATTTTATTTATTTTTCCTAAAGCATTTTAATGCATCTAAAACATTTTAAAATTGGTTGAATTTAATTTGTTTTAGCTCAAATTAATTTTATTACATTTTATTACATGTTTTTAAGTTGTTTAAAACATGAATTAAATGTGCAGATTTTTATGGTTTAATTAGAAATTTAATTTTCCAGTGTCCTAAATGGTGTCCTTTAGTTGTCCAAACGTCCCTAGATGAGTCCATTGCATGAGATTAATGTTATTCATGTGATTTGGAGTGTTTTAATATGGGTTCATGTCCTTTGTAGGTTCAGCCAATCATTGGAGTGAATTAAAGAAGATACATGCACCTAGGTGCATTGTACCTAGCCGAATGTATCATGAACCTTGGAGATACATGGGACGGCTGGAAGAATGCATGTTGCTGCTCATTATGAACCTTCAAGACACCTTATTCAGCCAAGGGTCAATGGCCCTTCAAGCTCCCCAAGGTACAGCCGAATGTACCAATGCATTAAAGAAAGGTTCATGCACATTGAGTGCATTGTATGTGGTCGAATGCTTCCATGTGCATTGGTAGGTGCATGTTCTGTTGGACAAGGCTTAAATGCTGCTCATTATTCATCAAAAGACATCAATTAAAGAGCATAATTAAGTCAAGGGACGTACCTGGCTGTTGCATGCATCCTTGAAGGCTTTAAAATGCATTCATCTTTCTAGAATGATGCCCCTTGATATCCCCAATGGCTGCCCATTAACTTGGACGAATTTTTGGACATTCATCCTTCTAGAAACCGTCCATTGGAGTGCCCTTGCTGTCCAAATACAATCAGCTCACTTCCTTCTCCATTAAGGTGGCTATTGGTGTTCCCAGAATATGAACATGGACATGTCTTCAAGCCTTCATCTTTCATGTGAATTCACCCATCTAGAAGTCATCCATTTGGCTACCAATCAGCGAATTTTGCCAAGGATTTCAATGGTTTTCTTTCTAGATTTTTCCAGCAATTTATGGCTGAAATTAAGCTTAGTTATTAAGTGTTCTATGACTATTCATCTACCTCTCATTAGCCTATAAATACTTGTTACTTTTCATTTGTAAGGATAGACAATATAGACAATTTTATCATTAATCATATTACATGAACTTTTTCATTTGAGTGAGTTATCTCCTCTCTATCTTTAAAGACGAGTTTCGATCCCGACTTATCAAGCTTGCTTGTGGCGTCAATCGATTCTTTTCCATTAATCTATACCTTAGGTTCTTATCATTCTTGGTAACGGGTCTTTGGTCCATATCGATTTCCATCATCCACCTTAAACACTTTAAAAACTGAGGTGACACTCTCTTAATGTTGAATCATTTCTGTTTAAGTCCTATCTTCCATTTTTTTCACCACCTATCTTTATCACTTATTTTTCTTTGTTAAATCGAACCTATCTTCTATCCCGTTCCTCTCATTTCTTTATCCTCTATTCCTAACTTAAACCATTTTATAATATAAAATCAAATTCAAAAGCTTCCGACATTACTACATATTTTCTCATAATTTTTCGAAAGGCTTGTAACCTCCTCGTAGACGATCGGGCAACTCGCATGCATTTCGACTCTCCCCGAGGCGAATCGCATCATTTGGTATCAGAGCTATAAAAACGAGGAATTTTGACTACGTATGAGAAGCCGAAATAGGTTCGTAAGTGAAAAAAATTGAAAAAAATTGTAAGTTGTAATTTTCGTTCTTGTATTTCAATATATTGTATGTGAAGTGAAAAAAAAAATTGAAAAAAAAAAGAGAAAAAAATGAAAAAATGAAAAAAAAATACAAGTTAAAAAAAAAAGTGGTAAAAAAAATTGTGGAAAATTTTTGAAGTTTTGCTTTGAACTTCATCTCTTACATTTCCAATCTCAAGACTCTCATTTCTACACTCTTCATCTTCTACCTCGACCTCCCAAATTTTTTTCTTACCCTTTAGCCTACCCGATAACCAAATTTTTTTTGTTTAGCCTCCCTATACCGACATCAATCCCTTGAAACCCCTTTGAAGCCGACCCTCAAGCGCGGTGAGTCTTAGAAGCAATGCAATTTGTGAGATGAGATAGAGCGGTAAAAGGCACGAGTGAAATCATCAAAGAAAAAGCCATTATCTGAGTTAAACACGAGTGTGAGTGATTTTCTTTGCGAGTGACTCGTGAGGATTTTGTGGTAAGGTATTTTCTCTTTCTATCTATTTTCTTTTGTATAACGTATTTTATTTTCAGCAACAAAGATGTCACAAGAAGGATTCTCAGCCATTGACTTCCAATACTTGTTAAGTGAAATGGAAAGCATTTTTGATCAAAAGATTTCATCAAGTCAAAGAACGGAGTCGAGTTCTTCACCGCGATATACATCCCGAAACTATTCGCGAAGAGACTCTTATCAAGACTCATGTTCGACAAGGCCTTCAAGACGGAGAGAAACAAGAAATGAGTTCGAATCTTTTTGAGGTAATGAACGAGAAGAAAGCTATAAGTATTCTGCTACAAAAGATCATTCTCAAAGTGGTTCGAATAGAGATTCCTATTCGACGAAGGAATTGAGGCGAAGCAAAGTGAATTTCAAAGTTTTTTACGGTGACAACCAAGAAAGCACGAAGTATACATCTTATGATTCAGCGAAGTCCCGTACGAAGTATCTTCCAAGAAAAGATCATGATATCTATGAGAACATCGCTTCGATCTTAGAATCAAATCCTTCTATTTTTAGTTCTTTTGAATCATCTTCTTGTTGTACTCAAAATGAAAAAGAAAGATCAAATGAAAAAGAAGAAAAAGAAAATAAAAGAAAAGAAATTGAAAAAGAGTTCATAAGAGAAAAAGAAATCGAGGAAAAAAATAAAATGAGAAAGAAGAAAAAAGATTGAGAAAGAAAGAAAAGAACTTGGCGAGAAAAAATTGAAGCAGAGATTGAAAAGAAAAGATCTTAAAAAAAATCAAGAGAAAAGAACGAGCGAGGAAAGAGAGTGAATTTTCAACTAACTCTTTGGATTTTTGTTCTTCTTCTGTTTCTTCGTTTCAGGTTTTCGAGGAATCAAATGATGACTATCAACTTCAATACCTTTCCGACGAGTGACATTTTCAATTGGTTGAAAAAGGTAAGATTGAACCACCTAAGCCGGAAGGTAAGGAAGGTAAGTGTTCCAAATCGAGTTTGTCTCCACCAAATTTTTCCAATGATTATGATCTTGTGAACGAAATCGACTCTTGCCATTACTTCATCTCTTGTGATCATTTAAATGATGGTAAGACGAGTATATTTCAAGAAAATCAATGTGTTACAAATTGTGACGGTGGAGAGACGTATATTCAACGGATGCAAGACACGAGTAAGTATGACGATGAATTTTCTCTTAATCCCAACTTGTTTGATTGTGGTTTTTACGAGATTTGTCCATTGTCTAACGCAAAATCGTTGAGTTTTTGTAAGTATGTTTTGAAGCACGTTAAGAGTTTTGATCGATTGATCTTGAACATACATAATTCCTTTTGGTATAACAAGTTTGATTTTTCGAAACAATTGGCACATCTTGTTTTAAATAATCAAACGCATGTCTTTCAACCAGGAATATGTCCAGATTTGTCTTATGGAAAATTCAAGTATCATGCGATATGTTTGAAAGAATTCTATCATCTCGATACTTGTCTTTTAATTAAGGTAACGAAATTTGTTAACTTCTTATTTAATTTGTATTCGTTCCTTAAACAAATCTTGTGGTTGTACTTGCGATTTACAATCCATTTGCGAGTTGTTGACTCAAACGCAAAGCTTTAACTATACTACATGCCTACGGAGAGAAGGTTTGTGATGCTTGAACAAGGTAAGAATAATCTTTGTCCTTCTGCGCATAAAGGTACGATTTCTGAACTTGTTGACTCGTTTCTACTCCCTATGGATGGTGAAAAGCTTTGCGTTGCTGATTTCATTGTTGTGAAACAATTAGATCATTACATGCTTAATCGTTCTTTTCTGCCCATTTATGATCTATTTGTTTTCTCAATGAATAATGATAGGATTCTTACGTTTGATAATTTTGATAGGTTTCTTGTGAAAGAATCCATCTTGTGTTACTTTGAGATGTTTTCATTCTCTTCGAAAGTTAATAGAACACATGATACCGATTTCGTTTTGATAAATCATTTAGACCATGAAGTGTTTGAATGTGTTATTCTGCTTAGTGATGGTCTACCTATTTCGATGATTGACAAAAGGATTTGTATCATCTGGTTTCATCGTGTGTTTGATAAATATTGTAATTCTTGTGTAAGTAATATGGTATATCGTTCGATGCAAGAATTGGTTGAACAATTTCGTGTGCCTTATGCATTTTCTCAATTGCTAGCTTGTGACGAATAAACCTATCATTTGACATGTTATTCGCATGAAAATTTTGACTTGTGGGATCCATGTGAATCGAATGCATGTTATGAAGCTTATTTACTTGTGATGCAAACGTTTGACAAGGCGTTATTCCTTCTATATGATAAAGTGGTCATTCCCGTTTGCGTGCGATTTATGTGTCCTGTGATGTTCATATTGCAATATTGTTTGGAAATGATCTTGCTAATTCATATTTATATTTTTCAGGTGATGCAAATTTCATCCGTCCCGTTTGATCGAGGAAAGTTGAGCAAAAAGAACTTTGTTCGAATAGACCAACGGTTCGATTCGAGGACGAATCGCCTTGAAGAGGGGAGGGATGATGCGAGCACGCCCGGGGCCTCCAACATTAAAAATAGTAACGAGCTTGGATCATTGAGACCAAGTGTCGTGGAGCTCGTGTGCATCTTCGTTCACTTCCAAATTGAGCCGGATTAGCTCATGCCAGCTCAATTCGAGCTCCCTCGAGCTCATTTCACTCATTGAGTGATTGCTTAAATTATTGCTTTTAAAAATTGAATTTTATTTTATTTATTTTCCTAAAGCATTTTAATGCATCTAAAACATTTTAAAATTGGTTGAATTTAATTTGTTTTAGCTCGAATTAATTTTATTACATTTTATTACATGTTTTTAAGTTGTTTAAAACATGAATTAAATGTGCAGATTTTATGGTTTAATTAGAAATTTTGCTTGAATTTTCAAGTGTCCTAAATGGTGTCCTTTAGTTGTCCAAACGTCCTAGATGAGTCCATTGCATGAGATTAATGTTATTCATGTGATTTGGAGTGTTTTAATATGGGTTCATGTCCTTTGTAGGTTCAGCCAAACATTGGAGTGAATTAAAGAAGATACATGCACCTAGGTGCATTGTACCTAGCCGAATGTATCATGAACCTTGAAGATACATGGGATGGCTGGAAGCATGCATGTTGCTGATCATTATGAACCTTCAAGACACCTTATTCAGCCAAGGATCAATGGCCCTTCAAGCTCCCCAAGGTACAGCCGAATGTACCAATGCATTAAAGAAAGGTTCATGCATATTGAGTGCATTGTATGTGGCCGAATGCTTCCATGTGCATTGGTAGGTGCATGTTCTGTTGGACAAGTCTTAAATGCTGCTCATTTTTCATCAAAAGACATCAATTAAAGAGCATAATTAAGTCAAGGGACGTACCTGGCTGTTGCATGCATCCTTGAAGGCTTTAAAATGCATTCATCCTTCTAGAATGATGCCCCTTGACATCCCCAAAGGCTGCCCATTAACTTGGGCGAATTTTTGGACATTCATCCTTCTAGAAACCGTCCATTGGAGTGCCCTTGCTGTCCAAATACAATCAGCTCACTTCCTTCTCCATTAAGGTGGCTATTGGTGTTCCCAGAAGCTGAACATGGACATGGCTTCAAGCCTTCATCTTTCAAGTGAATTCACCCATCTAGAAGCTGTCCATTTGGCTACCAATCAGTCGAATTTTGCCAAGGATTTCAATGGTTTTCTTTCTAGATTTTTCCAGCAATTTATGGCTAAAATTAAGCTTAGTTATTAAGTGTTCTATGACTATTCGTCTAGATCTCATTAGCCTATAAATACTTGTTACTTTTCATTTGTAAGGATAGACAATATAGACAATTTTATCATTAATCATATTACATGAACTTTGTTCATTTGAGTGAGTTATCTCCTCTCTATCTTTCGTATGAGTTTCGATCCCGACTTATCAAGCTTGCTTGTGGCGTCAATCGATTCTTTTCCATTAATCTATACCTTAGGTTCTTATCATTCTTGGTAACGGGTCTTTGGTCCATATCGATTTCCATCATCCACCTTAAACACTTTAGAAACCGGGGTGACACTCTCTTAGTGTTGAATCGTTTCTGTTTAAGTCCTATCTTCCATTTTTTTCACCACCTATCTTTATCACTTATTTTTCTTTGTTAAACCGAACCTATCTTCTATTCCGTTCCTTTCATTTCTTTATCCTCCATTCCTAACTTAAACCATTTTATAATATAAAATCAAATTCAAAAGCTTCCGACATTACTACATATTTTCTCATAATTTTTTGAAAGGCTTGTAACCTCCTCGTAGACGATCGGGAAACTCGCATGCATTTCGACTCTCCCCGAGGCGAATCGCATCACCACATTACTAATCTTTCAAACACGAACTTCTATAACTCCACACTTGTGAGCTTATTTAATCCAAATCTTATAGATTTCATTGTAACATTTCACTGATAAGGGGGTAAGGTTAGTAAAGCCTCAAATTTAACTTACACATACATGCACGTAACATATACTATCACAAATAGCCGGTTCATTTTAAAATTTCACATTCTCAAAACATTTAATAAACTTTTGGTTTTAATCACTTTTTATTCTCAACACATTGTTCATATGCCAACTCAAATCGAGCATTTCAGATAGCAATCATAACTCAAATATCATATCTCATATGCTCATATAATTACAACATTTATCAATAACAACATGTCATACAATTTGATCCTTACCTTTATGAGTCTCAACTCATCATCAACACATTTCTACTCAAATATTTGAGTATTTACTTCTGTACTATCAGAATTAGCTCGGTTGGAAAACTTATCTATCTTATCAAAATAATTTTTGTTAGAGTCGAGAGATATCACACTATCGTAGATTAAATATGGCATGTATAGCTAGACTCACATATGCTATGGTAGTCCTAAAATTGACTAAACAATAGCTTTGATACCAATAAAATGTAACACCCCTAAACCATAACCATCGCCATCTAGGGTTAATGGCATTACCGAAAAAAATCAAGCTTTTACAAAATTTGACATCATAAAGTTTATCATCGTCATATCATAACAAAACACAAACATATAGTCCCTTAATGAGGTCTACAAGACCTTAAATATGCATTAGAAAAGGGTCGGGACTAAACTGAACACTTACAAAAATTTCTAAAAATTAAACACTTTTCAAATCTACAAAGATCACACGCCCGTGTGGGTAGGTTGTGTGCCTTACACGGCCTCAGACACGCCCGTGTGTCTAAGCCGTGGAAAAAATAGAGCATACATACTGACTTGTCCCAACGGGCTGAAACACGCCCGTACGCCTCACTCGTGGTCGACACTGACTTGCACCACACGGTCAGCCACACGCCTGTGTGTCCTGCCTGTGGTCGAAGCTGACTTGTTTTGAAATGCAACCACGAGGAGCACGGTCGAGCCACACGCCCGTGTGCTCAACTGTGTAGGAAAATATAGGCCATTTAAAATGCCAATTTTCCACCCATACTTTGGGTTATACCTATAAGCACAAATAAGCATTAATCTATACCCTCAAAATGCAACCAAATCACACGAATAATGTCCATCTTTTCTAGCCATTCAAATGCATATCAAACATACCAACTTATGCATTATTTATCACATTTTTACTTTAAACATATCTATACAAACACTATCCAAAAACTTACCAATTCAATATACTAACCATTCATCAATAATATATCAATTTGCATTACAAAACATAATTGACATATACCATATTCACAACAATTATCAAGCCATATCACATGGCTAATTGCATCAAATACATAGACCTCAATTGCCCAAATTACAACTACTCATCAAACAATCATAAAGCCTATACATGCCATATAACCAAGTCATAAAGTGTATAATTACCAAAATTATTAGCCGAGATAGTGTGATGCAATCTCCACTGACTTCCAACCCGAGTAAATATCTAAAAATTTATAAACATAGGAAGAACACCCAGAGTAAGCTTTGAAAGCTTAGTAAGCTCGTATATTAATAAACTTAATATATCAAATAATTTCAATTTAATGTCATAAACATAAAATACTATCTCACATGCCAAAACACATCTTATCTCAAGTTTATAATATGATTTCATATCAAATCATCATTCTTCAATAATATGCTTACTTACTTACTCACTTAAATCATATACGATGCCGATGTCTCAAACATGGTCTTACACGTAAATCTCAAATCGATGCCAACGTCCCAGACATGGTCTTACATGATAACACATATCGGAATCCTATGTCATGACATATGCATCCTACTATTCCTATGGTTCATACCGGCTTTCAGATGTCATCACATTATCGATGCTTTCTCGTATTCATATAATCTGATTCACGAACAATTCAATATCATGATAATATACACGACTTTTTCAAAATACATATATATTTACATTACCATTCTGCATTGAATTCAATCACACACACATATATAATATGATTTTGTAACGTATATTAAAATACGAACTTACCTCATTCACTGTAGCGATGAATTAGGTCGACTAATCCGATACTTTAATTTTCCCTCGATCTAGATTCGAATTCCATTTTTCTCAATCTAGTTAACATAAAAATTTAACCAATTTATTCAACAATTAATTCAATTTCATCCAAATCACATAAATGGGAATTTTTCACTTTAGCCCCTAAAATTTCACATTTTCACAATTTAGTCCTTATCACATAAAATTGTAAATTCATGCAATTAAGGACAAGCCCATGCTAGCCAAATTTTACCCAAACTACTAGCAGCCCATATTTATAGTTAATTCACACATTTAACCATGAATTTTATACTTTACTCAATTTAATCCTCAATTGACATTTTTATAAAAAATCACTTTATAAAACTTGTTAATCTAGCTTCAAACTTTAATAATCTATCATAAAACATCTAAACAACCAAGCATTCAACAATGGCATGTTTCAAAATCTATAACAGTTTCAAAAATAGAGATACGGGAACGAGCTCAAAAACGTAGAAATTATTTAAAATCGAGCAAAACGACTCACCAAATAAAGCACAAAACTTGCCCGAATATTGAAGCTTCCATGGCTATTCATCTTTCTCATTTTCAGTGGAAGATAATGAATAGAAAGATGAAATTTGGTTTTATTATATTTTATTATCATTATTTACCTTTTTACTAAATAAACCTTTAAAATTAATCAAATTTACACAAATGCCAACCAAATATCATCCACCAACTCACAATTGGATTAATTATCACATAACGACCTTTCCTTTATTTTCTATAGCTATTTAACACTTTTAACTTATAGAACCTGACTTTTACGCTTTGCGCGATTTAGTCCTTTTTACCGAATTAACCACTTAAACGATAAATTTTCTTTAAGAAAATTTCACACAACTCTAATATCATGCTGTAAATATTAAAATAGTAATAAAATAAAATTTTCAATGTTAGATTGTGGTCCCAAAACCAGTGTTCCTGTAATATCCTCAATTAGGGGTTATGCATTTAGTGCATAATGCAAGTGTTAGCATGCTTTAGTGAGTGTGTTTGGAGGTGTTTGAGGGGCTTTGGAAACTCTAGGATGGAATAGGAAGCTTTGGAAAAATATGGAAATTTTAAGTTAAAAGGGGAATTGGGCTAAGGAGGCCTTATGATTAATTGCGAGGGACTTTGGACATGAGAGCGGGCTTGGTAAAGTGGCTGCAAGGCGCCACTTAAGGGCCTTGGTGATGACGCCATGAGCAGGGGAGAAGGGCACAGGTTCGAGTCTGTGGGCAGCATAAGTGTGTTTTTATTTTTGCAAGTTGGCGTTAAGGGTAAATGGGGTCTTAAAAAGAATTGTGGGGGGATTATGACACAAAGGAGCAGCAAAGTGGCTAGTAGCGTGTGGGGTTCAATGAGGTCTCATGTTCAAACTTGGGGCACAAATGGGTGGCTTTCATTTTGCACATTTCGTCAAAAAGGAACTAGGCTAAAAAGGCTTTAAAGGAAATTCGTGAGGATTTATGACACAAGGGTTGGCACAGTAAAGTGGCGTGAGGCGTTACTTAAGGCTTGGGCAAGTGGCGCCTCAAGCAATGGGTAGAGGGCCCGAGTTCGAGTTGCGAAGGAGGCGGGAAGGAGCTTTTATTTTGCATTAAGAAGTCGTCTGGCGAAAGAGGGTTTAAAAGAAATTTTGGGAATTTATATCACAAACAGCGCCTTGGCAAAGTGGTGGGACGTTACTGCGACTTGTGTCAAGGGCTCCAACAGTCTCGGGTTCGAGGCTTGTGAGCGACAAGGGAATGTTTTATTTGCTTTTGCATCAAGGTAGAGTTGGAAGGAATTGACGACACATGGAATTTCAATTGGATAAGGATTTGGCTTAATTCTCCCATTAATATTCGGCTAAGAGTAGGATAATTATAGTTTTATTTATTTATTTATTATAGGATAATTATTGTTTTATTTAGATTAAATGAGATTTTATTTTATTTATTTTAGTTTAATAGATAGATAAGAGATAAGGTGTTGGATTAATTATTTTATTTGTTAAGAGATAAAATAGGAGTTTAAGTTGGGATTTGATAAGTGGGGAAGTGGTGGGCGATTGTTGGACTCTAGGAGCTTGAATTTTCGGTATAAATATGGTGCTAGTGTGTGCTAAATTTCCCCGTTTGAAACCTTTCTTTTTCATCTTGGTTATTGCCGAAATTTAGTACCTCTTTTTCCCATTGGTGCCATTTTTCCCTTGTGCAAAAGCCACTTGTGTTTCATTCCTCTTTTCTATTTGTTCTTGGCCGCACCTATATCCCTCTCCCAAACTTCTTCTTTTATGTTGGTGTTAGCCAAATGCCCATCATTGTTTTAAGCCATAGCCGAATCCTTATTGAAGGTGCTGTCGACTACATGCTTGTGATCTCTCACTCCGAACATAGGTAAAGGAAGGGAACGCTAAGGATTCTTTTGGATTCGATTCATCAAGGTGAGCAGTGTAGTATTTGGCCTAAGGCCACTATCCAATGCTTTTTGGTGTAGAAGCCGATTCTGACAGTGGATTATAGGGATTTCGATAGTTCAAGAGCAAGGAGTAGTTTTCGGGATTTCAACAAGCTAGATGAGTGATTCATGGTATTCGGCCATAGGCCATTTTGGTTATTAAGTGTTGACCGATTATGTACTATGATTCTTAGGGGCAAATCGACAGAAGTACATAGGAGCCTTCGGGATTTTAGAATAGGCTTTTCGGGATTTAAGTGAACCGCTAAGTGTATGAGGTGTGTACCCCACACTAGTTCTTAATAAGTTTTATGGCAATGTTTAATATAAGTATGTGTATAAGAATGTGAATATGGCTAAGGTACCATGTTATTGTAAAAAGTACTCGGGTACGTTTCCTACTCCTACTAGGATTATGTTAAATATCTGTTACGACACACATATGACACTATAAGAATGTGAAATAAGAATTTGGCATGTTAATGCATGATATGTATGATATGGGGCATATGGGTTATATGAAAAGGGGAAGTGAATGTGGTGACCTAAGACCACGATATTTGAACGTGGTGACCTAAGACCACGATATCTGAATGTGGTGACCAAGACCACGATATCTGAATGTGGTGACCTAAGACCACGATAACTGAATGTGGTGACCTAAGACCACGATATCTGAATGTGGTGAACTAAGACCACGATATTTGAATGTGGTGACCTAAGACCTTGAATTTTATAAGGGCGATGAGCACGTCGACTGCAGCGACTGCCTTCGATGGTGTGTAGCGGATGGAGGGTTGACTTAGTAGTCCCCACAGTGTACAGGTTGGTACGGGTGATGTGTAGCAGATGGCATCTAGGTTTGGGTTCAGGTTGCATCATATTGTTTAAATGCTTTATGTACATATATGATTTGAAATTCTGAAATTGTTAAGACTTAGTGTTCGTGTACACATTGAGTCATTTGACTCACCCGTTGTGGGAACATTTTCGGTGATGATCGATGAGGGACCGGGTCGTGAGGAGCTTAGGGATGGCCATGCTCAACAAGAAATTCATTTTATTTGGACTATTTTATTTTATGTACTTTGGTTTTAATTTTGGGATTTAATTGATGTAATAAGGCCATAGTTGGATTACTTTATTTTAATTTTATTTACTATGTATGAATTTTTATCAAGTGAAGTTTAAGTAAATTTATTTTAAAACAAAGCCTAAACGTTTTGTCACCTAAAGTAAAGGATTTTACAAAATGAAACAAACTTGTTTTCAACTCAAGCCCAACCCAAAACAATCTTTCTTTCAAAACACACAAGTTTTTCCTGAGTAACAAAAGAATTTGAAACGGTTTACATCGGGGAACATACCAGATCCGGTCAAGGCTCGTGGGTCGGGTTTGGGGTGTTTCAATTTGGTATCAGAGCCCAGTTTTAAACTCTTGGCCTTGGGTTTAAGGCCCAAAACATTTTCAAAGTTAAGCCCAAAAAGAATTTTTGTGAATTAAGCAGGATTTTCTGGCATGGCCCACTAAGTCTCCGACCTGAAGTCCACCAGGTAAGTACCTCAATCTCTTGAGTGATTTATATTATGATTTGTAGAAGGGTAGAAATGGAACATAGAATAGAGATTAAGTATTTGAACCCTAGGACTAGTGTACCCCAACAAATACATAAAACTTTAAGGCACAATTAAACAAACTTGTGTCTAAGTTACCGAGCTAGGGTGTGGCAACCGTTGTACGCATGTCTAGGATTGGTTTCAATGGGAGCTTGGTATTTAAGCAGTCCTAGCGACTCACCTCCTCTTTACTCAAATCCTACCTGGTGCGTAGTAACCGTTCACCCTAACCAAGAGGACTTAGTCATCGGCTAAACCAATGATTAAACCCTGAAAGGGACTAGCCATATTTTTTATAAAAACCTTAGTTTTTAAAATCCTTAAATTAACCCTTCGATTTGCAACAAAATCTATTTTGAAAATTTCTCGAAAAAAATTTTTTTTCGGTTTGCCAAAATTACTAACATACCCTTGGCTGTAAAATTACAAAAATGCCCTTGGTTTCTAAAATTACCATATTACCCTCAATTTTAGTAAAATTTTTCTATTTTTCAAAAGTGTCCAAAAGCCCTATTTTATGAAAAATTCATGGTACTTTGATTTGGGAAAATTACTGAAATGCCCCTATGTTGTAAATTAATAAAATACCCTTAGTTTTTAAGATTTTTCAAAAATACCCTCGACTTTTGCTAAAATGTTTCTACTTTATAAAAATACCAAAAACTTTTGTTTTATAAATATCAAGATACCCTAATTTGGAGAATTTACGAAAATGCCCCTAACTTCTAAAATTATCGAAATAACCCTGATTTTTGAAATTTCTGCAACACCGCTGATTTGGAAAACAAATTTTCAAGATAACCTCGAGTTTTTGTAAGTTTTGAAATACTTTTGATTTATAAAGATTATTTTCGAAGTGACCCCGATTTATTACCAAAATACCTTATAAGAAAAATTACGAAATTACCCTTGGGGGGGATGATCAGGAATGCCCAATGTAGTGAAGTGAAAGTTGTGAATGAATGTGTCTCTTTCGAGATGGATGAATGTGAATGTGAATGTGAATCTCGAATTAGAATAGTGAACTTGAGCCGAGACTTTGTTTGATAGAAAGAACCACTATTAAACACCTTTTCATAAAACTGCTCATGTTAAACAATTGGAACAAAGTACTAATGCATAAAACTCTTTAATCGATTAAATCGCGACGTTAGAAATGAGTTCTAGAGCGTGAACTTAAAAAAATTGTGCCTAGGAAGTATGATGGCTCTATTAATATCGAGTGCCTGACATAAGCGAAGCGCAGTGAGTTAAGATGTTTGATTATTCGATAGTAAGTAATTTCGAGGACGAAATTATTTTTAAGGAGGTAGAATTGTAATATCCTCAATTAGGGGTTATGCATTTAGTGCATAATGCAAGTGTTAGCATGCTTTATTGAGTGTGTTTGGAGGTGTTTGAGGGCTTTAGAAACTCTAGGATGGAAGAAAGCTTTGGAAAAATATGGAAATTTTAAGTTAAAAGGGAATTGGGCTAAGGAGGCCTTATGAATAATTGCGAGGGATTTTGGACATGAGAGCGGGCTTGGTAAAGTGGCTGCAAGGCGCCACTTAAGGGCCTTGGTGATGATGCCATGAGCAGGGGAGAAGGGCCTGGGTTCGAGTCCTGTGGGCAGCATAAGCGTGTTTTTATTTTTGCAAGTTGGCATTAAGGGTAAAGGGGGTCTTAAAAAGAATTGTGGGGATTATGACACAAAGGAGCTAGCGACAAAGTGGTGGTAGCATGTGGGGTTCAAAGAGGTCTCATGTTGAAACTTGGGGCGACAAATGGGTGGCTTTCATTTTGCACATTTGCGTCAAAAAGGAACTAGGCTAAAAGGCTTTAAAGGAAATTTGTGAGGATTTATGACACAAGGGTTGGCCTGGTAAAGTGGCGGTGAGGGCGCTACTTAAGGCTTGGGCAAGTGACGCCTCAAGCAATGGGTAGAGGGCCCAAGTTCGAGTTGCGAAAGAGGCAGGAAGGAGCTTTTATTTTTGCGTTAAGAAGCCGTCTGGGGAAAGAGGGTTTAAAAGAAAATCTGGGGAGTTTATATCACAAACAGCGCCTTGGCAAAGTGGCTGGGGACGTTACTTGCAGCTTGTGTCAAGGGCTCCAACAGGTCTTGGGTTCCAGGCTTGTGAGCAGCAAGGGGAATGTTTTATTTTGCTATTGCATCAAGGTAGAGTTGGAAGGAATTGAATGCACATGGAATTTCAATTGGATAAGGATTTGGCTTAATTCTCCCATTAATATTCTACTAAGAGTAGGATAAATGTAGTTTTATTTATTTATTTTATTATAGGATAATTATGGTTTTATTTAGATTAAATGAGATTTTATTTTATTTATTTTAGTTTAATAGATAGATAAGAGATAAGGTGTTGGATTAATTATTTTATTTGTTAAGAGATAAAATAGGAGTTTAAGTTGGGATTTGATAAGTGGGGAAGTGGTGGCCGATTGTTGGACTCTAGGAGCTTGAATTTTTGGTATAAATATGGTGCTAGTGTGTGCTAAATTTCCCCTTTCAAAACCTTTCTTTTTCATCTTGGTTATTGTCGAAATTTAGTACCTCTTTTCCCATTGGTGCCGTTTTTCCCTTGTGCAAAAGCCACTTGTGTTTCATTCCTCTTTTCTATTTGTTCTTGGCCGAACCTATATCCCTCTCCCAAACTTCTTCTTTTATGTTGGTGTTAGCCGAATGCCCATCGTTGTTTGAAGCCATAGCCGAATTCTTATTGAAGATGCTGTCGACTACTTGCTTGTGATCTCTCACTCCAAACGTAGGTGAAGGAAGGGAACGCTAAGGATTCTTTCGGATTTGATTCATCAAGGTGAGCAGTCTAGTATTCGGCCTAAGGCCACTTTCTAATGCTTTTTGGTGTAGAAACCGATTCTGACAGTGGATTATAGGGATTTCGATAGTTCAAGAGCAAGGAGTAGTTTTCGGGATTTCAACAGGCTAGGTGAGTGATTCATGGTATTCGGCCATAGGCCATTTTGGTTATTAAGTGTTGACCGATTATGTACTATGATTCTTAGGGGCAAATCGACAGAAGTACATAAGAGCCTTCGGGATTTTAGAACGGGCTTTTCGGGATTTAAGTGAACCGCTAAGTGTATCAGGTGTGTACCCCACACTAGTTTTTAATAAGTTTTATAGCAATGTTTAATATAAGTATGTGTATAAGAATGTGAATATGGCTAAGGTACCATGTGATGGTACAAAGTACTCAGGTACGTTTCCTACTCCTACTAGGATTATGTTAAATATCTGTTACGACACACATATGACATTATAAGAATGTGAAATAAGAATTTGGCATGTTAATGCATGATATGTATGATATAGGGCATATGGGTTATATGAAAAGGGAAGTGAATGTGGTGACCTAAGACCACGATATACGAACGTGGTGACCTAAGACCACGATATCGAATGTGGTGACCTAAGACCACGATATCTCGAATGTGGTGACCTAAGACCACGATAATCGAATGTGGTGACCTAAGACCACGATATCTGAATGTGGTGACCTAAGACCACGATTTCTGAATGTGGTGGCCTAAGACCACAAATTTTATAAGGGCGATGAGCACGTTGACTGCAGCGACTGCCTTCGATGGTGTGTAGTGGATGGAGGGTTGACTTAGTAGTCCCCACGATTATGCAAGGTTGGTACAGTGATGTGTAGCGGATGGCATCTAGGTTTGGGTTCGGGTTGCATCATATTGTTTACATGTTTGATGTACATGTATGATTTGAAATGCCTAAAATTGTTAAGACTTAGTGTTCGTGTACACATTGAGTCTGTTTGACTCACCCGTTGTGGGAACATTTTTGGTGATGATCGAAGAGGGAAGATTCGGCAGGAGCTTAGGGATGGCCATGCTCACCGAAATTCATTTTATTTGGACTATTTTATTTTATATACTTTGGTTTTAATTTTGGGATTTAATTGATGTAATAAGGCCATAGTTGGATTACTTTATTTTACTTTTATTTACTATGTACGAATTTTTATCAAGTGAAGTTTAAGTAAATTTATTTTAAAACAAAGCCTAAATGTTTTGTCACCTAAAGTAAAGGATTTTACAAAATGAAATAAACTTGTTTTCAACTCAAGCCCAACCCAAAACAATCTTTCTTTCAAAACACACAAGTTTTTCCTGAGTAACAAAAGAATTTGAAATGGTTTACACCGGGAAACATACTAGATCCGGTCAACGCTCGTGGGCCGGGTTTGGGGTGTTTCAGTTTCGACTAGAGTCTAAACTGGGATTTACATTAGTATTAAATCAGGACCAGTTTGAAACATTCACAAATTAGCAGGCATAAAAACAAAACAGGAGTCACACGACCATGTGGCCAGGCCGTGTGGTGCAAGGCCATACGCCTATGTCCTTAAACCGTGTAATAACATAATGCTGAGTAATATAGGGTCACAGGACTTGTCGCCAAGCCGTGTAAACTAAAAGCCTGTCTGAACATGTAGCACACACGATCGTGTCAACCACTCGTGTGTGACAAGTTGTCCTGTGGTAGCCTGTGTGCATCATAAATGACCTATTTGAGAAACCTTTCATACCATTTTCGCAAGGACCTATAATGGAATTTCATGTTATTCAAATCAATACCAAAACATGCATATTTCAAAGCCCAAAATACCAATTCACCTAATCATTTTATCAAACAACCAGTATGCCCTCATTAGCACCAACAAACTAATAATTCAAATCAAATACCATTCAAACTAAGTCTTACACCATTTCAAACCATAATTTAGTTTACATGCATATTACCAATTAAGCTTTCCCATTTTTTTAACATTCAAACATACTTAGCAAATACTATATATGTAACGCCCTGAATTTGGGCCTAGAAGGAATGGGCCTTGAATATGGGATCAGCTAGGAGACTACACATAAATATTTATGTGTGCAAGAAAATGACACAAATTGCTTGTTGATGGTTAAGTGATTTAGGAGTATTTGGGAGTGTCTGATAAGTCCTAGGCTTAAGCCCTGGCTTTTGCAAAATTTTTGATTTTTCTCTTAAATGAACCTTGGCTTTAGCATGTAGGCTTTAAGAATATTTGTGTTGAAAATATGACACACAAAGAGCCTGTTGGTATAGTGGCCGTGGCATTACAAGTGTGGCAATGGGTCTGAGGTTCAAGTCTTGGGATGAGCAATGGTGTATTTATTTTGCAGCGTGGATTGGCCAGTGGTTATGTTACAGTAGAATTATGATGGAGGAGTTGTGGAGAGATATGAGAAGACATTCAAGGAGTGATATGGGGAGTGATATGGGGAGAGGTTTGTGGAGAAAAGTTAGGAATTTGAAGTGTGTGGGATGTGTAGTACCGAACTGGGAGTGCTAGTACTCAGAATTTCGGCAAAGGTAGCTTTTGAGAGTAGTTTTGGTTTCAGTTTTCTTTCTTCTGGGCATTTTACTTCTTTTGTGTTTCCTTCTAGCCGAATGGCTGTTGTTTCTTAGTAATGTAAAATCATTTTTGTTAATTCCTGGTTAAGTGCCTCTCTGTACCTTTCGGGTTTCTTTCCTCTGTTATTCTCATTTTGTCGAAAGTGTCAATTACCAAAACCTCTTCTTTTCTCTACTCATTCCCATATTTTCCCTTTATCGAAACTACTCTTCTCTTCTTAGTTCTCTTTTATTTTTCCCTTTTAGCCGAATATAGTCTCATTCTTCCCTAATATTCTATTCTTCCTTGAGTCTTCTCTGAGCTGGCCATACCTTCTTCTTCCCTTTCGGGTTCTTGTCTACTACTCGGTGTTTGGTGGATCATTTTAGTGCGCTGGGGGTGGTGGCTCGGTCTTGCTGGAGTTTTAACAATTTAGTGGGGTGCTTTGGGGTAAGAGATCCTGAGGAGAAAATTAGGGAAAAGATTATTCAAGTCATCAAACTCTGTCTCTCGTTAAGGTTAAGATTACTACCATACTCTTAGATTAGGCCAAATATTCCTGTGGTTGGTAAGTTAGCATTTATGGATTAAGGCCACATAGTTGATCACTATTTTGGTTAATAAGATCTATTTTGATGCAAATATTCGGCATAGGCGTGTGATCAATCCTGATCAATGGTCTTAAGAGATTAAAGTCAATCGTTAAGCAAGGTTGGTACTTGGAGATTACTCGCGTGATTCCACAAACAGGTGTGTATCTGTACACAGTAAATCATTACTATCGTAAAGCTGAAAGAGTGTGTGTAAATGTTTTTCGTGGATAATAGCCGACTTAAAAGCCAAAAAGGGTGTGTAATCACACTATCTCCACTGTGAATCGGTAAAAACCAAAAAGCCAAAACTTCGACATTTGAGGCCTCACGAATGTGCGATCGCTTATGTAGTAAAATTGAGCCAACAATCGTGGGCAGTAGGCTGAAGAGGCCACCGTGAGTGTTCTCGTGCACTTGGGCCATTATGGGCCTCGTTGGGCCGAAATGGGCTACATGGGCCCAACGGGCTCATAGGCCCCACACTGATAATATTTGCGAAAAGTGGCAGAAACTAGACTAGGCTATACTGTTTGCATAACCGTGACTGAATATGGGCTAAATAGGCCACACAAGCGTATGGGCCCATTTAGGCTGAATATTAGACATTACATCATTATGACCGTTTAGGGTATCTGTGTCACTCGATGCAACTATAGACCTTTAAAAAAGGTTGTTAAAATGACTAAAATACCCCTAAAGAGTAAAATGACTGTAACACCCCTTTAGGGTAAAATGACCGTAATGCCCCCGTAGGGTAAAATTACCGTAATGCCCCCGTAGGGTAAATTGATCGTAATGCCCTCGTAGGGTAAAATGATCGTCTTGCCCCGTAAGGTAAATTTACTGTAATGCCCTCGTAGGGTAAAATATCTGTAATGCCCTTGTAGGGTAAAATGATCGTAATGCCCCTGTAGGGTAAAATGACCGTAATGCCCCGTAGAGTAAAATGACCATAATGCCCCGTAGGGTAAAATGACCGTAATGCCCCCGTAAGGTAAAATGACCGTAATGCCCTTGTAGGGTAAAATGACCGTAATATCTTGTATGGTAAAATGACCGTGATACCCTTGTAGGGTAAAATGACCATAGTACTTCTGTAGGGTAAAATGATCATGATGTCCCTGTAGGTAAAATGACTGTAATACCTCTGTTACGTGAATTGACTGATATACCCTTAAAGGGTAAAATGACTATTTTGCCCCTCGTGGGTAAATGATTGATTTGTCTGCGATGTAAATGATTGATTTGTCTGTGACGTAAATGACTGGTCTATCTGTGATTGTATGACTGATTCTGAGCATGGCATTTTGCATACACGACATACTACATGGGGCTAGGGTGTTGTTATGGTGGAAGTACTGTACTGGTGGCTCTTCCACAATCACTATTACTAGTGGCTTTGCCACATATACTATTACTAGAAGACTTGCTGCGATACTGTTACTAGCAGCTTTGCTACGATACCGTTGTTGGCAACTTTGCTGCGATGCTACTATTGGCTGTGTGCCGATCATATTACCGTTATTGATGGCTGTATGTCGGTCATATTACTACTACTGATGGCTGTGTGCCGATCATATTACTACTACCGATGGCTTTGTTCCAATCATATTACTGTACTCATGGCGTTATAGCTATCTTGTTTACGGCTCTTAGCCATTCTGATTACTAGCGACTTTCTTTGTGATATTGATTAGTCTTTAACCGGTCTTTGATATTAGTGTGTTGGCTGGGTGGGTCAATTTTATCCCCACATGGTGTGTTGGTTGGTACGGGTGGTGTGTGGGCTGGATTGGGATGGGTTGCATGATTGTATTGTTGCATTTTTGTTACTTATACTATCACTGTATTAGGCTTAGGCCACATGTATTTTGTTTTGGTATATTGGCTGTTTCTTTAATAAAGGGATTACACACTGAGTTTTTAGTAAACTTACCCCGTTTTTAACCTTTCAAGTAATCCCTAACGTTAAACGGTTTGGTGCTGCGAGGGACTTAGAGATGGCCACACTACTTCTCCTATTTTCGTTTACTTGGCTTTTATTTATTAGTTTTTGTTCGGGTTTTTATATTTGTAATAAGGCCTCTCCAATTTTATAGCTTTCGATCTGAGATTTTAATCATTATGATTTATACTTGTTAGAAGTAGAAAGCGGTTTTCCCAAAACGATAACTATTTTCAAAACACTATGTTTCTGCAACGATTTTTAAGCTTCCGCAACAAATAAGGTTTTAGAAGTAATGACGATTTAAAATGATTAACAAAATGCTGGTATAATATGAGTTCTAACAAAAAGGCTTCAACCTCCAAACGAGTTTTTTTTTATCAACAAGAAAAATGGTTTCCAAAAGCACTCGAAGATGACATCATGATTCGCCATCACTTCTAGGCTGAGTTTAGGGTGTTACAATATATCCAATATTAAACCACAACTATAGATTTACATACACAAGGTTATTATACTAAATGGGCTTAGAAGGAATGGGCCTTGAGTGTGGGATCAGCTAGGATACTACACATAAAAATTTATGTGTGCAAAGAAATGACACAAATATATGTTTGCTTTAGTGGTTAAGTGATTTGGGTATGTTTGAGAGTGTCTGGGAAGTCCTGGGATCAAGCCTAGGCTTTAGAAAAATTTTAGTTTTTCTCTTAAGTGAACCTTGATTCTGACAGGGAGGCCTCAAGAATAATTATGGTGAATTTATGGCACAAAGAGCATTTTGGTCTAGTGGTAGTGGCGTGTGGAGTGGTGCATCAGATCTAAGGTTCGAGTGTTGGCACAGTAACAAGAAGTATTTATTTTATTTTCTTGTAGCAAGAGAAGTGGAGTTAGACTGAAACTCTGTCAAGTGAAGTTTGAATTGGTCTTAGAGGGTTTTGTGGAGCAAATCAAGGAAATTCGAAAATGGGAGGTTGGTAGGGTGTTGTGGCTGATTGGGATTCTAAGGCTTAATAAAATTAGGCTAAGGGGTAAAGAGGGTGCATTTTCGGCACTAGGCATTATGTTGATAGGAGAACTGCCGAATTCCCTTGCTGGCAGTTTAAGTTTTGTACTTTTTGGAATTTTGGGTTCTCTCTAGTCTTCATTGTGCTACGAAACTGACCATTTGTGTCATTTCTTCTCTACATCTTTGCTGTTCTTTGCTTCTCTTCTTGGCTGAACCTAACATCTACTTTCCCTTACCCTTTTCTTTTGTAATCAGATTCTTTCATAGCCTAGACGAACCTTCCCTTTCTCTTCTTTTAACTTCTATTCATCTTTTATCCCAGTCTGGCCGAATATCACTACTGTTAATCCCTCTTTGTGTTGATCTTCTACAAAGGTTCTCACTATCAGTAAGTGCTCAAAATTTATCCTCTGCTTTTCTTTAAAAACCAAATACACCATGCTCTTCTTTTCCTCTTTCTTTTTCGAAAACTAAATACCCTTTAGCTAACCGATTGTCATATCCTCCTTCATGTACTCGTTGCGATTCTAGGGTCGTTTGTAACACCCCTAACCCGAAAACCATCACCGAAATAGGATTAAAGGTGTTACCTGACAAATCGAAAACATTTACGAAATTATCATATAGCCATTTATCAATATCAATCATAGCGTCCCTTAAGTAGGTCATCGAGACCCTAAGCATGCTTATAAACCGAGTCAGGACTAAACAGGAACACATAAGTAATTTTATAAAAATTTGAAACTTTTCTAACATACAGGGGACAGATGGCCGTGGGGGTAGGCCGTGCCTCATGCACGGCTACTTGACACTCCCGTGTGTCCTCCCCGTGGTAGTATACTGCCAAAATCAACATGGTCACCAAGCACGCCCGTGTGCTAAGCCCGTGTACTAATAGATGACATACTGCCTCACACGGCTACCAAGCACACCCGTGTCGAAGCCGTGTGCAATTTAAGCCACATTCTGCCAATTCACCTACGGTCTTAGGCACACCTATGTACCTCAACCGTGTGACATTATAGGCTATTTTACAAGGCCAATATGCCACCCACTTAGGGTCTTCCTACAAGCAATATATACCTCTTGATGAGATGTTAATAGAATTGATTTTAAGAGTAATAGGAAATGGGTATAGCATGATATGATGATGGTCAAAGTCTCGAGTAAGACCATATTGGAATATGGCCTCGGTGTAAGAGTTCGTATAAGACCATGTCAGGGACATATCTTCGATATGTTAATGTATGTAAGGCCCTATTAAGGTATGATATCAATAAGAACTATGTGCATAAGACACAAGAGAGTTATTTAACAATTTGAGTGATTTAACGGACAAGTTGAATGTATGTGGTTGCACCATGAGAAGAGCAAGTATGTGTTACAATTGAATTGGTATGAATTCAATGTATGACGAACCCTAGCTAGATATGTGTAATTAATGCACTTGGGTTGCATGGAATAAATTTATTGATGCGTTGTGTGAATGCGAACGAGTATCGTAGAAAGTCAAGTAGGAAAAGAAACGTGTAAGGGTGTTCTTGGTTGAGCATTTGAAATAGGGATGCACATGTGGATTGCTATCCATGAATGTAAAATCAAAGGTGAGCTATGTGCGATATCACCTTATTGATATTAATTGATGGGCTATGTGCTATACCATCAATTATATTGTTATCGGTGGGCTGTGTGCGTTACCACCTGATAAACTATAAATTGATGGGCTGTGAACGATACCATCAATTATATTGTTATTGGTTGGCTGTGTGCATTACCACCTGATACATTAGAAATCGATGGGCTGTGTGGGATACCATCGCTTATAAATAAACAGTGAGCTAAGTGCGGAATCACCATAAATATAAATGATTGGTGGGCTATGTGTGATACCACCCTATAAGAGATTCAATGGTGGGCTAAGTGCGTAACCACCGAGAGGTTTGTAGTGTGAGTGGCGTTTTGAGAATGCTTGATGCGTTGTTTTATATGATCTTGTGATGATCAGTGCAGGAATGTATGCTAATTAGACAAGCATTTGGCTTATGGTATGGTAAGAATATGGTAAGAGATAGAATAAGTAAGCTTTAAAGATGATTGAGTAGGCAACCATGAGTTTATGAGAAAAGCTCATCGTAATAACTTGCAGTCACGTATATTCAATAAATATCAGTGTTTATTAGTTGTATGCGTATGAACTTACTAAGCATTTTTGCTTACTCCTTTTTATTCTTTTCATCTCTTATAGGTAAATTTAGCCAGCTCGGATTGGGGATCGCCGATGATGTTTCCACACTATCTGCTCACCTCGGTATATTCAGACTTAGTGATTTTGTGTATGGCATGTATAGGGGTTAGACTAGATAGACTATTTTGTCATTTTGGCCAAAGGTGTATTGACCTTTGCTAAGACATTTATTTGGTAAATTGCCAAGAATGCTGGCACATTTTATCATTTATGAAATTTTAAAGTTATCCATGTGAGTGCATGATGAATTATGAGATGTTTATTAGTTTGTTGGATAAACTCATGTAGTGGAAGATATAGGGGTGCTAGAAGCATGGAAAATAGCCTTGTTCTGTTCACATGGGTAGGCACACGGGCACGTGTCTAGACCATGTGTGACACACGGTCAGTCCACGGGCGTACGACTTGGCCGTGTGACCCCTGCATGTTAGCCTTTCAAGTTAGAATAGGCCACGGACTGTCCACACGGGCATGTCCAAACCGTGTTAAATTAGTCAGTAACTCCCCACGGTTCATAGCCACGGGCATGTCGAGAGGGTACACGGGCATGTGCCCCAACCATGGAAGTTTTGGCAGAATACTGGGATTTTGGGCACGGTGTGAGTACATGGACGTGTGTGACTACACAAGGCGTGTGTGTCATCTAACACGGGCGTGTACTCCTTATTTAAGTGAAAGGAAATTTTATGGATTGTAAGGTTTCTATTATAGTCTCGATAGCCCTCGTAGGTACGAGTGAAGTCTTGTAGGTCGAATAAGGAGTTGTTGAAGTGACTCAAGAAGAGTAGTCATGTTGAGCCTAAGTGGCAATCAAGTACTTTTGTACGGTAACGCCTCGTGCCCTATTTCGGTGGGAATCACGGGTAAGGGGTGTTACACGAGCAGCAAATGGATATCTTCATTCAAACCATCTTCAAATCTTTTGCACATTATAGCTTCAGATGATACGCATTCACGAGCGTACTGACTTAACCTGACAAATTCCTATTCATATTCTGTAACAGTCATACGACCTTGCTTTATTCTAGAAATTCTTTTCGTTTCTGATTGGCGAATCTCTCACTGATATATTTATTCTGGAACTCAATCTAAAAGAAATTCCATGTAACCCGTTCTCTCGGAACAATAAAAATAAAGGTTTTCCACCATTGATAAGCTGCATCTCAAAGTAATGATACAACACACTTTATGCATTCTTCCGGAGTCAGAGACGACTCATCAAATAGCCGAATAGTATTTTCAATCCAGAATTCAGCTTTTTCAACATCATCATTATTGGTAGCTCAGAACTCTTCAACCCCATACTTACGAATCTTGTCAGCTGGAGGCTTATTTATGATTCAGATACATAGCCAGGGCACAACCGTAGTCCGAGGGGATTAATCGGGGTGGAGGTTGTGAAACAATCGAGTTATTTCTCATGAATTGAGTGAACCACTCACTCATCATCTAGAAGAAAGCTTGTTTAGCTTCTCCCTCCTAACCGCTCGTAGCTGGTCTCAAATCAGAGGGCACTATCCCTTGCGCAGGAGTAGGCGCATTACTTTCTACGTTGTCAGCTACGGCTCTTTTGAGATCCATTGCCATACAGAAATCACATTTTACACGTCAGGATTCATCACACTATCACAGTTCAAATATATAGCATGTATAGCTAGACTCTGACACACTATATTACTCTGAGAATCGACTAAATCGTAGCTCTGATACCAAAAAAAAATGTAACACCCCTAACCCAAAAATCGTCACCGGAATAGGATTAAAGGTGTTACCTGACAGATCAGAAACATTTACAGAATTATCATATAACCATTCATCAATACCAATCATAGTGTCCCTTAAGTAGTCATCCCTAAGCATGTTTATAAGCTGAGTCGGGACTAAACAGAAACACATAAGTAATTTCATAAAAATTTGAAACTTTTCTAACATACAGTGGACACACGGCCGTGGGGTAGGCCGTGCCTCACGCACGGCTACTTGACACTCCCGTGTGTCCTCTCCATGGTAGTATACTGCCAAAATTAACACGGTCACCAAGCACGCCCGTGTGCTAAGGCCGTGTACAAATAGATCACATCGCCATTTCTCACACGCCACCAAGCACACCGTGTCGAAGCCATGTGCAATTTAAGCCACATTCTTAATTTACCCACTCTTAGGCATGCCGTGTGCCTCAACTGTGACATTATAGGCCATTTTACAAGGCCAATATGCCACCCACTTAGGGTCTTCCTCAAGCAATATATACCAAAACATAATATGCATATATGGCAACCAAAACATATCAAATGGTTCACTTCATCCATACATTCAATACCAATTCCATTCATACCAAATTACAAACTAAATCCTACATCATTTCAAACATGTATCATCCATTTGCTTAACCAAAACTTAACCATTTCACTTGCATCAAAACATACTAAATATATGCTTCATAACTCATTCATTCAAACATTTATCAACTCAATAACTTGCAAATACACATGGCCATGCTCACTTCATAAACATATACACTTATCTAGCCTATACATGCCATAATTAGCCATATACATTTTGAAAAGGGTACCAAAATAAGTATAGTAGTATGATGATGATCCTTGACAATCCCAAGCCTTCAGTAGCTTTGATGACCTATAAAACAGAAAAAACACACACACATAGTAAGCTTTTCGAAAGCTTAGTAAGTCATGTACAAATAAACTTGGTATGGAAAGCATATATCAATAACTTGGCAAACTTTCACATATTTGTTTTGGTTCATACACTTTTAACCACATTAGCCATTTTCACCTTTCAAGAACCATATGAACACATAGCTCATCTAGCCAAAACAATTCTTATCATATTACAAATTCCATGTACTTATCACCATAGTAAGATCACTTAGATACTTACCTTACATACATAAATAATGTATAAACAACGTACCTGAATCGAACTTAATATCATATAATTGTTCATAGCTCAGATTTGACATTCATATCATAGTCTTGCCTGTTAAACCCATAGGAATCTAGTAGGATGATCAGAAAGCTCGGAATAGACGTACAATGACAACGTCCCAGACGAGGTCTTACATGTACTCAGATATCGATGCCTCTGTCCTAGACAGGGTTTTATACGAATTAATACGATGCCAATGTCCCAGACATGGTCTTACTCGTAAAGCTCCTATCGATGCCTACATCCCAGACGAGGTCTTTTACATATAATTCATATCGATGCCTACGTCCTGACGAGGTCTTACACGAAATTTCAAATCAACGTCAACGTACAGGACGTGGTCTTACATGATAAAACAGAATAGATACCTATGCCATGACATAGCTAATCTTATCTATTCTTAGGTTCGTACAGGACTTCTCGGCTTTATCACTATATCGAACTTATTTCAGAATTCACGCACTTAGCATCTCATACTCACTCATTTTCATCGATAGACATATGAATACATATATTCAATTCAGTACAGATAAGTTTATTTGCATAGTAACTTACCTCGGATTTGGTTTATCGAACGGAAATGGCTACTCGGTTATTTTCGCTTTCCCACTATCTGAGTCCGTTTTCCTCGGTTCTTAATCTAAACATATTCAGAATTTATCCTTTATTCACTATTTCATTCAATTAAATCCAAACACATATATTTAGGGCTATTTGTAACTTAGCCCTCACAATTGCACATTTTATCAATCTAGTCCATTTTACTCAAAACATCAAATTTCACAAGATCAATGCATACACAAGCTTAGCTGAATACATATACATCACATACAAGCCCACATTTCTCATTAAACTTGCAATTTAGTACCTTAATTTATCATTTTCTCAATTTAGCCCTATTTAGCTAAATTCATCAAAACTTCAAGAACATAACATGTTCATCTAGCTCAAATCTTTCATTTTTCATTCTCAAACATCACAAAGTTTGCAAAATCATCAATGGCATATTTCACATATATCATCAAAACAAAAAATCAAGGCATGGGCTTTGTAGCTCTCAAAGCAACGATTACAAAAACATAGAAATTATCAAAAACTGACTAAAACATACCTTGAATTTGTGCCTCAATCTAGCATAAATTACAAAGCTTCAAAGTTTTCTTTTTCTTTTTGTTTTTCGGTGGAAGAATGGATGAACTAAGTCCATTTTCATATTTTATTTTATCATATAATCATTTAATACATAAAAGACATTTTTAACCTTTAATCAAATATATTAAAACATATAATTCAAGGTCATTTATGACTTTAGCCATCCACTAGTCACTTAATGGGATATTTGCCTATTAAGGCCACAACATTCAAAGGCCACAACACTTAAGTACTTTAGCAAATAGCAAGCAACTTTCACATTTCATGCAATTTAATCCTTTTGTGAAATTAATCGCACAGACAATCAAATTAACTTGCAAAAATTTGGTACATGCTTAAACACATATCAACGGCACAGAAAATAATCTTAAAATATTATTCAGACTCGAATTTGTGGTCTCGAAACCATTATCCTGACTAGGGTATAAACCGGACTGTTACATCGTTCTTAAGGAGTGGTGGAGTGTGAACAGTTTGGAGGAGTCAAACTTTCATCCTCAACGTGCAAATAAGGTAAAAGTGTTACCTTATGTTATTTGGGGTTGGCCAAATGGGCCCTATCACTTACGAATCAGCTGTTGATTGTACTATAAGAAACCAACAAGGGTGTGTGATCGTTTCTAAACAGTGATCGTAAAGGGGCTAAGATCACCCTTATTCAAACAAGGTAAGAAGGGTGTTTCGGCTTAAACGCCAATAAGTGGGTGCTTTATCTTATCGGTTAAAAAGCTAACTTTGGATTTTTTTTGAATCTAGGTTAGGTGCTTGTGGAGCGTAGAGCAACATAGTAATCAAGTGTGTATTCACACTATCGTTTCTGTGAGTCAGCAAAAGCTGTAAAGCCAAATCTTCGACAGTTGAGGCCTCACGAACGTGCAATCGATCGTGTGGTAAATCGAGCCCACAATTATGGGTGATAGATTGTAGGGGCCACCATGAGCATTCTCGTGCTCTTGGAATGATATGGGCCTCGTTTGGCTAAAATAGGTTGTGTAGGCCCATTGGGCTCGTGGGCCCCACACGTACAAAATCCTCGATAAGTGGCAAATACTGAACTGGGCTATAATGTTCACATAATCGTGACTGAATTTAGGCTAAATGGGCTATACGAGCGTGTAGGCCCACTTGGGCTGAATATTAGGCTTTAGGCCCATTTACACAGTTTCGACCATATATGTTATTTGTGTCGCTCGAGGCGACTGTAGACTTTTAGGAAGGTTGTTATATGACCGAAATACCCCCATAGGGTAAATGACCGAAATACCTCCATAGGGTAAAATGACCGAAATACTCCCATAGTGTAAAATGACCAAAATACCCCTATAGGGTAAAATGGCCGAAATACGCCCATAGGGTAAATGATTGAAATACCCCATAAGGTAAAATAACCATAATACCCCTATAAGGTAAAATTATTGAAATATCCCCATACGGTAAGATGACCGAAATACCTCATAGGGTAAAATAACCGAAATACCCCTATAAGGTAAAATAACCGTAATACCCCTATAAGGTAAAATTATTGAAATATCCCCATAGGGTAAGATGACCGAAATACCTCATAGGGTAAAATAATCGAAATACTCCTATAAGGTAAATTATCGAAATACCCCCATAAGGTAAAATGACCGTAATGCCCCTGTATGGTAAAATGACCGTAATGCCCCTATAAGGTAAAATTATTGCAATGTCCTTGTAGGATAAAATGACCGTAATTCCCCTCTAGGGTAAAATGATCGTAATGCCCTTGTAGGGTAAAATGACCGTAATGCCTCTATAGGGTAAAATGACTGTAATGCCCCTATGGGGTAAAATGATCGTAATACCCCTGTAAGGTAAACTGACCGTATTGCCCCTAAAGGGTAAATGACCATTTTGCCCTTCGAGGGTGAATGACTGATTTGACTGTGATTGTATGACTATGATTTGATTGACTTAACTATGAATGATATGATGATTTTTGGGCCAGACATTCTGTATACACGACATACTGTATGGGGTTGGGATACTGTTATGGAGGAACTGTATTGTTACTGGCAGCTTTGTTGCGATACTGATACTGGCAACTCTGTTGCAATACTATTACTAGTGGCTTTGCCACATACACTATTACTGGCAGCTCTGCTGCGTTATTATTATTGGCAGAACCGATGCTACATAAGGAGTGTAGGGATGGGTGGGTCAATTTAATCCCCACAGGAGTGTACGGTTGGACAGGAGATGGAGTGCAGGGTTGGTATGGGTTTTTATGCATTGTATATACTTATTCTGATATTGAGATGGGCTTAGGCCCAGATATATGTGATATGTTCCATTTGATATGGGCTAAGGCCCAACTGAGGCTGATGGGTGCTAAGGCCCAAATGCCATCGTTACTGTAATGGGCTAAGCCAAGTTGATTCTGTTATGGGCTATGACCCAAATGATATTATTTTGGGCTTTGGCCCACATATACTCTGAACTGAATTGTACTGATACTGTTAAAGGGCTTAGGCCCAGACATATTCTGTTTCTATATATTGACTGTTTCTTTAATAAGTGGATTACTGCTCGAGTTTTCGTAAACTCACCTATTTTTAACCTTCGGGTAATCCCGGTGTTAGAAAGTTCGGAGTTGCGAGGACTCGGAGAGGCCACATAGCTGCACAAGTTTTAATCTGTTTAGCTCATTTACTTAAGAATGAGCTTGTTGGTTTGGGTTGTAATAAGGCCTTTATAATTTTTGAATTTTAAATTTGGGATTTCATTTGATTGTGATTTATATATTCTAGAAGTAAAACACGATTTTTCAAAACAATAACTATTTTCTAACACTATGTTTCCGTAACTCAAATTTTTAAATATCACGTTTTCGTAAATAATTTGCTTTAAATTAAGCTTCCGCAACAATAAGGTTTTGAAGGTAATAAATTTTTAATAAATCTCGATTGAAAATAAACAAACGCAAACTAAGGTTTTGTACAAGTTTTAAATGGCAAGAAGTTTGAAATTTCATGAAGGGTTTTCAATAAAAACATGTTTTTCGAAAAAAACTTTAATGTGACACGCTAGATTTGGCCATAGCTTCTAGGCCGGGTTTGGGGTGTTATACAAGTAACCAACTTCAAACATAAAAAATCTACCATACTAAAGTTGATGTGTGTGAGCTTCTCCATTATCCGATCGATACATTTCAGACATCCAAAATCTACGTAAAAGTAGTAACACGAGTAAGTATATAAAATACTTAGTAAGCTCATACAATATAAACAAATAGCTTACCTTAATAATTTAACAAATACATAAATTAATATGAAATAATTTCACCTATCATTGCATCAAAAAACAACATCAATCAAGTGAGGTTTAGACCAAAACCACATATATAAGCTCAAATGGTGAAACACCACATTCAACTTAAAATATTACATGAATTCATAATCTAATTTATCACCTTGCTCACATTAACCGTTCAATTCGCATCATATACCCCTAACAAGATTCAAACAAAATCGTTAAACATATAAGGTTTTGAGCTCAATCACATATAGAACCACAATTGTTCACATTTTTCATTTCAAACCAAACAATACCTTATATTTAACTCATATGCATAACTTAACCAACAATCAATGGCATAAAATCACCCTTTTATTCACAATATTACCTTATGAAATTTCGTAAAAGACCTCCATATATAAGTGAGTGTAATAGTGTTTGGTCACTCATTAGGGTTTAACCTACATGAATCATTTTCCTTGCTAGAGCTTGTTATTGCTGTATTCTCCAGTATGCAACATATGTAGAAGCTAGGAACCTGGACAAGACCTCGTAACCTCGTATACGAGAATTTTACTAATTGCATTAGGATTAATCTCAATTCATACCATTTTGCAATAATTCATTTCAATTAGATTAAATTCTCAATTTGTATACTAGCTCATAACCAAATTCAAGCTTTCAATAAATAAAATTACACATTTAAAACATAATTCAACAAAAAAATTAAACTTATATTATATGAATTTACCTGACAAAATGGTAACGCTTTAGATACCAGACACCATTCGACAGTTTTTACTTTTCCACCTAAGTCAACAACTTGATCAAAAGAATATTTATGATTCAGAATATCAATACCTATCCCATAATAACACTCAAATTCAATCTTATAATATTTTAATTTCAATTTAAATAATATCCCTAAACTTTACATTTTATTCAATTTAGTCCCTAAAATCAAACTGATCATAACTTCCTAATTTGGACTTCAAACTTTAAACCAACTTCGAATACATTCAATTATACCCACCTATTATATAAAAAATTAATTACATATCAATTTAAAGATATTCAAAATTTAGTCCTTAAGCTCAAAATTAACAAAAATCACATTATAAAATAGTCTTTAAAAATAAGATAGCTTCAAAATCTACCCTTCTTCAAAATCTACCCTTTTCTATCAAAACATCTTAGATTCATCAATGACATGTTTTGAAATATTTATGATTTAAAAAAGAGGTATCGAGTTAATGGACCTAATTGCAACGATCTCAAAAATATAAAAATTATAAGAAACATGATTGATTTGCTTACCATGCAAGAGAGATGATTGCTTAACCATTCCAAAATGACTTCCTCTTCTATTTCTTATTCCAGATGGTGAAGATGACCGAATGAAAGAGATGATAAGTTTGTTTTTATGTATTATTATATTTTAATATAACTTTAAATTATACCATCCACTATAAAATATTATGGAGTAATTGCCATTCTAATGTTCAAACAATTACTATTTAAACATTTTAATTAATAAACTTCAATAACAATTATCTTTTACGAATTTACAATTTAGTCATTTTTCCTTAATTAACTATGAAATCACTAAAATTTTTGAACCAAACTTCAATACACCTATATAGTGTTAAAGATTTACGGGCTCGATTAATGGAAATGAAGTCCCAACACCTTATTTTCCAAAACCAATTAACTTTAGGATCGAACCACTTGAACTTAACTAATTATCCAATTAAAAAATTATTAGATAAAAATTCCCTATATCATAATACATGACTCGTAAATATTAAAAAATAATATTTACAGACTCACTCATCGAAATTGTGGTCCCGAAACCATTATATCTGATATCACTAAAAAAAAGTTGTTACAACTTTTGATCCCTTAGGTGTAACACCCCAAACCCGGCCTAGAAGTTAGGCCCAAATTCAGAATGTCACATTAAAGGCACAATTCAAAATGGTCTTGCTAATTAAAAATTTAAGGCCCAAAAGCCCAAAATCTTTGAGTCTTATTAAGTAAAGATAAAAACCCATTTTATTATTTTAAGTATTTCAGAAACCAAGTTTAAACATAAGAGCTTACTTAGGTTTAATAATTAAACAAAAATTAAACACAAAACCCAAAATTTAAAGTCAAATTGGAGTACAAGGCCTTATTACATCCAACGAAAATAAAGTAATCAAAATCATGTCTTTTGAAACAAATAAATAAAAATTTAAACATCTTGTAGTGTGGCCATCTCCTGAAACATTAAATGAAGGGTGTGAGTTTCGAAACTTAGTGTGCACAACCCTTGGCAATCAAATCAACATACAAATATTCACATTGGGCCTAAACCCTATCAAAATCGGTGGTCTTGGGCCTTAGCCCACAATGAGCTCATATCATATCATATCATATGCAAAACTAGGTAATGCAAAACCTACCCCAACAATCCATCCGCTACACACACCATTTCTCTTCCAACCATATACACTTGTGGGGAATTCTAACTCGACCCACCCCTCTGCTACACACCAAAAGGTAGCACTCACAGCGGTACTACTCAACATTGCAGCAAAACTGCTAATCACATAATAGGCTTAAAGCCACCGGTGGATCCACTGTCGTCAAGAGACTATGCGATCCTCAAATCTTCCTCCAGACCATAATTCCCACCCATATGCATCCTAAATAGAATATTGTATGAATGCAACATGCACATGAGTAACATCCACAAAACTCATACTCATCACATAAGGGTATTTTTGTCATTTCATAATCAAGAGTACTTCGTAATTCTACCCTACAAGGGTATTATCGTAATTCTACCTACTGGAGGTGTTATCGTAATTCTACCCTACGTGGGTATTATCATAATTCTACCCTATAGGGGTATTATCGTAATTCTACCCTACAGAGGTATTATCGTAATTCTACCCTACAGGGGTAATTAGGTGATTTTGCAAAATAAAGGTATTTTTGAAATTTTGTAAATCAGAGATGTGTTGGTAATTCTTCAAATCAAGGGTATTTTGGTAATTTCACAATTCGGGGGTATTTTAGTGATTTTACAAATCTAATGATATTTTGGTAATTTTTTAAACTAAGGGTATTTTGTTTATTTTCTAATCAGGGGTATTTTAGTAATTTTACAAATCTAAGGGTATTTGGTCCCTCTCGGGTTTTAGTTATGAACTTTGGCCCATTAACAAGTCCTTGCAGCTAAAGCGAATAGACACTACGCACCAGGTAGGATTCCAGAGAAGAGGAGGTGGGCCACTAGGATCTCTTAAGTACCAAGCTCTCCCTAGATCCAATCCTGGACATGCATATGTCCATTGCCGCACTCTAACCTAGCGACTTGTCCACAGACATGTTTAATTATTAGAAAGTTTTATGCGGTTTAAGAGTTGTTTAGAACTAGGCCTAAAGTCCATTAAACCCTAGCATACTTGTCTACATCCCCATAAAGCCTATCAAGTCCATTTCGCATTCATATAACCTATTATGCCCACATCACGTCCTTATGGCCCACTAGGCCCCAAATCTCATTCATATGGCCTTTTTGGCCCCAAAAAATTCCAGATCATGTAACATGCATGCCTAACTCAATTCATATAATCAAATCAATAACTTTCATCAAACTTTGCCTCGGCGCCCACCGGGCCCACTTTTGACTTTTTGGCTTTTCGGTATTGCCGATATCATGTGTGTGTAGTGTTTGTACACACCTAGTTACCACGCGTGTTGTAAACCCCTTAATCATGAACCTACAATTAACAACACCTAGCGATCAATCATGGCTTAACACATACTTAATCAAAAGCTGAAACCTCACTATAACCTTACCGTGTGCCACACGTTCTCGTAGCCCTTCGTTAGCTACTATTTGAGATTATCCTCTAGATCTGCACCCAAATGTATATCATCAAAAAATTG